>OZ017741.1:238706899-241485590 GCA_963969285.1 Odontomyia ornata | reverse complement strand
GGAAAATATTTTAGGCAAATTATCTAGCGTGCAGGAGGTATAGAAATAGGAGATTCTAGACCACGTGCGTTTTTCGTGCAGATTTCCAGCTTCGATCTCTTACTGTGGCCACAGTTTTTATTTGATCGTTAAAATTTTGGTCTCATCTTTTAGCTGGCTTTGTGTAGATTTCGCAAAAGGTAAATATGTTGTACTTTGCATGAAAATGTTAATTTTTATGGCGTCTGGAAGGCATACACATGAATTTCCCTGAAATGACGTTAATTTCCTTGGCAGATCTCTGGCTTTGATTGCTCACTGTGGCCACAATTTCTATCCGATTACTAAAATTTTGGTGTCATTTTTTAGCTAACGGTTTATTCTTTCCGCCAAACACAAATCTGTAGTACTTTTCGTAAGAACACTAGTTTTTAGGAGGGTTAAAAGAGGAATATAGTGAAAAAATCAAACTTGTCTGCATACAAAGTCATGAGTAGTTTGCAGAAAACTTTTCACTGTTTATAAGTGATATATGAGTGAAAGGAAATAAACGAAAACAAAAACGGCTTTCCTAAGTGATATAACAAGCGAGATAGTATATTTTTGGGGGGCATTTTTTGGGAACTTTTTCCCTTTATCGCATTCCTGTGGCCAGGTTTACTAACTGATTTGCAATATTTTGATAATGAAAGATAAATTAGCGTCTGAACTTTTCAAAAAATATAAATTTGTGGCAGTTTGGTAAAGTTTAAGGGCAGTTTTAGTGGTTTAAAGCCAAAAAATTTCCAAATTTTTACGTGTCACCTCCCTAAAACTTTAAATGGATTTTTCTCCCCTTAAACGTGCGAATTCCGGTTTTATAATTTTTAATTTAAAGGCTTAACCCGAACTAGTATTTTGGTGGTCGGAAAATATTTTAGGCAAATTATCTAGCGTGCAGGAGGTATAGAAATAGGAGATTCTAGACCACGTGCGTTTTTCGTGCAGATTTCCAGCTTCGATCTCTTACTGTGGCCACAGTTTTTATTTGATCGTTAAAATTTTGGTCTCATCTTTTAGCTGGCTTTGTGTAGTTTCCGTAAAAGGTAAATATGTTGTACTTTGCATGAAAATGTTATTTTTTATGGCGTCTGGAAGGCATACACATGAATTTCCCTGAAATGACGTCAATTTCCTTGGCAGATGTCTGGCTTTGATTGCTCACTATGGCCACAATTTATATCCGATTACTAAAATTTTGGTGTCATTTTTTAGCTAACGGTTTATTCTTTCATCCAAACACAAATCTGTAGTACTTTTCGTAAGAACACTAGTTTTTAGGAGGGTTAAAAGAGGAATATAGTGAAAAAATCAAACTTGTCTGCATAAAAAGTCATGAGTAGTTTGCAGAAAACTTTTCACTGTTTATAAGTGATAAATGAGTGAAAAGAAATAAACCAAAACAAAATCGGCTTTCCTAAGTGAATAACAAGCGAGATAGTATATTTTTGGGGGGCAGGTTTTGGGAACTTTTTCCCTTTATCGCATTTCTGTGGCCAGGTTTACTAGCCGATTTGCAATATTTTGATACTGAAAGATAGATTAGCGTCTGAACTTTTCAAAAAGTATAAATTTGTGGCAGTTTGGTAAAGTTTAAGGGCAGGTTTAGTGGTTTAAAGCCAAAAAATTTCCAAATTTTTACGTGTCACCTCCCTAAAACTTTAAATGGATTTTTCTCCCCTTAAACGTGCGAATTCCGGTTTTATGATTTTTAATTTAGAGGCTTAACCCGAACTAGTATTTTGGTGGTCGGAAAATATTTTAGGCAAATTATCTAGCGTGCAGGAGGTATAGAAATAGGAGATTCTAGACCACGTGCGTTTTTCGTGCAGATTTCCAGCTTCGATCTCTTACTGTGGCCACAGTTTTTATTTGATCGTTAAAATTTTGGTCTCATCTTTTAGCTGGCTTTGTGTAGTTTCCGTAAAAGGTAAATATGTTGTACTTTGCATGAAAATACTAATTTTTATGGCGTCTGGAAGGCATACACATGAATTTCCCTGAAATGACGTCAATTTCCTTGGCAGATCTCTGGCTTTGATTGCTCACTGTGGCCACAATTTCTATCCGATTACTAAAATTTTGGTGTCATTTTTAGGGTTTTGTAAAATAATTTTACAAAACCCTTCTAAAATCGCGTCCTGTCTGTCCGTCTGTCCGTCTGTCTGTCCGTCCTTCCGTCCGTCCGTCCGGCCGTCCGTCCGTCCGTCCGTCCGTGTGTCACAGCAGTTTTTCTCGGAAACTACTGAAGCTAGAAGCATCAAATTTTGTATGTAGGTGTAAAGTAGTGATCTCTTCAAAATTCAACTACTAAAAAATTTGATAAGGTATTTAAGGGGGGTCTCCCCATGTAGGGGAGTGACCCCCGGAAAAAAAAATTTCATTGAAGGTAGCCGATATGGTCATCAAATGAAAGGTCTTGATGAGAACTTTTCAAAACAGGTCTTAGTTTGGCAAAGTTTGCTTCAAGGGCGCACAGGGAGGTGAAATACACGAAAAATTTGTGTCCCCCCCCCTCGCGATTGGACACCTGTGATCCGAAAAATCTGAAAAAAATCACGAATGTAGGCCCTGATGAGTATAACAACAACAAATACGTGAGAAGTCGCAATTCACTCAACTTTGTTAGTAATAGTATGATTTATCGATTTTATGTTTTCTTGAATAAAATCTTGACGGTACCCTCAAATTCAATGAAATTCAGTACACAGATGTCTATTTATAAGATTGATCAACCCTGCAAGTTCCATAAAGATTGCATCATATTTAGCGAAGTTATAGCGGTTTGAATTTTCCTGTGTTACTATGGAACAATATGCGCTGCATGTATTACTATGGCAACATATGGCTATGGAACAACATGCGCTTTTTACCGACTCAGACACTACAGTTTTGCTAGGATTTGCATGAAAATTTCAGGAATGATAGGTGTCATGAATAACTTTGAGAATCAGTTCAGCTAGTGGTATCAGTAATCGTAAAACAAAATAGTGGCTGTTTTAAATGCGAAGATTGAATAACTTTGAGTTATTTTTTCCCAACTTCAACGTTTAAGGCGCATGCTTTGAACACTTGATTCAATTTAATGAATGACTGAAGCTGAGTACCTACAATTAATACTCATAAGTGAAACAAGTCAAGGAGGCGGGAGGGAGCTTCTAACAAAAGGGCTTTGTAACAACTCTAGGATTCGAAAAAATTGGCTATTAATCGATGATAACAGTACAGGAGAGTAGCCCCTGAAAAAAAATTCATCAAACGTAGCCGATATGAGTATGAAATGATAGCTTTCATGGGAGCTTTTCAAAACAGTTCTTAAACTGTCAGTTTTTGCTTCAGTGGGGGCACAGGGGGGAAATACATGAAAAATGTGTTTCCTCCGTCGCGAATGGACATCTGAAATAATTATCAAGGGAGATATTTATGAGTAGGACAATAACAAAAACCTCAGAAGTCGAAATTCTTTCAACTTTGTTAATAATAGTATGGTCTTCGAATTTCATAGTTTCTCCAATAAAATCGTCATTGATATGCTTCTTGACTTTATACAATCTGGTGACTGCATTTTGAAAATTGAATACAAAACCCTTCTGACATGAGCGTATGTCTGTTTACCCAACTTGTTTAGCTAACGGTTTGTTCTTTCCGTCAAACACAAATTTGTAGTACTTTTCGTAAGAACACTATTTTTTAGGAGGGTTAAAAGAGGAATATAGTGAAAAAATCAAACTTGTCTGATAAAAAGTCATGAGTAGTTTGCAGAAAACTTTTCACTGTTTATAAGTGATATATGAGTGAAAAGAAATAAACCAAAACAAAAACGGCTTTCCTAAGTGATATAACAAGCGAGATAGTATATTTTTGGGGGGCAGGTTTTGGGAACTTTTTCCCTTTATCGCATTCCTGTGGCCAGGTTTACTAACTGATTTGCAATATTTTGATACTGAAAGATAGATTAGCGTCTGAACTTTTCAAAAAGTATAAATTTGTGGCAGTTTGGTAAAGTTTAAGAGCAGTTTTAGTGGTTTAAAGCCAAAAAATTTCCAAATTTTTACGTGTCACCTCCCTAAAATTTTAAATGGATTTTTCTCCCCTTAAACGTGCGAATTCCGGTTTTATAATTTTTAATTTAAAGGCTTAACCCAAGCTAGTATTTTAGTGGTTGGAAAATATTTTAGGCAAATTATCTAGCGTGTAGGAGGTATAGAAATAGGAGATTCTAGACCACGGGCGTTTTTCGTGCAGATTTCCAGCTTCGATCTCTTACTGTGGCCACAGTTTTTATTTGATCGTTAAAATTTTGGTCTCATCTTTTAGCTAGTTTTGTGTAGTTTCCGCAAAAGGTAAAAATGTTGTACTTTGCATGAAAATACTAGTTTTTATGGCGTCTGGAAGGCATACACATGAATTTCCCTGAAATGACGTCAATTTCCTTGGCAGATCTCTGGCTTTGATTGCTCACTGTGGCCACAATTTCTATCCGATTACTAAAATTTTGGTGTCATTTTTTAGCTAACGGTTTGTTCTTTCCGTCAAACACAAATTTGTAGTACTTTTCGTAAGAACACTAGTTTTTAGGAGGGTTAAAAGAGGAATATAGTGAAAAAATCAAACTTGTCTGCATAAAAAGTCATGAGTAGTTTGCAGAAAACTTTTCACTGTTTATAAGTGATAAATGAGTGAAAAGAAATAAACCAAAACAAAATCGGCTTTCCTAAGTGAATAACAAGCGAGATAGTATATTTTTGGGGGGCAGGTTTTGGGAACTTTTTCCCTTTATCGCATTCCTGTGGCCAGGTTTACTAGCCGATTTGCAATATTTTGATACTGAAAGATAGATTAGCGTCTGAACTTTTCAAAAAGTATAAATTTGTGGCAGTTTGGTAAAGTTTAAGGGCAGGTTTAGTGGTTTAAAGCCAAAAAATTTCCAAATTTTTACGTGTCACCTCCCTAAAACTTTAAATGGATTTTTCTCCCCTTAAACGTGCGAATTCCGGTTTTATGATTTTTAATTTAAAGGCTTAACCCGAACTAGTATTTTGGTGGTCGGAAAATATTTTAGGCAAATTATCTAGCGTGCAGGAGGTATAGAAATAGGAGATTCTAGACCACGTGCGTTTTTCGTGCAGATTTCCAGCTTCGATCTCTTACTGTGGCCACAGTTTTTATTTGATCGTTAAAATTTTGGTCTCATCTTTTAGCTGGCTTTGTGTAGTTTCCGTAAAAGGTAAATATGTTGTACTTTGCATGAAAATACTAATTTTTATGGCGTCTGGAAGGCATACACATGAATTTCCCTGAAATGACGTCAATTTCCTTGGCAGATCTCTGGCTTTGATTGCTCACTGTGGCCACAATTTCTATCCGATTACTAAAATTTTGGTGTCATTTTTAGGGTTTTGTAAAATAATTTTACAAAACCCTTCTAAAATCGCGTCCTGTCTGTCCGTCTGTCCGTCTGTCTGTCCGTCCTTCCGTCCGTCCGTCCGGCCGTCCGTCCGTCCGTCCGTCCGTGTGTCACAGCAGTTTTTCTCGGAAACTACTGAAGCTAGAAGCATCAAATTTTGTATATAGGTGTAAAGTAGTGATCTCTTCAAAATTCAACTACTAAAAAATTTGATAAGGTATTTAAGGGGGGTCTCCCCATGTAGGGGAGTGACCCCCGGAAAAAAAAATTTCATTGAAGGTAGCCGATATGGTCATCAAATGAAAGGTCTTGATGAGAACTTTTCAAAACAGGTCTTAGTTTGGCAAAGTTTGCTTCAAGGGCGCACAGGGAGGTGAAATACACGAAAAATTTGTGTCCCCCCCCCTCGCGATTGGACACCTGTGATCCGAAAAATCTGAAAAAAATCACGAATGTAGGCCCTGATGAGTATAACAACAACAAATACGTGAGAAGTCGCAATTCACTCAACTTTGTTAGTAATAGTATGATTTATCGATTTTATGTTTTCTTGAATAAAATCTTGACGGTACCCTCAAATTCAATGAAATTCAGTACACAGATGTCTATTTATAAGATTGATCAACCCTGCAAGTTCCATAAAGATTGCATCATATTTAGCGAAGTTATAGCGGTTTGAATTTTCCTGTGTTACTATGGAACAATATGCGCTGCATGTATTACTATGGCAACATATGGCTATGGAACAACATGCGCTTTTTACCGACTCAGACACTACAGTTTTGCTAGGATTTGCATGAAAATTTCAGGAATGATAGGTGTCATGAATAACTTTGAGAATCAGTTCAGCTAGTGGTATCAGTAATCGTAAAACAAAATAGTGGCTGTTTTAAATGCGAAGATTGAATAACTTTGAGTTATTTTTTCCCAACTTCAACGTTTAAGGCGCATGCTTTGAACACTTGATTCAATTTAATGAATGACTGAAGCTGAGTACCTACAATTAATACTCATAAGTGAAACAAGTCAAGGAGGCGGGAGGGAGCTTCTAACAAAAGGGCTTTGTAACAACTCTAGGATTCGAAAAAATTGGCTATTAATCGATGATAACAGTACAGGAGAGTAGCCCCTGAAAAAAAATTCATCAAACGTAGCCGATATGAGTATGAAATGATAGCTTTCATGGGAGCTTTTCAAAACAGTTCTTAAACTGTCAGTTTTTGCTTCAGTGGGGGCACAGGGGGGAAATACATGAAAAATGTGTTTCCTCCGTCGCGAATGGACATCTGAAATAATTATCAAGGGAGATATTTATGAGTAGGACAATAACAAAAACCTCAGAAGTCGAAATTCTTTCAACTTTGTTAATAATAGTATGGTCTTCGAATTTCATAGTTTCTCCAATAAAATCGTCATTGATATGCTTCTTGACTTTATACAATCTGGTGACTGCATTTTGAAAATTGAATACAAAACCCTTCTGACATGAGCGTATGTCTGTTTACCCAACTTGTTTAGCTAACGGTTTGTTCTTTCCGTCAAACACAAATTTGTAGTACTTTTCGTAAGAACACTATTTTTTAGGAGGGTTAAAAGAGGAATATAGTGAAAAAATCAAACTTGTCTGATAAAAAGTCATGAGTAGTTTGCAGAAAACTTTTCACTGTTTATAAGTGATATATGAGTGAAAAGAAATAAACCAAAACAAAAACGGCTTTCCTAAGTGATATAACAAGCGAGATAGTATATTTTTGGGGGGCAGGTTTTGGGAACTTTTTCCCTTTATCGCATTCCTGTGGCCAGGTTTACTAACTGATTTGCAATATTTTGATACTGAAAGATAGATTAGCGTCTGAACTTTTCAAAAAGTATAAATTTGTGGCAGTTTGGTAAAGTTTAAGGGCAGTTTTAGTGGTTTAAAGCCAAAAAATTTCCAAATTTTTACGTGTCACCTCCCTAAAATTTTAAATGGATTTTTCTCCCCTTAAACGTGCGAATTCCGGTTTTATAATTTTTAATTTAAAGGCTTAACCCAAGCTAGTATTTTAGTGGTTGGAAAATATTTTAGGCAAATTATCTAGCGTGTAGGAGGTATAGAAATAGGAGATTCTAGACCACGGGCGTTTTTCGTGCAGATTTCCAGCTTCGATCTCTTACTGTGGCCACAGTTTTTATTTGATCGTTAAAATTTTGATCTCATCTTTTAGCTAGTTTTGTGTAGTTTCCGCAAAAGGTAAATATGTTGTACTTTGCATGAAAATACTAGTTTTTATGGCGTCTGGAAGGCATACACATGAATTTCCCTGAAATGACGTCAATTTCCTTGGCAGATCTCTGGCTTTGATTGCTCACTGTGGCCACAATTTCTATCCGATTACTAAAATTTTGGTGTCATTTTTTAGCTAACGGTTTGTTCTTTCCGTCAAACACAAATTTGTAGTACTTTTTGTAAGAACACTAGTTTTTAGGAGGGTTAAAAGAGGAATATAGTGAAAAAATCAAACTTGTCTGATAAAAAGTCATGAGTAGTTTGCAGAAAACTTTTCACTGTTTATAAGTGATATATGAGTGAAAAGAAATAAACCAAAACAAAAACGGCTTTCCTAAGTGATATAACAAGCGAGATAGTATATTTTTGGGGGGCAGGTTTTGGGAACTTTTTCCCTTTATCGCATTCCTGTGGCCAGGTTTACTAACTGATTTGCAATATTTTGATATTGAAAGATAGATTAGCGTCTGAACTTTTCAAAAAGTATAAATTTGTGGCAGTTTGGTAAAGTTTAAGGGCAGTTTTAGTGGTTTAAAGCCAAAAAATTTCCAAATTTTTACGTGTCACCTCCCTAAAACTTTAAATGGATTTTTCTCCCCTTAAACGTGCGAATTCCGGTTTTATAATTTTTAATTTAAAGGCTTAACCCAAACTAGTATTTTGGTGGTCGGAAAATATTTTAGGCAAATTATCTAGCGTGCAGGAGGTATAGAAATAGGAGATTCTAGACCACGTGCGTTTTTCATGCAGATTTCCAGCTTCGATCTCTTACTGTGGCCACAGTTTTTATTTGATCGTTAAAATTTTGGTCTCATCTTTTAGCTGGCTTTGTGTAGTTTCCGTGAAAGGTAAATATGTTGTACTTTGCATGAAAATACTAGTTTTTATGGCGTCTGGAAGGCATACACATGAATTTCCCTGAAATGACGTCAATTTCCTTGGCAGATCTCTGGCTTTGATTGCTCACTGTGGCCACAATTTCTATCCGATTACTAAAATTTTGGTGTCATTTTTTAGCTAACGGTTTGTTCTTTCCGTCAAACACAAATTTGTAGTACTTTTTGTAAGAACACTAGTTTTTAGGAGGGTTAAAAGAGGAATATAGTGAAAAAATCAAACTTGTCTGATAAAAAGTCATGAGTAGTTTGCAGAAAACTTTTCACTGTTTATAAGTGATATATGAGTGAAAAGAAATAAACCAAAACAAAAACGGCTTTCCTAAGTGATATAACAAGCGAGATAGTATATTTTTGGGGGGCAGGTTTTGGGAACTTTTTCCCTTTATCGCATTCCTGTGGCCAGGTTTACTAACTGATTTGCAATATTTTGATATTGAAAGATAGATTAGCGTCTGAACTTTTCAAAAAGTATAAATTTGTGGCAGTTTGGTAAAGTTTAAGGGCAGTTTTAGTGGTTTAAAGCCAAAAAATTTCCAAATTTTTACGTGTCACCTCCCTAAAACTTTAAATGGATTTTTCTCCCCTTAAACGTGCGAATTCCGGTTTTATAATTTTTAATTTAAAGGCTTAACCCAAACTAGTATTTTGGTGGTCGGAAAATATTTTAGGCAAATTATCTAGCGTGCAGGAGGTATAGAAATAGGAGATTCTAGACCACGTGCGTTTTTCATGCAGATTTCCAGCTTCGATCTCTTACTGTGGCCACAGTTTTTATTTGATCGTTAAAATTTTGGTCTCATCTTTTAGCTGGCTTTGTGTAGTTTCCGTGAAAGGTAAATATGTTGTACTTTGCATGAAAATACTAATTTTTATGGCGTCTGGAAGGCATACACATGAATTTCCCTGAAATGACGTCAATTTCCTTGGCAGATCTCTGGCTTTGATTGCTCACTGTGGCCACAATTTCTATCCGATTACTAAAATTTTGGTGTCATTTTTTAGCTAACGGTTTGTTCTTTCCGCCAAACACAAATTTGTAGTACTTTTCGTAAGAACACTATTTTTTAGGAGGGTTAAAAGAGGAATATAGTGAAAAAATCAAACTTGTCTGATAAAAAGTCATGAGTAGTTTGCAGAAAACTTTTCACTGTTTATAAGTGATATATGAGTGAAAAGAAATAAACCAAAACAAAAACGGCTTTCCTAAGTGATATAACAAGCGAGATAGTATATTTTTGGGGGGCAGGTTTTGGGAACTTTTTCCCTTTATCGCATTCCTGTGGCCAGGTTTACTAACTGATTTGCAATATTTTGATACTGAAAGATAGATTGGCGTCTGAACCTTTCAAAAAGTATAAATTTGTGGCAGTTTGGTAAAGTTTAAGGGCAGTTTTAGTGGTTTAAAGCCAAAAAATTTCCAAATTTTTACGTGTCACCTCCCTAAAACTTTAAATGGATTTTTCTCCCCTTAAACGTGCGAATTCCGGTTTTATAATTTTTAATTTAAAGGCTTAACCCGAACTAGTATTTTGGTGGTCGGAAAATATTTTAGGCAAATTATCTAGCGTGCAGGAGGTATAGAAATAGGAGATTCTAGACCACGTGCGTTTTTCGTGCAGATTTCCAGCTTCGATCTCTTACTGTGGCCACAGTTTTTATTTGATCGTTCAAATTTTGGTCTCATCTTTTAGCTGGCTTTGTGTAGTTTCCGTAAAAGGTAAATATGTTGTACTTTGCATGAAAATACTAATTTTTATGGCGTCTGGAAGGCATACACATGAATTTCCCTGAAATGACGTCAATTTCCTTGGCAGATCTCTGGCTTTGATTGCTCACTGTGGCCACAATTTCTATCCGATTACTAAAATTTTGGTGTCATTTTTTAGCTAACGGTTTGTTCTTTCCGCCAAACACAAATTTGTAGTACTTTTCGTAAGAACACTATTTTTTAGGAGGGTTAAAAGAGGAATATAGTGAAAAAATCAAACTTGTCTGATAAAAAGTCATGAGTAGTTTGCAGAAAACTTTTCACTGTTTATAAGTGATATATGAGTGAAAAGAAATAAACCAAAACAAAAACGGCTTTCCTAAGTGATATAACAAGCGAGATAGTATATTTTTGGGGGGCAGGTTTTGGTAACTTTTTCCCTTTATCGCATTCCTGTGGCCAGGTTTACTAGCCGATTTGCAATATTTTGATACTGAAAGATAGATTAGCGTCTGAACTTTTCAAAAAGTATAAATTTGTGGCAGTTTGGTAAAGTTTAAGGGCAGTTTTAGTGGTTTAAAGCCAAAAAATTTCCAAATTTTTACGTGTCACCTCCCTAAAACTTTAAATGGATTTTTCTCCCCTTAAACGTGCGAATTCCGGTTTTATAATTTTTAATTTAAAGGCTTAACCCAAACTAGTATTTTGGTGGTCGGAAAATATTTTAGGCAAATTATCTAGCGTGCAGAAGGTATAGAAATAGGAGATTCTAGACCACGTGCGTTTTTCGTGCAGATTTCCAGCTTTGATCTCTTACTGTGGCCACCGTTTTTATTTGATCGTTCAAATTTTGGTCTCATCTTTTAGCTGGCTTTGTGTAGTTTCCGTAAAAGGTAAATATGTTGTACTTTGCATGAAAATACTAATTTTTATGGCGTTTGGAATGCATACACATGAATTTCCCTGAAATGACGTCAATTTCCTTGGCAGATCTCTGGCTTTGATTGCTCACTGTGGCCACAATTTCTATCCGATTACTAAAATGTTGGTGTCATTTTTTAGCTAACGGTTTGTTCTTTCCATCAAACACAAATTTGTAGTACTTTTCGTAAGAACACTATTTTTTAGGAGGGTTAAAAGAGGAATATAGTGAAAAAATCAAACTTGTCTGCATAAAATGTCATGAGTAGTTTGCAGAAAACTTTTCACTGTTTATAAGTGATATATGAGTGAAAAGAAATAAACCAAAACAAAAACGGCTTTCCTAAGTGATATAACAAGCGAGATAGTATATTTTTGGGGGGCAGGTTTTGGGAACTTTTTCCCTTTATCGCATTCCTGTGGCCAGGTTTACTAACTGATTTGCAATATTTTGATACTGAAAGATAGATTAGCGTCTAAACCTTTCAAAAAGTATAAATTTGTGGCAGTTTGGTAAAGTTTAAGGGCAGTTTTAGTGGTTTAAAGCCAAAAAATTTCCAAATTTTTACGAGTCACCTCCCTAAAACTTTTAATGGATTTTTCTCCCCTTAAACGTGCGAATTCCGGTTTTATAATTTTCAATTTAAAGGCTTAACCCAAACTAGTATTTTGGTGGTCGGAAAATATTTTAGGCAAATTATCTAGCGTGCAGGAGGTATAGAAATAGGAGATTCTAGACCACGTGCGTTTTTCGTGCAGATTTCCAGCTTCGATCTCTTACTGTGGCCACAGTTTTTATTTGATCGTTAAAATTTTGGTCTCATCTTTTAGCTGGCTTTGTGTAGTTTCCGTAAAAGGTAAATATGTTGTACTTTGCATGAAAATACTAATTTTTATGGCGTCTGGAAAGCATACACATGAATTTCCCTGAAATGACGTCAATTTCCTTGGCAGATCTCTGGCTTTGATTGCTCACTGTGGCCACAATTTCTATCCGATTACTAAAATTTTGGTGTCATTTTTTAGCTAACAGTTTGTTCTTTCTGTCAAACACAAATTTGTAGTACTTTTCGTAAGAACACTATTTTTTAGGAGGGTTAAAAGAGGAATATAGTGAAAAAATCAAACTTGTCTGATAAAAAGTCATGAGTAGTTTGCAGAAAACTTTTCACTGTTTATAAGTGATATATGAGTGAAAAGAAATAAACCAAAACAAAAACGGCTTTCCTAAGTGATATAACAAGCGAGATAATATATTTTTGGGGGGCAGGTTTTGGGAACTTTTTCCCTTTATCGCATTCCTGTGGCCAGGTTTACTAACTGATTTGCAATATTTTGATATTGAAAGATAGATTAGCGTCTGAACTTTTCAAAAAGTATAAATTTGTGGCAGTTTGGTAAAGTTTAAGGGCAGTTTTAGTGGTTTAAAGCCAAAAAATTTCCAAATTTTTACGTGTCACCTCCCTAAAACTTTAAATGGATTTTTCTCCCCTTAGACGTGCGAATTCCGGTTTTATAATTTTTAATTTAAAGGCTTAACCCAAACTAGTATTTTGGTGGTCGGAAAATATTTTAGGCAAATTATCTAGCGTGCAGGAGGTATAGAAATAGGAGATTCTAGACCACGTGCGTTTTTCGTGCAGATTTCCAGCTTCGATCTCTTACTGTGGCCACAGTTTTTATTTGATCGTTAAAATTTTGGTCTCATCTTTTAGCTGGCTTTGTGTAGTTTCCGTAAAAGGTAAATATGTTGTACTTTGCATGAAAATACTAATTTTTATGGCGTCTGGAAGGCATACACATGAATTTCCCTGAAATGACGTCAATTTCCTTGGCAGATCTCTGGCTTTGATTGCTCACTGTGGCCACAATTTCTATCCGATTACTAAAATTTTGGTGTCATTTTTTAGCTAACGGTTCGTTCTTTCCGCGAAACACAAATTTGTAGTACTTTTCGTAAGAACACTAGTTTTTTGGAGGGTTAAAAGAGGAATATAGTGAAAAAATCAAACTTGTCTGCATAAAAAGTCATGAGTAGTTTGCAGAAAACTTTTCACTGTTTATAAGTGATATATGAGTGAAAAGAAATAAACCAAAACAAAAACGGCTTTCCTAAGTGATATAACAAGCGAGATAGTATATTTTTGGGGGGCAGGTTTTGGGAACTTTTTCCCTTTATCGCATTCCTGTGGCCAGGTTTACTAGCCGATTTGCAATATTTTGATACTGAAAGATAGATTAGCGTCTGAACTTTTCAAAAAGTATAAATTTGTGGCAGTTTGGTAAAGTTTAAGGGCAGTTTTAGTGGTTTAAAGCCAAAAAATTTCCAAATTTTTACGTGTCACCTCCCTAAAACTTTAAATGGATTTTTCTCCCCTTAAACGTGCGAATTCCGGTTTTATAATTTTTAATTTAAAGGCTTAACCCAAACTAGTATTTTGGTGGTCGGAAAATATTTTAGGCAAATTATCTAGCGTGCAGGAGGTATAGAAATAGGAGATTCTAGACCACGTGCGTTTTTCGTGCAGATTTCCAGCTTCGATCTCTTACTGTGGCCACAGTTTTTATTTGATCGTTAAAATTTTGGTCTCATCTTTTAGCTGGCTTTGTGTAGTTTCCGTAAAAGGTAAATATGTTGTACTTTGCATGAAAATGTTAATTTTTATGGCGTCTGGAAGGCATACACATGAATTTCCCTGAAATGACGTCAATTTCCTTGGCAGATCTCTGGCTTTGATTGCTCACTGTGGCCACAATTTCTATCCGATTACTAAAATTTTGGTGTCATTTTTTAGCTATCGGTTTATTCTTTCCGCCAAACATAAATCTGTAGTACTTTTCGTAAGAACACTAGTTTTTAGGAGGGTTAAAAGAGGAATATAGTGAAAAAATCAAACTTGTCTGCATAAAAAGTCATGAGTAGTTTGCAGAAAACTTTTCACTGTTTATAAGTGATATATGAGTGAAAAGAAATAAACCAAAACAAAAACGGCTTTCCTAAGTGATATAACAAGCGACATAGTACATTTTTAGGGGGCAGGTTTTGGGAACTTTTTCCCTTTATCGCATTCCTGTGGCCAGGTTTACTAGCCGATTTGCAATATTTTGATACTGAAAGATAGATTAGCGTCTGAACTTTTCAAAAAGTATAAATTTGTGGCAGTTTGGTAAAGTTTAAGGGCAGTTTTAGTGGTTTAAAGCCAAAAAATTTCCAAATTTTTACGTGTCACCTCCCGAAAACTTTAAATGGATTTTTCTCCCCTTAAACGTGCGAATTCCTGTTTTATAATTTTTAACTTAAAGGCTTAACCCAAACTTGTATTTTGGTAGTCGGAAAATAATTTAGGCAAATTATCTAGCGTGCAGGAGGTATAGAAATAGGAGATTCTAGACCACGTGCGTTTTTCGTGCAGATTTCCAGCTTCGATCTCTTACTGTGGCCACAGTTTTTATTTGATCGTTAAAATTTTGGTCTCATCTTTTAGCTGGCTTTGTGTAGTTTCCGTTAAAGGTAAATGTGTTGTACTTTGCATGAAAATGTTAATTTTTATGGCGTCTGGAAGGCATACACATGAATTTCCCTGAAATGACGTCAATTTCCTTGGCAGATCTCTGGCTTTGATTGCTCACTGTGGCCACAATTTCTATCCGATTACTAAAATTTTGGTGTCATTTTTTAGCTAACGGTTTATACTTTCCGCCAAACATAAATCTGTAGTACTTTTCGTAAGAACACTAGTTTTTAGGAGGGTTAAAAGAGGAATATAGTGAAAAAATCAAACTTGTCTGCATAAAAAGTCATGAGTAGTTTGCAGAAAACTTTTCACTGTTTATAAGTGATATATGAGTGAAAAGAAATAAACCAAAACAAAAACGGCTTTCCTAAGTGATATAACAAGCGACATAGTATATTTTTAGGGGGCAGGTTTTGGGAACTTTTTCCCTTTATCGCATTCCTGTCGCCAGGTTTACTAGCGGATTTGCAATATTTTGATACTGAAAGATAGATTAGCGTCTGAACTTTTCAAAAAGTATAAACTTGTGGCAGTTTGGTAAAGTTTAAGGGCAGTTTTAGTGGTTTAAAGCCAAAAAATTTCCAAATTTTTACGTGTCACCTCCCTAAAACTTTAAATGGATTTTTCTCCCCTTAAACGTGCGAATTCCGGTTTTATAATTTTTAATTTAAAGGCTTAACCCAAACTAGTATTTTGGTGGTCGGAAAATATTTTAGGCAAATTATCTAGCGTGCAGGAGGTATAGAAATAGGAGATTCTAGACCACGTGCGTTTTTCGTGCAGATTTCCAGCTTCGATCTCTTACTGTGGCCACAGTTTTTATTTGATCGTTAAAATTTTGGTCTCATCTTTTAGCTGGCTTTGTGTAGTTTCCGTAAAAGGTAAATATGTTGTACTTTGCATGAAAATACTAATTTTTATGGCGTCTAGAAGGCATACACATGAATTTCCCTGAAATGACGTCAATTTCCTTGGCAGATCTCTGGCTTTGATTGCTCACTGTGGCCACAATTTCTATCCGATTACTAAAATTTTGGTGTCATTTTTTAGCTAACGGTTTGTTCTTTCCGTCAAACACAAATTTGTAGTACTTTTCGTAAGAACACTAGTTTTTAGGAGGGTTAAAAGAGGAATATAGTTAAAAAATCAAACCTGTCTGATAAAAAGTCATGAGTAGTTTGCAGAAAACTTTTCACTATTTATAAGTGATATATGAGTGAAAAGAAATAAACCAAAACAAAAACGGCTTTCCTAAGTGATATAACAAGCGAGAAAGTATATTTTTGGGGGGCAGGTTTTGGGAACTTTTTCCCTTTATCGCATTCCTGTGGCCAGGTTTACTAGCCGATTTGCAATATTTTGATACTGAAAGATAGATTAGCGTCTGAACTTTTCAAAAAGTATAAATTTGTGGCAGTTTGGTAAAGTTTAAGGGCAGTCTTAGTGGTTTAAAGCCAAAAAATTTCCAAATTTTTACGTGTCACCTCCCTAAAACTTTAAATGGATTTTTCTCCCCTTAAACGTGCGAATTCCGGTTTTATAATTTTTAATTTAAAGGCTTCACCCAAACTAGTATTTCGGTGGTCGGAAAATATTTTAGGCAAATTATCTGGCGTGCAGGAGGTATAGAAATAGGAGATTCTAGACCACGTGCGTTTTTCGTGCAGATTTCCAGCTTCGATCTCTTACTGTGGCCACAGTTTTTATTCGATCGTTAAAATTTTGGTCTCATCTTTTAGCTGGCTTTGTGTAGTTTCCGTAAAAGGTAAATATGTCGTACTTTGCATGAAAATGTTAATTTTTATGGCGTCTGGAAGGCATACACATGAATTTCCCTGAAATGACGTCAATTTCCTTGGCAGATCTCTGGCTTTGATTGCTCACTGTGGCCACAATTTCTATCCGATTACTAAAATTTTGGTGTAATTTTTTAGCTAACGGTTTGTTCTTACCGCCAAACACAAATTTGTGGTACTTTTCGTAAGAACACTAATTTTTAGGAGGGTTAAAAGAGGAATATAGTGAAAAAATCAAACTTGTCTGATAAAAAGTCATGAGTAGTTTGCAGAAAACTTTTCACTGTTTATAAGTGATATATGAGTGAGAAGAAATAAACCAAAACAAAAACGGCTTTCCTAAGTGATATAACAAGCGACATAGTATATTTTTGGGGGGCAGGTTTAGGGAACTTTTTCCCTTTATCGCATTCCTGTGGCCAGGTTTACTAATTGATTTGCAATATTTTGATACTGAAAGATAGATTAGCGTCTGAACTTTTCAAAAAGTATAAATTTGTGGCAGTTTGGTAAAGTTTAAGGGCAGTTTTAGTGGTTTAAAGCCAAAAAATTTCCAAATTTTTACGTGTCACCTCCCTAAAACTTTAAATGGATTTTTCTCCCCTTAAACGTGCGAATTCCGGTTTTATAATTTTTAATTTAAAGGCTTAACCCAAACTAGTATTTTGGTGGTCGGAAAATATTTTAGGCAAATTATCTAGCGTGCAGGAGGTATAGAAATAGGAGATTCTAGACCACGTGCGTTTTTCGTGCAGATTTCCAGCTTCGATCTCTTACTGTGGCCACAGTTTTTATTTGATCGTTAAAATTTTGGTCTCATCTTTTAGCTGGCTTTGTGTAGTTTCCGTAAAAGGTAAATATATTGCACTTTGCATGAAAATGTTAATTTTTATCGCGTCTGGAAGGCATACACATGAATTTCCCTGAAATGACGTCAATTTCCTTGGCAGATCTCTGGCTTTGATTGCTCACTGTGGCCACAATTTCTATCCGATTACTAAAATTTTGGTGTCATTTTTTAGCTAACGGTCTATTCTTTCCGCCAAACACAAATCTGTAGTACTTTACGTAAGAACACTAGTTTTTAGGAGGGTTAAAAGAGGAAAATAGTGAAAAAATCAAACTTGTCTGCATAAAAAGTCATGAGTAGTTTGCAGAAAACTTTTCACTGTTTATAAGTGATATATGAGTGAAAAGAAATAAACCAAAACAAAAACGGCTTTCCTAAGTGATATAACAAGCGAGATAGTATATTTTTGGGGGGCAGGTTTTGGGAACTTTTTCCCTTTATCGCATTCCTGTGGCCAGGTTTACTAGCCGATTTGCAATATTTTGATACTGAAAGATAGATTAGCGTCTGAACCTTTCAAAAAGTATAAATTTGTGGCAGTTTGGTAAAGTTTAAGGGCAGTTTAAGTGGTTTAAAGCCAAAAAATTTCCAAATTTTTACGTGTCACCTGCCTAAAACTTTAAATGGATTTTTCTCCCCTTAAACGTGCGAATTCCGGTTTTATAATTTTTAATTTAAAGGCTTAACCCAAACTAGTATTTTGGTGGTCGGAAAATATTTTAGGCAAATTATCTAGCGTGCAGGAGGTATAGAAATAGGAGATTCTAGACCACGTGCGTTTTTCGTGCAGATTTCCAGCTTCGATCTCTTACTGTGGCCACAGTTTTTATTTGATCGTTCAAATTTTGGTCTCATCTTTTAGCTGGCTTTGTGTAGTTTCCGTAAAAGGTAAATATGTTGTACTTTGCATGAAAATACTAATTTTTATGGCGTCTGGAAGGCATACACATGAATTTCCCTGAAATGACGTCAATTTCCTTGGCAGATCTCTGGCTTTGATTGCTCACTGTGGCCACAATTTCTATCGGATTACTAAAATTTTGGTGTCATTTTTTAGCTAACGGTTTGTTCTTTCCGTCAAACACAAATTTGTAGTACTTTTCGTAAGAACACTATTTTTTAGGAGGGTTAAAAGAGGAATATAGTGAAAAAATCAAACTTGTCTGCATTAAAAGTCATGAGTAGTTTGCAGAAAACGTTTCACTGTTTATAAGTGATATATGAGTAAAAAGAAATAAACCAAAACAAAAACGGTTTTCCTAAGTGATATAACAAGCGAGATAGTATATTTTTGGGGGGCAGGTTTTGGGAACTTTTTCCCTTTATCGCATTCCTGTGGCCAGGTTTACTAACTGATTTGCAATATTTTGATACTGAAAGATAGATTAGCGTCTGAACTTTTCAAAAAGTATAAATTTGTGGCAGTTTGGTAAAGTTTAAGGGCAGTTTTAGCGGTTTAAAGCCAAAAAATTTCCAAATTTTTACGTGTCACCACCCTAAAACTTTAAATGGATTTTTCTCCCCTTAAACGTGCGAATTCCGGTTTTATAATTTTTAATTTAAAGGCTTAACCCGAACTAGTATTTTGGTGGTCGGAAAATATTTTAGGCAAATTATCTAGCGTGCAGGAGGTATAGAAATAGGAGATTCTAGACCACGTGCGTTTTTCGTGCAGATTTCCAGCTTCGATCTCTTACTGTGGCCACAGTTTTTATTTGATCGTTAAAATTTTGGTCTCATCTTTTAGCTGGCTTTGTGTAGTTTCCGTAAAAGGTAAATATGTTGTACTTTGCATGAAAATGTTAATTTTTATGGCGTCTGGAAGGCATACACATGAATTTCCCTGAAATGACGTCAATTTCCTTGGCAGATCTCTGGCTTTGATTGCTCACTGTGGCCACAATTTCTATCCGATTACTAAAATTTTGGTGTCATTTGTTAGCTAACGGTTTGTTCTTTCCGTCAAACACAAATTTGTAGTACTTTTCGTAAGAACACTATTTTTTAGGAGGGTTAAAAGAGGATTATAGTGAAAAAATCAAACTTGTCTGCATAAAATGTCATGAGTAGTTTGCAGAAAACTTTTCACTGTTTATAAGTGATATATGAGTGAAAAGAAATAAACCAAAACAAAAACGGCTTTCCTAAGTGATATAACAAGCGACATAGTATATTTTTGGGGGGCAGGTTTTGGGAACTTTTTCCCTTTATCGCATTCCTGTGGCCAGGTTTACTAACCGATTTGCAATATTTTGATACTGAAAGATAGATTAGCGTCTGAACTTTTCAAAAAGTATAAATTTGTGGCAGTTTGGTAAAGTTTAAGGGCAGTTTTAGTGGTTTAAAGCCAAAAAATTTCCAAATTTTTACGTGTCACCTCCCTAAAACTTTAAATGGATTTTTCTCCCCGTAAACGTGCGAATTCCGGTTTTATAATTTTTAATTTAAAGGCTTAACCCGAACTTGTATTTTGGTGGTCGGAAAATATTTTAGGCAAATTATCTAGCGTGCAGGAGGTATAGAAATAGGAGATTCTAGACCACGTGCGTTTTTCGTGCAGATTTCCAGCTTCGATCTCTTACTGTGGCCACAGTTTTTATTTGATCGTTAAAATTTTGGTCTCATCTTTTAGCTGGCTTTGTGTAGTTTCCGTAAAAGGTAAATATGTTGTACTTTGCATGAAAATACTAATTTTTATGGCGTCTGGAAGGCATACACATGAATTTCCCTGAAATTACGCCAATTTCCTTGGCAGATCTCTGACTTTGATTGCTCACTGTGGCCACAATTTCTATCCGATTACTAAAATTTTGGTGTCATTTGTTAGCTAACGGTTTGTTCTTTCCGTCAAACATAAATTTGTAGTACTTTTCGTAAGAACACTATTTTTTAGGAGGGTTAAAAGAGGAATATAGCGAAAAAATCAATCCTGTCTGATAAAAAGTCATGAGTAGTTTGCAGAAAACTTTTCACTGTTTATAAGTGATATATGAGTGAAAAGAAATAAACCAAAACAAAAACGGCTTTCCTAAGTGATATAACAAGCGAGATAGTATATTTTTGGGGGGCAGGTTTTGGGAACTTTTTCCCTTTATCGCATTCCTGTGGCCAGGTTTACTAACTGATTTGCAATATTTTGATACTGAAAGATAGATTAGCGTCTGAACTTTTCAAAAAGTATAAATTTGTGGCAGTTTGGTAAAGTTTAAGGGCAGTTTTAGTGGTTTAAAGCCAAAAAATTTCCAAATTTTTACGTGTCACCTCCCTAAAACTTTAAATGGATTTTTCTCCCCTTAAACGTGCGAATTCCGGTTTTATAATTTTTAATTTAAAGGCTTAACCCGAACTTGTATTTTGGTGGTCGGAAAATATTTTAGGCAAATTATGTAGCGTGCAGGAGGTATAGAAATAGGAGATTCTAGACCACGTGCGTTTTTCGTGCAGATTTCCAGCTTCGATCTCTTACTGTGGCCACAGTTTTTATTTGATCGTTAAAATTTTGGTCTCATCTTTTAGCTGGCTTTGTGTAGTTTCCGTAAAAGGTAAATATGTTGTACTTTGCATGAAAATGTTAATTTTTATGGCGTCTGGAAGGCATACACATGAATTTCCCTGAAATGACGTCAATTTCCTTGGCAGATCTCTGGCTTTGATTGCTCACTGTGGCCACAATTTCTATCCGATTACTAAAATTTTGGTGTCATTTTTTAGCTAACGGTTTATTCTTTCCGCCAAACACAAATTTGTAGTACTTTTCGTCAGAACACTATTTTTTAGGAGGGTTAAAAGAGGAATATAGTGAAAAAATCAAACTTGTCTGCATAAGAAGTCATGAGTAGTTTGGAGAAAACTTTTCACTGTTTATAAGTGATATATGAGTGAAAAGAAATAAACCAAAACAAAAACGGCTTTCCTAAGTGATATAACAAGCGAGATAGTATATTTTTGGGGGGCAGGTTTTGGGAACTTTTTCCCTTTATCGCATTCCTGTGGCCAGGTTTACTAACTGATTTGCAATATTTTGATACTGAAAGATAGATTAGCGTCTGAACTTTTCAAAAAGTATAAATTTGTGGCAGTTTGGTAAAGTTTAAGGGCAGTTTTAGTGGTTTAAAGCCAAAAAATTTCCAAATTTTTACGTGTCACCTCCCTAAAACTTTAAATGGATTTTTCTCCCCTTAAACGTGCGAATTCCGGTTTTATAATTTTTAATTTAAAGGCTTAACCCAAACTAGTATTTTGGTGGTCGGAAAATATTTTAGGCAAATTATCTAGCGTGCAGGAGGTATAGAAATAGGAGATTCTAGACCACGTGCGTTTTTCGTGCAGATTTCCAGCTTCGATCTCTTACTGTGGCCACAGTTTTTATTTGATCGTTAAAATTTTGGTCTCATCTTTTAGCTGGCTTTGTGTAGTTTCCGTAAAAGGTAAATATGTTGTACTTTGCATGAAAATACTAATTTTTATGGCGTCTGGAAGGCATACACATGAATTTCCCTGAAATGACGTCAATTTCCTTGGCAGATCTCTAGCTTTGATTGCACACTGTGGCCACAATTTCTATCCGATTACTAAAATTTTGGTGTCATTTTTTAGCTAACGGTTTGTTCTTTCCGCCATACACAAATTTGTAGTACTTTTCGTAAGAACACTATTTTTTAGGAGGGTTAAAAGAGGAATATAGTGAAAAAATCAAACTTGTCTGATAAAAAGTCATGAGTAGTTTGCAGAAAACTTTTCACTGTTTATAAGTGATATATGAGTGAAAAGAAATAAACCAAAACAAAAACGGCTTTCCTAAGTGATATAACAAGCGAGATAGTATATTTTTGGGGGGCAGGTTTTGGGAACTTTTTCCCTTTATCGCATTCCTGTGGCCAGGTTTACTAGCCGATTTGCAATATTTTGAAATTGAAAGATAGATTAGCGTCTGAACTTTTCAAAAAGTATAAGTTTGTGGCAGTTTGGTAAAGTTTAAGGGCAGTTTTAGTGGTTTAAAGCCAAAAAATTTCCAAATTTTTACGTGTCACCTCCCTAAAACTTTAAATGGATTTTTCTCCCCTTAAACGTGCGAATTCCGGTTTTATAATTTTTAATTTAAAGGCTTAACCCAAACTAGTATTTTGGTGGTGGGAAAATATTTTAGGCAAATTATCTAGCGTGCAGGAGGTATAGAAATAGGAGATTCTAGACCACGTGCGTTTTTCGTGCAGATTTCCAGCTTCGATCTCTTACTGTGGCCACAGTTTTTACTTGATCGTTAAAATTTTGGTCTCATCTTTTAGCTGGCTTTGTGTAGTTTCCGTAAAAGGTAAATATGTTGTACTTTGCATGAAAATGTTAATTTTTATGGCGTCTGGAAGGCATACACATGAATTTCCCTGAAATGACGTCAATTTCCTTGGCAGATCTCTAGCTTTGATTGCACACTGTGGCCACAATTTCTATCCGATTACTAAAATTTTGGTGTCATTTTTTAGCTAACGGTTTGTTCTTACCGCCATACACAAATTTGTAGTACTTTTCGTAAGAACACTAGTTTTTAGGAGGGTTAAAAGAGGAATATAGTGAAAAAATCAATCCTGTCTGATAAACAGTCATGAGTAGTTTGCAGAAAACTTTTCACTGTTTATAAGTGATATATGAGTGAAAAGAAATAAACCAAAATAAAAACGGCTTTCCTAAGTGATATAACAAGCGAGATAGTATATTTTTGGGGGGCAGGTTTTGGGAACTTTTTCCCTTTATCGCATTCCTGTGGCCAGGTTTACTAACTGATTTGCAATATTTTGATACTGAAAGATAGATTAGCGTCTGAACTTTTCAAAAAGTATAAATTTGTGGCAGTTTGGTAAAGTTTAAGGGCAGTTTTAGTGGTTTAAAGCCAAAAAATTTCCAAATTTTTACGTGTCACCTCCCTAAAACTTTAAATGGATTTTTCTCCCCTTAAACGTGCGAATTCCGGTTTTATAATTTTTAATTTAAAGGCTTAACCCGAACTTGTATTTTGGTGGTCGGAAAATATTTTATGCAAATTATCTAGCGTGCAGGAGGTATAGAAATAGGAGATTCTAGACCACGTGCGTTTTTCGTGCAGATTTCCAGCTTCGATCTCTTACTGTGGCCACAGTTTTTACTTGATCGTTAAAATTTTGGTCTCATCTTTTAGCTGGCTTTGTGTAGTTTCCGTAAAAGGTAAATATGTTGTACTTTGCATGAAAATGTTAATTTTTATGGCGTCTGGAAGGCATACACATGAATTTCCCTGAAATGACGTCAATTTCCTTGGCAGATCTCTAGCTTTGATTGCACACTGTGGCCACAATTTCTATCCGATTACTAAAATTTTGGTGTCATTTTTTAGCTAACGGTTTGTTCTTTCCGCCATACACAAATTTTTAGTACTTTTCGTCAGAACACTATTTTTTAGGAGGGTTAAAAGAGGAATATAGTGAAAAAATCAAACTTGTCTGCATAAGAAGTCATGAGTAGTTTGGAGAAAACTTTTCACTGTTTATAAGTGATATATGAGTGAAAAGAAATAAACCAAAACAAAAACGGCTTTCCTAAGTGATATAACAAGCGAGATAGTATATTTTTGGGGGGCAGGTTTTGGGAACTTTTTCCCTTTATCGCATTCCTGTGGCCAGGTTTACTAACTGATTTGCAATATTTTGATACTGAAAGATAGATTAGCGTCTGAACTTTTCAAAAAGTATAAATTTGTGGCAGTTTGGTAAAGTTTAAGGGCAGTTTTAGTGGTTTAAAGCCAAAAAATTTCCAAATTTTTACGTGTCACCTCCCTAAAACTTTAAATGGATTTTTCTCCCCTTAAACGTGCGAATTCCGGTTTTATAATTTTTAATTTAAAGGCTTAACCCAAACTAGTATTTTGGTGGTCGGAAAATATTTTAGGCAAATTATCTAGCGTGCAGGAGGTATAGAAATAGGAGATTCTAGACCACGTGCGTTTTTCGTGCAGATTTCCAGCTTCGATCTCTTACTGTGGCCACAGTTTTTATTTGATCGTTAAAATTTTGGTCTCATCTTTTAGCTGGCTTTGTGTAGTTTCCGTAAAAGGTAAATATGTTGTACTTTGCATGAAAATACTAATTTTTATGGCGTCTGGAAGGCATACACATGAATTTCCCTGAAATGACGTCAATTTCCTTGGCAGATCTCTAGCTTTGATTGCACACTGTGGCCACAATTTCTATCCGATTACTAAAATTTTGGTGTCATTTTTTAGCTAACGGTTTGTTCTTTCCACCATACACAAATTTGTTGTACTTTTCGTAAGAACACTATTTTTTAGGAGGGTTAAAAGAGGAATATAGTGAAAAAATCAAACTTGTCTGATAAAAAGTCATGAGTAGTTTGCAGAAAACTTTTCACTGTTTATAAGTGATATATGAGTGAAAAGAAATAAACCAAAACAAAAACGGCTTTCCTAAGTGATATAACAAGCGAGATAGTATATTTTTGGGGGGCAGGTTTTGGGAACTTTTTCCCTTTATCGCATTCCTGTGGCCAGGTTTACTAGCCGATTTGCAATATTTTGAAATTGAAAGATAGATTAGCGTCTGAACTTTTCAAAAAGTATAAGTTTGTGGCAGTTTGGTAAAGTTTAAGGGCAGTTTTAGTGGTTTAAAGCCAAAAAATTTCCAAATTTTTACGTGTCACCTCCCTAAAACTTTAAATGGATTTTTCTCCCCTTAAACGTGCGAATTCCGGTTTTATAATTTTTAATTTAAAGGCTTAACCCAAACTAGTATTTTGGTGGTCGGAAAATATTTTAGGCAAATTATCTAGCGTGCAGGAGGTATAGAAATAGGAGATTCTAGACCACGTGCGTTTTTCGTGCAGATTTCCAGCTTCGATCTCTTACTGTGGCCACAGTTTTTACTTGATCGTTAAAATTTTGGTCTCATCTTTTAGCTGGCTTTGTGTAGTTTCCGTAAAAGGTAAATATGTTGTACTTTGCATGAAAATGTTAATTTTTATGGCGTCTGGAAGGCATACACATGAATTTCCCTGAAATGACGTCAATTTCCTTGGCAGATCTCTAGCTTTGATTGCACACTGTGGCCACAATTTCTATCCGATTACTAAAATTTTGGTGTCATTTTTTAGCTAACGGTTTGTTCTTTCCGCCATACACAAATTTGTAGTACTTTTCGTAAGAACACTATTTTTTAGGAGGGTTAAAAGAGGAATATAGTGAAAAAATCAAACTTGTCTGATAAAAAGTCATGAGTAGTTTGCAGAAAACTTTTCACTGTTTATAAGTGATATATGAGTGAAAAGAAATAAACCAAAACAAAAACGGCTTTCCTAAGTGATATAACAAGCGAGATAGTATATTTTTGGGGGGCAGGTTTTGGGAACTTTTTCCCTTTATCGCATTCCTGTGGCCAGGTTTACTAACTGATTTGCAATATTTTGATACTGAAAGATAGATTAGCGTCTGAACTTTTCAAAAAGTATAAGTTTGTGGCAGTTTGGTAAAGTTTAAGGGCAGTTTTAGTGGTTTAAAGCCAAAAAATTTCCAAATTTTTACGTGTCACCTCCCTAAAACTTTAAATGGGTTTTTCTCCCCTTAAACGTGCGAATTCCGGTTTTATAATTTTTAATTTAAAGGCTTAACCCAAACTAGTATTTTGGTGGTCGGAAAATATTTTAGGCAAATTATCTAGCGTGCAGGAGGTATAGAAATAGGAGATTCTAGACCACGTGCGTTTTTCGTGCAGATCTCCAGCTTCGATCTCTTACTGTGGCCACAGTTTTTACTTGATCGTTAAAATTTTGGTCTCATCTTTTAGCTGGCTTTGTGTAGTTTCCGTAAAAGGTAAATATGTTGTACTTTGCATGAAAATGTTAATTTTTATGGAGCCTGGAAGGCATACACATGAATTTCCCTGAAATGACGTCAATTTCCTTTGCAGATCTCTGGCTTTGATTGCTCACTGTGGCCACAATTTCTATCCGATTACTAAAATTTTGGTGTCATTTTTTAGCTAACGGTTTATTCTTTCCGCCAAACACAAATCTGTAGTACTTTTCGTAAGAACACTAGTTTTTAGGAGGGTTAAAAGAGGAATATAGTGAAAAAATCAAACTTGTCTGCATAAAAAGTCATGAGTAGTTTGCAGAAAACTTTTCACTGTTTATAAGTGATATATGAGTGAAAAGAAATAAACCAAAACAAAAACGGCTTTCCTAAGTGATATAACAAGCGAGATAGTATATTTTTGGGGGGCAGGTTTTGGGAACTTTTTCCCTTTATCGCATTCCTGTGGCCAGGTTTACTAACTGATTTGCAATATTTTGATACTGAAAGATAGATTAGCGTCTGAACTTTTCAAAAAGTATAAATTTGTGGCAGTTTGGTAAAGTTTAAGGGCAGTTTTAGTGGTTTAAAGCCAAAAAATTTCCAAATTTTTACGTGTCACCTCCCTAAAACTTTAAATGGATTTTTCTCCCCTTAAACGTGCGAATTCCGGTTTTATAATTTTTAATTTAAAGGCTTAACCCAAACTAGTATTTTGGTGGTCGGAAAATATTTTAGGCAAATTATCTAGCGTGCAGGAGGTATAGAAATAGGAGATTCTAGACCACGTGCGTTTTTCGTGCAGATTTCCAGCTTCGATCTCTTACTGTGGCCACAGTTTTTATTTGATCGTTAAAATTTTGGTCTCATCTTTTAGCTGGCTTTGTGTAGTTTCCGTAAAAGGTAAATATGTTGTACTTTGCATGAAAATGTTAATTTTTATGGCGTCTGGAAGGCATACACATGGATTTCCCTGAAATGACGTCAATTTCCTTGGCAGATCTCTGGCTTTGATTGCTCACTGTGGCCACAATTTCTATCCGATTACTAAAATTTTGGTGTCATTTTTTAGCTAACGGTTTATTCTTTCCGCCAAACACAAATCTGTAGTACTTTTCGTAAGAACACTAGTTTTTAGGAGGGTTAAAAGAGGAATATAGTGAAAAAATCAAACTTGTCTGCATAAAAAGTCATGAGTAGTTTGCAGAAAACTTTTCACTGTTTATAAGTGATATATGAGTGAAAAGAAATAAACCAAAACAAAAGCGGCTTTCCTAAGTGATATAACAAGCGAGATAGTATATTTTTGGGGGGCAGGTTTTGGGAACTTTTTCCCTTTATCTCATTCCTGTGGCCAGGTTTACTAGCCGATTTGCAATATTTTGATACTGAAAGATAGATTAGCGTCTGAACTTTTCAAAAAGTATAAATTTGTGGCAGTTTGGTAAAGTTTAAGGGCAGTTTTAGTGGTTTAAAGCCAAAAAATTTCCAAATTTTTACGTGTCACCTCCCTAAAACTTTAAATGGATTTTTCTCCCCTTAAACGTGCGAATTCCGGTTTTATAATTTTTAATTTAAAGGCTTAACCCAAACTAGTATTTTGGTGGTCAGAAAATATTTTAGGCAAATTATCTAGCGTGCAGAAGGTATAGAAATAGGAGATTCTAGACCACGTGCGTTTTTCGTGCAGATTTCCAGCTTCGATCTCTTACTGTGGCCACAGTTTTTATTTGATCGTTAAAATTTTGGTCTCATCTTTTAGCTGGCTTTGTGTAGTTTCCGTAAAAGGTAAATATGTTGTACTTTGCATGAAAATGTTAATTTTTATGGCGTCTGGAAGGCATACACATGAATTTCCCTGAAATGACGTCAATTTCCTTGGCAGATCTCTGGCTTTGATTGCTCACTGTGGCCACAATTTCTATCCGATTACTAAAATTTTGGTGTCATTTTTTAGCTAACGGTTTATTCTTTCCGCAAAACACAAATCTGTAGTACTTTTCGTAAGAACACTAGTTTTTAGGAGGGTTAAAAGAGGAATATAGTGAAAAAATCAAACTTGTCTGCATAAAAAGTCATGAGTAGTTTGCAGAAAACTTTTCACTGTTTATAAGTGATATATGAGTGAAAAGAAATAAACCAAAACAAAAACGGCTTTCCTAAGTGATATAACAAGCGAGATAGTATATTTTTGGGGGGCAGGTTTTGGGAACTTTTTCCCTTTATCGCATTCCTGTGGCCAGGTTTACTAACTGATTTGCAATATTTTGATACTGAAAGATAGATTAGCGTCTGAACTTTTCAAAAAGTATAAATTTGTGGCAGTTTGGTAAAGTTTAAGGGCAGTTTTAGTGGTTTAAAGCCAAAAAATTTCCAAATTTTTACGTGTCACCTCCCTAAAACTTTAAATGGATTTTTCTCCCCTTAAACGTGCGAATTCCGGTTTTATAATTTTTAATTTAAAGGCTTAACCCGAACTAGTATTTTGGTGGTCGGAAAATATTTTAGGCAAATTATCTAGCGTGCAGGAGGTATAGAAATAGGAGATTCTAGACCACGTGCGTTTTTCGTGCAGATTTCCAGCTTCGATCTCTTACTGTGGCCACAGTTTTTATTTGATCGTTAAAATTTTGGTCTCATCTTTTAGCTGGCTTTGTGTAGTTTCCGTAAAAGGTAAATATGTTGTACTTTGCATGAAAATGTTAATTTTTATGGCGTCTGGAAGGCATACACATGAATTTCCCTGAAATGACGTCAATTTCCTTGGCAGATCTCTGGCTTTGATTGCTCACTGTGGCCACAATTTCTATCCGATTACTAAAATTTTGGTGTCATTTTTTAGCTAACGGTTTATTCTTTCCGCCAAACACAAATCTGTAGTACTTTACGTAAGAACACTAGTGTTTAGGAGGGTTAAAAGAGGAATATAGTGAAAAAATCAAACTTGTCTGCATAAAAAGTCATGAGTAGTTTGCAGAAAACTTTTCACTGTTTATAAGTGATATATGAGTGAAAAGAAATAAACCAAAACAAAAACGGCTTTCCTAAGTGATATAACAAGCGAGATAGTATATTTTTGGGGGGCAGGTTTTGGGAACTTTTTCCCTTTATCGCATTCCTGTGGCCAGGTTTACTAGCCGATTTGCAATATTTTAATATTGAAAGATAGATTAGCGTCTGAACTTTTCAAAAAGTATAAATTTGTGGCAGTTTGGTAAAGTTTAAGGGCAGTTTTAGTGGTTTAAAGCCAAAAAATTTCCAAATTTTTACGTGTCACCTCCCTAAAACTTTAAATGGATTTTTCTCCCCTTAAACGTGCGAATTCCGGTTTTATAATTTTTAATTTAAAGGCTTAACCCAAACTAGTATTTTGGTGGTCGGAAAATATTTTAGGCAAATTATCTAGCGTGCAGGAGGTATAGAAATAGGAGATTCTAGACCACGTGCGTTTTTCGTGCAGATTTCCAGCTTCGATCTCTTACTGTGGCCACCGTTTTTATTTGATCGTTAAAATTTTGGTCTCATCTTTTAGCTGGCTTTGTGTAGTTTCCGTAAAAGGTAAATATGTTCTACTTTGCATGAAAATGTTAATTTTTATGGCGTCTGGAAGGCATACACATGAATTTCCCTGAAATGACGTCAATTTCCTTGGCAGATCTCTGGCTTTGATTGCTCACTGTGGCCACAATTTCTATCCGATTACTAAAATTTTGGTGTCATTTTTTAGCTAACGGTTTGTTCTTTTTGTCAAACACAAATTTAAAGTACTTTTCGTAAGAACACTATTTTTTAGGAGGGTTAAAAGAGGAATATAGTGAAAAAATCAAACTTGTCTGATAAAAAGTCATGAGTAGTTTGCAGAAAACTTTTTACTGTTTATAAGTGATATATGAGTGAAAAGAAATAAACCAAAACAAAAACGGCTTTCCTAAGTGATATAACAAGCGAGATAGTATATTTTTGGGGGGCAGGTTTTGGGAACTTTTTCCCTTTATCGCATTCCTGTGGCCAGGTTTACTAACTGATTTGCAATATTTTGATACTGAAAGATAGATTAGCGTCTGAACTTTTCAAAAAGTATAAATTTGTGGCAGTTTGGTAAAGTTTAAGGGCAGTTTTAGTGGTTTAAAGCCAAAAAATTTCCAAATTTTTACGTGTCACCTCCCTAAAACTTTAAATGGATTTTTCTCCCCTTAAACGTGCGAATTCCGGTTTTATAATTTTTAATGTAAAGGCTTAACCCAATCTAGTATTTTGGTGGTCGGAAAATATTTTAGGCAAATTATCTAGCGTGCAGGAGGTATAGAAATAGGAGATTCTAGACCACGTGCGTTTTTCGTGCAGATTTCCAGCTTCGATCTCTTACTGTGGCCACAGTTTTTATTTGATCGTTCAAATTTTGGTCTCATCTTTTAGCTGACTTTGTGTAGTTTCCGTAAAAGGTAAATATGTTGTACTTTGCATGAAAATGTTAATTTTTATGGCGTCTGGAAGGCATACACATGAATTTCCCTGAAATGACGTCAATTTCCTTGGCAGATCTCTGGCTTTGATTGCTCACTGTGGCCACAATTTCTATCCGATTACTAAAATTTTGGTGTCATTTTTTAGCTAACGGTTTGTTTTTTCCGCCAAACAGAAATCTGTAGTACTTTTCGTAAGAACACTAGTTTTTAGGAGGGTTAAAAGAGGAATATAGTGAAAAAATCAAACTTGTCTGCATAAAAAGTCATGAGTAGTTTGCAGAAAACTTTTCACTGTTTATAAGTGATATATGAGTGAAAAGAAATAAACCAAAACAAAAACGGCTTTCCTAAGTGATATAACAAGCGAGATAGTATATTTTTGGGGGGCAGGTTTTGGGAACTTTTTCCCTTTATCGCATTCCTGTGGCCAGGTTTACTAGCCGATTTGTAATATTTTGATATTGAAAGATAGATTAGCGTCTGAACTTTTCAAAAAGTATAAATTTGTGGCAGTTTGGTAAAGTTTAAGGGCAGTTTTAGTGGTTTAAAGCCAAAAAATTTCCAAATTTTTACGTGTCACCTCCCTAAAACTTTAAATGGATTTTTCTCCCCTTAAACGTGCGAATTCCGGTTTTATAATTTTTAATTTAAAGGCTTAACCCGAACTAGTATTTTGGTGGTCGGAAAATATTTTAGGCAAATTATCTAGCGTGCAGGAGGTATAGAAATAGGAGATTCTAGACCACGTGCGTTTTTCGTGCAGATTTCCAGCTTCGATCTCTTACTGTGGCCACAGTTTTTATTTGATCGTTAAAATTTTGGTCTCATCTTTTAGCTGGCTTTGTGTAGTTTCCGTAAAAGGTAAATATGTTGTACTTTGCATGAAAATGTTAATTTTTATGGCGTCTGGAAGGCATACACATGAATTTCCCTGAAATGACGTCAATTTCCTTGGCAGATCTCTGGCTTTGATTGCTCACTGTGGCCACAATTTCTATCCGATTACTAAAATGTTGGTGTCATTTTTTAGCTAACGGTTTGTTCTTTCCGCCAAACATAAATGTGTAGTACTTTTCGTAAGAACACTAGTTTTTAGGAGGGTTAAAAGAGGAATATAGTGAAAAAATCAAACTTGTCTGCATAAAAAGTCATGAGTAGTTTGCAGAAAACTTTTCACTGTTTATAAGTGATATATGAGTGAAAAGAAATAAACCAAAACAAAAGCGGCTTTCCTAAGTGATATAACAAGCGAGATAGTATATTTTTGGGGGGCAGGTTTTGGGAACTTTTTCCCTTTATCGCATTCCTGTGGCCAGGTTTACTAACTGATTTGCAATATTTTGATACTGAAAGATAGATTAGCGTCTGAACTTTTCAAAAAGTATAAATTTGTGGCAGTTTGGTAAAGTTTAAGGGCAGTTTTAGTGGTTTAAAGCCAAAAAATTTCCAAACTTTTACGTGTCACCTCCCTAAAACTTTAAATGGATTTTTCTCCCCTTAAACGTGCGAATTCCGGTTTTATAATTTTTAATTTAAAGGCTTAACCCAAGCTAGTATTTTGGTGGTCGGAAAATATTTTAGGCAAATTATCTAGCGTGCAGGAGGTATAGAAATAGGAGATTCTAGACCACGTGCGTTTTTCGTGCAGATTTCCAGCTTCGATCTCTTACTGTGGCCACAGTTTTTATTTGATCGTTAAAATTTTGGTCTCATCTTTTAGCTGGCTTTGTGTAGTTTCCGTAAAAGGTAAATATGTTGTACTTTGCATGAAAATACTAATTTTTATGGCATCTGGAAGGCATACACATGAATTTCCCTGAAATGACGTCAATTTCCTTGGCAGATCTCTGGCTTTGATTGCTCACTGTGGCCACAATTTCTATCCGATTACTAAAATTTTGGTGTCATTTTTTAGCTAACGGTTTGTTTTTTCCGTCAAATACAAATTTGTAGCACTTTTTGTAAGAACACTATTTTTTAGGAGGGTTAAAAGAGGAATATAGTGAAAAAATCAAACTTGTCTGCATAAAATGTCATGAGTAGTTTGCAGAAAACTTTTCACTGTTTATAAGTGATATATGAGTGAAAAGAAATAAACCAAAACAAAAACGGCTTTCCTAAGTGATATAACAAGCGAGATAGTATATTTTTGGGGGGCAGGTTTTGGGAACTTTTTCCCTTTATCGCATTCCTGTGGCCAGGTTTACTAGCCGATTTGCAATATTTTGATATTGAAAGATAGATTAGCGTCTGACCTTTTCAAAAAGTATAAATTTGTGGCAGTTTGGTAAAGTTTAAGGGCAGTTTTAGTGGTTTAAAGCCAAAAAATTTCCAAATTTTTACGTGTCACCTCCCTAAAACTTTAAATGGATTTTTCTCCCCTTAAACGTGCGAATTCCGGTTTTATAATTTTTAATTTAAAGGCTTAACCCAAACTAGTATTTTGGTGGTCGGAAAATATTTTAGGCAAATTATCTAGCGTGCAGGAGGTATAGAAATAGGAGATTCTAGACCACGTGCGTTTTTCGTGCAGATTTCCAGCTTCGATCTCTTACTGTGGCCACCGTTTTTATTTGATCGTTAAAATTTTGGTCTCATCTTTTAGCTGGCTTTGTGTAGTTTCCGTAAAAGGTAAATATGTTGTACTTTGCATGAAAATGTTAATTTTTATGGCGTCTGGAAGGCATACACATGAATTTCCCTGAAATGACGTCAATTTCCTTGGCAGATCTCTGGCTTTGATTGCTCACTGTGGCCACAATTTCTATCCGATTACTAAAATTTTGGTGTCATTTTTTAGCTAACGGTTTGTTCTTTCCGTCAAACACAAATTTGTAGTACTTTTCGTAAGAACACTCGTTTTTAGGAGGGTTAAAAGAGGAATATAGTGAAAAAATCAAACTTGTCTGCATAAAAAGTCATGAGTAGTTTGCAGAAAACTTTTCACTGTTTATAAGTGATATATGAGTGAAAAGAAATAAACCAAAACAAAAACGGCTTTCCTAAGTGATATAACAAGCGAGATAGTATATTTTTGGGGGGCAGGTTTTGGGAACTTTTTCCCTTTATCGCATTCCTGTGGCCAGGTTTACTAGCCGATTTGCAATATTTTAATATTGAAAGATAGATTAGCGTCTGAACTTTTCAAAAAGTATAAATTTGTGGCAGTTTGGTAAAGTTTAAGGGCAGTTTTAGTGGTTTAAAGCCAAAAAATTTCCAAATTTTTACGTGTCACCTCCCTAAAACTTTAAATGGATTTTTCTCCCCTTAAACGTGCGAATTCCGGTTTTATAATTTTTAATTTAAAGGCTTAACCCAAACTAGTATTTTGGTGGTCGGAAAATATTTTAGGCAAATTATCTAGCGTGCAGGAGGTATAGAAATAGGAGATTCTAGACCACGTGCGTTTTTCGTGCAGATTTCCAGCTTCGATCTCTTACTGTGGCCACCGTTTTTATTTGATCGTTAAAATTTTGGTCTCATCTTTTAGCTGGCTTTGTGTAGTTTCCGTAAAAGGTAAATATGTTCTACTTTGCATGAAAATGTTAATTTTTATGGCGTCTGGAAGGCATACACATGAATTTCCCTGAAATGACGTCAATTTCCTTGGCAGATCTCTGGCTTTGATTGCTCACTGTGGCCACAATTTCTATCCGATTACTAAAATTTTGGTGTCATTTTTTAGCTAACGGTTTGTTCTTTTTGTCAAACACAAATTTAAAGTACTTTTCGTAAGAACACTATTTTTTAGGAGGGTTAAAAGAGGAATATAGTGAAAAAATCAAACTTGTCTGATAAAAAGTCATGAGTAGTTTGCAGAAAACTTTTTACTGTTTATAAGTGATATATGAGTGAAAAGAAATAAACCAAAACAAAAACGGCTTTCCTAAGTGATATAACAAGCGAGATAGTATATTTTTGGGGGGCAGGTTTTGGGAACTTTTTCCCTTTATCGCATTCCTGTGGCCAGGTTTACTAACTGATTTGCAATATTTTGATACTGAAAGATAGATTAGCGTCTGAACTTTTCAAAAAGTATAAATTTGTGGCAGTTTGGTAAAGTTTAAGGGCAGTTTTAGTGGTTTAAAGCCAAAAAATTTCCAAATTTTTACGTGTCACCTCCCTAAAACTTTAAATGGATTTTTCTCCCCTTAAACGTGCGAATTCCGGTTTTATAATTTCCAATTTAAAGGCTTAACCCAAACTAGTATTTTGGTGGTCGGAAAATATTTTAGGCAAATTATCTGGCGTGCAGGAGGTATAGAAATAGGAGATTCTAGACCACGTGCGTTTTTCGTGCAGATTTCCAGCTTCGATCTCTTACTGTGGCCACCGTTTTTATTTGATCGTTAAAATTTTGGTCTCATCTTTTAGCTGGCTTTGTTTAGTTTCCGTAAAAGGTAAATATGTTGTACTTTGCATGAAAATGTTAATTTTTATGGCGTCTGGAAGGCATACACATGAATTTCCCTGAAATGACGTCAATTTCCTTGGCAGATCTCTGGCTTTGATTGCTCACTGTGGCCACAATTTCTATCCGATTACTAAAATTTTGGTGTCATTTTTTAGCTAACGGTTTATTCTTTCCGCCAAACACAAATCTGTAGTACTTTTCGTAAGAACCCTAGTTTTTAGGAGGGTTAAAAGAAGAATATAGTGAAAAAATCAAACTTGTCTGCATAAAAAGTCATGAGTAGTTTGCAGAAAACTTTTCACTGTTTATAAGTGATATATGAGTGAAAAGAAATAAACCAAAATAAAAACGGCTTTCCTAAGTGATATAACAAGCGAGATAGTATATTTTTGGGGGGCAGGTTTTGGGAACTTTTTCCCTTTATCGCATTCCTGTGGCCAGGTTTACTAGCCGATTTGCAATATTTTGATACTGAAAGATAGATTAGCGTCTGAACTTTTCAAAAAGTATAAATTTGTGGCAGTTTGGTAAAGTTTAAGGGCAGTTTTAGTGGTTTAAAGCCAAAAAATTTCCAAACTTTTACGTGTCACCTCCCTAAAACTTTAAATGGATTTTTCTCCCCTTAAACGTGCGAATTCCGGTTTTATAATTTTTAATTTAAAGGCTTAACCCAAGCTAGTATTTTGGTGGTCGGAAAATATTTTAGGCAAATTATCTAGCGTGCAGGAGGTATAGAAATAGGAGATTCTAGACCACGTGCGTTTTTCGTGCAGATTTCCAGCTTCGATCTCTTACTGTGGCCACAGTTTTTATTTGATCGTTAAAATTTTGGTCTCATCTTTTAGCTGGCTTTGTGTAGTTTCCGTAAAAGGTAAATATGTTGTACTTTGCATGAAAATACTAATTTTTATGGCATCTGGAAGGCATACACATGAATTTCCCTGAAATGACGTCAATTTCCTTGGCAGATCTCTGGCTTTGATTGCTCACTGTGGCCACAATTTCTATCCGATTACTAAAATTTTGGTGTCATTTTTTAGCTAACGGTTTGTTTTTTCCGTCAAATACAAATTTGTAGCACTTTTTGTAAGAACACTATTTTTTAGGAGGGTTAAAAGAGGAATATAGTGAAAAAATCAAACTTGTCTGCATAAAATGTCATGAGTAGTTTGCAGAAAACTTTTCACTGTTTATAAGTGATATATGAGTGAAAAGAAATAAACCAAAACAAAAACGGCTTTCCTAAGTGATATAACAAGCGAGATAGTATATTTTTGGGGGGCAGGTTTTGGGAACTTTTTCCCTTTATCGCATTCCTGTGGCCAGGTTTACTAGCCGATTTGCAATATTTTGATATTGAAAGATAGATTAGCGTCTGACCTTTTCAAAAAGTATAAATTTGTGGCAGTTTGGTAAAGTTTAAGGGCAGTTTTAGTGGTTTAAAGCCAAAAAATTTCCAAATTTTTACGTGTCACCTCCCTAAAACTTTAAATGGATTTTTCTCCCCTTAAACGTGCGAATTCCGGTTTTATAATTTTTAATTTAAAGGCTTAACCCGAACTAGTATTTTGGTGGTCGGAAAATATTTTAGGCAAATTATCTAGCGTGCAGGAGGTATAGAAATAGGAGATTCTAGACCACGTGCGTTTTTCGTGCAGATTTCCAGCTTCGATCTCTTACTGTGGCCACAGTTTTTATTTGATCGTTCAAATTTTGGTCTCATCTTTTAGCTGGCTTTGTGTAGTTTCCGTAAAAGGTAAATATGTTGTACTTTGCATGAAAATGTTAATTTTTATGGCGTCTGGAAGGCATACACATGAATTTCCCTGAAATGACGTCAATTTCCTTGGCAGATCTCTGGCTTTGATTGCTCACTGTGGCCACAATTTCTATCCGATTACTAAAATGTTGGTGTCATTGTTTAGCTAACGGTTTGTTCTTTCCGCCAAACACAAATCTGTAGTACTTTTCGTAAGAACACTAGTTTTTAGGAGGGTTAAAAGAGGAATATAGTGAAAAAATCAAACTTGTCTGCATAAAAAGTCATGAGTAGTTTGCAGAAAACTTTTCACTGTTTATAAGTGATATATGAGTGAAAAGAAATAAACCAAAACAAAAACGGCTTTCCTAAGTGATATAACAAGCGAGATAGTATATTTTTGGGGGGCAGGTTTTGGGAACTTTTTCCCTTTATCGCATTCCTGTGGCCAGGTTTACTAACTGATTTGCAATATTTTGATACTGAAAGATAGATTAGCGTCTGAACTTTTCAAAAAGTATAAATTTGTGGCAGTTTGGTAAAGTTTAAGGGCAGTTTTAGTGGTTTAAAGCCAAAAAATTTCCAAATTTTTACGTGTCACCTCCCTAAAACTTTAAATGGATTTTTCTCCCCTTAAACGTGCGAATTCCGGTTTTATAATTTTTAATTTAAAGGCTTAACCCAAACTAGTATTTTGGTGGTCGGAAAATATTTTAGGCAAATTATCTAGCGTGCAGGAGGTATAGAAATAGGAGATTCTAGACCACGTGCGTTTTTCGTGCAGATTTCCAGCTTCGATCTCTTACTGTGGCCACAGTTTTTATTTGATCGTTCAAATTTTGGTCTCATCTTTTAGCTGACTTTGTGTAGTTTCCGTAAAAGGTAAATATGTTGTACTTTGCATGAAAATGTTAATTTTTATGGCGTCTGGAAGGCATACACATGAATTTCCCTGAAATGACGTCAATTTCCTTGGCAGATCTCTGGCTTTGATTGCTCACTGTGGCCACAATTTCTATCCGATTACTAAAATTTTGGTGTCATTTTTTAGCTAACGGTTTGTTTTTTCCGCCAAACACAAATCTGTAGTACTTTTCGTAAGAACACTAGTTTTTAGGAGGGTTAAAAGAGGAATATAGTGAAAAAATCAAACTTGTCTGCATAAAAAGTCATGAGTAGTTTGCAGAAAACTTTTCACTGTTTATAAGTGATATATGAGTGAAAAGAAATAAACCAAAACAAAAACGGCTTTCCTAAGTGATATAACAAGCGAGATAGTATATTTTTGGGGGGCAGGTTTTGGGAACTTTTTCCCTTTATCGCATTCCTGTGGCCAGGTTTACTAGCCGATTTGTAATATTTTGATATTGAAAGATAGATTAGCGTCTGAACTTTTCAAAAAGTATAAATTTGTGGCAGTTTGGTAAAGTTTAAGGGCAGTTTTAGTGGTTTAAAGCCAAAAAATTTCCAAATTTTTACGTGTCACCTCCCTAAAACTTTAAATGGATTTTTCTCCCCTTAAACGTGCGAATTCCGGTTTTATAATTTTTAATTTAAAGGCTTAACCCGAACTAGTATTTTGGTGGTCGGAAAATATTTTAGGCAAATTATCTAGCGTGCAGGAGGTATAGAAATAGGAGATTCTAGACCACGTGCGTTTTTCGTGCAGATTTCCAGCTTCGATCTCTTACTGTGGCCACAGTTTTTATTTGATCGTTAAAATTTTGGTCTCATCTTTTAGCTGGCTTTGTGTAGTTTCCGTAAAAGGTAAATATGTTGTACTTTGCATGAAAATGTTAATTTTTATGGCGTCTGGAAGGCATACACATGAATTTCCCTGAAATGACGTCAATTTCCTTGGCAGATCTCTGGCTTTGATTGCTCACTGTGGCCACAATTTCTATCCGATTACTAAAATGTTGGTGTCATTTTTTAGCTAACGGTTTGTTCTTTCCGCCAAACATAAATGTGTAGTACTTTTCGTAAGAACACTAGTTTTTAGGAGGGTTAAAAGAGGAATATAGTGAAAAAATCAAACTTGTCTGCATAAAAAGTCATGAGTAGTTTGCAGAAAACTTTTCACTGTTTATAAGTGATATATGAGTGAAAAGAAATAAACCAAAACAAAAGCGGCTTTCCTAAGTGATATAACAAGCGAGATAGTATATTTTTGGGGGGCAGGTTTTGGGAACTTTTTCCCTTTATCGCATTCCTGTGGCCAGGTTTACTAACTGATTTGCAATATTTTGATACTGAAAGATAGATTAGCGTCTGAACTTTTCAAAAAGTATAAATTTGTGGCAGTTTGGTAAAGTTTAAGGGCAGTTTTAGTGGTTTAAAGCCAAAAAATTTCCAAATTTTTACGTGTCACCTCCCTAAAACTTTAAATGGATTTTTCTCCCCATAAACGTGCGAATTCCGGTTTTATAATTTTTAATTTAAAGGCTTAACCCAAACTAGTATTTTGGTGGTCGGAAAATATTATAGGCAAATTATCTAGCGTGCAGGAGGTATAGAAATAGGAGATTCTAGACCACGTGCGTTTTTCGTGCAGATTTCCAGCTTCGATCTCTTACTGTGGCCACAGTTTTTATTTGATTGTTAAAATTTTGGTCTCATCTTTTAGTTGGCTTTGTGTAGTTTCCGTAAAAGGTAAATATGTTGTACTTTGCATGAAAATGTTAATTTTTATGGCGTCTGGAAGGCATACACATGAATTTCCCTGAAATGACGTCAATTTCCTTGGCAGATCTCTGGCTTTGATTGCTCACTGTGGCCACAATTTCTATCCGATTACTAAAATTTTGGTGTCATTTTTTAGCTAACGGTTTGTTCTTACCGTCAAACACAAATTTGTAGTACTTTTCGTAAGAACACTATTTTTTAGGAGGGTTAAAAGAGGAATATAGTGAAAAAATCAAACTTGTCTGATAAAAAGTCATGAGTAGTTTGCAGAAAACTTTTCACTGTTTATAAGTGATATATGAAGGAAAAGAAATAAACCAAAACAAAAACGGCTTTCCTAAGTGATATAACAAGCGAGATAGTATATTTTTGGGGGGCAGGTTTTGGGAACTTTTTCCCTTTATCGCATTCCTGTGGCCAGGTTTACTAACTGATTTGCAATATTTTGATACTGAAAGATAGATTAGCGTCTGAACTTTTCAAAAAGTATAAATTTGTGGCAGTTTGGTAAAGTTTAAGGGCAGTTTTAGTGGTTCAAAGCCAAAAAATTTCCAAATTTTTACGTGTCACCTCCCTAAAACTTTAAATGGATTTTTCTCCCCATAAACGTGCGAATTCCGGTTTTATAATTTTTAATTTAAAGGCTTAACCCAAACTAGTATTTTGGTGGTCGGAAAATATTTTAGGCAAATTATCTAGCGTGCAGGAGGTATAGAAATAGGAGATTCTAGACCACGTGCGTTTTTCGTGCAGATTTCCAGCTTCGATCTCTTACTGTGGCCACAGTTTTTATTTGATTGTTAAAATTTTGGTCTCATCTTTTAGCTGGCTTTGTGTAGTTTCCGTAAAAGGTAAATATGTTGTACTTTGCATGAAAATGTTAATTTTTATGGCGTCTGGAAGGCATACACATGAATTTCCCTGAAATGACGTCAATTTCCTTGGCAGATCTCTGGCTTTGATTGCTCACTGTGGCCACAATTTCTATCCGATTACTAAAATGTTGGTGTCATTTTTTAGCTAACGGTTTGTTCTTACCGTCAAACACAAATTTGTAGTACTTTTCGTAAGAACACTATTTTTTAGGAGGGTTAAAAGAGGAATATAGTGAAAAAATCAAACTTGTCTGATAAAAAGTCATGAGTAGTTTGCAGAAAACTTTTCACTGTTTATAAGTGATATATGAGTGAAAAGAAATAAACCAAAACAAAAACGGCTTTCCTAAGTGATATAACAAGCGAGATAGTATATTTTTGGGGGGCAGGTTTTGGGAACTTTTTCCCTTTATCGCATTCCTGTGGCCAGGTTTACTAACTGATTTGCAATATTTTGATACTGAAAGATAGATTAGCGTCTGAACTTTTCAAAAAGTATAAATTTGTGGCAGTTTGGTAAAGTTTAAGGGCAGTTTTAGTGGTTTAAAGCCAAAAAATTTCCAAATTTTTACGTGTCACCTCCCTAAAACTTTAAATGGATTTTTCTCCCCTTAAACGTGCGAATTCCGGTTTTATAATTTTTAATTTAAAGGCTTAACCCAAACTAGTATTTTGGTGGTCGGAAAATATTTTAGGCAAATTATCTAGCGTGCAGGAGGTATAGAAATAGGAGATTCTAGACCACGTGCGTTTTTCGTGCAGATTTCCAGCTTCGATCTCTTACTGTGGCCACAGTTTTTATTTGATCGTTCAAATTTTGGTCTCATCTTTTAGCTGGCTTTGTGTAGTTTCCGTAAAAGGTAAATATGTTGTACTTTGCATGAAAATGTTAATTTTTATGGCGTCTGGAAGGCATACACATGAATTTCCCTGAAATGACGTCAATTTCCTTGGCAGATCTCTGGCTTTGATTGCTCACTGTGGCCACAATTTCTATCCGATTACTAAAATTTTGGTGTCATTTTTTAGCTGACGGTTTATTCTTTCCGCCAAACACAAATCTGTAGTACTTTTCGTAAGAACACTAGTTTTTAGGAGGGTTAAAAGAGGAATATAGTGAAAAAATCAAACTTGTCTGCATAAAAAGTCATGAGTAGTTTGCAGAAAACTTTTCACTGTTTATAAGTGATATATGAGTGAAAAGAAATAAACCAAAACAAAAACGGCTTTCCTAAGTGATATAACAAGCGAGATAGTATATTTTTGGGGGGCAGGTTTTGGGAACTTTTTCCCTTTATCGCATTCCTGTGGCCAGGTTTACTAGCTGATTTGCAATATTTTGATATTGAAAGATAGATTAGCGTCTGAACTTTTCAAAAAATATAAATTTGTGGCAGTTTGGTAAAGTTTAAGGGCAGTTTTAGTGGTTTAAAGCCAAAAAATTTTCAAATTTTTACGTGTCACCTCCCTAAAACTTTAAATGGATTTTTCTCCCCTTAAACGTGCAAATTCCGGTTTTATAATTTTTAATTTAAAGGCTTAACCCAAACTAGTATTTTGGTGGTCGGAAAATATTTTAGGCAAATTATCTAGCGTGCAGGAGGTATAGAAATAGGAGATTCTAGACCATGTGCGTTTTTCGTGCAGATTTCCAGCTTCGATCTCTTACTGTGGCCACAGTTTTTATTTGATCGTTCAAATTTTGGTCTCATCTTTTAGCTGGCTTTGTGTAGTTTCCGTAAAAGGTAAATATGTTGTACTTTGCATGAAAATGTTAATTTTTATGGCGTCTGGAAGGCATACACATGAATTTCCCTGAAATGACGTCAATTTCCTTGGCAGATCTCTGGCTTTGATTGCTCACTGTGGCCACAATTTCTATCCGATTACTAAAATTTTGGTGTCATTTTTTAGCTAACGGTTTATTCTTTCCGCCAAACACAAATCTGTAGTACTTTTCGTAAGAACACTAGTTTTTAGGAGGGTCAAAAGAGGAATATAGTGAAAAAATCAAACTTGTCTGCATAAAAAGTCATGAGTAGTTTGCAGAAAACTTTTCACTGTTTATAAGTGATATATGAGTGAAAAGAAATAAACCAAAACAAAAACGGCTTTCCTAAGTGATATAACAAGCGAGATAGTATATTTTTGGGGGGCAGGTTTTGGGAACTTTTTCCCTTTATCGCATTCCTGTGGCCAGGTTTACTAGCCGATTTGCAATATTTTGATACTGAAAGATAGATTAGCGTCTGAACTTTTCAAAAAGTATAAATTTGTGGCAGTTTGGTAAAGTTTAAGGGCAGTTTTAGTGGTTTAAAGCCAAAAAATTTCCAAATTTTTACGTGTCACCTCCCTAAAACTTGAAATGGATTTTTCTCCCCTTAAACGTGCGAATTCCGGTTTTATAATTTTTAACTTAAAGGCTTAACCCAAACTAGTATTTTGGTGGTCGGAAAATATTTTAGGCAAATTATCTAGCGTGCAGGAGGTATAGAAATAGGAGATTCTAGACCACGTGCGTTTTTCGTGCAGATCTCCAGCTTCGATCTCTTACTGTGGCCACAGTTTTTATTTGATCGTTCAAATTTTGGTCTCATCTTTTAGCTGGCTTTGTGTAGTTTCCGCAAAAGGTAAATATGTTGTACTTTGCATGAAAATACTAATTTTTATGGCGTCTAGAAGGCATACACATGAATTTCCCTGAAATGACGTCAATTTCCTTGGCAGATCTCTGGCTTTGATTGCTCACTGTGGCCACAATTTCTATCCGATTACTAAAATTTTGGTGTCATTTTTTAGCTAACGGTTTGTTCTTTCCGTCAAACACAAATTTGTAGTACTTTTCGTAAGAACACTAGTTTTTAGGAGGGTTAAAAGAGGAATATAGTTAAAAAATCAAACCTGTCTGATAAAAAGTCATGAGTAGTTTGCAGAAAACTTTTCACTGTTTATAAGTGATATATGAGTGAAAAGAAATAAACCAAAACAAAAACGGCTTTCCTAAGTGATATAACAAGCGAGAAAGTATATTTTTGGGGGGCAGGTTTTGGGAACTTTTTCCCTTTATCGCATCCCTGTGGCCAGGTTTACAAGCCGATTTGCAATATTTTGATACTGAAAGATAGATTATCGTCTGAAATTTTCAAAAAGTATAAATTTGTGGCAGTTTGGTAAAGTTTAAGGGCAGTTTTAGTGGTTTAAAGCCAAAAAATTTTCAAATTTTTACGTGTCACCTCCCTAAAACTTTAAATGGATTTTTCTCCCCTTAAACGTGCGAATTCCGGTTTTATAATTTTTAATTTAAAGGCTTAACCCAAGCTAGTATTTTGGTGGTCGGAAAATATTTTAGGCAAATTATCTGGCGTGCAGGAGGTATAGAAATAGGAGATTCTAGACCACGTGCGTTTTTCGTGCAGATTTCCAGCTTCGATCTCTTACTGTGGCCACAGTTTTTATTTGATCGTTAAAATTTTGGTCTCATCTTTTAGCTGGCTTTGTGGAGTTTCCGTAAAAGGTAAATATGTTGTACTTTGCATGAAAATGTTAATTTTTATGGCGTCTGGAAGGCATACACATGAATTTCCCTGAAATGACGTCAATTTCCTTGGCAGATCTCTGGCTTTGATTGCTCACTGTGGCCACAATTTCTATCCGATTACTAAAATTTTGGTGTAATTTTTTAGCTAACGGTTTGTTCTTACCGCCAAACACAAATTTGTGGTACTTTTCGTAAGAACACTATTTTTTAGGAGGGTTAAAAGAGGAATATAGTGAAAAAATCAAACTTGTCTGATAAAAAGTCATGAGTAGTTTGCAGAAAACTTTTCACTGTTTATAAGTGATATATGAGTGAGAAGAAATAAACCAAAACAAAAACGGCTTTCCTAAGTGATATAACAAGCGACATAGTATATTTTTGGGGGGCAGGTTTAGGGAACTTTTTCCCTTTATCGCATTCCTGTGGCCAGGTTTACTAACTGATTTGCAATATTTTGATACTGAAAGATAGATTAGCGTCTGAACTTTTCAAAAAGTATAAATTTGTGGCAGTTTGGTAAAGTTTAAGGGCAGTTTTAGTGGTTTAAAGCCAAAAAATTTCCAAATTTTTACGTGTCACCTCCCTAAAACTTTAAATGGATTTTTCTCCCCTTAAACGTGCGAATTCCGGTTTTATAATTTTTAATTTAAAGGCTTAACCCAAACTAGTATTTTGGTGGTCGGAAAATATTTTAGGCAAATTATCTAGCGTGCAGGAGGTATAGAAATAGGAGATTCTAGACCACGTGCGTTTTTCGTGCAGATTTCCAGCTTCGATCTCTTACTGTGGCCACAGTTTTTATTTGATCGTTAAAATTTTGGTCTCATCTTTTAGCTGGCTTTGTGTAGTTTCCGTAAAAGGTAAATATGTTGTACTTTGCATGAAAATGTTAATTTTTATCGCGTCTGGAAGGCATACACATGAATTTCCCTGAAATGACGTCAATTTCCTTGGCAGATCTCTGGCTTTGATTGCTCACTGTGGCCACAATTTCTATCCGATTACTAAAATTTTGGTGTCATTTTTTAGCTAACGGTTTATTCTTTCCGCCAAACACAAATCTGTAGTACTTTTCGTAAGAACACTAGTTTTTAGGAGGGTTAAAAGTGGAATATAGTGAAAAAATCAAACTTGTCTGCATAAAAAGTCATGAGTAGTTTGCAGAAAACTTTTCACTATTTATAAGTGATATATGAGTGAAAAGAAATAAACCAAAACAAAAACGGCTTTCCTAAGTGATATAACAAGCGAGATAGTATATTTTTGGGGGGCAGGTTTTGGGAACTTTTTCCCTTTATCGCATTCCTGTGGCCAGGTTTACTAGCCGATTTGCAATATTTTGATACTGAAAGATAGATTAATTATGTAGCGTGCAGGAGGTATAGAAATAGGAGATTCTAGACCACGTGCGTTTTTCGTGCAGATTTCCAGCTTCGATCTCTTACTGTGGCCACAGTTTTTATTTGATCGTTCAAATTTTGGTCTCATCTTTTAGCTGGCTTTGTGTAGTTTCCGTAAAAGGTAAATATGTTGTACTTTGCATGAAAATACTAATTTTTATGGCGTCTGGAAGGCATACACATGAATTTCCCTGAAATGACGTCAATTTCCTTGGCAGATCTCTGGCTTTGATTGCTCACTGTGGCCACAATTTCTATCCGATTACTAAAATTTTGGTGTCATTTTTTAGCTAACGGTTTATTCTTTCCGCCAAACACAAATCTGTAGTACTTTTCGTAAGAACACTAGTTTTTAGGAGGGTCAAAAGAGGAATATAGTGAAAAAATCAAACTTGTCTGCATAAAAAGTCATGAGTAGTTTGCAGAAAACTTTTCACTGTTTATAAGTGATATATGAGTGAAAAGAAATAAACCAAAACAAAAACGGCTTTCCTAAGTGATATAACAAGCGAGATAGTATATTTTTGGGGGGCAGGTTTTGGGAACTTTTTCCCTTTATCGCATTCCTGTGGCCAGGTTTACTAGCCGATTTGCAATATTTTGATACTGAAAGATAGATTAGCGTCTGAACTTTTCAAAAAGTATAAATTTGTGGCAGTTTGGTAAAGTTTAAGGGCAGTTTTAGTGGTTTAAAGCCAAAAAATTTCCAAATTTTTACGTGTCACCTCCCTAAAACTTGAAATGGATTTTTCTCCCCTTAAACGTGCGAATTCCGGTTTTATAATTTTTAACTTAAAGGCTTAACCCAAACTAGTATTTTGGTGGTCGGAAAATATTTTAGGCAAATTATCTAGCGTGCAGGAGGTATAGAAATAGGAGATTCTAGACCACGTGCGTTTTTCGTGCAGATCTCCAGCTTCGATCTCTTACTGTGGCCACAGTTTTTATTTGATCGTTCAAATTTTGGTCTCATCTTTTAGCTGGCTTTGTGTAGTTTCCGCAAAAGGTAAATATGTTGTACTTTGCATGAAAATACTAATTTTTATGGCGTCTAGAAGGCATACACATGAATTTCCCTGAAATGACGTCAATTTCCTTGGCAGATCTCTGGCTTTGATTGCTCACTGTGGCCACAATTTCTATCCGATTACTAAAATTTTGGTGTCATTTTTTAGCTAACGGTTTGTTCTTTCCGTCAAACACAAATTTGTAGTACTTTTCGTAAGAACACTAGTTTTTAGGAGGGTTAAAAGAGGAATATAGTTAAAAAATCAAACCTGTCTGATAAAAAGTCATGAGTAGTTTGCAGAAAACTTTTCACTGTTTATAAGTGATATATGAGTGAAAAGAAATAAACCAAAACAAAAACGGCTTTCCTAAGTGATATAACAAGCGAGAAAGTATATTTTTGGGGGGCAGGTTTTGGGAACTTTTTCCCTTTATCGCATCCCTGTGGCCAGGTTTACTAGCCGATTTGCAATATTTTGATACTGAAAGATAGATTATCGTCTGAAATTTTCAAAAAGTATAAATTTGTGGCAGTTTGGTAAAGTTTAAGGGCAGTTTTAGTGGTTTAAAGCCAAAAAATTTCCAAATTTTTACGTGTCACCTCCCTAAAACTTTAAATGGATTTTTCTCCCCTTAAACGTGCGAATTCCGGTTTTATAATTTTTAATTTAAAGGCTTAACCCAAGCTAGTATTTTGGTGGTCGGAAAATATTTTAGGCAAATTATCTGGCGTGCAGGAGGTATAGAAATAGGAGATTCTAGACCACGTGCGTTTTTCGTGCAGATTTCCAGCTTCGATCTCTTACTGTGGCCACAGTTTTTATTTGATCGTTAAAATTTTGGTCTCATCTTTTAGCTGGCTTTGTGGAGTTTCCGTAAAAGGTAAATATGTTGTACTTTGCATGAAAATGTTAATTTTTATGGCGTCTGGAAGGCATACACATGAATTTCCCTGAAATGACGTCAATTTCCTTGGCAGATCTCTGGCTTTGATTGCTCACTGTGGCCACAATTTCTATCCGATTACTAAAATTTTGGTGTAATTTTTTAGCTAACGGTTTGTTCTTACCGCCAAACACAAATTTGTGGTACTTTTCGTAAGAACACTATTTTTTAGGAGGGTTAAAAGAGGAATATAGTGAAAAAATCAAACTTGTCTGATAAAAAGTCATGAGTAGTTTGCAGAAAACTTTTCACTGTTTATAAGTGATATATGAGTGAGAAGAAATAAACCAAAACAAAAACGGCTTTCCTAAGTGATATAACAAGCGACATAGTATATTTTTGGGGGGCAGGTTTAGGGAACTTTTTCCCTTTATCGCATTCCTGTGGCCAGGTTTACTAACTGATTTGCAATATTTTGATACTGAAAGATAGATTAGCGTATGAACTTTTCAAAAAGTATAAATTTGTGGCAGTTTGGTAAAGTTTAAGGGCAGTTTTAGTGGTTTAAAGCCAAAAAATTTCCAAATTTTTACGTGTCACCTCCCTAAAACTTTAAATGGATTTTTCTCCCCTTAAACGTGCGAATTCCGGTTTTATAATTTTTAATTTAAAGGCTTAACCCAAACTAGTATTTTGGTGGTCGGAAAATATTTTAGGCAAATTATCTAGCGTGCAGGAGGTATAGAAATAGGAGATTCTAGACCACGTGCGTTTTTCGTGCAGATTTCCAGCTTCGATCTCTTACTGTGGCCACAGTTTTTATTTGATCGTTAAAATTTTGGTCTCATCTTTTAGCTGGCTTTGTGTAGTTTCCGTAAAAGGTAAATATATTGTACTTTGCATGAAAATGTTAATTTTTATCGCGTCTGGAAGGCATACACATGAATTTCCCTGAAATGACGTCAATTTCCTTGGCAGATCTCTGGCTTTGATTGCTCACTGTGGCCACAATTTCTATCCGATTACTAAAATTTTGGTGTCATTTTTTAGCTAACGGTTTATTCTTTCCGCCAAACACAAATCTGTAGTACTTTTCGTAAGAACACTAGTTTTTAGGAGGGTTAAAAGAGGAATATAGTGAAAAAATCAAACTTGTCTGCATAAAAAGTCATGAGTAGTTTGCAGAAAACTTTTCACTGTTTATAAGTGATATATGAGTAAAAAGAAATAAACCAAAACAAAAACGGCTTTCCTAAGTGATATAACAAGCGAGATAGTATATTTTTGGGGGGCAGGTTTTGGGAACTTTTTCCCTTTATCGCATTTCTGTGGCCAGGTTTACTAGCCGATTTGCAATATTTTGATACTGAAAGATAGATTAGCGTCTGAACTTTTCAAAAAGTATAAATTTGTGGCAGTTTGGTAAAGTTTAAGGGCAGTTTAAGTGGTTTAAAGCCAAAAAATTTCCAAATTTTTACGTGTCACCTCCCTAAAACTTTAAATGGATTTTTCTCCCCGTAAACGTGCGAATTCCGGTTTTATAATTTTTAATTTAAAGGCTTAACCCAAACTAGTATTTTGGTGGTCGGAAAATATTTTAGGCAAATTATGTAGCGTGCAGGAGGTATAGAAATAGGAGATTCTAGACCACGTGCGTTTTTCGTGCAGATTTCCAGCTTCGATCTCTTACTGTGGCCACAGTTTTTATTTGATCGTTCAAATTTTGGTCTCATCTTTTAGCTGGCTTTGTGTAGTTTCCGTAAAAGGTAAATATGTTGTACTTTGCATGAAAATACTAATTTTTATGGCGTCTGGAAGGCATACACATGAATTTCCCTGAAATGACGTCAATTTCCTTGGCAGATCTCTGGCTTTGATTGCTCACTGTGGCCACAATTTCTATCCGATTACTAAAATTTTGGTGTCATTTTTTAGCTAACGGTTTGTTCTTTCCGTCAAACACAAATTTGTAGTACTTTTCGTAAGAACACTGGTTTTTAGGAGGGTTAAAAGAGGAATATAGTGAAAAAATCAAACTTGTCTGCATTAAAAGTCATGAGTAGTTTGCAGAAAACGTTTCACTGTTTATAAGTGATATATGAGTGAAAAGAAATAAACCAAAACAAAAACGGCTTTCCTAAGTGATATAACAAGCGAGATAGTATATTTTTGGGGGGCAGGTTTTGGGAACTTTTTCCCTTTATCGCATTCCTGTGGCCAGGTTTACTAACTGATTTGCAATATTTTGATACTGAAAGATAGATTAGCGTCTGAACTTTTCAAAAAGTATAAATTTGTGGCAGTTTGGTAAAGTTTAAGGGCAGTTTTAGTGGTTTAAAGCCAAAAAATTTCCAAATTTTTACGTGTCACCTCCCTAAAACTTTAAATGGATTTTTCTCCCCTTAAACGTGCGAATTCCGGTTTTATAATTTTTAATTTAAAGGCTTAACCCGAACTAGTATTTTGGTGGTCGGAAAATATTTTAGGCAAATTGTCTAGCGTGCAGGAGGTATAGAAATAGGAGATTCTAGACCACGTGCGTTTTTCGTGCAGATTTCCAGCTTCGATCTCTTACTGTGGCCACAGTTTTTATTTGATCGTTAAAATTTTGGTCTCATCTTTTAGCTGGCTTTGTGTAGTTTCCGTAAAAGGTAAATATGTTGTACTTTGCATGAAAATGTTAATTTTTATGGCGTCTGGAAGGCATACACATGAATTTCCCTGAAATGACGTCAATTTCCTTGGCAGATCTCTGGCTTTGATTGCTCACTGTGGCCACAATTTCTATCCGATTACTAAAATTTTGGTGTCATTTGTTAGCTAACGGTTTGTTCTTTCCGTCAAACATAAATTTGTAGTACTTTTCGTAAGAACACAATTTTTTAGGAGGGTTAAAAGAGGAATATAGTGAAAAAATCAAACTTGTCTGCATAAAATGTCATGAGTAGTTTGCAGAAAACTTTTCACTGTTTATAAGTGATATATGAGTGAAAAGAAATAAACCAAAACAAAAACGGCTTTCCTAAGTGATATAACAAGCGACATAGTATATTTTTGGGGGGCAGGTTTTGGGAACTTTTTCCCTTTATCGCATTCCTGTGGCCAGGTTTACTAACCGATTTGCAATATTTTGATACTGAAAGATAGATTAGCGTCTGAACTTTTCAAAAAGTATAAATTTGTGGCAGTTTGGTAAAGTTTAAGGGCAGTTTTAGTGGTTTAAAGCCAAAAAATTTCCAAATTTTTACGTGTCACCTCCCTAAAACTTTAAATGGATTTTTCTCCCCTTAAACGTGCGAATTCCGGTTTTATAATTTTTAATTTAAAGGCTTAACCCGAACTTGTATTTTGGTGGTCGGAAAATATTTTAGGCAAATTATCTAGCGTGCAGGAGGTATAGAAATAGGAGATTCTAGACCACGTGCGTTTTTCGTGCAGATTTCCAGCTTCGATCTCTTACTGTGGCCACAGTTTTTATTTGATCGTTAAAATTTTGGTCTCATCTTTTAGCTGGCTTTGTGTAGTTTCCGTAAAAGGTAAATATGTTGTACTTTGCATGAAAATACTAATTTTTATGGCGTCTGGAAGGCATACACATGAATTTCCCTGAAATTACGCCAATTTCCTTGGCAGATCTCTGACTTTGATTGCTCACTGTGGCCACAATTTCTATCCGATTACTAAAATTTTGGTGTCATTTGTTAGCTAACGGCTTGTTCTTTCCGTCAAACATAAATTTGTAGTACTTTTCGTAAGAACACTAGTTTTTAGGAGGGTTAAAAGAGGAATATAGTGAAAAAATCAAACTTGTCTGCATAAAAAGTCATGAGTAGTTTGCAGAAAACTTTTCACTGTTTATAAGTGATATATGAGTGAAAAGAAATAAACCAAAACAAAAACGGCTTTCCTAAGTGATATAACAAGCGAGATAGTATATTTTTGGGGGGCAGGTTTTGGGAACTTTTTCCCTTTATCGCATTCCTGTGGCCAGGTTTACTAGCCGATTTGCAATATTTTGATACTGAAAGATAGATTAGCGTCTGAACTTTTCAAAAAGTATAAATTTGTGGCAGTTTGGTAAAGTTTAAGGGCAGTTTTAGTGGTTTAAAGCCAACAAATTTCCAAATTTTTACGTGTCACCTCCCTAAAACTTTAAATGGATTTTTCTCCCCGTAAACGTGCGAATTCCGGTTTTATAATTTTTAATTTAAAGGCTTAACCCAAACTAGTATTTTGGTGGTCGGAAAATATTTTAGGCAAATTATCTAGCGTGCAGGAGGTATAGAAATAGGAGATTCTAGACCACGTGCGTTTTTCGTGCAGATTTCCAGCTTCGATCTCTTACTGTGGCCACAGTTTTTATTTGATCGTTAAAATTTTGGTCTCATCTTTTAGCTGGCTTTGTGTAGTTTCCGTAAAAGGTAAATATGTTGTACTTTGCATGAAAATACTAATTTTTATGGCGTCTGGAAGGCATACACATGAATTTCCCTGAAATGACGTCAATTTCCTTGGCAGATCTCTAGCTTTGATTGCTCACTGTGGCCACAATTTCTATCCGATTACTAAAATTTTGGTGTCATTTTTTAGCTAACGGTTTGCTCTTTCCGCCATACACAAATTTGTAGTACTTTTCGTAAGAACACTATTTTTTAGGAGGGTTAAAAGAGGAATATAGTGAAAAAATCAAACTTGTCTGATAAAAAGTCATGAGTAGTTTGCAGAAAACTTTTCACTGTTTATAAGTGATATATGAGTGAAAAGAAATAAACCAAAACAAAAACGGCTTTCCTAAGTGATATAACAAGCGAGATAGTATATTTTTGGGGGGCAGGTTTTGGGAACTTTTTCCCTTTATCGCATTCCTGTGGCCAGGTTTACTAGCCGATTTGCAATATTTTGATACTAAAAGATAGATTAGCGTCTGAACTTTTCAAAAAGTATAAGTTTGTGGCAGTTTGGTAAAGTTTAAGGGCAGTTTTAGTGGTTTAAAGCCAAAAAATTTCCAAATTTTTACGTGTCACCTCCCTGAAACTTTAAATGGATTTTTCTCCCCTTAAACGTGCGAATTCCGGTTTTATAATTTTTAATTTAAAGGCTTAACCCAAACTAGTATTTTGGTGGTCGGAAAATATTTTAGGCAAATTATCTAGCGTGCAGGAGGTATAGAAATAGGAGATTCTAGACCACGTGCGTTTTTCGTGCAGATTTCCAGCTTCGATCTCTTACTGTGGCCACAGTTTTTACTTGATCGTTAAAATTTTGGTCTCATCTTTTAGCTGGCTTTGTGTAGTTTCCGTAAAAGGTAAATATGTTGTACTTTGCATGAAAATGTTAATTTTTATGGCGTCTGGAAGGCATACACATGAATTTCCCTGAAATGACGTCAATTTCCTTGGCAGATCTCTGGCTTTGATTGCTCACTGTGGCCACAATTTCTATCCGATTACTAAAATTTTGGTGTCATTTTTTAGCTAACGGTTTATTCTTTCCGCCAAACACAAATCTGTAGTACTTTTCGTAAGAACACTAGTTTTTAGGAGGGTTAAAAGAGGAATATAGTGAAAAAATCAAACTTGTCTGCATAAAAAGTCATGAGTAGTTTGCAGAAAACTTTTCACTGTTTATAAGTGATATATGAGTGAAAAGAAATAAACCAAAACAAAAACGGCTTTCCTAAGTGATATAACAAGCGAGATAGTATATTTTTGGGGGGCAGGTTTTGGGAACTTTTTCCCTTTATCGCATTCCTGTGGCCAGGTTTACTAACTGATTTGCAATATTTTGATACTGAAAGATAGATTAGCGTCTGAACTTTTCAAAAAGTATAAATTTGTGGCAGTTTGGTAAAGTTTAAGGGCAGTTTTAGTGGTTTAAAGCCAAAAAATTTCCAAATTTTTACGTGTCACCTCCCTAAAACTTTAAATGGATTTTTCTCCCCTTAAACGTGCGAATTCCGGTTTTATAATTTTTAATTTAAAGGCTTAACCCAAACTAGTATTTTGGTGGTCGGAAAATATTTTAGGCAAATTATCTAGCGTGCAGGAGGTATAGAAATAGGAGATTCTAGACCACGTGCGTTTTTCGTGCAGATTTCCAGCTTCGATCTCTTACTGTGGCCACAGTTTTTATTTGATCGTTAAAATTTTGGTCTCATCTTTTAGCTGGCTTTGTGTAGTTTCCGTAAAAGGTAAATATGTTGTACTTTGCATGAAAATGTTAATTTTTATGGCGTCTGGAAGGCATACACATGAATTTCCCTGAAATGACGTCAATTTCCTTGGCAGATCTCTGGCTTTGATTGCTCACTGTGGCCACAATTTCTATCCGATTACTAAAATTTTGGTGTCATTTTTTAGCTAACGGTTTGTTCTTTCCGTCAAACACAAATCTGTAGTACTTTTTGTAAGAACACTAGTTTTTAAAAGGGTTAAAAGAGGAATATAGTGAAAAAATCAAACTTGTCTGCATAAAAAGTCATGAGTAGTTTGCAGAAAACTTTTCACTGTTTATAAGTGATATATGAGTGAAAAGAAATAAACCAAAACAAAAACGGCTTTCCTAAGTGATATAACAAGCGAGATAGTATATTTTTGGGGGGCAGGTTTTGGGAACTTTTTCCCTTTATCGCATTCCTGTGGCCAGGTTTACTAACTGATTTGCAATATTTTGATACTGAAAGATAGATTAGCGTCTGAACTTTTCAAAAAGTATAAGTTTGTGGCAGTTTGGTAAAGTTTAAGGGCAGTTTTAGTGGTTTAAAGCCAAAAAATTTCCAAATTTTTACGTGTCACCTCCCTAAAACTTTAAATGGATTTTTCTCCCCTTAAACGTGCGAATTCCGGTTTTATAATTTTTAATTTAAAGGCTTAACCCAAACTAGTATTTTGGTGGTCGGAAAATATTTTAGGCAAATTATCTAGCGTGCAGGAGGTATAGAAATAGGAGATTCTAGACCACGTGCGTTTTTCGTGCAGATTTCCAGCTTCGATCTCTTACTGTGGCCACAGTTTTTATTTGATCGTTAAAATTTTGGTCTCATCTTTTAGCTGGCTTTGTGTAGTTTCCGTAAAAGGTAAATATGTTGTACTTTGCATGAAAATGTTAATTTTTATGGCGTCTGGAAGGCATACACATGAATTTCCCTGAAATGACGTCAATTTCCTTGGCAGATCTCTGGCTTTGATTGCTCACTGTGGCCACAATTTCTATCCGATTACTAAAATTATGGTGTCATTTTTTAGCTAACGGTTTATTCTTTCCGCCAAACACAAATCTGTAGTACTTTTTGTAAGAACACTAGTTTTTAAGAGGGTTAAAAGAGGAATATAGTGAAAAAATCAAACTTGTCTGCATAAAAAGTCATGAGTAGTTTGCAGAAAACTTTTCACTGTTTATAAGTGATATATGAGTGAAAAGAAATAAACCAAAACAAAAACGGCTTTCCTAAGTGATATAACAAGCGAGATAGTATATTTTTGGGGGGCAGGTTTTGGGAACTTTTTCCCTTTATCGCATTCCTGTGGCCAGGTTTACTAACTGATTTGCAATATTTTGATACTGAAAGATAGATTAGCGTCTGAACTTTTCAAAAAGTATAAATTTGTGGCAGTTTGGTAAAGTTTAAGGGCAGTTTTAGTGGTTTAAAGCCAAAAAATTTCCAAATTTTTACGTGTCACCTCCCTAAAACTTTAAATGGATTTTTCTCCCCTTAAACGTGCGAATTCCGGTTTTATAATTTTTAATTTAAAGGCTTAACCCAAACTAGTATTTTGGTGGTCGGAAAATATTTTAGGCAAATTATCTAGCGTGCAGGAGGTATAGAAATAGGAGATTCTAGACCACGTGCGTTTTTCGTGCAGATTTCCAGCTTCGATCTCTTACTGTGGCCACAGTTTTTATTTGATCGTTAAAATTTTGGTCTCATCTTTTAGCTGGCTTTGTGTAGTTTCCGTAAAAGGTAAATATGTTGTACTTTGCATGAAAATGTTAATTTTTATGGCGTCTGGAAGGCATACACATGAATTTCCCTGAAATGACGTCAATTTCCTTGGCAGATCTCTGGCTTTGATTGCTCACTGTGGCCACAATTTCTATCCGATTACTAAAATTATGGTGTCATTTTTTAGCTAACGGTTTATTCTTTCCGCCAAACACAAATCTGTAGTACTTTTCGTAAGAACACTAGTTTTTAGGAGGGTTAAAAGAGGAATATAGTGAAAAAATCAAACTTGTCTGCATAAAATGTCATGAGTAGTTTGCAGAAAACTTTTCACTGTTTATAAGTGATATATGAGTGAAAAGAAATAAACCAAAACAAAAACGGCTTTCCTAAGTGATATAACAAGCGAGATAGTATATTTTTGGGGGGCAGGTTTTGGGAACTTTTTCCCTTTATCGCATTCCTGTGGCCAGGTTTACTAGCCGATTTGCAATATTTTGATACTGAAATATAGATTAGCGTCTGAACTTTTCAAAAAGTATAAATTTGTGGCAGTTTGGTAAAGTTTAAGGGCAGTTTTAGTGGTTTAAAGCCAAAAAATTTCCAAACTTTTACGTGTCACCTCCCTAAAACTTTAAATGGATTTTTCTCCCCTTAAACGTGCGAATTCCGGTTTTATAATTTTTAATTTAAAGGCTTAACCCAAACTAGTATTTTGGTGGTCGGAAAATATTTTAGGCAAATTATCTAGCGTGCAGGAGGTATAGAAATAGGAGATTCTAGACCACGTGCGTTTTTCGTGCAGATTTCCAGCTTCGATCTCTTACTGTGGCCACAGTTTTTATTTGATCGTTCAAATTTTGGTCTCATCTTTTAGCTGGCTTTGTGTAGTTTCCGTAAAAGGTAAATATGTTGTACTTTGCATGAAAATACTAATTTTTATGGCGTCTGGAAGGCATACACATGAATTTCCCTGAAATGACGTCAATTTCCTTGGCAGATCTCTGGCTTTGATTGCTCACTGTGGCCACAATTTCTATCCGATTACTAAAATTTTGGTGTCATTTTTTAGCTAACGGTTTGTTCTTTCCGTCAAATACAAATTTGTAGCACTTTTCGTAAGAACACTATTTTTTAGGAGGGTTAAAAGAGGAATATAGTGAAAAAATCAAACTTGTCTGCATAAAATGTCATGAGTAGTTTGCAGAAAACTTTTCACTGTTTATAAGTGATATATGAGTGAAAAGAAATAAACCAAAACAAAAACGGCTTTCCTAAGTGATATAACAAGCGAGATAGTATATTTTTGGGGGGCAGGTTTTGGGAACTTTTTCCCTTTATCGCATTCCTGTGGCCAGGTTTACTAGCCGATTTGCAATATTTTGATACTGAAAGATAGATTAGCGTCTGACCTTTTCAAAAAGTATAAATTTGTGGCAGTTTGGTAAAGTTTAAGGGCAGTTTTAGTGGTTTAAAGCCAAAAAATTTCCAAATTTTTACGTGTCACCTCCCTAAAACTTTAAATGGATTTTTCTCCCCTTAAACGTGCGAATTCCGGTAGTATTTTGGTGGTCGGAAAATATTTTAGGCAAATTATCTAGCGTGCAGGAGGTATAGAAATAGGAGATTCTAGACCACGTGCGTTTTTCGTGCAGATTTCCAGCTTTGATCTCTTACTGTGGCCACAGTTTTTATTTGATCGTTCAAATTTTGGTCTCATCTTTTAGCTGGCTTTGTGTAGTTTTCGCAAAAGGTAAATATGTTGTACTTTGCATGAAAATACTAATTTTTATGGCGTTTGGAATGCATACACATGAATTTCCCTGAAATGACGTCAATTTCCTTGGCAGATCTCTGGCTTTGATTGCTCACTGTGGCCACAATTTCTATCCAATTACTAAAATTTTGGTGTCATTTTTTAGCTAACGGTTTGTTCTTTCCGTCAAACACAAATTTGTAGTACTTTTCGTAAGAACACTATTTTTTAGGAGGGTTAAAAGAGGAATATAGTGAAAAAATCAAACTTGTCTGATAAAAAGTCATGAGTAGTTTGCAGAAAACTTTTCACTGTTTATAAGTGATATATGAGTGAAAAGAAATAAACCAAAACAAAAACGGCTTTCCTAAGTGATATAACAAGCGAGATAGTATATTTTTGGGGGGCAGGTTTTGGGAACTTTTTCCCTTTATCGCATTCCTGTGGCCAGGTTTACTAACTGATTTGCAATATTTTGATATTGAAAGATAGATTAGCGTCTGAACTTTTCAAAAAGTATAAATTTGTGGCAGTTTGGTAAAGTTTAAGGGCAGTTTTAGTGGTTTAAAGCCAAAAAATTTCCAAATTTTTACGTGTCACCTCCGTAAAACTTTAAATGGATTTTTCTCCCCTTAAACGTGCGAATTCCGGTTTTATAATTTTTAATTTAAAGGCTTAACCCAAACTAGTATTTTGGTGGTCGGAAAATATTTTAGGCAAATTATCTAGCGTGCAGGAGATATAGAAATAGGAGATTCTAGACCACGTGAGTTTTTTGTGCAGATTTCCAGCTTCGATCTCTTACTGTGGCCACAGTTTTTATTTGATCGTTAAAATTTTGGTCTCATCTTTTAGCTGGCTTTGTGTAGTTTCCGCAAAAGGTAAATATGTTGTACTTTGCATGAAAATGTTAATTTTTATGGCGTCTGGAAGGCATACACATGAATTTCCCTGAAATGACGTCAATTTCCTTGGCAGATCTCTGGCTTTGATTGCTCACTGTGGCCACAATTTCTATCCGATTACTAAAATTTTGGTGTCATTTTTTAGCTAACGGTTTGTTCTTACCGTCAAACACAAATTTGTAGTACTTTTCGTAAGAACACTAGTTTTTAGGAGGGTTAAAAGAGGAATATAGTGAAAAAATCAAACTTGTCTGATAAAAAGTCATGAGTAGTTTGCAGAAAACTTTTAGCTGTTTATAAGTGATATATGAGTGAAAAGAAATAAACCAAAACAAAAACGGCTTTCCTAAGTGATATAACAAGCGAGATAGTATAGTTTTGGGGGGCAGGTTTTGGGAACTTTTTCCCTTTTCGCATTCCTGTGGCCAGGTTTACTAACTGATTTGCAATATTTTGATACTGAAAGATAGATTAGCGTCTGAACTTTTCAAAAAGTATAAATTTGTGGCAGTTTGGTAAAGTTTAAGGGCAGTTTTAGTGGTTTAAAGCCAAAAAATTTCCAAATTTTTACGTGTCACCTCCCTAAAACTTTAAATGGATTTTTCTCCCCTTAAACGTGCGAATTCCGCTTTTATAATTTTTAATTTAAAGGCTTAACCCAAACTAGTATTTTGGTGGTCGGAAAATATTTTAGGCAAATTATCTAGCGTGCAGGAGGTATAGAAATAGGAGATTCTAGACCACGTGCGTTTTTCGTGCAGATTTCCAGCTTCGATCTCTTACTGTGGCCACAGTTTTTATTTGATCGTTCAAATTTTGGTCTCATCTTTTAGCTGGCTTTGTGTAGTTTCCGTAAAAGGTAAATATGTTGTACTTTGCATGAAAATGTTAATTTTTATGGCGTCTGGAAGGCATACACATGAATTTCCCTGAAATGACGTCAATTTCCTTGGCAGATCTCTGGCTTTGATTGCTCACTGTGGCCACAATTTCTATCCGATTACTAAAATTTTGGTGTCATTTTTTAGCTCACGGTTTGTTCTTTCCGTCAAACACAAATCTGTAGTACTTTTCGTAAGAACACTAGTTTTTAGGAGGGTTAAAAGAGGAATATAGTGAAAAAATCAAACTTGTCTGCATAAAAAGTCATGAGTAGTTTGCAGAAAACTTTTCACTGTTTATAAGTGATATATGAAGGAAAAGAAATAAACCAAAACAAAAACGGCTTTCCTAAGTGATATAACAAGCGAGATAGTATATTTTTGGGGGGCAGGTTTTGGGAACTTTTTCCCTTTATCGCATTCCTGTGGCCAGGTTTACTAACTGATTTGCAATATTTTGATACTGAAAGATAGATTAGCGTCTGAACTTTTCAAAAAGTATAAATTTGTGGCAGTTTGGTAAAGTTTAAGGGCAGTTTTAGTGGTTTAAAGCCAAAAAATTTCCAAATTTTTACGTGTCACCTCCCTAAAACTTTAAATGGATTTTTCTCCCCTTAAACGTGCGAATTCCGGTTTTATAATTTTTAATTTAAAGACTTAACCCAAACTAGTATTTTGGTGGTCGGAAAATATTTTAGGCAAATTATCTAGCGTGCAGGAGGTATAGAAATAGGAGATTCTAGACCACGTGCGTTTTTCGTGCAGATTTCCAGCTTTGATCTCTTACTGTGGCCACAGTTTTTATTTGATCGTTCAAATTTTGGTCTCATCTTTTAGCTGGCTTTGTGTAGTTTTCGCAAAAGGTAAATATGTTGTACTTTGCATGAAAATACTAATTTTTATGGCGTTTGGAATGCATACACATGAATTTCCCTGAAATGACGTCAATTTCCTTGGCAGATCTCTGGCTTTGATTGCTCACTGTGGCCACAATTTCTATCCGATTACTAAAATTTTGGTGTCATTTTTTAGCTAACGGTTTGTTCTTTCCGTCAAACACAAATTTGTAGTACTTTTCGTAAGAACACTATTTTTTAGGAGGGTTAAAAGAGGAATATAGTGAAAAAATCAAACTTGTCTGATAAAAAGTCATGAGTAGTTTGCAGAAAACTTTTCACTGTTTATAAGTGATATATGAGTGAAAAGAAATAAACCAAAACAAAAACGGCTTTCCTAAGTGATATAACAAGCGAGATAGTATATTTTTGGGGGGCAGGTTTTGGGAACTTTTTCCCTTTATCGCATTCCTGTGGCCAGGTTTACTAACTGATTTGCAATATTTTGATATTGAAAGATAGATTAGCGTCTGAACTTTTCAAAAAAAATAAATTTGTGGCAGTTTGGTAAAGTTTAAGGGCAGTTTTAGTGGTTTAAAGCCAAAAAATTTCCAAATTTTTACGTGTCACCTCCCTAAAACTTTAAATGGATTTTTCTCCCCTTAAACGTGCGAATTCCGGTTTTATAATTTTTAATTTAAAGGCTTAACCCAAACTAGTATTTTGGTGGTCGGAAAATATTTTAGGCAAATTATCTAGCGTGCAGGAGGTATAGAAATAGGAGATTCTAGACCACGTGAGTTTTTTGTGCAGATTTCCAGCTTCGATCTCTTACTGTGGCCACAGTTTTTATTTGATCGTTAAAATTTTGGTCTCATCTTTTAGCTGGCTTTGTGTAGTTTCCGCAAAAGGTAAATATGTTGTACTTTGCATGAAAATGTTAATTTTTATGGCGTCTGGAAGGCATACACATGAATTTCCCTGAAATGACGTCAATTTCCTTGGCAGATCTCTGGCTTTGATTGCTCACTGTGGCCACAATTTCTATCCGATCACTAAAATTTTGGTGTCATTTTTTAGCTAACGGTTTGTTCTTACCGTCAAACACAAATTTGTAGTACTTTTCGTAAGAACACTAGTTTTTAGGAGGGTTAAAAGAGGAATATAGTGAAAAAATCAAACTTGTCTGATAAAAAGTCATGAGTAGTTTGCAGAAAACTTTTAGCTGTTTATAAGTGATATATGAGTGAAAAGAAATAAACCAAAACAAAAACGGCTTTCCTAAGTGATATAACAAGCGAGATAGTATATTTTGGGGGGGCAGGTTTTGGGAACTTTTTCCCTCTATCGCATTCCTGTGGCCAGGTTTACTAACTGATTTGCAATATTTTGATACTGAAAGATAGATTAGCGTCTGAACTTTTCAAAAAATATAAATTTGTGGCAGTTTGGTAAAGTTTAAGGGCAGTTTTAGTGGTTTAAAGCCAAAAAATTTCCAAATTTTTACGTGTCACCTCCCTAAAACTTTAAATGGATTTTTCTCCCCTTAAACGTGCGAATTCCGGTTTTATAATTTTTAATTTAAAGGCTTAACCCAAACTAGTATTTTGGTGGTCGGAAAATATTTTAGGCAAATTATCTAGCGTGCAGGAGGTATAGAAATAGGAGATTCTAGACCACGTGCGTTTTTCGTGCAGATTTCCAGCTTCGATCTCTTACTGTGGCCACAGTTTTTATTTGATCGTTCAAATTTTGGTCTCATCTTTTAGCTGGCTTTGTGTAGTTTCCGTAAAAGGTAAATATGTTGTACTTTGCATGAAAATGTTAATTTTTATGGCGTCTGGAAGGCATACACATGAATTTCCCTGAAATGACGTCAATTTCCTTGGCAGATCTCTGGCTTTGATTGCTCACTGTGGCCACAATTTCTATCCGATTACTAAAATTTTGGTGTCATTTTTTAGCTAACGGTTTGTTCTTTCCGCCAAACACAAATCTGTAGTACTTTTCGTAAGAACACTAGTTTTTAGGAGGGTTAAAAGAGGAATATAGTGAAAAAATCAAACTTGTCTGCATAAAAAGTCATGAGTAGTTTGCAGAAAACTTTTCACTGTTTATAAGTGATATATGAGTGAAAAGAAATAAACCAAAACAAAAACGGCTTTCCTAAGTGATATAACAAGCGAGATAGTATATTTTTGGGGGGCAGGTTTTGGGAACTTTTTCCCTTTATCGCATTCCTGTGGCCAGGTTTACTAGCCGATTTGCAATATTTTGATATTGAAAGATAGATTAGCGTCTGAACTTTTCAAAAAGTATAAATTTGTGGCAGTTTGGTAAAGTTTAAGGGCAGTTTTAGTGGTTTAAAGCCAAAAAATTTCCAAATTTTTACGTGTCACCTCCCTAAAACTTTAAATGGATTTTTCTCCCCTTAAACGTGCGAATTCCGGTTTTATAATTTTTAATTTAAAGGCTTAACCCGAACTAGTATTTTGGTGGTCGGAAAATATTTTAGGCAAATTATCTAGCGTGCAGGAGGTATAGAAATAGGAGATTCTAGACCACGTGCGTTTTTCGTGCAGATTTCCAGCTTCGATCTCTTACTGTGGCCACAGTTTTTATTTGATCGTTCAAATTTTGGTCTCATCTTTTAGCTGGCTTTGTGTAGTTTCCGTAAAAGGTAAATATGTTGTACTTTGCATGAAAATGTTAATTTTTATGGCGTCTGGAAGGCATACACATGAATTTCCCTGAAATGACGTCAATTTCCTTGGCAGATCTCTGGCTTTGATTGCTCACTGTGGCCACAATTTCTATCCGATTACTAAAATTTTGGTGTCATTTTTTAGCTAACGGTTTGTTCTTACCGCCAAACACAAATTTGTAGTACTTTTCGTAAGAACACTAGTTTTTAGGAGGGTTAAAAGAGGAATATAGTGAAAAAATCAAACTTGTCTGATAAAAAGTCATGAGTAGTTTGCAGAAAACTTTTCACTGTTTATAAGTGATATATAAGTGAAAAAAAAATAAACCAAAACAAAAACGGCTTTCCTAAGTGATATAACAAGCGAGATAGTATATTTTTGGGGGGCAGGTTTTGGGAACTTTTTCCCTTTATCGCATTCCTGGGGCCAGGTTTACTAACTGATTTGCAATATTTTGATACTGAAAGATAGATTAGCGTCTGAACTTTTCAAAAAGTATAAATTTGTGGCAGTTTGGTAAAGTTTAAGGGCAGTTTTAGTGGTTTAAAGCCAAAAAATTTCCAAATTTTTACGTGTCACCTCCCTAAAACTTTAAATGGATTTTTCTCCCCTTAAACGTGCGAATTCCGGTTTTATAATTTTTAATTTAAAGGCTTAACCCAAACTAGTATTTTGGTGGTCGGAAAATATTTTAGGCAAATTATCTAGCGTGCAGGAGGTATAGAAATAGGAGATTCTAGACCACGTGCGTTTTTCGTGCAGATTTCCAGCTTCGATCTCTTACTGTGGCCACAGTTTTTATTTGATCGTTAAAATTTTGGTCTCATCTTTTAGCTGGCTTTGTGTAGTTTCCGTAAAAGGTAAATATGTTGTACTTTGCATGAAAATGTTAATTTTTATGGCGTCTGGAAGGCATACACATGAATTTCCCTGAAATGACGTCAATTTCCTTGGCAGATCTCTGGCTTTGATTGCTCACTGTGGCCACAATTTCTATCCGATTACTAAAATATTGGTGTCGTTTTTTAGCTAACGGTTTATTCTTTCCGCCAAACACAAATCTGTAGTACTTTTCGTAAGAACACTAGTTTTTAGGAGGGTTAAAAGAGGAATATAGTGAAAAAATCAAACTTGTCTGATAAAAAGTCATGAGTAGTTTGCAGAAAACTTTTCACTGTTTATAAGTGATATATGAGTGAAAAGAAATAAACCAAAACAAAAACGGCTTTCCTAAGTGATATAACAAGCGAGATAGTATATTTTTGGGGGGCAGGTTTTGGGAACTTTTTCCCTTTATCGCATTCCTGTGGCCAGGTTTACTAACTGATTTGCAATATTTTGATACTGAAAGATAGATTAGCGTCTGAACTTTTCAAAAAGTATAAATTTGTGGCAGTTTGGTAAAGTTTAAGGGCAGTTTTAGTGGTTTAAAGCCAAAAAATTTCCAAATTTTTACGTGTCACCTCCCTAAAACTTTAAATGGATTTTTCTCCCCTTAAACGTGCGAATTCCGGTTTTATAATTTTTAATTTAAAGGCTTAACCCAAACTAGTATTTTGGTGGTCGGAAAATATTTTAGGCAAATTATCTAGCGTGCAGGAGGTATAGAAATAGGAGATTCTAGACCACGTGCGTTTTTCGTGCAGATTTCCAGCTTCGATCTCTTACTGTGGCCACAGTTTTTATTTGATTGTTAAAATTTTGGTCTCATCTTTTAGCTGGCTTTGTCTAGTTTCCGTAAAAGGTAAATATGTTGTACTTTGCATGAAAATGTTAATTTTTATGGCGTCTGGAAGGCATACACATGAATTTCCCTGAAATGACGTCAATTTCCTTGGCAGATCTCTGGCTTTGATTGCTCACTGTGGCCACAATTTCTATCCGATTACTAAAATTTTGGTGTCATTTTTTAGCTAATGGTTTGTTCTTACCGCCAAACACAAATTTGTAGTACTTTTCGTAAGAACACTATTTTTTAGGAGGGTTAAAAGAGGAATATAGTGAAAAAATCAAACTTGTCTGATAAAAAGTCATGAGTAGTTTGCAGAAAACTTTTCACTGTTTATAAGTGATATATGAGTGAAAAGAAATAAACCAAAACAAAAACGGCTTTCCTAAGTGATATAACAAGCGAGATAGTATATTTTTGGGGGGCAGGTTTTGGGAACTTTTTCCCTTTATCGCATTCCTGTGGCCAGGTTTACTAACTGATTTGCAATATTTTGATACTGAAAGATAGATTAGCGTCTGAACTTTTCAAAAAGTATAAATTTGTGGCAGTTTGGTAAAGTTTAAGGGCAGTTTTAGTGGTTTAAAGCCAAAAAATTTCCAAATTTTTACGTGTCACCTCCCTAAAACTTTAAATGGATTTTTCTCCCCTTAAACGTGCGAATTCCGGTTTTATAATTTTTTATTTAAAGGCTTAACCCAAGCTAGTATTTTGGTGGTCGGAAAATATTTTAGGCAAATTATCTAGCGTGCAGGAGGTATAGAAATAGGAGATTCTAGACCACGTGCGTTTTTCGTGCAGATTTCCAGCTTCGATCTCTTACTGTGGCCACAGTTTTTATTTGATCGTTAAAATTTTGGTCTCATCTTTTAGCTGGCTTTGTGTAGTTTCCGTAAAAGGTAAATATGTTGTACTTTGCATGAAAATGTTAATTTTTATGGCGTCTGGAAGGCATACACATGAATTTCCCTGAAATGACGTCAATTTCCTTGGCAGATCTCTGGCTTTGATTGCTCACTGTGGCCACAATTTCTATCCGATTACTAAAATTTTGGTGTCATTTTTTAGCTAACGGTTTATTCTTTCCGCCAAACACAAATCTGTAGTACTTTTCGTAAGAACACTAGTTTTTAGGAGGGTTAAAAGAGGAATATAGTGAAAAAATCAAACTTGTCTGCATAAAAAGTCATGAGTAGTTTGCAGAAAACTTTTCACTGTTTATAAGTGATATATGAGTGAAAAGAAATAAACCAAAACAAAAACGGCTTTCCTAAGTGATATAACAAGCGAGATAGTATATTTTTGGGGGGCAGGTTTTGGGAACTTTTTCCCTTTATCGCATTCCTGTGGCCAGGTTTACTAGCCGATTTGCAATATTTTGATATTGAAAGATAGATTAGCGTCTGAACTTTTCAAAAAGTATAAATTTGTGGCAGTTTGGTAAAGTTTAAGGGCAGTTTTAGTGGTTTAAAGCCAAAAAATTTCCAAATTTTTACGTGTCACCTCCCTAAAACTTTAAATGGATTTTTCTCCCCTTAAACGTGCGAATTCCGGTTTTATAATTTTTAATTTAAAGGCTTAACCCAAACTAGTATTTTGGTGGTCGGAAAATATTTTAAGCAAATTATCTAGCGTGCAGGAGGTATAGAAATAGGAGATTCTAGACCACGTGCGTTTTTCGTGCAGATTTCCAGCTTCGATCTCTTACTGTGGCCACAGTTTTTATTTGATCGTTAAAATTTTGGTCTCATCTTTTAGCTGGCTTTGTGTAGTTTCCGTAAAAGGTAAATATGTTGTACTTTGCATGAAAATGTTAATTTTTATGGCGTCTGGAAGGCATACACATGAATATCCCTGAAATGACGTCAATTTCCTTGGCAGATCTCTGGCTTTGATTGCTCACTGTGGCCACAATTTCTATCCGATTACTAAAATTTTGGTGTCATTTTTTAGCTAATGGTTTGTTCTTTCCGCCAAACACAAATCTGTAGTACTTTTCGTAAGAACACTAGTTTTTAGGAGGGTTAAAAGAGGAATATAGTGAAAAAATCAAACTTGTCTGCATAAAAAGTCATGAGTAGTTTGCAGAAAACTTTTCACTGTTTATAAGTGATATATGAGTGAAAAGAAATAAACCAAAACAAAAGCGGCTTTCCTAAGTGATATAACAAGCGAGATAGTATATTTTTGGGGGGCAGGTTTTGGGAACTTTTTCCCTTTATCGCATTCCTGTGGCCAGGTTTACTAACTGATTTGCAATATTTTGATACTGAAAGATAGATTAGCGTCTGAACTTTTCAAAAAGTATAAATTTGTGGCAGTTTGGTAAAGTTTAAGGGCAGTTTTAGTGGTTTAAAGCCAAAAAATTTCCAAATTTTTACGTGTCACCTCCCTAAAACTTTAAATGGATTTTTCTCCCCTTAAACGTGCGAATTCCGGTTTTATAATTTTTAATTTAAAGGCTTAACCCAAACTAGTATTTTGGTGGTCGGAAAATATTTTAGGCAAATTATCTAGCGTGCAGGAGGTATAGAAATAGGAGATTCTAGACCACGTGCGTTTTTCGTGCAGATTTCCAGCTTCGATCTCTTACTGTGGCCACAGTTTTTATTTGATTGTTAAAATTTTGGTCTCATCTTTTAGCTGGCTTTGTGTAGTTTCGGTAAAAGGTAAATATGTTGTACTTTGCATGAAAATGTTAATTTTTATGGCGTCTGGAAGGCATACACATGAATTTCCCTGAAATGACGTCAATTTCCTTGGCAGATCTCTGGCTTTGATTGCTCACTGTGGCCACAATTTCTATCCGATTACTAAAATGTTGGTGTCATTTTTTAGCTAACGGTTTGTTCTTACCGCCAAACACAAATTTGTAGTACTTTTCGTAAGAACACTATTTTTTAGGAGGGTTAAAAGAGGAATATAGTGAAAAAATCAAACTTGTCTGATAAAAAGTCATGAGTAGTTTGCAGAAAACTTTTCACTGTTTATAAGTGATATATGAGTGAAAAGAAATAAACCAAAACAAAAACGGCTTTCCTAAGTGATATAACAAGCGAGATAGTATATTTTTGGGGGGCAGGTTTTGGGAACTTTTTCCCTTTATCGCATTCCTGTGGCCAGGTTTACTAACTGATTTGCAATATTTTGATACTGAAAGATAGATTAGCGTCTGAACTTTTCAAAAAGTATAAATTTGTGGCAGTTTGGTAAAGTTTAAGGGCAGTTTTAGTGGTTTAAAGCCAACAAATTTCCAAATTTTTACGTGTCACCTCCCTAAAACTTTAAATGGATTTTTCTCCCCTTAAACGTGCGAATTCCGGTTTTATAATTTTTAATTTAAAGGCTTAACCCAAACTAGTATTTTGGTGGTCGGAAAATATTTTAGGCAAATTATCTAGCGTGCAGGAGGTATAGAAATAGGAGATTCTAGACCACGTGCGTTTTTCGTGCAGATTTCCAGCTTCGATCTCTTACTGTGGCCACAGTTTTTATTTGATCGTTAAAATTTTGGTCTCATCTTTTAGCTGGCTTTGTGTAGTTTCCGTAAAAGGTAAATATGTTGTACTTTGCATGAAAATGTTAATTTTTATGGCGTCTGGAAGGCATACACATGAATTTCCCTGAAATGACGTCAATTTCCTTGGCAGATCTCTGGCTTTGATTGCTCACTGTGGCCACAATTTCTATCCGATTACTAAAATTTTGGTGTCATTTTTTAGCTAACGGTTTGTTCTTACCGTCAAACACAAATTTGTAGTACTTTTCGTAAGAACACTATTTTTTAGGAGGGTTAAAAGAGGAATATAGTGAAAAAATCAAACTTGTCTGATAAAAAGTCATGAGTAGTTTGCAGAAAACTTTTCACTGTTTATAAGTGATTTATGAGTGAAAAGAAATAAACCAAAACAAAAACGGCTTTCCTAAGTGATATAACAAGCGAGATAGTATATTTTTGGGGGGCAGGTTTTGGGAACTTTTTCCCTTTATCGCATTCCTGTGGCCAGGTTTACTAACTGATTTGCAATATTTTGATACTGAAAGATAGATTAGCGTCTGAACTTTTCAAAAAGTATAAATTTGTGGCAGTTTGGTAAAGTTTAAGGGCAGTTTTAGTGGTTTAAAGCCAACAAATTTCCAAATTTTTACGTGTCACCTCCCTAAAACTTTAAATGGATTTTTCTCCCCTTAAACGTGCGAATTCCGGTTTTATAATTTTTAATTTAAAGGCTTAACCCAAACTAGTATTTTGGTGGTCGGAAAATATTTTAGGCAAATTATCTAGCGTGCAGGAGGTATAGAAATAGGAGATTCTAGACCACGTGCGTTTTTCGTGCAGATTTCCAGCTTCGATCTCTTACTGTGGCCACAGTTTTTATTTGATCGTTCAAATTTTGGTCTCATCTTTTAGCTGGCTTTGTGTAGTTTCCGTAAAAGGTAAATATGTTGTACTTTGCATGAAAATGTTAATTTTTATGGCGTCTGGAAGGCATACACATGAATTTCCCTGAAATGACGTCAATTTCCTTGGCAGATCTCTGGCTTTGATTGCTCACTGTGGCCACAATTTCTATCCGATTACTAAAATTTTGGTGTCATTTTTTAGCTAACGGTTTATTCTTTCCGCCAAACACAAATCTGTAGTACTTTTCGTAAGAACACTAGTTTTTAGGAGGGTTAAAAGAGGAATATAGTGAAAAAATCAAACTTGTCTGCATAAAAAGTCATGAGTAGTTTGCAGAAAACTTTTCACTGTTTATAAGTGATATATGAGTGAAAAGAAATAAATCAAAACAAAAACGGCTTTCCTAAGTGATATAACAAGCGAGATAGTATATTTTTGGGGGGCAGGTTTTGGGAACTTTTTCCCTTTATCGCATTCCTGTGGCCAGGTTTACTAGCCGATTTGCAATATTTTGATATTGAAAGATAGATTAGCGTCTGAACTTTTCAAAAAAAATAAATTTGTGGCAGTTTGGTAAAGTTTAAGGGCAGTTTTAGTGGTTTAAAGCCAAAAAATTTCCAAATTTTTACGTGTCACCTCCCTAAAACTTGAAATGGATTTTTCTCCCCTTAAACGTGCGAATTCCGGTTTTATAATTTTTAATTTAAAGGCTTAACCCAAACTAGTACTTTGGTGGTCGGAAAATATTTTAAGCAAATTATCTAGCGTGCAGGAGGTATAGAAATAGGAGATTCTAGACCACGTGCGTTTTTCGTGCAGATTTCCAGCTTCGATCTCTTACTGTGGCCACAGTTTTTATTTGATCGTTAAAATTTTGGTCTCATCTTTTAGCTGGCTTTGTGTAGTTTCCGTAAAAGGTAAATATGTTGTACTTTGCATGAAAATGTTAATTTTTATGGCGTCTGGAAGGCATACACATGAATATCCCTGAAATGACGTCAATTTCCTTGGCAGATCTCTGGCTTTGATTGCTCACTGTGGCCACAATTTCTATCCGATTACTAAAATTTTGGTGTCATTTTTTAGCTAATGGTTTATTCTTTCCGTCAAACACAAATCTGTAGTACTTTTCGTAAGAACACTAGTTTTTAGGAGGGTTAAAAGAGGAATATAGTGAAAAAATCAAACTTGTCTGCATAAAAAGTCATGAGTAGTTTGCAGAAAACTTTTCACTGTTTATAAGTGATATATGAGTGAAAAGAAATAAACCAAAACAAAAGCGGCTTTCCTAAGTGATATAACAAGCGAGATAGTATATTTTTGGGGGCAGGTTTTGGGAACTTTTTCCCTTTATCGCATTCCTGTGGCCAGGTTTACTAACTGATTTGCAATATTTTGATACTGAAAGATAGATTAGCGTCTGAACTTTTCAAAAAGTATAAATTTGTGGCAGTTTGGTAAAGTTTAAGGGCAGTTTTAGTGGTTTAAAGCCAACAAATTTCCAAATTTTTACGTGTCACCTCCCTAAAACTTTAAATGGATTTTTCTCCCCTTAAACGTGCGAATTCCGGTTTTATAATTTTTAATTTAAAGGCTTAACCCAAACTAGTATTTTGGTGGTCGGAAAATATTTTAGGCAAATTATCTAGCGTGCAGGAGGTATAGAAATAGGAGATTCTAGACCACGTGCGTTTTTCGTGCAGATTTCCAGCTTCGATCTCTTACTGTGGCCACAGTTTTTATTTGATCGTTCAAATTTTGGTCTCATCTTTTAGCTGGCTTTGTGTAGTTTCCGTAAAAGGTAAATATGTTGTACTTTGCATGAAAATGTTAATTTTTATGGCGTCTGGAAGGCATACACATGAATTTCCCTGAAATGACGTCAATTTCCTTGGCAGATCTCTGGCTTTGATTGCTCACTGTGGCCACAATTTCTATCCGATTACTAAAATTTTGGTGTCATTTTTTAGCTAACGGTTTATTCTTTCCGCCAAACACAAATCTGTAGTACTTTTCGTAAGAACACTAGTTTTTAGGAGGGTTAAAAGAGGAATATAGTGAAAAAATCAAACTTGTCTGCATAAAAAGTCATGAGTAGTTTGCAGAAAACTTTTCACTGTTTATAAGTGATATATGAGTGAAAAGAAATAAACCAAAACAAAAACGGCTTTCCTAAGTGATATAACAAGCGAGATAGTATATTTTTGGGGGGCAGGTTTTGGGAACTTTTTCCCTTTATCGCATTCCTGTGGCCAGGTTTACTAGCCGATTTGCAATATTTTGATATTGAAAGATAGATTAGCGTCTGAACTTTTCAAAAAGTATAAATTTGTGGCAGTTTGGTAAAGTTTAAGGGCAGTTTTAGTGGTTTAAAGCCAAAAAATTTCCAAATTTTTACGTGTCACCTCCCTAAAACTTTAAATGGATTTTTCTCCCCTTAAACGTGCAAATTCCGGTTTTATAATTTTTAATTTAAAGGCTTAACCCGAACTAGTATTTTGGTGGTCGGAAAATATTTTAGGCAACTTATCTAGCGTGCAGGAGGTATAGAAATAGGAGATTCTAGACCATGTGCGTTTTTCGTGCAGATTTCCAGCTTCGATCTCTTACTGTGGCCACAGTTTTTATTTTATCGTTAAAATTTTGGTCTCATCTTTTAGTTGGCTTTGTGTAGTTTCCGCAAAAGGTAAATATGTTGTACTTTGCATGAAAATGTTAATTTTTATGGCGTCTGGAAGGCATACACATGAATTTCCCTGAAATGACGTCAATTTCCTTGGCAGATCTCTGGCTTTGATTGCTCACTGTGGCCACAATTTCTATCCGATTACTAAAATTTTGGTGTCATTTTTTAGCTAATGGTTTATTCTTTCCGCCAAACACAAATCTGTAGTACTTTTCGTAAGAACACTATTTTTTAGGAGGGTTAAAAGAGGAATATAGTGAAAAAATCAATCTTGTCTGATAAAAAGTCATGAGTAGTTTGCAGAAAACTTTTCACTGTTTATAAGTGATATATGAGTGAAAAGAAATAAATCAAAACAAAAACGGCTTTCCTAAGTGATATAACAAGCGAGATAGTATATTTTTGGGGGGCAGGTTTTGGGAACTTTTTCCCTTTATCGCATTCCTGTGGCCAGGTTTACTAACTGATTTGCAATATTTTGATACTGAAAGATAGATTAGCGTCTGAACTTTTCAAAAAGTATAAATTTGTGGCAGTTTGGTAAAGTTTAAGGGCAGTTTTAGTGGTTTAAAGCCAAAAAATTTCCAAATTTTTACGTGTCACCTCCCTAAAACTTTAAATGGATTTTTCTCCCCTTAAACGTGCGAATTCCGGTTTTATAATTTTTAATTTAAAGGCTTAACCCAAACTAGTATTTTGGTGGTCGGAAAATATTTTAGGCAAATTATCTAGCGTGCAGGAGGTATAGAAATAGGAGATTCTAGACCACGTGCGTTTTTCGTGCAGATTTCCAGCTTCGATCTCTTACTGTGGCCACAGTTTTTATTTGATCGTTAAAATTTTGGTCTCATCTTTTAGCTGGCTTTGTGTAGTTTCCGTAAAAGGTAAATATGTTGTACTTTGCATGAAAATACTAATTTTTATGGCGTCTGGAAGGCATACACATGAATTTCCCTGAAATGACGTCAATTTCCTTGGCAGATCTCTGGCTTTGATTGCTCACTGTGGCCACAATTTCTATCCGATTACTAAAATTTTGGTGTCATTTTTTAGCTAACGGTTTATTCTTTCCGCCAAACACAAATTTGTAGTACTTTTCGTAAGAACACTAGTTTTTAGGAGGGTTAAAAGAGGAATATAGTGAAAAAATCAAACTTGTCTGCATAAAAAGTCATGAGTAGTTTGCAGAAAACTTTTCACTGTTTATAAGTGATATATGAGTGAAAAGAAATAAACCAAAACAAAAACGGCTTTCCTAAGTGATATAACAAGCGAGATAGTATATTTTTGGGGGGCAGGTTTTGGGAACTTTTTCCCTTTATCGCATTCCTGTGGCCAGGTTTACTAACTGATTTGCAATATTTTGATACTGAAAGATAGATTAGCGTCTGAACTTTTCAAAAAGTATAAATTTGTGGCAGTTTGGTAAAGTTTAAGGGCAGTTTTAGTGGTTTAAAGCCAAAAAATTTCCAAATTTTTACGTGTCACCTCCCTAAAACTTTAAATGGATTTTTCTCCCCTTAAACATGCGAATTCCGGTTTTATAATTTTTAATTTAAAGGCTTAACCCAAACTAGTATTTTGGTGGTCGGAAAATATTTTAGGCAAATTATCTAGCGTGCAGGAGGTATAGAAATAGGAGATTCTAGACCACGTGCGTTTTTCGTGCAGATTTCCAGCTTCGATCTCTTACTGTGGCCACAGTTTTTATTTGATTGTTAAAATTTTGGTCTCATCTTTTAGCTGGCTTTGTGTAGTTTCCGTAAAAGGTAAATATATTGTACTTTGCATGAAAATGTTAATTTTTATGGCGTCTGGAAGGCATACACATGAATTTCCCTGAAATGACGTCAATTTCCTTGGCAGATCTCTGGCTTTGATTGCTCACTGTGGCCACAATTTCTATCCGATTACTAAAATTTTGGTGTCATTTTTTAGCTAACGGTTTGTTCTTTTTGTCAAACACAAATTTGTAGTACTTTTCGTAAGAACACTAGTTTTTAGGAGGGTTAAAAGAGGAATATAGTGAAAAAATCAAACTTGTCTGCATAAAAAGTCATGAGTAGTTTGCAGAAAATTTTTCACTGTTTATAAGTGATATATGAGTGAAAAGAAATAAACCAAAACAAAAACGGCTTTCCTAAGTGATATAACAAGCGAGATAGTATATTTTTGGGGGGCAGGTTTTGGGAACTTTTTCCCTTTATCGCATTCCTGTGGCCAGGTTTACTAGCTGATTTGCAATATTTTGATATTGAAAGATAGATTAGCGTCTGAACTTTTCAAAAAGTATAAATTTGTGGCAGTTTGGTAAAGTTTAAGGGCAGTTTTAGTGGTTTAAAGCCAAAAAATTTCCAAATTTTTACGTGTCACCTCCCTAAAACTTGAAATGGATTTTTCTCCCCTTAAACGTGCGAATTCCGGTTTTATAATTTTTAATTTAAAGGCTTAACCCAAACTAGTATTTTGGTGGTCGGAAAATATTTTAGGCAAATTATCTAGCGTGCAGGAGGTATAGAAATAGGAGATTCTAGACCACGTGCGTTTTTCGTGCAGATTTCCAGCTTCGATCTCTTACTGTGGCCACAGTTTTTATTTGATTGTCAAATTTTTGGTCTCATCTTTTAGCTGGCTTTGTGTAGTTTCCGTAAAAGGTAAATATGTTGTACTTTGCATGAAAATGTTAATTTTTATGGCGTCTGGAAGACATACACATGAATTTCCCTGAAATGACGTCAATTTCCTTGGCAGATCTCTGGCTTTGATTGCTCACTGTGGCCACAATTTCTATCCGATTACTAAAATTTTGGTGTCATTTTTTAGCTAACGGTTTATTCTTTCCGTCAAACACAAATTTGTAGTACTTTTCGTAAGAACACTAGTTTTTAGGAGGGTTAAAAGAGGAATATAGTGAAAAAATCAAACTTGTCTGATAAAAAGTCATGAGTAGTTTGCAGAAAACTTTTCACTGTTTATAAGTGATATATGAGTGAAAAGAAATAAACCAAAACAAAAACGGCTTTCCTAAGTGATATAACAAGCGAGATAGTATATTTTTGGGGGGCAGGTTTTGGGAACTTTTTCCCTTTATCGCATTCCTGTGGCCAGGTTTACTAACTGATTTGCAATATTTTGATACTGAAAGATAGATTAGCGTCTGAACTTTTCAAAAAGTATAAATTTGTGGCAGTTTGGTAAAGTTTAAGGGCAGTTTTAGTGGTTTAAAGCCAAAAAATTTCCAAATTTTTACGTGTCACCTCCCTAAAACTTTAAATGGATTTTTCTCCCCTTAGACGTGCGAATTCCGGTTTTATAATTTTTAATTTAAAGGCTTAACCCAAACTAGTATTTTGGTGGTCGGAAAATATTTTAGGCAAATTATCTAGCGTGCAGGAGGTATAGAAATAGGAGATTCTAGACCACGTGCGTTTTTCGTGCAGATTTCCAGCTTCGATCTCTTACTGTGGCCACAGTTTTTATTTGATCGTTCAAATTTTGGTCTCATCTTTTAGCTGGCTTTGTGTAGTTTCCGCAAAAGGTAAATATGTTGTACTTTGCATGAAAATGTTAATTATTATGGCGTCTGGAAGGCATACACATGAATTTCCCTGAAATGACGTCAATTTCCTTGGCAGATCTCTGGCTTTGATTGCTCACTGTGGCCACAATTTCTATCCGATTACTAAAATTTTGGTGTCATTTTTTAGCTAACGGTTTATTCTTTCCGCCAAACACAAATCTGTAGTACTTTTCGTAAGAACACTAGTTTTTAGGAGGGTTAAAAGAGGAATATAGTGAAAAAATCAAACTTGTCTGCATAAAAAGTCATGAGTAGTTTGCAGAAAACTTTTCACTGTTTATAAGTGATATATGAGTGAAAAAAAATAAACCAAAACAAAAACGGCTTTCCTAAGTGATATAACAAGCGAGATAGTATATTTTTGGGGGGCAGGTTTTGGGAACTTTTTCCCTTTATCGCATTCCTGTGGCCAGGTTTACTAGCCGATTTGCAATATTTTGATACTGAAAGATAGATTAGCGTCTGAACTTTTCAAAAAGTATAAATTTGTGGCAGTTTGGTAAAGTTTAAGGGCAGTTTTAGTGGTTTAAAGCCAAAAAATTTCCAAATTTTTACGTGTCACCTCCCTAAAACTTTAAATGGATTTTTCTCCCCTTAAACGTGCGAATTCCGGTTTTATAATTTTTAATTTAAAGGCTTAACCCAAACTAGTATTTTGGTGGTCGGAAAATATTTTAGGCAAATTATCTAGCGTGCAGGAGGTATAGAAATAGGAGATTCTAGACCACGTGCGTTTTTCGTGCAGATTTCCAGCTTCGATCTCTTACTGTGGCCACAGTTTTTATTTGATCGTTAAAATTTTGGTCTCATCTTTTAGCTGGCTTTGTGTAGTTTCCGTAAAAGGTAAATATGTTGTACTTTGCATGAAAATACTAATTTTTATGGTGTCTGGAAGGCATACACATGAATTTCCCTGAAATGACGTCAATTTCCTTGGCAGATCTCTGGCTTTGATTGCTCACTGTGGCCACAATTTCTATCCGATTACTAAAATTTTGGTGTCATTTTTTAGCTAACGGTTTGTTCTTTCCGCCAAACACAAACTTGTAGTACTTTTCGTAAGAACACTTTTTTTTAGGAGGGTTAAAAAAGGAATATAGTGAAAAAATCAAACTTGTCTGATAAAAAGTCATGAGTAGTTTGCAGAAATCTTTTAGCTGTTTATAAGTGATATATGAGTGAAAAGAAATAAACCAAAACAAAAACGGCTTTCCTAAGTGATATAACAAGCGAGATAGTATATTTTTGGGGGGCAGGTTTTTGGAACTTTTTCCCTTTATCGCATTCCTGTGGCCAGGTTTACTAACTAATTTGCAATATTTTGATACTGAAAGATAGATTAGCGTCTGAACTTTTCAAAAAGTATAAATTTGTGGCAGTTTGGTAAAGTTTAAGGGCAGTTTTAGTGGTTTAAAGCCAAAAAATTTCCAAATTTTTATGTGTCACCTCCCTAAAACTTTAAATGGATTTTTCTCCCCTTAAACGTGCGAATTCCGGTTTTATAATTTTTAATTTAAAGGCTTAACCCAAGCTAGTATTTTGGTGGTCGGAAAATATTTTAGGCAAATTATCTAGCGTGCAGGAGGTATAGAAATAGGAGATTCTAGACCACGTGCGTTTTTCGTGCAGATTTCCAGCTTCGATCTCTTACTGTGGCCACAGTTTTTATTTGATCGTTAAAATTTTGGTCTCATCTTTTAGCTGGCTTTGTGTAGTTTCCGTAAAGGGTAAATATGTTGTACTTTGCATGAAAATGTTAATTTTTATGGCGTCTGGAAGGCATACACATGAATTTCCCTGAAATGACGTCAATTTCCTTGGCAGATCTCTGGCTTTGATTGCTCACTGTGGCCACAATTTCTATCTGATTACTAAAACTTTGGTGTCATTTTTTAGCTAACGGTTTGTTCTTTCCGCCAAACATAAATCTGTAGTACTTTTCGTAAGAACACTAGTTTTTAGGAAGGTTAAAAGAGGAATATAGTGAAAAAATCAAACTTGTCTGCATAAAAAGTCATGAGTAGTTTGCAGAAAACTTTTCACTGTTTATAAGTGATATATGAGTGAAAAGAAATAAACCAAAACAAAAACGGCTTTCCTAAGTGATATAACAAGCGAGATAGTATATTTTTGGGGGGCAGGTTTTGGGAACTTTTTCCCTTTATCGCATTCCTGTGGCCAGGTTTACTAACTGATTTGCAATATTTTGATACTGAAAGATAGATTAGCGTCTGAACTTTTCAAAAAGTATAAATTTGTGGCAGTTTGGTAAAGTTTAAGGGCAGTTTTAGTGGTTTAAAGCCAAAAAATTTCCAAATTTTTACGTGTCACCTCCCTAAAACTTTAAATGGATTTTTCTCCCCTTAAACGTGCGAATTCCGGTTTTATAATTTTTAATTTAAAGGCTTAACCCAAGCTAGTATTTTGGTGGTCGGAAAATATTTTAGGCAAATTATCTAGCGTGCAGGAGGTATAGAAATAGGAGATTCTAGACCACGTGCGTTTTTCGTGCAGATTTCCAGCTTCGATCTCTTACTGTGGCCACAGTTTTTATTTGATCGTTAAAATTTTGGTCTCATCTTTTAGCTGGCTTTGTGTAGTTTCCGTAAAAGGTAAATATGTTGTACTTTGCATGAAAATGTTAATTTTTATGGCGTCTGGAAGGCATACACATGAATTTCCCTGAAATGACGTCAATTTCCTTGGCAGATCTCTGGCTTTGATTGCTCACTGTGGCCACAATTTCTATCCGATTACTAAAAATTTGGTGTCATTTTTTAGCTAACGGTTTGTTCTTTCCGTCAAACACAAATTTGTAGTACTTTTCGTAAGAACACTAGTTTTTAGGAGGGTTAAAAGAGGAATATAGTGAAAAAATCATACTTGTCTGATAAAAAGTCATGAGTAGTTTGCAGAAAACTTTTCACTGTTTATAAGTGATATATGAGTGAAAAGAAATAAACCAAAACAAAAACGGCTTTCCTAAGTGATAGAACAAGCGAGATAGTATATTTTTGGGGGGCAGGTTTTGGGAACTTTTTCCCTTTATCGCATTCCTGTGGCCAGGTTTACAAGCCGATTTGCAATATTTTGATACTGAAAGATAGATTAGCGTCTGAACTTTTCAAAAAGTATAAATTTGTGGCAGTTTGGTAAAGTTTAAGGGCAGTTTTAGTGGTTTAAAGCCAAAAAATTTCCAAATTTTTACGAGTCACCTCCCTAAAACTTTAAATGGATTTTTCTCCCCTTAAACGTGCGAATTCCGGTTTTATAATTTTTAATTTAAAGGCTTAACCCAAACTAGTATTTTGGTGGTCGGAAAATATTTTAGGCAAATTATCTAGCGTGCAGGAGGTATAGAAATAGGAGATTCTAGACCACGTGCGTTTTTTGTGCAGATTTCCAGCTTCGATCTCTTACTGTGGCCAAAGTTTTTATTTGATCGTTAAAATTTTGGTCTCATCTTTTAGCTGGCTTTGTGTAGTTTCCGTAAAAGGTAAATATGTTGTACTTTGCATGAAAATACTAATTTTTATGGCGTCTGGAAGGCATACACATGAATTTCCCTGAAATGACGTCAATTTCCTTGGCAGATCTCTGGCTTTGATTGCTCACTGTGGCCACAATTTCTATCCGATTACTAAAATTTTGGTGTCATTTTTTAGCTAACGGTTAATTCTTTCCGCCAATCATAAATCTGTAGTACTTTTCGTAAGAACACTAGTTTTTAGGAGGGTTAAAAGCGGAATATAGTGAAAAAATCAAACTTGTCTGCATAAAAAGTCATGAGTAGTTTGCAGAAAACTTTTCACTGTTTATAAGTGATATATGAGTAAAAAGAAATAAACCAAAACAAAAACGGCTTTCCTAAGTGATATAACAAGCGAGATAGTATATTTTTGGGGGGCAGGTTTTGGGAACTTTTTCCCTTTATCGCATTCCTGTGGCCAGGTTTACTAGCCGATTTGCAATATTTTGATACTGAAAGATAGATTAGCGTCTGAACTTTTCAAAAAGTATAAATTTGTGGCAGTTTGGTAAAGTTTAAGGGCAGTTTTAGTGGTTTAAAGCCAAAAAATTTCCAAATTTTTACGTGTCACCTCCCTAAAACTTTAAATGGATTTTTCTCCCCTTAAACGTGCGAATTCCGGTTTTATAATTTTTAATTTAAAGGCTTAACCCACACTAGTATTTTGGTGGTCGGAAAATATTTTAGGCAAATTATCTAGCGTGCAGGAGGTATAGAAATAGGAGATTCTAGACCACGTGCGTTTTTCGTGCAGATTTCCAGCTTCGATCTCTTACTGTGGCCACAGTTTTTATTTGATCGTTAAAATTTTGGTCTCATCTTTTAGCTGGCTTTGTGTAGTTTCCGTAAAAGGTAAATATGTTGTACTTTGCATGAAAATGTTAAATTGTATGGCGTCTGGAAGGCATACACATGAATTTCCCTGAAATGATTGCTCACTGTGGCCACAATTTCTATCCGATTACTAAAATTTTGGTGTCATTTTTTAGCTAACGATTTGTTCTTTCCGTCAAACACAAATTTGTAGTACTTTTCGTAAGAACACTATTTTTTAGGAGGGTTAAAAGAGGAATATAGTGAAAAAATCAAACTTGTCTGATAAAAAGTCATGAGTAGTTTGCAGAAAACTTTTCACTGTTTATAAGTAATATATGAGTGAAAAGAAATAAACCAAAACAAAAACGGCTTTCCTAAGTGATATAACAAGCGAGATAGTATATTTTTGGGGGGCAGGTTTTGGGAACTTTTTCCCTTTATCGCATTCCTGTGGCCAGGTTTACTAGCCGATTTGCAATATTTTGATACTGAAAGATAGATTAGCGTTCCAGCTTCGATCTCTTACTGTGGCCACAGTTTTTATTTGATCGTTAAAATTTTGGTCTCATCTTTTAGCTGGCTTTGTGTAGTTTCCTTGGAAGGTAAATATGTTGTACTTTGCATGAAAATGTTAATTTTTATGGCGTCTGGAAGGCATACACATGAATTTCCCTGAAATGACGTCAATTTCCTTGGCAGATCTCTGGCTTTGATTGCTCACTGTGGCCACAATTTCTATCCGATTACTAAAATTTTGGTGTCATTTTTTAGCTAACGGTTTATTCTTTCCGCCAAACACAAATTTGTAGTACTTTTTGTAAGAACACTAGTTTTTAGGAGGGTTAAAAGAGGAATATAGTGAAAAAATCAAACTTGTCTGCATAAAAAGTCATGAGTAGTTTGCAGAAAACTTTTCACTGTTTATAAGTGATATATGAGTGAAAAGAAATAAACCAAAACAAAAACGGCTTTCCTAAGTGATATAACAAGCGAGATAGTATATTTTTGGGGGGCAGGTTTTGGGAACTTTTTCCCTTTATCGCATTCCTGTGGCCAGGTTTACTAACTGATTTGCAATATTTTGATACTGAAAGATAGATTAGCGTCTGAACTTTTCAAAAAGTATAAATTTGTGGCAGTTTGGTAAAGTTTAAGGGCAGTTTTAGTGGTTTAAAGCCAAAAAATTTCCAAATTTTTACGTGTCACCTCCCTAAAACTTTAAATGGATTTTTCTCCCCTTAAACGTGCGAATTCCGGTTTTATAATTTTTAATTTAAAGGCTTAACCCAAACTAGTATTTTGGTGGTCGGAAAATATTTTAGGCAAATTATCTAGCGTGCAGGAGGTATAGAAATAGGAGATTCTAGACCACGTGCGTTTTTCGTGCAGATTTCCAGCTTCGATCTCTTACTGTGGCCACAGTTTTTATTTGATCGTTAAAATTTTGGTCTTATCTTTTAGCTGGCTTTGTGTAGTTTCCGCAAAAGGTAAATATGTTGTACTTTGCATGAAAATGTTAATTTTTATGGCGTCTGGAAGGCATACACATGAATTTCCCTGAAATGACGTCAATTTCCTTGGCAGATCTCTGGCTTTGATTGCTCACTGTGGCCACAATTTCTAACCGATTACTAAAATTTTGGTGTCATTTTTTAGCTAACGGTTTGTTCTTTTCGTCAAACACAAATTTGTAGTACTTTTCGTAAGAACACTATTTTTCAGGAGGGTTAAAAGAGGAATATAGTGAAAAAATCAAACTTGTCTGATAAAAAGTCATGAGTAGTTTGCAGAAAACTTTTCACTGTTTATAAGTGATATATGAGTGAAAAGAAATAAACCAAAACAAAAACGGCTTTCCTAAGTGATAAAACAAGCGAGATAGTATATTTTTGGGGGCAGGTTTTGGGAACTTTTTCCCTTTATCGCATTCCTGTGGCCAGGTTTACTAGCCGATTTGCAATATTTTGATACTGAAAGATAGATTAGCGTCTGAACTTTTCAAAAAGTATAAATTTGTGGCAGTTTGGTAAAGTTTAAGGGCAGTTTTAGTGGTTTAAAGCCAAAAAATTTCCAAATTTTTACGTGTCACCTCCCTAAAACTTTAAATGGATTTTTCTCCCCTTAAACGTGCGAATTCCGGTTTTATAATTTTTAATTTAAAGGCTTAACCCAAACTAGTATTTTGGTGGTCGGAAAATATTTTAAGGCAAATTATCTAGCGTGCAGGAGGTATAGAAATAGGAGATTCTAGACCACGTGCGTTTTTCGTGCAGATTTCCAGCTTCGATCTCTTACTGTGGCCACAGTTTTTATTTGATCGTTCAAATTTTGGTCTCATCTTTTAGCTGGCTTTGTGTAGTTTCCGTTAAAAGTAAATATGTTGTACTTTGCATGAAAATGTTAATTTTTATGGCGTCTGGAAGGCATACACATGAATTTCCCTGAAATGACGTCAATTTCCTTGGCAGATCTCTGGCTTTGATTGCTCACTGTGGCCACAATTTCTATCCGATTACTAAAATTTTGGTGTCATTTTTTAGCTAACGGTTTATTCTTTCCGCCAAACACAAATCTGTAGTACTTTTTGTAAGAACACTAGTTTTTAGGAGGGTTAAAAGAGGAATATAGTGAAAAAATCAAACTTGTCTGCATAAAAAGTCATGAGTAGTTTGCAGAAAACTTTTCACTGTTTATAAGTGATATATGAGTGAAAAGAAATAAACCAAAACAAAAGCGGCTTTCCTAAGTGATATAACAAGCGAGATAGTATATTTTTGGGGGGCAGGTTTTGGGAACTTTTTCCCTTTATCGCATTCCTGTGGCCAGGTTTACTAGCCGATTTGCAATATTTTGATACTGAAAGATAGATTAGCGTCTGAACTTTTCAAAAAGTATAAATTTGTGGCAGTTTGGTAAAGTTTAAGGGCAGTTTTAGTGGTTTAAAGCCAAAAAATTTCCAAATTTTTACGTGTCACCTCCCTAAAACTTTCAGGGAAATTCATGTGTATGCCTTCCAGACGCCATAAAAATTAGTATTTTCATGCAAAGTACAACATATTTACCTTTTACGGAAACTACACAAAGCCAGCTAAAAGATGAGACCAAAATTTTAACGATCAAATAAAAACTGTGGCCACAGTAAGAGATCGAAACTAGAAATCTGCACAAAAAACGCACGTGGTCTAGAATCTCCTATTTCTATACCTCCTGCACGCTAGATAATTTGCCTAAAATATTTTCCGACCACCAAAATGCTAGTTTGGGTTAAGCCTTTAAATTAAAAATTATAAAACCGGAATTCGCACGTTTAAGGGGAGAAAAATCCATTTAAAGTTTTAGGGAGGTGACACGTAAAAATTTGGAAATTTTTTGGCTTTAAACCACTAAAACTGCCCTTAAACTTTACCAAACTGCAACAAATTTATACTTTTTGAAAAGTTCAGACGCTAATCTATCTTTCAATATCAAAATATTGCAAATCGGCTAGTAAACCTGGCCACAGGAATGCGATAAAAGGAAAAAGTTCCCAAAACCTGCCCCCCAAAAATATACTATCTCGCTTGTTATATCACTTAGGAAAGCCGTTTTTGTTTTGGTTTATTTCTTTTCACTCATATATCACTTACAAACAGTGAAAAGTTTTCTGCAAACTACTCATGACTTTTTATGCAGACAAGTTTGATTTTTTCACTATATTCCTCTTTTAACCCTCTCAAAAACTAGTGTTCTTACGAAAAGTACTACAGATTTGTGTTTGGCGGAAAGAATAAACCGTTAGCTAAAAAATGACACCAAAATTTTAGTAATCGGATAGAAATTGTGGCCACAGTGAGCAATCAAAGCCAGAGATCTGCCAAGGAAATTGACGTCATTTCAGGGAAATTCATGTGTATGCCTTCCAGACGCCATAAAAATTAACATTTTCATGCAAAGTACAACATATTTACCTTTTGCGGAAACTACACAAAGCCAGCTAAAAGATGAGACCAAAATTTTAACGATCAAATAAAAACTGTTGCCACAGTAAGAGATCGAAGCTGGAAATCTGCACGAAAAACGCACGTGGTCTAGAATCTCCTATATCTATACCTCCTGCACGCTAGATAATTTGCCTAAAATATTTTCCGACCACCAAAATACTAGTTCGGGTTAAGCCTTTAAATTAAAAATTATAAAACCGGAATTCGCACGTTTAAGGGGAGAAAAATCCATTTAAAGTTTTAGGGAGGTGACACGTAAAAATTTGGAAATTTTTTGGCTTTAAGCCACTAAAACTGCCCTTAAACTTTACCAAACTGCCACAAATTTATACTTTTTGAAAAGTTCAGACGCTAATCTATCTTTCAGTATCAAAATATTGCAAATCAGTTAGTAAACCTGGCCACAGGAATGCGATAAAGGGAAAAAGTTCCCAAAACCTGCCCCCCAAAAATATACTAACTCGCTTGTTATATCACTTAGGAAAGCCGTTTTTGTTTTGGTTTATTTCTTTTCACTCATATATCACTTATAAACAGTGAAAAGTTTTCTGCAAACTACTCATGACTTTTTATCAGACAAGTTTGATTTTTTCACTATATTCCTCTTTTAACCCTCCTAAAAAATAGTGTTCTTACGAAAAGTACTACAAATTTTTGTTTGACGGAAACAACAAACCGTTAGCTAAAAAATGACACCAAAATTTTAGTAATCGGATAGAAATTGTGGCCACAGTGAGCAATCAAAGCCAGAGATCTGCCAAGGAAATTGACGTCATTTCAGGGAAATTCATGTGTATGCCTTCCAGATGCCATAAAAATTAACATTTTCATGCAAAGTACAACATATTTACCTTTTGCGGAAACTACATAAAGCCAGCTAAAATATGAGACCAAAATTTTAACGATCAAATAAAAACTGTGGCCACAGTAAGAGATCGAAGCTGGAAATCTGCACGAAAAACGCACGTGGTCTAGAATCTCCTATTTCTATACCTCCTGCACGCTAGATGTTGCACGTCGTACGGTGGATTTCTCTTCCTGGATCTTAATTAAATGCTGATCAACATTCACTGTATACTTATATTCACCAAGTGAAGCATCGTTCATTGAAAATGAATGTGATAACAATTGATTGTTTCCGCCGGCTGTACACTGCAAGACCTGCAAAAGAGGAAAAGGAAACACAAAGAATCAAATTGTTAATAGAAATGTATATTTGTACTTATCTGATGATGGGAGCGATGCAGCATCAACCTAAGCTTTATGAGATTAAATGATGGCACTTACTTATGGCAAGAACTGTCAGACTTGTTTATTATTACTGTCAATCTGACAATTCTCGTTTAATGGGTTGCACCAATAGAAATGTAATAGCAAACATAATATGTAATTGTAATAGATTATTTTTTAGTTAAAATTGAATTGGAAACATAATGTGTAATTGTAATAGATTATTTTTAGTTACAATTGAATTGGAAATAGAAAATGTACCGGTTAGTTGCTAACTAAATGTTAACTGCTAACTGAAAGTCAGTCGTATAGAAGCAGTCAATAGAGAAATATGAAAAATATAGAATATATTAATTAAAGTGTAAAGTGAAGTGAAACAAAGTGAAGTTTTAATTTGTTGAAAGTGGCGATAACATTCACGAAGGTGCGCAATTAAGGTAGGAGCCATAAGGCTTTCAATTCGTTGATAAAAAAATATATAAAATTTCATCGTAAAACGTTTTTGATCCGGCAAATAACCGTGTGTGATGTACCATCTCGTCGAACGAGATAGCACGTGCATCATACATTTTTTGGTCCGTCGAGCCGGATCTAAATTACGTACAGACTGGTGTTGTTATGTGCAAACATTCGTGAAAGGGCACATAAATTACGTACTTGTTAATAATAAACTGTACAAATTGCATACATGTGACAAAGTGAAAATTGTTGGTCCGTTAAAAATATACGGCAATTTTTTATGTACAGTTGCGGCAAGTACTGCGTAATTATAACAACATTCGATATATCCGTATAAAATTCTCGTAACGCCGCAATTGTGGCAATTTTAAACACACATTCCGGGTATCGATTTTGGGGTCCTTCAACATAAGAATTATACAGAGGGATAGCAATTTATATTCATACATCGCAATTTATACTCAAATACGGCAATATTTGAGACATTAAACAATTTTGTCGTATATATGTTGTGTAATCTCTTAATAATAACGTACCGTGATCTGACATACAATACATATAATGGAAGCATTAGCGGTACAACAGCGGCTGCTGAATGAACAACTTAACCGCATGTATTCGAATTTCCGCAAAGATTCGAAAATACGGAAAACTTCGGCATATGCCACCAAATTGCTACAACGGGTGCAAGAAATCCGCCAAGATTTCATGGCAAGGCATCAAGTGATACTCAGCTTAGTGAAAGGGGAAGAGGAGTTAGGGCATGAATATTTTATGAAAAATACTCATTCACTGTTTGAAGAGTTGGATTTAAATTTTGAGATCGAACTAGCGGATCTCCAGAATGAGTTGAAGGCACAAACAGTAGAGGAAAGTTTTTCAAATCCTTCCTCCCGACCTACTGAGGAGGGAGATGTACGATTGCCTCGAATAAACCTTCCGAAATTCAATGGGACATACAGTGAGTGGACTGCTTTTAAGGATTTGTATGTGTCGCTTATTCCTACAAAATCTCATTTGTCTCGAGTAGAGAAGTTGCATTATTTAAAAGGGAGTTTGGTGGGTGATGCGGAACAATTGTTACGACATTATTCGATCACTGATTCCAATTATGAAGCCGCTTGGAATTTATTGGTAGAACGGTATGATGACAAACATGTCTTATTAGGTTCTCAATTTAAGAAATTACTTTCACTCAACAGCGCTAACGAATCCGCGTCAGCAATTAGGACATTATTAGCTAGAACGGTGAACTGCGTACAAGCCATTGAAAACTTAAAGATAGAAAACACTTGGGATGCAATGCTGGTACACATAACCACACAACGGCTTCCAACAGAAACGAGGCAAATCTGGGAACAACAGCAGTCAGGCACGAGTAAAGTGACATCATTTCAAGCCTTAAAGGAATTTTTACAGTGTCGGTTTAGAGCTCTAGAAGCTGCTGGGGTGGAAAGAGCCAGGAATCCGAGATCGATTCAACATGTGAACGTGATACAGAACAAACAGCTTTCCTGCAGTATGTGCAAAGGAACTCACCATCTGAGGCACTGTTCGGATTTTCTAGGCGCAGATCATATAACGAGATTTGGAATTATTAAAAGGAACGGTTTGTGCCTGAATTGTTTGGGCAAAGGACATTTAGTAGGAGCATGTCCCAGCATATCAAGATGTTTCAAATGTAAAAGGACACATCATACGCTGCTTCACAAACCTGATTCTGTTAATCGTGAAAATGTTAGTCAACAATCACCAGCTTCTTCGTCATTCAGAAACCCGCATTCGACTTCTTGTGCGAACAATTCTCGACCTTCGACACTCTTCGAATCTAGACCTTCGACTTCATCAGCCACGACTACAAACGTCAACTCTTTAACTTTCTCAACGCAAGCGGTGTTATTGGCAACAGCTCTTGTACAAGTAGAATCATCGAATGGATACATCGTTTTACGAGCTTTATTGGATCAGGGATCGCAAGCGTCAATCATTACGGAACATGCAGCTCAACGACTTGGAATAAAAAGGAAATCGACCAATGTTACAGTGACAGGAATTGAGAGGACAAAAGGGATAATCGCAAATGGAAACTTAGAAATTAGAATTTTGACAAAGGACAAAGAATACCTAACAATAGATACAATTATTCTGGCAAAAATAACAAACTTTCTCCCATCTCAAACAGTCTTACCAATAATTTGGGAACATCTAAAAAATGTAGAATTGGCTGATCCAAATTTCGATCAACCTGGAAAGATCGATTTGTTATTAGGAGCGGATGTGTATGCTCAGATATTGCTCGGCGAAGTACAAAAATTGAAAATAGGCCCAATGCTGCAAAACACAAAATTAGGTTGGATCATATCAGGCAGATTGTATGATACTAAGGATCCAATAGTATACACACATAAAATTGAAGTAAATGAAAATGCGCAGTTAAATGATCAACTAAAGAAATTTTGGGAACTGGAAGAAATCGGAATCTCCAGCGGAACGACACAACAAGAAGTGGATTGTGAGGAGCATTACAAAATGAACACAATCCGGAAGCAGAATGGTTGTTACCAAGTTCGACTACCATTCAAGAACGACAAAGCCAAAGACATTTTAGGTTACTCCAGAACTAATGCCATCCATAGTTTGTTGCATTTGGAGAAGCGATTTGCCAAAGACGCAAAACTACAACAAGAATATACCATGTGCATTCAGGAATATCTTGATCTAGGACACATGACCGAGACAGCACAAGAAAATGAAGTGAAGAACATCGCTGGAAAAACAATTAGTACTGCCACTTTTTTACCACATCATGCGGTTTACAAAGAAAGTACCACAACAAAGCTGCGTGTCGTGTTTGATGCATCTAGGAAGACAAGTACGGGAATATCATTGAATGACGTTCTGATGACCGGGCCTACCATACAAGACCGCATGATTTACATTATCATGCGATGGAGATTATACAAATTTGGTATGATGGCCGATATTGCAAAAATGTACAGACAGGTAGCCATTCACCCAGATGACGCAAACTATCAAAAAATTGTTTGGAGGCAGCACGCTAGTCAGCCAGTAAAAGATTATTGCCTTAATACGGTAACATTTGGGATGACGTCAGCACCGTTCCTAGCGATCAGAACCCTGCATCAATTGGCAAGAGATGAATGCGCAACATATCCTGAAGCTTCCAAGGCAATATTAGGAGAATTCTACGTCGATGACCTGCTATCTGGTGAACATAGTGTAGACAATGCAATTAACAAAAGAAACCAATTGATAGCATTGTTGAAATCTGGTGGTTTCAAATTAAGAAAATGGATAACCAACGATAAGAGACTGTTGGAGGACCTTGCCAATGAAGACATTGAGATGCGTGAAAGGATTAATTTCGACACGGAAAGTGGACATAAGTCGTTAGGCATCGTATGGTATCCAGTGCAAGATTTTTTCACATATCGTCTGAAGACCCAAGTAATTAAGGAATGGCAGACTAAACGCTCAATTCTTTCCAAAGTGGCCCGATTATATGACCCTTTAGGTTGGTTAGCACCTATTATTGTTTCAGCCAAAGTACTGCTTCAAAGTTTATGGTTACATGGTCAAGACTGGGATGAAAGAGTGACAAGCATAATCAACAAGGAATGGGAATTATTCCAAAAACAACTTCGTGTGATAGAAACAATCAAAATTCCTAGATGGATCACATACAAGCCAAATTCAAACATCGAAATTCACGGTTTCTGTGATGCATCCCAACGAACCTACGCAGCAGTAATTTATATAGTCGTACGTACTGAGCTGACAGTTCATAGTCACTTAATCATGGCCAAAACTAAAGTAGCACCTGTAAAACCAGTCACCATACCACGTTTGGAGTTATGCGGAGCAGTTTTGCTTGCACGACTACTACATGAAATTAACGAAGCGCTAAAGATTCAGAATGTACCTACTTGGCTATGGACGGACTCCGAAATTGTACTCGCATGGTTGAAGGGACACCCAACACGCTGGAGCATTTTTGTCGCAAATCGAACATCTTTCATCATCGAAAAAACGGAAAACATACCATGGCGTTACGTGCCCTCAAAATTCAACCCAGCGGACATTGCGTCACGGGGAATCAAAGCTCAAGATTTAATCAATTGTAATCTCTGGTGGCATGGGCCTAGCTGGTTAACTCAAGAATTTGATGCTTGGCCTAAGATGAAGGATGTATCACTAGTAGAAACCGAGCAAAGGAAATGTGTAGCAGTTAACATTGGACTTAACGCAACATCTCTGTTAGACCACCTTATCGGAAAACATTCGACACTCACGAAACTGCTTAGGGTTACTGCATATTGTTTTCGTTTTATCCGATGGAGAACAAATCATAGAACAAACCAATCCTACTTGAGTGTTACAGAGTTACGCGAATCATTAGAATTTTGGATAAAATATGCACAAGGAAAAGAATTTCAATCTGAGCTTGACTGTTTGAAAAAAGACAGGTCAGTGGAGAAGAAAAGCAAATTGCACAGTCTGCATCCTTTTCTCGACAACAAAGGCATAATCCGTGTAGGTGGACGTTTGCATAACGCATCCTTACCTTTAGATGAGAAACATCCCATAATTTTACCACGAGTTGGAAAGTTTACTCAATTGATCCTACAGCAAATCCACCAATTAACCCTACACGGACAGACACAGTTGATGTTAACTACATTGCGTAAAACTTATTGGCTAATAGATGGGCGCAATGCAATAAAATACTTCGTACATAAATGTATTCGATGTTTCAGAGAGAAGGCCAAAGCTGCAACTCAGCTCATGGGAGACCTGCCAACGGCAAGGGTGACTATTTCACGACCTTTCACTCACACTGGCATTGATTTTTGTGGACCCTTTGATGTAAAGGACAGACGAGGCAGAGGAAGCAGAATTACAAAGGGATATGTTGCCATATTCATTTGTCTAACTGTTAAAGCTATACATATAGAGGTAGTCAGCGATCTGTCCACCCAAGCATTCATTGCAGCTTTGCGTCGGTTCATAGGACGCAGAGGCTTTAGTTCCCACATTTACACAGATTGCGGTACGAATTTTGTAGGGGCTAATGCAGAGCTCAAAAGAATGATCAACTTAAACAACGATGCTGCTCAGATTTTCGCAAACGAAGGAATCACATGGCATTTTAACCCCCCGGCTTCACCACATTTTGGCGGGCTCTGGGAGGCGGGCGTTAAATCGATAAAATCCCATCTACGGCGAGTAATCGGAAGCGCATCGCTAACATATGAAGAACTAGCCACTGTCCTTATTAGAATTGAAGCTTGCCTTAATTCGCGCCCACTGTGTCCACTCACTAATGACCCCACAGATGCTACAGCCTTAACGCCAGCACATTTTCTAATTGGAGACTCGTTAATCACACCACCAGAAATGGAATTACAAGATGTAAATATTGGCAGATTGAATCGATGGCAACTAGTGCAAAAAGATGTCACAAGATTTTTGGAAGCGTTGGAAAGGTGAATACTTAAGTCGACTACAACGAAGACCAAAATGGCTTAGTATAGAAAATAATGTGAAGATCGGAGATTTGTGCCTTCTGAAAGACGAAAGACTACCATCCTACCGATGGGCATTAGCAAAAATTGTTGACGTGCATCCAGGTAAAGATTGTATAGTACGCGTAGTATCTATACTAATAAATGGAAAAATTTACAAAAGAGCCATATCAAACATTGCTCCACTACCGACACAAAATTCACCAGATATTGATAATATTTAACGAGTTGCGCGCAAAAAATGCTATCCGCCTACCAACTATCTCACCCTATGATCGAAATCAGAAATGAAAATTATCCGTCCCTTTCTCTCACCTTCACTGAGCGTATCACAATGCCCAAAATTGACTAAACGATGTCACATAATAAGCAAAACATAAGATCACAAGATCCAAAACTTAGTAAACGACGTCATACATCAAACAGAACACAAGAGATGCGTGAAGATAGAGGCGAACGCCCAGCATAAGGTGGGATAACTTCACCCTATCGACACTACCATCTCAATCAAAACGAAGTAGCTTCAAATGGTCACAGTATATGAAGAAAGAAAATCAATCAACTTGCTGACATAACATTGCGAATCGGACTCAACCATGGCTAAAATTAATATATTTATCATTAACTTATACTAATCGCTATATTTACAGATACCTATTAAACTACCAACATAAGCTTTATGAGATGTCCTGACGCATCTCATCCGGGAGAGTATGTTGCACGTCGTACGGTGGATTTCTCTTCCTGGATCTTGATTAAATGCTGATCAACATTCACTGTATACTTATATTCACCAAGTGAAGCATCGTTCATTGAAAATGAATGTGATAACAATTGATTGTTTCCGCCGGCTGTACACTGCAAGACCTGCAAAAGAGGAAAAGGAAACACAAAGAATCAAATTGTTAATAGAAATGTATATTTGTACTTATCTGATGATGGGAGCGATGCAGCATCAACCTAAGCTTTATGAGATTAAATGATGGCACTTACTTATGACAAGAACTGTCAGACTTGTTTATTATTACTGTCAATCTGACAATTCTCGTTTAATGGGTTGCACCAATAGAAATGTAATAGCAAACATAATATGTAATTGTAATAGATTATTTTTTAGTTAAAATTGAATTGGAAACATAATGTGTAATTGTAATAGATTATTTTTAGTTACAATTGAATTGGAAATAGAAAATGTACCGGTTAGTTGCTAACTAAATGTTAACTGCTAACTGAAAGTCAGTCGTATAGAAGCAGTCAATAGAGAAATATGAAAAATATAGAATATATTAATTAAAGTGTAAAGTGAAGTGAAACAAAGTGAAGTTTTAATTTGTTGAAAGAGGCGATAACATTCACGAAGGTGCGCAATTAAGGTAGGAGCCATAAGGCTTTCAATTCGTTGATAAAAAAATATATAAAATTTCATCGTAAAACGTTTTTGATCCGGCAAATAACCGTGTGTGATGTACCATCTCGTCGAACGAGATAGCACGTGCATCATACACTAGATAATTTGGGTTAAGCCTTTAAATTAAAAATTATAAAACCGGAATTCACACGTTTAAGGGGAGAAAAATCCATTTAAAGTTTTAGGGAGGTGACACGTAAAAATTTGGAAATTTTTTGGCTTTAAACCACTAAAACTGCCCTTAAACTTTACCAAACTGCCACAAATTTATACTTTTTGAAAAGTTCAGACGCTAATCTATCTTTCAGTGTCAAAATACTGCAAATCAGTTAGTAAACCTGGCCACAGGAATGCGATAAAGGGAAAAAGTTCCCAAAACCTGCCCCCAAAAATATACTATCTCGCTTGTTATATCACTTAGGAAAGCCGTTTTTGTTTTGGTTTATTTCTTTTCACTCATATATCACTTATAAACAGTGAAAAGTTTTCTGCAAACTACTCATGACTTTTTATCAGACAAGTTTGATTTTTTCACTATATTCCTCTTTAAACCCTCCTAAAAAATAGTGTTCTTACGAAAAGTACTACAAATTTGTGTTTGACGGAAAGAACAAACCGTTAGCTTAAAAAATGACACCAAAATTTTAGTAATTGGATAGAAATTGTGGCCACAGTGAGCAATCAAAGCCAGAGATCTGCCAAGGAAATTGACGTCATTTCAGGGAAATTCATGTGTATGCCTTCCAGACGCCATAAAAATTAGTATTTTCATGCAAAGTACAACATGTTTACCTTTTACGGAAACTACACAAAGCCAGCTAAAAGATGAGACCAAAATTTGAACGATCAAATAAAAACTGTGGCCACAGTAAGAGATCGAAGCTGGAAATCCGCACGAAAAACGCACGTGGTCTAGAATCTCCTATTTCTATACCTCCTGCACGCTAGATAATTTGCCTAAAATATTTTCCGACCACCAAAATACTAGTTTGGGTTAAGCCTTTAAATTAAAAATTATAAAACCGGAATTCGCACGTTTAAGGGGAGAAAAATCCATTTAAAAATATACTATCTCGCTTGTTATATCACTTAGGAAAGCCGTTTTTGTTTTGGTTTATTTCTTTTCACTCATATATCACTTATAAACAGTGAAAAGTTTTCTGCAAACTACTCATGACATTTTATGCAGACAAGTTTGATTTTTTCACTATATTCCTCTTTTAACCCTCCTAAAAACTAGTGTTCTTACGAAAAGTACTACAGATTTGTGTTTGGCGGAAAGAACAAACCGTTAGCTAAAAAATGACACCAATATTTTAGTAATTGGATAGAAATTGTAGCCACAGTGAGCAATCAAAGCCAGAGATCTGCCAAGGAAATTGACGTCATTTCAGGGAAATTCATGTGTATGCCTTCCAGATGCCATAAAAATTAACATTTTCATGCAAAGTACAACATATTTACCTTTTACGGAAACTACACAAAGCCAGCTAAAAGATGAGACCAAAATTTTAACGATCAAATAAAAACTGTGACCACAGTAAGAGATCGAAGCTGGAAATCTGCACGAAAAACGCACGTGGTCTAGAATCTCCTATTTCTATACCTCCTGCACGCTAGATAATTTGCTTAAAATATTTTCCGACCACCAAAATACTAGTTTGGGTTAAGCCTTTAAATTAAAAATTATAAAACCGGAATTCGCACGTTTAAGGGGAGAAAAATCCATTTAAAGTTTTAGGGAGGTGACACTTAAAAATTTGGAAATTTTTTGGCTTTAAACCACTAAAACTGCCCTTAAACTTTACCAAACTGCCACAAACTTATACTTTTTGAAAAGTTCAGACGCTAATCTATCTTTCAATATCAAAATATTGCAAATCGGCTAGTAAACCTGGCCACAGGAATGCGATAAAGGGAAAAAGTTCCCAAAACCTGCCCCCCAAAAATATACTGTCTCGCTTGTTATATCACTTAGGAAAGCCGTTTTTGTTTTGGTTTATTTCTTTTCACTCATATATCACTTATAAACAGTGAAAAGTTTTCTGCAAACTACTCATGACTTTTTATCAGACAAGTTTGATTTTTTCACTATATTCCTCATTTAACCCTCCTTAAAAAATAGTGTTCTTACGAAAAGTACTACAAATTTGTGTTTGGCGGAAAGAATAAACCGTTAGCTAAAAAATGACACCAATATTTTAGTAATCGGATAGAAATTGTAGCCACAGTGAGCAATCAAAGCCAGAGATCTGCCAAGGAAATTGACGTCATTTCAGGGAAATTCATGTGTATGCCTTCCAGATGCCATAAAAATTAACATTTTCATGCAAAGTACAACATATTTACCTTTTACGGAAACTACACAAAGCCAGCTAAAAGATGAGACCAAAATTTTAACGATCAAATAAAAACTGTGGCCACAGTAAGAGATCGAAGCTGGAAATCTGCACGAAAAACGCACGTGGTCTAGAATCTCCTATTTCTATACCTCCTGCACGCTAGATAATTTGCCTAAAATATTTTCCGACCACCAAAATACTAGTTTGGGTTAAGCCTTTAAATTAAAAATTATAAAACCGGAATTCGCACGTTTAAGGGGAGAAAAATCCATTTAAAGTTTTAGGGAGGTGACACTTAAAAATTTGGAAATTTTTTGGCTTTAAACCACTAAAACTGCCCTTAAACTTTACCAAACTGCCACAAATTTATACTTTTTGAAAAGTTCAGACGCTAATCTATCTTTCAGTATCAAAATATTGCAAATCGGCTAGTAAACCTGGCCACAGGAATGCGATAAAGGGAAAAAGTTCCCAAAACCTGCCCCCCAAAAATATACTATCTCGCTTGTTATATCACTTAGGAAAGCCGTTTTTGTTTTGGTTTATTTCTTTTCACTCATATATCACTTATAAACAGTGAAAAGTTTTCTGCAAACTACTCATGACTTTTTATGCAGACAAGTTTGATTTTTTCACTATATTCCTCTTTTAACCCTCCAAAAAACTAGTTTTCTTACGAAAAGTACTACAAATTTGTGTTTGACGGAAAGAACAAACCGTTAGCTAAAAAATGACACCAAAATTTTAGTAATCGGATAGAAATTGTGGCCACAGTGAGCAATCAAAGCCAGAGATCTGCCAAGGAAATTGACGTCATTTCAGGGAAATTCATGTGTATGCCTTCCAGACGCCATAAAAATTAGTATTTTCATGCAAAGTACAACATGTTTACCTTTTGCGGAAACTACACAAAGCCAGCTAAAAGATGAGACCAAAATTTGAACGATCAAATAAAAACTGTGGCCACAGTAAGAGATCGAAGCTGGAAATCTGCACGAAAAACGCACGTGGTCTAGAATCTCCTATTTCTATACCTCCTGCACGCTAGATAATTTGCCTAAAATATTTTCCGACCACCAAAATACTAGTTCGGGTTAAGCCTTTAAATTAAAAATTATAAAACCGGAATTCGCACGTTTAAGGGGAGAAAAATCCATTTAAAGTTTTAGGGAGGTGACACGTAAAAATTTGGAAATTTTTTAGCTTTAAACCACTAAAACTGCCCTTAAACTTTACCAAACTGCCACAAATTTATACTTTTTGAAAAGTTCAGACGCTAATCTATCTTTCAGTATCAAAATATTGCAAATCAGTTAGTAAACCTGGCCACAGGAATGCGATAAAGGGAAAAAGTTCCCAAAACCTGCCCCCCAAAAATACACTATCTCGCTTGTTATATCACTTAGGAAAGCCGTTTTTGTTTTGGTTTATTTCTTTTCACTCATATATCACTTATAAACAGTGAAAAGTTTTCTGCAAACTACTCATGACTTTTTATCAGACAAGTTTGATTTTTTCACTATATTCCTCTTTTAACCCTCCTAAAAAATAGATTTCTTACGAAAAGTACTACAGATTTGTGTTTGGCGGAAAGAACAAACCGTTAGCTAAAAAATGACACCAAAATTTTAGTAATCGGATAGAAATTGTGGCCACAGTGAGCAATCAAAGCCAGAGATCTGCCAAGGAAATTGACGTCATTTCAGGGAAATTCATGTGTATGCCTTCCAGGCGCCATAAAAATTAACATTTTCATGCAAAGTACAACATATTTACCTTTTACGGAAACTACACAAAGCCAGCTAAAAGATGAGACCAAAATTTTAACGATCAAATAAAAACTGTGGCCACAGTAAGAGATCGAAGCTGGAAATCTGCACGAAAAACGCACGTGGTCTAGAATCTCCTATTTCTATACCTCCTGCACGCTAGATAATTTGCCTAAAATATTTTCCGACCACCAAAATACTAGTTTGGGTTAAGCCTTTAAATTAAAAATTATAAAACCGGAATTCGCACGTTTAAGGGGAGAAAAATCCATTTAAAGTTTTAGGGAGGTGACACTTAAAAATTTGGAAATTTTTTGGCTTTAAACCACTAAAACTGCCCTTAAACTTTACCAAACTGCCACAAATTTATACTTTTTGAAAAGTTCAGACGCTAATCTATCTTTCAGTATCAAAATATTCCAAATCGGCTAGTAAACCTGGCCACAGGAATGCGATAAAGGGAAAAAGTTCCCAAAACCTGCCCCCCAAAAATATACTATCTCGCTTGTTATATCACTTAGGAAAGCCGTTTTTGTTTTGGTTTATTTCTTTTCACTCATATATCACTTATAAACAGTGAAAAGTTTTCTGCAAACTACTCATGACTTTTTATGCAGACAAGTTTGATTTTTTCACTATATTCCTCTTTTAACCCTCCAAAAAACTAGTGTTCTTACGAAAAGTACTACAAATTTGTGTTTGGCGGAAAGAACGAACCGTTAGCTAAAAAATGACACCAAAATTTTAGTAATCGGATAGAAATTGTGGCCACAGTGAGCAATCAAAGCCAGAGATCTGCCAAGGAAATTGACGTCATTTCAGGGAAATTCATGTGTGTGCCTTCCAGACGCCATAAAAATTAGTATTTTCATGCAAAGTACAACATGTTTACCTTTTACGGAAACTACACAAAGCCAGCTAAAAGATGAGACCAAAATTTTAACGATCAAATAAAAACTGTGGCCACAGTAAGAGATCGAAGCTGGAAATCTGCACGAAAAACGCACGTGGTCTAGAATCTCCTATTTCTATACCTCCTGCACGCTAGATAATTTGCCTAAAATATTTTCCGACCACCAAAATACTAGTTTGGGTTAAGTCTTTAAATTAAAAATTATAAAACCGGAATTCGCACGTTTAAGGGGAGAAAAATCCATTTAAAGTTTTAGGGAGGTGACACGTAAAAATTTGGAAATTTTTTGGCTTTAAACCACTAAAACTGCCCTTAAACTTTACCAAACTGCCACAAATTTATACTTTTTGAAAAGTTCAGACGCTAATCTATCTTTCAGTATCAAAATATTGCAAATCGGCTAGTAAACCTGGCCACAGGAATGCGATAAAGGGAAAAAGTTCCCAAAACCTGCCCCCCAAAAATATACTATCTCGCTTGTTATATCACTTAGGAAAGCCGTTTTTATTTTGGTTTATTTCTTTTCTTTCATATATCACTTATAAACAGTGAAAAGTTTTCTGCAAACTACTCATGACATTTTATGCAGACAAGTTTGATTTTTTCACTATATTCCTCTTTTAACCCTCCTAAAAACTAGTGTTCTTACGAAAAGTACTACAGATTTGTGTTTGGCGGAAAGAATAAACCGTTAGCTAAAAAATGACACCAATATTTTAGTAATCGGATAGAAATTGTAGCCACAGTGAGCAATCAAAGCCAGAGATCTGCCAAGGAAATTGACGTCATTTCAGGGAAATTCATGTGTATGCCTTCCAGATGCCATAAAAATTAACATTTTCATGCAAAGTACAACATATTTACCTTTTACGGAAACTACACAAAGCCAGCTAAAAGATGAGACCAAAATTTTAACGATCAAATAAAAACTGTGGCCACAGTAAGAGATCGAAGCTGGAAATCTGCACGAAAAACGCACGTGGTCTAGAATCTCCTATTTCTATACCTCCTGCACGCTAGATAATTTGCCTAAAATATTTTCCGACCACCAAAATACTAGTTTGGGTTAAGCCTTTAAATTAAAAATTATAAAACCGGAATTCGCACGTTTAAGGGGAGAAAAATCCATTTAAAGTTTTAGGGAGGTGACACGTAAAAATTTGGAAATTTTTTGGCTTTAAACCACTAAAACTGCCCTTAAACTTTACCAAACTGCCACAAACTTATACTTTTTGAAAAGTTCAGACGCTAATCTATCTTCCAATATCAAAATATTGCAAATCGGCTAGTAAACCTGGCCACAGGAATGCGATAAAGGGAAAAAGTTCCCAAAACCTGCCCCCCAAAAATATACTATCTCGCTTGTTATATCACTTAGGAAAGCCGTTTTTGTTTTGGTTTATTTCTTTTCACTCATATATCACTTATAAACAGTGAAAAGTTTTCTGCAAACTACTCATGACTTTTTATGCAGACAAGTTTGATTTTTTCACTATATTCCTCTTTTAACCCTCCTAAAAACTAGTGTTCTTACGAAAAGTACTACAAATTTGTGTTTGACGGAAAGAACAAACCGTTAGCTAAAAAATGACACCAAAATTTTAGTAATCGGATAGAAATTGTGGCCACAGTGAGCAATCAAAGCCAGAGATCTGCCAAGGAAATTGACGTCATTTCAGGGAAATTCATGTGTATGCTTTCCAGACGCCATAAAAATTAGTATTTTCATGCAAAGTACAACATATTTACCTTTTACGAAAACTACACAAAGCCAGCTAAAAGATGAGACCAAAATTTTAACGATCAAATAAAAACTGTGGCCACAGTAAGAGATCGAAGCTGGAAATCTGCACGAAAAACGCACGTGGTCTAGAATCTCCTATTTCTATACCTCCTGCACGCTAGATAATTTGCCTAAAATATTTTCCGACCACCAAAATACTAGTTTGGGTTAAGCCTTTAAATTAAAAATTATAAAACCGGAATTCGCACGTTTAAGGGGAGAAAAATCCATTTAAAGTTTTAGGGAGGTGACACTTAAAAATTTGGAAATTTTTTGGCTTTAAACCACTAAAACTGCCCTTAAACTTTACCAAACTGCCACAAATTTATACTTTTTGAAAAGTTCAGACGCTAATCTATCTTTCAGTATCAAAATATTGCAAATCAGTTAGTAAACCTGGCCACAGGAATGCGATAAAGGGAAAAAGTTCCCAAAACCTGCCCCCCAAAAATATACTATCTCGCTTGTTATATCACTTAGGAAAGCCGTTTTTGTTTTGGTTTATTTCTTTTCACTCATATATCACTTATAAACAGTGAAAAGTTTTCTGCAAACTACTCATGACTTTTTATGCAGACAAGTTTGATTTTTTCACTATATTCCTCTTTTAACCCTCCAAAAAACTAGTGTTCTTACGAAAAGTACTACAAATTTGTGTTTGGCGGAAAGAACAAACCGTTAGCTAAAAAATGACACCAAAATTTTAGTAATCGGATAGAAATTGTGGCCACAGTGAGCAATCAAAGCCAGAGATCTGCCAAGGAAATTGACGTCATTTCAGGGAAATTCATGTGTGTGCCTTCCAGACGCCATAAAAATTAGTATTTTCATGCAAAGTACAACATATTTACCTTTTACGGAAACTACACAAAGCCAGCTAAAAGATGAGACCAAAATTTTAACGATCAAATAAAAACTGTGGCCACAGTAAGAGATCGAAGCTGGAAATCTGCACGAAAAACGCACGTGGTCTAGAATCTCCTATTTCTATACCTCCTGCACGCTAGATAATTTGCCTAAAATATTTTCCGACCACCAAAATACTAGTTCGGGTTATGCCTTTAAATTAAAAATTATAAAACCGGAATTCGCACGTTTAAGGGGAGAAAAATCCATTTAAAGTTTTAGGGAGGTGACACGTAAAAATTTGGAAATTTTTTGGCTTTAAACCACTAAAACTGCCCTTAAACTTTACCAAACTGCCACAAATTTATACTTTTTGAAAAGCTCAGACGCTAATCTATCTTTCAGTATCAAAATATTGCAAATCGGCTAGTAAACCTGGCCACAGGAATGCGATAAAGGGAAAAAGTTCCCAAAACCTGCCCCCCAAAAATATACCATCTCGCTTGTTATATCACTTAGGAAAGCCGTTTTTGTTTTGGTTTATTTCTTTTCACTCATATATCACTTATAAACAGTGAAAAGTTTTCTGCAAACTACTCATGACATTTTATGCAGACAAGTTTGATTTTTTCACTATATTCCTCTTTTAACCCTCCTAAAAACTAGTCTTCTTACGAAAAGTACTACAGATTTGTGTTTGGCGGAAAGAATAAACCGTTAGCTAAAAAATGACACCAATATTTTAGTAATCGGATAGAAATTGTGGCCACAGTGAGCAATCAAAGCCAGAGATCTGCCAAGGAAATTGACGTCATTTCAGGGAAATTCATGTGTATGCCTTCCAGACGCCATAAAAATTAGTATTTTCATGCAAAGTACAACATATTTACCTTTTACGGAAACTACACAAAGCCAGCTAAAAGATGAGACCAAAATTTTAACGATCAAATAAAAACTGTGGCCACAGTAAGAGATCGAAGCTGGAAATCTGCACGAAAAACGCACGTGGTCTAGAATCTCCTATTTCTATACCTCCTGCACGCTAGATAATTTGCCTAAAATATTTTCCGACCACCAAAATACTAGTTTGGGTTAAGCCTTTAAATTAAAAATTATAAAACCGGAATTCGCACGTTTAAGGGGAGAAAAATCCATTTAAAGTTTTAGGGAGGTGACACGTAAAAATTTGGAAATTTTTTGGCTTTAAACCACTAAAACTGCCCTTAAACTTTACCAAACTGCCACAAATTTATACTTTTTGAAAAGTTCAGACGCTAATCTATCTTTCAGTATCAAAATATTGCAAATCGGCTAGTAAACCTGGCCACAGGAATGCGATAAAGGGAAAAAGTTCCCAAAACCTGCCCCCCAAAAATATACTATCTCGCTTGTTATATCACTTAGGAAAGCCGTTTTTGTTTTGGTTTATTTCTTTTCACTCATATATCACTTATAAACAGTGAAAAGTTTTCTGCAAACTACTCATGACTTTTTATCAGACAAGTTTGATTTTTTCACTATATTCCTCTTTTAACCCTCCAAAAAACTAGTGTTCTTACGAAAAGTACTACAAATTTGTGTTTGGCGGAAAGAACGAACCGTTAGCTAAAAAATGACACCAAAATTTTAGTAATCGGATAGAAATTGTGGCCACAGTGAGCAATCAAAGCCAGAGATCTGCCAAGGAAATTGACGTCATTTCAGGGAAATTCATGTGTGTGCCTTCCAGACGCCATAAAAATTAGTATTTTCATGCAAAGTACAACATATTTACCTTTTACGGAAACTACACAAAGCCAGCTAAAAGATGAGACCAAAATTTGAACGATCAAATAAAAACTGTGGCCACAGTAAGAGATCGAAGCTGGAAATCTGCACGAAAAACGCACGTGGTCTAGAATCTCCTATTTCTATACCTCCTGCACGCTAGATAATTTGCCTAAAATATTTTCCGACCACCAAAATACTAGTTTGGGTTAAGCCTTTAAATTAAAAATTATAAAACCGGAATTCGCACGTTTAAGGGGAGAAAAATCCATTTAAAGTTTTAGGGAGGTGACACTTAAAAATTTGGAAATTTTTTGGCTTTAAACCACTAAAACTGCCCTTAAACTTTACCAAACTGCCACAAATTTATACTTTTTGAAAAGTTCAGACGCTAATCTATCTTTCAGTATCAAAATATTGCAAATCAGTTAGTAAACCTGGCCACAGGAATGCGATAAAGGGAAAAAGTTCCCAAAACCTGCCCCCCAAAAATATACTATCTCGCTTGTTATATCACTTAGGAAAGCCGTTTTTGTTTTGGTTTATTTCTTTTCACTCATATATCACTTATAAACAGTGAAAAGTTTTCTGCAAACTACTCATGACTTTTTATGCAGACAAGTTTGATTTTTTCACTATATTCCTCTTTTAACCCTCCAAAAAACTAGTGTTCTTACGAAAAGTACTACAAATTTGTGTTTGGCGGAAAGAACAAACCGTTAGCTAAAAAATGACACCAAAATTTTAGTAATCGGATAGAAATTGTGGCCACAGTGAGCAATCAAAGCCAGAGATCTGCCAAGGAAATTGACGTCATTTCAGGGAAATTCATGTGTGTGCCTTCCAGACGCCATAAAAATTAGTATTTTCATGCAAAGTACAACATATTTACCTTTTACGGAAACTACACAAAGCCAGCTAAAAGATGAGACCAAAATTTTAACGATCAAATAAAAACTGTGGCCACAGTAAGAGATCGAAGCTGGAAATCTGCACGAAAAACGCACGTGGTCTAGAATCTCCTATTTCTATACCTCCTGCACGCTAGATAATTTGCCTAAAATATTTTCCGACCACCAAAATACTAGTTCGGGTTAAGCCTTTAAATTAAAAATTATAAAACCGGAATTCGCACGTTTAAGGGGAGAAAAATCCATTTAAAGTTTTAGGGAGGTGACACGTAAAAATTTGGAAATTTTTTGGCTTTAAACCACTAAAACTGCCCTTAAACTTTACCAAACTGCCACAAATTTATACTTTTTGAAAAGCTCAGACGCTAATCTATCTTTCAGTATCAAAATATTGCAAATCGGCTAGTAAACCTGGCCACAGGAATGCGATAAAGGGAAAAAGTTCCCAAAACCTGCCCCCCAAAAATATACCATCTCGCTTGTTATATCACTTAGGAAAGCCGTTTTTGTTTTGGTTTATTTCTTTTCACTCATATATCACTTATAAACAGTGAAAAGTTTTCTGCAAACTACTCATGACATTTTATGCAGACAAGTTTGATTTTTTCACTATATTCCTCTTTTAACCCTCCTAAAAACTAGTCTTCTTACGAAAAGTACTACAGATTTGTGTTTGGCGGAAAGAATAAACCGTTAGCTAAAAAATGACACCAATATTTTAGTAATCGGATAGAAATTGTGGCCACAGTGAGCAATCAAAGCCAGAGATCTGCCAAGGAAATTGACGTCATTTCAGGGAAATTCATGTGTGTGCCTTCCAGACGCCATAAAAATTAGTATTTTCATGCAAAGTACAACATATTTACCTTTTACGGAAACTACACAAAGCCAGCTAAAAGATGAGACCAAAATTTTAACGATCAAATAAAAACTGTGGCCACAGTAAGAGATCGAAGCTGGAAATCTGCACGAAAAACGCACGTGGTCTAGAATCTCCTATTTCTATACCTCCTGCACGCTAGATAATTTGCCTAAAATATTTTCCGACCACCAAAATACTAGTTCGGGTTAAGCCTTTAAATTAAAAATTATAAAACCGGAATTCGCACGTTTAAGGGGAGAAAAATCCATTTAAAGTTTTAGGGAGGTGACACGTAAAAATTTGGAAATTTTTTGGCTTTAAACCACTAAAACTGCCCTTAAACTTTACCAAACTGCCACAAATTTATACTTTTTGAAAAGTTCAGACGCTAATCTATCTTTCAGTATCAAAATATTGCAAATCGGCTAGTAAACCTGGCCACAGGAATGCGATAAAGGGAAAAAGTTCCCAAAACCTGCCCCCCAAAAATATACTATCTCGCTTGTTATATCACTTAGGAAAGCCGTTTTTGTTTTGGTTTATTTCTTTTCACTCATATATCACTTATAAACAGTGAAAAGTTTTCTGCAAACTACTCATGACATTTTATGCAGACAAGTTTGATTTTTTCACTATATTCCTCTTTTAACCCTCCTAAAAACTAGTGTTCTTACGAAAAGTACTACAGATTTGTGTTTGGCGGAAAGAATAAACCGTTAGCTAAAAAATGACACCAATATTTTAGTAATCGGATAGAAATTGTAGCCACAGTGAGCAATCAAAGCCAGAGATCTGCCAAGGAAATTGACGTCATTTCAGGGAAATTCATGTGTATGCCTTCCAGATGCCATAAAAATTAACATTTTCATGCAAAGTACAACATATTTACCTTTTACGGAAACTACACAAAGCCAGCTAAAAGATGAGATCAAAATTTTAACGATCAAATAAAAACTGTGGCCACAGTAAGAGATCGAAGCTGGAAATCTGCACGAAAAACGCACGTGGTCTAGAATCTCCTATTTCTATACCTCCTGCACGCTAGATAATTTGCCTAAAATATTTTCCGACCACCAAAATACTAGTTTGGGTTAAGCCTTTAAATTAAAAATTATAAAACCGGAATTCGCACGTTTAAGGGGAGAAAAATCCATTTAAAGTTTTAGGGAGGTGACACTTAAAAATTTGGAAATTTTTTGGCTTTAAACCACTAAAACTGCCCTTAAACTTTACCAAGCTGCCACAAACTTATACTTTTTGAAAAGTTCAGACGCTAATCTATCTTTCAATATCAAAATATTGCAAATCGGCTAGTAAACCTGGCCACAGGAATGCGATAAAGGGAAAAAGTTCCCAAAACCTGCCCCCCAAAAATATACTATCTCGCTTGTTATATCACTTAGGAAAGCCGTTTTTGTTTTGGTTTATTTCTTTTCACTCATATATCACTTATAAACAGTGAAAAGTTTTCTGCAAACTACTCATGACTTTTTATGCAGACAAGTTTGATTTTTTCACTATATTCCTCTTTTAACCCTCCTAAAAACTAGTGTTCTTACGAAAAGTACTACAAATTTGTGTTTGACGGAGAGAACAAACCGTTAGCTAAAAAATGACACCAAAATTTTAGTAATCGGATAGAAATTGTGGCCACAGTGAGCAATCAAAGCCAGAGATCTGCCAAGGAAATTGACGTCATTTCAGGGAAATTCATGTGTATGCCTTCCAGACGCCATAAAAATTAGTATTTTCATGCAAAGTACAACATGTTTACCTTTTACGGAAACTACACAAAGCCAGCTAAAAGATGAGACCAAAATTTTAACGATCAAATAAAAGCTGTGGCCACAGTAAGAGATCGAAGCTGGAAATCTGCACGAAAAACGCACGTGGTCTAGAATCTCCTATTTCTATACCTCCTGCACGCTAGATAATTTGCCTAAAATATTTTCCGACCACCAAAATACTAGTTTGGGTTAAACCTTTAAATTAAAAATTATAAAACCGGAATTCACACGTTTAAGGGGAGAAAAATCCATTTAAAGTTTTAGGGAGGTGACACGTAAAAATTTGGAAATTTTTTGGCTTTAAACCACTAAAACTGCCCTCAAACTTTACCAAACTGCCACAAATTTATACTTTTTGAAAAGTTCAGACGCTAATCTATCTTTCAGTATCAAAATATTGCAAATCAGTTAGTAAACCTGGCCACAGGAATGCGATAAAGGGAAAAAGTTCCCAAAACCTGCCCCCCAAAAATATACTATCTCGCTTGTAATATCACTTAGGAAAGCCGTTTTTGTTTTGGTTTATTTCTTTTCACTCATACATCACTTATAAACAGTGAAAAGTTTTCTGCAAACTACTCATGACTTTTTATCAGACAAGTTTGATTTTTTCACTATATTCCTCTTTTAACCCTCCTAAAAAATAGATTTCTTACGAAAAGTACTACAAATTTGTGTTTGGCGGAAAGAACAAACCGTTAGCTAAAAAATGACACCAAAATTTTAGTAATCGGATAGAAATTGTGGCCACAGTGAGCAATCAAAGCCAGAGATCTGCCAAGGAAATTGACGTCATTTCAGGGAAATTCATGTGTATGCCTTCCAGACGCCATAAAAATTAGTATTTTCATGCAAAGTACAACATGTTTACCTTTTACGGAAACTACACAAAGCCAGCTAAAAGATGAGACCAAAATTTTAACGATCAAATAAAAACTGTGGCCACAGTAAGAGATCGAAGCTGGAAATCTGCACGAAAAACGCACGTGGTCTAGAATCTCCTATTTCTATACCTCCTGCACGCTAGATAATTTGCCTAAAATATTTTCCGACCACCAAAATACTAGCTTGGGTTAAGCCATTAAATTAAAAATTATAAAACCGGAATTCGCACGTTTAAGGGGAGAAAAATCCATTTAAAGTTTTAGGGGGGTGACACGTAAAAATTTGGAAATTTTTTGGATTTAAACCACTAAAACTGCCCTTAAACTTTACCAAACTGCCACAAATTTATACTTTTTGAAAAGTTCAGACGCTAATCTATCTTTCAATATCAAAATATTGCAAATCAGTTAGTAAACCTGGCCACAGGAATGCGATAAAGGGAAAAAGTTCCCAAAACCTGCCCCCCAAAAATATACTATCTCGCTTGTTATATCACTTAGGAAAGCCGTTTTTGTTTTGGTTTATTTCTTTTCACTCATATATCACTTATAAACAGTGAAAAGTTTTCTGCAAACTACTCATGACTTTTTATCAGACAAGTTTGATTTTTTCACTATATTCCTCTTTTAATCCTCCTAAAAAATAGATGTCTTACGAAAAGTACTACAAATTTCCGACCACCAAAATACTAGTTTGGGTTAAGCCTTTAAATTAAAAATTATAAAACCGGAATTCGCACGTTTAAGGGGAGAAAAATCCATTTAAAGTTTTAGGGAGGTGACACGTAAAAATTTGGAAATTTTTTGGCTTTAAACCACTAAAACTGCCCTTAAACTTTACCAAACTGCCACAAATTATTCTTTTTGAAAAGTTCAGACGCTAATCTATCTTTCAGTATCAAAATATTGCAAATCAGTTAGTAAACCTGGCCACAGGAATGCGATAAAGGGAAAAAGTTCCCAAAACCTGCCCCCCAAAAATATACTATCTCGCTTGTTATATCACTTAGGAAAGCCGTTTTTGTTTTGGTTTATTTCTTTTCACTCATATATCACTTATAAACAGTGAAAAGTTTTCTGCAAACTACTCATGACTTTTTATCAGACAAGTTTGATTTTTTCACTATATTCCTCTTTTAACCCTCCTAAAAAATAGATGTCTTACGAAAAGTACTACAAATTTCCGACCACCAAAATACTAGTTTGGGTTAAGCCTTTAAATTAAAAATTATAAAACCGGAATTCGCACGTTTAAGGGGAGAAAAATCCATTTAAAGTTTTAGGGAGGTGACATTTAAAAATTTGGAAATTTTTTGGCTTTAAACCACTAGAACTGCCCTTAAACTTTACCAAACTGCCACAAATTTATACTTTTTGAAAAGTTCAGACGCTAATCTATCTTTCAGTATCAAAATATTGCAAATCGGCTAGTAAACCTGGCCACAGGAATGCGATAAAGGGAAAAAGTTCCCAAAACCTGCCCCCCAAAAATATACTATCTCGCTTGTTATATCACTTAGGAAAGCCGTTTTTGTTTTGGTTTATTTCTTTTCACTCATATATCACTTATAAACAGTGAAAAGTTTTCTGCAAACTACTCATGACTTTTTATGCAGACAAGTTTGATTTTTTCACTATATTCCTCTTTTAACCCTCCAAAAAACTAGTGTTCTTACAAAAAGTACTACAAATTTGTGTTTGGCGGAAAGAACGAACCGTTAGCTAAAAAATGACACCAAAATTTTAGTAATCGGATAGAAATTGTGGCCACAGTGAGCAATCAAAGCCAGAGATCTGCCAAGGAAATTGACGTCATTTCAGGGAAATTCATGTGTGTGCCTTCCAGACGCCATAAAAATTAGTATTTTCATGCAAAGTACAACATATTTACCTTTTACGAAAACTACACAAAGCCAGCTAAAAGATGAGACCAAAATTTTAACGATCAAATAAAAACTGTGGCCACAGTAAGAGATCGAAGCTGGAAATCTGCACGAAAAACGCACGTGGTCTAGAATCTCCTATTTCTATACCTCCTGCACGCTAGATAATTTGCCTAAAATATTTTCCGACCACCAAAATACTAGTTCGGGTTAAGCCTTTAAATTAAAAATTATAAAACCGGAATTCGCACGTTTAAGGGGAGAAAAATCCATTTAAAGTTTTAGGGAGGTGACACGTAAAAATTTGGAAATTTGTTGGCTTTAAACCACTAAAACTGCCCTTAAACTTTACCAAACTGCCACAAATTTATACTTTTTGAAAAGTTCAGACGCTAATCTATCTTTCAGTATCAAAATATTGCAAATCGGCTAGTGAACCTGGCCACAGGAATGCGATAAAGGGAAAAAGTTCCCAAAACCTGCCCCCCAAAAATATACTATCTCGCTTGTTATATCACTTAGGAAAGCCGTTTTTATTTTGGTTTATTTCTTTTCACTCATATATCACTTATAAACAGTGAAAAGTTTTCTGCAAACTACTCATGACATTTTATGCAGACAAGTTTGATTTTTTCACTATATTCCTCTTTTAACCCTCCTAAAAACTAGTGTTCTTACGAAAAGTACTACAGATTTGTGTTTGGCGGAAAGAATAAACCGTTAGCTAAAAAACGACACCAATATTTTAGTAATCGGATAGAAATTGTAGCCACAGTGAGCAATCAAAGCCAGAGATCTGCCAAGGAAATTGACGTCATTTCAGGGAAATTCATGTGTATGCCTTCCAGATGCCATAAAAATTAACATTTTCATGCAAAGTACAACATATTTACCTTTTACGGAAACTACACAAAGCCAGCTAAAAGATGAGACCAAAATTTTAACGATCAAATAAAAACTGTGGCCACAGTAAGAGATCGAAGCTGGAAATCTGCACGAAAAACGCACGTGGTCTAGAATCTCCTATTTCTATACCTCCTGCACGCTAGATAATTTGCCTAAAATATTTTCCGACCACCAAAATACTAGTTTGGGTTAAGCCTTTAAATTAAAAATTATAAAACCGGAATTCGCACGTTTAAGGGGAGAAAAATCCATTTAAAGTTTTAGGGAGGTGACACTTAAAAATTTGGAAATTTTTTGGCTTTAAACCACTAAAACTGCCCTTAAACTTTACCAAACTGCCACAAACTTATACTTTTTAAAAAGTTCAGACGCTAATCTATCTTTCAATATCAAAATATTGCAAATCGGCTAGTAAACCTGGCCACAGGAATGCGATAAAGGGAAAAAGTTCCCAAAACCTGCCCCCCAAAAATATACTATCTCGCTTGTTATATCACTTAGGAAAGCCGTTTTTGTTTTGGTTTATTTCTTTTCACTCATATATCACTTATAAACAGTGAAAAGTTTTCTGCAAACTACCCATGACTTTTTATGCAGACAAGTTTGATTTTTTCACTATATTCCTCTTTTAACCCTCCAAAAAACTAGTGTTCTTACGAAAAGTACTACAAATTTGTGTTTGGCGGAAAGAACGAACCGTTAGCTAAAAAATGACACCAAAATTTTAGTAATCGGATAGAAATTGTGGCCACAGTGAGCAATCAAAGCCAGAGATCTGCCAAGGAAATTGACGTCATTTCAGGGAAATTCATGTGTGTGCCTTCCAGACGCCATAAAAATTAGTATTTTCATGCAAAGTACAACATATTTACCTTTTACGGAAACTACACAAAGCCAGCTAAAAGATGAGACCAAAATTTTAACGATCAAATAAAAACTGTGGCCACAGTAAGAGATCGAAGCTGGAAATCTGCACGAAAAACGCACGTGGTCTAGAATCTCCTATTTCTATACCTCCTGCACGCTAGATAATTTGCCTAAAATATTTTCCGACCACCAAAATACTAGTTTGGGTTAAGCCTTTAAATTAAAAATTATAAAACCGGAATTCGCACGTTTAAGGGGAGAAAAATCCATTTAAAGTTTTAGGGAGGTGACACTTAAAAATTTGGAAATTTTTTGGCTTTAAACCACTAAAACTGCCCTTAAACTTTACCAAACTGCCACAAACTTATACTTTTTGAAAAGTTCAGACGCTAATCTATCTTTCAATATCAAAATATTGCTAATCGGCTAGTAAACCTGGCCACAGGAATGCGATAAAGGGAAAAAGTTCCCAAAACCTGCCCCCCAAAAATATACTATCTCGCTTGTTATATCACTTAGGAAAGCCGTTTTTGTTTTGGTTTATTTCTTTTCACTCATATATCACTTATAAACAGTGAAAAGTTTTCTGCAAACTACTCATGACTTTTTATGCAGACAAGTTTGATTTTTTCACTATATTCCTCTTTTAACCCTCCAAAAAACTAGTGTTCTTACGAAAAGTACTACAAATTTGTGTTTGGCGGAAAGAACGAACCGTTAGCTAAAAAATGACACCAAAATTTTAGTAATCGGATAGAAATTGTGGCCACAGTGAGCAATCAAAGCCAGAGATCTGCCAAGGAAATTGACGTCATTTCAGGGAAATTCATGTGTGTGCCTTCCAGACGCCATAAAAATTAGTATTTTCATGCAAAGTACAACATATTTACCTTTCACGGAAACTACACAAAGCCAGCTAAAAGATGAGACCAAAATTTGAACGATCAAATAAAAACTGTGGCCACAGTAAGAGATCGAAGCTGGAAATCTGCACGAAAAACGCACGTGGTCTAGAATCTCCTATTTCTATACCTCCTGCACGCTAGATAATTTGCGTAAAATATTTTCCGACCACCAAAATACTAGTTTGGGTTAAGCCTTTAAATTAAAAATTATAAAACCGGAATTCGCACGTTTAAGGGGAGAAAAATCCATTTAAAGTTTTAGGGAGGTGACACGTAAAAATTTGGAAATTTTTTGGCTTTAAACCACTAAAACTGCCCTTAAACTTTACCAAACTGCCACAAATTTATACTTTTTGAAAAGTTCAGACGCTAATCTATCTTTCAGTATCAAAATATTGCAAATCGGCTAGTAAACCTGGCCACAGGAATGCGATAAAGGGAAAAAGTTCCCAAAACCTGCCCCCCAAAAATATACTATCTCGCTTGTTATATCACTTAGGAAAGCCGTTTTTGTTTTGGTTTATTTCTTTTCACTCATATATCACTTATAAACAGTGAAAAGTTTTCTGCAAACTACTCATGACATTTTATGCAGACAAGTTTGATTTTTTCACTATATTCCTCTTTTAACCCTCCTAAAAACTAGTGTTCTTATGAAAAGTACTACAGATTTGTGTTTGGCGGAAAGAATAAACCGTTAGCTAAAAAATGACACCAATATTTTAGTAATCGGATAGAAATTGTAGCCACAGTGAGCAATCAAAGCCAGAGATCTGCCAAGGAAATTGACGTCATTTCAGGGAAATTCATGTGTATGCCTTCCAGATGCCATAAAAATTAACATTTTCATGCAAAGTACAACATATTTACCTTTTACGGAAACTACACAAAGCCAGCTAAAAGATGAGACCAAAATTTTAACGATCAAATAAAAACTGTGGCCACAGTAAGAGATCGAAGCTGGAAATCTGCACGAAAAACGCACGTGGTCTAGAATCTCCTATTTCTATACCTCCTGCACGCTAGATAATTTGCCTAAAATATTTTCCGACCACCAAAATACTAGTTCGGGTTAAGCCTTTAAATTAAAAATTATAAAACCGGAATTCGCACGTTTAAGGGGAGAAAAATCCATTTAAAGTTTTAGGGAGGTGACACGTAAAAATTTGGAAATTTTTTGGCTTTAAACCACTAAAACTGCCCTTAAACTTTACCAAACTGCCACAAATTTATACTTTTTGAAAAGTTCAGACGCTAATCTATCTTTCAGTATCAAAATATTGCAAATCGGCTAGTAAACCTGGCCACAGGAATGCGATAAAGGGAAAAAGTTCCCAAAACCTGCCCCCCCAAAAATATACTATCTCGCTTGTTATATCACTTAGGAAAGCCGTTTTTGTTTTGGTTTATTTCTTTTCACTCATATATCACTTATAAACAGTGAAAAGTTTTCTGCAAACTACTCATGACTTTTTATGCAGACAAGTTTGATTTTTTCACTATATTCCTCTTTTAACCCTCTTAAAAACTAGTGTTCTTACAAAAAGTACTACAGATTTGTGTTTGACGGAAAGAACAAACCGTTAGCTAAAAAATGACACCAAAATTTTAGTAATCGGATAGAAATTGTGGCCACAGTGAGCAATCAAAGCCAGAGATCTGCCAAGGAAATTGACGTCATTTCAGGGAAATTCATGTGTATGCCTTCCAGACGCCATAAAAATTAACATTTTCATGCAAAGTACAACATATTTACCTTTTACGGAAACTACACAAAGCCAGCTAAAAGATGAGACCAAAATTTGAACGATCAAATAAAAACTGTGGCCACAGTAAGAGATCGAAGCTGGAAATCTGCACGAAAAACGCACGTGGTCTAGAATCTCCTATTTCTATACCTCCTGCACGCTAGATAATTTGCCTAAAATATTTTCCGACCACCAAAATACTAGTTCGGGTTAAGCCTTTAAATTGAAAATTATAAAACCGGAATTCGCACGTTTAAGGGGAGAAAAATCCATTTAAAGTTTTAGGGAGGTGACACGTAAAAATTTGGAAATTTTTTGGCTTTAAACCACTAAAACTGCCCTTAAACTTTACCAAACTGCCACAAATTTATACTTTTTGAAAAGTTCAGACGCTAATCTATCTTTCAGTATCAAAATATTGCAAATCGGCTAGTAAACCTGGCCACAGGAATGCGATAAAGGGAAAAAGTTCCCAAAACCTGCCCCCCAAAAATATACTATCTCGCTTGTTATATCACTTAGGAAAGCCGTTTTTGTTTTGGTTTATTTCTTTTCACTCATATATCACTTATAAATAGTGAAAAGTTTTCTGCAAACTACTCATGACTTTTTATGCAGACAAGTTTGATTTTTTCACTATATTCCTCTTTTAACCCTCCAAAAAACTAGTGTTCTTACGAAAAGTACTACAAATTTGTGTTTCGCGGAAAGAACGAACCGTTAGCTAAAAAATGACACCAAAATTTTAGTAATCGGATAGAAATTGTGGCCACAGTGAGCAATCAAAGCCAGAGATCTGCCAAGGAAATTGACGTCATTTCAGGGAAATTCATGTGTGTGCCTTCCAGACGCCATAAAAATTAGTATTTTCATGCAAAGTACAACATATTTACCTTTTACGGAAACTACACAAAGCCAGCTAAAAGATGAGACCAAAATTTGAACGATCAAATAAAAACTGTGGCCACAGTAAGAGATCGAAGCTGGAAATCTGCACGAAAAACGCACGTGGTCTAGAATCTCCTATTTCTATACCTCCTGCACGCTAGATAATTTGCCTAAAATATTTTCCGACCACCAAAATACTAGTTTGGGTTAAGCCTTTAAATTAAAAATTATAAAACCGGAATTCGCACGTTTAAGGGGAGAAAAATCCATTTAAAGTTTTAGGGAGGTGACACGTAAAAATTTGGAAATTTTTTGGCTTTAAACCACTAAAACTGCCCTTAAACTTTACCAAACTGCCACAAATTTATACTTTTTGAAAAGTTCAGACGCTAATCTATCTTTCAGTATCAAAATATTGCAAATCGGCTAGTAAACCTGGCCACAGGAATGCGATAAAGGGAAAAAGTTCCCAAAACCTGCCCCCCAAAAATATACTATCTCGCTTGTTATATCACTTAGGAAAGCCGTTTTTGTTTTGGTTTATTTCTTTTCACTCATATATCACTTATAAACAGTGAAAAGTTTTCTGCAAACTACTCATGACTTTTTATGCAGACAAGTTTGATTTTTTCACTATATTCCTTTTTTAACCCTCCTAAAAACTAGTGTTCTTACGAAAAGTACTACAGATTTGTGTTTGGCGGAAAGAATAAACCGTTAGCTAAAAAATGACACCAATATTTTAGTAATCGGATAGAAATTGTAGCCACAGTGAGCAATCAAAGCCAGAGATCTGCCAAGGAAATTGACGTCATTTCAGGGAAATTCATGTGTATGCCTTCCAGATGCCATAAAAATTAACATTTTCATGCAAAGTACAACATATTTACCTTTTACGGAAACTACACAAAGCCAGCTAAAAGATGAGACCAAAATTTTAACGATCAAATAAAAACTGTGGCCACAGTAAGAGATCGAAGCTGGAAATCTGCACGAAAAACGCACGTGGTCTAGAATCTCCTATTTCTATACCTCCTGCACGCTAGATAATTTGCCTAAAATATTTTCCGACCACCAAAATACTAGTTCGGGTTAAGCCTTTAAATTAAAAATTATAAAACCGGAATTCGCACGTTTAAGGGGAGAAAAATCCATTTTAAGTTTTAGGGAGGTGACACTTAAAAATTTGGAAATTTTTTGGCTTTAAACCACTAAAACTGCCCTTAAACTTTACCAAACTGCCACAAATTTATACTTTTTGAAAAGTTCAGACGCTAATCTATCTTTCAGTATCAAAATATTGCAAATCGGCTAGTAAACCTGGCCACAGGAATGCGATAAAAGGAAAAAGTTCCCAAAACCTGCCCCCCAAAAATATACTATCTCGCTTGTTATATCACTTAGGAAAGCCGTTTTTGTTTTGGTTTATTTCTTTTCACTCATATATCACTTACAAACAGTGAAAAGTTTTCTGCAAACTACTCATGACTTTTTATGCAGACAAGTTTGATTTTTTCACTATAATCCTCTTTTAACCCTCCTAAAAACTAGTGTTCTTACGAAAAGTACTACAAATTTGTGTTTGACGGAAAGAACAAACCGTTAGCTAAAAAATGACACCAAAATTTTAGTAATCGGATAGAAATTGTGGCCACAGTGAGCAATCAAAGCCAGAGATCTGCCAAGGAAATTGACGTCATTTCAGGGAAATTCATGTGTATGCCTTCCAGACGCCATAAAAATTAGTATTTTCATGCAAAGTACAACATATTTACCTTTTACGGAAACTACACAAAGCCAGCTAAAAGATGAGATCAAAATTTGAACGATCAAATAAAAACTGTGGCCACAGTAAGAGATCGAAGCTGGAAATCTGCACGAAAAACGCACGTGGTCTAGAATCTCCTATTTCTATACCTCCTGCACGCTAGATAATTTGCCTAAAATATTTTCCGACCACCAAAATACTAGTTTGGGTTAAGCCTTTAAATTAAAAATTATAAAACCGGAATTCGCACGTTTAAGGGGAGAAAAATCCATTTAAAGTTTTAGGGAGGTGACACGTAAAAATTTGGAAATTTTTTGGCTTTAAACCACTAAAACTGCCCTTAAACTTTACCAAACTGCCACAAATTTATACTTTTTGAAAAGTTCAGACGCTAATCTATCTTTCAGTATCAAAATATTGCAAATCGGCTAGTAAACCTGGCCACAGGAATGCGATAAAGGGAAAAAGTTCCCAAAACCTGCCCCCCAAAAATATACTATCTCGCTTGTTATATCACTTAGGAAAGCCGTTTTTGTTTTGGTTTATTTCTTTTCACTCATATATCACTTATAAACAGTGAAAAGTTTTCTGCAAACTACTCATGACTTTTTATCAGACAAGTTTGATTTTTTCACTATATTCCTCTTTTAACCCTCCTAAAAACTAGTGTTCTTACGAAAAGTACTACAGATTTGTGTTTCGCGGAAAGAATAAACCGTTAGCTAAAAAATGACACCAATATTTTAGTAATCGGATAGAAATTGTAGCCACAGTGAGCAATCAAAGCCAGAGATCTGCCAAGGAAATTGACGTCATTTCAGGGAAATTCATGTGTATGCCTTCCAGATGCCATAAAAATTAACATTTTCATGCAAAGTACAACATATTTACCTTTTACGGAAACTACACAAAGCCAGCTAAAAGATGAGACCAAAATTTTAACGATCAAATAAAAACTGTGGCCACAGTAAGAGATCGAAGCTGGAAATCTGCACGAAAAACGCACGTGGTCTAGAATCTCCTATTTCTATACCTCCTGCACGCTAGATAATTTGCCTAAAATATTTTCCGACCACCAAAATACTAGTTTGGGTTAAGCCTTTAAATTAAAAATTATAAAACCGGAATTCGGCCGTTTAAGGGGAGAAAAATCCATTTAAAGTTTTATGGAGGTGACACGTAAAAATTTGGAAATTTTTTGGCTTTAAACCACTAAAACTGCCCTTAAACTTTACCAAACTGCCACAAACTTATACTTTTTGAAAAGTTCAGACGCTAATCTATCTTTCAGTATCAAAATATTGCAAATCAGTTAGTAAACCTGGCCACAGGAATGCGATAAAGGGAAAAAGTTCCCAAAACCTGCCCCCCAAAAATATACTATCTCGCTTGTTATATCACTTAGGAAAGCCGTTTTTGTTTTGGTTTATTTCTTTTCACTCATATATCACTTATAAATAGTGAAAAGTTTTCTGCAAACTACTCATGACATTTTATGCAGACAAGTTTGATTTTTTCACTATATTCCTCTTTTAACCCTCCTAAAAACTAGTGTTCTTACGAAAAGTACTACAGATTTGTGTTTAGCGGAAAGAATAAACCGTTAGCTAAAAAATGACACCAATATTTTAGTAATCGGATAGAAATTGTAGCCACAGTGAGCAATCAAAGCCAGAGATCTGCCAAGGAAATTGACGTCATTTCAGGGAAATTCATGTGTATGCCTTCCAGATGCCATAAAAATTAACATTTTCATGCAAAGTACAACATATTTACCTTTTACGGAAACTACACAAAGCCAGCTAAAAGATGAGACCAAAATTTTAACGATCAAATAAAAACTGTGGCCACAGTAAGAGATCGAAGCTGGAAATCTGCACGAAAAACGCACGTGGTCTAGAATCTCCTATTTCTATACCTCCTGCACGCTAGATAATTTGCCTAAAATATTTTCCGACCACCAAAATACTAGTTTGGGTTAAGCCTTTAAATTAAAAATTATAAAACCGGAATTCGGCCGTTTAAGGGGAGAAAAATCCATTTAAAGTTTTAGGGAGGTGACACGTAAAAATTTGGAAATTTTTTGGCTTTAAACCACTAAAACTGCCCTTAAACTTTACCAAACTGCCACAAACTTCTACTTTTTGAAAAGTTCAGACGCTAATCTATCTTTCAGTATCAAAATATTGCAAATCAGTTAGTAAACCTGGCCACAGGAATGCGATAAAGGGAAAAAGTTCCCAAAACCTGCCCCCCAAAAATATACTATCTCGCTTGTTATATCACTTAGGAAAGCCGTTTTTGTTTTGGTTTATTTCTTTTCACTCATATATCACTTATAAACAGTGAAAAGTTTTCTGCAAACTACTCATGACTTTTTATCAGACAAGTTTGATTTTTTCACTATATTCCTCTTTTAACCCTCCTAAAAAATAGATTTCTTACGAAAAGTACTACAAATTTGTGTTTGGCGGAAAGAACAAACCGTTAGCTAAAAAATGACACCAAAATTTTAGTAATCGGATAGAAATTGTGGCCACAGTGAGCAATCAAAGCCAGAGATCTGCCAAGGAAATTGACGTCATTTCAGGGAAATTCATGTGTATGCCTTCCAGGCGCCATAAAAATTAACATTTTCATGCAAAGTACAACATATTTACCTTTTACGGAAACTACACAAAGCCAGCTAAAAGATGAGACCAAAATTTTAACGATCAAATAAAAACTGTGGCCACAGTAAGAGATCGAAGCTGGAAATCTGCACGAAAAACGCACGTGGTCTAGAATCTCCTATTTCTATACCTCCTGCACGCTAGATAATTTGCCTAAAATATTTTCCGACCACCAAAATACTAGCTTGGGTTAAGCCTTTAAATTAAAAATTATAAAACCGGAATTCGCACGTTTAAGGGGAGAAAAATCCATTTAAAGTTTTAGGGAGGTGACACTTAAAAATTTGGAAATTTTTTGGCTTTAAACCACTAAAACTGCCCTTAAACTTTACCAAACTGCCACAAATTTATACTTTTTGAAAAGTTCAGACGCTAATCTATCTTTCAGTATCAAAATATTGCAAATCGGCTAGTAAACCTGGCCACAGGAATGCGATAAAGGGAAAAAGTTCCCAAAACCTGCCCCCCAAAAATATACTATCTCGCTTGTTATATCACTTAGGAAAGCCGTTTTTATTTTGGTTTATTTCTTTTCACTCATATATCACTTATAAACAGTGAAAAGTTTTCTGCAAACTACTCATGACTTTTTATGCAGACAAGTTTGATTTTTTCACTATATTCCTCTTTTAACCCTCCAAAAAACTAGTGTTCTTACGAAAAGTACTACAAATTTGTGTTTGGCGGAAAGAACAAACCGTTAGCTAAAAAATGACACCAAAATTTTAGTAATCGGATAGAAATTGTGGCCACAGTGAGCAATCAAAGCCAGAGATCTGCCAAGGAAATTGACGTCATTTCAGGGAAATTCATGTGTGTGCCTTCCAGACGCCATAAAAATTAGTATTTTCATGCAAAGTACAACATATTTACCTTTTACGGAAACTACACAAAGCCAGCTAAAAGATGAGACCAAAATTTGAACGATCAAATAAAAACTCTGGCCACAGTAAGAGATCGAAGCTGGAAATCTGCACGAAAAACGCACGTGGTCTAGAATCTCCTATTTCTATACCTCCTGCACGCTAGATAATTTGCCTAAAATATTTTCCGACCACCAAAATACTAGTTCGGGTTAAGCCTTTAAATTAAAAATTATAAAACCGGAATTCGCACGTTTAAGGGGAGAAAAATCCATTTAAAGTTTTAGGGAGGTGACACGTAAAAATTTGGAAATTTTTTGGCTTTAAACCACTAAAACTGCCCTTAAACTTTACCAAACTGCCACAAATTTATACTTTTTGAAAAGTTCAGACGCTAATCTATCTTTCAGTATCAAAATATTGCAAATCGGCTAGTAAACCTGGCCACAGGAATGCGATAAAGGGAAAAAGTTCCCAAAACCTGCCCCCCAAAAATATACTATCTCGCTTGTTATATCACTTAGGAAAGCCGTTTTTGTTTTGGTTTATTTCTTTTCACTCATATATCACTTATAAACAGTGAAAAGTTTTCTGCAAACTACTCATGACATTTTATGCAGACAAGTTTGATTTTTTCACTATATTCCTCTTTTAACCCTCCTAAAAACTAGTGTTCTTACGAAAAGTACTACAGATTTGTGTTTGGCGGAAAGAACGAACCGTTAACTAAAAAATGACACCAATATTTTGGTAATCGGATAGAAATTGTAGCCACAGTGAGCAATCAAAGCCAGAGATCTGCCAAGGAAATTGACGTCATTTCAGGGAAATTCATGTGTATGCCTTCCAGATGCCATAAAAATTAACATTTTCATGCAAAGTACAACATATTTACCTTTTACGAAAACTACACAAAGCCAGCTAAAAGATGAGACCAAAATTTTAACGATCAAATAAAAACTGTGGCCACAGTAAGAGATCGAAGCTGGAAATCTGCACGAAAAACGCACGTGGTCTAGAATCTCCTATTTCTATACCTCCTGCACGCTAGATAATTTGCCTAAAATATTTTCCGACCACCAAAATACTAGTTTGGGTTAAGCCTTTAAATTAAAAATTATAAAACCGGAATTCGCACGTTTAAGGGGAGAAAAATCCATTTAAAGTTTTAGGGAGGTGACACTTAAAAATTTGGAAATTTTTTGGCTTTAAACCACTAAAACTGCCCTTAAACTTTACCAAACTGCCACAAACTTATACTTTTTGAAAAGTTCAGACGCTAATCTATCTTTCAATATCAAAATATTGCAAATCGGCTAGTAAACCTGGCCACAGGAATGCGATAAAGGGAAAAAGTTCCCAAAACCTGCCCCCCAAAAATATACTATCTCGCTTGTTATATCACTTAGGAAAGCCGTTTTTGTTTTGGTTTATTTCTTTTTACTCATATATCACTTATAAACAGTGAAAAGTTTTCTGCAAACTACTCATGACTTTTTATGCAGACAAGTTTGATTTTTTCACTATATTCCTCTTTTAACCCTCCTAAAAACTAGTGTTCTTACGAAAAGTACTACAGATTTGTGTTTGGCGGAAAGAATAAACCGTTAGCTAAAAAATGACACCAAAATTTTAGTAATCGGATAGAAATTGTGGCCACAGTGAGCAATCAAAGCCAGAGATCTGCCAAGGAAATTGACGTCATTTCAGGGAAATTCATGTGTATGCCTTCCAGACGCCATAAAAATTAACATTTTCATGCAAAGTACAACATATTTACCTTTTACGGAAACTACACAAAGCCAGCTAAAAGATGAGACCAAAATTTGAACGATCAAATAAAAACTGTGGCCACAGTAAGAGATCGAAGCTGGAAATCTGCACGAAAAACGCACGTGGTCTAGAATCTCCTATTTCTATACCTCCTGCACGCTAGATAATTTGCCTAAAATATTTTCCGACCACCAAAATACTAGTTTGGGTTAAGCCTTTAAATTAAAAATTATAAAACCGGAATTCGCACGTTTAAGGGGAGAAAAATCCATTTAAAGTTTTAGGGAGGTGACACGTAAAAATTTGGAAATTTTTTGGCTTTAAACCACTAAAACTGCCCTTAAACTTTACCAAACTGCCACAAATTTATACTTTTTGAAAAGTTCAGACGCTAATCTATCTTTCAGTATCAAAATATTGCAAATAGGCTATTAAACCTGGCCACAGGAATGCGATAAAGGGAAAAAGTTCCCAAAACCTGCCCCCCAAAAAGATACTATCTCGCTTGTAATATCACTTAGGAAAGCCGTTTTTGTTTTGGTTTATTTCTTTTCACTCATATATCACTTATAAACAGTGAAAAGTTTTCTGCAAACTACTCATGACTTTTTATGCAGACAAGTTTGATTTTTTCACTATATTCCTCTTTTAACCCTCCAAAAAACTAGTGTTCTTACGAAAAGTACTACAAATTTGTGTTTGGCGGAAAGAACAAACCGTTAGCTAAAAAATGACACCAAAATTTTAGTAATCGGATAGAAATTGTGGCCACAGTGAGCAATCAAAGCCAGAGATCTGCCAAGGAAATTGACGTCATTTCAGGGAAATTCATGTGTGTGCCTTCCAGACGCCATAAAAATTAGTATTTTCATGCAAAGTACAACATATTTACCTTTTACGGAAACTACACAAAGCCAGCTAAAAGATGAGACCAAAATTTTAACGATCAAATAAAAACTGTGGCCACAGTAAGAGATCGAAGCTGGAAATCTGCACGAAAAACGCACGTGGTCTAGAATCTCCTATTTCTATACCTCCTGCACGCTAGATAATTTGCCTAAAATATTTTCCGACCACCAAAACACTAGTTCGGGTTAAGCCTTTAAATTAAAAATTATAAAACCGGAATTCGCACGTTTAAGGGGAGAAAAATCCATTTAAAGTTTTAGGGAGGTGACACGTAAAAATTTGGAAATTTTTTGGCTTTAAACCACTAAAACTGCCCTTAAACTTTACCAAACTGCCACAAATTTATACTTTTTGAAAAGTTCAGACGCTAATCTATCTTTCAGTATCAAAATATTGCAAATCGGCTAGTAAACCTGGCCACAGGAATGCGATAAAGGGAAAAAGTTCCCAAAACCTGCCCCCCAAAAATATACTATCTCGCTTGTTATATCACTTAGGAAAGCCGTTTTTGTTTTGGTTTATTTCTTTTCACTCATATATCACTTATAAACAGTGAAAAGTTTTCTGCAAACTACTCATGACATTTTATGCAGACAAGTTTGATTTTTTCACTATATTCCTCTTTTAACCCTCCTAAAAACTAGTGTTCTTACAAAAAGTACTACAGATTTGTGTTTGGCGGAAAGAACGAACCGTTAGCTAAAAAATGACACCAATATTTTGGTAATCGGATAGAAATTGTAGCCACAGTGAGCAATCAAAGCCAGAGATCTGCCAAGGAAATTGACGTCATTTCAGGGAAATTCATGTGTATGCCTTCCAGATGCCATAAAAATTAACATTTTCATGCAAAGTACAACATATTTACCTTTCACGGAAACTACACAAAGCCAGCTAAAAGATGAGACCAAAATTTTAACGATCAAATAAAAACTGTGGCCACAGTAAGAGATCGAAGCTGGAAATCTGCACGAAAAACGCACGTGGTCTAGAATCTCCTATTTCTATACCTCCTGCACGCTAGATAATTTGCCTAAAATATTTTCCGACCACCAAAATACTAGTTTGGGTTAAGCCTTTAAATTAAAAATTATAAAACCGGAATTCGCACGTTTAAGGGGAGAAAAATCCATTTAAAGTTTTAGGGAGGTGACACTTAAAAATTTGGAAATTTTTTGGCTTTAAACCACTAAAACTGCCCTTAAACTTTACCAAACTGCCACAAACTTATACTTTTTGAAAAGTTCAGACGCTAATCTATCTTTCAATATCAAAATATTGCAAATCGGCTAGTAAACCTGGCCACAGGAATGCGATAAAGGGAAAAAGTTCCCAAAACCTGCCCCCCAAAAATATACTATCTCGCTTGTTATATCACTTAGGAAAGCCGTTTTTGTTTTGGTTTATTTCTTTTCACTCATATATCACTTATGAACAGTGAAAAGTTATCTGCAAACTACTCATGACTTTTTATGCAGACAAGTTTGATTTTTTCACTTTATTCCTCTTTTAACCCTCCTAAAAACTAGTGTTCTTACGAAAAGTACTACAGATTTGTGTTTGGCGGAAAGAATAAACCGTTAGCTAAAAAATGACACCAAAATTTTAGTAATCGGATAGAAATTGTGGCCACAGTGAGCAATCAAAGCCAGAGATCTGCCAAGGAAATTGACGTCATTTCAGGGAAATTCATGTGTATGCCTTCCAGACGCCATAAAAATTAACATTTTCATGCAAAGTACAACATATTTACCTTTTACGGAAACTACACAAAGCCAGCTAAAAGATGAGACCAAAATTTGAACGATCAAATAAAAACTGTGGCCACAGTAAGAGATCGAAGCTGGAAATCTGCACGAAAAACGCACGTGGTCTAGAATCTCCTATTTCTATACCTCCTGCACGCTAGATAATTTGCCTAAAATATTTTCCGACCACCAAAATACTAGTTTGGGTTAAGCCTTTAAATTAAAAATTATAAAACCGGAATTCGCACGTTTAAGGGGAGAAAAATCCATTTAAAGTTTTAGGGAGGTGACACGTAAAAATTTGGAAATTTTTTGGCTTTAAACCACTAAAACTGCCCTTAAACTTTACCAAACTGCCACAAATTTATACTTTTTGAAAAGTTCAGACGCTAATCTATCTTTCAGTATCAAAATATTGCAAATCAGTTAGTAAACCTGGCCACAGGAATGCGATAAAGGGAAAAAGTTCCCAAAACCTGCCCCCCAAAAATATACTATCTCGCTTGTTATATCACTTAGGAAAGCCGTTTTTGTTTTGGTTTATTTCTTTTCACTCATATATCACTTATAAACAGTGAAAAGTTTTCTGCAAACTACTCATGACTTTTTATCAGACAAGTTTGATTTTTTCACTATATTCCTCTTTTAACCCTCCTAAAAAATAGATTTCTTACAAAAAGTACTACAAATTTGTGTTTGGCGGAAAGAACAAACCGTTAGCTAAAAAATGACACCAACATTTTAGTAATCGGATAGAAATTGTGGCCACAGTGAGCAATCAAAGCCAGAGATCTGCCAAGGAAATTGACGTCATTTCAGGGAAATTCATGTGTATGCCTTCCAGGCGCCATAAAAATTAACATTTTCATGCAAAGTACAACATATTTACCTTTTACGGAAACTACACAAAGCCAGCTAAAAGATGAGACCAAAATTTGAACGATCAAATAAAAACTGTGGCCACAGTAAGAGATCGAAGCTGGAAATCTGCACGAAAAACGCACGTGGTCTAGAATCTCCTATTTCTATACCTCCTGCACGCTAGATAATTTGCCTAAAATATTTTCCGACCACCAAAATACTAGTTTGGGTTAAGCCTTTAAATTAAAAATTATAAAACCGGAATTCGCACGTTTAAGGGGAGAAAAATCCATTTAAAGTTTTAGGGAGGTGACACTTAAAAATCTGGAAATTTTTTGGCTTTAAACCACTAAAACTGCCCTTAAACTTTACCAAACTGCCACAAATTTATACTTTTTGAAAAGTTCAGACGCTAATCTATCTTTCAGTATCAAAATATTGCAAATCGGCTAGTAAACCTGGCCACAGGAATGCGATAAAGGGAAAAAGTTCCCAAAACCTGCCCCCCAAAAATATACTATCTCGCTTGTTATATCACTTAGGAAAGCCGTTTTTGTTTTGGTTTATTTCTTTTCACTCATATATCACTTATAAACAGTGAAAAGTTTTCTGCAAACTACTCATGACTTTTTATGCAGACAAGTTTGATTTTTTCACTATATTCCTCTTTTAACCCTCCAAAAAACTAGTGTTCTTACGAAAAGTACTACAAATTTGTGTTTGGCGGAAAGAACAAACCGTTAGCTAAAAAATGACACCAAAATTTTAGTAATCGGATAGAAATTGTGGCCACAGTGAGCAATCAAAGCCAGAGATCTGCCAAGGAAATTGACGTCATTTCAGGGAAATTCATGTGTGTGCCTTCCAGACGCCATAAAAATTAGTATTTTCATGCAAAGTACAACATATTTACCTTTTACGGAAACTACACAAAGCCAGCTAAAAGATGAGACCAAAATTTTAACGATCAAATAAAAACTGTGGCCACAGTAAGAGATCGAAGCTGGAAATCTGCACGAAAAACGCACGTGGTCTAGAATCTCCTATTTCTATACCTCCTGCACGCTAGATAATTTGCCTAAAATATTTTCCGACCACCAAAATACTAGTTTGGGTTAAGCCTTTAAATTAAAAATTATAAAACCGGAATTCGCACGTTTAAGGGGAGAAAAATCCATTTAAAGTTTTAGGGAGGTGACACGTAAAAATTTGGAAATTTTTTGGCTTTAAACCACTAAAACTGCCCTTAAACTTTACCTAACTGCCACAAATTTATACTTTTTGAAAAGTTCAGACGCTAATCTATCTTTCAGTATCAAAATATTGCAAATCGGCTAGTAAACCTGGCCACAGGAATGCGATAAAGGGAAAAAGTTCCCAAAACCTGCCCCCCAAAAATATACTATCTCGCTTGTTATATCACTTAGGAAAGCCGTTTTTGTTTTGGTTTATTTCTTTTCACTCATATATCACTTATAAACAGTGAAAAGTTTTCTGCAAACTACTCATGACTTTTTATGCAGACAAGTTTGATTTTTTCACTATATTCCTCTTTTAACCCTCCAAAAAACTAGTGTTCTTACGAAAAGTACTACAAATTTGTGTTTGGCGGAAAGAACGAACCGTTAGCTAAAAAATGACACCAAAATTTTAGTAATCGGATAGAAATTGTGGCCACAGTGAGCAATCAAAGCCAGAGATCTGCCAAGAAAATTGACGTCATTTCAGGGAAATTCATGTGTATGCCTTCCAGATGCCATAAAAATTAACATTTTCATGCAAAGTACAACATATTTACCTTTTACGGAAACTACACAAAGCCAGCTAAAAGATGAGACCAAAATTTTAACGATCAAATAAAAACTGTGGCCACAGTAAGAGATCGAAGCTGGAAATCTGCACAAAAAACGCACGTGGTCTAGAATCTCCTATTTCTATACCTCCTGCACGCTAGATAATTTGCCTAAAATATTTTCCGACCACCAAAATACTAGCTTGGGTTAAGCCTTTAAATTAAAAATTATAAAACCGGAATTCGCACGTTTAAGGGGAGAAAAATCCATTTAAAGTTTTAGGGAGGTGACACTTAAAAATTTGGAAATTTTTTGGCTTTAAACCACTAAAACTGCCCTTAAACTTTACCAAACTGCCACAAACTTATACTTTTTGAAAAGTTCAGACGCTAATCTATCTTTCAGTATCAAAGTATTGCAAATCGGCTAGTAAACCTGGCCACAGGAATGCGATAAAGGGAAAAAGTTCCCAAAACCTGCCCCCCAAAAATATACTATCTCGCTTGTTATATCACTTAGGAAAGCCGTTTTTGTTTTGGTTTATTTCTTTTCACTCATATATCACTTATAAACAGTGAAAAGTTTTCTGCAAACTACTCATGACTTTTTATGCAGACAAGTTTGATTTTTTCACTATATTCCTCTTTTAACCCTCCAAAAAACTAGTGTTCTTACGAAAAGTACTACAAATTTATGTTTGGCGGAAAGAACAAACCGTTAGCTAAAAAATGACACCAAAATTTTAGTAATCGGATAGAAATTGTGGCCACAGTGAGCAATCAAAGCCAGAGATCTGCCAAGGAAATTGACGTCATTTCAGGGAAATTCATGTGTATGCCTTCCAGATGCCATAAAAATTAACATTTTCATGCAAAGTACAACATATTTACCTTTTACGGAAACTACACAAAGCCAGCTAAAAGATGAGACCAAAATTTTAACGATCAAATAAAAACTGTGGCCACAGTAAGAGATCGAAGCTGGAAATCTGCACGAAAAACGCACGTGGTCTAGAATCTCCTATTTCTATACCTCCTGCACGCTAGATAATTTGCCTAAAATATTTTCCGACCACCAAAATACTAGCTTGGGTTAAGCCTTTAAATTAAAAATTATAAAACCGGAATTCACACGTTTAAGGGGAGAAAAATCCATTTAAAGTTTTAGGGAGGTGACACGTAAAAATTTGGAAATTTTTTGGCTTTAAACCACTAAAACTGCCCTTAAACTTTACCAAACTGCCACAAACTTATACTTTTTGAAAAGTTCAGACGCTAATTTATCTTTCATTATCAAAATATTGCAAATCGGCTAGTAAACCTGGCCACAGGAATGCGATAAAGGGAAAAAGTTCCCAAAACCTGCCCCCCAAAAATATACTATCTCGCTTGTTATATCACTTAGGAAAGCCGTTTTTGTTTTGGTTTATTTCTTTTCACTCATATATCACTTATAAACAGTGAAAAGTTTTCTGCAAACTACTCATGACTTTTTATGCAGACAAGTTTGATTTTTTCACTATATTCCTCTTTTAACCCTCCAAAAAACTAGTGTTCTTACGAAAAGTACTACAAATTTGTGTTTCGCGGAAAGAACGAACCGTTAGCTAAAAAATGACACCAAAATTTTAGTAATCGGATAGAAATTGTGGCCACAGTGAGCAATCAAAGCCAGAGATCTGCCAAGGAAATTGACGTCATTTCAGGGAAATTCATGTGTATGCCTTCCAGATGCCATAAAAATTAACATTTTCATGCAAAGTACAACATATTTACCTTTTACGGAAACTACACAAAGCCAGCTAAAAGATGAGACCAAAATTTTAACGATCAAATAAAAACTGTGGCCACAGTAAGAGATCGAAGCTGGAAATCTGCACGAAAAACGCACGTGGTCTAGAATCTCCTATTTCTATACCTCCTGCACGCTAGATAATTTGCCTAAAATATTTTCCGACCAACAAAATACTAGCTTGGGTTAAGCCTTTAAATTAAAAATTATAAAACCGGAATTCGCACGTTTAAGGGGAGAAAAATCCATTTAAAGTTTTAGGGAGGTGACACTTAAAAATTTGGAAATTTTTTGGCTTTAAACCACTAAAACTGCCCTTAAACTTTACCAAACTGCCACAAACTTATACTTTTTGAAAAGTTCAGACGCTAATCTATCTTTCAGTATCAAAATATTGCAAATCGGCTAGTAAACCTGGCCACAGGAATGCGATAAAGGGAAAAAGTTCCCAAAACCTGCCCCCCAAAAATATACTATCTCGCTTGTTATATCACTTAGGAAAGCCGTTTTTGTTTTGGTTTATTTCTTTTTACTCATATATCACTTATAAACAGTGAAAAGTTTTCTGCAAACTACTCATGACTTTTTATGCAGACAAGTTTGATTTTTTCACTATATTCCTCTTTTAACCCTCCAAAAAACTAGTGTTCTTACGAAAAGTACTACAAATTTGTGTTTGACGGAAAGAACGAACCGTTAGCTAAAAAATGACACCAAAATTTTAGTAATCGGATAGAAATTGTGGCCACAGTGAGCAATCAAAGCCAGAGATCTGCCAAGGAAATTGACGTCATTTCAGGGAAATTCATGTGTATGCCTTCCAGATGCCATAAAAATTAACATTTTCATGCAAAGTACAACATATTTACCTTTGACGGAAACTACACAAAGCCAGCTAAAAGATGAGACCAAAATTTTAACGATCAAATAAAAACTGTGGCCACAGTAAGAGATCGAAGCTGGAAATCTGCACGAAAAACGCACGTGGTCTAGAATCTCCTATTTCTATACCTCCTGCACGCTAGATAATTTGCCTAAAATATTTTCCGACCACCAAAATACTAGCTTGGGTTAAGCCTTTAAATTAAAAATTATAAAACCGGAATTCGCACGTTTAAGGGGAGAAAAATCCATTTAAAGTTTTAGGGAGGTGACACTTAAAAATTTGGAAATTTTTTGGCTTTAAACCACTAAAACTGCCCTTAAACTTTACCAAACTGCCACAAACTTATACTTTTTGAAAAGTTCAGACGCTAATCTATCTTTCAATATCAAAATATTGCAAATCGGCTAGTAAACCTGGCCACAGGAATGCGATAAAGGGAAAAAGTTCCCAAAACCTGCCCCCCAAAAATATACTATCTCGCTTGTTATATCACTTAGGAAAGCCGTTTTTGTTTTGGTTTATTTCTTTTCACTCATATATCACTTATAAACAGTGAAAAGTTTTCTGCAAACTACTCATGACTTTTTATGCAGACAAGTTTGATTTTTTCACTATATTCCTCTTTTAACCCTCCTAAAAACTAGTGTTCTTACGAAAAGTACTACAGATTTGTGTTTGGCGGAAAGAACGAACCGTTAGCTAAAAAATGACACCAAAATTTTAGTAATCGGATAGAAATTGTGGCCACAGTGAGCAATCAAAGCCAGAGATCTGCCAAGGAAATTGACGTCATTTCAGGGAAATTCATGTGTATGCCTTCCAGATGCCATAAAAATTAACATTTTCATGCAAAGTACAATATATTTACCTTTTACGGAAACTACACAAAGCCAGCTAAAAGATGAGACCAAAATTTTAACGATCAAATAAAAACTGTGCCCACAGTAAGAGATCGAAGCTGGAAATCTGCACGAAAAACGCACGTGGTCTAGAATCTCCTATTTCTATACCTCCTGCACGCTAGATAATTTGCCTAAAATATTTTCCGACCACCAAAATACTAGTTTGGGTTAAGCCTTTAAATTAAAAATTATAAAACCGGAATTCGCACGTTTAAGGGGAGAAAAATCCATTTAAAGTTTTAGGGAGGTGACACTTAAAAATTTGGAAATTTTTTGGCTTTAAACCACTAAAACTGCCCTTAAACTTTACCAAACTGCCACAAACTTATACTTTTTGAAAAGTTCAGACGCTAATCTATCTTTCAATATCAAAATATTGCAAATCGGCTAGTAAACCTGGCCACAGGAATGCGATAAAGGGAAAAAGTTCCCAAAACCTGCCCCCCAAAAATATACTATCTCGCTTGTTATATCACTTAGGAAAGCCGTTTTTGTTTTGGTTTATTTCTTTTCACTTATATATCACTTATAAACAGTGAAAAGTTTTCTGCAAACTACCCATGACTTTTTATGCAGACAAGTTTGATTTTTTCACTATATTCTTCTTTTAACCCTCCAAAAAACTAGTGTTCTTACGAAAAGTACTACAAATTTGTGTTTGGCGGAAAGAACAAACCGTTAGCTAAAAAATGACACCAAAATTTTAGTAATCGGATAGAAATTGTGGCCACAGTGAGCAATCAAAGCCAGAGATCTGCCAAGGAAATTGACGTCATTTCAGGGAAATTCATGTGTATGCCTTCCAGATGCCATAAAAATTAACATTTTCATGCAAAGTACAACATATTTACCTTTTACGGAAACTACACAAAGCCAGCTAAAAGATGAGACCAAAATTTTAACGATCAAATAAAAACTGTGGCCACAGTAAGAGATCGAAGCTGGAAATCTGCACGAAAAACGCACGTGGTCTAGAATCTCCTATTTCTATACCTCCTGCACGCTAGATAATTTGCCTAAAATATTTTCCGACCACCAAAATACTAGCTTGGGTTAAGCCTTTAAATTAAAAATTATAAAACCGGAATTCGCACGTTTAAGGGGAGAAAAATCCATTTAAAGTTTTAGGGAGGTGACACGTAAAAATTTGGAAATTTTTTGGCTTTAAACCACTAAAACTGCCCTTAAACTTTACCAAACTGCCACAAACTTATACTTTTTGGAAAGTTCAGACGCTAATCTATCTTTCAATATCAAAATATTGCAAATCGGCTAGTAAACCTGGCCACAGGAATGCGATAAAGGGAAAAATTCCCAAAACCTGCCCCCCAAAATTATACTATCTCGCTTGTTATATCACTTAGGAAAGCCGTTTTTGTTTTGGTTTATTTCTTTTCACTCATATATCACTTATAAACAGCTAAAAGTTTTCTGCAAACTACTCATGACTTTTTATGCAGACAAGTTTGATTTTTTCACTATATTCCTCTTTTAACCCTCCTAAAAACTAGTATTCTTACGAAAAGTACTACAAATTTGTGTTTGACGGAAAGAACAAACCGTTAGCTAAAAAATGACACCAAAATTTTAGTAATCGGATAGAAATTGTGGCCACAGTGAGCAATCAAAGCCAGAGATCTGCCAAGGAAATTGACGTCATTTCAGGGAAATTCATGTGTATGCCTTCCAGACGCCATAAAAATTAGTATTTTCATGCAAAGTACAACATATTTACCTTTTGCGGAAACTACACAAAGCCAGCTAAAAGATGAGACCAAAATTTGAACGATAAAATAAAAACTGTGGCCACAGTAAGAGATCGAAGCTGGAAATCTGCACGAAAAACGCACGTGGTCTAGAATCTCCTATTTCTATACCTCCTGCACGCTAGATAATTTGCCTAAAATATTTTCCGACCACCAAAATACCAGTTCGGGTTAAGCCTTTAAATTAAAAATTATAAAACCGGAATTCGCACGTTTAAGGGGAGAAAAATCCATTTAAAGTTTTAGGGAGGTGACACGTAAAAATTTGGAAATTTTTTGGCTTTAAACCACTAAAACTGCCCTTAAACTTTACCAAACTGCCACAAATTTATACTTTTTGAAAAGTTCAGACGCTAATCTATCTTTCAGTATCAAAATATTGCAAATCGGCTAGTAAACCTGGCCACAGGAATGCGATAAAGGGAAAAAGTTCCCAAAACCTGCCCCCCAAAAATATACTATCTCGCTTGTTATATCACTTAGGAAAGCCGTTTTTGTTTTGGTTTATTTCTTTTCACTCATATATCACTTATAAACAGTGAAAAGTTTTCTGCAAACTACTCATGACATTTTATGCAGACAAGTTTGATTTTTTCACTATATTCCTCTTTTAACCCTCCTAAAAACTAGTGTTCTTACGAAAAGTACTACAGATTTGTGTTTGGCGGAAAGAATAAACCGTTAGCTAAAAAATGACACCAATATTTTAGTAATCGGATAGAAATTGTAGCCACAGTGAGCAATCAAAGCCAGAGATCTGCCAAGGAAATTGACGTCATTTCAGGGAAATTCATGTGTATGCCTTCCAGACGCCATAAAAATTAGTATTTTCATGCAAAGTACAACATTTTTACCTTTTACGGAAACTACACAAAGCCAGCTAAAAGATGAGACCAAAATTTTAACGATCAAATAAAAACTGTGGCCACAGTAAGAGATCGAAGCTGGAAATCTGCACGAAAAACGCACGTGGTCTAGAATCTCCTATTTCTATACCTCCTGCACGCTAGATAATTTGCCTAAAATATTTTCCGACCACCAAAATACTAGTTTGGGTTAAGCCTTTAAATTAAAAATTATAAAACCGGAATTCGCACGTTTAAGGGGAGAAAAATCCATTTAAAGTTTTAGGGAGGTGACACGTAAAAATTTGGAAATTTTTTGGCTTTAAACCACTAAAACTGCCCTTAAGCTTTACTAAACTGCCACAAACTTATACTTTTTGAAAAGTTCAGACGCTAATCTATCTTTCAATATCAAAATATTGCAAATCGGCTAGTAAACCTGGCCACAGGAATGCGATAAAGGGAAAAAGTTCCCAAAACCTGCCCCCCAAAAATATACTATCTCGCTTGTTATATCACTTAGGAAAGCCGTTTTTGTTTTGGTTTATTTCTTTTCACTCATATATCACTTATAAACAGTGAAAAGTTTTCTGCAAACTACTCATGACTTTTTATGCAGACAAGTTTGATTTTTTCACTATATTCCTCTTTTAACCCTCCTAAAAACTAGTGTTCTTACGAAAAGTACTACAAATTTGTGTTTGACGGAAAGAACAAACCGTTAGCTAAAAAATGACACCAAAATTTTAGTAATCGAATAGAAATTGTGGCCACAGTGAGCAATCAAAGCCAGAGATCTGCCAAGGAAATTGACGTCATTTCAGGGAAATTCATGTGTATGCCTTCCAGACGCCATAAAAATTAGTATTTTCATGCAAAGTACAACATATTTACCTTTTACGGAAACTACACAAAGCCAGCTAAAAGATGAGACCAAAATTTTAACGATCAAATAAAAACTGTGGCCACAGTAAGAGATTGAAGCTGGAAATCTGCACGAAAAACGCACGTGGTCTAGAATCTCCTATTTCTATACCTCCTGCACGCTAGATAATTTGCCTAAAATATTTTCCGACCACCAAAATACTAGTTTGGGTTAAGCCTTTAAATTAAAAATTATAAAACCGGAATTCGCACGTTTAAGGGGAGAAAAATCCATTTAAAGTTTTAGGGAGGTGACACGTAAAAATTTGGAAATTTTTTGGCTTTAAACCACTAAAACTGCCCTTAAACTTTACCAAACTGCCACAAATTTATACTTTTTGAAAAGTTCAGACGCTAATCTATCTTTCAGTATCAAAATATTGCAAATCAGTTAGTAAACCTGGCCACAGGAATGCGATAAAGGGAAAAAGTTCCCAAAACCTGCCCCCCAAAAATATACTATCTCGCTTGTTATATCACTTAGGAAAGCCGTTTTTGTTTTGGTTTATTTCTTTTCACTCATATATCACTTATAAACAGTGAAAAGTTTTCTGCAAACTACTCATGACTTTTTATCAGACAAGTTTGATTTTTTCACTATATTCCTCTTTTAACCCTCCTAAAAAATAGATTTCTTACGAAAAGTACTACAAATTTGTGTTTGGCGGAAAGAACAAACCGTTAGCTAAAAAATGACACCAAAATTTTAGTAATCGGATAGAAATTGTGGCCACAGTGAGCAATCAAAGCCAGAGATCTGCCAAGGAAATTGACGTCATTTCAGGGAAATTCATGTGTATGCCTTCCAGGCGCCATAAAAATTAACATTTTCATGCAAAGTACAACATATTTACCTTTTACGGAAACTACACAAAGCCAGCTAAAAGATGAGACCAAAATTTTAACGATCAAATAAAAACTGTGGCCACAGTAAGAGATCGAAGCTGGAAATCTGCACGAAAAACGCATGTGGTCTAGAATCTCCTATTTCTATACCTCCTGCACGCTAGATAATTTGCCTAAAATATTTTCCGACCACCAAAATACTAGTTTGGGTTAAGCCTTTAAATTAAAAATTATAAAACCGGAATTCGCACGTTTAAGGGGAGAAAAATCCATTTAAAGTTTTAGGGAGGTGACACTTAAAAATTTGGAAATTTTTTGGCTTTAAACCACTAAAACTGCCCTTAAACTTTACCAAACTGCCACAAATTTATATTTTTTGAAAAGCTCAGACGCTAATCTATCTTTCAATATCAAAATATTGCAAATCGGCTAGTAAACCTGGCCACAGGAATGCGATAAAGGGAAAAAGTTCCCAAAACCTGCCCCCCAAAAATATACTATCTCGCTTGTTATATCACTTAGGAAAGCCGTTTTTGTTTTGGTTTATTTCTTTTCACTCATATATCACTTATAAACAGTGAAAAGTTTTCTGCAAACTACTCATGACTTTTTATGCAGACAAGTTTGATTTTTTCACTATATTCCTCTTTTAACCCTCCAAAAAACTAGTGTTCTTACGAAAAGTACTACAAATTTGTGTTTGGCGGAAAGAACGAACCGTTAGCTAAAAAATGACACCAAAATTTTAGTAATCGGATAGAAATTGTGGCCACAGTGAGCAATCAAAGCCAGAGATCTGCCAAGGAAATTGACGTCATTTCAGGGAAATTCATGTGTGTGCCTTCCAGACGCCATAAAAATTAGTATTTTCATGCAAAGTACAACATATTTACCTTTTGCGGAAACTACACAAAGCCAGCTAAAAGATGAGACCAAAATTTGAACGATCAAATAAAAACTGTGGCCACAGTAAGAGATCGAAGCTGGAAATCTGCACGAAAAACGCACGTGGTCTAGAATCTCCTATTTCTATACCTCCTGCACGCTAGATAATTTGCCTAAAATATTTTCCGACCACCAAAATACTAGTTCGGGTTAAGCCTTTAAATTAAAAATTATAAAACCGGAATTCGCACGTTTAAGGGGAGAAAAATCCATTTAAAGTTTTAGGGAGGTGACACGTAAAAATTTGGAAATTTTTTGGCTTTAAACCACTAAAACTGCCCTTAAACTTTACCAAACTGCCACAAATTTATACTTTTTGAAAAGTTCAGACGCTAATCTATCTTTCAGTATCAAAATATTGCAAATCGGCTAGTAAACCTGGCCACAGGAATGCGATAAAGGGAAAAAGTTCCCAAAACCTGCCCCCCAAAAATATACTATCTCGCTTGTTATATCACTTAGGAAAGCCGTTTTTGTTTTGGTTTATTTCTTTTCACTCATATATCACTTATAAACAGTGAAAAGTTTTCTGCAAACTACTCATGACATTTTATGCAGACAAGTTTGATTCTTTCACTATATTCCTCTTTTAACCCTCCTAAAAACTAGTGTTCTTACGAAAAGTACTACAGATTTGTGTTTGGCGGAAAGAATAAACCGTTAGCCAAAAAATGACACCAATATTTTAGTAATCGGATAGAAATTGTAGCCACAGTGAGCAATCAAAGCCAGAGATCTGCCAAGGAAATTGACGTCATTTCAGGGAAATTCATGTGTATGCCTTCCAGATGCCATAAAAATTAACATTTTCATGCAAAGTACAACATATTTACCTTTTACGGAAACTACACAAAGCCAGCTAAAAGATGAGACCAAAATTTTAACGATCAAATAAAAACTGTGGCCACAGTAAGAGATCGAAGCTGGAAATCTGCACGAAAAACGCACGTGGTCTAGAATCTCCTATTTCTATACCTCCTGCACGCTAAATAATTTGCCTAAAATATTTTCCGACCACCAAAATACTAGTTTGGGTTAAGCCTTTAAATTAAAAATTATAAAACCGGAATTCGCACGTTTAAGGGGAGAAAAATCCATTTAAAGTTTTAGGGAGGTGACACTTAAAAATTTGGAAATTTTTTGGCTTTAAACCACTAAAACTGCCCTTAAACTTTACCAAACTGCCACAAACTTATACTTTTTGAAAAGTTCAGACGCTAATCTATCTTTCAATATCAAAATATTGCAAATCGGCTAGTAAACCTGGCCACAGGAATGCGATAAAGGGAAAAAGTTCCCAAAACCTGCCCCCCAAAAATATACTATCTCGCTTGTTATATCACTTAGGAAAGCCGTTTTTGTTTTGGTTTATTTCTTTTCACTCATATATCACTTATAAACAGTGAAAAGTTTTCTGCAAACTACTCATGACATTTTATGCAGACAAGTTTGATTTTTTCACTATATTCCTCTTTTAACCCTCCTAAAAACTAGTGTTCTTACGAAAAGTACTACAAATTTGTGTTTGACGGAAAGAACAAACCGTTAGCTAAAAAATGACACCAAAATTTTAGTAATCGGATAGAAATTGTGGCCACAGTGAGCAATCAAAGCCAGAGATCTGCCAAGGAAATTGACGTCATTTCAGGGAAATTCATGTGTATGCCTTCCAGGCGCCATAAAAATTAACATTTTCATGCAAAGTACAACATATTTACCTTTTACGGAAACTACACAAAGCCAGCTAAAAGATGAGACCAAAATTTTAACGATCAAATAAAAACTGTGGCCACAGTAAGAGATCGAAGCTGGAAATCTGCACGAAAAACGCACGTGGTCTAGAATCTCCTATTTCTATACCTCCTGCACGCTAGATAATTTGCCTAAAATATTTTCCGACCACCAAAATACTAGTTTGGGTTAAGCCTTTAAATTAAAAATTATAAAACCGGAATTCGCACGTTTAAGGGGAGAAAAATCCATTTAAAGTTTTAGGGAGGTGACACTTAAAAATTTGGAAATTTTTTGGCTTTAAACCACTAAAACTGCCCTTAAACTTTACCAAACTGCCACAAACTTATACTTTTTGAAAAGTTCAGACGCTAATCTATCTTTCAATATCAAAATATTGCAAATCGGCTAGTAAACCTGGCCACAGGAATGCGATAAAGGGAAAAAGTTCCCAAAACCTGCCCCCCAAAAATATACTATCTCGCTTGTTATATCACTTAGGAAAGCCGTTTTTGTTTTGGTTTATTTCTTTTCACTCATATATCACTTATAAACAGTGAAAAGTTTTCTGCAAACTACTCATGACATTTTATGCAGACAAGTTTGATTTTTTCACTATATTCCTCTTTTAACCCTCCAAAAAACTAGTGTTCTTACGAAAAGTACTACAAATTTGTGTTTGGCGGAAAGAACGAACCGTTAGCTAAAAAATGACACCAAAATTTTAGTAATCGGATAGAAATTGTGGCCACAGTGAGCAATCAAAGCCAGAGATCTGCCAAGGAAATTGACGTCATTTCAGGGAAATTCATGTGTGTGCCTTCCAGACGCCATAAAAATTAGTATTTTCATGCAAAGTACAACATATTTACCTTTTACGGAAACTACACAAAGCCAGCTAAAAGATGAGACCAAAATTTGAACGATCAAATAAAAACTGTGGCCACAGTAAGAGATCGAAGCTGGAAATCTGCACGAAAAACGCACGTGGTCTAGAATCTCCTATTTCTATACCTCCTGCACGCTAGATAATTTGCCTAAAATATTTTCCGACCACCAAAATACTAGTTTGGGTTAAGCCTTTAAATTAAAAATTATAAAACCAGAATTCGCACGTTTAAGGGGAGAAAAATCCATTTAAAGTTTTAGGGAGGTGACACGTAAAAATTTGGAAATTTTTTGGCTTTAAACCACTAAAACTGCCCTTAAACTTTACCAAACTGCCACAAACTTATACTTTTTGAAAAGTTCAGACGCTAATCTATCTTTCAATATCAAAATATTGCAAATCGGCTAGTAAACCTGGCCACAGGAATGCGATAAAGGGAAAAAGTTCCCAAAACCTGCCCCCCAAAAATATACTATCTCGCTTGTTATATCACTTAGGAAAGCCGTTTTTGTTTTGGTTTATTTCTTTTCACTCATATATCACTTATAAACAGTGAAAAGTTTTCTGCAAACTACACATGACTTTTTATGCAGACAAGTTTGATTTTTTCACTATATTCCTCTTTTAACCCTCCTAAAAACTAGTGTTCTCACGAAAAGTACTACAAATTTGTGTTTGGCGGAAAGAACAAACCGTTAGCTAAAAAATGACACCAAAATTTTAGTAATCGGATAGAAATTGTGGCCACAGTGAGCAATCAAAGCCAGAGATCTGCCAAGGAAATTGACGTCATTTCAGGGAAATTCATGTGTATGCCTTCCAGACGCCATAAAAATTAGTATTTTCATGCAAAGTACAACATATTTACCTTTTACGGAAACTACACAAAGCCAGCTAAAAGATGAGACCAAAATTTGAACGATCAAATAAAAACTGTGGCCACAGTAAGAGATCGAAGCTGGAAATCTGCACGAAAAACGCACGTGGTCTAGAATCTCCTATTTCTATACCTCCTGCACGCTAGATAATTTGCCTAAAATATTTTCCGACCACCAAAATACTAGTTTGGGTTGAGCCTTTAAATTAAAAATTATAAAACCGGAATTCGCACGTTTAAGGGGAGAAAAATCCATTTAAAGTTTTAGGGAGGTGACACGTAAAAATTTGGAAATTTTTTGGCTTTAAACCACTAAAACTGCCCTTAAACTTTACCAAACTGCCACAAATTTATACTTTTTGAAAAGTTCAGACGCTAATCTATCTTTCAGTATCAAAATATTGCAAATCGGCTAGTAAACCTGGCCACAGGAATGCGATAAAGGGAAAAAGTTCCCAAAACCTGCCCCCCAAAAATATACTATCTCGCTTGTTATATCACTTAGGAAAGCCGTTTTTGTTTTGGTTTATTTCTTTTCACTCATATATCACTTATAAACAGTGAAAAGTTTTCTGCAAACTACTCATGACATTTTATGCAGACAAGTTTGATTTTTTCACTATATTCCTCTTTTAACCCTCCTAAAAACTAGTGTTCTTACGAAAAGTACTACAGATTTGTGTTTGGCGGAAAGAACGAACCGTTAGCTAAAAAATGACACCAATATTTTAGTAATCGGATAGAAATTGTAGCCACAGTGAGCAATCAAAGCCAGAGATCTGCCAAGGAAATTGACGTCATTTCAGGGAAATTCATGTGTATGCCTTCCAGACGCCATAAAAATTAGTATTTTCATGCAAAGTACAACATATTTACCTTTTACGGAAACTACACAAAGCCAGCTAAAAGATGAGACTAAAATTTGAACGATCAAATAAAAACTGTGGCCACAGTAAGAGATCGAAGCTGGAAATCTGCACGAAAAACGCACGTGGTCTAGAATCTCCTATTTCTATACCTCCTGCACGCTAGATAATTTGCCTAAAATATTTTCCGACCACCAAAATACTAGTTTGGGTTAAGCCTTTAAATTAAAAATTATAAAACCGGAATTCGCACGTTTAAGGGGAGAAAAATCCATTTAAAGTTTTAGGGAGGTGACACTTAAAAATTTGGAAATTTTTTGGCTTTAAACCACTAAAACTGCCCTTAAACTTTACCAAACTGCCACAAACTTATACTTTTTGAAAAGTTCAGACGCTAATCTATCTTTCAATATCAAAATATCGCAAATCGGCTAGTAAACCTGGCCACAGGAATGCGATAAAGGGAAAAAGTTCCCAAAACCTGCCCCCCAAAAATATACTATCTCGCTTGTTATATCACTTAGGAAAGCCGCACGTGGTCTAGAATCTCCTATTTCTATACCTCCTGCACGCTAGATAATTTGCCTAAAATATTTTCCGACCACCATAATACTAGTTTGGGTTAAGCCTTTAAATTAAAAATTATAAAACCGGAATTCGCACGTTTAAGGGGAGAAAAATCCATTTAAAGTTTTAGGGAGGTGACACGTAAAAATTTGGAAATTTTTTGGCTTTAAACCACTAAAACTGCCCTTAAACTTTACCAAACTGCCACAAATTTATACTTTTTGAAAAGTTCAGACGCTAATCTATCTTTCATTATCAAAATATTGCAAATCAGTTAGTAAACCTGGCCACAGGAATGCGATAAAGGGAAAAAGTTCCCAAAACCTGCCCCCCAAAAATATACTATCTCGCTTGTTATATCACTTAGGAAAGCCGTTTTTGTTTTGGTTTTTTTCTTTTCACTCATATATCACTTATAAACAGTGAAAAGTTTTCTGCAAACTACTCATGACTTTTTATCAGACAAGTTTGATTTTTTCACTATATTCCTCTTTTAACCCTCCTAAAAAATAGATTTCTTACGAAAAGTACTACAGATTTGTGTTTGGCGGAAAGAACGAACCGTTAGCTAAAAAATGACACCAATATTTTAGTAATCGGATAGAAATTGTAGCCACAGTGAGCAATCAAAGCCAGAGATCTGCCAAGGAAATTGACGTCATTTCAGGGAAATTCATGTGTATGCCTTCCAGACGCCATAAAAATTAGTATTTTCATGCAAAGTACAACATATTTACCTTTTACGGAAACTACACAAAGCCAGCTAAAAGATGAGACTAAAATTTGAACGATCAAATAAAAACTGTGGCCACAGTAAGAGATCGAAGCTGGAAATCTGCACGAAAAACGCACGTGGTCTAGAATCTCCTATTTCTATACCTCCTGCACGCTAGATAATTTGCCTAAAATATTTTCCGACCACCAAAATACTAGTTTGGGTTAAGCCTTTAAATTAAAAATTATAAAACCGGAATTCGCACGTTTAAGGGGAGAAAAATCCATTTAAAGTTTTAGGGAGGTGACACTTAAAAATTTGGAAATTTTTTGGCTTTAAACCACTAAAACTGCCCTTAAACTTTACCAAACTGCCACAAACTTATACTTTTTGAAAAGTTCAGACGCTAATCTATCTTTCAATATCAAAATATCGCAAATCGGCTAGTAAACCTGGCCACAGGAATGCGATAAAGGGAAAAAGTTCCCAAAACCTGCCCCCCAAAAATATACTATCTCGCTTGTTATATCACTTAGGAAAGCCGCACGTGGTCTAGAATCTCCTATTTCTATACCTCCTGCACGCTAGATAATTTGCCTAAAATATTTTCCGACCACCATAATACTAGTTTGGGTTAAGCCTTTAAATTAAAAATTATAAAACCGGAATTCGCACGTTTAAGGGGAGAAAAATCCATTTAAAGTTTTAGGGAGGTGACACGTAAAAATTTGGAAATTTTTTGGCTTTAAACCACTAAAACTGCCCTTAAACTTTACCAAACTGCCACAAATTTATACTTTTTGAAAAGTTCAGACGCTAATCTATCTTTCATTATCAAAATATTGCAAATCAGTTAGTAAACCTGGCCACAGGAATGCGATAAAGGGAAAAAGTTCCCAAAACCTGCCCCCCAAAAATATACTATCTCGCTTGTTATATCACTTAGGAAAGCCGTTTTTGTTTTGGTTTTTTTCTTTTCACTCATATATCACTTATAAACAGTGAAAAGTTTTCTGCAAACTACTCATGACTTTTTATCAGACAAGTTTGATTTTTTCACTATATTCCTCTTTTAACCCTCCTAAAAAATAGATTTCTTACGAAAAGTACTACAAATTTGTATTTGGCGGAAAGAACAAACCGTTAGCTAAAAAATGACACCAAAATTTTAGTAATCGGATAGAAATTGTGGCCACAGTGAGCAATCAAAGCCAGAGATCTGCCAAGGAAATTGACGTCATTTCAGGGAAATTCATGTGTATGCCTTCCAGGCGGCATAAAAATGAACATTTTCATGCAAAGTACAACATATTTACCTTTTACGGAAATTACACAAAGCCAGCTAAAAGATGAGACCAAAATTTTAACGATCAAATAAAAACTGTGGCCACAGTAAGAGATCGAAGCTGGAAATCTGCACGAAAAACGCACGTGGTCTAGAATCTCCTATTTCTATACCTCCTGCACGCTAGATAATTTGCCTAAAATATTTTCCGACCACCAAAATACTAGTTTGGGTTAAGCCTTTAAATTAAAAATTATAAAACCGGAATTCGCACGTTTAAGGGGAGAAAAATCCATTTAAAGTTTTAGGGAGGTGACACGTAAAAATTTGGAAATTTTTTGACTTTAAACCACTAAAACTGCCCTTAAACTTTACCAAAATGCCACAAATTTATACTTTTTGAAAAGTTCAGACGCTAATCTATCTTTCAGTATCAAAATATTGCAAATCGGCTAGTAAACCTGGCCACAGGAATGCGATAAAGGGAAAAAGTTCCCAAAACCTGCCCCCCAAAAATATACTATCTCGCTTGTTATATCACTTAGGAAAGCCGTTTTTGTTTTCGTTTATTTCTTTTCACTCATATATCACTTATAAACAGTGAAAAGTTTTCTGCAAACTACTCATGACATTTTATGCAGACAAGTTTGATTTTTTCACTATATTCCTCTTTTAACCCTCCTAAAAACTAGTGTTCTTACGAAAAGTACTACAGATTTGTGTTTGACGGAAAGAACGAACCGTTAGCTAAAAAATGACACCAATATTTTAGTAATCGGATAGAAATTGTAGCCACAGTGAGCAATCAAAGCCAGAGATCTGCCAAGGAAATTGACGTCATTTCAGGGAAATTCATGTGTATGCCTTCCAGGCGGCATAAAAATTAACATTTTCATGCAAAGTACAACATATTTACCTTTTACGGAAACTACACAAAGCCAGCTAAAAGATGAGACCAAAATTTGAATGATCAAATAAAAACTGTGGCCACAGTAAGAGATCGAAGCTGGAAATCTGCACGAAAAACGCACGTGGTCTAGAATCTCCTATTTCTATACCTCCTGCACGCTAGATAATTTGCCTAAAATATTTTCCGACCACCAAAATACTAGTTTGGGTTAAGCCTTTAAATTAAAAATTATAAAACCGGAATTCGCACGTTTAAGGGGAGAAAAATCCATTTAAAGTTTTAGGGTGGTGACACGTAAAAATTTGGAAATTTTTTGGCTTTAAACCACTAAAACTGCCCTTAAACTTTACCAAACTGCCACAAATTTATACTTTTTGAAAAGTTCAGACGCTAATCTATCTTTCAGTATCAAAATATTGCAAATCGGCTAGTAAACCTGGCCACAGGAATGCGATAAAGGGAAAAAGTTCCCAAAACCTGCCCCCCAAAAATATACTATCTCGCTTGTTATATCACTTAGGAAAGCCGTTTTTGTTTTTGTTTATTTCTTTTCACTCATATATCACTTATAAACAGTGAAAAGTTTTCTGCAAACTACTCATGACATTTTATGCAGACAAGTTTGATTTTTTCACTATATTCCTCTTTTAACCCTCCTAAAAACTAGTGTTCTTACGAAAAGTACTACAGATTTGTGTTTGACGGAAAGAACGAACCGTTAGCTAAAAAATGACACCAATATTTTAGTAATCGGATAGAAATTGTGGCCACAGTGAGCAATCAAAGCCGGAGATCTGCCAAGGAAATTGACGTCATTTCAGGGAAATTCATGTGTATGCCTTCCAGGCGCCATAAAAATTAACATTTTCATGCAAAGTACAACATATTTACCTTTTACGGAAACTACACAAAGCCAGCTAAAAGATGAGACCAAAATTTTAACGATCAAATAAAAACTGTGGCCACAGTAAGAGATCGAAGCTGGAAATCTGCACGAAAAACGCACGTGGTCTAGAATCTCCTATTTCTATACCTCCTGCACGCTAGATAATTTGCCTAAAACATTTTCCGACCACCAAAATACTAGTTAGGGTTAAGCCTTTAAATTAAAAATTATAAAACCGGAATTCGCACGTTTAAGGGGAGAAAAATCCATTTAAAGTTTTAGGGAGGTGACACTTAAAAATTTGGAAATTTTTTGGCTTTAAACCACTAAAACTGCCCTTAAACTTTACCAAACTGCCACAAATTTATACTTTTTGAAAAGTTCAGACGCTAATCTATCTTTCAGTATCAAAATATTGCAAATCGGCTAGTAAACCTGGCCACAGGAATGCGATAAAGGGAAAAAGTTCCCAAAACCTGCCCCCCAAAAATATACTATCTCGCTTGTTATATCACTTAGGAAAGCCGTTTTTGTTTTGGTTTATTTCTTTTCACTCATATATCACTTATAAACAGTGAAAAGTTTTCTGCAAACTACTCATGACTTTTTATGCAGACAAGTTTGATTTTTTCACTATATTCCTCTTTTAACCCTCCAAAAAACTAGTGTTCTTACGAAAAGTACTACAAATTTGTGTTTGGCGGAAAGAACGAACCGTTAGCTAAAAAATGACACCAAAATTTTAGTAATCGCATAGAAATTGTGGCCACAGTGAGCAATCAAAGCCAGAGATCTGCCAAGGAAATTGACGTCATTTCAGGGAAATTCATGTGTGTGCCTTCCAGACGCCATAAAAATTAGTATTTTCATGCAAAGTACAACATATTTACCTTTTAAGGAAACTACACAAAGCCAGCTAAAAGATGAGACCAAAATTTGAACGATCAAATAAAAACTGTGGCCACAGTAAGAGATCGAAGCTGGAAATCTGCACGAAAAACGCACGTGGTCTAGAATCTCCTATTTCTATACCTCCTGCACGCTAGATAATTTGCCTAAAATATTTTCCGACCACCAAAATACTAGTTTGGGTTAAGCCTTTAAATTAAAAATTATAAAACCGGAATTCGCACGTTTAAGGGGAGAAAAATCCATTTAAAGTTTTAGGGAGGTGACACGTAAAAATTTGGAAATTTTTTGGCTTTAAACCACTAAAACTGCCCTTAAACTTTACCAAACTGCCACAAATTTATACTTTTTGAAAAGTTCAGACGCTAATCTATCTTTCAGTATCAAAATATTGCAAATCGGCTAGTAAACCTGGCCACAGGAATGCGATAAAGGGAAAAAGTTCCCAAAACCTGCCCCCCAAAAATATACTATCTCGCTTGTTATATCACTTAGGAAAGCCGTTTTTGTTTTGGTTTATTTCTTTTCACTCATATATCACTTATAAACAGTGAAAAGTTTTCTGCAAACTACTCATGACATTTTATGCAGACAAGTTTGATTTTTTCACTATATTCCTCTTTTAACCCTCCTAAAAACTAGTGTTCTTACGAAAAGTACTACAAATTTGTGTTTGGCGGTAAGAACAAACCGTTAGCTAAAAAATGACACCAAAATTTTAGTAATCGGATAGAAATTGTGGCCACAGTGAGCAATCAAAGCCAGAGATCTGCCAAGGAAATTGACGTCATTTCAGGGAAATTCATGTGTATGCCTTCCAGGCGCCATAAAAACTATTATTTTCATGCAAAGTACAACATATTTACCTTTTACGGAAACTACACAAAGCCAGCTAAAAGATGAGACCAAAATTTTAACGATCAAATAAAAACTGTGGCCACAGTAAGAGATCGAAGCTGGAAATCTGCACGAAAAACGCACGTGGTCTAGAATCTCCTATTTCTATACCTCCTGCACGCTAGATAATTTGCCTAAAATATTTTCCGACCACCAAAATACTAGCTTGGGTTAAGCCTTTAAATTAAAAATTATAAAACCGGAATTCGCACGTTTAAGGGGAGAAAAATCCATTTAAAGTTTTAGGGAGGTGACACTTAAAAATTTGGAAATTTTTTGGCTTTAAACCACTAAAACTGCCCTTAAACTTTACCAAACTGCCACAAATTTATACTTTTTGAAAAGTTCAGACGCTAATCTATCTTTCAGTATCAAAATATTGCAAATCGGTTAGTAAACCTGGCCACAGGAATGCGATAAAGGGAAAAAGTTCCCAAAACCTGCCCCCCAAAAATATACTATCTCGCTTGTTATATCACTTAGGAAAGCCGTTTTTGTTTTGGTTTATTTCTTTTCACTCATATATCACTTATAAACAGTGAAAAGTTTTCTGCAAACTACTCATGACTTTTTATGCAGACAAGTTTGATTTTTTCACTATATTCCTCTTTTAACCCTCCAAAAAACTAGTGTTCTTACGAAAAGTACTACAAATTTGTGTTTGGCGGAAAGAACAAACCGTTAGCTAAAAAATGACACCAAAATTTTAGTAATCGGATAGAAATTGTGGCCACAGTGAGCAATCAAAGCCAGAGATCTGCCAAGGAAATTGACGTCATTTCAGGGAAATTCATGTGTGTGCCTTCCAGACGCCATAAAAATTAGTATTTTCATGCAAAGTACAACATATTTACCTTTTACGGAAACTACACAAAGCCAGCTAAAAGATGAGACCAAAATTTTAACGATCAAATAAAAACTGTGGCCACAGTAAGAGATCGAAGCTGGAAATCTGCACGAAAAACGCACGTGGTCTAGAATCTCCTATTTCTATACCTCCTGCACGCTAGATAATTTGCCTAAAATATTTTCCGACCACCAAAATACTAGTTTGGGTTAAGCCTTTAAATTAAAAATTATAAAACCGGAATTCGCACGTTTAAGGGGAGAAAAATCCATTTAAAGTTTTAGGGAGGTGACACGTAAAAATTTGGAAATTTTTTGGCTTTAAACCACTAAAACTGCCCTTAAACTTTACCAAACTGCCACAAATTTATACTTTTTGAAAAGTTCAGACGCTAATCTATCTTTCAGTATCAAAATATTGCAAATCGGCTAGTAAACCTGGCCACAGGAATGCGATAAAGGGAAAAAGTTCCCAAAACCTGCCCCCCAAAAATATACTATCTCGCTTGTTATATCACTTAGGAAAGCCGTTTTTGTTTTGGTTTATTTCTTTTCACTCATATATCACTTATAAACAGTGAAAAGTTTTCTGCAAACTACTCATGACATTTTATGCAGACAAGTTTGATTTTTTCACTATATTCCTCTTTTAACCCTCCTAAAAACTAGTGTTCTTACGAAAAGTACTACAGATTTGAGTTTGGCGGAAAGAACAAACCGTTAGCTAAAAAATGACACCAATATTTTAGTAATCGGATAGAAATTGTAGCCACAGTGAGCAATCAAAGCCAGAGATCTGCCAAGGAAATTGACGTCATTTCAGGGAAATTCATGTGTATGCCTTCCAGATGCCATAAAAATTAACATTTTCATGCAAAGTACAACATATTTACCTTTTACGGAAACTACACAAAGCCAGCTAAAAGATGAGACCAAAATTTTAACAATCAAATAAAAACTGTGGCCACAGTAAGAGATCGAAGCTGGAAATCTGCACGAAAAACGCACGTGGTCTAGAATCTCCTATTTCTATACCTCCTGCACGCTAGATAATTTGCCTAAAATATTTTCCGACCACCAAAATACTAGTTCGGGTTAAGCCTTTAAATTAAAAATTATAAAACCGGAATTCGCACGTTTAAGGGGAGAAAAATCCATTTAAAGTTTTAGGGAGGTGACACGTAAAAATTTGGAAATTTTTTGGCTTTAAACCACTAAAACTGCCCTTAAACTTTACCAAACTGCCACAAATTTATACTTTTTGAAAAGTTCAGACGCTAATCTATCTTTCAGTATCAAAATATTGCAAATCGGCTAGTAAACCTGGCCACAGGAATGCGATAAAGGGAAAAAGTTCCCAAAACCTGCCCCCCAAAATTATACTATCTCGCTTGTTATATCACTTAGGAAAGCCGTTTTTGTTTTGGTTTATTTCTTTTCACTCATATATCACTTATAAACAGTGAAAAGTTTTCTGCAAACTACTCATGACTTTTTATGCAGACAAGTTTGATTTTTTCACTATATTCCTCTTTTAACCCTCCAAAAAACTAGTGTTCTTACGAAAAGTACTACAAATTTGTGTTTGGCGGAAAGAACAAACCGTTAGCTAAAAAATGACACCAAAATTTTAGTAATCGGATAGAAATTGTGGCCACAGTGAGCAATCAAAGCCAGAGATCTGCCAAGGAAATTGACGTCATTTCAGGGAAATTCATGTGTATGCCTTCCAGGCGCCATAAAAACTATTATTTTCATGCAAAGTACAACATATTTACCTTTTACGGAAACTACACAAAGCCAGCTAAAAGATGAGACCAAAATTTTAACGATCAAATAAAAACTGTGGCCACAGTAAGAGATCGAAGCTGGAAATCTGCACGAAAAACGCACGTGGTCTAGAATCTCCTATTTCTATACCTCCTGCACGCTAGATAATTTGCCTAAAATATTTTCCGACCACCAAAATACTAGCTTGGGTTAAGCCTTTAAATTAAAAATTATAAAACCGGAATTCGCACGTTTAAGGGGAGAAAAATCCATTTAAAGTTTTAGGGAGGTGACACTTAAAAATTTGGAAATTTTTTGGCTTTAAACCACTAAAACTGCCCTTAAACTTTACCAAACTGCCACAAATTTATACTTTTTGAAAAGTTCAGACGCTAATCTATCTTTCAGTATCAAAATATTGCAAATCGGTTAGTAAACCTGGCCACAGGAATGCGATAAAGGGAAAAAGTTCCCAAAACCTGCCCCCCAAAAATATACTATCTCGCTTGTTATATCACTTAGGAAAGCCGTTTTTGTTTTGGTTTATTTCTTTTCACTCATATATCACTTATAAACAGTGAAAAGTTTTCTGCAAACTACTCATGACTTTTTATGCAGACAAGTTTGATTTTTTCACTATATTCCTCTTTTAACCCTCCAAAAAACTAGTGTTCTTACGAAAAGTACTACAAATTTGTGTTTGGCGGAAAGAACAAACCGTTAGCTAAAAAATGACACCAAAATTTTAGTAATCGGATAGAAATTGTGGCCACAGTGAGCAATCAAAGCCAGAGATCTGCCAAGGAAATTGACGTCATTTCAGGGAAATTCATGTGTGTGCCTTCCAGACGCCATAAAAATTAGTATTTTCATGCAAAGTACAACATATTTACCTTTTACGGAAACTACACAAAGCCAGCTAAAAGATGAGACCAAAATTTTAACGATCAAATAAAAACTGTGGCCACAGTAAGAGATCGAAGCTGGAAATCTGCACGAAAAACGCACGTGGTCTAGAATCTCCTATTTCTATACCTCCTGCACGCTAGATAATTTGCCTAAAATATTTTCCGACCACCAAAATACTAGTTTGGGTTAAGCCTTTAAATTAAAAATTATAAAACCGGAATTCGCACGTTTAAGGGGAGAAAAATCCATTTAAAGTTTTAGGGAGGTGACACGTAAAAATTTGGAAATTTTTTGGCTTTAAACCACTAAAACTGCCCTTAAACTTTACCAAACTGCCACAAATTTATACTTTTTGAAAAGTTCAGACGCTAATCTATCTTTCAGTATCAAAATATTGCAAATCGGCTAGTAAACCTGGCCACAGGAATGCGATAAAGGGAAAAAGTTCCCAAAACCTGCCCCCCAAAAATATACTATCTCGCTTGTTATATCACTTAGGAAAGCCGTTTTTGTTTTGGTTTATTTCTTTTCACTCATATATCACTTATAAACAGTGAAAAGTTTTCTGCAAACTACTCATGACATTTTATGCAGACAAGTTTGATTTTTTCACTATATTCCTCTTTTAACCCTCCTAAAAACTAGTGTTCTTACGAAAAGTACTACAGATTTGAGTTTGGCGGAAAGAACAAACCGTTAGCTAAAAAATGACACCAATATTTTAGTAATCGGATAGAAATTGTAGCCACAGTGAGCAATCAAAGCCAGAGATCTGCCAAGGAAATTGACGTCATTTCAGGGAAATTCATGTGTATGCCTTCCAGATGCCATAAAAATTAACATTTTCATGCAAAGTACAACATATTTACCTTTTACGGAAACTACACAAAGCCAGCTAAAAGATGAGACCAAAATTTTAACAATCAAATAAAAACTGTGGCCACAGTAAGAGATCGAAGCTGGAAATCTGCACGAAAAACGCACGTGGTCTAGAATCTCCTATTTCTATACCTCCTGCACGCTAGATAATTTGCCTAAAATATTTTCCGACCACCAAAATACTAGTTCGGGTTAAGCCTTTAAATTAAAAATTATAAAACCGGAATTCGCACGTTTAAGGGGAGAAAAATCCATTTAAAGTTTTAGGGAGGTGACACGTAAAAATTTGGAAATTTTTTGGCTTTAAACCACTAAAACTGCCCTTAAACTTTACCAAACTGCCACAAATTTATACTTTTTGAAAAGTTCAGACGCTAATCTATCTTTCAGTATCAAAATATTGCAAATCGGCTAGTAAACCTGGCCACAGGAATGCGATAAAGGGAAAAAGTTCCCAAAACCTGCCCCCCAAAATTATACTATCTCGCTTGTTATATCACTTAGGAAAGCCGTTTTTGTTTTGGTTTATTTCTTTTCACTCATATATCACTTATAAACAGTGAAAAGTTTTCTGCAAACTACTCATGACTTTTTATCAGACAAGTTTGATTTTTTCACTATATTCCTCTTTTAACCCTCCTAAAAAATAGATTTCTTAAGAAAAGTACTACAAATTTGTGTTTGGCGGAAAGAACAAACCGTTAGCTAAAAAATGACACCAAAATTTTAGTAATCGGATAGAAATTGTGGCCACAGTGAGCAATCAAAGCCAGAGATCTGCCAAGGAAATTGACGTCATTTCAGGGAAATTCATGTGTATGCCTTCCAGGCGCCATAAAAATTAACATTTTCATGCAAAGTACAACATATTTACCTTTTACGGAAACTACACAAAGCCAGCTAAAAGATGAGACCAAAATTTTAACGATCAAATAAAAACTGTGGCCACAGTAAGAGATCGAAGCTGGAAATCTGCACGAAAAACGCACGTGGTCTAGAATCTCCTATTTCTATACCTCCTGCACGCTAGATAATTTGCCTAAAATATTTTCCGACCACCAAAATACTAGTTTGGGTTAAGCCTTTAAATTAAAAATTATAAAACCGGAATTCGCACGTTTAAGGGGAGAAAAATCCATTTAAAGTTTTAGGGAGGTGACACTTAAAAATTTGGAAATTTTTTGGCTTTAAACCACTAAAACTGCCCTTAAACTTTACCAAACTGCCACAAATTTATATTTTTTGAAAAGTTCAGACGCTAATCTATCTTTCAGTATCAAAATATTGCAAATCGGCTAGTAAACCTGGCCACAGGAATGCGATAAAGGGAAAAAGTTCCCAAAACCTGCCCCCCAAAAATATACTATCTCGCTTGTTATATCACTTAGGAAAGCCGTTTTTGTTTTGGTTTATTTCTTTTCACTCATATATCACTTATAAACAGTGAAAAGTTTTCTGCAAACTACTCATGACATTTTATGCAGACAAGTTTGATTTTTTCACTATATTCCTCTTTTAACCCTCCAAAAAACTAGTGTTCTTACGAAAAGTACTACAAATTTGTGTTTGGCGGAAAGAACGAACCGTTAGCTAAAAAATGACACCAAAATTTTAGTAATCGGATAGAAATTGTGGCCACAGTGAGCAATCAAAGCCAGAGATCTGCCAAGGAAATTGACGTCATTTCAGGGAAATTCATGTGTGTGCCTTCCAGACGCCATAAAAATTAGTATTTTCATGCAAAGTACAACATATTTACCTTTTACGGAAACTACACAAAGCCAGCTAAAAGATGAGACCAAAATTTTAACGATCAAATAAAAACTGTGGCCACAGTAAGAGATCGAAGCTGGAAATCTGCACGAAAAACGCACGTGGTCTAGAATCTCCTATTTCTATACCTCCTGCACGCTAGATAATTTGCCTAAAATATTTTCCGACCACCAAAATACTAGTTCGGGTTAAGCCTTTAAATTAAAAATTATAAAACCGGAATTCGCACGTTTAAGGGGAGAAAAATCCATTTAAAGTTTTAGGGAGGTGACACGTAAAAATTTGGAAATTTTTTGGCTTTAAACCACTAAAACTGCCCTTAAACTTTACCAAACTGCCACAAATTTATACTTTTTGAAAAGTTCAGACGCTAATCTATCTTTCAGTATCAAAATATTCCAAATCGGCTAGTAAACCTGGCCACAGGAATGCGATAAAGGGAAAAAGTTCCCAAAACCTGCCCCCCAAAAATATACTATCTCGCTTGTTATATCACTTAGGAAAGCCGTTTTTGTTTTGGTTTATTTCTTTTCACTCATATATCACTTATAAACAGTGAAAAGTTTTCTGCAAACTACTCATGACTTTTTATCAGACAAGTTTGATTTTTTCACTATATTCCTCTTTTAACCCTCTTAAAAAATAGATTTCTTACGAAAAGTACTACAAATTTGTGTTTGGCGGAAAGAACGAACCGTTAGCTAAAAAATGACACCAAAATTTTAGTAATCGGATAGAAATTGTGGCCACAGTGAGCAATCAAAGCCAGAGATCTGCCAAGGAAATTGACGTCATTTCAGGGAAATTCATGTGTATGCCTTCCAGGCGCCATAAAAATTAACATTTTCATGCAAAGTACAACATATTTACCTTTTACGGAAACTACACAAAGCCAGCTTAAAGATGAGACCAAAATTTTAACGATCAAATAAAAACTGTGGCCACAGTAAGAGATCGAAGCTGGAAATCTGCACGAAAAACGCACGTGGTCTAGAATCTCCTATTTCTATACCTCCTGCACGCTAGATAATTTGCCTAAAATATTTTCCGACCACCAAAATACTAGTTTGGGTTAAGCCTTTAAATTAAAAATTATAAAACCGGAATTCGCACGTTTAAGGGGAGAAAAATCCATTTAAAGTTTTAGGGAGGTGACACTTAAAAATTTGGAAATTTTTTGGCTTTAAACCACTAAAACTGCCCTTAAACTTTACCAAACTGCCACAAATTTATATTTTTTGAAAAGTTCAGACGCTAATCTATCTTTCAGTATCAAAATATTGCAAATCGGCTAGTAAACCTGGCCACAGGAATGCGATAAAGGGAAAAAGTTCCCAAAACCTGCCCCCCAAAAATATACTATCTCGCTTGTTATATCACTTAGGAAAGCCGTTTTTGTTTTGGTTTATTTCTTTTCACTCATATATCACTTATAAACAGTGAAAAGTTTTCTGCAAACTACTCATGACTTTTTATGCAGACAAGTTTGATTTTTTCACTATATTCCTCTTTTAACCCTCCAAAAAACTAGTGTTCTTACGAAAAGTACTACAAATTTGTGTTTAGCGGAAAGAACAAACCGTTAGCTAAAAAATGACACCAAAATTTTAGTAATCGGATAGAAATTGTGGCCACAGTGAGCAATCAAAGCCAGAGATCTGCCAAGGAAATTGACGTCATTTCAGGGAAATTCATGTGTGTGCCTTCCAGACGCCATAAAAATTAGTATTTTCATGCAAAGTACAACATATTTACCTTTTACGGAAACTACACAAAGCCAGCTAAAAGATGAGACCAAAATTTGAACGATCAAATAAAAACTGTGGCCACAGTAAGAGATCGAAGCTGGAAATCTGCACGAAAAACGCACGTGGTCTAGAATCTCCTATTTCTATACCTCCTGCACGCTAGATAATTTGCCTAAAATATTTTCCGACCACCAAAATACTAGTTTGGGTTAAGCCTTTAAATTAAAAATTATAAAACCGGAATTCGCACGTTTAAGGGGAGAAAAATCCATTTAAAGTTTTAGGGAGGTGACACTTAAAAATTTGGAAATTTTTTGGCTTTAAACCACTAAAACTGCCCTTAAACTTTACCAAACTGCCACAAACTTATACTTTTTGAAAAGTTCAGACGCTAATCTATCTTTCAATATCAAAATATTGCAAATCGGCTAGTAAACCTGGCCACAGGAATGCGATAAAGGGAAAAAGTTCCCAAAACCTGCCCCCCAAAAATATACTATCTCGCTTGTTATATCACTTAGGAAAGCCGTTTTTGTTTTGGTTTATTTCTTTTCACTCATAAATCACTTATAAACAGTGAAAAGTTTTCTGCAAACTACTCATAACTTTTTATGCAGACAAGTTTGATTTTTCACTATATTCCTCTTTTAACCCTCCTAAAAACTAGTGTTCTTACGAAAAGTACTACAAATTTGTGTTTGACGGAAAGAACAAACCGTTAGCTAAAAAATGACACCAAAATTTTAGTAATCGGATAGAAATTGTGGCCACAGTGAGCAATCAAAGCCAGAGATCTGCCAAGGAAATTGACGTCATTTCAGGGAAATTCATGTGTATGCCTTCCAGACGCCATAAAAATTAGTATTTTCATGCAAAGTACAACATATTTACCTTTTACGGAAACTACACAAAGCCAGCTAAAAGATGAGACCAACATTTTAACGATCAAATAAAAACTGTGGCCACAGTAAGAGATCGAAGCTGGAAATCTGCACGAAAAACGCACGTGGTCTAGAATCTCCTATTTCTATACCTCCTGCACGCTAGATAATTTGCCTAAAATATTTTCCGACCACCAAAATACTAGTTTGGGTTAAGCCTTTAAATTAAAAATTATAAAACCGGAATTCGCACGTTTAAGGGGAGAAAAATCCATTTAAAGTTTTAGGGAGGTGACACGTAAAAATTTGGAAATTTTTTGGCTTTAAACCACTAAAACTGCCCTTAAACTTTACCAAACTGCCACAAATTTATACTTTTTGAAAAGTTCAGACGCTAATCTATCTTTCAGTATCAAAATATTGCAAATCAGTTAGTAAACCTGGCCACAGGAATGCGATAAAGGGAAAAAGTTCCCAAAACCTGCCCCCCAAAAATATACTATCTCGCTTGTTATATCACTTAGGAAAGCCGTTTTTGTTTTGGTTTATTTCTTTTCACTCATATATCACTTATAAACAGTGAAAAGTTTTCTGCAAACTACTCATGACTTTTTATCAGACAAGTTTGATTTTTTCACTATATTCCTCTTTTAACCCTCCTAAAAAATAGATTTCTTACGAAAAATGACACCAAAATTTTAGTAATCGGATAGAAATTGTGGCCACAGTGAGCAATCAAAGCCAGAGATCTGCCAAGGAAATTGACGTCATTTCAGGGAAATTCATGTGTATGCCTTCCAGGCGCCATAAAAATTAACATTTTCATGCAAAGTACAACATATTTACCTTTTACGGAAACTACACAAAGCCAGCTAAAAGATGAGACCAAAATTTTAACGATCAAATAAAAACTGTGGCCACAGTAAGAGATCGAAGCTGGAAATCTGCACGAAAAACGCACATGGTCTAGAATCTCCTATTTCTATACCTCCTGCACGCTAGATAATTTGCCTAAAATATTTTCCGACCACCAAAATACTAGTTCGGGTTAAGCCTTTAAATTAAAAATTATAAAACCGGAATTCGCACGTTTAAGGGGAGAAAAATCCATTTAAAGTTTTAGGGAGGTGACACTTAAAAATTTGGAAATTTTTTGGCTTTAAACCACTAAAACTGCCCTTAAACTTTACCAAACTGCCACAAATTTATACTTTTTGAAAAGTTCAGACGCTAATCTATCTTTCAGTATCAAAATATTGCAAATCGGCTAGTAAACCTGGCCACAGGAATGCGATAAAGGGAAAAAGTTCCCAAAACCTGCCCCCCAAAAATATACTATCTCGCTTGTTATATCACTTAGGAAAGCCGTTTTTGTTTTGGTTTATTTCTTTTTACTCATATATCACTTATAAATAGTGAAAAGTTTTCTGCAAACTACTCATGACTTTTTATGCAGACAAGTTTGATTTTTTCACTATATTCCTCTTTTAACCCTCCAAAAAACTAGTGTTCTTACGAAAAGTACTACAAATTTGTGTTTGGCGGAAAGAACGAACCGTTAGCTAAAAAATGACACCAAAATTTTAGTAATCGGATAGAAATTGTGGCCACAGTGAGCAATCAAAGCCAGAGATCTGCCAAGGAAATTGACGTCATTTCAGGGAAATTCATGTGTGTGCCTTCCAGACGCCATAAAAATTAGTATTTTCATGCAAAGTACAACATATTTACCTTTTACGGAAACTACACAAAGCCAGCTAAAAGATGAGACCAAAATTTGAACGATCAAATAAAAACTGTGGCCACAGTAAGAGATCGAAGCTGGAAATCTGCACGAAAAACGCACGTGGTCTAGAATCTCCTATTTCTATACCTCCTGCACGCTAGATAATTTGCCTAAAATATTTTCCGACCACCAAAATACTAGTTTGGGTTAAGCCTTTAAATTAAAAATTATAAAACCGGAATTCGCACGTTTAAGGGGAGAAAAATCCATTTAAAGTTTTAGGGAGGTGACACTTAAAAATTTGGAAATTTTTTGGCTTTAAACCACTAAAACTGCCCTTAAACTTTACCAAACTGCCACAAATTTATATTTTTTGAAAAGTTCAGACGCTAATCTATCTTTCAGTATCAAAATATTGCAAATCGGCTAGTAAACCTGGCCACAGGAATGCGATAAAGGGAAAAAGTTCCCAAAACCTGCCCCCCAAAAATATACTATCTCGCTTGTTATATCACTTAGGAAAGCCGTTTTTGTTTTGGTTTATTTCTTTTCACTCATATATCACTTATAAACAGTGAAAAGTTTTCTGCAAACTACTCATGACATTTTATGCAGACAAGTTTGATTTTTTCACTATATTCCTCTTTTAACCCTCCTAAAAAATAGATTTCTTACGAAAAGTACTACAAATTTGTGTTTGGCGGAAAGAACAAACCGTTAGCTAAAAAATGACACCAAAATTTTAGTAATCGGATAGAAATTGTGGCCACAGTGAGCAATCAAAGCCAGAGATCTGCCAAGGAAATTGACGTCATTTCAGGGAAATTCATGTGTATGCCTTCCAGGCGCCATAAAAATTAACATTTTCATGCAAAGTACAACATATTTACCTTTTACGGAAACTACACAAAGCCAGCTAAAAGATGAGACCAAAATTTTAACGATCAAATAAAAACTGTGGCCACAGTAAGAGATCGAAGCTGGAAATCTGCACAAAAAACGCACATGGTCTAGAATCTCCTATTTCTATACCTCCTGCACGCTAGATAATTTGCCTAAAATATTTTCCGACCACCAAAATACTAGTTCGGGTTAAGCCCTTAAATTAAAAATTATAAAACCGGAATTCGCACGTTTAAGGGGAGAAAAATCCATTTAAAGTTTTAGGGAGGTGACACTTAAAAATTTGGAAATTTTTTGGCTTTAAACCACTAAAACTGCCCTTAAACTTTACCAAACTGCCACAAATTTATACTTTTTGAAAAGTTCAGACGCTAATCTATCTTTCAGTATCAAAATATTGCAAATCAGTTAGTAAACCTGGCCACAGGAATGCGATAAAGGGAAAAAGTTCCCAAAACCTGCCCCCCAAAAATATACTATCTCGCTTGTTATATCACTTAGGAAAGCCGTTTTTGTTTTGGTTTATTTCTTTTCACTCATATATCACTTATAAACAGTGAAAAGTTTTCTGCAAACTACTCATGACTTTTTATCAGACAAGTTTGATTTTTTCACTATATTCCTCTTTTAACCCTCCTAAAAAATAGATTTCTTACGAAAAGTACTACAAATTTGTGTTTGGCGGAAAGAACAAACCGTTAGCTAAAAAATGACACCAAAATTTTAGTAATCGGATAGAAATTGTGGCCACAGTGAGCAATCAAAGCCAGAGATCTGCCAAGGAAATTGACGTCATTTCAGGGAAATTCATGTGTATGCCTTCCAGGCGCCATAAAAATTAACATTTTCATGCAAAGTACAACATATTTACCTTTTACGGAAACTACACAAAGCCAGCTAAAAGATGAGACCAAAATTTTAACGATAAAATAAAACTGTGGCCACAGTAAGAGATCGAAGCTGGAAATCTGCACGAAAAACGCACGTGGTCTAGAATCTCCTATTTCTATACCTCCTGCACGCTAGATAATTTGCCTAAAATATTTTCCGACCACCAAAATACTAGTTTGGGTTAAGCCTTTAAATTAAAAATTATAAAACCGGAATTCGCACGTTTAAGGGGAGAAAAATCCATTTAAAGTTTTAGGGAGGTGACACGTAAAAATTTGGAAATTTTTTGGCTTTAAACCACTAAAACTGCCCTTAAACTTTACCAAACTGCCACAAATTTATACTTTTTGAAAAGTTCAGACGCTAATCTATCTTTCAGTATCAAAATATTGCAAATCGGCTAGTAAACCTGGCCACAGGAATGCGATAAAGGGAAAAAGTTCCCAAAACCTGCCCCCCAAAAATATACTATCTCGCTTGTTATATCACTTAGGAAAGCCGTTTTTGTTTTGGTTTATTTCTTTTTACTCATATATCACTTATAAACAGTGAAAAGTTTTCTGCAAACTACTCATGACTTTTTATGCAGACAAGTTTGATTTTTTCACTATATTCCTCTTTTAACCCTCCAAAAAACTAGTGTTCTTACGAAAAGTACTACAAATTTGTGTTTGGCGGAAAGAACGAACCGTTAGCTAAAAAATGACACCAAAATTTTAGTAATCGGATAGAAATTGTGGCCACAGTGAGCAATCAAAGCCAGAGATCTGCCAAGGAAATTGACGTCATTTCAGGGAAATTCATGTGTGTGCCTTCCAGACGCCATAAAAATTAGTATTTTCATGCAAAGTACAACATATTTACCTTTTACGGAAACTACACAAAGCCAGCTAAAAGATGAGACCAAAATTTTAACGATCAAATAAAAACTGTGGCCACAGTAAGAGATCGAAGCTGGAAATCTGCACGAAAAACGCACGTGGTCTAGAATCTCCTATTTCTATACCTCCTGCACGCTAGATAATTTGCCTAAAATATTTTCCGACCACCAAAATACTAGTTTGGGTTAAGCCTTTAAATTAAAAATTATAAAACCGGAATTCGCACGTTTAAGGGGAGAAAAATCCATTTAAAGTTTTAGGGAGGTGACACTTAAAAATTTGGAAATTTTTTGGCTTTAAACCACTAAAACTGCCCTTAAACTTTACCAAACTGCCACAAATTTATACTTTTTGAAAAGTTCAGACGCTAATCTATCTTTCAATATCAAAATATTGCAAATCGGCTAGTAAACCTGGCCACAGGAATGCGATAAAGGGAAAAAGTTCCCAAAACCTGCCCCCCAAAAATATACTATCTCGCTTGTTATATCACTTAGGAAAGCCGTTTTTGTTTTGGTTTATTTCTTTTCACTCATATATCACTTATAAACAGTGAAAAGTTTTCTGCAAACTTCTCATGACTTTTTATGCAGACAAGTTTGATTTTTTCACTATATTCCTCTTTTAACCCTCCTAAAAACTAGTGTTCTTACGAAAAGTACTACAAATTTGTGTTTGACGGAAAGAACAAACCGTTAGCTAAAAAATGACACCAAAATTTTAGTAATCGGATAGAAATTGTGGCCACAGTGAGCAATCAAAGCCAGAGATCTGCCAAGGAAATTGACGTCATTTCAGGGAAATTCATGTGTATGCCTTCCAGACGCCATAAAAATTAGTATTTTCATGCAAAGTACAACATATTTACCTTTTACGGAAACTACACAAAGCCAGCTAAAAGATGAGACCAAAATTTTAACGATCAAATAAAAACTGTGGCCACAGTAAGAGATCGAAGCTGGAAATCTGCACGAAAAACGCACGTGGTCTAGAATCTCCTATTTCTATACCTCCTGCACGCTAGATAATTTGCCTAAAATATTTTCCGACCACCAAAATACTAGTTCGGGTTAAGCCTTTAAATTAAAAATTATAAAACCGGAATTCGCACGTTTAAGGGGAGAAAAATCCATTTAAAGTTTTAGGGAGGTGACACTTAAAAATTTGGAAATTTTTTGGCTTTAAACCACTAAAACTGCCCTTAAACTTTACCAAACTGCCACAAATTTATACTTTTTGAAAAGTTCAGACGCTAATCTATCTTTCAGTATCAAAATATTGCAAATCGGCTAGTAAACCTGGCCACAGGAATGCGATAAAGGGAAAAAGTTCCCAAAACCTGCCCCCCAAAAATATACTATCTCGCTTGTTATATCACTTAGGAAAGCCGTTTTTGTTTTGGTTTATTTCTTTTCACTCATACATCACTTATAAACAGTGAAAAGTTTTCTGCAAACTACTCATGACATTTTATGCAGACAAGTTTGATTTTTTCACTATATTCCTCTTTTAACCCTCCTAAAAACTAGTGTTCTTACGAAAAGTACTACAGATTTGTGTCTGGCGGAAAGAATAAACCGTTAGCTAAAAAATGACACCAATATTTTAGTAATCGGAGAGAAATTGTAGCCACAGTGAGCAATCAAAGCCAGAGATCTGCCAAGGAAATTGACGTCATTTCAGGGAAATTCATGTGTATGCCTTCCAGATGCCATAAAAATTAACATTTTCATGCAAAGTACAACATATTTACCTTTTACGGAAACTACACAAAGCCGGCTAAAAGATGAGACCAAAATTTTAACGATCAAATAAAAACTGTGGCCACAGTAAGAGATCGAAGCTGGAAATCTGCACGAAAAACGCACGTGGTCTAGAATCTCCTATTTCTATACCTCCTGCACGCTAGATAATTTGCCTAAAATATTTTCCGACCACCAAAATACTAGTTTGGGTTAAGCCTTTAAATTAAAAATTATAAAACCGGAATTCGCACGTTTAAGGGGAGAAAAATCCATTTAAAGTTTTAGGGAGGTGACACTTAAAAATTTGGAAATTTTTTGGCTTTAAACCACTAAAACTGCCCTTAAACTTTACCAAACTGCCACAAATTTATACTTTTTGAAAAGTTCAGACGCTAATCTATCTTTCAGTATCAAAATATTGCAAATCGGCTAGTAAACCTGGCCACAGGAATGCGATAAAGGGAAAAAGTTCCCAAAACCTGCCCCCCAAAAATATACTATCTCGCTTGTTATATCACTTAGGAAAGCCGTTTTTGTTTTGGTTTATTTCTTTTCATTTATATATCACTTATAAACAGTGAAAAGTTTTCTGCAAACTACTCATGACTTTTTATGCAGACAAGTTTGATTTTTTCACTATATTCCTCTTTTAACCCTTCCTAAAAACTAGTGTTCTTACGAAAAGTACTACAAATTTGTGTTTGGCGGAAAGAACGAACCGTTAGCTAAAAAATGACACCAAAATTTTAGTAATCGGATAGAAATTGTGGCCACAGTGAGCAATCAAAGCCAGAGATCTGCCAAGGAAATTGACGTCATTTCAGGGAAATTCATGTGTGTGCCTTCCAGACGCCATAAAAATTAGTATTTTCATGCAAAGTACAACATATTTACCTTTTACGGAAACTACACAAAGCCAGCTAAAAGATGAGACCAAAATTTGAACGATCAAATAAAAACTGTGGCCACAGTAAGAGATCGAAGCTGGAAATCTGCACGAAAAACGCACGTGGTCTAGAATCTCCTATTTCTATACCTCCTGCACGCTAGATAATTTGCCTAAAATATTTTCCGACCACCAAAATACTAGTTTGGGTTAAGCCTTTAAATTAAAAATTATAAAACCGGAATTCGCACGTTTAAGGGGAGAAAAATCCATTTAAAGTTTTAGGGAGGTGACACTTAAAAATTTGGAAATTTTTTGGCTTTAAACCACTAAAACTGCCCTTAAACTTTACCAAACTGCCACAAACTTATACTTTTTGAAAAGTTCAGACGCTAATCTATCTTTCAATATCAAAATATTGCAAATCGGCTAGTAAACCTGGCCACAGGAATGCGATAAAGGGAAAAAGTTCCCAAAACCTGCCCCCCAAAAATATACTATCTCGCTTGTTATATCACTTAGGAAAGCCGTTTTTGTTTTGGTTTATTTCTTTTCACTCATATATCACTTATAAACAGTGAAAAGTTTTCTGCAAACTACTCATGACTTTTTATCAGACAAGTTTGATTTTTTCACTATATTCCTCTTTTAACCCTCCTAAAAAATAGATTTCTTACGAAAAGTACTACAAATTTGTGTTTGGCGGAAAGAACAAACCGTTAGCTAAAAAATGACACCAAAATTTTAGTAATCGGATAGAAATTGTGGCCACAGTGAGCAATCAAAGCCAGAGATCTGCCAAGGAAATTGACGTCATTTCAGGGAAATTCATGTGTATGCCTTCCAGGCGCCATAAAAATTAACATTTTCATGCAAAGTACAACATATTTACCTTTTACGGAAACTACACAAAGCCAGCTAAAAGATGAGACCAAAATTTTAACGATCAAATAAAAACTGTGGCCACAGTAAGAGATCGAAGCTGGAAATCTGCACGAAAAACGCACATGGTCTAGAATCTCCTATTTCTATACCTCCTGCACGCTAGATAATTTGCCTAAAATATTTTCCGACCACCAAAATACTAGTTCGGGTTAAGCCTTTAAATTAAAAATTATAAAACCGGAATTCGCACGTTTAAGGGGAGAAAAATCCATTTAAAGTTTTAGGGAGGTGACACTTAAAAATTTGGAAATTTTTTGGCTTTAAACCACTAAAACTGCCCTTAAACTTTACCAAACTGCCACAAATTTATACTTTTTGAAAAGTTCAGACGCTAATCTATCTTTCAGTATCAAAATATTGCAAATCGGCTAGTAAACCTGGCCACAGGAATGCGATAAAGGGAAAAAGTTCCCAAAACCTGCCCCCCAAAAATATACTATCTCGCTTGTTATATCACTTAGGAAAGCCGTTTTTGTTTTGGTTTATTTCTTTTTACTCATATATCACTTATAAACAGTGAAAAGTTTTCTGCAAACTACTCATGACTTTTTATGCAGACAAGTTTGATTTTTTCACTATATTCCTCTTTTAACCCTCCAAAAAACTAGTGTTCTTACGAAAAGTACTACAAATTTGTGTTTGGCGGAAAGAACGAACCGTTAGCTAAAAAATGACACCAAAATTTTAGTAATCGGATAGAAATTGTGGCCACAGTGAGCAATCAAAGCCAGAGATCTGCCAAGGAAATTGACGTCATTTCAGGGAAATTCATGTGTGTGCCTTCCAGACGCCATAAAAATTAGTATTTTCATGCAAAGTACAACATATTTACCTTTTACGGAAACTACACAAAGCCAGCTAAAAGATGAGACCAAAATTTTAACGATCAAATAAAAACTGTGGCCACAGTAAGAGATCGAAGCTGGAAATCTGCACGAAAAACGCACGTGGTCTAGAATCTCCTATTTCTATACCTCCTGCACGCTAGATAATTTGCCTAAAATATTTTCCGACCACCAAAATACTAGTTTGGGTTAAGCCTTTAAATTAAAAATTATAAAACCGGAATTCGCACGTTTAAGGGGAGAAAAATCCATTTAAAGTTTTAGGGAGGTGACACTTAAAAATTTGGAAATTTTTTGGCTTTAAACCACTAAAACTGCCCTTAAACTTTACCAAACTGCCACAAACTTATACTTTTTGAAAAGTTCAGACGCTAATCTATCTTTCAATATCAAAATATTGCAAATCGGCTAGTAAACCTGGCCACAGGAATGCGATAAAGGGAAAAAGTTCCCAAAACCTGCCCCCCAAAAATATACTATCTCGCTTGTTATATCACTTAGGAAAGCCGTTTTTGATTTGGTTTATTTCTTTTCACTCATATATCACTTATAAACAGTGAAAAGTTTTCTGCAAACTACTCATGACTTTTTATGCAGACAAGTTTGATTTTTTCACTATATTCCTCTTTTAACCCTCCTAAAAACTAGTGTTCTTACGAAAAGTACTACAAATTTGTGTTTGACGGAAAGAACAAACCGTTAGCTAAAAAATGACACCAAAATTTTAGTAATCGGATAGAAATTGTGGCCACAGTGAGCAATCAAAGCCAGAGATCTGCCAAGGAAATTGACGTCATTTCAGGGAAATTCATGTGTATGCCTTCCAGACGCCATAAAAATTAGTATTTTCATGCAAAGTACAACATATTTACCTTTTACGGAAACTACACAAAGCCAGCTAAAAGATGAGACCAAAATTTTAACGATCAAATAAAAACTGTGGCCACAGTAAGAGATCGAAGCTGGAAATCTGCACGAAAAACGCACGTGGTCTAGAATCTCCTATTTCTATACCTCCTGCACGCTAGATAATTTGCCTAAAATATTTTCCGACCACCAAAATACTAGTTCGGGTTAAGCCTTTAAATTAAAAATTATAAAACCGGAATTCGCACGTTTAAGGGGAGAAAAATCCATTTAAAGTTTTAGGGAGGTGACACGTAAAAATTTGGAAATTTTTTGGCTTTAAACCACTAAAACTGCCCTTAAACTTTACCAAACTGCCACAAATTTATACTTTTTGAAAAGTTCAGACGCTAATCTATCTTTCAGTATCAAAATATTGCAAATCGGCTAGTAAACCTGGCCACAGGAATGCGATAAAGGGAAAAAGTTCCCAAAACCTGCCCCCCAAAAATATACTATCTCGCTTGTTATATCACTTAGGAAAGCCGTTTTTGTTTTGGTTTATTTCTTTTCACTCATATATCACTTATAAACAGTGAAAAGTTTTCTGCAAACTACTCATGACATTTTATGCAGACAAGTTTGATTTTTTCACTATATTCCTCTTTTAACCCTCCTAAAAACTAGTGTTCTTACGAAAAGTACTACAGATTTGTGTCTGGCGGAAAGAATAAACCGTTAGCTAAAAAATGACACCAATATTTTAGTAATCGGAGAGAAATTGTAGCCACAGTGAGCAATCAAAGCCAGAGATCTGCCAAGGAAATTGACGTCATTTCAGGGAAATTCATGTGTATGCCTTCCAGATGCCATAAAAATTAACATTTTCATGCAAAGTACAACATATTTACCTTTTACGGAAATTACACAAAGCCGGCTAAAAGATGAGACCAAAATTTTAACGATCAAATAAAAACTGTGGCCACAGTAAGAGATCGAAGCTGGAAATCTGCACGAAAAACGCACGTGGTCTAGAATCTCCTATTTCTATACCTCCTGCACGCTAGATAATTTGCCTAAAATATTTTTCGACCACCAAAATACTAGTTTGGGTTAAGCCTTTAAATTAAAAATTATAAAACCGGAATTCGCACGTTTAAGGGGAGAAAAATCCATTTAAAGTTTTAGGGAGGTGACACTTAAAAATTTGGAAATTTTTTGGCTTTAAACCACTAAAACTGCCCTTAAACTTTACCAAACTGCCACAAATTTATACTTTTTGAAAAGTTCAGACGCTAATCTATCTTTCAGTATCAAAATATTGCAAATCGGCTAGTAAACCTGGCCACAGGAATGCGATAAAGGGAAAAAGTTCCCAAAACCTGCCCCCCAAAAATATACTATCTCGCTTGTTATATCACTTAGGAAAGCCGTTTTTGTTTTGGTTTATTTCTTTTCATTCATATATCACTTATAAACAGTGAAAAGTTTTCTGCAAACTACTCATGACTTTTTATGCAGACGTTTGATTTTTTCACTATATTCCTCTTTTAACCCTCCAAAAAACTAGTGTTCTTACGAAAAGTACTACAAATTTGTGTTTGGCGGAAAGAATAAACCGTTAGCTAAAAAATGACACCAAAATTTTAGTAATCGGATAGAAATTGTGGCCACAGTGAGCAATCAAAGCCAGAGATCTGCCAAGGAAATTGACGTCATTTCAGGGAAATTCATGTGTGTGCCTTCCAGACGCCATAAAAATTAACATTTTCATGCAAAGTACAACATATTTACCTTTTACGGAAACTACACAAAGCCGGCTAAAAGATGAGACCAAAATTTTAACGATCAAATAAAAACTGTGGCCACAGTAAGAGATCGAACCTGGAAATCTGCACGAAAAACGCACGTGGTCTAGAATCTCCTATTTCTATACCTCCTGCACGCTAGATAATTTGCCTAAAATATTTTCCGACCACCAAAATACTAGTTCGGGTTAAGCCTTTAAATTAAAAATTATAAAACCGGAACTCGCACGTTTAAGGGGAGAAAAATCCATTTAAAGTTTTAGGGAGGTGACACTTAAAAATTTGGAAATTTTTTGGCTTTAAACCACTAAAACTGCCCTTAAACTTTACCAAACTGCCACAAATTTATACTTTTTGAAAAGTTCAGACGCTAATCTATCTTTCAGTATCAAAATATTGCAAATCGGCTAGTAAACCTGGCCACAGGAATGCGATAAAGGGAAAAAGTTCCCAAAACCTGCCCCCCAAAAATATACTATCTCGCTTGTTATATCACTTAGGAAAGCCGTTTTTGTTTTGGTTTATTTCTTTTCACTCATATATCACTTATAAACAGTGAAAAGTTTTCTGCAAACTACTCATGACATTTTATGCAGACAAGTTTGATTTTTTCACTATATTCCTCTTTTAACCCTCCTAAAAACTAGTGTTCTTACGAAAAGTACTACAAATTTGTGTTTGGCGGTAAGAACAAACCGTTAGCTAAAAAATGACACCAACATTTTAGTAATCGGATAGAAATTGTGGCCACAGTGAGCAATCAAAGCCAGAGATCTGCCAAGGAAATTGACGTCATTTCAGGGAAATTCATGTGTATGCCTTCCAGACGCCATAAAAATTAGTATTTTCATGCAAAGTACAACATATTTACCTTTTACGGAAACTACACAAAGCCAGCTAAAAGATGAGACCAAAATTTTAACGATCAAATAAAAACTGTGGCCACAGTAAGAGATCGAAGCTGGAAATCTGCACGAAAAACGCACGTGGTCTAGAATCTCCTATTTCTATACCTCCTGCACGCTAGATAATTTGCCTAAAATATTTTCCGACCACCAAAATACTAGTTTGGGTTAAGCCTTTAAATTAAAAATTATAAAACCGGAATTCGCACGTTTAAGGGGAGAAAAATCCATTTAAAGTTTTAGGGAGGTGACACTTAAAAATTTGGAAATTTTTTGGCTTTAAACCACTAAAACTGCCCTTAAACTTTACCAAACTGCCACAAACTTATACTTTTTGAAAAGTTCAGACGCTAATCTATCTTTCAATATCAAAATATTGCAAATCGGCTAGTAAACCTGGCCACAGGAATGCGATAAAGGGAAAAAGTTCCCAAAACCTGCCCCCCAAAAATATACTATCTCGCTTGTTATATCACTTAGGAAAGCCGTTTTTGTTTTGGTTTATTTCTTTTCACTCATATATCACTTATAATTAGTGAAAAGTTTTCTGCAAACTACTCATGACTTTTTATGCAGACAAGTTTGATTTTTTCACTATATTCCTCTTTTAACCCTCCTAAAAACTAGTGTTCTTACGAAAAGTACTACAAATTTGTGTTTGACGGAAAGAACAAACCGTTAGCTAAAAAATGACACCAAAATTTTAGTAATCGGATAGAAATTGTGGCCACAGTGAGCAATCAAAGCCAGAGATCTGCCAAGGAAATTGACGTCATTTCAGGGAAATTCATGTGTATGCCTTCCAGACGCCATAAAAATTAGTATTTTCATGCAAAGTACAACATATTTACCTTTTACGGAAACTACACAAAGCCAGCTAAAAGATGAGACCAAAATTTTAACGATCAAATAAAAACTGTGGCCACAGTAAGAGATCGAAGCTGGAAATCTGCACGAAAAACGCACGTGGTCTAGAATCTCCTATTTCTATACCTCCTGCACGCTAGATAATTTGCCTAAAATATTTTCCGACCACCAAAATACTAGTTTGGGTTAAGCCTTTAAATTAAAAATTATAAAACCGGAATTCGCACGTTTAAGGGGAGAAAAATCCATTTAAAGTTTTAGGGAGGTGACACGTAAAAATTTGGAAATTTTTTGGCTTTAAACCACTAAAACTGCCCTTAAACTTTACCAAACTGCCACAAATTTATACTTTTTGAAAAGTTCAGACGCTAATCTATCTTTCAGTATCAAAATATTGCAAATCGGCTAGTAAACCTGGCCACAGGAATGCGATAAAGGGAAAAAGTTCCCAAAACCTGCCCCCCAAAAATATACTATCTCGCTTGTTATATCACTTAGGAAAGCCGTTTTTGTTTTGGTTTATTTCTTTTCACTCATATATCACTTATAAACAGTGAAAAGTTTTCTGCAAACTACTCATGACTTTTTATCAGACAAGTTTGATTTTTTCACTATATTCCTCTTTTAACCCTCCTAAAAAATAGATTTCTTACGAAAAGTACTACAAATTTGTGTTTGGCGGAAAGAACGAACCGTTAGCTAAAAAATGACACCAAAATTTTAGTAATCGGATAGAAATTGTGGCCACAGTGAGCAAACAAAGCCAGAGATCTGCCAAGGAAATTGACGTCATTTCAGGGAAATTCATGTGTGTGCCTTCCAGACGCCATAAAAATTAGTATTTTCATGCAAAGTACAACATATTTATCTTTTACGGAAACTACACAAAGCCAGCTAAAAGATGAGACCAAAATTTGAACGATCAAATAAAAACTGTGGTCACAGTAAGAGATCGAAGCTGGAAATCTGCACGAAAAACGCACGTGGTCTAGAATCTCCTATTTCTATACCTCCTGCACGCTAGATAATTTGCCTAAAATATTTTCCGACCACCAAAATACTAGTTTGGGTTAAGCCTTTAAATTAAAAATTATAAAACCGGAATTCGCACGTTTAAGGGGAGAAAAATCCATTTAAAGTTTTAGGGAGGTGACACGTAAAAATTTGGAAATTTTTTGGCTTTAAACCACTAAAACTGCCCTTAATCTTTACCAAACTGCCACAAATTTATATTTTTTGAAAAGTTCAGACGCTAATCTATCTTTCAGTATCAAAATATTGCAAATCAGTTAGTAAACCTGGCCACAGGAATGCGATAAAGGGAAAAAGTTCCCAAAACCTGCCCCCCAAAAATATACTATCTCGCTTGTTATATCACTTAGGAAAGCCGTTTTTGTTTTGGTTTATTTCTTTTCACTCATATATCACTTATAAACAGTGAAAAGTTTTCTGCAAACTACTCATGACTTTTTATGCAGACAAGTTTGATTTTTTCACTATATTCCTCTTTTAACCCTCCAAAAAACTAGTGTTCTTACGAAACGTACTACAAATTTGTGTTTGGCGGAAAGAACAAACCGTTAGCTAAAAAATGACACCAAAATTTTAGTAATCGGATAGAAATTGTGGCCACAGTGAGCAATCAAAGCCAGAGATCTGCCAAGGAAATTGACGTCATTTCAGGGAAATTCATGTGTGTGCCTTCCAGACGCCATAAAAATTAGTATTTTCATGCAAAGTACAACATATTTATCTTTTACGGAAACTACACAAAGCCAGCTAAAAGATGAGACCAAAATTTGAACGATCAAATAAAAACTGTGGCCACAGTAAGAGATCGAAGCTGGAAATCTGCACGAAAAACGCACGTGGTCTAGAATCTCCTATTTCTATACCTCCTGCACGCTAGATAATTTGCCTAAAATATTTTCCGACCACCAAAATACTAGTTTGGGTTAAGCCTTTAAATTAAAAATTATAAAACCGGAATTCGCACGTTTAAGGGGAGAAAAATCCATTTAAAGTTTTAGGGAGGTGACACGTAAAAATTTGGAAATTTTTTGGCTTTAAACCACTAAAACTGCCCTTAAACTTTACCAAACTGCCACAAATTTATACTTTTTGAAAAGTTCAGACGCTAATCTATCTTTCAGTATCAAAATATTGCAAATCGGCTAGTAAACCTGGCCACAGGAATGCGATAAAGGGAAAAAGTTCCCAAAACCTGCCCCCCAAAAATATACTATCTCGCTTGTTATATCACTTAGGAAAGCCGTTTTTGTTTTGGTTTATTTCTTTTCACTCATATATCACTTATAAACAGTGAAAAGTTTTCTGCAAACTACTCATGACATTTTATGCAGACAAGTTTGATTTTTTCACTTTATTCCTCTTTTAACCCTCCTAAAAACTAGTGTTCTTACGAAACGTACTACAAATTTGTGTTTGGCGGAAAGAACAAACCGTTAGCTAAAAAATGACACCAAAATTTTAGTAATCGGATAGAAATTGTGGCCACAGTGAGCAATCAAAGCCAGAGATCTGCCAAGGAAATTGACGTCATTTCAGGGAAATTCATGTGTGTGCCTTCCAGACGCCATAAAAATTAGTATTTTCATGCAAAGTACAACATATTTATCTTTTACGGAAACTACACAAAGCCAGCTAAAAGATGAGACCAAAATTTGAACGATCAAATAAAAACTGTGGCCACAGTAAGAGATCGAAGCTGGAAATCTGCACGAAAAACGCACGTGGTCTAGAATCTCCTATTTCTATACCTCCTGCACGCTAGATAATTTGCCTAAAATATTTTCCGACCACCAAAATACTAGCTTGGGTTAAGCCTTTAAATTAAAAATTATAAAACCGGAATTCGCACGTTTAAGGGGAGAAAAATCCATTTAAAGTTTTAGGGAGGTGACACGTAAAAATTTGGAAATTTTTTGGCTTTAAACCACTAAAACTGCCCTTAATCTTTACCAAACTGCCACAAATTTATACTTTTTGAAAAGTTCAGACGCTAATCTATCTTTCAATATCAAAATATTGCAAATCAGTTAGTAAACCTGGCCACAGGAATGCGATAAAGGGAAAAAGTTCCCAAAACCTGCCCCCTAAAAATATACTATCTCGCTTGTTATATCACTTAGGAAAGCCGTTTTTGTTTTGGTTTATTTCTTTTCACTCATATATCACTTATAAACAGTGAAAAGTTTTCTGCAAACTACTCATGACTTTTTATGCAGACAAGTTTGATTTTTTCACTATATTCCTCTTTTAACCCTCCAAAAAACTAGTGTTCTTACGAAACGTACTACAAATTTGTGTTTGGCGGAAAGAACAAACCGTTAGCTAAAAAATGACACCAACATTTTAGTAATCGGATAGAAATTGTGGCCACAGTGAGCAATCAAAGCCAGAGATCTGCCAAGGAAATTGACGTCATTTCAGGGAAATTCATGTGTGTGCCTTCCAGACGCCATAAAAATTAGTATTTTCATGCAAAGTACAACATATTTATCTTTTAGGGAAACTACACAAAGCCAGCTAAAAGATGAGACCAAAATTTGAACGATCAAATAAAAACTGTGGCCACAGTAAGAGATCGAAGCTGGAAATCTGCACGAAAAACGCACGTGGTCTAGAATCTCCTATTTCTATACCTCCTGCACGCTAGATAATTTGCCTAAAATATTTTCCGACCACCAAAATACTAGTTTGGGTTAAGCCTTTAAATTAAAAATTATAAAACCGGAATTCGCACGTTTAAGGGGAGAAAAATCCATTTAAAGTTTTAGGGAGGTGACACGTAAAAATTTGGAAATTTTTTGGCTTTAAACCACTAAAACTGCCCTTAAACTTTACCAAACTGCCACAAATTTATACTTTTTGAAAAGTTCAGACGCTAATCTATCTTTCAGTATCAAAATATTGCAAATCGGCTAGTAAACCTGGCCACAGGAATGCGATAAAGGGAAAAAGTTCCCAAAACCTGCCCCCCAAAAATATACTATCTCGCTTGTTATATCACTTAGGAAAGCCGTTTTTGTTTTGGTTTATTTCTTTTCACTCATATATCACTTATAAACAGTGAAAAGTTTTCTGCAAACTACTCATGACTTTTTATGCAGACAAGTTTGATTTTTTCACTATATTCCTCTTTAACCCTCCTAAAAACTAGTGTTCTTACGAAAAGTACTACAGATTTGTGTTTGGCGGAAAGAATAAACCGTTAGCTAAAAAATGACACCAAAATTTTAGTAATCGGATAGAAATTGTGGCCACAGTGAGCAATCAAAGCCAGAGATCTGCCAAGGAAATTGACGTCATTTCAGGGAAATTCATGTGTATGCCTTCCAGACGCCATAAAAATTAGTATTTTCATGCAAAGTACAACATATTTACCTTTTACGGAAACTACACAAAGCCAGCTAAAAGATGAGACCAAAATTTGAACGATCAAATAAAAACTGTGGCCACAGTAAGAGATCGAACCTGGAAATCTGCACGAAAAACGCACGTGGTCTAGAATCTCCTATTTCTATACCTCCTGCACGCTAGATAATTTGCCTAAAATATTTTCCGACCACCAAAATACTAGTTTGGGTTAAGCCTTTAAATTAAAAATTATAAAACCGGAATTCGCACGTTTAAGGGGAGAAAAATCCATTTAAAGTTTTAGGGAGGTGACACGTAAAAATTTGGAAATTTTTTGGCTTTAAACCACTAAAACTGCCCTTAAACTTTACCAAACTGCCACAAATTTATACTTTTTGAAAAGTTCAGACGCTAATCTATCTTTCAGTATCAAAATATTGCAAATCGGCTAGTAAACCTGGCCACAGGAATGCGATAAAGGGAAAAAGTTCCCAAAACCTGCCCCCCAAAAATATACTATCTCGCTTGTTATATCACTTAGGAAAGCCGTTTTTGTTTTGGTTTATTTCTTTTCACTCATATATCACTTATAAACAGTGAAAAGTTTTCTGCAAACTACTCATGACATTTTATGCAGACAAGTTTGATTTTTTCACTTTATTCCTCTTTTAACCCTCCTAAAAACTAGTGTTCTTACGAAACGTACTACAAATTTGTGTTTGGCGGAAAGAACAAACCGTTAGCTAAAAAATGACACCAAAATTTTAGTAATCGGATAGAAATTGTGGCCACAGTGAGCAATCAAAGCCAGAGATCTGCCAAGGAAATTGACGTCATTTCAGGGAAATTCATGTGTGTGCCTTCCAGACGCCATAAAAATTAGTATTTTCATGCAAAGTACAACATATTTATCTTTTACGGAAACTACACAAAGCCAGCTAAAAGATGAGACCAAAATTTGAACGATCAAATAAAAACTGTGGCCACAGTAAGAGATCGAAGCTGGAAATCTGCACGAAAAACGCACGTGGTCTAGAATCTCCTATTTCTATACCTCCTGCACGCTAGATAATTTGCCTAAAATATTTTCCGACCACCAAAATACTAGTTTGGGTTAAGCCTTTAAATTAAAAATTATAAAACCGGAATTCGCACGTTTAAGGGGAGAAAAATCCATTTAAAGTTTTAGGGAGGTGACACGTAAAAATTTGGAAATTTTTTGGCTTTAAACCACTAAAACTGCCCTTAATCTTTACCAAACTGCCACAAATTTATACTTTTTGAAAAGTTCAGACGCTAATCTATCTTTCAGTATCAAAATATTGCAAATCGGCTAGTAAACCTGGCCACAGGAATGCGATAAAGGGAAAAAGTTCCCAAAACCTGCCCCCCAAAAATATACTATCTCGCTTGTTATATCACTTAGGAAAGCCGTTTTTGTTTTGGTTTATTTCTTTTCACTCATATATCACTTATAAACAGTGAAAAGTTTTCTGCAAACTACTCATGACTTTTTATGCAGACAAGTTTGATTTTTTCACTATATTCCTCTTTTAACCCTCCTAAAAACTAGTGTTCTTACGAAAAGTACTACAGATTTGTGTTTGGCGGAAAGAATAAACCGTTAGCTAAAAAATGACACCAAAATTTTAGTAATCGGATAGAAATTGTGGCCACAGTGAGCAATCAAAGCCAGAGATCTGCCAAGGAAATTGACGTCATTTCAGGGAAATTCATGTGTATGCCTTCCAGACGCCATAAAAATTAGTATTTTCATGCAAAGTACAACATATTTACCTTTTACGGAAACTACACAAAGCCAGCTAAAAGATGAGACCAAAATTTGAACGATCAAATAAAAACTGTGGCCACAGTAAGAGATCGAACCTGGAAATCTGCACGAAAAACGCACGTGGTCTAGAATCTCCTATTTCTATACCTCCTGCACGCTAGATAATTTGCCTAAAATATTTTCCGACCACCAAAATACTAGTTTGGGTTAAGCCTTTAAATTAAAAATTATAAAACCGGAATTCGCACGTTTAAGGGGAGAAAAATCCATTTAAAGTTTTAGGGAGGTGACACGTAAAAATTTGGAAATTTTTTGGCTTTAAACCACTAAAACTGCCCTTAAACTTTACCAAACTGCCACAAATTTATACTTTTTGAAAAGTTCAGACGCTAATCTATCTTTCAGTATCAAAATATTGCAAATCGGCTAGTAAACCTGGCCACAGGAATGCGATAAAGGGAAAAAGTTCCCAAAACCTGCCCCCCAAAAATATACTATCTCGCTTGTTATATCACTTAGGAAAGCCGTTTTTGTTTTGGTTTATTTCTTTTCACTCATATATCACTTATAAACAGTGAAAAGTTTTCTGCAAACTACTCATGACTTTTTATCAGACAAGTTTGATTTTTTCACTATATTCCTCTTTTAACCCTCCTAAAAAATAGATTTCTTACGAAAAGTACTACAAATTTGTGTTTGGCGGAAAGAACGAACCGTTAGCTAAAAAATGACACCAAAATTTTAGTAATCGGATAGAAATTGTGGCCACAGTGAGCAATCAAAGCCAGAGATCTGCCAAGGAAATTGACGTCATTTCAGGGAAATTCATGTGTATGCCTTCCAGGCGCCATAAAAATAACATTTTCATGCAAAGTACAACATATTTACCTTTTACGGAAACTACACAAAGCCAGCTAAAAGATGAGACCAAAATTTTAACGATCAAATAAAAACTGTGGCCACAGTAAGAGATCGAAGCTGGAAATCTGCACGAAAAACGCACGTGGTCTAGAATCTCCTATTTCTATACCTCCTGCACGCTAGATAATTTGCCTAAAATATTTTCCGACCACCAAAATACTAGTTTGGGTTAAGCCTTTAAATTAAAAATTATAAAACCGGAATTCGCACGTTTAAGGGGAGAAAAATCCATTTAAAGTTTTAGGGAGGTGACACTTAAAAATTTGGAAATTTTTTGGCTTTAAACCACTAAAACTGCCCTTAAGCTTTACCAAACTGCCACAAATTTATACTTTTTGAAAAGTTCAGACGCTAATCTATCTTTCAGTATCAAAATATTGCAAATCGGCTAGTAAACCTGGCCACAGGAATGCGATAAAGGGAAAAAGTTCCCAAAACCTGCCCCCCAAAAATATACTATCTCGCTTGTTATATCACTTAGGAAAGCCGTTTTTGTTTTGGTTTATTTCTTATCACTCATATATCACTTATAAACAGTGAAAAGTTTTCTGCAAACTACTCATGACTTTTTATGCAGACAAGTTTGATTTTTTCACTATATTCCTCTTTTAACCCTCCTAAAAAATAGATTTCTTACGAAAAGTACTACAAATTTGTGTTTGGCGGAAAGAACAAACCGTTAGCTAAAAAATGACACCAAAATTTTAGTAATCGGATAGAAATTGTGGCCACAGTGAGCAATCAAAGCCAGAGATCTGCCAAGGAAATTGACGTCATTTCAGGGAAATTCATGTGTATGCCTTCCAGGCGCCATAAAAATAACATTTTCATGCAAAGTACAACATATTTACCTTTTACGGAAACTACACAAAGCCAGCTAAAAGATGAGACCAAAATTTTAACGATCAAATAAAAACTGTGGCCACAGTAAGAGATCGAAGCTGGAAATCTGCACGAAAAACGCACGTGGTCTAGAATCTCCTATTTCTATACCTCCTGCACGCTAGATAATTTGCCTAAAATATTTTCCGACCACCAAAATACTAGTTTGGGTTAAGCCTTTAAATTAAAAATTATAAAACCGGAATTCGCACGTTTAAGGGGAGAAAAATCCATTTAAATTTTTAGGGAGGTGACACTTAAAAATTTGGAAATTTTTTGGCTTTAAACCACTAAAACTGCCCTTAAGCTTTACCAAACTGCCACAAATTTATACTTTTTGAAAAGTTCAGACGCTAATCTATCTTTCAGTATCAAAATATTGCAAATCGGCTAGTAAACCTGGCCACAGGAATGCGATAAAGGGAAAAAGTTCCCAAAACCTGCCCCCCAAAAATATACTATCTCGCTTGTTATATCACTTAGGAAAGCCGTTTTTGTTTTGGTTTATTTCTTTTCACTCATATATCACTTATAAACAGTGAAAAGTTTTCTGCAAACTACTCATGACTTTTTATGCAGACAAGTTTGATTTTTTCACTATATTCCTCTTTTAACCCTCCTAAAAAATAGATTTCTTACGAAAAGTACTACAAATTTGTGTTTGGCGGAAAGAACAAACCGTTAGCTAAAAAATGACACCAAAATTTTAGTAATCGGATAGAAATTGTGGCCACAGTGAGCAATCAAAGCCAGAGATCTGCCAAGGAAATTGACGTCATTTCAGGGAAATTCATGTGTGTGCCTTCCAGACGCCATAAAAATTAGTATTTTCATGCAAAGTACAACATATTTACCTTTTACGAAAACTACACAAAGCCAGCTAAAAGATGAGACCAACATTTTAACGATCAAATAAAAACTGTGGCCACAGTAAGAGATCGAAGCTGGAAATCTGCACGAAAAACGCACGTGGTCTAGAATCTCCTATTTCTATACCTCCTGCACGCTAGATAATTTGCCTAAAATATTTTCCGACCACCAAAATACTAGTTTGGGTTAAGCCTTTAAATTAAAAATTATAAAACCGGAATTCGCACGTTTAAGGGGAGAAAAATCCATTTAAAGTTTTAGGGAGGTGACACGTAAAAATTTGGAAATTTTTTGGCTTTAAACCACTAAAACTGCCCTTAAACTTTACCAAACTGCCACAAATTTATACTTTTTGAAAAGTTCAGACGCTAATCTATCTTTCAGTATCAAAATATTGCAAATCGGCTAGTAAACCTGGCCACAGGAATGCGATAAAGGGAAAAAGTTCCCAAAACCTGCCCCCCAAAAATATACTATCTCGCTTGTTATATCACTTAGGAAAGCCGTTTTTGTTTTGGTTTATTTCTTTTCACTCATATATCACTTATAAACAGTGAAAAGTTTTCTGCAAACTACTCATGACTTTTTATCAGACAAGTTTGATTTTTTCACTATATTCCTCTTTTAACCCTCCTAAAAAATAGATTTCTTACGAAAAGTACTACAAATTTGTGTTTGACGGAAAGAACGAACCGTTAGCTAAAAAATGACACCAAAATTTTAGTAATCGGATAGAAATTGTGGCCACAGTGAGCAATCAAAGCCAGAGATCTGCCAAGGAAATTGACGTCATTTCAGGGAAATTCATGTGTATGCCTTCCAGGCGCCATAAAAATAACATTTTCATGCAAAGTACAACATATTTACCTTTTAAGGAAACTACACAAAGCCAGCTAAAAGATGAGACCAAAATTTGAACGATCAAATAAAAACTGTGGCCACAGTAAGAGATCGAAGCTGGAAATCTGCACGAAAAACGCACGTGGTCTAGAATCTCCTATTTCTATACCTCCTGCACGCTAGATAATTTGCCTAAAATATTTTCCGACCACCAAAATACTAGTTTGGGTTAAGCCTTTAAATTAAAAATTATAAAACCGGAATTCGCACGTTTAAGGGGAGAAAAATCCATTTAAAGTTTTAGGGAGGTGACACGTAAAAATTTGGAAATTTTTTGGCTTTAAACCACTAAAACTGCCCTTAAACTTTACCAAACTGCCACAAATTTATACTTTTTGAAAAGTTCAGACGCTAATCTATCTTTCAGTATCAAAATATTGCAAATCAGTTAGTAAACCTGGCCACAGGAATGCGATAAAGGGAAAAAGTTCCCAAAACCTGCCCCCCAAAAATATACTATCTCGCTTGTTATATCACTTAGGAAAGCCGTTTTTGTTTTGGTTTATTTCTTTTCACTCATTTATCACTTATAAACAGTGAAAAGTTTTCTGCAAACTACTCATGACTTTTTATCAGACAAGTTTGATTTTTTCACTATATTCCTCTTTTAACCCTCCTAAAAAATAGATTTCTTACGAAAAGTACTACAAATTTGTGTTTGGCGGAAAGAACAAACCGTTAGCTAAAAAATGACACCAAAATTTTAGTAATCGGATAGAAATTGTGGCCACAGTGAGCAATCAAAGCCAGAGATCTGCCAAGGAAATTGACGTCATTTCAGGGAAATTCATGTGTATGCCTTCCAGGCGCCATAAAAAATAACATTTTCATGCAAAGTACAACATATTTACCTTTTACGGAAACTACACAAAGCCAGCTAAAAGATGAGACCAAAATTTTAACGATCAAATAAAAACTGTGGCCACAGTAAGAGATCGAAGCTGGAAATCTGCACGAAAAACGCACGTGGTCTAGAATCTCCTATTTCTATACCTCCTGCACGCTAGATAATTTGCCTAAAATATTTTCCGACCACCAAAATACTAGTTTGGGTTAAGCCTTTAAATTAAAAATTATAAAACCGGAATTCGCACGTTTAAGGGGAGAAAAATCCATTTAAAGTTTTAGGGAGGTGACACGTAAAAATTTGGAAATTTTTTGGCTTTAAACCACTAAAACTGCCCTTAAACTTTACCAAACTGCCACAAATTAATACTTTTTGAAAAGTTCAGACGCTAATCTATCTTTCAGTATCAAAATATTGCAAATCGGCTAGTAAACCTGGCCACAGGAATGCGATAAAGGGAAAAAGTTCCCAAAACCTGCCCCCCAAAAATATACTATCTCGCTTGTTATATCACTTAGGAAAGCCGTTTTTGTTTTGGTTTATTTCTTTTCACTCATATATCACTTATAAACAGTGAAAAGTTTTCTGCAAACTACTCATGACTTTTTATGCAGACAAGTTTGATTTTTTCACTATATTCCTCTTTTAACCCTCCTAAAAACTAGTGTTCTTACGAAAAGTACTACAAATTTGTGTTTGATGGAAAGAACAAACCGTTAGCTAAACAAGTTGGGTAAACAGACCTACGCTCATGTCAGAAGGGTTTTGTATTCAATTTACAAAATGCAGTCACCAGATTGAATAAAGTCAAGAAGCATGTCAATGACGATTTTATTGGAGAAAATATGAAATTCGAAGATCATACTATTATTAACAAAGTTGAACGAATTTAGACTTTTGAGGTCATAAATATCTCCCTTGATGATTATTTCAGATGTCCATTCGTGAGGGAGGAAGCCACATTTTTCATGTATTTCCCCCCTGTGCCCCACTGAAGCCGAAACTGACAGTTTAAGAACTGTTTTGAAAAGCTCCCATGAAAACTTTCATTTCATACTCATATCGGCTGCGTTTGATGAATTTTTTTTTCAGGGGCCACCCTCGTGTACTGTTATCATCGATTCATGGCCAATTTTTTCGAATCCTAGAGTTGTTACAAAGCCCTTTTGCTAGGAGCTCTCTCCCACCTCCTTGACTTGTTTCACTTATGAGTATCAATTGTAGGTACTCATCTTCAGTCATTCATTAAATTGAATCAAGTGTTCAAAGCACGCACCTTGAAGGTTAAAGTTGGGAAAAAATAACTCAAAATTATTCAATCTTCGCATTTAAAACAGCCACCATTTTGTTTTACGATTACTGATACCACTAGCTGAACCGATTCTCAAAGATATACATGACACCTATCATTCCTGAAATTTTCATGCAAATCCTAGCAAAACTGTAGTGTCTGAGTCGGTAAAAAGCACATGTTGTTCCATAGCCATATGTTGCCATAGTAATACATGCAGCGCATATTGTTCCATAGTAAAACAGGAAAATTCAAACCACTATAACTTCGCTAAATATGATGCAATCTTTATGAAACCTGCAGGGTTGCTCAATCTTATAAATAGACATCTGTGTACTGAATTTCATTGAATTTAAGGGTACCGTTAAGATTTTATTCAAGAAAACATAAAATCGATAAATCATACTATTATTAACAAAGTTGAGTGAATTGCGACTTCTCACGTATTTGTTGTTGTTGTACTCATCAAGGCCTACATTCTTGATTTTTTTCAGATTTTTCGGATGGAAGGTGTCCCATCGCGAGGGGGGGGGACACAAATTTTTCGTGTATTTCCCCTCCCTGTGCGCCCCTCGACGCAAACTTTGCCAAACTAAGACCTGTTTTGGAAGGTTCTCATCAAGACCTTTCATTTGATACCCATATCGGCTACCTTCAATGAAATTTTTTTTTCGGGGGGTCACTCCCCTACATGGGGAGACCCCCCTTAAATACCTTATAAAATTTTTTAGTAGTTGAACTTTGAAGAGATCACCACTTTACACCTGTATACAAAACTTAATGCTTCTAGCTTAAGTAGTTTCCGAGAAAAACTGCTGTGACACACGGACGGACGGACGGACGGACGGACGGACAGACAGACAGACGGACAGACGGACAGACAGGACGCGATTTTAGAAGGGTTTTGTAAAATTATTTTACAAAACCCTAAAAATGACACCAAAATTTTAGTAATCGGATAGAAATTGTGGCCACAGTGAGCAATCAAAGCCAGAGATCTGCCAAGGAAATTGACGTCATTTCAGGGAAATTCATGTGTGTGCCTTCCAGACGCCATAAAAATTAGTATTTTCATGCAAAGTACAACATATTTACCTTTTACGGAAACTACACAAAGCCAGCTAAAAGATGAGACCAAAATTTTAACGATCAAATAAAAACTGTGGCCACAGTAAGAGATCGAAGCTGGAAATCTGCACGAAAAACGCACGTGGTCTAGAATCTCCTATTTCTATACCTCCTGCACGCTAGATAATTTGCCTAAAATATTTTCCGACCACCAAAATACTAGTTTGGGTTAAGCCTTTAAATTAAAAATTATAAAACCGGAATTCGCACGTTTAAGGGGAGAAAAATCCATTTAAAGTTTTAGGGAGGTGACACGTAAAAATTTGGAAATTTTTTGGCTTTAAATCACTAAAACTGCCCTTAAACTTTACCAAACTGCCACAAATTTATACTTTTTGAAAAGTTCAGACGCTAATCTATCTTTCAGTATCAAAATATTGCAAATCGGCTAGTAAACCTGGCCACAGGAATGCGATAAAGGGAAAAAGTTCCCAAAACCTGCCCCCCAAAAATATACTATCTCGCTTGTTACATCACTTAGGAAAGCCGTTTTTGTTTTGGTTTATTTCTTTTCACTCATATATCACTTATAAACAGTGAAAAGTTTTCTGCAAACTACTCATGACTTTTTATCAGACAAGTTTGATTTTTTCACTATATTCCTCTTTTAACCCTCCTAAAAAATAGATTTCTTACGAAAAGTACTACAAATTTGTGTTTGGCGGAAAGAACAAACCGTTAGCTAAAAAATGACACCAAAATTTTAGTAATCGGATAGAAATTGTGGCCACAGTGAGCAATCAAAGCCAGAGATCTGCCAAGGAAATTGACGTCATTTCAGGGAAATTCATGTGTATGCCTTCCAGACGCCATAAAAATTAGTATTTTCATGCAAAGTACAACATATTTACCTTTTACGGAAACTACACAAAGCCAGCTAAAAGATGAGACCAAAATTTGAACGATCAAATAAAAACTGTGGCCACAGTAAGAGATCGAAGCTGGAAATCTGCACGAAAAACGCACGTGGTCTAGAATCTCCTATTTCTATACCTCCTGCACGCTAGATAATTTGCCTAAAATATTTTCCGACCACCAAAATACTAGTTTGGGTTAAGCCTTTAAATTAAAAATTATAAAACCGGAATTCGCACGTTTAAGGGGAGAAAAATCCATTTAAAGTTTTAGGGAGGTGACACGTAAAAATTTGGAAATTTTTTGGCTTTAAACCACTAAAACTGCCCTTAAACTTTACCAAACTGCCACAAATTTATACTTTTTGAAAAGTTCAGACGCTAATCTATCTTTCAGTATCAAAATATTGCAAATCGGCTAGTAAACCTGGCCACAGGAATGCGATAAAGGGAAAAAGTTCCCAAAACCTGCCCCCCAAAAATATACTATCTCGCTTGTTATATCACTTAGGAAAGCCGTTTTTGTTTTGGTTTATTTCTTTTCACTCATATATCACTTATAAACAGTGAAAAGTTTTCTGCAAACTACTCATGACTTTTTATGCAGACAAGTTTGATTTTTTCACTATATTCCTCTTTTAACCCTCCTTAAAACTAGTGTTCTTACGAAAAGTACTACAAATTTGTGTTTGGCGGAAAGAACGAACCGTTAGCTAAAAAATGACACCAAAATTTTAGTAATCGGATAGAAATTGTGGCCACAGTGAGCAATCAAAGCCAGAGATCTGCCAAGGAAATTGACGTCATTTCAGGGAAATTCATGTGTGTGCCTTCCAGACGCCATAAAAATTAGTATTTTCATGCAAAGTACAACATATTTACCTTTTACGGAAACTACACAAAGCCAGCTAAAAGATGAGACCAAAATTTTAACGATCAAATAAAAACTGTGGCCACAGTAAGAGATCGAAGCTGGAAATCTGCACGAAAAACGCACGTGGTCTAGAATCTCCTATTTCTATACCTCCTGCACGCTAGATAATTTGCCTAAAATATTTTCCGACCACCAAAATACTAGTTTGGGTTAAGCCTTTAAATTAAAAATTATAAAACCGGAATTCGCACGTTTAAGGGGAGAAAAATCCATTTAAAGTTTTAGGGAGGTGACACGTAAAAATTTGGAAATTTTTTGGCTTTAAACCACTAAAACTGCCCTTAAACTTTACCAAACTGCCACAAATTTATACTTTTTGAAAAGTTTAGACGCTAATCTATCTTTCAGTATCAAAATATTGCAAATCAGTTAGTAAACCTGGCCACAGGAATGCGATAAAGGGAAAAAGTTCCCAAAACCTGCCCCCCAAAAATATACTATCTCGCTTGTTATATCACTTAGGAAAGCCGTTTTTGTTTTGGTTTATTTCTTTTCACTCATATATCACTTATAAACAGTGAAAAGTTTTCTGCAAACTACTCATGACTTTTTATCAGACAAGTTTGATTTTTTCACTATATTCCTCTTTTAACCCTCCTAAAAAATAGATTTCTTACGAAAAGTACTACAAATTTGTATTTGGCGGAAAGAATAAACCGTTAGCTAAAAAATGACACCAAAATTTTAGTAATCGGATAGAAATTGTGGCCACAGTGAGCAATCAAAGCCAGAGATCTGCCAAGGAAATTGACGTCATTTCAGGGAAATTCATGTGTATGCCTTCCAGGCGCCATAAAAATTAACATTTTCATGCAAAGTACAACATATTTACCTTTTACGGGAACTACACAAAGCCAGCTAAAAGATGAGACCAAAATTTTAACGATCAAATAAAAACTGTGGCCACAGTAAGAGATCGAAGCTGGAGATCTGCACGAAAAACGCACGTGGTCTAGAATCTCCTATTTCTATACCTCCTGCACGCTAGATAATTTGCCTAAAATATTTTCCGACCACCAAAATACTAGTTTGGGTTAAGCCTTTAAATTAAAAATTATAAAACCGGAATTCGCACGTTTAAGGGGAGAAAAATCCATTTAAAGTTTTAGGGAGGTGACACTTAAAAATTTGGAAATTTTTTTGCTTTAAACCACTAAAACTGCCCTTAAACTTTACTAAACTGCCACAAATTTATACTTTTTGAAAAGTTCAGACGCTAATCTATCTTTCAGTATCAAAATATTGCAAATCGGCTAGTAAACCTGGCCACAGGAATGCGATAAAGGGAAAAAGTTCCCAAAACCTGCCCCCCAAAAATATACTATCTCGCTTGTTATATCACTTAGGAAAGCCGTTTTTGTTTTGGTTTATTTCTTTTCACTCATATATCACTTATAAACAGTGAAAAGTTTTCTGCAAACTACTCATGACATTTTATGCAGACAAGTTTGATTTTTTCACTATATTCCTCTTTTAACCCTCCTAAAAACTAGTGTTCTTACGAAAAGTACTACAGATTTATGTTTGGCGAAAAGAATAAACCGTTAGCTAAAAAATGACCTTAATATTTTAGTAATCGGATAGAAATTGTAGCCACAGTGAGCAATCAAAGCCAGAGATCTGCCAAGGAAATTGACGTCATTTCAGGGAAATTCATGTGTATGCCTTCCAGACGCCATAAAAATTAGTATTTTCATGCAAAGTACAACATATTTACCTTTTACGGAAACTACACAAAGCCAGCTAAAAGATGAGACCAAAATTTTAACGATCAAATAAAAACTGTGGCCACAGTAAGAGATCGAAGCTGGAAATCTGCACGAAAAACGCACGTGGTCTAGAATCTCCTATTTCTATACCTCCTGCACGCTAGATAATTTGCCTAAAATATTTTCCGACCACCAAAATACTAGTTTGGGTTAAGCCTTTAAATTAAAAATTATAAAACCGGAATTCGCACGTTTAAGGGGAGAAAAATCCATTTAAAGTTTTAGGGAGGTGACACTTAAAAATTTGGAAATTTTTTGGCTTTAAACCACTAAAACTGCCCTTAAACTTTACCAAACTGCCACAAATTTATACTTTTTGAAAAGTTCAGACGCTAATCTATCTTTCAATATCAAAATATTGCAAATCGGCTAGTAAACCTGGCCACAGGAATGCGATAAAGGGAAAAAGTTCCCAAAACCTGCCCCCCAAAAATATACTATCTCGCTTGTTATATCACTTAGGAAAGCCGTTTTTGTTTTGGTTTATTTCTTTTCACTCATATATCACTTATAAACAGTGAAAAGTTTTCTGCAAACTACTCATGACTTTTTATGCAGACAAGTTTGATTTTTTCACTATATTCCTCTTTTAACCCTCCTTAAAACTAGTGTTCTTACGAAAAGTACTACAATTTTGTGTTTGACGGAAAGAACAAACCGTTAGCTAAAAAATGACACCAAAATTTTAGTAATCGGATAGAAATTGTGGCCACAGTGAGCAATCAAAGCCAGAGATCTGCCAAGGAAATTGACGTCATTTCAGGGAAATTCATGTGTATGCCTTCCAGACGCCATAAAAATTAGTATTTTCATGCAAAGTACAACATATTTACCTTTTACGGAAACTACACAAAGCCAGCTAAAAGATGAGACCAAAATTTTAACGATCAAATAAAAACTGTGGCCACAGTAAGAGATCGAAGCTGGAAATCTGCACGAAAAACGCACGTGGTCTAGAATCTCCTATTTCTATACCTCCTGCACGCTAGATAATTTGCCTAAAATATTTTCCGACCACCAAAATACTAGTTTGGGTTAAGCCTTTAAATTAAAAATTATAAAACCGGAATTCGCACGTTTAAGGGGAGAAAAATCCATTTAAAGTTTTAGGGAGGTGACACGTAAAAATTTGGAAATTTTTTGGCTTTAAACCACTAAAACTGCCCTTAAACTTTACCAAACTGCCACAAATTTATACTTTTTGAAAAGTTTAGACGCTAATCTATCTTTCAGTATCAAAATATTGCAAATCAGTTAGTAAACCTGGCCACAGGAATGCGATAAAGAGAAAAAGTTCCCAAAACCTGCCCCCCAAAAATATACTATCTCGCTTGTTATATCACTTAGGAAAGCCGTTTTTGTTTTGGTTTATTTCTTTTCACTCATATATCACTTATAAACAGTGAAAAGTTTTCTGCAAGCTACTCATGACTTTTTATCAGACAAGTTTGATTTTTTCACTATATTCCTCTTTTAACCCTCCTAAAAAATAGTGTTCTTACGAAAAGTACTACAAATTTGTGTTTGACGGAAAGAACAAACCGTTAGCTAAAAAATGACACCAAAATTTTAGTAATCGGATAGAAATTGTGGCCACAGTGAGCAATCAAAGCCAGAGATCTGCCAAGGAAATTGACGTCATTTCAGGGAAATTCATGTGTATGCCTTCCAGGCGCCATAAAAATTAACATTTTCATGCAAAGTACAACATATTTACCTTTTACGGGAACTACACAAAGCCAGCTAAAAGATGAGACCAAAATTTTAACGATCAAATAAAAACTGTGGCCACAGTAAGAGATCGAAGCTGGAAATCTGCACGAAAAACGCACGTGGTCTAGAATCTCCTATTTCTATACCTCCTGCACGCTAGATAATTTGCCTAAAATATTTTCCGACCACCAAAATACTAGATTGGGTTAAGCCTTTAAATTAAAAATTATAAAACCGGAATTCGCACGTTTAAGGGGAGAAAAATCCATTTAAAGTTTTAGGGAGGTGACACTTAAAAATTTGGAAATTTTTTTGCTTTAAACCACTAAAACTGCCCTTAAACTTTACCAAACTGCCACAAATTTATACTTTTTGAAAAGTTCAGACGCTAATCTATCTTTCAGTATCAAAATATTGCAAATCGGCTAGTAAACCTGGCCACAGGAATGCGATAAAGGGAAAAAGTTCCCAAAACCTGCCCCCCAAAAATATACTATCTCGCTTGTTATATCACTTAGGAAAGCCGTTTTTATTTTGGTTTATTTCTTTTTACTCATATATCACTTATAAACAGTGAAAAGTTTTCTGCAAACTACTCATGACTTTTTATGCAGACAAGTTTGATTTTTTCACTATATTCCTCTTTTAACCCTCCAAAAAACTAGTGTTCTTACGAAAAGTACTACAAATTTGTGTTTGGCGGAAAGAATAAGCCGTTAGCCGAAAAATGACACCAATATTTTAGTAATCGGATAGAAATTGTAGCCACAGTGAGCAATCAAAGCCAGAGATCTGCCAAGGAAATTGACGTCATTTCAGGGAAATTCATGTGTATGCCTTCCAGACGCCATAAAAATTAGTATTTTCATGCAAAGTACAACATATTTACCTTTTACGGAAACTACACAAAGCCAGCTAAAAGATGAGACCAAAATTTTAACGATCAAATAAAAACTGTGGCCACAGTAAGAGATCGAAGCTGGAAATCTGCACGAAAAACGCACGTGGTCTAGAATCTCCTATTTCTATACCTCCTGCACGCTAGATAATTTGCCTAAAATATTTTCCGACCACCAAAATACTAGTTTGGGTTAAGCCTTTAAAATAAAAATTATAAAACCGGAATTCGCACGTTTAAGGGGAGAAAAATCCATTTAAAGTTTTAGGGAGGTGACACGTAAAAATTTGGAAATTTTTTGGCTTTAAACCACTAAAACTGCCCTTAAACTTTACCAAACTGCCACAAATTTATACTTTTTGAAAAGTTCAGACGCTAATCTATCTTTCAGTATCAAAATATTGCAAATCAGTTAGTAAACCTGGCCACAGGAATGCGATAAAGGGAAAAAGTTCCCAAAACCTGCCCCCCAAAAATATACTATCTCGCTTGTTATATCACTTAGGAAAGCCGTTTTTGTTTTGGTTTATTTCTTTTCACTCATATATCACTTATAAACAGTGAAAAGTTTTCTGCAAACTACTCATGACTTTTTATCAGACAAGTTTGATTTTTTCACTATATTCCTCTTTTAACCCTCCTAAAAAATAGTGTTCTTACGAAAAGTACTACAAATTTGTGTTTGGCGGAAAGAACAAACCGTTAGCTAAAAAATGACACCAAAATTTTAGTAATCGGATAGAAATTGTGGCCACAGTGAGCAATCAAAGCCAGAGATCTGCCAAGGAAATTGACGTCATTTCAGGGAAATTCATGTGTATGCCTTCCAGGCGCCATAAAAATTAACATTTTCATGCAAAGTACAACATATTTACCTTTTACGGGAACTACACAAAGCCAGCTAAAAGATGAGACCAAAATTTTAACGATCAAATAAAAACTGTGGCCACAGTAAGAGATCGAAGCTGGAAATCTGCACGAAAAACGCACGTGGTCTAGAATCTCCTATTTCTATACCTCCTGCACGCTAGATAATTTGCCTAAAATATTTTCCGACCACCAAAATACTAGTTTGGGTTAAGCCTTTAAAATAAAAATTATAAAACCGGAATTCGCACGTTTAAGGGGAGAAAAATCCATTTAAAGTTTTAGGGAGGTGACACGTAAAAATTTGGAAATTTTTTGGCTTTAAACCACTAAAACTGCCCTTAAACTTTACCAAACTGCCACAAATTTATACTTTTTGAAAAGTTCAGACGCTAATCTATCTTTCAGTATCAAAATATTGCAAATCAGTTAGTAAACCTGGCCACAGGAATGCGATAAAGGGAAAAAGTTCCCAAAACCTGCCCCCCAAAAATATACTATCTCGCTTGTTATATCACTTAGGAAAGCCGTTTTTGTTTTGGTTTATTTCTTTTCACTCATATATCACTTATAAACAGTGAAAAGTTTTCTGCAAACTACTCATGACTTTTTATCAGACAAGTTTGATTTTTTCACTATATTCCTCTTTTAACCCTCCTAAAAAATAGATTTCTTACGAAAAGTACTACAAATTTGTGTTTGGCGGAAAGAACAAACCGTTAGCTAAAAAATGACACCAAAATTTTAGTAATCGGATAGAAATTGTGGCCACAGTGAGCAATCAAAGCCAGAGATCTGCCAAGGAAATTGACGTCATTTCAGGGAAATTCATGTGTATGCCTTCCAGGCGCCATAAAAATTAACATTTTCATGCAAAGTACAACATATTTACCTTTTGCGGAAACTACACAAAGCCAGCTAAAAGATGAGACCAAAATTTCAACGATCAAATAAAAACTGTGGCCACAGTAAGAGATCGAAGCTGGAAATCTGCACGAAAAACGCACGTGGTCTAGAATCTCCTATTTCTATACCTCCTGCACGCTAGATAATTTGCCTAAAATATTTTCCGACCACCAAAATACTAGTTTGGGTTAAGCCTTTAAATTAAAAATTATAAAACCGGAATTCGCACGTTTAAGGGGAGAAAAATCCATTTAAAGTTTTAGGGAGGTGACACGTAAAAATTTGGAAATTTTTTGGCTTTAAACCACTAAAACTGCCCTTAAACTTTACCAAACTGCCACAAATTTATACTTTTTGAAAAGTTCAGACGCTAATCTATCTTTCAGTATCAAAATATTGCAAATCGGCTAGTAAACCTGGCCACAGGAATGCGATAAAGGGAAAAAGTTCCCAAAACCTGCCCCCCAAAAATATACTATCTCGCTTGTTATATCACTTAGGAAAGCCGTTTTTGTTTTGGTTTATTTCTTTTCACTCATATATCACTTATAAACAGTGAAAAGTTTTCTGCAAACTACTCATGACTTTTTATGCAGACAAGTTTGATTTTTTCACTATATTCCTCTTTTAACCCTCCAAAAAACTAGTGTTCTTACGAAAAGTACTACAAATTTGTGTTTGGCGGAAAGAACGAACCGTTAGCTAAAAAATGACACCAAAATTTTAGTAATCGGATAGAAATTGTGGCCACAGTGAGCAATCAAAGCCAGAGATCTGCCAAGGAAATTGACGTCATTTCAGGGAAATTCATGTGTGTGCCTTCCAGACGCCATAAAAATTAGTATTTTCATGCAAAGTACAACATATTTACCTTTTACGGAAACTACACAAAGCCAGCTAAAAGATGAGACCAAAATTTTAACGATCAAATAAAAACTGTGGCCACAGTAAGAGATCGAAGCTGGAAATCTGCACGAAAAACGCACGTGGTCTAGAATCTCCTATTTCTATACCTCCTGCACGCTAGATAATTTGCCTAAAATATTTTCCGACCACCAAAATACTAGTTTGGGTTAAGCCTTTAAATTAAAAATTATAAAACCGGAATTCGCACGTTTAAGGGGAGAAAAATCCATTTAAAGTTTTAGGGAGGTGACACGTAAAAATTTGGAAATTTTTTGGCTTTAAACCACTAAAACTGCCCTTAAACTTTACGAAACTGCCACAAATTTATACTTTTTGAAAAGTTCAGACGCTAATCTATCTTTCAGTATCAAAATATTGCAAATCGGCTAGTAAACCTGGCCACAGGAATGCGATAAAGGGAAAAAGTTCCCAAAACCTGCCCCCCAAAAATATACTATCTCGCTTGTTATATCACTTAGGAAAGCCGTTTTTGTTTTGGTTTATTTCTTTTCACTCATATATCACTTATAAACAGTGAAAAGTTTTCTGCAAGCTACTCATGACTTTTTATCAGACAAGTTTGATTTTTTCACTATATTCCTCTTTTAACCCTCCTAAAAAATAGTGTTCTTACGAAAAGTACTACAAATTTGTGTTTGACGGAAAGAACAAACCGTTAGCTAAAAAATGACACCAAAATTTTAGTAATCGGATAGAAATTGTGGCCACAGTGAGCAATCAAAGCCAGAGATCTGCCAAGGAAATTGACGTCATTTCAGGGAAATTCATGTGTATGCCTTCCAGGCGCCATAAAAATTAACATTTTCATGCAAAGTACAACATATTTACCTTTTACGGGAACTACACAAAGCCAGCTAAAAGATGAGACCAAAATTTTAACGATCAAATAAAAACTGTGGCCACAGTAAGAGATCGAAGCTGGAAATCTGCACGAAAAACGCACGTGGTCTAGAATCTCCTATTTCTATACCTCCTGCACGCTAGATAATTTGCCTAAAATATTTTCCGACCACCAAAATACTAGATTGGGTTAAGCCTTTAAATTAAAAATTATAAAACCGGAATTCGCACGTTTAAGGGGAGAAAAATCCATTTAAAGTTTTAGGGAGGTGACACTTAAAAATTTGGAAATTTTTTTGCTTTAAACCACTAAAACTGCCCTTAAACTTTACCAAACTGCCACAAATTTATACTTTTTGAAAAGTTCAGACGCTAATCTATCTTTCAGTATCAAAATATTGCAAATCGGCTAGTAAACCTGGCCACAGGAATGCGATAAAGGGAAAAAGTTCCCAAAACCTGCCCCCCAAAAATATACTATCTCGCTTGTTATATCACTTAGGAAAGCCGTTTTTATTTTGGTTTATTTCTTTTTACTCATATATCACTTATAAACAGTGAAAAGTTTTCTGCAAACTACTCATGACTTTTTATGCAGACAAGTTTGATTTTTTCACTATATTCCTCTTTTAACCCTCCAAAAAACTAGTGTTCTTACGAAAAGTACTACAAATTTGTGTTTGGCGGAAAGAATAAGCCGTTAGCCGAAAAATGACACCAATATTTTAGTAATCGGATAGAAATTGTAGCCACAGTGAGCAATCAAAGCCAGAGATCTGCCAAGGAAATTGACGTCATTTCAGGGAAATTCATGTGTATGCCTTCCAGACGCCATAAAAATTAGTATTTTCATGCAAAGTACAACATATTTACCTTTTACGGAAACTACACAAAGCCAGCTAAAAGATGAGACCAAAATTTTAACGATCAAATAAAAACTGTGGCCACAGTAAGAGATCGAAGCTGGAAATCTGCACGAAAAACGCACGTGGTCTAGAATCTCCTATTTCTATACCTCCTGCACGCTAGATAATTTGCCTAAAATATTTTCCGACCACCAAAATACTAGTTTGGGTTAAGCCTTTAAAATAAAAATTATAAAACCGGAATTCGCACGTTTAAGGGGAGAAAAATCCATTTAAAGTTTTAGGGAGGTGACACGTAAAAATTTGGAAATTTTTTGGCTTTAAACCACTAAAACTGCCCTTAAACTTTACCAAACTGCCACAAATTTATACTTTTTGAAAAGTTCAGACGCTAATCTATCTTTCAGTATCAAAATATTGCAAATCAGTTAGTAAACCTGGCCACAGGAATGCGATAAAGGGAAAAAGTTCCCAAAACCTGCCCCCCAAAAATATACTATCTCGCTTGTTATATCACTTAGGAAAGCCGTTTTTGTTTTGGTTTATTTCTTTTCACTCATATATCACTTATAAACAGTGAAAAGTTTTCTGCAAACTACTCATGACTTTTTATCAGACAAGTTTGATTTTTTCACTATATTCCTCTTTTAACCCTCCTAAAAAATAGTGTTCTTACGAAAAGTACTACAAATTTGTGTTTGGCGGAAAGAACAAACCGTTAGCTAAAAAATGACACCAAAATTTTAGTAATCGGATAGAAATTGTGGCCACAGTGAGCAATCAAAGCCAGAGATCTGCCAAGGAAATTGACGTCATTTCAGGGAAATTCATGTGTATGCCTTCCAGGCGCCATAAAAATTAACATTTTCATGCAAAGTACAACATATTTACCTTTTACGGGAACTACACAAAGCCAGCTAAAAGATGAGACCAAAATTTTAACGATCAAATAAAAACTGTGGCCACAGTAAGAGATCGAAGCTGGAAATCTGCACGAAAAACGCACGTGGTCTAGAATCTCCTATTTCTATACCTCCTGCACGCTAGATAATTTGCCTAAAATATTTTCCGACCACCAAAATACTAGTTTGGGTTAAGCCTTTAAAATAAAAATTATAAAACCGGAATTCGCACGTTTAAGGGGAGAAAAATCCATTTAAAGTTTTAGGGAGGTGACACGTAAAAATTTGGAAATTTTTTGGCTTTAAACCACTAAAACTGCCCTTAAACTTTACCAAACTGCCACAAATTTATACTTTTTGAAAAGTTCAGACGCTAATCTATCTTTCAGTATCAAAATATTGCAAATCAGTTAGTAAACCTGGCCACAGGAATGCGATAAAGGGAAAAAGTTCCCAAAACCTGCCCCCCAAAAATATACTATCTCGCTTGTTATATCACTTAGGAAAGCCGTTTTTGTTTTGGTTTATTTCTTTTCACTCATATATCACTTATAAACAGTGAAAAGTTTTCTGCAAACTACTCATGACTTTTTATCAGACAAGTTTGATTTTTTCACTATATTCCTCTTTTAACCCTCCTAAAAAATAGATTTCTTACGAAAAGTACTACAAATTTGTGTTTGGCGGAAAGAACAAACCGTTAGCTAAAAAATGACACCAAAATTTTAGTAATCGGATAGAAATTGTGGCCACAGTGAGCAATCAAAGCCAGAGATCTGCCAAGGAAATTGACGTCATTTCAGGGAAATTCATGTGTATGCCTTCCAGGCGCCATAAAAATTAACATTTTCATGCAAAGTACAACATATTTACCTTTTGCGGAAACTACACAAAGCCAGCTAAAAGATGAGACCAAAATTTCAACGATCAAATAAAAACTGTGGCCACAGTAAGAGATCGAAGCTGGAAATCTGCACGAAAAACGCACGTGGTCTAGAATCTCCTATTTCTATACCTCCTGCACGCTAGATAATTTGCCTAAAATATTTTCCGACCACCAAAATACTAGTTTGGGTTAAGCCTTTAAATTAAAAATTATAAAACCGGAATTCGCACGTTTAAGGGGAGAAAAATCCATTTAAAGTTTTAGGGAGGTGACACGTAAAAATTTGGAAATTTTTTGGCTTTAAACCACTAAAACTGCCCTTAAACTTTACCAAACTGCCACAAATTTATACTTTTTGAAAAGTTCAGACGCTAATCTATCTTTCAGTATCAAAATATTGCAAATCGGCTAGTAAACCTGGCCACAGGAATGCGATAAAGGGAAAAAGTTCCCAAAACCTGCCCCCCAAAAATATACTATCTCGCTTGTTATATCACTTAGGAAAGCCGTTTTTGTTTTGGTTTATTTCTTTTCACTCATATATCACTTATAAACAGTGAAAAGTTTTCTGCAAACTACTCATGACTTTTTATGCAGACAAGTTTGATTTTTTCACTATATTCCTCTTTTAACCCTCCAAAAAACTAGTGTTCTTACGAAAAGTACTACAAATTTGTGTTTGGCGGAAAGAACGAACCGTTAGCTAAAAAATGACACCAAAATTTTAGTAATCGGATAGAAATTGTGGCCACAGTGAGCAATCAAAGCCAGAGATCTGCCAAGGAAATTGACGTCATTTCAGGGAAATTCATGTGTGTGCCTTCCAGACGCCATAAAAATTAGTATTTTCATGCAAAGTACAACATATTTACCTTTTACGGAAACTACACAAAGCCAGCTAAAAGATGAGACCAAAATTTTAACGATCAAATAAAAACTGTGGCCACAGTAAGAGATCGAAGCTGGAAATCTGCACGAAAAACGCACGTGGTCTAGAATCTCCTATTTCTATACCTCCTGCACGCTAGATAATTTGCCTAAAATATTTTCCGACCACCAAAATACTAGTTTGGGTTAAGCCTTTAAATTAAAAATTATAAAACCGGAATTCGCACGTTTAAGGGGAGAAAAATCCATTTAAAGTTTTAGGGAGGTGACACGTAAAAATTTGGAAATTTTTTGGCTTTAAACCACTAAAACTGCCCTTAAACTTTACGAAACTGCCACAAATTTATACTTTTTGAAAAGTTCAGACGCTAATCTATCTTTCAGTATCAAAATATTGCAAATCGGCTAGTAAACCTGGCCACAGGAATGCGATAAAGGGAAAAAGTTCCCAAAACCTGCCCCCCAAAAATATACTATCTCGCTTGTTATATCACTTAGGAAAGCCGTTTTTGTTTTGGTTTATTTCTTTTCACTCATATATCACTTATAAACAGTAAAAAGTTTTCTGCAAACTACTCATGACATTTTATGCAGACAAGTTTGATTTTTTCACTATATTCCTCTTTTAACCCTCCTAAAAACTAGTGTTCTTACGAAAAGTACTACAGATTTGTGTTTAGTGGAAAGAATAAACCGTTAGCTAAAAAATGACACCAATATTTTAGTAATCGGATAGAAATTGTAGCCACAGTGAGCAATCAAAGCCAGAGATCTGCCAAGGAAATTGACGTCATTTCAGGGAAATTCATGTGTATGCCTTCCAGATGCCATAAAAATTAACATTTTCATGCAAAGTACAACATATTTACCTTTTACGGAAACTACACAAAGCCAGTTAAAAGATGAGACCAAAATTTTAACGATCAAATAAAAACTGTGGCCACAGTAAGAGATCGAAGCTGGAAATCTGCACGAAAAACGCACGTGGTCTAGAATCTCCTATTTCTATACCTTCTGCACGCTAGATAATTTGCCTAAAATATTTTCCGACCACCAAAATACTAGTTTGGGTTAAGCCTTTAAATTAAAAATTATAAAACCGGAATTCGCACGTTTAAGGGGAGAAAAATCCATTTAAAGTTTTAGGGAGGTGACACGTAAAAATTTGGAAATTTTTTGGCTTTAAACCACTAAAACTGCCCTTAAACTTTACCAAACTGCCACAAATTTATACTTTTTGAAAAGTTCAGACGCTAATCTATCTTTCAGTATCAAAATATTGCAAATCAGTTAGTAAACCTGGCCACAGGAATGCGATAAAGGGAAAAAGTTCCCAAAACCTGCCCCCCAAAAATATACTATCTCGCTTGTTATATCACTTAGGAAAGCCTTTTTTGTTTTGGTTTATTTCTTTTCACTCATATATCACTTATAAACAGTGAAAAGTTTTCTGCAAACTACTCATGACTTTTTATCAGACAAGTTTGATTTTTTCACTATATTCCTCTTTTAACCCTCCAAAAAACTAGTGTTCTTACGAAAAGTACTACAAATTTGTGTTTGGCGGAAAGAACAAACCGTTAGCTAAAAAATGACACCAAAATTTTAGTAATCGGATAGAAATTGTGGCCACAGTGAGCAATCAAAGCCAGAGATCTGCCAAGGAAATTGACGTCATTTCAGGGAAATTCATGTGTGTGCCTTCCAGACGCCATAAAAATTAGTATTTTCATGCAAAGTACAACATATTTACCTTTTACGGAAACTACACAAAGCCAGCTAAAAGATGAGACCAAAATTTGAACGATCAAATAAAAACTGTGGCCACAGTAAGAGATCGAAGCTGGAAATCTGCACGAAAAACGCACGTGGTCTAGAATCTCCTATTTCTATACCTCCTGCACGCTAGATAATTTGCCTAAAATATTTTCCGACCACCAAAATACTAGTTTGGGTTAAGCCTTTAAATTAAAAATTATAAAACCGGAATTCGCACGTTTAAGGGGAGAAAAATCCATTTAAAGTTTTAGGGAGGTGACACGTAAAAATTTGGAAATTTTTTGGCTTTAAACCACTAAAACTGCCCTTAAACTTTACCAAACTGCCACAAATTTATACTTTTTGAAAAGTTCAGACGCTAATCTATCTTTCAGTATCAAAATATTGCAAATCGGCTAGTAAACCTGGCCACAGGAATGCGATAAAGGGAAAAAGTTCCCAAAACCTGCCCCCCAAAAATATACTATCTCGCTTGTTATATCACTTAGGAAAGCCGTTTCTGTTTTGGTTTATTTCTTTTCACTCATATATCACTTATAAACAGTGAAAAGTTTTCTGCAAACTACTCATGACATTTTATGCAGACAAGTTTGATTTTTTCACTATATTCCTCTTTTAACCCTCCTAAAAACTAGTGTTCTTACGAAAAGTACTACAGATTTGTGTTTGGCGGAAAGAATCAACCGTTAGCTAAAAAATGACACCAATATTCTAGTAATCGGATAGAAATTGTAGCCACAGTGAGCAATCACAGCCAGAGATCTGCCAAGGAAATTGACGTCATTTCAGGGAAATTCATGTGTATGCCTTCCAGATGCCATAAAAATTAACATTTTCATGCAAAGTACAACATATTTACCTTTTACGGAAACTACACAAAGCCAGCTAAAAGATGAGACCAAAATTTTAACGATCAAATAAAAACTGTGGCCACAGTAAGTGATCGAAGCTGGAAATCTGCACGAAAAACGCACGTGGTCTAGAATCTCCTATTTCTATACCTCCTGCACGCTAGATAATTTGCCTAAAATATTTTCCGACCACCAAAATACTAGTTTGGGTTAAGCCTTTAAATTAAAAATTATAAAACCGGAATTCGCACGTTTAAGGGGAGAAAAATCCATTTAAAGTTTTAGGGAGGTGACACTTAAAAATTTGGAAATTGTTTTGGCTTTAAACCACTAAAACTGCCCTTAAACTTTACCAAACTGCCACAAACTTATACTTTTTGAAAAGTTCAGACGCTAATCTATCTTTCAATATCAAAATATTGCAAATCGGCTAGTAAACCTGGCCACAGGAATGCGATAAAGGGAAAAAGTTCCCAAAACCTGCCCCCCAAAAATATACTATCTCGCTTGTTATATCACTTAGGAAAGCCGTTTTTGTTTTGGTTTATTTCTTTTCACTCATATATCACTTATAAACAGTGAAAAGTTTTCTGCAAACTACTCATAACTTTTTATGCAGACAAGTTTGATTTTTTCACTATATTCCTCTTTTAACCCTCCTAAAAACTAGTGTTCTTACGAAAAGTACTACAAATTAGTGTTTGACGGAAAGAACAAACCGTTAGCTAAAAAATGACACCAAAATTTTAGTAATCGGATAGAAATTGTGGCCACAGTGAGCAATCAAAGCCAGAGATCTGCCAAGGAAATTGACGTCATTTCAGGGAAATTCATGTGTATGCCTTCCAGACGCCATAAAAATTAGTATTTTCATGCAAAGTACAACATATTTACCTTTTACGGAAACTACACAAAGCCAGCTAAAAGATGAGATCAAAATTTTAACGATCAAATAAAAACTGTGGCCACAGTAAGAGATCGAAGCTGTAAATCTGCACGAAAAACGCACGTGGTCTAGAATCTCCTATTTCTATACCTCCTGCACGCTAGATAATTTGCCTAAAATATTTTCCGACCACCAAAATACTAGTTTGGGTTAAGCCTTTAAATTAAAAATTGTAAAACCGGAATTCGCACGTTTAAGGGGAGAAAAATCCATTTAAAGTTTTAGGGAGGTGACACGTAAAAATTTGGAAATTTTTTGGCTTTAAACCACTAAAACTGCCCTTAAACTTAACAAACTGCCACAAATTTATACTTTTTGAAAAGTTCAGACGCTAATCTATCTTTCAGTATCAAAATATTGCAAATCGGCTAGTAAACCTGGCCACAGGAATGCGATAAAGGGAAAAAGTTCCCAAAACCTGCCCCCCAAAAATATACTATCTCGCTTGTTATATCACTTAGGAAAGCCGTTTTTGTTTTGGTTTATTTCTTTTCACTCATATATCACTTATAAACAGTGAAAAGTTTTCTGCAAACTACTCATGACTTTTTATGCAGACAAGTTTGATTTTTTCACTATATTCCTCTTTTAACCCTCCAAAAAACTAGTGTTCTTACGAAAAGTACTACAAATTTGTGTTTGGCGGAAAGAACGAACCGTTAGCTAAAAAATGACACCAAAATTTTAGTAATCGGATAGAAATTGTGGCCACAGTGAGCAATCAAAGCCAGAGATCTGCCAAGGAAATTGACGTCATTTCAGGGAAATTCATGTGTGTGCCTTCCAGACGCCATAAAAATTAGTATTTTCATGCAAAGTACAACATATTTACCTTTTACGGAACCTACACAAAGCCAGCTAAAAGATGAGACCAAAATTTTAACGATCAATTAAAAACTGTGGCCACAGTAAGAGATCGAAGCTGGAAATCTGCACGAAAAACGCACGTGGTCTAGAATCTCCTATTTCTATACCTCCTGCACGCTAGATAATTTGCCTAAAATATTTTCCGACCACCAAAATACTAGTTTGGGTTAAGCCTTTAAATTAAAAATTATAAAACCGGAATTCGCACGTTTAAGGGGAGAAAAATCCATTTAAAGTTTTAGGGAGGTGACACGTAAAAATTTGGAAATTTTTTGGCTTTAAACCACTAAAACTGCCCTTAAACTTTACCAAACTGCCACAAATTTATACTTTTTGAAAAGTTCAGACGCTAATCTATCTTTCAGTATCAAAATATTGCAAATCGGCTAGTAAACCTGGCCACAGGAATGCGATAAAGGGAAAAAGTTCCCAAAACCTGCCCCCCAAAAATATACTATCTCGCTTGTTATATCACTTAGGAAAGCCGTTTTTGTTTTGGTTTATTTCTTTTCACTCATATATCACTTATAAACAGTGAAAACTTTTCTGCAAACTACTCATGACATTTTATGCAGACAAGTTTGATTTTTTCACTATATTCCTCTTTTAACCCTCCTAAAAACTAGTGTTCTTACGAAAAGTACTACAGATTTGTGTTTGGCGGAAAGAATCAACCGTTAGCTAAAAAATGACACCAATATTCTAGTAATCGGATAGAAATTGTAGCCACAGTGAGCAATCACAGCCAGAGATCTGCCAAGGAAATTGACGTCATTTCAGGGAAATTCATGTGTATGCCTTCCAGATGCCATAAAAATTAACATTTTCATGCAAAGTACAACATATTTACCTTTTACGGAAACTACACAAAGCCAGCTAAAAGATGAGACCAAAATTTTAACGATCAAATAAAAACTGTGGCCACAGTAAGAGATCGAAGCTGGAAATCTGCACGAAAAACGCACGTGGTCTAGAATCTCCTATTTCTATACCTCCTGCACGCTAGATAATTTGCCTAAAATATTTTCCGACCACCAAAATACTAGTTTGGGTTAAGCCTTTAAATTAAAAATTATAAAACCGGAATTCGCACGTTTAAGGGGAGAAAAATCCATTTAAAGTTTTAGGGAGGTGACACTTAAAAATTTGGAAATTTTTTGGCTTTAAACCACTAAAACTGCCCTTAAACTTTACCAAACTGCCACAAACTTATACTTTTTGAAAAGTTCAGACGCTAATCTATCTTTCAATATCAAAATATTGCAAATCGGCTAGTAAACCTGGCCACAGGAATGCGATAAAGGGAAAAAGTTCCCAAAACCTGCCCCCCAAAAATATACTATCTCGCTTGTTACATCACTTAGGAAAGCCGTTTTTGTTTTGGTTTATTTCTTTTCACTCATATATCACTTATAAACAGTGAAAAGTTTTCTGCAAACTACTCATGACTTTTTATGCAGACAAGTTTGATTTTTTCACTATATTCCTCTTTTAACCCTCCTAAAAACTAGTGTTCTTACGAAAAGTACTACAAATTTGTGTTTGACGGAAAGAACAAACCGTTAGCTAAAAAATGACACCAAAATTTTAGTAATCGGATAGAAATTGTGGCCACAGTGAGCAATCAAAGCCAGAGATCTGCCAAGGAAATTGACGTCATTTCAGGGAAATTCATGTGTATGCCTTCCAGACGCCATAAAAATTAGTATTTTCATGCAAAGTACAACATATTTACCTTTTACGGAAACTACACAAAGCCAGCTAAAAGATGAGATCAAAATTTTAACGATCAAATAAAAACTGTGGCCACAGTAAGAGATCGAAGCTGTAAATCTGCACGAAAAACGCACGTGGTCTAGAATCTCCTATTTCTATACCTCCTGCACGCTAGATAATTTGCCTAAAATATTTTCCGACCACCAAAATACTAGTTTGGGTTAAGCCTTTAAATTAAAAATTGTAAAACCGGAATTCGCACGTTTAAGGGGAGAAAAATCCATTTAAAGTTTTAGGGAGGTGACACGTAAAAATTTGGAAATTTTTTGGCTTTAAACCACTAAAACTGCCCTTAAACTTTACCAAACTGCCACAAATTTATACTTTTTGAAAAGTTCAGACGCTAATCTATCTTTCAGTATCAAAATATTGCAAATCAGTTAGTAAACCTGGCCACAGGAATGCGATAAAGGGAAAAAGTTCCCAAAACCTGCCCCCCAAAAATATACTATCTCGCTTGTTATATCACTTAGGAAAGCCGTTTCTGTTTTGGTTTATTTCTTTTCACTCATATATCACTTATAAACAGTGAAAAGTTTTCTGCAAACTACTCATGACTTTTTATCAGACAAGTTTGATTTTTTCACTATATTCCTCTCTTAACCCTCCTTAAAAAATAGATTTCTTACGAAAAGTACTACTAATTTGTGTTTGGCGGAAAGAACAAACCGTTAGCTAAAAAATGACATCAAAATTTTAGTAATCGGATAGAAATCGTGGCCACAGTGAGCAATCAAAGCCAGAGATCTGCCAAGGAAATTGACGTCATTTCAGGGAAATTCATGTGTATGCCTTCCAGGCGCCATAAAAATTAACATTTTCATGCAAAGTACAACATATTTACCTTTTACGGAAACTACACAAAGCCAGCTAAAAGATGAGACCAAAATTTTAAAGATCAAATAAAAACTGTGGCCACAGTAAGAGATCGAAGCTGGAAATCTGCACGAAAAACGCACGTGGTCTAGAATCTCCTATTTCTATACCTCCTGCACGCTAGATAATTTGCCTAAAATATTTTCCGACCACCAAAATACTAGTTTGGGTTAAGCCTTTAAATTAAAAATTATAAAACCGGAATTCGCACGTTTAAGGGGAGAAAAATCCATTTAAAGTTTTAGGGAGGTGACACTTAAAAATTTGGAAATTTTTTGGCTTTAAACCACTAAAACTGCCCTTAAACTTTACCAAACTGCCACAAATTTATACTTTTTGAAAAGTTCAGACGCTAATCTATCTTTCAGTATCAAAATATTGCAAATCGGCTAGTAAACCTGGCCACAGGAATGCGATAAAGGGAAAAAGTTCCCAAAACCTGCCCCCCAAAAATATACTATCTCGCTTGTTATATCACTTAGGAAAGCCGTTTTTGTTTTGGTTTATTTCTTTTCACTCATATATCACTTATAAACAGTGAAAAGTTTTCTGCAAACTACTCATGACTTTTTATCAGACAAGTTTGATTTTTTCACTATATTCCTCTTTTAACCCTCCTAAAAAATAGTGTTCTTACGAAAAGTACTACAAATTTGTGTTTGACGGAAAGAACAAACCGTTAGCTAAAAAATGACACCAAAATTTTAGTAATCGGATAGAAATTGTGGCCACAGTGAGCAATCAAAGCCAGAGATCTGCCAAGGAAATTGACGTCATTTCAGGGAAATTCATGTGTGTGCCTTCCAGACGCCATAAAAATTAGTATTTTCATGCAAAGTACAACATATTTACCTTTTACGGAAACTACACAAAGCCAGCTAAAAGATGAGACCAAAATTTTAACGATCAAATAAAAACTGTGGCCACAGTAAGAGATCGAAGCTGGAAATCTGCACGAAAAACGCACGTGGTCTAGAATCTCCTATTTCTATACCTCCTGCACGCTAGATAATTTGCCTAAAATATTTTCCGACCACCAAAATACTAGTTTGGGTTAAGCCTTTAAATTAAAAATTATAAAACCGGAATTCGCACGTTTAAGGGGAGAAAAATCCATTTAAAGTTTTAGGGAGGTGACACGTAAAAATTTGGAAATTTTTTGGCTTTAAACCACTAAAACTGCCCTTAAACTTTACCAAACTGCCTCAAATTTATACTTTTTGAAAAGTTCAGACGCTAATCTATCTTTCAGTATCAAAATATTGCAAATCGGCTAGTAAACCTGGCCACAGGAATGCGATAAAGGGAAAAAGTTCCCAAAACCTGCCCCCCAAAAATATACTATCTCGCTTGTTATATCACTTAGGAAAGCCGTTTTTGTTTTGGTTTATTTCTTTTCACTCATATATCACTTATAAACAGTGAAAAGTTTTCTGCAAACTACTCATGACATTTTATGCAGACAAGTTTGATTTTTTCACTATATTCCTCTTTTAACCCTCCTAAAAACTAGTGTTCTTACGAAAAGTACTACAGATTTGTGTTTGGCGGAAAGAATCAACCGTTAGCTAAAAAATGACACCAATATTCTAGTAATCGGATAGAAATTGTAGCCACAGTGAGCAATCACAGCCAGAGATCTGCCAAGGAAATTGACGTCATTTCAGGGAAATTCATGTGTATGCCTTCCAGATGCCATAAAAATTAACATTTTCATGCAAAGTACAACATATTTACCTTTTACGGAAACTACACAAAGCCAGCTAAAAGATGAGACCAAAATTTTAACGATCAAATAAAAACTGTGGCCACAGTAAGAGATCGAAGCTGGAAATCTGCACGAAAAACGCACGTGGTCTAGAATCTCCTATTTCTATACCTCCTGCACGCTAGATAATTTGCCTAAAATATTTTCCGACCACCAAAATACTAGTTTGGGTTAAGCCTTTAAATTAAAAATTATAAAACCGGAATTCGCACGTTTAAGGGGAGAAAAATCCATTTAAAGTTTTAGGGAGGTGACACTTAAAAATTTGGAAATTTTTTGGCTTTAAACCACTAAAACTGCCCTTAAACTTTACCAAACTGCCACAAACTTATACTTTTTGAAAAGTTCAGACGCTAATCTATCTTTCAATATCAAAATATTGCAAATCGGCTAGTAAACCTGGCCACAGGAATGCGATAAAGGGAAAAAGTTCCCAAAACCTGCCCCCCAAAAATATACTATCTCGCTTGTTACATCATTTAGGAAAGCCGTTTTTGTTTTGGTTTATTTCTTTTCACTCATATATCACTTATAAACAGTGAAAAGTTTTCTGCAAACTACTCATGACTTTTTATGCAGACAAGTTTGATTTTTTCACTATATTCCTCTTTTAACCCTCCTAAAAACTAGTGTTCTTACGAAAAGTACTACAAATCAGTGTTTGACGGAAAGAACAAACCGTTAGCTAAAAAATGACACCAAAATTTTAGTAATCGGATAGAAATTGTGGCCACAGTGAGCAATCAAAGCCAGAGATCTGCCAAGGAAATTGACGTCATTTCAGGGAAATTCATGTGTATGCCTTCCAGACGCCATAAAAATTAGTATTTTCATGCAAAGTACAACATATTTACCTTTTACGGAAACTACACAAAGCCAGCTAAAAGATGAGATCAAAATTTTAACGATCAAATAAAAACTGTGGCCACAGTAAGAGATCGAAGCTGTAAATCTGCACGAAAAACGCACGTGGTCTAGAATCTCCTATTTCTATACCTCCTGCACGCTAGATAATTTGCCTAAAATATTTTCCGACCACCAAAATACTAGTTTGGGTTAAGCCTTTAAATTAAAAATTGTAAAACCGGAATTCGCACGTTTAAGGGGAGAAAAATCCATTTAAAGTTTTAGGGAGGTGACACGTAAAAATTTGGAAATTTTTTGGCTTTAAACCACTAAAACTGCCCTTAAACTTTACCAAACTGCCACAAATTTATACTTTTTGAAAAGTTCAGACGCTAATCTATCTTTCAGTATCAAAATATTGCAAATCAGTTAGTAAACCTGGCCACAGGAATGCGATAAAGGGAAAAAGTTCCCAAAACCTGCCCCCCAAAAATATACTATCTCGCTTGTTATATCACTTAGGAAAGCTGTTTCTGTTTTGGTTTATTTCTTTTCACTCATATATCACTTATAAACAGTGAAAAGTTTTCTGCAAACTACTCATGACTTTTTATCAGACAAGTTTGATTTTTTCACTATATCCCTCTCTTAACCCTCCTAAAAAATAGATTTCTTACGAAAAGTACTACTAATTTGTGTTTGACGGAAAGAACAAACCGTTAGCTAAAAAATGACATCAAAATTTTAGTAATCGGATAGAAATCGTGGCCACAGTGAGCAATCAAAGCCAGAGATCTGCCAAGGAAATTGACGTCATTTCAGGGAAATTCATGTGTATGCCTTCCAGGCGCCATAAAAATTAACATTTTCATGCAAAGTACAACATATTTACCTTTTACGGAAACTACACAAAGCCAGCTAAAAGATGAGACCAAAATTTTAAAGATCAAATAAAAACGGTGGCCACAGTAAGAGATCGAAGCTGGAAATCTGCACGAAAAACGCACGTGGTCTAGAATCTCCTATTTCTATACCTCCTGCACGCTAGATAATTTGCCTAAAATATTTTCCGACCACCAAAATACTAGTTTGGGTTAAGCCTTTAAATTAAAAATTATAAAACCGGAATTCGCACGTTTAAGGGGAGAAAAATCCATTTAAAGTTTTAGGGAGGTGACACTTAAAAATTTGGAAATTTTTTGGCTTTAAACCACTAAAACTGCCCTTAAACTTTACCAAACTGCCACAAATTTATACTTTTTGAAAAGTTCAGACGCTAATCTATCTTTCAGTATCAAAATATTGCAAATCGGCTAGTAAACCTGGCCACAGGAATGCGATAAAGGGAAAAAGTTCCCAAAACCTGCCCCCCAAAAATATACTATCTCGCTTGTTATATCACTTAGGAAAGCCGTTTTTGTTTTGGTTTATTTCTTTTCACTCATATATCACTTATAAATAGCTAAAAGTTTTCTGCAAACTACTCATGACTTTTTATGCAGACAAGTTTGATTTTTTCACTATATTCCTCTTTTAACCCTCCAAAAAACTAGTGTTCTTACGAAAAGTACTACAAATTTGTGTTTGGCGGAAAGAACAAACCGTTAGCTAAAAAATGACACCAAAATTTTAGTAATCGGATAGAAATTGTGGCCACAGTGAGCAATCAAAGCCAGAGATCTGCCAAGGAAATTGACGTCATTTCAGGGAAATTCATGTGTGTGCCTTCCAGACGCCATAAAAATTAGTATTTTCATGCAAAGTACAACATATTTACCTTTTACGGAAACTACACAAAGCCAGCTAAAAGATGAGACCAAAATTTTAACGATCAAATAAAAACTGTGGCCACAGTAAGAGATCGAAGCTGGAAATCTGCACGAAAAACGCACGTGGTCTAGAATCTCCTATTTCTATACCTCCTGCACGCTAGATAATTTGCCTAAAATATTTTCCGACCACCAAAATACTAGTTTGGGTTAAGCCTTTAAATTAAAAATTATAAAACCGGAATTCGCACGTTTAAGGGGAGAAAAATCCATTTAAAGTTTTAGGGAGGTGACACTTAAAAATTTGGAAATTTTTTGGCTTTAAACCACTAAAACTGCCCTTAAACTTTACCAAACTGCCACAAATTTATACTTTTTGAAAAGTTCAGACGCTAATCTATCTTTCAGTATCAAAATATTGCAAATCGGCTAGTAAACCTGGCCACAGGAATGCGATAAAGGGAAAAAGTTCCCAAAACCTGCCCCCCAAAAATATACTATCTCGCTTGTTATATCACTTAGGAAAGCCGTTTTTGTTTTGGTTTATTTCTTTTCACTCATATATCACTTATAAACAGCTAAAAGTTTTCTGCAAACTACTCATGACTTTTTATGCAGACAAGTTTGATTTTTTCACTATATTCCTCTTTTAACCCTCCAAAAAACTAGTGTTCTTACGAAAAGTACTACAAATTTGTGTTTGGCGGAAAGAACAAACCGTTAGCTAAAAAATGACACCAAAATTTTAGTAATCGGATAGAAATTGTGGCCACAGTGAGCAATCAAAGCCAGAGATCTGCCAAGGAAATTGACGTCATTTCAGGGAAATTCATGTGTGTGCCTTCCAGACGCCATAAAAATTAGTATTTTCATGCAAAGTACAACATATTTACCTTTTACGGAAACTACACAAAGCCAGCTAAAAGATGAGACCAAAATTTGAACGATCAAATAAAAACTGTGGCCACAGTAAGAGATCGAAGCTGGAAATCTGCACGAAAAACGCACGTGGTCTAGAATCTCCTATTTCTATACCTCCTGCACGCTAGATAATTTGCCTAAAATATTTTCCGACCACCAAAATACTAGTTTGGGTTAAGCCTTTAAATTAAAAATTATAAAACCGGAATTCGCACGTTTAAGGGGAGAAAAATCCATTTAAAGTTTTAGGGAGGTGACACGTAAAAATTTGGAAATTTTTTGGCTTTAAACCACTAAAACTGCCCTTAAACTTTACCAAACTGCCACAAATTTATTTTTTTTGAAAAGTCCAGACGCTAATCTATCTTTCAATATCAAAATATTGCAAATCGGCTAGTAAACCTGGCCACAGGAATGCGATAAAGGGAAAAAGTTCCCAAAACCTGCCCCCCAAAAATATACTATCTCGCTTGTTATATCACTTAGGAAAGCCGTTTTTGTTTTGGTTTATTTCTTTTCACTCATATATCACTTATAAACAGCGAAAAGTTTTCTGCAAACTACTCATGACATTTTATGCAGACAAGTTTGATTTTTTCACTATATTCCTCTTTTAACCCTCCTAAAAACTAGTGTTCTTACGAAAAGTACTACAGATTTGTGTTTGGCGGAAAGAATAAACCGTTAGCTAAAAAATGACACCAATATTTTAGTAATCGGATAGAAATTGTAGCCACAGTGAGCAATCAAAGCCAGAGATCTGCCAAGGAAATTGACGTAATTTCAGGGAAATTCATGTGTATGCCTTCCAGACGCCTTAAAAATTAGTATTTTCATGCAAAGTACAACATATTTACCTTTTACGGAAACTACACAAAGCCAGCTAAAAGATGAGACCAAAATTTTAACGATCAAATAAAAACTGTGGCCACAGTAAGAGATCGAAGCTGGAAATCTGCACGAAAAACGCACGTGGTCTAGAATCTCCTATTTCTATACCTCCTGCACGCTAGATAATTTGCCTAAAATATTTTCCGACCACCAAAATACTAGTTCGGGTTAAGCCTTTAAATTAAAAATTATAAAACCGGAATTCGCACGTTTAAGGGGAGAAAAATCCATTTAAAGTTTTAGGGAGGTGACACTTAAAAATTTGGAAATTTTTTGGCTTTAAACCACTAAAACTGCCCTTAAACTTTACCAAACTGCCACAAACTTATATTTTTTGAAAAGTTCAGACGCTAATCTATCTTTCAATATCAAAATATTGCAAATCGGCTAGTAAACCTGGCCACAGGAATGCGATAAAGGGAAAAAGTTCCCAAAACCTGCCCCCCAAAAATATACTATCTCGCTTGTTATATCACTTAGGAAAGCCGTTTTTGTTTTGGTTTATTTCTTTTCACTCATATATCACTTATAAACAGTGAAAAGTTTTCTGCAAACTACTCATGACTTTTTATGCAGACAAGTTTGATTTTTTCACTATATTCCTCTTTTAACCCTCCTAAAAACTAGTGTTCTTATGAAAAGTACTACAAATTTGTGTTTGACGGAAAGAACAAACCGTTAGCTAAAAAATGACACCAAAATTTTAGTAATCGGATAGAAATTGTGGCCACAGTGAGCAATCAAAGCCAGAGATCTGCCAAGGAAATTGACGTCATTTCAGGGAAATTCATGTGTATGCCTTCCAGACGCCATAAAAATTAGTATTTTCATGCAAAGTACAACATATTTACCTTTTACGGAAACTACACAAAGCCAGCTAAAAGATGAGACCAAAATTTTAACGATCAAATAAAAACTGTGGCCACAGTAAGAGATCGAAGCTGGAAATCTGCACGAAAAACGCACGTGGTCTAGAATCTCCTATTTCTATACCTCCTGCACGCTAGATAATTTGCCTAAAATATTTTCCGACCACCAAAATACTAGTTTGGGTTAAGCCTTTAAATTAAAAATTATAAAACCGGAATTCGCACGTTTAAGGGGAGAAAAATCCATTTAAAGTTTTAGGGAGGTGACACGTAAAAATTTGGAAATTTTTTGGCTTTAAACCACTAAAACTGCCCTTAAACTTTACCAAACTGCCACAAACTTATACTTTTTGAAAAGTTCAGACGCTAATCTATCTTTCAATATCAAAATATTGCAAATCGGCTAGTAAACCTGGCCACAGGAATGCGATAAAGGGAAAAAGTTCCCAAAACCTGCCCCCCAAAAATATACTATCTCGCTTGTTATATCACTTAGGAAAGCCGTTTTTGTTTTGGTTTATTTCTTTTCACTCATATATCACTTATAAACAGTGAAAAGTTTTCTGCAAACTACTCATGACTTTTTATGCAGACAAGTTTGATTTTTTCACTATATTCCTCTTTTAACCCTCCAAAAAACTAGTGTTCTTACGAAAAGTACTACAAATTAAAATTTCGCGGAAAGAACGAACCGTTAGCTAAAAAATGACACCAAAATTTTAGTAATCGGATAGAAATTGTGGCCACAGTGAGCAATCAAAGCCAGAGATCTGCCAAGGAAATTGACGTCATTTCAGGGAAATTCATGTGTGTGCCTTCCAGACGCCATAAAAATTAGTATTTTCATGCAAAGTACAACATATTTACCTTTTACGGAAACTACACAAAGCCAGCTAAAAGATGAGACCAAAATTTTAACGATCAAATAAAAACTGTGGCCACAGTAAGAGATCGAAGCTGGAAATCTGCACGAAAAACGCACGTGGTCTAGAATCTCCTATTTCTATACCTCCTGCACGCTAGATAATTTGCCCTAAAATATTTTCCGACCACCAAAATACTAGTTTGGGTTAAGCCTTTAAATTAAAAATTATAAAACCGGAATTCGCACGTTTAAGGGGAGAAAAATCCATTTAAAGTTTTAGGGAGGTGACACTTAAAAATTTGGAAATTTTTTGGCTTTAAACCACTAAAACTGCCCTTAAACTTTACCAAACTGCCACAAATTTATACTTTTTGAAAAGTTCAGACGCTAATCTATCTTTCAATATCAAAATATTGCAAATCGGCTAGTAAACCTGGCCACAGGAATGCGATAAAGGGAAAAAGTTCCCAAAACCTGCCCCCCAAAAATATACTATCTCGCTTGTTATATCACTTAGGAAAGCCGTTTTTGTTTTGGTTTATTTCTTTTCACTCATATATCACTTATAAACAGTGAAAAGTTTTCTGCAAACTACTCATGACATTTTATGCAGACAAGTTTGATTTTTTCACTATATTCCTCTTTTAACCCTCCTAAAAACTAGTGTTCTTACGAAAAGTACTACAGATTTGTGTTTGGCGGAAAGAATAAACCGTTAGCTAAAAAATGACACCAATATTTTAGTAATCGGATAGAAATTGTAGCCACAGTGAGCAATCAAAGCCAGAGATCTGCCAAGGAAATTGACGTCATTTCAGGGAAATTCATGTGTATGCCTTCCAGATGCCATAAAAATTAACATTTTCATGCAAAGTACAACATATTTACCTTTTACGGAAACTACACAAAGCCAGCTAAAAGATGAGACCAAAATTTTAACGATCAAATAAAAACTGTGGCCACAGTAAGAGATCGAAGCTGGAAATCTGCACGAAAAACGCACGTGGTCTAGAATCTCCTATTTCTATACCTCCTGCACGCTAGATAATTTGCCTAAAATATTTTCCGACCACCAAAATACTAGTTTGGGTTAAGCCTTTAAATTAAAAATTATAAAACCGGAATTCGCACGTTTAAGGGGAGAAAAATCCATTTAAAGTTTTAGGGAGGTGACACGTAAAAATTTGGAAATTTTTTGGCTTTAAACCACTAAAACTGCCCTTAAACTTTACCAAACTGCCACAAACTTATACTTTTTGAAAAGTTCAGACGCTAATCTATCTTTCAGTATCAAAATATTGCAAATCGACTAGTAAACCTGGCCACAGGAATGCGATAAAGGGAAAAAGTTCCCAAAACCTGCCCCCCAAAAATATACTATCTCGCTTGTTATATCACTTAGGAAAGCCGTTTTTGTTTTGGTTTATTTCTTTTCACTCATATATCACTTATAAACAGTGAAAAGTTTTCTGCAAACTACTCATGACTTTTTATGCAGACAAGTTTGATTTTTTCACTATATTCCTCTTTTAACCCTCCAAAAAACTAGTGTTCTTACGAAAAGTACTACAAATTTAAGTTTGGCGGAAAGAACGAACCGTTAGCTAAAAAATGACACCAAAATTTTAGTAATCGGATAGAAATTGTGGCCACAGTGAGCAATCAAAGCCAGAGATCTGCCAAGGAAATTGACGTCATTTCAGGGAAATTCATGTGTATGCCTTCCAGATGCCATAAAAATTAACATTTTCATGCAAAGTACAACATATTTACCTTTTACGGAAACTACACAAAGCCAGCTAAAAGATGAGACCAAAATTTTAACGATCAAATAAAACTGTGGCCACAGTAAGAGATCGAAGCTGGAAATCTGCACGAAAAACGCACGTGGTCTAGAATCTCCTATTTCTATACCTCCTGCACGCTAGATAATTTGCCTAAAATATTTTCCGACCACCAAAATACTAGTTTGGGTTAAGCCTTTAAATTAAAAATTATAAAACCGGAATTCGCACGTTTAAGGGGAGAAAAATCCATTTAAAGTTTTAGGGAGGTGACACGTAAAAATTTGGAAATTTTTTGGCTTTAAACCACTAAAACTGCCCTTAAACTTTACCAAACTGCCACAAACTTATACTTTTTGAAAAGTTCAGACGCTAATCTATCTTTCAGTATCAAAATATTGCAAATCGACTAGTAAACCTGGCCACAGGAATGCGATAAAGGGAAAAAGTTCCCAAAACCTGCCCCCCAAAAATATACTATCTCGCTTGTTATATCACTTAGGAAAGCCGTTTTTGTTTTGGTTTATTTCTTTTCACTCATATATCACTTATAAACAGTGAAAAGTTTTCTGCAAACTACTCATGACTTTTTATGCAGACAAGTTTGATTTTTTCACTATATTCCTCTTTTAACCCTCCAAAAAACTAGTGTTCTTACGAAAAGTACTACAAATTTAAGTTTGGCGGAAAGAACGAACCGTTAGCTAAAAAATGACACCAAAATTTTAGTAATCGGATAGAAATTGTGGCCACAGTGAGCAATCAAAGCCAGAGATCTGCCAAGGAAATTGACGTCATTTCAGGGAAATTCATGTGTGTGCCTTCCAGACGCCATAAAAATTAGTATTTTCATGCAAAGTACAACATATTTACCTTTTACGGAAACTACACAAAGCCAGCTAAAAGATGAGACCAAAATTTTAACGATCAAATAAAAACTGTGGCCACAGTAAGAGATCGAAGCTGGAAATCTGCACGAAAAACGCACGTGGTCTAGAATCTCCTATTTCTATACCTCCTGCACGCTAGATAATTTGCCTAAAATATTTTCCGACCACCAAAATACTAGTTCGGGTTAAGCCTTTAAATTAAAAATTATAAAACCGGAATTCGCACGTTTAAGGGGAGAAAAATCCATTTAAAGTTTTAGGGAGGTGACACGTAAAAATTTGGAAATTTTTTGGCTTTAAACCACTAAAACTGCCCTTAAACTTTACCAAACTGCCACAAATTTATACTTTTTGAAAAGTTCAGACGCTAATCTATCTTTCAGTATCAAAATATTGCAAATCGGCTAGTAAACCTGGCCACAGGAATGCGATAAAGGGAAAAAGTTCCCAAAACCTGCCCCCCAAAAATATACTATCTCGCTTGTTATATCACTTAGGAAAGCCGTTTTTGTTTTGGTTTATTTCTTTTCACTCATATATCACTTATAAACAGTGAAAAGTTTTCTGCAAACTACTCATGACATTTTATGCAGACAAGTTTGATTTTTTCACTATATTCCTCTTTTAACCCTCCTAAAAACTAGTGTTCTTACGAAAAGTACTACAGATTTGTGTTTGGCGGAAAGAATAAACCGTTAGCTAAAAAATGACACCAATATTTTAGTAATCGGATAGAAATTGTAGCCACAGTGAGCAATCAAAGCCAGAGATCTGCCAAGGAAATTGACGTCATTTCAGGGAAATTCATGTGTATGCCTTCCAGATGCCATAAAAATTAACATTTTCATGCAAAGTACAACATATTTACCTTTTACGGAAACTACACAAAGCCAGCTAAAAGATGAGACCAAAATTTTAACGATCAAATAAAAACTGTGGCCACAGTAAGAGATCGAAGCTGGAAATCTGCACGAAAAACGCACGTGGTCTAGAATCTCCTATTTCTATACCTCCTGCACGCTAGATAATTTGCCTAAAATATTTTCCGACCACCAAAATACTAGTTTGGGTTAAGCCTTTAAATTAAAAATTATAAAACCGGAATTCGCACGTTTAAGGGGAGAAAAATCCATTTAAAGTTTTAGGGAGGTGACACGTAAAAATTTGGAAATTTTTTGGCTTTAAACCACTAAAACTGCCCTTAAACTTTACCAAACTGCCACAAACTTATACTTTTTGAAAAGTTCAGACGCTAATCTATCTTTCAGTATCAAAATATTGCAAATCGACTAGTAAACCTGGCCACAGGAATGCGATAAAGGGAAAAAGTTCCCAAAACCTGCCCCCCAAAAATATACTATCTCGCTTGTTATATCACTTAGGAAAGCCGTTTTTGTTTTGGTTTATTTCTTTTCACTCATATATCACTTATAAACAGTGAAAAGTTTTCTGCAAACTACTCATGACTTTTTATGCAGACAAGTTTGATTTTTTCACTATATTCCTCTTTTAACCCTCCAAAAAACTAGTGTTCTTACGAAAAGTACTACAAATTTAAGTTTGGCGGAAAGAACGAACCGTTAGCTAAAAAATGACACCAAAATTTTAGTAATCGGATAGAAATTGTGGCCACAGTGAGCAATCAAAGCCAGAGATCTGCCAAGGAAATTGACGTCATTTCAGGGAAATTCATGTGTATGCCTTCCAGATGCCATAAAAATTAACATTTTCATGCAAAGTACAACATATTTACCTTTTACGGAAACTACACAAAGCCAGCTAAAAGATGAGACCAAAATTTTAACGATCAAATAAAAACTGTGGCCACAGTAAGAGATCGAAGCTGGAAATCTGCACGAAAAACGCACGTGGTCTAGAATCTCCTATTTCTATACCTCCTGCACGCTAGATAATTTGCCTAAAATATTTTCCGACCACCAAAATACTAGTTTGGGTTAAGCCTTTAAATTAAAAATTATAAAACCGGAATTCGCACGTTTAAGGGGAGAAAAATCCATTTAAAGTTTTAGGGAGGTGACACGTAAAAATTTGGAAATTTTTTGGCTTTAAACCACTAAAACTGCCCTTAAACTTTACCAAACTGCCACAAACTTATACTTTTTGAAAAGTTCAGACGCTAATCTATCTTTCAGTATCAAAATATTGCAAATCGACTAGTAAACCTGGCCACAGGAATGCGATAAAGGGAAAAAGTTCCCAAAACCTGCCCCCCAAAAATATACTATCTCGCTTGTTATATCACTTAGGAAAGCCGTTTTTGTTTTGGTTTATTTCTTTTCACTCATATATCACTTATAAACAGTGAAAAGTTTTCTGCAAACTACTCATGACTTTTTATGCAGACAAGTTTGATTTTTTCACTATATTCCTCTTTTAACCCTCCAAAAAACTAGTGTTCTTACGAAAAGTACTACAAATTTAAGTTTGGCGGAAAGAACGAACCGTTAGCTAAAAAATGACACCAAAATTTTAGTAATCGGATAGAAATTGTGGCCACAGTGAGCAATCAAAGCCAGAGATCTGCCAAGGAAATTGACGTCATTTCAGGGAAATTCATGTGTGTGCCTTCCAGACGCCATAAAAATTAGTATTTTCATGCAAAGTACAACATATTTACCTTTTACGGAAACTACACAAAGCCAGCTAAAAGATGAGACCAAAATTTTAACGATCAAATAAAAACTGTGGCCACAGTAAGAGATCGAAGCTGGAAATCTGCACGAAAAACGCACGTGGTCTAGAATCTCCTATTTCTATACCTCCTGCACGCTAGATAATTTGCCTAAAATATTTTCCGACCACCAAAATACTAGTTCGGGTTAAGCCTTTAAATTAAAAATTATAAAACCGGAATTCGCACGTTTAAGGGGAGAAAAATCCATTTAAAGTTTTAGGGAGGTGACACGTAAAAATTTGGAAATTTTTTGGCTTTAAACCACTAAAACTGCCCTTAAACTTTACCAAACTGCCACAAATTTATACTTTTTGAAAAGTTCAGACGCTAATCTATCTTTCAGTATCAAAATATTGCAAATCGGCTAGTAAACCTGGCCACAGGAATGCGATAAAGGGAAAAAGTTCCCAAAACCTGCCCCCCAAAAATATACTATCTCGCTTGTTATATCACTTAGGAAAGCCGTTTTTGTTTTTGTTTATTTTTTTTTACTCATATATCACTTATAAACAGTGAAAAGTTTTCTGCAAACTACTCATGACTTTTTATGCAGACAAGTTTGATTTTTTCACTATATTCCTCTTTTAACCCTCCAAAAAACTAGTGTTCTTACGAAAAGTACTACAAATTTAAGTTTGGCGGAAAGAACGAACCGTTAGCTAAAAAATGACACCAAAATTTTAGTAATCGGATAGAAATTGTGGCCACAGTGAGCAATCAAAGCCAGAGATCTGCCAAGGAAATTGACGTCATTTCAGGGAAATTCATGTGTGTGCCTTCCAGACGCCATAAAAATTAGTATTTTCATGCAAAGTACAACATATTTACCTTTTACGGAAACTACACAAAGCCAGCTAAAAGATGAGACCAAAATTTTAACGATCAAATAAAAACTGTGGCCACAGTAAGAGATCGAAGCTGGAAATCTGCACGAAAAACGCACGTGGTCTAGAATCTCCTATTTCTATACCTCCTGCACGCTAGATAATTTGCCTAAAATATTTTCCGACCACCAAAATACTAGTTCGGGTTAAGCCTTTAAATTAAAAATTATAAAACCGGAATTCGCACGTTTAAGGGGAGAAAAATCCATTTAAAGTTTTAGGGAGGTGACACGTAAAAATTTGGAAATTTTTTGGCTTTAAACCACTAAAACTGCCCTTAAACTTTACCAAACTGCCACAAATTTATACTTTTTGAAAAGTTCAGACGCTAATCTATCTTTCAGTATCAAAATATTGCAAATCGGCTAGTAAACCTGGCCACAGGAATGCGATAAAGGGAAAAAGTTCCCAAAACCTGCCCCCCAAAAATATACTATCTCGCTTGTTATATCACTTAGGAAAGCCGTTTTTGTTTTGGTTTATTTCTTTTCACTCATATATCACTTATAAACAGTGAAAAGTTTTCTGCAAACTACTCATGACTTTTTATGCAGACAAGTTTGATTTTTTCACTATATTCCTCTTTTAACCCTCCAAAAAACTAGTGTTCTTACGAAAAGTACTACAAATTTGTGTTTGGCGGAAAGAACGAACCGTTAACTAAAAAATGACACCAAAATTTTAGTAATCGGATAGAAATTGTGGCCACAGTGAGCAATCAAAGCCAGAGATCTGCCAAGGAAATTGACGTCATTTCAGGGAAATTCATGTGTGTGCCTTCCAGACGCCATAAAAATTAGTATTTTCATGCAAAGTACAACATATTTACCTTTTACGGAAAGTACACAAAGCCAGCTAAAAGATGAGACCAAAATTTGAACGATCAAATAAAAACTGTGGCCACAGTAAGAGATCGAAGCTGGAAATCTGCACGAAAAACGCACGTGGTCTAGAATCTCCTATTTCTATACCTCCTGCACGCTAGATAATTTGCCTAAAATATTTTCCGACCACCAAAATACTAGTTTGGGTTAAGCCTTTAAATTAAAAATTATAAAACCGGAATTCGCACGTTTAAGGGGAGAAAAATCCATTTAAAGTTTTAGGGAGGTGACACGTAAAAATTTGGAAATTTTTTGGCTTTAAACCACTAAAACTGCCCTTAAACGTTACCAAGCTGCCACAAATTTATACTTTTTGAAAAGTTCAGACGCTAATCTATCTTTCAGTATCAAAATATTGCAAATCGGCTAGTAAACCTGGCCACAGGAATGCGATAAAGGGAAAAAGTTCCCAAAACCTGCCCCCCAAAAATATACTATCTCGCTTGTTATATCACTTAGGAAAGCCGTTTTTGTTTTGGTTTATTTCTTTTCACTCATATATCACTTATAAACAGTGAAAAGTTTTCTGCAAACTACTCATGACATTTTATGCAGACAAGTTTGATTTTTTCACTATATTCCTCTTTTAACCCTCCTAAAAACTAGTGTTCTTACGAAAAGTACTACAGATTTGTGTTTGGCGGAAAGAATAAACCGTTAGCTAAAAAATGACACCAATATTTTAGTAATCGGATAGAAATTGTAGCCACAGTGAGCAATCAAAGCCAGAGATCTGCCAAGGAAATTGACGTCATTTCAGGGAAATTCATGTGTATGCCTTCCAGATGCCATAAAAATTAACATTTTCATGCAAAGTACAACATATTTACCTTTTACGGAAACTACACAAAGCCAGCTAAAAGATGAGATCAAAATTTTAACGATCAAATAAAAACTGTGGCCACAGTAAGAGATCGAAGCTGGAAATCTGCACGAAAAACGCAGGTGGTCTAGAATCTCCTATTTCTATACCTCCTGCACGCTAGATAATTTGCCTAAAATATTTTCCGACCACCAAAATACTAGTTTGGGTTAAGCCTTTAAATTAAAAATTATAAAACCGGAATTCGCACGTTTAAGGGGAAACCACTAAAACTGCCCTTAAACTTTACCAAACTGCCACAAACTTATACTTTTTGAAAAGTTCAGACGCTAATCTATCTTTCAATATCAAAATATTGCAAATCGGCTAGTAAACCTGGCCACAGGAATGCGATAAAGGGAAAAAGTTCCCAAAACCTGCCCCCCAAAAATATACTATCTCGCTTGTTATATCACTTAGGAAAGCCGTTTTTGTTTTGGTTTATTTCTTTTCACTCATATATCACTTATAAACAGTGAAAAGTTTTCTGCAAACTACTCATGACTTTTTATGCAGACAAGTTTGATTTTTTCACTATATTCCTCTTTTAACCCTCCTAAAAACTAGTGTTCTTACGAAAAGTACTACAAATTTGTGTTTGACGGAAAGAACAAACCGTTAGCTAAAAAATGACACCAAAATTTTAGTAATCGGATAGAAATTGTGGCCACAGTGAGCAATCAAAGCCAGAGATCTGCCAAGGAAATTGACGTCATTTCAGGGAAATTCATGTGTATGCCTTCCAGACGCCATAAAAATTAGTATTTTCATGCAAAGTACAACATATTTACCTTTTACAGAAACTACACAAAGCCAGCTAAAAGATGAGACCAAAGTTTTAACGATCAAATAAAAACTGTGGCCACAGTAAGAGATCGAAGCTGGAAATCTGCACGAAAAACGCACGTGGTCTAGAATCTCCTATTTCTATACCTCCTGCACGCTAGATAATTTGCCTAAAATATTTTCCGACCACCAAAATACTAGTTTGGGTTAAGCCTTTAAATTAAAAATTATAAAACCGGAATTCGCACGTTTAAGGGGAGAAAAATCCATTTAAAGTTTTAGGGAGGTGACACTTAAAAATTTGGAAATTTTTTGGCTTTAAACCACTAAAACTGCCCTTAAACTTTACCAAACTGCCACAAACTTATACTTTTTGAAAAGTTCAGACGCTAATCTATCTTTCAGTATCAAAATATTGCAAATCGGCTAGTAAACCTGGCCACAGGAATGCGATAAAGGGAAAAAGTTCCCAAAACCTGCCCCCCAAAAATATACTATCTCGCTTGTTATATCACTTAGGAAAGCCGTTTCTGTTTTGGTTTATTTCTTTTCACTCATATATCACTTATAAACAGTGAAAAGTTTTCTGCAAACTACTCATGACTTTTTATGCAGACAAGTTTGATTTTTTCACTATATTCCTCTTTTAACCCTCCAAAAAACTAGTGTTCTTACGAAAAGTACTACAAATTTATGTTTGACGGAAAGAACGAACCGTTAGCTAAAAAATGACACCAAAATTTTAGTAATCGGATAGAAATTGTGGCCACAGTGAGCAATCAAAGCCAGAGATCTGCCAAGGAAATTGACGTCATTTCAGGGAAATTCATGTGTGTGCCTTCCAGACGCCATAAAAATTAGTATTTTCATGCAAAGTACAACATATTTACCTTTTACGGAAACTACACAAAGCCAGCTAAAAGATGAGACCAAAATTTTAACGATCAAATAAAAACTGTGGCCACAGTAAGAGATCGAAGCTGGAAATCTGCACGAAAATTGCACGTGGTCTAGAATCTCCTATTTCTATACCTCCTGCACGCTAGATAATTTGCCTAAAATATTTACCGACCACCAAAATACTAGCTTGGGTTAAGCCTTAAATTAAAAATTATAAAACCGGAATTCGCACGTTTAAGGGGAGAAAAATCCATTTAAAGTTTTAGGGAGGTGACACGTAAAAATTTGGAAATTTTTTGGCTTTAAACCACTAAAACTGCCCTTAAACTTTACCAAACTGCCACAAATTTATACTTTTTGAAAAGTTCAGACGCTAATCTATCTTTCAGTATCAAAATATTGCAAATCGGATAGTAAACCTGGCCACAGGAATGCGATAAAGGGAAAAAGTTCCCAAAACCTGCCCCCCAAAAATATACTATCTCGCTTGTTATATCACTTAGGAAAGCCGTTTTTGTTTTGGTTTATTTCTTTTCACTCATATATCACTTATAAACAGTGAAAAGTTTTCTGCAAACTACTCATGACATTTTATGCAGACAAGTTTGATTTTTTCACTATATTCCTCTTTTAACCCTCCTAAAAACTAGTGTTCTTACGAAAAGTACTACAGATTTGTGTTTGGCGGAAAGAATAAACCGTTAGCTAAAAAATGACACCAATATTTTAGTAATCGGATAGAAATTGTAGCCACAGTGAGCAATCAAAGCCAGAGATCTGCCAAGGAAATTGACGTCATTTCAGGGAAATTCATGTGTATGCCTTCCAGATGCCATAAAAATTAACATTTTCATGCAAAGTACAACATATTTACCTTTTACGGAAACTACACAAAGCCAGCTAAAAGATGAGACCAAAATTTGAACGATCAAATAAAAACTGTGGCCACAGTAAGAGATCGAAGCTGGAAATCTGCACGAAAAACGCACGTGGTCTAGAATCTCCTATTTCTATACCTCCTGCACGCTAGATAATTTGCCTAAAATATTTTTCGACCACCAAAATACTAGTTTGGGTTAAGCCTTTAAATTAAAAATTATAAAACCGGAATTCGCACGTTTAAGGGGAGAAAAATCCATTTAAAGTTTTAGGGAGGTGACACTTAAAAATTTGGAAATTTTTTGGCTTTAAACCACTAAAACTGCCCTTAAACTTTACCAAACTGCCACAAACTTATAATTTTTGAAAAGTTCAGACGCTAATCTATCTTTCAATATCAAAATATTGCAAATCGGCTAGTAAACCTGGCCACAGGAATGCGATAAAGGGAAAAAGTTCCCAAAACCTGCCCCCCAAAAATATACTATCTCGCTTGTTATATCACTTAGGAAAGCCGTTTTTGTTTTGGTTTATTTCTTTTCACTCATATATCACTTATAAACAGTGAAAAGTTTTCTGCAAACTACTCATGACTTTTTATGCAGACAAGTTTGATTTTTTCACTATATTCCTCTTTTAACCCTCCAAAAAACTAGTGTTCTTACGAAAAGTACTACAAATTTGTGTTTGACGGAAAGAACAAACCGTTAGCTAAAAAATGACACCAAAATTTTAGTAATCGGATAGAAATTGTGGCCACAGTGAGCAATCAAAGCCAGAGATCTGCCAAGGAAATTGACGTCATTTCAGGGAAATTCATGTGTATGCCTTCCAGACGCCATAAAAATTAGTATTTTCATGCAAAGTACAACAATATTTACCTTTTACGGAAACTACACAAAGCCAGCTAAAAGATGAGACCAAAATTTTAACGATCAAATAAAAACTGTGGCCACAGTAAGAGATCGAAGCTGGAAATCTGCACGAAAAACGCACGTGGTCTAGAATCTCCTATTTCTATACCTCCTGCACGCTAGATAATTTGCCTAAAATATTTTCCGACCACCAAAATACTAGTTAGGGTTAAGCCTTTAAATTAAAAATTATAAAACCGGAATTCGCACGTTTAAGGGGAGAAAAATCCATTTAAAGTTTTAGGGAGGTGACACGTAAAAATTTGGAAATTTTTTGGCTTTAAACCACTAAAACTGCCCTTAAACTTTACCAAACTGCCACAAACTTATATTTTTTGAAAAGTTCAGACGCTAATCTATCTTTCAGTATCAAAATATTGCAAATCGGCTAGTAAACCTGGCCACAGGAATGCGATAAAGGGAAAAAGTTCCCAAAACCTGCCCCCCAAAAATATACTATCTCGCTTGTTATATCACTTAGGAAAGCCGTTTTTGTTTTGGTTTATTTCTTTTCACTCATATATTACTTATAAACAGTGAAAAGTTTTCTGCAAACTACTCATGACATTTTATGCAGACAAGTTTGATTTTTTCACTATATTCCTCTTTTAACCCTCCTAAAAACTAGTGTTCTTACGAAAAGTACTACAGATTTGTGTTTGGCGGAAAGAATAAACCGTTAGCTAAAAAATGACACCAAAATTTTAGTAATCGGATAGAAATTGTAGCCACAGTGAGCAATCAAAGCCAGAGATCTGCCAAGGAAATTGACGTCATTTCAGGGAAATTCATGTGTATGCCTTCCAGGCGCCATAAAAATTAACATTTTCATGCAAAGTACAACATATTTACCTTTTACGGAAACTACACAAAGCCAGCTAAAAGATGAGACCAAAATTTTAACGATCAAATAAAAACTGTGGCCACAGTAAGAGATCGAAGCTGGAAATCTGCACGAAAAACGCACGTGGTCTAGAATCTCCTATTTCTATACCTCCTGCACGCTAGATAATTTGCCTAAAATATTTTCCGACCACCAAAATACTAGTTTGGGTTAAGCCTTTAAATTAAAAATTATAAAACCGGAATTCGCACGTTTAAGGGGAGAAAAATCCATTTAAAGTTTTAGGGAGGTGACACTTAAAAATTTGGAAATTTTTTGGCTTTAAACCACTAAAACTGCCCTTAAACTTTACCAAACTGCCACAAACTTATACTTTTTGAAAAGTTCAGACGCTAATCTATCTTTCAATATCAAAATATTGCAAATCGGCTAGTAAACCTGGCCACAGGAATGCGATAAAGGGAAAAAGTTCCCAAAACCTGCCCCCCAAAAATATACTATCTCGCTTGTTATATCACTAAGGAAAGCCGTTTTTGTTTTGGTTTATTTCTTTTCACTCATATATCACTTATAAACAGTGAAAAGTTTTCTGCAAACTACTCATGACTTTTTATGCAGACAAGTTTGATTTTTTCACTATATTCCTCTTTTAACCCTCCTAAAAACAAGTGTTCTTACGAAAAGTACTACAAATTTGTGTTTGACGGAAAGAACAAACCGTTAGCTAAAAAATGACACCAAAATTTTAGTAATCGGATAAAAATTGTGGCCACAGTGAGCAATCAAAGCCAGAGATCTGCCAAGGAAATTGACGTCATTTCAGGGAAATTCATGTGTATGCCTTCCAGACGCCATAAAAATTAGTATTTTCATGCAAAGTACAACATATTCACCTTTCACGGAAACTACACAAAGCCAGCTAAAAGATGAAACCAAAATTTTAACGATCAAATAAAAACTGTGGCCACAGTAAGAGATCGAAGCTGGAAATCTGCACGAAAAACGCACGTGGTCTAGAATCTCCTATTTCTATACCTCCTGCACGCTAGATAATTTGCCTAAAATATTTTCCGACCACCAAAATACTAGTTTGGGTTAAGCCTTTAAATTAAAAATTATAAAACCGGAATTCGCACGTTTAAGGGGAGAAAAATCCATTTAAAGTTTTAGGGAGGTGACACGTAAAAATTTGGAAATTTTTTGGCTTTAAGCCACTAAAACTGCCCTTAAACTTTACCAAACTGCCACAAATTTATACTTTTTGAAAAGTTCAGACGCTAATCTATCTTTCAGTATCAAAATATTGCAAATCAGTTAGTAAACCTGGCCACAGGAATGCGATAAAGGGAAAAAGTTCCCAAAACCTGCCCCCCAAAAATATACTATCTCGCTTGTTATATCACTTAGGAAAGCCGTTTTTGTTTTGGTTTATTTCTTTTCACTCATATATCACTTATAAACAGTGAAAAGTTTTCTGCAAACTACTCATGACTTTTTATCAGACAAGTTTGATTTTTTCACTATATTCCTCTTTTAACCCTCCTAAAAACTAGTGTTCTTACGAAAAGTACTACAAATTTGTGTTTGGCGGAAAGAATAAACCGTTAGCTAAAAAATGACACCAAAATTTTAGTAATCGGATAGAAATTGTGGCCACAGTGAGCAATCAAAGCCAGAGATCTGCCAAGGAAATTGACGTCATTTCAGGGAAATTCATGTGTATGCCTTCCAGGCGCCATAAAAATTAACATTTTCATGCAAAGTACAACATATTTACCTTTTACGGAAACTACACAAAGCCAGCTAAAAGATGAGACCAAAATTTTAACGATCAAATAAAAACTGTGGCCACAGTAAGAGATCGAAGCTGGAAATCTGCACGAAAAACGCACGTGGTCTAGAATCTCCTATTTCTATACCTCCTGCACGCTAGATAATTTGCCTAAAATATTTTCCGACCACCATAATACTAGTTTGGGTTAAGCCTTTAAATTAAAAATTATAAAACCGGAATTCGCACGTTTAAGGGGAGAAAAATCCATTTAAAGTTTTAGGGAGGTGACACTTAAAAATTTGGAAATTTTTTGGCTTTAAACCACTAAAACTGCCCTTAAACTTTACCAAACTGCCACAAATTTATACTTTTTGAAAAGTTCAGACGCTAATCTATCTTTCAGTATCAAAATATTGCAAATCGGCTAGTAAACCTGGCCACAGGGATGCGATAAAGGGAAAAAGTTCCCAAAACCTGCCCCCCAAAAATATACTATCTCGCTTGTTATATCACTTAGGAAAGCCGTTTTTGTTTTGGTTTATTTCTTTTCACTCATATATCACTTATAAACAGTGAAAAGTTTTCTGCAAACTACTCATGACTTTTTATCAGACAAGTTTGATTTTTTCACTATATTCCTCTTTTAACCCACCAAAAAACTAGTGTTCTTACGAAAAGTACTACAAATTTGTGTTTGGCGGAAAGAACGAACCGTTAGCTAAAAAATGACACCAAAATTTTAGTAATCGGATAGAAATTGTGGCCACAGTGAGCAATCAAAGCCAGAGATCTGCCAAGGAAATTGACGTCATTTCAGGGAAATTCATGTGTGTGCCTTCCAGACGCCATAAAAATTAGTATTTTCATGCAAAGTACAACATATTTACCTTTTACGGAAACTACACAAAGCCAGCTAAAAGATGAGACCAAAATTTTAACGATCAAATAAAAACTGTGGCCACAGTAAGAGATCGAAGCTGGAAATCTGCACGAAAAACGCACGTGGTCTAGAATCTCCTATTTCTATACCTCCTGCACGCTAGATAATTTGCCTAAAATATTTTCCGACCACCAAAATACTAGTTTGGGTAAAGCCTTTAAATTAAAAATTATAAAACCGGAATTCGCACGTTTAAGGGGAGAAAAATCCATTTAAAGTTTTAGGGAGGTGACACGTAAAACTTTGGAAATTTTTTGGCTTTAAACCACTAAAACTGCCCTTAAACTTTACCAAACTGCCACAAATTTATACTTTTTGAAAAGTTCAGACGCTAGTCTATCTTTCAATATCAAAATATTGCAAATCGGCTAGTAAACCTGGCCACAGGAATGCGATAAAGGGAAAAAGTTCCCAAAACCTGCCCCCCAAAAATATACTATCTCGCTTGTTATATCACTTAGGAAAGCCGTTTTTGTTTTGGTTTATTTCTTTTCACTCATATATCACTTATAAACAGTGAAAAGTTTTCTGCAAACTACTCATGACATTTTATGCAGACAAGTTTGATTTTTTCACTATATTCCTCTTTTAACCCTCCTAAAAACTAGTGTTCTTACGAAAAGTACTACAGATTTGTGTTTGGCGGAAAGAATAAACCGTTAGCTAAAAAATGACACCAATATTTTAGTAATCGGATAGAAATTGTAGCCACAGTGAGCAATCAAAGCCAGAGATCTGCCAAGGAAATTGACGTCATTTCAGGGAAATTCATGTGTATGCCTTCCAGATGCCATAAAAATTAACATTTTCATGCAAAGTACAACATATTTACCTTTTACGGAAACTACACAAAGCCAGCTAAAAGATGAGACCAAAATTTTAACGATCAAATAAAAACTGTGGCCACAGTAAGAGATCGAAGCTGGAAATCTGCACGAAAAACGCACGTGGTCTAGAATCTCCTATTTCTATACCTCCTGCACGCTAGATAATTTGCCTAAAATATTTTCCGACCACCAAAATACTAGTTTGGGTTAAGCCTTTAAATTAAAAATTATAAAACCGGAATTCGCACGTTTAAGGGGAGAAAAATCCATTTAAAGTTTTAGGGAGGTGACACTTAAAAATTTGGAAATTTTTTGGCTTTAAACCACTAAAACTGCCCTTAAACTTTACCAAACTGCCACAAACTTATACTTTTTGAAAAGTTCAGACGCTAATCTATCTTTCAGTATCAAAATATTGCAAATCGGCTAGTAAACCTGGCCACAGGAATGCGATAAAGGGAAAAAGTTCCCAAAACCTGCCCACCAAAAATATACTATCTCGCTTGTTATATCATTTAGGAAAGCCGTTTTTGTTTTGGTTTATTTCTTTTCACTCATATATCACTTATAAACAGTGAAAAGTTTTCTGCAAACTACTCATGACTTTTTATGCAGACAAGTTTGATTTTTTCACTATATTCCTCTTTTAACCCTCCTAAAAACTAGTGTTCTTACGAAAAGTACTACAAATTTGTGTTTGGCGGAAAGAACAAACCGTTAGCTAAAAAATGACACCAAAATTTTAGTAATCGGATAGAAATTGTGGCCACAGTGAGCAATCAAAGCCAGAGATCTGCCAAGGAAATTGACGTCATTTCAGGGAAATTCATGTGTATGCCTTCCAGACGCCATAAAAATTAGTATTTTCATGCAAAGTACAACATATTTACCTTTTACGGAAACTACACAAAGCCAGCTAAAAGATGAGACCAAAATTTTAACGATCTAATAAAAACTGTGGCCACAGTAAGAGATTGAAGCTGGAAATCTGCACGAAAAACGCACGTGGTCTAGAATCTCCTATTTCTATACCTCCTGCACGCTAGATAATTTGCCTAAAATATTTTCCGACCACCAAAATACTAGTTTGGGTTAAGCCTTTAAATTAAAAATTATAAAACCGGAATTCGCACGTTTAAGGGGAGAAAAATCCATTTAAAGTTTTAGGGAGGTGACACGTAAAAATTTGGAAAATTTTGGCTTTAAACCACTAAAACTGCCCTTAAACTTTACCAAACTGCCACAAATTTATACTTTTTGAAAAGTTCAGACGCTAATCTATCTTTCAGTATCAAAATATTGCAAATCAGTTAGTAAACCTGGCCACAGGAATGCGATAAAGGGAAAAAGTTCCCAAAACCTGCCCCCCAAAAATATACTATCTCGCTTGTTATATCACTTAGGAAAGCCGTTTTTGTTTTGGTTTATTTCTTTTCACTCATATATCACTTATAAACAGTGAAAAGTTTTCTGCAAACTACTCATGACTTTTTATCAGACAAGTTTGATTTTTTCACTATATTTCTCTTTTAACCCTCCAAAAAACTAGTGTTCTTACGAAAAGTACTAAAAATTTGTGTTTGGCGGAAAGAACGAACCGTTAGCTAAAAAATGACACCAAAATTTTAGTAATCGGATAGAAATTGTGGCCACAGTGAGCAATCAAAGCCAGAGATCTGCCAAGGAAATTGACGTCATTTCAGGGAAATTCATGTGTGTGCCTTCCAGACGCCATAAAAATTAGTATTTTCATGCAAAGTACAACATATTTACCTTTTGCGAAAACCACACAAAGCCAGCTAAAAGATGAGACCAAAATTTTAACGATCAAATAAAAACTGTGGCCACAGTAAGAGATCGAAGCTGGAAATCTGCACGAAAAACGCACGTGGTCTAGAATCTCCTATTTCTATACCTCCTGCACGCTAGATAATTTGCCTAAAATATTTTCCGACCACCAAAATACTAGTTTGGGTTAAGCCTTTAAATTAAAAATTATAAAACCGGAATTCGCACGTTTAAGGGGAGAAAAATCCATTTAAAGTTTTAGGGAGGTGACACGTAAAAATTTGGAAATTTTTTGGCTTTAAACCACTAAAACTGCCCTTAAACTTTACCAAACTGCCACAAATTTATACTTTTTGAAAAGTTCAGACGCTAATCTATCTTTCAGTATCAAAATATTGCAAATCGGCTAGTAAACCTGGCCACAGGAATGCGATAAAGGGAAAAAGTTCCCAAAACCTGCCCCCCAAAAATATACTATCTCGCTTGTTATATCACTTAGGAAAGCCGTTTTTGTTTTGGTTTATTTCTTTTCACTCATATATCACTTATAAACAGTGAAAAGTTTTCTGCAAACTACTCATGACATTTTATGCAGACAAGTTTGATTTTTTCACTATATTCCTCTTTTAACCCTCCTAAAAACTAGTGTTCTTACGAAAAGTACTACAAATGTGTGTTTGGCGGAAAGAATAAACCGTTAGCTAAAAAATGACACCAATATTTTAGTAATCGGATAGAAATTGTAGCCACAGTGAGCAATCAAAGCCAGAGATCTGCCAAGGAAATTGACGTCATTTCAGGGAAATTCATGTGTATGCCTTCCAGATGCCATAAAAATTAACATTTTCATGCAAAGTACAACATATTTACCTTTTACGGAAACTACACAAAGCCAGCTAAAAGATGAGACCAAAATTTTAACGATCAAATAAAAACTGTGGCCACAGTAAGAGATCGAAGCTGGAAATCTGCACGAAAAACGCACGTGGTCTAGAATCTCCTATTTCTATACCTCCTGCACGCTAGATAATTTGCCTAAAATATTTTCCGACCACCAAAATACTAGTTTGGGTTAAGCCTTTAAATTAAAAATTATAAAACCGGAATTCGCACGTTTAAGGGGAGAAAAATCCATTTAAAGTTTTAGGGAGGTGACACGTAAAAATTTGGAAATTTTTTGGCTTTAAACCACTAAAACTGCCCTTAAACTTTACCAAACTGCCACAAATTTATACTTTTTGAAAAGTTCAGACGCTAATCTATCTTTCAGTATCAAAATATTGCAAATCGGCTAGTAAACCTGGCCACAGGAATGCGATAAAGGGAAAAAGTTCCCAAAACCTGCCCCCCAAAAATATACTATCTCGCTTGTTATATCACTTAGGAAAGCCGTTTTTGTTTTGGTTTATTTCTTTTCACTCATATATCACTTATAAACAGTGAAAAGTTTTCTGCAAACTACTCATGACATTTTATGCAGACAAGTTTGATTTTTTCACTATATTCCTCTTTTAACCCTCCTAAAAACTAGTGTTCTTACGAAAAGTACTACAGATTTGTGTTTGGCGGAAAGAATAAACCGTTAGCTAAAAAATGACACCAATATTTTAGTAATCGGATAGAAATTGTAGCCACAGTGAGCAATCAAAGCCAGAGATCTGCCAAGGAAATTGACGTCATTTCAGGGAAATTCATGTGTATGCCTTCCAGATGCCATAAAAATTAACATTTTCATGCAAAGTACAACATATTTACCTTTTACGGAAACTACACAAAGCCAGCTAAAAGATGAGACCAAAATTTTAACGATCAAATAAAAACTGTGGCCACAGTAAGAGATCGAAGCTGGAAATCTGCACGAAAAACGCACGTGGTCTAGAATCTCCTATTTCTATACCTCCTGCACGCTAGATAATTTGCCTAAAATATTTTCCGACCACCAAAATACTAGTTTGGGTTAAGCCTTTAAATTAAAAATTATAAAACCGGAATTCGCACGTTTAAGGGGAGAAAAATCCATTTAAAGTTTTAGGGAGGTGACACTTAAAAATTTGGAAATTTTTTGGCTTTAAACCACTAAAACTGCCCTTAAACTTTACCAAACTGCCACAAACTTATACTTTTTGAAAAGTTCAGACGCTAATCTATCTTTCAATATCAAAATATTGCAAATCGGCTAGTAAACCTGGCCACAGGAATGCGATAAAGGGAAAAAGTTCCCAAAACCTGCCCCCCAAAAATATACTATCTCGCTTGTTATATCACTTAGGAAAGCCGTTTTTGTTTTGGTTTATTTCTTTTCACTCATATATCACTTATAAACAGTGAAAAGTTTTCTGCAAACTACTCATGACTTTTTATGCAGACAAGTTTGATTTTTTCACTATATTCCTCTTTTAACCCTCCTAAAAACTAGTGTTCTTACGAAAAGTACTACAAATTTGTGTTTGGCGGAAAGAACAAACCGTTAGCTAAAAAATGACGCCAAAATTTTAGTAATCGGATAGAAATTGTGGCCACAGTGAGCAATCAAAGCCAGAGATCTGCCAAGGAAATTGACGTCATTTCAGGGAAATTCATGTGTATGCCTTCCAGACGCCATAAAAATTAGTATTTTCATGCAAAGTACAACATATTTACCTTTTACGGAAACTACACAAAGCCAGCTAAAAGATGAGACCAAAATTTTAACGATCAAATAAAAACTGTGGCCACAGTAAGAGATCGAAGCTGGAAATCTGCACGAAAAACGCACGTGGTCTAGAATCTCCTATTTCTATACCTCCTGCACGCTAGATAATTTGCCTAAAATATTTTCCGACCACCAAAATACTAGTTTGGGTTAAGCCTTTAAATTAAAAATTATAAAACCGGAATTCGCACGTTTAAGGGGAGAAAAATCCATTTAAAGTTTTAGGGAGGTGACACGTAAAAATTTGGAAATTTTTTGGCTTTAAACCACTAAAACTGCCCTTAAACTTTACCAAACTGCCACAAATTTATACTTTTTGAAAAGTTCAGACGCTAATCTATCTTTCAGTATCAAAATATTGCAAATCAGTTAGTAAACCTGGCCACAGGAATGCGATAAAGGGAAAAAGTTCCCAAAACCTGCCCCCCAAAAATATACTATCTCGCTTGTTATATCACTTAGGAAAGCCGTTTTTGTTTTGGTTTATTTCTTTTTACTCATATATCACTTATAAACAGTGAAAAGTTTTCTGCAAACTACTCATGACTTTTTATCAGACAAGTTTGATTTTTTCACTATATTCCTCTTTTAACCCTCCTAAAAAATAGATTTCTTACGAAAAGTACTACAGATTTGTGTTTGGCGGAAAGAACAAACCGTTAGCTAAAAAATGACACCAAAATTTTAGTAATCGGATAGAAATTGTGGCCACAGTGAGCAATCAAAGCCAGAGATCTGCCAAGGAAATTGACGTCATTTCAGGGAAATTCATGTGTATGCCTTCCAGACGCCATAAAAATTAGTATTTTCATGCAAAGTACAACATATTTACCTTTTACGGAAACTACACAAAGCCAGCTAAAAGATGAGACCAAAATTTTAACGATCAAATAAAAACTGTGGCCACAGTAAGAGATCGAAGCTGGAAATCTGCACGAAAAACGCACGTGGTCTAGAATCTCCTATTTCTATACCTCCTGCACGCTAGATAATTTGCCTAAAATATTTTCCGACCACCAAAATACTAGTTTGGGTTAAGCCTTTAAATTAAAAATTATAAAACCGGAATTCGCACGTTTAAGGGGAGAAAAATCCATTTAAAGTTTTAGGGAGGTGACACGTAAAAATTTGGAAATTTTTTGGCTTTAAACCACTAAAACTGCCCTTAAACTTTACCAAACTGCCACAAATTTATACTTTTTGAAAAGTTCAGACGCTAATCTATCTTTCAGTATCAAAATATTGCAAATCAGTTAGTAAACCTGGCCACAGGAATGCGATAAAGGGAAAAAGTTCCCAAAACCTGCCCCCCAAAAATATACTATCTCGCTTGTTATATCACTTAGGAAAGCCGTTTTTGTTTTGGTTTATTTCTTTTCACTCATATATCACTTATAAACAGTGAAAAGTTTTCTGCAAACTACTCATGACTTTTTATCAGACAAGTTTGATTTTTTCACTATATTCCTCTTTTAACCCTCCTAAAAAATAGATTTCTTACGAAAAGTACTACAAATTTGTGTTTGGCGGAAAGAACAAACCGTTAGCTAAAAAATGACACCAAAATTTTAGTAATCGGATAGAAATTGTGGCCACAGTTAGCAATCAAAGCCAGAGATCTGCCAAGGAAATTGACGTCATTTCAGGGAAATTCATGTGTATGCCTTCCAGGCGCCATAAAAATTAACATTTTCATGCAAAGTACAACATATTTACCTTTTACGGAAACTACACAAAGCCAGCTAAAAGATGAGACCAAAATTTTAACGATCAAATAAAAACTGTGGCCACAGTAAGAGATCGAAGCTGGAAATCTGCACGAAAAACGCACGTGGTCTAGAATCTCCTATTTCTATACCTCCTGCACGCTAGATAATTTGCCTAAAATATTTTCCGACCACCAAAATACTAGTTTGGGTTAAGCCTTTAAATTAAAAATTATAAAACCGGAATTCGCACGTTTAAGGGGAGAAAAATCCATTTAAAGTTTTAGGGAGGTGACACTTAAAAATTTGGAAATTTTTTGGCTTTAAACCACTAAAACTGCCCTTAAACTTTACCAAACTGCCACAAATTTATACTTTTTGAAAAGTTCAGACGCTAATCTATCTTTCAGTATCAAAATATTGCAAATCGGCTAGTAAACCTGGCCACAGGAATGCGATAAAGGGAAAAAGTTCCCAAAACCTGCCCCCCAAAAATATACTATCTCGCTTGTTATATCACTTAGGAAAGCCGTTTTTGTTTTGGTTTATTTCTTTTCACTCATATATCACTTATAAACAGTGAAAAGTTTTCTGCAAACTACTCATGACTTTTTATGCAGACAAGTTTGATTTTTTCACTATATTCCTCTTTTAACCCTCCAAAAAACTAGTGTTCTTACGAAAAGTACTACAAATTTGAGTTTGGCGGAAAGAACGAACCGTTAGCTAAAAAATGACACCAAAATTTTAGTAATCGGATAGAAATTGTGGCCACAGTGAGCAATCAAAGCCAGAGATCTGCCAAGGAAATTGACGTCATTTCAGGGAAATTCATGTGTGTGCCTTCCAGACGCCATAAAAATTAGTATTTTCATGCAAAGTACAACATATTTACCTATAACGGAAACTACACAAAGCCAGCTAAAAGATGAGACCAAAATTTGAACGATCAAATAAAAACTGTGGCCACAGTAAGAGATCGAAGCTGGAAATCTGCACGAAAAACGCACGTGGTCTAGAATCTCCTATTTCTATACCTCCTGCACGCTAGATAATTTGCCTAAAATATTTTCCGACCACCAAAATACTAGTTTGGGTTAAGCCTTTAAATTAAAAATTATAAAACCGGAATTCGCACGTTTAAGGGGAGAAAAATCCATTTAAAGTTTTAGGGAGGTGACACTTAAAAATTTGGAAATTTTTTGGCTTTAAACCACTAAAACTGCCCTTAAACTTTACCAAACTGCCACAAATTTATACTTTTTGAAAAGTTCAGACGCTAATCTATCTTTCAGTATCAAAATATTGCAAATCGGCTAGTAAACCTGGCCACAGGAATGCGATAAAGGGAAAAAGTTCCCAAAACCTGCCCCCCAAAAATATACTATCTCGCTTGTTATATCACTTAGGAAAGCCGTTTTTGTTTTGGTTTATTTCTTTTCACTCATATATCACTTATAAACAGTGAAAAGTTTTCTGCAAACTACTCATGACTTTTTATGCAGACAAGTTTGATTTTTTCACTATATTCCTCTTTTAACCCTCCTAAAAACTAGTGTTCTTACGAAAAGTACTACAAATTTGTGTTTGACGGAAAGAACAAACCGTTAGCTAAAAAATGACTCCAAAATTTTAGTAATCGGATAGAAATTGTGGCCACAGTGAGCAATCAAAGCCAGAGATCTGCCAAGGAAATTGACGTCATTTCAGGGAAATTCATGTGTGTGCCTTCCAGACGCCATAAAAATTAGTATTTTCATGCAAAGTACAACATATTTACCTTTTACGGAAACTACACAAAGCCAGCTAAAAGATGAGACCAAAATTTTAACGATCAAATAAAAACTGTGGCCACAGTAAGAGATCGAAGCTGGAAATCTGCACGAAAAACGCACGTGGTCTAGAATCTCCTATTTCTATACCTCCTGCACGCTAGATAATTTGCCTAAAATATTTTCCGACCACCAAAATACTAGTTTGGGTTAAGCCTTTAAATTAAAAATTATAAAACCGGAATTCGCACGTTTAAGGGGAGAAAAATCCATTTAAAGTTTTAGGGAGGTGACACGTAAAAATTTGGAAATTTTTTGGCTTTAAACCACTAAAACTGCCCTTAAACTTTACCAAACTGCCACAAATTTATACTTTTTGAAAAAATCAGACGCTAATCTATCTTTCAGTATCAAAATATTGCAAATCGGCTAGTAAACCTGGCCACAGGAATGCGATAAAGGGAAAAAGTTCCCAAAACCTGCCCCCCAAAAATATACTATCTCGCTTGTTATATCACTTAGGAAAGCCGTTTTTGTTTTGGTTTATTTCTTTTCACTCATATATCACTTATAAACAGTGAAAAGTTTTCTGCAAACTACTCATGACATTTTATGCAGACAAGTTTGATTTTTTCACTATATTCCTCTTTTAACCCTCCTAAAAACTAGTGTTCTTACGAAAAGTACTACAGATTTGTGTTTGGCGGAAAGAATAAACCGTTAGCTAAAAAATGACACCAATATTTTAGTAATCGGATAGAAATTGTAGCCACAGTGAGCAATCAAAGCCAGAGATCTGCCAAGGAAATTGACGTCATTTCAGGGAAATTCATGTGTATGCCTTCCAGATGCCATAAAAATTAACATTTTCATGCAAAGTACAACATATTTACCTTTTACGGAAACTACACAAAGCCAGCTAAAAGATGAGACCAAAATTTTAACGATCAAATAAAAACTGTGGCCACAGTAAGAGATCGAAGCTGGAAATCTGCACGAAAAACGCACGTGGTCTAGAATCTCCTATTTCTATACCTCCTGCACGCTAGATAATTTGCCTAAAATATTTTCCGACCACCAAAATACTAGTTTGGGTTAAGCCTTTAAATTAAAAATTATAAAACCGGAATTCGCACGTTTAAGGGGAGAAAAATCCATTTAAAGTTTTAGGGAGGTGACACGTAAAAATTTGGAAATTTTTTGGCTTTAAACCACTAAAACTGCCCTTAAACTTTACCAAACTGCCACAAATTTATACTTTTTGAAAAGTTCAGACGCTAATCTATCTTTCAATATCAAAATATTGCAAATCAGTTAGTAAACCTGGCCACAGGAATGCGATAAAGGGAAAAAGTTCCCAAAACCTGCCCCCCAAAAATATACTATCTCGCTTGTTATATCACTTAGGAAAGCCGTTTTTGTTTTGGTTTATTTCTTTTTACTCATATATCACTTATAAACAGTGAAAAGTTTTCTGCAAACTACTCATGACTTTTTATCAGACAAGTTTGATTTTTTCACTATATTCCTCTTTTAACCCTCCTAAAAAATAGATTTCTTACGAAAAGTACTACAAATTTGTGTTTGGCGGAAAGAACAAACCGTTAGCTAAACAAGTTGGGTAAACAGACCTACGCTCATGTCAGAAGGGTTTTGTATTCAATTTACAAAATGCAGTCACCAGATTGAATAAAGTCAAGAAGCATGTCAATGACGATTTTATTGGAGAAAATATGAAATTCGAAGATCATACTATTATTAACAAAGTTGAACGAATTTAGACTTTTGAGGTCATAAATATCTCCCTTGATGATTATTTCAGATGTCCATTCGTGAGGGAGGAAACCACATTTTTCATGTATTTCCCCCCTGTGCCCCACTGAAGCCGAAACTGACAGTTTAAGAACTGTTTTGAAAAGTTCCCATGAAAACTTTCATTTCATACTCATATCGGCTGCGTTTGATGAATTTTTTTTTCAGGGGCCACCCTCGTGTACTGTTATCATCGATTCATGGCCAATTTTTTCGAATCCTAGAGTTGTTACAAAGCCCTTTTGCTAGGAGCTCTCTCCCACCTCCTTGACTTGTTTCACTTATGAGTATCAATTGTAGGTACTCATCTTCAGTCATTCATTAAATTGAATCAAGTGTTCAAAGCACGCACCTTGAAGGTTAAAGTTGGGAAAAAATAACTCAAAATTATTCAATCTTCGCATTTAAAACAGCCACCATTTTGTTTTACGATTACTGATACCACTAGCTGAACCGATTCTCAAAGATATACATGACACCTATCATTCCTGAAATTTTCATGCAAATCCTAGCAAAACTGTAGTGTCTGAGTCGGTAAAAAGCACATGTTGTTCCATAGCCATATGTTGCCATAGTAATACATGCAGCGCATATTGTTCCATAGTAAAACAGGAAAATTCAAACCACTATAACTTCGCTAAATATGATGCAATCTTTATGAAACCTGCAGGGTTGCTCAATCTTATAAATAGACATCTGTGTACTGAATTTCATTGAATTTAAGGGTACCGTTAAGATTTTATTCAAGAAAACATAAAATCGATAAATCATACTATTATTAACAAAGTTGAGTGAATTGCGACTTCTCACGTATTTGTTGTTGTTGTACTCATCAAGGCCTACATTCTTGATTTTTTTCAGATTTTTCGGATGGAAGGTGTCCAATCGCGAGGGGGGGGGACACAAATTTTTCGTGTATTTCCCCTCCCTGTGCGCCCCTCGACGCAAACTTTGCCAAACTAAGACCTGTTTTGGAAGGAAGGAATACCCATATCGGCTACCTTCAATGAAATTTTTTTTTCGGGGGGTCACTCCCCTACATGGGGAGACCCCCCTTAAATACCTTATAAAATTTTTTAGTAGTTGAACTTTGAAGAGATCACCACTTTACACCTGTATACAAAATTTAATGCTTCTAGCTTAAGTAGTTTCCGAGAAAAACTGCTGTGACACACGGACGGACGGACGGACGGACGGACGGACGGACGGACAGACAGACAGACGGACAGACGGACAGACAGGACGCGATTTTAGAAGGGTTTTGTAAAATTATTTTACAAAACCCTAAAAATGACACCAAAATTTTAGTAATCGGATAGAAATTGTGGCCACAGTGAGCAATCAAAGCCAGAGATCTGCCAAGGAAATTGACGTCATTTCAGGGAAATTCATGTGTATGCCTTCCAGGCGCCATAAAAATTAACATTTTCATGCAAAGTACAACATATTTACCTTTTACGGAAACTACACAAAGCCAGCTAAAAGATGAGACCAAAATTTTAACGATCAAATAAAAACTGTGGCCACAGTAAGAGATCGAAGCTGGAAATCTGCACGAAAAACGCACGTGGTCTAGAATCTCCTATTTCTATACCTCCTGCACGCTAGATAATTTGCCTAAAATATTTTCCGACCACCAAAATACTAGTTTGGGTTAAGCCTTTAAATTAAAAATTATAAAACCGGAATTCGCACGTTTAAGGGGAGAAAAATCCATTTAAAGTTTTAGGGAGGTGACACGTAAAAATTTGGAAATTTTTTGGCTTTAAACCACTAAAACTGCCCTTAAACTTTACCAAACTGCCACAAATTTATACTTTTTGAAAAGTTCAGACGCTAATCTATCTTTCAGTATCAAAATATTGCAAATCAGTTAGTAAACCTGGCCACAGGAATGCGATAAAGGGAAAAACTTCCCAAAACCTGCCCCCCAAAAATATACTATCTCGCTTGTTATATCACTTAGGAAAGCCGTTTTTGTTTTGGTTTATTTCTTTTCACTCATATATCACTTATAAACAGTGAAAAGTTTTCTGCAAACTACTCATGACTTTTTATCAGACAATTTTGATTTTTTCACTATATTCCTCTTTTAACCCTCCTAAAAAATAGATTTCTTACGAAAAGTACTACAAATTTGTGTTTGGCGGAAAGAACAAACCGTTAGCTAAAAAATGACACCAAAATTTTAGTAATCGGATAGAAATTGTGGCCACAGTTAGCAATCAAAGCCAGAGATCTGCCAAGGAAATTGACGTCATTTCAGGGAAATTCATGTGTATGCCTTCCAGGCGCCATAAAAAATTAACATTTTCATGCAAAGTACAACATATTTACCTTTTACGGAAACTACACAAAGCCAGCTAAAAGATGAGACCAAAATTTTAACGATCAAATAAAAACTGTGGCCACAGTAAGAGATCGAAGCTGGAAATCTGCACGAAAAACGCACGTGGTCTAGAATCTCCTATTTCTATACCTCCTGCACGCTAGATAATTTGCCTAAAATATTTTCCGACCACCAAAATACTAGTTTGGGTTAAGCCTTTAAATTAAAAATTATAAAACCGGAATTCGCACGTTTAAGGGGAGAAAAATCCATTTAAAGTTTTAGGGAGGTGACACTTAAAAATTTGGAAATTTTTTGGCTTTAAACCACTAAAACTGCCCTTAAACTTTACCAAACTGCCACAAATTTATACTTTTTGAAAAGTTCAGACGCTAATCTATCTTTCAGTATCAAAATATTGCAAATCGGCTAGTAAACCTGGCCACAGGAATGCGATAAAGGGAAAAAGTTCCCAAAACCTGCCCCCCAAAAATATACTATCTCGCTTGTTATATCACTTAGGAAAGCCGTTTTTGTTTTGGTTTATTTCTTTTCACTCATATATCACTTATAAACAGTGAAAAGTTTTCTGCAAACTACTCATGACTTTTTATGCAGACAAGTTTGATTTTTTCACTATATTCCTCTTTTAACCCTCCAAAAAACTAGTGTTCTTACGAAAAGTACTACAAATTTGTGTTTGGCGGAAAGAACGAACCGTTAGCTAAAAAATGACACCAAAATTTTAGTAATCGGATAGAAATTGTGGCCACAGTGAGCAATCAAAGCCAGAGATCTGCCAAGGAAATTGACGTCATTTCAGGGAAATTCATGTGTGTGCCTTCCAGACGCCATAAAAATTAGTATTTTCATGCAAAGTACAACATATTTACCTTTTACGGAAACTACACAAAGCCAGCTAAAAGATGAGACCAAAATTTTAACGATCAAATAAAAACTGTGGCCACAGTAAGAGATCGAAGCTGGAAATCTGCACGAAAAACGCACGTGGTCTAGAATCTCCTATTTCTATACCTCCTGCACGCTAGATAATTTGCCTAAAATATTTTCCGACCACCAAAATACTAGTTTGGGTTAAGCCTTTAAATTAAAAATTATAAAACCGGAATTCGCACGTTTAAGGGGAGAAAAATCCATTTAAAGTTTTAGGGAGGTGACACGTAAAAATTTGGAAATTTTTTGGCTTTAAACCACTAAAACTGCCCTTAAACTTTACCAAACTGCCACAAATTTATACTTTTTGAAAAGTTCAGACGCTAATCTATCTTTCAGTATCAAAATATTGCAAATCGGCTAGTAAACCTGGCCACAGGAATGCGATAAAGGGAAAAAGTTCCCAAAACCTGCCTCCCAAAAATATACTATCTCGCTTGTTATATCACTTAGGAAAGCCGTTTTTGTTTTGGTTTATTTCTTTTCACTCATATATCACTTATAAACAGTGAAAAGTTTTCTGCAAACTACTCATGACTTTTTATGCAGACAAGTTTGATTTTTTCACTATATTCCTCTTTTAACCCTCCTAAAAACTAGTGTTCTTACGAAAAGTACTACAGATTTGTGTTTGACGGAAAGAACAAACCGTTAGCTAAAAAATGACACCAAAATTTTAGTAATCGGATAGAAATTGTGGCCACAGTGAGCAATCAAAGCCAGAGATCTGCCAAGGAAATTGACGTCATTTCAGGGAAATTCATGTGTATGCCTTCCAGACGCCATAAAAATTAGTATTTTCATGCAAAGTACAACATATTTACCTTTTACGGAAACTACACAAAGCCAGCTAAAAGATGAGACCAAAATTTTAACGATCAAATAAAAACTGTGGCCACAGTAAGAGATCGAAGCTGGAAATCTGCACGAAAAACGCACGTGGTCTAGAATCTCCTATTTCTATACCTCCTGCACGCTAGATGATTTGCCTAAAATATTTTCCGACCACCAAAATACTAGTTTGGGTTAAGCCTTTAAATTAAAAATTATAAAACCGGAATTCGCACGTTTAAGGGGAGAAAAATCCATTTAAAGTTTTAGGGAGGTGACACGTAAAAATTTGGAAATTTTTTGGCTTTAAACCACTAAAACTGCCCTTAAACTTTACCAAACTGCCACAAATTTATACTTTTTGAAATGTTCAGACGCTAATCTATCTTTCAGTATCAAAATATTGCAAATCAGTTAGTAAACCTGGCCACAGGAATGCGATAAAGGGAAAAAGTTCCCAAAACCTGCCCCCCAAAAATATACTATCTCGCTTGTTATATCACTTAGGAAAGCCGTTTTTGTTTTGGTTTATTTCTTTTCACTCATATATCACTTATAAACAGTGAAAAGTTTTCTGCAAACTACTCATGACTTTTTATGCAGACAAGTTTGATTTTTTCACTATATTCCTCTTTTAACCCTCCTAAAAACTAGTGTTCTTACGAAAAGTACTACAAATTTGTGTTTGACGGAAAGAACAAACCGTTAGCTAAAAAATGACACCAAAATTTCAGTAATCGGATAGAAATTGTGGCCACAGTGAGCAATCAAAGCCAGAGATCTGCCAAGGAAATTGACGTCATTTCAGGGAAATTCATGTGTATGCCTTCCAGACGCCATAAAAATTAACATTTTCATGCAAAGTACAACATATTTACCTTTTACGGAAACTACACAAAGCCAGCTAAAAGATGAGACCAAAATTTTAACGATCAAATAAAAACTGTGGCCACAGTAAGAGATCGAAGCTGGAAATCTGCACGAAAAACGCACGTGGTCTAGAATCTCCTATTTCTATACCTCCTGCACGCTAGATAATTTGCCTAAAATATTTTCCGACCACCAAAATACTAGTTTGGGTTAAGCCTTTAAATTAAAAATTATAAAACCGGAATTCGCACGTTTAAGGGGAGAAAAATCCATTTAAAGTTTTAGGGAGGTGACACGTAAAAATTTGGAAATTTTTTGGCTTTAAACCACTAAAACTGCCCTTAAACTTTACCAAACTGCCACAAATTTATACTTTTTGAAAAGTTCAGACGCTAATCTATCTTTCAGTATCAAAATATTGCAAATCGGCTAGTAAACCTGGCCACAGGAATGCGATAAAGGGAAAAAGTTCCCAAAACCTGCCCCCCAAAAATATACTATCTCGCTTGTTATATCACTTAGGAAAGCCGTTTTTGTTTTGGTTTATTTCTTTTCACTCATATATCACTTATAAACAGTGAAAAGTTTTCTGCAAACTACTCATGACATTTTATGCAGACAAGTTTGATTTTTTCACTATATTCCTCTTTTAACCCTCCAAAAAACTAGTGTTCTTACGAAAAGTACTACAAATTTGTGTTTGGCGGAAAGAACGAACCGTTAGCTAAAAAATGACACCAAAATTTTAGTAATCGGATAGAAATTGTGGCCACAGTGAGCAATCAAAGCCAGAGATCTGCCAAGGAAATTGACGTCATTTCAGGGAAATTCATGTGTGTGCCTTCCAGACGCCATAAAAATTAGTATTTTCATGCAAAGTACAACATATTTACCTTTTACGGAAACTACACAAAGCCAGCTAAAAGATGAGACCAAATTTTGAACGATCAAATAAAAACTGTGGCCACAGTAAGAGATCGAAGCTGGAAATCTGCACGAAAAACGCACGTGGTCTAGAATCTCCTATTTCTATACCTCCTGCACGCTAGATAATTTGCCTAAAATATTTTCCGACCACCAAAATACTAGTTTGGGTTAAGCCTTTAAATTAAAAATTATAAAACCGGAATTCGCACGTTTAAGGGGAGAAAAATCCATTTAAAGTTTTAGGGAGGTGACACGTAAAAATTTGGAAATTTTTTGGCTTTAAACCACTAAAACTGCCCTTAAACTTTACCAAACTGCCACAAATTTATACTTTTTGAAAAGTTCAGACGCTAATCTATCTTTCAGTATCAAAATATTGCAAATCAGTTAGTAAACCTGGCCACAGGAATGCGATAAAGGGAAAAAGTTCCCAAAACCTGCCCCCCAAAAATATACTATCTCGCTTGTTATATCACTTAGGAAAGCCGTTTTTGTTTTGGTTTATTTCTTTTCACTCATATATCACTTATAAACAGTGAAAAGTTTTCTGCAAACTACTCATGACATTTTATGCAGACAAGTTTGATTTTTAGGGTTTTGTAAAATAATTTTACAAGACCCTACTAGTTTCGCGACCAGTCTGTCCGTCTGTCCGTCTGTCCGTCCGTCCGTCCGTCCGTCCGTCCGTCCGTCCGTGTGTCACAGCAGTTTTTCTCGGAAACTACTGAAGCTAGAAACATTAAATTTTGTGTGCAGGTGTAAAGTGGTGATCTCTTCAAAGTTCATTTACAAAAAAAATTTATAAGGTATTTAAGGGGGGCCTCCCCATATAGGAGAGTGACCCCCCGAAAAAAAAATTTCATTGAAGATAGCCGATATGGGTATCAGATGAAAGGTCTTGATGAGAACTTTTCAAAACAGGTCTTAGTTTTGCAAAATTTGCTTCGAGGGGCGCACAGGGAGGGGAAATACATGCAAAATTTGTGTCCCCCCCCCTCGCGATTGGACACCTGTGATGCGAAAAATCTGAAAAAAATCAGGAATGTAGGCCTTGGTGAGTACAACAACAACAAATACGTGAGAAGTCGCAATTCACTCAACTTTGTTAGTAATAGTATGATTTATCGATTTTATGTTTTCTTGAATAAAATCTTAACGGTACCCTTAAATTCAATGAAATTCAGTACGTGGATGTCTATTTACAAGATTGACCTATCCTGAAAGTTTCATAAAGATTGAATCATATCGAGCGAAGTTATAGCGGTTTGAATTTTCCTGTATTACTATGGAACAATATGCGCTGCATTTATTACTATGGCAACATATGGCTATGGAACAACCTGCGCTTTTTACCGACTCAGACACTACAGTTTTGCTAGGATTTGCATGAAAATTTCAGGGATGATATGTGTCATGCATATCTTTGAGAATCGGTTCAGCTAGTGGTATCAGTAATCGTAAAACAAAATAGTGGCTGTTTTAAATGCGAAGATTGAATAATTTTGAGTTATTTTGCCCCAACTTCAACGTTTAAGGTGCATGCTTTGAACACTTGATTCAATTTAATGAATGACTGAAGATGAGTACCTGCAATTAATGCTCATAAGTGAAACAAGTCAAGGAGGTGGGAGAGAGCTCCTAGCAAAAGGGTTTTGTAACCATCCAAGGATTCGAAAAAATTGGCCATTAATCTATGATAACAGTACAGGAGAGTGGCCCCTGAAAAAAAATTCATCAAACGTAGCCGATGTGAGTATCAAATAAAAGTTTTCATGGGAGATTTTCAAAACAGTTGTTAAACTGTCAGTTTTTGCTTCAGTGGGGGCACAGGGGGGAAATACATGAAAAATGTGTTTCTTCCGTCACGGATGGACATCTGAAATAATTATCAAGGGAGATATTTATGAGTATAACAATACCAAAAACCTAAGAAGTCGAATTCGTGCAACTTTGTATTTCATATTTTCTCCAATAAAATCGTCTTTGACATGTTTCTTGATTTGATTCGATCTGGTGACTGCATTTTGTCAATTTACAAAACCCTTCTGACATGAGCTTAGGTCTGTTTTCCCAACTTGTTTCACTATATTCCTCTTTTAACCCTCCTAAAAACTAGTGTTCTTACGAAAAGTACTACAGATTTCTGTTTGGCGGAAAGAATAAACCGTTAGCTAAAAAATGACACCAATATTTTAGTAATCCGATAGAAATTGTAGCCACAGTGAGCAATCAAAGCCAGAGATCTGCCAAGGAAATTGACGTCATTTCAGGGAAATTCATGTGTATGCCTTCCAGATGCCATAAAAATTAACATTTTCATGCAAAGTACAACATATTTACCAGCTAAAAGATGAGACCAAAATTTTAACGATCAAATAAAAACTGTGGCCACAGTAAGAGATCGAAGCTGGAAATCTGCACGAAAAACGCACGTGGTCTAGAATCTCCTATTTCTATACCTCCTGCACGCTAGATAATTTGCCTAAAATATTTTCCGACCACCAAAATACTAGTTTGGGTTAAGCCTTTAAATTAAAAATTATAAAACCGGAATTCGCACGTTTAAGGGGAGAAAAATACATTTAAAGTTTTAGGGAGGTGACACTTAAAAATTTGGAAATTTTTTGGCTTTAAACCACTAAAACTGCCCTTAAACTTCACCAAACTGCCACAAATTTATACTTTTTGAAAAGTTCAGACGCTAATCTATCTTTCAATATCAAAATATTGCAAATCGGCTAGTAAACCTGGCCACAGGAATGCGATAAAGGGAAAAAGTTCCCAAAACCTGCCCCCCAAAATTATACTATCTCGCTTGTTATATCACTTAGGAAAGCCGTTTTTGTTTTGGTTTATTTCTTTTCACTCATATATCACTTATAAACAGTGAAAAGTTTTTTGCAAACTACTCATGACTTTTTATGCAGACAAGTTTGATTTTTTCACTATATTCCTCTTTTAACCCTCCTAAAAACTAGTGTTCTTACGAAAAGTACTACAAATTTGTGTTTGACGGAAAGAACAAACCGTTAGCTAAAAAATGACACCAAAATTTTAGTAATCGGATAGAAATTGTGGCCACAGTGAGCAATCAAAGCCAGAGATCTGCCAAGGAAATTGACGTCATTTCAGGGAAATTCATGTGTATGCCTTCCAGACGCCATAAAAATTAGTATTTTCATGCAAAGTACAACATATTTACCTTTTACGGAAACTACACAAAGCCAGCTAAAAGATGAGACCAAAATTTTAACGATCAAATAAAAACTGTGGCCACAGTAAGAGATCGAATCTGGAAATCTGCACGAAAAACGCACGTGGTCTAGAATCTCCTATTTCTATACCTCCTGCACGCTAGATAATTTGCCTAAAATATTTTCCGACCACCAAAATACTAGTTTGGGTTAAGCCTTTAAATTAAAAATTATAAAACCGGAATTCGCACGTTTAAGGGGAGAAAAATCCATTTAAAGTTTTAGGGAGGTGACACGTAAAAATTTGGAAATTTTTTGGCTTTAAACCACTAAAACTGCCCTTAAACTTTACCAAACTGCCACAAATTTATACTTTTTGAAAAGTTCAGACGCTAATCTATCTTTCAGTATCAAAATATTGCAAATCAGTTAGTAAACCTGGCCACAGGAATGCGATAAAGGGAAAAAGTTCCCAAAACCTGCCCCCCAAAAATATACTATCTCGCTTGTTATATCACTTAGGAAAGCCGTTTTTGTTTTGGTTTATTTCTTTTCACTCATATATCACTTATAAACAGTGAAAAGTTTTCTGCAAACTACTCATGACTTTTTATGCAGACAAGTTTGATTTTTTCACTATATTCCTCTTTTAACCCTCCAAAAAACTAGTGTTCTTACGAAAAGTACTACAAATTTGTGTTTGACGGAAAGAACGAACCGTTAGCTAAAAAATGACACCAAAATTTTAGTAATCGGATAGAAATTGTGGCCACAGTGAGCAATCAAAGCCAGAGATCTGCCAAGGAAATTGACGTCATTTCAGGGAAATTCATGTGTATGCCTTCCAGGCGCCATAAAAATTAACATTTTCATGCAAAGTACAACATATTTACCTTTTACGGAAACTACACAAAGCCAGCTAAAAGATGAGACCAAAATTTTAACGATCAAATAAAAACTGTGGCCACAGTAAGAGATCGAAGCTGGAAATCTGCACGAAAAACGCACGTGGTCTAGAATCTCCTATTTCTATACCTCCTGCACGCTAGATAATTTGCCTAAAATATTTTCCGACCACCAAAATACTAGTTTGGGTTAAGCCTTTAAATTAAAAATTATAAAACCGGAATTCGCACGTTTAAGGGGAGAAAAATCCATTTAAAGTTTTAGGGAGGTGACACTTAAAAATTTGGAAATTTTTTGGCTTTAAACCACTAAAACTGCCCTTAAACTTTACCAAACTGCCACAAATTTATACTTTTTGAAAAGTTCAGACGCTAATCTATCTTTCAGTATCAAAATATTGCAAATCGGCTAGTAAACCTGGCCACAGGAATGCGATAAAGGGAAAAAGTTCCCAAAACCTGCCCCCCAAAAATATACTATCTCGCTTGTTATATCACTTAGGAAAGCCGTTTTTGTTTTGGTTTATTTCTTATCACTCATATATCACTTATAAACAGTGAAAAGTTTTCTGCAAACTACTCATGACTTTTTATGCAGACAAGTTTGATTTTTTCACTATATTCCTCTTTTAACCCTCCAAAAAACTAGTGTTCTTACGAAAAGTACTACAAATTTATGTTTGGCGGAAAGAACGAACCGTTAGCTAAAAAATGACACCAAAATTTTAGTAATCGGATAGAAATTGTGGCCACAGTGAGCAATCAAAGCCAGAGATCTGCCAAGGAAATTGACGTCATTTCAGGGAAATTCATGTGTGTGCCTTCCAGACGCCATAAAAATTAGTATTTTCATGCAAAGTACAACATATTTACCTTTTACGGAAACTACACAAAGCCAGCTAAAAGATGAGACCAAAATTTTAACGATCAAATAAAAACTGTGGCCACAGTAAGAGATCGAAGCTGGAAATCTGCACGAAAAACGCACGTGGTCTAGAATCTCCTATTTCTATACCTCCTGCACGCTAGATAATTTGCCTAAAATATTTTCCGACCACCAAAATACTAGTTTGGGTTAAGCCTTTAAATTAAAAATTATAAAACCGGAATTCGCACGTTTAAGGGGAGAAAAATCCATTTAAAGTTTTAGGGAGGTGACACGTAAAAATTTGGAAATTTTTTGGCTTTAAACCACTAAAACTGCCCTTAAACTTTACCAAACTGCCACAAATTTATACTTTTTGAAAAGTTCAGACGCTAATCTATCTTTCAGTATCAAAATATTGCAAATCAGTTAGTAAACCTGGCCACAGGAATGCGATAAAGGGAAAAAGTTCCCAAAACCTGCCCCCCAAAAATATACTATCTCGCTTGTTATATCACTTAGGAAAGCCGTTTTTGTTTTGGTTTATTTCTTTTCACTCATATATCACTTATAAACAGTGAAAAGTTTTCTGCAAACTACTCATGACATTTTATGCAGACAAGTTTGATTTTTTCACTATATTCCTCTTTTAACCCTCCTAAAAAATAGATTTCTTACGACAAATACTACAAATTTGTGTTTGACGGAAAGAACGAACCGTTAGCTAAAAAATGACACCAAAATTTTAGTAATCGGATAGAAATTGTGGCCACAGTGAGCAATCAAAGCCAGAGATCTGCCAAGGAAATTGACGTCATTTCAGGGAAATTCATGTGTATGCCTTCCAGGCGCCATAAAAATTAACATTTTCATGCAAAGTACAACATATTTACCTTTTACGGAAACTACACAAAGCCAGCTAAAAGATGAGACCAAAATTTTAACGATCAAATAAAAACTGTGGCCACAGTAAGAGATCGAAGCTGGAAATCTGCACGAAAAACGCACGTGGTCTAGAATCTCCTATTTCTATACCTCCTGCACGCTAGATAATTTGCCTAAAATATTTTCCGACCACCAAAATACTAGTTTGGGTTAAGCCTTTAAATTAAAAATTATAAAACCGGAATTCGCACGTTTAAGGGGAGAAAAATCCATTTAAAGTTTTAGGGAGGTGACACTTAAAAATTTGGAAATTTTTTGGCTTTAAACCACTAAAACTGCCCTTAAACTTTACCAAACTGCCACAAATTTATACTTTTTGAAAAGTTCAGACGCTAATCTATCTTTCAGTATCAAAATATTGCAAATCGGCTAGTAAACCTGGCCACAGGAATGCGATAAAGGGAAAAAGTTCCCAAAACCTGCCCCCCAAAAATATACTATCTCGCTTGTTATATCACTTAGGAAAGCCGTTTTTGTTTTGGTTTATTTCTTTTCACTCATATATCACATATAAACAGTGAAAAGTTTTCTGCAAACTACTCATGACTTTTTATCAGACAAGTTTGATTTTTTCACTATATTCCTCTTTTAACCCTCCTAAAAAATAGATTTCTTACGAAAAGTACTACAAATTTGTGTTTGGCGGTAAGAACGAAGCGTTAGCTAAAAAATGACGCCAAAATTTTAGTAATCGGATAGAAATTGTGGCCACAGTGAGCAATCAAAGCCAGAGATCTGCCAAGGAAATTGACGTCATTTCAGGGAAATTCATGTGTATGCCTTCCAGGCGCCATAAAAATTAACATTTTCATGCAAAGTACAACATATTTACCTTTTACGGAAACTACACAAAGCCAGCTAAAAGATGAGACCAAAATTTGAACGATCAAATAAAAACTGTGGCCACAGTAAGAGATCGAAGCTGGAAATCTGCACGAAAAACGCACGTGGTCTAGAATCTCCTATTTCTATACCTCCTGCACGCTAGATAATTTGCCTAAAATATTTTCCGACCACCAAAATACTAGTTTGGGTTAAGCCTTTAAATTAAAAATTATAAAACCGGAATTCGCACGTTTAAGGGGAGAAAAATCCATTTAAAGTTTTAGGGAGGTGACACTTAAAAATTTGGAAATTTTTTGGCTTTAAACCACTAAAACTGCCCTTAAACTTTACCAAACTGCCACAAATTTATACTTTTTGAAAAGTTCAGACGCTAATCTATCTTTCAGTATCAAAATATTGCAAATCGGCTAGTAAACCTGGCCACAGGAATGCGATAAAGGGAAAAAGTTCCCAAAACCTGCCCCCCAAAAATATACTATCTCGCTTGTTATATCACTTAGGAAAGCCGTTTTTGTTTTGGTTTATTTCTTTTCACTCATATATCACTTATAAACAGTGAAAAGTTTTCTGCAAACTACTCATGACTTTTTATGCAGACAAGTTTGATTTTTTCACTATATTCCTCTTTTAACCCTCCAAAAAACTAGTGTTCTTACGAAAAGTACTAAAAATTTGTGTTTGGCGGAAAGAACGAACCGTTAGCTAAAAAATGACACCAAAATTTTAGTAATCGGATAGAAATTGTGGCCACAGTGAGCAATCAAAGCCAGAGATCTGCCAAGGAAATTGACGTCATTTCAGGGAAATTCATGTGTGTGCCTTCCAGACGCCATAAAAATTAGTATTTTCATGCAAAGTACAACATATTCACCTTTTGCAGAAACTACACAAAGCCAGCGAAAAGATGAGACCAAAATTTGAACGATCAAATAAAAACTGTGGCCACAGTAAGAGATCGAAGCTGGAAATCTGCACGAAAAACGCACGTGGTCTAGAATCTCCTATTTCTATACCTCCTGCACGCTAGATAATTTGCCTAAAATATTTTCCGACCACCAAAATACTAGTTTGGGTTAAGCCTTTAAATTAAAAATTATAAAACCGGAATTCGCACGTTTAAGGGGAGAAAAATCCATTTAAAGTTTTAGGGAGGTGACACTTAAAAATTTGGAAATTTTTTGGCTTTAAACCACTAAAACTGCCCTTAAACTTTACCAAACTGCCACAAATTTATACTTTTTGAAAAGTTCAGACGCTAATCTATCTTTCAGTATCAAAATATTGCAAATCGGCTAGTAAACCTGGCCACAGGAATGCGATAAAGGGAAAAAGTTCCCAAAACCTGCCCCCCAAAAATATACTATCTCGCTTGTTATATCACTTAGGAAAGCCGTTTTTGTTTTGGTTTATTTCTTTTTACTCATATATCACTTATAAACAGTGAAAAGTTTTCTGCAAACTACTCATGACTTTTTATGCAGACAAGTTTGATTTTTTCACTATATTCCTCTTTTAACCCTCCAAAAAACTAGTGTTCTTACGAAAAGTACTAAAAATTTGTGTTTGGCGGAAAGAACGAACCGTTAGCTAAAAAATGACACCAAAATTTTAGTAATCGGATAGAAATTGTGGCCACAGTGAGCAATCAAAGCCAGAGATCTGCCAAGGAAATTGACGTCATTTCAGGGAAATTCATGTGTGTGCCTTCCAGACGCCATAAAAATTAGTATTTTCATGCAAAGTACAACATATTTACCTTTTACAGAAACTACACAAAGCCAGCTAAAAGATGAGACCAAAATTTGAACGATCAAATAAAAACTGTGGCCACAGTAAGAGATCGAAGCTGGAAATCTGCACGAAAAACGCACGTGGTCTAGTATCTCCTATTTCTATACCTCCTGCACGCTAGATAATTTGCCTAAAATATTTTCCGACCACCAAAATACTAGTTTGGGTTAAGCCTTTAAATTAAAAATTATAAAACTGGAATTCGCACGTTTAAGGGGAGAAAAATCCATTTAAAGTTTTAGGGAGGTGACACTTAAAAATTTGGAAATTTTTTGGCTTTAAACCACTAAAACTGCCCTTAAACTTTACCAAACTGCCACAAATTTATACTTTTTGAAAAGTTCAGACGCTAATCTATCTTTCAGTATCAAAATATTGCAAATCGGCTAGTAAACCTGGCCACAGGAATGCGATAAAGGGAAAAAGTTCCCAAAACCTGCCCCCCAAAAATATACTATCTCGCTTGTTATATCACTTAGGAAAGCCGTTTTTGTTTTGGTTTATTTCTTTTCACTCATATATCACTTATAAACAGTGAAAAGTTTTCTGCAAACTACTCATGACTTTTTATGCAGACAAGTTTGATTTTTTCACTATATTCCTCTTTTAACCCTCCTAAAAAATAGATTTCTTACGAAAAGTACTACAAATTTGTGTTTGGCGGAAAGAACAAACCGTTAGCTAAAAAATGACACCAAAATTTTAGTAATCGGATAGAAATTGTGGCCACAGTGAGCAATCAAAGCCAGAGATCTGCCAAGGAAATTGACGTCATTTCAGGGAAATTCATGTGTATGCCTTCCAGGCGCCATAAAAATTAACATTTTCATGCAAAGTACAACATATTTACCTTTTACGGAAACTACACAAAGCCAGCTAAAAGATGAGACCAAAATTTGAACGATCAAATAAAAACTGTGGCCACAGTAAGAGATCGAAGCTGGAAATCTGCACGAAAAACGCACGTGGTCTAGAATCTCCTATTTCTATACCTCCTGCACGCTAGATAATTTGCCTAAAATATTTTCCGACCACCAAAATACTAGTTTGGGTTAAGCCTTTAAATTAAAAATTATAAAACCGGAATTCGCACGTTTAAGGGGAGAAAAATCCATTTAAAGTTTTAGGGAGGTGACACTTAAAAATTTGGAAATTTTTTGGCTTTAAACCACTAAAACTGCCCTTAAACTTTACCAAACTGCCACAAATTTATACTTTTTGAAAAGTTCAGACGCTAATCTATCTTTCACTATCAAAATATTGCAAATCGGCTAGTAAACCTGGCCACAGGAATGCGATAAAGGGAAAAAGTTCCCAAAACCTGCCCCCCAAAAATATACTATCTCGCTTGTTATATCACTTAGGAAAGCCGTTTTTGTTTTGGTTTATTTCTTTTCACTCATATATCACTTATAAACAGTGAAAAGTTTTCTGCAAACTACTCATGACTTTTTATGCAGACAAGTTTGATTTTTAGGGTTTTGTAAAATAATTTTACAAAACCCTTCTAAAATCGCGTCCTGTCTGTCCGTCTGTCCGTCTGTCTGTCTGTCCGTCCGTCCGTCCGTCCGTCCGTCCGTCCGTCCGTCCGTCCGTCCGTCCGTCCGTGTGTCACAGCAGTTTTTCTCGGAAACTACTTAAGCTAGAAGCATTAAATTTTGTATACAGGTGTAACGTGGTGATCTCTTCAAAGTTCAACTACTAAAAAATTTTATAAGGTATTTAAGGGGGGTCTCCCCATGTAGGGGAGTGACCCCCCGAAAAAAAAATTTCATTGAAGGTAGCCGATATGGGTATCAAATGAAAGGTCTTGATGAGAACCTTCCAAAACAGGTCTTAGTTTGGCAAAGTTTGCGTCGAGGGGCGCACAGGGAGGGGAAATACACGAAAAATTTGTGTCCCCCCCCCTCGCGATTGGACACCTTCCATCCGAAAAATCTGAAAAAAATCAAGAATGTAGGCCTTGATGAGTACAACAACAACAAATACGTGAGAAGTCGCAATTCACTCAACTTTGTTAATAATAGTATGATTTATCGATTTTATGTTTTCTTGAATAAAATCTTAACGGTACCCTTAAATTCAATGAAATTCAGTACACAGATGTCTATTTATAAGATTGAGCAACCCTGCAGGTTTCATAAAGATTGCATCATATTTAGCGAAGTTATAGTGGTTTGAATTTTCCTGTTTTACTATGGAACAATATGCGCTGCATGTATTACTATGGCAACATATGGCTATGGAACAACATGTGCTTTTTACCGACTCAGACACTACAGTTTTGCTAGGATTTGCATGAAAATTTCAGGAATGATAGGTGTCATGTATATCTTTGAGAATCGGTTCAGCTAGTGGTATCAGTAATCGTAAAACAAAATGGTGGCTGTTTTAAATGCGAAGATTGAATAATTTTGAGTTATTTTTTCCCAACTTTAACCTTCAAGGTGCGTGCTTTGAACACTTGATTCAATTTAATGAATGACTGAAGATGAGTACCTTCAATTGATACTCATAAGTGAAACAAGTCAAGGAGGTGGGAGAGAGCTCCTAGCAAAAGGGCTTTGTAACAACTCTAGGATTCGAAAAAATTGGCCATGAATCGATGATAACAGTACACGAGGGTGGCCCCTGAAAAAAAAATTCATCAAACGCAGCCGATATGAGTATGAAATGAAAGTTTTCATGGGAACTTTTCAAAACAGTTCTTAAACTGTCAGTTTCGGCTTCAGTGGGGCACAGGGGGGAAATACATGAAAAATGTGGTTTCCTCCCTCACGAATGGACATCTGAAATAATCATCAAGGGAGATATTTATGACCTCAAAAGTCTAAATTCGTTCAACTTTGTTAATAATAGTATGATCTTCGAATTTCATATTTTCTCCAATAAAATCGTCATTGACATGCTTCTTGACTTTATTCAATCTGGTGACTGCATTTTGTAAATTGAATACAAAACCCTTCTGACATGAGCGTAGGTCTGTTTACCCAACTTGTTTCACTATATTCCTCTTTTAACCCTCCAAAAAACTAGTGTTCTTACGAAAAGTACTACAAATTTGTGTTTGGCGGAAAGAACGAACCGTTAGCTAAAAAATGACACCAAAATTTTAGTAATCGGATAGAAATTGTGGCCACAGTGAGCAATCAAAGCCAGAGATCTGCCAAGGAAATTGACGTCATTTCAGGGAAATTCATGTGTGTGCCTTCCAGACGCCATAAAAATTAGTATTTTCATGCAAAGTACAACATATTTACCTTTTACGGAAACTACACAAAGCCAGCTAAAAGATGAGACCAAAATTTGAACGATCAAATAAAAACTGTGGCCACAGTAAGAGATCGAAGCTGGAAATCTGCACGAAAAACGCACGTGGTCTAGAATCTCCTATTTCTATACCTCCTGCACGCTAGATAATTTGCCTAAAATATTTTCCGACCACCAAAATACTAGATTGGGTTAAGCCTTTAAATTAAAAATTATAAAACCGGAATTCGCACGTTTAAGGGGAGAAAAATCCATTTAAAGTTTTAGGGAGGTGACACGTAAAAATTTGGAAATTTTTTGGCTTTAAACCACTAAAACTGCCCTTAAACTTTACCAAACTGCCACAAATTTATACTTTTTGAAAAGTTCAGACGCTAATCTATCTTTCAGTATCAAAATATTGCAAATCGGCTAGTAAACCTGGCCACAGGAATGCGATAAAGGGAAAAAGTTCCCAAAACCTGCCCCCCAAAAATATACTATCTCGCTTGTTATATCACTTAGGAAAGCCGTTTTTGTTTTGGTTTATTTCTTTTCACTCATATATCACTTATAAACAGTGAAAAGTTTTCTGCAAACTACTCATGACATTTTATGCAGACAAGTTTCATTTTTTCACTATATTCCTCTTTTAACCCTCCTAAAAACTAGTGTTCCTACGAAAAGTACTACAAATTTGTGTTTGGCGGAAAGAATAAACCGTTAGCTAAAAAATGACACCAATATTTTAGTAATCGGATAGAAATTGTAGCCACAGTGAGCAATCAAAGCCAGAGATCTGCCAAGGAAATTGACGTCATTTCAGGGAAATTCATGTGTATGCCTTCCAGATGCCATAAAAATTAACATTTTCATGCAAAGTACAACATATTTACCTTTTACGGAAACTCCACAAAGCCAGCTAAAAGATGAGACCAAAATTTTAACGATCAAATAAAAACTGTGGCCACAGTAAGAGATAGAACCTGGAAATCTGCACGAAAAACGCACGTGGTCTAGAATCTCCTATTTCTATACCTCCTGCACGCTAGATAATTTGCCTAAAATATTTTCCGACCACCAAAATACTAGTTTGGGTTAAGCCTTTAAATTAAAAATTATAAAACCGGAATTCGCACGTTTAAGGGGAGAAAAATCCATTTAAAGTTTTAGGGAGGTGACACTTAAAAATTTGGAAATTTTTTGGCTTTAAATCACTAAAACTGCCCTTAAACTTTACCAAACTGCCACAAACTTATACTTTTTGAAAAGTTCAGACGCTAATCTATCTTTCAATATCAAAATATTGCAAATCGGCTAGTAAACCTGGCCACAGGAATGCGATAAAGGGAAAAAGTTCCCAAAACCTGCCCCCCAAAAATATACTATCTCGCTTGTTATATCACTTAGGAAAGCCGTTTTTATTTTGGTTTATTTCTTTTCACTCATATATCACTTATAAACAGTGAAAAGTTTTCGGCAAACTACTCATGACTTTTTATGCAGACAAGTTTGATTTTTTCACTATATTCCTCTTTTAACCCTCCTAAAAACTAGTGTTCTTACAAAAAGTACTACAAATTTGTATTTGACGGAAAGAACAAACCGTTAGCTAAAAAATGACACCAAAATTTTAGTAATCGGATAGAAATTGTGGCCACAGTGAGCAATCAAAGCCAAAGATCTGCCAAGGAAATTGACGTCATTTCAGGGAAATTCATGTGTATGCCTTCCAGACGCCATAAAAATTAGTATTTTCATGCAAAGTACAACATATTTACCTTTTACGGAAACTACACAAAGCCAGCTAAAAGATGAGACCAAAATTTTAACGATCAAATAAAAACTGTGGCCACAGTAAGAGATCGAAGCTGGAAATCTGCACGAAAAACGCACGTGGTCTAGAATCTCCTATTTCTATACCTCCTGCACGCTAGATAATTTGCCTAAAATATTTTCCGACCACCAAAATACTAGTTTGGGTTAAGCCTTTAAATTAAAAATTATAAAACCGGAATTCGCACGTTTAAGGGGAGAAAAATCCATTTAAAGTTTTAGGGAGGTGACACGTAAAAATTTGGAAATTTTTTGGCTTTAAACCACTAAAACTGCCCTTAAACTTTACCAAACTGCCACAAATTTATACTTTTTGAAAAGTTCAGACGCTAATCTATCTTTCAGTATCAAAATATTGCAAATCAGTTAGTAAACCTGGCCACAGGAATGCGATAAAGGGAAAAAGTTCCCAAAACCTGCCCCCCAAAAATATACTATCTCGCTTGTTATATCACTTAGGAAAGCCGTTTTTATTTTGGTTTATTTCTTTTCACTCATATATCACTTATAAACAGTGAAAAGTTTTCTGCAAACTACTCATGACTTTTTATCAGACAAGTTTGATTTTTTCACTATATTCCTCTTTTAACCCTCCTAAAAAATAGATTTCTTACGAAAAGTACTACAAATTTGTGTTTGGCGGAAAGAACGAACCGTTAGCTAAAAAATGACACCAAAATTTTAGTAATCGGATAGAAATTGTGGCCACAGTCAGCAATCAAAGCCAGAGATCTGCCAAGGAAATTGACGTCATTTCAGGGAAATTCATGTGTATGCCTTCCAGGCGCCATAAACATTAACATTTTCATGCAAAGTACAACATATTTACCTTTTACGGAAACTACACAAAGCCAGCTAAAAGATGAGACCAAAATTTTAACGATCAAATAAAAACTGTGGCCACAGTAAGAGATCGAAGCTGGAAATCTGCACGAAAAACGCACGTGGTCTAGAATCTCCTATTTCTATACCTCCTGCACGCTAGATAATTTGCCTAAAATATTTTCCGACCACCAAAATACTAGTTTGGGTTAAGCCTTAAATTAAAAATTATAAAACCGGAATTCGCACGTTTAAGGGGAGAAAAATCCATTTAAAGTTTTAGGGAGGTGACACGTAAAAATTTGGAAATTTTTTGGCTTTAAACCACTAAAACTGCCCTTAAACTTTACCAAACTGCCACAAATTTATACTTTTTGAAAAGTTCAGACGCTAATCTATCTTTCGATATCAAAATATTGCAAATCGGCTAGTAAACCTGGCCACAGGAATGCGATAAAGGGAAAAAGTTCCCAAAACCTGCCCCCCAAAAATATACTATCTCGCTTGTTATATCGTTTAGGAAAGCCGTTTTTGTTTTGGTTTATTTCTTTTCACTCATATATCACTTATAAACAGTGAAAAGTTTTCTGCAAACTACTCATGACTTTTTATCAGACAAGTTTGATTTTTTCACTATATTCCTCTTTTAACCCTCCTAAAAAATAGATTTCTTACGAAAAGTACTACAAATTTGTGTTTGGCGGAAAGAACGAACCGTTAGCTAAAAAATGACACCAACATTTTAGTAATCGGATAGAAATTGTGGCCACAGTGAGCAATCAAAGCCAGAGATCTGCCAAGGAAATTGACGTCATTTCAGGGAAATTCATGTGTATGCCTTCCAGGCGGCATAAAAATTAACATTTTCATGCAAAGTACAACATATTTACCTTTTGCGGAAACTACACAAAGCCAGCTAAAAGATGAGACCAAAATTTTAACGATCAAATAAAAACTGTGGCCACAGTAAGAGATCGAAGCTGGAAATCTGCACGAAAAACGCACGTGGTCTAGAATCTCCTATTTCTATACCTCCTGCACGCTAGATAATTTGCCTAAAATATTTTCCGACCACCAAAATACTAGTTTTGGTTAAGCCTTTAAATTAAAAATTATAAAACCGGAATTCGCACGTTTAAGGGGAGAAAAATCCATTTAAAGTTTTAGGGAGGTGACACGTAAAAATTTGGAAATTTTTTGGCTTTAAACCACTAAAACTGCCCTTAAACTTTACCAAACTGCCACAAACTTATACTTTTTGAAAAGTTCAGACGCTAATCTATCTTTCAGTATCAAAATATTGCAAATCGGCTAGTAAACCTGGCCACAGGAATGCGATAAAGGGAAAAAGTTCCCAAAACCTGCCCCCCAAAAATATACTATCTCGCTTGTTATATCACTTAGGAAAGCCGTTTTTGTTTTGGTTTATTTCTTTTCACTCATATATCACTTATAAACAGTGAAAAGTTTTCTGCAAACTACTCATGACATTTTATGCAGACAAGTTTGATTTTTTCACTATATTCCTCTTTTAACCCTCCTAAAAACTAGTGTTCTTACGAAAAGTACTACAGATTTGTGTTTGGCGGAAAGAATAAACCGTTAGCTAAAAAATGACACCAATATTTTAGTAATCGGATAGAAATTGTAGCCACAGTGAGCAATCAAAGCCAGAGATCTGCCAAGGAAATTGACGTCAATTCAGGGAAATTCATGTGTATGCCTTCCAGATGCCATAAAAATTAACATTTTCATGCAAAGTACAACATATTTACCTTTTACGGAAACTACACAAAGCCAGCTAAAAGATGAGACCAAAATTTGAACGATCAAATAAAAACTGTGGCCACAGTAAGAGATCGAAGCTGGAAATCTGCACGAAAAACGCACGTGGTCTAGAATCTCCTATTTCTATACCTCCTGCACGCTAGATAATTTGCCTAAAATATTTTCCGACCACCAAAATACTAGTTCGGGTTAAGCCTTTAAATTAAAAATTATAAAACCGGAATTCGCACGTTTAAGGGGAGAAAAATCCATTTAAAGTTTTAGGGAGGTGACACTTAAAAATTTGGAAATTTTTTGGCTTTAAACCACTAAAACTGCCCTTAAACTTTACCAAACTGCCACAAACTTATACTTTTTGAAAAGTTCAGACGCTAATCTATCTTTCACTATCGAAATATTGCAAATCGGCTAGTAAACCTGGCCACAGGAATGCGATAAAGGGAAAAAGTTCCCAAAACCTGCCCCCCAAAAATATACTATCTCGCTTGTTATATCACTTAGGAAAGCCGTTTTTGTTTTGGTTTATTTTTTTTCACTCATATATCACTTATAAACAGTGAAAAGTTTTCTGCAAACTACTCATGACTTTTTATGCAGACAAGTTTGATTTTTTCACTATATTCCTCTTTTAACCCTCCTAAAAACTAGTGTTCTTACGAAAAGTACTACAAATTTGTGTTTGACGGAAAGAACAAACCGTTAGCTAAAAAATGACACCAAAATTTTAGTAATCGGATAGAAATTGTGGCCACAGTGAGCAATCAAAGCCAGAGATCTGCCAAGGAAATTGACGTCATTTCAGGGAAATTCATGTGTATGCCTTCCAGACGCCATAAAAATTAGTATTTTCATGCAAAGTACAACATATTTACCTTTTACGGAAACTACACAAAGCCAGCTAAAAGATGAGACCAAAATTTTAACGATCAAATAAAAACTGTGGCCACAGTAAGAGATCGAAGCTGGAAATCTGCACGAAAAACGCACGTGGTCTAGAATCTCCTATTTCTATACCTCCTGCACGCTAGATAATTTGCCTAAAATATTTTCCGACCACCAAAATACTAGTTTGGGTTAAGCCTTTAAATTAAAAATTATAAAACCGGAATTCGCACGTTTAAGGGGAGAAAAATCCATTTAAAGTTTAAGGGAGGTGACACGTAAAAATTTGGAAATTTTTTGGCTTTAAACCACTAAAACTGCCCTTAAACTTTACCAAACTGCCACAAACTTATACTTTTTGAAAAGTTCAGACGCTAATCTATCTTTCAATATCAAAATATTGCAAATCAGTTAGTAAACCTGGCCACAGGAATGCGATAAAGGGAAAAAGTTCCCAAAACCTGCCCCCCAAAAATATACTATCTCGCTTGTTATATCACTTAGGAAAGCCGTTTTTGTTTTGGTTTATTTCTTTTCACTCATATATCACTTATAAACAGTGAAAAGTTTTCTGCAAACTACTCATGACTTTTTATCAGACAAGTTTGATTTTTTCACTATATTCCTCTTTTAACCCTCCTAAAAAATAGATTTCTTACGAAAAGTACTACAAATTTGTATTTGGCGGTAAGAACAAACCGTTAGCTAAAAAATGACACCAAAATTTTAGTAATCGGATAGAAATTGTGGCCACAGTGAGCAATCAAAGCCAGAGATCTGCCAAGGAAATTGACGTCATTTCAGGGAAATTCATGTGTATGCCTTCCAGGCGCCATAAAAACTATTATTTTCATGCAAAGTACAACATATTTACCTTTTGCGGAAACTACACAAAGCCAGCTAAAAGATGAGACCAAAATTTTAACGATCAAATAAAAACTGTGGCCACAGTAAGAGATCGAAGCTGGAAATCTGCACGAAAAACGCACGTGGTCTAGAATCTCCTATTTCTATACCTCCTGCACGCTAGATAATTTGCCTAAAATATTTTCCGACCACCAAAATACTAGTTTGGCTTAAGCCTTTAAATTAAAAATTATAAAACCGGAATTCGCACGTTTAAGGGGAGAAAAATCCATTTAAAGTTTTAGGGAGGTGACACTTAAAAATTTGGAAATTTTTTGGCTTTAAACCACTAAAACTGCCCTTAAACTTTACCAAACTGCCACAAACTTATACTTTTTGAAAAGTTCAGACGCTAATCTATCTTTCAGTATCAAAATATTGCAAATCGGCTAGTAAACCTGGCCACAGGAATGCGATAAAGGGAAAAAGTTCCCAAAACCTGCCCCCCAAAAATATACTATCTCGCTTGTTATATCACTTAGGAAAGCCGTTTTTGTTTTGGTTTATTTCTTTTCACTCATATATCACTTATAAACAGTGAAAAGTTTTCTGCAAACTACTCATGACATTTTATGCAGACAAGTTTGATTTTTTCACTATATTCCTCTTTTAACCCTCCTAAAAACTAGTGTTCTTACGAAAAGTACTACAGATTTGTGTTTGGCGGAAAGAATAAACCGTTAGCTAAAAAATGACACCAATATTTTAGTAATCGGATAGAAATTGTAGCCACAGTGAGCAATCAAAGCCAGAGATCTGCCAAGGAAATTGACGTCAATTCAGGGAAATTCATGTGTATGCCTTCCAGATGCCATAAAAATTAACATTTTCATGCAAAGTACAACATATTTACCTTTTACGGAAACTACACAAAGCCAGCTAAAAGATGAGACCAAAATTTTAACGATCAAATAAAAACTGTGGCCACAGTAAGAGATCGAAGCTGGAAATCTGCACGAAAAACGCACGTGGTCTAGAATCTCCTATTTCTATACCTCCTGCACGCTAGATAATTTGCCTAAAATATTTTCCGACCACCAAAATACTAGTTTGGGTTAAGCCTTTAAATTAAAAATTATAAAACCGGAATTCGCACGTTTAAGGGGAGAAAAATCCATTTAAAGTTTTAGGGAGGTGACACTTAAAAATTTGGAAATTTTTTGGCTTTAAACCACTAAAACTGCCCTTAAACTTTACCAAACTGCCACAAACTTATACTTTTTGAAAAGTTCAGACGCTAATCTATCTTTCACTATCGAAATATTGCAAATCGGCTAGTAAACCTGGCCACAGGAATGCGATAAAGGGAAAAAGTTCCCAAAACCTGCCCCCCAAAAATATACTATCTCGCTTGTTATATCACTTAGGAAAGCCGTTTTTGTTTTGGTTTATTTTTTTTCACTCATATATCACTTATAAACAGTGAAAAGTTTTCTGCAAACTACTCATGACTTTTTATGCAGACAAGTTTGATTTTTTCACTATATTCCTCTTTTAACCCTCCTAAAAACTAGTGTTCTTACGAAAAGTACTACAAATTTGTGTTTGACGGAAAGAACAAACCGTTAGCTAAAAAATGACACCAAAATTTTAGTAATCGGATAGAAATTGTGGCCACAGTGAGCAATCAAAGCCAGAGATCTGCCAAGGAAATTGACGTCATTTCAGGGAAATTCATGTGTATGCCTTCCAGACGCCATAAAAATTAGTATTTTCATGCAAAGTACAACATATTTACCTTTTACGGAAACTACACAAAGCCAGCTAAAAGATGAGACCAAAATTTTAACGATCAAATAAAAACTGTGGCCACAGTAAGAGATCGAAGCTGGAAATCTGCACGAAAAACGCACGTGGTCTAGAATCTCCTATTTCTATACCTCCTGCACGCTAGATAATTTGCCTAAAATATTTTCCGACCACCAAAATACTAGTTTGGGTTAAGCCTTTAAATTAAAAATTATAAAACCGGAATTCGCACGTTTAAGGGGAGAAAAATCCATTTAAAGTTTAAGGGAGGTGACACGTAAAAATTTGGAAATTTTTTGGCTTTAAACCACTAAAACTGCCCTTAAACTTTACCAAACTGCCACAAACTTATACTTTTTGAAAAGTTCAGACGCTAATCTATCTTTCAATATCAAAATATTGCAAATCAGTTAGTAAACCTGGCCACAGGAATGCGATAAAGGGAAAAAGTTCCCAAAACCTGCCCCCCAAAAATATACTATCTCGCTTGTTATATCACTTAGGAAAGCCGTTTTTGTTTTGGTTTATTTCTTTTCACTCATATATCACTTATAAACAGTGAAAAGTTTTCTGCAAACTACTCATGACTTTTTATCAGACAAGTTTGATTTTTTCACTATATTCCTCTTTTAACCCTCCTAAAAAATAGATTTCTTACGAAAAGTACTACAAATTTGTGTTTGGCGGTAAGAACAAACCGTTAGCTAAAAAATGACACCAAAATTTTAGTAATCGGATAGAAATTGTGGCCACAGTGAGCAATCAAAGCCAGAGATCTGCCAAGGAAATTGACGTCATTTCAGGGAAATTCATGTGTATGCCTTCCAGGCGCCATAAAAACTATTATTTTCATGCAAAGTACAACATATTTACCTTTTACGGAAACTACACAAAGCCAGCTAAAAGATGAGACCAAAATTTTAACGATCAAATAAAAACTGTGGCCACAGTAAGAGATCGAAGCTGGAAATCTGCACGAAAAACGCACGTGGTCTAGAATCTCCTATTTCTATACCTCCTGCACGCTAGATAATTTGCCTAAAATATTTTCCGACCACCAAAATACTAGTTTGGGTTAAGCCTTTAAATTAAAAATTATAAAACCGGAATTCGCACGTTTAAGGGGAGAAAAATCCATTTAAAGTTTTAGGGAGGTGACACTTAAAAATTTGGAAATTTTTTGGATTTAAACCACTAAAACTGCCCTTAAACTTTACTAAACTGCCACAAATTTATACTTTTTGAAAAGTTCAGACGCTAATCTATCTTTCAGTATCAAAATATTGCAAATCGGCTAGTAAACCTGGCCACAGGAATGCGATAAAGGGAAAAAGTTCCCAAAACCTGCCCCCCAAAAATATACTATCTCGCTTGTTATATCACTTAGGAAAGCCGTTTTTATTTTGGTTTATTTCTTTTCACTCATATATCACTTATAAACAGTGAAAAGTTTTCTGCAAACTACTCATGACTTTTTATGCAGACAAGTTTGATTTTTTCACTTTATTCCTCTTTTAACCCTCCTAAAAACTAGTGTTCTTACGAAAAGTACTACAAATTTGTGTTTGGCGGAAAGAACAAACCGTTAGCTAAAAAATGACACCAAAATTTTAGTAATCGGATAGAAATTGTGGCCACAGTGAGCAATCAAAGCCAGAGATCTGCCAAGGAAATTGACGTCATTTCAGGGAAATTCATGTGTGTGCCTTCCAGACGCCATAAAAATTAGTATTTTCATGCAAAGTACAACATATTTACCTTTTACGGAAACTACACAAAGCCAGCTAAAAGATGAGACCAAAATTTGAACGATCAAATAAAAACTGTGGCCACAGTAAGAGATCGAAGCTGGAAATCTGCACGAAAAACGCACGTGGTCTAGAATCTCCTATTTCTATACCTCCTGCACGCTAGATAATGTGCCTAAAATATTTTCCGACCACCAAAATACTAGTTCGGGTTAAGCCTTTAAATTAAAAATTATAAAACCGGAATTCGCACGTTTAAGGGGAGAAAAATCCATTTAAAGTTTTAGGGAGGTGACACGTAAAAATTTGGAAATTTTTTGGCTTTAAACCACTAAAACTGCCCTTAAACTTTACCAAACTGCCACAAATTTATACTTTTTGAAAAGTTCAGACGCTAATCTATCTTTCAGTATCAAAATATTGCAAATCGGCTAGTAAACCTGGCCACAGGAATGCGATAAAGGGAAAAAGTTCCCAAAACCTGCCCCCCAAAAATATACTATCTCGCTTGTTATATCACTTAGGAAAGCCGTTTTTGTTTTGGTTTATTTCTTTTCACTCATATATCACTTATAAACAGTGAAAAGTTTTCTGCAAACTACTCATGACATTTTATGCAGACAAGTTTGATTTTTTCACTATATTCCTCTTTTAACCCTCCTAAAAACTAGTGTTCTTACGAAAAGTACTACAGATTTGTGTTTGGCGGAAAGAACGAACCGTTAGCTAAAAAATGACACCAATATTTTAGTAATCGGATAGAAATTGTAGCCACAGTGAGCAATCAAAGCCAGAGATCTGCCAAGGAAATTGACGTCATTTCAGGGAAATTCATGTGTATGCCTTCCAGATGCCATAAAAATTAACATTTTCATGCAAAGTACAACATATTTACCTTTTACGGAAACTACACAAAGCCAGCTAAAAGATGAGACCAAAATTTTAACGATCAAATAAAAACTGTGGCCACAGTAAGAGATCGAAGCTGGAAATCTGCACGAAAAACGCACGTGGTCTAGAATCTCCTATTTCTATACCTCCTGCACGCTAGATAATTTGCCTAAAATATTTTCCGACCACCAAAATACTAGTTTGGGTTAAGCCTTTAAATTAAAAATTATAAAACCGGAATTCGCACGTTTAAGGGGAGAAAAATCCATTTAAAGTTTTAGGGAGGTGACACTTAAAAATTTGGAAATTTTTTGGCTTTAAACCACTAAAACTGCCCTTAAACTTTACCAAACTGCCACAAACTTATACTTTTTGAAAAGTTCAGACGCTAATCTATCTTTCAATATCAAAATATTGCAAATCGGCTAGTAAACCTGGCCACAGGAATGCGATAAAGGGAAAAAGTTCCCAAAACCTGCCCCCCAAAAATATACTATCTCGCTTGTTATATCACTTAGGAAAGCCGTTTTTGTTTTGGTTTATTTCTTTTCACTCATATATCACTTATAAACAGTGAAAAGTTTTCTGCAAACTACTCATGACTTTTTATGCAGACAAGTTTGATTTTTTCACTATATTCCTCTTTTAACCCTCCTAAAAACTAGTGTTCTTACGAAAAGTACTACAAATTTGTGTTTGACGGAAAGAACAAACCGTTAGCTAAAAAATGACACCAAAATTTTAGTAATCGGATAGAAATTGTGGCCACAGTGAGCAATCAAAGCCAGAGATCTGCCAAGGAAATTGACGTCATTTCAGGGAAATTCATGTGTATGCCTTCCAGACGCCATAAAAATTAGTATTTTCATGCAAAGTACAACATATTTACCTTTTACGGAAACTACACAAAGCCAGCTAAAAGATGAGACCAAAATTTTAACGATCAAATAAAAACTGTGGCCACAGTAAGAGATCGAAGCTGGAAATCTGCACGAAAAACGCACGTGGTCTAGAATCTCCTATTTCTATACCTCCTGCACGCTAGATAATTTGCCTAAAATATTTTCCGACCACCAAAATACTAGTTTGGGTTAAGCCTTTAAATTAAAAATTATAAAACCGGAATTCGCACGTTTAAGGGGAGAAAAATCCATTTAAAGTTTTAGGGAGGTGACACGTAAAAATTTGGAAATTTTTTGGCTTTAAACCACTAAAACTGCCCTTAAACTTTACCAAACTGCCACAAATTTATACTTTTTGAAAAGTTCAGACGCTAATCTATCTTTCAGTATCAAAATATTGCAAATCAGTTAGTAAACCTGGCCACAGGAATGCGATAAAGGGAAAAAGTTCCCAAAACCTGCCCCCCAAAAATATACTATCTCGCTTGTTATATCACTTAGGAAAGCCGTTTTTGTTTTGGTTTATTTCTTTTCACTCATATATCACTTATAAACAGTGAAAAGTTTTCTGCAAACTACTCATGACTTTTTATGCAGACAAGTTTGATTTTTTCACTATATTCCTCTTTTAACCCTCCAAAAAACTAGTGTTCTTACGAAAAGTACTACAAATTTGTGTTTGGCGGAAAGAACAAACCGTTAGCTAAAAAATGACACCAAAATTTTAGTAATCGGATAGAAATTGTGGCCACAGTGAGCAATCAAAGCCAGAGATCTGCCAAGGAAATTGATGTCATTTCAGGGAAATTCATGTGTGTGCCTTCCAGACGCCATAAAAATTAGTATTTTCATGCAAAGTACAACATATTTACCTTTTACGGAAACTACACAAAGCCAGCTAAAAGATGAGACCAAAATTTTAACGATCAAATAAAAACTGTGGCCACAGTAAGAGATCGAAGCTGGAAATCTGCACGAAAAACGCACGTGGTCTAGAATCTCCTATTTCTATACCTCCTGCACGCTAGATAATTTGCCTAAAATATTTTCCGACCACCAAAATACTAGTTTGGGTTAAGCCTTTAAATTAAAAATTATAAAACCGGAATTCGCACGTTTAAGGGGAGAAAAATCCATTTAAAGTTTTAGGGAGGTGACACGTAAAAATTTGGAAATTTTTTGGCTTTAAACCACTAAAACTGCCCTTAAACTTTACCAAACTGCCACAAATTTATACTTTTTGAAAAGTTCAGACGCTAATCTATCTTCCAGTATCAAAATATTGCAAATCGGCTAGTAAACCTGGCCACAGGAATGCGATAAAGGGAAAAAGTTCCCAAAACCTGCCCCCCAAAAATATACTATCTCGCTTGTTATATCACTTAGGAAAGCCGTTTTTGTTTTGGTTTATTTCTTTTCACTCATATATCACTTATAAACAGTGAAAAGTTTTCTCCAAACTACTCATGACATTTTATGCAGACAAGTTTGATTTTTTCACTATATTCCTCTTTTAACCCTCCTAAAAACTAGTGTTCTTACGAAAAGTACTACAGATTTGTGTTTGGCGGAAAGAACGAACCGTTAGCTAAAAAATGACACCAATATTTTAGTAATCGGATAGAAATTGTAGCCACAGTGAGCAATCAAAGCCAGAGATCTGCCAAGGAAATTGACGTCATTTCAGGGAAATTCATGTGTATGCCTTCCAGATGCCATAAAAATTAACATTTTCATGCAAAGTACAACATATTTACCTTTTACGGAAACTACACAAAGCCAGCTAAAAGATGAGACCAAAATTTGAACGATCAAATAAAAACTGTGGCCACAGTAAGAGATCGAAGCTGGAAATCTGCACGAAAAACGCACGTGGTCTAGAATCTCCTATTTCTATACCTCCTGCACGCTAGATAATTTGCCTAAAATATTTTCCGACCACCAAAGTACTAGTTTGGGTTAAGCCTTTAAATTAAAAATTATAAAACCGGAATTCGCACGTTTAAGGGGAGAAAAATCCATTTAAAGTTTTAGGGAGGTGACACTTAAAAATTTGGAAATTTTTTGGCTTTAAACCACTAAAACTGCCCTTAAACTTTACCAAACTGCCACAAACTTATACTTTTTGAAAAGTTCAGACGCTAATCTATCTTTCAATATCAAAGTATTGCAAATCGGCTAGTAAACCTGGCCACAGGAATGCGATAAAGGGAAAAAGTTCCCAAAACCTGCCCCCCAAAAATATACTATCTCACTTGTTATATCACTTAGGAAAGCCGTTTTTGTTTTGGTTTATTTCTTTTCACTCATATATCACTTATAAACAGTGAAAAGTTTTCTGCAAACTACTCATGACTTTTTATGCAGACAAGTTTGATTTTTTCACTATATTCCTCTTTTAACCCTCCTAAAAACTAGTGTTCTTAAGAAAAGTACTACAAATTTGTGTTTGACGGAAAGAACAAACCGTTAGCTAAAAAATGACACCAAAATTTTAGTAATCGGATAGAAATTGTGGCCACAGTGAGCAATCAAAGCCAGAAATCTGCCAAGGAAATTGACGTCATTTCAGGGAAATTCATGTGTATGCCTTCCAGACGCCATAAAAATTAGTATTTTCATGCAAAGTACAACATATTTACCTTTTACGGAAACTACACAAAGCCAGCTAAAAGATGAGACCAAAATTTTAACGATCAAATAAAAACTGTGGCCACAGTAAGAGATCGAAGCTGGAAATCTGCACGAAAAACGCACGTGGTCTAGAATCTCCTATTTCTATACCTCCTGCACGCTAGATAATTTGCCTAAAATATTTTCCGACCACCAAAATACTAGTTTGGGTTAAGCCTTTAAATTAAAAATTATAAAACCGGAATTCGCACGTTTAAGGGGAGAAAACTCCATTTAAAGTTTTAGGGAGGTGACACGTAAAAATTTGGAAATTTTTTGGCTTTAAACCACTAAAACTGCCCTTAAACTTTACCAAACTGCCACAAATTTATACTTTTTGAAAAGTTCAGACGCTAATCTATCTTTCAGTATCAAAATATTGCAAATCGGCTAGTAAACCTGGCCACAGGAATGCGATAAAGGGAAAAAGTTCCCAAAACCTGCCCCCCAAAAATATACTATCTCGCTTGTTATATCACTTAGGAAAGCCGTTTTTGTTTTGGTTTATTTCTTTTCACTCATATATCACTTATAAACAGTGAAAAGTTTTCTGCAAACTACTCATGACATTTTATGCAGACAAGTTTGATTTTTTCACTATATTCCTCTTTTAACCCTCCTAAAAACTAGTGTTCTTACGAAAAGTACTACAGATTTGTGTTTGGCGGAAAGAACGAACCGTTAGCTAAAAAATGACACCAAAATTTTAGTAATAGGATAGAAATTGTGGCCACAGTGAGCAATCAAAGCCAGAGATCTGCCAAGGAAATTGACGTCATTTCAGGGAAATTCATGTGTGTGCCTTCCAGACGCCATAAAAATTAGTATTTTCATGCAAAGTACAACATATTTACCTTTTACGGAAACTACACAAAGCCAGCTAAAAGATGAGACCAAAATTTGAACGATCAAATAAAAACTGTGGCCACAGTAAGAGATCGAAGCTGGAAATCTGCACGAAAAACGCACGTGGTCTAGAATCTCCTATTTCTATACCTCCTGCACGCTAGATAATTTGCCTAAAATATTTTCCGACCACCAAAATACTAGTTTGGGTTAAGCCTTTAAATTAAAAATTATAAAACCGGAATTCGCACGTTTAAGGGGAGAAAAATCCATTTAAAGTTTTAGGGAGGTGACACGTAAAAATTTGGAAATTTTTTGGCTTTAAACCACTAAAACTGCCCTTAAACTTTACCAAACTGCCACAAATTTATACTTTTTGAAAAGTTCAGACGCTAATCTATCTTTCAGTATCAAAATATTGCAAATCGGCTAGTAAACCTGGCCACAGGAATGCGATAAAGGGAAAAAGTTCCCAAAACCTGCCCCCCAAAAATATACTATCTCGCTTGTTATATCACCTAGGAAAGCCGTTTTTGTTTTGGTTTATTTCTTTTCACTCATATATCACTTATAAACAGTAAAAAGTTTTCTGCAAACTACTCATGACATTTTATGCAGACAAGTTTGATTTTTTCACTATATTCCTCTTTTAACCCTCCTAAAAACTAGTGTTCTTACGAAAAGTACTACAGATTTGTGTTTGGCGGAAAGAATAAACCGTTAGCTAAAAAATGACACCAATATTTTAGTAATCGGATAGAAATTGTAGCCACAGTGAGCAATCAAAGCCAGAGATCTGCCAAGGAAATTGACGTCATTTCAGGGAAATTCATGTGTATGCCTTCCAGATGCCATAAAAATTAACATTTTCATGCAAAGTACAACATATTTACCTTTTACGGAAATTACACAAAGCCAGCTAAAAGATGAGACCAAAATTTTAACGATCAAATAAAAACTGTGGCCACAGTAAGAGATCGAAGCTGGAAATCTGCACGAAAAACGCACGTGGTCTAGAATCTCCTATTTCTATACCTCCTGCACGCTAGATAATTTGCCTAAAATATTTTCCGACCACCAAAATACTAGTTTGGGTTAAGCCTTTAAATTAAAAATTATAAAACCGGAATCGCACGTTTAAGGGGAGAAAAATCCATTTAAAGTTTTAGGGAGGTGACACGTAAAAATTTGGAAATTTTTTGGCTTTAAACCACTAAAACTGCCCTTAAACTTTACCAAACTGCCACAAACTTATACTTTTTGAAAAGTTCAGACGCTAATCTATCTTTCAATATCAAAATATTGCAAATCGGCTAGTAAACCTGGCCACAGGAATGCGATAAAGGGAAAAAGTTCCCAAAACCTGCCCCCCAAAAATATACTATCTCGCTTGTTATATCACTTAGGAAAGCCGTTTTTGTTTTGGTTTATTTCTTTTCACTCATATATCACTTATAAACAGTGAAAAGTTTTCTGCAAACTACTCATGACTTTTTATGCAGACAAGTTTGATTTTTTCACTATATTCCTCTTTTAACCCTCCTAAAAACTAGTGTTCTTACGAAAAGTACTACAAATTTGTGTTTGACGGAAAGAACAAACCGTTAGCTAAAAAATGACACCAACATTTTAGTAATCGGATAGAAATTGTGGCCACAGTGAGCAATCAAAGCCAGAGATCTGCCAAGGAAATTGACGTCATTTCAGGGAAATTCATGTGTATGCCTTCCAGACGCCATAAAAATTAGTATTTTCATGCAAAGTACAACATATTTACCTTTTACGGAAACTACACAAAGCCAGCTAAAAGATGAGACCAAAATTTTAACGATCAAATAAAAACTGTGGCCACAGTAAGAGATCGAAGCTGGAAATCTGCACGAAAAACGCACGTGGTCTAGAATCTCCTATTTCCATACCTCCTGCACGCTAGATAATTTGCCTAAAATATTTTCCGACCACCAAAATACTAGTTTGGGTTAAGCCTTTAAATTAAAAATTATAAAACCGGAATTCGCACGTTTAAGGGGAGAAAAATCCATTTAAAGTTTTAGGGAGATGACACGTAAAAATTTGGAAATTTTTTGGCTTTAAACCACTAAAACTGCCCTTAAACTTTACCAAACTGCCACAAATTTATACTTTTTGAAAAGTTCAGACGCTAATCTATCTTTCAGTATCAAAATATTGCAAATCGGCTAGTAAACCTGGCCACAGGAATGCGATAAAGGGAAAAAGTTCCCAAAACCTGCCCCCCAAAAATATACTATCTCGCTTGTTATATCACTTAGGAAAGCCGTTTTTGTTTTGGTTTATTTCTTTTCACTCATATATCACTTATAAACAGTGAAAAGTTTTCTGCAAACTACTCATGACTTTTTATCAGACAAGTTTGATTTTTTCACTATATTCCTCTTTTAACCCTCCTAAAAAATAGATTTCTTACGAAAAGTACTACAAATTTGTGTTTGGCGGAAAGAACAAACCGTTAGCTAAAAAATGACACCAAAATTTTAGTTATCGGATAGAAATTGTGGCCACAGTGAGCAATCAAAGCCAGAGATCTGCCAAGGAAATTGACGTCATTTCAGGGAAATTCATGTGTATGCCTTCCAGGCGCCATAAAAATTAACATTTTCATGCAAAGTACAACATATTTACCTTTTACGGAAACTACACAAAGCCAGCTAAAAGATGAGACCAAAATTTTAACGATCAAATAAAAACTGTGGCCACAGTAAGAGATCGAAGCTGGAAATCTGCACGAAAAACGCACGTGGTCTAGAATCTCCTATTTCTATACCTCCTGCACGCTAGATAATTTGCCTAAAATATTTTCCGACCACCAAAATACTAGTTTGGGTTAAGCCTTTAAATTAAAAATTATAAAACCGGAATTCGCACGTTTAAGGGGAGAAAAATCCATTTAAAGTTTTAGGGAGGTGACACGTAAAAATTTGGAAATTTTTTGGCTTTAAACCACTAAAACTGCCCTTAAACTTTACCAAACTGCCACAAATTTATACTTTTTGAAAAGTTCAGACGCTAATCTATCTTTCAGTATCAAAATATTGCAAATCGGCTAGTAAACCTGGCCACAGGAATGCGATAAAGGGAAAAAGTTCCCAAAACCTGCCCCCCAAAAATATACTATCTCGCTTGTTATATCACTTAGGAAAGCCGTTTTTATTTTGGTTTATTTCTTTTCACTCATATATCACTTATAAACAGTGAAAAGTTTTCTGCAAACTACTCATGACTTTTTATGCAGACAAGTTTGATTTTTTCACTATATTCCTCTTTTAACCCTCCAAAAAACTAGTGTTCTTACGAAAAGTACTACGAATTTGTGTTTGGCGGAAAGAACAAACCGTTAGCTAAAAAATGACACCAAAATTTTAGTAATCGGATAGAAATTGTGGCCACAGTGAGCAATCAAAGCCAGAGATCTGCCAAGGAAATTGACGTCATTTCAGGGAAATTCATGTGTGTGCCTTCCAGACGCCATAAAAATTAGTATTTTCATGCAAAGTACAACATATTTACCTTTTACGGAAACTACACAAAGCCAGCTAAAAGATGAGACCAAAATTTTAACGATCAAATAAAAACTGTGGCCACAGTAAGAGATCGAAGCTGGAAATCTGCACGAAAAACGCACGTGGTCTAGAATCTCCTATTTCTATACCTCCTGCACGCTAGATAATTTGCCTAAAATATTTTCCGACCACCAAAATACTAGTTTGGGTTAAGCCTTTAAATTAAAAATTATAAAACCGGAATTCGCACGTTTAAGGGGAGAAAAATCCATTTAAAGTTTTAGGGAGGTGACACGTAAAAATTTGGAAATTTTTTGGCTTTAAACCACTAAAACTGCCCTTAAACTTTACCAAACTGCCACAAATTTATACTTTTTGAAAAGTTCAGACGCTAATCTATCTTTCAGTATCAAAATATTGCAAATCAGTTAGTAAACCTGGCCACAGGAATGCGATAAAGGGAAAAAGTTCCCAAAACCTGCCCCCCAAAAATATACTATCTCGCTTGTTATATCACTTAGGAAAGCCGTTTTTGTTTTGGTTTATTTCTTTTCACTCATATATCACTTATAAACAGTGAAAAGTTTTCTGCAAACTACTCATGACTTTTTATCAGACAAGTTTGATTTTTTCACTATATTCCTCTTTTAACCCTCCTAAAAAATAGATTTCTTACGAAAAGTACTACAAATTTGTGTTTGGCGGAAAGAACAAACCGTTAGCTAAAAAATGACACCAAAATTTTAGTAATCGGATAGAAAATGTGGCCACAGTGAGCAATCAAAGCCAGAGATCTGCCAAGGAAATTGACGTCATTTCAGGGAAATTCATGTGTATGCCTTCCAGGCGCCATAAAAATTAACATTTTCATGCAAAGTACAACATATTTACCTTTTACGGAAACTACACAAAGCCAGCTAAAAGATGAGACCAAAGTTTTAACGATCAAATAAAAACTGTGGCCACAGTAAGAGATCGAAGCTGGAAATCTGCACGAAAAACGCACGTGGTCTAGAATCTCCTATTTCTATACCTCCTGCACGCTAGATAATTTGCCTAAAATATTTTCCGACCACCAAAATACTAGTTCGGGTTAAGCCTTTAAATTAAAAATTATAAAACCGGAATTCGCACGTTTAAGGGGAGAAAAATCCATTTAAAGTTTTAGGGAGGTGACACTTAAAAATTTGGAAATTTTTTGGCTTTAAACCACTAAAACTGCCCTTAAACTTTACCAAACTGCCACAAATTTATACTTTTTGAAAAGTTCAGACGCTAATCTATCTTTCAGTATCAAAATATTGCAAATCGGCTAGTAAACCTGGCCACAGGAATGCGATAAAGGGAAAAAGTTCCCAAAACCTGCCCCCCAAAAATATACTATCTCGCTTGTTATATCACTTAGGAAAGCCGTTTTTGTTTTGGTTTATTTCTTTTCACTCATATATCACTTATAAACAGTGAAAAGTTTTCTGCAAACTACTCATGACTTTTTATGCAGACAAGTTTGATTTTTTCACTATATTCCTCTTTTAACCCTCCTTAAAACTAGTGTTCTTACGAAAAGTACTACAAATTTGTGTTTGGCGGAAAGAACGAACCGTTAGCTAAAAAATGACACCAAAATTTTAGTAATCGGATAGAAATTGTAGCCACAGTGAGCAATCAAAGCCAGAGATCTGCCAAGGAAATTGACGTCATTTCAGGGAAATTCATGTGTATGCCTTCCAGATGCCATAAAAATTAACATTTTCATGCAAAGTACAACATATTTACCTTTTACGAAAACTACACAAAGCCAGCTAAAAGATGAGACCAAAATTTTAACGATCAAATAAAAACTGTGGCCACAGTAAGAGATCGAAGCTGGAAATCTGCACGAAAAACGCACGTGGTCTAGAATCTCCTATTTCTATACCTCCTGCACGCTAGATAATTTGCCTTAAATATTTTCCGACCACCAAAATACTAGTTTGGGTTAAGCCTTTAAATTAAAAATTATAAAACCGGAATTCGCACGTTTAAGGGGAGAAAAATCCATTTAAAGTTTTAGGGAGGTGACACTTAAAAATTTGGAAAGTTTTTGGCTTTAAACCACTAAAACTGCCCTTAAACTTTACCAAACTGCCACAAACTTATACTTTTTGAAAAGTTCAGACGCTAATCTATCTTTTAATATCAAAATATTGCAAATCGGCTAGTAAACCTGGCCACAGGAATGCGATAAAGGGAAAAAGTTCCCAAAACCTGCCCCCCAAAAATATACTATCTCGCTTGTTATATCACTTAGGAAAGCCGTTTTTGTTTTGGTTTATTTCTTTTCACTCATATATCACTTATAAACAGTGAAAAGTTTTCTGCAAACTACTCATGACTTTTTATGCAGACAAGTTTGATTTTTTCACTATATTCCTCTTTTAACCCTCCTAAAAACGAGTGTTCTTACGAAAAGTACTACAAATTTGTGTTTGACGGAAAGAACAAACCGTTAGCTAAAAAATGACACCAAAATTTTAGTAATCGGATAGAAATTGTGGCCACAGTGAGCAATCAAAGCCAGAGATCTGCCAAGGAAATTGACGTCATTTCAGGGAAATTCATGTGTATGCCTTCCAGACGCCATAAAAATTAGTATTTTCATGCAAAGTACAACATATTTACCTTTCACGGAAACTACACAAAGCCAGCTAAAAGATGAGACCAAAATTTGAACGATCAAATAAAAACTGTGGCCACAGTAAGAGATCGAAGCTGGAAATCTGCACGAAAAACGCACGTGGTCTAGAATCTCCTATTTCTATACCTCCTGCACGCTAGATAATTTGCCTAAAATATTTTCCGACCACCAAAATACTAGTTTGGGTTAAGCCTTTAAATTAAAAATTATAAAACCGGAATTCGCACGTTTAAGGGGAGAAAAATCCATTTAAAGTTTTAGGGAGGTGACACTTAAAAATTTGGAAATTTTTTGGCTTTAAACCACTAAAACTGCCCTTAAACTTTACCAAACTGCCACAAATTTATACTTTTTGAAAAGTTCAGACGCTAATCTATCTTTCAGTATCAAAATATTGCAAATCAGTTAGTAAACCTGGCCACAGGAATGCGATAAAGGGAAAAAGTTCCCAAAACCTGCCCCCCAAAAATATACTATCTCGCTTGTTATATCACTTAGGAAAGCCGTTTTTGTTTTGGTTTATTTCTTTTCACTCATATATCACTTATAAACAGTAAAAAGTTTTCTGCAAACTACTCATGACATTTTATGCAGACAAGTTTGATTTTTTCACTATATTCCTCTTTTAACCCTCCTAAAAACTAGTGTTCTTACGAAAAGTACTACAGATTTGTGTTTGGCGGAAAGAATAAACCGTTAGCTAAAAAATGACACCAATATTTAAGTAAGCGGATAGAAATTGTAGCCACAGTGAGCAATCAAAGCCAGAGATCTGCCAAGGAAATTGACGTCATTTCAGGGAAATTCATGTGTATGCCTTCCAGATGCCATAAAAATTAACATTTTCATGCAAAGTACAACATATTTACCTTTTACGGAAACTACACAAAGCCAGCTAAAAGATGAGACCAAAATTTTAACGATCAAATAAAAACTGTGGCCACAGTAAGAGATCGAAGCTGGAAATCTGCACGAAAAACGCACGTGGTCTAGAATCTCCTATTTCTATACCTCCTGCACGCTAGATAATTTGCCTAAAATATTTTCCGACCACCAAAATACTAGTTCGGGTTAAGCCTTTAAATTAAAAATTATAAAACCGGAATTCGCACGTTTAAGGGGAGAAAAATCCATTTAAAGTTTTAGGGAGGTGACACTTAAAAATTTGGAAATTTTTTGGCTTTAAACCCCTAAAACTGCCCTTAAACTTTACCAAACTGCCACAAATTTATACTTTTTGAAAAGTTCAGACGCTAATCTATCTTTCAGTATCAAAATATTGCAAATCGGCTAGTAAACCTGGCCACAGGAATGCGATAAAGGGAAAAAGTTCCCAAAACCTGCCCCCCAAAAATATACTATCTCGCTTGTTATATCACTTAGGAAAGCCGTTTTTGTTTTGGTTTATTTCTTTTCACTCATATATCACTTATAAACAGTGAAAAGTTTTCTGCAAACTACTCATGACTTTTTATGCAGACAAGTTTGATTTTTTCACTATATTCCTCTTTTAACCCTCCAAAAAACTAGTGTTCTTACGAAAAGTACTACAAATTTGTGTTTGGCGGAAAGAACGAACCGTTAGCTAAAAAATGACACCAAAATTTTAGTAATCGGATAGAAATTGTGGCCACAGTGAGCAATCAAAGCCAGAGATCTGCCAAGGAAATTGACGTCATTTCAGGGAAATTCATGTGTGTGCCTTCCAGACGCCATAAAAACTATTATTTTCATGCAAAGTACAACATATTTACCTTTTACGGAAACTACACAAAGCCAGCTAAAAGATGAGACACAGTAAGAGATCGAAGCTGGAAATCTGCACGAAAAACGCACGTGGTCTAGAATCTCCTATTTCTATACCTCCTGCACGCTAGATAATTTGCCTAAAATATTTTCCGACCACCAAAATACTAGTTTGGGTTAAGCCTTTAAATTAAAAATTATAAAACCGGAATTCGCACGTTTAAGGGGAGAAAAATCTATTTAAAGTTTTAGGGAGGTGACACGTAAAAATTTTGAAATTTTTTGGTTTTAAACCACTAAAACTGCCCTTAAACTTTACCAAACTGCCACAAATTTATACTTTTTGAAAAGTTCAGACGCTAATCTATCTTTCAGTATCAAAATATTGCAAATCGGCTAGTAAACCTGGCCACAGGAATGCGATAAAGGGAAAAAGTTCCCAAAACCTGCCCCCCAAAAATATACTATCTCGCTTGTTATATCACTTAGGAAAGCCGTTTTTGTTTTGGTTTATTTCTTTTCACTCATGTATCACTTATAAACAGTGAAAAGTTTTCTGCAAACTACTCATGACTTTTTATGCAGACAAGTTTGATTTTTTCACTATATTCCTCTTTTAACCCTCCTTAAAACTAGTGTTCTTACGAAAAGTACTACAAATTTGTGTTTGGCGGAAAGAACGAACCGTTAGCTAAAAAATGACGTTTAAGGGGAGAAAAATCCATTTAAAGTTTTAGGGAGGTGACACGTAAAAATTTGGAAATTTTTTGGCTTTAAACCACTAAAACTGCCACAAATTTATACTTTTTGAAAAGTTCAGACGCTAATCTATCTTTCAGTATCAAAATATTGCAAATCAGTTAGTAAACCTGGCCACAGGAATGCGATAAAGGGAAAAAGTTCCCAAAACCTGCCCCCCAAAAATATACTATCTCGCTTGTTATATCACTTAGGAAAGCCGTTTTTGTTTTGGTTTATTTCTTTTCACTCATATATCACTTATAAACAGTAAAAAGTTTTCTGCAAACTACTCATGACATTTTATGCAGACAAGTTTGATTTTTTCACTATATTCCTCTTTTAACCCTCCTAAAAACTAGTGTTCTTACGAAAAGTACTACAGATTTGTGTTTGGCGGAAAGAATAAACCGTTAGCTAAAAAATGACACCAATATTTAAGTAAGCGGATAGAAATTGTAGCCACAGTGAGCAATCAAAGCCAGAGATCTGCCAAGGAAATTGACGTCATTTCAGGGAAATTCATGTGTATGCCTTCCAGATGCCATAAAAATTAACATTTTCATGCAAAGTACAACATATTTACCTTTTACGGAAACTACACAAAGCCAGCTAAAAGATGAGACCAAAATTTTAACGATCAAATAAAAACTGTGGCCACAGTAAGAGATCGAAGCTGGAAATCTGCACGAAAAACGCACGTGGTCTAGAATCTCCTATTTCTATACCTCCTGCACGCTAGATAATTTGCCTAAAATATTTTCCGACCACCAAAATACTAGTTCGGGTTAAGCCTTTAAATTAAAAATTATAAAACCGGAATTCGCACGTTTAAGGGGAGAAAAATCCATTTAAAGTTTTAGGGAGGTGACACTTAAAAATTTGGAAATTTTTTGGCTTTAAACCCCTAAAACTGCCCTTAAACTTTACCAAACTGCCACAAATTTATACTTTTTGAAAAGTTCAGACGCTAATCTATCTTTCAGTATCAAAATATTGCAAATCGGCTAGTAAACCTGGCCACAGGAATGCGATAAAGGGAAAAAGTTCCCAAAACCTGCCCCCCAAAAATATACTATCTCGCTTGTTATATCACTTAGGAAAGCCGTTTTTGTTTTGGTTTATTTCTTTTCACTCATATATCACTTATAAACAGTGAAAAGTTTTCTGCAAACTACTCATGACTTTTTATGCAGACAAGTTTGATTTTTTCACTATATTCCTCTTTTAACCCTCCAAAAAACTAGTGTTCTTACGAAAAGTACTACAAATTTGTGTTTGGCGGAAAGAACGAACCGTTAGCTAAAAAATGACACCAAAATTTTAGTAATCGGATAGAAATTGTGGCCACAGTGAGCAATCAAAGCCAGAGATCTGCCAAGGAAATTGACGTCATTTCAGGGAAATTCATGTGTGTGCCTTCCAGACGCCATAAAAACTATTATTTTCATGCAAAGTACAACATATTTACCTTTTACGGAAACTACACAAAGCCAGCTAAAAGATGAGACACAGTAAGAGATCGAAGCTGGAAATCTGCACGAAAAACGCACGTGGTCTAGAATCTCCTATTTCTATACCTCCTGCACGCTAGATAATTTGCCTAAAATATTTTCCGACCACCAAAATACTAGTTTGGGTTAAGCCTTTAAATTAAAAATTATAAAACCGGAATTCGCACGTTTAAGGGGAGAAAAATCTATTTAAAGTTTTAGGGAGGTGACACGTAAAAATTTTGAAATTTTTTGGTTTTAAACCACTAAAACTGCCCTTAAACTTTACCAAACTGCCACAAATTTATACTTTTTGAAAAGTTCAGACGCTAATCTATCTTTCAGTATCAAAATATTGCAAATCGGCTAGTAAACCTGGCCACAGGAATGCGATAAAGGGAAAAAGTTCCCAAAACCTGCCCCCCAAAAATATACTATCTCGCTTGTTATATCACTTAGGAAAGCCGTTTTTGTTTTGGTTTATTTCTTTTCACTCATATATCACTTATAAACAGTGAAAAGTTTTCTGCAAACTACTCATGACTTTTTATGCAGACAAGTTTGATTTTTTCACTATATTCCTCTTTTAACCCTCCTTAAAACTAGTGTTCTTACGAAAAGTACTACAAATTTGTGTTTGGCGGAAAGAACGAACCGTTAGCTAAAAAATGACACCAAAATTTTAGTAATCGGATAGAAATTGTAGCCACAGTGAGCAATCAAAGCCAGAGATCTGCCAAGGAAATTGACGTCATTTCAGGGAAATTCATGTGTATGCCTTCCAGATGCCATAAAAATTAACATTTTCATGCAAAGTACAACATATTTACCTTTTACGAAAACTACACAAAGCCAGCTAAAAGATGAGACCAAAATTTTAACGATCAAATAAAAACTGTGGCCACAGTAAGAGATCGAAGCTGGAAATCTGCACGAAAAACGCACGTGGTCTAGAATCTCCTATTTCTATATCTCCTGCACGCTAGATAATTTGCCTTAAATATTTTCCGACCACCAAAATACTAGTTTGGGTTAAGCCTTTAAATTAAAAATTATAAAACCGGAATTCGCACGTTTAAGGGGAGAAAAATCCATTTAAAGTTTTAGGGAGGTGACACTTAAAAATTTGGAAAGTTTTTGGCTTTAAACCACTAAAACTGCCCTTAAACTTTACCAAACTGCCACAAACTTATACTTTTTGAAAAGTTCAGACGCTAATCTATCTTTTAATATCAAAATATTGCAAATCGGCTAGTAAACCTGGCCACAGGAATGCGATAAAGGGAAAAAGTTCCCAAAACCTGCCCCCCAAAAATATACTATCTCGCTTGTTATATCACTTAGGAAAGCCGTTTTTGTTTTGGTTTATTTCTTTTCACTCATATATCACTTATAAACAGTGAAAAGTTTTCTGCAAACTACTCATGACTTTTTATCAGACAAGTTTGATTTTTTCACTATATTCCTCTTTTAACCCTCCTAAAAACTAGTGTTCTTACGAAAAGTACTACAAATTTGTGTTTGACGGAAAGAACAAACCGTTAGCTAAAAAATGACACCAAAATTTTAGTAATCGGATAGAAATTGTGGCCACAGTGAGCAATCAAAGCCAGAGATCTGCCAAGGAAATTGACGTCATTTCAGGGAAATTCATGTGTATGCCTTCCAGACGCCATAAAAATTAGTATTTTCATGCAAAGTACAACATATTTACCTTTCACGGAAACTACACAAAGCCAGCTAAAAGATGAGACCAAAATTTTAACGATCAAATAAAAACTGTGGCCACAGTAAGAGATCGAAGCTGGAAATCTGCACGAAAAACGCACGTGGTCTAGAATCTCCTATTTCTATACCTCCTGCACGCTAGATAATTTGCCTAAAATATTTTCCGACCACCAAAATACTAGTTTGGGTTAAGCCTTTAAATTAAAAATTATAAAACCGGAATTCGCACGTTTAAGGGGAGAAAAATCCATTTAAAGTTTTAGGGAGGTGACACGTAAAAATTTGGAAATTTTTTGGCTTTAAACCACTAAAACTGCCCTTAAACTTTACCAAACTGCCACAAATTTATACTTTTTGAAAAGTTCAGACGCTAATCTATCTTTCAGTATCAAAATATTGCAAATCAGTTAGTAAACCTGGCCACAGGAATGCGATAAAGGGAAAAAGTTCCCAAAACCTGCCCCCCAAAAATATACTATCTCGCTTGTTATATCACTTAGGAAAGCCGTTTTTGTTTTGGTTTATTTCTTTTCACTCATATATCACTTATAAACAGTAAAAAGTTTTCTGCAAACTACTCATGACATTTTATGCAGACAAGTTTGATTTTTTCACTATATTCCTCTTTTAACCCTCCTAAAAACTAGTGTTCTTACGAAAAGTACTACAGATTTGTGTTTGGCGGAAAGAATAAACCGTTAGCTAAAAAATGACACCAATATTTAAGTAAGCGGATAGAAATTGTAGCCACAGTGAGCAATCAAAGCCAGAGATCTGCCAAGGAAATTGACGTCATTTCAGGGAAATTCATGTGTATGCCTTCCAGATGCCATAAAAATTAACATTTTCATGCAAAGTACAACATATTTACCTTTTACGGAAACTACACAAAGCCAGCTAAAAGATGAGACCAAAATTTTAACGATCAAATAAAAACTGTGGCCACAGTAAGAGATCGAAGCTGGAAATCTGCACGAAAAACGCACGTGGTCTAGAATCTCCTATTTCTATACCTCCTGCACGCTAGATAATTTGCCTAAAATATTTTCCGACCACCAAAATACTAGTTCGGGTTAAGCCTTTAAATTAAAAATTATAAAACCGGAATTCGCACGTTTAAGGGGAGAAAAATCCATTTAAAGTTTTAGGGAGGTGACACTTAAAAATTTGGAAATTTTTTGGCTTTAAACCCCTAAAACTGCCCTTAAACTTTACCAAACTGCCACAAATTTATACTTTTTGAAAAGTTCAGACGCTAATCTATCTTTTAATATCAAAATATTGCAAATCGGCTAGTAAACCTGGCCACAGGAATGCGATAAAGGGAAAAAGTTCCCAAAACCTGCCCCCCAAAAATATACTATCTCGCTTGTTATATCACTTAGGAAAGCCGTTTTTGTTTTGGTTTATTTCTTTTCACTCATATATCACTTATAAACAGTGAAAAGTTTTCTGCAAACTACTCATGACTTTTTATCAGACAAGTTTGATTTTTTCACTATATTCCTCTTTTAACCCTCCTAAAAACGAGTGTTCTTACGAAAAGTACTACAAATTTGTGTTTGACGGAAAGAACAAACCGTTAGCTAAAAAATGACACCAAAATTTTAGTAATCGGATAGAAATTGTGGCCACAGTGAGCAATCAAAGCCAGAGATCTGCCAAGGAAATTGACGTCATTTCAGGGAAATTCATGTGTATGCCTTCCAGACGCCATAAAAATTAGTATTTTCATGCAAAGTACAACATATTTACCTTTCACGGAAACTACACAAAGCCAGCTAAAAGATGAGACCAAAATTTTAACGATCAAATAAAAACTGTGGCCACAGTAAGAGATCGAAGCTGGAAATCTGCACGAAAAACGCACGTGGTCTAGAATCTCCTATTTCTATACCTCCTGCACGCTAGATAATTTGCCTAAAATATTTTCCGACCACCAAAATACTAGTTTGGGTTAAGCCTTTAAATTAAAAATTATAAAACCGGAATTCGCACGTTTAAGGGGAGAAAAATCCATTTAAAGTTTTAGGGAGGTGACACGTAAAAATTTGGAAATTTTTTGGCTTTAAACCACTAAAACTGCCCTTAAACTTTACCAAACTGCCACAAATTTATACTTTTTGAAAAGTTCAGACGCTAATCTATCTTTCAGTATCAAAATATTGCAAATCAGTTAGTAAACCTGGCCACAGGAATGCGATAAAGGGAAAAAGTTCCCAAAACCTGCCCCCCAAAAATATACTATCTCGCTTGTTATATCACTTAGGAAAGCCGTTTTTGTTTTGGTTTATTTCTTTTCACTCATATATCACTTATAAACAGTAAAAAGTTTTCTGCAAACTACTCATGACATTTTATGCAGACAAGTTTGATTTTTTCACTATATTCCTCTTTTAACCCTCCTAAAAACTAGTGTTCTTACGGAAAGTACTACAGATTTGTGTTTGGCGGAAAGAATAAACCGTTAGCTAAAAAATGACACCAATATTTAAGTAAGCGGATAGAAATTGTAGCCACAGTGAGCAATCAAAGCCAGAGATCTGCCAAGGAAATTGACGTCATTTCAGGGAAATTCATGTGTATGCCTTCCAGATGCCATAAAAATTAACATTTTCATGCAAAGTACAACATATTTACCTTTTACGGAAACTACACAAAGCCAGCTAAAAGATGAGACCAAAATTTTAACGATCAAATAAAAACTGTGGCCACAGTAAGAGATCGAAGCTGGAAATCTGCACGAAAAACGCACGTGGTCTAGAATCTCCTATTTCTATACCTCCTGCACGCTAGATAATTTGCCTAAAATATTTTCCGACCACCAAAATACTAGTTCGGGTTAAGCCTTTAAATTAAAAATTATAAAACCGGAATTCGCACGTTTAAGGGGAGAAAAATCCATTTAAAGTTTTAGGGAGGTGACACTTAAAAATTTGGAAATTTTTTGGCTTTAAACCCCTAAAACTGCCCTTAAACTTTACCAAACTGCCACAAATTTATACTTTTTGAAAAGTTCAGACGCTAATCTATCTTTCAGTATCAAAATATTGCAAATCGGCTAGTAAACCTGGCCACAGGAATGCGATAAAGGGAAAAAGTTCCCAAAACCTGCCCCCCAAAAATATACTATCTCGCTTGTTATATCACTTAGGAAAGCCGTTTTTGTTTTGGTTTATTTCTTTTCACTCATATATCACTTATAAACAGTGAAAAGTTTTCTGCAAACTACTCATGACTTTTTATGCAGACAAGTTTGATTTTTTCACTATATTCCTCTTTTAACCCTCCAAAAAACTAGTGTTCTTACGAAAAGTACTACAAATTTGTGTTTGGCGGAAAGAACGAACCGTTAGCTAAAAAATGACACCAAAATTTTAGTAATCGGATAGAAATTGTGGCCACAGTGAGCAATCAAAGCCAGAGATCTGCCAAGGAAATTGACGTCATTTCAGGGAAATTCATGTGTGTGCCTTCCAGACGCCATAAAAACTATTATTTTCATGCAAAGTACAACATATTTACCTTTTACGGAAACTACACAAAGCCAGCTAAAAGATGAGACACAGTAAGAGATCGAAGCTGGAAATCTGCACGAAAAACGCACGTGGTCTAGAATCTCCTATTTCTATACCTCCTGCACGCTAGATAATTTGCCTAAAATATTTTCCGACCACCAAAATACTAGTTTGGGTTAAGCCTTTAAATTAAAAATTATAAAACCGGAATTCGCACGTTTAAGGGGAGAAAAATCTATTTAAAGTTTTAGGGAGGTGACACGTAAAAATTTTGAAATTTTTTGGTTTTAAACCACTAAAACTGCCCTTAAACTTTACCAAACTGCCACAAATTTATACTTTTTGAAAAGTTCAGACGCTAATCTATCTTTCAGTATCAAAATATTGCAAATCAGTTAGTAAACCTGGCCCCAGGAATGCGATAAAGGGAAAAAGTTCCCAAAACCTGCCCCCCAAAAATATACTATCTCGCTTGTTATATCACTTAGGAAAGCCGTTTTTGTTTTGGTTTATTTCTTTTCACTCATATATCACTTATAAACAGTGAAAAGTTTTCTGCAAACTACTCATGACTTTTTATCAGACAAGTTTGATTTTTTCACTATATTCCTCTTTTAACCCTCCTAAAAAATAGATTTCTTACGAAAAGTACTACAAATTTGTGTTTGGCGGAAAGAACAAACCGTTAGCTAAAAAATGACACCAAAATTTTAGTAATCGGATAGAAATTGTGGCCACAGTGAGCAATCAAAGCCAGAGATCTGCCAAGGAAATTGACGTCATTTCAGGGAAATTCATGTGTGTGCCTTCCAGACGCCATAAAAATTAGTATTTTCATGCAAAGTACAACATATTTACCTTTTGCGAAAACCACACAAAGCCAGCTAAAAGATGAGACCAAAATTTTAACGATCAAATAAAAACTGTGGCCACAGTAAGAGATCGAAGCTGGAAATCTGCACGAAAAACGCACGTGGTCTAGAATCTCCTATTTCTATACCTCCTGCACGCTAGATAATTTGCCTAAAATATTTTCCGACCACCAAAATACTAGTTCGGGTTAAGCCTTTAAATTAAAAATTATAAAACCGGAATTCGCACGTTTAAGGGGAGAAAAATCCATTTAAAGTTTTAGGGAGGTGACACGTAAAAATTTGGAAATTTTTTGGCTTTAAACCACTAAAACTGCCCTTAAACTTTACCAAACTGCCCCAAATTTATACTTTTTGAAAAGTTCAGACGCTAATCTATCTTTCAGTATCAAAATATTGCAAATCGGCTAGTAAACCTGGCCACAGGAATGCGATAAAGGGAAAAAGTTCCCAAAACCTGCCCCCCAAAAATATACTATCTCGCTTGTTATATCACTTAGGAAAGCCGTTTTTGTTTTGGTTTATTTCTTTTCACTCATATATCACTTATAAACAGTGAAAAGTTTTCTGCAAACTACTCATGACATTTTATGCAGACAAGTTTGATTTTTTCACTATATTCCTCTTTTAACCCTCCTAAAAACTAGTGTTCTTACGAAAAGTACTACAGATTTGTGTTTGGCGGAAAGAACAAACCGTTAGCTAAAAAATGACACCAATATTTTAGTAATCGGATAGAAATTGTAGCCACAGTGAGCAATCAAAGCCAGAGATCTGCCAAGGAAATTGACGTCATTTCAGGGAAATTCATGTGTATGCTTTCCAGATGCCATAAAAATTAACATTTTCATGCAAAGTACAACATATTTACCTTTTGCGGAAACTACACAAAGCCAGCTAAAAGATGAGACCAAAATTTTAACGATCAAATAAAAACTGTGGCCACAGTAAGAGATCGAAGCTGGAAATCTGCACGAAAAACGCACGTGGTCTAGAATCTCCTATTTCTATACCTCCTGCACGCTAGATAATTTGCCTAAAATATTTTCCGACCACCAAAATACTAGTTTGGGTTAAGCCTTTAAATTAAAAATTATAAAACCGGAATTCGCACGTTTAAGGGGAGAAAAATCCATTTAAAGTTTTAGGGAGGTGACACGTAAAAATTTGGAAATTTTTTGGCTTTAAACCACTAAAACTGCCCTTAAACTTTACCAAACTGCCACAAATTTATACTTTTTGAAAAGTTCAGACGCTAATCTATCTTTCAGTATCAAAATATTGCAAATCAGTTAGTAAACCTGGCCACAGGAATGCGATAAAGGGAAAAAGTTCCCAAAACCTGCCCCCCAAAAATATACTATCTCGCTTGTTATATCACTTAGGAAAGCCGTTTTTGTTTTGGTTTATTTCTTTTCACTCATATATCACTTATAAACAGTGAAAAGTTTTCTGCAAACTACTCATGACTTTTTATCAGACAAGTTTGATTTTTTCACTATATTCCTCTTTTAACCCTCCTAAAAAATAGATTTCTTACGAAAAGTACTACAGATTTGTGTTTGGCGGTAAGAACAAACCGTTAGCTAAAAAATGACACCAACATTTTAGTAATCGGATAGAAATTGTGGCCACAGTGAGCAATCAAAGCCAGAGATCTGCCAAGGAAATTGACGTCATTTCAGGGAAATTCATGTGTATGCCTTCCAGGCGCCATAAAAATTAACATTTTCATGCAAAGTACAACATATTTACCTTTTACGGAAACTACACAAAGCCAGCTAAAAGATGAGACCAAAATTTTAACGATCAAATAAAAACTGTGGCCACAGTAAGAGATCGAAGCTGGAAATCTGCACGAAAAACGCACGTGGTCTAGAATCTCCTATTTCTATACCTCCTGCACGCTAGATAATTTGCCTAAAATATTTTCCGACCACCAAAATACTAGTTCGGGTTAAGCCTTTAAATTAAAAATTATAAAACCGGAATTCGCACGTTTAAGGGGAGAAAAATCCATTTAAAGTTTTAGGGAGGTGACACGTAAAAATTTGGAAATTTTTTGGCTTTAAACCACTAAAACTGCCCTTAAACTTTACCAAACTGCCCCAAATTTATACTTTTTGAAAAGTTCAGACGCTAATCTATCTTTCAGTATCAAAATATTGCAAATCGGCTAGTAAACCTGGCCACAGGAATGCGATAAAGGGAAAAAGTTCCCAAAACCTGCCCCCCAAAAATATACTATCTCGCTTGTTATATCACTTAGGAAAGCCGTTTTTGTTTTGGTTTATTTCTTTTCACTCATATATCACTTATAAACAGTGAAAAGTTTTCTGCAAACTACTCATGACATTTTATGCAGACAAGTTTGATTTTTTCACTATATTCCTCTTTTAACCCTCCTAAAAACTAGTGTTCTTACGAAAAGTACTACAGATTTGTGTTTGGCGGAAAGAACGAACCGTTAGCTAAAAAATGACACCAAAATTTTAGTAATCGGATAGAAATTGTGGCCACAGTGAGCAATCAAAGCCAGAGATCTGCCAAGGAAATTGACGTCATTTCAGGGAAATTCATGTGTGTGCCTTCCAGACGCCATAAAAATTAGTATTTTCATGCAAAGTACAACATATTTACCTTTTGCGAAAACCACACAAAGCCAGCTAAAAGATGAGACCAAAATTTTAACGATCAAATAAAAACTGTGGCCACAGTAAGAGATCGAAGCTGGAAATCTGCACGAAAAACGCACGTGGTCTAGAATCTCCTATTTCTATACCTCCTGCACGCTAGATAATTTGCCTAAAATATTTTCCGACCACCAAAATACTAGTTCGGGTTAAGCCTTTAAATTAAAAATTATAAAACCGGAATTCGCACGTTTAAGGGGAGAAAAATCCATTTAAAGTTTTAGGGAGGTGACACGTAAAAATTTGGAAATTTTTTGGCTTTAAACCACTAAAACTGCCCTTAAACTTTACCAAACTGCCCCAAATTTATACTTTTTGAAAAGTTCAGACGCTAATCTATCTTTCAGTATCAAAATATTGCAAATCGGCTAGTAAACCTGGCCACAGGAATGCGATAAAGGGAAAAAGTTCCCAAAACCTGCCCCCCAAAAATATACTATCTCGCTTGTTATATCACTTAGGAAAGCCGTTTTTGTTTTGGTTTATTTCTTTTCACTCATATATCACTTATAAACAGTGAAAAGTTTTCTGCAAACTACTCATGACATTTTATGCAGACAAGTTTGATTTTTTCACTATATTCCTCTTTTAACCCTCCTAAAAACTAGTGTTCTTACGAAAAGTACTACAGATTTGTGTTTGGCGGAAAGAACAAACCGTTAGCTAAAAAATGACACCAATATTTTAGTAATCGGATAGAAATTGTAGCCACAGTGAGCAATCAAAGCCAGAGATCTGCCAAGGAAATTGACGTCATTTCAGGGAAATTCATGTGTATGCTTTCCAGATGCCATAAAAATTAACATTTTCATGCAAAGTACAACATATTTACCTTTTGCGGAAACTACACAAAGCCAGCTAAAAGATGAGACCAAAGTTTTAACGATCAAATAAAAACTGTGGCCACAGTAAGAGATCGAAGCTGGAAATCTGCACGAAAAACGCACGTGGTCTAGAATCTCCTATTTCTATACCTCCTGCACGCTAGATAATTTGCCTAAAATATTTTCCGACCACCAAAATACTAGTTTGGGTTAAGCCTTTAAATTAAAAATTATAAAACCGGAATTCGCACGTTTAAGGGGAGAAAAATCCATTTAAAGTTTTAGGGAGGTGACACGTAAAAATTTGGAAATTTTTTGGCTTTAAACCACTAAAACTGCCCTTAAACTTTACCAAACTGCCACAAATTTATACTTTTTGAAAAGTTCAGACGCTAATCTATCTTTCAGTATCAAAATATTGCAAATCAGTTAGTAAACCTGGCCACAGGAATGCGATAAAGGGAAAAAGTTCCCAAAACCTGCCCCCCAAAAATATACTATCTCGCTTGTTATATCACTTAGGAAAGCCGTTTTTGTTTTGGTTTATTTCTTTTCACTCATATATCACTTATAAACAGTGAAAAGTTTTCTGCAAACTACTCATGACTTTTTATCAGACAAGTTTGATTTTTTCACTATATTCCTCTTTTAACCCTCCTAAAAAATAGATTTCTTACGAAAAGTACTACAAATTTGTGTTTGGCGGTAAGAACAAACCGTTAGCTAAAAAATGACACCAACATTTTAGTAATCGGATAGAAATTGTGGCCACAGTGAGCAATCAAAGCCAGAGATCTGCCAAGGAAATTGACGTCATTTCAGGGAAATTCATGTGTATGCCTTCCAGGCGCCATAAAAATTAACATTTTCATGCAAAGTACAACATATTTACCTTTTACGGAAACTACACAAAGCCAGCTAAAAGATGAGACCAAAATTTTAACGATCAAATAAAAACTGTGGCCACAGTAAGAGATCGAAGCTGGAAATCTGCACGAAAAACGCACGTGGTCTAGAATCTCCTATTTCTATACCTCCTGCACGCTAGATAATTTGCCTAAAATATTTTCCGACCACCAAAATACTAGTTCGGGTTAAGCCTTTAAATTAAAAATTATAAAACCGGAATTCGCACGTTTAAGGGGAGAAAAATCCATTTAAAGTTTTAGGGAGGTGACACGTAAAAATTTGGAAATTTTTTGGCTTTAAACCACTAAAACTGCCCTTAAACTTTACCAAACTGCCCCAAATTTATACTTTTTGAAAAGTTCAGACGCTAATCTATCTTTCAGTATCAAAATATTGCAAATCGGCTAGTAAACCTGGCCACAGGAATGCGATAAAGGGAAAAAGTTCCCAAAACCTGCCCCCCAAAAATATACTATCTCGCTTGTTATATCACTTAGGAAAGCCGTTTTTGTTTTGGTTTATTTCTTTTCACTCATATATCACTTATAAACAGTGAAAAGTTTTCTGCAAACTACTCATGACTTTTTATCAGACAAGTTTGATTTTTTCACTATATTCCTCTTTTAACCCTCCTAAAAAATAGATTTCTTACGAAAAGTACTACAAATTTGTGTTTGGCGGTAAGAACAAACCGTTAGCTAAAAAATGACACCAACATTTTAGTAATCGGATAGAAATTGTGGCCACAGTGAGCAATCAAAGCCAGAGATCTGCCAAGGAAATTGACGTCATTTCAGGGAAATTCATGTGTATGCCTTCCAGGCGCCATAAAAATTAACATTTTCATGCAAAGTACAACATATTTACCTTTTACGGAAACTACACAAAGCCAGCTAAAAGATGAGACCAAAATTTTAACGATCAAATAAAAACTGTGGCCACAGTAAGAGATCGAAGCTGGAAATCTGCACGAAAAACGCACGTGGTCTAGAATCTCCTATTTCTATACCTCCTGCACGCTAGATAATTTGCCTAAAATATTTTCCGACCACCAAAATACTAGTTCGGGTTAAGCCTTTAAATTAAAAATTATAAAACCGGAATTCGCACGTTTAAGGGGAGAAAAATCCATTTAAAGTTTTAGGGAGGTGACACGTAAAAATTTGGAAATTTTTTGGCTTTAAACCACTAAAACTGCCCTTAAACTTTACCAAACTGCCCCAAATTTATACTTTTTGAAAAGTTCAGACGCTAATCTATCTTTCAGTATCAAAATATTGCAAATCGGCTAGTAAACCTGGCCACAGGAATGCGATAAAGGGAAAAAGTTCCCAAAACCTGCCCCCCAAAAATATACTATCTCGCTTGTTATATCACTTAGGAAAGCCGTTTTTGTTTTGGTTTATTTCTTTTCACTCATATATCACTTATAAACAGTGAAAAGTTTTCTGCAAACTACTCATGACATTTTATGCAGACAAGTTTGATTTTTTCACTATATTCCTCTTTTAACCCTCCTAAAAACTAGTGTTCTTACGAAAAGTACTACAGATTTGTGTTTGGCGGAAAGAACAAACCGTTAGCTAAAAAATGACACCAATATTTTAGTAATCGGATAGAAATTGTAGCCACAGTGAGCAATCAAAGCCAGAGATCTGCCAAGGAAATTGACGTCATTTCAGGGAAATTCATGTGTATGCTTTCCAGATGCCATAAAAATTAACATTTTCATGCAAAGTACAACATATTTACCTTTTGCGGAAACTACACAAAGCCAGCTAAAAGATGAGACCAAAATTTTAACGATCAAATAAAAACTGTGGCCACAGTAAGAGATCGAAGCTGGAAATCTGCACGAAAAACGCACGTGGTCTAGAATCTCCTATTTCTATACCTCCTGCACGCTAGATAATTTGCCTAAAATATTTTCCGACCACCAAAATACTAGTTTGGGTTAAGCCTTTAAATTAAAAATTATAAAACCGGAATTCGCACGTTTAAGGGGAGAAAAATCCATTTAAAGTTTTAGGGAGGTGACACGTAAAAATTTGGAAATTTTTTGGCTTTAAACCACTAAAACTGCCCTTAAACTTTACCAAACTGCCACAAATTTATACTTTTTGAAAAGTTCAGACGCTAATCTATCTTTCAGTATCAAAATATTGCAAATCAGTTAGTAAACCTGGCCACAGGAATGCGATAAAGGGAAAAAGTTCCCAAAACCTGCCCCCCAAAAATATACTATCTCGCTTGTTATATCACTTAGGAAAGCCGTTTTTGTTTTGGTTTATTTCTTTTCACTCATATATCACTTATAAACAGTGAAAAGTTTTCTGCAAACTACTCATGACTTTTTATCAGACAAGTTTGATTTTTTCACTATATTCCTCTTTTAACCCTCCTAAAAAATAGATTTCTTACGAAAAGTACTACAAATTTGTGTTTGGCGGTAAGAACAAACCGTTAGCTAAAAAATGACACCAACATTTTAGTAATCGGATAGAAATTGTGGCCACAGTGAGCAATCAAAGCCAGAGATCTGCCAAGGAAATTGACGTCATTTCAGGGAAATTCATGTGTATGCCTTCCAGGCGCCATAAAAATTAACATTTTCATGCAAAGTACAACATATTTACCTTTTACGGAAACTACACAAAGCCAGCTAAAAGATGAGACCAAAATTTTAACGATCAAATAAAAACTGTGGCCACAGTAAGAGATCGAAGCTGGAAATCTGCACGAAAAACGCACGTGGTCTAGAATCTCCTATTTCTATACCTCCTGCACGCTAGATAATTTGCCTAAAATATTTTCCGACCACCAAATATTAGTTTGAGTTAAGCCTTTAAATTTAAAATTATAAAACCGGAATTCGCACGTTTAAGGGGAGAAAAATCCATTTAAAGTTTTAGGGAGGTGACACTTAAAAATTTGGAAATTTTTTGGCTTTAAACCACTAAAACTGCCCTTAAACTTTACCAAACTGCCACAAATTTATACTTTTTGAAAAGTTCAGACGCTAATCTATCTTTCAGTATCAAAATATTGCAAATCGGCTAGTAAACCTGGCCACAGGAATGCGATAAAGGGAAAAAGTTCCCAAAACCTGCCCCCCAAAAATATACTATCTCGCTTGTTATATCACTTAGGAAAGCCGTTTTTGTTTTGGTTTATTTCTTTTCACTCATATATCACTTATAAACAGTGAAAAGTTTTCTGCAAACTACTCATGACTTTTTATGCAGACAAGTTTGATTTTTTCACTATATTCCTATTTTAACCCTCCAAAAAACTAGTGTTCTTACGAAAAGTACTACAAATTTGTGTTTGACGGAAAGAACAAACCGTTAGCTAAAAAATGACACCAACATTTTAGTAATCGGATAGAAATTGTGGCCACAGTGAGCAATCAAAGCCAGAGATCTGCCAAGGAAATTGACGTCATTTCAGGGAAATTCATGTGTATGCCTTCCAGATGCCATAAAAATTAACATTTTCATGCAAAGTACAACATATTTACCTTTTACGGAAACTATACAAAGCCAGCTAAAAGATGAGACCAAAATTTTAACGATCAAATAAAAACTGTGGCCACAGTAAGAGATCGAAGCTGGAAATCTGCACGAAAAACGCACGTGGTCTAGAATCTCCTATTTCTATACCTCCTGCACGCTAGATAATTTGCCTAAAATATTTTCCGACCACCAAAATACTAGTTCGGGTTAAGCCTTTAAATTAAAAATTATAAAACCGGAATTCGCACGTTTAAGGGGAGAAAAATCCATTTAAAGTTTTAGGGAGGTGACACGTAAAAATTTGGAAATTTTTTGGCTTTAAACCACTAAAACTGCCCTTAAACTTTACCAAACTGCCACAAATTTATACTTTTTGAAAAGTTCAGACGCTAATCTATCTTTCAGTATCAAAATATTGCAAATCGGCTAGTAAACCTGGCCACAGGAATGCGATAAAGGGAAAAAGTTCCCAAAACCTGCCCCCCAAAAATATACTATCTCGCTTGTTATATCACTTAGGAAAGCCGTTTTTGTTTTGGTTTATTTCTTTTCACTCATATATCACTTATAAACAGTGAAAAGTTTTCTGCAAACTACTCATGACATTTTATGCAGACAAGTTTGATTTTTTCACTATATTCCTCTTTTAACCCTCCTAAAAACTAGTGTTCTTACGAAAAGTACTACACATTTGTGTTTGGCGGAAAGAACGAACCGTTAGCTAAAAAATGACACCAATATTTTAGTAATCGGATAGAAATTGTAGCCACAGTGAGCAATCAAAGCCAGAGATCTGCCAAGGAAATTGACGTCATTTCAGGGAAATTCATGTGTATGCCTTCCAGATGCCATAAAAATTAACATTTTCATGCAAAGTACAACATATTTACCTTTTACGGAAACTACACAAAGCCAGCTAAAAGATGAGACCAAAATTTTAACGATCAAATAAAAACTGTGGCCACAGTAAGAGATCGAAGCTGGAAATCTGCACGAAAAACGCACGTGGTCTAGAATCTCCTATTTCTATACCTCCTGCACGCTAGATAATTTGCCTAAAATATTTTCCGACCACCAAAATAATAGTTCGGGTTAAGCCTTTAAATTAAAAATTATAAAACCGGAATTCGGACGTTTAAGGGGAGAAAAATCCATTTAAAGTTTTAGGGAGGTGACACGTAAAAATTTGGAAATTTTTTGGCTTTAAACCACTAAAACTGCCCTTAAACTTTACCAAACTGCCACAAATTTATACTTTTTGAAAATTTCAGACGCTAATCTATCTTTCAATATCAAAATATTGCAAATCAGTTAGTAAACCTGGCCACAGGAATGCGATAAAGGGAAAAAGTTCCCAAAACCTGCCCCCCAAAAATATACTATCTCGCTTGTTATATCACTTAGGAAAGCCGTTTTTGTTTTGGTTTATTTCTTTTCACTCATATATCACTTATAAACAGTGAAAAGTTTTCTGCAAACTACTCATGACTTTTTATCAGACAAGTTTGATTTTTTCACTATATTCCTCTTTTAACCCTCCTAAAAAATAGATTTCTTACGAAAAGTACTACAAATTTGTGTTTGGCGGAAAGAACAAACCGTTAGCTAAAAAATGACACCAACATTTTAGTAATCGGATAGAAATTGTGGCCACAGTGAGCAATCAAAGCCAGAGATCTGCCAAGGAAATTGACGTCATTTCAGGGAAATTCATGTGTATGCCTTCCAGATGCCATAAAAATTAACATTTTCATGCAAAGTACAACATATTTACCTTTTACGGAAACTACACAAAGCCAGCTAAAAGATGAGACCAAAATTTTAACGATCAAATAAAAACTGTGGCCACAGTAAGAGATCGAAGCTGGAAATCTGCACGAAAAACGCACGTGGTCTAGAATCTCCTATTTCTATACCTCCTGCACGCTAGATAATTTGCCTAAAATATTTTCCGACCACCAAAATACTAGTTTGGGTTAAGCCTTTAAATTAAAAATTATAAAACCGGAATTCGCACGTTTAAGGGGAGAAAAATCCATTTAAAGTTTTAGGGAGGTGACACGTAAAAATTTGGAAATTTTTTGGCTTTAAACCACTAAAACTGCCCTTAAACTTTACCAAACTGCCACAAATTTATACTTTTTGAAAAGTTCAGACGCTAATCTATCTTTCAGTATCAAAATATTGCAAATCGGCTAGTAAACCTGGCCACAGGAATGCGATAAAGGGAAAAAGTTCCCAAAACCTGCCGCCCAAAAATATACTATCTCGCTTGTTATATCACTTAGGAAAGCCGTTTTTGTTTTGGTTTATTTCTTTTCACTCATATATCACTTATAAACAGTGAAAAGTTTTCTGCAAACTACTCATGACTTTTTATGCAGACAAGTTTGATTTTTTCACTATATTCCTCTTTTAACCCTCCTAAAAACTAGTGTTCTTACGAAAAGTACTACAGATTTGTGTTTGGCGGAAAGAATAAACCGTTAGCTAAAAAATGACACCAATATTTTAGTAATCGGATAGAAATTGTAGCCACAGTGAGCAATCAAAGCCAGAGATCTGCCAAGGAAATTGACGTCATTTCAGGGAAATTCATGTGTATGCCTTCCAGATGCCATAAAAATTAACATTTTCATGCAAAGTACAACATATTTACCTTTTACGGAAACTACACAAAGCCAGCTAAAAGATGAGACCAAAATTTTAACGATCAAATAAAAACTGTGGCCACAGTAAGAGATCGAAGCTGGAAATCTGCACGAAAAACGCACGTGGTCTAGAATCTCCTATTTCTATACCTCCTGCACGCTAGATAATTTGCCTAAAATATTTTCCGACCACCAAAATACTAGTTTGGGTTAAGCCTTTAAATTAAAAATTATAAAACCGGAATTTGCACGTTTAAGGGGAGAAAAATCCATTTAAAGTTTTAGGGAGGTGACACGTAAAAATTTGGAAATTTTTTGGCTTTAAACCACTAAAACTGCCCTTAAACTTTACCAAACTGCCACAAATTTATACTTTTTGAAAAGTTCAGACGCTAATCTATCTTTCAGTATCAAAATATTGCAAATCAGTTAGTAAACCTGGCCACAGGAATGCGATAAAGGGAAAAAGTTCCCAAAACCTGCCCCCCAAAAATATACTATCTCGCTTGTTATATCACTTAGGAAAGCCGTTTTTGTTTTGGTTTATTTCTTTTCACTCATATATCACTTATAAACAGTGAAAAGTTTTCTGCAAACTACTCATGACTTTTTATGCAGACAAGTTTGATTTTTTCACTATATTCCTCTTTTAACCCTCCAAAAAACTAGTGTTCTTACGAAAAGTACTACAAATTTGTGTTTGGCGGAAAGAACGAACCGTTAGCTAAAAAATGACACCAAAATTTTAGTAATGGGATAGAAATTGTGGCCACAGTGAGCAATCAAAGCCAGAGATCTGCCAAGGAAATTGACGTCATTTCAGGGAAATTCATGTGTGTGCCTTCCAGACGCCATAAAAATTAGTATTTTCATGCAAAGTACAACATATTTACCTTTTACGGAAACTACACAAAGCCAGCTAAAAGATGAGACCAAAATTTGAACGATCAAATAAAAACTGTGGCCACAGTAAGAGATCGAAGCTGGAAATCTGCACGAAAAACGCACGTGGTCTAGAATCTCCTATTTCTATACCTCCTGCACGCTAGATAATTTGCCTAAAATATTTTCCGACCACCAAAATACTAGTTTGGGTTAAGCCTTTAAATTAAAAATTATAAAACCGGAATTCGCACGTTTAAGGGGAGAAAAATCCATTTAAAGTTTTAGGGAGGTGACACGTAAAAATTTGGAAATTGTTTGGCTTTAAACCACTAAAACTGCCCTTAAACTTTACCAAACTGCCACAAATTTATACTTTTTGAAAAGTTCAGACGCTAATCTATCTTTCAGTATCAAAATATTGCAAATCGGCTAGTAAACCTGGCCACAGGAATGCGATAAAGGGAAAAAGTTCCCAAAACCTGCCCCCCAAAAATATACTATCTCGCTTGTTATATCACTAAGGAAAGCCGTTTTTGTTTTGGTTTATTTCTTTTCACTCATATATCACTTATAAACAGTGAAAAGTTTTCTGCAAACTACTCATGACTTTTTATCAGACAAGTTTGATTTTTTCACTATATTCCTCTTTTAACCCTCCTAAAAAATAGATTTCTTACGAAAAGTACTACAAATTTGTGTTTGGCGGAAAGAACAAACCGTTAGCTAAAAAATGACACCAACATTTTAGTAATCGGATAGAAATTGTGGCCACAGTGAGCAATCAAAGCCAGAGATCTGCCAAGGAAATTGACGTCATTTCAGGGAAATTCATGTGTGTGCCTTCCAGACGCCATAAAAATTAGTATTTTCATGCAAAGTACAACATATTTACCTTTTACGGAAACTACACAAAGCCAGCTAAAAGATGAGACCAAAATTTTAACGATCAAATAAAAACTGTGGCCACAGTAAGAGATCAAAGCTGGAAATCTGCACGAAAAACGCACGTGGTCTAGAATCTCCTATTTCTATACCTCCTGCACGCTAGATAATTTGCCTAAAATATTTTCCGACCACCAAAATAATAGTTCGGGTTAAGCCTTTAAATTAAAAATTATAAAACCGGAATTCGGACGTTTAAGGGGAGAAAAATCCATTTAAAGTTTTAGGGAGGTGACACGTAAAAATTTGGAAATTTTTTGGCTTTAAACCACTAAAACTGCCCTTAAACTTTACCAAACTGCCACAAATTTATACTTTTTGAAAATTTCAGACGCTAATCTATCTTTCAATATCAAAATATTGCAAATCAGTTAGTAAACCTGGCCACAGGAATGCGATAAAGGGAAAAAGTTCCCAAAACCTGCCCCCCAAAAATATACTATCTCGCTTGTTATATCACTTAGGAAAGCCGTTTTTGTTTTGGTTTATTTCTTTTCACTCATATATCACTTATAAACAGTGAAAAGTTTTCTGCAAACTACTCATGACTTTTTATCAGACAAGTTTGATTTTTTCACTATATTCCTCTTTTAACCCTCCTAAAAAATAGATTTCTTACGAAAAGTACTACAAATTTGTGTTTGGCGGAAAGAACAAACCGTTAGCTAAAAAATGACACCAACATTTTAGTAATCGGATAGAAATTGTGGCCACAGTGAGCAATCAAAGCCAGAGATCTGCCAAGGAAATTGACGTCATTTCAGGGAAATTCATGTGTATGCCTTCCAGATGCCATAAAAATTAACATTTTCATGCAAAGTACAACATATTTACCTTTTACGGAAACTACACAAAGCCAGCTAAAAGATGAGACCAAAATTTTAACGATCAAATAAAAACTGTGGCCACAGTAAGAGATCGAAGCTGGAAATCTGCACGAAAAACGCACGTGGTCTAGAATCTCCTATTTCTATACCTCCTGCACGCTAGATAATTTGCCTAAAATATTTTCCGACCACCAAAATACTAGTTTGGGTTAAGCCTTTAAATTAAAAATTATAAAACCGGAATTCGCACGTTTAAGGGGAGAAAAATCCATTTAAAGTTTTAGGGAGGTGACACGTAAAAATTTGGAAATTTTTTGGCTTTAAACCACTAAAACTGCCCTTAAACTTTACCAAACTGCCACAAATTTATACTTTTTGAAAAGTTCAGACGCTAATCTATCTTTCAGTATCAAAATATTGCAAATCAGTTAGTAAACCTGGCCACAGGAATGCGATAAAGGGAAAAAGTTCCCAAAACCTGCCCCCCAAAAATATACTATCTCGCTTGTTATATCACTTAGGAAAGCCGTTTTTGTTTTGGTTTATTTCTTTTCACTCATATATCACTTATAAACAGTGAAAAGTTTTCTGCAAACTACTCATGACTTTTTATGCAGACAAGTTTGATTTTTTCACTATATTCCTCTTTTAACCCTCCTAAAAACTAGTGTTCTTACGAAAAGTACTACAGATTTGTGTTTGGCGGAAAGAATAAACCGTTAGCTAAAAAATGACACCAATATTTTAGTAATCGGATAGAAATTGTAGCCACAGTGAGCAATCAAAGCCAGAGATCTGCCAAGGAAATTGACGTCATTTCAGGGAAATTCATGTGTATGCCTTCCAGATGCCATAAAAATTAACATTTTCATGCAAAGTACAACATATTTACCTTTTACGGAAACTACACAAAGCCAGCTAAAAGATGAGACCAAAATTTTAACGATCAAATAAAAACTGTGGCCACAGTAAGAGATCGAAGCTGGAAATCTGCACGAAAAACGCACGTGGTCTAGAATCTCCTATTTCTATACCTCCTGCACGCTAGATAATTTGCCTAAAATATTTTCCGACCACCAAAATACTAGTTTGGGTTAAGCCTTTAAATTAAAAATTATAAAACCGGAATTTGCACGTTTAAGGGGAGAAAAATCCATTTAAAGTTTTAGGGAGGTGACACGTAAAAATTTGGAAATTTTTTGGCTTTAAACCACTAAAACTGCCCTTAAACTTTACCAAACTGCCACAAATTTATACTTTTTGAAAAGTTCAGACGCTAATCTATCTTTCAGTATCAAAATATTGCAAATCAGTTAGTAAACCTGGCCACAGGAATGCGATAAAGGGAAAAAGTTCCCAAAACCTGCCCCCCAAAAATATACTATCTCGCTTGTTATATCACTTAGGAAAGCCGTTTTTGTTTTGGTTTATTTCTTTTCACTCATATATCACTTATAAACAGTGAAAAGTTTTCTGCAAACTACTCATGACTTTTTATGCAGACAAGTTTGATTTTTTCACTATATTCCTCTTTTAACCCTCCAAAAAACTAGTGTTCTTACGAAAAGTACTACAAATTTGTGTTTGGCGGAAAGAACGAACCGTTAGCTAAAAAATGACACCAAAATTTTAGTAATGGGATAGAAATTGTGGCCACAGTGAGCAATCAAAGCCAGAGATCTGCCAAGGAAATTGACGTCATTTCAGGGAAATTCATGTGTGTGCCTTCCAGACGCCATAAAAATTAGTATTTTCATGCAAAGTACAACATATTTACCTTTTACGGAAACTACACAAAGCCAGCTAAAAGATGAGACCAAAATTTGAACGATCAAATAAAAACTGTGGCCACAGTAAGAGATCGAAGCTGGAAATCTGCACGAAAAACGCACGTGGTCTAGAATCTCCTATTTCTATACCTCCTGCACGCTAGATAATTTGCCTAAAATATTTTCCGACCACCAAAATACTAGTTTGGGTTAAGCCTTTAAATTAAAAATTATAAAACCGGAATTCGCACGTTTAAGGGGAGAAAAATCCATTTAAAGTTTTAGGGAGGTGACACGTAAAAATTTGGAAATTTTTTGGCTTTAAACCACTAAAACTGCCCTTAAACTTTACCAAACTGCCACAAATTTATACTTTTTGAAAAGTTCAGACGCTAATCTATCTTTCAGTATCAAAATATTGCAAATCGGCTAGTAAACCTGGCCACAGGAATGCGATAAAGGGAAAAAGTTCCCAAAACCTGCCCCCCAAAAATATACTATCTCGCTTGTTATATCACTAAGGAAAGCCGTTTTTGTTTTGGTTTATTTCTTTTCACTCATATATCACTTATAAACAGTGAAAAGTTTTCTGCAAACTACTCATGACTTTTTATCAGACAAGTTTGATTTTTTCACTATATTCCTCTTTTAACCCTCCTAAAAAATAGATTTCTTACGAAAAGTACTACAAATTTGTGTTTGGCGGAAAGAACAAACCGTTAGCTAAAAAATGACACCAACATTTTAGTAATCGGATAGAAATTGTGGCCACAGTGAGCAATCAAAGCCAGAGATCTGCCAAGGAAATTGACGTCATTTCAGGGAAATTCATGTGTGTGCCTTCCAGACGCCATAAAAATTAGTATTTTCATGCAAAGTACAACATATTTACCTTTTACGGAAACTACACAAAGCCAGCTAAAAGATGAGACCAAAATTTTAACGATCAAATAAAAACTGTGGCCACAGTAAGAGATCAAAGCTGGAAATCTGCACGAAAAACGCACGTGGTCTAGAATCTCCTATTTCTATACCTCCTGCACGCTAGATAATTTGCCTAAAATATTTTCCGACCACCAAAATACTAGTTCGGGTTAAGCCTTTAAATTAAAAATTATAAAACCGGAATTCGCACGTTTAAGGGGAGAAAAATCCATTTAAAGTTTTAGGGAGGTGACACGTAAAAATTTGGAAATTTTTTGGCTTTAAACCACTAAAACTGCCCTTAAACTTTACCAAACTGCCACAAATTCATACTTTTTGAAAAGTTCAGACGCTAATCTATCTTTCAGTATCAAAATATTGCAAATCGGCTAGTAAACCTGGCCACAGGAATGCGATAAAGGGAAAAAGTTCCCAAAACCTGCCCCCCAAAAATATACTATCTCGCTTGTTATATCACTTAGGAAAGCCGTTTTTGTTTTGGTTTATTTCTTTTCACTCATATATCACTTATAAACAGTGAAAAGTTTTCTGCAAACTACTCATGATATTTTATGCAGACAAGTTTGATTTTTTCACTATATTCCTCTTTTAACCCTCCTAAAAACTAGTGTTCTTACGAAAAGTACTACAGATTTGTGTTAAGCGGAAAGAACGAACCGTTAGCTAAAAAATGACACCAATATTTTAGTAATCGGATAGAAATTGTAGCCACAGTGAGCAATCAAAGCCAGAGATCTGCCAAGGAAATTGACGTCATTTCAGGGAAATTCATGTGTATGCCTTCCAGATGCCATAAAAATTAACATTTTCATGCAAAGTACAACATATTTACCTTTTACGGAAACTACACAAAGCCAGCTAAAAGATGAGACCAAAATTTTAACGATCAAATAAAAACTGTGGCCACAGTAAGAGATCGAAGCTGGAAATCTGCACGAAAAACGCACGTGGTCTAGAATCTCCTATTTCTATACCTCCTGCACGCTAGATAATTTGCCTAAAATATTTTCCGACCACCAAAATACTAGTTTGGGTTAAGCCTTTAAATTAAAAATTATAAAACCGGAATTCGCACGTTTAAGGGGAGAAAAATCCATTTAAAGTTTTAGGGAGGTGACACGTAAAAATTTGGAAATTTTTTGGCTTTAAACCACTAAAACTGCCCTTAAACTTTACCAAACTGCCACAAATTTATACTTTTTGAAAATTTCAGACGCTAATCTATCTTTCAATATCAAAATATTGCAAATCAGTTAGTAAACCTGGCCACAGGAATGCGATAAAGGGAAAAAGTTCCCAAAACCTGCCCCCCAAAAATATACTATCTCGCTTGTTATATCACTTAGGAAAGCCGTTTTTGTTTTGGTTTATTTCTTTTCACTCATATATCACTTATAAACAGTGAAAAGTTTTCTGCAAACTACTCATGACTTTTTATCAGACAAGTTTGATTTTTTCACTATATTCCTCTTTTAACCCTCCTAAAAAATAGATTTCTTACGAAAAGTACTACAAATTTGTGTTTGGCGGAAAGAACAAACCGTTAGCTAAAAAATGACACCAACATTTTAGTAATCGGATAGAAATTGTGGCCACAGTGAGCAATCAAAGCCAGAGATCTGCCAAGGAAATTGACGTCATTTCAGGGAAATTCATGTGTATGCCTTCCAGATGCCATAAAAATTAACATTTTCATGCAAAGTACAACATATTTACCTTTTACGGAAACTACACAAAGCCAGCTAAAAGATGAGACCAAAATTTTAACGATCAAATAAAAACTGTGGCCACAGTAAGAGATCGAAGCTGGAAATCTGCACGAAAAACGCACGTGGTCTAGAATCTCCTATTTCTATACCTCCTGCACGCTAGATAATTTGCCTAAAATATTTTCCGACCACCAAAATACTAGTTTGGGTTAAGCCTTTAAATTAAAAATTATAAAACCGGAATTCGCACGTTTAAGGGGAGAAAAATCCATTTAAAGTTTTAGGGAGGTGACACTTAAAAATTTGGAAATTTTTTGGCTTTAAACCACTAAAACTGCCCTTAAACTTTACCAAACTGCCACAAACTTATACTTTTTGAAAAGTTCAGACGCTAATCTATCTTTCAATATCAAAATATTGCAAATCGGCTAGTAAACCTGGCCACAGGAATGCGATAAAGGGAAAAAGTTCCCAAAACCTGCCCCCCAAAAATATACTATCTCGCTTGTTATATCACTTAGGAAAGCCGTTTTTGTTTTGGTTTATTTCTTTCCACTCATATATCACTTATAAACAGTGAAAAGTTTTCTGCAAACTACTCATGACTTTTTATGCAGACAAGTTTGATTTTTTCACTATATTCCTCTTTTAACCCTCCTAAAAACTAGTGTTCTTACGAAAAGTACTACAAATTTGTGTTTGGCGGTAAGAACAAACCGTTAGCTAAAAAATGACACCAACATTTTAGTAATCGGATAGAAATTGTGGCCACAGTGAGCAATCAAAGCCAGAGATCTGCCAAGGAAATTGACGTCATTTCAGGGAAATTCATGTGTATGCCTTCCAGACGCCATAAAAATTAGTATTTTCATGCAAAGTACAACATATTTACCTTTTACGGAAACTACACAAAGCCAGCTAAAAGATGAGACCAAAATTTTAACGATCAAATAAAAACTGTGGCCACAGTAAGAGATCGAAGCTGGAAATCTGCACGAAAAACGCACGTGGTCTAGAATCTCCTATTTCTTTACCTCCTGCACGCTAGATAATTTGCCTAAAATATTTTCCGACCACCAAAATACTAGTATGGGTTAAGCCTTTAAATTAAAAATTATAAAACCGGAATTCGCACGTTTAAGGGGAGAAAAATCCATTTAAAGTTTTAGGGAGGTGACACGTAAAAATTTGGAAATTTTTTGGCTTTAAACCACTAAAACTGCCCTTAAACTTTACCAAACTGCCACAAATTTATACTTTTTGAAAAGTTCAGACGCTAATCTATCTTTCAGTATCAAAATATTGCAAATCGGCTAGTAAACCTGGCCACAGGAATGCGATAAAGGGAAAAAGTTCCCAAAACCTGCCCCCCAAAAATATACTATCTCGCTTGTTATATCACTTAGGAAAGCCGTTTTTGTTTTGGTTTATTTCTTTTCACTCATATATCACTTATAAACAGTGAAAAGTTTTCTGCAAACTACTCATGACTTTTTATCAGACAAGTTTGATTTTTTCACTATATTCCTCTTTTAACCCTCCTAAAAAATAGATTTCTTACGAAAAGTACTACAAATTTGTGTTTGGCGGAAAGAACAAACCGTTAGCTAAAAAATGACACCAACATTTTAGTAATCGGATAGAAATTGTGGCCACAGTGAGCAATCAAAGCCAGAGATCTGCCAAGGAAATTGACGTCATTTCAGGGAAATTCATGTGTATGCCTTCCAGGCGCCATAAAAATTAACATTTTCATGCAAAGTACAACATATTTACCTTTTACGGAAACTACACAAAGCCAGCTAAAAGATGAGACCAAAATTTTAACGATCAAATAAAAACTGTGGCCACAGTAAGAGATCGAAGCTGGAAATCTGCACGAAAAACGCACGTGGTCTAGAATCTCCTATTTCTATACCTCCCGCACGCTAGATAATTTGCCTAAAATATTTTCTGACCACCAAAATACTAGTTTGGGTTAAGCCTTTAAATTAAAAATTATAAAACCGGAATTCGCACGTTTAAGGGGAGAAAAATCCATTTAAAGTTTTAGGGAGGTGACACTTAAAAATTTGGAAATTTTTTGGCTTTAAACCACTAAAACTGCCCTTAAACTTTACCAAACTGCCACAAATTTATACTTTTTGAAAAGTTCAGACGCTAATCTATCTTTCAGTATCAAAATATTGTAAATCGGCTAGTAAACCTGGCCACAGGAATGCGATAAAGGGAAAAAGTTCCCAAAACCTGCCCCCCAAAAATATACTATCTCGCTTGTTATATCACTTAGGAAAGCCGTTTTTGTTTTGGTTTATTTCTTTTCACTCATATATCACTTATAAACAGTGAAAAGTTTTCTGCAAACTACTCATGACTTTTTATGCAGACAAGTTTGATTTTTTCACTATATTCCTCTTTTAACCCTCCAAAAAACTAGTGTTCTTACGAAAAGTACTACAAATTTGTGTTTGGCGGAAAGAACGAACCGTTAGCTAAAAAATGACACCAAAATTTTAGTAATCGGATAGAAATTGTGGCCACAGTGAGCAATCAAAGCCAGAGATCTGCCAAGGAAATTGACGTCATTTCAGGGAAATTCATGTGTGTGCCTTCCAGACGCCATAAAAATTAGTATTTTCATGCAAAGTACAACATATTTACCTTTTACGGAAACTACACAAAGCCAGCTAAAAGATGAGACCAAAATTTTAACGATCAAATAAAAACTGTGGCCACAGTAAGAGATCGAAGCTGGAAATCTGCACGAAAAACGCACGTGGTCTAGAATCTCCTATTTCTATACCTCCTGCACGCTAGATAATTTGCCTAAAATATTTTCCGACCACCAAAATACTAGTTTGGGTTAAGCCTTTAAATTAAAAATTATAAAACCGGAATTCGCACGTTTAAGGGGAGAAAAATCCATTTAAAGTTTTAGGGAGGTGACACGTCAAAATTTGGAAATTTTTTGGCTTTAAACCACTAAAACTGCCCTTAAACTTTACTAAACTGCCACAAATTTATACTTTTTGAAAAGTTCAGACGCTAATCTATCTTTCAGTATCAAAATATTGCAAATCGGCTAGTAAACCTGGCCACAGGAATGCGATAAAGGGAAAAAGTTCCCAAAACCTGCCCCCCAAAAATATACTATCTCGCTTGTTATATCACTTAGGAAAGCCGTTTTTGTTTTGGTTTATTTCTTTTCACTCATATATCACTTATAAACAGTGAAAAGTTTTCTGCAAACTACTCATGACATTTTATGCAGACAAGTTTGATTTTTTCACTATATTCCTCTTTTAACCCTCCTAAAAACTAGTGTTCTTACGAAAAGTACTACAGATTTGTGTTTGGCGGAAAGAATAAACCGTTAGCTAAAAAATGACACCAATATTTTAGTAATCGGATAGAAATTGTAGCCACAGTGAGCAATCAAAGCCAGAGATCTGCCAAGGAAATTGACGTCATTTCAGGGAAATTCATGTGTATGCCTTCCAGATGCCATAAAAATTAACATTTTCATGCAAAGTACAACATATTTACCTTTTACGAAAACTACACAAAGCCAGCTAAAAGATGAGACCAAAATTTTAACGATCAAATAAAAACTGTGGCCACAGTAAGAGATCGAAGCTGGAAATCTGCACGAAAAACGCACGTGGTCTAGAATCTCCTATTTCTATACCTCCTGCACGCTAGATAATTTGCCTAAAATATTTTCCGACCACCAAAATACTAGTTTGGGTTAAGCCTTTAAATTAAAAATTATAAAACCGGAATTCGCACGTTTAAGGGGAGAAAAATCCATTTAAAGTTTTAGGGAGGTGACACGTAAAAATTTGGAAATTTTTTGGCTTTAAACCACTAAAACTGCCCTTAAACTTTACCAAACTGCCACAAACTTATACTTTTTGAAAAGTTCAGACGCTAATCTATCTTTCAGTATCAAAATATTGCAAATCGGCTAGTAAACCTGGCCACAGGAATGCGATAAAGGGAAAAAGTTCCCAAAACCTGCCCCCCAAAAATATACTATCTCGCTTGTTATATCACTTAGGAAAGCCGTTTTTGTTTTGGTTTATTTCTTTTCACTCATATATCACTTATAAACAGTGAAAAGTTTTCTGCAAACTACTCATGACTTTTTATGCAGACAAGTTTGATTTTTTCACTATATTCCTCTTTTAACCCTCCTAAAAACTAGTGTTCTTACAAAAAGTACTACAAATTTGTGTTTGGCGGAAAGAACAAACCGTTAGCTAAAAAATGACACCAACATTTTAGTAATCGGATAGAAATTGTGGCCACAGTGAGCAATCAAAGCCAGAGATCTGCCAAGGAAATTGACGTCATTTCAGGGAAATTCATGTGTATGCCTTCCAGACGCCATAAAAATTAGTATTTTCATGCAAAGTACAACATATTTACCTTTTACGGAAACTACACAAAGCCAGCTAAAAGATGAGACCAAAATTTTAACGATAAAATAAAACTGTGGCCACAGTAAGAGATCGAAGCTGGAAATCTGCACGAAAAACGCACGTGGTCTAGAATCTCCTATTTCTATACCTCCTGCACGCTAGATAATTTGCCTAAAATATTTTCCGACCACCAAAATACTAGTTTGGGTTAAGCCTTTAAATTAAAAATTATAAAACCGGAATTCGCACGTTTAAGGGGAGAAAAATCCATTTAAAGTTTTAGGGAGGTGACACTTAAAAATTTGGAAATTTTTTGGCTTTAAACCACTAAAACTGCCCTTAAACTTTACCAAACTGCCACAAATTTATACTTTTTGAAAAGTTCAGACGCTAATCTATATTTCAGTATCAAAATATTGCAAATCGGCTAGTAAACCTGGCCACAGGAATGCGATAAAGGGAAAAAGTTCCCAAAACCTGCCCCCCAAAAATATACTATCTCGCTTGTTATATCACTTAGGAAAGCCGTTTTTGTTTTGGTTTATTTCTTTTCACTCATATATCACTTATAAACAGTGAAAAGTTTTCTGCAAACTACTCATGACATTTTATGCAGACAAGTTTGATTTTTTCACTATATTCCTCTTTTAACCCTCCTAAAAACTAGTGTTCTTACGAAAAGTACTACAGATTTGTGTTTGACGGAAAGAATAAACCGTTAGCTAAAAAATGACACCAATATTTTAGTAATCGGATAGAAATTGTAGCCACAGTGAGCAATCAAAGCCAGAGATCTGCCAAGGAAATTGACGTCATTTCAGGGAAATTCATGTGTATGCCTTCCAGATGCCATAAAAATTAACATTTTCATGCAAAGTACAACATATTTACCTTTTACGAAAACTACACAAAGCCAGCTAAAAGATGAGACCAAAATTTTAACGATCAAATAAAAACTGTGGCCACAGTAAGAGATCGAAGCTGGAAATCTGCACGAAAAACGCACGTGGTCTAGAATCTCCTATTTCTATACCTCCTGCACGCTAGATAATTTGCCTAAAATATTTTCCGACCACCAAAATACTAGTTTGGGTTAAGCCTTTAAATTAAAAATTATAAAACCGGAATTCGCACGTTTAAGGGGAGAAAAATCCATTTAAAGTTTTAGGGAGGTGACACTTAAAAATTTGGAAATTTTTTGGCTTTAAGCCACTAAAACTGCCCTTAAACTTTACCAAACTGCCACAAATTTATTCTTTTTGAAAAGTTCAGACGCTAATCTATCTTTCAATATCAAAATATTGCAAATCGGCTAGTAAACCTGGCCACAGGAATGCGATAAAGGGAAAAAGTTCCCAAAACCTGCCCCCCAAAAATATACTATCTCGCTTGTTATATCACTTAGGAAAGCCGTTTTTGTTTTGGTTTATTTCTTTCCACTCATATATCACTTATAAACAGTGAAAAGTTTTCTGCAAACTACTCATGACTTTTTATGCAGACAAGTTTGATTTTTTCACTATATTCCTCTTTTAACCCTCCTAAAAACTAGTGTTCTTACGAAAAGTACTACAAATTTGTGTTTGGCGCTAAGAACAAACCGTTAGCTAAAAAATGACACCAACATTTTAGTAATCGGATAGAAATTGTGGCCACAGTGAGCAATCAAAGCCAGAGATCTGCCAAGGAAATTGACGTCATTTCAGGGAAATTCATGTGTATGCCTTCCAGACGCCATAAAAATTAGTATTTTCATGCAAAGTACAACATATTTACCTTTTACGGAAACTACACAAAGCCAGCTAAAAGATGAGACCAAAATTTTAACGATCAAATAAAAACTGTGGCCACAGTAAGAGATCGAAGCTGGAAATCTGCACGAAAAACGCACGTGGTCTAGAATCTCCTATTTCTATACCTCCTGCACGCTAGATAATTTGCCTAAAATATTTTCCGACCACCAAAATACTAGTTTGGGTTAAGCCTTTAAATTAAAAATTATAAAACCGGAATTCGCACGTTTAAGGGGAGAAAAATCCATTTAAAGTTTTAGGGAGGTGACACGTAAAAATTTGGAAATTTTTTGGCTTTAAACCACTAAAACTGCCCTTAAACTTTACCAAACTGCCACAAATTTATACTTTTTGAAAAGTTCAGACGCTAATCTATCTTTCAGTATCAAAATATTGCAAATCAGCTAGTAAACCTGGCCACAGGAATGCGATAAAGGGAAAAAGTTCCCAAAACCTGCCCCCCAAAAATATACTATCTCGCTTGTTACATCACTTAGGAAAGCCGTTTTTGTTTTGGTTTATTTCTTTTCACTCATATATCACTTATAAACAGTGAAAAGTTTTCTGCAAACTACTCATGACTTTTTATCAGACAAGTTTGATTTTTTCACTATATTCCTCTTTTAACCCTCCTAAAAACTAGTGTTCTTACGAAAAGTACTACAAATTTGTGTTTGACGGAAAGAATAAACCGTTAGCTAAAAAATGACACCAAAATTTTAGTAATTGGATAGAAATTGTAGCCACAGTGAGCAATCAAAGCCAGAGATCTGCCAAGGAAATTGACGTCATTTCAGGGAAATTCATGTGTATGCCTTCCAGATGCCATAAAAATTAACATTTTCATGCAAAGTACAACATATTTACCTTTTACGAAAACTACACAAAGCCAGCTAAAAGATGAGACCAAAATTTTAACGATCAAATAAAAACTGTGGCCACAGTAAGAGATCGAAGCTGGAAATCTGCACGAAAAACGCACGTGGTCTAGAATCTCCTATTTCTATACCTCCTGCACGCTAGATAATTTGCCTAAAATATTTTCCGACCACCAAAATACTAGTTTGGGTTAAGCCTTTAAATTAAAAATTATAAAACCGGAATTCGCACGTTTAAGGGGAGAAAAATCCATTTAAAGTTTTAGGGAGGTGACACGTAAAAATTTGGAAATTTTTTGGCTTTAAACCACTAAAACTGCCCTTAAACTTTACCAAACTGCCACAAACTTATACTTTTTGAAAAGTTCAGACGCTAATCTATCTTTCAGTATCAAAATATTGCAAATCGGCTAGTAAACCTGGCCACAGGAATGCGATAAAGGGAAAAAGTTCCCAAAACCTGCACCCCAAAAATATACTATCTCGCTTGTTATATCACTTAGGAAAGCCGTTTTTGTTTTGGTTTATTTCTTTTCACTCATATATCACTTATAAATAGTGAAAAGCTTTCTGCAAACTACTCATGACTTTTTATGCAGACAAGTTTGATTTTTTCACTATATTCCTCTTTTAACCCTCCTAAAAACTAGTGTTCTTACAAAAAGTACTACAAATTTGTGTTTGGCGGTAAGAACAAACCGTTAGCTAAAAAATGACACCAACATTTTAGTAATCGGATAGAAATTGTGGCCACAGTGAGCAATCAAAGCCAGAGATCTGCCAAGGAAATTGACGTCATTTCAGGGAAATTCATGTGTATGCCTTCCAGACGCCATAAAAATTAGTATTTTCATGCAAAGTACAACATATTTACCTTTTACGGAAACTACACAAAGCCAGCTAAAAGATGAGACCAAAATTTTAACGATCAAATAAAAACTGTGGCCACAGTAAGAGATCGAAGCTGGAAATCTGCACGAAAAACGCACGTGGTCTAGAATCTCCTATTTCTATACCTCCTGCACGCTAGATAATTTGCCTAAAATATTTTCCGACCACCAAAATACTAGCTTGGGTTAAGCCTTTAAATTAAAAATTATAAAACCGGAATTCGCACGTTTAAGGGGAGAAAAATCCATTTAAAGTTTTAGGGAGGTGACACGTAAAAATTTGGAAATTTTTTGGCTTTAAACCACTAAAACTGCCCTTAAACTTTACCAAACTGCCACAAATTTATACTTTTTGAAAAGTTCAGACGCTAATCTATCTTTCAGTATCAAAATATTGCAAATCAGTTAGTAAACCTGGCCACAGGAATGCGATAAAGGGAAAAAGTTCCCAAAACCTGCCCCCCAAAATTATACTATCTCGCTTGTTATATCACTTAGGAAAGCCGTTTTTGTTTTGGTTTATTTCTTTTCACTCATATATCACTTATAAACAGTGAAAAGTTTTCTGCAAACTACTCATGACTTTTTATCAGACAAGTTTGATTTTTTCACTATATTCCTCTTTTAACCCTCCTAAAAAATAGATTTCTTACGAAAAGTACTACAAATTTGTGTTTGGCGGAAAGAACAAACCGTTAGCTAAAAAATGACACCAAAATTTTAGTAATCGGATAGAAATTGTGGCCACAGTGAGCAATCAAAGCCAGAGATCTGCCAAGGAAATTGACGTCATTTCAGGGAAATTCATGTGTATGCCTTCCAGGCGCCATAAAAATTAACATTTTCATGCAAAGTACAACATATTTACCTTTTACGGAAACTACACAAAGCCAGCTAAAAGATGAGACCAAAATTTGAACGATCAAATAAAAACTGTGGCCACAGTAAGAGATCGAAGCTGGAAATCTGCACGAAAAACGCACGTGGTCTAGAATCTCCTATTTCTATACCTCCTGCACGCTAGATAATTTGCCTAAAATATTTTCCGACCACCAAAATACTAGTTTGGGTTAAGCCTTTAAATTAAAAATTATAAAACCGGAATTCGCACGTTTAAGGGGAGAAAAATCCATTTAAAGTTTTAGGGAGGTGACACGTAAAAATTTGGAAATTTTTTGGCTTTAAACCACTAAAACTGCCCTTAAACTTTACCAAACTGCCACAAATTTATACTTTTTGAAAGGTTCAGACGCTAGTCTATCTTTCAGTATCAAAATATTGCAAATCAGTTAGTAAACCTGGCCACAGGAATGCGATAAAGGGAAAAAGTTCCCAAAACCTGCCCCCCAAAAATATACTATCTCGCTTGTTATATCACTTAGGAAAGCCGTTTTTGTTTTGGTTTATTTCTTTTCACTCATATATCACTTATAAACAGTGAAAAGTTTTCTGCAAACTACTCATGACTTTTTATGCAGACAAGTTTGATTTTTTCACTATATTCCTCTTTTAACCCTCCAAAAACTAGTGTTCTTACGAAAAGTACTACAAATTTGTGTTTGGCGGAAAGAACAAACCGTTAGCTAAAAATGACACCAAAATTTTAGTAATCGGATAGAAATTGTGGCCACAGTGAGCAATCAAAGCCAGAGATCTGCCAAGGAAATTGACGTCATTTCAGGGAAATTCATGTGTGTGCCTTCCAGACGCCATAAAAATTAGTATTTTCATGCAAAGTACAACATATTTACCTTTTACGGAAACTACACAAAGCCAGCTAAAAGATGAGACCAAAATTTTAACGATCAAATAAAAACTGTGGCCACAGTAAGAGATCGAAGCTGGAAATCTGCACGAAAAACGCACGTGGTCTAGAATCTCCTATTTCTATACCTCCTGCACGCTAGATAATTTGCCTAAAATATTTTCCGACCACCAAAATACTAGCTTGGGTTAAGCCTTTAAATTAAAAATTATAAAACCGGAATTCGCACGTTTAAGGGGAGAAAAATCCATTTAAAGTTTTAGGGAGGTGACACGTAAAAATTTGGAAATTTTTTGGCTTTAAACCACTAAAACTGCCCTTAAACTTTACCAAACTGCCACAAATTTATACTTTTTGAAAAGTTCAGACGCTAATCTATCTTTCAGTATCAAAATATTGCAAATCAGCTAGTAAACCTGGCCACAGGAATGCGATAAAGGGAAAAAGTTCCCAAAACCTGCCCCCCAAAAATATACTATCTCGCTTGTTATATCACTTAGGAAAGCCGTTTTTGTTTTGGTTTATTTCTTTTTACTCATATATCACTTATAAACAGTGAAAAGTTTTCTGCAAACTACTCATGACTTTTTATGCAGACAAGTTTGATTTTTTCACTATATTCCTCTTTTAACCCTCCTAAAAAATAGTGTTCTTACGAAAAGTACTACAAATTTGTGTTTGACGGAAAGAACAAACCGTTAGCTAAAAAATGACACCAAAATTTTAGTAATCGGATAGAAATTGTGGCCACAGTGAGCAATCAAAGCCAGAGATCTGCCAAGGAAATTGACGTCATTTCAGGGAAATTCATGTGTATGCTTTCCAGACGCCATAAAAATTAGTATTTTCATGCAAAGTACAACATATTTACCTTTTACGAAAACTACACAAAGCCAGCTTAAAGATGAGACCAAAATTTTAACGATCAAATAAAAACTGTGGCCACAGTAAGAGATCGAAGCTGGAAATCTGCACGAAAAACGCACGTGGTCTAGAATCTCCTATTTCTATACCTCCTGCACGCTAGATAATTTGCCTAAAATATTTTCCGACCACCAAAATACTAGTTCGGGTTAAGCCTTTAAATTAAAAATTATAAAACCGGAATTCGCACGTTTAAGGGGAGAAAAATCCATTTAAAGTTTTAGGGAGGTGACACGTAAAAATTTGGAAATTTTTTGGCTTTAAACCACTAAAACTGCCCTTAAACTTTACCAAACTGCCACAAATTTATACTTTTTGAAAAGTTCAGACGCTAATCTATCTTTCAGTATCAGAATATTGCAAATCAGTTAGTAAACCTGGCCCCAGGAATGCGATAAAGGGAAAAAGTTCCCAAAACCTGCCCCCCAAAAATATACTATCTCGCTTGTTATATCACTTAGGAAAGCCGTTTTTATTTTGGTTTATTTCTTTTCACTCATATATCACTTATAAACAGCTAAAAGTTTTCTGCAAACTACTCATGACTTTTTATCAGACAAGTTTGATTTTTTCACTATATTCCTCTTTTAACCCTCCAAAAAACTAGTGTTCTTACGAAAAGTACTACAAATTTGTGTTTGGCGGAAAGAACGAACCGTTAGCTAAAAAATGACACCAAAATTTTAGTAATCGGATAGAAATTGTGGCCACAGTGAGCAATCAAAGCCAGAGATCTGCCAAGGAAATTGACGTCATTTCAGGGAAATTCATGTGTGTGCCTTCCAGACGCCATAAAAATTAGTATTTTCATGCAAAGTACAACATATTTACCTTTTACGGAAACTACACAAAGCCAGCTAAAAGATGAGACCAAAATTTTAACGATCAAATAAAAACTGTGGCCACAGTAAGAGATCGAAGCTGGAAATCTGCACGAAAAACGCACGTGGTCTAGAATCTCCTATTTCTATACCTCCTGCACGCTAGATAATTTGCCTAAAATATTTTCCGACCACCAAAATACTAGTTTGGGTTAAGCCTTTAAATTTAAAATTATAAAACCGGAATTCGCACGTTTAAGGGGAGAAAAATCCATTTAAAGTTTCAGGGAGGTGACACGTAAAAATTTGGAAATTTTTTGGCTTTAAACCACTAAAACTGCCCTTAAACTTTACCAAACTGCCACAAATTTATACTTTTTGAAAAGTTCAGACGCTAATCTATCTTTCAGTATCAAAATATTGCAAATCAGTTAGTAAACCTGGCCACAGGAATGCGATAAAGGGAAAAAGTTCCCAAAACCTGCCCCCCAAAAATATACTATCTCGCTTGTTATATCACTTAGGAAAGCCGTTTTTGTTTTGGTTTATTTCTTTTCACTCATATATCACTTATAAACAGTGAAAAGTTTTCTGCAAACTACTCATGACTTTTTATCAGACAAGTTTGATTTTTTCACTATATTCCTCTTTTAACCCTCCTAAAAAATAGTGTTCTTACGAAAAGTACTACAAATTTGTGTCTGACGGAAAGAACAAACCGTTAGCTAAAAAATGACACCAAAATTTTAGTAATCGGATAGAAATTGTGGCCACAGTGAGCAATCAAAGCCAGAGATCTGCCAAGGAAATTGACGTCATTTCAGGGAAATTCATGTGTGTGCCTTCCAGACGCCATAAAAATTAGTATTTTCATGCAAAGTACAACATATTTACCTTTTACGGAAACTACACAAAGCCAGCTAAAAGATGAGACCAAAATTTGAACGATCAAATAAAAACTGTGGCCACAGTAAGAGATCGAAGCTGGAAATCTGCACGAAAAACGCACGTGGTCTAGAATCTCCTATTTCTATACCTCCTGCACGCTAGATAATTTGCCTAAAATATTTTCCGACCACCAAAATACTAGTTTGGGTTAAGCCTTTAAATTAAAAATTATAAAACCGGAATTCGCACGTTTAAGGGGAGAAAAATCCATTTAAAGTTTTAGGGAGGTGACACGTAAAAATTTGGAAATTTTTTGGCTTTAAACCACTAAAACTGCCCTTAAACTTTACCAAACTGCCACAAATTTATACTTTTTGAAAGGTTCAGACGCTAATCTATTTTTCAGTATCAAAATATTGCAAATCAGTTAGTAAACCTAGCCACAGGAATGCGATAAAGGGAAAAAGTTCCCAAAACCTGCCCCCCAAAAATATACTATCTCGCTTGTTATATCACTTAGGAAAGCCGTTTTTGTTTTGGTTTATTTCTTTTCACTCATATATCACTTATAAACAGTAAAAAGTTTTCTGCAAACTACTCATGACATTTTATGCAGACAAGTTTGATTTTTTCACTTTATTCCTCTTTTAACCCTCCTAAAAACTAGTGTTCTTACGAAAAGTACTACAAATTTGTGTTTGGCGGTAAGAACAAACCGTTAGCTAAAAAATGACACCAACATTTTAGTAATCGGATAGAAATTGTGGCCACAGTGAGCAATCAAAGCCAGAGATCTGCCAAGGAAATTGACGTCATTTCAGGGAAATTCATGTGTATGCCTTCCAGACGCCATAAAAATTAACATTTTCATGCAAAGTACAACATATTTACCTTTTACGGAAACTACACAAAGCCAGCTAAAAGATGAGACCAAAATTTTAACGATCAAATAAAAACTGTGGCCACAGTAAGAGATCGAAGCTGGAAATCTGCACGAAAAACGCACGTGGTCTAGAATCTCCTATTTCTATACCTCCTGCACGCTAGATAATTTGCCTAAAATATTTTCCGACCACCAAAATACTAGTTTGGGTTAAGCCTTTAAATTAAAAATTATAAAACCGGAATTCGCACGTTTAAGGGGAGAAAAATCCATTTAAAGTTTTAGGGAGGTGACACGTAAAAATTTGGAAATTTTTTGGCTTTAAACCACTAAAACTGCCCTTAAACTTTACCAAACTGCCACAAATTTATACTTTTTGAAAAGTTCAGACGCTAATCTATCTTTCAGTATCAAAATATTGCAAATCAGTTAGTAAACCTGGCCACAGGAATGCGATAAAGGGAAAAAGTTCCCAAAACCTGCCCCCCAAAAATATACTATCTCGCTTGTTATATCACTTAGGAAAGCCGTTTTTGTTTTGGTTTATTTCTTTTCACTCATATATCACTTATAAACAGTGAAAAGTTTTCTGCAAACTACTCATGACTTTTTATGCAGACAAGTTTGATTTTTTCACTATATTCCTCTTTTAACCCTCCAAAAAACTAGTGTTCTTACGAAAAGTACTACAAATTTGTGTTTGGCGGAAAGAACAAACCGTTAGCTAAAAAATGACACCAAAATTTTAGTAATCGGATAGAAATTGTGGCCACAGTGAGCAATCAAAGCCAGAGATCTGCCAAGGAAATTGACGTCATTTCAGGGAAATTCATGTGTATGCCTTCCAGACGCCATAAAAATTAGTATTTTCATGCAAAGTACAACATATTTACCTTTTACGGAAACTACACAAAGCCAGCTAAAAGATGAGACCAAAATTTGAACGATCAAATAAAAACTGTGGCCACAGTAAGAGATCGAAGCTGGAAATCTGCACGAAAAACGCACGTGGTCTAGAATCTCCTATTTCTATACCTCCTGCACGCTAGATAATTTGCCTAAAATATTTTCCGACCACCAAAATACTAGTTTGGGTTAAGCCTTTAAATTAAAAATTATAAAACCGGAATTCGCACGTTTAAGGGGAGAAAAATCCATTTAAAGTTTTAGGGAGGTGACACGTAAAAATTTGGAAATTTTTTGGCTTTAAACCACTAAAACTGCCCTTAAACTTTACCAAACTGCCACAAATTTATACTTTTTGAAAAGTTCAGACGCTAATCTATATTTCAGTATCAAAATATTGCAAATCGGCTAGTAAACCTGGCCACAGGAATGCGATAAAGGGAAAAAGTTCCCAAAACCTGCCCCCCAAAAATATACTATCTCGCTTGTTATATCACTTAGGAAAGCCGTTTCTGTTTTGGTTTATTTCTTTTCACTCATATATCACTTATAAACAGTGAAAAGTTTTCTGCAAACTACTCATGACTTTTTATCAGACAAGTTTGATTTTTTCATTATATTCCTCTTTTAACCCTCCTAAAAACTAGTGTTCTTACGAAAAGTACTACAAATTTGTGTTTGGCGGAAAGAACAAACCGTTAGCTAAAAAATGACACCAAAATTTTAGTAATCGGATAGAAATTGTGGCCACAGTGAGCAATCAAAGCCAGAGATCTGCCAAGGAAATTGACGTCATTTCAGGGAAATTCATGTGTATGCCTTCCAGACGCCATAAAAATTAGTATTTTCATGCAAAGTACAACATATTTACCTTTTACGGAAACTACACAAAGCCAGCTAAAAGATGAGACCAAAATTTTAACGATCAAATAAAAACTGTGGCCACAGTAAGAGATCGAAGCTGGAAATCTGCACGAAAAACGCACGTGGTCTAGAATCTCCTATTTCTATACCTCCTGCACGCTAGATAATTTGCCTAAAATATTTTCCGACCACCAAAATACTAGTTTGGGTTAAGCCTTTAAATTAAAAATTATAAAACCGGAATTCGCACGTTTAAGGGGAGAAAAATCCATTTAAAGTTTTAGGGAGGTGACACGTAAAAATTTGGAAATTTTTTGGCTTTAAACCACTAAAACTGCCCTTAAACTTTACCAAACTGCCACAAATTTATACTTTTTGAAAAGTTCAGACGCTAATCTATCTTTCAATATCAAAATATTGCAAATCAGTTAGTAAACCTGGCCCCAGGAATGCGATAAAGGGAAAAAGTTCCCAAAACCTGCCCCCCAAAAATATACTATCTCGCTTGTTATATCACTTAGGAAAGCCGTTTTTGTTTTGGTTTATTTCTTTTCACTCATATATCACTTATAAACAGTAAAAAGTTTTCTGCAAACTACTCATGACTTTTTATCAGACAAGTTTGATTTTTTCACTATATTCCTCTTTTAACCCTCCTAAAAAATAGTGTTCTTACGAAAAGTACTACAAATTTGTGTTTGACGAAAAGAACAAACCGTTAGCTAAACAAGTTGGGTAAACAGACCTACGCTCATGTCAGAAGGGTTTTGTATTCAATTTACAAAATGCAGTCACCAGATTGAATAAAGTCAAGAAGCATGTCAATGACGATTTTATTGGAGAAAATATGAAATTCGAAGATCATACTATTATTAACAAAGTTGAACGAATTTAGACTTTTGAGGTCATAAATATCTCCCTTGATGATTATTTCAGATGTCCATTCGTGAGGGAGGAAACCACATTTTTCATGTATTTCCCCCCTGTGCCCCACTGAAGCCGAAACTGACAGTTTAAGAACTGTTTTGAAAAGTTCCCATGAAAACTTTCATTTCATACTCATATCGGCTGCGTTTGATGAATTTTTTTTTCAGGGGCCACCCTCGTGTACTGTTATCATCGATTCATGGCCAATTTTTTCGAATCCTAGAGTTGTTACAAAGCCCTTTTGCTAGGAGCTCTCTCCCACCTCCTTGACTTGTTTCACTTATGAGTATCAATTGTAGGTACTCATCTTCAGTCATTCATTAAATTGAATCAAGTGTTCAAAGCACGCACCTTGAAGGTTAAAGTTGGGAAAAAATAACTCAAAATTATTCAATCTTCGCATTTAAAACAGCCACCATTTTGTTTTACGATTACTGATACCACTAGCTGAACCGATTCTCAAAGATATACATGACACCTATCATTCCTGAAATTTTCATGCAAATCCTAGCAAAACTGTAGTGTCTGAGTCGGTAAAAAGCACATGTTGTTCCATAGCCATATGTTGCCATAGTAATACATGCAGCGCATATTGTTCCATAGTAAAACAGGAAAATTCAAACCACTATAACTTCGCTAAATATGATGCAATCTTTATGAAACCTGCAGGGTTGCTCAATCTTATAAATAGACATCTGTGTACTGAATTTCATTGAATTTAAGGGTACCGTTAAGATTTTATTCAAGAAAACATAAAATCGATAAATCATACTATTATTAACAAAGTTGAGTGAATTGCGACTTCTCACGTATTTGTTGTTGTTGTACTCATCAAGGCCTACATTCTTGATTTTTTTCAGATTTTTCGGATGGAAGGTGTCCAATCGCGAGGGGGGGGGACACAAATTTTTCGTGTATTTCCCCTCCCTGTGCGCCCCTCGACGCAAACTTTGCCAAACTAAGACCTGTTTTGGAAGGTTCTCATCAAGACCTTTCATTTGATACCCATATCGGCTACCTTCAATGAAATTTTTTTTTCGGGGGGTCACTCCCCTACATGGGGAGACCCCCCTTAAATACCTTATAAAATTTTTTAGTAGTTGAACTTTGAAGAGATCACCACTTTACACCTGTATACAAAATTTAATGCTTCTAGCTTAAGTAGTTTCCGAGAAAAACTGCTGTGACACACGGACGGACGGACGGACGGACGGACGGACGGACGGACAGACAGACAGACGGACAGACGGACAGACAGGACGCGATTTTAGAAGGGTTTTGTAAAATTATTTTACAAAACCCTAAAAATGACACCAAAATTTTAGTAATCGGATAGAAATTGTGGCCACAGTGAGCAATCAAAGCCAGAGATCTGCCAAGGAAATTGACGTCATTTCAGGGAAATTCATGTGTATGCCTTCCAGACGCCATAAAAATTAGTATTTTCATGCAAAGTACAACATATTTACCTTTTACGGAAACTACACAAAGCCAGCTAAAAGATGAGACCAAAATTTGAACGATCAAATAAAAACTGTGGCCACAGTAAGAGATCGAAGCTGGAAATCTGCACGAAAAACGCACGTGGTCTAGAATCTCCTATTTCTATACCTCCTGCACGCTAGATAATTTGCCTAAAATATTTTCCGACCACCAAAATACTAGTTTGGGTTAAGCCTTTAAATTAAAAATTATAAAACCGGAATTCGCACGTTTAAGGGGAGAAAAATCCATTTAAAGTTTTAGGGAGGTGACACGTAAAAATTTGGAAATTTTTTGGCTTTAAACCACTAAAACTGCCCTTAAACTTTACCAAACTGCCACAAATTTATACTTTTTGAAAAGTTCAGACGCTAATCTATCTTTCAGTATCAAAATATTGCAAATCAGTTAGTAAACCTGGCCACAGGAATGCGATAAAGGGAAAAAGTTCCCAAAACCTGCCCCCCAAAAATATACTATCTCGCTTGTTATATCACTTAGGAAAGCCGTTTTTGTTTTGGTTTATTTCTTTTTACTCATATATCACTTATAAACAGTGAAAAGTTTTCTGCAAACTACTCATGACTTTTTATCAGACAAGTTTGATTTTTTCATTATATTCCTCTTTTAACCCTCCTAAAAACTAGTGTTCTTACGAAAAGTACTACAAATTTGTGTTTGACGGAAAGAACAAACCGTTAGCTAAAAAATGACACCAAAATTTTAGTAATCGGATAGAAATTGTGGCCACAGTGAGCAATCAAAGCCAGAGATCTGCCAAGGAAATTGACGTCATTTCAGGGAAATTCATGTGTATGCCTTCCAGACGCCATAAAAATTAGTATTTTCATGCAAAGTACAACATATTTACCTTTTACGGAAACTACACAAAGCCAGCTAAAAGATGAGACCAAAATTTTAACGATCAAATAAAAACTGTGGCCACAGTAAGAGATCGAAGCTGGAAATCTGCACGAAAAACGCACGTGGTCTAGAATCTCCTATTTCTATACCTCCTGCACGCTAGATAATTTGCCTAAAATATTTTCCGACCACCAAAATACTAGTTTGGGTTAAGCCTTTAAATTAAAAATTATAAAACCGGAATTCGCACGTTTAAGGGGAGAAAAATCCATTTAAAGTTTTAGGGAGGTGACACGTAAAAATTTGGAAATTTTTTGGCTTTAAACCACTAAAACTGCCCTTAAACTTTACCAAACTGCCATAAATTTATACTTTTTGAAAGGTTCAGACGCTAATCTATCTTTCAGTATCAAAATATTGCAAATCAGTTAGTAAACCTGGCCACAGGAATGCGATAAAGGGAAAAAGTTCCCAAAACCTGCCCCCCAAAAATATACTATCTCGCTTGTTATATCACTTAGGAAAGCCGTTTTTGTTTTGGTTTATTTCTTTTCACTCATATATCACTTATAAACAGTGAAAAGTTTTCTGCAAACTACTCATGACTTTTTATCAGACAAGTTTGATTTTTTCATTATATCCCTCTTTTAACCCTCCTAAAAAATAGTGTTCTTACGAAAGTACTACAAATTTGTGTTTGACGGTAAGAACAAACCGTTAGCTAAAAAATGACACCAAAATTTTAGTAATCGGATAGAAATTGTGGCAACAGTGAGCAATCAAAGCCAGAGATCTGCCAAGGAAATTGACGTCATTTCAGGGAAATTCATGTGTATGCCTTCCAGACGCCATAAAAATTAGTATTTTCATGCAAAGTACAACATATTTACCTTTTACGGAAACTACACAAAGCCAGCTAAAAGATGAGACCAAAATTTTAACGATCAAATAAAAACTGTGGCCACAGTAAGAGATCGAAGCTGGAAATCTGCACGAAAAACGCACGTGGTCTAGAGTCTCCTATTTCTATACCTCCTGCACGCTAGATAATTTGCCTAAAATATTTTCCGACCACCAAAATACTAGTTTGGGTTAAGCCTTTAAATTAAAAATTATAAAACCGGAATTCGCACGTTTAAGGGGAGAAAAATCCATTTAAAGTTTTAGGGAGGTGACACGTAAAAATTTGGAAATTTTTTGGCTTTAAACCACTAAAACTGCCCTTAAACTTTACCAAACTGCCACAAATTTATACTTTTTGAAAAGTTCAGACGCTAATCTATCTTTCAGTGTCAAAATATTGCTAATCGGCTAGTAAACCTGGCCACAGGAATGCGATAAAGGGAAAAAGTTCCCAAAACCTGCACCCCAAAAATATACTATCTCGCTTGTTATATCACTTAGGAAAGCCGTTTTTGTTTTGGTTTATTTCTTTTCACTCATATATCACTTATAAACAGTGAAAAGTTTTCTGCAAACTACTCATGACTTTTTATGCAGACAAGTTTGATTTTTTCACTATATTCCTCTTTTAACCCTCCTAAAAACTAGTGTTCTTACGAAAAGTACTACAAATTTGTGTTTGGCGGTAAGAACAAACCGTTAGCTAAAAAATGACACCAACATTTTAGTAATCGGATAGAAATTGTGGCCACAGTGAGCAATCAAAGCCAGAGATCTGCCAAGGAAATTGACGTCATTTCAGGGAAATTCATGTGTATGCTTTCCAGACGCCATAAAAATTAACATTTTCATGCAAAGTACAACATATTTACCTTTTACGGAAACTACACAAAGCCAGCTAAAAGATGAGACCAAAATTTTAACGATCAAATAAAAACTGTGGCCACAGTAAGAGATCGAAGCTGGAAATCTGCACGAAAAACGCACGTGGTCTAGAATCTCCTATTTCTATACCTCCTGCACGCTAGATAATTTGCCCAAAATATTTTCCGACCACCAAAATACTAGTTCGGGTTAAGCCTTTAAATTAAAAATTATAAAACCGGAATTCGCACGTTTAAGGGGAGAAAAATCCATTTAAAGTTTTAGGGAGGTGACACGTAAAAATTTGGAAATTTTTTGGCTTTAAACCACTAAAACTGCCCTTAAACTTTACCAAACTGCCACAAATTTATACTTTTTGAAAGGTTCAGACGCTAATCTATCTTTCAGTATCAAAATATTGCAAATCAGTTAGTAAACCTGGCCACAGGAATGCGATAAAGGGAAAAAGTTCCCAAAACCTGCCCCCCAAAAATATACTATCTCGCTTGTTATATCACTTAGGAAAGCCGTTTTTGTTTTGGTTTATTTCTTTTCACTCATATATCACTTATAAACAGTAAAAAGTTTTCTGCAAACTACTCATGACATTTTATGCAGACAAGTTTGATTTTTTCACTTTATTCCTCTTTTAACCCTCCAAAAAACTAGTGTTCTTACGAAAAGTACTACAAATTTGTGTTTGGCGGAAAGAACAAACCGTTAGCTAAAAAATGACACCAAAATTTTAGTAATCGGATAGAAATTGTGGCCACAGTGAGCAATCAAAGCCAGAGATCTGCCAAGGAAATTGACGTCATTTCAGGGAAATTCATGTGTATGCCTTCCAGACGCCATAAAAATTAACATTTTCATGCAAAGTACAACATATTTACCTTTTACGGAAACTACACAAAGCCAGCTAAAAGATGAGACCAAAATTTTAACGATCAAATAAAAACTGTGGCCACAGTAAGAGATCGAAGCTGGAAATCTGCACGAAAAACGCACGTGGTCTAGAATCTCCTATTTCTATACCTCATGCACGCTAGATAATTTGCCTAAAATATTTTCCGACCACCAAAATACTAGTTTGGGTTAAGCCTTTAAATTAAAAATTATAAAACCGGAATTCGCACGTTTAAGGGGAGAAAAATCCATTTAAAGTTTTAGGGAGGTGACACGTAAAAATTTGGAAATTTTTTGGCTTTAAACCACTAAAACTGCCCTTAAACTTTACCAAACTGTCACAAATTTATACTTTTTGAAAAGTTCAGACGCTAATCTATCTTTCAGTATCAAAATATTGCAAATCAGTTAGTAAACCTGGCCCCAGGAATGCGATAAAGGGAAAAAGTTCCCAAAACCTGCCCCCCAAAAATATACTATCTCGCTTGTTATATCACTTAGGAAAGCCGTTTTTGTTTTGGTTTATTTCTTTTCACTCATATGTCACTTATAAACAGTAAAAAGTTTTCTGCAAACTACTCATGACTTTTTATCAGACAAGTTTGATTTTTTCACTATATTCCTCTTTTAACCCTCCTAAAAACTAGTGTTCTTACGAAAAGTACTACAAATTTGTGTTTGACGGAAAGAACAAACCGTTAGCTAAAAAATGACACCAAAATTTTAGTAATCGGATAGAAATTGTGGCCACAGTGAGCAATCAAAGCCAGAGATCTGCCAAGGAAATTGACGTCATTTCAGGGAAATTCATGTGTATGCCTTCCAGACGCCATAAAAATTAGTATTTTCATGCAAAGTACAACATATTTACCTTTTACGGAAACTACACAAAGCCAGCTAAAAGATGAGACCAAAATTTTAACGATCAAATAAAAACTGTGGCCACAGTAAGAGATCGAAGCTGGAAATCTGCACGAAAAATGCACGTGGTCTAGAATCTCCTATTTCTATACCTCCTGCACGCTAGATAATTTGCCTAAAATATTTTCCGACCACCAAAATACTAGTTTGGGTTAAGCCTTTAAATTAAAAATTATAAAACCGGAATTCGCACGTTTAAGGGGAGAAAAATCCATTTAAAGTTTTAGGGAGGTGACACGTAAAAATTTGGAAATTTTTTGGTTTAAACCACTAAAACTGCCCTTAAACTTTACCAAACTGCCACAAATTTATACTTTTTGAAAAGTTCAGACGCTAATCTATCTTTCAGTATCAAAATATTGCAAATCAGTTAGTAAACCTGGCCACAGGAATGCGATAAAGGGAAAAAGTTCCCAAAACCTGCCCCCCAAAAATATACTATCTCGCTTGTTATATCACTTAGGAAAGCCGTTTTTGTTTTGATTTATTTCTTTTCACTCATATATCACTTATAAAGAGTGAAAAGTTTTCTGCAAACTACTCATGACTTTTTATCAGACAAGTTTGATTTTTTCACTATATTCCTCTTTTAACCCTCCTAAAAAATAGTGTTCTTACGAAAAGTACTACAAATTTGTGTTTGGCGGAAAGAACAAACCGTTAGCTAAAAAATGACACCAAAATTTTAGTAATCGGATAGAAATTGTGGCCACAGTGAGCAATCAAAGCCAGAGATCTGCCAAGGAAATTGACGTCATTTCAGGGAAATTCATGTGTATGCTTTCCAGACGCCATAAAAATTAGTATTTTCATGCAAAGTACAACATATTTACCTTTTACGGAAACTACACAAAGCCAGCTAAAAGATGAGACCAAAATTTTAACGATCAAATAAAAACTGTGGCCACAGTAAGAGATCGAAGCTGGAAATCTGCACGAAAAACGCACGTGGTCTAGAATCTCCTATTTCTATACCTCCTGCACGCTAGATAATTTGCCTAAAATATTTTCCGACCACCAAAATACTAGTTTGGGTTAAGCCTTTAAATTAAAAATTATAAAACCGGAATTCGCACGTTTAAGGGGAGAAAAATCCATTTAAAGTTTTAGGGAGGTGACACGTAAAAATTTGGAAATTTTTTGGCTTTAAACCACTAAAACTGCCCTTAAACTTTACCAAACTGCCACAAATTTATACTTTTTGAAAAGTTCAGACGCTAATCTATCTTTCAGTATCAAAATATTGCAAATCGGCTAGTAAACCTGGCCACAGGAATGCGATAAAGGGAAAAAGTTCCCAAAACCTGCCCCCCAAAAATATACTATCTCGCTTGTTATATCACTTAGGAAAGCAGTTTTTGTTTTGGTTTATTTCTTTTCACTCATATATCACTTATAAACAGTGAAAAGTTTTCTGCAAACTGCTCATGACTTTTTATGCAGACAAGTTTGATTTTTTCACTATATTCCTCTTTTAACCCTCCTAAAAACTAGTGTTCTTACGAAAAGTACTACAAATTTGTGTTTGGCGGTAAGAACAAACCGTTAGCTAAAAAATGACACCAAAATTTTAGTAATCGGATAGAAATTGTGGCCACAGTGAGCAATCAAAGCCAGAGATCTGCCAAGGAAATTGACGTCATTTCAGGGAAATTCATGTGTATGCCTTCCAGACGCCATAAAAATTAACATTTTCATGCAAAGTACAACATATTTACCTTTTACGGAAACTACACAAAGCCAGCTAAAAGATGAGACCAAAATTTTAACGATCAAATAAAAACTGTGGCCACAGTAAGAGATCGAAGCTGGAAATCTGCACGAAAAACGCACGTGGTCTAGAATCTCCTATTTCTATACCTCCTGCACGCTAGATAATTTGCCTAAAATATTTTCCGACCACCAAAATACTAGTTTGGGTTAAGCCTTTCAATTAAAAATTATAAAACCGGAATTCGCACGTTTAAGGGGAGAAAAATCCATTTAAAGTTTTAGGGAGGTGACACGTAAAAATTTGGAAATTTTTTGGCTTTAAACCACTAAAACTGCCCTTAAACTTTACCAAACTGTCACAAATTTATACTTTTTGAAAAGTTCAGACGCTAATCTATCTTTCAGTATCAAAATATTGCAAATCAGTTAGTAAACCTGGCCCCAGGAATGCGATAAAGGGAAAAAGTTCCCAAAACCTGCCCCCCAAAAATATACTATCTCGCTTGTTATATCACTTAGGAAAGCCGTTTTTGTTTTGGTTTATTTCTTTTCACTCATATGTCACTTATAAACAGTAAAAAGTTTTCTGCAAACTACTCATGACTTTTTATCAGACAAGTTTGATTTTTTCACTATATTCCTCTTTTAACCCTCCTAAAAACTAGTGTTCTTACGAAAAGTACTACAAATTTGTGTTTGACGGAAAGAACAAACCGTTAGCTAAAAAATGACACCAAAATTTTAGTAATCGGATAGAAATTGTGGCCACAGTGAGCAATCAAAGCCAGAGATCTGCCAAGGAAATTGACGTCATTTCAGGGAAATTCATGTGTATGCCTTCCAGACGCCATAAAAATTAGTATTTTCATGCAAAGTACAACATATTTACCTTTTACGGAAACTACACAAAGCCAGCTAAAAGATGAGACCAAAATTTTAACGATCAAATAAAAACTGTGGCCACAGTAAGAGATCGAAGCTGGAAATCTGCACGAAAAATGCACGTGGTCTAGAATCTCCTATTTCTATACCTCCTGCACGCTAGATAATTTGCCTAAAATATTTTCCGACCACCAAAATACTAGTTTGGGTTAAGCCTTTAAATTAAAAATTATAAAACCGGAATTCGCACGTTTAAGGGGAGAAAAATCCATTTAAAGTTTTAGGGAGGTGACACGTAAAAATTTGGAAATTTTTTGGTTTAAACCACTAAAACTGCCCTTAAACTTTACCAAACTGCCACAAATTTATACTTTTTGAAAAGTTCAGACGCTAATCTATCTTTCAGTATCAAAATATTGCAAATCAGTTAGTAAACCTGGCCACAGGAATGCGATAAAGGGAAAAAGTTCCCAAAACCTGCCCCCCAAAAATATACTATCTCGCTTGTTATATCACTTAGGAAAGCCGTTTTTGTTTTGATTTATTTCTTTTCACTCATATATCACTTATAAAGAGTGAAAAGTTTTCTGCAAACTACTCATGACTTTTTATCAGACAAGTTTGATTTTTTCACTATATTCCTCTTTTAACCCTCCTAAAAAATAGTGTTCTTACGAAAAGTACTACAAATTTGTGTTTGGCGGAAAGAACAAACCGTTAGCTAAAAAATGACACCAAAATTTTAGTAATCGGATAGAAATTGTGGCCACAGTGAGCAATCAAAGCCAGAGATCTGCCAAGGAAATTGACGTCATTTCAGGGAAATTCATGTGTATGCTTTCCAGACGCCATAAAAATTAGTATTTTCATGCAAAGTACAACATATTTACCTTTTACGGAAACTACACAAAGCCAGCTAAAAGATGAGACCAAAATTTTAACGATCAAATAAAAACTGTGGCCACAGTAAGAGATCGAAGCTGGAAATCTGCACGAAAAACGCACGTGGTCTAGAATCTCCTATTTCTATACCTCCTGCACGCTAGATAATTTGCCTAAAATATTTTCCGACCACCAAAATACTAGTTTGGGTTAAGCCTTTAAATTAAAAATTATAAAACCGGAATTCGCACGTTTAAGGGGAGAAAAATCCATTTAAAGTTTTAGGGAGGTGACACGTAAAAATTTGGAAATTTTTTGGCTTTAAACCACTAAAACTGCCCTTAAACTTTACCAAACTGCCACAAATTTATACTTTTTGAAAAGTTCAGACGCTAATCTATCTTTCAGTATCAAAATATTGCAAATCGGCTAGTAAACCTGGCCACAGGAATGCGATAAAGGGAAAAAGTTCCCAAAACCTGCCCCCCAAAAATATACTATCTCGCTTGTTATATCACTTAGGAAAGCAGTTTTTGTTTTGGTTTATTTCTTTTCACTCATATATCACTTATAAACAGTGAAAAGTTTTCTGCAAACTGCTCATGACTTTTTATGCAGACAAGTTTGATTTTTTCACTATATTCCTCTTTTAACCCTCCTAAAAACTAGTGTTCTTACGAAAAGTACTACAAATTTGTGTTTGGCGGTAAGAACAAACCGTTAGCTAAAAAATGACACCAAAATTTTAGTAATCGGATAGAAATTGTGGCCACAGTGAGCAATCAAAGCCAGAGATCTGCCAAGGAAATTGACGTCATTTCAGGGAAATTCATGTGTATGCCTTCCAGACGCCATAAAAATTAACATTTTCATGCAAAGTACAACATATTTACCTTTTACGGAAACTACACAAAGCCAGCTAAAAGATGAGACCAAAATTTTAACGATCAAATAAAAACTGTGGCCACAGTAAGAGATCGAAGCTGGAAATCTGCACGAAAAACGCACGTGGTCTAGAATCTCCTATTTCTATACCTCCTGCACGCTAGATAATTTGCCTAAAATATTTTCCGACCACCAAAATACTAGTTTGGGTTAAGCCTTTCAATTAAAAATTATAAAACCGGAATTCGCACGTTTAAGGGGAGAAAAATCCATTTAAAGTTTTAGGGAGGTGACACGTAAAAATTTGGAAATTTTTTGGCTTTAAACCACTAAAACTGCCCTTAAACTTTACCAAACTGCCACAAATTTATACTTTTTGAAAGGTTCAGACGCTAATCTATCTTTCAGTATCAAAATATTGCAAATCAGTTAGTAAACCTGGCCACAGGAATGCGATAAAGGGAAAAAGTTCCCAAAACCTGCCCCCCAAAAATATACTATCTCGCTTGTTATATCACTTAGGAAAGCCGTTTTTGTTTTGGTTTATTTCTTTTCACTCATATATCACTTATAAACAGTAAAAAGTTTTCTGCAAACTACTCATGACATTTTATGCAGACAAGTTTGATTTTTTCACTTTATTCCTCTTTTAACCCTCCTAAAAACTAGTGTTCTTACGAAAAGTACTACAAATTTGTGTTTGGCGGAAAGAACAAACCGTTAGCTAAAAAATGACACCAAAATTTTAGTAATCGGATAGAAATTGTGGCCACAGTGAGCAATCAAAGCCAGAGATCTGCCAAGGAAATTGACGTCATTTCAGGGAAATTCATGTGTATGCCTTCCAGACGCCATAAAAATTAACATTTTCATGCAAAGTACAACATATTTACCTTTTACGGAAACTACACAAAGCCAGCTAAAAGATGAGACCAAAATTTTAACGATCAAATAAAAACTGTGGCCACAGTAAGAGATCGAAGCTGGAAATCTGCACGAAAAACGCACGTGGTCTAGAATCTCCTATTTCTATACCTCCTGCACGCTAGATAATTTGCCTAAAATATTTTCCGACCACCAAAATACTAGTTTGGGTTAAGCCTTTAAATTAAAAATTATAAAACCGGAATTCGCACGTTTAAGGGGAGAAAAATCCATTTAAAGTTTTAGGGAGGTGACACGTAAAAATTTGGAAATTTTTTGGCTTTAAACCACTAAAACTGCCCTTAAACTTTACCAAACTGCCACAAATTTATACTTTTTGAAAAGTTCAGACGCTAATCTATCTTTCAGTATCAAAATATTGCAAATCAGTTAGTAAACCTGGCCCCAGGAATGCGATAAAGGGAAAAAGTTCCCAAAACCTGCCCCCCAAAAATATACTATCTCGCTTGTTATATCACTTAGGAAAGCCGTTTTTGTTTTGGTTTATTTCTTTTCACTCATATATCACTTATAAGCAGCTAAAAGTTTTCTGCAAACTACTCATGACTTTTTATCAGACAAGTTTGATTTTTTCACTATATTCCTCTTTTAACCCTCCTAAAAAATAGTGTTCTTACAAAAAGTACTACAAATTTGTGTTTGACGGAAAGAACAAACCGTTAGCTAAAAAATGACATCAACATTTTAGTAATCGGATAGAAATTGTGGCCACAGTGAGCAATCAAAGCCAGAGATCTGCCAAGGAAACTGACGTCATTTCAGGGAAATTCATGTGTATGCCTTCCAGACGCCATAAAAATTAACATTTTCATGCAAAGTACAACATATTTACCTTTTACGGAAACTACACAAAGCCAGCTAAAAGATGAGACGAAAATTTTAACGATCAAATAAAAACTGTGGCCACAGTAAGAGATCGAAGCTGGAAATCTGCACGAAAAACGCACGTGGTCTAGAATCTCCTATTTCTATACCTCCTGCACGCTAGATAATTTGCCTAAAATATTTTCCGACCACCAAAATACTAGTTTGGGTTAAGCCTTTCAATTAAAAATTATAAAACCGGAATTCGCACGTTTAAGGGGAGAAAAATCCATTTAAAGTTTTAGGGAGGTGACACGTAAAAATTTGGAAATTTTTTGGCTTTAAACCACTAAAACTGCCCTTAAACTTTACCAAACTGCCACAAATTTATACTTTTTGAAAGGTTCAGACGCTAATCTATCTTTCAGTATCAAAATATTGCAAATCGGCTAGTAAACCTGGCCACAGGAATGCGATAAAGGGAAAAAGTTCCCAAAACCTGCCCCCCAAAAATATACTATCTCGCTTGTTATATCACTTAGGAAAGCAGTTTTTGTTTTGGTTTATTTCTTTTCACTCATATATCACTTATAAACAGTGAAAAGTTTTCTGCAAACTGCTCATGACTTTTTATGCAGACAAGTTTGATTTTTTCACTATATTCCTCTTTTAACCCTCCTAAAAACTAGTGTTCTTACGAAAAGTACTACAAATTTGTGTTTGGCGGTATGAACAAACCGTTAGCTAAAAAATGACACCAACATTTTAGTAATCGGATAGAAATTGTGGCCACAGTGAGCAATCAAAGCCAGAGATCTGCCAAGGAAATTGACGTCATTTCAGGGAAATTCATGTGTATGCCTTCCAGACGCCATAAAAATTAACATTTTCATGCAAAGTACAACATATTTACCTTTTACGGAAACTACACAAAGCCAGCTAAAAGATGAGACCAAAATTTTAACGATCAAATAAAAACTGTGGCCACAGTAAGAGATCGAAGCTGGAAATCTGCACGAAAAACGCACGTGGTCTAGAATCTCCTATTTCTATACCTCCTGCACGCTAGATAATTTGCCTAAAATATTTTCCGACCACCAAAATACTAGTTTGGGTTAAGCCTTTAAATTAAAAATTATAAAACCGGAATTCGCACGTTTAAGGGGAGAAAAATCCATTTAAAGTTTTAGGGAGGTGACACGTAAAAATTTGGAAATTTTTTGGCTTTAAACCACTAAAACTGCTCTTAAACTTTACCAAACTGCCACAAATTTATACTTTTTGAAAGGTTCAGACGCTAATCTATCTTTCAGTATCAAAATATTGCAAATCAGTTAGTAAACCTGGCCACAGGAATGCGATAAAGGGAAAAAGTTCCCAAAACCTGCCCCCCAAAAATATACTATCTCGCTTGTTATATCACTTAGGAAAGCCGTTTTTGTTTTGGTTTATTTCTTTTCACTCATATATCACTTATAAACAGTAAAAAGTTTTCTGCAAACTACTCATGACATTTTATGCAGACAAGTTTGATTTTTTCACTTTATTCCTCTTTTAACCCTCCTAAAAACTAGTGTTCTTACGAAAAGTACTACAAATTTGTGTTTGGCGGAAAGAACAAACCGTTAGCTAAAAAATGACACCAAAATTTTAGTAATCGGATAGAAATTGTGGCCACAGTGAGCAATCAAAGCCAGAGATCTGCCAAGGAAATTGACGTCATTTCAGGGAAATTCATGTGTATGCCTTCCAGACGCCATAAAAATTAACATTTTCATGCAAAGTACAACATATTTACCTTTTACGGAAACTACACAAAGCCAGCTAAAAGATGAGACCAAAATTTTAACGATCAAATAAAAACTGTGGCCACAGTAAGAGATCGAAGCTGGAAATCTGCACGAAAAACGCACGTGGTCTAGAATCTCCTATTTCTATACCTCCTGCACGCTAGATAATTTGCCTAAAATATTTTCCGACCACCAAAATACTAGTTCGGGTTAAGCCTTTAAATTAAAAATTATAAAACCGGAATTCGCACGTTTAAGGGGAGAAAAATCCATTTAAAGTTTTAGGGAGGTGACACGTAAAAATTTGGAAATTTTTTGGCTTTAAACCACTAAAACTGCCCTTAAACTTTACCAAACTGCCACAAATTTATACTTTTTGAAAAGTTCAGACGCTAATCTATCTTTCAGTATCAAAATATTGCAAATCAGTTAGTAAACCTGGCCACAGGAATGCGATAAAGGGAAAAAGTTCCCAAAACCTGCCCCCCAAAAATATACTATCTCGCTTGTTATATCACTTAGGAAAGCCGTTTTTGTTTTGGTTTATTTCTTTTCACTCATATATCACTTATAAAGAGTGAAAAGTTTTCTGCAAACTACTCATGACTTTTTATCAGACAAGTTTGATTTTTTCACTATATTCCTCTTTTAACCCTCCTAAAAAATAGTGTTCTTACGAAAAGTACTACAAATTTGTGTTTGACGGAAAGAACAAACCGTTAGCTAAAAAATGACACCAAAATTTTAGTAATCGGATAGAAATTGTGGCCACAGTGAGCAATCAAAGCCAGAGATCTGCCAAGGAAATTGACGTCATTTCAGGGAAATTCATGTGTATGCTTTCCAGACGCCATAAAAATTAGTATTTTCATGCAAAGTACAACATATTTACCTTTTACGGAAACTACACAAAGCCAGCTAAAAGATGAGACCAAAATTTGAACGATCAAATAAAAACTGTGGCCACAGTAAGAGATCGAAGCTGGAAATCTGCACGAAAAACGCACGTGGTCTAGAATCTCCTATTTCTGTACCTCCTGCACGCTAGATAATTTGCCTAAAATATTTTCCGACCACCAAAATACTAGTTTGGGTTAAGCCTTTAAATTAAAAATTATAAAACCGGAATTCGCACGTTTAAGGGGAGAAAAATCCATTTAAAGTTTTAGGGAGGTGACACGTAAAAATTTGGAAATTTTTTGGCTTTAAACCACTAAAACTGCCCTTAAACTTTACCAAACTGCCACAAATTTATACTTTTTGAAAAGTTCAGACGCTAATCTATCTTTCAGTATCAAAATATTGCAAATCGGCTAGTAAACCTGGCCACAGGAATGCGATAAAGGGAAAAAGTTCCCAAAACCTGCCCCCCAAAAATATACTATCTCGCTTGTTATATCACTTAGGAAAGCCGTTTTTGTTTTGGTTTATTTCTTTTCACTCATATATCACTTATAAATAGTGAAAAGTTTTCTGCAAACTACTCATGACTTTTTATGCAGACAAGTTTGATTTTTTCACTATATTCCTATTTTAACCCTCCTAAAAACTAGTGTTCTTACGAAAAGTACTACAAATTTGTGTTTGGCGGTAAGAACAAACCGTTAGCTAAAAAATGACACCAACATTTTAGTAATCGGATAGAAATTGTGGCCACAGTGAGCAATCAAAGCCAGAGATCTGCCAAGGAAATTGACGTCATTTCAGGGAAATTCATGTGTATGCCTTCCAGACGCCATAAAAATTAACATTTTCATGCAAAGTACAACATATTTACCTTTTACGGAAACTACACAAAGCCAGCTAAAAGATGAGATCAAAATTTTAACGATCAAATAAAAACTGTGGCCACAGTAAGAGATCGAAGCTGGAAATCTGCACGAAAAACGCACGTGGTCTAGAATCTCCTATTTCTATACCTCCTGCACGCTAGATAATTTGCCTAAAATATTTTCCGACCACCAAAATACTAGTTTGGGTTAAGCCTTTAAATTAAAAATTATAAAACCGGAATTCGCACGTTTAAGGGGAGAAAAATCCATTTAAAGTTTTAGGGAGGTGACACGTAAAAATTTGGAAATTTTTTGGCTTTAAACCACTAAAACTGCCCTTAAACTTTACCAAACTGCCACAAATTTATACTTTTTGAAAAGTTCAGACGCTAATCTATCTTTCAGTATCAAAATATTGCAAATCGGCTAGTAAACCTGGCCACAGGAATGCGATAAAGGGAAAAAGTTCCCAAAACCTGCCCCCCAAAAATATACTATCTCGCTTGTTATATCACTTAGGAAAGCCGTTTTTGTTTTGGTTTATTTCTTTTCACTCATATATCACTTATAAAGAGTGAAAAGTTTTCTGCAAACTACTCATGACTTTTTATCAGACAAGTTTGATTTTTTCACTATATTCCTCTTTTAACCCTCCTAAAAAATAGTGTTCTTACGAAAAGTACTACAAATTTGTGTTTGACGGAAAGAACAAACCGTTAGCTAAAAAATGACACCAAAATTTTAGTAATCGGATAGAAATTGTGGCCACAGTGAGCAATCAAAGCCAGAGATCTGCCAAGGAAATTGACGTCATTTCAGGGAAATTCATGTGTATGCCTTCCAGACGCCATAAAAATTAGTATTTTCATGCAAAGTACAACATATTTACCTTTTACGGAAACTACACAAAGCCAGCTAAAAGATGAGACCAAAATTTTAACGATCAAATAAAAACTGTGGCCACAGTAAGAGATCGAAGCTGGAAATCTGCACGAAAAACGCACGTGGTCTAGAATCTCCTATTTCTATACCTCCTGCACGCTAGATAATTTGCCTAAAATATTTTCCGACCACCAAAATACTAGTTTGGGTTAAGCCTTTAAATTAAAAATTATAAAACCGGAATTCGTACGTTTAAGGGGAGAAAAATCCATTTAAAGTTTTAGGGAGGTGACACGTAAAAATTTGGAAATTTTTTGGCTTAAAACCACTAAAACTGCCCTTAAACTTTACCAAACTGCCACAAATTTATACTTTTTGAAAAGTTCAGACGCTAATCTATCTTTCAGTATCAAAATATTGCAAATCGGCTAGTAAACCTGGCCACAGGAATGCGATAAAGGGAAAAAGTTCCCAAAACCTGCCCCCCAAAAATATACTATCTCGCTTGTTATATCACTTAGGAAAGCCGTTTTTGTTTTGGTTTATTTCTTTTCACTCATATATCACTTATAAACAGTGAAAAGTTTTCTGCAAACTACTCATGACTTTTTATGCAGACAAGTTTGATTTTTTCACTATATTCCTCTTTTAACCCTCCTAAAAACTAGTGTTCTTACGAAAAGTACTACAAATTTGTGTTTGGCGGTAAGAACAAACCGTTAGCTAAAAAATGACACCAACATTTTAGTAATCGGATAGAAATTGTGGCCATAGTGAGCAATCAAAGCCAGAGATCTGCCAAGGAAATTGACGTCATTTCAGGGAAATTCATGTGTATGCCTTCCAGACGCCATAAAAATTAACATTTTCATGCAAAGTACAACATATTTACCTTTTACGGAAATTACACAAAGCCAGCTAAAAGATGAGACCAAAATTTTAACGATCAAATAAAAACTGTGGCCACAGTAAGAGATCGAAGCTGGAAATCTGCACGAAAAACGCACGTGGTCTAGAATCTCCTATTTCTATACCTCCTGCACGCTAAATAATTTGCCTAAAATATTTTCCGACCACCAAAATACTAGTTTGGGTTAAGCCTTTAAATTAAAAATTATAAAACCGGAATTCGCACGTTTAAGGGGAGAAAAATCCATTTAAAGTTTTAGGGAGGTGACACGTAAAAATTTGGAAATTTTTTGGCTTTAAACCACTAAAACTGCCCTTAAACTTTACCAAACTGCCACAAATTTATTATTTTTGAAAGGTTCAGACGCTAATCTATCTTTCAGTATCAAAATATTGCAAATCAGTTAGTAAACCTGGCCACAGGAATGCGATAAAGGGAAAAAGTTCCCAAAACCTGCCCCCCAAAAATATACTATCTCGCTTGTTATATCACTTAGGAAAGCCGTTCTTGATTTGGTTTATTTCTTTTTACTCATATATCACTTATAAACAGTAAAAAGTTTTCTGCAAACTACTCATGACATTTTATGCAGACAAGTTTGATTTTTTCACTTTATTCCTCTTTTAACCCTCCTAAAAACTAGTGTTCTTACGAAAAGTACTACAAATTTGTGTTTGGCGGAAAGAACAAACCGTTAGCTAAAAAATGACACCAAAATTTTAGTAATCGGATAGAAATTGTGGCCACAGTGAGCAATCAAAGCCAGAGATCTGCCAAGGAAATTGACGTCATTTCAGGGAAATTCATGTGTATGCCTTCCAGACGCCATAAAAATTAACATTTTCATGCAAAGTACAACATATTTACCTTTTACGGAAACTACACAAAGCCAGCTAAAAGATGAGACCAAAATTTTAACGATCAAATAAAAACTGTGGCCACAGTAAGAGATCGAAGCTGGAAATCTGCACGAAAAACGCACGTGGTCTAGAATCTCCTATTTCTATACCTCCTGCACGCTAGATAATTTGCCTAAAATATTTTCCGACCACCAAAATACTAGTTCGGGTTAAGCCTTTAAATTAAAAATTATAAAACCGGAATTCGCACGTTTAAGGGGAGAAAAATCCATTTAAAGTTTTAGGGAGGTGACACGTAAAAATTTGGAAATTTTTTGGCTTTAAACCACTAAAACTGCCCTTAAACTTTACCAAACTGCCACAAATTTATACTTTTTGAAAAGTTCTGACGCTAATCTATCTTTCAGTATCAAAATATTGCAAATCAGTTAGTAAACCTGGCCCCAGGAATGCGATAAAGGGAAAAAGTTCCCAAAACCTGCCCCCCAAAATTATACTATCTCGCTTGTTATATCACTTAGGAAAGCCGTTTTTGTTTTGGTTTATTTCTTTTCACTCATATATCACTTATAAACAGCTAAAAGTTTTCTGCAAACTACTCATGACTTTTTATCAGACAAGTTTGATTTTTTCACTATATTCCTCTTTTAACCCTCCTAAAAAATAGTGTTCTTACGAAAAGTACTACAAATTTGTGTTTGACGGAAAGAACATACCGTTAGCTAAAAAATGACACCAAAATTTTAGTAATCGGATAGAAATTGTGGCCACAGTGAGCAATCAAAGCCAGAGATCTGCCAAGGAAATTGACGTCATTTCAGGGAAATTCATGTGTATGCCTTCCAGACGCCATAAAAATTAGTATTTTCATGCAAAGTACAACATATTTACCTTTTACGGAAACTACACAAAGCCAGCTAAAAGATGAGACCAAAATTTTAACGATCAAATAAAAACTGTGGCCACAGTAAGAGATCGAAGCTGGAAATCTGCACGAAAAACGCACGTGGTCTAGAATCTCCTATTTCTATACCTCCTGCACGCTAGATAATTTGCCTAAAATATTTTCCGACCACCAAAATACTAGTTCGGGTTAAGCCTTTAAATTAAAAATTATAAAACCGGAATTCGCACGTTTAAGGGGAGAAAAATCCATTTAAAGTTTTAGGGAGGTGACACGTAAAAATTTGGAAATTTTTTGGCTTTAAACCACTAAAACTGCCCTTAAACTTTACCAAACTGCCACAAATTTATACTTTTTGAAAAGTTCAGACGCTAATCTATCTTTCAGTATCAAAATATTGCAAATCAGTTAGTAAACCTGGCCACAGGAATGCGATAAAGGGAAAAAGTTCCCAAAACCTGCCCCCCAAAAATATACTATCTCGCTTGTTATATCACTTAGGAAAGCCGTTTTTGTTTTGGTTTATTTCTTTTTACTCATATATCACTTATAAACAGTGAAAAGTTTTCTGCAAACTACTCATGACTTTTTATCAGACAAGTTTGATTTTTTCACTATATTCCTCTTTTAACCCTCCTAAAAAATAGTGTTCTTACGAAAAGTACTACAAATTTGTGTTTGACGGAAAGAACAAACCGTTAGCTAAAAAATGACACCAAAATTTTAGTAATCGGATAGAAATTGTGGCCACAGTGAGCAATCAAAGCCAGAGATCTGCCAAGGAAATTGACGTCATTTCAGGGAAATTCATGTGTATGCTTTCCAGACGCCATAAAAATTAGTATTTTCATGCAAAGTACAACATATTTACCTTTTACGGAAACTACACAAAGCCAGCTAAAAGATGAGACCAAAATTTTAACGATCAAATAAAAACTGTGGCCACAGTAAGAGATCGAAGCTGGAAATCTGCACGAAAAACGCACGTGGTCTAGAATCTCCTATTTCTATACCTCCTGCACGCTAGATAATTTGCCTAAAATATTTTCCGACCACCAAAATACTAGTTTGGGTTAAGCCTTTAAATTAAAAATTATAAAACCGGAATTCGCACGTTTAAGGGGAGAAAAATCCATTTAAAGTTTTAGGGAGGTGACACTTAAAAATTTGGAAATTTTTTGGCTTTAAACCACTAAAACTGCCCTTAAACTTTACCAAACTGCCACAAATTTATATTTTTTGAAAAGTTCAGACGCTAATCTATCTTTCAGTATCAAAATATTGCAAATCGGCTAGTAAACCTGGCCACAGGAATGCGATAAAGGGAAAAAGTTCCCAAAACCTGCCCCCCAAAAATATACTATCTCGCTTGTTATATCACTTAGGAAAGCCGTTTTTGTTTTGGTTTATTTCTTTTCACTCATATATCACTTATAAACAGTGAAAAGTTTTCTGCAAACTACTCATGACTTTTTATGCAGACAAGTTTGATTTTTTCACTATATTCCTCTTTTAACCCTCCTAAAAACTAGTGTTCTTACGAAAAGTACTACAAATTTGTGTTTGGCGGTAAGAACAAACCGTTAGCTAAAAAATGACACCAACGTTTTAGTAATCGGATAGAAATTGTGGCCACAGTGAGCAATCAAAGCCAGAGATCTGCCAAGGAAATTGACGTCATTTCAGGGAAATTCATGTGTATGCCTTCCAGACGCCATAAAAATTAGTATTTTCATGCAAAGTACAACATATTTACCTTTTACGGAAACTACACAAAGCCAGCTAAAAGATGAGACCAAAATTTTAACGATCAAATAAAAACTGTGGCCACAGTAAGAGATCGAAGCTGGAAATCTGCACGAAAAACGCACGTGGTCTAGAATCTCCTATTTCTATACCTCCTGCACGCTAGATAATTTGCCTAAAATATTTTCCGACCACCAAAATACTAGTTTGGGTTAAGCCTTTAAATTAAAAATTATAAAACCGGAATTCGCACGTTTAAGGGGAGAAAAATCCATTTAAAGTTTTAGGGAGGTGACACGTAAAAATTTGGAAATTTTTTGGCTTTAAACCACTAAAGCTGCCCTTAAACTTTACCAAACTGCCACAAATTTATACTTTTTGAAAAGTTCAGACGCTAATCTATCTTTCAGTATCAAAATATTGCAAATCAGTTAGTAAACCTGGCCACAGGAATGCGATAAAGGGAAAAAGTTCCCAAAACCTGCCCCCCAAAAATATACTATCTCGCTTGTTATATCACTTAGGAAAGCCGTTTTTGTTTTGGTTTATTTCTTTTTACTCATATATCACTTATAAACAGTGAAAAGTTTTCTGCAAACTACTCATGACTTTTTATCAGACAAGTTTGATTTTTTCACTATATTCCTCTTTTAACCCTCCTAAAAAATAGTGTTCTTACGGAAAGTACTACAAATTTGTGTTTGACGGAAAGAACAAACCGTTAGCTAAAAAATGACACCAAAATTTTAGTAATCGGATAGAAATTGTGGCCACAGTGAGCAATCAAAGCCAGAGATCTGCCAAGGAAATTGACGTCATTTCAGGGAAATTCATGTGTATGCCTTCCAGACGCCATAAAAATTAGTATTTTCATGCAAAGTACAACATATTTACCTTTTACGGAAACTACACAAAGCCAGCTAAAAGATGAGACCAAAATTTTAACGATCAAATAAAAACTGTGGCCACAGTAAGAGATCGAAGCTGGAAATCTGCACGAAAAACGCATGTGGTCTAGAATCTCCTATTTCTATACCTCCTGCACGCTAGATAATTTGCCTAAAATATTTTCCGACCACCAAAATACTAGTTTGGGTTAAGCCTTTAAATTAAAAATTATAAAACCGGAATTCGCACGTTTAAGGGGAGAAAAATCCATTTAAAGTTTTAGGGAGGTGAGGTGACACGTAAAAATTTGGAAATTTTTTGGCTTTAAACCACTAAAACTGCCCTTAAACTTTACCAAACTGCCACAAATTTATACTTTTTGAAAAGTTCAGACGCTAATCTATCTTTCAATATCAAAATATTGCAAATCGGCTAGTAAACCTGGCCACAGGAATGCGATAAAGGGAAAAAGTTCCCAAAACCTGCCCCCCAAAAATATACTATCTCGCTTGTTATATCACTTAGGAAAGCCGTTTTTGTTTTGGTTTATTTCTTTTCACTCATATATCACTTATAAACAGTGAAAAGTTTTCTGCAAACTACTCATGACTTTTTATGCAGACAAGTTTGATTTTTTCACTATATTCCTCTTTTAACCCTCCTAAAAACTAGTGTTCTTACGAAAAGTACTACAAATTTGTGTTTGGCGGTAAGAACAAACCGTTAGCTAAAAAATGACACCAACATTTTAGTAATCGGATAGAAATTGTGGCCACAGTGAGCAATCAAAGCCAGAGATCTGCCAAGGAAATTGACGTCATTTCAGGGAAATTCATGTGTATGCCTTCCAGACGCCATAAAAATTAACATTTTCATGCAAAGTACAACATATTTACCTTTTACGGAAACTACACAAAGCCAGCTAAAAGATGAGACCAAAATTTTAACGATCAAATAAAAACTGTGGCCACAGTAAGAGATCGAAGCTGGAAATCTGCACGAAAAACGCACGTGGTCTAGAATCTCCTATTTCTATACCTCCTGCACGCTAGATAATTTGCCTAAAATATTTTCCGACCACCAAAATACTAGTTTGGGTTAAGCCTTTAAATTAAAAATTATAAAACCGGAATTCGCACGTTTAAGGGGAGAAAAATCCATTTAAAGTTTTAGGGAGGTGACACGTAAAAATTTGGAAATTTTTTGGCTTTAAACCACTAAAACTGCCCTTAAACTTTACCAAACTGCCACAAATTTATACTTTTTGAAAGGTTCAGACGCTAATCTATCTTTCAGTATCAAAATATTGCAAATCAGTTAGTAAACCTGGCCACAGGAATGCGATAAAGGGAAAAAGTTCCCAAAACCTGCCCCCCAAAATTATACTATCTCGCTTGTTATATCACTTAGGAAAGCCGTTTTTGTTTTGGTTTATTTCTTTTCACTCATATATCACTTATAAACAGTGAAAAGTTTTCTGCAAACTACTCATGACATTTTATGCAGACAAGTTTGATTTTTTCACTTTATTCCTCTTTTAACCCTCCTAAAAACTAGTGTTCTTACGAAAAGTACTACAAATTTGTGTTTGACGGTAAGAACAAACCGTTAGCTAAAAAATGACACCAACATTTTAGTAATCGGATAGAAATTGTGGCCACAGTGAGCAATCAAAGCCAGAGATCTGCCAAGGAAATTGACGTCATTTCAGGGAAATTCATGTGTATGCCTTCCAGACGCCATAAAAATTAACATTTTCATGCAAAGTACAACATATTTACCTTTTACGGAAACTACACAAAGCCAGCTAAAAGATGAGACCAAAATTTTAACGATCAAATAAAAACTGTGGCCACAGTAAGAGATCGAAGCTGGAAATCTGCACGAAAAACGCACGTGGTCTAGAATCTCCTATTTCTATACCTCCTGCACACTAGATAATTTGCCTAAAATATTTTCCGACCACCAAAATACTAGTTTGGGTTAAGCCTTTAAATTAAAAATTATAAAACCGGAATTCGCACGTTTAAGGGGAGAAAAATCCATTTAAAGTTTTAGGGAGGTGACACGTAAAAATTTGGAAATTTTTTGGCTTTAAACCACTAAAACTGCCCTTAAACTTTACCAAACTGCCACAAATTTATACTTTTTGAAAAGTTCAGACGCTAATCTATCTTTCAGTATCAAAATATTGCAAATCAGTTAGTAAACCTGGCCCCAGGAATGCGATAAAGGGAAAAAGTTCCCAAAACCTGCCCCCCAAAAATATACTATCTCGCTTGTTATATCACTTAGGAAAGCCGTTTTTGTTTTGGTTTATTTCTTTTCACTCATATATCACTTATAAACAGCTAAAAGTTTTCTGCAAACTACTCATGACTTTTTATCAGACAAGTTTGATTTTTTCACTATATTCCTCTTTTAACCCTCCTAAAAAATAGTGTTCTTACGAAAAGTACTACAAATTTGTGTTTGGCGGAAAGAACAAACCGTTAGCTAAAAAATGACACCAAAATTATAGTAATCGGATAGAAATTGTGGCCACAGTGAGCAATCAAAGCCAGAGATCTGCCAAGGAAATTGACGTCATTTCAGGGAAATTCATGTGTATGCCTTCCAGACGCCATAAAAATTAGTATTTTCATGCAAAGTACAACATATTTACCTTTTACGGAAACGACACAAAACCAGCTAAAAGATGAGACCAAAATTTTAACGATCAAATAAAAACTGTGGCCACAGTAAGAGATCGAAGCTGGAAATCTGCACGAAAAACGCACGTGGTCTAGACTCTCCTATTTCTATACCTCCTGCACGCTAGATAATTTGCCTAAAATATTTTCCGACCACCAAAATACTAGTTTGGGTTAAGCCTTTAAATTAAAAATTATAAAACCGGAATTCGCACGTTTAAGGGGAGAAAAATCCATTTAAAGTTTTAGGGAGGTGACACGTAAAAATTTGGAAATTTTTTGGCTTTAAACCACTAAAACTGCCCTTAAACTTTACCAAACTGCCACAAATTTATACTTTTTGAAAAGTTCAGACGCTAATCTATCTTTCAGTATCAAAATATTGCAAATCAGTTAGTAAACCTGGCCACAGGAATGCGATAAAGGGAAAAAGTTCCCAAAACCTGCCCCCCAAAAATATACTATCTCGCTTGTTATATCACTTAGGAAAGCCGTTTTTGTTTTGGTTTATTTCTTTTCACTCATATATCACTTATAAACATTGAAAAGTTTCCTGCAAACTACTCATGACTTTTTATCAGACAAGTTTGATTTTTTCACTATATTCCTCTTTTAACCCTCCTAAAAAATAGTGTTCTTACGAAAAGTACTTTAAATTTGTGTTTGACGGAAAGAACAAACCGTTAGCTAAAAAATGACACCAAAATTTTAGTAATCGGATAGAAATTGTGGCCACAGTGAGCAATCAAAGCCAGAGATCTGCCAAGGAAATTGACGTCATTTCAGGGAAATTCATGTGTATGCTTTCCAGACGCCATAAAAATTAGTATTTTCATGCAAAGTACAACATATTTACCTTTTACGGAAACTACACAAAGCCAGCTAAAAGATGAGACCAAAATTTTAACGATCAAATAAAAACTGTGGCCAGAGTAAGAGATCGAAGCTGGAAATCTGCACGAAAAACGCACGTGGTCTAGAATCTCCTATTTCTATACCTCCTGCACGCTAGATAATTTGCCTAAAATATTTTCCGACCACCAAAATACTAGTTTGGGTTAAACCTTTAAATTAAAAATTATAAAACCGGAATTCGCACGTTTAAGGGGAGAAAAATCCATTTAAAGTTTTAGGGAGGTGACACGTAAAAATTTGGAAATTTTTTGGCTTTAAACCACTAAAACTGCCCTTAAACTTTACCAAACTGCCACAAATTTATACTTTTTGAAAAGTTCAGACGCTAATCTATCTTTCAGTATCAAAATATTGCAAATCGGCTAGTAAACCTGGCCACAGGAATGCGATAAAGGGAAAAAGTTCCCAAAACCTGCCCCCCAAAAATATACTATCTCGCTTGTTATATCACTTAGGAAAGCCGTTTTTGTTTTGGTTTATTTCTTTTCACTCATATATCACTTATAAACAGTGAAAAGTTTTCTGCAAACTACTCATGACTTTTTATGCAGACAAGTTTGATTTTTTCACTATATTCCTCTTTTAACCCTCCTAAAAACTAGTGTTCTTACGAAAAGTACTACAAATTTGTGTTTGGCGGAAAGAACGAACCGTTAGCTAAAAAATGACAGCAACATTTTAGTAATCGGATAGAAATTGTGGCCACAGTGAGCAATCAAAGCCAGAGATCTGCCAAGGAAATTGACGTCATTTCAGGGAAATTCATGTGTATGCCTTCCAGACGCCATAAAAATTAGTATTTTCATGCAAAGTACAACATATTTACCTTTTACGGAAACTACACAAAGCCAGCTAAAAGATGAGACCAAAATTATAACGATCAAATAAAAACTGTGGCCACAGTAAGAGATCGAAGCTGGAAATCTGCACGAAAAACGCACGTGGTCTAGAATCTCCTATTTCTATACCTCCTGCACGCTAGATAATTTGCCTAAAATATTTTCCGACCACCAAAATACTAGTTTGGGTTAAGCCTTTAAATTAAAAATTATAAAACCGGAATTCGCACGTTTAAGGGGAGAAAAATCCATTTAAAGTTTTAGGGAGGTGACACGTAAAAATTTGGAAATTTTTTGGCTTTAAACCACTAAAACTGCCCTTAAACTTTACCAAACTGCCACAAATTTATACTTTTTGAAAGGTTCAGACGCTAATCTATCTTTCAGTATCAAAATATTGCAAATCAGTTAGTAAACCTGGCCACAGGAATGCGATAAAGGGAAAAAGTTCCCAAAACCTGCCCCCCAAAAATATACTATCTCGCTTGTTATATCACTTAGGAAAGCCGTTTTTGTTTTGGTTTATTTCTTTTTACTCATATATCACTTATAAACAGTAAAAAGTTTTCTGCAAACTACTCATGACATTTTATGCAGACAAGTTTGATTTTTTCACTATATTCCTCTTTTAACCCTCCTAAAAACTAATGTTCTTACGAAAAGTACTACAAATTTGTGTTTGGCGGAAAGAACAAACCGTTAGCTAAAAAATGACACCAAAATTTTAGTAATCGGATAGAAATTGTGGCCACAGTGAGCAATCAAAGCCAGAGATCTGCCAAGGAAATTGACGTCATTTCAGGGAAATTCATGTGTATGCCTTCCAGGCGCCATAAAAATTAACATTTTCATGCAAAGTACAACATATTTACCTTTTACGGAAACTACATAAAGCCAGCTAAAAGATGAGACCAAAATTTTAACGATCAAATAAAAACTGTGGCCACAGTAAGAGATCGAAGCTGGAAATCTGCACGAAAAACGCACGTGGTCTAGAATCTCCTATTTCTATACCTCCTGCACGCTAGATAATTTGCCTAAAATATTTTCCGACCACCAAAATACTAGTTTGGGTTAAGCCTTTAAATTAAAAATTATAAAACCGGAATTCGCACGTTTAAGGGGAGAAAAATCCATTTAAAGTTTTAGGGAGGTGACACGTAAAAATTTGGAAATTTTTTGGCTTTAAACCACTAAAACTGCCCTTAAACTTTACCAAACTGCCACAAATTTATACTTTTTGAAAAGTTCAGACGCTAATCTATCTTTCAGTATCAAAATATTGCAAATCAGTTAGTAAACCTGGCCACAGGAATGCGATAAAGGGAAAAAGTTCCCAAAACCTGCCCCCCAAAAATATACTATCTCGCTTGTTATATCACTTAGGAAAGCCGTTTTTGTTTTGGTTTATTTCTTTTCACTCATATATCACTTATAAACAGTGAAAAGTTTTCTGCAAACTACTCATGACTTTTTATCAGACAAGTTTGATTTTTTCACTATATTCCTCTTTTAACCCTCCTAAAAAATAGTGTTCTTACGAAAAGTACTGCAAATTTGTGTTTGACGGAAAGAACAAACCGTTAGCTAAAAAATGACACCAAAATTTTAGTAATCGGATAGAAATTGTGGCCACAGTGAGCAATCAAAGCCAGAGATCTGCCAAGGAAATTGACGTCATTTCAGGGAAATTCATGTGTATGCTTTCCAGACGCCATAAAAATTAGTATTTTCATGCAAAGTACAACATATTTACCTTTTACGGAAACTACACAAAGCCAGCTAAAAGATGAGACCAAAATTTTAACGATCAAATAAAAACTGTGACCACAGTAAGAGATCGAAGCTGGAAATCTGCACGAAAAACGCACGTGGTCTAGAATCTCCTATTTCTATACCTCCTGCACGCTAGATAATTTGCCTAAAATATTTTCCGACCACCAAAATACTAGTTTGGGTTAAGCCTTTAAATTAAAAATTATAAAACCGGAATTCGCACGTTTAAGGGGAGAAAAATCCATTTAAAGTTTTAGGGAGGTGACACGTAAAAATTTGGAAATTTTTTGGCTTTAAACCACTAAAACTGCCCTTAAACTTTACCAAACTGCCACAAATTTATACTTTTTGAAAAGTTCAGACGCTAATCTATCTTTCAGTATCAAAATATTGCAAATCGGCTAGTAAACCTGGCCACAGGAATGCGATAAAGGGAAAAAGTTCCCAAAACCTGCCCCCCAAAAATATACTATCTCGCTTGTTATATCACTTAGGAAAGCCGTTTTTGTTTTGGTTTATTTCTTTTCACTCATTTATCACTTATAAACAGTGAAAAGTTTTCTGCAAACTACTCATGACTTTTTATGCAGACAAGTTTGATTTTTTCACTATATTCCTCTTTTAACCCTCCTAAAAACTAGTGTTCTTACGAAAAGTACTACAAATTTGTGTTTGGCGGTAAGAACAAACCGTTAGCTAAAAAATGACACCAAAATTTTAGTAATCGGATAGAAATTGTGGCCACAGTGAGCAATCAAAGCCAGAGATCTGCCAAGGAAATTGACGTCATTTCAGGGAAATTCATGTGTATGCCTTCCAGACGCCATAAAAATTAACATTTTCATGCAAAGTACAACATATTTACCTTTTACGGAAACTACACAAAGCCAGCTAAAAGATGAGACCAAAATTTTAACGATCAAATAAAAACTGTGGCCACAGTAAGAGATCGAAGCTGGAAATCTGCACAAAAAACGCACGTGGTCTAGAATCTCCTATTTCTATACCTCCTGCACGCTAGATAATTTGCCTAAAATATTTTCCGACCACCAAAATACTAGTTTGGGTTAAGCCTTTAAATTAAAAATTATAAAACCGGAATTCGCACGTTTAAGGGGAGAAAAATCCATTTAAAGTTTTAGGGAGGTGACACGTAAAAATTTGGAAATTTTTTGGCTTTAAACCACTAAAACTGCCCTTAAACTCTACCAAACTGCCACAAATTTATACTTTTTGAAAGGTTCAGACGCTAATCTATCTTTCAGTATCAAAATATTGCAAATCAGTTAGTAAACCTGGCCACAGGAATGCGATAAAGGGAAAAAGTTCCCAAAACCTGCCCCCCAAAATTATACTATCTCGCTTGTTATATCACTTAGGAAAGCCGTTTTTGTTTTGGTTTATTTCTTTTCACTCATATATCACTTATAAACAGTGAAAAGTTTTCTGCAAACTACTCATGACTTTTTATCAGACAAGTTTGATTTTTTCACTATATTCCTCTTTTAACCCTCCTAAAAAATAGTGTTCTTACGAAAAGTACTACAAATTTGTGTTTGACGGAAAGAACAAACCGTTAGCTAAAAAATGACACCAAAATTTTAGTAATCGGATAGAAATTGTGGCCACAGTGAGCAATCAAAGCCAGAGATCTGCCAAGGAAATTGACGTCATTTCAGGGAAATTCATGTGTATGCCTTCCAGACGCCATAAAAATTAACATTTTCATGCAAAGTACAACATATTTACCTTTTACGGAAACTACACAAAGCCAGCTAAAAGATGAGACCAAAATTTTAACGATCAAATAAAAACTGTGACCACAGTAAGAGATCGAAGCTGGAAATCTGCACGAAAAACGCACGTGGTCTAGAATCTCCTATTTCTATACCTCCTGCACGCTAGATAATTTGCCTAAAATATTTTCCGACCACCAAAATACTAGTTTGGGTTAAGCCTTTAAATTAAAAATTATAAAACCGGAATTCGCACGTTTAAGGGGAGAAAAATCCATTTAAAGTTTTAGGGAGGTGACACGTAAAAATTTGGAAATTTTTTGGCTTTAAACCACTAAAACTGCCCTTAAACTTTACCAAACTGCCACAAATTTATACTTTTTGAAAAGTTCAGACGCTAATCTATCTTTCAGTATCAAAATATTGCAAATCAGTTAGTAAACCTGGCCACAGGAATGCGATAAAGGGAAAAAGTTCCCAAAACCTGCCCCCCAAAAATATACTATCTCGCTTGTTATATCACTTAGGAAAGCCGTTTTTGTTTTGGTTTATTTCTTTTCACTCATATATCACTTATAAACAGTGAAAAGTTTTCTGCAAACTACTCATGACTTTTTATCAGACAAGTTTGATTTTTTCACTATATTCCTCTTTTAACCCTCCTAAAAAATAGTGTTCTTACGAAAAGTACTGCAAATTTGTGTTTGACGGAAAGAACAAACCGTTAGCTAAAAAATGACACCAAAATTTTAGTAATCGGATAGAAATTGTGGCCACAGTGAGCAATCAAAGCCAGAGATCTGCCAAGGAAATTGACGTCATTTCAGGGAAATTCATGTGTATGCTTTCCAGACGCCATAAAAATTAGTATTTTCATGCAAAGTACAACATATTTACCTTTTACGGAAACTACACAAAGCCAGCTAAAAGATGAGACCAAAATTTTAACGATCAAATAAAAACTGTGACCACAGTAAGAGATCGAAGCTGGAAATCTGCACGAAAAACGCACGTGGTCTAGAATCTCCTATTTCTATACCTCCTGCACGCTAGATAATTTGCCTAAAATATTTTCCGACCACCAAAATACTAGTTTGGGTTAAGCCTTTAAATTAAAAATTATAAAACCGGAATTCGCACGTTTAAGGGGAGAAAAATCCATTTAAAGTTTTAGGGAGGTGACACGTAAAAATTTGGAAATTTTTTGGCTTTAAACCACTAAAACTGCCCTTAAACTTTACCAAACTGCCACAAATTTATACTTTTTGAAAAGTTCAGACGCTAATCTATCTTTCAGTATCAAAATATTGCAAATCGGCTAGTAAACCTGGCCACAGGAATGCGATAAAGGGAAAAAGTTCCCAAAACCTGCCCCCCAAAAATATACTATCTCGCTTGTTATATCACTTAGGAAAGCCGTTTTTGTTTTGGTTTATTTCTTTTCACTCATTTATCACTTATAAACAGTGAAAAGTTTTCTGCAAACTACTCATGACTTTTTATGCAGACAAGTTTGATTTTTTCACTATATTCCTCTTTTAACCCTCCTAAAAACTAGTGTTCTTACGAAAAGTACTACAAATTTGTGTTTGGCGGTAAGAACAAACCGTTAGCTAAAAAATGACACCAAAATTTTAGTAATCGGATAGAAATTGTGGCCACAGTGAGCAATCAAAGCCAGAGATCTGCCAAGGAAATTGACGTCATTTCAGGGAAATTCATGTGTATGCCTTCCAGACGCCATAAAAATTAACATTTTCATGCAAAGTACAACATATTTACCTTTTACGGAAACTACACAAAGCCAGCTAAAAGATGAGACCAAAATTTTAACGATCAAATAAAAACTGTGGCCACAGTAAGAGATCGAAGCTGGAAATCTGCACAAAAAACGCACGTGGTCTAGAATCTCCTATTTCTATACCTCCTGCACGCTAGATAATTTGCCTAAAATATTTTCCGACCACCAAAATACTAGTTTGGGTTAAGCCTTTAAATTAAAAATTATAAAACCGGAATTCGCACGTTTAAGGGGAGAAAAATCCATTTAAAGTTTTAGGGAGGTGACACGTAAAAATTTGGAAATTTTTTGGCTTTAAACCACTAAAACTGCCCTTAAACTTTACCAAACTGCCACAAATTTATACTTTTTGAAAAGTTCAGACGCTAATCTATCTTTCAGTATCAAAATATTGCAAATCAGTTAGTAAACCTGGCCACAGGAATGCGATAAAGGGAAAAAGTTCCCAAAACCTGCCCCCCAAAATTATACTATCTCGCTTGTTATATCACTTAGGAAAGCCGTTTTTGTTTTGGTTTATTTCTTTTCACTCATATATCACTTATAAACAGTGAAAAGTTTTCTGCAAACTACTCATGACTTTTTATCAGACAAGTTTGATTTTTTCACTATATTCCTCTTTTAACCCTCCTAAAAAATAGTGTTCTTACGAAAAGTACTACAAATTTGTGTTTGACGGAAAGAACAAACCGTTAGCTAAAAAATGACACCAAAATTTTAGTAATCGGATAGAAATTGTGGCCACAGTGAGCAATCAAAGCCAGAGATCTGCCAAGGAAATTGACGTCATTTCAGGGAAATTCATGTGTATGCTTTCCAGACGCCATAAAAATTAGTATTTTCATGCAAAGTACAACATATTTACCTTTTACGGAAACTACACAAAGCCAGCTAAAAGATGAGACCAAAATTTTAACGATCAAATAAAAACTGTGGCCACAGTAAGAGATCGAAGCTGGAAATCTGCACGAAAAACGCACGTGGTCTAGACTCTCCTATTTCTATACCTCCTGCACGCTAGATAATTTGCCTAAAATATTTTCCGACCACCAAAATACTAGTTTGGGTTAAGCCTTTAAATTAAAAATTATAAAACCGGAATTCGCACGTTTAAGGGGAGAAAAATCCATTTAAAGTTTTAGGGAGGTGACACGTAAAAATTTGGAAATTTTTTGGCTTTAAACCACTAAAACTGCCCTTAAACTTTACCAAACTGCCACAAATTTATACTTTTTGAAAAGTTCAGACGCTAATCTATCTTTCAGTATCAAAATATTGCAAATCAGTTAGTAAACCTGGCCACAGGAATGCGATAAAGGGAAAAAGTTCCCAAAACCTGCCCCCCAAAAATATACTATCTCGCTTGTTATATCACTTAGGAAAGCCGTTTTTGTTTTGGTTTATTTCTTTTCACTCATATATCACTTATAAACAGTGAAAAGTTTCCTGCAAACTACTCATGACTTTTTATCAGACAAGTTTGATTTTTTCACTATATTCCTCTTTTAACCCTCCTAAAAAATAGTGTTCTTACGAAAAGTACTTTAAATTTGTGTTTGGCGGAAAGAACAAACCGTTAGCTAAAAAATGACACCAAAATTTTAGTAATCGGATAGAAATTGTGGCCACAGTGAGCAATCAAAGCCAGAGATCTGCCAAGGAAATTGACGTCATTTCAGGGAAATTCATGTGTATGCTTTCCAGACGCCATAAAAATTAGTATTTTCATGCAAAGTACAACATATTTACCTTTTACGGAAACTACACAAAGCCAGCTAAAAGATGAGACCAAAATTTTAACGATCAAATAAAAACTGTGGCCAGAGTAAGAGATCGAAGCTGGAAATCTGCACGAAAAACGCACGTGGTCTAGAATCTCCTATTTCTATACCTCCTGCACGCTAGATAATTTGCCTAAAATATTTTCCGACCACCAAAATACTAGTTTGGGTTAAACCTTTAAATTAAAAATTATAAAACCGGAATTCGCACGTTTAAGGGGAGAAAAATCCATTTAAAGTTTTAGGGAGGTGACACGTAAAAATTTGGAAATTTTTTGGCTTTAAACCACTAAAACTGCCCTTAAACTTTACCAAACTACCACAAATTTATACTTTTTGAAAAGTTCAGACGCTAATCTATCTTTCAGTATCAAAATATTGCAAATCGGCTAGTAAACCTGGCCACAGGAATGCGATAAAGGGAAAAAGTTCCCAAAACCTGCCCCCCAAAAATATACTATCTCGCTTGTTATATCACTTAGGAAAGCCGTTTTTGTTTTGGTTTATTTCTTTTCACTCATATATCACTTATAAACAGTGAAAAGTTTTCTGCAAACTACTCATGACTTTTTATGCAGACAAGTTTGATTTTTTCACTATATTCCTCTTTTAACCCTCCTAAAAACTAGTGTTCTTACGAAAAGTACTACAAATTTGTGTTTGGCGGAAAGAACGAACCGTTAGCTAAAAAATGACAGCAACATTTTAGTAATCGGATAGAAATTGTGGCCACAGTGAGCAATCAAAGCCAGAGATCTGCCAAGGAAATTGACGTCATTTCAGGGAAATTCATGTGTATGCCTTCCAGACGCCATAAAAATTAGTATTTTCATGCAAAGTACAACATATTTACCTTTTACGGAAACTACACAAAGCCAGCTAAAAGATGAGACCAAAATTATAACGATCAAATAAAAACTGTGGCCACAGTAAGAGATCGAAGCTGGAAATCTGCACGAAAAACGCACGTGGTCTAGAATCTCCTATTTCTATACCTCCTGCACGCTAGATAATTTGCCTAAAATATTTTCCGACCACCAAAATACTAGTTTGGGTTAAGCCTTTAAATTAAAAATTATAAAACCGGAATTCGCACGTTTAAGGGGAGAAAAATCCATTTAAAGTTTTAGGGAGGTGACACGTAAAAATTTGGAAATTTTTTGGCTTTAAACCACTAAAACTGCCCTTAAACTTTACCAAACTGCCACAAATTTATACTTTTTGAAAGGTTCAGACGCTAATCTATCTTTCAGTATCAAAATATTGCAAATCAGTTAGTAAACCTGGCCACAGGAATGCGATAAAGGGAAAAAGTTCCCAAAACCTGCCCCCCAAAAATATACTATCTCGCTTGTTATATCACTTAGGAAAGCCGTTTTTGTTTTGGTTTATTTCTTTTTACTCATATATCACTTATAAACAGTAAAAAGTTTTCTGCAAACTACTCATGACATTTTATGCAGACAAGTTTGATTTTTTCACTATATTCCTCTTTTAACCCTCCTAAAAACTAATGTTCTTACGAAAAGTACTACAAATTTGTGTTTGGCGGAAAGAACAAACCGTTAGCTAAAAAATGACACCAAAATTTTAGTAATCGGATAGAAATTGTGGCCACAGTGAGCAATCAAAGCCAGAGATCTGCCAAGGAAATTGACGTCATTTCAGGGAAATTCATGTGTATGCCTTCCAGGCGCCATAAAAATTAACATTTTCATGCAAAGTACAACATATTTACCTTTTACGGAAACTACATAAAGCCAGCTAAAAGATGAGACCAAAATTTTAACGATCAAATAAAAACTGTGGCCACAGTAAGAGATCGAAGCTGGAAATCTGCACGAAAAACGCACGTGGTCTAGAATCTCCTATTTCTATACCTCCTGCACGCTAGATAATTTGCCTAAAATATTTTCCGACCACCAAAATACTAGTTTGGGTTAAGCCTTTAAATTAAAAATTATAAAACCGGAATTCGCACGTTTAAGGGGAGAAAAATCCATTTAAAGTTTTAGGGAGGTGACACGTAAAAATTTGGAAATTTTTTGGCTTTAAACCACTAAAACTGCCCTTAAACTTTACCAAACTGCCACAAATTTATACTTTTTGAAAAGTTCAGACGCTAATCTATCTTTCAGTATCAAAATATTGCAAATCAGTTAGTAAACCTGGCCACAGGAATGCGATAAAGGGAAAAAGTTCCCAAAACCTGCCCCCCAAAAATATACTATCTCGCTTGTTATATCACTTAGGAAAGCCGTTTTTGTTTTGGTTTATTTCTTTTCACTCATATATCACTTATAAACAGTGAAAAGTTTTCTGCAAACTACTCATGACTTTTTATCAGACAAGTTTGATTTTTTCACTATATTCCTCTTTTAACCCTCCTAAAAAATAGTGTTCTTACGAAAAGTACTACAAATTTGTGTTTGACGGAAAGAACAAACCGTTAGCTAAAAAATGACACCAAAATTTTAGTAATCGGATAGAAATTGTGGCCACAGTGAGCAATCAAAGCCAGAGATCTGCCAAGGAAATTGACGTCATTTCAGGGAAATTCATGTGTATGCTTTCCAGACGCCATAAAAATTAGTATTTTCATGCAAAGTACAACATATTTACCTTTTACGGAAACTACACAAAGCCAGCTAAAAGATGAGACCAAAATTTTAACGATCAAATAAAAACTGTGACCACAGTAAGAGATCGAAGCTGGAAATCTGCACGAAAAACGCACGTGGTCTAGAATCTCCTATTTCTATACCTCCTGCACGCTAGATAATTTGCCTAAAATATTTTCCGACCACCAAAATACTAGTTTGGGTTAAGCCTTTAAATTAAAAATTATAAAACCGGAATTCGCACGTTTAAGGGGAGAAAAATCCATTTAAAGTTTTAGGGAGGTGACACGTAAAAATTTGGAAATTTTTTGGCTTTAAACCACTAAAACTGCCCTTAAACTTTACCAAACTGCCACAAATTTATACTTTTTGAAAAGTTCAGACGCTAATCTATCTTTCAGTATCAAAATATTGCAAATCGGCTAGTAAACCTGGCCACAGGAATGCGATAAAGGGAAAAAGTTCCCAAAACCTGCCCCCCAAAAATATACTATCTCGCTTGTTATATCACTTAGGAAAGCCGTTTTTGTTTTGGTTTATTTCTTTTCACTCATTTATCACTTATAAACAGTGAAAAGTTTTCTGCAAACTACTCATGACTTTTTATGCAGACAAGTTTGATTTTTTCACTATATTCCTCTTTTAACCCTCCTAAAAACTAGTGTTCTTACGAAAAGTACTACAAATTTGTGTTTGGCGGTAAGAACAAACCGTTAGCTAAAAAATGACACCAAAATTTTAGTAATCGGATAGAAATTGTGGCCACAGTGAGCAATCAAAGCCAGAGATCTGCCAAGGAAATTGACGTCATTTCAGGGAAATTCATGTGTATGCCTTCCAGACGCCATAAAAATTAACATTTTCATGCAAAGTACAACATATTTACCTTTTACGGAAACTACACAAAGCCAGCTAAAAGATGAGACCAAAATTTTAACGATCAAATAAAAACTGTGGCCACAGTAAGAGATCGAAGCTGGAAATCTGCACAAAAAACGCACGTGGTCTAGAATCTCCTATTTCTATACCTCCTGCACGCTAGATAATTTGCCTAAAATATTTTCCGACCACCAAAATACTAGTTTGGGTTAAGCCTTTAAATTAAAAATTATAAAACCGGAATTCGCACGTTTAAGGGGAGAAAAATCCATTTAAAGTTTTAGGGAGGTGACACGTAAAAATTTGGAAATTTTTTGGCTTTAAACCACTAAAACTGCCCTTAAACTTTACCAAACTGCCACAAATTTATACTTTTTGAAAGGTTCAGACGCTAATCTATCTTTCAGTATCAAAATATTGCAAATCAGTTAGTAAACCTGGCCACAGGAATGCGATAAAGGGAAAAAGTTCCCAAAACCTGCCCCCCAAAATTATACTATCTCGCTTGTTATATCACTTAGGAAAGCCGTTTTTGTTTTGGTTTATTTCTTTTCACTCATATATCACTTATAAACAGTGAAAAGTTTTCTGCAAACTACTCATGACTTTTTATCAGACAAGTTTGATTTTTTCACTATATTCCTCTTTTAACCCTCCTAAAAAATAGTGTTCTTACGAAAAGTACTACAAATTTGTGTTTGACGGAAAGAACAAACCGTTAGCTAAAAAATGACACCAAAATTTTAGTAATCGGATAGAAATTGTGGCCACAGTGAGCAATCAAAGCCAGAGATCTGCCAAGGAAATTGACGTCATTTCAGGGAAATTCATGTGTATGCTTTCCAGACGCCATAAAAATTAGTATTTTCATGCAAAGTACAACATATTTACCTTTTACGGAAACTACACAAAGCCAGCTAAAAGATGAGACCAAAATTTTAACGATCAAATAAAAACTGTGGCCACAGTAAGAGATCGAAGCTGGAAATCTGCACGAAAAACGCACGTGGTCTAGAATCTCCTATTTCTATACCTCCTGCACGCTAGATAATTTGCCTAAAATATTTTCCGACCACCAAAATACTAGTTTGGGTTAAGCCTTTCAATTAAAAATTATAAAACCGGAATTCGCACGTTTAAGGGGAGAAAAATCCATTTAAAGTTTTAGGGAGGTGACACGTAAAAATTTGGAAATTTTTTGGCTTTAAACCACTAAAACTGCCCTTAAACTTTACCAAACTGCCACAAATTTATACTTTTTGAAAAGTTCAGACGCTAATCTATCTTTCAGTATCAAAATATTGCAAATCGGCTAGTAAACCTGGCCACAGGAATGCGATAAAGGGAAAAAGTTCCCAAAACCTGCCCCCCAAAAATATACTATCTCGCTTGTTATATCACTTAGGAAAGCCGTTTTTGTTTTGGTTTATTTCTTTTCACTCATATATCACTTATAAACAGTAAAAAGTTTTCTGCAAACTACTCATGACATTTTATGCAGACAAGTTTGATTTTTTCACTTTATTCCTCTTTTAACCCTCCTAAAAACTAGTGTTCTTACGAAAAGTACTACAAATTTGTGTTTGGCGGAAAGAACAAACCGTTAGCTAAAAAATGACACCAAAATTTTAGTAATCGGATAGAAATTGTGGCCACAGTGAGCAATCAAAGCCAGAGATCTGCCAAGGAAATTGACGTCATTTCAGGGAAATTCATGTGTATGCCTTCCAGACGCCATAAAAATTAACATTTTCATGCAAAGTACAACATATTTACCTTTTACGGAAACTACACAAAGCCAGCTAAAAGATGAGACCAAAATTTTAACGATCAAATAAAAACTGTGGCCACAGTAAGAGATCGAAGCTGGAAATCTGCACGAAAAACGCACGTGGTCTAGAATCTCCTATTTCTATACCTCCTGCACGCTAGATAATTTGCCTAAAATATTTTCCGACCACCAAAATACTAGTTCGGGTTAAGCCTTTAAATTAAAAATTATAAAACCGGAATTCGCACGTTTAAGGGGAGAAAAATCCATTTAAAGTTTTAGGGAGGTGACACGTAAAAATTTGGAAATTTTTTGGCTTTAAACCACTAAAACTGCCCTTAAACTTTACCAAACTGCCGCAAATTTATACTTTTTGAAAGGTTCAGACGCTAATCTATCTTTCAGTATCAAAATATTGCAAATCAGTTAGTAAACCTGGCCACAGGAATGCGATAAAGGGAAAAAGTTCCCAAAACCTGCCCCCCAAAATTATACTATCTCGCTTGTTATATCACTTAGGAAAGCCGTTTTTGTTTTGGTTTATTTCTTTTCACTCATATATCACTTATAAACAGTGAAAAGTTTTCTGCAAACTACTCATGACTTTTTATCAGACAAGTTTGATTTTTTCACTATATTCCTCTTTTAACCCTCCTAAAAAATAGTGTTCTTACGAAAAGTACTACAAATTTGTGTTTGACGGAAAGAACAAACCGTTAGCTAAAAAATGACACCAAAATTTTAGTAATCGGATAGAAATTGTGGCCACAGTGAGCAATCAAAGCCAGAGATCTGCCAAGGAAATTGACGTCATTTCAGGGAAATTCATGTGTATGCCTTCCAGACGCCATAAAAATTAGTATTTTCATGCAAAGTACAACATATTTACCTTTTACGGAAACTACACAAAGCCAGCTAAAAGATGAGACCAAAATTTTAACGATCAAATAAAAACTGTGGCCACAGTAAGAGATCGAAGCTGGAAATCTGCACGAAAAACGCACGTGGTCTAGAATCTCCTATTTCTATACCTCCTGCACGCTAGATAATTTGCCTAAAATATTTTCCGACCACCAAAATACTAGTTTGGGTTAAGCCTTTAAATTAAAAATTATAAAACCGGAATTCGCACGTTTAAGGGGAGAAAAATCCATTTAAAGTTTTAGGGAGGTGACACGTAAAAATTTGGAAATTTTTTGGCTTTAAACCACTAAAACTGCCCTTAAACTTTACCAAACTGCCACAAATTTATACTTTTTGAAAAGTTCAGACGCTAATCTATCTTTCAGTATCAAAATATTGCAAATCGGCTAGTAAACCTGGCCACAGGAATGCGATAAAGGGAAAAAGTTCCCAAAACCTGCCCCCCAAAAATATACTATCTCGCTTGTTATATCACTTAGGAAAGCCGTTTTTGTTTTGGTTTATTTCTTTTCACTCATTTATCACTTATAAACAGTGAAAAGTTTTCTGCAAACTACTCATGACTTTTTATGCAGACAAGTTTGATTTTTTCACTATATTCCTCTTTTAACCCTCCTAAAAACTAGTGTTCTTACGAAAAGTACTACAAATTTGTGTTTGGCGGTAAGAACAAACCGTTAGCTAAAAAATGACACCAAAATTTTAGTAATCGGATAGAAATTGTGGCCACAGTGAGCAATCAAAGCCAGAGATCTGCCAAGGAAATTGACGTCATTTCAGGGAAATTCATGTGTATGCCTTCCAGACGCCATAAAAATTAACATTTTCATGCAAAGTACAACATATTTACCTTTTACGGAAACTACACAAAGCCAGCTAAAAGATGAGACCAAAATTTTAACGATCAAATAAAAACTGTGGCCACAGTAAGAGATCGAAGCTGGAAATCTGCACAAAAAACGCACGTGGTCTAGAATCTCCTATTTCTATACCTCCTGCACGCTAGATAATTTGCCTAAAATATTTTCCGACCACCAAAATACTAGTTTGGGTTAAGCCTTTAAATTAAAAATTATAAAACCGGAATTCGCACGTTTAAGGGGAGAAAAATCCATTTAAAGTTTTAGGGAGGTGACACGTAAAAATTTGGAAATTTTTTGGCTTTAAACCACTAAAACTGCCCTTAAACTTTACCAAACTGCCACAAATTTATACTTTTTGAAAGGTTCAGACGCTAATCTATCTTTCAGTATCAAAATATTGCAAATCAGTTAGTAAACCTGGCCACAGGAATGCGATAAAGGGAAAAAGTTCCCAAAACCTGCCCCCCAAAATTATACTATCTCGCTTGTTATATCACTTAGGAAAGCCGTTTTTGTTTTGGTTTATTTCTTTTCACTCATATATCACTTATAAACAGTGAAAAGTTTTCTGCAAACTACTCATGACTTTTTATCAGACAAGTTTGATTTTTTCACTATATTCCTCTTTTAACCCTCCTAAAAAATAGTGTTCTTACGAAAAGTACTACAAATTTGTGTTTGACGGAAAGAACAAACCGTTAGCTAAAAAATGACACCAAAATTTTAGTAATCGGATAGAAATTGTGGCCACAGTGAGCAATCAAAGCCAGAGATCTGCCAAGGAAATTGACGTCATTTCAGGGAAATTCATGTGTATGCTTTCCAGACGCCATAAAAATTAGTATTTTCATGCAAAGTACAACATATTTACCTTTTACGGAAACTACACAAAGCCAGCTAAAAGATGAGACCAAAATTTTAACGATCAAATAAAAACTGTGGCCACAGTAAGAGATCGAAGCTGGAAATCTGCACGAAAAACGCACGTGGTCTAGAATCTCCTATTTCTATACCTCCTGCACGCTAGATAATTTGCCTAAAATATTTTCCGACCACCAAAATACTAGTTTGGGTTAAGCCTTTCAATTAAAAATTATAAAACCGGAATTCGCACGTTTAAGGGGAGAAAAATCCATTTAAAGTTTTAGGGAGGTGACACGTAAAAATTTGGAAATTTTTTGGCTTTAAACCACTAAAACTGCCCTTAAACTTTACCAAACTGCCACAAATTTATACTTTTTGAAAAGTTCAGACGCTAATCTATCTTTCAGTATCAAAATATTGCAAATCGGCTAGTAAACCTGGCCACAGGAATGCGATAAAGGGAAAAAGTTCCCAAAACCTGCCCCCCAAAAATATACTATCTCGCTTGTTATATCACTTAGGAAAGCCGTTTTTGTTTTGGTTTATTTCTTTTCACTCATATATCACTTATAAACAGTAAAAAGTTTTCTGCAAACTACTCATGACATTTTATGCAGACAAGTTTGATTTTTTCACTTTATTCCTCTTTTAACCCTCCTAAAAACTAGTGTTCTTACGAAAAGTACTACAAATTTGTGTTTGGCGGAAAGAACAAACCGTTAGCTAAAAAATGACACCAAAATTTTAGTAATCGGATAGAAATTGTGGCCACAGTGAGCAATCAAAGCCAGAGATCTGCCAAGGAAATTGACGTCATTTCAGGGAAATTCATGTGTATGCCTTCCAGACGCCATAAAAATTAACATTTTCATGCAAAGTACAACATATTTACCTTTTACGGAAACTACACAAAGCCAGCTAAAAGATGAGACCAAAATTTTAACGATCAAATAAAAACTGTGGCCACAGTAAGAGATCGAAGCTGGAAATCTGCACGAAAAACGCACGTGGTCTAGAATCTCCTATTTCTATACCTCCTGCACGCTAGATAATTTGCCTAAAATATTTTCCGACCACCAAAATACTAGTTCGGGTTAAGCCTTTAAATTAAAAATTATAAAACCGGAATTCGCACGTTTAAGGGGAGAAAAATCCATTTAAAGTTTTAGGGAGGTGACACGTAAAAATTTGGAAATTTTTTGGCTTTAAACCACTAAAACTGCCCTTAAACTTTACCAAACTGCCGCAAATTTATACTTTTTGAAAGGTTCAGACGCTAATCTATCTTTCAGTATCAAAATATTGCAAATCAGTTAGTAAACCTGGCCACAGGAATGCGATAAAGGGAAAAAGTTCCCAAAACCTGCCCCCCAAAATTATACTATCTCGCTTGTTATATCACTTAGGAAAGCCGTTTTTGTTTTGGTTTATTTCTTTTCACTCATATATCACTTATAAACAGTGAAAAGTTTTCTGCAAACTACTCATGACTTTTTATCAGACAAGTTTGATTTTTTCACTATATTCCTCTTTTAACCCTCCTAAAAAATAGTGTTCTTACGAAAAGTACTACAAATTTGTGTTTGACGGAAAGAACAAACCGTTAGCTAAAAAATGACACCAAAATTTTAGTAATCGGATAGAAATTGTGGCCACAGTGAGCAATCAAAGCCAGAGATCTGCCAAGGAAATTGACGTCATTTCAGGGAAATTCATGTGTATGCCTTCCAGACGCCATAAAAATTAGTATTTTCATGCAAAGTACAACATATTTACCTTTTACGGAAACTACACAAAGCCAGCTAAAAGATGAGACCAAAATTTTAACGATCAAATAAAAACTGTGGCCACAGTAAGAGATCGAAGCTGGAAATCTGCACGAAAAACGCACGTGGTCTAGAATCTCCTATTTCTATACCTCCTGCACGCTAGATAATTTGCCTAAAATATTTTCCGACCACCAAAATACTAGTTTGGGTTAAGCCTTTAAATTAAAAATTATAAAACCGGAATTCGCACGTTTAAGGGGAGAAAAATCCATTTAAAGTTTTAGGGAGGTGACACGTAAAAATTTGGAAATTTTTTGGCTTTAAACCACTAAAACTGCCCTTAAACTTTACCAAACTGCCACAAATTTATACTTTTTGAAAAGTTCAGACGCTAATCTATCTTTCAGTATCAAAATATTGCAAATCGGCTAGTAAACCTGGCCACAGGAATGCGATAAAGGGAAAAAGTTCCCAAAACCTGCCCCCCAAAATTATACTATCTCGCTTGTTATATCACTTAGGAAAGCCGTTTTTTGTTTTGGTTTATTTCTTTTTACTCATATATCACTTATAAACAGTGAAAAGTTTTCTGCAAACTACTCATGACTTTTTATGCAGACAAGTTTGATTTTTTCACTATATTCCTCTTTTAACCCTCCTAAAAACTAGTGTTCTTACGAAAAGTACTACAAATTTGTGTTTGGCGGTAAGAACAAACCGTTAGCTAAAAAATGACACCAAAATTTTAGTAATCGGATAGAAATTGTGGCCACAGTGAGCAATCAAAGCCAGAGATCTGCCAAGGAAATTGACGTCATTTCAGGGAAATTCATGTGTATGCCTTCCAGACGCCATAAAAATTAACATTTTCATGCAAAGTACAACATATTTACCTTTTACGGAAACTACACAAAGCCAGCTAAAAGATGAGACCAAAATTTTAACGATCAAATAAAAACTGTGGCCACAGTAAGAGATCGAAGCTGGAAATCTGCACGAAAAACGCACGTGGTCTAGAATCTCCTATTTCTATACCTCCTGCACGCTAGATAATTTGCCTAAAATATTTTCCGACCACCAAAATACTAGTTTGGGTTAAGCCTTTAAATTAAAAATTATAAAACCGGAATTCGCACGTTTAAGGGGAGAAAAATCCATTTAAAGTTTTAGGGAGGTGACACGTAAAAATTTGGAAATTTTTTGGCTTTAAACCACTAAAACTGCCCTTAAACTTTACCAAACTGCCACAAATTTATACTTTTTGAAAGGTTCAGACGCTAATCTATCTTTCAGTATCAAAATATTGCAAATCAGTTAGTAAACCTGGCCACAGGAATGCGATAAAGGGAAAAAGTTCCCAAAACCTGCCCCCCAAAATTATACTATCTCGCTTGTTATATCACTTAGGAAAGCCGTTTTTGTTTTGGTTTATTTCTTTTCACTCATATATCACTTATAAACAGTGAAAAGTTTTCTGCAAACTACTCATGACTTTTTATCAGACAAGTTTGATTTTTTCACTATATTCCTCTTTTAACCCTCCTAAAAAATAGTGTTCTTACGAAAAGTACTACAAATTTGTGTTTGACGGAAAGAACAAACCGTTAGCTAAAAAATGACACCAAAATTTTAGTAATCGGATAGAAATTGTGGCCACAGTGAGCAATCAAAGCCAGAGATCTGCCAAGGAAATTGACGTCATTTCAGGGAAATTCATGTGTATGCTTTCCAGACGCCATAAAAATTAGTATTTTCATGCAAAGTACAACATATTTACCTTTTACGGAAACTACACAAAGCCAGCTAAAAGATGAGACCAAAATTTTAACGATCAAATAAAAACTGTGGCCACAGTAAGAGATCGAAGCTGGAAATCTGCACGAAAAACGCACGTGGTCTAGAATCTCCTATTTCTATACCTCCTGCACGCTAGATAATTTGCCTAAAATATTTTCCGACCACCAAAATACTAGTTTGGGTTAAGCCTTTCAATTAAAAATTATAAAACCGGAATTCGCACGTTTAAGGGGAGAAAAATCCATTTAAAGTTTTAGGGAGGTGACACGTAAAAATTTGGAAATTTTTTGGCTTTAAACCACTAAAACTGCCCTTAAACTTTACCAAACTGCCACAAATTTATACTTTTTGAAAGGTTCAGACGCTAATCTATCTTTCAGTATCAAAATATTGCAAATCGGCTAGTAAACCTGGCCACAGGAATGCGATAAAGGGAAAAAGTTCCCAAAACCTGCCCCCCAAAAATATACTATCTCGCTTGTTATATCACTTAGGAAAGCCGTTTTTGTTTTGGTTTATTTCTTTTCACTCATATATCACTTATAAACAGTGAAAAGTTTTCTGCAAACTACTCATGACTTTTTATGCAGACAAGTTTGATTTTTTCACTATATTCCTCTTTTAACCCTCCTAAAAACTAGTGTTCTTACGAAAAGTACTACAGATTTATGTTTGGCGGTAAGAACAAACCGTTAGCTAAAAAATGACACCAACATTTTAGTAATCGGATAGAAATTGTGGCCACAGTGAGCAATCAAAGCCAGAGATCTGCCAAGGAAATTGACGTCATTTCAGGGAAATTCATGTGTATGCCTTCCAGACGCCATAAAAATTAACATTTTCATGCAAAGTACAACATATTTACCTTTTACGGAAACTACACAAAGCCAGCTAAAAGATGAGACCAAAATTTTAACGATCAAATAAAAACTGTGGCCACAGTAAGAGATCGAAGCTGGAAATCTGCACGAAAAACGCACGTGGTCTAGAATCTCCTATTTCTATACCTCCTGCACGCTAGATAATTTGCCTAAAATATTTTCCGACCACCAAAATACTAGTATGGGTTAAGCCTTTAAATTAAAAATTATAAAACCGGAATTCGCACGTTTAAGGGGAGAAAAATCCATTTAAAGTTTTAGGGAGGTGACACGTAAAAATTTGGAAATTTTTTGGCTTTAAACCACTAAAACTGCCCTTAAACTTTACCAAACTGCCACAAATTTATTTTTTTTGAAAAGTTCAGACGCTAATCTATCTTTCAGTATCAAAATGTTGCAAATCAGTTAGTAAACCTGGCCCCAGGAATGCGATAAAGGGAAAAAGTTCCCAAAACCTGCCCCCCAAAAATATACTATCTCGCTTGTTATATCACTTAGGAAAGCCGTTTTTGTTTTGGTTTATTTCTTTTCACTCATATATCACTTATAAATAGCTAAAAGTTTTCTGCAAACTACTCATGACTTTTTATCAGACAAGTTTGATTTTTTCACTATATTCCTCTTTTAACCCTCCTAAAAAATAGTGTTCTTACGAAAAGTACTACAAATTTGTGTTTGACGGAAAGAACAAACCGTTAGCTAAAAAATGACACCAAAATTTTAGTAATCGGATAGAAATTGTGGCCACAGTGAGCAATCAAAGCCAGAGATCTGCCAAGGAAATTGACGTCATTTCAGGGAAATTCATGTGTATGCTTTCCAGACGCCATAAAAATTAGTATTTTCATGCAAAGTACAACATATTTACCTTTCACGGAAACTACACAAAGCCAGCTAAAAGATGAGACCAAAATTTTAACGATCAAATAAAAACTGTGGCCACAGTAAGAGATCGAAGCTGGAAATCTGCACGAAAAACGCACGTGGTCTAGAATCTCCTATTTCTATACCTCCTGCACGCTAGATAATTTGCCTAAAATATTTTCCGACCACCAGAATACTAGTTTGGGTTAAGCCTTTAAATTAAAAATTATAAAACCGGAATTCGCACGTTTAAGGGGAGAAAAATCCATTTAAAGTTTTAGGGAGGTGACACGTAAAAATTTGGAAATTTTTTGGCTTTAAACCACTAAAACTGCCCTTAAACTTTACCAAACTGCCACAAATTTATACTTTTTGAAAAGTTCAGACGCTAATCTATCTTTCAGTATCAAAATATTGCAAATCGGCTAGTAAACCTGGCCACAGGAATGCGATAAAGGGAAAAAGTTCCTAAAACCTGCCCCCCAAAAATATACTATCTCGCTTGTTATATCACTTAGGAAAGCCGTTTTTGTTTTGGTTTATTTCTTTTCACTCATATATCACTTATAAACAGTGAAAAGTTTTCTGCAAACTACTCATGACTTTTTATGCAGACAAGTTTGATTTTTTCACTATATTCCTCTTTTAACCCTCCTAAAAACTAGTGTTCTTACGAAAAGTACTACAAATTTGTGTTTGGCGGTAAGAACAAACCGTTAGCTTAAAAAATGACACCAACATTTTAGTAATCGGATAGAAATTGTGGCCACAGTGAGCAATCAAAGCCAGAGATCTGCCAAGGAAATTGACGTCATTTCAGGGAAATTCATGTGTGTGCCTTCCAGACGCCATAAAAATTAACATTTTCATGCAAAGTACAACATATTTACCTTTTACGGAAACTACACAAAGCCAGCTAAAAGATGAGACCAAAATTTTAACGATCAAATAAAAACTGTGGCCACAGTAAGAGATCGAAGCTGGAAATCTGCACGAAAAACGCACGTGGTCTAGAATCTCCTATTTCTATACCTCCTGCACGCTAGATAATTTGCCTAAAATATTTTCCGACCACCAAAATACTAGTTTGGGTTAAGCCTTTAAATTAAAAATTATAAAACCGGAATTCGCACGTTTAAGGGGAGAAAAATCCATTTAAAGTTTTAGGGAGGTGACACGTAAAAATTTGGAAATTTTTTGGCTTTAAACCACTAAAACTGCCCTTAAACTTTACCAAACTGCCACAAATTTGAGTTTTTTGAAAGGTTCAGACGCTAATCTATCTTTCAGTATCAAAATATTGCAAATCAGTTAGTAAACCTGGCCACAGGAATGCGATAAAGGGAAAAAGTTCCCAAAACCTGCCCCCCAAAAATATACTTTCTCGCTTGTTATATCACTTAGGAAAGCCGTTTTTGTTTTGGTTTATTTCTTTTCACTCATATATCACTTATAAACAGTGAAAAGTTTTCTGCAAACTACTCATGACTTTTTATCAGACAAGTTTGATTTTTTCACTATATTCCTCTTTTAACCCTCCTAAAAAATAGTGTTCTTACGAAAAGTACTACAAATTTGTGTTTGACGGAAAGAACAAACCGTTAGCTAAAAAATGACACCAAAATTTTAGTAATCGGATAGAAATTGTGGCCACAGTGAGCAATCAAAGCCAGAGATCTGCCAAGGAAATTGACGTCATTTCAGGGAAATTCATGTGTATGCTTTCCAGACGCCATAAAAATTAGTATTTTCATGCAAAGTACAACATATTTACCTTTCACGGAAACTACACAAAGCCAGCTAAAAGATGAGACCAAAATTTTAACGATCAAATAAAAACTGTGGCCACAGTAAGAGATCGAAGCTGGAAATCTGCACGAAAAACGCACGTGGTCTAGAATCTCCTATTTCTATACCTCCTGCACGCTAGATAATTTGCCTAAAATATTTTCCGACCACCAGAATACTAGTTTGGGTTAAGCCTTTAAATTAAAAATTATAAAACCGGAATTCGCACGTTTAAGGGGAGAAAAATCCATTTAAAGTTTTAGGGAGGTGACACGTAAAAATTTGGAAATTTTTTGGCTTTAAACCACTAAAACTGCCCTTAAACTTTACCAAACTGCCACAAATTTATACTTTTTGAAAAGTTCAGACGCTAATCTATCTTTCAGTATCAAAATATTGCAAATCGGCTAGTAAACCTGGCCACAGGAATGCGATAAAGGGAAAAAGTTCCCAAAACCTGCCCCCCAAAAATATACTATCTCGCTTGTTATATCACTTAGGAAAGCCGTTTTTGTTTTGGTTTATTTCTTTTCACTCATATATCACTTATAAACAGTGAAAAGTTTTCTGCAAACTACTCATGACTTTTTATGCAGACAAGTTTGATTTTTTCACTATATTCCTCTTTTAACCCTCCTAAAAACTAGTGTTCTTACGAAAAGTACTACAAATTTGTGTTTGGCGGTAAGAACAAACCGTTAGCTTAAAAAATGACACCAACATTTTAGTAATCGGATAGAAATTGTGGCCACAGTGAGCAATCAAAGCCAGAGATCTGCCAAGGAAATTGACGTCATTTCAGGGAAATTCATGTGTGTGCCTTCCAGACGCCATAAAAATTAACATTTTCATGCAAAGTACAACATATTTACCTTTTACGGAAACTACACAAAGCCAGCTAAAAGATGAGACCAAAATTTTAACGATCAAATAAAAACTGTGGCCACAGTAAGAGATCGAAGCTGGAAATCTGCACGAAAAACGCACGTGGTCTAGAATCTCCTATTTCTATACCTCCTGCACGCTAGATAATTTGCCTAAAATATTTTCCGACCACCAAAATACTAGTTTGGGTTAAGCCTTTAAATTAAAAATTATAAAACCGGAATTCGCACGTTTAAGGGGAGAAAAATCCATTTAAAGTTTTAGGGAGGTGACACGTAAAAATTTGGAAATTTTTTGGCTTTAAACCACTAAAACTGCCCTTAAACTTTACCAAACTGCCACAAATTTATACTTTTTGAAAGGTTCAGACGCTAATCTATCTTTCAGTATCAAAATATTGCAAATCAGTTAGTAAACCTGGCCACAGGAATGCGATAAAGGGAAAAAGTTCCCAAAACCTGCCCCCCAAAAATATACTATCTCGCTTGTTATATCACTTAGGAAAGCCGTTTTTGTTTTGGTTTATTTCTTTTCACTCATATATCACTTATAAACAGTAAAAAGTTTTCTGCAAACTACTCATGACATTTTATGCAGACAAGTTTGATTTTTTCACTATATTCCTCTTTTAACCCTCCTAAAAACTAGTGTTCTTACGAAAAGTACTACAAATTTGTGTTTGGCGGAAAGAACAAACCGTTAGCTAAAAAATGACACCAAAATTTTAGTAATCGGATAGAAATTGTGGCCACAGTGAGCAATCAAAGCCAGAGATCTGCCAAGGAAATTGACGTCATTTCAGGGAAATTCATGTGTATGCCTTCCAGACGCCATAAAAATTAGTATTTTCATGCAAAGTACAACATATTTACCTTTTACGGAAACTACACAAAGCCAGCTAAAAGATGAGACCAAAATTTTAACGATCAAATAAAAACTGTGGCCACAGTAAGAGATCGAAGCTGGAAATCTGCACGAAAAACGCACGTGGTCTAGAATCTCCTATTTCTATACCTCCTGCACGCTAGATAATTTGCCTAAAATATTTTCCGACCACCAAAATACTAGTTTGGGTTAAGCCTTTAAATTAAAAATTATAAAACCGGAATTCGCACGTTTAAGGGGAGAAAAATCCATTTAAAGTTTTAGGGAGGTGACACGTAAAAATTTGGAAATTTTTTGGCTTTAAACCACTAAAACTGCCCTTAAGCTTTACCAAACTGCCACAAATTTATACTTTTTGAAAGGTTCAGACGCTAATCTATCTTTCAGTATCAAAATATTGCAAATCAGTTAGTAAACCTGGCCACAGGAATGCGATAAAGGGAAAAAGTTCCCAAAACCTGCCCCCCAAAAATATACTATCTCGCTTGTTATATCACTTAGGAAAGCCGTTTTTGTTTTGGTTTATTTCTTATCACTCATATATCACTTATAAACAGTAAAAAGTTTTCTGCAAACTACTCATGACATTTTATGCAGACAAGTTTGATTTTTTCACTTTATTCCTCTTTTAACCCTCCTAAAAACTAGTGTTCTTACGAAAAGTACTACAAATTTGTGTTTGGCGGAAAGAACAAACCGTTAGCTAAAAAATGACACCAAAATTTTAGTAATCGGATAGAAATTGTGGCCACAGTGAGCAATCAAAGCCAGAGATCTGCCAAGGAAATTGACGTCATTTCAGGGAAATTCATGTGTATGCCTTCCAGACGCCATAAAAATTAGTATTTTCATGCAAAGTACAACATATTTACCTTTTACGGAAACTACACAAAGCCAGCTAAAAGATGAGACCAAAATTTTAACGATCAAATAAAAACTGTGGCCACAGTAAGAGATCGAAGCTGGAAATCTGCACGAAAAACGCACGTGGTCTAGAATCTCCTATTTCTATACCTCCTGCACGCTAGATAATTTGCCTAAAATATTTTCCGACCACCAAAATACTAGTTTGGGTTAAGCCTTTAAATTAAAAATTATAAAACCGGAATTCGCACGTTTAAGGGGAGAAAAATCCATTTAAAGTTTTAGGGAGGTGACACGTAAAAATTTGGAAATTTTTTGGCTTTAAACCACTAAAACTGCCCTTAAACTTTACCAAACTGCCACAAATTTATACTTTTTGAAAAGTTCAGACGCTAATCTATCTTTCAGTATCAAAATATTGCAAATCAGTTAGTAAACCTGGCCACAGGAATGCGATAAAGGGAAAAAGTTCCCAAAACCTGCCCCCCAAAAATATACTATCTCGCTTGTTATATCACTTAGGAAAGCCGTTTTTGTTTTGGTTTGTTTCTTTTCACTCATATATCACTTATAAACAGTGAAAAGTTTTCTGCAAACTACTCATGACTTTTTATCAGACAAGTTTGATTTTTTCACTATATTCCTCTTTTAACCCTCCTAAAAAATAGTGTTCTTACGAAAAGTACTACAAATTTGTGTTTGACGGAAAGAACAAACCGTTAGCTAAAAAATGACACCAAAATTTTAGTAATCGGATAGAAATTGTGGCCACAGTGAGCAATCAAAGCCAGAGATCTGCCAAGGAAATTGACGTCATTTCAGGGAAATTCATGTGTATGCCTTCCAGACGCCATAAAAATTAGTATTTTCATGCAAAGTACAACATATTTACCTTTTACGGAAACTACACAAAGCCAGCTAAAAGATGAGATGAAAATTTTAACGATCAAATAAAAACTGTGGCCACAGTAAGAGATCGAAGCTGGAAATCTGCACGAAAAACGCACGTGGTCTAGAATCTCCTATTTCTATACCTCCTGCACGCTAGATAATTTGCCTAAAATATTTTCCGACCACCAAAATACTAGTTTGGGTTAAGCCTTTAAATTAAAAATTAAAAACCGGAATTCGCACGTTTAAGGGGAGAAAAATCCATTTAAAGTTTTAGGGAGGTTTTTGTTTTGGTTTATTTCTTTTCACTCATATATCACTTATAAACAGTAAAAAGTTTTCTGCAAACTACTCATGACATTTTATGCAGACAAGTTTGATTTTTTCACTTTATTCCTCTTTTAACCCTCCTAAAAACTAGTGTTCTTACGAAAAGTACTACAAATTTGTGTTTGGCGGAAAGAACAAACTGTTAGCTAAAAAATGACACCAAAATTTTAGTAATCGGATAGAAATTGTGGCCACAGTGAGCAATCAAAGCCAGAGATCTGCCAAGGAAATTGACGTCATTTCAGGGAAATTCATGTGTATGCCTTCCAGACGCCATAAAAATTAGTATTTTCATGCAAAGTACAACATATTTACCTTTTACGGAAACTACACAAAGCCAGCTAAAAGATGAGACCAAAATTTTAATGATCAAATAAAAACTGTGGCCACAGTAAGAGATCGAAGCTGGAAATCTGCACGAAAAACGCACGTGGTCTAGAATCTCCTATTTCTATACCTCCTGCACGCTAGATAATTTGCCTAAAATATTTTCCGACCACCAAAATACTAGTTTGGGTTAAGCCTTTAAATTAAAAATTATAAAACCGGAATTCGCACGTTTAAGGGGAGAAAAATCCATTTAAAGTTTTAGGGAGGTGACACGTAAAAATTTGGAAATTTTTTGGCTTTAAACCACTAAAACTGCCCTTAAACTTTACCAAACTGCCACAAATTTATACTTTTTGAAAAGTTCAGACGCTAATCTATCTTTCAGTATCAAAATATTGCAAATCAGTTAGTAAACCTGGCCCCAGGAATGCGATAAAGGGAAAAAGTTCCCAAGACCTGCCCCCCAAAAATATACTATCTCGCTTGTTATATCACTTAGGAAAGCCGTTTTTGTTTTGGTTTATTTCTTTTCACTCATATATCACTTATAAACAGCTAAAAGTTTTCTGCAAACTACTCATGACTTTTTATCAGACAAGTTTGATTTTTTCACTATATTCCTCTTTTAACCCTCCTAAAAAATAGTGTTCTTACGAAAAGTACTACAAATTTGTGTTTGACGGAAAGAACAAACCGTTAGCTAAAAAATGACACCAAAATTTTAGTAATCGGATAGAAATTGTGGCCACAGTGAGCAATCAAAGCCAGAGATCTGCCAAGGAAATTGACGTCATTTCAGGGAAATTCATGTGTATGCCTTCCAGACGCCATAAAAATTAGTATTTTCATGCAAAGTACAACATATTTACCTTTTACGGAAACTACACAAAGCCAGCTAAAAGATGAGATGAAAATTTTAACGATCAAATAAAAACTGTGGCCACAGTAAGAGATCGAAGCTGGAAATCTGCACGAAAAACGCACGTGGTCTAGAATCTCCTATTTCTATACCTCCTGCACGCTAGATAATTTGCCTAAAATATTTTCCGACCACCGAAATACTAGTTTGGGTTAAGCCTTTAAATTAAAAATTAAAAACCGGAATTCGCACGTTTAAGGGGAGAAAAATCCATTTAAAGTTTTAGGGAGGTTTTTGTTTTGGTTTATTTCTTTTCACTCATATATCACTTATAAACAGTAAAAAGTTTTCTGCAAACTACTCATGACATTTTATGCAGACAAGTTTGATTTTTTCACTTTATTCCTCTTTTAACCCTCCTAAAAACTAGTGTTCTTACGAAAAGTACTACAAATTTGTGTTTGGCGGAAAGAACAAACTGTTAGCTAAAAAATGACACCAAAATTTTAGTAATCGGATAGAAATTGTGGCCACAGTGAGCAATCAAAGCCAGAGATCTGCCAAGGAAATTGACGTCATTTCAGGGAAATTCATGTGTATGCCTTCCAGACGCCATAAAAATTAGTATTTTCATGCAAAGTACAACATATTTACCTTTTACGGAAACTACACAAAGCCAGCTAAAAGATGAGACCAAAATTTTAACGATCAAATAAAAACTGTGGCCACAGTAAGAGATCGAAGCTGGAAATCTGCACGAAAAACGCACGTGGTCTAGAATCTCCTATTTCTATACCTCCTGCACGCTAGATAATTTGCCTAAAATATTTTCCGACCACCAAAATACTAGTTTGGGTTAAGCCTTTAAATTAAAAATTATAAAACCGGAATTCGCACGTTTAAGGGGAGAAAAATCCATTTAAAGTTTTAGGGAGGTGACACGTAAAAATTTGGAAATTTTTTGGCTTTAAACCACTAAAACTGCCCTTAAACTTTACCAAACTGCCACAAATTTATACTTTTTGAAAAGTTCAGACGCTAATCTATCTTTCAGTATCAAAATATTGCAAATCAGTTAGTAAACCTGGCCCCAGGAATGCGATAAAGGGAAAAAGTTCCCAAGACCTGCCCCCCAAAAATATACTATCTCGCTTGTTATATCACTTAGGAAAGCCGTTTTTGTTTTGGTTTATTTCTTTTCACTCATATATCACTTATAAACAGTGAAAAGTTTTCTGCAAACTACTCATGACTTTTTATGCAGACAAGTTTGATTTTTTCACTATATTCCTCTTTTAACCCTCCTAAAAACTAGTGTTCTTACGAAAAGTACTACAAATTTGTGTTTGACGGAAAGAACAAACCGTTAGCTAAAAAATGACACCAAAATTTTAGTAATCGGATAGAAATTGTGGCCACAGTGAGCAATCAAAGCCAGAGATCTGCCAAGGAAATTGACGTCATTTCAGGGAAATTCATGTGTATGCCTTCCAGACGCCATAAAAATTAGTATTTTCATGCAAAGTACAACATATTTACCTTTCACGGAAACTACACAAAGCCAGCTAAAAGATGAGACCAAAATTTTAACGATCAAATAAAAACTGTGGCCACAGTAAGAGATCGAAGCTGGAAATCTGCACGAAAAACGCACGTGGTCTAGAATCTCCTATTTCTATACCTCCTGCACGCTAGATAATTTGCCTAAAATATTTTCCGACCACCAAAATACTAGTTTGGGTTAAGCCTTTAAATTAAAAATTATAAAACCGGAATTCGCACGTTTAAGGGGAGAAAAATCCATTTAAAGTTTTAGGGAGGTGACACGTAAAAATTTGGAAATTTTTTGGCTTTAAACCACTAAAACTGCCCTTAAACTTTACCAAACTGCCACAAATTTATACTTTTTGAAAGGTTCAGACGCTAATCTATCTTTCAGTATCAAAATATTGCAAATCAGTTAGTAAACCTGGCCACAGGAATGCGATAAAGGGAAAAAGTTCCCAAAACCTGCCCCCCAAAAATATACTATCTCGCTTGTTATATCACTTAGGAAAGCCGTTTTTGTTTTGGTTTATTTCTTTTCACTCATATATCACTTATAAACAGTGAAAAGTTTTCTGCAAACTACTCATGACTTTTTATGCAGACAAGTTTGATTTTTTCACTATATTCCTCTTTTAACCCTCCTAAAAACTAGTGTTCTTACGAAAAGTACTACAAATTTGTGTTTGGCGGTAAGAACAAACCGTTAGCTAAAAAATGACACCAACATTTTAGTAATCGGATAGAAATTGTGGCCACAGTGAGCAATCAAAGCCAGAGATCTGCCAAGGAAATTGACGTCATTTCAGGGAAATTCATGTGTATGCCTTCCAGACGCCATAAAAATTAACATTTTCATGCAAAGTACAACATATTTACCTTTTACGGAAACTACACAAAGCCAGCTAAAAGATGAGACCAAAATTTTAACGATCAAATAAAAACTGTGGCCACAGTAAGAGATCGAAGCTGGAAATCTGCACGAAAAACGCACGTGGTCTAGAATCTCCTATTTCTATACCTCCTGCACGCTAGATAATTTGCCTAAAATATTTTCCGACCACCAAAATACTAGCTTGGGTTAAGCCTTTAAATTAAAAATTATAAAACCGGAATTCGCACGTTTAAGGGGAGAAAAATCCATTTAAAGTTTTAGGGAGGTGACACGTAAAAATTTGGAAATTTTTTGGCTTTAAACCACTAAAACTGCCCTTAAACTTTACCAAACTGCCACAAATTTATACTTTTTGAAAGGTTCAGACGCTAATCTATCTTTCAGTATCAAAATATTGCAAATCGGCTAGTAAACCTGGCCACAGGAATGCGATAAAGGGAAAAAGTTCCCAAAACCTGCCCCCCAAAAATATACTATCTCGCTTGTTATATCACTTAGGAAAGCCGTTTTTGTTTTGGTTTATTTCTTTTCACTCATATATCACTTATAAACAGTGAAAAGTTTTCTGCAAACTACTCATGACTTTTTATGCAGACAAGTTTGATTTTTTCACTATATTCCTCTTTTAACCCTCCTAAAAACTAGTGTTCTTACGAAAAGTACTACAAATTTGTGTTTGGCGGTAAGAACAAACCGTTAGCTAAAAAATGACACCAACATTTTAGTAATCGGATAGAAATTGTGGCCACAGTGAGCAATCAAAGCCAGAGATCTGCCAAGGAAATTGACGTCATTTCAGGGAAATTCATGTGTATGCCTTCCAGACGCCATAAAAATTAACATTTTCATGCAAAGTACAACATATTTACCTTTTACGGAAACTACACAAAGCCAGCTAAAAGATGAGACCAAAATTTTAACGATCAAATAAAAACTGTGGCCACAGTAAGAGATCGAAGCTGGAAATCTGCACGAAAAACGCACGTGGTCTAGAATCTCCTATTTCTATACCTCCTGCACGCTAGATAATTTGCCTAAAATATTTTCCGACCACCAAAATACTAGTTTGGGTTAAGCCTTTAAATTAAAAATTATAAAACCGGAATTCGCACGTTTAAGGGGAGAAAAATCCATTTAAAGTTTTAGGGAGGTGACACGTAAAAATTTGGAAATTTTTTGGCTTTAAACCACTAAAACTGCCCTTAAACTTTACCAAACTGCCACAAATTTATACTTTTTGAAAAGTTCAGACGCTAATCTATCTTTCAGTATCAAAATATTGCAAATCGGCTAGTAAACCTGGCCACAGGAATGCGATAAAGGGAAAAAGTTCCCAAAACCTGCCCCCCAAAAATATACTATCTCGCTGGTTATATCACTTAGGAAAGCCGTTTTTGTTTTGGTTTATTTCTTTTCACTCATATATCACTTATAAACAGTGAAAAGTTTTCTGCAAACTACTCATGACTTTTTATGCAGACAAGTTTGATTTTTTCACTATATTCCTCTTTTAACCCTCCTAAAAACTAGTGTTCTTACGAAAAGTACTACAAATTTGTGTTTGGCGGTAAGAACAAACCGTTAGCTAAAAAATGACACCAACATTTTAGTAATCGGATAGAAATTGTGGCCACAGTGAGCAATCAAAGCCAGAGATCTGCCAAGGAAATTGACGTCATTTCAGGGAAATTCATGTGTATGCCTTCCAGACGCCATAAAAATTAACATTTTCATGCAAAGTACAACATATTTACCTTTTACGGAAACTACACAAAGCCAGCTAAAAGATGAGACCAAAATTTTAACGATCAAATAAAAACTGTGGCCACAGTAAGAGATCGAAGCTGGAAATCTGCACGAAAAACGCACGTGGTCTAGAATCTCCTATTTCTATACCTCCTGCACGCTAGATAATTTGCCTAAAATATTTTCCGACCACCAAAATACTAGTTTGGGTTAAGCCTTTAAATTAAAAATTATAAAACCGGAATTCGCACGTTTAAGGGGAGAAAAATCCATTTAAAGTTTTAGGGAGGTGACACGTAAAAATTTGGAAATTTTTTGGCTTTAAACCACTAAAACTGCCCTTAAACTTTACCAAACTGCCACAAATTTATACTTTTTGAAAGGTTCAGACGCTAATCTATCTTTCAGTATCAAAATATTGCAAATCAGTTAGTAAACCTGGCCACAGGAATGCGATAAAGGGAAAAAGTTCCCAAAACCTGCCCCCCAAAATTATACTATCTCGCTTGTTATATCACTTAGGAAAGCCGTTTTTGTTTTGGTTTATTTCTTTTCACTCATATATCACTTATAAACAGTAAAAAGTTTTCTGCAAACTACTCATGACATTTTATGCAGACAAGTTTGATTTTTTCACTTTATTCCTCTTTTAACCCTCCTAAAAACTAGTGTTCTTACGAAAAGTACTACAAATTTGTGTTTGGCGGTAAGAACAAACCGTTAGCTAAAAAATGACACCAACATTTTAGTAATCGGATAGAAATTGTGGCCACAGTGAGCAATCAAAGCCAGAGATCTGCCAAGGAAATTGACGTCATTTCAGGGAAATTCATGTGTATGCCTTCCAGACGCCATAAAAATTAACATTTTCATGCAAAGTACAACATATTTACCTTTTACGGAAACTACACAAAGCCAGCTAAAAGATGAGACCAAAATTTTAACGATCAAATAAAAACTGTGGCCACAGTAAGAGATCGAAGCTGGAAATCTGCACGAAAAATGCACGTGGTCTAGAATCTCCTATTTCTATACCTTCTGCACGCTAGATAATTTGCCTAAAATATTTTCCGACCACCAAAATACTAGTTTGGGTTAAGCCTTTAAATTAAAAATTATAAAACCGGAATTCGCACGTTTAAGGGGAGAAAAATCCATTTAAAGTTTTAGGGAGGTGACACGTAAAAATTTGGAAATTTTTTGGCTTTAAACCACTAAAACTGCCCTTAAACTTTACCAAACTGCCACAAATTTATACTTTTTGAAAAGTTCAGACGCTAATCTATCTTTCAGTATCAAAATATTGCAAATCGGCTCGTAAACCTGGCCACAGGAATGCGATAAAGGGAAAAAGTTCCCAAAACCTGCCCCCCAAAAATATACTATCTCGCTTGTTATATCACTTAGGAAAGCCGTTTTTGTTTTGGTTTATTTCTTTTCACTCATATATCACTTATAAACAGTGAAAAGTTTTCTGCAAACTACTCATGACTTTTTATGCAGACAAGTTTGATTTTTTCACTATATTCCTCTTTTAACCCTCCTAAAAAATAGTGTTCTTACGAAAAGTACTACAAATTTGTGTTTGACGGAAAGAACAAACCGTTAGCTAAAAAATGACACCAAAATTTTAGTAATCGGATAGAAATTGTGGCCACAGTGAGCAATCAAAGCCAGAGATCTGCCAAGGAAATTGACGTCATTTCAGGGAAATTCATGTGTATGCCTTCCAGACGCCATAAAAATTAGTATTTTCATGCAAAGTACAACATATTTACCTTTTACGGAAACTACACAAAGCCAGCTAAAAGATGAGACCAAAATTTTAACGATCAAATAAAAACTGTGGCCACAGTAAGAGATCGAAGCTGGAAATCTGCACGAAAAACGCACGTGGTCTAGAATCTCCTATTTCTATACCTCCTGCACGCTAGATAATTTGCCTAAAATATTTTCCGACCACCAAAATACTAGTTTGGGTTAAGCCTTTAAATTAAAAATTATAAAACCGGAATTCGCACGTTTAAGGGGAGAAAAATCCATTTAAAGTTTTAGGGAGGTGACACGTAAAAATTTGGAAATTTTTTGGCTTTAAACCACTAAAACTGCCCTTAAACTTTACCAAACTGCCACAAATTTATACTTTTTGAAAAGTTCAGACGCTAATCTATCTTTCAGTATCAAAATATTGCAAATCAGTTAGTAAACCTGGCCCCAGGAATGCGATAAAGGGAAAAAGTTCCCAAAACCTGCCCCCCAAAAATATACTATCTCGCTTGTTATATCACTTAGGAAAGCCGTTTTTGTTTTGGTTTATTTCTTTTCACTCATATATCACTTATAAACAGCTAAAAGTTTTCTGCAAACTACTCATGACTTTTTATCAGACAAGTTTGATTTTTTCACTATATTCCTCTTTTAACCCTCCTAAAAAATAGTGTTCTTACGAAAAGTACTACAAATTTGTGTTTGACGGAAAGAACAAACCGTTAGCTAACAAATGACACCAAAATTTTAGTAATCGGATAGAAATTGTGGCCACAGTGAGCAATCAAAGCCAGAGATCTGCCAAGGAAATTGACGTCATTTCAGGGAAATTCATGTGTATGCCTTCCAGACGCCATAAAAATTAGTATTTTCATGCAAAGTACAACATATTTACCTTTTACGGAAACTACACAAAGCCAGCTAAAAGATGAGACCAAAATTTTAACGATCAAATAAAAACTGTGGCCACAGTAAGAGATCGAAGCTGGAAATCTGCACGAAAAACGCACGTGGTCTAGAATCTCCTATTTCTATACCTCCTGCACGCTAGATAATTTGCCTAAAATATTTTCCGACCACCAAAATACTAGTTTGGGTTAAGCCTTTAAATTAAAAATTATAAAACCGGAATTCGCACGTTTAAGGGGAGAAAAATCCATTTAAAGTTTTAGGGAGGTGACACGTAAAAATTTGGAAATTTTTTGGCTTTAAACCACTAAAACTGCCCTTAAACTTTACCAAACTGCCACAAATTTATACTTTTTGAAAGGTTCAGACGCTAATCTATCTTTCAGTATCAAAATATTGCAAATCAGTTAGTAAACCTGGCCACAGGAATGCGATAAAGGGAAAAAGTTCCCAAAACCTGCCCCCCAAAAATATACTATCTCGCTTGTTATATCACTTAGGAAAGCCGTTTTTGTTTTGGTTTATTTCTTTTCACTCATATATCACTTATAAACAGTGAAAAGTTTTCTGCAAACTACTCATGACTTTTTATGCAGACAAGTTTGATTTTTTCACTATATTCCTCTTTTAACCCTCCTAAAAACTAGTGTTCTTACGAAAAGTACTACAAATTTGTGTTTGGCGGTAAGAACAAACCGTTAGCTAAAAAATGACACCAACATTTTAGTAATCGGATAGAAATTGTGGCCACAGTGAGCAATCAAAGCCAGAGATCTGCCAAGGAAATTGACGTCATTTCAGGGAAATTCATGTGTATGCCTTCCAGACGCCATAAAAATTAACATTTTCATGCAAAGTACAACATATTTACCTTTTACGGAAACTACACAAAGCCAGCTAAAAGATGAGACCAAAATTTTAACGATCAAATAAAAACTGTGGCCACAGTAAGAGATCGAAGCTGGAAATCTGCACGAAAAACGCACGTGGTCTAGAATCTCCTATTTCTATACCTCCTGCACGCTAGATAATTTGCCTAAAATATTTTCCGACCACCAAAATACTAGTTTGGGTTAAGCCTTTAAATTAAAAATTATAAAACCGGAATTCGCACGTTTAAGGGGAGAAAAATCCATTTAAAGTTTTAGGGAGGTGACACGTAAAAATTTGGAAATTTTTTGGCTTTAAACCACTAAAACTGCCCTTAAACTTTACCAAACTGCCACAAATTTATACTTTTTGAAAGGTTCAGACGCTAATCTATCTTTCAGTATCAAAATATTGCAAATCGGCTAGTAAACCTGGCCACAGGAATGCGATAAAGGGAAAAAGTTCCCAAAACCTGCCCCCCAAAAATATACTATCTCGCTTGTTATATCACTTAGGAAAGCCGTTTTTGTTTTGGTTTATTTCTTTTCACTCATATATCACTTATAAACAGTGAAAAGTTTTCTGCAAACTACTCATGACTTTTTATGCAGACAAGTTTGATTTTTTCACTATATTCCTCTTTTAACCCTCCTAAAAACTAGTGTTCTTTCGAAAAGTACTACAAATTTGTGTTTGGCGGTAAGAACAAACCGTTAGCTAAAAAATGACACCAACATTTTAGTAATCGGATAGAAATTGTGGCCACAGTGAGCAATCAAAGCCAGAGATCTGCCAAGGAAATTGACGTCATTTCAGGGAAATTCATGTGTATGCCTTCCAGACGCCATAAAAATTAACATTTTCATGCAAAGTACAACATATTTACCTTTTACGAAAACTACACAAAGCCAGCTAAAAGATGAGACCAAAATTTTAACGATCAAATAAAAACTGTGGCCACAGTAAGAGATCGAAGCTGGAAATCTGCACGAAAAACGCACGTGGTCTAGAATCTCCTATTTCTATACCTCCTGCACGCTAGATAATTTGCCTAAAATATTTTCCGACCACCAAAATACTAGTTTGGGTTAAGCCTTTAAATTAAAAATTATAAAACCGGAATTCGCACGTTTAAGGGGAGAAAAATCCATTTAAAGTTTTAGGGAGGTGACACGTAAAAATTTGGAAATTTTTTGGCTTTAAACCACTAAAACTGCCCTTAAACTTTACCAAACTGCCACAAATTTATACTTTTTGAAAGGTTCAGACGCTAATCTATCTTTCAGTATCAAAATATTGCAAATCAGTTAGTAAACCTGGCCACAGGAATGCGATAAAGGGAAAAAGTTCCCAAAACCTGCCCCCCAAAAATATACTATCTCGCTTGTTATATCACTTAGGAAAGCCGTTTTTGTTTTGGTTTATTTCTTTTCACTCATATATCACTTATAAACAGTAAAAAGTTTTCTGCAAACTACTCATGACATTTTATGCAGACAAGTTTGATTTTTTCACTTTATTCCTCTTTTAACCCTCCTAAAAACTAGTGTTCTTACGAAAAGTACTACAAATTTGTGTTTGGCGGAAAGAACAAACCGTTAGCTAAAAAATGACACCAAAATTTTAGTAATCGGATAGAAATTGTGGCCACAGTGAGCAATCAAAGCCAGAGATCTGCCAAGGAAATTGACGTCATTTCAGGGAAATTCATGTGTATGCCTTCCAGACGCCATAAAAATTAACATTTTCATGCAAAGTACAACATATTTACCTTTTACGGAAACTACACAAAGCCAGCTAAAAGATGAGACCAAAATTTTAACGATCAAATAAAAACTGTGGCCACAGTAAGAGATCGAAGCTGGAAATCTGCACGAAAAACGCACGTGGTCTAGAATCTCCTATTTCTATACCTCTTGCACGCTAGATAATTTGCCTAAAATATTTTCCGACCACCAAAATACTAGTTCGGGTTAAGCCTTTAAATTAAAAATTATAAAACCGGAATTCGCACGTTTAAGGGGAGAAAAATCCATTTAAAGTTTTAGGGAGGTGACACGTAAAAATTTGGAAATTTTTTGGCTTTAAACCACTAAAACTGCCCTTAAACTTTACCAAACTGCCACAAATTTATACTTTTTGAAAAGTTCAGACGCTAATCTATCTTTCAGTATCAAAATATTGCAAATCAGTTAGTAAACCTGGCCCCAGGAATGCGATAAAGGGAAAAAGTTCCCAAAACCTGCCCCCCAAAAATATACTATCTCGCTTGTTATATCACTTAGGAAAGCCGTTTTTGTTTTGGTTTATTTCTTTTCACTCATATATCACTTATAAACAGCTAAAAGTTTTCTGCAAACTACTCATGACTTTTTATCAGACAAGTTTGATTTTTTCACTATATTCCTCTTTTAACCCTCCTAAAAAATAGTGTTCTTACGAAAAGTACTACAAATTTGTGTTTGACGGAAAGAACAAACCGTTAGCTAAAAAATGACACCAACATTTTAGTAATCGGATAGAAATTGTGGCCACAGTGAGCAATCAAAGCCAGAGATCTGCCAAGGAAATTGACGTCATTTCAGGGAAATTCATGTGTATGCCTTCCAGACGCCATAAAAATTAGTATTTTCATGCAAAGTACAACATATTTACCTTTTACGGAAACTACACAAAGCCAGCTAAAAGATGAGACCAAAATTTTAACGATCAAATAAAAACTGTGGCCACAGTAAGAGATCGAAGCTGGAAATCTGCACGAAAAACGCACGTGGTCTAGAATCTCCTATTTCTATACCTCCTGCACGCTAGATAATTTGCCTAAAATATTTTCCGACCACCAAAATACTAGTTTGGGTTAAGCCTTTAAATTAAAAATTATAAAACCGGAATTCGCACGTTTAAGGGGAGAAAAATCCATTTAAAGTTTTAGGGAGGTGACACGTAAAAATTTGGAAATTTTTTGGCTTTAAACCACTAAAACTGCCCTTAAACTTTACCAAACTGCCACAAATTTATACTTTTTGAAAAGTTCAGACGCTAATCTATCTTTCAGTATCAAAATATTGCAAATCAGTTAGTAAACCTGGCCACAGGAATGCGATAAAGGGAAAAAGTTCCCAAAACCTGCCCCCCAAAAATATACTATCTCGCTTGTTATATCACTTAGGAAAGCCGTTTTTGTTTTGGTTTATTTCTTTTCACTCATATATCACTTATAAACAGCTAAAAGTTTTCTGCAAACTACTCATGACTTTTTATCAGACAAGTTTGATTTTTTCACTATATTCCTCTTTTAACCCTCCTAAAAAATAGTGTTCTTACGAAAAGTACTACAAATTTGTGTTTGACGGAAAGAACAAACCGTTAGCTAAAAAATGACACCAAAATTTTAGTAATCGGATAGAAATTGTGGCCACAGTGAGCAATCAAAGCCAGAGATCTGCCAAGGAAATTGACGTCATTTCAGGGAAATTCATGTGTATGCCTTCCAGACGCCATAAAAATTAGTATTTTCATGCAAAGTACAACATATTTACCTTTTACGGAAACTACACAAAGCCAGCTAAAAGATGAGACCAAAATTTTAACGATCAAATAAAAACTGTGGCCACAGTAAGAGATCGAAGCTGGAAATCTGCACGAAAAACGCACGTGGTCTAGAATCTCCTATTTCTATACCTCCTGCACGCTAGATAATTTGCCTAAAATATTTTCCGACCACCAAAATACTAGTTTGGGTTAAGCCTTTAAATTAAAAATTATAAAACCGGAATTCGCACGTTTAAGGGGAGAAAAATCCATTTAAAGTTTTAGGGAGGTGACACTTAAAAATTTGGAAATTTTTTGGCTTTAAACCACTAAAACTGCCCTTAAACTTTACCAAACTGCCACAAATTTATACTTTTTGAAAAGTTCAGACGCTAATCTATCTTTCAGTATCAAAATATTGCAAATCAGTTAGTAAACCTGGCCACAGGAATGCGATAAAGGGAAAAAGTTCCCAAAACCTGCCCCCCAAAAATATACTATCTCGCTTGTTATATCACTTAGGAAAGCCGTTTTTGTTTTGGTTTATTTCTTTTCACTCATATATCACTTATAAACAGCTAAAAGTTTTCTGCAAACTACTCATGACTTTTTATGCAGACAAGTTTGATTTTTTCACTTTATTCCTCTTTTAACCCTCCTAAAAACTAGTGTTCTTACGAAAAGTACTACAAATTTGTGTTTGGCGGAAAGAACAAACCGTTAGCTAAAAAATGACACCAAAATTTTAGTAATCGGATAGAAATTGTGGCCACAGTGAGCAATCAAAGCCAGAGATCTGCCAAAGAAATTGACGTCATTTCAGGGAAATTCATGTGTATGCCTTCCAGACGCCATAAAAATTAACATTTTCATGCAAAGTACAACATATTTACCTTTTACGGAAACTACACAAAGCCAGCTAAAAGATGAGACCAAAATTTTAACGATCAAATAAAAACTGTGGCCACAGTAAGAGATCGAAGCTGGAAATCTGCACGAAAAACGCACGTGGTCTAGAATCTCCTATTTCTATACCTCCTGCACGCTAGATAATTTGCCTAAAATATTTTCCGACCACCAAAATACTAGTTTGGGTTAAGCCTTTAAATTAAAAATTATAAAACCGGAATTCGCACGTTTAAGGGGAGAAAAATCCATTTAAAGTTTTAGGGAGGTGACACGTAAAAATTTGGAAATTTTTTGGCTTTAAACCACTAAAACTGCCCTTAAACTTTACCAAACTGCCACAAATTTATACTTTTTGAAAGGTTCAGACGCTAATCTATCTTTCAGTATCAAAATATTGCAAATCGGCTAGTAAACCTGGCCACAGGAATGCGATAAAGGGAAAAAGTTCCCAAAACCTGCCCCCCAAAAATATACTATCTCGCTTGTTATATCACTTAGGAAAGCCGTTTTTGTTTTGGTTTATTTCTTTTCACTCATATATCACTTATAAACAGTGAAAAGTTTTCTGCAAACTACTCATGACTTTTTATGCAGACAAGTTTGATTTTTTCACTATATTCCTCTTTTAACCCTCCTAAAAACTAGTGTTCTTTCGAAAAGTACTACAAATTTGTGTTTGGCGGTAAGAACAAACCGTTAGCTAAAAAATGACACCAACATTTTAGTAATCGGATAGAAATTGTGGCCACAGTGAGCAATCAAAGCCAGAGATCTGCCAAGGAAATTGACGTCATTTCAGGGAAATTCATGTGTATGCCTTCCAGACGCCATAAAAATTAACATTTTCATGCAAAGTACAACATATTTACCTTTTACGAAAACTACACAAAGCCAGCTAAAAGATGAGACCAAAATTTTAACGATCAAATAAAAACTGTGGCCACAGTAAGAGATCGAAGCTGGAAATCTGCACGAAAAACGCACGTGGTCTAGAATCTCCTATTTCTATACCTCCTGCACGCTAGATAATTTGCCTAAAATATTTTCCGACCACCAAAATACTAGTTTGGGTTAAGCCTTTAAATTAAAAATTATAAAACCGGAATTCGCACGTTTAAGGGGAGAAAAATCCATTTAAAGTTTTAGGGAGGTGACACGTAAAAATTTGGAAATTTTTTGGCTTTAAACCACTAAAACTGCCCTTAAACTTTACCAAACTGCCACAAATTTATACTTTTTGAAAGGTTCAGACGCTAATCTATCTTTCAGTATCAAAATATTGCAAATCAGTTAGTAAACCTGGCCACAGGAATGCGATAAAGGGAAAAAGTTCCCAAAACCTGCCCCCCAAAAATATACTATCTCGCTTGTTATATCACTTAGGAAAGCCGTTTTTGTTTTGGTTTATTTCTTTTCACTCATATATCACTTATAAACAGTAAAAAGTTTTCTGCAAACTACTCATGACATTTTATGCAGACAAGTTTGATTTTTTCACTTTATTCCTCTTTTAACCCTCCTAAAAACTAGTGTTCTTACGAAAAGTACTACAAATTTGTGTTTGGCGGAAAGAACAAACCGTTAGCTAAAAAATGACACCAAAATTTTAGTAATCGGATAGAAATTGTGGCCACAGTGAGCAATCAAAGCCAGAGATCTGCCAAGGAAATTGACGTCATTTCAGGGAAATTCATGTGTATGCCTTCCAGACGCCATAAAAATTAACATTTTCATGCAAAGTACAACATATTTACCTTTTACGGAAACTACACAAAGCCAGCTAAAAGATGAGACCAAAATTTTAACGATCAAATAAAAACTGTGGCCACAGTAAGAGATCGAAGCTGGAAATCTGCACGAAAAACGCACGTGGTCTAGAATCTCCTATTTCTATACCTCTTGCACGCTAGATAATTTGCCTAAAATATTTTCCGACCACCAAAATACTAGTTCGGGTTAAGCCTTTAAATTAAAAATTATAAAACCGGAATTCGCACGTTTAAGGGGAGAAAAATCCATTTAAAGTTTTAGGGAGGTGACACGTAAAAATTTGGAAATTTTTTGGCTTTAAACCACTAAAACTGCCCTTAAACTTTACCAAACTGCCACAAATTTATACTTTTTGAAAAGTTCAGACGCTAATCTATCTTTCAGTATCAAAATATTGCAAATCAGTTAGTAAACCTGGCCCCAGGAATGCGATAAAGGGAAAAAGTTCCCAAAACCTGCCCCCCAAAAATATACTATCTCGCTTGTTATATCACTTAGGAAAGCCGTTTTTGTTTTGGTTTATTTCTTTTCACTCATATATCACTTATAAACAGCTAAAAGTTTTCTGCAAACTACTCATGACTTTTTATCAGACAAGTTTGATTTTTTCACTATATTCCTCTTTTAACCCTCCTAAAAAATAGTGTTCTTACGAAAAGTACTACAAATTTGTGTTTGACGGAAAGAACAAACCGTTAGCTAAAAAATGACACCAAAATTTTAGTAATCGGATAGAAATTGTGGCCACAGTGAGCAATCAAAGCCAGAGATCTGCCAAGGAAATTGACGTCATTTCAGGGAAATTCATGTGTATGCCTTCCAGACGCCATAAAAATTAGTATTTTCATGCAAAGTACAACATATTTACCTTTTACGGAAACTACACAAAGCCAGCTAAAAGATGAGACCAAAATTTTAACGATCAAATAAAAACTGTGGCCACAGTAAGAGATCGAAGCTGGAAATCTGCACGAAAAACGCACGTGGTCTAGAATCTCCTATTTCTATACCTCCTGCACGCTAGATAATTTGCCTAAAATATTTTCCGACCACCAAAATACTAGTTTGGGTTAAGCCTTTAAATTAAAAATTATAAAACCGGAATTCGCACGTTTAAGGGGAGAAAAATCCATTTAAAGTTTTAGGGAGGTGACACGTAAAAATTTGGAAATTTTTTGGCTTTAAACCACTAAAACTGCCCTTAAACTTTACCAAACTGCCACAAATTTATACTTTTTGAAAAGTTCAGACGCTAATCTATCTTTCAGTATCAAAATATTGCAAATCAGTTAGTAAACCTGGCCACAGGAATGCGATAAAGGGAAAAAGTTCCCAAAACCTGCCCCCCAAAAATATACTATCTCGCTTGTTATATCACTTAGGAAAGCCGTTTTTGTTTTGGTTTATTTCTTTTCACTCATATATCACTTATAAACAGCTAAAAGTTTTCTGCAAACTACTCATGACTTTTTATCAGACAAGTTTGATTTTTTCACTATATTCCTCTTTTAACCCTCCTAAAAAATAGTGTTCTTACGAAAAGTACTACAAATTTGTGTTTGACGGAAAGAACAAACCGTTAGCTAAAAAATGACACCAAAATTTTAGTAATCGGATAGAAATTGTGGCCACAGTGAGCAATCAAAGCCAGAGATCTGCCAAGGAAATTGACGTCATTTCAGGGAAATTCATGTGTATGCCTTCCAGACGCCATAAAAATTAGTATTTTCATGCAAAGTACAACATATTTACCTTTTACGGAAACTACACAAAGCCAGCTAAAAGATGAGACCAAAATTTTAACGATCAAATAAAAACTGTGGCCACAGTAAGAGATCGAAGCTGGAAATCTGCACGAAAAACGCACGTGGTCTAGAATCTCCTATTTCTATACCTCCTGCACGCTAGATAATTTGCCTAAAATATTTTCCGACCACCAAAATACTAGTTTGGGTTAAGCCTTTAAATTAAAAATTATAAAACCGGAATTCGCACGTTTAAGGGGAGAAAAATCCATTTAAAGTTTTAGGGAGGTGACACTTAAAAATTTGGAAATTTTTTGGCTTTAAACCACTAAAACTGCCCTTAAACTTTACCAAACTGCCACAAATTTATACTTTTTGAAAAGTTCAGACGCTAATCTATCTTTCAGTATCAAAATATTGCAAATCAGTTAGTAAACCTGGCCACAGGAATGCGATAAAGGGAAAAAGTTCCCAAAACCTGCCCCCCAAAAATATACTATCTCGCTTGTTATATCACTTAGGAAAGCCGTTTTTGTTTTGGTTTATTTCTTTTCACTCATATATCACTTATAAACAGCTAAAAGTTTTCTGCAAACTACTCATGACTTTTTATCAGACAAGTTTGATTTTTTCACTATATTCCTCTTTTAACCCTCCTAAAAAATAGTGTTCTTACGAAAAGTACTACAAATTTGTGTTTGACGGAAAGAACAAACCGTTAGCTAAAAAATGACACCAAAATTTTAGTAATCGGATAGAAATTGTGGCCACAGTGAGCAATCAAAGCCAGAGATCTGCCAAGGAAATTGACGTCATTTCAGGGAAATTCATGTGTATGCTTTCCAGACGCCATAAAAATTAGTATTTTCATGCAAAGTACAACATATTTACCTTTTACGGAAACTACACAAAGCCAGCTAAAAGATGAGACCAAAGTTTTAACGATCAAATAAAAACTGTGGCCACAGTAAGAGATCGAAGCTGGAAATCTGCACGAAAAACGCACGTGGTCTAGAATCTCCTATTTCTATACCTCCTGCACGCTAGATAATTTGCCTAAAATATTTTCCGACCACCAAAATACTAGTTCGGGTTAAGCCTTTAAATTAAAAATTATAAAACCGGAATTCGCACGTTTAAGGGGAGAAAAATCCATTTAAAGTTTTAGGGAGGTGACACGTAAAAATTTGGAAATTTTTTGGCTTTAAACCACTAAAACTGCCCTTAAACTTTACCAAACTGCCACAAATTTATACTTTTTGAAAAGTTCAGACGCTAATCTATCTTTCAGTATCAAAATATTGCAAATCGGCTAGTAAACCTGGCCACAGGAATGCGATAAAGGGAAAAAGTTCCCAAAACCTGCCCCCCAAAAATATACTATCTCGCTTGTTATATCACTTAGGAAAGCCGTTTTTGTTTTGGTTTATTTCTTTTCACTCATATATCACTTATAAACAGTGAAAAGTTTTCTGCAAACTACTCATGACTTTTTATGCAGACAAGTTTGATTTTTTCACTATATTCCTCTTTTAACCCTCCTAAAAACTAGTGTTCTTACGAAAAGTACTACAAATTTGTGTTTGGCGGTAAGAACAAACCGTTAGCTAAAAAATGACACCAACATTTTAGTAATCGGATAGAAATTGTGGCCACAGTGAGCAATCAAAGCCAGAGATCTGCCAAGGAAATTGACGTCATTTCAGGGAAATTCATGTGTATGCCTTCCAGACGCCATAAAAATTAACATTTTCATGCAAAGTACAACATATTTACCTTTTACGGAAACTACACAAAGCCAGCTAAAAGATGAGACCAAAATTTGAACGATCAAATAAAAACTGTGGCCACAGTAAGAGATCGAAGCTGGAAATCTGCACGAAAAACGCACGTGGTCTAGAATCTCCTATTTCTATACCTCCTGCACGCTAGATAATTTGCCTAAAATATTTTCCGACCACCAAAATACTAGTTTGGGTTAAGCCTTTAAATTAAAAATTATAAAACCGGAATTCGCACGTTTAAGGGGAGAAAAATCCATTTAAAGTTTTAGGGAGGTGACACGTAAAAATTTGGAAATTTTTTGGCTTTAAACCACTAAACCTGCCCTTAAACTTTACCAAACTGCCACAAATTTATACTTTTTGAAAGGTTCAGACGCTAATCTATCTTTCAGTATCAAAATATTGCAAATCAGTTAGTAAACCTGGCCACAGGAATGCGATAAAGGGAAAAAGTTCCCAAAACCTGCCCCCAAAAATATACTATCTCGCTTGTTATATCACTTAGGAAAGCCGTTTTTGTTTTGGTTTATTTCTTTTCACTCATATATCACTTATAAACAGTAAAAAGTTTTCTGCAAACTACTCATGACATTTTATGCAGACAAGTTTGATTTTTTCACTTTATTCCTCTTTTAACCCTCCTAAAAAATAGTGTTCTTACGAAAAGTACTACAAATTTGTGTTTGGCGGAAAGAACAAACCGTTAGCTAAAAAATGACACCAAAATTTTAGTAATCGGATAGAAATTGTGGCCACAGTGAGCAATCAAAGCCAGAGATCTGCCAAGGAAATTGACGTCATTTCAGGGAAATTCATGTGTATGCCTTCCAGACGCCATAAAAATTAACATTTTCATGCAAAGTACAACATATTTACCTTTTACGGAAACTACACAAAGCCAGCTAAAAGATGAGACCAAAATTTTAACGATCAAATAAAAACTGTGGCCACAGTAAGAGATCGAAGCTGGAAATCTGCACGAAAAACGCACGTGGTCTAGAATCTCCTATTTCTATACCTCCTGCACGCTAGATAATTTGCCTAAAATATTTTCCGACCACCAAAATACTAGCTTGGGTTAAGCCTTTAAATTAAAAATTATAAAACCGGAATTCGCACGTTTAAGGGGAGAAAAATCCATTTAAAGTTTTAGGGAGGTGACACGTAAAAATTTGGAAATTTTTTGGCTTTAAACCACTAAAACTGCCCTTAAACTTTACCAAACTGCCACAAATTTATACTTTTTGAAAAGTTCAGACGCTAATCTATCTTTCAGTATCAAAATATTGCAAATCAGTTAGTAAACCTGGCCCCAGGAATGCGATAAAGGGAAAAAGTTCCCAAAACCTGCCCCCCAAAAATATACTATCTCGCTTGTTATATCACTTAGGAAAGCCGTTTTTGTTTTGGTTTATTTCTTTTCACTCATATATCACTTATAAACAGTAAAAAGTTTTCTGCAAACTACTCATGACTTTTTATCAGACAAGTTTGATTTTTTCACTATATTCCTCTTCTAACCCTCCTAAAAAATAGTGTTCTTACGAAAAGTACTACAAATTTGTGTTTGACGGAAAGAACAAACCGTTAGCTAAAAAATGACACCAAAATTTTAGTAATCGGATAGAAATTGTGGCCACAGTGAGCAATCAAAGCCAGAGATCTGCCAAGGAAATTGACGTCATTTCAGGGAAATTCATGTGTATGCCTTCCAGACGCCATAAAAATTAGTATTTTCATGCAAAGTACAACATATTTACCTTTGACGGAAACTACACAAAGCCAGCTAAAAGATGAGACCAAAATTTTAACGATCAAATAAAAACTGTGGCCACAGTAAGAGATCGAAGCTGGAAATCTGCACGAAAAACGCACGTGGTCTAGAATCTCCTATTTCTATACCTCCTGCACGCTAGATAATTTGCCTAAAATATTTTCCGACCACCAAAATACTAGTTTGTGTTAAGCCTTTAAATTAAAAATTATAAAACCGGAATTCGCACGTTTAAGGGGAGAAAAATCCATTTAAAGTTTTAGGGAGGTGACACGTAAAAATTTGGAAATTTTTTGGCTTTAAACCACTAAAACTGCCCTTAAACTTTACCAAACTGCCACAAATTTATACTTTTTGAAAGGTTCAGACGCTAATCTATCTTTCAGTATCAAAATATTGCAAATCAGTTAGTAAACCTGGCCACAGGAATGCGATAAAGGGAAAAAGTTCCCAAAACCTGCCCCCCAAAAATATACTATCTCGCTTGTTATATCACTTAGGAAAGCCGTTTTTGTTTTGGTTTATTTCTTTTCACTCATATATCACTTATAAACAGTGAAAAGTTTTCTGCAAACTACTCATGACTTTTTATCAGACAAGTTTGATTTTTTCACTATATTCCTCTTTTAACCCTCCTAAAAAATAGTGTTCTTACGAAAAGTACTACAAATTTGTGTTTGGCGGAAAGAACAAACCGTTAGCTAAAAAATGACACCAAAATTTTAGTAATCGGATAGAAATTGTGGCCACAGTGAGCAATCAAAGCCAGAGATCTGCCAAGGAAATTGACGTCATTTCAGGGAAATTCATGTGTATGCTTTCCAGACGCCATAAAAATTAGTATTTTCATGCAAAGTACAACATATTTACCTTTTACGGAAACTACACAAAGCCAGCTAAAAGATGAGACCAAAATTTTAACGATCAAATAAAAACTGTGGCCACAGTAAGAGATCGAAGCTGGAAATCTGCACGAAAAACGCACGTGGTCTAGAATCTCCTATTTCTATACCTCCTGCACGCTAGATAATTTGCCTAAAATATTTTCCGACCACCAAAATACTAGTTTGGGTTAAGCCTTTAAATTAAAAATTATAAAACCGGAATTCGCACGTTTAAGGGGAGAAAAATCCATTTAAAGTTTTAGGGAGGTGACACGTAAAAATTTGGAAATTTTTTGGCTTTAAACCACTAAAACTGCCCTTAAACTTTACCAAACTGCCACAAATTTATACTTTTTGAAAAGTTCAGACGCTAATCTATCTTTCAGTATCAAAATATTGCAAATCAGTTAGTAAACCTGGCCACAGGAATGCGATAAAGGGAAAAAGTTCCCAAAACCTGCCCCCCAAAAATATACTATCTCGCTTGTTATATCACTTAGGAAAGCCGTTTTTGTTTTGGTTTATTTCTTTTTACTCATATATCACTTATAAACAGTGAAAAGTTTTCTGCAAACTACTCATGACTTTTTATCAGACAAGTTTGATTTTTTCACTATATTCCTCTTTTAACCCTCCTAAAAAATAGTGTTCTTACGAAAAGTACTACAAATTTGTGTTTGGCGGAAAGAACAAACCGTTAGCTAAAAAATGACACCAAAATTTTAGTAATCGGATAGAAATTGTGGCCACAGTGAGCAATCAAAGCCAGAGATCTGCCAAGGAAATTGACGTCATTTCAGGGAAATTCATGTGTGTGCCTTCCAGACGCCATAAAAATTAGTATTTTCATGCAAAGTACAACATATTTACCTTTTACGGAAACTACACAAAGCCAGCTAAAAGATGAGACCAAAATTTGAACGATCAAATAAAAACTGTGGCCACAGTAAGAGATCGAAGCTGGAAATCTGCACGAAAAACGCACGTGGTCTAGAATCTCCTATTTCTATACCTCCTGCACGCTAGATAATTTGCCTAAAATATTTTCCGACCACCAAAATACTAGTTTGGGTTAAGCCTTTAAATTAAAAATTATAAAACCGGAATTCGCACGTTTAAGGGGAGAAAAATCCATTTAAAGTTTTAGGGAGGTGACACGTAAAAATTTGGAAATTTTTTGGCTTTAAACCACTAAAACTGCCCTTAAACTTTACCAAACTGCCACAAATTTATACTTTTTGAAAAGTTCAGACGCTAATCTATCTTTCAGTATCAAAATATTGTAAATCGGCTAGTAAACCTGGCCACAGAATGCGATAAAGGGAAAAAGTTCCCAAAACCTGCCCCCCAAAAATATACTATCTCGCTTGTTATATCACTTAGGAAAGCCGTTTTTGTTTTGGTTTATTTCTTTTCACTCATATATCACTTATAAACAGTGAAAAGTTTTCTGCAAACTACTCATGACTTTTTATGCAGACAAGTTTGATTTTTTCACTATATTCCTCTTTTAACCCTCCTAAAAACTAGTGTTCTTACGAAAAGTACTACAAATTTGTGTTTGGCGGTAAGAACAAACCGTTAGCTAAAAAATGACACCAACATTTTAGTAATCGGATAGAAATTGTGGCCACAGTGAGCAATCAAAGCCAGAGATCTGCCAAGGAAATTGACGTCATTTCAGGGAAATTCATGTGTATGCCTTCCAGACGCCATAAAAATTAACATTTTCATGCAAAGTACAACATATTTACCTTTTACGGAAACTACACAAAGCCAGCTAAAAGATGAGACCAAAATTTTAACGATCAAATAAAAACTGTGGCCACAGTAAGAGATCGAAGCTGGAAATCTGCACGAAAAACGCACGTGGTCTAGAATCTCCTATTTCTATACCTCCTGCACGCTAGATAATTTGCCTAAAATATTTTCCGACCACCAAAATACTAGTTTGGGTTAAGCCTTTAAATTAAAAATTATAAAACCGGAATTCGCACGTTTAAGGGGAGAAAAATCCATTTAAAGTTTTAGGGAGGTGACACGTAAAAATTTGGAAATTTTTTGGCTTTAAACCACTAAAACTGCCCTTAAACTTTACCAAACTGCCACAAATTTATACTTTTTGAAAAGTTCAGACGCTAATCTATCTTTCAGTATCAAAATATTGTAAATCGGCTAGTAAACCTGGCCACAGGAATGCGATAAAGGGAAAAAGTTCCCAAAACCTGCCCCCCAAAAATATACTATCTCGCTTGTTATATCACTTAGGAAAGCCGTTTTTGTTTTGGTTTATTTCTTTTCACTCATATATCACTTATAAACAGTGAAAAGTTTTCTGCAAACTACTCATGACTTTTTATGCAGACAAGTTTGATTTTTTCACTATATTCCTCTTTTAACCCTCCTAAAAACTAGTGTTCTTACGAAAAGTACTACAAATTTGTGTTTGGCGGTAAGAACAAACCGTTAGCTAAAAAATGACACCAACATTTTAGTAATCGGATAGAAATTGTGGCCACAGTGAGCAATCAAAGCCAGAGATCTGCCAAGGAAATTGACGTCATTTCAGGGAAATTCATGTGTATGCCTTCCAGACGCCATAAAAATTAACATTTTCATGCAAAGTACAACATATTTACCTTTTACGGAAACTACACAAAGCCAGCTAAAAGATGAGACCAAAATTTTAACGATCAAATAAAAACTGTGGCCACAGTAAGAGATCGAAGCTGGAAATCTGCACGAAAAACGCACGTGGTCTAGAATCTCCTATTTCTATACCTCCTGCACGCTAGATAATTTGCCTAAAATATTTTCCGACCACCAAAATACTAGTTTGGGTTAAGCCTTTAAATTAAAAATTATAAAACCGGAATTCGCACGTTTAAGGGGAGAAAAATCCATTTAAAGTTTTAGGGAGGTGACACGTAAAAATTTGGAAATTTTTTGGCTTTAAACCACTAAAACTGCCCTTAAACTTTACCAAACTGCCACAAATTTATACTTTTTGAAAGGTTCAGACGCTAATCTATCTTCCAGTATCAAAATATTGCAAATCAGTTAGTAAACCTGGCCACAGGAATGCGATAAAGGGAAAAAGTTCCCAAAACCTGCCCCCCAAAAATATACTATCTCGCTTGTTATATCACTTAGGAAAGCCGTTTTTGTTTTGGTTTATTTCTTTTCACTCATATATCACTTATAAACAGTAAAAAGTTTTCTGCAAACTACTCATGACATTTTATGCAGACAAGTTTGATTTTTTCACTTTATTCCTCTTTTAACCCTCCTAAAAACTAGTGTTCTTACGAAAAGTACTACAAATTTGTGTTTGACGGAAAGAACAAACCGTTAGCTAAAAAATGACACCAACATTTTAGTAATCGGATAGAAATTGTGGCCACAGTGAGCAATCAAAGCCAGAGATCTGCCAAGGAAATTGACGTCATTTCAGGGAAATTCATGTGTATGCCTTCCAGACGCCATAAAAATTAGTATTTTCATGCAAAGTACAACATATTTACCTTTTACGGAAACTACACAAAGCCAGCTAAAAGATGAGACCAAAATTTTAACGATCAAATAAAAACTGTGGCCACAGTAAGAGATCGAAGCTGGAAATCTGCACGAAAAACGCACGTGGTCTAGAATCTCCTATTTCTATACCTCCTGCACGCTAGATAATTTGCCTAAAATATTTTCCGACCACCAAAATACTAGTTTGGGTTAAGCCTTTAAATTGAAAATTATAAAACCGGAATTCGCACGTTTAAGGGGAGAAAAATCCATTTAAAAGTTTAGGGAGGTGACACGTAAAAATTTGGAATTTTTTTGGCTTTAAACCACTAAAACTGCCCTTAAACTTTACCAAACTGCCACAAATTTATACTTTTTGAAAAGTTCAGACGCTAATCTATCTTTCAATATCAAAATATTGCAAATCAGTTAGTAAACCTGGCCACAGGAATGCGATAAAGGGAAAAAGTTCCCAAAACCTGCCCCCCAAAAATATACTATCTCGCTTGTTATATCACTTAGGAAAGCCGTTTTTGTTTTGGTTTATTTCTTTTCACTCATATATCACTTATAAACAGTAAAAAGTTTTCTGCAAACTACTCATGACATTTTATGCAGACAAGTTTGATTTTTTCACTTTATTCCTCTTTTAACCCTCCTAAAAACTAGTGTTTTTACGAAAAGTACTACAAATTTGTGTTTGGCGGAAAGAACAAACCGTTAGCTACTACAAATTTGTGTTTGACGGAAAGAACAAACCGTTAGCCAAAAAATGACACCAAAATTTTAGTAATCGGATAGAAATTGTGGCCACAGTGAGCAATCAAAGCCAGAGATCTGCCAAGGAAATTGACGTCATTTCAGGGAAATTCATGTGTATGCTTTCCAGACGCCATAAAAATTAGTATTTTCATGCAAAGTACAACATATTTACCTTTTGCGGAAACTACACAAAGCCAGCTAAAAGATGAGACCAAAATTTTAACGATCAAATAAAAACTGTGGCCACAGTAAGAGATCGAAGCTGGAAATCTGCACGAAAAACGCATGTGGTCTAGAATCTCCTATTTCTATACCTCCTGCACGCTAGATAATTTGCCTAAAATATTTTCCGACCACCAAAATACTAGTTTGGGTTAAGCCTTTAAATTAAAAATTATAAAACCGGAATTCGCACGTTTAAGGGGAGAAAAATCCATTTAAAGTTTTAGGGAGGTGACACGTAAAAATTTGGAAATTTTTTGGCTTTAAACCACTAAAACTGCCCTTAAACTTTACCAAACTGCCACAAATTTATACTTTTTGAAAAGTTCAGACGCTAATCTATCTTTCAGTATCAAAATATTGCAAATCGGCTAGTAAACCTGGCCACAGGAATGCGATAAAGGGAAAAAGTTCCCAAAACCTGCCCCCCAAAAATATACTATCTCGCTTGTTATATCACTTAGGAAAGCCGTTTTTGTTTTGGTTTATTTCTTTTCACTCATATATCACTTATAAACAGTGAAAAGTTTTCTGCAAACTACTCATGACTTTTTATGCAGACAAGTTTGATTTTTTCACTATATTCCTCTTTTAACCCTCCTAAAAACTAGTGTTCTTACGAAAAGTACTACAAATTTGTGTTTGACGGAAAGAACAAACCGTTAGCTAAAAAATGACACCAACATTTTAGTAATCGGATAGAAATTGTGGCCACAGTGAGCAATCAAAGCCAGAGATCTGCCAAGGAAATTGACGTCATTTCAGGGAAATTCATGTGTATGCCTTCCAGACGCCATAAAAATTAGTATTTTCATGCAAAGTACAACATATTTACCTTTTACGGAAACTACACAAAGCCAGCTAAAAGATGAGACCAAAATTTTAACGATCAAATAAAAACTGTGGCCACAGTAAGAGATCGAAGCTGGAAATCTGCACGAAAAACGCACGTGGTCTAGAATCTCCTATTTCTATACCTCCTGCACGCTAGATAATTTGCCTAAAATATTTTCCGACCACCAAAATACTAGTTTGGGTTAAGCCTTTAAATTGAAAATTATAAAACCGGAATTCGCACGTTTAAGGGGAGAAAAATCCATTTAAAAGTTTAGGGAGGTGACACGTAAAAATTTGGAATTTTTTTGGCTTTAAACCACTAAAACTGCCCTTAAACTTTACCAAACTGCCACAAATTTATACTTTTTGAAAAGTTCAGACGCTAATCTATCTTTCAATATCAAAATATTGCAAATCAGTTAGTAAACCTGGCCACAGGAATGCGATAAAGGGAAAAAGTTCCCAAAACCTGCCCCCCAAAAATATACTATCTCGCTTGTTATATCACTTAGGAAAGCCGTTTTTGTTTTGGTTTATTTCTTTTCACTCATATATCACTTATAAACAGTAAAAAGTTTTCTGCAAACTACTCATGACATTTTATGCAGACAAGTTTGATTTTTTCACTTTATTCCTCTTTTAACCCTCCTAAAAACTAGTGTTTTTACGAAAAGTACTACAAATTTGTGTTTGGCGGAAAGAACAAACCGTTAGCTACTACAAATTTGTGTTTGACGGAAAGAACAAACCGTTAGCCAAAAAATGACACCAAAATTTTAGTAATCGGATAGAAATTGTGGCCACAGTGAGCAATCAAAGCCAGAGATCTGCCAAGGAAATTGACGTCATTTCAGGGAAATTCATGTGTATGCTTTCCAGACGCCATAAAAATTAGTATTTTCATGCAAAGTACAACATATTTACCTTTTGCGGAAACTACACAAAGCCAGCTAAAAGATGAGACCAAAATTTTAACGATCAAATAAAAACTGTGGCCACAGTAAGAGATCGAAGCTGGAAATCTGCACGAAAAACGCATGTGGTCTAGAATCTCCTATTTCTATACCTCCTGCACGCTAGATAATTTGCCTAAAATATTTTCCGACCACCAAAATACTAGTTTGGGTTAAGCCTTTAAATTAAAAATTATAAAACCGGAATTCGCACGTTTAAGGGGAGAAAAATCCATTTAAAGTTTTAGGGAGGTGACACGTAAAAATTTGGAAATTTTTTGGCTTTAAACCACTAAAACTGCCCTTAAACTTTACCAAACTGCCACAAATTTATACTTTTTGAAAAGTTCAGACGCTAATCTATCTTTCAGTATCAAAATATTGCAAATCGGCTAGTAAACCTGGCCACAGGAATGCGATAAAGGGAAAAAGTTCCCAAAACCTGCCCCCCAAAAATATACTATCTCGCTTGTTATATCACTTAGGAAAGCCGTTTTTGTTTTGGTTTATTTCTTTTCACTCATATATCACTTATAAACAGTGAAAAGTTTTCTGCAAACTACTCATGACTTTTTATGCAGACAAGTTTGATTTTTTCACTATATTCCTCTTTTAACCCTCCTAAAAACTAGTGTTCTTACGAAAAGTACTACAAATTTGTGTTTGGCGGTAAGAACAAACCGTTAGCTAAAAAATGACACCAACATTTTAGTAATCGGATAGAAATTGTGGCCACAGTGAGCAATCAAAGCCAGAGATCTGCCAAGGAAATTGACGTCATTTCAGGGAAATTCATGTGTATGCTTTCCAGACGCCATAAAAATTAGTATTTTCATGCAAAGTACAACATATTTACCTTTTACGGAAACTACACAAAGCCAGCTAAAAGATGAGACCAAAATTTTAACGATCAAATAAAAACTGTGGCCACAGTAAGAGATCGAAGCTGGAAATCTGCACGAAAAACGCACGTGGTCTAGAATCTCCTATTTCTATACCTCCTGCACGCTAGATAATTTGCCTAAAATATTTTCCGACCACCAAAATACTAGTTTGGGTTAAGCCTTTAAATTAAAAATTATAAAACCGGAATTCGCACGTTTAAGGGGAGAAAAATCCATTTAAAGTTTTAGGGAGGTGACACGTAAAAATTTGGAAATTTTTTGGCTTTAAACCACTAAAACTGCCCTTAAACTTTACCAAACTGCCACAAATTTATATTTTTTGAAAAGTTCAGACGCTAATCTATCTTTCAGTATCAAAATATTGCAAATCGGCTAGTAAACCTGGCCACAGGAATGCGATAAAGGGAAAAAGTTCCCAAAACCTGCCCCCCAAAAATATACTATCTCGCTTGTTATATCACTTAGGAAAGCCGTTTTTGTTTTGGTTTATTTCTTTTCACTCATATATCACTTATAAACAGTGAAAAGTTTTCTGCAAACTACTCATGACTTTTTATGCAGACAAGTTTGATTTTTTCACTATATTCCTCTTTTAACCCTCCTAAAAACTAGTGTTCTTACGAAAAGTACTACAAATTTGTGTTTGGCGGTAAGAACAAACCGTTAGCTAAAAAATGACACCAACATTTTAGTAATCGGATAGAAATTGTGGCCACAGTGAGCAATCAAAGCCAGAGATCTGCCAAGGAAATTGACGTCATTTCAGGGAAATTCATGTGTATGCCTTCCAGACGCCATAAAAATTAACATTTTCATGCAAAGTACAACATATTTACCTTTTACGGAAACTACACAAAGCCAGCTAAAAGATGAGACCAAAATTTTAACGATCAAATAAAAACTGTGGCCACAGTAAGAGATCGAAGCTGGAAATCTGCACGAAAAACGCACGTGGTCTAGAATCTCCTATTTCTATACCTCCTGCACGCTAGATAATTTGCCTAAAATATTTTCCGACCACCAAAATACTAGTTTGGGTTAAGCCTTTAAATTAAAAATTATAAAACCGGAATTCGCACGTTTAAGGGGAGAAAAATCCATTTAAAGTTTTAGGGAGGTGACACATAAAAATTTGGAAATTTTTTGGCTTTAAACCACTAAAACTGCCCTTAAACTTTACCAAACTGCCACAAATTTATACTTTTTGAAAGGTTCAGACGCTAATCTATCTTTCAGTATCAAAATATTGCAAATCAGTTAGTAAACCTGGCCACAGGAATGCGATAAAGGGAAAAAGTTCCCAAAACCTGCCCCCCAAAAATATACTATCTCGCTTGTTATATAACTTAGGAAAGCCGTTTTTGTTTTGGTTTATTTCTTTTCACTCATATATCACTTATAAACAGTAAAAAGTTTTCTGCAAACTACTCATGACTTTTTATGCAGACAAGTTTGATTTTTTCACTTTATTCCTCTTTTAACCCTCCTAAAAACTAGTGTTCTTACGAAAAGTACTACAAATTTGTGTTTGGCGGAAAGAACAAACCGTTAGCTAAAAAATGACACCAAAATTTTAGTAATCGGATAGAAATTGTGGCCACAGTGAGCAATCAAAGCCAGAGATCTGCCAAGGAAATTGACGTCATTTCAGGGAAATTCATGTGTATGCCTTCCAGACGCCATAAAAATTAACATTTTCATGCAAAGTACAACATATTTACCTTTTACGGAAACTACACAAAGCCAGCTAAAAGATGAGACCAAAATTTTAACGATCAAATAAAAACTGTGGCCACAGTAAGAGATCGAAGCTGGAAATCTGCACGAAAAACGCACGTGGTCTAGAATCTCCTATTTCTATACCTCCTGCACGCTAGATAATTTGCCTAAAATATTTTCCGACCACCAAAATACTAGTTTGGGTTAAGCCTTTAAATTAAAAATTATAAAACCGGAATTCGCACGTTTAAGGGGAGAAAAATCCATTTAAAGTTTTAGGGAGGTGACACGTAAAAATTTGGAAATTGTTTGGCTTTAAACCACTAAAACTGCCCTTAAACTTTACCAAACTGCCACAAATTTATACTTTTTGAAAAGTTCAGACGCTAATCTATCTTTCAGTATCAAAATATTGCAAATCAGTTAGTAAACCTGGCCACAGGAATGCGATAAAGGGAAAAAGTTCCCAAAACCTGCCCCCCAAAAATATACTATCTCGCTTGTTATATCACTTAGGAAAGCCGTTTTTGTTTTGGTTTATTTCTTTTCACTCATATATCACTTATAAACAGTGAAAAGTTTTCTGCAAACTACTCATGACTTTTTATCAGACAAGTTTGATTTTTTCACTATATTCCTCTTTTAACCCTCCTAAAAAATAGTGTTCTTACGAAAAGTACTACAAATTTGTGTTTGACGGAAAGAACAAACCGTTAGCCAAAAAATGACACCAAAATTTTAGTAATCGGATAGAAATTGTGGCCACAGTGAGCAATCAAAGCCAGAGATCTGCCAAGGAAATTGACGTCATTTCAGGGAAATTCATGTGTATGCTTTCCAGACGCCATAAAAATTAACATTTTCATGCAAAGTACAACATATTTACCTTTTACGGAAACTACACAAAGCCAGCTAAAAGATGAGACCAAAATTTTAACGATCAAATAAAAACTGTGGCCACAGTAAGAGATCGAAGCTGGAAATCTGCACGAAAAATGCACGTGGTCTAGAATCTCCTATTTCTATACCTTCTGCACGCTAGATAATTTGCCTAAAATATTTTCCGACCACCAAAATACTAGCTTGGGTTAAGCCTTTAAATTAAAAATTATAAAACCGGAATTCGCACGTTTAAGGGGAGAAAAATCCATTTAAAGTTTTAGGGAGGTGACACGTAAAAATTTGGAAATTTTTTGGCTTTAAACCACTAAAACTGCCCTTAAACTTTACCAAACTGCCACAAATTTATACTTTTTGAAAAGTTCAGACGCTAATCTATCTTTCAGTATCAAAATATTGCAAATCGGCTAGTAAACCTGGCCACAGGAATGCGATAAAGGGAAAAAGTTCCCAAAACCTGCCCCCCAAAAATATACTATCTCGCTTGTTATATCACTTAGGAAAGCCGTTTTTGTTTTGGTTTATTTCTTTTCACTCATATATCACTTATAAACAGTGAAAAGTTTTCTGCAAACTACTCATGACTTTTTATGCAGACAAGTTTGATTTTTTCACTTTATTCCTCTTTTAACCCTCCTAAAAACTAGTGTTCTTACGAAAAGTACTACAAATTTGTGTTTGACGGAAAGAACAAACCGTTAGCTAAAAAATGACACCAAAATTTTAGTAATCGGATAGAAATTGTGGCCACAGTGAGCAATCAAAGCCAAAGATCTGCCAAGGAAATTGACGTCATTTCAGGGAAATTCATGTGTATGCCTTCCAGACGCCATAAAAATTAGTATTTTCATGCAAAGTACAACATATTTACCTTTTACGGAAACTACACAAAGCCAGCTAAAAGATGAGACCAAAATTTTAACGATCAAATAAAAACTGTGGCCACAGTAAGAGATCGAAGCTGGAAATCTGCACGAAAAACGCACGTGGTCTAGAATCTCCTATTTCTATACCTCCTGCACGCTAGATAATTTGCCTAAAATATTTTCCGACCACCAAAATACTAGTTTGGGTTAAGCCTTTAAATTGAAAATTATAAAACCGGAATTCGCACGTTTAAGGGGAGAAAAATCCATTTAAAGTTTTAGGGAGGTGACACGTAAAAATTTGGAAATTTTTTGGCTTTAAACCACTAAAACTGCCCTTAAACTTTACCAAACTGCCACAAATTTATACTTTTTGAAAGGTTCAGACGCTAATCTATCTTTCAGTATCAAAATATTGCAAATCAGTTAGTAAACCTGGCCACAGGAATGCGATAAAGGGAAAAAGTTCCCAAAACCTGCCCCCCAAAAATATACTATCTCGCTTGTTATATCACTTAGGAAAGCCGTTTTTGTTTTGGTTTATTTCTTTTCACTCATATATCACTTATAAACAGTGAAAAGTTTTCTGCAAACTACTCATGACTTTTTATGCAGACAAGTTTGATTTTTTCACTTTATTCCTCTTTTAACCCTCCTAAAAACTAGTGTTCTTACGAAAAGTACTACAAATTTGTGTTTGGCGGAAAGAACAAACCGTTAGCTAAAAAATGACACCAAAATTTTAGTAATCGGATAGAAATTGTGGCCACAGTGAGCAATCAAAGCCAGAGATCTGCCAAGGAAATTGACGTCATTTCAGGGAAATTCATGTGTATGCCTTCCAGACGCCATAAAAATTAGTATTTTCATGCAAAGTACAACATATTTACCTTTTACGAAAACTACACAAAGCCAGCTAAAAGATGAGACCAAAATTTTAACGATCAAATAAAAACTGTGGCCACAGTAAGAGATCGAAGCTGGAAATCTGCACGAAAAACGCACGTGGTCTAGAATCTCCTATTTCTATACCTCCTGCACGCTAGATAATTTGCCTAAAATATTTTCCGACCACCAAAATACTAGTTCGGGTTAAGCCTTTAAATTAAAAATTATAAAACCGGAATTCGCACGTTTAAGGGGAGAAAAATCCATTTAAAGTTTTAGGGAGGTGACACGTAAAAATTTGGAAATTTTTTGGCTTTAAACCACTAAAACTGCCCTTAAACTTTACCAAACTGCCACAAATTTATACTTTTTGAAAAGTTCAGACGCTAATCTATCTTTCAGTATCAAAATATTGCAAATCGGCTAGTAAACCTGGCCACAGGAATGCGATAAAGGGAAAAAGTTCCCAAAACCTGCCCCCCAAAAATATACTATCTCGCTTGTTATATCACTTAGGAAAGCCGTTTTTGTTTTGGTTTATTTCTTTTCACTCATATATCACTTATAAACAGTGAAAAGTTTTCTGCAAACTACTCATGACTTTTTATGCAGACAAGTTTGATTTTTTCACTTTATTCCTCTTTTAACCCTCCTAAAAACTAGTGTTCTTACGAAAAGTACTACAAATTTGTGTTTGACGGAAAGAACAAACCGTTAGCTAAAAAATGACACCAAAATTTTAGTAATCGGATAGAAATTGTGGCCACAGTGAGCAATCAAAGCCAAAGATCTGCCAAGGAAATTGACGTCATTTCAGGGAAATTCATGTGTATGCCTTCCAGACGCCATAAAAATTAGTATTTTCATGCAAAGTACAACATATTTACCTTTTACGGAAACTACACAAAGCCAGCTAAAAGATGAGACCAAAATTTTAACGATCAAATAAAAACTGTGGCCACAGTAAGAGATCGAAGCTGGAAATCTGCACGAAAAACGCACGTGGTCTAGAATCTCCTATTTCTATACCTCCTGCACGCTAGATAATTTGCCTAAAATATTTTCCGACCACCAAAATACTAGTTTGGGTTAAGCCTTTAAATTGAAAATTATAAAACCGGAATTCGCACGTTTAAGGGGAGAAAAATCCATTTAAAGTTTTAGGGAGGTGACACGTAAAAATTTGGAAATTTTTTGGCTTTAAACCACTAAAACTGCCCTTAAACTTTACCAAACTGCCACAAATTTATACTTTTTGAAAGGTTCAGACGCTAATCTATCTTTCAGTATCAAAATATTGCAAATCAGTTAGTAAACCTGGCCACAGGAATGCGATAAAGGGAAAAAGTTCCCAAAACCTGCCCCCCAAAAATATACTATCTCGCTTGTTATATCACTTAGGAAAGCCGTTTTTGTTTTGGTTTATTTCTTTTCACTCATATATCACTTATAAACAGTGAAAAGTTTTCTGCAAACTACTCATGACTTTTTATGCAGACAAGTTTGATTTTTTCACTTTATTCCTCTTTTAACCCTCCTAAAAACTAGTGTTCTTACGAAAAGTACTACAAATTTGTGTTTGGCGGAAAGAACAAACCGTTAGCTAAAAAATGACACCAAAATTTTAGTAATCGGATAGAAATTGTGGCCACAGTGAGCAATCAAAGCCAGAGATCTGCCAAGGAAATTGACGTCATTTCAGGGAAATTCATGTGTATGCCTTCCAGACGCCATAAAAATTAGTATTTTCATGCAAAGTACAACATATTTACCTTTTACGAAAACTACACAAAGCCAGCTAAAAGATGAGACCAAAATTTTAACGATCAAATAAAAACTGTGGCCACAGTAAGAGATCGAAGCTGGAAATCTGCACGAAAAACGCACGTGGTCTAGAATCTCCTATTTCTATACCTCCTGCACGCTAGATAATTTGCCTAAAATATTTTCCGACCACCAAAATACTAGTTCGGGTTAAGCCTTTAAATTAAAAATTATAAAACCGGAATTCGCACGTTTAAGGGGAGAAAAATCCATTTAAAGTTTTAGGGAGGTGACACGTAAAAATTTGGAAATTTTTTGGCTTTAAACCACTAAAACTGCCCTTAAACTTTACCAAACTGCCACAAATTTATACTTTTTGAAAAGTTCAGACGCTAATCTATCTTTCAGTATCAAAATATTGCAAATCGGCTCGTAAACCTGGCCACAGGAATGCGATAAAGGGAAAAAGTTCCCAAAACCTGCCCCCCAAAAATATACTATCTCGCTTGTTATATCACTTAGGAAAGCCGTTTTTGTTTTGGTTTATTTCTTTTCACTCATATATCACTTATAAACAGTGAAAAGTTTTCTGCAAACTACTCATGACTTTTTATCAGACAAGTTTGATTTTTTCACTATATTCCTCTTTTAACCCTCCTAAAAACTAGTGTTCTTACGAAAAGTACTACAAATTTGTGTTTGGCGGTAAGAACAAACCGTTAGCTAAAAAATGACACCAACATTTTAGTAATCGGATAGAAATTGTGGCCACAGTGAGCAATCAAAGCCAGAGATCTGCCAAGGAAATTGACGTCATTTCAGGGAAATTCATGTGTATGCCTTCCAGACGCCATAAAAATTAACATTTTTATGCAAAGTACAACATATTTACCTTTTACGGAAACTACACAAAGCCAGCTAAAAGATGAGACCAAAATTTTAACGATCAAATAAAAACTGTGGCCACAGTAAGAGATCGAAGCTGGAAATCTGCACGAAAAACGCACGTGGTCTAGAATCTCCTATTTCTATACCTCCTGCACGCTAGATAATTTGCCTAAAATATTTTCCGACCACCAAAATACTAGTTTGGGTTAAGCCTTTAAATTAAAAATTATAAAACCGGAATTCGCACGTTTAAGGGGAGAAAAATCCATTTAAAGTTTTAGGGAGGTGACACGTAAAAATTTGGAAATTTTTTGGCTTTAAACCACTAAAACTGCCCTTAAACTTTACCAAACTGCCACAAATTTATACTTTTTGAAAAGTTCAGACGCTAATCTATCTTTCAGTATCAAAATATTGCAAATCAGTTAGTAAACCTGGCCACAGGAATGCGATAAAGGGAAAAAGTTCCCAAAACCTGCCCCCCAAAAATATACTATCTCGCTTGTTGTATCACTTAGGAAAGCCGTTTTTGTTTTGGTTTATTTCTTTTCACTCATATATCACTTATAAACAGTGAAAAGTTTTCTGCAAACTACTCATGACTTTTTATCAGACAAGTTTGATTTTTTCACTATATTCCTCTTTTAACCCTCCTAAAAACTAGTGTTCTTACGAAAAGTACTACAGATTTGTGTTTGGCGGAAAGAATAAACCGTTAGCTAAAAAATGACACCAAAATTTTAGTAATCAGATAGAAATTGTGGCCACAGTGAGCAATCAAAGCCAGAGATCTGCCAAGGAAATTGACGTCATTTCAGGGAAATTCATGTGTATGCCTTCCAGACGCCATAAAAATTAACATTTTCGTGCAAAGTACAACATATTTACCTTTTACGGAAACTACACAAAGCCAGCTAAAAGATGAGACCAAAATTTTAACGATCAAATAAAAACTGTGGCCACAGTAAGAGATCGAAGCTGGAAATCTGCACGAAAAATGCACGTGGTCTAGAATCTCCTATTTCTATACCTTCTGCACGCTAGATAATTTGCCTAAAATATTTTCCGACCACCAAAATACTAGTTTGGGTTAAGCCTTTAAATTAAAAATTATAAAACCGGAATTCGCACGTTTAAGGGGAGAAAAATCCATTTAAAGTTTTAGGGAGGTGACACGTAAAAATTTGGAAATTTTTTGGCTTTAAACCACTAAAACTGCCCTTAAACTTTACCAAACTGCCACAAATTTATGTTTTTTGAAAGGTTCAGACGCTAATCTATCTTTCAGTATCAAAATATTGCAAATCAGTTAGTAAACCTGGCCACAGGAATGCGATAAAGGGAAAAAGTTCCCAAAACCTGCCCCCCAAAAATATACTATCTCGCTTGTTATATCACTTAGGAAAGCCGTTTTTATTTTGGTTTATTTCTTTTCACTCATATATCACTTATAAACAGTAAAAAGTTTTCTGCAAACTACTCATGACATTTTATGCAGACAAGTTTGATTTTTTCACTTTATTCCTCTTTTAACCCTCCTAAAAACTAGTGTTCTTACGAAAAGTACTACAAATTTGTGTTTGGCGGAAAGAACAAACCGTTAGCTAAAAAATGACACCAAAATTTTAGTAATCGGATAGAAATTGTGGCCACAGTGAGCAATCAAAGCCAGAGATCTGCCAAGGAAATTGACGTCATTTCAGGGAAATTCATGTGTATGCCTTCCAGACGCCATAAAAATTAACATTTTCATGCAAAGTACAACATATTTACCTTTTACGGAAACTACACAAAGCCAGCTAAAAGATGAAACCAAAATTTTAACGATCAAATAAAAACTGTGGCCACAGTAAGAGATCGAAGCTGGAAATCTGCACGAAAAACGCACGTGGTCTAGAATCTCCTATTTCTATACCTCCTGCACGCTAGATAATTTGCCTAAAATATTTTCCGACCACCAAAATACTAGTTCGGGTTAAGCCTTTAAATTAAAAATTATAAAAACGGAATTCGCACGTTTAAGGGGAGAAAAATCCATTTAAAGTTTTAGGGAGGTGACACGTAAAAATTTGGAAATTTTTTGGCTTTAAACCACTAAAACTGCCCTTAAACTTTACCAAACTGCCACAAATTTATACTTTTTGAAAAGTTCAGACGCTAATCTATCTTTCAGTATCAAAATATTGCAAATCAGTTAGTAAACCTGGCCCCAGGAATGCGATAAAGGGAAAAAGTTCCCAAAACCTGCCCCCCAAAAATATACTATCTCGCTTGTTATATCACTTAGGAAAGCCGTTTTTGTTTTGGTTTATTTCTTTTCACTCATATATCACTTATAAACAGCTAAAAGTTTTCTGCAAACTACTCATGACTTTTTATCAGACAAGTTTGATTTTTTCACTATATTCCTCTTTTAACCCTCCTAAAAAATAGTGTTCTTACGAAAAGTACTACAAATTTGTGTTTGACGGAAAGAACAAACCGTTAGCTAAAAAATGACACCAAAATTTTAGTAATCGGATAGAAATTGTGGCCACAGTGAGCAATCAAAGCCAGAGATCTGCCAAGGAAATTGACGTCATTTCAGGGAAATTCATGTGTATGCCTTCCAGACGCCATAAAAATTAGTATTTTCATGCAAAGTACAACATATTTACCTTTTACGGAAACTACACAAAGCCAGCTAAAAGATGAGACCAAAATTTTAACGATCAAATAAAAACTGTGGCCACAGTAAGAGATCGAAGCTGGAAATCTGCACGAAAAACGCACGTGGTCTAGAATCTCCTATTTCTATACCTCCTGCACGCTAGATAATTTGCCTAAAATATTTTCCGACCACCAAAATACTAGTTTGGGTTAAGCCTTTAAATTAAAAATTATAAAACCGGAATTCGCACGTTTAAGGGGAGAAAAATCCATTTAAAGTTTTAGGGAGGTGACACGTAAAAATTTGGAAATTTTTTGGCTTTAAACCACTAAAACTGCCCTTAAACTTTACCAAACTGCCACAAATTTATACTTTTTGAAAGGTTCAGACGCTAATCTATCTTCCAGTATCAAAATATTGCAAATCGGCTAGTAAACCTGGCCACAGGAATGCGATAAAGGGAAAAAGTTCCCAAAACCTGCCCCCCAAAAATATACTATCTCGCTTGTTATATCACTTAGGAAAGCCGTTTTTGTTTTGGTTTATTTCTTTTCACTCATATATTACTTATAAACAGTGAAAAGTTTTCTGCAAACTACTCATGACTTTTTATGCAGACAAGTTTGATTTTTTCACTATATTCCTCTTTTAACCCTCCTAAAAACTAGTGTTCTTACGAAAAGTACTACAAATTTGTGTTTGACGGAAAGAACAAACCGTTAGCTAAAAAATGACACCAAAATTTTAGTAATCGGATAGAAATTGTGGCCACAGTGAGCAATCAAAGCCAGAGATCTGCCAAGGAAATTGACGTCATTTCAGGGAAATTCATGTGTATGCCTTCCAGACGCCATAAAAATTAACATTTTCATGCAAAGTACAACATATTTACCTTTTACGGAAACTACACAAAGCCAACTAAAAGATGAGACCAAAATTTTAACGATCAAATAAAAGCTGTGGCCACAGTAAGAGATCGAAGCTGGAAATCTGCACGAAAAACGCACGTGGTCTAGAATCTCCTATTTCTATACCTCCTGCACGCTAGATAATTTGCCTAAAATATTTTCCGACCACCAAAATACTAGTTTGGGTTAAGCCTTCAAATTGAAAATTATAAATCCGGAATTCGCACGTTTAAGGGGAGAAAAATCCATTTAAAGTTTTAGGGAGGTGACACTTAAAAATTTGGAAATTTTTTGGCTTTCAACCACTAAAACTGCCCTTAAACTTTACCAAACTGCCACAAATTTATACTTTTTGAAAAGTTCAGACGCTAATCTATCTTTCAGTATCAAAATATTGCAAATCAAGTAGTAAACCTGGCCACAGGAATGCGATAAAGGGAAAAAGTTCCCAAAACCTGCCCCCCAAAAATATACTATCTCGCTTGTTATATCACTTAGGAAAGCCGTTTTTGTTTTGGTTTATTTCTTTTCACTCATATATCACTTATAAACAGTGAAAAGTTTTCTGCAAACTACTCATGACTTTTTATCAGACAAGTTTGATTTTTTCACTATATTCCTCTTTTAACCCTCCTAAAAAATAGTGTTCTTACGAAAAGTACTACAAATTTGTGTTTGACGGAAAGAACAAACCGTTAGCTAAAAAATGACACCAAAATTTTAGTAATCGGATAGAAATTGTGGCCACAGTGAGCAATCAAAGCCAGAGATCTTCCAAGGAAATTGACGTCATTTCAGGGAAATTCATGTGTATGCTTTCCAGACGCCATAAAAATTAGTATTTTCATGCAAAGTACAACATATTTACCTTTTACGAAAACTACACAAAGCCAGCTAAAAGATGAGACCAAAATTTTAACGATCAAATAAAAACTGTGGCCACAGTAAGAGATCGAAGCTGGAAATCTGCACGAAAAACGCACGTGGTCTAGAATCTCCTATTTCTATACCTCCTGCACGCTAGATAATTTGCCTAAAATATTTTCCGACCACCAAAATACTAGCTTGGGTTAAGCCTTTAAATTAAAAATTATAAAACCGGAATTCGCACGTTTAAGGGGAGAAAAATCCATTTAAAGTTTTAGGGAGGTGACACGTAAAAATTTGGAAATTTTTTGGCTTTAAACCACTAAAACTGCCCTTAAACTTTATCAAACTGCCACAAATTTATACTTTTTGAAAAGTTCAGACGCTAATCTATCTTTCAGTATCAAAATATTGCAAATCGGCTAGTAAACCTGGCCACAGGAATGCGACAAAGGGAAAAAGTTCCCAAAACCTGCCCCCCAAAAATATACTATCTCGCTTGTTATATCACTTAGGAAAGCCGTTTTTGTTTTGGTTTATTTCTTTTCACTCATATATCACTTATAAACAGTGAAAAGTTTTCTGCAAACTACTCATGACTTTTTATGCAGACAAGTTTGATTTTTTCACTTTATTCCTCTTTTAACCCTCCTAAAAACTAGTGTTCTTACGAAAAGTACTACAAATTTGTGTTTGGCGGAAAGAACAAACCGTTAGCTAAAAAATGACACCAAAATTTTAGTAATCGGATAGAAATTGTGGCCACAGTGAGCAATCAAAGCCAGAGATCTGCCAAGGAAATTGACGTCATTTCAGGGAAATTCATGTGTATGCCTTCCAGACGCCATAAAAATTAGTATTTTCATGCAAAGTACAACATATTTACCTTTTACGGAAACTACACAAAGCCAGCTAAAAGATGAGACCAAAATTTTAACGATCAAATAAAAACTGTGGCCACAGTAAGAGATCGAAGCTGGAAATCTGCACGAAAAACGCACGTGGTCTAGAATCTCCTATTTCTATACCTCCTGCACGCTAGATAATTTGCCTAAAATATTTTCCGACCACCAAAATACTAGTTCGGGTTAAGCCTTTAAATTAAAAATTATAAAACCGGAATTCGCACGTTTAAGGGGAGAAAAATCCATTTAAAGTTTTAGGGAGGTGACACGTAAAAATTTGGAAATTTTTTGGCTTTAAACCACTAAAACTGCCCTTAAACTTTACCAAACTGCCACAAATTTATACTTTTTGAAAAGTTCAGACGCTAATCTATCTTTCAGTATCAAAATATTGCAAATCAGTTAGTAAACCTGGCCACAGGAATGCGATAAAGGGAAAAAGTTCCCAAAACCTGCCCCCCAAAAATATACTATCTCGCTTGTTGTATCACTTAGGAAAGCCGTTTTTGTTTTGGTTTATTTCTTTTCACTCATATATCACTTATAAACAGTGAAAAGTTTTCTGCAAACTACTCATGACTTTTTATCAGACAAGTTTGATTTTTTCACTATATTCCTCTTTTAACCCTCCTAAAAACTAGTGTTCTTACGAAAAGTACTACAGATTTGTGTTTGGCGGAAAGAACAAACCGTTAGCTAAAAAATGACACCAAAATTTTAGTAATCAGATAGAAATTGTGGCCACAGTGAGCAATCAAAGCCAGAGATCTGCCAAGGAAATTGACGTCATTTCAGGGAAATTCATGTGTATGCCTTCCAGACGCCATAAAAATTAACATTTTCGTGCAAAGTACAACATATTTACCTTTTACGGAAACTACACAAAGCCAGCTAAAAGATGAGACCAAAATTTTAACGATCAAATAAAAACTGTGGCCACAGTAAGAGATCGAAGCTGGAAATCTGCACGAAAAATGCACGTGGTCTAGAATCTCCTATTTCTATACCTTCTGCACGCTAGATAATTTGCCTAAAATATTTTCCAACCACCAAAATACTAGTTTGGGTTAAGCCTTTAAATTAAAAATTATAAAACCGGAATTCGCACGTTTAAGGGGAGAAAAATCCATTTAAAGTTTTAGGGAGGTGACACGTAAAAATTTGGAAATTTTTTGGCTTTAAACCACTAAAACTGCCCTTAAACTTTACCAAACTGCCACAAATTTGAGTTTTTTGAAAGGTTCAGACGCTAATCTATCTTTCAGTATCAAAATATTGCAAATCAGTTAGTAAACCTGGCCACAGGAATGCGATAAAGGGAAAAAGTTCCCAAAACCTGCCCCCCAAAAATATACTATCTCGCTTGTTATATCACTTAGGAAAGCCGTTTTTGTTTTGGTTTATTTCTTTTCACTCATATATCACTTATAAACAGTAAAAAGTTTTCTGCAAACTACTCATGACATTTTATGCAGACAAGTTTGATTTTTTCACTTTATTCCTCTTTTAACCCTCCTAAAAACTAGTGTTCTTACGAAAAGTACTACAAATTTGTGTTTGCGGAAAGAACAAACCGTTAGCTAAAAAATGACACCAAAATTTTAGTAATCGGATAGAAATTGTGGCCACAGTGAGCAATCAAAGCCAGAGATCTGCCAAGGAAATTGACGTCATTTCAGGGAAATTCATGTGTATGCCTTCCAGACGCCATAAAAATTAACATTTTCATGCAAAGTACAACATATTTACCTTTTACGGAAACTACACAAAGCCAGCTAAAAGATGAGACCAAAATTTTAACGATCAAATAAAAACTGTGGCCACAGTAAGAGATCGAAGCTGGAAATCTGCACGAAAAACGCACGTGGTCTAGAATCTCCTATTTCTATACCTCCTGCACGCTAGATAATTTGCCTAAAATATTTTCCGACCACCAAAATACTAGTTCGGGTTAAGCCTTTAAATTAAAAATTATAAAAACGGAATTCGCACGTTTAAGGGGAGAAAAATCCATTTAAAGTTTTAGGGAGGTGACACGTAAAAATTTGGAAATTTTTTGGCTTTAAACCACTAAAACTGCCCTTAAACTTTACCAAACTGCCACAAATTTATACTTTTTGAAAAGTTCAGACGCTAATCTATCTTTCAGTATCAAAATATTGCAAATCAATTAGTAAACCTGGCCCCAGGAATGCGATAAAGGGAAAAAGTTCCCAAAACCTGCCCCCCAAAAATATACTATCTCGCTTGTTATATCACTTAGGAAAGCCGTTTTTGTTTTGGTTTATTTCTTTTCACTCATATATCACTTATAAACAGCTAAAAGTTTTCTGCAAACTACTCATGACTTTTTATCAGACAAGTTTGATTTTTTCACTATATTCCTCTTTTAACCCCCCTAAAAAATAGTGTTCTTACGAAAAGTACTACAAATTTGTGTTTGACGGAAAGAACAAACCGTTAGCTAAAAAATGACACCAAAATTTTAGTAATCGGATAGAAATTGTGGCCACAGTGAGCAATCAAAGCCAGAGATCTGCCAAGGAAATTGACGTCATTTCAGGGAAATTCATGTGTATGCCTTCCAGACGCCATAAAAATTAGTATTTTCATGCAAAGTACAACATATTTACCTTTTACGGAAACTACACAAAGCCAGCTAAAAGATGAGACCAAAATTTTAACGATCAAATAAAAACTGTGGCCACAGTAAGAGATCGAAGCTGGAAATCTGCACGAAAAACGCACGTGGTCTAGAATCTCCTATTTCTATACCTCCTGCACGCTAGATAATTTGCCTAAAATATTTTCCGACCACCAAAATACTAGTTTGGGTTAAGCCTTTAAATAAAAAATTATAAAACCGGAATTCGCACGTTTAAGGGGAGAAAAATCCATTTAAAGTTTTAGGGAGGTGACACGTAAAAATTTGGAAATTTTTTGGCTTTAAACCACTAAAACTGCCCTTAAACTTTACCAAACTGCCACAAATTTATACTTTTTGAAAAGTTCAGACGCTAATCTATCTTTCAGTATCAAAATATTGCAAATCGGCTAGTAAACCTGGCCACAGGAATGCGATAAAGGGAAAAAGTTCCCAAAACCTGCCCCCCAAAAATATACTATCTCGCTTGTTATATCACTTAGGAAAGCCGTTTTTGTTTTGGTTTATTTCTTTTCACTCATATATCACTTATAAACAGTGAAAAGTTTTCTGCAAACTACTCATGACTTTTTATGCAGACAAGTTTGATTTTTTCACTATATTCCTCTTTTAACCCTCCTAAAAACTAGTGTTCTTACGAAAAGTACTACAAATTTGTGTTTGACGGAAAGAACAAACCGTTAGCTAAAAAATGACACCAAAATTTTAGTAATCGGATAGAAATTGTGGCCACAGTGAGCAATCAAAGCCAGAGATCTGCCAAGGAAATTGACGTCATTTCAGGGAAATTCATGTGTATGCCTTCCAGACGCCATAAAAATTAACATTTTCATGCAAAGTACAACATATTTACCTTTTACGGAAACTACACAAAGCCAGCTAAAAGATGAGACCAAAATTTTAACGATCAAATAAAAGCTGTGGCCACAGTAAGAGATCGAAGCTGGAAATCTGCACGAAAAACGCACGTGGTCTAGAATCTCCTATTTCTATACCTCCTGCACGCTAGATAATTTGCCTGAAATATTTTCCGACCACCAAAATACTAGTTTGGGTTAAGCCTTCAAATTGAAAATTATAAAACCGGAATTCGCACGTTTAAGGGGAGAAAAATCCATTTAAAGTTTTAGGGAGGTGACACTTAAAAATTTGGAAATTTTTTGGCTTTAAACCACTAAAACTGCCCTTAAACTTTACCAAACTGCCACAAATTTATACTTTTTGAAAAGTTCAGACGCTAATCTATCTTTCAGTATCAAAATATTGCAAATCAAGTAGTAAACCTGGCCACAGGAATGCGATAAAGGGAAAAAGTTCCCAAAACCTGCCCCCCAAAAATATACTATCTCGCTTGTTATATCACTTAGGAAAGCCGTTTTTGTTTTGGTTTATTTCTTTTCACTCATATATCACTTATAAACAGTGAAAAGTTTTCTGCAAACTACTCATGACTTTTTATCAGACAAGTTTGATTTTTTCACTATATTCCTCTTTTAACCCTCCTAAAAAATAGTGTTCTTACGAAAAGTACTACAAATTTGTGTTTGACGGAAAGAACAAACCGTTAGCTAAAAAATGACACCAACATTTTAGTAATCGGATAGAAATTGTGGCCACAGTGAGCAATCAAAGCCAGAGATCTTCCAAGGAAATTGACGTCATTTCAGGGAAATTCATGTGTATGCTTTCCAGACGCCATAAAAATTAGTATTTTCATGCAAAGTACAACATATTTACCTTTTACAGAAACTACACAAAGCCGGCTAAAAGATGAGACCAAAATTTTAACGATCAAATAAAAACTGTGGCCACAGTAAGAGATCGAAGCTGGAAATCTGCACGAAAAACGCACGTGGTCTAGAATCTCCTATTTCTATACCTCCTGCACGCTAGATAATTTGCCTAAAATATTTTCCGACCACCAAAATACTAGCTTGGGTTAAGCCTTTAAATTAAAAATTATAAAACCGGAATTCGCACGTTTAAGGGGAGAAAAATCCATTTAAAGTTTTAGGGAGGTGACACTTAAAAATTTGGAAATTTTTTGGCTTTAAACCACTAAAACTGCCCCTCAACTTTACCAAACTGCCACAAATTTATACTTTTTGAAAAGTTCAGACGCTAATCTATCTTTCAGTATCAAAATATTGCAAATCAAGTAGTAAACCTGGCCACAGGAATGCGATAAAGGGAAAAAGTTCCCAAAACCTGCCCCCCAAAAATATACTATCTCGCTTGTTATATCACTTAGGAAAGCCGTGTTTGTTTTGGTTTATTTCTTTTCACTCATATATCACTTATAAACAGTGAAAAGTTTTCTGCAAACTACTCATGACTTTTTATCGGACAAGTTTGATTTTTTCACTATATTCCTCTTTTAACCCTCCTAAAAAATAGTGTTCTTACGAAAAGTACTACAAATTTGTGTTTGACGGAAAGAACAAACCGTTAGCTAAAAAATGACACCAAAATTTTAGTAATCGGATAGAAATTGTGGCCACAGTGAGCAATCAAAGCCAGAGATCTTCCAAGGAAATTGACGTCATTTCAGGGAAATTCATGTGTATGCTTTCCAGACGCCATAAAAATTAGTATTTTCATGCAAAGTACAACATATTTACCTTTTACGGAAACTACACAAAGCCAGCTAAAAGATGAGACCAAAATTTTAACGATCAAATAAAAACTGTGGCCACAGTAAGAGATCGAAGCTGGAAATCTGCACGAAAAACGCACGTGGTCTAGAATCTCCTGTTTCTATACCTCCTGCACGCTAGATAATTTGCCTAAAATATTTTCCGACCACCAAAATACTAGCTTGGGTTAAGCCTTTAAATTAAAAATTATAAAACCGGAATTCGCACGTTTAAGGGGAGAAAAATCCATTTAAAGTTTTAGGGAGGTGACACGTAAAAATTTGGAAATTTTTTGGCTTTAAACCACTAAAACTGCCCTTAAACTTTATCAAACTGCCACAAATTTATACTTTTTGAAAAGTTCAGACGCTAATCTATCTTTCAGTATCAAAATATTGCAAATCGGCTAGTAAACCTGGCCACAGGAATGCGACAAAGGGAAAAAGTTCCCAAAACCTGCCCCCCAAAAATATACTATCTCGCTTGTTATATCACTTAGGAAAGCCGTTTTTGTTTTGGTTTATTTCTTTTCACTCATATATCACTTATAAACAGTGAAAAGTTTTCTGCAAACTACTCATGACTTTTTATGCAGACAAGTTTGATTTTTTCACTATATTCCTCTTTTAACCCTCCTAAAAACTAGTGTTCTTACGAAAAGTACTACAAATTTGTGTTTGGCGGTAAGAACAAACCGTTAGCTAAAAAATGACACCAACATTTTAGTAATCGGATAGAAATTGTGGCCACAGTGAGCAATCAAAGCCAGAGATCTGCCAAGGAAATTGACGTCATTTCAGGGAAATTCATGTGTATGCCTTCCAAACGCCATAAAAATTAACATTTTCATGCAAAGTACAACATATTTACCTTTTACGGAAACTACACAAAGCCAGCTAAAAGATGAGACCAAAATTTTAACGATCAAATAAAAACTGTGGCCACAGTAAGAGATCGAAGCTGGAAATCTGCACGAAAAACGCACGTGGTCTAGAATCTCCTATTTCTATACCTCCTGCACGCTAGATAATTTGCCTAAAATATTTTCCGACCACCAAAATACTAGTTTGGGTTAAGCCTTTAAATTAAAAATTATAAAACCGGAATTCGCACGTTTAAGGGGAGAAAAATCCATTTAAAGTTTTAGGGAGGTGACACGTAAAAATTTGGAAATTTTTTGGCTTTAAACCACTAAAACTGCCCTTAAACTTTACCAAACTGCCACAAATTTATACTTTTTGAAAGGTTCAGACGCTAGTCTATCTTTCAGTATCAAAATATTGCAAATCAGTTAGTAAACCTGGCCACAGGAATGCGATAAAGGGAAAAAGTTCCCAAAACCTGCCCCCCAAAAATATACTATCTCGCTTGTTATATCACTTAGGAAAGCCGTTTTTGTTTTGGTTTATTTCGTTTCACTCATATATCACTTATAAACAGTAAAAAGTTTTCTGCAAACTACTCATGACATTTTATGCAGACAAGTTTGATTTTTTCACTTTATTCCTCTTTTAACCCTCCTAAAAACTAGTGTTCTTACGAAAAGTACTACAAATTTGTGTTTGGCGGAAAGAACGAACCGTTAGCTAAAAAATGACACCAAAATTTTAGTAATCGGATAGAAATTGTGGCCACAGTGAGCAATCAAAGCCAGAGATCTGCCAAGGAAATTGACGTCATTTCAGGGAAATTCATGTGTATGCCTTCCAGACGCCATAAAAATTAACATTTTCATGCAAAGTACAACATATTTACCTTTTACGGAAACTACACAAAGCCAGCTAAAAGATGAGACCAAAATTTTAACGATCAAATAAAAACTGTGGCCACAGTAAGAGATTGAAGCTGGAAATCTGCACGAAAAACGCACGTGGTCTAGAATCTCCTATTTCTATACCTCCTGCACGCTAGATAATTTGCCTAAAATATTTTCCGACCACCAAAATACTAGTTCGGGTTAAGCCTTTAAATTAAAAATTATAAAACCGGAATTCGCACGTTTAAGGGGAGAAAAATCCATTTAAAGTTTTAGGGAGGTGACACGTAAAAATTTGGAAATTTTTTGGTTTAAACCACTAAAACTGCCCTTAAACTTTACCAAACTGCCACAAATTTATACTTTTTGAAAGGTTCAGACGCTAATCTATCTTTCAGTATCAAAATATTGCAAATCGGCTAGTAAACCTGGCCACAGGAATGCGATAAAGGGAAAAAGTTCCCAAAACCTGCCCCCCAAAAATATACTATCTCGCTTGTTATATCACTTAGGAAAGCCGTTTTTGTTTTGGTTTATTTCTTTTTACTCATATATCACTTATAAATAGTGAAAAGTTTTCTGCAAACTACTCATGACTTTTTATGCAGACAAGTTTGATTTTTTCACTATATTCCTCTTTTAACCCTCCTAAAAAATAGTGTTCTTACGAAAAGTACTACAAATTTGTGTTTGACGGAAAGAACAAACCGTTAGCTAAAAAATGACATCAAAATTTTAGTAATCGGATAGAAATTGTGGCCACAGTGAGCAATCAAAGCCAGAGATCTGCCAAGGAAATTGACGTCATTTCAGGGAAATTCATGTGTATGCTTTCCAGACGCCATAAAAATTAGTATTTTCATGCAAAGTACAACATATTTACCTTTTACGGAAACTACACAAAGCCAGCTAAAAGATGAGACCAAAATTTTAACGATCAAATAAAAACTGTGGCCACAGTAAGAGATCGAAGCTGGAAATCTGCACGAAAAACGCACGTGGTCTAGAATCTCCTATTTCTATACCTCCTGCACGCTAGATAATTTGCCTAAAATATTTTCCGACCACCAAAATACTAGTTTGGGTTAAGCCTTTAAATTAAAAATTATAAAACCGGAATTCGCACGTTTAAGGGGAGAAAAATCCATTTAAAGTTTTAGGGAGGTGACACGTAAAAATTTGGAAATTTTTTGGCTTTAAACCACTAAAACTGCCCTTAAACTTTACCAAACTGCCACAAATTTATACTTTTTGAAAGGTTCAGACGCTAATCTATCTTTCAGTATCAAAATATTGCAAATCAGTTAGTAAACCTGGCCACAGGAATGCGATAAAGGGAAAAAGTTCCCAAAACCTGCCCCCCAAAAATATACTATCTCGCTTGTTATATCACTTAGGAAAGCCGTTTTTGTTTTGGTTTATTTCTTTTTACTCATATATCACTTATAAACAGTAAAAAGTTTTCTGCAAACTACTCATGACTTTTTATGCAGACAAGTTTGATTTTTTCACTATATTCCTCTTTTAACCCTCCTAAAAACTAGTGTTCTTACGAAAAGTACTACAAATTTGTGTTTGGCGGTAAGAACAAACCGTTAGCTAAAAAATGACACCAAAATTTTAGTAATCGGATAGAAATTGTGGCCACAGTGAGCAATCAAAGCCAGAGATCTGCCAAGGAAATTGACGTCATTTCAGGGAAATTCATGTGTATGCCTTCCAGACGCCATAAAAATTAACATTTTCATGCAAAGTACAACATATTTACCTTTTACGGAAACTACACAAAGCCAGCTAAAAGATGAGACCAAAATTTTAACGATCAAATAAAAACTGTGGCCACAGTAAGAGATCGAAGCTGGAAATCTGCACGAAAAACGCACGTGGTCTAGAATCTCCTATTTCTATACCTCCTGCACGCTAGATAATTTGCCTAAAATATTTTCCGACCACCAAAATACTAGTTTGGGTTAAGCCTTTAAATTAAAAATTATAAAACCGGAATTCGCACGTTTAAGGGGAGAAAAATCCATTTAAAGTTTTAGGGAGGTGACACGTAAAAATTTGGAAATTTTTTGGCTTTAAACCACTAAAACTGCCCTTAAAATTTACCAAACTGCCACAAATTTATACTTTTTGAAAGGTTCAGACGCTAATCTATCTTTCAGTATCAAAATATTGCAAATCAGTTAGTAAACCTGGCCACAGGAATGCGATAAAGGGAAAAAGTTCCCAAAACCTGCCCCCCAAAAATACACTATCTCGCTTGTTATATCACTTAGGAAAGCCGTTTTTGTTTTGGTTTATTTCTTTTCACTCATATATCACTTATAAACAGTAAAAAGTTTTCTGCAAACTACTCATGACATTTTATGCAGACAAGTTTGATTTTTTCACTTTATTCCTCTTTTAACCCTCCTAAAAACTAGTGTTCTTACGAAAAGTACTACAAATTTGTGTTTGGCGGAAAGAACAAACCGTTAGCTAAAAAATGACACCAAAATTTTAGTAATCGGATAGAAATTGTGGCCACAGTGAGCAATCAAAGCCAGAGATCTGCCAAGGAAATTGACGTCATTTCAGGGAAATTCATGTGTATGCCTTCCAGACGCCATAAAAATTAGTATTTTCATGCAAAGTACAACATATTTACCTTTTACGGAAACTACACAAAGCCAGCTAAAAGATGAGACCAAAATTTTAACGATCAAATAAAAACTGTGGCCACAGTAAGAGATCGAAGCTGGAAATCTGCACGAAAAACGCACGTGGTCTAGAATCTCCTATTTCTATACCTCCTGCACGCTAGATAATTTGCCTAAAATATTTTCCGACCACCAAAATACTAGTTTGGGTTAAGCCTTTAAATTAAAAATTATAAAACCGGAATTCGCACGTTTAAGGGGAGAAAAATCCATTTAAAGTTTTAGGGAGGTGACACGTAAAAATTTGGAAATTTTTTGGCTTTAAACCACTAAAACTGCCCTTAAACTTTACCAAACTGCCACAAATTTATACTTTTTGAAAAGTTCAGACGCTAATCTATCTTTCAGTATCAAAATATTGCAAATCAGTTAGTAAACCTGGCCACAGGAATGCGATAAAGGGAAAAAGTTCCCAAAACCTGCCCCCCAAAAATATACTATCTCGCTTGTTATATCACTTAGGAAAGCCGTTTTTGTTTTGGTTTATTCCTTTTCACTCATATATCACTTATAAACAGTGAAAAGTTTTCTGCAAACTACTCATGACTTTTTATCAGACAAATTTGATTTTTTCACTATATTCCTCTTTTAACCCTCCTAAAAAATAGTGTTCTTACGAAAAGTACTACAAATTTGTGTTTGACGGAAAGAACAAACCGTTAGCTAAAAAATGACACCAAAATTTTAGTAATCGGATAGAAATTGTGGCCACAGTGAGCAATCAAAGCCAGAGATCTGCCAAGGAAATTGACGTCATTTCAGGGAAATTCATGTGTATGCTTTCCAGACGCCATAAAAATTAGTATTTCCATGCAAAGTACAACATATTTACCTTTTACGGAGACTACACAAAGCCAGCTAAAAGATGAGACCAAAATTTTAACGATCAAATAAAAACTGTGGCCACAGTAAGAGATCGAAGCTGGAAATCTGCACGAAAAACGCACGTGGTCTAGAATCTCCTATTTCTATACCTCCTGCACGCTAGATAATTTGCCTAAAATATTTCCGACCACCAAAATACTAGCTTGGGTTAAGCCTTTAAATTAAAAATTATAAAACCGGAATACGCACGTTTAAGGGGAGAAAAATCCATTTAAAGTTTTAGGGAGGTGACACGTAAAAATTTGGAAATTTTTTGGCTTTAAACCACTAAAACTGCCCTTAAACTTTACCAAACTGCCACAAATTTATACTTTTTGAAAAGTTCAGACGCTAATCTATCTTTCAGTATCAAAATATTGCAAATCGGCTAGTAAACCTGGCCACAGGAATGCGATAAAGGGAAAAAGTTCCCAAAACCTGCCCCCCAAAAATATACTATCTCGCTTGTTATATCACTTAGGAAAGCCGTTTTTGTTTTGGTTTATTTCTTTTCACTCATATATCACTTATAAACAGTGAAGTTTTCTGCAAACTACTCATGACTTTTTATGCAGACAAGTTTGATTTTTTCACTATATTCCTCTTTTAACCCTCCTAAAAACTAGTGTTCTTACGAAAAGTACTACAAATTTGTGTTTGGCGGTAAGAACAAACCGTTAGCTAAAAAATGACACCAACATTTTAGTAATCGGATAGAAATTGTGGCCACAGTGAGCAATCAAAGCCAGAGATCTGCCAAGGAAATTGACGTCATTTCAGGGAAATTCATGTGTATGCCTTCCAAACGCCATAAAAATTAACATTTTCATGCAAAGTACAACATATTTACCTTTTACGGAAACTACACAAAGCCAGCTAAAAGATGAGACCAAAATTTTAACGATCACATAAAAACTGTGGCCACAGTAAGAGATCGAAGCTGGAAATCTGCACGAAAAACGCACGTGGTCTAGAATCTCCTATTTCTATACCTCCTGCACGCTAGATAATTTGCCTAAAATATTTTCCGACCACCAAAATACTAGTTTGGGTTAAGCCTTTAAATTAAAAATTATAAAACCGGAATTCGCACGTTTAAGGGGAGAAAAATCCATTTAAAGTTTTAGGGAGGTGACACGTAAAAATTTGGAAATTTTTTGGCTTTAAACCACTAAAACTGCCCTTAAACTTTACCAAACTGCCACAAATTTATACTTTTTGAAAGGTTCAGACGCTAGTCTATCCTTCAGTATCAAAATATTGCAAATCAGTTAGTAAACCTGGCCACAGGAATGCGATAAAGGGAAAAAGTTCCCAAAACCTGCCCCCCAAAAATATACTATCTCGCTTGTTATATCACTTAGGAAAGCCGTTTTTGTTTTGGTTTATTTCTTTTCACTCATATATCACTTATAAACAGTAAAAAGTTTTCTGCAAACTACTCATGACATTTTATGCAGACAAGTTTGATTTTTTCACTTTATTCCTCTTTTAACCCTCCTAAAAACTAGTGTTCTTACGAAAAGTACTACAAATTTGTGTTTGACGGAAAGAACAAACCGTTAGCTAAAAAATGACACCAAAATTTTAGTAATCGGATAGAAATTGTGGCCACAGTGAGCAATCAAAGCCAGAGATCTGCCAAGGAAATTGACGTCATTTCAGGGAAATTCATGTGTATGCCTTCCAGACGCCATAAAAATTAACATTTTCATGCAAAGTACAACATATTTACCTTTTACGGAAACTACACAAAGCCAGCTAAAAGATGAGACCAAAATTTTAACGATCAAATAAAAACTGTGGCCACAGTAAGAGATCGAAGCTGGAAATCTGCACGAAAAACGCACGTGGTCTAGAATCTCCTGTTTCTATACCTCCTGCACGCTAGATAATTTGCCTAAAATATTTTCCGACCACCAAAATACTAGTTTGGGTTAAGCCTTTAAATTAAAAATTATAAAACCGGAATTCGCACGTTTAAGGGGAGAAAAATCCATTTAAAGTTTTAGGGAGGTGACACGTAAAAATTTGGAAATTTTTTGGCTTTAAACCACTAAAACTGCCCTTAAACTTTACCAAACTGCCACAAATTTATACTTTTTGAAAAGTTCAGACGCTAATCTATCTTTCAGTATCAAAATATTGCAAATCGGCTAGTAAACCTGGCCACAGGAATGCGATAAAGGGAAAAAGTTCCCAAAACCTGCCCCCCAAAAATATACTATCTCGCTTGTTATATCACTTAGGAAAGCCGTTTTTGTTTTGGTTTATTTCTTTTTACTCATATATCACTTATAAACAGTGAAAAGTTTTCTGCAAACTACTCATGACTTTTTATGCAGACAAGTTTGATTTTTTCACTATATTCCTCTTTTAACCCTCCTAAAAAATAGTGTTCTTACGAAAAGTACTACAAATTTGTGTTTGGCGGTAAGAACAAACCGTTAGCTAAAAAATGACACCAACATTTTAGTAATCGGATAGAAATTGTGGCCACAGTGAGCAATCAAAGCCAGAGATCTGCCAAGGAAATTGACGTCATTTCAGGGAAATTCATGTGTATGCCTTCCAGACGCCATAAAAATTAACATTTTCATGCAAAGTACAACATATTTACCTTTTACGGAAACTACACAAAGCCAGCTAAAAGATGAGACCAAAATTTTAACGATCAAATAAAAACTGTGGCCACAGTAAGAGATCGAAGCTGGAAATCTGCACGAAAAACGCACGTGGTCTAGAATCTCCTATTTCTATACCTCCTGCACGCTAGATAATTTGCCTAAAATATTTTCCGACCACCAAAATACTAGTTTGGGTTAAGCCTTTAAATTAAAAATTATAAAACCGGAATTCGCACGTTTAAGGGGAGAAAAATCCATTTAAAGTTTTAGGGAGGTGACACGTAAAAATTTGGAAATTTTTTGGCTTTAAACCACTAAAACTGCCCTTAAACTTTACCAAACTGCCACAAATTTATACTTTTTGAAAAGTTCAGACGCCAATCTATCTTTCAGTATCAAAATATTGCAAATCAGTTAGTAAACCTGGCCACAGGAATGCGATAAAGGGAAAAAGTTCCCAAAACCTGCCCCCCAAAAATACACTATCTCGCTTGTTATATCACTTAGGAAAGCCGTTTTTGTTTTGGTTTATTTCTTTTCACTCATATATCACTTATAAACAGTGAAAAGTTTTCTGCAAACTACTCATGACATTTTATGCAGACAAGTTTGATTTTTTCACTTTATTCCTCTTTTAACCCTCCTAAAAACTAGTGTTCTTACGAAAAGTACTACAGATTTGTGTTTGGCGGAAAGAATAAACCGTTAGCTAAAAAATGACACCAAAATTTTAGTAATCGGATAGAAATTGTGGCCACAGTGAGCAATCAAAGCCAGAGATCTGCCAAGGAAATTGACGTCATTTCAGGGAAATTCATGTGTATGCCTTCCAGACGCCATAAAAATTAACATTTTCATGCAAAGTACAACATATTTACCTTTTACGGAAACTACACAAAGCCAGCTAAAAGATGAGACCAAAATTTTAACGATCAAATAAAAACTGTGGCCACAGTAAGAGATCGAAGCTGGAAATCTGCACGAAAAACGCACGTGGTCTAGAATCTCCTGTTTCTATACCTCCTGCACGCTAGATAATTTGCCTAAAATATTTTCCGACCACCAAAATACTAGTTTGGGTTAAGCCTTTAAATTAAAAATTATAAAACCGGAATTCGCACGTTTAAGGGGAGAAAAATCCATTTAAAGTTTTAGGGAGGTGACACGTAAAAATTTGGAAATTTTTTGGCTTTAAACCACTAAAACTGCCCTTAAACTTTACCAAACTGCCACAAATTTATACTTTTTGAAAAGTTCAGACGCTAATCTATCTTTCAGTATCAAAATATTGCAAATCGGCTAGTAAACCTGGCCACAGGAATGCGATAAAGGGAAAAAGTTCCCAAAACCTGCCCCCCAAAAATATACTATCTCGCTTGTTATATCACTTAGGAAAGCCGTTTTTGTTTTGGTTTATTTCTTTTTACTCATATATCACTTATAAACAGTGAAAAGTTTTCTGCAAACTACTCATGACTTTTTATGCAGACAAGTTTGATTTTTTCACTATATTCCTCTTTTAACCCTCCTAAAAAATAGTGTTCTTACGAAAAGTACTACAAATTTGTGTTTGGCGGTAAGAACAAACCGTTAGCTAAAAAATGACACCAACATTTTAGTAATCGGATAGAAATTGTGGCCACAGTGAGCAATCAAAGCCAGAGATCTGCCAAGGAAATTGACGTCATTTCAGGGAAATTCATGTGTATGCCTTCCAGACGCCATAAAAATTAGTATTTTCATGCAAAGTACAACATATTTACCTTTTACGGAAACTACACAAAGCCAGCTAAAAGATGAGACCAAAATTTTAACGATCAAATAAAAACTGTGGCCACAGTAAGAGATCGAAGCTGGAAATCTGCACGAAAAACGCACGTGGTCTAGAATCTCCTATTTCTATACCTCCTGCACGCTAGATAATTTGCCTAAAATATTTTCCGACCACCAAAATACTAGTTTGGGTTAAGCCTTTAAATTAAAAATTATAAAACCGGAATTCGCACGTTTAAGGGGAGAAAAATCCATTTAAAGTTTTAGGGAGGTGACACGTAAAAATTTGGAAATTTTTTGGCTTTAAACCACTAAAACTGCCCTTAAACTTTACCAAACTGCCACAAATTTATACTTTTTGAAAGGTTCAGACGCTAATCTATCTTTCAGTATCAAAATATTGCAAATCAGTTAGTAAACCTGGCCACAGGAATGCGATAAAGGGAAAAAGTTCCCAAAACCTGCCCCCCAAAAATACACTATCTCGCTTGTTATATCACTTAGGAAAGCCGTTTTTGTTTTGGTTTATTTCTTTTTACTCATATATCACTTATAAACAGTGAAAAGTTTTCTGCAAACTACTCATGACTTTTTATGCAGACAAGTTTGATTTTTTCACTATATTCCTCTTTTAACCCTCCTAAAAACTAGTGTTCTTACGAAAAGTACTACAAATTTGTGTTTGGCGGTAAGAACAAACCGTTAGCTAAAAAATGACACCAACATTTTAGTAATCGGATAGAAATTGTGGCCACAGTGAGCAATCAAAGCCAGAGATCTGCCAAGGAAATTGACGTCATTTCAGGGAAATTCATGTGTATGCCTTCCAGACGCCATAAAAATTAACATTTTCATGCAAAGTACAACATATTTACCTTTTACGGAAACTACACAAAGCCAGCTAAAAGATGAGACCAAAATTTTAACGATCAAATAAAAACTGTGGCCACAGTAAGAGATCGAAGCTGGAAATCTGCACGAAAAACGCACGTGGTCTAGAATCTCCTATTTCTATACCTCCTGCACGCTAGATAATTTGCCTAAAATATTTTCCGACCACCAAAATACTAGTTTGGGTTAAGCCTTTAAATTAAAAATTATAAAACCGGAATTCGCACGTTTAAGGGGAGAAAAATCCATTTAAAGTTTTAGGGAGGTGACACGTAAAAATTTGGAAATTTTTTGGCTTTAAACCACTAAAACTGCCCTTAAACTTTACCAAACTGCCACAAATTTATACTTTTTGAAAAGTTCAGACGCTAATCTATCTTTCAGTATCAAAATATTGCAAATCAGTTAGTAAACCTGGCCACAGGAATGCGATAAAGGGAAAAAGTTCCCAAAACCTGCCCCCCAAAAATACACTATCTCGCTTGTTATATCACTTAGGAAAGCCGTTTTTGTTTTGGTTTATTTCTTTTCACTCATATATCACTTATAAACAGTGAAAAGTTTTCTGCAAACTACTCATGACATTTTATGCAGACAAGTTTGATTTTTTCACTTTATTCCTCTTTTAACCCTCCTAAAAACTAGTGTTCTTACGAAAAGTACTACAGATTTGTGTTTGGCGGAAAGAATAAACCGTTAGCTAAAAAATGACACCAAAATTTTAGTAATCGGATAGAAATTGTGGCCACAGTGAGCAATCAAAGCCAGAGATCTGCCAAGGAAATTGACGTCATTTCAGGGAAATTCATGTGTATGCCTTCCAGACGCCATAAAAATTAGTATTTTCATGCAAAGTACAACATATTTACCTTTTACGGAAACTACACAAAGCCAGCTAAAAGATGAGACCAAAATTTTAACGATCAAATAAAAACTGTGGCCACAGTAAGAGATCGAAGCTGGAAATCTGCACGAAAAACGCACGTGGTCTAGAATCTCCTATTTCTATACCTCCTGCACGCTAGATAATTTGCCTAAAATATTTTCCGACCACCAAAATACTAGTTTGGGTTAAGCCTTTAAATTAAAAATTATAAAACCGGAATTCGCACGTTTAAGGGGAGAAAAATCCATTTAAAGTTTTAGGGAGGTGACACGTAAAAATTTGGAAATTTTTTGGCTTTAAACCACTAAAACTGCCCTTAAACTTTACCAAACTGCCACAAATTTATACTTTTTGAAAAGTTCAGACGCTAATCTATCTTTCAGTATCAAAATATTGCAAATCAGTTAGTAAACCTGGCCCCAGGAATGCGATAAAGGGAAAAAGTTCCCAAAACCTGCCCCCCAAAAATATACTATCTCGCTTGTTATATCACTTAGGAAAGCCGTTTTTGTTTTGGTTTATTTCTTTTCACTCATATATCACTTATAAACAGCTAAAAGTTTTCTGCAAACTACTCATGACTTTTTATCAGACAAGTTTGATTTTTTCACTTTATTCCTCTTTTAACCCTCCTAAAAAATAGTGTTCTTACGAAAAGTACTACAAATTTGTGTTTGGCGGAAAGAACAAACCGTTAGCTAAAAAATGACACCAAAATTTTAGTAATCGGATAGAAATTGTGGCAACAGTGAGCAATCAAAGCCAGAGATCTGCCAAGGAAATTGACGTCATTTCAGGGAAATTCATGTGTATGCCTTCCAGACGCCATAAAAATTAGTATTTTCATGCAAAGTACAACATATTTACCTTTTACGAAAACTACACAAAGCCAGCTAAAAGATGAGACCAAAATTTTAACGATCAAATAAAAACTGTGGCCACAGTAAGAGATCGAAGCTGGAAATCTGCACGAAAAACGCACGTGGTCTAGAATCTCCTATTTCTATACCTCCTGCACGCTAGATAATTTGCCTAAAATATTTTCCGACCACCAAAATACTAGTTTGGGTTAAGCCTTTAAATTAAAAATTATAAAACCGGAATTCGCACGTTTAAGGGGAGAAAAATCCATTTAAAGTTTTAGGGAGGTGACACGTAAAAATTTGGAAATTTTTTGGCTTTAAACCACTAAAACTGCCCTTAAACTTTACCAAACTGCCACAAATTTATACTTTTTGAAAGGTTCAGACGCTAATCTATCTTTCAGTATCAAAATATTGCAAATCAGTTAGTAAACCTGGCCACAGGAATGCGATAAAGGGAAAAAGTTCCCAAAACCTGCCCCCCAAAAATATACTATCTCGCTTGTTATATCACTTAGGAAAGCCGTGTTTGTTTTGGTTTATTTCTTTTCACTCATATATCACTTATAAACAGTAAAAAGTTTTCTGCAAACTACTCATGACATTTTATGCAGACAAGTTTGATTTTTTCACTTTATTCCTCTTTTAACCCTCCTAAAAACTAGTGTTCTTACGAAAAGTACTACAAATTTGTGTTTGGCGGAAAGAACAAACCGTTAGCTAAAAAATGACACCAAAATTTTAGTAATCGGATAGAAATTGTGGCCACAGTGAGCAATCAAAGCCAGAGATCTGCCAAGGAAATTGACGTCATTTCAGGGAAATTCATGTGTATGCCTTCCAGACGCCATAAAAATTAGTATTTTCATGCAAAGTACAACATATTTACCTTTTACGGAAACTACACAAAGCCAGCTAAAAGATGAGACCAAAATTTTAACGATCAAATAAAAACTGTGGCCACAGTAAGAGATCGAAGCTGGAAATCTGCACGAAAAACGCACGTGGTCTAGAATCTCCTATTTCTATACCTCCTGCACGCTAGATAATTTGCCTAAAATATTTTCCGACCACCAAAATACTAGTTTGGGTTAAGCCTTTAAATTAAAAATTATAAAACCGGAATTCGCACGTTTAAGGGGAGAAAAATCCATTTAAAGTTTTAGGGAGGTGACACGTAAAAATTTGGAAATTTTTTGGCTTTAAACCACTAAAACTGCCCTTAAACTTTACCAAACTGCCACAAATTTATACTTTTTGAAAAGTTCAGACGCTAATCTATCTTTCAGTATCAAAATATTGCAAATCAGTTAGTAAACCTGGCCCCAGGAATGCGATAAAGGGAAAAAGTTCCCAAAACCTGCCCCCCAAAAATATACTATCTCGCTTGTTATATCACTTAGGAAAGCCGTTTTTGTTTTGGTTTATTTCTTTTCACTCATATATCACTTATAAACTGCTAAAAGTTTTCTGCAAACTACTCATGACTTTTTATCAGACAAGTTTGATTTTTTCACTATATTCCTCTTTTAACCCTCCTAAAAAATAGTGTTCTTACGAAAAGTACTACAGATTTGTGTTTGGCGGAAAGAATAAACCGTTAGCTAAAAAATGACACCAAAATTTTAGTAATCGGATAGAAATTGTGGCCACAGTGAGCAATCAAAGCCAGAGATCTGCCAAGGAAATTGACGTCATTTCAGGGAAATTCATGTGTATGCCTTCCAGACGCCATAAAAATTAACATTTTCATGCAAAGTACAACATATTTACCTTTTACGGAAACTACACAAAGCCAGCTAAAAGAACCACTAAAACTGCCCTTAAACTTTACCAAACTGCCACAAATTTATACTTTTTGAAAAGTTCAGACGCTAATCTATCTTTCAGTATCAAAATATTGCAAATCAGTTAGTAAACCTGGCCCCAGGAATGCGATAAAGGGAAAAAGTTCCCAAAACCTGCCCCCCAAAAATATACTATCTCGCTTGTTATATCACTTAGGAAAGCCGTTTTTGTTTTGGTTTATTTCTTTTCACTCATATATCACTTATAAACAGCTAAAAGTTTTCTGCAAACTACTCATGACTTTTTATTAGACAAGTTTGATTTTTTCACTTTATTCCTCTTTTAACCCTCCTAAAAAATAGTGTTCTTACGAAAAGTACTACAAATTTGTGTTTGACGGAAAGAACAAACCGTTAGCTAAAAAATGACACCAAAATTTTAGTAATCGGATAGAAATTGTGGCAACAGTGAGCAATCAAAGCCAGAGATCTGCCAAGGAAATTGACGTCATTTCAGGGAAATTCATGTGTATGCCTTCCAGACGCCATAAAAATTAGTATTTTCATGCAAAGTACAACATATTTACCTTTTACGAAAACTACACAAAGCCAGCTAAAAGATGAGACCAAAATTTTAACGATCAAATAAAAACTGTGGCCACAGTAAGAGATCGAAGCTGGAAATCTGCACGAAAAACGCACGTGGTCTAGAATCTCCTATTTCTATACCTCCTGCACGCTAGATAATTTGCCTAAAATATTTTCCGACCACCAAAATACTAGTTTGGGTTAAGCCTTTAAATTAAAAATTATAAAACCGGAATTCGCACGTTTAAGGGGAGAAAAATCCATTTAAAGTTTTAGGGAGGTGACACGTAAAAATTTGGAAATTTTTTGGCTTTAAACCACTAAAACTGCCCTTAAACTTTACCAAACTGCCACAAATTTATACTTTTTGAAAGGTTCAGACGCTAATCTATCTTTCAGTATCAAAATATTGCAAATCAGTTAGTAAACCTGGCCACAGGAATGCGATAAAGGGAAAAAGTTCCCAAAACCTGCCCCCCAAAAATATACTATCTCGCTTGTTATATCACTTAGGAAAGCCGTGTTTGTTTTGGTTTATTTCTTTTCACTCATATATCACTTATAAACAGTAAAAAGTTTTCTGCAAACTACTCATGACATTTTATGCAGACAAGTTTGATTTTTTCACTTTATTCCTCTTTTAACCCTCCTAAAAACTAGTGTTCTTACGAAAAGTACTACAAATTTGTGTTTGGCGGAAAGAACAAACCGTTAGCTAAAAAATGACACCAAAATTTTAGTAATCGGATAGAAATTGTGGCCACAGTGAGCAATCAAAGCCAGAGATCTGCCAAGGAAATTGACGTCATTTCAGGGAAATTCATGTGTATGCCTTCCAGACGCCATAAAAATTAGTATTTTCATGCAAAGTACAACATATTTACCTTTTACGGAAACTACACAAAGCCAGCTAAAAGATGAGACCAAAATTTTAACGATCAAATAAAAACTGTGGCCACAGTAAGAGATCGAAGCTGGAAATCTGCACGAAAAACGCACGTGGTCTAGAATCTCCTATTTCTATACCTCCTGCACGCTAGATAATTTGCCTAAAATATTTTCCGACCACCAAAATACTAGTTTGGGTTAAGCCTTTAAATTAAAAATTATAAAACCGGAATTCGCACGTTTAAGGGGAGAAAAATCCATTTAAAGTTTTAGGGAGGTGACACGTAAAAATTTGGAAATTTTTTGGCTTTAAACCACTAAAACTGCCCTTAAACTTTACCAAACTGCCACAAATTTATACTTTTTGAAAAGTTCAGACGCTAATCTATCTTTCAGTATCAAAATATTGCAAATCAGTTAGTAAACCTGGCCCCAGGAATGCGATAAAGGGAAAAAGTTCCCAAAACCTGCCCCCCAAAAATATACTATCTCGCTTGTTATATCACTTAGGAAAGCCGTTTTTGTTTTGGTTTATTTCTTTTCACTCATATATCACTTATAAACTGCTAAAAGTTTTCTGCAAACTACTCATGACTTTTTATCAGACAAGTTTGATTTTTTCACTATATTCCTCTTTTAACCCTCCTAAAAAATAGTGTTCTTACGAAAAGTACTACAGATTTGTGTTTGGCGGAAAGAATAAACCGTTAGCTAAAAAATGACACCAAAATTTTAGTAATCGGATAGAAATTGTGGCCACAGTGAGCAATCAAAGCCAGAGATCTGCCAAGGAAATTGACGTCATTTCAGGGAAATTCATGTGTATGCCTTCCAGACGCCATAAAAATTAACATTTTCATGCAAAGTACAACATATTTACCTTTTACGGAAACTACACAAAGCCAGCTAAAAGATGAGACCAAAATTTTAACGATCAAATAAAAACTGTGGCCACAGTAAGAGATCGAAGCTGGAAATCTGCACGAAAAACGCACGTGGTCTAGAATCTCCTATTTCTATACCTCCTGCACGCTAGATAATTTGCCTAAAATATTTTCCGACCACCAAAATACTAGCTTGGGTTAAGCCTTTAAATTAAAAATTATAAAACCGGAATTCGCACGTTTAAGGGGAGAAAAATCCATTTAAAGTTTTAGGGAGGTGACACGTAAAAATTTGGAAATTTTTTGGCTTTAAACCACTAAAACTGCCCTTAAACTTTACCAAACTGCCACAAATTTATACTTTTTGAAAGGTTCAGACGCTAATCTATCTTTCAGTATCAAAATATTGCAAATCAGTTAGTAAACCTGGCCACAGGAATGCGATAAAGGGAAAAAGTTCCCAAAACCTGCCCCCCAAAAATATACTATCTCGCTTGTTATATCACTTAGGAAAGCCGTGTTTGTTTTGGTTTATTTCTTTTCACTCATATATCACTTATAAACAGTAAAAAGTTTTCTGCAAACTACTCATGACATTTTATGCAGACAAGTTTGATTTTTTCACTTTATTCCTCTTTTAACCCTCCTAAAAACTAGTGTTCTTACGAAAAGTACTACAAATTTGTGTTTGGCGGAAAGAACAAACCGTTAGCTAAAAAATGACACCAAAATTTTAGTAATCGGATAGAAATTGTGGCCACAGTGAGCAATCAAAGCCAGAGATCTGCCAAGGAAATTGACGTCATTTCAGGGAAATTCATGTGTATGCCTTCCAGACGCCATAAAAATTAGTATTTTCATGCAAAGTACAACATATTTACCTTTTACGGAAACTACACAAAGCCAGCTAAAAGATGAGACCAAAATTTTAACGATCAAATAAAAACTGTGGCCACAGTAAGAGATCGAAGCTGGAAATCTGCACGAAAAACGCACGTGGTCTAGAATCTCCTATTTCTATACCTCCTGCACGCTAGATAATTTGCCTAAAATATTTTCCGACCACCAAAATACTAGTTTGGGTTAAGCCTTTAAATTAAAAATTATAAAACCGGAATTCGCACGTTTAAGGGGAGAAAAATCCATTTAAAGTTTTAGGGAGGTGACACGTAAAAATTTGGAAATTTTTTGGCTTTAAACCACTAAAACTGCCCTTAAACTTTACCAAACTGCCACAAATTTATACTTTTTGAAAAGTTCAGACGCTAATCTATCTTTCAGTATCAAAATATTGCAAATCAGTTAGTAAACCTGGCCCCAGGAATGCGATAAAGGGAAAAAGTTCCCAAAACCTGCCCCCCAAAAATATACTATCTCGCTTGTTATATCACTTAGGAAAGCCGTTTTTGTTTTGGTTTATTTCTTTTCACTCATATATCACTTATAAACTGCTAAAAGTTTTCTGCAAACTACTCATGACTTTTTATCAGACAAGTTTGATTTTTTCACTATATTCCTCTTTTAACCCTCCTAAAAAATAGTGTTCTTACGAAAAGTACTACAGATTTGTATTTGGCGGAAAGAATAAACCGTTAGCTAAAAAATGACACCAAAATTTTAGTAATCGGATAGAAATTGTGGCCACAGTGAGCAATCAAAGCCAGAGATCTGCCAAGGAAATTGACGTCATTTCAGGGAAATTCATGTGTATGCCTTCCAGACGCCATAAAAATTAACATTTTCATGCAAAGTACAACATATTTACCTTTTACGGAAACTACACAAAGCCAGCTAAAAGATGAGACCAAAATTTTAACGATCAAATAAAAACTGTGGCCACAGTAAGAGATCGAAGCTGGAAATCTGCACGAAAAACGCACGTGGTCTAGAATCTCCTATTTCTATACCTCCTGCACGCTAGATAATTTGCCTAAAATATTTTCCGACCACCAAAATACTAGTTTGGGTTAAGCCTTTAAATTAAAAATTATAAAACCGGAATTCGCACGTTTAAGGGGAGAAAAATCCATTTAAAGTTTTAGGGAGGTGACACGTAAAAATTTGGAAATTTTTTGGCTTTAAACCACTAAAACTGCCCTTAAACTTTACCAAACTGCCACAAATTTATACTTTTTGAAAAGTTCAGACGCTAATCTATCTTTCAGTATCAAAATATTGCAAATCGGCTAGTAAACCTGGCCACAGGAATGCGATAAAGGGAAAAAGTTCCCAAAACCTGCCCCCCAAAAATATACTATCTCGCTTGTTATATCACTTAGGAAAGCCGTTTTTGTTTTGGTTTATTTCTTTTCACTCATATATCACTTATAAACAGTAAAAAGTTTTCTGCAAACTACTCATGACATTTTATGCAGACAAGTTTGATTTTTTCACTTTATTCCTCTTTTAACCCTCCTAAAAACTAGTGTTCTTACGAAAAGTACTACAAATTTGTGTTTGGCGGAAAGACCAAACCGTTAGCTAAAAAATGACACCAAAATTTTAGTAATCGGATAGAAATTGTGGCCACAGTGAGCAATCAAAGCCAGAGATCTGCCAAGGAAATTGACGTCATTTCAGGGAAATTCATGTGTATGCCTTCCAGACGCCATAAAAATTAGTATTTTCATGCAAAGTACAACATATTTACCTTTTACGGAAACTACACAAAGCCAGCTAAAAGATGAGACCAAAATTTTAACGATCAAATAAAAACTGTGGCCACAGTAAGAGATCGAAGCTGGAAATCTGCACGAAAAACGCACGTGGTCTAGAATCTCCTATTTCTATACCTCCTGCACGCTAGATAATTTGCCTAAAATATTTTCCGACCACCAAAATACTAGTTTGGGTTAAGCCTTTAAATTAAAAATTATAAAACCGGAATTCGCACGTTTAAGGGGAGAAAAATCCATTTAAAGTTTTAGGGAGGTGACACGTAAAAATTTGGAAATTTTTTGGCTTTAAACCACTAAAACTGCCCTTAAACTTTACCAAACTGCCACAAATTTATACTTTTTGAAAAGTTCAGACGCTAATCTATCTTTCAGTATCAAAATATTGCAAATCGGCTAGTAAACCTGGCCACAGGAATGCGATAAAGGGAAAAAGTTCCCAAAACCTGCCCCCCAAAAATATACTATCTCGCTTGTTATATCACTTAGGAAAGCCGTTTTTGTTTTGGTTTATTTCTTTTCACTCATATATCACTTATAAACAGTGAAAAGTTTTCTGCAAACTACTCATGACTTTTTATGCAGACAAGTTTGATTTTTTCACTATATTCCTCTTTTAACCCTCCTAAAAACTAGTGTTCTTACGAAAAGTACTACAAATTTGTGTTTGGCGGTAAGAACAAACCGTTAGCTAAAAAATGACACCAACATTTTAGTAATCGGATAGAAATTGTGGCCACAGTGAGCAATCAAAGCCAGAGATCTGCCAAGGAAATTGACGTCATTTCAGGGAAATTCATGTGTATGCCTTCCAGACGCCATAAAAATTAACATTTTCATGCAAAGTACAACATATTTACCTTTTACGGAAACTACACAAAGCCAGCTAAAAGATGAGACCAAAATTTTAACGATCAAATAAAAACTGTGGCCACAGTAAGAGATCGAAGCTGGAAATCTGCACGAAAAACGCACGTGGTCTAGAATCTCCTATTTCTATACCTCCTGCACGCTAGATAATTTGCCTAAAATATTTTCCGACCACCAAAATACTAGTTTGGGTTAAGCCTTTAAATTAAAAATTATAAAACCGGAATTCGCACGTTTAAGGGGAGAAAAATCCATTTAAAGTTTTAGGGAGGTGACACGTAAAAATTTGGAAATTTTTTGGCTTTAAACCACTAAAACTGCCCTTAAACTTTACCAAACTGCCACAAATTTATACTTTTTGAAAAGTTCAGACGCTAATCTATCTTTCAGTATCAAAATATTGCAAATCGGCTAGTAAACCTGGCCACAGGAATGCGATAAAGGGAAAAAGTTCCCAAAACCTGCCCCCCAAAAATATACTATCTCGCTTGTTATATCACTTAGGAAAGCCGTTTTTGTTTTGGTTTATTTCTTTTCACTCATATATCACTTATAAACAGTAAAAAGTTTTCTGCAAACTACTCATGACATTTTATGCAGACAAGTTTGATTTTTTCACTTTATTCCTCTTTTAACCCTCCTAAAAACTAGTGTTCTTACGAAAAGTACTACAAATTTGTGTTTGGCGGAAAGACCAAACCGTTAGCTAAAAAATGACACCAAAATTTTAGTAATCGGATAGAAATTGTGGCCACAGTGAGCAATCAAAGCCAGAGATCTGCCAAGGAAATTGACGTCATTTCAGGGAAATTCATGTGTATGCCTTCCAGACGCCATAAAAATTAGTATTTTCATGCAAAGTACAACATATTTACCTTTTACGGAAACTACACAAAGCCAGCTAAAAGATGAGACCAAAATTTTAACGATCAAATAAAAACTGTGGCCACAGTAAGAGATCGAAGCTGGAAATCTGCACGAAAAACGCACGTGGTCTAGAATCTCCTATTTCTATACCTCCTGCACGCTAGATAATTTGCCTAAAATATTTTCCGACCACCAAAATACTAGTTTGGGTTAAGCCTTTAAATTAAAAATTATAAAACCGGAATTCGCACGTTTAAGGGGAGAAAAATCCATTTAAAGTTTTAGGGAGGTGACACGTAAAAATTTGGAAATTTTTTGGCTTTAAACCACTAAAACTGCCCTTAAACTTTACCAAACTGCCACAAATTTATACTTTTTGAAAAGTTCAGACGCTAATCTATCTTTCAGTATCAAAATATTGGAAATCGGCTAGTAAACCTGGCCACAGGAATGCGATAAAGGGAAAAAGTTCCCAAAACCTGCCCCCCAAAAATATACTATCTCGCTTGTTATATCACTTAGGAAAGCCGTTTTTGTTTTGGTTTATTTCTTTTCACTCATATATCACTTATAAACAGTGAAAAGTTTTCTGCAAACTACTCATGACTTTTTATGCAGACAAGTTTGATTTTTTCACTATATTCCTCTTTTAACCCTCCTAAAAACTAGTGTTCTTACGAAAAGTACTACAAATTTGTGTTTGGCGGTAAGAACAAACCGTTAGCTAAAAAATGACACCAACATTTTAGTAATCGGATAGAAATTGTGGCCACAGTGAGCAATCAAAGCCAGAGATCTGCCAAGGAAATTGACGTCATTTCAGGGAAATTCATGTGTATGCCTTCCAGACGCCATAAAAATTAACATTTTCATGCAAAGTACAACATATTTACCTTTTACGGAAACTACACAAAGCCAGCTAAAAGATGAGACCAAAATTTTAACGATCAAATAAAAACTGTGGCCACAGTAAGAGATCGAAGCTGGAAATCTGCACGAAAAACGCACGTGGTCTAGAATCTCCTATTTCTATACCTCCTGCACGCTAGATAATTTGCCTAAAATATTTTCCGACCACCAAAATACTAGTTTGGGTTAAGCCTTTAAATTAAAAATTATAAAACCGGAATTCGCACGTTTAAGGGGAGAAAAATCCATTTAAAGTTTTAGGGAGGTGACACGTAAAAATTTGGAAATTTTTTGGCTTTAAACCACTAAAACTGCCCTTAAACTTTACCAAACTGCCACAAATTTATACTTTTTGAAAGGTTCAGACGCTAATCTATCTTTCAGTATCAAAATATTGCAAATCAGTTAGTAAACCTGGCCACAGGAATGCGATAAAGGGAAAAAGTTCCCAAAACCTGCCCCCCAAAAATATACTATCTCGCTTGTTATATCACTTAGGAAAGCCGTTTTTGTTTTGGTTTATTTCTTTTCACTCATATATCACTTATAAACAGTAAAAAGTTTTCTGCAAACTACTCATGACATTTTATGCAGACAAGTTTGATTTTTTCACTTTATTCCTCTTTTAACCCTCCTAAAAACTAGTGTTCTTACGAAAAGTACTACAGATTTGTGTTTGGCGGAAAGAACAAACCGTTAGCTAAAAAATGACACCAAAATTTTAGTAATCGGATAGAAATTGTGGCCACAGTGAGCAATCAAAGCCAGAGATCTGCCAAGGAAATTGACGTCATTTCAGGGAAATTCATGTGTATGCCTTCCAGACGCCATAAAAATTAGTATTTTCATGCAAAGTACAACATATTTACCTTTTACGGAAACTACACAAAGCCAGCTAAAAGATGAGACCAAAATTTTAACGATCAAATAAAAACTGTGGCCACAGTAAGAGATCGAAGCTGGAAATCTGCACGAAAAACGCACGTGGTCTAGAATCTCCTATTTCTATACCTCCTGCACGCTAGATAATTTGCCTAAAATATTTTCCGACCACCAAAATACTAGTTTGGGTTAAGCCTTTAAATTAAAAATTATAAAACCGGAATTCGCACGTTTAAGGGGAGAAAAATCCATTTAAAGTTTTAGGGAGGTGACACGTAAAAATTTGGAAATTTTTTGGCTTTAAACCACTAAAACTGCCCTTAAACTTTACCAAACTGCCACAAATTTATATTTTTTGAAAAGTTCAGACGCTAATCTATCTTTCAGTATCAAAATATTGCAAATCGGCTAGTAAACCTGGCCACAGGAATGCGATAAAGGGAAAAAGTTCCCAAAACCTGCCCCCCAAAAATATACTATCTCGCTTGTTATATCACTTAGGAAAGCCGTTTTTGTTTTGGTTTATTTCTTTTCACTCATATATCACTTATAAACAGTGAAAAGTTTTCTGCAAACTACTCATGACTTTTTATCAGACAAGTTTGATTTTTTCACTATATTCCTCTTTTAACCCTCCTAAAAAATAGTGTTCTTACGAAAAGTACTACAAATTTGTGTTTGACGGAAAGAACAAACCATTAGCTAAAAAATGACACCAAAATTTTAGTAATCGGATAGAAATTGTGGCCACAGTGAGCAATCAAAGCCAGAGATCTGCCAAGGAAATTGACGTCATTTCAGGGAAATTCATGTGTATGCTTTCCAGACGCCATAAAAATTAGTATTTTCATGCAAAGTACAACATATTTACCTTTTACGGAAACTACACAAAGCCAGCTAAAAGATGAGACCAAAATTTTAACGATCAAATAAAAACTGTGGCCACAGTAAGAGATCGAAGCTGGAAATCTGCACGAAAAACGCACGTGGTCTAGAATCTCCTATTTCTATACCTCCTGCACGCTAGATAATTTGCCTAAAATATTTTCCGACCACCAAAATACTAGTTTGGGTTAAGCCTTTAAATTAAAAATTATAAAACCGGAATTCGCACGTTTAAGGGGAGAAAAATCCATTTAAAGTTTTAGGGAGGTGACACGTAAAAATTTGGAAATTTTTTGGCTTTAAACCACTAAAACTGCCCTTAAACTTTACCAAACTGCCACAAATTTATACTTTTTGAAAAGTTCAGACGCTAATCTATCTTTCAGTATCAAAATATTGCAAATCGGCTAGTAAACCTGGCCACAGGAATGCGATAAAGGGAAAAAGTTCCCAAAACCTGCCCCCCAAAAATATACTATCTCGCTTGTTATATCACTTAGGAAAGCCGTTTTTGTTTTGGTTTATTTCTTTTCACTCATATATCACTTATAAACAGTGAAAAGTTTTCTGCAAACTACTCATGACTTTTTATGCAGACAAGTTTGATTTTTTCACTATATTCCTCTTTTAACCCTCCTAAAAACTAGTGTTCTTACGAAAAGTACTACAAATTTGTGTTTGGCGGTAAGAACAAACCGTTAGCTAAAAAATGACTCCAACATTTTAGTAATCGGATAGAAATTGTGGCCACAGTGAGCAATCAAAGCCAGAGATCTGCCAAGGAAATTGACGTCATTTCAGGGAAATTCATGTGTATGCCTTCCAGACGCCATAAAAATTAACATTTTCATGCAAAGTACAACATATTTACCTTTTACGGAAACTACACAAAGCCAGCTAAAAGATGAGACCAAAATTTTAACGATCAAATAAAAACTGTGGCCACAGTAAGAGATCGAAGCTGGAAATCTGCACGAAAAACGCACGTGGTCTAGAATCTCCTATTTCTATACCTCCTGCACGCTAGATAATTTGCCTAAAATATTTTCCGACCACCAAAATACTAGTTTGGGTTAAGCCTTTAAATTAAAAATTATAAAACCGGAATTCGCACGTTTAAGGGGAGAAAAATCCATTTAAAGTTTTAGGGAGGTGACACGTAAAAATTTGGAAATTTTTTGGCTTTAAACCACTAAAACTGCCCTTAAACTTTACCAAACTGCCACAAATTTATACTTTTTGAAAGGTTCAGACGCTAATCTATCTTTCAGTATCAAAATATTGCAAATCAGTTAGTAAACCTGGCCACAGGAATGCGATATAGGGAAAAAGTTCCCAAAACCTGCCCCCCAAAAATATACTATCTCGCTTGTTATATCACTTAGGAAAGCCGTTTTTGTTTTGGTTTATTTCTTTTCACTCATATATCACTTATAAACAGTAAAAAGTTTTCTGCAAACTACTCATGACATTTTATGCAGACAAGTTTGATTTTTTCACTTTATTCCTCTTTTAACCCTCCTAAAAACTAGTGTTCTTACGAAAAGTACTACAAATTTGTGTTTGGCGGAAAGAACAAACCGTTAGCTAAAAAATGACACCAAAATTTTAGTAATCGGATAGAAATTGTGGCCACAGTGAGCAATCAAAGCCAGAGATCTGCCAAGGAAATTGACGTCATTTCAGGGAAATTCATGTGTATGCCTTCCAGACGCCATAAAAATTAGTATTTTCATGCAAAGTACAACATATTTACCTTTTACGGAAACTACACAAAGCCAGCTAAAATATGAGACCAAAATTTTAACGATCAAATAAAAACTGTGGCCACAGTAAGAGATCGAAGCTGGAAATCTGCACGAAAAACGCACGTGGTCTAGAATCTCCTATTTCTATACCTCCTGCACGCTAGATAATTTGCCTAAAATATTTTCCGACCACCAAAATACTAGTTTGGGTTAAGCCTTTAAATTAAAAATTATAAAACCGGAATTCGCACGTTTAAGGGGAGAAAAATCCATTTAAAGTTTTAGGGAGGTGACACGTAAAAATTTGGAAATTTTTTGGCTTTAAACCACTAAAACTGCCCTTAAACTTTACCAAACTGCCACAAATTTATACTTTTTGAAAAGTTCAGACGCTAATCTATCTTTCAGTATCAAAATATTGCAAATCAGTTAGTAAACCTGGCCCCAGGAATGCGATAAAGGGAAAAAGTTCCCAAAACCTGCCCCCCAAAAATATACTATCTCGCTTGTTATATCACTTAGGAAAGCCGTTTTTGTTTTGGTTTATTTCTTTTTACTCATATATCACTTATAAACAGCTAAAAGTTTTCTGCAAACTACTCATGACTTTTTATCAGACAAGTTTGATTTTTTCACTATATTCCTCTTTTAACCCTCCTAAAAAAAAGTGTTCTTACGAAAAGTACTACAGATTTGTGTTTGGCGGAAAGAACAAACCGTTAGCTAAAAAATGACACCAAAATTTTAGTAATCGGATAGAAATTGTGGCCACAGTGAGCAATCAAAGCCAGAGATCTGCCAAGGAAATTGACGTCATTTCAGGGAAATTCATGTGTATGCCTTCCAGACGCCATAAAAATTAGTATTTTCATGCAAAGTACAACATATTTACCTTTTACGGAAACTACACAAAGCCAGCTAAAAGATGAGACCAAAATTTTAACGATCAAATAAAAACTGTGGCCACAGTGAGAGATCGAAGCTGGAAATCTGCACGAAAAACGCACGTGGTCTAGAATCTCCTATTTCTATACCTCCTGCACGCTAGATAATTTGCCTAAAATATTTTCCGACCACCAGAATACTAGTTTGGGTTAAGCCTTTAAATTAAAAATTATAAAACCGGAATTCGCACGTTTAAGGGGAGAAAAATCCATTTAAAGTTTTAGGGAGGTGACACGTAAAAATTTGGAAATTTTTTGGCTTTAAACCACTAAAACTGCCCTTAAACTTTACCAAACTGCCACAAATTTATACTTTTTGAAAGGTTCAGACGCTAATCTATCCTTCAGTATCAAAATATTGCAAATCAGCTAGTAAACCTGGCCACAGGAATGCGATAAAGGGAAAAAGTTCCCAAAACCTGCCCCCCAAAAATATACTATCTCGCTTGTTATATCACTTAGGAAAGCCGTTTTTGTTTTGGTTTATTTCTTTTCACTCATATATCACTTATAAACAGTAAAAAGTTTTCTGCAAACTACTCATGACATTTTATGCAGACAAGTTTGATTTTTTCACTTTATTCCTCTTTTAACCCTCCTAAAAACTAGTGTTCTTACGAAAAGTACTACAAATTTGTGTTTGGCAGAAAGACCAAACCGTTAGCTAAAAAATGACACCAAAATTTTAGTAATCGGATAGAAATTGTGGCCACAGTGAGCAATCAAAGCCAGAGATCTGCCAAGGAAATTGACGTCATTTCAGGGAAATTCATGTGTATGCCTTCCAGACGCCATAAAAATTAACATTTTCATGCAAAGTACAACATATTTACCTTTTACGGAAACTACACAAAGCCAGCTAAAAGATGAGACCAAAATTTTAACGAGCAAATAAAAACTGTGGCCACAGTAAGAGATCGAAGCTGGAAATCTGCACGAAAAACGCACGTGGTCTAGAATCTCCTATTTCTATACCTCCTGCACGCTAGATAATTTGCCTAAAATATTTTCCGACCACCAAAATACTAGTTTGGGTTAAGCCTTTAAATTAAAAATTATAAAACCGGAATTCGCACGTTTAAGGGGAGAAAAATCCATTTAAAGTTTTAGGGAGGTGACACGTAAAAATTTGGAAATTTTTTGGCTTTAAACCACTAAAACTGCCCTTAAACTTTACCAAACTGCCACAAATTTATACTTTTTGAAAAGTTCAGACGCTAATCTATCTTTCAGTATCAAAATATTGCAAATCAGTTAGTAAACCTGGCCCCAGGAATGCGATAAAGGGAAAAAGTTCCCAAAACCTGCCCCCCAAAAATATACTATCTCGCTTGTTATATCACTTAGGAAAGCCGTTTTTGTTTTGGTTTATTTCTTTTCACTCATATATCACTTATAAACAGCTAAAAGTTTTCTGCAAACTACTCATGACTTTTTATGCAGACAAGTTTGATTTTTTCACTATATTCCTCTTTTAACCCTCCTAAAAAATAGTGTTCTTACGAAAAGTACTACAAATTTGTGTTTGGCGGAAAGAACAAACCGTTAGCTAAAAAATGACACCAAAATTTTAGTAATCGGATAGAAATTGTGGCCACAGTGAGCAATCAAAGCCAGAGATCTGCCAAGGAAATTGACGTCATTTCAGGGAAATTCATGTGTATGCCTTCCAGACGCCATAAAAATTAACATTTTCATGCAAAGTACAACATATTTACCTTTTACGGAAACTACACAAAGCCAGCTAAAAGATGAGACCAAAATTTTAACGATCAAGTAAAAACTGTGGCCACAGTAAGAGATCGAAGCTGAAAATCTGCACGAAAAACGCACGTGGTCTAGAATCTCCTATTTCTATACCTCCTGCACGCTAGATAATTTGCCTAAAATATTTTCCGACCACCAAAATACTAGTTTGGGTTAAGCCTTTAAATTAAAAATTATAAAACCGGAATTCGCACGTTTAAGGGGAGAAAAATCCATTTAAAGTTTTAGGGAGGTGACACGTAAAAATTTGGAAATTTTTTGGCTTTAAACCACTAAAACTGCCCTTAAACTTTACCAAACTGCCACAAATTTATACTTTTTGAAAAGTTCAGACGCTAATCTATCTTTCAGTATCAAAATATTGCAAATCGGCTAGTAAACCTGGCCACAGGAATGCGATAAAGGGAAAAAGTTCCCAAAACCTGCCCCCCAAAAATATACTATCTCGCTTGTTATATCACTTAGGAAAGCCGTTTTTGTTTTGGTTTATTTCTTTTCACTCATATATCACTTATAAACAGTGAAAAGTTTTCTGCAAACTACTCATGACTTTTTATGCAGACAAGTTTGATTTTTTCACTATATTCCTCTTTTAACCCTCCTAAAAACTAGTGTTCTTACGAAAAGTACTACAAATTTGTGTTTGGCGGAAAGAACAAGCCGTTAGCTAAAAAATGACACCAAAATTTTAGTAATCGGATAGAAATTGTGGCCACAGTGAGCAATCAAAGCCAGAGATCTGCCAAGGAAATTGACGTCATTTCAGGGAAATTCATGTGTATGCCTTCCAGACGCCATAAAAATTAGTATTTTCATGCAAAGTACAACATATTTACCTTTTACGGAAACTACACAAAGCCAGCTAAAAGATGAGACCAAAATTTTAACGATCAAATAAAAACTGTGGCCACAGTAAGAGATCGAAGCTGGAAATCTGCACGAAAAACGCACGTGGTCTAGAATCTCCTATTTCTATACCTCCTGCACGCTAGATAATTTGCCTAAAATATTTTCCGACCACCAAAATACTAGTTTGGGTTAAGCCTTTAAATTAAAAATTATAAAACCGGAATTCGCACGTTTAAGGGGAGAAAAATCCATTTAAAGTTTTAGGGAGGTGACACGTAAAAATTTGGAAATTTTTTGGCTTTAAACCACTAAAACTGCCCTTAAACTTTACCAAACTGCCACAAATTTATACTTTTTGAAAAGTTCAGACGCTAATCTATCTTTCAGTATCAAAATATTGCAAATCGGCTAGTAAACCTGGCCACAGGAATGCGATAAAGGGAAAAAGTTCCCAAAACCTGCCCCCCAAAAATATACTATCTCGCTTGTTATATCACTTAGGAAAGCCGTTTTTGTTTTGGTTTATTTCTTTTCACTCATATATCACTTATAAACAGCTAAAAGTTTTCTGCAAACTACTCATGACTTTTTATCAGACAAGTTTGATTTTTTCACTATATTCCTCTTTTAACCCTCCTAAAAAATAGTGTTCTTACGAAAAGTACTACAGATTTGTGTTTGGCGGAAAGAACAAACCGTTAGCTAAAAAATGACACCAAAATTTTAGTAATCGGATAGAAATTGTGGCCACAGTGAGCAATCAAAGCCAGAGATCTGCCAAGGAAATTGACGTCATTTCAGGGAAATTCATGTGTATGCCTTCCAGACGCCATAAAAATTAGTATTTTCATGCAAAGTACAACATATTTACCTTTTACGGAAACTACACAAAGCCAGCTAAAAGATGAGACCAAAATTTTAACGATCAAATAAAAACTGTGGCCACAGTGAGAGATCGAAGCTGGAAATCTGCACGAAAAACGCACGTGGTCTAGAATCTCCTATTTCTATACCTCCTGCACGCTAGATAATTTGCCTAAAATATTTTCCGACCACCAAAATACTAGTTTGGGTTAAGCCTTTAAATTAAAAATTATAAAACCGGAATTCGCACGTTTAAGGGGAGAAAAATCCATTTAAAGTTTTAGGGAGGTGACACGTAAAAATTTGGAAATTTTTTGGCTTTAAACCACTAAAACTGCCCTTAAACTTTACCAAACTGCCACAAATTTATACTTTTTGAAAAGTTCAGACGCTAATCTATCTTTCAGTATCAAAATATTGCAAATCGGCTAGTAAACCTGGCCACAGGAATGCGATAAAGGGAAAAAGTTCCCAAAACCTGCCCCCCAAAAATATACTATCTCGCTTGTTATATCACTTAGGAAAGCCGTTTTTGTTTTGGTTTATTTCTTTTCACTCATATATCACTTATAAACAGTGAAAAGTTTTCTGCAAACTACTCATGACTTTTTATGCAGACAAGTTTGATTTTTTCACTATATTCCTGTTTTAACCCTCCTAAAAACTAGTGTTCTTACGAAAAGTACTACAAATTTGTGTTTGGCGGTAAGAACAAACCGTTAGCTAAAAAATGACACCAACATTTTAGTAATCGGATAGAAATTGTGGCCACAGTGAGCAATCAAAGCCAGAGATCTGCCAAGGAAATTGACGTCATTTCAGGGAAATTCATGTGTATGCCTTCCAGACGCCATAAAAATTAGTATTTTCATGCAAAGTACAACATATTTACCTTTTACGGAAACTACACAAAGCCAGCTAAAAGATGAGACCAAAATTTTAACGATCAAATAAAAACTGTGGCCACAGTAAGAGATCGAAGCTGGAAATCTGCACGAAAAACGCACGTGGTCTAGAATCTCCTATTTCTATACCTCCTGCACGCTAGATAATTTGCCTAAAATATTTTCCGACCACCAGAATACTAGTTTGGGTTAAGCCTTTAAATTAAAAATTATAAAACCGGAATTCGCACGTTTAAGGGGAGAAAAATCCATTTAAAGTTTTAGGGAGGTGACACGTAAAAATTTGGAAATTTTTTGGCTTTAAACCACTAAAACTGCCCTTAAACTTTACCAAACTGCCACAAATTTATACTTTTTGAAAGGTTCAGACGCTAATCTATCCTTCAGTATCAAAATATTGCAAATCAGTTAGTAAACCTGGCCACAGGAATGCGATAAAGGGAAAAAGTTCCCAAAACCTGCCCCCCAAAAATATACTATCTCGCTTGTTATATCACTTAGGAAAGCCGTTTTTGTTTTGGTTTATTTCTTTTCACTCATATATCACTTATAAACAGTAAAAAGTTTTCTGCAAACTACTCATGACATTTTATGCAGACAAGTTTGATTTTTTCACTTTATTCCTCTTTTAACCCTCCTAAAAACTAGTGTTCTTACGAAAAGTACTACAAATTTGTGTTTGGCGGAAAGACCGAACCGTTAGCTAAAAAATGACACCAAAATTTTAGTAATCGGATAGAAATTGTGGCCACAGTGAGCAATCAAAGCCAGAGATCTGCCAAGGAAATTGACGTCATTTCAGGGAAATTCATGTGTATGCCTTCCAGACGCCATAAAAATTAACATTTTCATGCAAAGTACAACATATTTACCTTTTACGGAAACTACACAAAGCCAGCTAAAAGATGAGACCAAAATTTTAACGAGCAAATAAAAACTGTGGCCACAGTAAGAGATCGAAGCTGGAAATCTGCACGAAAAACGCACGTGGTCTAGAATCTCCTATTTCTATACCTCCTGCACGCTAGATAATTTGCCTAAAATATTTTCCGACCACCAAAATACTAGTTTGGGTTAAGCCTTTAAATTAAAAATTATAAAACCGGAATTCGCACGTTTAAGGGGAGAAAAATCCATTTAAAGTTTTAGGGAGGTGACACGTAAAAATTTGGAAATTTTTTGGCTTTAAACCACTAAAACTGCCCTTAAACTTTACCAAACTGCCACAAATTTATACTTTTTGAAAAGTTCAGACGCTAATCTATCTTTCAGTATCAAAATATTGCAAATCAGTTAGTAAACCTGGCCCCAGGAATGCGATAAAGGGAAAAAGTTCCCAAAACCTGCCCCCCAAAAATATACTATCTCGCTTGTTATATCACTTAGGAAAGCCGTTTTTGTTTTGGTTTATTTCTTTTCACTCATATATCACTTATAAACAGCTAAAAGTTTTCTGCAAACTACTCATGACTTTTTATGCAGACAAGTTTGATTTTTTCACTATATTCCTCTTTTAACCCTCCTAAAAAATAGTGTTCTTACGAAAAGTACTACAAATTTGTGTTTGGCGGAAAGAACAAACCGTTAGCTAAAAAATGACACCAAAATTTTAGTAATCGGATAGAAATTGTGGCCACAGTGAGCAATCAAAGCCAGAGATCTGCCAAGGAAATTGACGTCATTTCAGGGAAATTCATGTGTATGCCTTCCAGACGCCATAAAAATTAACATTTTCATGCAAAGTACAACATATTTACCTTTTACGGAAACTACACAAAGCCAGCTAAAAGATGAGACCAAAATTTTAACGATCAAATAAAAACTGTGGCCACAGTAAGAGATCGAAGCTGAAAATCTGCACGAAAAACGCACGTGGTCTAGAATCTCCTATTTCTATACCTCCTGCACGCTAGATAATTTGCCTAAAATATTTTCCGACCACCAAAATACTAGTTTGGGTTAAGCCTTTAAATTAAAAATTATAAAACCGGAATTCGCACGTTTAAGGGGAGAAAAATCCATTTAAAGTTTTAGGGAGGTGACACGTAAAAATTTGGAAATTTTTTGGCTTTAAACCACTAAAACTGCCCTTAAACTTTACGAAACTGCCACAAATTTATACTTTTTGAAAAGTTCAGACGCTAATCTATCTTTCAGTATCAAAATATTGCAAATCAGTTAGTAAACCTGGCCACAGGAATGCCATAAAGGGAAAAAGTTCCCAAAACCTGCCCCCCAAAAATATACTATCTCGCTTGTTATATCACTTAGGAAAGCCGTTTTTGTTTTGGTTTATTTCTTTTCACTCATATATCACTTATAAACAGTGAAAAGTTTTCTGCAAACTACTCATGACTTTTTATCAGACAAGTTTGATTTTTTCACTATATTCCTCTTTTAACCCTCCTAAAAAATAGTGTTCTTACAAAAAGTACTACAAATTTGTGTTTGACGGAAAGAACAAACCGTTAGCTAAAAAATGACACCAAAATTTTAGTAATCGGATAGAAATTGTGGCCACAGTGAGCAATCAAAGCCAGAGATCTGCCAAGGAAATTGACGTCATTTCAGGGAAATTCATGTGTATGCTTTCCAGACGCCATAAAAATTAGTATTTTCATGCAAAGTACAACATATTTACCTTTTACGGAAACTACATAAAGCCAGCTAAAAGATGAGACCAAAATTTTAACGATCAAATAAAAACTGTGGCCACAGTAAGAGATCGAAGCTGGAAATCTGCACGAAAAACGCACGTGGTCTAGAATCTCCTATTTCTATACCTCCTGCACGCTAGATAATTTACCTAAAATATTTTCCGACCACCAAAATACTAGTTTGGGTTAAGCCTTTAAATTAAAAATTATAAAACCGGAATTCGCACGTTTAAGGGGAGAAAAATCCATTTAAAGTTTTAGGGAGGTGACACGTAAAAATTTGGAAATTTTTTGGCTTTAAACCACTAAAACTGCCCTTAAACTTTACCAAACTGCCACAAATTTATACTTTTTGAAAAGTTCAGACGCTAATCTATCTTTCAGTATCAAAATATTGCAAATCGGCTAGTAAACCTGGCCACAGGAATGCGATAAAGGGAAAAAGTTCCCAAAACCTGCCCCCCAAAATTATACTATCTCGCTTGTTATATCACTTAGGAAAGCCGTTTTTGTTTTGGTTTATTTCTTTTCACTCATATATCACTTATAAACAGTGAAAAGTTTTCTGCAAACTACTCATGACTTTTTATGCAGACAAGTTTGATTTTTTCACTATATTCCTCTTTTAACCCTCCTAAAAACTAGTGTTCTTACGAAAAGTACTACAAATTTGTGTTTGGCGGTAAGAACAAACCGTTAGCTAAAAAATGACACCAACATTTTAGTAATCGGATAGAAATTGTGGCCACAGTGAGCAATCAAAGCCAGAGATCTGCCAAGGAAATTGACGTCATTTCAGGGAAATTCATGTGTATGCCTTCCAGACGCCATAAAAATTAGTATTTTCATGCAAAGTACAACATATTTACCTTTTACGGAAACTGCACAAAGCCAGCTAAAAGATGAGACCAAAATTTTAACGATCAAATAAAAACTGTGGCCACAGTAAGAGATCGAAGCTGGAAATCTGCACGAAAAACGCACGTGGTCTAGAATCTCCTATTTCTATACCTCCTGCACGCTAGATAATTTGCCTAAAATATTTTCCGACCACCAAAATACTAGTTTGGGTTAAGCCTTTAAATTAAAAATTATAAAACCGGAATTCGCACGTTTAAGGGGAGAAAAATCCATTTAAAGTTTTAGGGAGGTGACACGTAAAAATTTGGAAATTTTTTGGCTTTAAACCACTAAAACTGCCCTTAAACTTTACCAAACTGCCACAAATTTATACTTTTTGAAAGGTTCAGACGCTAATCTATCTTTCAGTATCAAAATATTGCAAATCAGTTAGTAAACCTGGCCACAGGAATGCGATAAAGGGAAAAAGTTCCCAAAACCTGCCCCCCAAAAATATACTATCTCGCTTGTTATATCACTTAGGAAAGCCGGTTTTGTTTTGGTTTATTTCTTTTCACTCATATATCACTTATAAACAGTAAAAAGTTTTCTGCAAACTACTCATGACATTTTATGCAGACAAGTTTGATTTTTTCACTATATTCCTCTTTTAACCCTCCTAAAAACTAGTGTTCTTACGAAAAGTACTACAAATTTGTGTTTGGCGGAAAGAACAAACCGTTAGCTAAAAAATGACACCAAAATTTTAGTAATCGGATAGAAATTGTGGCCACAGTGAGCAATCAAAGCCAGAGATCTGCCAAGGAAATTGACGTCATTTCAGGGAAATTCATGTGTATGCCTTCCAGGCGCCATAAAAATTAACATTTTCATGCAAAGTACAACATATTTACCTTTTACGGAAACTACACAAAGCCAGCTAAAAGATGAGACCAAAATTTTAACGATCAAATAAAAACTGTGGCCACAGTAAGAGATCGAAGCTGGAAATCTGCACGAAAAACGCACGTGGTCTAGAATCTCCTATTTCTATACCTCCTGCACGCTAGATAATTTGCCTAAAATATTTTCCGACCACCAAAATACTAGTTTGGGTTAAGCCTTTAAATTAAAAATTATAAAACCGGAATTCGCACGTTTAAGGGGAGAAAAATCCATTTAAAGTTTTAGGGAGGTGACACGTAAAAATTTGGAAATTTTTTGGCTTTAAACCACTAAAACTGCCCTTAAACTTTACCAAACTGCCACAAATTTATACTTTTTGAAAAGTTCAGACGCTAATCTATCTTTCAGTATCAAAATATTGCAAATCAGTTAGTAAACCTGGCCCCAGGAATGCGATAAAGGGAAAAAGTTCCCAAAACCTGCCCCCCAAAAATATACTATCTCGCTTGTTATATCACTTAGGAAAGCCGTTTTTGTTTTAGTTTATTTCTTTTCACTCATATATCACTTATAAACAGCCAAAAGTTTTCTGCAAACTACTCATGACTTTTTATCAGACAAGTTTGATTTTTTCACTATATTCCTCTTTTAACCCTCCTAAAAAATAGTGTTCTTACGAAAAGTACTACAAATTTGTGTTTGACGGAAAGAACAAACCGTTAGCTAAAAAATGACACCAAAATTTTAGTAATCGGATAGAAATTGTGGCCACAGTGAGCAATCAAAGCCAGAGATCTGCCAAGGAAATTGACGTCATTTCAGGGAAATTCATGTGTATGCCTTCCAGACGCCATAAAAATTAGTATTTTCATGCAAAGTACATTATATTTACCTTTTACGGAAACTACACAAAGCCAGCTAAAAGATGAGACCAAAATTTTAACGATCAAATAAAAACTGTGGCCACAGTAAGAGATCGAAGCTGGAAATCTGCACGAAAAACGCACGTGGTCTAGAATCTCCTATTTCTATACCTCCTGCACGCTAGATAATTTGCCTAAAATATTTTCCGACCACCAAAATACTAGTTTGGGTTAAGCCTTTAAATTAAAAATTATAAAACCGGAATTCGCACGTTTAAGGGGAGAAAAATCCATTTAAAGTTTTAGGGAGGTGACACGTAAAAATTTGGAAATTTTTTGGCTTTAAACCACTAAAACTGCCCTTAAACTTTACCAAACTGCCACAAATTTATACTTTTTGAAAAGTTCAGACGCTAATCTATCTTTCAGTATCAAAATATTGCAAATCAGTTAGTAAACCTGGCCACAGGAATGCGATAAAGGGAAAAAGTTCCCAAAACCTGCCCCCCAAAAATATACTATCTCGCTTGTTATATCACTTAGGAAAGCCGTTTTTGTTTTGGTTTATTTCTTTTCACTCATATATCACTTATAAACAGTGAAAAGTTTTCTGCAAACTACTCATGACTTTTTATCAGACAAGTTTGATTTTTTCACTATATTCCTCTTTTAACCCTCCTAAAAAATAGTGTTCTTACGAAAAGTACTACAAATTTGTGTTTGACGGAAAGAACAAACCGTTAGCTAAAAAATGACACCAAAATTTTAGTAATCGGATAGAAATTGTGGCCACAGTGAGCAATCAAAGCCAGAGATCTGCCAAGGAAATTGACGTCATTTCAGGGAAATTCATGTGTATGCTTTCCAGACGCCATAAAAATTAGTATTTTCATGCAAAGTACAACATATTTACCTTTTACGGAAACTACACAAAGCCAGCTAAAAGATGAGACCAAAATTTTAACGATCAAATAAAAACTGTGGCCACAGTAAGAGATCGAAGCTGGAAATCTGCACGAAAAACGCACGTGGTCTAGAATCTCCTATTTCTATACCTCCTGCACGCTAGATAATTTGCCTAAAATATTTTCCGACCACCAAAATACTAGTTTGGGTTAAGCCTTTAAATTAAAAATTATAAAACCGGAATTCGCACGTTTAAGGGGAGAAAAATCCATTTAAAGTTTTAGGGAGGTGACACGTAAAAATTTGGAAATTTTTTGGCTTTAAACCACTAAAACTGCCCTTAAACTTTACCAAACTGCCACAAATTTATACTTTTTGAAAGGTTCAGACGCTAATCTATCTTTCAGTATCAAAATATTGCAAATCAGTTAGTAAACCTGGCCACAGGAATGCGATAAAGGGAAAAAGTTCCCAAAACCTGCCCCCCAAAAATATACTATCTCGCTTGTTATATCACTTAGGAAAGCCGTTTTTGTTTTGGTTTATTTCTTTTCACTCATATATCACTTATAAACAGTAAAAAGTTTTCTGCAAACTACTCATGACATTTTATGCAGACAAGTTTGATTTTTTCACTTTATTCCTCTTTTAACCCTCCTAAAAACTAGTGTTCTTACGAAAAGTACTACAAATTTGTGTTTGGCGGAAAGAACAAACCGTTAGCTAAAAAATGACACCAAAATTTTAGTAATCGGATAGAAATTGTGGCCACAGTGAGCAATCAAAGCCAGAGATCTGCCAAGGAAATTGACGTCATTTCAGGGAAATTCATGTGTATGCCTTCCAGACGCCATAAAAATTAGTATTTTCATGCAAAGTACAACATATTTATCTTTTACGGAAACTACACAAAGCCAGCTAAAAGATGAGACCAAAATTTTAACGATCAAATAAAAACTGTGGCCACAGTAAGAGATCGAAGCTGGAAATCTGCACGAAAAACGCACGTGGTCTAGAATCTCCTATTTCTATACCTCCTGCACGCTAGATAATTTGCCTAAAATATTTTCCGACCACCAAAATACTAGTTCGGGTTAAGCCTTTAAATTAAAAATTATAAAACCGGAATTCGCACGTTTAAGGGGAGAAAAATCCATTTAAAGTTTTAGGGAGGTGACACGTAAAAATTTGGAAATTTTTTGGCTTTAAACCACTAAAACTGCCCTTAAACTTTACCAAACTGCCACAAATTTATATTTTTTGAAAAGTTCAGACGCTAATCTATCTTTCAGTATCAAAATATTGCAAATCAGTTAGTAAACCTGGCCCCAGGAATGCGATAAAGGGAAAAAGTTCCCAAAACCTGCCCCCCAAAAATATACTATCTCGCTTGTTATATCACTTAGGAAAGCCGTTTTTGTTTTGGTTTATTTCTTTTCACTCATATATCACTTATAAACAGCTAAAAGTTTTCTGCAAACTACTCATGACTTTTTATCAGACAAGTTTGATTTTTTCACTATATTCCTCTTTTAACCCTCCTAAAAAATAGTGTTCTTACGAAAAGTACTACAAATTTGTGTTTGACGGAAAGAACAAACCGTTAGCTAAAAAATGACACCAAAATTTTAGTAATCGGATAGAAATTGTGGCCACAGTGAGCAATCAAAGCCAGAGATCTGCCAAGGAAATTGACGTCATTTCAGGGAAATTCATGTGTATGCCTTCCAGACGCCATAAAAATTAGTATTTTCATGCAAAGTACAACATATTTACCTTTTACGGAAACTACACAAAGCCAGCTAAAAGATGAGACCAAAATTTTAACGATCAAATAAAAACTGTGGCCACAGTAAGAGATCGAAGCTGGAAATCTGCACGAAAAACGCACGTGGTCTAGAATCTCCTATTTCTATACCTCCTGCACGCTAGATAATTTGCCTAAAATATTTTCCGACCACCAAAATACTAGTTCGGGTTAAGCCTTTAAATTAAAAATTATAAAACCGGAATTCGCACGTTTAAGGGGAGAAAAATCCATTTAAAGTTTTAGGGAGGTGACACGTAAAAATTTGGAAATTTTTTGGCTTTAAACCACTAAAACTGCCCTTAAACTTTACCAAACTGCCACAAATTTATACTTTTTGAAAAGTTCAGACGCTAATCTATCTTTCAGTATCAAAATATTGCAAATCAGTTAGTAAACCTGGCCCCAGGAATGCGATAAAGGGAAAAAGTTCCCAAAACCTGCCCCCCAAAAATATACTATCTCGCTTGTTATATCACTTAGGAAAGCCGTTTTTGTTTTGGTTTATTTCTTTTCACTCATATATCACTTATAAACAGCTAAAAGTTTTCTGCAAACTACTCATGACTTTTTATCAGACAAGTTTGATTTTTTCACTATATTCCTCTTTTAACCCTCCTAAAAAATAGTGTTCTTACGAAAAGTACTACAAATTTGTGTTTGACGGAAAGAACAAACCGTTAGCTAAAAAATGACACCAAAATTTTAGTAATCGGATAGAAATTGTGGCCACAGTGAGCAATCAAAGCCAGAGATCTGCCAAGGAAATTGACGTCATTTCAGGGAAATTCATGTGTATGCCTTCCAGACGCCATAAAAATTAGTATTTTCATGCAAAGTACAACATATTTACCTTTTACGGAAACTACACAAAGCCAGCCAAAAGATGAGACCAAAATTTTAACGATCAAATAAAAACTGTGGCCACAGTAAGAGATCGAAGCTGGAAATCTGCACGAAAAACGCACGTGGTCTAGAATCTCCTATTTCTATACCTCCTGCACGCTAGATAATTTGCCTAAAATATTTTCCGACCACCAAAATACTAGTTCGGGTTAAGCCTTTAAATTAAAAATTATAAAACCGGAATTCGCACGTTTAAGGGGAGAAAAATCCATTTAAAGTTTTAGGGAGGTGACACGTAAAAATTTGGAAATTTTTTGGCTTTAAACCACTAAAACTGCCCTTAAACTTTACCAAACTGCCACAAATTTATACTTTTTGAAAAGTTCAGACGCTAATCTATCTTTCAGTATCAAAATATTGCAAATCAGTTAGTAAACCTGGCCCCAGGAATGCGATAAAGGGAAAAAGTTCCCAAAACCTGCCCCCCAAAAATATACTATCTCGCTTGTTATATCACTTAGGAAAGCCGTTTTTGTTTTGGTTTATTTCTTTTCACTCATATATCACTTATAAACAGCTAAAAGTTTTCTGCAAACTACTCATGACTTTTTATCAGACAAGTTTGATTTTTTCACTATATTCCTCTTTTAACCCTCCTAAAAAATAGTGTTCTTACGAAAAGTACTACAAATTTGTGTTTGACGGAAAGAACAAACCGTTAGCTAAAAAATGACACCAAAATTTTAGTAATCGGATAGAAATTGTGGCCACAGTGAGCAATCAAAGCCAGAGATCTGCCAAGGAAATTGACGTCATTTCAGGGAAATTCATGTGTATGCTTTCCAGACGCCATAAAAATTAGTATTTTCATGCAAAGTACAACATATTTACCTTTTACGGAAACTACACAAAACCAGCTAAAAGATGAGACCAAAATTTTAACGATCAAATAAAAACTGTGGCCACAGTAAGAGATCGAAGCTGGAAATCTGCACGAAAAACGCACGTGGTCTAGAATCTCCTATTTCTATACCTCCTGCACGCTAGATAATTTGCCTAAAATATTTTCCGACCACCAAAATACTAGTTTGGGTTAAGCCTTTAAATTAAAAATTATAAAACCGGAATTCACACGTTTAAGGGGAGAAAAATCCATTTAAAGTTTTAGGGAGGTGACACGTAAAAATTTGGAAATTTTTTGGCTTTAAACCACTAAAACTGCCCTTAAACTTTACCAAACTGCCACAAATTTATACTTTTTGAAAGGTTCAGACGCTAGTCTATCTTTCAGTATCAAAATATTGCAAATCAGTTAGTAAACCTGGCCACAGGAATGCGATAAAGGGAAAAAGTTCCCAAAACCTGCCCCCCAAAAATATACTATCTCGCTTGTTATATCACTTAGGAAAGCCGTTTTTGTTTTGGTTTATTTCTTTTCACTCATATATCACTTATAATTAGTAAAAAGTTTTCTGCAAACTACTCATGACATTTTATGCAGACAAGTTTGATTTTTTCACTTTATTCCTCTTTTAACCCTCCTAAAAACTAGTGTTCTTACGAAAAGTACTACGAATTTGTGTTTGGCGGAAAGAACAAACCGTTAGCTAAAAAATGACACCAAAATTTTAGTAATCGGATAGAAATTGTGGCCACAGTGAGCAATCAAAGCCAGAGATCTGCCAAGGAAATTGACGTCATTTCAGGGAAATTCATGTGTATGCCTTCCAGACGCCATAAAAATTAGTATTTTCATGCAAAGTACAACATATTTACCTTTTACGGAAACTACACAAAGCCAGCTAAAATATGAGACCAAAATTTTAACGATCAAATAAAAACTGTGGCCACAGTAAGAGATCGAAGCTGGAAATCTGCACGAAAAACGCACGTGGTCTAGAATCTCCTATTTCTATACCTCCTGCACGCTAGATAATTTGCCTAAAATATTTTCCGACCACCAAAATACTAGTTCGGGTTAAGCCTTTAAATTAAAAATTATAAAACCGGAATTCGCACGTTTAAGGGGAGAAAAATCCATTTAAAGTTTTAGGGAGGTGACACGTAAAAATTTGGAAATTTTTTGGCTTTAAACCACTAAAACTGCCCTTAAACTTTACCAAACTGCCACAAATTTATATTTTTTGAAAAGTTCAGACGCTAATCTATCTTTCAGTATCAAAATATTGCAAATCAGTTAGTAAACCTGGCCCCAGGAATGCGATAAAGGGAAAAAGTTCCCAAAACCTGCCCCCCAAAAATATACTATCTCGCTTGTTATATCACTTAGGAAAGCCGTTTTTGTTTTGGTTTATTTCTTTTCACTCATATATCACTTATAAACAGCTAAAAGTTTTCTGCAAACTACTCATGACTTTTTATCAGACAAGTTTGATTTTTTCACTATATTCCTCTTTTAACCCTCCTAAAAAATAGTGTTCTTACGAAAAGTACTACAAATTTGTGTTTGACGGAAAGAACAAACCGTTAGCTAAAAAATGACACCAAAATTTTAGTAATCGGATAGAAATTGTGGCCACAGTGAGCAATCAAAGCCAGAGATCTGCCAAGGAAATTGACGTCATTTCAGGGAAATTCATGTGTATGCCTTCCAGACGCCATAAAAATTAGTATTTTCATGCAAAGTACAACATATTTACCTTTTACGGAAACTACACAAAGCCAGCCAAAAGATGAGACCAAAATTTTAACGATCAAATAAAAACTGTGGCCACAGTAAGAGATCGAAGCTGGAAATCTGCACGAAAAACGCACGTGGTCTAGAATCTCCTATTTCTATACCTCCTGCACGCTAGATAATTTGCCTAAAATATTTTCCGACCACCAAAATACTAGTTCGGGTTAAGCCTTTAAATTAAAAATTATAAAACCGGAATTCGCACGTTTAAGGGGAGAAAAATCCATTTAAAGTTTTAGGGAGGTGACACGTAAAAATTTGGAAATTTTTTGGCTTTAAACCACTAAAACTGCCCTTAAACTTTACCAAACTGCCACAAATTTATACTTTTTGAAAAGTTCAGACGCTAATCTATCTTTCAGTATCAAAATATTGCAAATCAGTTAGTAAACCTGGCCCCAGGAATGCGATAAAGGGAAAAAGTTCCCAAAACCTGCCCCCCAAAAATATACTATCTCGCTTGTTATATCACTTAGGAAAGCCGTTTTTGTTTTGGTTTATTTCTTTTCACTCATATATCACTTATAAACAGCTAAAAGTTTTCTGCAAACTACTCATGACTTTTTATCAGACAAGTTTGATTTTTTCACTATATTCCTCTTTTAACCCTCCTAAAAAATAGTGTTCTTACGAAAAGTACTACAAATTTGTGTTTGACGGAAAGAACAAACCGTTAGCTAAAAAATGACACCAAAATTTTAGTAATCGGATAGAAATTGTGGCCACAGTGAGCAATCAAAGCCAGAGATCTGCCAAGGAAATTGACGTCATTTCAGGGAAATTCATGTGTATGCTTTCCAGACGCCATAAAAATTAGTATTTTCATGCAAAGTACAACATATTTACCTTTTACGGAAACTACACAAAACCAGCTAAAAGATGAGACCAAAATTTTAACGATCAAATAAAAACTGTGGCCACAGTAAGAGATCGAAGCTGGAAATCTGCACGAAAAACGCACGTGGTCTAGAATCTCCTATTTCTATACCTCCTGCACGCTAGATAATTTGCCTAAAATATTTTCCGACCACCAAAATACTAGTTTGGGTTAAGCCTTTAAATTAAAAATTATAAAACCGGAATTCACACGTTTAAGGGGAGAAAAATCCATTTAAAGTTTTAGGGAGGTGACACGTAAAAATTTGGAAATTTTTTGGCTTTAAACCACTAAAACTGCCCTTAAACTTTACCAAACTGCCACAAATTTATACTTTTTGAAAGGTTCAGACGCTAGTCTATCTTTCAGTATCAAAATATTGCAAATCAGTTAGTAAACCTGGCCACAGGAATGCGATAAAGGGAAAAAGTTCCCAAAACCTGCCCCCCAAAAATATACTATCTCGCTTGTTATATCACTTAGGAAAGCCGTTTTTGTTTTGGTTTATTTCTTTTCACTCATATATCACTTATAATTAGTAAAAAGTTTTCTGCAAACTACTCATGACATTTTATGCAGACAAGTTTGATTTTTTCACTTTATTCCTCTTTTAACCCTCCTAAAAACTAGTGTTCTTACGAAAAGTACTACGAATTTGTGTTTGGCGGAAAGAACAAACCGTTAGCTAAAAAATGACACCAAAATTTTAGTAATCGGATAGAAATTGTGGCCACAGTGAGCAATCAAAGCCAGAGATCTGCCAAGGAAATTGACGTCATTTCAGGGAAATTCATGTGTATGCCTTCCAGACGCCATAAAAATTAGTATTTTCATGCAAAGTACAACATATTTACCTTTTACGGAAACTACACAAAGCCAGCTAAAATATGAGACCAAAATTTTAACGATCAAATAAAAACTGTGGCCACAGTAAGAGATCGAAGCTGGAAATCTGCACGAAAAACGCACGTGGTCTAGAATCTCCTATTTCTATACCTCCTGCACGCTAGATAATTTGCCTAAAATATTTTCCGACCACCAAAATACTAGTTTGGGCTAAGCCTTTAAATTAAAAATTATAAAACCGGAATTCGCACGTTTAAGGGGAGAAAAATCCATTTAAAGTTTTAGGGAGGTGACACGTAAAAATTTGGAAATTTTTTGGCTTTAAACCACTAAAACTGCCCTTAAACTTTACCAAACTGCCACAAATTTATACTTTTTGAAAAGTTCAGACGCTAATCTATCTTTCAGTATCAAAATATTGCAAATCAGTTAGTAAACCTGGCCCCAGGAATGCGATAAAGGGAAAAAGTTCCCAAAACCTGCCCCCCAAAAATATACTATCTCGCTTGTTATATCACTTAGGAAAGCCGTTTTTGTTTTGGTTTATTTCCTTTCACTCATATATCACCTATAAACAGCTAAAAGTTTTCTGCAAACTACTCATGACTTTTTATCAGACAAGTTTGATTTTTTCACTATATTCCTCTTTTAACCCTCCTAAAAAATAGTGTTCTTACGAAAAGTACTACAAATTTGTGTTTGACGGAAAGAACAAACCGTTAGCTAAAAAATGACACCAAAATTTTAGTAATCGGATAGAAATTGTGGCCACAGTGAGCAATCAAAGCCAGAGATCTGCCAAGGAAATTGACGTCATTTCAGGGAAATTCATGTGTATGCCTTCCAGACGCCATAAAAATTAGTATTTTCATGCAAAGTACAACATATTTACCTTTTACGAAAACTACACAAAGCCAGCCAAAAGATGAGACCAAAATTTTAACGATCAAATAAAAACTGTGGCCACAGTAAGAGATCGAAGCTGGAAATCTGCACGAAAAACGCACGTGGTCTAGAATCTCCTATTTCTATACCTCCTGCACGCTAGATAATTTGCCTAAAATATTTTCCGACCACCAAAATACTAGTTTGGGTTAAGCCTTTAAATTAAAAATTATAAAACCGGAATTCGCACGTTTAAGGGGAGAAAAATCCATTTAAAGTTTTAGGGAGGTGACACGTAAAAATTTGGAAATTTTTTGGCTTTAAACCACTAAAACTGCCCTTAAACTTTACCAAACTGCCACAAATTTATACTTTTTGAAAAGTTCAGACGCTAATCTATCTTTCAGTATCAAAATATTGCAAATCAGTTAGTAAACCTGGCCACAGGAATGCGATAAAGGGAAAAAGTTCCCAAAACCTGCCCCCCAAAAATATACTATCTCGCTTGTTATATCACTTAGGAAAGCCGTTTTTGTTTTGGTTTATTTCTTTTCACTCATATATCACTTATAAACAGTGAAAAGTTTTCTGCAAACTACTCATGACTTTTTATCAGACAAGTTTGATTTTTTCACTATATTCCTCTTTTAACCCTCCTAAAAAATAGTGTTCTTACGAAAAGTACTACAAATTTGTGTTTGACGGAAAGAACAAACCGTTAGCTAAAAAATGACACCAAAATTTTAGTAATCGGATAGAAATTGTGGCCACAGTGAGCAATCAAAGCCAGAGATCTGCCAAGGAAATTGACGTCATTTCAGGGAAATTCATGTGTATGCTTTCCAGACGCCATAAAAATTAGTATTTTCATGCAAAGTACAACATATTTACCTTTTACGGAAACTACACAAAGCCAGCTAAAAGATGAGACCAAAATTTTAACGATCAAATAAAAACTGTGGCCACAGTAAGAGATCGAAGCTGGAAATCTGCACGAAAAACGCACGTGGTCTAGAATCTCCTATTTCTATACCTCCTGCACGCTAGATAATTTGCCTAAAATATTTTCCGACCACCAAAATACTAGTTTGGGTTAAGCCTTTAAATTAAAAATTATAAAACCGGAATTCGCACGTTTAAGGGGAGAAAAATCCATTTAAAGTTTTAGGGAGGTGACACGTAAAAATTTGGAAATTTTTTGGCTTTAAACCACTAAAACTGCCCTTAAACTTTACCAAACTGCCACAAATTTATACTTTTTGAAAGGTTCAGACGCTAATCTATCTTTCAGTATCAAAATATTGCAAATCAGTTAGTAAACCTGGCCACAGGAATGCGATAAAGGGAAAAAGTTCCCAAAACCTGCCCCCCAAAAATATACTATCTCGCTTGTTATATCACTTAGGAAAGCCGTTTTTGTTTTGGTTTATTTCTTTTCACTCATATATCACTTATAAACAGTGAAAAGTTTTCTACAAACTACTCATGACATTTTATGCAGACAAGTTTGATTTTTTCACTTTATTCCTCTTTTAACCCTCCTAAAAACTAGTGTTCTTACGAAAAGTACTACAAATTTGTGTTTGGCGGAAAGAACAAACCGTTAGCTAAAAAATGATACCAAAATTTTAGTAATCGGATAGAAATTGTGGCCACAGTGAGCAATCAAAGCCAGAGATCTGCCAAGGAAATTGACGTCATTTCAGGGAAATTCATGTGTATGCCTTCCAGACGCCATAAAAATTAGTATTTTCATGCAAAGTACAACATATTTACCTTTTACGGAAACTACACAAAGCCAGCTAAAAGATGAGACCAAAATTTTAACGATCAAATAAAAACTGTGGCCACAGTAAGAGATCGAAGCTGGAAATCTGCACGAAAAACGCACGTGGTCTAGAATCTCCTATTTCTATACCTCCTGCACGCTAGATAATTTGCCTAAAATATTTTCCGACCACCAAAATACTAGTTCGGGTTAAGCCTTTAAATTAAAAATTATAAAACCGGAATTCGCACGTTTAAGGGGAGAAAAATCCATTTAAAGTTTTAGGGAGGTGACACGTAAAAATTTGGAAATTTTTTGGCTTTAAACCACTAAAACTGCCCTTAAACTTTACCAAACTGCCACAAATTTATACTTTTTGAAAAGTTCAGACGCTAATTTATCTTTCAGTATCAAAATATTGCAAATCAGTTAGTAAACCTGGCCCCAGGAATGCGATAAAGGGAAAAAGTTCCCAAAACCTGCCCCCCAAAAATATACTATCTCGCTTGTTATATCACTTAGGAAAGCCGTTTTTGTTTTGGTTTATTTCTTTTCAGTCATATATCACTTATAAACAGCTAAAAGTTTTCTGCAAACTACTCATGACTTTTTATCAGACAAGTTTGATTTTTTCACTATATTCCTCTTTTAACCCTCCTAAAAAATAGTGTTCTTACGAAAAGTACTACAAATTTGTGTTTGACGGAAAGAACAAACCGTTAGCTAAAAAATGACACCAAAATTTTAGTAATCGGATAGAAATTGTGGCCACAGTGAGCAATCAAAGCCAGAGATCTGCCAAGGAAATTGACGTCATTTCAGGGAAATTCATGTGTATGCTTTCCAGACGCCATAAAAATTAGTATTTTCATGCAAAGTACAACATATTTACCTTTTACGGAAACTACACAAAGCCAGCTAAAAGATGAGACCAAAATTTTAACGATCAAATAAAAACTGTGGCCACAGTAAGAGATCGAAGCTGGAAATCTGCACGAAAAACGCACGTGGTCTAGAATCTCCTATTTCTATACCTCCTGCACGCTAGATAATTTGCCTAAAATATTTTCCGACCACCAAAATACTAGTTTGGGTTAAGCCTTTAAATTAAAAATTATAAAACCGGAATTCGCACGTTTAAGGGGAGAAAAATCCATTTAAAGTTTTAGGGAGGTGACACGTAAAAATTTGGAAATTTTTTGGCTTTAAACCACTAAAACTGCCCTTAAACTTTACCAAACTGCCACAAATTTATACTTTTTGAAAAGTTCAGACGCTAATCTATCTTTCAGTATCAAAATATTGCAAATCAGTTAGTAAACCTGGCCACAGGAATGCGATAAAGGGAAAAAGTTCCCAAAACCTGCCCCCCAAAAATATACTATCTCGCTTGTTATATCACTTAGGAAAGCCGTTTTTGTTTTGGTTTATTTCTTTTCACTCATATATCACTTATAAACAGTGAAAAGTTTTCTGCAAACTACTCATGACTTTTTATCAGACAAGTTTGATTTTTTCACTATATTCCTCTTTTAACCCTCCTAAAAAATAGTGTTCTTACGAAAAGTACTACAAATTTGTGTTTGACGGAAAGAATAAACCGTTAGCTAAAAAATGACACCAAAATTTTAGTAATCGGATAGAAATTGTGGCCACAGTGAGCAATCAAAGCCAGAGATCTGCCAAGGAAATTGACGTCATTTCAGGGAAATTCATGTGTATGCTTTCCAGACGCCATAAAAATTAGTATTTTCATGCAAAGTACAACATATTTACCTTTTACGGAAACTACACAAAGCCAGCTAAAAGATGAGACCAAAATTTTAACGATCAAATAAAAACTGTGGCCACAGTAAGAGATCGAAGCTGGAAATCTGCACGAAAAACGCACGTGGTCTAGAATCTCCTATTTCTATACCTCCTGCACGCTAGATAATTTGCCTAAAATATTTTCCGACCACCAAAATACTAGTTTGGGTTAAGCCTTTAAATTAAAAATTATAAAACCGGAATTCGCACGTTTAAGGGGAGAAAAATCCATTTAAAGTTTTAGGGAGGTGACACGTAAAAATTTGGAAATTTTTTGGCTTTAAACCACTAAAACTGCCCTTAAACTTTACCAAACTGCCACAAATTTATACTTTTTGAAAGGTTCAGACGCTAATCTATCTTTCAGTATCAAAATATTGCAAATCAGTTAGTAAACCTGGCCACAGGAATGCGATAAAGGGAAAAAGTTCCCAAAACCTGCCCCCCAAAAATATACTATCTCGCTTGTTATATCACTTAGGAAAGCCGTTTTTGTTTTGGTTTATTTCTTTTCACTCATATATCACTTATAAACAGTAAAAAGTTTTCTGCAAACTACTCATGACATTTTATGCAGACAAGTTTGATTTTTTCACTTTATTCCTCTTTTAACCCTCCTAAAAACTAGTGTTCTTACGAAAAGTACTACAAATTTGTGTTTGGCGGAAAGAACAAACCGTTAGCTAAAAAATGACACCAAAATTTTAGTAATCGGATAGAAATTGTGGCCACAGTGAGCAATCAAAGCCAGAGATCTGCCAAGGAAATTGACGTCATTTCAGGGAAATTCATGTGTATGCCTTCCAGACGCCATAAAAATTAGTATTTTCATGCAAAGTACAACATATTTACCTTTTACGGAAACTACACAAAGCCAGCTAAAAGATGAGACCAAAATTTTAACGATCAAATAAAAACTGTGGCCACAGTAAGAGATCGAAGCTGGAAATCTGCACGAAAAACGCACGTGGTCTAGAATCTCCTATTTCTATACCTCCTGCACGCTAGATAATTTGCCTAAAATATTTTCCGACCACCAAAATACTAGTTCGGGTTAAGCCTTTAAATTAAAAATTATAAAACCGGAATTCGCACGTTTAAGGGGAGAAAAATCCATTTAAAGTTTTAGGGAGGTGACACGTAAAAATTTGGAAATTTTTTGGCTTTAAACCACTAAAACTGCCCTTAAACTTTACCAAACTGCCACAAATTTATATTTTTTGAAAAGTTCAGACGCTAATCTATCTTTCAGTATCAAAATATTGCAAATCAGTTAGTAAACCTGGCCCCAGGAATGCGATAAAGGGAAAAAGTTCCCAAAACCTGCCCCCCAAAAATATACTATCTCGCTTGTTATATCACTTAGGAAAGCCGTTTTTGTTTTGGTTTATTTCTTTTCACTCATATATCACTTATAAACAGCTAAAAGTTTTCTGCAAACTACTCATGACTTTTTATCAGACAAGTTTGATTTTTTCACTATATTCCTCTTTTAACCCTCCTAAAAAATAGTGTTCTTACGAAAAGTACTACAAATTTGTGTTTGACGGAAAGAACAAACCGTTAGCTAAAAAATGACACCAAAATTTTAGTAATCGGATAGAAATTGTGGCCACAGTGAGCAATCAAAGCCAGAGATCTGCCAAGGAAATTGACGTCATTTCAGGGAAATTCATGTGTATGCCTTCCAGACGCCATAAAAATTAGTATTTTCATGCAAAGTACAACATATTTACCTTTTACGGAAACTACACAAAGCCAGCTAAAAGATGAGACCAAAATTTTAACGATCAAATAAAAACTGTGGCCACAGTAAGAGATCGAAGCTGGAAATCTGCACGAAAAACGCACGTGGTCTAGAATCTCCTATTTCTATACCTCCTGCACGCTAGATAATTTGCCTAAAATATTTTCCGACCACCAAAATACTAGTTCGGGTTAAGCCTTTAAATTAAAAATTATAAAACCGGAATTCGCACGTTTAAGGGGAGAAAAATCCATTTAAAGTTTTAGGGAGGTGACACGTAAAAATTTGGAAATTTTTTGGCTTTAAACCACTAAAACTGCCCTTAAACTTTACCAAACTGCCACAAATTTATACTTTTTGAAAAGTTCAGACGCTAATCTATCTTTCAGTATCAAAATATTGCAAATCAGTTAGTAAACCTGGCCCCAGGAATGCGATAAAGGGAAAAAGTTCCCAAAACCTGCCCCCCAAAAATATACTATCTCGCTTGTTATATCACTTAGGAAAGCCGTTTTTGTTTTGGTTTATTTCTTTTCACTCATATATCACTTATAAACTGCTAAAAGTTTTCTGCAAACTACTCATGACTTTTTATCAGACAAGTTTGATTTTTTCACTATATTCCTCTTTTAACCCTCCTAAAAAATAGTGTTCTTACGAAAAGTACTACAAATTTGTGTTTGACGGAAAGAACAAACCGTTAGCTAAAAAATGACACCAAAATTTTAGTAATCGGATAGAAATTGTGGCCACAGTGAGCAATCAAAGCCAGAGATCTGCCAAGGAAATTGACGTCATTTCAGGGAAATTCATGTGTATGCTTTCCAGACGCCATAAAAATTAGTATTTTCATGCAAAGTACAACATATTTACCTTTTACGGAAACTACACAAAACCAGCTAAAAGATGAGACCAAAATTTTAACGATCAAATAAAAACTGTGGCCACAGTAAGAGATCGAAGCTGGAAATCTGCACGAAAAACGCACGTGGTCTAGAATCTCCTATTTCTATACCTCCTGCACGCTAGATAATTTGCCTAAAATATTTTCCGACCACCAAAATACTAGTTTGGGTTAAGCCTTTAAATTAAAAATTATAAAACCGGAATTCACACGTTTAAGGGGAGAAAAATCCATTTAAAGTTTTAGGGAGGTGACACGTAAAAATTTGGAAATTTTTTGGCTTTAAACCACTAAAACTGCCCTTAAACTTTACCAAACTGCCACAAATTTATACTTTTTGAAAGGTTCAGACGCTAGTCTATCTTTCAGTATCAAAATATTGCAAATCAGTTAGTAAACCTGGCCACAGGAATGCGATAAAGGGAAAAAGTTCCCAAAACCTGCCCCCCAAAAATATACTATCTCGCTTGTTATATCACTTAGGAAAGCCGTTTTTGTTTTGGTTTATTTCTTTTCACTCATATATCACTTATAATTAGTAAAAAGTTTTCTGCAAACTACTCATGACATTTTATGCAGACAAGTTTGATTTTTTCACTTTATTCCTCTTTTAACCCTCCTAAAAACTAGTGTTCTTACGAAAAGTACTACGAATTTGTGTTTGGCGGAAAGAACAAACCGTTAGCTAAAAAATGACACCAAAATTTTAGTAATCGGATAGAAATTGTGGCCACAGTGAGCAATCAAAGCCAGAGATCTGCCAAGGAAATTGACGTCATTTCAGGGAAATTCATGTGTATGCCTTCCAGACGCCATAAAAATTAGTATTTTCATGCAAAGTACAACATATTTACCTTTTACGGAAACTACACAAAGCCAGCTAAAAGATGAGACCAAAATTTTAACGATCAAATAAAAACTGTGGCCACAGTAAGAGATCGAAGCTGGAAATCTGCACGAAAAACGCACGTGGTCTAGAATCTCCTATTTCTATACCTCCTGCACGCTAGATAATTTGCCTAAAATATTTTCCGACCACCAAAATACTAGTTCGGGTTAAGCCTTTAAATTAAAAATTATAAAACCGGAATTCGCACGTTTAAGGGGAGAAAAATCCATTTAAAGTTTTAGGGAGGTGACACGTAAAAATTTGGAAATTTTTTGGCTTTAAACCACTAAAACTGCCCTTAAACTTTACCAAACTGCCACAAATTTATACTTTTTGAAAAGTTCAGACGCTAATCTATCTTTCAGTATCAAAATATTGCAAATCAGTTAGTAAACCTGGCCCCAGGAATGCGATAAAGGGAAAAAGTTCCCAAAACCTGCCCCCCAAAAATATACTATCTCGCTTGTTATATCACTTAGGAAAGCCGTTTTTGTTTTGGTTTATTTCCTTTCACTCATATATCACTTATAAACAGCTAAAAGTTTTCTGCAAACTACTCATGACTTTTTATCAGACAAGTTTGATTTTTTCACTATATTCCTCTTTTAACCCTCCTAAAAAATAGTGTTCTTACGAAAAGTACTACAAATTTGTGTTTGACGGAAAGAACAAACCGTTAGCTAAAAAATGACACCAAAATTTTAGTAATCGGATAGAAATTGTGGCCACAGTGAGCAATCAAAGCCAGAGATCTGCCAAGGAAATTGACGTCATTTCAGGGAAATTCATGTGTATGCCTTCCAGACGCCATAAAAATTAGTATTTTCATGCAAAGTACAACATATTTACCTTTTACGAAAACTACACAAAGCCAGCCAAAAGATGAGACCAAAATTTTAACGATCAAATAAAAACTGTGGCCACAGTAAGAGATCGAAGCTGGAAATCTGCACGAAAAACGCACGTGGTCTAGAATCTCCTATTTCTATACCTCCTGCACGCTAGATAATTTGCCTAAAATATTTTCCGACCACCAAAATACTAGTTTGGGTTAAGCCTTTAAATTAAAAATTATAAAACCGGAATTCGCACGTTTAAGGGGAGAAAAATCCATTTAAAGTTTTAGGGAGGTGACACGTAAAAATTTGGAAATTTTTTGACTTTAAACCACTAAAACTGCCCTTAAACTTTACCAAACTGCCACAAATTTATACTTTTTGAAAAGTTCAGACGCTAATCTATCTTTCAGTATCAAAATATTGCAAATCAATTAGTAAACCTGGCCACAGGAATGCGATAAAGGGAAAAAGTTCCCAAAACCTACCCCCCAAAAATATACTATCTCGCTTGTTATATCACTTAGGAAAGCCGTTTTTATTTTGGTTTATTTCTTTTTACTCATATATCACTTATAAACAGTGAAAAGTTTTCTGCAAACTACTCATGACTTTTTATCAGACAAGTTTGATTTTTTCACTATATTCCTCTTTTAACCCTCCTAAAAAATAGTGTTCTTACGAAAAGTACTACAAATTTGTGTTTGACGGAAAGAACAAACCGTTAGCTAAAAAATGACACCAAAATTTTAGTAATCGGATAGAAATTGTGGCCACAGTGAGCAATCAAAGCCAGAGATCTGCCAAGGAAATTGACGTCATTTCAGGGAAATTCATGTGTATGCTTTCCAGACGCCATAAAAATTAGTATTTTCATGCAAAGTACAACATATTTACCTTTTACGGAAACTACACAAAGCCAGCTAAAAGATGAGACCAAAATTTTAACGATCAAATAAAAACTGTGGCCACAGTAAGAGATCGAAGCTGGAAATCTGCACGAAAAACGCACGTGGTCTAGAATCTCCTATTTCTATACCTCCTGCACGCTAGATAATTTGCCTAAAATATTTTCCGACCACCAAAATACTAGCTTGGGTTAAGCCTTTAAATTAAAAATTATAAAACCGGAATTCGCACGTTTAAGGGGAGAAAAATCCATTTAAAGTTTTAGGGAGGTGACACGTAAAAATTTGGAAATTTTTTGGCTTTAAACCACTAAAACTGCCCTTAAACTTTACCAAACTGCCACAAATTTATACTTTTTGAAAAGTTCAGACGCTAATCTATCTTTCAGTATCAAAATATTGCAAATCGGCTAGTAAACCTGGCCACAGGAATGCGATAAAGGGAAAAAGTTCCCAAAACCTGCCCCCCAAAAATATACTATCTCGCTTGTTATATCACTTAGGAAAGCCGTTTTTGTTTTGGTTTATTTCTTTTCACTCATATATCACTTATAAACAGTGAAAAGTTTTCTGCAAACTACTCATGACTTTTTATGCAGACAAGTTTGATTTTTTCACTATATTCCTCTTTTAACCCTCCTAAAAACTAGTGTTCTTACGAAAAGTACTACAGATTTGTGTTTGGCGGTAAGAACAAACCGTTAGCTAAAAAATGACACCAACATTTTAGTAATCGGATAGAAATTGTGGCCACAGTGAGCAATCAAAGCCAGAGATCTGCCAAGGAAATTGACGTCATTTCAGGGAAATTCATGTGTATGCCTTCCAGACGCCATAAAAATTAGTATTTTCATGCAAAGTACAACATATTTACCTTTTACGGAAACTACACAAAGCCAGCTAAAAGATGAGACCAAAATTTGAACGATCAAATAAAAACTGTGGCCACAGTAAGAGATCGAAGCTGGAAATCTGCACGAAAAACGCACGTGGTCTAGAATCTCCTATTTCTATACCTCCTGCACGCTAGATAATTTGCCTTAAAATATTTTCCGACCACCAAAATACTAGTTTGGGTTAAGCCTTTAAATTAAAAATTATAAAACCGGAATTCGCACGTTTAAGGGGAGAAAAATCCATTTAAAGTTTTAGGGAGGTGACACGTAAAAATTTGGAAATTTTTTGGCTTTAAACCACTAAAACTGCCCTTAAACTTTACCAAACTGCCACAAATTTATACTTTTTGAAAGGTTCAGACGCTAATCTATCTTTCAGTATCAAAATATTGCAAATCAGTTAGTAAACCTGGCCACAGGAATGCGATAAAGGGAAAAAGTTCCCAAAACCTGCCCCCCAAAAATATACTATCTCGCTTGTTATATCACTTAGGAAAGCCGTTTTTGTTTTGGTTTATTTCTTTTCACTCATATATCACTTATAAACAGTGAAAAGTTTTCTGCAAACTACTCATGACTTTTTATGCAGACAAGTTTGATTTTTTCACTTTATTCCTCTTTTAACCCTCCTAAAAACTAGTGTTCTTACGAAAAGTACTACAAATTTGTGTTTGGCGGAAAGAACAAACCGTTAGCTAAAAAATGACACCAAAATTTTAGTAATCGGATAGAAATTGTGGCCACAGTGAGCAATCAAAGCCAGAGATCTGCCAAGGAAATTGACGTCATTTCAGGGAAATTCATGTGTATGCTTTCCAGACGCCATAAAAATTAGTATTTTCATGCAAAGTACAACATATTTACCTTTTACGGAAACTACACAAAGCCAGCTAAAAGATGAGACCAAAATTTTAACGATCAAATAAAAACTGTGGCCACAGTAAGAGATCGAAGCTGGAAATCTGCACGAAAAACGCACGTGGTCTAGAATCTCCTATTTCTATACCTCCTGCACGCTAGATAATTTGCCTAAAATATTTTCCGACCACCAAAATACTAGCTTGGGTTAAGCCTTTAAATTAAAAATTATAAAACCGGAATTCGCACGTTTAAGGGGAGAAAAATCCATTTAAAGTTTTAGGGAGGTGACACGTAAAAATTTGGAAATTTTTTGGCTTTAAACCACTAAAACTGCCCTTAAACTTTACCAAACTGCCACAAATTTATACTTTTTGAAAAGTTCAGACGCTAATCTATCTTTCAGTATCAAAATATTGCAAATCGGCTAGTAAACCTGGCCACAGGAATGCGATAAAGGGAAAAAGTTCCCAAAACCTGCCCCCCAAAAATATACTATCTCGCTTGTTATATCACTTAGGAAAGTCGTTTTTTGTTTTGGTTTATTTCTTTTCACTCATATATCACTTATAAACAGTGAAAAGTTTTCTGCAAACTACTCATGACTTTTTATGCAGACAAGTTTGATTTTTTCACTATATTCCTCTTTTAACCCTCCTAAAAACTAGTGTTCTTACGAAAAGTACTACAAATTTGTGTTTGGCGGTAAGAACAAACCGTTAGCTAAAAAATGACACCAACATTTTAGTAATCGGATAGAAATTGTGGCCACAGTGAGCAATCAAAGCCAGAGATCTGCCAAGGAAATTGACGTCATTTCAGGGAAATTCATGTGTATGCCTTCCAGACGCCATAAAAATTAGTATTTTCATGCAAAGTACAACATATTTACCTTTTACGGAAACTACACAAAGCCAGCTAAAAGATGAGACCAAAATTTTAACGATCAAATAAAAACTGTGGCCACAGTAAGAGATCGAAGCTGGAAATCTGCACGAAAAACGCACGTGGTCTAGAATCTCCTATTTCTATACCTCCTGCACGCTAGATAATTTGCCTAAAATATTTTCCGACCACCAAAATACTAGTTTGGGTTAAGCCTTTAAATTAAAAATTATAAAACCGGAATTCGCACGTTTAAGGGGAGAAAAATCCATTTAAAGTTTTAGGGAGGTGACACGTAAAAATTTGGAAATTTTTTGGCTTTAAACCACTAAAACTGCCCTTAAACTTTACCAAACTGCCACAAATTTATACTTTTTGAAAAGTTCAGACGCTAATCTATCTTTCAGTATCAAAATATTGCAAATCAGTTAGTAAACCTGGCCACAGGAATGCGATAAAGGGAAAAAGTTCCCAAAACCTGCCCCCCAAAAATATACTATCTCGCTTGTTATATCACTTAGGAAAGCCGTTTTTGTTTTGGTTTATTTCTTTTCACTCATATATCACTTATAAACAGTGAAAAGTTTTCTGCAAACTACTCATGACTTTTTATGCAGACAAGTTTGAGTTTTTCACTTTATTCCTCTTTTAACCCTCCTAAAAACTAGTGTTCTTACGAAAAGTACTACAAATTTGTGTTTGGCGGAAAGAACAAACCGTTAGCTAAAAAATGACACCAAAATTTTAGTAATCGGATAGAAATTGTGGCCACAGTGAGCAATCAAAGCCAGAGATCTGCCAAGGAAATTGACGTCATTTCAGGGAAATTCATGTGTATGCCTTCCAGACGCCATAAAAATTAACATTTTCATGCAAAGTACAACATATTTACCTTTTGCGGAAACTACACAAAGCCAGCTAAAAGATGAGACCAAAATTTTAACGATCAAATAAAAACTGTGGCCACAGTAAGAGATCGAAGCTGGAAATCTGCACGAAAAACGCACGTGGTCTAGAATCTCCTATTTCTATACCTCCTGCACGCTAGATAATTTGCCTAAAATATTTTCCGACCACCAAAATACTAGCTTGGGTTAAGCCTTTAAATTAAAAATTATAAAACCGGAATTCGCACGTTTAAGGGGAGAAAAATCCATTTAAAGTTTTAGGGAGGTGACACGTAAAAATTTGGAAATTTTTTGGCTTTAAACCACTAAAACTGCCCTTAAACTTTACCAAACTGCCACAAATTTATACTTTTTGAAAAGTTCAGACGCTAATCTATCTTTCAGTATCAAAATATTGCAAATCGGCTAGTAAACCTGGCCACAGGAATGCGATAAAGGGAAAAAGTTCCCAAAACCTGCCCCCCAAAAATATACTATCTCGCTTGTTATATCACTTAGGAAAGCCGTTTTTTGTTTTGGTTTATTTCTTTTCACTCATATATCACTTATAAACAGTGAAAAGTTTTCTGCAAACTACTCATGACTTTTTATGCAGACAAGTTTGATTTTTTCACTATATTCCTCTTTTAACCCTCCTAAAAACTAGTGTTCTTACGAAAAGTACTACAAATTTGTGTTTGGCGGTAAGAACAAACCGTTAGCTAAAAAATGACACCAACATTTTAGTAATCGGATAGAAATTGTGGCCACAGTGAGCAATCAAAGCCAGAGATCTGCCAAGGAAATTGACGTCATTTCAGGGAAATTCATGTGTATGCCTTCCAGACGCCATAAAAATTAGTATTTTCATGCAAAGTACAACATATTTACCTTTTACGGAAACTACACAAAGCCAGCTAAAAGATGAGACCAAAATTTTAACGATCAAATAAAAACTGTGGCCACAGTAAGAGATCGAAGCTGGAAATCTGCACGAAAAACGCACGTGGTCTAGAATCTCCTATTTCTATACCTCCTGCACGCTAGATAATTTGCCTAAAATATTTTCCGACCACCAAAATACTAGTTTGGGTTAAGCCTTTAAATTAAAAATTATAAAACCGGAATTCGCACGTTTAAGGGGAGAAAAATCCATTTAAAGTTTTAGGGAGGTGACACGTAAAAATTTGGAAATTTTTTGGCTTTAAACCACTAAAACTGCCCTTAAACTTTACCAAACTGCCACAAATTTATACTTTTTGAAAAGTTCAGACGCTAATCTATCTTTCAGTATCAAAATATTGCAAATCAGTTAGTAAACCTGGCCACAGGAATGCGATAAAGGGAAAAAGTTCCCAAAACCTGCCCCCCAAAAATATACTATCTCGCTTGTTATATCACTTAGGAAAGCCGTTTTTGTTTTGGTTTATTTCTCTTCACTCATATATCACTTATAAACAGTGAAAAGTTTTCTGCAAACTACTCATGACTTTTTATGCAGACAAGTTTGAGTTTTTCACTTTATTCCTCTTTTAACCCTCCTAAAAACTAGTGTTCTTACGAAAAGTACTACAAATTTGTGTTTGGCGGAAAGAACAAACCGTTAGCTAAAAAATGACACCAAAATTTTAGTAATCGGATAGAAATTGTGGCCACAGTGAGCAATCAAAGCCAGAGATCTGCCAAGGAAATTGACGTCATTTCAGGGAAATTCATGTGTATGCCTTCCAGACGCCATAAAAATTAACATTTTCATGCAAAGTACAACATATTTACCTTTTGCGGAAACTACACAAAGCCAGCTAAAAGATGAGACCAAAATTTTAACGATCAAATAAAAACTGTGGCCACAGTAAGAGATCGAAGCTGGAAATCTGCACGAAAAACGCACGTGGTCTAGAATCTCCTATTTCTATACCTCCTGCACGCTAGATAATTTGCCTAAAATATTTTCCGACCACCAAAATACTAGTTTGGGTTAAGCCTTTAAATTAAAAATTATAAAACCGGAATTCGCACGTTTAAGGGGAGAAAAATCCATTTAAAGTTTTAGGGAGGTGACACGTAAAAATTTGGAAATTTTTTGGCTTTAAACCACTAAAACTGCCCTTAAACTTTACCAAACTGCCACAAATTTATACTTTTTGAAAAGTTCAGACGCTAATCTATCTTTCAGTATCAAAATATTGCAAATCAGTTAGTAAACCTGGCCACAGGAATGCGATAAAGGGAAAAAGTTCCCAAAACCTGCCCCCCAAAAATATACTATCTCGCTTGTTATATCACTTAGGAAAGCCGTTTTTGTTTTGCCCCCCAAAAATATACTATCTCGCTTGTTATATCACTTAGGAAAGCCGTTTTTGTTTTGGTTTATTTCTTTTCACTCATATATCACTTATAAACAGTGAAAAGTTTTCTGCAAACTACTCATGACTTTTTATGCAGACAAGTTTGAGTTTTTCACTTTATTCCTCTTTTAACCCTCCTAAAAACTAGTGTTCTTACGAAAAGTACTACAAATTTGTGTTTGGCGGAAAGAACAAACCGTTAGCTAAAAAATGACACCAAAATTTTAGTAATCGGATAGAAATTGTGGCCACAGTGAGCAATCAAAGCCAGAGATCTGCCAAGGAAATTGACGTCATTTCAGGGAAATTCATGTGTATGCCTTCCAGACGCCATAAAAATTAACATTTTCATGCAAAGTACAACATATTTACCTTTTGCGGAAACTACTAAAAGCCAGCTAAAAGATGAGACCAAAATTTTAACGATCAAATAAAAACTGTGGCCACAGTAAGAGATCGAAGCTGGAAATCTGCACGAAAAACGCACGTGGTCTAGAATCTCCTATTTCTATACCTCCTGCACGCTAGATAATTTGCCTAAAATATTTTCCGACCACCAAAATACTAGCTTGGGTTAAGCCTTTAAATTAAAAATTATAAAACCGGAATTCGCACGTTTAAGGGGAGAAAAATCCATTTAAAGTTTTAGGGAGGTGACACGTAAAAATTTGGAAATTTTTTGGCTTTAAACCACTAAAACTGCCCTTAAACTTTACCAAACTGCCACAAATTTATACTTTTTGAAAAGTTCAGACGCTAATCTATCTTTCAGTATCAAAATATTGCAAATCGGCTAGTAAACCTGGCCACAGGAATGCGATAAAGGGAAAAAGTTCCCAAAACCTGCCCCCCAAAAATATACTATCTCGCTTGTTATATCACTTAGGAAAGCCGTTTTTTGTTTTGGTTTATTTCTTTTCACTCATATATCACTTATAAACAGTGAAAAGTTTTCTGCAAACTACTCATGACTTTTTATGCAGACAAGTTTGATTTTTTCACTATATTCCTCTTTTAACCCTCCTAAAAACTAGTGTTCTTACGAAAAGTACTACAAATTTGTGTTTGGCGGTAAGAACAAACCGTTAGCTAAAAAATGACACCAACATTTTAGTAATCGGATAGAAATTGTGGCCACAGTGAGCAATCAAAGCCAGAGATCTGCCAAGGAAATTGACGTCATTTCAGGGAAATTCATGTGTATGCCTTCCAGACGCCATAAAAATTAGTATTTTCATGCAAAGTACAACATATTTACCTTTTACGGAAACTACACAAAGCCAGCTAAAAGATGAGACCAAAATTTTAACGATCAAATAAAAACTGTGGCCACAGTAAGAGATCGAAGCTGGAAATCTGCACGAAAAACGCACGTGGTCTAGAATCTCCTATTTCTATACCTCCTGCACGCTAGATAATTTGCCTAAAATATTTTCCGACCACCAAAATACTAGTTTGGGTTAAGCCTTTAAATTAAAAATTATAAAACCGGAATTCGCACGTTTAAGGGGAGAAAAATCCATTTAAAGTTTTAGGGAGGTGACACGTAAAAATTTGGAAATTTTTTGGCTTTAAACCACTAAAACTGCCCTTAAACTTTACCAAACTGCCACAAATTTATACTTTTTGAAAAGTTCAGACGCTAATCTATCTTTCAGTATCAAAATATTGCAAATCAGTTAGTAAACCTGGCCACAGGAATGCGATAAAGGGAAAAAGTTCCCAAAACCTGCCCCCCAAAAATATACTATCTCGCTTGTTATATCACTTAGGAAAGCCGTTTTTGTTTTGGTTTATTTCTTTTCACTCATATATCACTTATAAACAGTGAAAAGTTTTCTGCAAACTACTCATGACTTTTTATGCAGACAAGTTTGAGTTTTTCACTTTATTCCTCTTTTAACCCTCCTAAAAACTAGTGTTCTTACGAAAAGTACTACAAATTTGTGTTTGGCGGAAAGAACAAACCGTTAGCTAAAAAATGACACCAAAATTTTAGTAATCGGATAGAAATTGTGGCCACAGTGAGCAATCAAAGCCAGAGATCTGCCAAGGAAATTGACGTCATTTCAGGGAAATTCATGTGTATGCCTTCCAGACGCCATAAAAATTAACATTTTCATGCAAAGTACAACATATTTACCTTTTGCGGAAACTACACAAAGCCAGCTAAAAGATGAGACCAAAATTTTAACGATCAAATAAAAACTGTGGCCACAGTAAGAGATCGAAGCTGGAAATCTGCACGAAAAACGCACGTGGTCTAGAATCTCCTATTTCTATACCTCCTGCACGCTAGATAATTTGCCTAAAATATTTTCCGACCACCAAAATACTAGTTTGGGTTAAGCCTTTAAATTAAAAATTATAAAACCGGAATTCGCACGTTTAAGGGGAGAAAAATCCATTTAAAGTTTTAGGGAGGTGACACGTAAAAATTTGGAAATTTTTTGGCTTTAAACCACTAAAACTGCCCTTAAACTTTACCAAACTGCCACAAATTTATACTTTTTGAAAAGTTCAGACGCTAATCTATCTTTCAGTATCAAAATATTGCAAATCGGCTAGTAAACCTGGCCACAGGAATGCGATAAAGGGAAAAAGTTCCCAAAACCTGCCCCCCAAAAATATACTATCTCGCTTGTTATATCACTTAGGAAAGCCGTTTTTGTTTTGGTTTATTTCTTTTCACTCATATATCACTTATAAACAGTGAAAAGTTTTCTGCAAACTACTCATGACTTTTTATGCAGACAAGTTTGATTTTTTCACTATATTCCTCTTTTAACCCTCCTAAAAAATAGTGTTCATACGAAAAGTACTACAAATTTGTGTTTGACGGAAAGAACAAACCGTTAGCTAAAAAATGACACCAAAATTTTAGTAATCGGATAGAAATTGTGGCCACAGTGAGCAATCAAAGCCAGAGATCTGCCAAGGAAATTGACGTCATTTCAGGGAAATTCATGTGTATGCCTTCCAGACGCCATAAAAATTAACATTTTCATGCAAAGTACAACATATTTACCTTTTACGGAAACTACACAAAGCCAGCTAAAAGATGAGACCAAAATTTTAACGATCAAATAAAAACTGTGGCCACAGTAAGAGATCGAAGCTGGAAATCTGCACGAAAAACGCACGTGGTCTAGAATCTCCTATTTCTATACCTCCTGCACGCTAGATAATTTGCCTAAAATATTTTCCGACCACCAAAATACTAGCTTGGGTTAAGCCTTTAAATTAAAAATTATAAAACCGGAATTCGCACGTTTAAGGGGAGAAAAATCCATTTAAAGTTTTAGGGAGGTGACACGTAAAAATTTGGAAATTTTTTGGCTTTAAACCACTAAAACTGCCCTTAAACTTTACCAGACTGCCACAAATTTATACTTTTTGAAAAGTTCAGACACTAATCTATCTTTCAGTATCAAAATATTGCAAATCGGCTAGTAAACCTGGCCACAGGAATGGGATAAAGGGAAAAAGTTCCCAAAACCTGCCCCCCAAAAATATACTATCTCGCTTGTTATATCACTTAGGAAAGCCGTTTTTGTTTTGGTTTATTTCTTTTCACTCATATATCACTTATAAATAGTGAAAAGTTTTCTGCAAACTACTCATGACTTTTTATGCAGACAAGTTTGATTTTTTCACTATATTCCTCTTTTAACCCTCCTAAAAACTAGTGTTCTTACGAAAAGTACTACAGATTTGTGTTTGGCGGAAAGAATAAACCGTTAGCTAAAAAATGACACCAAAATTTTAGTAATCGGATAGAAATTGTGGCCACAGTGAGCAATCAAAGCCAGAGATCTGCCAAGGAAATTGACGTCATTTCAGGGAAATTCATGTGTATGCCTTCCAGACGCCATAAAAATTAACATTTTCATGCAAAGTACAACATATTTACCTTTTACGGAAACTACACAAAGCCAGCTAAAAGATGAGACCAAAATTTTAACGATCAAATAAAAACTGTGGCCACAGTAAGAGATCGAAGCTGGAAATCTGCACGAAAAACGCACGTGGTCTAGAATCTCCTATTTCTATACCTCCTGCACGCTAGATAATTTGCCTAAAATATTTTCCGACCACCAAAATACTAGTTTGGGTTAAGCCTTTAAATTAAAAATTATAAAACCGGAATTCGCACGTTTAAGAGGAGAAAAATCCATTTAAAGTTTTAGGGAGGTGACACGTAAAAATTTGGAAATTTTTTGGCTTTAAACCACTAAAACTGCCCTTAAACTTTACCAAACTGCCACAAATTTATACTTTTTGAAAAGTTCAGACGCTAATCTATCTTTCAGTATCAAAATATTGCAAATCAGTTAGTAAACCTGGCCACAGGAATGCGATAAAGGGAAAAAGTTCCCAAAACCTGCCCCCCAAAAATATACTATCTCGCTTGTTATATCACTTAGGAAAGCCGTTTTTGTTTTGGTTTATTTCTTTTCACTCATATATCACTTATAAACAGTGAAAAGTTTTCTGCAAACTACTCATGACTTTTTATCAGACAAGTTTGATTTTTTCACTATATTCCTCTTTTAACCCTCCTAAAAAATAGTGTTCTTACGAAAAGTACTACAAATTTGTGTTTGGCGAAAAGAACGAACCGTTAGCTAAAAAATGACACCAAAATTTTAGTAATCGGATAGAAATTGTGGCCACAGTGAGCAATCAAAGCCAGAGATCTGCCAAGGAAATTGACGTCATTTCAGGGAAATTCATGTGTATGCCTTCCAGACGCCATAAAAATTAACATTTTCATGCAAAGTACAACATATTTACCTTTTACGGAAACTACACAAAGCCAGCTAAAAGATGAGACCAAAATTTTAGCGATCAAATAAAAACTGTGGCCACAGTAAGAGATCGAAGCTGGAAATCTGCACGAAAAACGCACGTGGTCTAGAATCTCCTATTTCTATACCTCCTGCACGCTAGATAATTTGCCTAAAATATTTTCCGACCACCAAAATACTAGTTCGGGTTGAGCCTTTAAATTAAAAATTATAAAACCGGAATTCGCACGTTTAAGGGGAGAAAAATCCATTTAAAGTTTTAGGGAGGTGACACGTAAAAATTTGGAAATTTTTTGGCTTTAAACCACTAAAACTGCCCTTAAACTTTACCAAACTGCCACAAATTTATACTTTTTGAAAAGTTCAGACGCTAATCTATCTTCCAGTATCAAAATATAGCAAATCGGTTAGTAAACCTGGCCAAAGGAATGCGATAAAGGGAAAAAGTTCCCAAAACCTGCCCCCCAAAAATATACTATCTCGCTTGTTATATCACTTAGGAAAGCCGTTTTTGTTTTGGTTTATTTCTTTTCACTCATATATCACTTATAAACAGTGGAAAGTTTTCTGCAAACTACTCATGACTTTTTATCAGACAAGTTTGATTTTTTCACTATATTCCTCTTTTAACCCTCCTAAAAAATAGTGTTCTTACGAAAAGTACTACAAATTTGTGTTTGACGGAAAGAACAAACCGTTAGCTAAAAAATGACACCAAAATTTTAGTAATCGGATAGAAATTGTGGCCACAGTGAGCAATCAAAGCCAGAGATCTGCCAAGGAAATTGACGTCATTTCAGGGAAATTCATGTGTATGCATTCCAAACGCCATCAAAATTAGTATTTTCATGCAAAGTACAACATATTTACCTTTTGCGAAAACTACACAAAGCCAGCTAAAAGATGAGACCAAAAATTTGAACGATCAAATAAAAACTGTGGCCACAGTAAGAGATCGAAGCTGGAAATCTGCACGAAAAACGCGCGTGGTCTAGAATCTCCTATTTTTATACCTCCTGCACGCTAGATAATTTGCCTAAAATATTTTCCGACCACCAAAATACTAGTTTGGGTTAAGCCTTTAAATTAAAAATTATAAAACCGGAATTCGCACGTTTAAGGGGAGAAAAATCCATTTAAAGTTTTAGGGAGGTGACACGTAAAAATTTGGAAATTTTTTGGCTTTAAACCACTAAAACTGCCCTTAAACTTTACCAAACTGCCACAAATTTATACTTTTTGAAAAGTTCAGACGCTAATCTATCTTTCAGTATCAAAATATTGCAAATCAGTTAGTAAACCTGGCCACAGGAATGCGATAAAGGGAAAAAGTTCCCAAAACCTGCCCCCCAAAAATATACTATCTCGCTTGTTATATCACTTAGGAAAGCCGTTTTTATTTTGGTTTATTTCTTTTCACTCATATATCACTTATAAACAGTGGAAAGTTTTCTGCAAACTACTCATGACTTCTTATCAGACAAGTTTGATTTTTTCACTATATTCCTCTTTTAACCCTCCTAAAAAATAGTGTTCTTACGAAAAGTACTACAGATTTGTGTTTGGATGAAAGAATAAACCGTTAGCTAAAAAATGACACCAAAATTTTAGTAATCGGATAGAAATTGTGGCCACAGTGAGCAATCAAAGCCAGAGATCTGCCAAGGAAATTGACGTCATTTCAGGGAAATTCATGTGTATGCCTTCCAGACGCCATAAAAATTAACATTTTCATGCAAAGTACAACATATTTACCTTTTACGGAAACTACACAAAGCCAGCTAAAAGATGAGACCAAAATTTTAACGATCAAATAAAAACTGTGGCCACAGTAAGAGATCGAAGCTGGAAATCTGCACGAAAAACGCACGTGGTCTAGAATCTCCTATTTCTATACCTCCTGCACGCTAGATAATTTGCCTAAAATATTTTCCGACCACCAAAATACTAGTTTGGGTTAAGCCTTTAAATTAAAAATTATAAAACCGGAATTCGCACGTTTAAGGGGAGAAAAATCCATTTAAAGTTTTAGGGAGGTGACACGTAAAAATTTGGAAATTTTTTGGCTTTAAACCACTAAAACTGCCCTTAAACTTTACCAAACTGCCACAAATTTATACTTTTTGAAAAGTTCAGACGCTAATCTATCTTTCAGTATCAAAATATTGCAAATCAGTTAGTAAACCTGGCCACAGGAATGCGATAAAGGGAAAAAGTTCCCAAAACCTGCCCCCCAAAAATATACTATCTCACTTGTTATATCACTTAGGAAAGCCGTTTTTGTTTTGGTTTATTTCTTTTCACTCATATATCACTTATAAACAGTGAAAAGTTTTCTGCAAACTACTCATGACTTTTTATGCAGACAAGTTTGATTTTTTCACTATATTCCTCTTTTAACCCTCCTAAAAAATAGTGTTCTTACGAAAAGTACTACAAATTTGTGTTTGGCGGAAAGAACAAACCGTTAGCTAAAAAATGACACCAAAATTTTAGTAATCGGATAGAAATTGTGGCCACAGTGAGCAATCAAAGCCAGAGATCTGCCAAGGAAATTGACGTCATTTCAGGGAAATTCATGTGTATGCCTTCCAGACGCCATAAAAATTAGTATTTTCATGCAAAGTACAACATATTTACCTTTTACGGAAACTACACAAAGCCAGCTAAAAGATGAGACCAAAATTTTAACGATCAAATAAAAACTGTGGCCACAGTAAGAGATCGAAGCTGGAAATCTGCACGAAAAACGCACGTGGTCTAGAATCTCCTATTTCTATACCTCCTGCACGCTAGATAATTTGCCTAAAATATTTTCCGACCACCAGAATACTAGTTTGGGTTAAGCCTTTAAATTAAAAATTATAAAACCGGAATTCGCACGTTTAAGGGGAGAAAAATCCATTTAAAGTTTTAGGGAGGTGACACGTAAAAATTTGGAAATTTTTTGGCTTTAAACCACTAAAACTGCCCTTAAACTTTACCAAACTGCCACAAATTTATACTTTTTGAAAAGTTCAGATGCTAATCTATCTTTCAGTATCAAAATATTGCAAATCGGCTAGTAAACCTGGCCACAGGAATGCGATAAAGGGAAAAAGTTCCCAAAACCTGCCCCCCAAAAATATACTATCTCGCTTGTTATATCACTTAGGAAAGCCGTTTTTGTTTTGGTTTATTTCTTTTCACTCATATATCACTTATAAACAGTGAAAAGTTTTCTGCAAACTACTCATGACTTTTTATGCAGACAAGTTTGATTTTTTCACTATATTCCTCTTTTAACCCTCCTAAAAAATAGTGTTCTTACGAAAAGTACTACAAATTTGTGTTTGACGGAAAGAACAAACCGTTAGCTAAAAAATGACACCAAAATTTTAGTAATCGGATAGAAATTGTGGCCACAGTGAGCAATCAAAGCCAGAGATCTGCCAAGGAAATTGACGTCATTTCAGGGAAATTCATGTGTATGCCTTCCAGACGCCATAAAAATTAACATTTTCATGCAAAGTACAACATATTTACCTTTTACGGAAACTGCACAAAGCCAGCTAAAAGATGAGACCAAAATTTTAACGATCAAATAAAAACTGTGGCCACAGTAAGAGATCGAAGCTGGAAATCTGCACGAAAAACGCACGTGGTCTAGAATCTCCTATTTCTATACCTCCTGCACGCTAGATAATTTGCCTAAAATATTTTCCGACCACCAAAATACTAGTTTGGGTTAAGCCTTTAAATTAAAAATTATAAAACCGGAATTCGCACGTTTAAGGGGAGAAAAATCCATTTAAAGTTTTAGGGAGGTGACACGTAAAAATTTGGAAATTTTTTGGCTTTAAACCACTAAAACTGCCCTTAAACTTTACCAAACTGCCACAAATTTATACTTTTTGAAAAGTTCAGACGCTAATCTATCTTTCAGTATCAAAATATTGCAAATCGGCTAGTAAACCTGGCCACAGGGATGCGATAAAGGGAAAAAGTTCCCAAAACCTGCCCCCCAAAAATATACTATCTCGCTTGTTATATCACTTAGGAAAGCCGTTTTTGTTTTGGTTTATTTCTTTTCACTCATATATCACTTATAAACAGTGGAAAGTTTTCTGCAAACTACTCATGACTTTTTATCAGACAAGTTTGATTTTTTCACTATATTCCTCTTTTAACCCTCCTAAAAAATAGTGTTCTTACGAAAAGTACTACAAATTTGTGTTTGACGGAAAGAACAAACCGTTAGCTAAAACATGACACCAAAATTTTAGTAATCGGATAGAAATTGTGGCCACAGTGAGCAATCAAAGCCAGAGATCTGCCAAGGAAATTGACGTCATTTCAGGGAAATTCATGTGTATGCCTTCCAGACGCCATAAAAATTAGTATTTTCATGCAAAGTACAACATATTTACCTTTTACGGAAACTACACAAAGCCAGCTAAAAGATGAGACCAAAATTTTAACGATCAAATAAAAACTGTGGCCACAGTAAGAGATCGAAGCTGGAAATCTGCACGAAAAACGCACGTGGTCTAGAATCTCCTATTTCTATACCTCCTGCACGCTAGATAATTTGCCTAAAATATTTTCCGACCACCAAAATACTAGTTTGGGTTAAGCCTTTAAATTAAAAATTATAAAACCGGAATTCGCACGTTTAAGGGGAGAAAAATCCATTTAAAGTTTTAGGGAGGTGACACGTAAAAATTTGGAAATTTTTTGGCTTTAAACCACTAAAACTGCCCTTAAACTTTACCAAACTGCCACAAATTTATACTTTTTGAAAAGTTCAGACGCTAATCTATCTTTCAGTATCAAAATATTGCAAATCAGTTTGTAAACCTGGCCACAGGAATGCGATAAAGGGAAAAAGTTCCCAAAACCTGCCCCCCAAAAATATACTATCTCGCTTGTTATATCACTTAGGAAAGCCGTTTTTATTTTGGTTTATTTCTTTTCACTCATATATCACTTATAAACAGTGAAAAGTTTTCTGCAAACTACTCATGACTTTTTATCAGACAAGTTTGATTTTTTCACTATATTCCTCTTTTAACCCTCCTAAAAAATAGTGTTCTTACAAAAAGTACTACAAATTTGTGTTTGACGGAAAGAACAAACCGTTAGCTAAAAAATGACTCCAAAATTTTAGTAATCGGATAGAAATTGTGGCCACAGTGAGCAATCAAAGCCAGAGATCTGCCAAGGAAATTGACGTCATTTCAGGGAAATTCATGTGTATGCCTTCCAGACGCCATAAAAATTAACATTTTCATGCAAAGTACAACATATTTACCTTTTACGGAAACTACACAAAGCCAGCTAAAAGATGAGACCAAAATTTTGACGATCGAATAAAAACTGTGGCCACAGTAAGAGATCGAAGCTGGAAATCTGCACGAAAAACGCACGTGGTCTAGAATCTCCTATTTCTATACCTCCTGCACGCTAGATAATTTGCCTAAAATATTTTCCGACCACCAAAATACTAGTTTGGGTTAAGCCTTTAAATTAAAAATTATAAAACCGGAATTCGCACGTTTAAGGGGAGAAAAATCCATTTAAAGTTTTAGGGAGGTGACACGTAAAAATTTGGAAATTTTTTGGCTTTAAACCACTAAAACTGCCCTTAAACTTTACCAAACTGCCACAAATTTATACTTTTTGAAAAGTTCAGACGCTAATCTATCTTTCAGTATCAAAATATAGCAAATCGGTTAGTAAACCTGGCCAAAGGAATGCGATAAAGGGAAAAAGTTCCCAAAACCTGCCCCCCAAAAATATACTATCTCGCTTGTTATATCACTTAGGAAAGCCGTTTTTGTTTTGGTTTATTTCTTTTCACTCATATATCACTTATAAACAGTGGAAAGTTTTCTGCAAACTACTCATGACTTTTTATCAGACAAGTTTGATTTTTTCACTATATTCCTCTTTTAACCCTCCTAAAAAATAGTGTTCTTACGAAAAGTACTACAAATTTGTGTTTGACGGAAAGAACAAACCGTTAGCTAAAAAATGACACCAAAATTTTAGTAATCGGATAGAAATTGTGGCCACAGTGAGCAATCAAAGCCAGAGATCTGCCAAGGAAATTGACGTCATTTCAGGGAAATTCATGTGTATGCATTCCAAACGCCATCAAAATTAGTTTTTTCTGCAAAGTACAACATATTTACCTTTTGCGAAAACTACACAAAGCCAGCTAAAAGATGAGACCAAAATTTGAACGATCAAATAAAAACTGTGGCCACAGTAAGAGATCAAAGCTGGAAATCTGCACGAAAAACGCGCGTGGTCTAGAATCTCCTATTTCTATACCTCCTGCACGCTAGATAATTTGCCTAAAATATTTTCCGACCACCAAAATACTAGTTTGGGTTAAGCCTTTAAATTAAAAATTATAAAACCGGAATTCGCACGTTTAAGGGGAGAAAAATCCATTTAAAGTTTTAGGGAGGTGACACGTAAAAATTTGGAAATTTTTTGGCTTTAAACCACTAAAACTGCCCTTAAACTTTACCAAACTGCCACAAATTTATACTTTTTGAAAAGTTCAGACGCTAATCTATCTTTCAGTATCAAAATATTGCAAAGCGGCTAGTAAACCTGGCCACAGGAATGCGATAAAGGGAAAAAGTTCCCAAAACCTGCCCCCCAAAAATATACTATCTCGCTTGTTATATCACTTAGGAAAGCCGTTTTTGTTTTGGTTTGTTTCTTTTCACTCATATATCACTTATAAACAGTGAAAAGTTTTCTGCAAACTACTCATGACATTTTATGCAGACAAGTTTGATTTTTTCACTATATTCCTCTTTTAACCCTCCTAAAAACTAGTGTTCTTACGAAAAGTACTACAGATTTGTGTTTGACGGAAAGAACAAACCGTTAGCTAAAAAATGACACCAAAATTTTAGTAATCGGATAGAAATTGTGGCCACAGTGAGCAATCAAAGCCAGAGATCTGCCAAGGAAATTGACGTCATTTCAGGGAAATTCATGTGTATGCCTTCCAGACGCCATAAAAATTAGTATTTTCATGCAAAGTACAACATATTTACCTTTTACGGAAACTACACAAAGCCAGCTAAAAGATGAGACCAAAATTTTAACGATCAAATAAAAACTGTGGCCACAGTAAGAGATCGAAGCTGGAAATCTGCACGAAAAACGCACGTGGTCTAGAATCTCCTATTTCTATACCTCCTGCACGCTAGATAATTTGCCTAAAATATTTTCCGACCACCAAAATACTAGTTTGGGTTAAGCCTTTAAATTAAAAATTATAAAACCGGAATTCGCACGTTTAAGGGGAGAAAAATCCATTTAAAGTTTTAGGGAGGTGACACGTAAAAATTTGGAAATTTTTTGGCTTTAAACCACTAAAACTGCCCTTAAACTTTACCAAACTGCCACAAATTTATACTTTTTGAAAAGTTCAGACGCTAATCTATCTTTCAGTATCAAAATATTGCAAATCAGTTAGTAAACCTGGCCACAGGAATGCGATAAAGGGAAAAAGTTCCCAAAACCTGCCCCCCAAAATTATACTATCTCGCTTGTTATATCACTTAGGAAAGCCGTTTTTGTTTTGGTTTATTTCTTTTCACTCATATATTACTTATAAACAGTGAAAAGTTTTCTGCAAACTACTCATGACTTTTTATCAGACAAGTTTGATTTTTTCACTATATTCCTCTTTTAACCCTCCTAAAAAATAGTGTTCTTACGAAAAGTACTACAAATTTGTGTTTGACGGAAAGAACAAACCGTTAGCTAAAAAATGACACCAAAATTTTAGTAAACGGATAGAAATTGTGGCTACAGTGAGCAATCAAAGCCAGAGATCTGCCAAGGAAATTGACGTCATTTCAGGGAAATTCATGTGTATGCATTCCAAACGCCATAAAAATTAGTATTTTCATGCAAAGTACAACATATTTACCTTTTGCGAAAACTACACAAAGCCAGCTAAAAGATGAGACCAAAATTTTAACGATCAAATAAAAACTGTGGCCACAGTAAGAGATCAAAGCTGGAAATCTGCACGAAAAACGCACGTGGTCTAGAATCTCCTATTTCTATACCTCCTGCACGCTAGATAATTTGCCTAAAATATTTTCCGACCACCAAAATACTAGCTTGGGTTAAGCCTTTAAATTAAAAATTAAAAACCGGAATTCGCACGTTTAAGGGGAGAAAAATCCATTTAAAGTTTTAGGGGGGTGACACGTAAAAATTTGGAAATTTTTTGGCTTTAAACCACTAAAACTGCCCTTAAACTTTACCAAACTGCCACAAATTTATACTTTTTGAAAAGTTCAGACGCTAATCTATCTTTCAGTATCAAAACATTGCAAATCAGTTAGTAAACCTGGCCACAGGAATGCGATAAAGGGAAAAAGTTCCCAAAACCTGCCCCCCAAAAATATACTATCTCGCTTGTTATATCACTTGGGAAAGCGGTTTTTGTTTTGGTTTATTTCTTTTCACTCATATATCACTTATAAACAGTGAAAAGTTTTCTGCAAACTACTCATGACTTTTTATCAGACAAGTTTGATTTTTTCACTATATTCCTCTTTTAACCCTCCTAAAAAATAGTGTTCTTACGAAAAGTACTACAGATTTGTGTTTGGCGGAAAGAACAAACCGTTAGCTAAAAAATGACATCAAAATTTTAGTAATCGGATAGAAATTGTGGCCACAGTGAGCAATCAAAGCCAGAGATCTGCCAAGGAAATTGACGTCATTTCAGGGAAAGTCATGTGTATGCCTTCCAGACGCCATAAAAATTAACATTTTCATGCAAAGTACAACATATTTACCTTTTACGGAAACTACACAAAGCCAGCTAAAAGATGAGACCAAAATTTTAACGATCAAATAAAAACTGTGGCCACAGTAAGAGATCGAAGCTGGAAATCTGCACGAAAAACGCACGTGGTCTAGAATCTCCTATTTCTATACCTCCTGCACGCTAGATAATTTGCCTAAAATATTTTCCGACCACCAAAATACTAGTTTGGGTTAAGCCTTTAAATTAAAAATTATAAAACCGGAATTCGCACGTTTAAGGGGAGAAAAATCCATTTAAAGTTTTAGGGAGGTGACACGTAAAAATTTGGAAATTTTTTGGCTTTAAACCACTAAAACTGCCCTTAAACTTTACCAAACTGCCACAAATTTATACTTTTTGAAAAGTTCAGACGCTAATCTATCTTTCAGTATCAAAATATTGCAAATCAGTTAGTAAACCTGGCCACAGGAATGCGATAAAGGGAAAAAGTTCCCAAAACCTGCCCCCCAAAAATATACTATCTCGCTTGTTATATCACTTAGGAAAGCCGTTTTTGTTTTGGTTTATTTCTTTTCACTCATATATCACTTATAAATAGTGAAAAGTTTTCTGCAAACTACTCATGACTTTTTATCAGACAAGTTTGATTTTTTCACTATATTCCTCTTTTAACCCTCCTAAAAAATAGTGTTCTTACGAAAAGTACTACAAATTTGTGTTTGACGGAAAGAACAAACCGTTAGCTAAAAAATGACTCCAAAATTTTAGTAATCGGATAGAAATTGTGGCCACAGTGAGCAATCAAAGCCAGAGATCTGCCAAGGAAATTGACGTCATTTCAGGGAAATTCATGTGTATGCCTTCCAGACGCCATAAAAATTAGTATTTTCATGCAAAGTACAACATATTTACCTTTTACGGAAACTACACAAAGCCAGCTAAAAGATGAGACCAAAATTTTAACGATCAATTACAAACTGTGGCCACAGTAAGAGGTCGAAGCTGGAAATCTGCACGAAAAACGCACGTGGTCTAGAATCTCCTATTTCTATACCTCCTGCACGCTAGATAATTTGCCTAAAATGTTTTCCGACCACCAAAATACTAGTTTGGGTTAAGCCTTTAAATTAAAAATTATAAAACCGGAATTCGCACGTTTAAGGGGAGAAAAATCCATTTAAAGTTTTAGGGAGGTGACACGTAAAAATTTGGAAATTTTTTGGCTTTAAACCACTAAAACTGCCCTTAAACTTTACCAAACTGCCACAAATTTATACTTTTTGAAAAGTTCAGACGCTAATCTATCTTTCAGTATCAAAATACTGCAAATCGGCTAGTAAACCTGGCCACAGGAATGCGATAAAGGGAAAAAGTTCCCAAAACCTGCCCCCCAAAAATATACTATCTCGCTTGTTATATCACTTACGAAAGCCGTTTTTGTTTTGGTTTATTTCTTTTCACTCATATATCACTTATAAACAGTGAAAAGTTTTCTGCAAACTACTCATGACTTTTTATGCAGACAAGTTTGATTTTTTCACTATATTCCTCTTTTAACCCTCCTAAAAACTAGTGTTCTTACGAAAAGTACTACAGATTTGTGTTTGGCGGAAAGAACAAACCGTTAGCTAAAAAATGACACCAAAATTTTAGTAATCGGATAGAAATTGTGGCCACAGTGAGCAATCAAAGCCAGAGATCTGCCAAGGAAATTGACGTCATTTCAGGGAAATTCATGTGTATGCCTTCCAGACGCCATAAAAATTAACATTTTCATGCAAAGTACAACATATTTACCTTTTACGGAAACTACACAAAGCCAGCTAAAAGATGAGACCAAAATTTTAACGATCAAGTAAAAACTGTGGCCACAGTAAGAGATCGAACCTGGAAATCTGCACGAAAAACGCACGTGGTCTAGAATCTCCTATTTCTATACCTCCTGCACGCTAGATAATTTGCCTAAAATATTTTCCGACCACCAAAATACTAGTTCGGGTTAAGCCTTTAAATTAAAAATTATAAAACCGGAATTCGCACGTTTAAGGGGAGAAAAATCCATTTAAAGTTTTAGGGAGGTGACACGTAAAAATTTGGAAATTTTTTGGCTTTAAACCACTAAAACTGCCCTTAAACTTTACCAAACTGCCACAAATTTATACTTTTTGAAAAGTTCAGACGCTAATCTATCTTTCAGTATCAAAACATTGCAAATCAGTTAGTAAACCTGGCCACAGGAATGCGATAAAGGGAAAAAGTTCCCAAAACCTGCCCCCCAAAAATATACTATCTCGCTTGTTATATCACTTGGGAAAGCGGTTTTTGTTTTGGTTTATTTCTTTTCACTCATATATCACTTATAAACAGTAAAAAGTTTTCTGCAAACTACTCATGACTTTTTATCAGACAAGTTTGATTTTTTCACTATATTCCTCTTTTAACCCTCCTAAAAAATAGTGTTCTTACGAAAAGTACTACAGATTTATGTTTGGCGGAAAGAATAAACCGTTAGCTAAAAAATGACACCAAAATTTTAGTAATCGGATAGAAATTGTGGCCACAGTGAGCAATCAAAGCCAGAGATCTGCCAAGGAAATTGACGTCATTTCAGGGAAATTCATGTGTATGCGTTCCAGACGCCATAAAAATTAACATTTTCATGCAAAGTACAACATATTTACCTTTTACGGAAACTACACAAAGCCAGCTAAAAGATGAGACCAAAATTTGAACGATCAAATAAAAACTGTGGCCACAGTAAGAGATCGAAGCTGGAAATCTGCACGAAAAACGCACGTGGTCTAGAATCTCCTATTTCTATACCTCCTGCACGCTAGATAATTTGCCTAAAATATTTTCCGACCACCAAAATACTAGTTTGGGTTAAGCCTTTAAATTAAAAATTATAAAACCGGAATTCGCACGTTTAAGGGGAGAAAAATCCATTTAAAGTTTTAGGGAGGTGACACGTAAAAATTTGGAAATTTTTTGGCTTTAAACCACTAAAACTGCCCTTAAACTTTACCAAACTGCCACAAATTTATACTTTTTGAAAAGTTCAGACGCTAATCTATCTTTCAGTATCAAAATATTGCAAATCAGTTTGTAAACCTGGCCACAGGAATGCGATAAAGGGAAAAAGTTCCCAAAACCTGCCCCCCAAAAATATACTATCTCGCTTGTTATATCACTTGGGAAAGCGGTTTTTGTTTTGGTTTATTTCTTTTCACTCATATATCACTTATAAACAGTAAAAAGTTTTCTGCAAACTACTCATGACTTTTTATCAGACAAGTTTGATTTTTTCACTATATTCCTCTTTTAACCCTCCTAAAAAATAGTGTTCTTACGAAAAGTACTACAGATTTATGTTTGGCGGAAAGAATAAACCGTTAGCTAAAAAATGACACCAAAATTTTAGTAATCGGATAGAAATTGTGGCCACAGTGAGCAATCAAAGCCAGAGATCTGCCAAGGAAATTGACGTCATTTCAGGGAAATTCATGTGTATGCGTTCCAGACGCCATAAAAATTAACATTTTCATGCAAAGTACAACATATTTACCTTTTACGGAAACTACACAAAGCCAGCTAAAAGATGAGACCAAAATTTGAACGATCAAATAAAAACTGTGGCCACAGTAAGAGATCGAAGCTGGAAATCTGCACGAAAAACGCACGTGGTCTAGAATCTCCTATTTCTATACCTCCTGCACGCTAGATAATTTGCCTAAAATATTTTCCGACCACCAAAATACTAGTTTGGGTTAAGCCTTTAAATTAAAAATTATAAAACCGGAATTCGCACGTTTAAGGGGAGAAAAATCCATTTAAAGTTTTAGGGAGGTGACACGTAAAAATTTGGAAATTTTTTGGCTTTAAACCACTAAAACTGCCCTTAAACTTTACCAAACTGCCACAAATTTATACTTTTTGAAAAGTTCAGACGCTAATCTATCTTTCAGTATCAAAACATTGCAAATCGGCTAGTAAACCTGGCCACAGGAATGCGATAAAGGGAAAAAGTTCCCAAAACCTGCCCCCCAAAAATATACTATCTCGCTTGTTATATCACTTAGGAAAGCCGTTTTTGTTTTGGTTTATTTCTTTTCACTCATATATCACTTATAAACAGTGGAAAGTTTTCTGCAAACTACTCATGACTTTTTATCAGACAAGTTTGATTTTTTCACTATATTCCTCTTTTAACCCTCCTTAAAAAATAGTGTTCTTACGAAAAGTACTACAGATTTGTGTTTGGCGGAAAGAACAAACCGTTAGCTAAAAAATGACACCAAAATTTTAGTAATCGGATAGAAATTGTGGCCACAGTGAGCAATCAAAGCCAGAGATCTGCCAAGGAAATTGACGTCATTTCAGGGAAAGTCATGTGTATGCCTTCCAGACGCCATAAAAATTAACATTTTCATGCAAAGTACAACATATTTACCTTTTACGGAAACTACACAAAGCCAGCTAAAAGATGAGACCAAAATTTTAACGATCAAATAAAAACTGTGGCCACAGTTAGAGATCGAAGCTGGAAATCTGCACGAAAAACGCACGTGGTCTAGAATCTCCTATTTCTATACCTCCTGCACGCTAGATAATTTGCCTAAAATATTTTCCGACCACCAAAATACTAGTTTGGGTTAAGCCTTTAAATTAAAAATTAAAAACCGGAATTCGCACGTTTAAGGGGAGAAAAATCCATTTAAAGTTTTAGGGGGGTGACACGTAAAAATTTGGAAATTGTTTGGCTTTAAACCACTAAAACTGCCCTTAAACTTTACCAAACTGCCACAAATTTATACTTTTTGAAAAGTTCAGACGCTAATCTATCTTTCAGTATCAAAATATTGCAAATCAGTTAGTAAACCTGGCCACAGGGATGCGATAAAGGGAAAAAGTTCCCAAAACCTGCCCCCCAAAAATATACTATCTCGCTTGTTATATCACTTAGGAAAGCCGTTTTTATTTTGGTTTATTTCTTTTCACTCATATATCACTTATAAACAGTGAAAAGTTTTCTGCAAACTACTCATGACTTTTTATCAGACAAGTTTGATTTTTTCACTATATTCCTCTTTTAACCCTCCTAAAAAATAGTGTTCTTACGAAAAGTACTACAAATTTGTGTTTGACGGAAAGAACAAACCGTTAGCTAAAAAATGACACCAAAATTTTAGTAATCGGATAGAAATTGTGGCCACAGTGAGCAATCAAAGCCAGAGATCTGCCAAGGAAATTGACGTCATTTCAGGGAAATTCATGTGTATGCCTTCCAGACGCCATAAAAATTAGTATTTTCATGCAAAGTACAACATATTTACCTTTTACGGAAACTACACAAAACCAGCTAAAAGATGAGACCAAAATTTTAACGATCAAATAAAAACTGTGGCCACAGTAAGAGATCGAAGCTGGAAATCTGCACGAAAAACGCACGTGGTCTAGAATCTCCTATTTCTATACCTCCTGCACGCTAGATAATTTGCCTAAAATATTTTCCGACCACCAAAATACTAGTTTGGGTTAAGCCTTTAAATTAAAAATTATAAAACCGGAATTCGCACGTTTAAGGGGAGAAAAATCCATTTAAAGTTTTAGGGAGGTGACACGTAAAAATTTGGAAATTGTTTGGCTTTAAACCACTAAAACTGCCCTTAAACTTTACCAAACTGCCACAAATTTATACTTTTTGAAAAGTTCAGACGCTAATCTATCTTTCAGTATCAAAATATTGCAAATCGGCTAGTAAACCTGGCCACAGGAATGCGATAAAGGGAAAAAGTTCCCAAAACCTGCCCCCCAAAAATATACTATCTCGCTTGTTATATCACTTAGGAAAGCCGTTTTTGTTTTGGTTTATTTCTTTTCACTCATATATCACTTATAAACAGTGAAAAGTTTTCTGCAAACTACTCATGACTTTTTATGCAGACAAGTTTGATTTTTTCACTATATTCCTCTTTTAACCCTCCTAAAAAATAGTGTTTTTACGAAAAGTACTACAAATTTGTGTTTGGCGGAAAGAACAAACCGTTAGCTAAAACATGACACCAAAATTTTAGTAATCGGATAGAAATTGTGGCCACAGTGAGCAATCAAAGCCAGAGATCTGCCAAGGAAATTGACGTCATTTCAGGGAAATTCATGTGTATGCCTTCCAGACGCCATAAAAATTAGTATTTTCATGCAAAGTACAACATATTTACCTTTTGCGGAAACTACACAAAACCAGCTAAAAGATGAAACCAAAATTTTAACGATCAAATAAAAACTGTGGCCACAGTAAGAGATCGAAGCTGGAAATCTGCACGAAAAACGCACGTGGTCTAGAATCTCCTATTTCTATACCTCCTGCACGCTAGATAATTTGCCTAAAATATTTTCCGACCACCAAAATACTAGTTTGGGTTAAGTCTTTAAATTAAAAATTATAAAACCGGAATTCGCACGTTTAAGGGGAGAAAAATCCATTTAAAGTTTTAGGGAGGTGACACGTAAAAATTTGGAAATTTTTTGGCTTTAAACCACTAAAACTGCCCTTAAACTTTACCAAACTGCCACAAATTTATACTTTTTGAAAAGTTCAGACGCTAATCTATCTTTCAGTATCAAAATATTGCAAATCGGCTAGTAAACCTGGCCACAGGAATGCGATAAAGGGAAAAAGTTCCCAAAACCTGCCCCCCAAAATATACTATCTCGCTTGTTATATCACTTAGGAGAGCCGTTTTTGTTTTGGTTTATTTCTTTTTACTCATATATCACTTATAAACAGTGAAAAGTTTTCTGCAAACTACTCATGACTTTTTATGCAGACAAGTTTGATTTTTTCACTATATTCCTCTTTTAACCCTCCTAAAAAATAGTGTTCTTTCGAAAAGTACTACAAATTTGTGTTTGGCGGAAAGAACAAACCGTTAGCTAAAAAATGACACCAAAATTTTAGTAATCGGATAGAAATTGTGGCCACAGTGAGCAATCAAAGCCAGAGATCTGCCAAGGAAATTGACGTCATTTCAGGGAAATTCATGTGTATGCCTTTCAGACGCCATAAAAATTAGTATTTTCATGCAAAGTACAACATATTTACCTTTAACGGAAACTACACAAAGCCATCTAAAAGATGAGACCATAATTTGAACGATCAAATAAAAACTGTGGCCACAGTAAGAGATCAAAGCTGGAAATCTGCACGAAAAACGCACGTGGTCTAGAATCTCCTATTTCTATACCTCCTGCACGCTAGATAATATGCCTAAAATATTTTCCGACCACCAAAATACTAGTTTGGGTTAAGCCTTTAAATTAAAAATTATAAAACCGGAATTCGCACGTTTAAGGGGAGAAAAATCCATTTAAAGTTTTAGGGAGGTGACACGTAAAAATTTGGAAATTTTTTGGCTTTAAACCACTAAAACTGCCCTTAAACTTTACCAAACTGCCACAAATTTATACTTTTTGAAAAGTTCAGACGCTAATCTATCTTTCAATATCAAAATATTGCAAATCAGTTAGTAAACCTGGCCACAGGAATGCGATAAAGGGAAAAAGTTCCCAAAACCTGCCCCCCAAAAATATACTATCTCGCTTGTTATATCACTTAGGAAAGCCGTTTTTGTTTTGGTTTATTTCTTTTCACTCATATATCACTTATAAACAGTGAAAAGTTTTCTGCAAACTACTCATGACTTTTTATCAGACAAGTTTGATTTTTTCACTATATTCCTTTTTTAACCCTCCTAAAAAATAGTGTTCTTACGAAAAGTACTACAAATTTGTATTTGGCGGAAAGAATAAACCGTTAGCTAAAAAATGACACCAAAATTTTAGTAATCGGATAGAAATTGTGGCCACAGTGAGCAATCAAAGCCAGAGATCTGCCAAGGAAATTGACGTCATTTCAGGGAAATTCATGTGTATGCCTTCCAGACGCCATAAAAATTAACATTTTCATGCAAAGTACAACATATTTACCTTTTACGGAAACTACACAAAGCCAGCTAAAAGATGAGACCAAAATTTTAACGATCAAATAAAAACTGTGGCCACAGTAAGAGATCGAAGCTGGAAATCTGCACGAAAAACGCACGTGGTCTAGAATCTCCTATTTCTATACCTCCTGCACGCTAGATAATTTGCCTAAAATATTTTCCGACTACCAAAATACTAGCTTGGGTTAAGCCTTTAAATTAAAAATTATAAAACCGGAATTCGCACGTTTAAGGGGAGAAAAATCCATTTAAAGTTTTAGGGAGGTGACACGTAAAAATTTGGAAATTTTTTGGCTTTAAACCACTAAAACTGCCCTTAAACTTTACCAAACTGCCACAAATTTATACTTTTTGAAAAGTTCAGACGCTAATCTATCTTTCAGTATCAAAATATTGCAAATCAGTTAGTAAACCTGGCCACAGGAATGCGATAAAGGGAAAAAGTTCCCAAAACCTGCCCCCCAAAAATATACTATCTCGCTTGTTATATCACTTAGGAAAGCCGTTTTTGTTTTGGTTTATTTCTTTTCACTCATATATCACTTATAAATAGTGAAAAGTTTTCTGCAAACTACTCATGACTTTTTATCAGACAAGTTTGATTTTTTCACTATATTCCTCTTTTAACCCTCCTAACAAATAGTGTTCTTACGAAAAGTACTACAAATTTGTGTTTGACGGAAAGAACAAACCATTAGCTAAAAAATGACACCAAAATTTTAGTAATCGGATAGAAATTGTGGCCACAGTGAGCAATCAAAGCCAGAGATCTGCCAAGGGAATTGACGTCATTTCAGGGAAATTCATGTGTATGCCTTCCAGACGCCATAAAAATTAACATTTAAATGCAAAGTACAACATATTTACCTTTTACGGAAACTACACAAAGCCAGCTAAAAGATGAGACCAAAATTTTAACGATCAAATAAAAACTGTGGCCACAGTAAGAGATCGAAGCTGGAAATCTGCACGAAAAACGCACGTGGTCTAGAATCTCCTATTTCTATACCTCCTGCACGCTAGATAATTTGCCTAAAATATTTTCCGACCACCAAAATACTAGTTTGGGTTAAGCCTTTAAATTAAAAATTATAAAACCGGAATTCGCACGTTTAAGGGGAGAAAAATCCATTTAAAGTTTTAGGGAGGTGACACGTAAAAATTTGGAAATTTTTTGGCTTTAAACCACTAAAACTGCCCTTAAACTTTACCAAACTGCCACAAATTTATACTTTTTGAAAAGTTCAGACGCTAATCTATCTTTCAGTATCAAAATATTGCAAATCAGTAAGTAAACCTGGCCACAGGAATGCGATAAAGGGAAAAAGTTCCCAAAACCTGCCCCCCAAAAATATACTATCTCGCTTGTTATATCACTTAGGAAAGCCGTTTTTATTTTGGTTTATTTCTTTTCACTCATATATCACTTATAAACAGTGAAAAGTTTTCTGCAAACTACTCATGACTTTTTATCAGACAAGTTTGATTTTTTCACTATATTCCTCTTTTAACCCTCCTAAAAAATAGTGTTCTTACGAAAAGTACTACAAATTTGTGTTTGACGGAAAGAACAAACCGTTAGCTAAAAAATGACACCAAAATTTTAGTAATCGGAGGGAAATTGTGGCCACAGTGAGCAATCAAAGCCAGAGATCTGCCAAGGAAATTGACGTCATTTCAGGGAAATTCATGTGTATGCATTCCAAACGCCATAAAAATTAGTATTTTCATGCAAAGTACAACATATTTACCTTTTACGGAAACTACACAAAGCCAGCTGAAAGATGAGACCAAAATTTTAACGATCAAATAAAAACTGTGGCCACAGTAAGAGATCGAAGCTGGAAATCTGCACGAAAAACGCACGTGGTCTAGAATCTCCTATTTCTATACCTCCTGCACGCTAGATAATTTGCCTAAAATATTTTCCGACCACCAAAATACTAGTCTGGGTTAAGCCTTTAAATTAAAAATTATAAAACCGGAATTCGCACGTTTAAGGGGAGAAAAATCCATTTAAAGTTTTAGGGAGGTGACACGTAAAAATTTGGAAATTTTTTGGCTTTAAACCACTAAAATTGCCCTTAAACTTTACCAAACTGCCCCAAATTAATACTTTTTGAAAAGTTCAGACGCTAGTCTATCTTTCAGTATCAAAATACTGCAAATCGGCTAGTAAACCTGGCCACAGGAATGCGATAAAGGGAAAAAGTTCCCAAAACCTGCCCCCCAAAAATATACTATCTCGCTTGTTATATCACTTAGGAAAGCCGTTTTTGTTTTGGTTTATTTCTTTTCACTCATATATCACTTATAAACAGTGAAAAGTTTTCTGCAAACTACTCATGACATTTTATGCAGACAAGTTTGATTTTTTCACTATATTCCTCTTTTAACCCTCCTAAAAAATAGTGTTCTTACGAAAAGTACTACAAATTTGTGTTTGACAAAAAGAACAAGCCGTTAGCTAAAAAATGACACCAAAATTTTAGTAATCGGATAGAAATTGTGGCCACAGTGAGCAATCAAAGCCAGAGATCTGCCAAGGAAATTGACATCATTTCAGGGAAATTCATGTGTATGCCTTCCAGACGCCATAAAAATTAGTATTTTCATGCAAAGTACAACATATTAACCTTTTACGAAAACTACACAAAGCCAGCTAAAAGATGAGACCAAAATTTTAACGATCAAATAAAAACTGTGGCCACAGTAAGAGATCGAAGCTGGAAATCTGCACGAAAAACGCACGTGGTCTAGAATCTCCTATTTCTATACCTCCTGCACGCTACATAATTTGCCTAAAATATTTTCCGACCACCAAAATACTAGTTTGGGTTAAGCCTTTAAATTAAAAATTATAAAACCGGAATTCGCACGTTTAAGGGGAGAAAAATCCATTTAAAGTTTTAGGGAGGTGACACGTAAAAATTTGGAAATTTTTTGGCTTTAAACCACTAAAACTGCCCTTAAACTTTACCAAACTGCCACAAATTTATACTTTTTGAAAAGTTCAGACGCTAATCTATTTTTCAGTATCAAAATATTGCAAATCGGCTAGTAAACCTGGCCACAGGAATGCGATAAAGGGAAAAAGTTCCCAAAACCTGCCCCCCAAAAATATACTATCTCGCTTGTTATATCACTTAGGAAAGCCGTTTTTGTTTTGTTTTTTTTCTTTTCACTCATATATCACTTATAAACAGTGAAAAGTTTTCTGCACACTACTCATGACTTTTTATGCAGACAAGTTTGATTTTTTCACTATATTCCTCTTTTAACCCTCCTAAAAACTAGTGTTCTTACGAAAAGTACTACAGGTTTGTGTTTGACAGAAAGAACAAACCGTTAGCTAAAAAATGACACCAAAATTTTAGTAATCGGATAGAAATTGTGGCCACAGTGAGCAATCAAAGCCAGAGATCTGCCAAGGAAATTGACGTCATTTCAGGGAAATTCATGTGTATGCCTTCCAGACGCCATAAAAACTAACATTTTCATGCAAAGTACAACATATTTACCTTTTACGGAAACTACACAAAGCCAGCTAAAAGATGAGACCAAAATTTTAACGATCAAATAAAAACTGTGGCCACAGTAAGAGATCGAAGCTGGAAATCTGCACGAAAAACGCACGTGGTCTAGAATCTCCTATTTCTATACCTCCTGCACGCTAGATAATTTGCCTAAAATATTTTCCGACCACCAAAATACTAGTTTGGGTTAAGCCTTATAAAAATTATAAAACCGGAATTCGCACGTTTAAGGGGAGAAAAATCCATTTAAAGTTTTAGGGAGGTGACACGTAAAAATTTGGAAATTTTTTGGCTTTAAACCACTAAAACTGCCCTTAAACTTTACCAAACTGCCACAAATTTATATTTTCTGAAAAGTTCAGACGCTAATCTATCTTTCAGTATCAAAATATTGCAAATCAATTAGTAAACCTGGCGACAGGAATGCGATAAAGGGAAAAAGTTCCCAAAACCTGCCCCCCAAAAATATACTATCTCGCTTGTTATATCACTTACGAAAGCCGTTTTTGTTTTGGTTTATTTCTTTTCACTCATATATCACTCATAAATAGTGAAAAGTTTTCTGCAAACTACTCATGACTTTTTATCAGACAAGTTTGATTTTTTCACTATATTCCTCTTTTAACCCTCCTAAAAAATAGTGTTCTTACGAAAAGTACTACAAATTTGTGTTTGACGGAAAGAACAAACCGTTAACTAAAAAAGGACACCAAAATTTTAGTAATCGGATAGAAATTGTGGCCACAGTGAGCAATCAAAGCCAGAGATCTGCCAAGGAAATTGACGTCATTTCAGGGAAATTCATGTGTATGCTTTCCAGACGCCATAAAAATTAGTATTTTCATGCAAAGTACAACATATTTACCTTTTACGGAAACTACACAAAGCCAGCTAAAAGATGAGACCAAAATTTTAACGATCAAATAAAAACTGTGGCCACAGTAAGAGATCGAAGCTGGAAATCTGCACGAAAAACGCACGTGGTCTAGAATCTCCTATTTCTATACCTCCTGCACGCTAGATAATTTGCCTAAAATATTTTCCGACCACCAAAATACTAGTTCGGGTTAAGCCTTTAAATTAAAAATTATAAAACCGGAATTCGCACGTTTAAGGGGAGAAAAATCCATTTAAAGTTTTAGGGAGGTGACACGTAAAAATTTGGAAATTTTTTGGCTTTAAACCACTAAAACTGCCCTTAAACTTTACCAAACTGCCACAAATTTATATTTTTTGAAAAGTTCAGACGCTAATCTATCTTTCAGTATCAAAATATTGCAAATCGGCTAGTAAACCTGGCCACAGGAATGCGATAAAGGGAAAAAGTTCCCAAAACCTGCCCCCCAAAAATATACTATCTCGCTTGTTATATCACTTAGGAAAGCCGTTTTTGTTTTGGTTTATTTCTTTTCACTCATATATCACTTTTAAACAGTGAAAAGTTTTCTGCAAACTACTCATGACATTTTATGCAGACAAGTTTGATTTTTTCACTATATTCCTCTTTTAACCCTCCTAAAAACTAGTGTTCTTACGAAAAGTACTACAGATTTAGGTTTGGCGGAAAGAATAAACCGTTAGCTAAAAAATGACACCAAAATTTTAGTAATCGGATAGAAATTGTGGCCACAGTGAGCAATCAAAGCCAGAGATCTGCCAAGGAAATTGACGTCATTTCAGGGAAATTCATGTGTATGCCTTCCAGACGCCATAAAAATTAACATTTTCATGCAAAGTACAACATATTTACCTTTTACGGAAACTACACAAAGCCAGCTAAAAGATGAGACCAAAATCTTAACGATCAAATAAAAACTGTGGCCACAGTAAGAGATCGAAGCTGGAAATCTGCACGAAAAACGTACGTGGTCTAGAATCTCCTATTTCTATACCTCCTGCACGCTAGATAATTTGCCTAAAATATTTTCCGACCACCAAAATACTAGGTTGGGTTAAGCCTTTAAATTAAAAATTATAAAACCGGAATTCGCACGTTTAAGGGGAGAAAAATCCATTTAAAGTTTTAGGGAGGTGACACGTAAAAATTTGGAAATTTTTTGGCTTTAAACCACTAAAACTGCCCTTAAACTTTACCAAACTGCCACAAATTTATACTTTTTGAAAAGTTCAGACGCTAATCTATCTTTCAATATCACAATATTGCAAATCGGCTAGTAAACCTGGCCACAGGAATGCGATAAAGGGAAAAAGTTCCCAAAACCTGCCCCCCAAAAATATACTATCTCGCTTGTTATATCACTTAGGAAAGCCGTTTTTGTTTTGGTTTATTTCTTTTCACTCATATATCACTTATAAACAGTGAAAAGTTTTCTGCAAACTACTCATGACATTTTATGCAGACAAGTTTGATTTTTTCACTATATTCCTCTTTTAACCCTCCTAAAAAATAGTGTTCTTACGAAAAGTACTACAAATTTGTGTTTGACGGAAAGAACAAACCGTTAGCTAAAAAATGACACCAAGATTTTAGTAATCGGATAGAAATTGTGGCCACAGTGAGCAATCAAAGCCAGAGATCTGCCAAGGAAATTGACGTCATTTCAGGGAAATTCATGTGTATGCCTTCCAGACGCCATAAAAATTAACATTTTCATGCAAAGTACAACATATTTACCTTTTACGGAAACTACACAAAGCCAGCTAAAAGATGAGACCAAAATTTTAACGATCAAATAAAAACTGTGGCCACAGTAAGAGATCGAAGCTGGAAATCTGCACGAAAAACGCACGTGGTCTAGAATCTCCTATTTCTATACCTCCTGCACGCTAGATAATTTGCCTAAAATATTTTCCGACCACCAAAATACTAATTCGGGTTAAGCCTTTAAATTAAAAATTATAAAACCGGAATTCGCACGTTTAAGGGGAGAAAAATCCATTTAAAGTTTTAGGGAGGTGACACGTAAAAATTTGGAAATTTTTTGGCTTTAAACCACTAAAACTGCCCTTAAACTTTACCAAACTGCCACAAATTTATACTTTTTGAAAAGTTCAGACGCTAATCTATCTTTCAATATCAAAATATTGCAAATCGGCTAGTAAACCTGGCCACAGGAATGCGATAAAGGGAAAAAGTTCCCAAAACCTGCCCCCCAAAAATATACTATCTCGCTTGTTATATCACTTAGGAAAGCCGTTTTTGTTTTTGTTTATTTCTTTTCACTCATATATCACTTATAAACAGTGAAAAGTTTTCTGCAAACTACTCATGACATTTTATGCAGACAAGTTTGATTTTTTCACTATATTCCTCTTTTAACCCTCCTAAAAAATAGTGTTCTTACGAAAAGTACTACAAATTTGTGTTTGGCGGAAAGAACAAACCGTTAGCTAAAAAATGACACCAAAATTTTAGTAATCGGATAGAAATTGTGGCCACAGTGAGCAATCAAAGCCAGAGATCTGCCAAGGAAATTGACGTCATTTCAGGGAAATTCATGTGTATGCCTTCCAGACGCCATAAAAATTAGTATTTTCATGCAAAGTACAACATATTTACCTTTTACGGAAACTACACAAAGCCAGCTAAAAGATGAGACCAAAATGTTAACGATCAAATAAAAACTGTGGCCACAGTAAGAGATCGAAGCTGGAAATCTGCACGAAAAACGCACGTGGTCTAGAATCTCCTATTTCTATACCTCCTGCACGCTAGATAATTTGCCTAAAATATTTTCCGACCACCAAAATACTAGTTTGGGTTAAGCCTTTAAATTAAAAATTATAAAACCGGAATTCGCACGTTTAAGGGGAGAAAAATCCATTTAAAGTTTTAGGGAGGTGACACGTAAAAATTTGGAAATTTTTTGGCTTTAAACCACTAAAACTGCCCTTAAACTTTACCAAACTGCCACAAATTTATACTTTTTGAAAAGTTCAGACGCTAATCTATCTTTCAGTATCAAAGTATTGCAAATCAGTTTGTAAACCTGGCGACAGGAATGCGATAAAGGGAAAAAGTTCCCAAAACCTGCCCCCCAAAAATATACTATCTCGCTTGTTATATCACTTAGGAAAGCCGTTTTTATTTTGGTTTATTTCTTTTCACTCATATATCACTTATAAACAGTGAAAAGTTTTCTGCAAACTACTCATGACTTTTTATCAGACAAGTTTGATTTTTTCACTATATTCCTCTTTAACCCTCCTAAAAAATAGTGTTCTTACAAAAAGTACTACAAATTTGTGTTTGACGGAAAGAACAAACCGTTAGCTAAAAAATGACTCCAAAATTTTAGTAATCGGATAGAAATTGTGGCCACAGTGAGCAATCAAAGCCAGAGATCTGCCAAGGAAATTGACGTCATTTCAGGGAAATTCATGTGTATGCCTTCCAGACGCCATAAAAATTAACATTTTCATGCAAAGTACAACATATTTACCTTTTACGGAAACTACACAAAGCCAGCTAAAAGATGAGACCAAAATTTTAACGATCAAATAAAAACTGTGGCCACAGTAAGAGATCGAAGCTGGAAATCTGCACGAAAAACGCACGTGGTCTAGAATCTCCTATTTCTATACCTCCTGCACGCTAGATAATTTGCCTAAAATATTTTCCGACCACAAAAATACTAGTTCGGGTTAAGCCTTTAAATTAAAAATTATAAAACCGGAATTCGTACGTTTAAGGGGAGAAAAATCCATTTAAAGTTTTAGGGAGGTGACACGTAAAAATTTGGAAATTTTTTGGCTTTAAACCACTAAAACTGCCCTTAAACTTTACCAAACTGCCACAAATTTATACTTTTTGAAAAGTTCAGACGCTAATCTATCTTTCAGTATCAAAATATTGCAAATCGGCTAGTAAACCTGGCCACAGGAATGCGATAAAGGGAAAAAGTTCCCAAAACCTGCCCCCCAAAAATATACTATCTCGCTTGTTATATCACTTAGGAAAGCCGTTTTTGTTTTGGTTTATTTCTTTTCACTCATATATCACTTATAAACAGTGAAAAGTTTTCTGCAAACTACTCATGACTTTTTATGCAGACAAGTTTGATTTTTTCACTATATTCCTCTTTTAACCCTCCTAAAAACTAGTGTTCTTACGAAAAGTACTACAGATTTATGTTTGGCGGAAAGAATAAACCGTTAGCTAAAAAATGACACCAAAATTTTAGTAATCGGATAGAAATTGTGGCCACAGTGAGCAATCAAAGCCAGAGATCTGCCAAGGAAATTGACGTCATTTCAGGGAAATTCATGTGTATGCCTTCCAGACGCCATAAAAATTAACATTTTCATGCAAAGTACAACATATTTACCTTTTACGGAAACTACACAAAGCCAGCTAAAAGATGAGACCAAAATTTTAGCGATCAAATAAAAACTGTGGCCACAGTAAGAGATCGAATCTGGAAATCTGCACGAAAAACGCACGTGGTCTAGAATCTCCTATTTCTATACCTCCTGCACGCTAGATAATTTGCCTAAAATATTTTCCGACCACCAAAATACTAGTTTGGGTTAAGCCTTTAAATTAAAAATTATAAAACCGGAATTCGCACGTTTAAGGGGAGAAAAATCCATTTAAAGTTTTAGGGAGGTGACACGTAAAAATTTGGAAATTTTTTGGCTTTAAACCACTAAAACTGCCCTTAAACTTTACCAAACTGCCACAAATTTATACTTTTTGAAAAGTTCAGACGCTAATCTATCTTTCAGTATCAAAATATTGCAAATCGGCTAGTAAACCTGGCCACAGGAATGCGATAAAGGGAAAAAGTTCCCAAAACCTGCCCCCCAAAAATATACTATCTCGCTTGTTATATCACTTAGGAAAGCCGTTTTTGTTTTGGTTTATTTCTTTTCACTCATATATCACTTATAAACAGTGAAAAGTTTTCTGCAAACTACTCATGACTTTTTATGCAGACAAGTTTGATTTTTTCACTATATTCCTCTTTTAACCCTCCTAAAAACTAGTGTTCTTACGAAAAGTACTACAGATTTGTGTTTCAGGAAAGAATAAACCGTTAGCTAAAAAATGACACCAAAATTTTAGTAATCGGATAGAAATTGTGGCCACAGTGAGCAATCAAAGCCAGAGATCTGCCAAGGAAATTGACGTCATTTCAGGGAAATTCATGTGTATGCCTTCCAGACGCCATAAAAATTAACATTTTCATGCAAAGTACAACATATTTACCTTTTACGGAAACTACACAAAGCCAGCTAAAAGATGAGACCAAAATTTTAGCGATCAAATAAAAACTGTGGCCACAGTAAGAGATCGAATCTGGAAATCTGCACGAAAAACGCACGTGGTCTAGAATCTCCTATTTCTATACCTCCTGCACGCTAGATAATTTGCCTAAAATATTTTCCGACCACCAAAATACTAGTTTGGGCTAAGCCTTTAAATTAAAAATTATAAAACCGGAATTCGCACGTTTAAGGGGAGAAAAATCCATTTAAAGTTTTAGGGAGGTGACACGTAAAAATTTGGAAATTTTTTGGCTTTAAACCACTAAAACTGCCCTTAAACTTTACCAAACTGCCACAAATTTATACTTTTTGAAAAGTTCAGACGCTAATCTATCTTTCGGTATCAAAATATTGCAAATCAGTTAGTAAACCTGGCCACAGGAATGCGATAAAGGGAAAAAGTTCCCAAAACCTGCCCCCCAAAAATATACTATCTCGCTTGTTATATCACTTAGGAAAGCCGTTTTTGTTTTGGTTTATTTCTTTTCACTCATATATCACTTATAAACAGTGAAAAGTTTTCTGCAAACTACTCATGACTTTTTATGCAGACAAGTTTGATTTTTTCACTATATTCCTCTTTTAACCCTCCTAAAAAATAGTGTTCTTACGAAAAGTACTACAAATTTGTGTTTGACGGAAAGAACAAACCGTTAGCTAAAAAATGACACCAAAATTTTAGTAATCGGATAGAAATTGTGGCCACAGTGAGCAATCAAAGCCAGAGATCTGCCAAGGAAATTGACGTCATTTCAGGGAAATTCATGTGTATGCATTCCAAACGCCATAAAAATTAGTATTTTCATGCAAAGTACAAAATATTTACCTTTTACGGAAACTACACAAAGCCAGCTAAAAGATGAGACCAAAATTTGAACGATCAAATAAAAACTGTGGCCACAGTAAGAGATCAAAGCTGGAAATCTGCACGAAAAACGCACGTGGTCTAGAATCTCCTATTTCTATACCTCCTGCACGCTAGATAATTTGCCTAAAATATTTTCCGACCACCAAAATACTAGTTCGGCTTTAGCCTTTAAATTAAAAATTATAAAACCGGAATTCGCACGTTTAAGGGGAGAAAAATCCATTTAAAGTTTTAGGGAGGTGACACGTAAAAATTTGGAAATTTTTTGGCTTTAAACCACTAAAACTGCCCTTAAACTTTACCAAACTGCCACAAATTTATACTTTTTGAAAAGTTCAAACGCTAATCTATCTTTCAGTATCAAAATATTGCAAATCAGTTAGTAAACCTGGCCACAGGAATGCGATAAAGGGAAAAAGTTCCCAAAACCTGCCCCCCAAAAATATACTATCTCGCTTGTTATATCACTTAGGAAAGCCGTTTTTGTTTTGGTTTATTTCTTTTTACTCATATATCACTTATAAACAGTGAAAAGTTTTCTGCAAACTACTCATGACTTTTTATCAGACAAGTTTGATTTTTTCACTATATTCCTCTTTTAACCCTCCTAAAAAATAGTGTTCTTACGAAAAGTACTACAAATTTGTGTTTGACGGAAAGAACAAACCGTTAGCTAAAAAGGACACCAAAATTTTAGTAATCGGATAGAAATTGTGGCCACAGTGAGCAATCAAAGCCAGAGATCTGCCAAGGAAATTGACGTCATTTCAGGGAAATTCATGTGTATGCATTCCAAACGCCATAAAAATTAGTATTTTCATGCAAAGTACAACATATTTACCTTTTGCGAAAACTACACAAAGCCAGCTAAAAGATGAGACCAAAATTTCAACGATCAAATAAAAACTGTGGCCACAGTAAGAGATCAAAGCTGGAAATCTGCACGAAAAACGCACGTGGTCTAGAATCTCCTATTTCTATACCTCCTGCACGCTAGATAATTTGCCTAAAATATTTTCCGACCACCAAAATACTAGTTTGGGTTAAGCCTTTAAATTAAAAATTATAAAACCGGAATTCGCACGTTTAAGGGGAGAAAAATCCATTTAAAGTTTTAGGGAGGTGACACGTAAAAATTTGGAAATTTTTTGGCTTTAAACCACTAAAACTGCCCTTAAACTTTACCAAACTGCCACAAATTTATACTTTTTGAAAAGCTCAGACGCTAATCTATCTTTCAGTATCAAAATATTGCAAATCAGTTAGTAAACCTGGCCACAGGAATGCAATAAAGGGAAAAAGTTCCCAAAACCTGCCCCCCAAAAATATACTATCTCGCTTGTTATATCACTTAGGAAAGCCTTTTGTTTTGGTTTATTTCTTTTCACTCATATATCACTTATAAACAGTGCAAAGTTTTCTGCAAACTACTCATGACATTTTATGCAGACAAGTTTGATTTTTTCACTATATTCCTCTTTTAACCCTCCTAAAAAATAGTGTTCTTACGAAAAGTACTACAAATTTGTGTTTGGCGGAAAGAACAAACCGTTAGCTAAAAAATGACACCAAAATTTTAGTAATCGGATAGAAATTGTGGCCACAGTGAGCAATCAAAGCCAGAGATCTGCCAAGGAAATTGACGTCATTTCAGGAAAGTTCATGTGTATGCCTTCCAGACGCCATAAAAATTAGTATTTTCATGCAAAGTACAACATATTTACCTTTTACGGAAACTACACAAAGCCAGCTAAAAGATGAGACCAAAGTTTTAACGATCAAATAAAAACTGTGGCCACAGTAAGAGATCGAAGCTGGAAATCTGCACGAAAAACGCACGTGGTCTAGAATCTCCTATTTCTATACCTCCTGCACGCTAGATAATTTGCCTAAAATATTTTCCGACCACCAAAATACTAGTTCGGGTTAAGCCTTTAAATTAAAAATTATAAAACCGGAATTCGCACGTTTAAGGGGAGAAAAATCCATTTAAAGTTTTAGGGAGGTGACACGTAATAATTTGGAAATTTTTTGGCTTTAAACCACTAAAACTGCCCTTAAACTTTACCAAACTGCCACAAATTTATACTTTTTGAAAAGTTCAGACGCTAATCTATCTTTCAGTATCAAAATATTGCAAATCAGTTAGTAAACCTGGCCACAGGAATGCGATAAAGGGAAAAAGTTCCCAAAACCTGCCCCCCAAAAATATACTATCTCGCTTGTTATATCACTTAGGAAAGCCGTTTTTGTTTTGGTTTATTCCTTTTCACTCATATATCACTTATAACCAGTGAAAAGTTTTCTGCAAACTACTCATGACTTTTTATCAGACAAGTTTGATTTTTTCACTATATTCCTCTTTTAACCCTCCTAAAAAATAGTGTTCTTACGAAAAGTACTACAAATTTGTGTTTGACGGAAAGAACAAACCGTTAGCTAAAAAATGACACCAAAATTTTAGTAATCGGATAGAAATTGTGGCCACAGTGAGCAATCAAAGCCAGAGATCTGCCAAGGAAATTGACGTCATTTCAGGGAAATTCATGTGTATGCGTTCCAGACGCCATAAAAATTAACATTTTCATGCAAAGTACAACATATTTACCTTTTACGGAAACTACACAAAGCCAGCTAAAAGATGAGACCAAAATTTTAACGATCAAATAAAAACTGTGGCCACAGTAAGAGATCGAAGCTGGAAATCTGCACGAAAAACGCACGTGGTCTAGAATCTCCTATTTCTATACCTCCTGCACGCTAGATAATTTGCCTAAAATATTTTCCGACCACCAAAATACTAGTTCGGGTTAAGCCTTTAAATTAAAAATTATAAAACCGGAATTCGCACGTTTAAGGGGAGAAAAATCCATTTAAAGTTTTAGGGAGGTGACAGGTAAAAATTTGGAAATTTTTTGGCTTTAAACCACTAAAACTGCCCTTAAACTTTACCAAACTGCCACAAATTTATTTTTTTTGAAAATGTTAGACGCTAATCTATCTTTCAGTATCAAAATATTGCAAATCAGTTAGTAAACCTGGCCACAGGAATGCGATAAAGGGAAAAAGTTCCCAAAACCTGCCCCCCAAAAATATACTATCTCGCTTGTTATATCACTTAGGAAAGCCGTTTTTGTTTTGGTTTATTTCTTTTCACTCATATATCACTTATAAACAGTGAAAAGTTTTCTGCAAACTACTCATGACTTTTTATCAGACAAGTTTGATTTTTTCACTATATTCCTCTTTTAACCCTCCTAAAAAATAGTGTTCTTACGAAAAGTACTACAAATTTGTGTTTCAGGAAAGAACAAACCGTTAGCTAAAAAATGACACCAAAATTTTAGTAATCGGATAGAAATTGTGGCCACAGTAAGCAATCAAAGCCAGAGATCTGCCAAGGAAATTGACGTCATTTCAGGGAAATTCATGTGTATGCCTTCCAGACGCCATAAAAATTAACATTTTCATGCAAAGTACAACATATTTACCTTTTACGGAAACTACACAAAGCCAGCTAAAAGATGAGACCAAAATTTGAACGATCAAATAAAAACGGTGGCCACAGTAAGAGGTCGAAGCTGGAAATCTGCACGAAAAACGCACGTGGTCTAGAATCTCCTATTTCTATACCTCCTGCACGCTAGATAATTTGCCTAAAATATTTTCCAACCACCAAAATACTAGTTTGGGTTAAGCCTTTAAATTGAAAATTATAAAACCGGAATTCGCACGTTTAAGGGGAGAAAAATCCATTTAAAGTTTTAGGGAGGTGACACGTAAAAATTTGGAAATTTTTTGGCTTTAAACCACTAAAACTGCCCTTAAACTTTACCAAACTGCCACAAATTTATACTTTTTGAAAAGTTCAGACGCTAATCTATCTTTCAGTATCAAAATATTGCAAATCGGCTAGTAAACCTGGCCACAGGAATGCGATAAAGGGAAAAAGTTCCCAAAACCTGCCCCCCAAAAATATACTATCTCGCTTGTTATATCACTTAGGAGAGCCGTTTTTGGTTGGTTTATTTCTTTTCATTCATATATCACTTATAAACAGTGAAAAGTTTTCTGCAAACTACTCATGACTTTTTATGCAGACAAGTTTGATTTTTTCACTATATTCCTCTTTTAACCCTCCTAAAAACTAGTGTTCTTACGAAAAGTACTACAAATTTGACGGTAAGAACATACCATTAGCTAAAAAATGACACCAAAATTTTAGTAATCGGATAGAAATTGTGGCCAGAGTGAGCAATCAAAGCCAGAGATCTGCAAGGAAATTCATTTGTATGCATTCCAAACGCCATAAAAATAAGTATTTCCATGCAAAGTACAACATATTTACCTTTTACGAAAACTACACAAAGCCAGCTAAAAGATGAGATCAAAATTTGAACGATCAAATAAAAACTGTGGCCACAGTAAGAGATCGAAGCTGGAAATCTGCACGAAAAACGCACGTGGTCTAGAATCTCCTATTTCTATACCTCCTGCACGCTAGATAATTTGCCTAAAATATTTTCCGACCACCAAAATACTAGCTTGGGTTAAGCCTTTAAATTAAAAATTATAAAACCAGAATTCGCACGTTTAAGGGGAGAAAAATCCATTTAAAGTTTTAGGGAGGTGACACGTAAAAATTTGGAAATTTTTTGGCTTTAAACCACTAAAACTGCCCTTAAACTTTACCAAACTGCCACAAATTTATACTTTTTGAAAAGTTCAGACGCTAATCTATCTTTCAGTATCAAAATATTGCAAATCAGTTAGTAAACCTGGCCACAGGAATGCGATAAAGGGAAAAAGTTCCCAAAACCTGCCCCCCAAAAATATACTATCTCGCTTGTTATATCACTTAGGAAAGCCGTTTTTGTTTTGGTTTATTTCTTTTCACTCATATATCACTTATAAACAGTGAAAAGTTTTCTGCAAACTACTGATGACTTTTTATCAGACAAGTTTGATTTTTTCACTATATTCCTCTTTTAACCCTCCTAAAAAATAGTGTTCTTACGAAAAGTACTACAAATTTGTGTTTGACGGAAAGAACAAACCGTTAGCTAAAAAATGACACCAAAATTTTAGAAATTGTGGCCACAGTGAGCAATCAAAGCCAGAGATCTGCCAAGGAAATTGACGTCATTTCAGGGAAATTCATGTGTATGCCTTCCAGACGCCATAAAAATTAGTATTTTCATGCAAAGTACAACATATTTACCTTTTACGAAAACTACACAAAGCCAGCTAAAAGATGAGACCAAAATTTTAACGATCAAATAAAAACTGTGGCCACAGTAAGAGATCGAAGCTGGAAATCTGCACGAAAAACGCACGTGGTCTAGAATCTCCTATTTCTATACCTCCTGCACGCTAGATAATTTGCCTAAAATATTTTCCGACCACCAAAATACTAGCTTGGGTTAAGCCTTTAAATTAAAAATTATAAAACCGGAATTCGCACGTTTAAGGGGAGAAAAATCCATTTAAAGTTTTAGGGAGGTGACACGTAAAAATTTGGAAATTTTTTGGCTTTAAACCACTAAAACTGCCCTTAAACTTTACCAAACTGCCACAATTTTATACTTTTTGAAAAGTTCAGACGCTAATCTATCTTTCAGTATCAAAATATTGCAAATCAATTAGTAAACCTGGCCACAGGAATGCGATAAAGGGAAAAAGTTCCCAAAACCTGCCCCCCAAAAATATACTATCTCGCTTGTTATATCACTTAGGAAAGCCGTTTTTGTTTTGGTTTATTTCTTTTTACTCATATATCACTTATAAGCAGTGAAAAGTTTTCTGCAAACTACTCATGACTTTTTATCAGACAAGTTTGATTTTTTCACTATATTCCTCTTTTAACCCTCCTAAAAACTAGTGATCTTACGAAAAGTACTACAGATTTGTGTTTGACGGAAAGAACAAACCGTTAGCTAAAAAATGACACCAAAATTTTAGTAATCGGATAGAAATTGTGGCCACAGTGAGCAATCAAAGCCAGAGATCTGCCAAGGAAATTGACGTCATTTCAGGGAAATTCATGTGTATGCCTTCCAGACGCCATAAAAATTAACATTTTCATGCAAAGTACAACATATTTACCTTTTACGGAAACTACACAAAGCCAGCTAAAAGATGAGACCAAAATTTTAACGATCAAATAAAAACTGTGGCCACAGTAAGAGGTCGAAGCTGGAAATCTGCACGAAAAACGCACGTGGTCTAGAATCTCCTATTTCTATACCTCCTGCACGCTAGATAATTTGCCTAAAATATTTTCCGACCACCAAAATACTAGTTCGGGTTAAGCTTTTAAATTAAAAATTATAAAACCGGAATTCGCACGTTTAAGGGGAGAAAAATCCATTTAAAGTTTTAGGGAGGTGACACGTAAAAATTTGGAAATTTTTTGGCTTTAAACCACTAAAACTGCCCTTAAACTTTACCAAACTGCCACAAATTTATACTTTTTGAAAAGTTCAGACGCTAATCTATCTTTCAGTATCAAAATATTGCAAATCGGCTAGTAAACCTGGCCACAGGAATGCGATAAAGGGAAAAAGTTCCCAAAACCTGCCCCCCAAAAATATACTATCTCGCTTGTTATATCACTTAGGAGAGCCGTTTTTGTTTTGGTTTATTTCTTTTCATTCATATATCACTTATAAACAGTGAAAAATTTTCTGCAAACTACTCATGACTTTTTATGCAGACAAGTTTGATTTTTTCACTATATTCCTCTTTTAACCCTCCTAAAAACTAGTGTTCTTACGAAAAGTACTACAAATTTGACGGTAAGAACATACCATTAGCTAAAAAATGACACCAAAATTTTAGTAATCGGATAGAAATTGTGGCCAGAGTGAGCAATCAAAGCCAGAGATCTGCAAGGAAATTCATTTGTATGCATTCCAAACGCCATAAAAATAAGTATTTCCATGCAAAGTACAACATATTTACCTTTTACGAAAACTACACAAAGCCAGCTAAAAGATGAGATCAAAATTTGAACGATCAAATAAAAACTGTGGCCACAGTAAGAGATCGAAGCTGGAAATCTGCACGAAAAACGCACGTGGTCTAGAATCTCCTATTTCTATACCTCCTGCACGCTAGATAATTTGCCTAAAATATTTTCCGACCACCAAAATACTAGCTTGGGTTAAGCCTTTAAATTAAAAATTATAAAACCAGAATTCGCACGTTTAAGGGGAGAAAAATCCATTTAAAGTTTTAGGGAGGTGACACGTAAAAATTTGGAAATTTTTTGGCTTTAAACCACTAAAACTGCCCTTAAACTTTACCAAACTGCCACAAATTTATACTTTTTGAAAAGTTCAGACGCTAATCTATCTTTCAGTATCAAAATATTGCAAATCAGTTAGTAAACCTGGCCACAGGAATGCGATAAAGGGAAAAAGTTCCCAAAACCTGCCCCCCAAAAATATACTATCTCGCTTGTTATATCACTTAGGAAAGCCGTTTTTGTTTTGGTTTATTTCTTTTCACTCATATATCACTTATAAACAGTGAAAAGTTTTCTGCAAACTACTCATGACTTTTTATCAGACAAGTTTGATTTTTTCACTATATTCCTCTTTTAACCCTCCTAAAAAATAGTGTTCTTACGAAAAGTACTACAAATTTGTGTTTGACGGAAAGAACAAACCGTTAGCTAAAAAATGACACCAAAATTTTAGTAATCGGATAGAAATTGTGGCCACAGTGAGCAATCAAAGCCAGAGATCTGCCAAGGAAATTGACGTCATTTCAGGGAAATTCATGTGTATGCCTTCCAGACGCCATAAAAATTAACATTTTCATGCAAAGTACAACATATTTACCTTTTACGGAAACTACACAAAGCCAGCTAAAAGATGAGACCAAAATTTTAACGATCAAATAAAAACTGTGGCCACAGTAAGAGATCGAAGCTGGAAATCTGCACGAAAAACGCACGTGGTCTAGAATCTCCTATTTCTATACCTCCTGCACGCTAGATAATTTGCCTAAAATATTTTCCGACCACCAAAATACTAGTTCGGGTTAAGCCTTTAAATTAAAAATTATAAAACCGGAATTCGCACGTTTAAGGGGAGAAAAATCCATTTAAAGTTTTAGGGAGGTGACAGGTAAAAATTTGGAAATTTTTTGGCTTTAAACCACTAAAACTGCCCTTAAACTTAACCAAACTGCCACAAATTTATTTTTTTTGAAAATGTTAGACGCTAATCTATCTTTCAGTATCAAAATATTGCAAATCAGTTAGTAAACCTGGCCACAGGAATGCGATAAAGGGAAAAAGTTCCCAAAACCTGCCCCCCAAAAATATACTATCTCGCTTGTTATATCACTTAGGAAAGCCGTTTTTGTTTTGGTTTATTTCTTTTCACTCATATATCACTTATAAACAGTGAAAAGTTTTCTGCAAACTACTCATGACTTTTTATCAGACAAGTTTGATTTTTTCACTATATTCCTCTTTTAACCCTCCTAAAAAATAGTGTTCTTACGAAAAGTACTACAAATTTGTGTTTCAGGAAAGAACAAACCGTTAGCTAAAAAATGACACCAAAATTTTAGTAATCGGATAGAAATTGTGGCCACAGTAAGCAATCAAAGCCAGAGATCTGCCAAGGAAATTGACGTCATTTCAGGGAAATTCATGTGTATGCCTTCCAGACGCCATAAAAATTAACATTTTCATGCAAAGTACAACATATTTACCTTTTACGGAAACTACACAAAGCCAGCTAAAAGATGAGACCAAAATTTGAACGATCAAATAAAAACGGTGGCCACAGTAAGAGGTCGAAGCTGGAAATCTGCACGAAAAACGCACGTGGTCTAGAATCTCCTATTTCTATACCTCCTGCACGCTAGATAATTTGCCTAAAATATTTTCCAACCACCAAAATACTAGGATTGGTTAAGCCTTTAAATTAAAAATTATAAAACCGGAATTCGCACGTTTAAGGGGAGAAAAATCCATTTAAAGTTTTAGGGAGGTGACACGTAAAAATTTGGAAATTTTTTGGCTTTAAACCACTAAAACTGCCCTTAAACTTTACCAAACTGCCACAAATTTATACTTTTTGAAAAGTTCAGACGCTAATCTATCTTTCAGTATCAAAATATTGCAAATCGGCTAGTAAACCTGGCCACAGGAATGCGATAAAGGGAAAAAGTTCCCAAAACCTGCCCCCCAAAAATATACTATCTCGCTTGTTATATCACTTAGGAGAGCCGTTTTTGTTTTGGTTTATTTCTTTTCATTCATATATCACTTATAAACAGTGAAAAGTTTTCTGCAAACTACTCATGACTTTTTATGCAGACAAGTTTGATTTTTTCACTATATTCCTCTTTTAACCCTCCTAAAAACTAGTGTTCTATACCTCCTGCACGCTAGATAATTTGCCTAAAATATTTTCCGACCACCAAAATACTAGTTCGGGTTAAGCCTTTAAATTAAAAATTATAAAACCGGAATTCGCACGTTTAAGGGGAGAAAAATCCATTTAAAGTTTTAGGGAGGTGACAGGTAAAAATTTGGAAATTTTTTGGCTTTAAACCACTAAAACTGCCCTTAAACTTTACCAAACTGCCACAAATTTATTTTTTTTGAAAATGTTAGACGCTAATCTATCTTTCAGTATCAAAATATTGCAAATCAGTTAGTAAACCTGGCCACAGGAATGCGATAAAGGGAAAAAGTTCCCAAAACCTGCCCCCCAAAAATATACTATCTCGCTTGTTATATCACTTAGGAAAGCCGTTTTTGTTTTGGTTTATTTCTTTTCACTCATATATCACTTATAAACAGTGAAAAGTTTTCTGCAAACTACTCATGACTTTTTATCAGACAAGTTTGATTTTTTCACTATATTCCTCTTTTAACCCTCCTAAAAAATAGTGTTCTTACGAAAAGTACTACAAATTTGTGTTTCAGGAAAGAACAAACCGTTAGCTAAAAAATGACACCAAAATTTTAGTAATCGGATAGAAATTGTGGCCACAGTAAGCAATCAAAGCCAGAGATCTGCCAAGGAAATTGACGTCATTTCAGGGAAATTCATGTGTATGCCTTCCAGACGCCATAAAAATTAACATTTTCATGCAAAGTACAACATATTTACCTTTTACGGAAACTACACAAAGCCAGCTAAAAGATGAGACCAAAATTTGAACGATCAAATAAAAACGGTGGCCACAGTAAGAGGTCGAAGCTGGAAATCTGCACGAAAAACGCACGTGGTCTAGAATCTCCTATTTCTATACCTCCTGCACGCTAGATAATTTGCCTAAAATATTTTCCAACCACCAAAATACTAGGATTGGTTAAGCCTTTAAATTAAAAATTATAAAACCGGAATTCGCACGTTTAAGGTGAGAAAAATCCATTTAAAGTTTTAGGGAGGTGACACGTAAAAATTTGGAAATTTTTTGGCTTTAAACCACTAAAACTGCCCTTAAACTTTACCAAACTGCCACAAATTTATACTTTTTGAAAAGTTCAGACGCTAATCTATCTTTCAGTATCAAAATATTGCAAATCGGCTAGTAAACCTGGCCACAGGAATGCGATAAAGGGAAAAAGTTCCCAAAACCTGCCCCCCAAAAATATACTATCTCGCTTGTTATATCACTTAGGAGAGCCGTTTTTGTTTTGGTTTATTTCTTTTCATCCATATATCACTTATAAACAGTGAAAAGTTTTCTGCAAACTACTCATGACATTTTATGCAGACAAGTTTGATTTTTTCACTATATTCCTCTTTTAACCCTCCTAAAAACTAGTGTTCTTACGAAAAGTACTACAAATTTGACGGTAAGAACATACCATTAGCTAAAAAATGACACCAAAATTTTAGTAATCGGATAGAAATTGTGGCCAGAGTGAGCAATCAAAGCCAGAGATCTGCAAGGAAATTCATTTGTATGCATTCCAAACGCCATAAAAATAAGTATTTCCATGCAAAGTACAACATATTTACCTTTTACGAAAACTACACAAAGCCAGCTAAAAGATGAGATCAAAATTTGAACGATCAAATAAAAACTGTGGCCACAGTAAGAGATCGAAGCTGGAAATCTGCACGAAAAACGCACGTGGTCTAGAATCTCCTATTTCTATACCTCCTGCACGCTAGATAATTTGCCTAAAATATTTTCCGACCACCAAAATACTAGCTTGGGTTAAGCCTTTAAATTAAAAATTATAAAACCAGAATTCGCACGTTTAAGGGGAGAAAAATCCATTTAAAGTTTTAGGGAGGTGACACGTAAAAATTTGGAAATTTTTTGGCTTTAAACCACTAAAACTGCCCTTAAACTTTACCAAACTGCCACAAATTTATACTTTTTGAAAAGTTCAGACGCTAATCTATCTTTCAGTATCAAAATATTGCAAATCAGTTAGTAAACCTGGCCACAGGAATGCGATAAAGGGAAAAAGTTCCCAAAACCTGCCCCCCAAAAATATACTATCTCGCTTGTTATATCACTTAGGAAAGCCGTTTTTGTTTTGGTTTATTTCTTTTCACTCATATATCACTTATAAACAGTGAAAAGTTTTCTGCAAACTACTCATGACTTTTTATCAGACAAGTTTGATTTTTTCACTATATTCCTCTTTTAACCCTCCTAAAAAATAGTGTTCTTACGAAAAGTACTACAAATTTGTGTTTGACGGAAAGAACAAACCGTTAGCTAAAAAATGACACCAAAATTTTAGAAATTGTGGCCACAGTGAGCAATCAAAGCCAGAGATCTGCCAAGGAAATTGACGTCATTTCAGGGAAATTCATGTGTATGCCTTCCAGACGCCATAAAAATTAGTATTTTCATGCAAAGTACAACATATTTACCTTTTACGAAAACTACACAAAGCCAGCTAAAAGATGAGACCAAAATTTTAACGATCAAATAAAAACTGTGGCCACAGTAAGAGATCGAAGCTGGAAATCTGCACGAAAAACGCACGTGGTCTAGAATCTCCTATTTCTATACCTCCTGCACGCTAGATAATTTGCCTAAAATATTTTCCGACCACCAAAATACTAGCTTGGGTTAAGCCTTTAAATTAAAAATTATAAAACCGGAATTCGCACGTTTAAGGGGAGAAAAATCCATTTAAAGTTTTAGGGAGGTGACACGTAAAAATTTGGAAATTTTTTGGCTTTAAACCACTAAAACTGCCCTTAAACTTTACCAAACTGCCACAATTTTATACTTTTTGAAAAGTTCAGACGCTAATCTATCTTTCAGTATCAAAATATTGCAAATCAGTTAGTAAACCTGGCCACAGGAATGCGATAAAGGGAAAAAGTTCCCAAAACCTGCCCCCCAAAAATATACTATCTCGCTTGTTATATCACTTAGGAAAGCCGTTTTTGTTTTGGTTTATTTCTTTTTACTCATATATCACTTATAAGCAGTGAAAAGTTTTCTGCAAACTACTCATGACTTTTTATCAGACAAGTTTGATTTTTTCACTATATTCCTCTTTTAACCCTCCTAAAAACTAGTGATCTTACGAAAAGTACTACAGATTTGTGTTTGACGGAAAGAACAAACCGTTAGCTAAAAAATGACACCAAAATTTTAGTAATCGGATAGAAATTGTGGCCACAGTGAGCAATCAAAGCCAGAGATCTGCCAAGGAAATTGACGTCATTTCAGGGAAATTCATGTGTATGCCTTCCAGACGCCATAAAAATTAACATTTTCATGCAAAGTACAACATATTTACCTTTTACGGAAACTACACAAAGCCAGCTAAAAGATGAGACCAAAATTTTAACGATCAAATAAAAACTGTGGCCACAGTAAGAGGTCGAAGCTGGAAATCTGCACGAAAAACGCACGTGGTCTAGAATCTCCTATTTCTATACCTCCTGCACGCTAGATAATTTGCCTAAAATATTTTCCGACCACCAAAATACTAGTTCGGGTTAAGCCTTTAAATTAAAAATTATAAAACCGGAATTCGCACGTTTAAGGGGAGAAAAATCCATTTAAAGTTTTAGGGAGGTGACACGTAAAAATTTGGAAATTTTTTGGCTTTAAACCACTAAAACTGCCCTTAAACTTTACCAAACTGCCACAAATTTATACTTTTTGAAAAGTTCAGACGCTAATCTATCTTTCAGTATCAAAATATTGCAAATCGGCTAGTAAACCTGGCCACAGGAATGCGATAAAGGGAAAAAGTTCCCAAAACCTGCCCCCCAAAAATATTCTATCTCGCTTGTTATATCACTTAGGAGAGCCGTTTTTGTTTTGGTTTATTTCTTTTCACTCATATATCACTTATAAACAGTGAAAAGTTTTCTGCAAACTACTCATGACTTTTAATCAGACAAGTTTGATTTTTTCACTATATTCCTCTTTTAACCCTCCTAAAAAATAGTGTTCTTACGAAAAGTACTACGAATTTGTGTTTGACGAAAAGAACAAACCGTTAGCTAAAAAATGACACCAAAATTTTAGTAATCGGATAGAAATTGTGGCCACAGTGAGCAATCAAAGCCAGAGATCTGCCAAGGAAATTGACGTCATTTCAGGGAAATTCATGTGTATGCCTTCCAGACGCCATAAAAATTAACATTTTCATGCAAAGTACAACATATTTACCTTTTACGGAAATTACACAAAGCCAGCTAAAAGATGAGACCAAAATTTTAACGATCAAATAAAAACTGTGGCCACAGTAAGAGATCGAAGCTGGAAATCTGCACGAAAAACGCACGTGGTCTAGAATCTCCTATTTCTATACCTCCTGCACGCTAGATAATTTGCCTAAAATATTTTCCGACCACCAAAATACTAGTTTGGGTTAAGCCTTTAAATTAAAAATTATAACACCGGAATTCGCACGTTTAAGGGGAGAAAAATCCATTTAAAGTTTTAGGGAGGTGACACGTAAAAATTTGGAAATTTTTTGGCTTTAAACCACTAAAACTGCCCTTAAACTTTACCAAACTGCCACAAATTTATACTTTTTGAAAAGTTCAGACGCTAATCTATCTTTCAATATCAAAATATTGCAAATCAGTTAGTAAACCTGGCCACAGGAATGCGATAAAGGGAAAAAGTTCCCAAAACCTGCCCCCCAAAAATATACTATCTCGCTTGTTATATCACTTAGGAAAGCCGTTTTTGTTTTGGTTTATTTCTTTTCACTCATATATCACTTATAAATAGTGAAAAGTTTTCTGCAAACTACTCATGACTTTTTATCAGACAAGTTTGATTTTTTCACTATATTCCTCTTTTAACCCTCCTAAAAAATAGTGTTCTTACGAAAAGTACTACAAATTTGTGTTCGACGGAAAGAACAAACCGTTAGCTAAAAAATGACACCAACATTTTAGTAATCGGATAGAAATTGTGGCCACAGTGAGCAATCAAAGCCAGAGATCTGCCAAGGAAATTGACGTCATTTCAGGGAAATTCATGTGTATGCATTCCAAACGCCATAAAAATTAGTATTTTCATGCAAAGTACAACATATTTACCTTTTACGGAAACTACACAAAGCCAGCTAAAAGATGAGACCAAAATTTGAACGATCAAATAAAAACGGTGGCCACAGTAAGAGATCAAAGCTGGAAATCTGCACGAAAAACGCACGTGGTCTAGAATCTCCTATTTCTATACCTCCTGCACGCTAGATAATTTGCCTAAAATATTTTCCGACCACCAAAATACTAGTTTGGGTTAAGCCTTTAAATTAAAAATTATAAAACCGGAATTCGCACGTTTAAGGGGAGAAAAATCCATTTAAAGTTTTAGGGAGGTGACACGTAAAAATTTGGAAATTTTTTGGCTTTAAACCACTAAAACTGCCCTTAAACTTTACCAAACTGCCACAAATTTATACTTTTTGAAAAGTTCAGACGCTAATCTATCTTTCAGTATCAAAATATTGCAAATCGGCTAGTAAACCTGGCCACAGGAATGCGATAAAGGGAAAAAGTTCCCAAAACCTGCCCCCCAAAAATATACTATCTCGCTTGTTATATCACTTAGGAAAGCCGTTTTTGTTTTGGTTTATTTCTTTTCACTCATATATCACTTATAAACAGTGAAAAGTTTTCTGCAAACTACTCATGACATTTTATGCAGACAAGTTTGATTTTTTCACTATATTCCTCTTTTAACCCTCCTAAAAAATAGTGTTCTTACGAAAAGTACTACAAATTTGTGTTTGACGGAAAGAACAAACCGTTAGCTAACAAATGACACCAAAATTTTAGTAATCGGATAGAAATTGTGGCCACAGTGAGCAATCAAAGCCAGAGATCTGCCAAGGAAATTGACGTCATTCCAGGGAAATTCATGTGTATGCCTTCCAGACGCCATAAAAATTAGTATTTTCATGCAAAGTACAACATATTTACCTTTGACGGAAACTACACAAAGCCAGCTAAAAGATGAGATCAAAGTTTTAACGATCAAATAAAAACTGTGGCCACAGTAAGAGATCGAAGCTGGAAATCTGCACGAAAAACGCACGTGGTCTAGAATCTCCTATTTCTATACCTCCTGCACGCTAGATAATTTGCCTAAAATATTTTCCGACCACCAAAATACTAGTTTGGGTTAAGCCTTTAAATTAAAAATTATAAAACCGGAATTCGCACGTTTAAGGGGAGAAAAATCCATTTAAAGTTTTAGGGAGGTGACACGTAAAAATTTGGAAATTTTTTGGTTTTAAACCACTAAAACTGCCCTTAAACTTTACCAAACTGCCACAAATTTATACTTTTTGAAAAGTTCAGACGCTAATCTATCTTTCAGTATCAAAATATTGCAAATCAGTTAGTAAACCTGGCCACAGGAATGCGATAAAGGGAAGAAGTTCCCAAAACCTGCCCCCCGAAAATATACTATCTCGCTTGTTATATCACTTAGGAAAGCCGTTTTTGTTTTGGTTTATTTCTTTTTACTCATATATCACTTATAAGCAGTGAAAAGTTTTCTGCAAACTACTCATGACTTTTTATCAGACAAGTTTGATTTTTTCACTATATTCCTCTTTTAACCCTCCTAAAAACTAGTGATCTTACGAAAAGTACTACAGATTTAAGTTTGACGGAAAGAACAAACCGTTAGCTAAAAAATGACACCAAAATTTTAGTAATCGGATAGAAATTGTGGCCACAGTGAGCAATCAAAGCCAGAGATCTGCCAAGGAAATTGACGTCATTTCAGGGAAATTCATGTGTATGCCTTCCAGACGCCATAAAAATTAGTATTTTCATGCAAAGTACAACATATTTACCTTTTACGGAAACTACACAAAGCCAGCTAAAAGATCAGACCAAAATTTTAACGATCAAATAAAAACTGTGGCCACAGTAAGAGATCGAAGCTGGAAATCTGCACGAAAAACGCACGTGGTCTAGAATCTCCTATTTCTATACCTCCTGCACGCTAGATAATTTGCCTAAAATATTTTCCGACCACCAAAATACTAGTTTGGGTTAAGCCTTTAAATTAAAAATTATAAAACCGGAATTCGCACGTTTAAGGGGAGAAAAATCCATTTAAAGTTTTAGGGAGGTGACACGTAAAAATTTGGAAATTTTTTGGCTTTAAACCACTAAAACTGCCCTTAAACTTTACGAAACTGCCACAAATTTATACTTTTTGAAAAGTTCAGACGCTAATCTATCTTTCAGTATCAAAATATTGCAAATCGGCTAGTAAACCTGGCCACAGAAATGCGATAAAGGGAAAAAGTTCCCAAAACCTGCCCCCCAAAAATATACTATCTCGCTTGTTATATCACTTAGGAAAGCCGTTTTTGTTTTGGTTTATTTCTTTTCACTCATATATCACTTATAAACAGTGAAAAGTTTTCTGTAAACTACTCATGACCTTTTATCAGACAAGTTTGATTTTTTCACTATATTCCTCTTTTAACCCTCCTAAAAACTAGTGTTCTTACGAAAAGTACTACAAATTTGTGTTTGGCGGAAAGAATAAACCGTTAGCTAAAAAATGACACCAAAATTTTAGTAATCGGATAGAAATTGTGGCCACAGTGAGCAATCAAAGCCAGAGATCTGCCAAGGAAATTGACGTCATTTCAGGGAAATTCATGTGTATGCATTCCAAACGCCATAAAAATTAGTATTTTCATGCAAAGTACAACATATTTACCTTTTACGGAAACTACACAAAGCCAGCTAAAAGATGAGACCAAAATTTTAACGATCAAATAAAAACTGTGGCCACAGTAAGAGATCGAAGCTGGAAATCTGCACGAAAAACGCACGTGGTCTAGAATCTCCTATTTCTATACCTCCTGCACGCTAGATAATTTGCCTAAAATATTTTCCGACCACCAAAATACTAGTTTGGGTTAAGCCTTTAAATTAAAAATTATAAAACCGGAATTCGCACGTTTAAGGGGAGAAAAATCCATTTAAAGTTTTAGGGAGGTGACACGTAAAAATTTGGAAATTTTTTGGCTTTAAACCACTAAAACTGCCCTTAAACTTTACGAAACTGCCACAAATTTATACTTTTTGAAAAGTTCAGACGCTAATCTATCTTTCAGTATCAAAATATTGCAAATCGGCTAGTAAACCTGGCCACAGAAATGCGATAAAGGGAAAAAGTTCCCAAAACCTGCCCCCCAAAAATATACTATCTCGCTTGTTATATCACTTAGGAAAGCCGTTTTTGTTTTGGTTTATTTCTTTTCACTCATATATCACTTATAAACAGTGAAAAGTTTTCTGTAAACTACTCATGACCTTTTATCAGACAAGTTTGATTTTTTCACTATATTCCTCTTTTAACCCTCCTAAAAACTAGTGTTCTTACGAAAAGTACTACAAATTTGTGTTTGGCGGAAAGAATAAACCGTTAGCTAAAAAATGACACCAAAATTTTAGTAATCGGATAGAAATTGTGGCCACAGTGAGCAATCAAAGCCAGAGATCTGCCAAGGAAATTGACGTCATTTCAGGGAAATTCATGTGTATGCATTCCAAACGCCATAAAAATTAGTATTTTCATGCAAAGTACAACATATTTACCTTTTGCGAAAACTACACAAAGCCAGCTAAAAGATGAGAGATCAAAGCTGGAAATCTGCACGAAAAACGCACGTGGTCTAGAACCTCCTATTTCTATACCTCCTGCACGCTAGATAATTTGCCTAAAATATTTTCCGACCACCAAAATACTAGTTCGGGTTAAGCCTTTAAATTGAAAATTATAAAACCGGAATTCGCACGTTTAGGGGGAGAAAAATCCATTTAACGTTTTAGGGAGGTGACACGTAAAAATTTGGAAATTTTTTGGCTTTAAACCACTAAAACTGCCCTTAAACTTTACCAAACTGCCACAAATTTATACTTTTTGAAAAGTTCAGACGCTAATCTATCTTTCAGTATCAAAATATTGCAAATCGGCTAGTAAACCTGGCCACAGGAATGCGATAAAGGGAAAAAGTTCCCAAAACCTGCCCCCCAAAAATATACTATCTCGCTTGTTATATCACTTAGGAAAGCCGTTTTTGTTTTGGTTTATTTCTTTTCACTCATATATCACTTATAAACAGTGAAAAGTTTTCTGCAAACTACTCATGACTTTTTATCAGACAAGTTTGATTTTTTCACTATATTCCTCTTTTAACCCCCCCTAAAAAATAGTGTTCTTACGAAAAGTACTACAAATTTGTGTTTGGCGGAAAGAACAAACCGTTAGCTAAACAATGACACCAAAAGTTTAGTAATCGGATAGAAATTGTGGCCACAGTGAGCAATCAAAGCCAGAGATCTGCCAAGGAAATTGACGTCATTTCAGGGAAATTCATGTGTATGCCTTCCAGGCGCCATAAAAATTAACATTTTCATGCAAAGTTCAACATATTTACCTTTTACGGAAACTACACAAAGCCAGCTAAAAGATGAGACCAAAATTTTAACGATCAAGTAAAAACTGTGGCCACAGTAAGAGATCGAAGCTGGAAATCTGCACAAAAAACGCACGTGGTCTAGAATCTCCTATTTCTATACCTCCTGCACGCTAGATAATTTGCCTAAAATATTTTCCGACCACCAAAATACTAGTTTCGGTTAAGCCTTTAAATTAAAAATTATAAAACCGGAATTCGCACGATTACGGGGAGAAAAATCCATTTAAAGTTTTAGGGAGGTGACACGTAAAAATTTGGAAATTTTTTGGCTTTAAACCACTAAAACTGCCCTTAAACTTTACCAAACTGCCACAAATTTATATTTTTTGAAAAGTTCAGACGCTAATCTATCTTTCAGTATTAAAATATTGCAAATCAGTTAGTAAACCTGGCCACAGGAATGCGATAAAGGGAAAAAGTTCCCAAAACCTGCCCCCCAAAAATATACTATCTCGCTTGTTATATCACTTAGGAAAGCCGTTTTTGTTTTGGTTTATTTCTTTTCACTCATATATCACTTATAAACAGTGAAAAGTTTTCTGCAAACTACTCATGACTTTTTATCAGACAAGTTTGATTTTTTCACTATATTCCTCTTTTAACCCTCCTAAAAAATAGTGTTCTTACGAAAAGTACTACAAATTTGTGTTTGACGGAAAGAACAAACCGTTAGCTAAAAAATGACACCAAAATTTTAGTAATCGGATAGAAATTGTGGCCACAGTGAGCAATCAAAGCCAGAGATCTGCCAAGGAAATTGACGTCATTTCAGGGAAATTCATGTGTATGCCTTCCAGACGCCATAAAAATATTTACATATTTACCTTTTACGGAAACTACACAAAGCCAGCTAAAAGATGAGACCAAAATTTTAACGATCAAATAAAAACTGTGGCCACAGTAAGAGATCGAAGCTGGAAATCTGCACGAAAAACGCACGTGGTCTAGAATCTCCTATTTCTATACCTCCTGCACGCTAGATAATTTGCCTAAAATATTTTCCGACCACCAAAATACTAGTTCGGGTTAAGCCTTTAAATTAAAAATTATAAAACCGGAATTCGCACGTTTAAGGGGAGAAAAATCCATTTAAAGTTTTAGGGAGGTGACACGTAAAAATTTGGAAATTTTTTGGCTTTAAACCACTAAAACTGCCCTTAAACTTTACCAAACTGCCACAAATTTATACTTTTTGAAAAGTTCAGACGCTAATCTATCTTTCAGTATCAAAATATTGCAAATCGGCTAGTAAACCTGGCCACAGGAATGCGATAAAGGGAAAAAGTTCCCAAAACCTGCCCCCCAAAAATATACTATCTCGCTTGTTATATCACTTAGGAAAGCCGTTTTTGTTTTGGTTTATTTCTTTTCACTCATATATCACTTATAAACAGTGAAAAGTTTTCTGCAAACTACTCATGACTTTTTATGCAGACAAGTTTGATTTTTTCACTATATTCCTCTTTTAACCCTCCTAAAAACTAGTGTTCTTACGAAAAGTACTACAGAATTGTGTTTGTCGGAAAGAATAAACTGTTAGCTAAAAAATGACACCAAAATTTTAGTAATCGGATAGAAATTGTGGCCACAGTGAGCAATCAAAGCCAGAGATCTGCCAAGGAAATTGACGTCATTTCAGGGAAATTCATGTGTATGCCTTCCAGACGCCATAAAAATTAACATTTTCATGCAAAGTACAACATATTTACCTTTTACGGAAACTACACAAAGCCAGCTAAAAGATGAGACCAAAATTTGAACGATCAAATAAAAACTGTGGCCACAGTAAGAGATCGAAGCTGGAATTCTGCACGAAAAACGCACGTGGTCTAGAATCTCCTATTTCTATACCTCCTGCACGCTAGATAATTTGCCTAAAATATTTTCCGACCACCAAAATACTAGTTCGGGTTAAGCCTTTAAATTAAAAATTATAAAACCGGAATTCGCACGTTTAAGGGGAGAAAAATCCATTTAAAGTTTTAGGGAGGTGACACGTAAAAATTTGGAAATTTTTTGGCTTTAAACCACTAAAACTGCCCTTAAACTTTACCAAACTACCACAAATTTATACTTTTTGAAAAGTTCAGACGCTAATCTATCTTTCAGTATCAAAATATTGCAAATCAGTTAGTAAACCTGGCCACAGGAATGCGATAAAGGGAAAAAGTTCCCAAAACCTGCCCCCCAAAATTATACTATCTCGCTTGTTATATCACTTAGGAAAGCCGTTTTTGTTTTGGTTTATTTCTTTTCACTCATATATCACTTATAAACAGTGAAAAGTTTTCTGCAAACTACTCATGACTTTTTATCAGACAAGTTTGATTTTTTCACTATATTCCTCTTTTAACCCTCCTAAAAAATAGTGTTCTTACGAAAAGTACTACAAATTTATGTTTGACGGAAAGAACAAACCGTTAGCTAAAAAATGACACCAAAATTTTAGTAATCGGATAGAAATTGTGGCCACAGTGAGCAATCAAAGCCAGAGATCTGCCAAGGAAATTGACGTCATTTCAGGGAAATTCATGTGTATGCCTTCCAGACGCCATAAAAATTAGTATTTTCATGCAAAGTACAACATATTTACCTTTTACGGAAACTACACTAAGCCAGCTAAAAGATGAGACCAAAATTTGAACGATCAAATAAAAACTGTGGCCACAGTAAGAGATCGAAGCTGGAAATCTGCACGAAAAACGCACGTGGTCTAGAATCTCCTATTTCTATACCTCCTGCACGCTAGATAATTTGCCTAAAATATTTTCCGACCACCAAAATACTAGTTCGGGTTAAGCCTTTAAATTAAAAATTATAAAACCGGAATTCGCACGTTTAAGGGGAGAAAAATCCATTTAAAGTTTTAGGGAGGTGACACGTAAAAATTTGGAAATTTTTTGGCTTTAAACCACTAAAACTGCCCTTAAACTTTACCAAACTGCCACAAATTTATACTTTTTGAAAAGTTCAGACGCTAATCTATCTTTCAGTATCAAAATATTGCAAATCGGCTAGTAAACCTGGCCACAGGAATGCGATAAAGGGAAAAAGTTCCCAAAACCTGCCCCCCAAAAATATACTATCTCGCTTGTTATATCACTTAGGAAAGCCGTTTTTGTTTTGGTTTATTTCTTTTCACTCATATATCACTTATAAACAGTGAAAAGTTTTCTGCAAACTACTCATGACTTTTTATGCAGACAAGTTTGATTTTTTCACTATATTCCTCTTTTAACCCTCCTAAAAACTAGTGTTCTTACGAAAAGTACTACAGAATTGTGTTTGTCGGAAAGAATAAACTGTTAGCTAAAAAATGACACCAAAATTTTAGTAATCGGATAGAAATTGTGGCCACAGTGAGCAATCAAAGCCAGAGATCTGCCAAGGAAATTGACGTCATTTCAGGGAAATTCATGTGTATGCCTTCCAGACGCCATAAAAATTAACATTTTCATGCAAAGTACAACATATTTACCTTTTACGGAAACTACACAAAGCCAGCTAAAAGATGAGACCAAAATTTGAACGATCAAATAAAAACTGTGGCCACAGTAAGAGATCGAAGCTGGAAATCTGCACGAAAAACGCACGTGGTCTAGAATCTCCTATTTCTATACCTCCTGCACGCTAGATAATTTGCCTAAAATATTTTCCGACCACCAAAATACTAGTTCGGGTTAAGCCTTTAAATTAAAAATTATAAAACCGGAATTCGCACGTTTAAGGGGAGAAAAATCCATTTAAAGTTTTAGGGAGGTGACACGTAAAAATTTGGAAATTTTTTGGCTTTAAACCACTAAAACTGCCCTTAAACTTTACCAAACTGCCACAAATTTATACTTTTTGAAAAGTTCAGACGCTAATCTATCTTTCAGTATCAAAATATTGCAAATCAGTTAGTAAACCTGGCCACAGGAATGCGATAAAGGGAAAAAGTTCCCAAAACCTGCCCCCCAAAATTATACTATCTCGCTTGTTATATCACTTAGGAAAGCCGTTTTTGTTTTGGTTTATTTCTTTTCACTCATATATCACTTATAAACAGTGAAAAGTTTTCTGCAAACTACTCATGACATTTTATGCAGACAAGTTTGATTTTTTCACTATATTCCTCTTTTAACCCTCCTAAAAAATAGTGTTCTTACGAAAAGTACTACAAATTTGTGTTTGGCGGAAAGAACAAACCGTTAGCTAAAAAATGACACCAAAATTTTAGTAATCGGATAGAAATTGTGGCCACAGTGAGCAATCAAAGCCAGAGATCTGCCAAGGAAATTGACGTCATTTCAGGGAAATTCATGTGTATGCGTTCCAGACGCCATAAAAATTAACATTTTCATGCAAAGTACAACATATTTACCTTTTACGGAAACTACACAAAGCCAGCTAAAAGATAAGACCAAAATTTTAACGATCAAATAAAACCTGTGGCCACAGTAAAAGGTCGAAGCTGGAAATCTGCACGAAAAACGCACGTGGTCTAGAATCTCCTATTTCTATACCTCCTGCACGCTAGATAATTTGGGTTAAGCCTTTAAATTAAAAATTATAAAACCGGAATTCGCACGTTTAAGGGGAGAAAAATCCATTTAAAGTTTTAGGGAGGTGACACGTAAAAATTTGGAAATTTTTTGGCTTTAAACCACTAAAACTGCCCTTAAACTTTACCAAACTGCCACAAATTTATACTTTTTGAAAAGTTCAGACGCTAATCTATCTTTCAATATCAAAATATTGCAAATCGGCTAGTAAACCTGGCCACAGGAATGCGATAAAGGGAAAAAGTTCCCAAAACCTGCCCCCCAAAAATATACTATCTCGCTTGTTATATCACTTAGGAAAGCCGTTTTTGTTTTGGTTTATTTCTTTTCACTCATATATCACTTATAAACAGTGAAAAGTTTTCTGCAAACTACTCATGACTTTTAATGCAGACAAGTTTGATTTTTTCACTATATTCCTCTTTTAACCCTCCTAAAAACTAGTGTTCTTACGAAAAGTACTACAGATTTGTAGGTGGCGGAAAGAATAAACCGTTAGCTAAAAAATGACACCAAAATTTTAGTAATCGGATAGAAATTGTGGCCACAGTGAGCAATCAAAGCCAGAGATCTGCCAAGGAAATTGACGTCATTTCAGGGAAATTCATGTGTATGCCTTCCAGACGCCATAAAAATTAACATTTTCATGCAAAGTACAACGTATTTACCTTTTACGGAAACTACACAAAGCCAGCTAAAAGATAAGACCAAAATTTTAACGATCAAATAAAAACTGTGGCCACAGTAAGAGATCGAAGCTGGAAATCTGCACGAAAAACGCACGTGGTCTAGAATCTCCTATTTCTATACCTCCTGCACGCTAGATAATTTGCCTAAAATATTTTCCGACCACCAAAATACTAGTTCGGGTTAAGCCTTTAAATTAAAAATTATAAAACCGGAATTCGCACGTTTAAGGGGAGAAAAATCCATTTAAAGTTTTAGGGAGGTGACACGTAAAAATTTGGAAATTTTTTGGCTCTAAACCACTAAAACTGCCCTTAAACTTTACCAAACTGCCACAAATTTATACTTGTTGAAAAGTTCAGACGCTAATCTATCTTTCAGTATCAAAATATTGCAAATCAGTTAGTAAACCTGGCCACAGGAATGCGATAAAGGGAAAAAGTTCTCAAAACCTGCCCCTCAAAATTATACTATCTCGCTTGTTATATCACTTAGGAAAGCCGTTTTTGTTTTGGTTTATTTCTTTTCACTCATATATCACTTATAAACAGTGAAAAGTTTTCTGCAAACTACTCATGACATTTTATGCAGACAAGTTTGATTTTTTCACTATATTCCTCTTTTAACCCTCCTAAAAAATAGTGTTCTTACGAAAAGTACTACAAATTTGTGTTTGGCGGAAAGAACAAACCGTTAGCTAAAAAATGACACCAAAATTTTAGTAATCGGATAGAAATTGTGGCCACAGTGAGCAATCAAAGCCAGAGATCTGCCAAGGAAATTGACGTCATTTCAGGGAAATTCATGTGTATGCGTTCCAGACGCCATAAAAATTAACATTTTCATGCAAAGTACAACATATTTACCTTTTACGGAAACTACACAAAGCCAGCTAAAAGATAAGACCAAAATTTGAACGATCAAATAAAAACTGTGGCCACAGTAAGAGGTCGAAGCTGGAAATCTGCACGAAAAACGCACGTGGTCTAGAATCTCCTATTTCTATACCTCCTGCACGCTAGATAATTTGGGTTAAGCCTTTAAATTAAAAATTATAAAACCGGAATTCGCACGTTTAAGGGGAGAAAAATCCATTTAAAGTTTTAGGGAGGTGACACGTAAAAATTTGGAAATTTTTTTGCTTTAAACCACTAAAACTGCCCTTAAACTTTACCAAACTGCCACAAATTTATACTTTTTGAAAAGTTCAGACGCTAATCTATCTTTCAGTATCAAAATATTGCAAATCGGCTAGTAAACCTGGCCACAGGAATGCGATAAAGGGAAAAAGTTCCCAAAACCTGCCCCCCAAAAATATACTATCTCGCTTGTTATATCACTTAGGAAAGCCGTTTTTGTTTTGGTTTATTTCTTTTCACTCATATATCACTTATAAACAGTGAAAAGTTTTCTGCAAACTACTCATGACGTTTTATGCAGACAAGTTTGATTTTTTCACTTTATTCCTCTTTTAACCCTCCTAAAAAATAGTGTTCTTACGAAAAGTACTACAGATTTGTGGGTGACGGAAAGAATAAACCGTTAGCTAAAAAATGACACCAAAATTTTAGTAATCGGATAGAAATTGTGGCCACAGTGAGCAATCAAAGCCAGAGATCTGCCAAGGAAATTGACGTCATTTCAGGGAAATTCATGTGTATGCCTTCCAGACGCCATAAAAATTAACATTTTCATGCAAAGTACAACATATTTACCTTTTACGGAAACTACACAAAGCCAGCTAAAAGATAAGACCAAAATTTTAACGATCAAATAAAAACTGTGGCCACAGTAAGAGATCGAAGCTGGAAATCTGCACGAAAAACGCACGTGGTCTAGAATCTCCTATTTCTATACCTCCTGCACGCTAGATAATTTGCCTAAAATATTTTCCGACCACCAAAATACTAGTTTGGGTTAAGCCTTTAAATTAAAAATTATAAAACCGGAATTCGCACGTTTAAGAGGAGAAAAATCCATTTAAAGTTTTAGGGAGGTGACACGTAAAAATTTGGAAATTTTTTGGCTTTAAACCACTAAAACTGCCCTTAAACTTTACCAAACTGCCACAAATTTATACTTTTTGAAAAGTTCAGACGCTAATCTATCTTTCAGCATCAAAATATTGCAAATCGGCTAGTAAACCTGGCCACAGGAATGCGATAAAGGGAAAAAGTTCCCAAAACCTGCCCCCCAAAAATATACTATCTCGCTTGTTATATCACTTAGGAAAGCCGTTTTTATTTTGGTTTATTTCTTTTCACTCATATATTACTTATAAACAGTGAAAAGTTTTCTGCAAACTACTCATGACATTTTATGCAGACAAGTTTGATTTTTTCACTATATTCCTCTTTTAACCCTCCTAAAAAATAGTGTTCTTACGAAAAGTACTACAAATTTGTGTTTGACGGAAAGAACAAACCGTTAGCTAAAAAATGACACCAAAATTTTAGTAATCGGATAGAAATTGTGGCCACAGTGAGCAATCAAAGCCAGAGATCTGCCAAGGAAATTGACGTCATTTCAGGGAAATTCATGTGTATGCGTTCCAGACGCCATAAAAACTAACATTTTCATGCAAAGTACAACATATTTACCTTTTACGGAAACTACACAAAGCCAGCTAAAAGATGAGACCAAAATTTTAACGATCAAATAAAAACTGTGGCCACAGTAAGAGATCGAAGCTGGAAATCTGCACGAAAAACGCACGTGGTCTAGAATCTCCTATTTCTATACCTCCTGCACGCTAGATAATTTGCCTAAAATATTTTCCGACCACCAAAATACTAGTTTGGGTTAAGCCTTTAAATTAAAAATTATAAAACCGGAATTCGCACGTTTAAGGGGAGAAAAATCCATTTAAAGTTTTAGGGAGGTGACACGTAAAAATTTGGAAATTTTTTGGCTTTAAACCACTAAAACTGCCCTTAAACTTTACCAAACTGCCACAAATTTATACTTTTTGAAAAGTTCAGACGCTAATCTATCTTTCAGTATCAAAATATTGCAAATCGGCTAGTAAACCTGGCCACAGGAATGCGATAAAGGGAAAAAGTTCCCAAAACCTGCCCCCCAAAAATATACTATCTCGCTTGTTATATCACTTAGGAAAGCCGTTTTTATTTTGGTTTATTTCTTTTTACTCATATATTACTTATAAACAGTGAAAAGTTTTCTGCAAACTACTCATGACATTTTATGCAGACAAGTTTGATTTTTTCACTATATTCTCCTTTTAACCCTCCTAAAAAATAGTGTTCTTACGAAAAGTACTACAAATTTGTGTTTGACGGAAAGAACAAACCGTTAGCTAAAAAATGACTCCAAAATTTTAGTAATCGGATAGAAATTGTGGCCACAGTGAGCAATCAAAGCCAGAGATCTGCCAAGGAAATTGACGTCATTTCAGGGAAATTCATGTGTATGCCTTCCAGACGCCATAAAAACTAACATTTTCATGCAAAGTACAACATATTTACCTTTTACGGAAACTACACAAAGCCAGCTAAAAGATGAGACCAAAATTTTAACGATCAAATAAAAACTGTGGCCACAGTAAGAGATCGAAGCTGGAAATCTGCACGAAAAACGCACGTGGTCTAGAATCTCCTATTTCTATACCTCCTGCACGCTAGATAATTTGGGTTAAGCCTTTAAATTAAAAATTATAAAACCGGAATTCGCACGTTTAAGGGGAGAAAAATCCATTTAAAGTTTTAGGGAGGTGACACGTAAAAATTTGGAAATTTTTTGGCTTTAAACCACTAAAACTGCCCTTAAACTTTACCAAACTGCCACAAATTTATATTTTTTGAAAAGTTCAGACGCTAATCTATCTTTCAGTATCAAAATATTGCAAATCAGTTAGTAAACCTGGCCACAGGAATGCGATAAAGGGAAAAAGTTCCCAAAACCTGCCCCCCAAAAATATACTATCTCGCTTGTTATATCACTTAGGAAAGCCGTTTTTGTTTTGGTTTATTTCTTTTCACTCATATATCACTTATAAACAGTGAAAAGTTTTCTGCAAACTACTCATGACTTTTTATCAGACAAGTTTGATTTTTTCACTATATTCCTCTTTTAACCCTCCTAAAAAATAGTGTTCTTACGAAAAGTACTACAAATTTGTGTTTGACGGAAAGAACAAACCGTTAGCTAAAAAATGACACCAAAATTTTAGTAATCGGATAGAAATTGTGGCCACAGTGAGCAATCAAAGCCAGAGATCTGCCAAGGAAATTGACGTCATTTCAGGGAAATTCATGTGTATGCGTTCCAGACGCCATAAAAATTAACATTTTCATGCAAAGTACAACATATTTACCTTTTACGGAAACTACACAAAGCCAGCTAAAAGATGAGACCAAAATTTTAACGATCAAATAAAAACGGTGGCCACAGTAAGAGATCGAAGCTGGAAATCTGCACGAAAAACGCACGTGGTCTAGAATCTCCTATTTCTATACCTCCTGCACGCTAGATAATTTGGGTTAAGCCTTTAAATTAAAAATTATAAAACCGGAATTCGCACGTTTAAGGGGAGAAAAATCCATTTAAAGTTTTAGGGAGGTGACACGTAAAAATTTGGAAATTTTTTGGCTTTAAACCACTAAAACTGCCCTTAAACTTTACCAAACTGCCACAAATTTATACTTTTTGAAAAGTTCAGACGCTAATCTATCTTTCAGTATCAAAATATTGCAAATCAGTTAGTAAACCTGGCCACAGGAATGCGATAAAGGGAAAAAGTTCCCAAAACCTGCCCCCCAAAATTATACTATCTCGCTTGTTATATCACTTAGGAAAGCCGTTTTTGTTTTGGTTTATTTCTTTTCACTCATATATCACTTATAAACAGTGAAAAGTTTTCTGCAAACTACTCATGACTTTTTATCAGACAAGTTTGATTTTTTCACTATATTCCTCTTTTAACCCTCCTAAAATATTGTGTTCTTACGAAAAGTACTACAAATTTGTGTTTGACGGAAAGAACAAACCGTTAGCTAAAAAATGACACCAAAATTTTAGTAATCGGATAGAAATTGTGGCCACAGTGAGCAATCAAAGCCAGAGATCTGCCAAGGAAATTGACGTCATTTCAGGGAAATTCATGTGTATGCGTTCCAGACGCCATAAAAATTAACATTTTCATGCAAAGTACAACATATTTACCTTTTACGGAAACTACACAAAGCCAGCTAAAAGATGAGACCAAAATTTTAACGATCAAATAAAAACTGTGGCCACAGTAAGAGATCGAAGCTGGAAATCTGCACGAAAAACGCACGTGGTCTAGAATCTCCTATTTCTATACCTCCTGCACGCTAGATAATTTGGGTTAAGCCTTTAAATTAAAAATTATAAAACCGGAATTCGCACGTTTAAGGGGAGAAAAATCCATTTAAAGTTTTAGGGAGGTGACACGTAAAAATTTGGAAATTTTTTGGCTTTAAACCACTAAAACTGCCCTTAAACTTTACCAAACTGCCACAAATTTATACTTTTTGAAAAGTTCAGACGCTAATCTATCTTTCAGTATCAAAATATTGCAAATCAGTTAGTAAACCTGGCCACAGGAATGCGATAAAGGGAAAAAGTTCCCAAAACCTGCCCCCCAAAAATATACTATCTCGCTTGTTATATCACTTAGGAAAGCCGTTTTTGTTTTGGTTTATTTCTTTTCACTCATATATCACTTATAAACAGTGAAAAGTTTTCTGCAAACTACTCATGACTTTTTATCAGACAAGTTTGATTTTTTCACTATATTCCTCTTTTAACCCTCCTAAAAAATAGTGTTCTTACGAAAAGTACTACAAATTTGTGTTTGACGGAAAGAACAAACCGTTAGCTAAAAAATGACACCAAAATTTTAGTAATCGGATAGAAATTGTGGCCACAGTGAGCAATCAAAGCCAGAGATCTGCCAAGGAAATTGACGTCATTTCAGGGAAATTCATGTGTATGCCTTCCAGACGCCATAAAAATTAACATTTTCATGCAAAGTACAACGTATTTACCTTTCACGGAAACTACACAAAGCCAGCTAAAAGATGAGACCAAAATTTTAACGATCAAATAAAAACTGTGGCCACAGTAAGAGATCGAAGCTGGAAATCTGCACGAAAAACGCACGTGGTCTAGAATCTCCTATTTCTATACCTCCTGCACGCTAGATAATTTGCCTAAAATATTTTCCGACCACCAAAATACTAGTTTGGGTTAAGCCTTTAAATTAAAAATTATAAAACCGGAATTCGCACGTTTAAGGGGAGAAAAATCCATTTAAAGTTTTAGGGAGGTGACACGTAAAAATTTGGAAATTTTTTGGCTTTAAACCACTAAAACTGCCCTTAAACTTTACCAAACTGCCACAAATTTATACTTTTTGAAAAGTTCAGACGCTAATCTATCTTTCAATATCAAAATATTGCAAATCAGTTAGTAAACCTGGCCACAGGAATGCGATAAAGGGAAAAAGTTCCCAAAACCTGCCCCCCAAAAATATACTATCTCGCTTGTTATATCACTTAGGAAAGCCGTTTTTGTTTTGGTTTATTTCTTTTCACTCATATATCACTTATAAACAGTGAAAAGTTTTCTGCAAACTACTCATGACTTTTTATCAGACAAGTTTGATTTTTTCACTATATTCCTCTTTTAACCCTCCTAAAAAATAGTGTTCTTACGAAAAGTACTACAAATTTGTGTTTGACGGAAAGAACAAACCGTTGGCTAAAAAATGACACCAAAATTTTAGTAATCGGATAGAAATTGTGGCCACAGTGAGCAATCAAAGCCAGAGATCTGCCAAGGAAATTGACGTCATTTCAGGGAAATTCATGTGTATGCCTTCCAGACGCCATAAAAATTAGTATTTTCATGCAAAGTACAACATATTTACCTTTTACGGAAACTACACAAAGCCAGCTAAAAGATGAGACCAAAATTTTAACGATCAAATAAAAACTGTGGCCACAGTAAGAGATCGAAGCTGGAAATCTGCACGAAAAACGCACGTGGTCTAGAATCTCCTATTTCTATACCACCTGCACGCTAGATAATTTGGGTTAAGCCTTTAAATTAAAAATTATAAAACCGGAATTCGCACGTTTAAGGGGAGAAAAATCCATTTAAAGTTTTAGGGAGGTGACACGTAAAAATTTGGAAATTTTTTGGCTTTAAACCACTAAAACTGCCCTTAAACTTTACCAAACTGCCACAAATTTATACTTTTTGAAAAGTTCAGACGCTAATCTATCTTTCAGTATCAAAATATTGCAAATCGGCTAGTAAACCTGGCCACAGGAATGCGATAAAGGGAAAAAGTTCCCAAAACCTGCCCCCCAAAAATATACTATCTCGCTTGTTATATCACTTAGGAAAGCCGTTTTTGTTTTGGTTTATTTCTTTTCACTCATATATCACTTATAAACAGTGAAAAGTTTTCTGCAAACTACTCATGACTTTTTATGCAGACAAGTTTGATTTTTTCACTATATTCCTCTTTTAACCCTCCTAAAAACTAGTGTTCTTACGAAAAGTACTACAGATTTGTGTTTGGCGGAAAGAATAAACCGTTAGCTAAAAAATGACACCAAAATTTTAGTAATCGGATAGAAATTGTGGCCACAGTGAGCAATCAAAGCCAGAGATCTGCCAAGGAAATTGACGTCATTTCAGGGAAATTCATGTGTATGCCTTCCAGACGCCATAAAAATTAACATTTTCATGCAAAGTACAACGTATTTACCTTTTACGGAAACTACGCAAAGCCAGCTAAAAGATGAGACCAAAATTTTAACGATCAAATAAAAACTGTGGCCACAGTAAGAGATCGAAGCTGGAAATCTGCACGAAAAACGCACGTGGTCTAGAATCTCCTATTTCTATACCTCCTGCACGCTAGATAATTTGGGTTAAGCCTTTAAATTAAAAATTATAAAACCGGAATTCGCACGTTTAAGGGGAGAAAAATCCATTTAAAGTTTTAGGGAGGTGACACGTAAAAATTTGGAAATTTTTTGGCTTTAAACCACTAAAACTGCCCTTAAACTTTACCAAACTGCCACAAATTTATACTTTTTGAAAAGTTCAGACGCTAATCTATCTTTCAGTATCAAAATATTGCAAATCAGTTAGTAAACCTGGCCACAGGAATGCGATAAAGGGAAAAAGTTCCCAAAACCTGCCCCCCAAAAATATACTATCTCGCTTGTTATATCACTTAGGAAAGCCGTTTTTGTTTTGGTTTATTTCTTTTCACTCATATATCACTTATAAACAGTGAAAAGTTTTCTGCAAACTACTCATGACTTTTTATCAGACAAGTTTGATTTTTTCACTATATTCCTCTTTTAACCCTCCTAAAAAATAGTGTTCTTACGAAAAGTACTACAAATTTGTGTTTGACGGAAAGAACAAACTGTTAGCTAAAAAATGACACCAAAATTTTAGTAATCGGATAGAAATTGTGGCCACAGTGAGCAATCAAAGCCAGAGATCTGCCAAGGAAATTGACGTCATTTCAGGGAAATTCATGTGTATGCGTTCCAGACGCCATAAAAATTAACATTTTCATGCAAAGTACAACGTATTTACCTTTTACGGAAACTACACAAAGCCAGCTAAAAGATAAGACCAAAATTTTAACGATCAAATAAAAACTGTGGCCACAGTAAGAGATCGAAGCTGGAAATCTGCACGAAAAACGCACGTGGTCTAGAATCTCCTATTTCTATACCTCCTGCACGCTAGATAATTTGCCTAAAATATTTTCCGACCACCAAAATACTAGTTTGGGTTAAGCCTTTAAATTAAAAATTATAAAACCGGAATTCGCACGTTTAAGGGGAGAAAAATCCATTTAAAGTTTTAGGGAGGTGACACGTAAAAATTTGGAAATTTTTTGGCTTTAAACCACTAAAACTGCCCTTAAACTTTACCAAACTGCCACAAATTTATACTTTTTGAAAAGTTCAGACGCTAATCTATCTTTCAGTATCAAAATATTGCAAATCAGTTAGTAAACCTGGCCACAGGAATGCGATAAAGGGAAAAAGTTCCCAAAACCTGCCCCCCAAAATTATACTATCTCGCTTGTTATATCACTTAGGAAAGCCGTTTTTGTTTTGGTTTATTTCTTTTCACTCATATATCACTTATAAACAGTGAAAAGTTTTCTGCAAACTACTCATGACATTTTATGCAGACAAGTTTGATTTTTTCACTATATTCCTCTTTTAACCCTCCTAAAAAATAGTTTTCTTACGAAAAGTACTACAAATTTGTGTTTGACGGAAAGAACAAACCGTTAGCTAAAAAATGACACCAAAATTTTAGTAATCGGATAGAAATTGTGGCCACAGTGAGCAATCAAAGCCAGAGATCTGCCAAGGAAATTGACGTCATTTCAGGGAAATTCATGTGTATGCGTTCCAGACGCCATAAAAATTAACATTTTCATGCAAAGTACAACATATTTACCTTTTACGGAAACTACACAAAGCCAGCTAAAAGATGAGATCAAAATTTTAACGATCAAATAAAAACTGTGGCCACAGTAAGAGATCGAAGCTGGAAATCTGCACGAAAAACGCACGTGGTCTAGAATCTCCTATTTCTATACCTCCTGCACGCTAGATAATTTGGGTTAAGCCTTTAAATTAAAAATTATAAAACCGGAATTCGCACGTTTAAGGGGAGAAAAATCCATTTAAAGTTTTAGGGAGGTGACACGTAAAAATTTGGAAATTTTTTGGCTTTAAACCACTAAAACTGCCCTTAAACTTTACCAAACTGCCACAAATTTATACTTTTTGAAAAGTTCAGACGCTAATCTATCTTTCAGTATCAAAATATTGCAAATCAGTTAGTAAACCTGGCCACAGGAATGCGATAAAGGGAAAAAGTTCCCAAAACCTGCCCCCCAAAAATATACTATCTCGCTTGTTATATCACTTAGGAAAGCCGTTTTTGTTTTGGTTTATTTCTTTTCACTCATATATCACTTATAAACAGTGAAAAGTTTTCTGCAAACTACTCATGACTTTTTATCAGACAAGTTTGATTTTTTCACTATATTCCTCTTTTAACCCTCCTAAAAAATAGTGTTCTTACGAAAAGTACTACAAATTTGTGTTTGACGGAAAGAACGAACCGTTAGCTAAAAAATGACACCAAAATTTTAGTAATCGGATAGAAATTGTGGCCACAGTGAGCAATCAAAGCCAGAGATCTGCCAAAGAAATTGACGTCATTTCAGGGAAATTCATGTGTATGCCTTCCAGACGCCATAAAAATTAACATTTTCAGACAAAGTACAACATATTTACCTTTAGCGGAAACTACACAAAGCCAGCTAAAAGATGAGACCAAAATTTGAACGATCAAATAAAAACTGTGGCCACAGTAAGAGATCGAAGCTGGAAATCTGCACGAAAAACGCACGTGGTCTAGAATCTCCTATTTCTATACCTCCTGCACGCTAGATAATTTGGGTTAAGCCTTTAAATTAAAAATTATAAAACCGGAATTCGCACGTTTAAGGGGAGAAAAATCCATTTAAAGTTTTAGGGAGGTGACACGTAAAAATTTGGAAATTTTTTGGCTTTAAACCACTAAAACTGCCCTTAAACTTTACCAAACTGCCACAAATTTATACTTTTTGAAAAGTTCAGACGCTAATCTATCTTTCAGTATCAAAATATTGCAAATCAGTTAGTAAACCTGGCCACAGGAATGCGATAAAGGGAAAAAGTTCCCAAAACCTGCCCCCCAAAAATATACTATCTCGCTTGTTATATCACTTAGGAAAGCCGTTTTTGTTTTGGTTTATTTCTTTTCACTCATATATCACTTATAAACAGTGAAAAGTTTTCTGCAAACTACTCATGACTTTTTATCAGACAAGTTTGATTTTTTCACTATATTCCTCTTTTAACCCTCCTAAAAAATTGTGTTCTTACGAAAAGTACTACAAATTTGTGTTTGGCGGAAAGAACAAACCGTTAGCTAAAAAATGACACCAAAATTTTAGTAATCGGATAGAAATTGTGGCCACAGTGAGCAATCAAAGCCAGAGATCTGCCAAGGAAATTGACGTCATTTCAGGGAAATTCATGTGTATGCCTTCCAGACGCCATAAAAATTAACATTTTCATGCAAAGTACAACATATTTACCTTTTACGGAAACTACACAAAGCCAGCTAAAAGATGAGACCAAAATTTTAACGATCAAATAAAAACTGTGGCCACAGTAAGAGATCGAAGCTGGAAATCTGCACGAAAAACGCACGTGGTCTAGAATCTCCTATTTCTATACCTCCTGCACGCTAGATAATTTGCCTAAAATATTTTCCGACCACCAAAATACTAGTTCGGGTTAAGCCTTTAAATTAAAAATTATAAAACCGGAATTCGCACGTTTAAGGGGAGAAAAATCCATTTAAAGTTTTAGGGAGGTGACACGTAAAAATTTGGAAATTTTTTGGCTTTAAACCACTAAAACTGCCCTTAAACTTTACCAAACTGCCACAAATTTATACTTTTTGAAAAGTTCAGACGCTAATCTATCTTTCAGTATCAAAATATTGCAAATCAGTTAATAAACCTGGCCACAGCAATGCGATAAAGGGAAAAAGTTCCCAAAACCTGCCCCCCAAAAATATACTATCTCGCTTGTTATATCACTTAGGAAAGCCGTTTTTGTTTTGGTTTATTTCTTTTCACTCATATATTACTTATAAACAGTGAAAAGTTTTCTGCAAACTACTCATGACTTTTTATCAGACAAGTTTGATTTTTTCACTATATTCCTCTTTTAACCCTCCTAAAAAATAGTGTTCTTACGAAAAGTACTACAAATTTGTGTTTGACGGAAAGAACAAACCGCTAGCTAACAAATGACACCAAAATTTTAGTAATCGGATAGAAATTGTGGCCACAGTGAGCAATCAAAGCCAGAGATCTGCCAAGGAAATTGACGTCATTTCAGGGAAATTCATGTGTATGCCTTCCAGACGCCATAAAAATTAACATTTTCATGCAAAGTACAACATATTTACCTTTTACGGAAACTACACAAAGCCAGCTAAAAGATGAGACCAAAATTTTAACGATCAAATAAAAACTGTGGCCACAGTAAGAGATCGAAGCTGGAAATCTGCACGAAAAACGCACGTGGTCTAGAATCTCCTATTTCTATACCTCCTGCACGCTAGATAATTTGCCTAAAATATTTTCCGACCACCAAAATACTAGTTTAGGTTAAGCCTTTAAATTAAAAATTATAAAACCGGAATTCGCACGTTTAAGGGGAGAAAAATCCATTTAAAGTTTTAGGGAGGTGACACGTAAAAATTTGGAAATTTTTTGGCTTTAAACCACTAAAACTGCCCTTAAACTTTACCAAACTGCCACAAATTTATACTTTTTGAAAAGTTCAGACGCTAATCTATCTTTCAGTATCAAAATATTGCAAATCAGTTAGTAAACCTGGCCACAGGAATGCGATAAAGGGAAAAAGTTCCCAAAACCTGCCCCCCAAAAATATACTATCTCGCTTGTTATATCACTTAGGAAAGCCGTTTTTGTTTTGGTTTATTTCTTTTCACTCATATATCACTTATAAACAGTGAAAAGTTTTCTGCAAACTACTCATGACTTTTTATCAGACAAGTTTGATTTTTTCACTATATTCCTCTTTTAACCCTCCTAAAAAATAGTGTTCTTACGAAAAGTACTACAAATTTGTGTTTGACGGAAAGAACAAACCGTTAGCTAAAAAATGACACCAAAATTTTAGTAATCGGATAGAAATTGTGGCCACAGTGAGCAATCAAAGCCAGAGATCTGCCAAGGAAATTGACGTCATTTCAGGGAAATTCATGTGTATGCCTTCCAGACGCCATAAAAATTAACATTTTCATGCAAAGTACAACATATTTACCTTTTACGGAAACTACACAAAGCCAGCTAAAAGATGAGACCAAAATTTTAACGATCAAATAAAAACTGTGGCCACAGTAAGAGATCGAAGCTGGAAATCTGCACGAAAAACGCACGTGGTCTAGAATCTCCTATTTCTATACCTCCTGCACGCTAGATAATTTGCCTAAAATATTTTCCGACCACCAAAATACTAGTTTGGGTTAAGCCTTTAAATTAAAAATTATAAAACCGGAATTCGCACGTTTAAGGGGAGAAAAATCCATTTAAAGTTTTAGGGAGGTGACACGTAAAAATTTGGAAATTTTTTGGCTTTAAACCACTAAAACTGCCCTTAAACTTTACCAAACTGCCACAAATTTATACTTTTTGAAAAGTTCAGACGCTAATCTATCTTTCAATATCAAAATATTGCAAATCAGTTAGTAAACCTGGCCACAGGAATGCGATAAAGGGAAAAAGTTCCCAAAACCTGCCCCCCAAAAATATACTATCTCGCTTGTTATATCACTTAGGAAAGCCGTTTTTGTTTTGGTTTATTTCTTTTCACTCATATATCACTTATAAACAGTGAAAAGTTTTCTGCAAACTACTCATGACTTTTTATCAGACAAGTTTGATTTTTTCACTATATTCCTCTTTTAACCCTCCTAAAAAATAGTGTTCTTACGAAAAGTACTACAAATTTGTGTTTGACGGAAAGAACAAACCGTTAGCTAAAAAATGACACCAAAATTTTAGTAACCGGATAGAAATTGTGGCCACAGTGAGCAATCAAAGCCAGAGATCTGCCAAGGAAATTGACGTCATTTCAGGGAAATTCATGTGTATGCCTTCCAGACGCCATAAAAATTAACATTTTCATGCAAAGTACAACATATTTACCTTTTACGGAAACAACACAAAGCCAGCTAAAAGATGAGACCAAAGTTTTAACGATCAAATAAAAACTGTGGCCACAGTAAGAGATCGAAGCTGGAAATCTGCACGAAAAACGCACGTGGTCTAGAATCTCCTATTTCTATACCTCCTGCACGCTAGATAATTTGCCTAAAATATTTTCCGACCACCAAAATACTAGTTTGGGTTAAGCCTTTAAATTAAAAATTATAAAACCGGAATTCGCACGTTTAAGGGGAGAAAAATGCATTTAAAGTTTTAGGGAGGTGACACGTAAAAATTTGGAAATTTTTTGGCTTTAAACCACTAAAACTGCCCTTAAACTTTACCAAACTGCCACAAATTTATACTTTTTGAAAAGTTCAGACGCTAATCTATCTTTCAGTATCAAAATATTGCAAATCAGTTAGTAAACCTGGCCACAGGAATGCGGTAAAGGGAAAAAGTTCCCAAAACCTGCCCCCCAAAAATATACTATCTCGCTTGTTATATCACTTAGGAAAGCCGTTTTTGTTTTGGTTTATTTCTTTTCACTCATATATCATTTATAAACAGTGAAAAGTTTTCTGCAAACTACTCATGACTTTTTATCAGACAAGTTTGATTTTTTCACTATATTCCTCTTTTAACCCTCCTAAAAAATAGTGTTCTTACGAAAAGTACTACAAATTTGTTTTTGACGGAAAGAACAAACCGTTAGCTAAAAAATGACACCAAAATTTTAGTAATCGGATAGAAATTGTGGCCACAGTGAGCAATCAAAGCCAGAGATCTGCCAAGGAAATTGACGTCATTTCAGGGAAATTCATGTGTATGCGTTCCAGACGCCATAAAAATTAACATTTTCATGCAAAGTACAACATATTTACCTTTTACGGAAACCACACAAAGCCAGCTAAAAGATGAGACCAAAATTTTAACGATCAAATAAAAACTGTGGCCACAGTAAGAGATCGAAGCTGGAAATCTGCACGAAAAACGCGCGTGGTCTAGAATCTCCTATTTCTATACCACCTGCACGCTAGATAATTTGGGTTAAGCCTTTAAATTAAAAATTATAAAACCGGAATTCGCACGTTTAAGGGGAGAAAAATCCATTTAAAGTTTTAGGGAGGTGACACGTAAAAATTTTGAAATTTTTTGGCTTTAAACCACTAAAACTGCCCTTAAACTTTACCAAACTGCCACAAATTTATACTTTTTGAAAAGTTCAGACGCTAATCTATCTTTCAGTATCAAAATATTGCAAATCAGTTAGTAAACCTGGCCACAGGAATGCGATAAAGGGAAAAAGTTCCCAAAACCTGCCCCCCAAAAATATACTATCTCGCTTGTTATATCACTTAGGAAAGCCGTTTTTGTTTTAGTTTATTTCTTTTCACTCATATATCACTTATAAACAGTGAAAAGTTTTCTGCAAACTACTCATGACTTTTTATCAGACAAGTTTGATTTTTTCACTATATTCCTCTTTTAACCCTCCTAAAAAATAGTGTTCTTACGAAAAGTACTACAAATTTGTGTTTGACGGAAAGAACGAACCGTTAGCTAACAAATGACACCAAAATTTTAGTAATCGGATAGAAATTGTGGCCACAGTGAGCAATCAAAGCCAGAGATCTGCCAAGGAAATTGACGTCATTTCAGGGAAATTCATGTGTATGCCTTCCAGACGCCATAAAAATTAACATTTTCATGCAAAGTACAACATATTTACCTTTTACGGAAACTACACAAAGCCAGCTAAAAGATGAGACCAAAATTTTAACGATCAAATAAAAACTGTGGCCACAGTAAGAGATCGAAGCTGGAAATCTGCACGAAAAACGCACGTGGTCTAGAATCTCCTATTTCTATACCTCCTGCACGCTAGATAATTTGCCTAAAATATTTTCCGACCACCAAAATACTAGTTCGGGTTAAGCCTTTAAATTAAAAATTATAAAACCGGAATTCGCACGTTTAAGGGGAGAAAAATCCATTTAAAGTTTTAGGGAGGTGACACGTAAAAATTTGGAAATTTTTTGGCTTTAAACCACTAAAACTGCCCTTAAACTTTACCAAACTGCCACAAATTTATACTTTTTGAAAAGTTCAGACGCTAATCTATCTTTCAGTATCAAAATATTGCAAATCAGTTAGTAAACCTGGCCACAGGAATGCGATAAAGGGAAAAAGTTCCCAAAACCTGCCCCCCAAAAATATACTATCTCGCTTGTTATATCACTTAGGAAAGCCGTTTTTGTTTTGGTTTATTTCTTTTCACTCATATATCACTTATAAACAGTGAAAAGTTTTCTGCAAACTACTCATGACTTTTTATCAGACAAGTTTGATTTTTTCACTATATTCCTCTTTTAACCCTCCTAAAAAATAGTGTTCTTACGAAAAGTACTACAAATTTGTGTTTGACGGAAAGAACAAACCGTTAGCTAAAAAATGACACCAAAATTTTAGTAACCGGATAGAAATTGTGGCCACAGTGAGCAATCAAAGCCAGAGATCTGCCAAGGAAATTGACGTCATTTCAGGGAAATTCATGTGTATGCCTTCCAGACGCCATAAAAATTAACATTTTCATGCAAAGTACAACATATTTACCTTTTACGGAAACAACACAAAGCCAGCTAAAAGATGAGACCAAAATTTTAACGATCAAATAAAAACTGTGGCCACAGTAAGAGATCGAAGCTGGAAATCTGCACGAAAAACGCACGTGGTCTAGAATCTCCTATTTCTATACCTCCTGCACGCTAGATAATTTGCCTAAAATATTTTCCGACCACCAAAATACTAGTTTGGGTTAAGCCTTTAAATTAAAAATTATAAAACCGGAATTCGCACGTTTAAGGGGAGAAAAATGCATTTAAAGTTTTAGGGAGGTGACACGTAAAAATTTGGAAATTTTTTGGCTTTAAACCACTAAAACTGCCCTTAAACTTTACCAAACTGCCACAAATTTATACTTTTTGAAAAGTTCAGACGCTAATCTATCTTTCAGTATCAAAATATTGCAAATCAGTTAGTAAACCTGGCCACAGGAATGCGGTAAAGGGAAAAAGTTCCCAAAACCTGCCAGTAGGTATAGAATGCCGGTTCTAACGCACTTTTTTCATACAAATTTCAAATGTTGTCGAGGGTGTGTGTCTTGGGTGTATGGATGCTTGTATTAGGGTGGTATAGGTAGGTGCCTGGGATACTAAGGTGCTAGTCCGAGGTAGGTGTGGATGTCATGGATGGTTGAGGTGAGGGTGTGTGTCTAGGGTATGTGGATATGTGTATCGGATTAGTGTAGATGTGGGCCTTAGGTATGTGGAAATGTGCATAAGACTGGTATAGGTGGGTGCCTGGGATAGGAAGGTATGAGCCCGAAATAGGTGTGGGTCTCTTGGGTAATTGCCAGGGGAGGGTGTGGATGGTTCCTAGTCTCCCATACAAAGTAAAAAATTGATTCATGTCTAGGATAGTCCCATATTTTCAATCAATAGATTAAAGACCTAGATTTCTCAGCGTGTGTTTACATAGCGTTAATATTTATGTTTGATGTTAATAGGAGCTAGCCTTTGACGCTTTTAGCAGTAGATAATTATACTATCCATGTTTTTTATTCATCTGGAAGGATTTCCCATATATTCGTTGCTTATAGTCTCTGCGTGGTTTCGTTATTCATCTTTGGTGGAAGTGTTTCTCGGGTCTTAAACGCTCCTAGTAGTTGATAGTTTTTTATCCATGGTCGTTTTAATGTATAGTAGATTCATGTATAGGATTGTTAGCTTGAAGTATTAGAGTTGCTGATCAATTAGAGAAGCTCTGTGGATAGGTGGCGCTCTGGGTGGCTGTTCGCTGGTTGTAGGGCTTGAGAATTTCTAGCGTATCTCACTACTGAGAGGCTTCCGGGTCGAACGATTTACTTTTTCACAATAGGCGTACTGAACGTTTTTTATGGTGCGATTGGCTGCGTGGTGACGGCGGGCGTTTGTATAGACGGATGACTGCGATACTGATGGATGATGGACGTGCCCGTCAGCGCGTATTCTAAGCCGTGGGAATTTACTTCATGGACGCTTGGATAAGGAACGCGTTGCAGCGATTGGTGTCTTTGGCTAAGGATAGACGGCCGCGTGTGGAAATGGCCGATTCGCTTGATCATGCTAGCCGTGCCGGAAGTTTTATGACGCGAGTAGTTGTGTGGGATGGAGGGCGCTGCTATAGACGGGTGGCTTTGCATTTTGGATGGGCGACGGGCTTTCCTTTTGACGGGTGTTCTAAGGCGTGAGAATTTGCTTCATGGGCGCTTGGATAGGGAACGCGTTGCAGTGATCGGTGTCTTTGGCTGCGTGTGGAAATGGCCGATTCGCTTGATCATGCTAGCCGTGCCGGAAGTTTTATGACGCGAGTAGTTGTGTGGGATGGAGGGCGCTGCTATAGACGGGTGGCTTTGCATTTTGGATGGGCGACGGGCTTTCCTTTTGACGGGTGTTCTAAGGCGTGAGAATTTGCTTCATGGGTGCTTGCTTAAGATACGTTTTTGCTCCTCGTTTGATGTCTGCGGTTAAAGATGGACGGTATTGTAGATGTGATGCGCGTCGCTTGTTGGAGGAAGTAATTTGAGGTGTACGTTTCAACCAAGGCGGATGTTATGACCCGTAGAAATTTGTCTCGTGAGCGTTTGGTTAAGTTTCCGCGTTGCTCATCAAAGGGTGCCTGTCTTTAAGTATGGACGACCTTGTAGGCAATTTGGAATGATTTGCGTCGCTTGTCAGAGGATCGTGATTGCGGTGTAGATTTGTTCGGCGGCGAGTTCTGTTAAGCATGGAAATTGTCCTCAGGGGATGCGTGGCATGTGCAAGTGATTTTGCTTGTTAAGAGTAGTGTTTCGTACGCATAGACTTCTCTGTTGGCGGGAGTTTTAGGGCATCGAAATCTACAGCGTGGAAGAGAAGTGGCATGGCGTACATTGCATTGCAATATGGTTTTCTTGATGGAGGTGGTTTTTCTTGTTGAGTTGGCCGTGGGAAGCGGGTAACGTGTTGCGCGGCATTGAGACGTGTTTTCATAAACGTCCATTCACAGATGCGCCTGTTCTAGTTTGCTGATTATGATTTACATTGATCGTTTTCAGTTTCGTTTTGCTTGGATACGTCGTTTCTTTGTTTTGTGACTCATTGCTATTGTATATTATTGCTTTTATTGATTCCATGTTAATAGTACTTTAAGAATCGTCTACAATGTATTTTGTTCGGTTAGACTACTATGTTGATTGCTCAAATCTATGGATGCAGTGAAAGAGATAATGCGTTCTTGATATTAAGTATAGTTTTAAATTTCAGTTTGCTTGTAGCAGCATTTTGTTTGTCTGCATCATCATCACTTACGAGTATTTCTTAAAGCAGTTTCTATACTTCATTCTCTGATTGTACTATTATGTAGAAGTATGGCACTATATTCATTCGTTTTTTTCTTTACTATAGGATGCCCATTGGTTTTGTTCAAAAATTCTAATAATTTCTTCCAAGACGAGATGGTGATAATTTTGTTCGTACATCATATGATTTGTCCCTTTTGATAAGTGCTTGGGTCTATTTTTTAGATCACTATGTTGAGATGTATGTTTTGGGTATCTATTCTAAATTTGAGATTATTTATGGATGTTGTATAGGAAAGATATTACGGTTTATGGCTTCTGGAATGCTACTTTTTTATGATGGATGTAGAAATCATCGTGGTGGTCCTAATGAGTAGGAATATAGACGCATTTTCATTGATTAATTTTGGGTACGTACTGAAAGGAAGAACCTAGTATAGAAAAAAGTGAATGCGCTAGGTCATTGACATTAGGGGTTTGTTGGTATTATGGTATTATTCTTTGTTTATGCTCATAATGTATGGGAAAATATTTTTGGTCCTATATGATGGCATGATAGGCATGCACTAGATTGAATAAATTTTTATATTTACTCTGAATTAGGTGCTGTTAATATGGATCTGTATTATTTAGTTTCAGTAGTTTCATGAGTGTCAGTATAATATAGAGTAAAACTGTTATTTTATGCTTGTCTCATATTCTACACAGTATGTATGATTTTTAGACATTTCCAAATTTCTCTAGGTATATTTTCATTTAGAACTTGTTGATGTTTTTTGAGTATGATAATTTTTAATTTGTTATCTCCTTAGGAAAATGATGCTTGAATGGTGCCGTTAAGTTGATACTTTTCGGATGCATATTATCGCTTTTAATGCCTATATGATTGCATGAGAATTTACAAACCTCATACTTTGTGTGCTTGTATTAAGCGTAATGCCACTTCTGCTATATTCATATATGTACATTTTCAATATTTGTGCATTAAGTAAAATACGTATTTACTACATTTTAAATATACTGGATTTATCATCATAGCGATTTGAGGGTATACTCATTAACATATTCAAGTATTATTTTCACATAAGTAAAATATATTCTTGTTGAGTTTTTTCTTATCAGAATTTTTTTCTGCTGGATGCTTGGTTGATTTTTTTTTAGGTTTGAAGAAGATCTAATTAGTTTTCAACATAAAGGGTATGTTTTGGGTTGGCGCACTGCTACTATGGATCACTTAGGCTAATGTTTATGTTAGATAGTTCGGTATAGATAACGATGTGTGGAAGCATATGAGTTTATGGTAGGCTATTTTTAGATCAATCTCATCGTATCTTGTATAGACAAGTAGCATATGTTATAAAGTGTTCTTGATAAGGATGGTCACGAGTCATTGTAGGATGTTAAGATATGATCATTACTTTCAGGAGGTGTTTGTCTGCTGGTAATTTGATGAACAGATGTTTATTTGAGTTGAATGAACTAATGAGGGTTTTTTTTGTCTCTCATTAGATATTTTTGAATGGTAGAATTGAGTGTTTGATACTTGGGAGTTTCGGATATGCTAGGAATGTTTATGTTTTTTTTGGTTTATTGTTTGAGGTATTTGTTTACTTGAGCGGTGTTAGATTAGTTGTTAAAATAAAAAGATTGTGTTTCTTTCTAATAGAAATAATTTATTGAGTAATGCTATTTTTTGTTATATATATAAATAAATTTTCATACAATTTACAGGACATCTAATATATGGGTTGATATATTTATGAATTCTATAGCATATTGAAGGTTTATTCAGCTGCACTATTTCTGCTTTAGGACCATACAAATGTATAGTAAGTCCTCTCACGTCTTTTTTAATGTTTATTATACAATTTATATAGCAATTCAATAACCTCAGCATATAATTGTAGCTTATGTCTCCTTCAATCTAGTGCAAACTGTTGATGTTTGAATTCGAATTTCGTTTTGGTTGCATTTTATGAGAATAGTATGTTCCTTGATGAAATACTGGTGAGGATTTCCCGATACATTCTAATAGCGCTGGCCACCAGTTGGCTCTAATTTTGTTTAGACTATTTATACTACCCGATGCTATGAATTATTACTTTGTCGTATGTATGCGAGACTGCAGGAGTATGTACTGTTTTATTAGTTTCAAAATATTTCTTGTCTCTTGATCGTATGACTGACAAATGCATGTATCAGTGCCTGATGTCGTATTTGAGTTGGACCATTCACATATTTGGTAGTGTATTCCATGTTTATTAGATACTTTCTCGCCCATATTACCATATTCAAGCATATAATTCTCGATTCGTATTCGGTGTTCAGGAAAAATATCACGGTACACTTCCATGAAGTATAGGATAACCATTGTAATAGATCTTATCGCGGTGAAAGTGTATTGACCTCTGTTTTCCTAGTTTTCTTGACGTCGTTTACGTTGGTTTGCAGAATTTTAAAAACCTCATAATAATCCGTAGAATTATATTTAGTCTAGTGATAGAAAAAACGACGTGCTGCCTTTAAGTTAACATACATTCATGTCCTAGTTTGTACAGTGCAGCTAAGATGAGGGTCTGTTTCTCAATATTAAATTTCAGTATTTTATAGACTCAAGAGATTATACATGATTTCAAAGCCTTTCACAATAGTTTGTAGTTTACAAAGTCTCAATTTCCAATTTCCTTATGAATAATTCCTTTAAGTGAAGTAAAACATTGTTTATAGGGTTTTTAGTATTTTATTTCATCACATGGAAAATTAGATCGTTACATAGTACTGGTATTTCATAAAAAAGCCTAGAGTAGTTTATATTTACAAATGATGTTTGAGTTGGAGTGAAGAAGTCGTTGATATCCAGTTTAAGTACGCTTTTTTCTCTGCATCTTGCACAATATTGGTCATAGTATTCCTTCATACAATCGGTAAGCAAATTGTTGTATTGCATGACAATGTTGAAAAAATCCATCAAGATGAAAAGCGTGAAGAGCTCGGGATGTTTAAGTATTAGTCTCTCTCCTCCAATAGGTATGTAGAAGAGTTCAAGAAGTCCAAGCTGATTTGCAGGGAACTCATCTACTCTATCCTTGAGATCAATGAGGTATTGGCGAAGTGAAGTCCATTGACTGTTATCTAACTCCAACTGATTTTGTCCACTGCATCGGAAGATTATTTTCGCTTGAAATGTCAGCGGGTCAAATCCAAGTATTACTTTGCTTTTGTGGAAGCCTTCATCGAGATAGTATGTATAGTTCAGCAAGAGGTTTTTCTCATAGATTCGCTGTTTCTCTCGATTCTTTTTTAGTTTCTTCTCTTTCTTGTTCACTTTTCTGGCTGAAGTAGCCTTATCAGTCTGGCAGGCCTTTTCATGCTTCTGACTGACTGACGAAGTTACTGGATCTGCTCCGTTCATTTTAAATGACTGCTTCTAGTAGTAAAACTAAAGATGTATATTTGTTACACCAGCATATATATTCACTTCTCTGCATTTACAGATGGAGTGGGGGCAAGTTCAATATGTGTTGATAATTCTATTGCATAAGTAAACATGTTTAGCCCTTGAATGCTGTAATGTTGCTTACTCTCATGATTTGAATTCAAAGATAAGAAAGTGCTATGGAGTTGAGATTTGAACCACCAAGCTAACAGGAGTAGGAGTTAGTAACAGGAAATGACACTTTGCTCCGTATTTCCTTTAGAATTTTTAGGAGTACTGCTGGGCTACAATAGATTGCTTCTAGGCTAATTAGCTGTCTTTTTATCTGTTAAACTATCTATTTAGCTGTCACTTTTGCTGATGAGCTGTCTATCTTATGTGTAATGCTGTCTTTTAAGCCGATTCCCTGTCTGTTTAGCTGATAGGCTGTCCTCTTGAGCTGTCTATTTAGCTGTCACTTTTGCTGATGAGCTGTCTATTATATGTATAATGCTGTCTATGCAGCTGTCTATTTAGCTGATGCCCTGTCTGTTTAGTTGTTATGCTGTCTGCTGAGCTAACCGTTTAGCTGATAAACCCGTCTATTTAGCTGGTAAGTGGCCTATGTAGCTTTCTTTTTAGCTGATGCCCTGTCTGCTTAGTTGATATGCTATCTCTTTAGCTGTCTGTATAGCTATCTTTAGTTAATAAGACGAGCGTTTGACCTTACGTGCTATCTGCCATTCGGTAAATTCATTTGATTGTTGGTAATTACCTACCCATAAAAAAATTCTTACTTTCCATACAGTTGCAGTCAGCTTTTTTTACATTTACTTTAAATGTCATATGCTCATCACGATTTACGTTAGGCCTATTGGTTACCAAGACTACATGTTGATCATCTTCCAAGTTATTCGTAGGCATACATGGGTCAGACAAGAATCTTCACGTCTATGTTGCTCTTCTGGTGAACAAATCTTGATTAGGAGCAAGCCAGTGTTATTTGCTCGACAGTTAATTGATCTTATTTCACACTGATGCATTCTTCATAAGAATGAGTCAAGTCACCATTCTTTTTTATCTGCGTCAGTTTTTCTCTTGACCTCTGTCTATCTAATCTATAGGATCCTCTTTCTACAGCAATTCGATTTCAGTTCTTTAGGTTTTCATGTCTTCATAGAATTTGCGGCCTATGGGACCCTTATTGCCCACTATAATTTTCCATTGCATTGAAATTATGTTGCTACACTTATGAACTCATCCAATATGCCCAAAAATCATATGATACCATGGATCAGCCATTTGAATCATTTTGTAAAGCACAAACTTGTTGAATAAATCTCTACTTCATGCAAACTATTGCCAGGGCCTTAACATGAATTAGTTCAGCCTGTTGCTTAGTCGATGTATCAAGGGTTTATAATGGAACTTATTAAGTATATTGAATCATCTTGGCGTTCTCATGTATGATCAACCCTTTTGGATTATCCGGGATATGCTATGACTGGAACGATTTTTTCCCTATCATTGAACAATTGAGTAAAATTTTGATACCTCCAACTGACTAAAATCTGTCATTGATCAATTTTCAGAAGATGTTTGAATGGTTTGGAAGACTTGAGGCTGCATCATTACTCACAACCTGTGAAATGATTAAATATCATGGACAAATGTGTCTACATATGTACATTATAATAGCTATCAAATGTCTATGTATTAGTATCATATGATCGACTGGTCTCTTTATCATGCAAAGAGGGTTATCTACAATCACGGATCAGTTGAGCCGTCTGATACGATCACGAGTTGCCTGTTCGGCAGTTGAACCATGGTCAACTTCACACCAATATGTTTTCTCTTTCGCACCTGCTAACCCAATTGCCTGACGAACTCAAGGTAGCCTTCTCTTTCACACCTACAACTCGAGTTGATTGGTGAGCAGAAGGTGGTGAAGGGCCTTACAGGGCTTCTACCCAGCCTGCCCCGTGGCATGCATGCATGATGATCCTCGCAGAGATGCAGAATAACATTCTACCCAGCCTACCTCATTGCCACGCAGGCATCAATGACCGGTCATCATGCGTTATGACGCGTCATAATGCATGATCATGGGTCATCATGCCTACATGGCAATGGGGTAGGCTAGGTAGAAGGTTATTCTGCATCTCTGCGAGGATCATCATGCATGCATGCCACGGGGTAGGCTGGGTAGAAGCCCTGTAAGGCCCTTCACCACCTTCTGCTCACCAATCAACTCGAGTTGTAGGTGTGAAAGAGAAGGCTACCTTGAGTTCGTCAGGCGATTGGGTTAGTAGGTGCGAAAGAGAAAACATATTGGTGTGAAGTTGACCATGGTTCAACTGCCGAACAGGCAACTCGTGATCGTATCAGACGGCTCAACTGATCGGTGATTGTAGATAACCCTCTTTGCATGATAAAGAGACCAGTCGATCATATGATACTAATACATAGACATTTGATAGCTATTATAATGTACATATGTAGACACATTTGTCCATGATATTTAATCATTTCACAGGTTGTGAGTAATGATGCAGCCTCAAGTCTTCCAAACCATTCAAACATCTTCTGAAAATTGATCAATGACAGATTTTAGTCAGTTGGAGGTATCAAAATTTTACTCAATTGTTCAATGATAGGGAAAAAATCGTTCCAGTCATAGCATATCCCGGATAATCCAAAAGGGTTGATCATACATGAGAACGCCAAGATGATTCAATATACTTAATAAGTTCCATTATAAACCCTTGATACATCGACTAAGCAACAGGCTGAACTAATTCATGTTAAGGCCCTGGCAATAGTTTGCATGAAGTAGAGATTTATTCAACAAGTTTGTGCTTTACAAAATGATTCAAATGGCTGATCCATGGTATCATATGATTTTTGGGCATATTGGATGAGTTCATAAGTGTAGCAACATAATTTCAATGCAATGGAAAATTATAGTGGGCAATAAGGGTCCCATAGGCCGCAAATTCTATGAAGACATGAAAACCTAAAGAACTGAAATCGAATTGCTGTAGAAAGAGGATCCTATAGATTAGATAGACAGAGGTCAAGAGAAAAACTGACGCAGATAAAAAAGAATGGTGACTTGACTCATTCTTATGAAGAATGCATCAGTGTGAAATAAGATCAATTAACTGTCGAGCAAATAACACTGGCTTGCTCCTAATCAAGATTTGTTCACCAGAAGAGCAACATAGACGTGAAGATTCTTGTCTGACCCATGTATGCCTACGAATAACTTGGAAGATGATCAACATGTAGTCTTGGTAACCAATAGGCCTAACGTAAATCGTGATGAGCATATGACATTTAAAGTAAATGTAAAAAAAGCTGACTGCAACTGTATGGAAAGTAAGAATTTTTTTATGGGTAGGTAATTACCAACAATCAAATGAATTTACCGAATGGCAGATAGCACGTAAGGTCAAACGCTCGTCTTATTAACTAAAGATAGCTATACAGACAGCTAAAGAGATAGCATATCAACTAAGCAGACAGGGCATCAGCTAAAAAGAAAGCTACATAGGCCACTTACCAGCTAAATAGACGGGTTTATCAGCTAAACGGTTAGCTCAGCAGACAGCATAACAACTAAACAGACAGGGCATCAGCTAAATAGACAGCTGCATAGACAGCATTATACATATAATAGACAGCTCATCAGCAAAAGTGACAGCTAAATAGACAGCTCAAGAGGACAGCCTATCAGCTAAACAGACAGGGAATCGGCTTAAAAGACAGCATTACACATAAGATAGACAGCTCATCAGCAAAAGTGACAGCTAAATAGATAGTTTAACAGATAAAAAGACAGCTAATTAGCCTAGAAGCAATCTATTGTAGCCCAGCAGTACTCCTAAAAATTCTAAAGGAAATACGGAGCAAAGTGTCATTTCCTGTTACTAACTCCTACTCCTGTTAGCTTGGTGGTTCAAATCTCAACTCCATAGCACTTTCTTATCTTTGAATTCAAATCATGAGAGTAAGCAACATTACAGCATTCAAGGGCTAAACATGTTTACTTATGCAATAGAATTATCAACACATATTGAACTTGCCCCCACTCCATCTGTAAATGCAGAGAAGTGAATATATATGCTGGTGTAACAAATATACATCTTTAGTTTTACTACTAGAAGCAGTCATTTAAAATGAACGGAGCAGATCCAGTAACTTCGTCAGTCAGTCAGAAGCATGAAAAGGCCTGCCAGACTGATAAGGCTACTTCAGCCAGAAAAGTGAACAAGAAAGAGAAGAAACTAAAAAAGAATCGAGAGAAACAGCGAATCTATGAGAAAAACCTCTTGCTGAACTATACATACTATCTCGATGAAGGCTTCCACAAAAGCAAAGTAATACTTGGATTTGACCCGCTGACATTTCAAGCGAAAATAATCTTCCGATGCAGTGGACAAAATCAGTTGGAGTTAGATAACAGTCAATGGACTTCACTTCGCCAATACCTCATTGATCTCAAGGATAGAGTAGATGAGTTCCCTGCAAATCAGCTTGGACTTCTTGAACTCTTCTACATACCTATTGGAGGAGAGAGACTAATACTTAAACATCCCGAGCTCTTCACGCTTTTCATCTTGATGGATTTTTTCAACATTGTCATGCAATACAACAATTTGCTTACCGATTGTATGAAGGAATACTATGACCAATATTGTGCAAGATGCAGAGAAAAAAGCGTACTTAAACTGGATATCAACGACTTCTTCACTCCAACTCAAACATCATTTGTAAATATAAACTACTCTAGGCTTTTTTATGAAATACCAGTACTATGTAACGATCTAATTTTCCATGTGATGAAATAAAATACTAAAAACCCTATAAACAATGTTTTACTTCACTTAAAGGAATTATTCATAAGGAAATTGGAAATTGAGACTTTGTAAACTACAAACTATTGTGAAAGGCTTTGAAATCATGTATAATCTCTTGAGTCTATAAAATACTGAAATTTAATATTGAGAAACAGACCCTCATCTTAGCTGCACTGTACAAACTAGGACATGAATGTATGTTAACTTAAAGGCAGCACGTCGTTTTTTCTATCACTAGACTAAATATAATTCTACGGATTATTATGAGGTTTTTAAAATTCTGCAAACCAACGTAAACGACGTCAAGAAAACTAGGAAAACAGAGGTCAATACACTTTCACCGCGATAAGATCTATTACAATGGTTATCCTATACTTCATGGAAGTGTACCGTGATATTTTTCCTGAACACCGAATACGAATCGAGAATTATATGCTTAAATATGGTAATATGGGCGAGAAAGTATCTAATAAACATGGAATACACTACCAAATATGTGAATGGTCCAACTCAAATACGACATCAGGCACTGATACATGCATTTGTCAGTCATACGATCAAGAGACAAGAAATATTTTGAAACTAATAAAACAGTACATACTCCTGCAGTCTCGCATACATACGACAAAGTAATAATTCATAGCATCGGGTAGTATAAATAGTCTAAACAAAATTAGAGCCAACTGGTGGCCAGCGCTATTAGAATGTATCGGGAAATCCTCACCAGTATTTCATCAAGGAACATACTATTCTCATAAAATGCAACCAAAACGAAATTCGAATTCAAACATCAACAGTTTGCACTAGATTGAAGGAGACATAAGCTACAATTATATGCTGAGGTTATTGAATTGCTATATAAATTGTATAATAAACATTAAAAAAGACGTGAGAGGACTTACTATACATTTGTATGGTCCTAAAGCAGAAATAGTGCAGCTGAATAAACCTTCAATATGCTATAGAATTCATAAATATATCAACCCATATATTAGATGTCCTGTAAATTGTATGAAAATTTATTTATATATATAACAAAAAATAGCATTACTCAATAAATTATTTCTATTAGAAAGAAACACAATCTTTTTATTTTAACAACTAATCTAACACCGCTCAAGTAAACAAATACCTCAAACAATAAACCAAAAAAAACATAAACATTCCTAGCATATCCGAAACTCCCAAGTATCAAACACTCAATTCTACCATTCAAAAATATCTAATGAGAGACAAAAAAAACCCTCATTAGTTCATTCAACTCAAATAAACATCTGTTCATCAAATTACCAGCAGACAAACACCTCCTGAAAGTAATGATCATATCTTAACATCCTACAATGACTCGTGACCATCCTTATCAAGAACACTTTATAACATATGCTACTTGTCTATACAAGATACGATGAGATTGATCTAAAAATAGCCTACCATAAACTCATATGCTTCCACACATCGTTATCTATACCGAACTATCTAACATAAACATTAGCCTAAGTGATCCATAGTAGCAGTGCGCCAACCCAAAACATACCCTTTATGTTGAAAACTAATTAGATCTTCTTCAAACCTAAAAAAAAATCAACCAAGCATCCAGCAGAAAAAAATTCTGATAAGAAAAAACTCAACAAGAATATATTTTACTTATGTGAAAATAATACTTGAATATGTTAATGAGTATACCCTCAAATCGCTATGATGATAAATCCAGTATATTTAAAATGTAGTAAATACGTATTTTACTTAATGCACAAATATTGAAAATGTACATATATGAATATAGCAGAAGTGGCATTACGCTTAATACAAGCACACAAAGTATGAGGTTTGTAAATTCTCATGCAATCATATAGGCATTAAAAGCGATAATATGCATCCGAAAAGTATCAACTTAACGGCACCATTCAAGCATCATTTTCCTAAGGAGATAACAAATTAAAAATTATCATACTCAAAAAACATCAACAAGTTCTAAATGAAAATATACCTAGAGAAATTTGGAAATGTCTAAAAATCATACATACTGTGTAGAATATGAGACAAGCATAAAATAACAGTTTTACTCTATATTATACTGACACTCATGAAACTACTGAAACTAAATAATACAGATCCATATTAACAGCACCTAATTCAGAGTAAATATAAAAATTTATTCAATCTAGTGCATGCCTATCATGCCATCATATAGGACCAAAAATATTTTCCCATACATTATGAGCATAAACAAAGAATAATACCATAATACCAACAAACCCCTAATGTCAATGACCTAGCGCATTCACTTTTTTCTATACTAGGTTCTTCCTTTCAGTACGTACCCAAAATTAATCAATGAAAATGCGTCTATATTCCTACTCATTAGGACCACCACGATGATTTCTACATCCATCATAAAAAAGTAGCATTCCAGAAGCCATAAACCGTAATATCTTTCCTATACAACATCCATAAATAATCTCAAATTTAGAATAGATACCCAAAACATACATCTCAACATAGTGATCTAAAAAATAGACCCAAGCACTTATCAAAAGGGACAAATCATATGATGTACGAACAAAATTATCACCATCTCGTCTTGGAAGAAATTATTAGAATTTTTGAACAAAACCAATGGGCATCCTATAGTAAAGAAAAAAACGAATGAATATAGTGCCATACTTCTACATAATAGTACAATCAGAGAATGAAGTATAGAAACTGCTTTAAGAAATACTCGTAAGTGATGATGATGCAGACAAACAAAATGCTGCTACAAGCAAACTGAAATTTAAAACTATACTTAATATCAAGAACGCATTATCTCTTTCACTGCATCCATAGATTTGAGCAATCAACATAGTAGTCTAACCGAACAAAATACATTGTAGACGATTCTTAAAGTACTATTAACATGGAATCAATAAAAGCAATAATATACAATAGCAATGAGTCACAAAACAAAGAAACGACGTATCCAAGCAAAACGAAACTGAAAACGATCAATGTAAATCATAATCAGCAAACTAGAACAGGCGCATCTGTGAATGGACGTTTATGAAAACACGTCTCAATGCCGCGCAACACGTTACCCGCTTCCCACGGCCAACTCAACAAGAAAAACCACCTCCATCAAGAAAACCATATTGCAATGCAATGTACGCCATGCCACTTCTCTTCCACGCTGTAGATTTCGATGCCCTAAAACTCCCGCCAACAGAGAAGTCTATGCGTACGAAACACTACTCTTAACAAGCAAAATCACTTGCACATGCCACGCATCCCCTGAGGACAATTTCCATGCTTAACAGAACTCGCCGCCGAACAAATCTACACCGCAATCACGATCCTCTGACAAGCGACGCAAATCATTCCAAATTGCCTACAAGGTCGTCCATACTTAAAGACAGGCACCCTTTGATGAGCAACGCGGAAACTTAACCAAACGCTCACGAGACAAATTTCTACGGGTCATAACATCCGCCTTGGTTGAAACGTACACCTCAAATTACTTCCTCCAACAAGCGACGCGCATCACATCTACAATACCGTCCATCTTTAACCGCAGACATCAAACGAGGAGCAAAAACGTATCTTAAGCAAGCACCCATGAAGCAAATTCTCACGCCTTAGAACACCCGTCAAAAGGAAAGCCCGTCGCCCATCCAAAATGCAAAGCCACCCGTCTATAGCAGCGCCCTCCATCCCACACAACTACTCGCGTCATAAAACTTCCGGCACGGCTAGCATGATCAAGCGAATCGGCCATTTCCACACGCAGCCAAAGACACCGATCACTGCAACGCGTTCCCTATCCAAGCGCCCATGAAGCAAATTCTCACGCCTTAGAACACCCGTCAAAAAGAAAGCCCGTCGCCCATCCAAAATGCAAAGCCACCCGTCTATAGCAGCGCCCTCCATCCCACACAACTACTCGCGTCATAAAACTTCCGGCACGGCTAGCATGATCAAGCGAATCGGCCATTTCCACACGCGGCCGTCTATCCTTAGCCAAAGACACCAATCGCTGCAACGCGTTCCTTATCCAAGTGTCCATGAAGTAAATTCCCACGGCTTAGAATACGCGCTGACGGGCACGTCCATCATCCATCAGTATCGCAGTCATCCGTCTATACAAACGCCCGCCGTCACCACGCAGCCAATCGCACCATAAAAAACGTTCAGTACGCCTATTGTGAAAAAGTAAATCGTTCGACCCGGAAGCCTCTCAGTAGTGAGATACGCTAGAAATTCTCAAGCCCTACAACCAGCGAACAGCCACCCAGAGCGCCACCTATCCACAGAGCTTCTCTAATTGATCAGCAACTCTAATACTTCAAGCTAACAATCCTATACATGAATCTACTATACATTAAAACGACCATGGATAAAAAACTATCAACTACTAGGAGCGTTTAAGACCCGAGAAACACTTCCACCAAAGATGAATAACGAAACCACGCAGAGACTATAAGCAACGAATATATGGGAAATCCTTCCAGATGAATAAAAAACATGGATAGTATAATTATCTACTGCTAAAAGCGTCAAAGGCTAGCTCCTATTAACATCAAACATAAATATTAACGCTATGTAAACACACGCTGAGAAATCTAGGTCTTTAATCTATTGATTGAAAATATGGGACTATCCTAGACATGAATCAATTTTTTACTTTGTATGGGAGACTAGGAACCATCCACACCCTCCCCTGGCAATTACCCAAGAGACCCACACCTATTTCGGGCTCATACCTTCCTATCCCAGGCACCCACCTATACCAGTCTTATGCACATTTCCACATACCTAAGGCCCACATCTACACTAATCCGATACACATATCCACATACCCTAGACACACACCCTCACCTCAACCATCCATGACATCCACACCTACCTCGGACTAGCACCTTAGTATCCCAGGCACCTACCTATACCACCCTAATACAAGCATCCATACACCCAAGACACACACCCTCGACAACATTTGAAATTTGTATGAAAAAAGTGCGTTAGAACCGGCATTCTATACCTACTCCTGCCCCCCAAAAATATACTATCTCGCTTGTTATATCACTTAGGAAAGCCGTTTTTGTTTTGGTTTATTTCTTTTCACTCATATATCATTTATAAACAGTGAAAAGTTTTCTGCAAACTACTCATGACTTTTTATCAGACAAGTTTGATTTTTTCACTATATTCCTCTTTTAACCCTCCTAAAAAATAGTGTTCTTACGAAAAGTACTACAAATTTGTGTTTGACGGAAAGAACAAACCGTTAGCTAAAAAATGACACCAAAATTTTAGTAATCGGATAGAAATTGTGGCCACAGTGAGCAATCAAAGCCAGAGATCTGCCAAGGAAATTGACGTCATTTCAGGGAAATTCATGTGTATGCGTTCCAGACGCCATAAAAATTAACATTTTCATGCAAAGTACAACATATTTACCTTTTGCGGAAACTACACAAAGCCAGCTAAAAGATGAGACCAAAATTTTAACGATCAAATAAAAACTGTGGCCACAGTAAGAGATCGAAGCTGGAAATCTGCACGAAAAACGCGCGTGGTCTAGAATCTCCTATTTCTATACCACCTGCACGCTAGATAATTTGGGTTAAGCCTTTAAATTAAAAATTATAAAACCGGAATTCGCACGTTTAAGGGGAGAAAAATCCATTTAAAGTTTTAGGGAGGTGACACGTAAAAATTTTGAAATTTTTTGGCTTTAAACCACTAAAACTGCCCTTAAACTTTACCAAACTGCCACAAATTTATACTTTTTGAAAAGTTCAGACGCTAATCTATCTTTCAGTATCAAAATATTGCAAATCAGTTAGTAAACCTGGCCACAGGAATGCGATAAAGGGAAAAAGTTCCCAAAACCTGCCCCCCAAAAATATACTATCTCGCTTGTTATATCACTTAGGAAAGCCGTTTTTGTTTTAGTTTATTTCTTTTCACTCATATATCACTTATAAACAGTGAAAAGTTTTCTGCAAACTACTCATGACTTTTTATCAGACAAGTTTGATTTTTTCACTATATTCCTCTTTTAACCCTCCTAAAAAATAGTGTTCTTACGAAAAGTACTACAAATTTGTGTTTGACGGAAAGAACGAACCGTTAGCTAACAAATGACACCAAAATTTTAGTAATCGGATAGAAATTGTGGCCACAGTGAGCAATCAAAGCCAGAGATCTGCCAAGGAAATTGACGTCATTTCAGGGAAATTCATGTGTATGCCTTCCAGACGCCATAAAAATTAACATTTTCATGCAAAGTACAACATATTTACCTTTTACGGAAACTACACAAAGCCAGCTAAAAGATGAGACCAAAATTTTAACGATCAAATAAAAACTGTGGCCACAGTAAGAGATCGAAGCTGGAAATCTGCACGAAAAACGCACGTGGTCTAGAATCTCCTATTTCTATACCTCCTGCACGCTAGATAATTTGCCTAAAATATTTTCCGACCACCAAAATACTAGTTTGGGTTAAGCCTTTAAATTAAAAATTATAAAACCGGAATTCGCACGTTTAAGGGGAGAAAAATCCATTTAAAGTTTTAGGGAGGTGACACGTAAAAATTTGGAAATTTTTTGGCTTTAAACCACTAAAACTGCCCTTAAACTTTACCAAACTGCCACAAATTTATACTTTTTGAAAAGTTCAGACGCTAATCTATCTTTCAGTATCAAAATATTGGAAATCAGTTAGTAAACCTGGCCACAGGAATGCGATAAAGGGAAAAAGTTCCCAAAACCTGCCCCCCAAAAATATACTATCTCGCTTGTTATATCACTTAGGAAAGCCGTTTTTGTTTTGGTTTATTTCTTTTCACTCATATATCACTTATAAATAGTGAAAAGTTTTCTGCAAACTACTCATGACTTTTTATCAGACAAGTTTGATTTTTTCACTATATTCCTCTTTTAACCCTCCTAAAAAATAGTGTTCTTACGAAAAGTACTACAAATTTGTGTTTGACGGAAAGAACAAACCGTTAGCTAAAAAATGACACCAAAATTTTAGTAACCGGATAGAAATTGTGGCCACAGTGAGCAATCAAAGCCAGAGATCTGCCAAGGAAATTGACGTCATTTCAGGGAAATTCATGTGTATGCCTTCCAGACGCCATAAAAATTAACATTTTCATGCAAAGTACAACATATTTACCTTTTACGGAAACAACACAAAGCCAGCTAAAAGATGAGACCAAAATTTTAACGATCAAATAAAAACTGTGGCCACAGTAAGAGATCGAAGCTGGAAATCTGCACGAAAAACGCACGTGGTCTAGAATCTCCTATTTCTATACCTCCTGCACGCTAGATAATTTGCCTAAAATATTTTCCGACCACCAAAATACTAGTTTGGGTTAAGCCTTTAAATTAAAAATTATAAAACCGGAATTCGCACGTTTAAGGGGAGAAAAATGCATTTAAAGTTTTAGGGAGGTGACACGTAAAAATTTGGAAATTTTTTGGCTTTAAACCACTAAAACTGCCCTTAAACTTTACCAAACTGCCACAAATTTATACTTTTTGAAAAGTTCAGACGCTAATCTATCTTTCAGTATCAAAATATTGCAAATCAGTTAGTAAACCTGGCCACAGGAATGCGATAAAGGGAAAAAGTTCCCAAAACCTGCCCCCCAAAACTATACTATCTCGCTTGTTATATCACTTAGGAAAGCCGTTTTTGTTTTGGTTTATTTCTTTTCACTCATATATCATTTATAAACAGTGAAAAGTTTTCTGCAAACTACTCATGACTTTTTATCAGACAAGTTTGATTTTTTCACTATATTCCTCTTTAACCCTCCTAAAAAATAGTGTTCTTACGAAAAGTACTACAAATTTGTGTTTGACGGAAAGAACAAACCGTTAGCTAAAAAATGACACCAAAATTTTAGTAATCGGATAGAAATTGTGGCCACAGTGAGCAATCAAAGCCAGAGATCTGCCAAGGAAATTGACGTCATTTCAGGGAAATTCATGTGTATGCGTTCCAGACGCCATAAAAATTAACATTTTCATGCAAAGTACAACATATTTACCTTTTACGGAAACTGCACAAAGCCAGCTAAAAGATGAGACCAAAATTTTAACGATCAAATAAAAACTGTGGCCACAGTAAGAGATCGAAGCTGGAAATCTGCACGAAAAACGCACGTGGTCTAGAATCTCCTATTTCTATACCACCTGCACGCTAGATAATTTGGGTTAAGCCTTTAAATTAAAAATTATAAAACCGGAATTCGCACGTTTAAGGGGAGAAAAATCCATTTAAAGTTTTAGGGAGGTGACACGTAAAAATTTGGAAATTTTTTGGCTTTAAACCACTAAAACTGCCCTTAAACTTTACCAAACTGCCACAAATTTATACTTTTTGAAAAGTTCAGACGCTAATCTATCTTTCAGTATCAAAATATTGCAAATCAGTTAGTAAACCTGGCCACAGGAATGCGATAAAGGGAAAAAGTTCCCAAAACCTGCCCCCCAAAAATATACTATCTCGCTTGTTATATCACTTAGGAAAGCCGTTTTTGTTTTGGTTTATTTCTTTTCACTCATATATCACTTATAAACAGTGAAAAGTTTTCTGCAAACTACTCATGACTTTTTATCAGACAAGTTTGATTTTTTCACTATATTCCTCTTTTAACCCTCCTAAAAAATAGTGTTCTTACGAAAAGTACTACAAATTTGTGTTTGACGGAAAGAACAAACCGTTAGCTAAAAAATGACACCAAAATTTTAGTAATCGGATAGAAATTATGGCCACAGTGAGCAATCAAAGCCAGAGATCTGCCAAGGAAATTGACGTCATTTCAGGGAAATTCATGTGTATGCCTTCCAGACGCAATAAAAATTAACATTTTCATGCAAAGTACAACATATTTACCTTTTACGGAAACTACACAAAGCCAGCTAAAAGATGAGACCAAAATTTTAACGATCAAATAAAAACTGTGGCCACAGTAAGAGATCGAAGCTGGAAATCTGCACGAAAAACGCACGTGGTCTAGAATCTCCTATTTCTATACCTCCTGCACGCTAGATAATTTGCCTAAAATATTTTCCGACCACCAAAATACTAGTTTGGGTTAAGCCTTTAAATTAAAAATTATAAAACCGGAATTCGCACGTTTAAGGGGAGAAAAATCCATTTCAAGTTTTAGGGAGGTGACACGTAAAAATTTGGAAATTTTTTGGCTTTAAACCACTAAAACTGCCCTTAAACTTTACCAAACTGCCACAAATTTATACTTTTTGAAAAGTTCAGACGCTAATCTATCTTTCAGTATCAAAATATTGCAAATCAGTTAGTAAACCTGGCCACAGGAATGCGATAAAGGGAAAAAGTTCCCAAAACCTGCCCCCCAAAAATATACTATCTCGCTTGTTATATCACTTAGGAAAGCCGTTTTTGTTTTGGTTTATTTCTTTTCACTCATATATCACTTATAAACAGTGAAAAGTTTTCTGCAAACTACTCATGACTTTTTATCAGACAAGTTTGATTTTTTCACTATATTCCTGTTTTAACCCTCCTAAAAAATAGTGTTCTTACGAAAAGTACTACAAATTTGTGTTTGGCGGAAAGAACAAACCGTTAGCTAAAAAATGACACCAAAATTTTAGTAATCGGATAGAAATTGTGGCCACAGTGAGCAATCAAAGCCAGAGATCTGCCAAGGAAATTGACGTCATTTCAGGGAAATTCATGTGTATGCCTTCCAGACGCCATAAAAATTAGTATTTTCATGCAAAGTACAACATATTTACCTTTTACGGAAACTACACAAAATTAACATTTTCATGCAAAGTACAAAATATTTACCTTTTACGGAAACTACACAAAGCCAGCTAAAAGATGAGACCAAAATTTTAACGATCAAATAAAAACTGTGGCCACAGTAAGAGATCGAAGCTGGAAATCTGCACGAAAAACGCACGTGGTCTAGAATCTCCTATTTCTATACCACCTGCACGCTAGATAATTTGGGTTAAGCCTTTAAATTAAAAATTATAAAACCGGAATTCGCACGTTTAAGGGGAGAAAAATCCATTTAAAGTTTTAGGGAGGTGACACGTAAAAATTTGGAAATTTTTTGGCTTTAAACCACTAAAACTGCCCTTAAACTTTACCAAACTGCCACAAATTTATACTTTTTGAAAAGTTCAGACGCTAATCTATCTTTCAGTATCAAAATATTGCAAATCAGTTAGTAAACCTGGCCACAGGAATGCGATAAAGGGAAAAAGTTCCCAAAACCTGCCCCCCAAAAATATACTATCTCGCTTGTTATATCACTTAGGAAAGCCGTTTTTATTTTGGTTTATTTCTTTTCACTCATATATCACTTATAAACAGTGAAAAGTTTTCTGCAAACTACTCATGACTTTTTATCAGACAAGTTTGATTTTTTCACTATATTCCTCTTTTAACCCTCCTAAAATATTGTGTTCTTACGAAAAGTACTACAAATTTGTGTTTGACGGAAAGAACAAACCGTTAGCTAAAAAATGACACCAAAATTTTAGTAATCGGATAGAAATTGTGGCCACAGTGAGCAATCAAAGCCAGAGATCTGCCAAGGAAATTGACGTCATTTCAGGGAAATTCATGTGTATGCCTTCCAGACGCCATAAAAATTAACATTTTCATGCAAAGTACAACATATTTACCTTTTACGGAAACTACACAAAGCCAGCTAAAAGATGAGACCAAAATTTTAACGATCAAATAAAAACTGTGGCCACAGTAAGAGATCGAAGCTGGAAATCTGCACGAAAAACGCACGTGGTCTAGAATCTCCTATTTCTATACCTCCTGCACGCTAGATAATTTGCCTAAAATATTTTCCGACCACCAAAATACTAGTTTGGGTTAAGCCTTTAAATTAAAAATTATAAAACCGGAATTCGCACGTTTAAGGGGAGAAAAATCCATTTAAAGTTTTAGGGAGGTGACACGTAAAAATTTGGAAATTTTTTGGCTTTAAACCACTAAAACTGCCCTTAAACTTTACCAAACTGCCACAAATTTATACTTTTTGAAAAGTTCAGACGCTAATCTATCTTTCAGTATCAAAATATTGCAAATCAGTTAGTAAACCTGGCCACAGGAATGCGATAAAGGGAAAAAGTTCCCAAAACCTGCCCCCAAAAATATACCATCTCGCTTGTTATATCACTTAGGAAAGCCGTTTTTGTTTTGGTTTATTTCTTTTCACTCATATATCACTTATAAACAGTGAAAAGTTTTCTGCAAACTACTCATGACTTTTTATCAGACAAGTTTGATTTTTTCACTATATTCCTCTTTTAACCCTCCTAAAAAATAGTGTTCTTACGAAAAGTACTACAAATTTGTGTTTGACGGAAAGAACAACCCGTTAGCTAAAAAATGACACCAAAATTTTAGTAATCGGATAGAAATTGTGGCCACAGTGAGCAATCAAAGCCAGAGATCTGCCAAGGAAATTGACGTCATTTCAGGGAAATTCATGTGTATGCCTTCCAGACGCCATAAAAATTAGTATTTTCATGCAAAGTACAACATATTTACCTTTTACGGAAACTACACAAAGCCAGCTAAAAGATGAGACCAAAATTTTAACGATCAAATAAAAACTGTGGCCACAGTAAGAGATCGAAGCTGGAAATCTGCACGAAAAACGCACGTGGTCTAGAATCTCCTATTTCTATACCTCCTGCACGCTAGATAATTTGCCTAAAATATTTTCCGACCACCAAAATACTAGTTTGGGTTAAGCCTTTAAATTAAAAATTATAAAACCGGAATTCGCACGTTTAAGGGGAGAAAAATGCATTTAAAGTTTTAGGGAGGTGACACGTAAAAATTTGGAAATTTTTTGGCTTTAAACCACTAAAACTGCCCTTAAACTTTACCAAACTGCCACAAATTTATACTTTTTGAAAAGTTCAGACGCTAATCTATCTTTCAGTATCAAAATATTGCAAATCGGCTAGTAAACCTGGCCACAGGAATGCGATAAAGGGAAAAAGTTCCCAAAACCTGCCCCCCAAAAATATACTATCTCGCTTGTTATATCACTTAGGAAAGCCGTTTTTGTTTTGGTTTATTTCTTTTCACTCATATATCACTTATAAACAGTGAAAAGTTTTCTGCAAACTACTCATGACTTTTTATCAGACAAGATTGATTTTTTCACTATATTCCTCTTTTAACCCTCCTAAAAAATAGTGTTCTTACGAAAAGTACTACAAATTTGTGTTTGACGGAAAGAACAAACCGTTAGCTAAAAAATGACACCAAAATTTTAGTAACCGGATAGAAATTGTGGCCACAGTGAGCAATCAAAGCCAGAGATCTGCCAAGGAAATTGACGTCATTTCAGGGAAATTCATGTGTATGCCTTCCAGACGCCATAAAAATTAACATTTTCATGCAAAGTACAACATATTTACCTTTTACGGAAACAACACAAAGCTAGCTAAAAGATGAGACCAAAATTTGAACGATCAAATAAAAACTGTGGCCACAGTAAGAGATCGAAGCTGGAAATCTGCACGAAAAACGCACGTGGTCTAGAATCTCCTATTTCTATACCTCCTGCACGCTAGATAATTTGCCTAAAATATTTTCCGACCACCAAAATACTAGTTCGGGTTAAGCCTTTAAATTGAAAATTATAAAACCGGAATTCGCACGTTTAAGGGGAGAAAAATCCATTTAAAGTTTTAGGGAGGTGACACGTAAAAATTTTGAAATTTTTTGGCTTTAAACCACTAAAACTGCCCTTAAACTTTACCAAACTGCCACAAATTTATACTTTTTGAAAAGTTCAGACGCTAATCTATCTTTCAGTATCAAAATATTGCAAATCAGTTAGTAAACCTGGCCACAGGAATGCGATAAAGGGAAAAAGTTCCCAAAACCTGCCCCCCAAAAATATACTATCTCGCTTGTTATATCACTTAGGAAAGCCGTTTTTGTTTTGGTTTATTCCTTTTCACTCATATATCACTTATAACTAGTGAAAAGTTTTCTGCAAACTACTCATGACTTTTTATCAGACAAGTTTGATTTTTTCACTATATTCCTCTTTTAACCCTCCTAAAAAATAGTGTTCTTACGAAAAGTACTACAAATTTGTGTTTGACGGAAAGAACAAACCGTTAGCTAAAAAATGACACCAAAATTTTAGTAATCGGATAGAAATTGTGGCCACAGTGAGCAATCAAAGCCAGAGATCTGCCAAGGAAATTGACGTCATTTCAGGGAAATTCATGTGTATGCGTTCCAGACGCCATAAAAATTAACATTTTCATGCAAAGTACAACATATTTACCTTTTACGGAAACTACACAAAGCCAGCTAAAAGATGAGACCAAAATTTTAACGATCAAATAAAAACTGTGGCCACAGTAAGAGATCGAAGCTGGAAATCTGCACGAAAAACGCACGTGGTCTAGAATCTCCTATTTCTATACCACCTGCACGCTAGATAATTTGGGTTAAGCCTTTAAATTAAAAATTATAAAACCGGAATTCGCACGTTTAAGGGGAGAAAAATCCATTTAAAGTTTTAGGGAGGTGACACGTAAAAATTTGGAAATTTTTTGGCTTTAAACCACTAAAACTGCCCTTAAACTTTACCAAACTGCCACAAATTTATACTTTTTGAAAAGTTCAGACGCTAATCTATCTTTCAGTATCAAAATATTGCAAATCAGTTAGTAAACCTGGCCACAGGAATGCGATAAAGGGAAAAAGTTCCCAAAACCTGCCCCCCAAAAATATACTATCTCGCTTGTTATATCACTTAGGAAAGCCGTTTTTGTTTTGGTTTATTCCTTTTCACTCATATATCACTTATAAACAGTGAAAAGTTTTCTGCAAACTACTCATGACTTTTTATCAGACAAGTTTGATTTTTTCACTATATTCCTCTTTTAACCCTCCTAAAAAATAGTGTTCTTACGAAAAGTACTACAAATTTGTGTTTGACGGAAAGAACAAACCGTTAGCTAAAAAATGACACCAAAATTTTAGTAATCGGATAGAAATTGTGGCCACAGTGAGCAATCAAAGCCAGAGATCTGCCAAAGAAATTGACGTCATTTCAGGGAAATTCATGTGTATGCTTTCCAGACGCCATAAAAATTAGTATTTTCATGCAAAGTACAACATATTTACCTTTTACGGAAACTACACAAAGCCAGCTAAAAGATGAGACCAAAATTTTAACGATCAAATAAAAACTGTGGCCACAGTAAGAGATCGAAGCTGGAAATCTGCACGAAAAACGCACGTGGTCTAGAATCTCCTATTTCTATACCTCCTGCACGCTAGATAATTTGCCTAAAATATTTTCCGACCACCAAAATACTAGTTTGGGTTAAGCCTTTAAATTAAAAATTATAAAACCGGAATTCGCACGTTTAAGGGGAGAAAAATGCATTTAAAGTTTTAGGGAGGTGACACGTAAAAATTTGGAAATTTTTTGGCTTTAAACCACTAAAACTGCCCTTAAACTTTACCAAACTGCCACAAATTTATACTTTTTGAAAAGTTCAGACGCTAATCTATCTTTCAGTATCAAAATATTGCAAATCGGCTAGTAAACCTGGCCACAGGAATGCGATAAAGGGAAAAAGTTCCCAAAACCTGCCCCCCAAAAATATACTATCTCGCTTGTTATATCACTTAGGAAAGCCGTTTTTGTTTTGGTTTATTTCTTTTCACTCATATATCACTTATAAACAGTGAAAAGTTTTCTGCAAACTACTCATGACTTTTTATCAGACAAGATTGATTTTTTCACTATATTCCTCTTTTAACCCTCCTAAAAAATAGTGTTCTTACGAAAAGTACTACAAATTTGTGTTTGACGGAAAGAACAAACCGTTAGCTAAAAAATGACACCAAAATTTTAGTAACCGGATAGAAATTGTGGCCACAGTGAGCAATCAAAGCCAGAGATCTGCCAAGGAAATTGACGTCATTTCAGGGAAATTCATGTGTATGCCTTCCAGACGCCATAAAAATTAACATTTTCATGCAAAGTACAACATATTTACCTTTTACGGAAACAACACAAAGCTAGCTAAAAGATGAGACCAAAATTTGAACGATCAAATAAAAACTGTGGCCACAGTAAGAGATCGAAGCTGGAAATCTGCACGAAAAACGCACGTGGTCTAGAATCTCCTATTTCTATACCTCCTGCACGCTAGATAATTTGCCTAAAATATTTTCCGACCACCAAAATACTAGTTCGGGTTAAGCCTTTAAATTGAAAATTATAAAACCGGAATTCGCACGTTTAAGGGGAGAAAAATCCATTTAAAGTTTTAGGGAGGTGACACGTAAAAATTTTGAAATTTTTTGGCTTTAAACCACTAAAACTGCCCTTAAACTTTACCAAACTGCCACAAATTTATACTTTTTGAAAAGTTCAGACGCTAATCTATCTTTCAGTATCAAAATATTGCAAATCAGTTAGTAAACCTGGCCACAGGAATGCGATAAAGGGAAAAAGTTCCCAAAACCTGCCCCCCAAAAATATACTATCTCGCTTGTTATATCACTTAGGAAAGCCGTTTTTGTTTTGGTTTATTCCTTTTCACTCATATATCACTTATAACTAGTGAAAAGTTTTCTGCAAACTACTCATGACTTTTTATCAGACAAGTTTGATTTTTTCACTATATTCCTCTTTTAACCCTCCTAAAAAATAGTGTTCTTACGAAAAGTACTACAAATTTGTGTTTGACGGAAAGAACAAACCGTTAGCTAAAAAATGACACCAAAATTTTAGTAATCGGATAGAAATTGTGGCCACAGTGAGCAATCAAAGCCAGAGATCTGCCAAGGAAATTGACGTCATTTCAGGGAAATTCATGTGTATGCGTTCCAGACGCCATAAAAATTAACATTTTCATGCAAAGTACAACATATTTACCTTTTACGGAAACTACACAAAGCCAGCTAAAAGATGAGACCAAAATTTTAACGATCAAATAAAAACTGTGGCCACAGTAAGAGATCGAAGCTGGAAATCTGCACGAAAAACGCACGTGGTCTAGAATCTCCTATTTCTATACCACCTGCACGCTAGATAATTTGGGTTAAGCCTTTAAATTAAAAATTATAAAACCGGAATTCGCACGTTTAAGGGGAGAAAAATCCATTTAAAGTTTTAGGGAGGTGACACGTAAAAATTTGGAAATTTTTTGGCTTTAAACCACTAAAACTGCCCTTAAACTTTACCAAACTGCCACAAATTTATACTTTTTGAAAAGTTCAGACGCTAATCTATCTTTCAGTATCAAAATATTGCAAATCAGTTAGTAAACCTGGCCACAGGAATGCGATAAAGGGAAAAAGTTCCCAAAACCTGCCCCCCAAAAATATACTATCTCGCTTGTTATATCACTTAGGAAAGCCGTTTTTGTTTTGGTTTATTCCTTTTCACTCATATATCACTTATAAACAGTGAAAAGTTTTCTGCAAACTACTCATGACTTTTTATCAGACAAGTTTGATTTTTTCACTATATTCCTCTTTTAACCCTCCTAAAAAATAGTGTTCTTACGAAAAGTACTACAAATTTGTGTTTGACGGAAAGAACAAACCGTTAGCTAAAAAATGACACCAAAATTTTAGTAATCGGATAGAAATTGTGGCCACAGTGAGCAATCAAAGCCAGAGATCTGCCAAAGAAATTGACGTCATTTCAGGGAAATTCATGTGTATGCTTTCCAGACGCCATAAAAATTAGTATTTTCATGCAAAGTACAACATATTTACCTTTTACGGAAACTACACAAAGCCAGCTAAAAGATGAGACCAAAATTTTAACGATCAAATAAAAACTGTGGCCACAGTAAGAGATCGAAGCTGGAAATCTGCACGAAAAACGCACGTGGTCTAGAATCTCCTATTTCTATACCTCCTGCACGCTAGATAATTTGCCTAAAATATTTTCCGACCACCAAAATACTAGTTTGGGTTAAGCCTTTAAATTAAAAATTATAAAACCGGAATTCGCACGTTTAAGGGGAGAAAAATCCATTTAAAGTTTTAGGGAGGTGACACGTAAAAATTTGGAAATTTTTTGGCTTTAAACCACTAAAACTGCCCTTAAACTTTACCAAACTGCCACAAATTTATACTTTTTGAAAAGTTCAGACGCTAATCTATCTTTCAGTATCAAAATATTGCAAATCGGCTAGTAAACCTGGCCACAGGAATGCGATAAAGGGAAAAAGTTCCCAAAACCTGCCCCCCAAAAATATACTATCTCGCTTGTTATATCACTTAGGAAAGCCGTTTTTGTTTTGGTTTATTTCTTTTCACTCATATATCACTTATAAACAGTGAAAAGTTTTCTGCAAACTACTCATGACTTTTTATCAGACAAGTTTGATTTTTTCACTATATTCCTCTTTTAACCCTCCTAAAAAATAGTGTTCTTACGAAAAGTACTACAAATTTGTGTTTGACGGAAAGAACAAACCGTTAGCTAAAAAATGACACCAAAATTTTAGTAACCGGATAGAAATTGTGGCCACAGTGAGCAATCAAAGCCAGAGATCTGCCAAGGAAATTGACGTCATTTCAGGGAAATTCATGTGTATGCCTTCCAGACGCCATAAAAATTAACATTTTCATGCAAAGTACAACATATTTACCTTTTACGGAAACAACACAAAGCTAGCTAAAAGATGAGACCAAAATTTTAACGATCAAATAAAAACTGTGGCCACAGTAAGAGATCGAAGCTGGAAATCTGCACGAAAAACGCACGTGGTCTAGAATCTCCTATTTCTATACCTCCTGCACGCTAGATAATTTGCCTAAAATATTTTCCGACCACCAAAATACTAGTTCGGGTTAAGCCTTTAAATTGAAAATTATAAAACCGGAATTCGCACGTTTAAGGGGAGAAAAATCCATTTAAAGTTTTAGGGAGGTGACACGTAAAAATTTTGAAATTTTTTGGCTTTAAACCACTAACACTGCCCTTAAACTTTACCAAACTGCCACAAATTTATACTTTTTGAAAAGTTCAGACGCTAATCTATCTTTCAGTATCAAAATATTGCAAATCAGTTAGTAAACCTGGCCACAGGAATGCGATAAAGGGAAAAAGTTCCCAAAACCTGCCCCCCAAAAATATACTATCTCGCTTGTTATATCACTTAGGAAAGCCGTTTTTGTTTTGGTTTATTTCTTTTCACTCATATATCACTTATAACTAGTGAAAAGTTTTCTGAAACTACTCATGACTTTTTATCAGACAAGTTTGATTTTTTCACTATATTCCTCTTTTAACCCTCCTAAAAAATAGTGTTCTTACGAAAAGTACTACAAATTTGTGTTTGACGGAAAGAACAAACCGTTAGCTAAAAAATGACACCAAAATTTTAGTAATCGGATAGAAATTGTGGCCACAGTGAGCAATCAAAGCCAGAGATCTGCCAAGGAAATTGACGTCATTTCAGGGAAATTCATGTGTATGCGTTCCAGACGCCATAAAAATTAACATTTTCATGCAAAGTACAACATATTTACCTTTTACGGAAACTACACAAAGCCAGCTAAAAGATGAGACCAAAATTTTAACGATCAAATAAAAACTGTGGCCACAGTAAGAGATCGAAGCTGGAAATCTGCACGAAAAACGCACGTGGTCTAGAATCTCCTATTTCTATACCACCTGCACGCTAGATAATTTGGGTTAAGCCTTTAAATTAAAAATTATAAAACCGGAATTCGCACGTTAAGGGGAGAAAAATCCATTTAAAGTTTTAGGGAGGTGACACGTAAAAATTTGGAAATTTTTTGGCTTTAAACCACTAAAACTGCCCTTAAACTTTACCAAACTGCCACAAATTTATACTTTTTGAAAAGTTCAGACGCTAATCTATCTTTCAGTATCAAAATATTGCAAATCAGTTAGTAAACCTGGCCACAGGAATGCGATAAAGGGAAAAAGTTCCCAAAACCTGCCCCCCAAAAATATACTATCTCGCTTGTTATATCACTTAGGAAAGCCGTTTTTGTTTTGGTTTATTCCTTTTCACTCATATATCACTTATAAACAGTGAAAAGTTTTCTGCAAACTACTCATGACTTTTTATCAGACAAGTTTGATTTTTTCACTATATTCCTCTTTTAACCCTCCTAAAAAATAGTGTTCTTACGAAAAGTACTACAAATTTGTGTTTGACGGAAAGAACAAACCGTTAGCTAAAAAATGACACCAAAATTTTAGTAATCGGATAGAAATTGTGGCCACAGTGAGCAATCAAAGCCAGAGATCTGCCAAAGAAATTGACGTCATTTCAGGGAAATTCATGTGTATGCTTTCCAGACGCCATAAAAATTAGTATTTTCATGCAAAGTACAACATATTTACCTTTTACGGAAACTACACAAAGCCAGCTAAAAGATGAGACCAAAATTTTAACGATCAAATAAAAACTGTGGCCACAGTAAGAGATCGAAGCTGGAAATCTGCACGAAAAACGCACGTGGTCTAGAATCTCCTATTTCTATACCTCCTGCACGCTAGATAATTTGCCTAAAATATTTTCCGACCACCAAAATACTAGTTTGGGTTAAGCCTTTAAATTAAAAATTATAAAACCGGAATTCGCACGTTTAAGGGGAGAAAAATCCATTTAAAGTTTTAGGGAGGTGACACGTAAAAATTTGGAAATTTTTTGGCTTTAAACCACTAAAACTGCCCTTAAACTTTACCAAACTGCCACAAATTTATACTTTTTGAAAAGTTCAGACGCTAATCTATCTTTCAGTATCAAAATATTGCAAATCGGCTAGTAAACCTGGCCACAGGAATGCGATAAAGGGAAAAAGTTCCCAAAACCTGCCCCCCAAAAATATACTATCTCGCTTGTTATATCACTTAGGAAAGCCGTTTTTGTTTTGGTTTATTTCTTTTCACTCATATATCACTTATAAACAGTGAAAAGTTTTCTGCAAACTACTCATGACTTTTTATCAGACAAGTTTGATTTTTTCACTATATTCCTCTTTTAACCCTCCTAAAAAATAGTGTTCTTACGAAAAGTACTACAAATTTGTGTTTGACGGAAAGAACAAACCGTTAGCTAAAAAATGACACCAAAATTTTAGTAACCGGATAGAAATTGTGGCCACAGTGAGCAATCAAAGCCAGAGATCTGCCAAGGAAATTGACGTCATTTCAGGGAAATTCATGTGTATGCCTTCCAGACGCCATAAAAATTAACATTTTCATGCAAAGTACAACATATTTACCTTTTACGGAAACAACACAAAGCTAGCTAAAAGATGAGACCAAAATTTTAACGATCAAATAAAAACTGTGGCCACAGTAAGAGATCGAAGCTGGAAATCTGCACGAAAAACGCACGTGGTCTAGAATCTCCTATTTCTATACCTCCTGCACGCTAGATAATTTGCCTAAAATATTTTCCGACCACCAAAATACTAGTTCGGGTTAAGCCTTTAAATTGAAAATTATAAAACCGGAATTCGCACGTTTAAGGGGAGAAAAATCCATTTAAAGTTTTAGGGAGGTGACACGTAAAAATTTTGAAATTTTTTGGCTTTAAACCACTAACACTGCCCTTAAACTTTACCAAACTGCCACAAATTTATACTTTTTGAAAAGTTCAGACGCTAATCTATCTTTCAGTATCAAAATATTGCAAATCAGTTAGTAAACCTGGCCACAGGAATGCGATAAAGGGAAAAAGTTCCCAAAACCTGCCCCCCAAAAATATACTATCTCGCTTGTTATATCACTTAGGAAAGCCGTTTTTGTTTTGGTTTATTTCTTTTCACTCATATATCACTTATAACTAGTGAAAAGTTTTCTGCAAACTACTCATGACTTTTTATCAGACAAGTTTGATTTTTTCACTATATTCCTCTTTTAACCCTCCTAAAAAATAGTGTTCTTACGAAAAGTACTACAAATTTGTGTTTGACGGAAAGAACAAACCGTTAGCTAAAAAATGACACCAAAATTTTAGTAATCGGATAGAAATTGTGGCCACAGTGAGCAATCAAAGCCAGAGATCTGCCAAGGAAATTGACGTCATTTCAGGGAAATTCATGTGTATGCGTTCCAGACGCCATAAAAATTAACATTTTCATGCAAAGTACAACATATTTACCTTTTACGGAAACTACACAAAGCCAGCTAAAAGATGAGACCAAAATTTTAACGATCAAATAAAAACTGTGGCCACAGTAAGAGATCGAAGCTGGAAATCTGCACGAAAAACGCACGTGGTCTAGAATCTCCTATTTCTATACCACCTGCACGCTAGATAATTTGGGTTAAGCCTTTAAATTAAAAATTATAAAACCGGAATTCGCACGTTAAGGGGAGAAAAATCCATTTAAAGTTTTAGGGAGGTGACACGTAAAAATTTGGAAATTTTTTGGCTTTAAACCACTAAAACTGCCCTTAAACTTTACCAAACTGCCACAAATTTATACTTTTTGAAAAGTTCAGACGCTAATCTATCTTTCAGTATCAAAATATTGCAAATCAGTTAGTAAACCTGGCCACAGGAATGCGATAAAGGGAAAAAGTTCCCAAAACCTGCCCCCCAAAAATATACTATCTCGCTTGTTATATCACTTAGGAAAGCCGTTTTTGTTTTGGTTTATTCCTTTTCACTCATTTATCACTTATAAACAGTGAAAAGTTTTCTGCAAACTACTCATGACTTTTTATCAGACAAGTTTGATTTTTTCACTATATTCCTCTTTTAACCCTCCTAAAAAATAGTGTTCTTACGAAAAGTACTACAAATTTGTGTTTGACGGAAAGAACAAACCGTTAGCTAAAAAATGACACCAAAATTTTAGTAATCGGATAGAAATTGTGGCCACAGTGAGCAATCAAAGCCAGAGATCTGCCAAAGAAATTGACGTCATTTCAGGGAAATTCATGTGTATGCTTTCCAGACGCCATAAAAATTAGTATTTTCATGCAAAGTACAACATATTTACCTTTTACGGAAACTACACAAAGCCAGCTAAAAGATGAGACCAAAATTTTAACGATCAAATAAAAACTGTGGCCACAGTAAGAGATCGAAGCTGGAAATCTGCACGAAAAACGCACGTGGTCTAGAATCTCCTATTTCTATACCTCCTGCACGCTAGATAATTTGCCTAAAATATTTTCCGACCACCAAAATACTAGTTTGGGTTAAGCCTTTAAATTAAAAATTATAAAACCGGAATTCGCACGTTTAAGGGGAGAAAAATCCATTTAAAGTTTTAGGGAGGTGACACGTAAAAATTTGGAAATTTTTTGGCTTTAAACCACTAAAACTGCCCTTAAACTTTACCAAACTGCCACAAATTTATACTTTTTGAAAAGTTCAGACGCTAATCTATCTTTCAGTATCAAAATATTGCAAATCGGCTAGTAAACCTGGCCACAGGAATGCGATAAAGGGAAAAAGTTCCCAAAACCTGCCCCCCAAAAATATACTATCTCGCTTGTTATATCACTTAGGAAAGCCGTTTTTGTTTTGGTTTGTTTCTTTTCACTCATATATCACTTATAAACAGTGAAAAGTTTTCTGCAAACTACTCATGACTTTTTATCAGACAAGTTTGATTTTTTCACTATATTCCTCTTTTAACCCTCCTAAAAAATAGTGTTCTTACGAAAAGTACTACAAATTTGTGTTTGACGGAAAGAACAAACCGTTAGCTAAAAAATGACACCAAAATTTTAGTAATCGGATAGAAATTGTGGCCACAGTGAGCAATCAAAGCCAGAGATCTGCCAAAGAAATTGACGTCATTTCAGGGAAATTCATGTGTATGCCTTCCAGACGCCATAAAAATTAGTATTTTCATGCAAAGTACAACATATTTACCTTTTACGGAAACTACACAAAGCCAGCTAAAAGATGAGACCAAAATTTTAACGATCAAATAAAAACTGTGGCCACAGTAAGAGATCGAAGCTGGAAATCTGCACGAAAAACGCACGTGGTCTAGAATCTCCTATTTCTATACCTCCTGCACGCTAGATAATTTGCCTAAAATATTTTCCGACCACCAAAATACTAGTTTGGGTTAAGCCTTTAAATTAAAAATTATAAAACCGGAATTCGCACGTTTAAGGGGAGAAAAATCCATTTAAAGTTTTAGGGAGGTGACACGTAAAAATTTGGAAATTTTTTGGCTTTAAACCACTAAAACTGCCCTTAAACTTTACCAAACTGCCACAAATTTATACTTTTTGAAAAGTTCAGACGCTAATCTATCTTTCAGTATCAAAATATTGCAAATCAGTTAGTAAACCTGGCCACAGGAATGCGATAAAGGGAAAAAGTTCCCAAAACCTGCCCCCCAAAAATATACTATCTCGCTTGTTATATCACTTAGGAAAGCCGTTTTTGTTTTGGTTTATTTCTTTTCACTCATATATCACTTATAAACAGTGAAAAGTTTTCTGCAAACTACTCATGACTTTTTATCAGACAAGTTTGATTTTTTCACTATATTCCTCTTTTAACCCTCCTAAAAAATAGTGTTCTTACGAAAAGTACTACAAATTTGTGTTTGACGGAAAGAACAAACCGTTAGCTAAAAAATGACACCAAAATTTTAGTAATCGGATAGAAATTGTGGCCACAGTGAGCAATCAAAGCCAGAGATCTGCCAAGGAAATTGACGTCATTTCAGGGAAATTCATGTGTATGCTTTCCAGACGCCATAAAAATTAGTATTTTCATGCAAAGTACAACATATTTACCTTTTACGGAAACTACACAAAGCCAGCTAAAAGATGAGACCAAAATTTTAACGATCAAATAAAAACTGTGGCCACAGTAAGAGATCGAAGCTGGAAATCTGCACGAAAAACGCACGTGGTCTAGAATCTCCTATTTCTATACCTCCTGCACGCTAGATAATTTGCCTAAAATATTTTCCGACCACCAAAATACTAGTTTGGGTTAAGCCTTTAAATTAAAAATTATAAAACCGGAATTCGCACGTTTAAGGGGAGAAAAATCCATTTAAAGTTTTAGGGAGGTGACACGTAAAAATTTGGAAATTTTTTGGCTTTAAACCACTAAAACTGCCCTTAAACTTTACCAAACTGCCACAAATTTATACTTTTTGAAAAGTTCAGACGCTAATCTATCTTTCAGTATCAAAATATTGCAAATCGGCTAGTAAACCTGGCCACAGGAATGCGATAAAGGGAAAAAGTTCCCAAAACCTGCCCCCCAAAAATATACTATCTCGCTTGTTATATCACTTAGGAAAGCCGTTTTTGTTTTGGTTTATTTCTTTTCACTCATATATCACTTATAAACAGTGAAAAGTTTTCTGCAAACTACTCATGACTTTTTATCAGACAAGTTTGATTTTTTCACTATATTCCTCTTTTAACCCTCCTAAAAAATAGTGTTCTTACGAAAAGTACTACAAATTTGTGTTTGACGGAAAGAACAAACCGTTAGCTAAAAAATGACACCAAAATTTTAGTAATCGGATAGAAATTGTGGCCACAGTGAGCAATCAAAGCCAGAGATCTGCCAAGGAAATTGACGTCATTTCAGGGAAATTCATGTGTATGCGTTCCAGACGCCATAAAAATTAACATTTTCATGCAAAGTACAACATATTTACCTTTTACGGAAACTACACAAAGCCAGCTAAAAGATGAGACCAAAATTTTAACGATCAAATAAAAACTGTGGCCACAGTAAGAGATCGAAGCTGGAAATCTGCACGAAAAACGCACGTGGTCTAGAATCTCCTATTTCTATACCACCTGCACGCTAGATAATTTGGGTTAAGCCTTTAAATTAAAAATTATAAAACCGGAATTCGCACGTTTAAGGGGAGAAAAATCCATTTAAAGTTTTAGGGAGGTGACACGTAAAAATTTGGAAATTTTTTGGCTTTAAACCACTAAAACTGCCCTTAAACTTTACCAAACTGCCACAAATTTATACTTTTTGAAAAGTTCAGACGCTAATCTATCTTTCAGTATCAAAATATTGCAAATCAGTTAGTAAACCTGGCCACAGGAATGCGATAAAGGGAAAAAGTTCCCAAAACCTGCCCCCCAAAAATATACTATCTCGCTTGTTATATCACTTAGGAAAGCCGTTTTTGTTTTGGTTTATTTCTTTTCACTCATATATCACTTATAAACAGTGAAAAGTTTTCTGCAAACTACTCATGACTTTTTATCAGACAAGTTTGATTTTTTCACTATATTCCTCTTTTAACCCTCCTAACAAATAGTGTTCTTACGAAAAGTACTACAAATTTGTGTTTGACGGAAAGAACAAACCGTTAGCTAAAAAATGACACCAAAATTTTAGTAATCGGATAGAAATTGTGGCCACAGTGAGCAATCAAAGCCAGAGATCTGCCAAGGAAATTGACGTCATTTCAGGGAAATTCATGTGTATGCCTTCCAGACGCCATAAAAATTAACATTTTCATGCAAAGTACAACATATTTACCTTTTACGGAAACTACACAAAGCCAGCTAAAAGATGAGACCAAAATTTTAACGATCAAATAAAAACTGTGGCCACAGTAAGAGATCGAAGCTGGAAATCTGCACGAAAAACGCACGTGGTCTAGAATCTCCTATTTCTATACCTCCTGCACGCTAGATAATTTGCCTAAAATATTTTCCGACCACCAAAATACTAGTTTGGGTTAAGCCTTTAAATTAAAAATTATAAAACCGGAATTCGCACGTTTAAGGGGAGAAAAATCCATTTAAAGTTTTAGGGAGGTGACACGTAAAAATTTGGAAATTTTTTGGCTTTAAACCACTAAAACTGCCCTTAAACTTTACCAAACTGCCACAAATTTATACTTTTTGAAAAGTTCAGACGCTAATCTATCTTTCAGTATCAAAATATTGCAAATCAGTTAGTAAGCCTGGCCACAGGAATGCGATAAAGGGAAAAAGTTCCCAAAACCTGCCCCCCAAAAATATACTATCTCGCTTGTTCTATCACTTAGGAAAGCCGTTTTTGTTTTGGTTTATTTCTTTTCACTCATATATCACTTATAAACAGTGAAAAGTTTTCTGCAAACTACTCATGACTTTTTATCAGACAAGTTTGATTTTTTCACTATATTCCTCTTTTAACCCTCCTAAAAAATAGTGTTCTTACGAAAAGTACTACAAATTTGTGTTTGACGGAAAGAACAAACCGTTAGCTAAAAAATGACACCAAAATTTTAGTAATCGGATAGAAATTGTGGCCACAGTGAGCAATCAAAGCCAGAGATCTGCCAAGGAAATTGACGTCATTTCAGGGAAATTCATGTGTATGCCTTCCAGACGCCATAAAAATTAGTATTTTCATGCAAAGTACAACATATTTACCTTTTACGGAAACTACACAAAGCCAGCTAAAAGATGAGACCAAAATTTTAACGATCAAATAAAAACTGTGGCCACAGTAAGAGATCGAAGCTGGAAATCTGCACGAAAAACGCACGTGGTCTAGAATCTCCTATTTCTATACCTCCTGCACGCTAGATAATTTGCCTAAAATATTTTCCGACCACCAAAATACTAGCTTCGGTTAAGCCTTTAAATTAAAAATTATAAAACCGGAATTCGCACGTTTAAGGGGAGAAAAATCCATTTAAAGTTTTAGGGAGGTGACACGTAAAAATTTGGAAATTTTTTGGCTTTAAACCACTAAAACTGCCCTTAAACTTTACCAAACTGCCACAAATTTATACTTTTTGAAAAGTTCAGACGCTAATCTATCTTTCAGTATCAAAATATTGCAAATCGGCTAGTAAACCTGGCCACAAGAATGCGATAAAGGGAAAAAGTTCCCAAAACCTGCCTCCCAAAAATATACTATCTCGCTTGTTATATCACTTAGGAAAGCCGTTTTTGTTTTGGTTTATTTCTTTTCACTCATATATCACTTATAAACAGTGAAAAGTTTTCTGCAAACTACTCATGACTTTTTATCAGACAAGTTTGATTTTTTCACTATATTCCTCTTTTAACCCTCCTAAAAAATAGTGTTCTTACGAAAAGTACTACAAATTTGTGTTTGACGGAAAGAACAAACCGTTAGCTAAAAAATGACACCAAAATTTTAGTAACCGGATAGAAATTGTGGCCACAGTGAGCAATCAAAGCCAGAGATCTGCCAAGGAAATTGACGTCATTTCAGGGAAATTCATGTGTATGCCTTCCAGACGCCATAAAAATTAACATTTTCATGCAAAGTACAACATATTTACCTTTTACGGAAACAACACAAAGCTAGCTAAAAGATGAGACCAAAATTTTAACGATCAAATAAAAACTGTGGCCACAGTAAGAGATCGAAGCTGGAAATCTGCACGAAAAACGCACGTGGTCTAGAATCTCCTATTTCTATACCTCCTGCACGCTAGATAATTTGCCTAAAATATTTTCCGACCACCAAAATACTAGTTTGGGTTAAGCCTTTAAATTAAAAATTATAAAACCGGAATTCGCACGTTTAAGGGGAGAAAAATCCATTTAAAGTTTTAGGGAGGTGACACGTAAAAATTTGGAAATTTTTTGGCTTTAAACCACTAAAACTGCCCTTAAACTTTACCAAACTGCCACAAATTTATACTTTTTGAAAAGTTCAGACGCTAATCTATCTTTCAGTATCAAAATATTGCAAATCAGTTAGTAAGCCTGGCCACAGGAATGCGATAAAGGGAAAAAGTTCCCAAAACCTGCCCCCCAAAAATATACTATCTCGCTTGTTATATCACTTAGGAAAGCCGTTTTTGTTTTGGTTTATTTCTTTTCACTCATATATCACTTATAAACAGTGAAAAGTTTTCTGCAAACTACTCATGACTTTTTATCAGACAAGTTTGATTTTTTCACTATATTCCTCTTTTAACCCTCCTAAAAAATAGTGTTCTTACGAAAAGTACTACAAATTTGTGTTTGACGGAAAGAACAAACCGTTAGCTAAAAAATGACACCAACATTTTAGTAATCGGATAGAAATTGTGGCCACAGTGAGCAATCAAAGCCAGAGATCTGCCAAGGAAATTGACGTCATTTCAGGGAAATTCATGTGTATGCCTTCCAGACGCCATAAAAATTAGTATTTTCATGCAAAGTACAACATATTTACCTTTTACGGAAACTACACAAAGCCAGCTAAAAGATGAGACCAAAATTTTAACGATCAAATAAAAACTGTGGCCACAGTAAGAGATCGAAGCTGGAAATCTGCACGAAAAACGCACGTGGTCTAGAATCTCCTATTTCTATACCTCCTGCACGCTAGATAATTTGCCTAAAATATTTTCCGACCACCAAAATACTAGTTTCGGTTAAGCCTTTAAATTAAAAATTATAAAACCGGAATTCGCACGTTTAAGGGGAGAAAAATCCATTTAAAGTTTTAGGGAGGTGACACGTAAAAATTTGGAATTTTTTTGGCTTTAAACCACTAAAACTGCCCTTAAACTTTACCAAACTGCCACAAATTTATACTTTTTGAAAAGTTCAGACGCTAATCTATCTTTCAGTATCAAAATATTGCAAATCGGCTAGTAAACCTGGCCACAGGAATGCGATAAAGGGAAAAAGTTCCCAAAACCTGCCCCCCAAAAATATACTATCTCGCTTGTTATATCACTTAGGAAAGCCGTTTTTGTTTTGGTTTATTTCTTTTCACTCATATATCACTTATAAACAGTGAAAAGTTTTCTGCAAACTACTCATGACTTTTTATCAGACAAGTTTGATTTTTTCACTATATTCCTCTTTTAACCCTCCTAAAAAATAGTGTTCTTAGGAAAAGTACTACAAATTTGTGTTTGACGGAAAGAACAAACCGTTAGCTAAAAAATGACACCAAAATTTTAGTAACCGGATAGAAATTGTGGCCACAGTGAGCAATCAAAGCCAGAGATCTGCCAAGGAAATTGACGTCATTTCAGGGAAATTCATGTGTATGCCTTCCAGACGGCATAAAAATTAACATTTTCATGCAAAGTACAACATATTTACCTTTTACGGAAACAACACAAAGCTAGCTAAAAGATGAGACCAAAATTTTAACGATCAAATAAAAACTGTGGCCACAGTAAGAGATCGAAGCTGGAAATCTGCACGAAAAACGCACGTGGTCTAGAATCTCCTATTTCTATACCTCCTGCACGCTAGATAATTTGCCTAAAATATTTTCCGACCACCAAAATACTAGTTCGGGTTAAGCCTTTAAATTAAAAATTATAAAACCGGAATTCGCACGTTTAAGGGGAGAAAAATCCATTTAAAGTTTTAGGGAGGTGACACGTAAAAATTTGGAAATTTTTTGGCTTTAAACCACTAAAACTGCCCTTAAACTTTACCAAACTGCCACAAATTTATACTTTTTGAAAAGTTCAGACGCTAATCTATCTTTCAGTATCAAAATATTGCAAATCGGCTAGTAAACCTGGCCACAGGAATGCGATAAAGGGAAAAAGTTCCCAAAACCTGCCCCCCAAAAATATACTATCTCGCTTGTTATATCACTTAGGAAAGCCGTTTTTGTTTTGGTTTATTTCTTTTCACTCATATATCACTTATAAACAGTGAAAAGTTTTCTGCAAACTACTCATGACTTTTTATCAGACAAGTTTGATTTTTTCACTATATTCCTCTTTTAACCCTCCTAAAAAATAGTGTTCTTAGGAAAAGTACTACAAATTTGTGTTTGGCAGAAAGAACAAACCGTTAGCTAAAAAATGACACCAACATTTTAGTAACCGGATAGAAATTGTGGCCACAGTGAGCAATCAAAGCCAGAGATCTGCCAAGGAAATTGACGTCATTTCAGGGAAATTCATGTGTATGCCTTCCAGACGCCATAAAAATTAACATTTTCATGCAAAGTACAACATATTTACCTTTTACGGAAACAACACAAAGCTAGCTAAAAGATGAGACCAAAATTTTAACGATCAAATAAAAACTGTGGCCACAGTAAGAGATCGAAGCTGGAAATCTGCACGAAAAACGCACGTGGTCTAGAATCTCCTATTTCTATACCTCCTGCACGCTAGATAATTTGCCTAAAATATTTTCCGACCACCAAAATACTAGTTTGGGTTAAGCCTTTAAATTAAAAATTATAAAACCGGAATTCGCACGTTTAAGGGGAGAAAAATCCATTTAAAGTTTTAGGGAGGTGACACGTAAAAATTTGGAAATTTTTTGGCTTTAAACCACTAAAACTGCCCTTAAACTTTACCAAACTGCCACAAATTTATACTTTTTGAAAGGTTCAGACGCTAATCTATCTTTCAGTATCAAAATATTGCAAATCAGTTAGTAAACCTGGCCACAGGAATGCGATAAAGGGAAAAAGTTCCCAAAACCTGCCCCCCAAAAATATACTATCTCGCTTGTTATATCACTTAGGAAAGCCGTTTTTGTTTTGGTTTATTTCTTTTCACTCATATATCACTTATAAACAGTGAAAAGTTTTCTGCAAACTACTCATGACTTTTTATCAGACAAGTTTGATTTTTTCACTATATTCCTCTTTTAACCCTCCTAAAAAATAGTGTTCTTACGAAAAGCACTACAAATTTGTATTTGACGGAAAGAACAAACCGTTAGCTAAAAAATGACACCAAAATTTTAGTAATCGGATAGAAATTGTGGCCACAGTGAGCAATCAAAGCCAGAGATCTGCCAAGGAAATTGACGTCATTTCAGGGAAATTCATGTGTATGCGTTCCAGACGCCATAAAAATTAACATTTTCATGCAAAGTACAACATATTTACCTTTTACGGAAACTACACAAAGCCAGCTAAAAGATGAGACCAAAATTTTAACGATCAAATAAAAACTGTGGCCACAGTAAGAGATCGAAGCTGGAAATCTGCACGAAAAACGCACGTGGTCTAGAATCTCCTATTTCTATACCTCCTGCACGCTAGATAATTTGCCTAAAATATTTTCCGACCACCAAAATACTAGTTTGGGTTAAGCCTTTAAATTAAAAATTATAAAACCGGAATTCGCACGTTTAAGGGGAGAAAAATCCATTTAAAGTTTTAGGGAGGTGACACGTAAAAATTTGGAAATTTTTTGGCTTTAAACCACTAAAACTGCCCTTAAACTTTACCAAACTGCCACAAATTTATACTTTTTGAAAAGTTCAGACGCTAATCTATCTTTCAGTATCAAAATATTGCAAATCAGTTAGTAAACCTGGCCACAGGAATGCGATAAAGGGAAAAAGTTCCCAAAACCTGCCCCCCAAAAATATACTATCTCGCTTGTTATATCACTTAGGAAAGCCGTTTTTATTTTGGTTTATTTCTTTTCACTCATCTATCACTTATAAACAGTGAAAAGTTTTCTGCAAACTACTCATGACTTTTTATCAGACAAGTTTGATTTTTTCACTATATTCCTCTTTTAACCCTCCTAAAAAATAGTGTTCTTACGAAAAGTACTACAAATTTGTGTTTGACGGAAAGAACAAACCGTTAGCTAAAAAATGACACCAAAATTTTAGTAATCGGATAGAAATTGTGGCCACAGTGAGCAATCAAAGCCAGAGATCTGCCAAGGAAATTGACGTCATTTCAGGGAAATTCATGTGTATGCCTTCCAGACGCCATAAAAATTAGTATTTTCATGCAAAGTACAACATATTTACCTTTTACGGAAACTACACAAAGCCAGCTAAAAGATGAGACCAAAATTTTAACGATCAAATAAAAACTGTGGCCACAGTAAGAGATCGAAGCTGGAAATCTGCACGAAAAACGCACGTGGTCTAGAATCTCCTATTTCTATACCTCCTGCACGCTAGATAATTTGCCTAAAATATTTTCCGACCACCAAAATACTAGTTCGGGTTAAGCTTTAAATTGAAAATTATAAAACCGGAATTCGCACGTTTAAGGGGAGAAAAATCCATTTAAAGTTTTAGGGAGGTGACACGTAAAAATTTGGAAATTTTTTGGCTTTAAACCACTAAAACTGCCCTTAAACTTTACCAAACTGCCACAAATTTATACTTTTTGAAAAGTTCAGACGCTAATCTATCTTTCAGTATCAAAATATTGCAAATCAGTTAGTAAACCTGGCCACAGGAATGCGATAAAGGGAAAAAGTTCCCAAAACCTGCCCCCCAAAAATATACTATCTCGCTTGTTATATCACTTAGGAAAGCCGTTTTTGTTTTGGTTTATTTCTTTTCACTCATATATCACTTATAAACAGTGAAAAGTTTTCTGCAAACTACTCATGACTTTTTATCAGACAAGTTTGATTTTTTCACTATATTCCTCTTTTAACCCTCCTAAAAAATAGTGTTCTTAGGAAAAGTACTACAAATTTGTGTTTGACGGAAAGAACAAACCGTTAGCTAAAAAATGACACCAAAATTTTAGTAACCGGATAGAAATTGTGGCCACAGTGAGCAATCAAAGCCAGAGATCTGCCAAGGAAATTGACGTCATTTCAGGGAAATTCATGTGTATGCCTTCCAGACGGCATAAAAATTAACATTTTCATGCAAAGTACAACATATTTACCTTTTACGGAAACAACACAAAGCTAGCTAAAAGATGAGACCAAAATTTTAACGATCAAATAAAAACTGTGGCCACAGTAAGAGATCGAAGCTGGAAATCTGCACGAAAAACGCACGTGGTCTAGAATCTCCTATTTCTATACCTCCTGCACGCTAGATAATTTGCCTAAAATATTTTCCGACCACCAAAATACTAGTTCGGGTTAAGCCTTTAAATTAAAAATTATAAAACCGGAATTCGCACGTTTAAGGGGAGAAAAATCCATTTAAAGTTTTAGGGAGGTGACACGTAAAAATTTGGAAATTTTTTGGCTTTAAACCACTAAAACTGCCCTTAAACTTTACCAAACTGCCACAAATTTATACTTTTTGAAAAGTTCAGACGCTAATCTATCTTTCAGTATCAAAATATTGCAAATCGGCTAGTAAACCTGGCCACAGGAATGCGATAAAGGGAAAAAGTTCCCAAAACCTGCCCCCCAAAAATATACTATCTCGCTTGTTATATCACTTAGGAAAGCCGTTTTTGTTTTGGTTTATTTCTTTTCACTCATATATCACTTATAAACAGTGAAAAGTTTTCTGCAAACTACTCATGACTTTTTATCAGACAAGTTTGATTTTTTCACTATATTCCTCTTTTAACCCTCCTAAAAAATAGTGTTCTTAGGAAAAGTACTACAAATTTGTGTTTGGCAGAAAGAACAAACCGTTAGCTAAAAAATGACACCAACATTTTAGTAACCGGATAGAAATTGTGGCCACAGTGAGCAATCAAAGCCAGAGATCTGCCAAGGAAATTGACGTCATTTCAGGGAAATTCATGTGTATGCCTTCCAGACGCCATAAAAATTAACATTTTCATGCAAAGTACAACATATTTACCTTTTACGGAAACAACACAAAGCTAGCTAAAAGATGAGACCAAAATTTTAACGATCAAATAAAAACTGTGGCCACAGTAAGAGATCGAAGCTGGAAATCTGCACGAAAAACGCACGTGGTCTAGAATCTCCTATTTCTATACCTCCTGCACGCTAGATAATTTGCCTAAAATATTTTCCGACCACCAAAATACTAGTTTGGGTTAAGCCTTTAAATTAAAAATTATAAAACCGGAATTCGCACGTTTAAGGGGAGAAAAATCCATTTAAAGTTTTAGGGAGGTGACACGTAAAAATTTGGAAATTTTTTGGCTTTAAACCACTAAAACTGCCCTTAAACTTTACCAAACTGCCACAAATTTATACTTTTTGAAAGGTTCAGACGCTAATCTATCTTTCAGTATCAAAATATTGCAAATCAGTTAGTAAACCTGGCCACAGGAATGCGATAAAGGGAAAAAGTTCCCAAAACCTGCCCCCCAAAAATATACTATCTCGCTTGTTATATCACTTAGGAAAGCCGTTTTTGTTTTGGTTTATTTCTTTTCACTCATATATCACTTATAAACAGTGAAAAGTTTTCTGCAAACTACTCATGACTTTTTATCAGACAAGTTTGATTTTTTCACTATATTCCTCTTTTAACCCTCCTAAAAAATAGTGTTCTTACGAAAAGCACTACAAATTTGTATTTGACGGAAAGAACAAACCGTTAGCTAAAAAATGACACCAAAATTTTAGTAATCGGATAGAAATTGTGGCCACAGTGAGCAATCAAAGCCAGAGATCTGCCAAGGAAATTGACGTCATTTCAGGGAAATTCATGTGTATGCGTTCCAGACGCCATAAAAATTAACATTTTCATGCAAAGTACAACATATTTACCTTTTACGGAAACTACACAAAGCCAGCTAAAAGATGAGACCAAAATTTTAACGATCAAATAAAAACTGTGGCCACAGTAAGAGATCGAAGCTGGAAATCTGCACGAAAAACGCACGTGGTCTAGAATCTCCTATTTCTATACCTCCTGCACGCTAGATAATTTGCCTAAAATATTTTCCGACCACCAAAATACTAGTTTGGGTTAAGCCTTTAAATTAAAAATTATAAAACCGGAATTCGCACGTTTAAGGGGAGAAAAATCCATTTAAAGTTTTAGGGAGGTGACACGTAAAAATTTGGAAATTTTTTGGCTTTAAACCACTAAAACTGCCCTTAAACTTTACCAAACTGCCACAAATTTATACTTTTTGAAAAGTTCAGACGCTAATCTATCTTTCAGTATCAAAATATTGCAAATCAGTTAGTAAACCTGGCCACAGGAATGCGATAAAGGGAAAAAGTTCCCAAAACCTGCCCCCCAAAAATATACTATCTCGCTTGTTATATCACTTAGGAAAGCCGTTTTTATTTTGGTTTATTTCTTTTCACTCATCTATCACTTATAAACAGTGAAAAGTTTTCTGCAAACTACTCATGACTTTTTATCAGACAAGTTTGATTTTTTCACTATATTCCTCTTTTAACCCTCCTAAAAAATAGTGTTCTTACGAAAAGTACTACAAATTTGTGTTTGACGGAAAGAACAAACCGTTAGCTAAAAAATGACACCAAAATTTTAGTAATCGGATAGAAATTGTGGCCACAGTGAGCAATCAAAGCCAGAGATCTGCCAAGGAAATTGACGTCATTTCAGGGAAATTCATGTGTATGCCTTCCAGACGCCATAAAAATTAGTATTTTCATGCAAAGTACAACATATTTACCTTTTACGGAAACTACACAAAGCCAGCTAAAAGATGAGACCAAAATTTTAACGATCAAATAAAAACTGTGGCCACAGTAAGAGATCGAAGCTGGAAATCTGCACGAAAAACGCACGTGGTCTAGAATCTCCTATTTCTATACCTCCTGCACGCTAGATAATTTGCCTAAAATATTTTCCGACCACCAAAATACTAGTTCGGGTTAAGCTTTAAATTGAAAATTATAAAACCGGAATTCGCACGTTTAAGGGGAGAAAAATCCATTTAAAGTTTTAGGGAGGTGACACGTAAAAATTTGGAAATTTTTTGGCTTTAAACCACTAAAACTGCCCTTAAACTTTACCAAACTGCCACAAATTTATACTTTTTGAAAAGTTCAGACGCTAATCTATCTTTCAGTATCAAAATATTGCAAATCAGTTAGTAAACCTGGCCACAGGAATGCGATAAAGGGAAAAAGTTCCCAAAACCTGCCCCCCAAAAATATACTATCTCGCTTGTTATATCACTTAGGAAAGCCGTTTTTGTTTTGGTTTATTTCTTTTCACTCATATATCACTTATAAACAGTGAAAAGTTTTCTGCAAACTACTCATGACTTTTTATCAGACAAGTTTGATTTTTTCACTATATTCCTCTTTTAACCCTCCTAAAAAATAGTGTTCTTACGAAAAGTACTACAAATTTGTGTTTGACGGAAAGAACAAACCGTTAGCTAAAAAATGACACCAAAATTTTAGTAATCGGATAGAAATTGTGGCCACAGTGAGCAATCAAAGCCAGAGATCTGCCAAGGAAATTGACGTCATTTCAGGGAAATTCATGTGTATGCCTTCCAGACGCCATAAAAATTAGTATTTTCATGCAAAGTACAACATATTTACCTTTTACGGAAACTACACAAAGCCAGCTAAAAGATGAGACCAAAATTTTAACGATCAAATAAAAACTGTGGCCACAGTAAGAGATCGAAGCTGGAAATCTGCACGAAAAACGCACGTGGTCTAGAATCTCCTATTTCTATACCTCCTGCACGCTAGATAATTTGCCTAAAATATTTTCCGACCACCAAAATACTAGTTTGGGTTAAGCCTTTAAATTAAAAATTATAAAACCGGAATTCGCACGTTTAAGGGGAGAAAAATCCATTTAAAGTTTTAGGGAGGTGATACGTAAAAATTTGGAAATTTTTTGGCTTTAAACCACTAAAACTGCCCTTAAACTTTACCAAACTGCCACAAATTTATACTTTTTGAAAAGTTCAGACGCTAATCTATCTTTCAGTATCAAAATATTGCAAATCGGCTAGTAAACCTGGCCACAGGAATGCGATAAAGGGAAAAAGTTCCCAAAACCTGCCCCCCAAAAATATACTATCTCGCTTGTTATATCACTTAGGAAAGCCGTTTTTGTTTTGGTTTATTTCTTTTCACTCATATATCACTTATAAACAGTGAAAAGTTTTCTGCAAACTACTCATGACTTTTTATCAGACAAGTTTGATTTTTTCACTATATTCCTCTTTTAACCCTCCTAAAAAATAGTGTTCTTAGGAAAAGTACTACAAATTTGTGTTTGGCGGAAAGAACAAACCGTTAGCTAAAAAATGACACCAAAATTTTAGTAACCGGATAGAAATTGTGGCCACAGTGAGCAATCAAAGCCAGAGATCTGCCAAGGAAATTGACGTCATTTCAGGGAAATTCATGTGTATGCCTTCCAGACGCCATAAAAATTAGTATTTTCATGCAAAGTACAACATATTTACCTTTTACGGAAACTACACAAAGCCAGCTAAAAGATGAGACCAAAATTTTAACGATCAAATAAAAACTGTGGCCACAGTAAGAGATCGAAGCTGGAAATCTGCACGAAAAACGCACGTGGTCTAGAATCTCCTATTTCTATACCTCCTGCACGCTAGATAATTTGCCTAAAATATTTTCCGACCACCAAAATACTAGTTTGGGTTAAGCCTTTAAATTAAAAATTATAAAACCGGAATTCGCACGTTTAAGGGGAGAAAAATCCATTTAAAGTTTTAGGGAGGTGACACGTAAAAATTTGGAAATTTTTTGGCTTTAAACCACTAAAACTGCCCTTAAACTTTACCAAACTGCCACAAATTTATACTTTTTGAAAAGTTCAGACGCTAATCTATCTTTCAGTATCAAAATATTGCAAATCAGCTAGTAAACCTGGCCACAGGAATGCGATAAAGGGAAAAAGTTCCCAAAACCTGCCCCCCAAAAATATACTATCTCGCTTGTTATATCACTTAGGAAAGCCGTTTTTGTTTTGGTTTATTTCTTTTCACTCATATATCACTTATAAACAGTGAAAAATTTTCTGCAAACTACTCATGACTTTTTATCAGACAAGTTTGATTTTTTCACTATATTCCTCTTTTAACCCTCCTAAAAAATAGTGTTCTTACGAAAAGTACTACAAATTTGTGTTTGACGGAAAGAACAAACCGTTAGCTAAAAAATGACACCAAAATTTTAGTAATCGGATAGAAATTGTGGCCACAGTGAGCAATCAAAGCCAGAGATCTGCCAAGGAAATTGACGTCATTTCAGGGAAATTCATGTGTATGCGTTCCAGACGCCATAAAAATTAACATTTTCATGCAAAGTACAACATATTTACCTTTTACGGAAACTACACAAAGCCAGCTAAAAGATGAGACCAAAATTTTAACGATCAAATAAAAACTGTGGCCACAGTAAGAGATCGAAGCTGGAAATCTGCACGAAAAACGCACGTGGTCTAGAATCTCCTATTTCTATACCACCTGCACGCTAGATAATTTGGGTTAAGCCTTTAAATTAAAAATTATAAAACCGGAATTCGCACGTTTAAGGGGAGAAAAATCCATTTAAAGTTTTAGGGAGGTGACACGTAAAAATTTGGAAATTTTTTGGCTTTAAATCACTAAAACTGCCCTTAAACTTTACCAAACTGCCACAAATTTATACTTTTTGAAAAGTTCAGACGCTGATCTATCTTTCGGTATCAAAATATTGCAAATCAGTTAGTAAACCTGGCCACAGGAATGCGATAAAGGGAAAAAGTTCCCAAAACCTGCCCCCCAAAAATATACTATCTCGCTTGTTATATCACTTAGGAAAGCCGTTTTTGTTTTGGTTTATTTCTTTTCACTCATATATCACTTATAAACAGTGAAAAGTTTTCTGCAAACTACTCATGACTTTTTATCAGACAAGTTTGATTTTTTCACTATATTCCTCTTTTAACCCTCCTAAAAAATAGTGTTCTTACGAAAAGTACTACAAATTTGTGTTTGACGGAAAGAACAAACCGTTAGCTAAAAAATGACACCAAAATTTTAGTAATCGGATAGAAATTGTGGCCACAGTGAGCAATCAAAGCCAGAGATCTGCCAAGGAAATTGACGTCATTTCAGGGAAATTCATGTGTATGCGTTCCAGACGCCATAAAAATTAACATTTTCATGCAAAGTACAACATATTTACCTTTTACGGAAACTACACAAAGCCAGCTAAAAGATGAGACCAAAATTTTAACGATCAAATAAAAACTGTGGCCACAGTAAGAGATCGAAGCTGGAAATCTGCACGAAAAACGCACGTGGTCTAGAATCTCCTATTTCTATACCTCCTGCACGCTAGATAATTTGGGTTAAGCCTTTAAATTAAAAATTATAAAACCGGAATTCGCACGTTTAAGGGGAGAAAAATCCATTTAAAGTTTTAGGGAGGTGACACGTAAAAATTTGGAAATTTTTTGGCTTTAAACCACTAAAACTGCCCTTAAACTTTACCAAACTGCCACAAATTTATACTTTTTGAAAAGTTCAGACGCTAATCTATCTTTCAGTATCAAAATATTGCAAATCAGTTAGTAAACCTGGCCACAGGAATGCGATAAAGGGAAAAAGTTCCCAAAACCTGCCCCCCAAAAATATACTATCTCGCTTGTTATATCACTAAGGAAAGCCGTTTTTGTTTTGGTTTATTTCTTTTCACTCATATATCACTTATAAACAGTGAAAAGTTTTCTGCAAACTACTCATGACTTTTTATCAGACAAGTTTGATTTTTTCACTATATTCCTCTTTTAACCCTCCTAAAAAATAGTGTTCTTACGAAAAGTACTACAAATTTGTGTTTGACGAAAAGAACAAACCGTTAGCTAAAAAATGACACCAAAATTTTAGTAATCGGATAGAAATTGTGGCCACAGTGAGCAATCAAAGCCAGAGATCTGCCAAGGAAATTGACGTCATTTCAGGGAAATTCATGTGTATGCCTTCCAGACGCCATAAAAATTAACATTTTCATGCAAAGTACAACATATTTACCTTTTACGGAAACTACACAAAGCCAGCTAAAAGATGAGACCAAAATTTTAACGATCAAATAAAAACTGTGGCCACAGTAAGAGATCGAAGCTGGAAATCTGCACGAAAAACGCACGTGGTCTAGAATCTCCTATTTCTATACCACCTGCACGCTAGATAATTTGGGTTAAGCCTTTAAATTAAAAATTATAAAACCGGAATTCGCACGTTTAAGGGGAGAAAAATCCATTTAAAGTTTTAGGGAGGTGACACGTAAAAATTTGGAAATTTTTTGGCTTTAAACCACTAAAACTGCCCTTAAACTTTACCAAACTGCCACAAATTTATACTTTTTGAAAAGTTCAGACGCTAATCTATCTTTCAGTATCAAAATATTGCAAATCAGTTAGTAAACCTGGCCACAGGAATGCGATAAAGGGAAAAAGTTCCCAAAACCTGCCCCCCAAAAATATACTATCTCGCTTGTTATATCACTTAGGAAAGCCGTTTTTGTTTTGGTTTACTTCTTTTCACTCATATATCACTTATAAACAGTGAAAAATTTTCTGCAAACTACTCATGACATTTTATGCAGACAAGTTTGATTTTTTCACTATATTCCTCTTTTAACCCTCCTAAAAAATAATGTTCTTACGAAAAGTATTACAAATTTGTGTTTGACGGAAAGAACAAACCGTTAGCTAAAAAATGACACCAAAATTTTAGTAATCGGATAGAAATTGTGGCCACAGTGAGCAATCAAAGCCAGAGATCTGCCAAGGAAATTGACGTCATTTCAGGGAAATTCATGTGTATGCCTTCCAGACGCCATAAAAATTAACATTTTCATGCAAAGTACAACATATTTACCTTTTACGGAAACAACACAAAGCCAGCTAAAAGATGAGACCAAAATTTTAACGATCAAATAAAAACTGTGGCCACAGTAAGAGATCGAAGCTGGAAATCTGCACGAAAAACGCACGTGGTCTAGAATCTCCTATTTCTATACCTCCTGCACGCTAGATAATTTGCCTAAAATATTTTCCGACTACCAAAATACTAGTTTGGGTTAAGCCTTTAAATTAAAAATTATAAAACCGGAATTCGCACGTTTAAGGGGAGAAAAATCCATTTAAAGTTTTAGGGAGGTGACACGTAAAAATTTCGAAATTTTTTGGCTTTAAACCACTAAAACTGCCCTTAAACTTTACCAAACTGCCACAAATTTATACCTTTTGAAAAGTTCAGACGCTAATCTATCTTTCAGTATCAAAATATTGCAAATCGGCTAGTAAACCTGGCCACAGGAATGCGATAAAGGGAAAAAGTTCCCAAAACCTGCCCCCCAAAAATATACTATCTCGCTTGTTATATCACTTAGGAAAGCCGTTTTTGTTTTGGTTTATTTCTTTTTACTCATATATCACTTATAAACAGTGAAAAGTTTTCTGCAAACTACTCATGACTTTTTATCAGACAAGTTTGATTTTTTCACTATATTCCTCTTTTAACCCTCCTAAAAAATAGTGTTCTTAGGAAAAGTACTACAAATTTGTGTTTGACGGAAAGAACAAACCGTTAGCTAAAAAATGACACCAAAATTTTAGTAACCGGATATAAATTGTGGCCACAGTGAGCAATCAAAGCCAGAGATCTGCCAAGGAAATTGACGTCATTTCAGGGAAATTCATCTGTATGCCTTCCAGACGCCATAAAAATTAACATTTTCATGCAAAGTACAACATATTTACCTTTTACGGAAACAACACAAAGCTAGCTAAAAGATGAGACCAAAATTTTAACGATCAAATAAAAACTGTGGCCACAGTAAGAGATCGAAGCTGGAAATCTGCACGAAAAACGCACGTGGTCTAGAATCTCCTATTTCTATACCTCCTGCACGCTAGATAATTTGCCTAAAATATTTTCCGACCACCAAAATACTAGTTTGGGTTAAGCCTTTAAATTAAAAATTATAAAACCGGAATTCGCACGTTTAAGGGGAGAAAAATCCATTTAAAGTTTTAGGGAGGTGACACGTAAAAATTTGGAAATTTTTTGGCTTTAAACCACTAAAACTGCCCTTAAACTTTACCAAACTGCCACAAATTTATACTTTTTGAAAAGTTCAGACGCTAATCTATCTTTCAGTATCAAAATATTGCAAATCAGTTAGTAAACCTGGCCACAGGAATGCGATAAAGGGAAAAAGTTCCCAAAACCTGCCCCCCAAAAATATACTATCTCGCTTGTTATATCACTTAGGAAAGCCGTTTTTATTTTGGTTTATTTCTTTTCACTCATATATCACTTATAAACAGTGAAAAGTTTTCTGCAAACTACTCATGACTTTTTATCAGACAAGTTTGATTTTTTCACTATATTCCTCTTTTAACCCTCCTAAAAAATAGTGTTCTTACGAAAAGTACTACAAATTTGTGTTTGACGGAAAGAACAAACCGTTAGCTAAAAAATGACACCAAAATTTTAGTAATCGGATAGAAATTGTGGCCACAGTGAGCAATCAAAGCCAGAGATCTGCCAAGGAAATTGACGTCATTTCAGGGAAATTCATGTGTATGCCTTCCAGACGCCATAAAAATTAGTATTTTCATGCAAAGTACAACATATTTACCTTTTACGGAAACTACACAAAGCCAGCTAAAAGATGAGACCAAAATTTTAACGATCAAATAAAAACGGTGGCCACAGTAAGAAATCGAAGCTGGAAATCTGCACGAAAAACGCACGTGGTCTAGAATCTCCTATTTCTATACCTCCTGCACGCTAGATAATTTGCCTAAAATATTTTCCGACCACCAAAATACTAGTTCGGGTTAAGCTTTAAATTAAAAATTATAAAACCGGAATTCGCACGTTTAAGGGGAGAAAAATCCATTTAAAGTTTTAGGGAGGTGACACGTAAAAATTTGGAAATTTTTTGGCTTTAAACCACTAAAACTGCCCTTAAACTTTACCAAACTGCCACAAATTTATACTTTTTGAAAAGTTCAGACGCTAATCTATCTTTCAGTATCAAAATATTGCAAATCAGTTAGTAAACCTGGCCACAGGAATGCGATAAAGGGAAAAAGTTCCCAAAACCTGCCCCCCAAAAATATACTATCTCGCTTGTTATATCACTTAGGAAAGCCGTTTTTGTTTTGGTTTATTTCTTTTCACTCATATATCACTTATAAACAGTGAAAAGTTTTCTGCAAACTACTCATGACTTTTTATCAGACAAGTTTGATTTTTTCACTATATTCCTCTTTTAACCCTCCTAAAAAATAGTGTTCTTACGAAAAGTACTACAAATTTGTGTTTGACGGAAAGAACAAACCGTTAGCTAAAAAATGACACCAAAATTTTAGTAATCGGATAGAAATTGTGGCCACAGTGAGCAATCAAAGCCAGAGATCTGCCAAGGAAATTGACGTCATTTCAGGGAAATTCATGTGTATGCCTTCCAGACGCCATAAAAATTAGTATTTTCATGCAAAGTACAACATATTTACCTTTTACGGAAACTACACAAAGCCAGCTAAAAGATGAGACCAAAATTTTAACGATCAAATAAAAACTGTGGCCACAGTAAGAGATCGAAGCTGGAAATCTGCACGAAAAACGCACGTGGTCTAGAATCTCCTATTTCTATACCTCCTGCACGCTAGATAATTTGCCTAAAATATTTTCCGACCACCAAAATACTAGTTTGGGTTAAGCCTTTAAATTAAAAATTATAAAACCGGAATTCGCACGTTTAAGGGGAGAAAAATCCATTTAAAGTTTTAGGGAGGTGACACGTAAAAATTTGGAAATTTTTTGGCTTTAAACCACTAAAACTGCCCTTAAACTTTACCAAACTGCCACAAATTTATACTTTTTGAAAAGTTCAGACGCTAATCTATCTTTCAGTATCAAAATATTGCAAATCAGCTAGTAAACCTGGCCACAGGAATGCGATAAAGGGAAAAAGTTCCCAAAACCTGCCCCCCAAAAATATACTATCTCGCTTGTTATATCACTTAGGAAAGCCGTTTTTGTTTTGGTTTATTTCTTTTCACTCATATATCACTTATAAACAGTGAAAAATTTTCTGCAAACTACTCATGACTTTTTATCAGACAAGTTTGATTTTTTCACTATATTCCTCTTTTAACCCTCCTAAAAAATAGTGTTCTTACGAAAAAAACTACAAATTTGTGTTTGACGGAAAGAACAAACCGTTAGCTAAAAAATGACACCAAAATTTTAGTAATCGGATAGAAATTGTGGCCACAGTGAGCAATCAAAGCCAGAGATCTGCCAAGGAAATTGACGTCATTTCAGGGAAATTCATGTGTATGCGTTCCAGACGCCATAAAAATTAACATTTTCATGCAAAGTACAACATATTTACCTTTTACGGAAACTACACAAAGCCAGCTAAAAGATGAGACCAAAATTTTAACGATCAAATAAAAACTGTGGCCACAGTAAGAGATCGAAGCTGGAAATCTGCACGAAAAACGCACGTGGTCTAGAATCTCCTATTTCTATACCACCTGCACGCTAGATAATTTGGGTTAAGCCTTTAAATTAAAAATTATAAAACCGGAATTCGCACGTTTAAGGGGAGAAAAATCCATTTAAAGTTTTAGGGAGGTGACACGTAAAAATTTGGAAATTTTTTGGCTTTAAATCACTAAAACTGCCCTTAAACTTTACCAAACTGCCACAAATTTATACTTTTTGAAAAGTTCAGACGCTGATCTATCTTTCGGTATCAAAATATTGCAAATCAGTTAGTAAACCTGGCCACAGGAATGCGATAAAGGGAAAAAGTTCCCAAAACCTGCCCCCCAAAAATATACTATCTCGCTTGTTATATCACTTAGGAAAGCCGTTTTTGTTTTGGTTTATTTCTTTTCACTCATATATCACTTATAAACAGTGAAAAGTTTTCTGCAAACTACTCATGACTTTTTATCAGACAAGTTTGATTTTTTCACTATATTCCTCTTTTAACCCTCCTAAAAAATAGTGTTCTTACGAAAAGTACTACAAATTTGTGTTTGACGGAAAGAACAAACCGTTAGCTAAAAAATGACACCAAAATTTTAGTAATCGGATAGAAATTGTGGCCACAGTGAGCAATCAAAGCCAGAGATCTGCCAAGGAAATTGACGTCATTTCAGGGAAATTCATGTGTATGCGTTCCAGACGCCATAAAAATTAACATTTTCATGCAAAGTACAACATATTTACCTTTTACGGAAACTACACAAAGCCAGCTAAAAGATGAGACCAAAATTTTAACGATCAAATAAAAACTGTGGCCACAGTAAGAGATCGAAGCTGGAAATCTGCACGAAAAACGCACGTGGTCTAGAATCTCCTATTTCTATACCTCCTGCACGCTAGATAATTTGGGTTAAGCCTTTAAATTAAAAATTATAAAACCGGAATTCGCACGTTTAAGGGGAGAAAAATCCATTTAAAGTTTTAGGGAGGTGACACGTAAAAATTTGGAAATTTTTTGGCTTTAAACCACTAAAACTGCCCTTTAACTTTACCAAACTGCCACAAATTTATACTTTTTGAAAAGTTCAGACGCTAATCTATCTTTCAGTATCAAAATATTGCAAATCAGTTAGTAAACCTGGCCACAGGAATGCGATAAAGGGAAAAAGTTCCCAAAACCTGCCCCCCAAAAATATACTATCTCGCTTGTTATATCACTAAGGAAAGCCGTTTTTGTTTTGGTTTATTTCTTTTCACTCATATATCACTTATAAACAGTGAAAAGTTTTCTGCAAACTACTCATGACTTTTTATCAGACAAGTTTGATTTTTTCACTATATTCCTCTTTTAACCCTCCTAAAAAATAGTGTTCTTACGAAAAGTACTACAAATTTGTGTTTGACGGAAAGAACAAACCGTTAGCTAAAAAATGACACCAAAATTTTAGTAATCGGATAGAAATTGTGGCCACAGTGAGCAATCAAAGCCAGAGATCTGCCAAGGAAATTGACGTCATTTCAGGGAAATTCATGTGTATGCCTTCCAGACGCCATAAAAATTAACATTTTCATGCAAAGTACAACATATTTACCTTTTACGGAAACTACACAAAGCCAGCTAAAAGATGAGACCAAAATTTTAACGATCAAATAAAAACTGTGGCCACAGTAAGAGATCGAAGCTGGAAATCTGCACGAAAAACGCACGTGGTCTAGAATCTCCTATTTCTATACCACCTGCACGCTAGATAATTTGGGTTAAGCCTTTAAATTAAAAATTATAAAACCGGAATTCGCACGTTTAAGGGGAGAAAAATCCATTTAAAGTTTTAGGGAGGTGACACTTAAAAATTTGGAAATTTTTTGGCTTTAAACCACTAAAACTGCCCTTAAACTTTACCAAACTGCCACAAATTTATACTTTTTGAAAAGTTCAGACGCTAATCTATCTTTCAGTATCAAAATATTGCAAATCAGTTAGTAAACCTGGCCACAGGAATGCGATAAAGGGAAAAAGTTCCCAAAACCTGCCCCCCAAAAATATACTATCTCGCTTGTTATATCACTTAGGAAAGCCGTTTTTGTTTTGGTTTACTTCTTTTCACTCATATATCACTTATAAACAGTGAAAAATTTTCTGCAAACTACTCATGACATTTTATGCAGACAAGTTTGATTTTTTCACTATATTCCTCTTTTAACCCTCCTAAAAAATAATGTTCTTACGAAAAGTATTACAAATTTGTGTTTGACGGAAAGAACAAACCGTTAGCTAAAAAATGACACCAAAATTTTAGTAATCGGATAGAAATTGTGGCCACAGTGAGCAATCAAAGCCAGAGATCTGCCAAGGAAATTGACGTCATTTCAGGGAAATTCATGTGTATGCCTTCCAGACGCCATAAAAATTAACATTTTCATGCAAAGTACAACATATTTACCTTTTACGGAAACAACACAAAGCCAGCTAAAAGATGAGACCAAAATTTTAACGATCAAATAAAAACTGTGGCCACAGTAAGAGATCGAAGCTGGAAATCTGCACGAAAAACGCACGTGGTCTAGAATCTCCTATTTCTATACCTCCTGCACGCTAGATAATTTGCCTAAAATATTTTCCGACTACCAAAATACTAGTTTGGGTTAAGCCTTTAAATTAAAAATTATAAAACCGGAATTCGCACGTTTAAGGGGAGAAAAATCCATTTAAAGTTTTAGGGAGGTGACACGTAAAAATTTGGAAATTTTTTGGCTTTAAACCACTAAAACTGCCCTTAAACTTTACCAAACTGCCACAAATTTATACCTTTTGAAAAGTTCAGACGCTAATCTATCTTTCAGTATCAAAATATTGCAAATCGGCTAGTAAACCTGGCCACAGGAATGCGATAAAGGGAAAAAGTTCCCAAAACCTGCCCCCCAAAAATATACTATCTCGCTTGTTATATCACTTAGGAAAGCCGTTTTTGTTTTGGTTTATTTCTTTTTACTCATATATCACTTATAAACAGTGAAAAGTTTTCTGCAAACTACTCATGACTTTTTATCAGACAAGTTTGATTTTTTCACTATATTCCTCTTTTAACCCTCCTAAAAAATAGTGTTCTTAGGAAAAGTACTACAAATTTGTGTTTGACGGAAAGAACAAACCGTTAGCTAAAAAATGACACCAAAATTTTAGTAACCGGATATAAATTGTGGCCACAGTGAGCAATCAAAGCCAGAGATCTGCCAAGGAAATTGACGTCATTTCAGGGAAATTCATGTGTATGCCTTCCAGACGCCATAAAAATTAACATTTTCATGCAAAGTACAACATATTTACCTTTTACGGAAACTACACAAAGCCAGCTTAAAGATGAGACCAAAATTTTAACGATCAAATAAAAACTGTGGCCACAGTAAGAGATCGAAGCTGGAAATCTGCACGAAAAACGCACGTGGTCTAGAATCTCCTATTTCTATACCTCCTGCACGCTAGATAATTTGCCTAAAATATTTTCCGACCACCAAAATACTAGTTAGGAAAGCCGTTTTTGTTTTGGTTTATTTCTTTTCACTCATATATCACTTATAAACAGTGAAAAGTTTTCTGCAAACTACTCATGACTTTTTATCAGACAAGTTTGATTTTTTCACTATATTCCTTTTTTAACCCTCCTAAAAACTAGTGTTCTTACGAAAAGTACTACAAATTTGTGTTTGACGGAAAGAACAAACCGTTAGCTAAAAAATGACATCAAAATTTTAGTAATCGGATAGAAATTGTGGCCACAGTGAGCAATCAAAGCCAGAGATCTGCCAAGGAAATTGACGTCATTTCAGGGAAATTCATGTGTATGCCTTCCAGACGCCATAAAAATTAACATTTTCATGCAAAGCACAACATATTTACCTTTTACGGAAACTACACAAAGCCAGCTAAAAGATGAGACCAAAATTTTAACGATCAAATAAAAACTGTGGCCACAGTAAGAGATCGAAGCTGGAAATCTGCACGAAAAACGCACGTGGTCTAGAATCTCCTATTTCTATACCACCTGCACGCTAGATAATTTGGGTTAAGCCTTTAAATTAAAAATTATAAAACCGGAATTCGCACGTTTAAGGGGAGAAAAATCCATTTAAAGTTTTAGGGAGGTGACACGTAAAAATTTCGAAATTTTTTGGCTTTAAACCACTAACACTGCCCTTAAACTTTACCAAACTGCCACAAATTTATACTTTTTGAAAAGTTCAGACGCTAATCTATCTTTCAGTATCAAAATATTGCAAATCAGTTAGTAAACCTGGCCACAGGAATGCGATAAAGGGAAAAAGTTCCCAAAACCTGCCCCCCAAAAATATACTATCTCGCTTGTTATATCACTAAGGAAAGCCGTTTTTGTTTTGGTTTATTTCTTTTCACTCATATATCACTTATAAACAGTGAAAAGTTTTCTGCAAACTACTCATGACTTTTTATCAGACAAGTTTGATTTTTTCACTATATTCCTCTTTTAACCCTCCTAAAAAATAGTGTTCTTACGAAAAGTACTACAAATTTGTGTTTGACGGAAAGAACAAACCGTTAGCTAAAAAATGACACCAAAATTTTAGTAATCGGATAGAAATTGTGGCCACAGTGAGCAATCAAAGCCAGAGATCTGCCAAGGAAATTGACGTCATTTCAGGGAAATTCATGTGTATGCCTTCCAGACGCCATAAAAATTAACATTTTCATGCAAAGTACAACATATTTACCTTTTACGGAAACTACACAAAGCCAGCTAAAAGATGAGACCAAAATTTTAACGATCAAATAAAAACTGTGGCCACAGTAAGAGATCGAAGCTGGAAATCTGCACGAAAAACGCACGTGGTCTAGAATCTCCTATTTCTATACCACCTGCACGCTAGATAATTTGGGTTAAGCCTTTAAATTAAAAATTATAAAACCGGAATTCGCACGTTTAAGGGGAGAAAAATCCATTTAAAGTTTTAGGGAGGTGACACTTAAAAATTTGGAAATTTTTTGGCTTTAAACCACTAAAACTGCCCTTAAACTTTACCAAACTGCCACAAATTTATACTTTTTGAAAAGTTCAGACGCTAATCTATCTTTCAGTATCAAAATATTGCAAATCAGTTAGTAAACCTGGCCACAGGAATGCGATAAAGGGAAAAAGTTCCCAAAACCTGCCCCCCAAAAATATACTATCTCGCTTGTTATATCACTTAGGAAAGCCGTTTTTGTTTTGGTTTACTTCTTTTCACTCATATATCACTTATAAACAGTGAAAAATTTTCTGCAAACTACTCATGACATTTTATGCAGACAAGTTTGATTTTTTCACTATATTCCTCTTTTAACCCTCCTAAAAAATAATGTTCTTACGAAAAGTATTACAAATTTGTGTTTGACGGAAAGAACAAACCGTTAGCTAAAAAATGACACCAAAATTTTAGTAATCGGATAGAAATTGTGGCCACAGTGAGCAATCAAAGCCAGAGATCTGCCAAGGAAATTGACGTCATTTCAGGGAAATTCATGTGTATGCCTTCCAGACGCCATAAAAATTAACATTTTCATGCAAAGTACAACATATTTACCTTTTACGGAAACAACACAAAGCCAGCTAAAAGATGAGACCAAAATTTTAACGATCAAATAAAAACTGTGGCCACAGTAAGAGATCGAAGCTGGAAATCTGCACGAAAAACGCACGTGGTCTAGAATCTCCTATTTCTATACCTCCTGCACGCTAGATAATTTGCCTAAAATATTTTCCGACTACCAAAATACTAGTTTGGGTTAAGCCTTTAAATTAAAAATTATAAAACCGGAATTCGCACGTTTAAGGGGAGAAAAATCCATTTAAAGTTTTAGGGAGGTGACACGTAAAAATTTGGAAATTTTTTGGCTTTAAACCACTAAAACTGCCCTTAAACTTTACCAAACTGCCACAAATTTATACCTTTTGAAAAGTTCAGACGCTAATCTATCTTTCAGTATCAAAATATTGCAAATCGGCTAGTAAACCTGGCCACAGGAATGCGATAAAGGGAAAAAGTTCCCAAAACCTGCCCCCCAAAAATATACTATCTCGCTTGTTATATCACTTAGGAAAGCCGTTTTTGTTTTGGTTTATTTCTTTTTACTCATATATCACTTATAAACAGTGAAAAGTTTTCTGCAAACTACTCATGACTTTTTATCAGACAAGTTTGATTTTTTCACTATATTCCTCTTTTAACCCTCCTAAAAAATAGTGTTCTTAGGAAAAGTACTACAAATTTGTGTTTGACGGAAAGAACAAACCGTTAGCTAAAAAATGACACCAAAATTTTAGTAACCGGATATAAATTGTGGCCACAGTGAGCAATCAAAGCCAGAGATCTGCCAAGGAAATTGACGTCATTTCAGGGAAATTCATGTGTATGCCTTCCAGACGGCATAAAAATTAACATTTTCATGCAAAGTACAACATATTTACCTTTTACGGAAACAACACAAAGCTAGCTAAAAGATGAGACCAAAATTTTAACGATCAAATAAAAACTGTGGCCACAGTAAGAGATCGAAGCTGGAAATCTGCACGAAAAACGCACGTGGTCTAGAATCTCCTATTTCTATACCTCCTGCACGCTAGATAATTTGCCTAAAATATTTTCCGACCACCAAAATACTAGTTAGGAAAGCCGTTTTTGTTTTGGTTTATTTCTTTTCACTCATATATCACTTATAAACAGTGAAAAGTTTTCTGCAAACTACTCATGACTTTTTATCAGACAAGTTTGATTTTTTCACTATATTCCTTTTTTAACCCTCCTAAAAACTAGTGTTCTTACGAAAAGTACTACAAATTTGTGTTTGACGGAAAGAACAAACCGTTAGCTAAAAAATGACATCAAAATTTTAGTAATCGGATAGAAATTGTGGCCACAGTGAGCAATCAAAGCCAGAGATCTGCCAAGGAAATTGACGTCATTTCAGGGAAATTCATGTGTATGCCTTCCAGACGCCATAAAAATTAACATTTTCATGCAAAGCACAACATATTTACCTTTTACGGAAACTACACAAAGCCAGCTAAAAGATGAGACCAAAATTTTAACGATCAAATAAAAACTGTGGCCACAGTAAGAGATCGAAGCTGGAAATCTGCACGAAAAACGCACGTGGTCTAGAATCTCCTATTTCTATACCACCTGCACGCTAGATAATTTGGGTTAAGCCTTTAAATTAAAAATTATAAAACCGGAATTCGCACGTTTAAGGGGAGAAAAATCCATTTAAAGTTTTAGGGAAGTGACACGTAAAAATTTCGAAATTTTTTGGCTTTAAACCACTAAAACTGCCCTTAAACTTTACCAAACTGCCACAAATTTATACTTTTTGAAAAGTTCAGACGCTAATCTATCTTTCAGTATCAAAATATTGCAAATCAGTTAGTAAACCTGGCCACAGGAATGCGATAAAGGGAAAAAGTTCCCAAAACCTGCCCCCCAAAAATATACTATCTCGCTTGTTATATCACTTAGGAAAGCCGTTTTTGTTTTGGTTTACTTCTTTTCACTCATATATCACTTATAAACAGTGAAAAGTTTTCTGCAAACTACTCATGACATTTTATGCAGACAAGTTTGATTTTTTCACTATATTCCTCTTTTAACCCTCCTAAAAACTAGTGTTCTTACGAAAAGTACTACAGATTTGTGTTTGGCGGAAAGAATAAACCGTTAGCTAAAAAATGACACCAAAATTTTAGTAATCGGATAGAAATTGTGGCCACAGTGAGCAATCAAAGCCAGAGATCTGCCAAGGAAATTGACGTCATTTCAGGGAAATTCATGTGTATGCCTTCCAGACGCCATAAAAATTTACATTTTCATGCAAAGTACAACATATTTACCTTTTACGGAAACTACACAAAGCCAGCTAAAAGATGAGACCAAAATTTTAACGATCAAATAAAAACTGTGGCCACAGTAAGAGATCGAAGCTGGAAATCTGCACGAAAAACGCACGTGGTCTAGAATCTCCTATTTCTATACCTCCTGCACGCTAGATAATTTGCCTAAAATATTTTCCGACCACCAAAATACTAGTTTGGGTTAAGCCTTTAAATTAAAAATTATAAAACCGGAATTCGCACGTTTAAGGGGAGAAAAATCCATTTCAAGTTTTAGGGAGGTGACACGTAAAAATTTGGAAATTTTTTGGCTTTAAACCACTAAAACTGCCCTTAAACTTTACCAAACTGCCACAAATTTATATTTTTTGAAAAGTTCAGACGCTAATCTATCTTTCAGTATCAAAATATTGCAAATCAGTTAGTAAACCTGGCCACAGGAATGCGATAAAGGGAAAAAGTTCCCAAAACCTGCCCCCCAAAAATATACTATCTCGCTTGTTATATCACTTAGGAAAGCCGTTTTTGTTTTGGTTTATTTCTTTTCACTCTATATCACTTATAAACAGTGAAAAGTTTTCTGCAAACTACTCATGACTTTTTATCAGACAAGTTTGATTTTTTCACTATATTCCTCTTTTAACCCTCCTAAAAAATAGTGTTCTTACGAAAAGTACTACAAAATTGTGTTTGACGGAAAGAACAAACCGTTAGCTAAAAAATGACACCAAAATTTTAGTAATCGGATAGAAATTGTGGCCACAGTGAGCAATCAAAGCCAGAGATCTGCCAAGGAAATTGACGTCATTTCAGGGAAATTCATGTGTATGCCTTCCAGACGCCATAAAAATTAACATTTTCATGCAAAGTACAACATATTTACCTTTTACGGAAACTACACAAAGCCAGCTAAAAGATGAGACCAAAATTTTAACGATCAAATAAAAACTGTGGCCACAGTAAGAGATCAAAGCTGGAAATCTGCACGAAAAACGCACGTGGTCTAGAATCTCCTATTTCTATACCTCCTGCACGCTAGATAATTTGCCTAAAATATTTTCCGACCACCAAAATACTAGTTTGGGTTAAGCCTTTAAATTAAAAACTATAAAACCGGAATTCGCACGTTTAAGGGGAGAAAAATCCATTTAAAGTTTTAGGGAGGTGACACGTAAAAATTTGGAAATTTTTTGGCTTTAAACCACTAAAACTGCCCTTAAACTTTACCAAACTGCCACAAGTTTATACTTTTTGAAAAGTTCAGACGCTAATCTATCTTTCAGTATCAAAATATTGCAAATCAGTTAGTAAACCTGGCCACAGGAATGCGATAAAGGGAAAAAGTTCCCAAAACCTGCCCCCCAAAACTATACCATCTCGCTTGTTATATCACTTAGGAAAGCCGTTTTTGTTTTGGTTTATTTCTTTTCACTCTATATCACTTATAAACAGTGAAAAGTTTTCTGCAAACTACTCATGACTTTTTATCAGACAAGTTTGATTTTTTCACTATATTCCTCTTTTAACCCTCCTAAAAAATAGTGTTCTTACGAAAAGTACTACAAAATTGTGTTTGACGGAAAGAACAAACCGTTAGCTAAAAAATGACACCAAAATTTTAGTAATCGGATAGAAATTGTGGCCACAGTGAGCAATCAAAGCCAGAGATCTGCCAAGGAAATTGACGTCATTTCAGGGAAATTCATGTGTATGCCTTCCAGACGCCATAAAAATTAACATTTTCATGCAAAGTACAACATATTTACCTTTTGCGAAAACTACACAAAGCCAGCTAAAAGATGAGACCAAAGTTTTAACGATCAAATATAAACTGTGGCCACAGTAAGAGATCAAAGCTGGAAATCTGCACGAAAAACGCGCGTGGTCTAGAATCTCCTATTTCTATACCTCCTGCACGCTAGATAATTTGCCTAAAATATTTTCCGACCACCAAAATACTAGTTTGGGTTAAGCCTTTAAATTAAAAACTATAAAACCGGAATTCGCACGTTTAAGGGGAGAAAAATCCATTTAAAGTTTTAGGGAGGTGACACGTAAAAATTTGGAAATTTTTTGGCTTTAAACCACTAAAACTGCCCTTAAACTTTACCAAACTGCCACAAATTTATACTTTTTGAAAAGTTCAGACGCTAATCTATCTTTCAGTATCAAAATATTGCAAATCAGTTAGTAAACCTGGCCACAGGAATGCGATAAAGGGAAAAAGTTCCCAAAACCTGCCCCCCAAAAATATACTATCTCGCTTGTTATATCACTTAGGAAAGCCGTTTTTGTTTTGGTTTATTTCTTTTCACTCTATATCACTTATAAACAGTGAAAAGTTTTCTGCAAACTACTCATGACTTTTTATCAGACAAGTTTGATTTTTTCACTATATTCCTCTTTTAACCCTCCTAAAAAATAGTGTTCTTACGAAAAGTACTACAAAATTGTGTTTGACGGAAAGAACAAACCGTTAGCTAAAAAATGACACCAAAATTTTAGTAATCGGATAGAAATTGTGGCCACAGTGAGCAATCAAAGCCAGAGATCTGCCAAGGAAATTGACGTCATTTCAGGGAAATTCATGTGTATGCCTTCCAGACGCCATAAAAATTAACATTTTCATGCAAAGTACAACATATTTACCTTTTACGGAAACTACACAAAGCCAGCTAAAAGATGAGACCAAAATTTGAACGATCAAATAAAAACTGTGGCCACAGTAAGAGATCAAAGCTGGAAATCTGCACGAAAAACGCACGTGGTCTAGAATCTCCTATTTCTATACCTCCTGCACGCTAGATAATTTGCCTAAAATATTTTCCGACCACCAAAATACTAGTCTGGGTTAAGCCTTTAAATTAAAAACTATAAAACCGGAATTCGCACGTTTAAGGGGAGAAAAATCCATTTAAAGTTTTAGGGAGGTGACACGTAAAAATTTGGAAATTTTTTGGCTTTAAACCACTAAAACTGCCCTTAAACTTTACCAAACTGCCACAAGTTTATACTTTTTGAAAAGTTCAGACGCTAATCTATCTTTCAGTATCAAAATATTGCAAATCAGTTAGTAAACCTGGCCACAGGAATGCGATAAAGGGAAAAAGTTCCCAAAACCTGCCCCCCAAAAATATACTATCTCGCTTGTTATATCACTTAGGAAAGCCGTTTTTGTTTTGGTTTATTTCTTTTCACTCATATATCACTTATAAACAGTGAAAAGTTTTCTGCAAACTACTCATGACTTTTTATCAGACAAGTTTGATTTTTTCACTATATTCCTCTTTTAACCCTCCTAAAAACTAGTGTTCTTACGAAAAGTACTACAAATTTGTGTTTGGCGGAAAGAACAAACCGTTAACTAAAAAATGACACCAAAATTTTAGTAATCGGATAGAAATTGTGGCCACAGTGAGCAATCAAAGCCAGAGATCTGCCAAGGAAATTGACGTCATTTCAGGGAAATTCATGTGTATGCCTTCCAGACGCCATAAAAATTAACATTTTCATGCAAAGTACAACATATTTACCTTTTACGGAAACTACACAAAGCCAGCTAAAAGATGAGACCAAAATTTTAACGATCAAATAAAAACTGTGGCCACAGTAAGAGATCGAAGCTGGAAATCTGCACGAAAAACGCACGTGGTCTAGAATCTCCTATTTCTATACCTCCTGCACGCTAGATAATTTGCCTAAAATATTTTCCGACCACCAAAATACTAACTTGGGTTAAGCCTTTGAATTAAAAATTATAAAACCGGAATTCGCACGTTTAAGGGGAGAAAAATCCATTTAAAGTTTTAGGGAGGTGACACGTAAAAATTTGGAAATTTTTTGGCTTTAAACCACTAAAACTGCCCTTAAACTTTACCAAACTGCCACAAATTTATACTTTTTGAAAAGTTCAGACGCTAATCTATCTTTCAGTATCAAAATATTGCAAATCAGCTAGTAAACCTGGCCACAGGAATGCGATAAAGGGAAAAAGTTCCCAAAACCTGCCCCCCAAAAATATACTATCTCGCTTGTTATATCACTTAGGAAAGCCGTTTTTGTTTTGGTTTGTTTCTTTTCACTCATATATCACTTATAAACAGTGAAAAGCTTTCTGCAAACTACTCATGACTTTTTATCAGACAAGTTTGATTTTTTCACTATATTCCTCTTTTAACCCTCCTAAAAACTAGTGTTCTTACGAAAAGTACTACAAATTTGTGTTTGGCGGTAAGAACAAACCGTTAGCTAAAAAATGACACCAACATTTTAGTAATCGGATAGAAATTGTGGCCACAGTGAGCAATCAAAGCCAGAGATCTGCCAAGGAAATTGACGTCATTTCAGGGAAATTCATGTGTATGCTTTCCAGACGCCATAAAAATTAACATTTTCATGCAAAGTACAACATATTTACCTTTTGCGAAAACTACACAAAGCCAGCTAAAAGATGAGACCAAAATTTTAACGATCAAATATAAACTGTGGCCACAGTAAGAGATCAAAGCTGGAAATCTGCACGAAAAACGCGCGTGGTCTAGAATCTCCTATTTCTATACCTCCTGCACGCTAGATAATTTGCCTAAAATATTTTCCGACCACCAAAATACTAGTTTGGGTTAAGCCTTTAAATTAAAAATTATAAAACCGGAATTCGCACGTTTAAGGGGAGAAAAATCCATTTAAAGTTTTAGGGAGGTGACACGTAAAAATTTGGAAATTTTTTGGCTTTAAACCACTAAAACTGCCCTTAAACTTTACCAAACTGCCACAAATTTATACTTTTTGAAAAGTTCAGACGCTAATCTATCTTTCAGTATCAAAATATTGCAAATCGGCTAGTAAACCTGGCCACAGGAATGCGATAAAGGGAAAAAGTTCCCAAAACCTGCCCCCCAAAAATATACTATCTCGCTTGTTATATCACTTAGGAAAGCCGTTTTTATTTTGGTTTGTTTCTTTTCACTCATATATCACTTATAAACAGTGAAAAGTTTTCTGCAAACTACTCATGACATTTTATGCAGACAAATTTGATTTTTTCACTATATTCCTCTTTTAACCCTCCTAAAAAATAGTGTTATTACGAAAAGTACTACAAATTTGTGTTTGGCGGAAAGAACAAACCGTTAGCTAAAATATGACACCAAAATTTTAGTAATCGGATAGAAATTGTGGCCACAGTGAGCAATCAAAGCCAGAGATCTGCCAAGGAAATTGACGTCATTTCAGGGAAATTCATGTGTATGCCTTCCAGACGCCATAAAAATTAGTATTTTCATGCAAAGTACAACATATTTACCTTTTACGGAAACTACACAAAGCCAGCTTAAAGATGAGACCAAAATTTTAACGATCAAATAAAAACTGTGGCCACAGTAAGAGATCGAAGCTGGAAATCTGCACGAAAAACGCACGTGGTCTAGAATCTCCTATTTCTATACCTCCTGCACGCTAGATAATTTGCCTAAAATATTTTCCGACCACCAAAATACTAGTTTGGGTTAAGCCTTTAAATTAAAAATTATAAAACCGGAATTCGCACGTTTAAGGGGAGAAAAATCCATTTAAAGTTTTAGGGAGGTGACACGTAAAAATTTGGAAATTTTTTGGCTTTAAACCACTAAAACTGCCCTTAAACTTTACCAAACTGCCACAAATTTATACTTTTTGAAAAGTTCAGACGCTAATCTATCTTTCAGTATCAAAATATTGCAAATCGGCTAGTAAACCTGGCCACAGGAATGCGATAAAGGGAAAAAGTTCCCAAAACCTGCCCCCCAAAAATATACTATCTCGCTTGTTATATCACTTAGGAAAGCCGTTTTTGTTTTGGTTTATTTCTTTTCTCTCATATATCACTTATAAACAGTGAAAAGTTTTCTGCAAACTACTCATGACTTTTTATGCTCTTTTAACCCTCCTAAACTAGTGTTCTTACGAAAAGTACTACAGATTTGTGTTTGGCGGAAAGAACAAACCGTTAGCTAAAAAATGACACCAAAATTTTAGTAATCGGATAGAAATTGTGGCCACAGTGAGCAATCAAAGCCAGAGATCTGCCAAGGAAATTGACGTCATTTCAGGGAAATTCATGTGTATGCCTTCCAGACGCCATAAAAATTAACATTTTCATGCAAAGTACAACATATTTACCTTTTACGGGAACTACACAAAGCCAGCTAAAAGATGAGACCAAAATTTTAACGATCAAATAAAAACTGTGGCCACAGTAAGAGATCGAAGCTGGAAATCTGCACGAAAAACGCACGTGGTCTAGAATCTCCTATTTCTATACCTCCTGCACGCTAGATAATTTGCCTAAAATATTTTCCGACCACCAAAATACTAGTTTGGGTTAAGCCTTTAAATTAAAAATTATAAAACCGGAATTCGCACGTTTAAGGGGAGAAAAATCCATTTAAAGTTTTAGGGAGGTGACACGTAAAAATTTGGAAATTTTTTGGCTTTAAACCACTAAAACTGCCCTTAAACTTTACCAAACTGCCACAAATTTATACTTTTTGAAAAGTTCAGACGCTAATCTATCTTTCAATATCAAAATATTGCAAATCGGCTAGTAAACCTGGCCACAGGAATGCGATAAAGGGAAAAAGTTCCCAAAACCTGCCCCCCAAAAATATACTATCTCGCTTGTTATATCACTTAGGAAAGCCGTTTTTGTTTTGGTTTATTTCTTTTCACTCATATATCACTTATAAACAGTGAAAAGTTTTCTGCAAACTACTCATGACTTTTTATCAGACAAGTTTGATTTTTTCACTATATTCCTCTTTTAACCCTCCTAAAAAATAGTGTTCTTACGAAAAGTACTACAAATTTGTGTTTGACGGAAAGAACAAACCGTTAGCTAAAAAATGACACCAAAATTTTAGTAATCGGATAGAAATTGTGGCCACAGTGAGCAATCAAAGCCAGAGATCTGCCAAGGAAATTGACGTCATTTCAGGGAAATTCATGTGTATGCATTCCAAACGCCATAAAAATTAGTATTTTCATGCAAAGTACAACATATTTACCTTTTGCGAAAACTACACAAAGCCAGCTAAAAGATGAGACCAAAATTTTAACGATCAAATATAAACGGTGGCCACAGTAAGAGATCAAAGCTGGAAATCTGCACGAAAAACGCGCGTGGTCTAGAATCTCCTATTTCTATACCTCCTGCACGCTAGATAATTTGCCTAAAATATTTTCCGACCACCAAAATACTAGCTTGGGTTAAGCCTTTAAATTAAAAATTATAAAACCGGAATTCGCACGTTTAAGGGGAGAAAAATCCATTTAAAGTTTTAGGGAGGTGACACGTAAAAATTTGGAAATTTTTTGGCTTTAAACCACTAAAACTGCCCTTAAACTTTACCAAACTGCCACAAATTTATATTTTCTGAAAGGTTCAGACGCTAATCTATCTTTCAGTATCAAAATATTGCAAATCAATTAGTAAACCTGGCGACAGGAATGCGATAAAGGGAAAAAGTTCCCAAAACCTGCCCCCCAAAAATATACTATCTCGCTTGTTATATCACTTACGAAAGCCGTTTTTGTTTTGGTTTATTTCTTTTCATTCATATATCACTTATAAACAGTGAAAAGTTTTCTGCAAACTACTCATGACTTTATATCAGACAAGTTTGATTTTTTCACTATATTCCTCTTTTAACCCTCCTAAAAAATAGTGTTCTTACGAAAAGTACTACAAATTTGTGTTTGACGGAAAGAACAAACCGTTAACTAAAAAAGGACACCAAAATTTTAGTAATCGGATAGAAATTGTGGCCACAGTGAGCAATCAAAGCCAGAGATCTGCCAAGGAAATTGACGTCATTTCAGGGAAATTCATGTGTATGCTTTCCAGACGCCATAAAAATTAGTATTTTCATGCTAAGTACAACATATTTACCTTTTACGGAAACTACACAAAGCCAGCTAAAAGATGAGACCAAAATTTTAACGATCAAATAAAAACTGTGGCCACAGTAAGAGATCGAAGCTGGAAATCTGCACGAAAAACGCACGTGGTCTAGAATCTCCTATTTCTATACCTCCTGCACGCTAGATAATTTGCCTAAAATATTTTCCGACCACCAAAATACTAACTTGGGTTAAGCCTTTGAATTAAAAATTATAAAACCGGAATTCGCACGTTTAAGGGGAGAAAAATCCATTTAAAGTTTTAGGGAGGTGACACGTAAAAATTTGGAAATTTTTTGGCTTTAAACCACTAAAACTGCCCTTAAACTTTACCAAACTGCCACAAATTTATACTTTTTGAAAAGTTCAAACGCTAATCTATCTTTCAGTATCAAAATATTGCAAATCGGCTAGTAAACCTGGCCACAGGAATGCGATAAAGGGAAAAAGTTCCCAAAACCTGCCCCCCAAAAATATACTATCTCGCTTGTTATATCACTTAGGAAAGCCGTTTTTGTTTTAGTTTGTTTCTTTTCACTCATATATCACTTATAAACAGTGAAAAGCTTTCTGCAAACTACTCATGACTTTTTATCAGACAAGTTTGATTTTTTCACTATATTCCTCTTTTAACCCTCCTAAAAACTAGTGTTCTTACGAAAAGTACTACAAATTTGTGTTTGGCGGTAAGAACAAACCGTTAACTAAAAAATGACACCAAAATTTTAGTAATCGGATAGAAATTGTGGCCACAGTGAGCAATCAAAGCCAGAGATCTGCCAAGGAAATTGACGTCATTTCAGGGAAATTCATGTGTATGCCTTCCAGACGCCATAAAAATTAGTATTTTCATGCAAAGTACAACATATTTACCTTTTGCGAAAACTACACAAAGCCAGCTAAAAGATGAGACCAAAGTTTTAACGATCAAATATAAACTGTGGCCACAGTAAGAGATCAAAGCTGGAAATCTGCACGAAAAACGCGCGTGGTCTAGAATCTCCTATTTCTATACCTCCTGCACGCTAGATAATTTGCCTAAAATATTTTCCGACCACCAAAATACTAGTTCGGGTTAAGCCTTTAAATTAAAAATTATAAAACCGAAATTCGCACGTTTAAGGGGAGAAAAATCCATTTAAAGTTTTAGGGAGGTGACACGTAAAAATTTGGAAATTTTTTGGCTTTAAACCACTAAAACTGCCCTTAAACTTTACCAAACTGCCACAAATTTATACTTTTTGAAAAGTTCAAACGCTAATCTATCTTTCAGTATCAAAATATTGCAAATCGGCTAGTAAACCTGGCCACAGGAATGCGATAAAGGGAAAAAGTTCCCAAAACCTGCCCCCCAAAACTATACTATCTCGCTTGTTATATCACTTAGGAAAGCCGTTTTTGTTTTGGTTTGTTTTTTTTTACTCATATATCACTTATAAGCAGTGAAAAGTTTTCTGCAAACTACTCATGACATTTTATGCAGACAAGTTTGATTTTTTCACTATATTCCTCTTTTAACCCTCCTAAAAAATAGTGTTCTTACGAAAAGTACTACAAATTTGTGTTTGGCGGAAAGAACAAACCGTTAGCTAAAAAATGACACCAAAATTTTAGTAATCGGATAGAAATTGTGGCCACAGTGAGCAATCAAAGCCAGAGATCTGCCAAGGAAATTGACGTCATTTCAGGGAAATTCATGTGTATGCCTTCCAGACGCCATAAAAATTAGTATTTTCATGCTAAGTACAACATATTTACCTTTTACGGAAACTACACAAAGCCAGCTAAAAGATGAGACCAAAATGTTAACGATCAAATAAAAACTGTGGCCACAGTAAGAGATCGAAGCTGGAAATCTGCACGAAAAACGCACGTGGTCTAGAATCTCCTATTTCTATACCTCCTGCACGCTAGATAATTTGCCTAAAATATTTTCCGACCACCAAAATACTAGTTTGGGTTAAGCCTTTAAATTAAAAATTATAAAACCGGAATTCGCACGTTTAAGGGGAGAAAAATCCATTTAAAGTTTTAGGGAGGTGACACGTAAAAATTTGGAAATTTTTTGGCTTTAAACCACTAAAACTGCCCTTAAACTTTACCAAACTGCCACAAATTTATACTTTTTGAAAAGTTCAGACGCTAATCTATCTTGCAGTATCAAAATATTGCAAATCGGCTAGTAAACCTGGCCACAGGAATGCGATAAAGGGAAAAAGTTCCCAAAACCTGCCCCCCAAAAATATACTATCTCGCTTGTTATATCACTTAGGAAAGCCGTTTTTGTTTTGTTTTATTTCTTTTCACTCATATATCACTTATAAACAGTGAAAAGTTTTCTGCAAACTACTCATGACATTTTATGCAGACAAGTTTGATTTTTTCACTATATTCCTCTTTTAACCCTCCTAAAAAATAGTGTTCTTACGAAAAGTACTACAAATTTGTGTTTGGCGGAAAGAACAAACCGTTAGCTAAACAATGACACCAAAATTTTAGTAATCGGATAGAAATTGTGGCCACAGTGAGCAATCAAAGCCAGAGATCTGCCAAGGAAATTGACGTCATTTCAGGGAAATTCATGTGTATGCCTTCCAGACGCCATAAAAATTAGTATTTTCATGCTAAGTACAACATATTTACCTTTTACGGAAACTACACAAAGCCAGCTAAAAGATGAGACCAAAATGTTAACGATCAAATAAAAACTGTGGCCACAGTAAGAGATCGAAGCTGGAAATCTGCACGAAAAACGCACGTGGTCTAGAATCTCCTATTTCTATACCTCCTGCACGCTAGATAATTTGCCTAAAATATTTTCCGACCACCAAAATACTAGTTTGGGTTAAGCCTTTAAATTAAAAATTATAAAACCGGAATTCGCACGTTTAAGGGGAGAAAAATCCATTTAAAGTTTTAGGGAGGTGACACGTAAAACTTTGGAAATTTTTTGGCTTTAAACCACTAAAACTGCCCTTAAACTTTACCAAACTGCCACAAATTTATACTTTTTGTAAAGTTCAGACGCTAATCTATCTTTCAGTATCAAAATATTGCAAATCGGCTAGTAAACCTGGCCACAGGAATGCGATAAAGGGAAAAAGTTCCCAAAACCTGCCCCCCAAAAATATACTATCTCGCTTGTTATATCACTTAGGAAAGCCGTTTTTGTTTTGGTTTATTTCTTTTCACTCATATATCACTTATAAACAGTGAAAAGTTTTCTGCAAACTACTCATGACTTTTTATGCTCTTTTAACCCTCCTAAACTAGTGTTCTTACGAAAAGTACTACAGATTTGTGTTTGACGGAAAGAATAAACCGTTAGCTAAAAAATGACACCAAAATTTTAGTAATCGGATAGAAATTGTGGCCACAGTGAGCAATCAAAGCCAGAGATCTGCCAAGGAAATTGACGTCCTTTCAGGGAAATTCATGTGTATGCCTTCCAGACGCCATAAAAATTAACATTTTCATGCAAAGTACAACATATTTACCTTTTACGGAAACTACACAAAGCCAGCTAAAAGATGAGACCAAAATTTTAACGATCAAATAAAAACTGTGGCCACAGTAAGAGATCGAAGCTGGAAATCTGCACGAAAAACGCACGTGGTCTAGAATCTCCTATTTCTATACCTCCTGCACGCTAATACTAGTTTGGGTTAAGCCTTTAAATTAAAAATTATAAAACCGGAATTCGCACGTTTAAGGGGAGAAAAATCCATTTAAAGTTTTAGGGAGGTGACACGTAAAAATTTGGAAATTTTTTGGCTTTAAACCACTAAAACTGCCCTTAAACTTTACCAAACTGCCACAAATTTATACTTTTTGAAAAGTTCAGACGCTAATCTATCTTTCAGTATCAAAATATTGCAAAGCGGCTAGTAAACCTGGCCACAGGAATGCGATAAAGGGAAAAAGTTCCCAAAACCTGCTCCCCAAAAATATACTATCTCGCTTGTTATATCACTTAGGAAAGCCGTTTTTGTTTTGGTTTATTTCTTTTCACTCATATATCACTTATAAACAGTGAAAAGTTTTCTGCAAACTACTCATGACTTTTTATGCGCTTTTAACCCTCCTAAACTAGTGTTCTTACGAAAAGTACTACAGATTTGTGTTTGACGGAAAGAATAAACCGTTAGCTAAAAAATGACACCAAAATTTTAGTAATCGGATAGAAATTGTGGCCACAGTGAGCAATCAAAGCCAGAGATCTGCCAAGGAAATTGACGTCATTTCAGGGAAATTCATGTGTATGCCTTCCAGACGCCATAAAAATTAACATTTTCATGCAAAGTACAACATATTTACCTTTTACGGAAACTACACAAAGCCAGCTAAAAGATGAGACCAAAATTTGAACGATCAAATAAAAACTGTGGCCACAGTAAGAGATCGAAGCTGGAAATCTGCACGAAAAACGCACGTGGTCTAGAATCTCCTATTTCTATACCTCCTGCACGCTAGATAATTTGCCTAAAATATTTTCCGACCACCAAAATACTAGTTTGGGTTAAGCCTTTAAATTAAAAATTATAAAACCGGAATTCGCACGTTTAAGGGGAGAAAAATCCATTTAAAGTTTTAGGGAGGTGACACGTAAAAATTTGGAAATTTTTTGGCTTTAAACCACTAAAACTGCCCTTAAACTTTACCAAACTGCCACAAATTTATACTTTTTGAAAAGTTCAGACGCTAATCTATCTTTCAGTATCAAAATATTGCAAATCGGCTAGTAAACCTGGCCACAGGAATGCGATAAAGGGAAAAAGTTCCCAAAACCTGCCCCCCAAAAATATACTATCTCGCTTGTTATATCACTTATGAAAGCCGTTTTTGTTTTGGTTTGTTTCTTTTCACTCATATATCACTTATAAACAGTGAAAAGTTTTCTGCAAACTACTCATGACATTTTATGCAGACCAGTTTGATTTTTTCACTATATTCCTCTTTTAACCCTCCTAAAAAATAGTGTTCTTACGAAAAGTACTACAAATTTGTGTTTGGCGGAAAGAACAAACCGTTAGCTAAAAAATGACACCAAAATTTTAGTAATCGGATAGAAATTGTGGCCACAGTGAGCAATCAAAGCCAGAGATCTGCCAAGGAAATTGACGTCATTTCAGGGAAATTCATGTGTATGCCTTCCAGACGCCATAAAAATTAGTATTTTCATGCAAAGTACAACATATTTACCTTTTGCGAAAACTACACAAAGCCAGCTAAAAGATGAGACCAAAATTTGAACGATCAAATAAAAACTGTGGCCACAGTAAGAGATCGAAGCTGGAAATCTGCACGAAAAACGCACGTGGTCTAGAATCTCCTATTTCTATACCTCCTGCACGCTAGATAATTTGCCTAAAATATTTTCCGACCACCAAAATACTAGTTTGGGTTAAGCCTTTAAATTAGAAATTATAAAACCGGAATTCGCACGTTTAAGGGGAGAAAAATCCATTTAAAGTTTTAGGGAGGTGACACGTAAAAATTTGGAAATTTTTTGGCTTTAAACCACTAAAACTGCCCTTAAACTTTACCAAACTGCCACAAATTTATACTTTTTGAAAAGTTCAGACGCTAATCTATCTTTCAGTATCAAAATATTGCAAATCGGCTAGTAAACCTGGCCACAGGAATGCGATAAAAGGGAAAAAGTTCCCAAAACCTGCCCCCCAAAAATATACTATCTCGCTTGTTATATCACTTATGAAAGCCGTTTTTGTTTTGGTTTGTTTCTTTTCACTCATATATCACTTATAAACAGTGAAAAGTTTTCTGCAAACTACTCATGACATTTTATGCAGACAAGTTTGATTTTTTCACTATATTCCTCTTTTAACCCTCCTAAAAAATAGTGTTCTTACGAAAAGTACTACAAATTTGTGTTTGGCGGAAAGAACAAACCGTTAGCTAAAAAATGACACCAAAATTTTAGTAATCGGATAGAAATTGTGGCCACAGTGAGCAATCAAAGCCAGAGATCTGCCAAGGAAATTGACGTCATTTCAGGGAAATTCATGTGTATGCCTTCCAGACGCCTTAAAAATTAGTATTTTCATGCAAAGTACAACATATTTACCTTTTACGGAAACTACACAAAGCCAGCTAAAAGATGAGACCAAAATTTTAACGATCAAATAAAAACTGTGGCCACAGTAAGAGATCGAAGCTGGAAATCTGCACGAAAAACGCACGTGGTCTAGAATCTCCTATTTCTATACCTCCTGCACGCTAGATAATTTGCCTAAAATATTTTCCGACCACCAAAATACTAGTTTGGGTTAAGCCTTTAAATTAAAAAGGCTTAACCCAAACTAAGGGGAGAAAAATCCATTTAAAGTTTTAGGGAGGTGACACGTAAAAATTTGGAAATTTTTTGGCTTTAAACCACTAAAACTGCCCTTAAACTTTACCAAACTGCCACAAATTTATACTTTTTGAAAAGTTCAGACGCTAATCTATCTTTCAATATCAAAATATTGCAAATCGGCTAGTAAACCTGGCCACAGGAATGCGATAAAGGGAAAAAGTTCCCAAAACCTGCCCCCCAAAAATATACTATCTCGCTTGTTATATCACTTATGAAAGCCGTTTTTGTTTTGGTTTGTTTCTTTTCACTCATATATCACTTATAAACAGTGAAAAGTTTTCTGCAAACTACTCATGACATTTTATGCAGACAAGTTTGATTTTTTCACTATATTCCTCTTTTAACCCTCCTAAAAAATAGTGTCCTTACGAAAAGTACTACAAATTTGTGTTTGGCGGAAAGAACAAACCGTTAGCTAAGAAATGACACCAAAATTTTAGTAATCGGATAGAAATTGTGGCCACAGTGAGCAATCAAAGCCAGAGATCTGCCAAGGAAATTGACGTCATTTCAGGGAAATTCATGTGTATGCCTTCCAGACGCCTTAAAAATTAGTATTTTCATGCAAAGTACAACATATTTACCTTTTACGGAAACTACACAAAGCCAGCTAAAAGATGAGACCAAAATTTTAACGATCAAATAAAAACTGTGGCCACAGTAAGAGATCGAAGCTGGAAATCTGCACGAAAAACGCACGTGGTCTAGAATCTCCTATTTCTATACCTCCTGCACGCTAGATAATTTGGCTAAAATATTTTCCGACCACCAAAATACTAGTTTGGGTTAAGCCTTTAAATTAAAAAGGCTTAACCCAAACTAAGGGGAGAAAAATCCATTTAAAGTTTTAGGGAGGTGACACGTAAAAATTTGGAAATTTTTTGGCTTTAAACCACTAAAACTGCCCTTAAACTTTACCAAACTGCCACAAATTTATACTTTTTGAAAAGTTCAGACGCTAATCTATCTTTCAGTATCAAAATATTGCAAATCGGCTAGTAAACCTGGCCACAGGAATGCGATAAAGGGAAAAAGTTCCCAAAACCTGCCCCCCAAAAATATACTATCTCGCTTGTTATATCACTTAGGAAAGCCGTTTTTGTTTTGGTTTATTTCTTTTCACTCATATATCACTTATGAATCGTGAAAAGACTTTTTATCAGACAAGTTTGATTTTTTCACTATATTCCTCCCTTAACCCTCCTAAAAACTAGTGTTCTTACGAAAAGTACTACAGATTTGTGTTTGGCGGAAAGAATAAACCGTTAGCTAAAAAATGACACCAAAATTTTAGTAATCGGATAGAAATTGTGGCCACAGTGAGCAATCAAAGCCAGAGATCTGCCAAGGAAATTGACGTCATTTCAGGGAAATTCATGTGTATGCATTCCAAACGCCATAAAAATTAGTATTTTCATGCAAAGTACAACATATTTACCTTTTGCGAAAACTACACAAAGCCAGCTAAAAGATGAGACCAAAATTTTAACGATCAAATAAAAACTGTGGCCACAGTAAGAGATCAAAGCTGGAAATCTGCACGAAAAACGCACGTGGTCTAGAATCTCCTATTTCTATACCTCCTGCACGCTAGATAATTTGCTTAAAATATTTTCCGACCACCAAAATACTAGTTCGGGTTAAGCCTTTAAATTAAAAATTATAAAACCGGAATTCGCACGTTTAAGGGGAGAAAAATCCATTTAAAGTTTTAGGGAGGTGACACGTAAAAATTTGGAAGTTTTTTGGCTTTAAACCACTAAAACTGCCCTTAAACTTTACCAAACTGCCACAAATTTATACTTTTTGAAAAGTTCAGACGCTAATCTATCTTTCAGTATCAAAATATTGCAAATCGGCTAGTAAACCTGGCCACAGGAATGCGATAAAGGGAAAAAGTTCCCAAAACCTGCCCCCCAAAAATATACTATCTCGCTTGTTATATCACTTAGGAAAGCCGTTTTTGTTTTGGTTTATTTCTTTTCACTCATGTATCACTTATAAGCAGTGAAAAGTTTTCTGCAAACTACTCATGACTTTTTATCAGACAAGTTTGATTTTTTCACGGACGGAAAGAACAAACCGTTAGCTAAACAAGTTGGGTAAACAGACCTACGCTCATGTCAGAAGGGTTTTGTATTCAATTTACAAAATGCAGTCACCAGATTGAATAAAGTCAAGAAGCATGTCAATGACGATTTTATTGGAGAAAATATGAAATTCGAAGATCATACTATTATTAACAAAGTTGAACGAATTTAGACTTTTGAGGTCATAAATATCTCCCTTGATGATTATTTCAGATGTCCATTCGTGAGGGAGGAAACCACATTTTTCATGTATTTCCCCCCTGTGCCCCACTGAAGCCGAAACTGACAGTTTAAGAACTGTTTTGAAAAGTTCCCATGAAAACTTTCATTTCATACTCATATCGGCTGCGTTTGATGAATTTTTTTTTCAGGGGCCACCCTCGTGTACTGTTATCATCGATTCATGGCCAATTTTTTCGAATCCTAGAGTTGTTACAAAGCCCTTTTGCTAGGAGCTCTCTCCCACCTCCTTGACTTGTTTCACTTATGAGTATCAATTGTAGGTACTCATCTTCAGTCATTCATTAAATTGAATCAAGTGTTCAAAGCACGCACCTTGAAGGTTAAAGTTGGGAAAAAATAACTCAAAATTATTCAATCTTCGCATTTAAAACAGCCACCATTTTGTTTTACGATTACTGATACCACTAGCTGAACCGATTCTCAAAGATATACATGACACCTATCATTCCTGAAATTTTCATGCAAATCCTAGCAAAACTGTAGTGTCTGAGTCGGTAAAAAGCACATGTTGTTCCATAGCCATATGTTGCCATAGTAATACATGCAGCGCATATTGTTCCATAGTAAAACAGGAAAATTCAAACCACTATAACTTCGCTAAATATGATGCAATCTTTATGAAACCTGCAGGGTTGCTCAATCTTATAAATAGACATCTGTGTACTGAATTTCATTGAATTTAAGGGTACCGTTAAGATTTTATTCAAGAAAACATAAAATCGATAAATCATACTATTATTAACAAAGTTGAGTGAATTGCGACTTCTCACGTATTTGTTGTTGTTGTACTCATCAAGGCCTACATTCTTGATTTTTTTCAGATTTTTCGGATGGAAGGTGTCCAATCGCGAGGGGGGGGGACACAAATTTTTCGTGTATTTCCCCTCCCTGTGCGCCCCTCGACGCAAACTTTGCCAAACTAAGACCTGTTTTGGAAGGTTCTCATCAAGACCTTTCATTTGATACCCATATCGGCTACCTTCAATGAAATTTTTTTTTCGGGGGGTCACTCCCCTACATGGGGAGACCCCCCTTAAATACCTTATAAAATTTTTTAGTAGTTGAACTTTGAAGAGATCACCACTTTACACCTGTATACAAAATTTAATGCTTCTAGCTTAAGTAGTTTCCGAGAAAAACTGCTGTGACACACGGACGGACGGACGGACGGACGGACGGACGGACGGACGGACGGACGGACAGACAGACAGACGGACAGACGGACAGACAGGACGCGATTTTAGAAGGGTTTTGTAAAATTATTTTACAAAACCCTAAAAATGACACCAAAATTTTAGTAATCGGATAGAAATTGTGGCCACAGTGAGCAATCAAAGCCAGAGATCTGCCAAGGAAATTGACGTCATTTCAGGGAAATTCATGTGTATGCATTCCAAACGCCATAAAAATTAGTATTTTCATGCAATGTACAACATATTTACCTTTTACGGAAACTACACAAAGCCAGCTAAAAGATGAGACCAAAATTTGAACGATCAAATAAAAACTGTGGCCACAGTAAGAGATCGAAGCTGGAAATCTGCACGAAAAACGCACGTGGTCTAGAATCTCCTATTTCTATACCTCCTGCACGCTAGATAATTTGGCTAAAATATTTTCCGACCACCAAAATACTAGTTTGGGTTAAGCCTTTAAATTAAAAATTATAAAACCGGAATTCGCACGTTTAAGGGGGGAGAAAAATCCATTTAAAGTTTTAGGGAGGTGACACGTAAAAATTTGGAAATTTTTTGGCTTTAAACCACTAAAACTGCCCTTAAACTTTACCAAACTGCCACAAATTTATACTTTTTGAAAAGTTCAGACGCTAATCTATCTTTCAGTATCAAAATATTGCAAATCGGTTAGTAAACCTGGCCACAGGAATGCGATAAAGGGAAAAAGTTCCCAAAACCTGCCCCCCAAAAATATACTATCTCGCTTGTTATATCACTTGGGAAAGCCGTTTTTGTTTTGGTTTATTTCTTTTCACTCATATATCACTTATAAACAGTGAAAAGTTTTCTGCAAACTACTCATGACTTTTTATGCAGACAAGTTTGATTTTTTCACTATATTCCTCTTTTAACCCTCCTAAAAAATAGTGTTCTTACGAAAAGTACTACAAATTTATGTTTGGCGGAAAGAACGAACCGTTAGCTAAAAAATGACACCAAAATTTTAGTAATCGGATAGAAATTGTGGCCACAGTGAGCAATCAAAGCCAGAGATCTGCCAAGGAAATTGACGTCATTTCAGGGAAATTCATGTGTATGCCTTCCAGACGCCATAAAAATTAACATTTTCATGCAAAGTACAACATATTTACCTTTTACGGAAACTACACAAAGCCAGCTAAAAGATGAGACCAAAATTTCAACGATCAAATAAAAACTGTGGCCACAGTAAGAGATCGAAGCTGGAAATCTGCACGAAAAACGCACGTGGTCTAGAATCTCCTATTTCTATACCTCCTGCACGCTAGATAATTTGCCTAAAATATTTTCCGACCACCAAAATACTAGTTTGGGTTAAGCCTTTAAATTAAAAATTATAAAACCGGAATTCGCACGTTTAAGGGGAGAAAAATCCATTTAAAGTTTTAGGGAGGTGACACTTAAAAATTTGGAAATTTTTTGGCTTTAAACCACTAAAACTGCCCTTAAACTTTACCAAACTGCCACAAATTTATACTTTTTGAAAAGTTCAGACGCTAATCTATCTTTCAGCATCAAAATATTGCAAATCAGTTAGTAAACCTGGCCACAGGAATGCGATAAAGGGAAAAAGTTCCCAAAACCTGCCCCCCAAAAATATACTATCTCGCTTGTTATATCACTTAGGAAAGCCGTTTTTGTTTTGGTTTATTTCTTTTGACTCATATATCACTTATAAGCAGTGAAAAGTTTTCTGCAAACTACTCATGACTTTTTATCAGACAAGTTTGATTTTTTCACGGACGGAAAGAACAAACCGTTAGCTAAAAATAACACCAAAATTTTAGTAATCGGATAGAAATTGTGGCCACAGTGAGCAATCAAAGCCAGAGATCTGCCAAGGAAATTGACGTCATTTCAGGGAAATTCATGTGTATGCATTCCAAACGCCATAAAAATTAGTATTTTCATGCAAAGTACAACATATTTACCTTTTGCGGAAACTACACAAAGCCAGCTAAAAGATGAGACCAAAATTTGAACGATCAAATAAAAACTGTGGCCACAGTAAGAGATCAAAGCTGGAAATCTGCACGAAAAACGCACGTGGTCTAGAATCTCCTATTCCTATACCTCCTGCACGCTAGATAATTTGCCTAAAATATTTTCCGACCACCAAAATACTAGTTTGGGTTAAGCCTTTAAATTAAAAATTATAAAACCGGAATTCGCACGTTTAAGGGGAGAAAAATCCATTTAAAGTTTTAGGGAGGTGACACGTAAAAATTTGGAAATTTATTGGCTTTAAACCACTAAAACTGCCCTTAAACTTTACCAAACTGCCACAAATTTATCTTTTTTGAAAAGTTCAGACGCTAATCTATCTTTCAGTATCAAAATATTGCAAATCGGCTAGTAAACCTGGCCACAGGAATGCGATAAAGGGAAAAAGTTCCCAAAACCTGCCCCCCAAAAATATACTATCTCGCTTGTTATATCACTTAGGAAAGCCGTTTTTGTTTTGGTTTATTTCTTTTCACTCATATATCACTTATAAACAGTGAAAAGTTTTCTGCAAACTACTCATGACATTTTATGCAGACAAGTTTGATTTTTTCACTATATTCCTCTTTTAACCCTCCTAAAAAATAGTGTTCTTACGAAAAGTACTACAGATTTGTGTTTGGCGGAAAGAACAAACCGTTAGCTAAAAAATGACACCAAAATTTTAGTAATCGGATAGAAATTGTGGCCACAGTGAGCAATCAAAGCCAGAGATCTGCCAAGGAAATTGACGTCATTTCAGGGAAATTCATGTGTATGCCTTCCAGACGCCATAAAAATTAACATTTTCATGCAAAGTACAACATATTTACCTTTTACGGAAACTACACAAAGCCAGCTAAAAGATGAGACCAAAATTTTAACGATCAAATAAAAACTGTGGCCACAGTAAGAGATCGAAGCTGGAAATCTGCACGAAAAACGCACGTGGTCTAGAATCTCCTATTTCTATACCTTCTGCACGCTAGATAATTTGCCTAAAATATTTTCCGACCACCAAAATACTAGTTTGGGTTAAGTCTTTAAATTAAAAAGTATAAAACCGGAATTCGCACGTTTAAGGGGAGAAAAATCCATTTAAAGTTTTAGGGAGGTGACACGTAAAAATTTGGAAATTTTTTGGCTTTAAACCACTAAAACTGCCCTTAAACTTTACCAAACTGCCACAAATTTATACTTTTTGAAAAGTTCAGACGCTAATCTATCTTTCAATATCAAAACATTGCAAATCGGCTAGTAAACCTGGCCACAGGAATGCGATAAAGGGAAAAAGTTCCCAAAACCTGCCCCCCAAAAATATACTATCTCGCTTGTTATATCACTTGGGAAAGCCGTTTTTGTTTTGGTTTATTTCTTTTTACTCATTTATCACTTATAAACAGTGAAAAGTTTTCTGCAAACTACTCATGACTTTTTATCAGACAAGTTTGATTTTTTCACTATATTCCTCTTTTAACCCTCCTAAAAAATAGTGTTCTTACGAAAAGTACTACAAATTTGTGTTTGACGGAAAGAACAAACTGTTAGCTAAAAAATGACACCAAAATTTTAGTAATCGGATAGAAATTGTGGCCACAGTGAGCAATCAAAGCCAGAGATCTGCCAAGGAAATTGACGTCATTTCAGGGAAATTCATGTGTATGCCTTCCAGACGCCATAAAAATTAACATTTTCATGCAAAGTACAACATATTTACCTTTTGCGGAAACTACACAAAGCCAGCTAAAAGATGAGACCAAAATTTTAACGATCAAATAAAAACTGTGGCCACAGTAAGAGATCGAAGCTGGAAATCTGCACGAAAAACGCACGTGGTCTAGAATCTCCTATTTCTATACCTCCTGCACGCTAGATAATTTGCCTAAAATATTTTCCGACCACCAAAATACTAGTTCGGGTTAAGCCTTTAAATTAAAAATTATAAAACCGGAATTCGCACGTTTAAGGGGAGAAAAATCCATTTAAAGTTTTAGGGAGGTGACACGTAAAAATTTGGAAATTTTTTGGCTTTAAACCACTAAAACTGCCCTTAAACTTCACCAAACTGCCACAAATTTGAAATGATGTCAATTTCCTTGGCAGATCTCTGGCTTTGATTGCTCACTGTGGCCACAATTTCTATCCGATTACTAAAATTTTGGTGTCATTTTTTAGCTAACGGTTTGTTCTTTCCGCCAAACACAAATTTGTAGTACTTTTCCTAAGAGCACTATTTTTTAGGAGGGTTAAAAGAGGAATATAGTGCAAAAATCAAACTTGTCTGCATAAAAAGTCATGAGTAGTTTGCAGAAAACTTTTCACTGTTTCTAAGTGATATATGAAAGAAAAGAAATAAACCAAAACAAAAACGGCTTTCCTAAGTGATATAACAAGCGAGATAGTATATTTTTGGGGGGCAGGTTTTGGGAACTTTTTCCCTTTATCGCATTCCTGTGGCCAGGTTTACCAACCGATTTGCAATATTTTGATACTGAAAGATAGATTAGCGTCTGAACTTTTCAAAAAAGATAAATTTGTGGCAGTTTGGTAAAGTTTAAGGGCAGTTTTAGTGGTTTAAAGCCAATAAATTTCCAAATTTTTACGTGTCACCTCCCTAAAACTTTAAATGGATTTTTCTCCCCTTAAACGTGCGAATTCCGGTTTTATAATTTTTAATTTAAAGGGTAAACCCAAACTAGTATTTTGGTGGTCGGAAAATATTTTAGGCAAATTATCTAGCGTGCAGGAGGTATAGAAATAAGACATTCTAGACCACGTGCGTTTTTCGTGCAGATTTCCAGCTTTGATCTCTTACTGTGGCCACAGTTTTTATTTGATCGTTAAAATTTTGGTCTCATCTTTTAGCTGGCTTTGTGTAGTTTCCGTAAAAGGTAAATATGTTGTACTTTGCATGAAAATACTAATTTTCATGGCGTTTGGAAGGCATACACATGAATTTCCCTGAAATGACGTCAATTTCCTTGGCAGATCTCTGGCTTTGATTGCTCACTGTGGCCACAATTTCTATCCGATTACTAAAATTTTGGTGTCATTTTTTAGCTAACGGTTTGTTCTTTCCGCCAAACACAAATTTGTAGTACTTTTCGTAAGAACACTATTTTTTAGGAGGGTTAAAAAAGGAATATAGTGAAAAAATCAAACATGTCTGCATAAAAAGTCATGAGTAGTTTGCAGAAAACTTTTCACTGTTTATAAGTGATATATGAGTGAAAAGAAATAAACCAAAACAAAAACGGCTTTCCTAAGTGATATAACAAGCGAGATAGTATATTTTTGGGGGGCAGGTTTTGGGAACTTTTTCCCTTTATCGCATTCCTGTGGCCAGGTTTACTAACTGATTTGCAATATTTTGATACTGAAAGATAGATTAGCGTCTGAACTTTTCAAAAAGTATAAATTTGTGGCAGTTTGGTAAAGTTTAAGGGCAGCTTTAGTGGTTTAAAGCCAAAAAATTTCCAAATTTTTACGTGTCACCTCCCTAAAACTTTAAATGGATTTTTCTCCCCTTAAACGTGCGAATTCCGGTTTTATAATTTTTAATTTAAAGGCTTAACCTAAGCTAGTATTTTGGTGGTCGGGAAATATTTTAGGCAGATTATCTAGCGTGCAGGAGGTATAGAAATAGGAGATTCTAGACCACGTGCGTTTTTCGTGCAGATTTCCAGCTTCGATCTCTTACTGTGGCCACAGTTTTTATTTGATCGTTGAAGTTTTGGTCTCATCTTTTAGCTGGCTTTGTGTAGTTTCCGTAAAAGGTAAATATGTTGTACTTTGCATGAAAATACTAATTTTTATGGCGTCTGGAAGGCATACACATGAATTTCCCTGAAATGACGTCAATTTCCTTGGCAGATCTCTGGCTTTGATTGCTCACTGTGGCCACAATTTCTATCCGATTACTAAAATTTTGATGTCATTTTTTAGCTAATGGTTTGTTCTTTCTGTCAAACACAAATTTTGAATACTTTTCGTAAGAACACTATTTTTTAGGAGGGTGAAAAGAGGAATATAGTGAAAAAATCAAACTTGTCTGCATAAAAAGTCATGAGTAGTTTGCAGAAAACTTTTCACTGTTTATAAGTGATATATGAGTGAAAAGAAATAAACCAAATCAAAAACGGCTTTCCTAAGTGATATAACAAGCGAGATAGTATATTTTTGGGGGGCAGGTTTTGGGAACTTTTTCCCTTTATCGCATTCCTGTGGCCAGGTTTACTAACCGATTTGCAATATTTTGATACTGAAAGATAGATTAGCGTCTGAACTTTTCAAAAAGTATAAATTTGTGGCAGTTTGGTAAAGTTTAAGGGCAGTTTTAGTGGTTTAAAGCCAAAAAATTTCCAAATTTTTACGTGTCACCCCCCTAAAACTTTAAATGGATTTTTCTCCCCTTAAACGTGCGAATTCCGGTTTTATAATTTTTAGTTTAAAGGCTTAACCCGAGCTAGTATTTTGGTGGGCGGAAAATATTTTAGGCAAATTATCTAGCGTGCAGGAGGTATAGAAATAGGAGATTCTAGACCACGTGCGTTTTTCGTGCAGATTTCCAGATTTGATCTCTTACTGTGGCCACAGTTTTTATTTGATCGTTGAAATTTTGGTCTCATCTTTTAGCTGGCTTTGTGTAATTTTCGTAAAAGGTAAATATGTTGTACTTTGCATGAAAATGTTAATTTTTATGGCGTCTGGAAGGCATACACATGAATTTCCCTGAAATGACGTCAATATCCTTGGCAGATCTCTGGCTTTGATTGCTCACTGTGGCCACAATTTCTATCCGATTACTAAAATTTTGGTGTCATTTTTTAGCTAACGGTTTGTTCTTTCCGTCAAACACAAATTTGTAGTACTTTTTGTAAGAACACTATTTTTTAGGAGGGTTAAAAGAGGAATATAGTGAAAAAATCAAACTTGTCTGCATAAAAAGTCATGAGTAGTTTGCAGGAAACTTTTCACTGTTTATAAGTGATATATGAGTGAAATGAAATAAACCAAAACAAAAACGGCTTTCCTAAGTGATATAACAAGCGAGATAGTATATTTTTGGGGGGCAGGTTTTGGGAACTTTTTCCCTTTATCGCATTCCTGTGGCCAGGTTTACTAACTGATTTGCAATATTTTGATACTGAAAGATAGATTAGCGTCTGAACTTTTCAAAAAGTATAAATTTGTGGCAGTTTGGTAAAGTTTAAGGGCAGTTTTAGTGGTTTAAAGCCAAAAAATTTCCAAATTTTTACGTGTCACCCCCCTAAAACTTTAAATGGATTTTTCTCCCCTTAAACGTGCGAATTCCGGTTTTATAATTTTTAATTTAAAGGCTAAACCCAAACTAGTATTTTGGTGGTCGGAAAATATTTTAGGCAAATTATCTAGCGTGCAGGAGGTATAGAAATAAGAGATTCTAGACCACGTGCGTTTTTCGTGCAGATTTCCAGCTTTGATCTCTTACTGTGGCCACAGTTTTTATTTGATCGTTAAAATTTTGGTCTCATCTTTTAGCTGGCTTTGTGTAGTTCCCGTAAAAGGTAAATATGTTGTACTTTGCATGAAAATACTAATTTTTATGGCGTTTGGAAGGCATACACATGAATTTCCCTGAAATGACGTCAATTTCCTTGGCAGATCTCTGGCTTTGATTGCTCACTGTGGCCACAATTTCTATCCGATTACTAAAATTTTGGTGTCATTTTTTAGCTAACGGTTTGTTCTTTCCGCCAAACACAAATTTGTAGTACTTTTCGTAAGAACACTATTTTTTAGGAGGGTTAAAAAAGGAATATAGTGAAAAAATCAAACATGTCTGCATAAAAAGTCATGAGTAGTTTGCAGAAAACTTTTCACTGTTTATAAGTGATATATGAGTGAAAAGAAATAAACCAAAACAAAAACGGCTTTCCTAAGTGATATAACAAGCGAGATAGTATATTTTTGGAGGGCAGGTTTTGGGAACTTTTTCCCTTTATCGCATTCCTGTGGCCAGGTTTACTAACTGATTTGCAATATTTTGATATTGAAAGATAGATTAGCGTCTGAACTTTTCAAAAAGTATAAATTTGTGGCAGTTTGGTAAAGTTTAAGGGCAGCTTTAGTGGTTTAAAGCCAAAAAATTTCCAAATTTTTACGTGTCACCTCCCTAAAACTTTAAATGGATTTTTCTCCCCTTAAACGTGCGAATTCCGGTTTTATAATTTTTAATTTAAAGGCTTAACCTAAGCTAGTATTTTGGTGGTCGGGAAATATTTTAGGCAAATTATCTAGCGTGCAGGAGGTATAGAAATAGGAGATTCTAGACCACGTGCGTTTTTCGTGCAGATTTCCAGCTTCGATCTCTTACTGTGGCCACAGTTTTTATTTGATCGTTGAAGTTTTGGTCTCATCTTTTAGCTGGCTTTGTGTAGTTTCCGTAAAAGGTAAATATGTTGTACTTTGCATGAAAATACTAATTTTTATGGCGTCTGGAAGGCATACACATGAATTTCCCTGAAATGACGTCAATTTCCTTGGCAGATCTCTGGCTTTGATTGCTCACTGTGGCCACAATTTCTATCCGATTACTAAAATTTTGATGTCATTTTTTAGCTAATGGTTTGTTCTTTCTGTCAAACACAAATTTTGAATACTTTCCGTAAGAACACTATTTTTTAGGAGGGTGAAAAGAGGAATATAGTGAAAAAATCAAACTTGTCTGCATAAAAAGTCATTAGTAGTTTGCAGAAAACTTTTCACTGTTTATAAGTGATATATGAGTGAAAAGAAATAAACCAAAACAAAAACGGCTTTCCTAAGTGATATAACAAGCGAGATAGTATAATTTTGGGGGGCAGGTTTTGGGAACTTTTTCCCTTTATCGCATTCCTGTGGCCAGGTTTACTAACCGATTTGCAATATTTTGATACTGAAAGATAGATTAGCGTCTGAACTTTTCAAAAAGTATAAATTTGTGGCAGTTTGGTAAAGTTTAAGGGCAGTTTTAGTGGTTTAAAGCCAAAAAATTTCCAAATTTTTACGTGTCACCCCCCTAAAACTTTAAATGGATTTTTCTCCCCTTAAACGTGCGAATTCCGGTTTTATAATTTTTAATTTAAAGGCTTAACCCGAGCTAGTATTTTGGTGGGCGGAAAATATTTTAGGCAAATTATCTAGCGTGCAGGAGGTATAGAAATAGGAGATTCTAGACCACGTGCGTTTTTCGTGCAGATTTCCAGATTTGATCTCTTACTGTGGCCACAGTTTTTATTTGATCGTTGAAATTTTGGTCTCATCTTTTAGCTAGCTTTGTGTTGTTTCCGCAAAAGGTAAATATGTTGTACTTTGCATGAAAATACTAATTTTTATGGCGTCTGGAAGGCATACACATGAATTTCCCTGAAATGACGTCAATTTCCTTGGCAGATCTCTGGCTTTGATTGCTCACTGTGGGCACAATTTCTATCCGATTACTAAAATTTTGATGTCATTTTTTAGCGAATGGTTTGTTCTTTCTGTCAAACACAAATTTGTAGTACTTTGCGTAAGAACACTATTTTTTAGGAGGGTGAAAAGAGGAATATAGTGAAAAAATCAAACTTGTCTGCATAAAAAGTCATGAGTAGTTTGCAGAAAACTTTTCACTGTTTATAAGTAATATATGAGTGAAAAGAAAGAAACCAAAACAAAAACGGCTTTCCTAAGTGATATAACAAGCGAGATAGTTTTATTTTTGGGGGGCAGGTTTTGGGAACTTTTTCATTTTCCGGTTTTATAATTTTTAATTTAAAGGCTTAACCCAAACTAGTATTTTGGTGGTCGGAAAATATTTTAGGCAAATTATCTAGCGTGCAGGAGGTAGAGAAATAGGAGATTCTAGACCACCTGAGTTTTTCGTGCAGATTTCCAGCTTCGATCTCTTACTGTGGCCACCGTTTTTATTTGATCGTTAAAATTTTGGTCTCATCTTTTAGCTGGCTTTGTGTAGTTTCCGTAAAAGGTAAATATGTTTTATTTTGCATGAAAATACTAATTTTTATGGCGTCTGGAAGGCATACACATGAATTTCCCTGAAATGACGTCAATTTCCTTGGCAGATCTCTGGCTTTGATTGCTCACTGTGGCCACAATTTCTATCCGATTACTAAAATTTTGATGTCATTTTTTAGCTAACGGTTTGTTTTTTCTGCCAAACACAAATTTGTAGTACTTTTCGTAAGAACACTATTTTTTAGGAGGGTTAAAAGAGGAATATAGTGAAAAAATCAAACTTGTCTGCATAAAAAGTCATGAGTAGTTTGCAGAAAACTTTTCACTGTTTATAAGTGATATATGAGTGAAAAGAAATAAACCAAAAGAAAAACGGCTTTCCTCAGTGATATAACAAGCGAGATAGTATATTTTTGGGGGGCAGGTTTTGGGAACTTTTTCCCTTTATCGCATTCCTGTGGCCAGGTTTACTAACCGATTTGCAATATTTTGATACTGAAAGATAGATTAGCGTCTGAACTTTTCAAAAAGTATAAATTTGTGGCAGTTTGGTAAAGTTTAAGGGCAGTTTTAGTGGTTTAAAGCCAAAAAATTTCCAAATTTTTACGTGTCACCCCCCTAAAACTTTAAATGGATTTTTCTCCCCTTAAACGTGCGAATTCCGGTTTTATAATTTTTAATTTAAAGGGTTAACCCGAACTAATATTTTGGTGGTCGGAAAATATTTTAGGCAAATTATCTAGTGTGCAGGAGGTATAGAAATAGGAGATTCTAGACCACGTGCGTTTTTCGTGCAGATTTCCAGCTTCGATCTCTTACTGTGGCCACAGTTTTTATTTGATCGTTAAAATTTTGGTCTCATCTTTTAGCTGGCTTTGTGTAGTTTCCGTAAAAGGTAAATATGTTGTACTTTGCATGAAAATACTAATTTTTATGGCGTCTGGAAGGCATACACATGAATTTCCCTGAAATGACGTCAATTTCCTTGGCAGATCTCTGGCTTTGATTGCTCACTGTGGCCACAATTTCTATCCGATTACTAAAATTTTGGTGTCATTTTTTAGCTAACGGTTTGTTCTTTCCGCCAAACATAAATTTGTAGTACTTTTCGTAAGAACACTATTTTTTAGGAGGGTTAAAAGAGGAATATAGTGAAAAAATCAAACTTGTCTGCATAAAAAGTCATGAGTAGTTTGCAGAAAACTTTTCACTGTTTATAAGTGATATATGAGTGAAAAGAAATGAACCAAAATAAAAACGGCTTTCCTAAGTGATATAACAAGCGAGATAGAATATTTTTGGGGGGCAGGTTTTGGGAACTTTTTCCCTTTATCGCATTCCTGTGGCCAGGTTTACTAACTGATTTGCAATATTTTGATACTGAAAGATAGATTAGCGTCTGAACTTTTCAAAAAGTATAAATTTGTGGCAGTTTGGTAAAGTTTAAGGGCAGTTTTAGTGGTTTAAACCCGAAAAATTTCCAAATTTTTACGTGTCACCTCCCTAAAACTTTAAATGGATTTTTCTCCCCTTAAACGTGCGAATTCCGGTTTTATGATTTTTAATTTAAAGGCTTAACCCGAACTAGTATTTTGGTGGTCGGAAAATATTTTAGGCAAATTATCTAGCGTGCAGGAGGTATAGAAATAGGAGATTCTAGACCACGTGCGTTTTTCGTGCAGATTTCCAGCTTCGATCTCTTACTGTGGCCACAGTTTTTATTTGATCGTTGAAATTTGGGTCTCATCTTTTAGCTGGCTTAGTGTAGTTTCCGCAAAAGGTAAACATGTTGTGATTTGCATGAAAATACTAATTTTTAATGGCGTCTGGAAGGCATACACATGAATTTCCCTGAAATGACGTCAATTTCCTTGGCAGATCTCTGGCTTTGATTGCTCACTGTGGCCACAATTTCTATCCGATTACTAAAATTTTGGTGTCATTTTTTAGCTTACGGTTTGTTCTTTCCGTCAAACACAAATTTGTAGTACTTTTCGTAAGAACACTATTTTTTAGGATGGTTAAAAGAGGAATATAGTGAAAAAATCAAACTTGTCTGCATAAAAAGTCAGGAGTAGTTTGCAGAAAACTTTCAACTGTTTAGAAGTAGTATATGAGCGAAAAGAAATAAACCAAATCAAAAACGGCTTTCCTAAGTGATATAACAAGCGAGATAGTATATTTTTGGGGGGCAGGTTTTGGGAACTTTTTCCCTTTATCGCATTCCTGTGGCCAGGTTTACTAACCGATTTGCAATATTTTGACACTGAAAGATAGATTAGCGTCTGAACTTTTCAAAAAGTATAAATTTGTGGCAGTTTGGTAAAGTTTAGGACAGTTTTAGTGGTTTAAAGCCAAAAAATTTCCAAATTTTTACGTGTCACCCCCCTAAAACTTTAAATGGATTTTTCTCCGCTTAAATGTGCGAATTCCGTTTTTATAATTTTTAATTTAAAGGCTTAACCCGAACTAGTATTTTGGTGGTCGGAAAATATTTTAGGCAAATTATCTAGCGTGCAGGAGTTATAGAAATAGGAGATTCTAGACCCCGTGCGTTTTTCGTGCAGATTTCCAGCTTGGATCTCTTGCTGTGGCCACAGTTTTTATTTGATCGTTGAAATTTTGGTCTCATCTTTTAGCTGGCTTTGTGTAGTTTCCGTAAAAGTTAAATATGTTGTACTTTGCATGAAAATACTAATTTTTATGGCGTCTGGAAGGCATACACATGAATTTCCCTGAAATGATGTCAATTTCCTTGGCAGATCTCTGGCTTTGATTGCTCACTGTGGCCACAATTTCTATCCGATTACTAAAATTTTGGTGTCATTTTTTAGCTAACGGTTTGTTCTTTCTGTCAAACATAAATTTGAAGTACTTTTCGTAAGAACACTATTTTTTAGGAGGGTTAAAAGAGGAATATAGTGAAAAAATCAAACTTGTCTGCATAAAAAGTCATGAGTAGTTTGCAGAAAACTTTTCACTGTTTATAAGTGATATATGAGTGAAAAGAAATAAACCAAAACTAAAACGGCTTTCCTAAGTGATATAACAAGCGAGATAGTATATTTTTGGGGGGCAGGTTTTGGGAACTTTTTCATTTTCCGGTTTTATAATTTTTAATTTAAAGGCTTAACCCAAACTAGTATTTTGGTGGTCGGAAAATATTTTAGGCAAATTATCTAGCGTGCAGGAGGTATAGAAATAGGAGATTCTAGACCACGTGCGTTTTTCGTGCAGATTTCCAGCTTCGATCTCTTACTGTGGCCACCGTTTTTATTTGATCGTTAAAATTTTGGTCTCATCTTTGAGCTGGCTTTGTGTAGTTTCCGTAAAAGGTAAATATGTTGTACTTTGCGTGAAAATACTAATTTTTATGGCGTCTGGAAGGCATACACATGAATTTCCCTGAAATGACGTCAATTTCCTTGGCAGATCTCTGGCTTTGATTGCTCACTGTGGCCACAATTTCTATCCGATTACTAAAATTTTGGTGTCATTTTTTAGCCAACGGTTTGTTCTTTCCGCCAAACATAAATTTGTAGTACTTTTCGTAAGAACACTATTTTTTAGGAGGGTTAAAAGAGGAATATAGTGAAAAAATCAAACTTGTCTGCATAAAAAGTCATGAGTAGTTTGCAGAAAACTTTTCACTGTTTATAAGTAATATATGAGTGAAAAGAAATAAACCAAAACAAAAACGGCTTTCCTCAGTGATATAACAAGCGAAATAGTATATTTTTGGGGGGCAGGTTTTGGGAACTTTTTCCCTTTATCGCATTCCTGTGGCCAGGTTTACTAACCGATTTGCAATATTTTGATACTGAAAGATAGATTAGCGTCTGAACTTTTCAAAAAATATAAATTTGTGGCAGTTTGGTAAAGTTTAAGGGCAGTTTTAGTGGTTTAAAGCCAAAAAATTTCCAAATTTTTACGTGTCACCCCCCTAAAACTTTAAATGGATTTTTCTCCCCTTAAACGTGCGAATTCCGGTGTTATAATTTTTAATTTAAAGGCTTAACCCGAACTAGTATTTTGGTGGTCGGAAAATATTTTAGGCAAATTATCTAGCGTGCAGGAGGTATAGAAATAGGAGATTCTAGACCACGTGCGTTTTTCGTGCAGATTTCCAGCTTCGATCTCTTACTGTGGCCACCGTTTTTATTTGATCGTTAAAATTTTGGTCTCATCTTTTAGCTGGCTTTGTGTAGTTTCCGCAAAAGGTAAATTTGTTTTACTTTGCATGAAAATACTAATTTTTATGGCGTCTGGAAGGCATACACATGAATTTCCCTGAAATGACGTCAATTTCCTTGGCAGATCTCTGGCTTTGATTGCTCACTGTGGCCACAATTTCTATCCGATTACTAAAATTTTGGTGTCATTTTTTAGCTAACGGTTTGTTCTTTCCGCCAAACACAAATTTGTAGTACTTTTCGTAAGAACACTATTTTCTAGGAGGGTTAAAAGAGGAATATGGTGAAAAAATCAAACTTGTCTGCATAAAAAGTCATGAGTAGTTTGCAGAAAACTTTTCACTGTTTATAAGTGATATATGAGTGAAAAGAAACAAACCAAAATAAAAGCGGCTTTCCTAAGTGATATAACAAGCGAGATAGTATATTTTTGGGGGGCAGGTTTTGGGAACTTTTTCCCTTTATCGCATTCCTGTGGCCAGGTTTACTAACTGATTTGCAATATTTTGATATTGAAAGATAGATTAGCATCTGAACTTTTCAAAAAGTATAAATTTGTGGCAGTTTGGTAAAGTTTAAGGGCAGTTTTAGTGGTTTAAAGCCAAAAAATTTCCAAATTTTTACGTGTCACCCCCCTAAAACTTTAAATGGATTTTTCTCCCCTTAAACGTGCGAATTCCGGTTTTATAATTTTTAATTTAAAGGCTTAACCCAAACTAGTATTTTGGTGGTCGGAAAATATTTTAGGCAAATTATCTAGCGTGCAGGAGGTATAGAAATAGGAGATTCTAGACCACGTGCGTTTTTCGTGCAGATTTCCAGCTTCGATCTCTTACTGTGGCCACCGTTTTTATTTGATCGTTAAAATTTTGGTCTCATCTTTGAGCTGGCTTTGTGTAGTTTCCGTAAAAGGTAAATATGTTGTACTTTGCGTGAAAATACTAATTTTTATGGCGTCTGGAAGGCATACACATGAATTTCCCTGAAATGACGTCAATTTCCTTGGCAGATCTCTGGCTTTGATTGCTCACTGTGGCCACAATTTCTATCCGATTACTAAAATTTTGGTGTCATTTTTTAGCCAACGGTTTGTTCTTTCCGCCAAACATAAATTTGTAGTACTTTTCGTAAGAACACTATTTTTTAGGAGGGTTAAAAGAGGAATATAGTGAAAAAATCAAACTTGTCTGCATAAAAAGTCATGAGTAGTTTGCAGAAAACCTTTCACTGTTTATAAGTAATATATGAGTGAAAAGAAATAAACCAAAACAAAAACGGCTTTCCTCAGTGATATAACAAGCGAAATAGTATATTTTTGGGGGGCAGGTTTTGGGAACTTTTTCCCTTTATCGCATTCCTGTGGCCAGGTTTACTAACCGATTTGCAATATTTTGATACTGAAAGATAGATTAGCGTCTGAACTTTTCAAAAAATATAAATTTGTGGCAGTTTGGTAAAGTTTAAGGGCAGTTTTAGTGGTTTAAAGCCAAAAAATTTCCAAATTTTTACGTGTCACCCCCCTAAAACTTTAAATGGATTTTTCTCCCCTTAAACGTGCGAATTCCGGTGTTATAATTTTTAATTTAAAGGCTTAACCCGAACTAGTATTTTGGTGGTCGGAAAATATTTTAGGCAAATTATCTAGCGTGCAGGAGGTATAGAAATAGGAGATTCTAGACCACGTGCGTTTTTCGTGCAGATTTCCAGCTTCGATCTCTTACTGTGGCCACCGTTTTTATTTGATCGTTAAAATTTTGGTCTCATCTTTTAGCTGGCTTTGTGTAGTTTCCGCAAAAGGTAAATTTGTTTTACTTTGCATGAAAATACTAATTTTTATGGCGTCTGGAAGGCATACACATGAATTTCCCTGAAATGACGTCAATTTCCTTGGCAGATCTCTGGCTTTGATTGCTCACTGTGGCCACAATTTCTATCCGATTACTAAAATTTTGGTGTCATTTTTTAGCTAACGGTTTGTTCTTTCCGCCAAACACAAATTTGTAGTACTTTTCGTAAGAACACTATTTTCTAGGAGGGTTAAAAGAGGAATATGGTGAAAAAATCAAACTTGTCTGCATAAAAAGTCATGAGTAGTTTGCAGAAAACTTTTCACTGTTTATAAGTGATATATGAGTGAAAAGAAACAAACCAAAATAAAAGCGGCTTTCCTAAGTGATATAACAAGCGAGATAGTATATTTTTGGGGGGCAGGTTTTGGGAACTTTTTCCCTTTATCGCATTCCTGTGGCCAGGTTTACTAACTGATTTGCAATATTTTGATATTGAAAGATAGATTAGCATCTGAACTTTTCAAAAAGTATAAATTTGTGGCAGTTTGGTAAAGTTTAAGGGCAGTTTTAGTGGTTTAAAGCCAAAAAATTTCCAAATTTTTACGTGTCACCCCCCTAAAACTTTAAATGGATTTTTCTCCCCTTAAACGTGCGAATTCCGGTTTTATAATTTTTAATTTAAAGGCTAAACCCAAACTAGTATTTTGGTGGTCGGAAAATATTTTAGGCAAATTATCTAGCGTGCAGGAGGTATAAAAATAGGAGATTCTAGACCACGTGCGTTTTTCGTGCAGATTTCCAGCTTCGATCTCTTACTGTGGCCACAGTTTTTATTTGATCGTTGAAATTTTGGTCTCATCTTTTAGCTGGCTTAGTGTAGTTTCCGTAAAAGGTAAATGTGTTGTGATTTGCATGAAAATACTAATTTTTATGGCGTCTGGAAGGCATACACATGAATTTCCCTGAAATGACGTCAATTTCCTTGGCAGATCTCTGGCTTTGATTGCTCACTGTGGCCACAATTTCTATCCGATTACTAAAATTTTGGTGTCATTTTTTAGCTAACGGTTTTGTTTTTCCGTCAAACACAAATCTGTAGTACTTTTCGTAAGAACACTATTTTTTAGGATGGTTAAAAGAGGAATATAGTGAAAAAATCAAACTTTTCTGCATAAAAAGTCATGAGTAGTTGGCAGAAAACTTTTCACTGTTTATAAGTAGTATGTGAGTGAAAAGAAATAAACCAAAACAAAAACGGTTTTCCTAAGTGATATAACAAGCGAGATAGTATATTTTTGGCGGGCAGGTTTTGGGAACTTTTTCCCTTTATCGCATTCCTGTGGCCAGGTTTACTAACTAATTTGCAATATTTTGATACTGAAAGATAGATTAGCATCTGGACTTTTCAAAAAGTATAAATTTGTGGCAGTTTGGTAAAGTTTCAGGGCAGTTTTAGTGGTTTAAAGCCAAAAAATTTCCAAATTTTTACGTGTCACCCCCGTAAAACAGTAAATGGATTTTTCTCCCCTTAAACGTGCGAATTCCGGTTTTATAATTTTTAATTTAAAGGCTTAACCCGAACTAGTATTTTGGTGGTCGGAAAATATTTTAGGCAAATTATCTAGCGTGCAGGAGGTATAGAAATAGGAGATTCTAGACCACGTGCGTTGTTCGTGCAGATTTCCAGCTTTGATCTCTTACTGTGGCCCCAGTTTTTATTTGATCGTTAAAATTTTGGTCTCATCTTTTAGCTGGCTTTGTGTAGTTTCCGTAAAAGGTAAATATGTTGTACTTTGCATGAAAATACTAATTTTGATGGCGTCTGGAAGGCATACACATGAATTCCCCTGAAATGACGTCAATTTCCTTGGCAGATCTCTGGCTTTGATTGCTCACTGTGGCCACAATTTCTATCCGATTACTAAAATTTTGATGTCATTTTTTAGCTAACGGTTTGTTCTTTCCGCCAAACATAAATTTGTAGTACTTTTCGTAAGAACACTATTTTTTAGGAGGGTTAAAAGAGGAATATAGTGAAAAAATCAAACTTGTCTGCATAAAAAGTCATGAGTAGTTTGCAGAAAACTGTTCACTATTTATAAGTGATATATGAGTGAAAAGAAATAAACCAAAACAAAAACGGTTTTCCTAAGTGATATAACAAGCGAGATAGTATAATTTTGGGGGGCAGGTTTTGGGAACTTTTTCCCTTTATCACATTCCTGTGGCCAGGTTTACTAACCGATTTGCTGTTTGGTAAAGTTTAAGGGCAGTTTTAGTGGTTTAAAGCCAAAAAATTTCCAAATTTTTACGTGTCACCCCCCTAAAACTTTAAATGGGTTTGTCTCCCCTTAAACGTGCGAATTCCGGTTTTATAATTTTTAATTTAAAGGCTTAACCCAAACTAGTATTTTGGTGGTCGGAAAATATTTTAGGCAAATTACCTAGCGTGCAGGAGGTATAGAAATAGGAGATTCTAGACCACGTGCATTTTTCGTGCAGATTTCCAGCTTCGATCTCTTAGTGTGGCCACAGTTTTTATTTGATCGTTGAAATTTTGGTCTCATCTTTTAGCTGGCTTTGTGTAGTTTCCGTAAAAGGTAAATATGTTGTACTTTGCATGAAAATACTAATTTTTATGGCGTCTGGAAGGCATACACATGAATTTCCCTGAAATGACGTCAATTTCCTTGGCAGATCTCTGGCTTTGATTGCTCACTGTGGCCACAATTTCTATCCGATTACTAAAATTTTGGTGTCATTTTTTAGCTAACGGTTTGTTCTTTCCGCCAAACACAAATTTGTAGTACTTTTCGTAAGAACACTATTTTTTAGGAGGGTTAAAAGAGGAATATAGTGAAAAAATCCAACTTGTCTGCATAAAAAGTCATGAGTAGTTTGCAGAAAACTTTTCACTGTTTATAAGTGATATATGAGTGAAAAGAAATAAACCAAAACAAAAACGGCTTTCCTAAGTGATATAACAAGCGAGATAGTATATTTTTGGGGGGCAGGTTTTGGGAACTTTTTCCCTTTATCGCATTCCTGTGGCCAGGTTTACTAGCCGATTTGCAATGTTTTGATATTGAAAGATAGATTAGCGTCTGAACTTTTCAAAAAGTATAAATTTGTGGCAGTTTCGTAAAGTTTAAGGGCAGTTTTAGTGGTTTAAAGCCAAAAAATTTCCAAATTTTTACGTGTCACCCCCCTAAAACTTTAAATGGATTTTTCTCCCCTTAAACGTGCGAATTCCGGTTTTATAATTTTTAATTTAAAGGCTTAACCCGAACTAGTATTTTGGTGGTCGGAAAATATTTTAGGCAAATTATCTAGCGTGCAGGAGGTATAGAAATAGGAGATTCTAGACCACGTGCGTTTTTCGCGCAGATTTTCAGCTTCGATCTCTTACTGTGGCCACAGTTTTTATTTGATCGTTAAAATTTTGGTCTCATCTTTTAGCTGGCTTTGTGTAGTTTTCGTAAAAGGTAAATATGTTGTACTTTGCATGAAAATACTAATTTTTATGGCGTCTGGAAGGCATACACATGAATTTCCCTGAAATGACGTCAATTTCCTTGGCAGATCTCTGGCTTTGATTGCTCACTGTGGCCACAATTTCTATCCGATTACTAAAATTTTGGTGTCATTTTTTAGCTAACGGTTTATTCTTTCCACCAAACACAAATCTGTAGTACTTTTCGTAAGAACACTATTTTTTAGGAGGGTTAAAAGAGGAATATAGTGAAAAAATCAAACTTGTCTGCATAAAAAGTCAGGAGTAGTTTGCAGAAAACTGTTCACTATTTTTAAGTGATATATGAGTGAAAAGAAATAAACCAAAACAAAAACGGCTTTCCTAAGTGATATAACAAGCGAGATAGTATAATTTTGGGGGGCAGGTTTTGGGAACTTTTTCCCTTTATCACATTCCTGTGGCCAGGTTTACTAACCGATTTGCTGTTTGGTAAAGTTTAAGGGCAGTTTTAGTGGTTTAAAGCCAAAAAATTTCCAAATTTTTACGTGTCACCCCCCTAAAACTTTAAATGGGTTTGTCTCCCCTTAAACGTGCGAATTCCGGTTTTATAATTTTTAATTTAAAGGCTTAACCCAAACTAGTATTTTGGTGGTCGGAAAATATTTTAGGCAAATTATCTAGCGTGCAGGAGGTATAGAAATAGGAGATTCTAGACCACGTGCGTTTTTCGTGCAGATTTCCAGCTTCGATCTCTTAGTGTGGCCACAGTTTTTATTTGATCGTTGAAATTTTGGTCTCATCTTTTAGCTGGCTTTGTGTAGTTTCCGTAAAAGGTAAATATGTTGTACTTTGCATGAAAATACTAATTTTTATGGCGTCTGGAAGGCATACACATGAATTTCCCTGAAATGACGTCAATTTCCTTGGCAGATCTCTGGCTTTGATTGCTCACTGTGGCCACAATTTCTATCCGATTACTAAAATTTTGGTGTCATTTTTTAGCTAACGGTTTGTTCTTCCCGCCAAACACAAATTTGTAGTACTTTTCGTAAGAACACTATTTTTTAGGAGGGTTAAAAGAGGAATATAGTGAAAAAATCCAACTTGTCTGCATAAAAAGTCATGAGTAGTTTGCAGAAAACTTTTCACTGTTTATAAGTGATATATGAGTGAAAAGAAATAAACCAAAACAAAAACGGCTTTCCTAAGTGATATAACAAGCGAGATAGTATATTTTTGGGGGGCAGGTTTTGGGAACTTTTTCCCTTTATCGCGTTCCTGTGGCCAGGTTTACTAACTGATTTGCAATATTTTGATACTGAAAGATAGACTAGCGTCTGAACTTTTCAAAAAGTATAAATTTGTGGCAGTTTGGTAAAGTTTAAGGGCAGTTTTAGTGGTTTAAAGCCAAAAAATTTCCAAATTTTTACGTGTCACCCCCCTAAAACTTTAAATGGATTTTTCTCCCCTTAAACGTGCGAATTCCGGTTTTATAATTTTTAATTTAAAGGCTTAACCCGAACTAGTATTTTGGTGGTCGGAAAATATTTTAGGCAAATTATCTAGCGTGCAGGAGGTATAGAAATAGGAGATTCTAGACCACGTGCGTTTTTCGTGCAGATTTCCAGCTTCGATCTCTTACTGTGGCCACAGTTTTTATTTGATCGTTAAAATTTTGGTCTTATCTTTTAGCTGGCTTTGTGTAGTTTCCGTAAAAGGTAAATATGTTGTACTTTGCATGAAAATACTAATTTTTATGGCGTCTGGAAGGCATACACATGAATTTCCCTGAAATGACGTCAATTTCCTTGGCAGATCTCTGGCTTTGATTGCTCACTGTGGCCACAATTTCTATCCGATTACTAAAATTTTGGTGTCATTTTTTAGCTAACGGTTTATTCTTTCCGCCAAACACAAATCTGTAGTACTTTTCGTAAGAACACTAGTTTTTAGGAGGGTTAAAAGAGGAATATAGTGAAAAAAGCAAACTTGTCTGCATAAAAAGTCATGAGTAGTTTGCAGAAAACTTTTCACTGTTTATAAGTGATATATGAGTGAAAAGAAATAAACCAAAACAAAAACGGCTTTCCTAAGTGATATAACAAGCGAGATAGTATAATTTTGGGGGGCAGGTTTTGGGAACTTTTTCCCTTTATCGCATTCCTGTGGCCAGGTTTACTAACTGATTTGCAATATTTTGATACTGAAAGATAGATTAGCGTCTGAACTTTTCAAAAAGTATAAATTTGTGGCAGTTTGGTAAAGTTTAAGGGCAGTTTTAGTGGTTTAAAGCCAAAAAATTTCCAAATTTTTACGTGTCACCTCCCTAAAACTTTAAATGGATTTTTCTCCCCTTAAACGTGCGAATTCCGGTTTTATAATTTTTAATTTAAAGGCTTAACGCAAACTAGTATTTTGGTGGTCGGAAAATATTTTAGGCAAATTATCTAGCGTGCAGGAGGTATAGAAATAGGAGATTCTAGACCACGTGCGTTTTTCGTGCAGATTTCCAGCTTGGATCTCTTACTGTGGCCACAGTTTTTATTTGATCGTTCAAATTTTGGTCTCATCTTTTAGCTGGCATTTTGTAGTTTCCGTAAAGGTAAATATGATGTACTTTGCATGAAAATACTAATTTTTATGGCGTCTGGAAGGCATACACATGAATTTCCCTGAAATGACGTCAATTTCCTTGGCAGATCTCTGGCTTTGATTGCTCACTGTGGCCACAATTTCTATCCGATTACTAAAATTTTGATGTCATTTTTTAGCTAACGGTTTGTTCTTTTCGTCAAACACAAATTTGTAGTACTTTTCGTAAGAACACTATTTTTTAGGAGGGTTAAAAGAGGAATATAGTGAAAATATCAAACTTGTCTGATAAAAAGTCATGAGTAGTTTGCAGAAAACTGTTCACTATTTATAAGTGATATATGAGTGAAAAGAAATAAACCAAAACAAAAACGGCTTTCCTAAGTGATATAACAAGCGAGATAGTATAATTTTGGGGGGCAGGTTTTGGGAACTTTTTCCCTTTATCACATTCCTGTGGCCAGGTTTACTAACCGATTTGCTGTTTGGTAAAGTTTAAGGGCAGTTTTAGTGGTTTAAAGCCAAAAAATTTCCAAATTTTTACGTGTCACCCCCCTAAAACTTTAAATGGATTTTTCTCCCCTTAAACGTGCGAATTCCGGTTTTATAATTTTTAATTTAAACGCTTAACCCGAACTAGTATTTTGGTGGTCGGAAAATATTTTGGGCAAATTATCTAGCGTGCAGGAGGTATAGAAATAGGAGATTCTAGACCACGTGCGTTTTTCGTGCAGATTTCCAGCTTCGATCTCTTACTGTGGCCACAGTTTTTATTTGATCGTTGAAATTTTGGTCTCATCTTTTAGCTGGCTTTGTGTAGTTTCCGTAAAAGGTAAATATGTTGTACTTCGCATGAAAATACTAATTTTTATGGCGTCTGGAAGGCATACACATGAATTTCCCTGAAATGACGTCAATTTCCTTGGCAGATCTCTGGCTTTGATTGCTCACTGTGGCCACAATTTCTATCCGATTACTAAAATTTTGGTGTCATTTTTTAGCTAACGGTTTGTTCTTTCCACCAAACACAAATTTGTGGTACTTTTCTTAAGAACACTATTTTTTAAGGAGGGTTAAAAGAGGAATATAGTGAAAAAATCAAACTTGTCTGCATAAAAAGTCATGAGTAGTTTGCAGAAAACTGTTCACTATTTATAAGTGATATATGAGTGAAAAGAAATAAACCAAAACAAAAACGGCTTTCCTAAGTGATATAACAAGCGAGATAGTATATTTTTGGGGGGCAGGTTTTAGGAACTTTTTCCCTTTATCGCATTCCTGTGGCCAGGTTTACTAACCGATTTGCAATATTTTGATACTGAAAGATAGATTAGCGTCTGAACTTTTCAAAAAGTATAAATTTGTGGCAGTTTGGTAAAGTTTAAGGGCAGTTTTAGTGGTTTAAAGCTAAAAAATTTCCAAATTTTTATGGGTCACCTCCCTAAAACTTTAAATGGATTTTCTCCCCTTAAACGTGCGAATTCCGGTTTTATAATTTTTAATTTAAAGGCTTAACCCGAACTAGTATTTTGGTGGTCGGAAAATATTTTAGGCAAATTACCTAGCGTGCAGGAGGTATAGAAATAGGAGATTCTAGACCACGTGCATTTTTTGTGGATTTCCAGCTTCGATCTCTTACTGTGGCCACAGTTTTTATTTGATCGTTGAAATTTTGGTCTCATCTTTTAGCTGGCTTAGTGTAGCTTCCGCAAAAGGTAAATATGTTGTACTTTGCATGAAAATACTAATTTTTATGGCGTCTGGAAGGCATACACATGAATTTCCCTGAAATGACGTCAATTTCCTTGGCAGATCTCTGGCTTTGATTGCTCACTGTGGCCACAATTTCTATCCGATTACTAAAATTTTGATATCATTTTTTAGCTAACGGTTTGTTCTTTCCGCCAAACACAAATTTGTAGTACTTTTCGTAAGAACACTATTTTTTAGGAGGGTTAAAAGAGGAATATAGTGAAAAAATCAAACTTGTCTGCATAAAAAGTCATGAGTAGTTTGCAGAAAACTTTTCACTGTTTATAAGTGATATATGAGTGAAAAGAAATAAACCAAAACAAAAACGGCTTTCCTAAATGATATAACAAGCGAGATAGTATATTTTTGGGGGGCAGGTTTTGGGAACTTTTTCCCTTTATCGCATTCCTGTGGCCAGGTTTACTAACCGATTTGCAATATTTTGATACTGAAAGATAGATTAGCGTCTGAACTTTTCAAAAAGTATAAATTTGTGGCAGTTTGGTAAAGTTTAAGGGCAGTTTTAGTGGTTTAAAGCCAAAAAATTTCCAAATTTTTACGTGTCACCCCCCTAAAACTTTAAATGGATTTTTCTCCCCTTAAACGTGCGAATTCCGGTTTTATAATTTTTAATTTAAAGGCTTTACCCAAACTAGTATTTTGGTGGTCGGAAAATGTTTTAGGCAAATTATCTAGCGTGCAGGAGGTATAGAAATAGGAGATTCTAGACCACGTGCGTTTTTCGTGCAGATTTCCAGCTTCGATCTATTACTGTGGCCACAGTTTTTATTTGATCGTTAAAACTTTGGTCTCATCTTTTAGCTGGCTTTGTGTAGTTTCTGTAAAAGGTAAATATGTTGTACTTTGCATGAAAATACTAATTTTTATGGCGTCTGGAAGGCATACACATGAACTTCCCTGAAATGACGTCAATTTCCTTGGCAGATCTCTGGCTTTGATTGCTCACTGTGGCCACAATTTCTATCCGATTACTAAAATTTTGGTGTCATTTTTTAGCTAACGGTTCGTTCTTTTCGCCAAACACAAATTTGTAGTACTTTTCGTAAGAACACTAATTTTTAGGAGGGTTAAAAGAGGAATATAGTGAAAAAATCAAACTTGTCTGCATAAAAAGTCATGAGTAGTTTGCAGAAAACTTTTCACTGTTTATAAGTGATATATGAGTGAAAAGAAATAAACCAAAACAAAAACGGCTTTCCTAAGTGATATAACAAGCGAGATAGTATAATTTTGGGGGGCAGGTTTTGGGAACTTTTTCCCTTTATCGCATTCCTGTGGCCAGGTTTACTAACTGATTTGCAATATTTTGATACTGAAAGATAGACTAGCGTCTGAACTTTTCAAAAAGTATAAATTTGTGGCAGTTTGGTAAAGTTTAAGGGCAGTTTTAGTGGTTTAAAGCCAAAAAATTTCCAAATTTTTACGTGTCACCCCCCTAAAACTTTAAATGGATTTTTCTCCCCTTAAAGGTGCGAATTCCGGTTTTATAATTTTTAATTTAAACGCTTAACCCGAACTAGTATTTTGGTGGTCGGAAAATATTTTAGGCAAATTATCTAGCGTGCAGGAGGTATAGAAATAGGAGATTCTAGACCATGTGCGTTTTTCGTGCAGATTTCCAGCTTCGATCTCTTACTGTGGCCACAGTTTTTATTTGATCGTTGAAATTTTGGTCTCATCTTTTAGCTAGCTTTGTGTAGTTTCCGTAAAAGGTAAATATGTTGTACTTTGCATGAAAATACTAATTTTTATGGCGTCTGGAAAGCATACACATGAATTTCCCTGAAATGACGTCAATTTCCTTGGCAGATCTCTGGCTTTGATTGCTCACTGTGGCCACAATTTCTATCCGATTACTAAAATTTTGGTGTCATTTTTTAGCTAACGGTTTATTCTTTCCGCGAAACACAAATCTGTAGTACTTTTCGTAAGAACACTAGTTTTTAGGAGGGTTAAAAGAGGAATATAGTGAAAAAATCAAACTTGTCTGATAAAAAGTCATGAGTAGTTTGCAGAAAACTTTTCACTGTTTATAAGTGATATATGAGTAAAAAGAAATAAACCAAAACAAAAACGGCTTTCCTAAGTGATATAACAAGCGAGATAGTATATTTTTGGGGGGCAGGTTTTGGGAACTTTTTCCCTTTATCGCATTCCTGTGGCCAGGTTTACTAACCGATTTGCAATATTTTGATACTGAAAGATAGATTAGCGTCTGAACTTTCAAAAAGTATAAATTTGTGGCAGTTTGGTAAAGTTTAAGGGCAGTTTTAGTGGTTTAAAGCCAAAAAATTTCCAAATTTTTACGTGTCACCTCCCTAAAACTTTAAATGGATTTTTCTCCCCTTAAACGTGCGAATTCCGGTTTTATAATTTTTAATTTAAAGGCTTAACCCAAACTAGTATTTTGGTGGTCGGAAAATATTTTAGGCAAATTATCTAGCGTGCAGGAGGTATAGAAATAGGAGATTCTAGACCACGTGCGTTTTTCGTGCAGATTTCCAGCTTCGATCTCTTACTGTGGCCACAGTTTTTATTTGATCGTTCAAATTTTGGTCTCATCTTTTAGCTGGCTTTGTGTAGTTTCCGTAAAAGGTAAATATGTTGTACTTTGCATGAAAATACTAATTTTTATGGCGTCTGGAAGGCATACACATGAATTTCCCTGAAATGACGTCAATTTCCTTGGCAGATCTCTGGCTTTGATTGCTCACTGTGGCCACAATTTCTATCCGATTACTAAAATTTTGGTGTCATTTTTTAGCTAACGGTTCGTTCTTTTCGCCAAACACATTTTTGTAGTACTTTTCGTAAGAACACTATTTTTTAGGAGGGTTAAAAGAGGAATATAGTGAAAAAATCAAACTTGTCTGCATAAAATGTCATGAGTAGTTTGCAGAAAACTTTTCACTGTTTATAAGTAATATATGAGTGAAAAGAAATAAACCAAAACAAAAACGGCTTTCCTAAGTGATATAACAAGCGAGATAGTATATTTTTGGGGGGCAGGTTTTGGGAACTTTTTCCCTTTATCGCATTCCTGTGGCCAGGTTTACTAACCGATTTGCAATATTTTGATACTGAAAGATAGATTAGCGTCTGAACTTTTCAAAAAGTATAAATTTGTGGCAGTTTGGTAAAGTTTAAGGGCAGTTTTAGTGGTTTAAAGCCAAAAAATTTCCAAATTTTTACGTGTCACCTCCCTAAAACTTTAAATGGATTTTTCTCCCCTTAAACGTGCGAATTCCGGTTTTATAATTTTTAATTTAAAGGCTTAACCCGAACTAGTATTTTGGTGGTCGGAAAATATTTTAGGCAAATTATCTAGCGTGCAGGAGGTATAGAAATAGGAGATTCTAGACCACGTGCGTTTTTCGTGCAGATTTCCAGCTTCGATCTCTTACTGTGGCCACAGTTTTTATTTGATCGTTCAAATTTTGGTCTCATCTTTTAGCTGGCTTTGTGTAGTTTCCGTAAAAGGTAAATATGTTGTACTTTGCATGAAAATACTAATTTTTATGGCGTCTGGAAGGCATACACATGAATTTCCCTGAAATGACGTCAATTTCCTTGGCAGATCTCTGGCTTTGATTGCTCACTGTGGCCACAATTTCTATCCGATTACTAAAATTTTGGTGTCATTTTTAGCTAACGGTTCGTTCTTTTCGCCAAACACAAATTTGTAGTACTTTTCGTAAGAACACTATTTTTTAGGAGGGTTAAAAGAGGAATATAGTGAAAAAATCAAACTTGTCTGCATAAAATGTCATGAGTAGTTTGCAGAAAACTTTTCACTGTTTATAAGTAATATATGAGTGAAAAGAAATAAACCAAAATAAAAACGGCTTTCCTAAGTGATATAACAAGCGAGATAGTATATTTTTGGGGGGCAGGTTTTGGGAACTTTTTCCCTTTATCGCATTCCTGTGGCCAGGTTTACTAACCGATTTGCAATATTTTGATACTGAAAGATAGATTAGCGTCTGAACTTTTCAAAAAGTATAAATTTGTGGCAGTTTGGTAAAGTTTAAGGGCAGTTTTAGTGGTTTAAAGCCAAAAAATTTCCAAATTTTTACGTGTCACCTCCCTAAAACTTTAAATGGATTTTTCTCCCCTTAAACGTGCGAATTCCGGTTTTATAATTTTTAATTTAAAGGCTTAACCCAAACTAGTATTTTGGTGGTCGGAAAATATTTTAGGCAAATTATCTAGCGTGCAGGAGGTATAGAAATAGGAGATTCTAGACCACGTGCGTTTTTCGTGCAGATTTCCAGCTTTGATCTCTTACTGTGGCCACAGTTTTTATTTGATCGTTAAAACTTTGGTCTCATCTTTTAGCTGGCTTTGTGTGGTTTCCGTAAAAGGTAAATATGTTGTACTTTGCATGAAAATGTTAATTTTTATGGCGTCTGGAAGGCATACACATGAATTTCCCTGAAATGACGTCAATTTCCTTGGCAGATCTCTGGCTTTGATTGCTCACTGTGGCCACAATTTCTATCCGATTACTAAAATTTTGGTGTCATTTTTAGCTAACGGTTCGTTCTTTTTGCCAAACACAAATTTGTAGTACTTTTCGTAAGAACACTATTTTTTAGGAGGGTTAAAAGAGGAATATAGTGAAAAAATCAAACTTGTCTGCATAAAATGTCATGAGTAGTTTGCAGAAAACTTTTCACTGTTTATAAGTAATATATGAGTGAAAAGAAATAAACCAAAACAAAAACGGCTTTCCTAAGTGATATAACAAGCGAGATAGTATATTTTTGGGGGGCAGGTTTTGGGAACTTTTTCCCTTTATCGCATTCCTGTGGCCAGGTTTACTAACCGATTTGCAATATTTTGATACTGAAAGATAGATTAACGTCTGAACTTTTCAAAAAGTATAAATTTGTGGCAGTTTGGTAAAGTTTAAGGGCAGTTTTAGTGGTTTAAAGCCAAAAAATTTCCAAATTTTTACGTGTCACCTCCCTAAAACTTTAAATGGATTTTTCTCCCCTTAAACGTGCGAATTCCGGTTTTATAATTTTTAATTTAAAGGCTTAACCCAAACTAGTATTTTGGTGGTCGGAAAATATTTTAGGCAAATTATCTAGCGTGCAGGAGGTATAGAAATAGGAGATTCTAGACCACGTGCGTTTTTCGTGCAGATTTCCAGCTTTGATCTCTTACTGTGGCCACAGTTTTTATTTGATCGTTAAAACTTTGGTCTCATCTTTTAGCTGGCTTTGTGTAGTTTCCGTAAAAGGTAAATATGTTGTACTTTGCATGAAAATACTAATTTTTATGGCGTCTGGAAGGCATACACATGAATTTCCCTGAAATGACGTCAATTTCCTTGGCAGATCTCTGGCTTTGATTGCTCACTGTGGCCACAATTTCTATCCGATTACTAAAATTTTGGTGTCATTTTTTAGCTAACGGTTTGTTCTTTTCGCAAAACACAAATTTGTAGTACTTTTCGTAAGAACACTATTTTTTAGGAGGGTTAAAAGAGGAATATAGTGAAAAAATCAAACTTGTCTGATAAAAAGTCATGAGTAGTTTGCAGAAAACTTTTCACTGTTTATAAGTGATATATGAGTGAAAAGAAATAAACCAAAACAAAAACGGCTTTCCTAAGTGATATAACAAGCGAGATAGTATATTTTTGGGGGGCAGGTTTTGGGAACTTTTTCCCTTTATCGCATTCCTGTGGCCAGGTTTACTAACTGATTTGCAATATTTTGATACTGAAAGATAGATTAGCGTCTGAACTTTTCAAAAAGTGTAAATTTGTGGCAGTTTGGTAAAGTTTAAGGGCAGTTTTAGTGGTTTAAAGCCAAAAAATTTCCAAATTTTTACGTGTCACCTCCCTAAAACTTTAAATGGATTTTTCTCCCCTTAAACGTGCGAATTCCGGTTTTATAATTTTTAATTTAAAGGCTTAACCCAAACTAGTATTTTGGTGGTCGGAAAATATTTTAGGCAAATTATCTAGCGTGCAGGAGGTATAGAAATAGGAGATTCTAGACCACGTGCGTTTTTCGTGCAGATTTCCAGCTTCGATCTCTTACTGTGGCCACAGTTTTTATTTGATCGTTAAAATTTTGGTCTCATCTTTTAGCTGGCTTAGTGTCGTTTTCGTAAAAGGTAAATATGTTGTACTTTGCATGAAAATGTTAATTTTTATGGCGTCTGGAAGGCATACACATGAATTTCCCTGAAATGACGTCAATTTCCTTGGCAGATCTCTGGCTTTGATTGCTCACTGTGGCCACAATTTCTATCCGATTACTAAAATTTTGGTGTCATTTTTTAGCTAACGGTTTATTCTTTCCGCCAAACACAAATCTGTAGTACTTTTCGTAAGAACACTAGTTTTTAGGAGGGTTAAAAGAGGAATATAGTGAAAAAATCAAACTTGTCTGCATAAAAAGTCATGAGTAGTTTGCAGAAAACTTTTCACTGTTTATAAGTGATATATGAGTGAAAAGAAATAAACCAAAACAAAAACGGCTTTCCTAAGTGATATAACAAGCGAGATAGTATATTTTTGGGGGGCAGGTTTTGGGAACTTTTTCCCTTTATCGCATTCCTGTGGCCAGGTTTACTAGCCGATTTGCAATATTTTGATACTGAAAGATAGATTAGCGTCTGAACTTTTCAAAAAGTATAAATTTGTGCCAGTTTAGTAAAGTTTAAGGGCAGTTTTAGTGGTTTAAAGCCAAAAAATTTCCAAATTTTTACGTGTCACCCCCCTAAAACTTTAAATGGATTTTTCTCCCCTTAAACGTGCGAATTCCGGTTTTATAATTTTTAATTTAAATGCTTAACCCGAACTAGTATTTTGGTGGTCGGAAAATATTTTAGGCAAATTATCTAGCGTGCAGGAGGTATAGAAATAGGAGATTCTAGACCACGTGCGTTTTTCGTGCAGATTTCCAGCTTCGATCTCTTACTGTGGCCACAGTTTTTATTTGATCGTTAAAATTTTGGTCTCATCTTTTAGCTGGCTTTGTGTAGTTTCCGTAAAAGGTAAATATGTTGTACTTTGCATGAAAATACTAATTTTTATGGCGTCTGGAAGGCATACACATGAATTTCCCTGAAATGACGTCAATTTCCTTGGCAGATCTCTGGCTTTGATTGCTCACTGTGGCCACAATTTCTATCCGATTACTAAAATTTTGGTGTCATTTTTAGCTAACGGTTCGTTCTTTTTGCCAAACACAAATTTGTAGTACTTTTCGTAAGAACACTATTTTTTAGGAGGGTTAAAAGAGGAATATAGTGAAAAAATCAAACTTGTCTGCATAAAAAGTCATGAGTAGTTTGCAGAAAACTTTTCACTGTTTATAAGTGATATATGAGTGAAAAGAAATAAACCAAAACAAAAACGGCTTTCCTAAGTGATATAACAAGCGAGATAGTATATTTTTGGGGGGCAGGTTTTGGGAACTTTTTCCCTTTATCGCATTCCTGTGGCCAGGTTTACTAGCCTAATTGCAATATTTTGATACTGAAAGATAGATTAGCGTCTGAACTTTTCAAAAAGTATAAATTTGTGGCCGTTTGGTAAAGTTTAAGGGCAGTTTTAGTGGTTTAAAGCCGAAAAATTTCCAAATTTTTACGTGTCACCTCCCTAAAACTTTAAATGGATTTTTCTCCCCTTAAACGTGCGAATTCCGGTTTTATAATTTTTAATTTAAAGGCTTAACCCAAACTAGTATTTTGGTGGTCGGAAAATATTTTAGGCAAATTATCTAGCGTGCAGGAGGTATAGAAATAGGAGATTCTAGACCACGTGCGTTTTTCGTGCAGATTTCCAGCTTCGATCTCTTACTGTGGCCACAGTTTTTATTTGATCGTTAAAATTTTGGTCTCATCTTTTAGCTGGCTTTGTGTAGTTTCCGTAAAAGGTAAATATGTTGTACTTTGCATGAAAATGTTAATTTTTATGGCGTCTGGAAGGCATACACATGAATTTCCCTGAAATGACGTCAATTTCCTTGGCAGATCTCTGGCTTTGATTGCTCACTGTGGCCACAATTTCTATCCGATTACTAAAATTTTGGTGTCATTTTTTAGCTAACGGTTTGTTCTTTCCGTCAAACACAAATTTGTAGTACTTTTCGTAAGAACACTAGTTTTTAGGAGGGTTAAAAGAGGAATATAGTGAAAAAATCAAACTTGTCTGCATAAAAAGTCATGAGTAGTTTGCAGAAAACTTTTCACTGTTTATAGGTGATATATGAGTGAAAAGAAATAAACCAAAACAAAAACAGCTTTCCTAAGTGATATAACAAGCGAGATAGTATATTTTTGGGGGGCAGGTTTTGGGAACTTTTTCCCTTTATCGCATTCCTGTGGCCAGGTTTACTAACTGATTTGCAATATTTTGATACTGAAAGATAGATTAGCGTCTGAACTTTTCAAAAAGTATAAATTTGTGGCAGTTTGGTAAAGTTTAAGGGCAGTTTTAGTGGTTTAAAGCCAAAAAATTTCCAAATTTTTACGTGTCACCTCCCTAAAACTTTAAATGGATTTTTCTCCCCTTAAACGTGCGAATTCCGGTTTTACTCGTATAATTTTTAATTTAAAGGCTTAACCCAAACTAGTATTTTGGTGGTCGGAAAATATTTTAGGCAAATTATCTAGCGTGCAGGAGGTATAGAAATAGGAGATTCTAGACCACGTGCGTTTTTCGTGCAGATTTCCAGCTTCGATCTCTTACTGTGGCCACAGTTTTTATTTGATCGTTCAAATTTTGGTCTCATCTTTTAGCTGGCTTTGTGTAGTTTTCGCGAAAGGTAAACATGTTGTACTTTGCATGAAAATACTAATTTTTATGGCGTTTGGAATGCATACACATGAATTTCCCTGAAATGACGTCAATTTCCTTGGCAGATCTCTGGCTTTGATTGCTCACTGTGGCCACAATTTCTATCCGATTACTAAAATTTTGGTGTCATTTTTTAGCTAACGGTTTGTTCTTTCCGTCAAACACAAATTTGTAGTACTTTTCCTAAGAACACTATTTTTTAGGAGGGTTAAAAGAGGAATATAGTGAAAAAATCAAACTTGTCTGATAAAAAGTCATGAGTAGTTTGCAGAAAACTTTTCACTGTTTATAAGTGATATATGAGTGAAAAGAAATAAACCAAAACAAAAACGGCTTTCCTAAGTGATATAACAAGCGAGATAGTATATTTTTGGGGGGCAGGTTTTGGGAACTTTTTCCCTTTATCGCATTGCTGTGGCCAGGTTTACTAACTGATTTGCAATATTTTGATACTGAAAGATAGATTAGCGTCTGAACCTTTCAAAAAGTATAAATTTGTGGCAGTTTGGTAAAGTTTAAGGGCAGTTTTAGTGGTTTAAAGCCAAAAAATTTCCAAATTTTTAAGTGTCACCTCCCTAAAACTTTAAATGGATTTTTCTCCCCTTAAACGTGCGAATTCCGGTTTTATAATTTTTAATTTAAAGGCTTAACCCAAACTAGTATTTTGGTGGTCGGAAAATATTTTAGGCAAATTATCTAGCGTGCAGGAGGTATAGAAATAGGAGATTCTAGACCACGTGCGTTTTTCGTGCAGATTTCCAGCTTCGATCTCTTACTGTGGCCACAGTTTTTATTTGATCGTTAAAATTTTGGTCTCATCTTTTAGCTGGCTTTGTGTAGTTTCCGTAAAAGGTAAATATGTTGTACTTTGCATGAAAATGTTAATTTTCATGGCGTCTGGAAGGCATACACATGAATTTCCCTGAAATGACGTCAATTTCCTTGGCAGATCTCTGGCTTTGATTGCTCACTGTGGCCACAATTTCTATCCGATTACTAAAATTTTGGTGTCATTTTTTAGCTAACGGTTTGTTCTTTCCGCCAAACACAAATCTGTAGTACTTTCCGTAAGAACACTAGTTTTTAGGAGGGTTAAAAGAGGAATATAGTGAAAAAATCAAACTTGTCTGCATAAAAAGTCATGAGTAGTTTGCAGAAAACTTTTCACTGTTTATAAGTGATACATGAGTGAAAAGAAATAAACCAAAACAAAAACGGCTTTCCTAAGTGATATAACAAGCGAGATAGTATATTTTTGGGGGGCATGTTTTGGGAACTTTTTCCCTTTATCGCATTCCTGTGGCCAGGTTTACTAGCCGATTTGCAATATTTTGATACTGAAAGATAGATTAGCGTCTGAACTTTTCAAAAAGTATAAATTTGTGGCAGTTTGGTAAAGTTTAAGGGCAGTTTTAGTGGTTTAAAGCCAAAAAATTTCCAAATTTTTACGTGTCACCTCCCTAAAACTTTAAAGGGATTTTTCTCCCCTTAAACGTGCGAATTCCGGTTTTATAATTTTTAATTTAAAGGCTTAACCCAAACTAGTATTTTGGTGGTCGGAAAATATTTTAGGCAAATTATCTAGCGTGCAGGAGGTATAGAAATAGGAGATTCTAGACCACGTGCGTTTTTCGTGCAGATTTCCAGGTTTGATCTCTTACTGTGGCCACAGTTTTTATTTGATCGTTCAAATTTTGGTCTCATCTTTTAGCTGGCTTTGTGTAGTTTCCGTAAAAGGTAAATATGTTGTACTTTGCATGAAAATACTAATTTTTATGGCGTCTGGAAGGCATACACATGAATTTCCCTGAAATGACGTCAATTTCCTTGGCAGATATCTGGCTTTGATTGCTCACTGTGGCCACAATTTTTATCCGATTACTAAAATTTTGGTGTCATTTTTTAGCTAACGGTTTGTTCTCTCCGTCAAACACAAATTTGTGGTACTTTTCGTAAGAACACTAGTTTTTTGGAGGGTTAAAAGAGGAATATAGTGAAAAAATCAAACTTGTCTGCATAAAAAGTCATGAGTAGTTTGCAGAAAACTTTTCACTGTTTATAAGTGATATATGAGCGAAAAGGAATAAACCAAAACAAAAACGGCTTTCCTTGTGTAGTTTCCGTAAAAGGTAAATATGTTGTACTTTGCATGAAAATACTAATTTTTATGGCGTCTGGAAGGCATACACATGAATTTCCCTGAAATGACGTCAATTTCCTTGGCAGATATCTGGCTTTGATTGCTCACTGTGGCCACAATTTTTATCCGATTACTAAAATTTTGGTGTCATTTTTTAGCTAACGGTTTGTTCTCTCCGTCAAACACAAATTTGTAGTACTTTTCGTAAGAACACTAGTTTTTTGGAGGGTTAAAAGAGGAATATAGTGAAAAAATCAAACTTGTCTGCATAAAAAGTCATGAGTAGTTTGCAGAAAACTTTTCACTGTTTATAAGTGATATATGAGTGAAAAGGAATAAACCAAAACAAAAACGGCTTTCCTAAGTGATATAACAAGCGAGATAGTATATTTTTGGGGGGCAGGTTTTGGGAACTTTTTCCCTTTATCGCATTCCTGTGGCCAGGTTTACTAGCCGATTTGCAATATTTTGATACTGAAAGATAGATTAGCGTCTGAACTTTTCAAAAAGTATAAATTTGTGGCAGTTTGGTAAAGTTTAAGGGCAGTTTTAGTGGTTTAAAGCCAAAAAATTTCCAAATTTTTACGTGTCACCTCCCTAAAACTTTAAATGGATTTTTCTCCCCTTAAACGTGCGAATTCCGGTTTTATAATTTTTAATTTAAAGGCTTAACCTAAACTAGTATTTTGGTGGTCGGAAAATATTTTAGGCAAATTATCTAGCGTGCAGGAGGTATAGAAATAGGAGATTCTAGACCACGTGCGTTTTTTGTGCAGATTTCCAGCTTCGATATCTTACTGTGGCCACAGTTTTTATTTGATCGTTAAAATTTTGGTCTCATCTTTTAGCTGGCTTTGTGTGGTTTTCGCTAAAGGTAAATATGTTGTACTTTGCATGAAAATGTTAATTTTTATGGCGTCTGGAACGCATACACATGAATTTCCCTGAAATGACGTCAATTTCCTTGGCAGATCTCTGGCTTTGATTGCTCACTGTGGCCACAATTTCTATCCGATTACTAAAATTTTGATGTCATTTTTTAGCTAACGATTTGTTCTTTCCGTCAAACACAAATTTTTAGTACTTTTTGTAAGAACACTATTTTTTAGGAGGGTTAAAAGAGGAATATAGTGAAAAAATCAAACTTGTCTGATAAAAAACCAGGAGTAGTTTGCAGAAAACTTTTCAAGGTTTATAAGTGATATATGAGTGTAAAGAAATAAACCAAAACAAAAACGGCTTTCCTAAGTGATATAACAAGCAAGATAGTATATTTTTGGGGGGCAGGTTTTGGGAACTTTTTCCCTTTATCGCATTCCTGTGGCCAGGTTTACTAACTGATTTGCAATATTTTGATATTGAAAGATAGATTAGCGTCTGAACTTTTCAAAAAGTATAAATTTGTGGCAGTTTGGTAAAGTTTAAGGGCAGTTTTAGTGGTTTAAAGCCAAAAAATTTCCAAATTTTTACGTGTCACCTCCCTAAAATTTTAAATGGATTTTTCTCCCCTTAAACGTGCGAATTCTGGTTTTATAATTTTTAATTTAAAGGCTTAACCCGAACTAGTATTTTGGTGGTCGGAAAATATTTTAGGCAAATTATCTAGCGTGCAGGAGGTATAGAAATAGGAGATTCTAGACCACGTGCGTTTTTCGTGCAGATTTCCAGCTTCGATCTCTTACTGTGGCCACAGTTTTTATTTGATCGTTGAAATTTTGGTCTCATCTTTTAGCTGGCTTAGTGTAGTTTCCGTAAAAGGTAAATATGTTATACTTTACATGAAAATACTAAATTTTTATTGCGTCTGGAAGGCATACACATGAATTTCCCTGAAATGACGTCAATTTCCTTGGCAGATCTCTGGCTTTGATTCCTTACTGTGGCCACAATTTCTATCCGATTACTAAAATTTTGGTGTCATTTTTTAGCTAACGGTTTGTTCTTTCCGACAAATACAAATTTGTGATACTTTTCGTAAGAACACGTTTTTTTAGGAGGGTTAAAAGAGGAATATAGTGAAAAAATCAAACTTGTCTGCATAAAAAGTCATGAGTAGTTTGCAGAAAACTTTTCACTGTTCATAAGTGATATATGAGTGAAAAGAAATAAACCAAAACAAAAACGGCTTTCCTAAGTGATATATCAAGCGAGATAGTATATTTTTGGGGGGCAGGTTTTGGGAACTTTTTCCCTTTATCGCATTCCTGTGGCCAGGTTTACTAACTGATTTGCTATATTTTGATACTGAAAGATAGATTAGCGTCTGAACTTTTCAAAAAGTATAAATTTGTGGCAGTTTGGTAAAGTTTAAGGGCAGTTTTAGTGGTTTAAAGCCAAAAAATTTCCAAATTTTTACGTGTCACCCCCCTAAAACTTTAAATGGATCTTCCTCCCCTTAAACGTGCGAATTCCGGTTTTATAATTTTTAATTTAAAGGCTTAACCCGAACTAGTATTTTGGTGGTCGGAAAATATTTTAGGCAAATTATCTAGCGTGCAGGAGGTATAGAAATAGGAGATTCTAGACCACGTGCGTTTTTCGTGCAGATTTCCAGCTTCGATCTCTTACTGTGGCCACAGTTTTTATTTGATCGTTGAAATTTTGGTCTCATCTTTTAGCTGGCTTAGTGTAGTTTCCGTAAAAGGTAAATATGTTGTACTCTGCATGAAAATACTAAATTTTTATTGCGTCTGGAAGGCATACACATGAATTTCCCTGAAATGACGTCAATTTCCTTGGCAGATCTCTGGCTTTGATTGCTCACTGTGGCCACAATTTCTATCCGATTACTAAAATTTTGATGTCATTTTTTAGCTGACGGTTTGTTCTTTCCGTTAGACACAAATTTGTAGTACTTTTCATAAGAACACTATTTTTTTGGAGGGTTAAAAGAGGAATATAGTGAAAAAATCAAACTTTTCTGCATAAAAAGTCATGAGTAGTTTGCAGAAAACTTTTCACTGTTTATAAGTGATATATGAGTGAAAAGAAATAAACCAAAACAAAAACGGCTTTCCTAAGTGATATAACAAGCGAGATAGTATATTTTTGGGGGGCAGGTTTTGGGAACTTTTTCCCTTTATCGCATTCCTGTGGCCAGGTTTACTAGCCGATTTGCAATATTTTGATACTGAAAGATAGATTAGCATCTGATCTTTTCAAAAAGTATAAATTTGTGGCAGTTTGGTAAAGTTTAAGGGCAGTTTTAGTGGTTTAAAGCCAAAAAATTTCCAAATTTTTACGTGTCACCCCCCTAAAACTTTAAATGGATTTTTCTCACCTTAAACGTGCGAATTCCGGTTTTATAATTTTTAATTTAAAGGCTTAACCCAAGCTAGTATTTTGGTGGTCGGAAAATATTTTAGGCAAATTATCTAGCGTGCAGGAGGTATAGAAATAGGAGATTCTAGACCACGTGCGTTTTTCGTGCAGATTTCCAGCTTCGATCTCTTACTGTGGCCACATTTTTTATTTGATCGTTAAAACATTGGTCTCATCTTTTAGCTGGCTTTGTGTAGTTTTCGTAAAAGGTAAATATATTGTACTTTGCATGAAAATGCTAATTTTTATGGCGTCTGGAAGGCATACACATGAATTTCCCTGAAATGACGTCAATTTCCTTGGCAGATCTCTGGCTTTGATTGCTTACTGTGGCCACAGATTCTATCCGATTACTAAAATTTTGGTGTCATTTTTTAGCTAACGGTTTGTTCTTTCCGCCAAATACAAATTCGTAATACTTTTCGTAAGAACACTATTTTTTAGGAGGGTTAAAAGAGGAATATAGTGAAAAAATCAAACTTGTCTGCATAAAAAGTCATGAGTAGTTTGCAGAAAACTTTTCACTGTTTATAAGTGATATATAAGTGAAAAGAAATAAACCAGAACAAAAACAGCTTTCCTAAGTGATATAACTAGCGAGATAGTATTTTTTTGGGGGGCAGGTTTTGGGAACTTTTTCCCTTTATCGCATTCCTGTGGCCAGGTTTACTAACTGATTTGCAATATTTTGATACTGAAAGATAGATTAGCGTCTGAGCTTTTTAAATAGTATAAATTTGTGGCAGTTTGATAAAGTTTAAGGGCAGTTTTAGAGGTTTAAAGCCAAAAAATTTCCAAATTTTTACGTGTCACCTCCCTAAAACTTTAAATGGATTTTTCTCCCCTTAAACGTGCGAATTCCTGTTTTGTAATTTTTAATTTAAAGGCTTAACCGAAGCTAGTATTTTGGTGGTCGGAAAATATTTGAGACAAATTATCTAGCGTGCAGAAGGTATAGAAATAGGAGATTCTAGAGTTTAAGGGCAGTTTTAGTGGTTTAAAGCCAAAAAATTTCCAAATTTTCACGTGTCACCTCCCTAAAACTTTAAATGGATTTTTCTCCCCTTAAACGTGCGAATTCCGGTTTTATAATTTTTAATTTAAAGGCTTAACCCAAACTAGTATTTTGGTGGTCGGAAAATATTTTGGGCAAATTATCTAGCGTGCAGGAGGTATAGAAATAGGAGATTCTAGACCACGTGCGTTTTTCGTGCAGATTTCCAGCTTCGATCTCTTACTGTGGCCACAGTTTTTATTTGATCGTTAAAACTTTGGTCTCATCTTTTAGCTGGCTTTGTGTAGTTTCCGTAAAAGGTAAATATGTTGTACTTTGCATGAAAATACTAATTTTTATGGCGTCTGGAAGGCATACACATGAATTTCCCTGAAATGACGTCAATTTCCTTGGCTGATCTCTGGCTTTGATTGCTTACTGTGGCCACAATTTCTATCCGATTACTAAAATTTTGGTGTCATTTTTTAGCTAACGGTTTGTTCTTTCCGTCAAACACAAATTTGTAGTACTTTTCGTAAGAACACGTTTTTTTAGGAGGGTTAAAAGAGGAATATAGTGAAAAAATAAACTTGTCTGCATAAAAAGTCATGAGTAGTTTGCAGAAAACTTTTCACTGTTCATAAGTGATATATAAGTGAAAAGAAATAAACCAAAACAAAAACGGCTTTCCTAAGTGATATAACAAGCGAGATAGTATATTTTTGGGGGGCAGGTTTTGGGAACTTTTTCCCTTTATCGCATTCCTGTGGCCAGGTTTACTAATCGATTTGCTATATTTTGATACTGAAAGATAGATTATCGTCTGAACTTTTCAAAAAGTATAAATTTGTGGCAGTTTGGTAAAGTTTAAGGGCAGTTTTAGTGGTTTAAAGCCAAAAAATTTCCAAATTTTTACGTGTCACCCCCCTAAAACTTTAAATGGATTTTTCTCCCCTTAAACGTGCGAAATCCGGTTTTATAATTTTTAATTTAAAGGCTTAACCCAAACTAGTATTTTGGTGGTCGGAAAATATTTTAGGCAAATTATCTAGCGTGCAGGAGGTATAGAAATAGGAGATTCTAGACCACGTGCGTTTTTTGTGCAGATTTCCAGCTTCGATCTCTTACTGTGGCCACAGTTTTTATTTGATCGTTAAAACTTTGGTCTCATCTTTTAGCTGGCTTTGTGTAGTTTCCGTAAAAGGTAAATATGTTGTACTTTGCATGAAAATACTAATTTTTATGGCGTCTGGAAGGCATACACATGAATTTCCCTGAAATGACGTCAATTTCCTTGGCAGATCTCTGGCTTTGATTGCTCACTGTGGCCACAATGTCTATCCGATTACTAAAATTTTGGTGCCATTTTTTAGCTAACGGTTTGTTCTTTCCGTCAAACACAAATTTGGTGTACTTTTCGTAAGAACACTATTTTTTAGGAGGGTTAAAAGAGGAATATAGCGAAAAAATCAAACTTGTCTGCATAAAAAGTCATGAGTAGTTTGCAGAAAACTGTTCACTATTTATAAGTGATATGTGAGTGAAAAGAAATAAACCAAAACAAAACTCGCTTTCCTAAGTGATATAACAAGCGAGATAGTATATTTTTGGGGGGCAGGTTTTGGGAACTTTTTCCCTTTATCGCATTCCTGTGGCCAGGTTTACTAATCGATTTGCTATATTTTGATACTGAAAGATAGATTTTCGTCTGAACTTTTCAAAAAGTATAAATTTGTGGCAGTTTGGTAAAGTTTAAGGGCAGTTTTAGTGGTTTAAAGCCAAAAAATTTCCAAATTTTTACGTGTCACCCCCCTAAAATTTTAAATGGATTTTTCTCCCCTTAAACGTGCGAAATCCGGTTTTATAATTTTTAATTTAAAGGCTTAACCCAAACTAGTATTTTGGTGGTCGGAAAATATTTTAGGCAAATTATCTAGCGTGCAGGAGGTATAGAAATAGGAGATTCTAGACCACGTGCGTTTTTTGTGCAGATTTCCAGCTTCGATCTCTTACTGTGGCCACAGTTTTTATTTGATCGTTAAAACTTTGGTCTCATCTTTTAGCTGGCTTTGTGTAGTTTCCGTAAAAGGTAAATATGTTGTACTTTGCATGAAAATACTAATTTTTATGGCGTCTGGAAGGCATACACATGAATTTCCCTGAAATGACGTCAATTTCCTTGGCAGATCTCTGGCTTTGATTGCTCACTGTGGCCACAATGTCTATCCGATTACTAAAATTTTGGTGCCATTTTTTAGCTAACGGTTTGTTCTTTCCGTCAAACACAAATTTGGTGTACTTTTCGTAAGAACACTATTTTTTAGGAGGGTTAAAAGAGGAATATAGCGAAAAAAACAAACTTGTCTGCATAAAAAGTCATGAGTAGTTTGCAGAAAACTGTTCACTGTTTATAAGTGATATGTGAGTGAAAAGAAATAAACCAAAACAAAACCCGCTTTCCTAAGTGATATAACAAGCGAGATAGTATAATTTTGGGGGGCAGGTTTTGGGAACTATTTCCCTTTATCGCATTCCTGTGGCCAGGTTTACTAACTGATTTGCTATATTTTGATACTGAAAGATAGATTAGCGTCTGAACTTTTCAAAAAGTATAAATTTGTGGCAGTTTGGTAAAGTTTAAGGGCAGTTTTAGTGGTTTAAAGCCAAAAAATTTCCAAATTTTTACGTGTCACCTCCCTAAAATTTTAAATGGATTTTTCTCCCCTTAAACGTGCGAATTCCGGTTTTATAATTTTTAATTTAAAGGCTTAACCCGAACTAGTATTTTGGTGGTCGGAAAATATTTTAGGCAAATTATCTAGCGTGCAGGAGGTATAGAAATAGGAGATTCTAGACCACGTGCGTTTTTCGTGCAGATTTCCAGCTTCGATCTCTTACTGTGGCCACAGTTTTTATTTGATCGTTGAAACTTTGTTCTCATCTTTTAGCTGGCTTAGTGTCGTTTCCGTAAAAGGTAAATATGTTGTACTTTGCATGAAAATACTAAATTTTTATTGCGTCTGGAAGGCATACACATGAATTTCCCTGAAATGACGTCAATTTCCTTGGCAGATCTCTGGCTTTGATTGCTCACTGTGGCCACAATTTCTTTCCGATTACTAAAATTTTGGTGTCATTTTTTAGCTAACGGTTTGTTCTTTCCGCCAAACACAAATTTGTAGTACTTTTCGTAAGAACACTATTTTTTAGGAGGGTTAAAAGAGGAATATAGTGAAAAAATCAAACTTGTCTGCATAAAAAGTCATGAGTAGTTTGCAGAAAACTTTTCACTGTTTATAAGTGATATATGAGTGAAAAGAAATAAACCAAAACAAAAACGGCTTTCCTAAGTGATATAACAAGCGAGATAGTATACTTTTGGGGGGCAGGTTTTGGGAACTTTTTCCCTTTATCGCATTCCTGTGGCCAGGTTTACTAACCGATTTGCAATATTTTGACACTGAAAGATAGATTAGCGTCTGAACTTTTCAAAAAGTATAAATTTGTGGCAGTTTGGTAAAGTTTAAGGGCAGTTTTAGTGGTTTAAAGCCAAAAAATTTCCAAATTTTTACGTGTCACCCCCCTAAAACTTTAAATGGATTTTTCGCCCCTTAAACGTGCGAATTCCGTTTTTATAATTTTTAATTTAAATGCTTAACCCAAACTAGTATTTTGATGGTCGGAAAATATTTTAGGCAAATTATCTAGCGTGCAGGAGGTATAGAAATAGGAGATTCTAGACCACGTGCGTTTTTCGTGCAGATTTCCAGCTTTGATCTCTTACTGTGGCCACAGTTTTTATTTGATCGTCAAAATTTTGGTCTCATCTTTTAGCTGGCTTTGTGTAGTTTCCGTAAAAGGTAAATATGTTGCACTTTGCATGAAAATACTAATTTTTATGGCGTCTGGAAGGCATACACATGAATTTCCCTGAAATGACGTCAATTTCCTTGGTAGATCTCTGGCTTTGATTGCTCACTGTGGCCACAATTTCTATCCGATTACTAAAATTTTGATGTCATTTTTTAGCTAACGGTTTGTTTTTTCCGTCAAACACAAATTTGTAGTACTTTTCGTAAGAACACTATTTTTTAGGAGGGTTAAAAGAGGAATATAGTGAAAAAATCAAACTTGTCTGCATAAAAAGTCATGAGTAGTTTGCAGAAAACTTTTCACTGTTTATAAGTTATATATGAGTGAAAAGAAATAAACCAAAACAAAAACGGCTTTCCTAAGTGATATAACAAGCGAGATAGTATATTTTTGGGGGGCAGGTTTTGGGAACTTTTTCCCTTTATCGCATTCCTGTGGCCAGGTTTACTAACTGATTTGCAATATTTTGATACTGAAAGATAGAGTAGCGTCTGAACTTTTCAAAAAGTATAAATTTGTGGCAGTTTGGTAAAGTTTAAGGGCAGTTTTAGTGGTTTAAAGCCAAAAAATTTCCAAATTTTTACGTGTCACCTCCCTAAAATTTTAAATGGATTTTTCTCCCCTTAAACGTGCGAATTCCGGTTTTATAATTTTTAATTTAAAGGCTTAACCCGAACTAGTATTTTGGTGGTCGGAAAATATTTTAGGCAAATTATCTAGCGTGCAGGAGGTATAGAAATAGGAGATTCTAGACCACGTGCGTTTTTCGTGCAGATTTCCAGCTTCGATCTCTTACTGTGGCCACAGTTTTTATTTGATCGTTAAAACTTTGGTCTCATCTTTTAGCTGGCTTAGTGTCGTTTTCGTAAAAGGTAAATATGTTGTACTTTGCTTGAAAATACTAAATTTTTATTGCGTCTGGAAGGCATACACATGAATTTCCCTGAAATGACGTCAATTTCCTTGGCAGATCTCTGGCTTTGATTGCTCACTGTGGCCACAATTTCTATCCGATTACTAAAATTTTGGTGTCATTTTTAGCTAACGGTTTGTTCTTTCCGCCATACACAAATTTGGTTTACTTTTCGTAAGAACAATATTTTTTAGGAGGGTTAAAAGAGGAATACAGTGAAAAAATCAAACTTGTCTGCATAAAAAGTCATGAGTAGTTTGCAGAAAACTTTTCACTGTTTATAAGTGATATATGAGTGAAAAGAAATAAACCAAAACAAAAACGGCTTTCCTAAGTGATATAACAAGCGAGATAGTATATTTTTGGGGGGCAGGTTTTGGGAACTATTTCCCTTTATCGCATTCCTGTGGCCAGGTTTACTAGCCGATTTGCAATATTTTGATACTGAAAGATAGATTGGCGTCTGAACTTTGCAAAAAGTATAAATTTGTGGCAGTTTGGTAAAGTTTAAGGGCAGTTTTAGTGGTTTAAAGCCAAAAAATTTCCAAATTTTTACGTGTCACCCCCCTAAAACTTTAAATGGATTTTTCTCACCTTAAACGTGCGAATTCCGGTTTTATAATTTTTAATTTAAAGGCTTAACCCAAGTTAGTATTTTGGTGGTCGGAAAATATTTTAGGCAAATTATCTAGCGTGCAGGAGTTATAGAAATAGGAGATTCTAGACCACGTGCGTTTTTCGTGCAGATTTCCAGCTTCGATCTCTTACTGTGGCCACAGTTTTTATTTGATCGTTAAAATTTTGGTCTCATCTTTTAGCTGGCTTTGTGTAGTTTCCGTAAAAGGTAAATATGTTGTACTTTGCATGAAAATACTAATTTTTATGGCGTCTGGAACGCATACACATGAATTTCCCTGAAATGACGTCAATTTCCTTGGCAGATCTCTGGCTTTGATTGCTCACTGTGGCCACAATTTCTATCCGATTACTAAAATTTTGGTGTCAATTTTTAGCTAACTGTTTGTTCTTTCCGTCAAATACAAATTTGTAGTACTTTTCGTAAGAACACTATTTTTTAGGAGGGTTAAAAGAGGAATATAGTGAAAATATCAAACTTGTCTGCATAAAAAGTCATGAGTAGTTTGCAGAAAACTTTTCACTGTTCATAAGTGATATATGAGTGAAAAGAAATAAACCAAAACAAAAACGGCTTTCCTAAGTGATATAACAAGCGAGATAGTATATTTTTGGGGGGCAGGTTTTGGGAACTTTTTCCCTTTATCGCATTCCTGTGGCCAGGTTTACTAACTGATTTGCAATATTATGATACTGAAAGATAGATTAGCGTCTGAACTTTTCAAAAAGTATAAATTTGTGGCAGTTTGGTAAAGTTTCAGGGCAGTTTTAGTGGTTTAAAGCCAAAAAATTTCCAAATTTTTACGTGTCACCCCCGTAAAACTTTAAATGGATTTTTCTCCCCTTAAACGTGCGAATTCCGGTTCCGGTTCCGAACTAGTATTTTGGTGGTCGGAAAATATTTTAGGCAAATTATCTAGCGTGCAGGAGGTATAGAAATAGGAGATTCTAGACCACGTGCGTTTTTTGTGCAGATTCCCAGCTTCGATCTCTTACTGTGGCCACAGTTTTTATTTGATCGTTTAAATTTTAGTCTCATCTTTTAGCTGGCTTTGTGTAGTTTTCGTAAAAGGTAAATATGTTGCACTTTGCATGAAAATACTAATTTTTATGGCGTCTGGAACGCATACACATGAATTTCCCTGAAATGACGTCAATTTCCTTGGTAGATCTCTGGCTTTGATTGCTCACTGTGGCCACAATTTCTATCCGATTACTAAAATTTTGATGTCATTTTTTAGCTAACGGTTTGTTTTTTCCGTCATACACAAATTTGTAGTACTTTTCGTAAGAACACTATTTTTTAGGAGGGTTAAAAGAGGAATATAGTGAAAAAATCAAACTTGTCTGCATAAAAAGTCATGAGTAGTTTGCAGAAAACTTTTCACTGTTTATAAGTTATATATGAGTGAAAAGAAATAAACCAAAACAAAAACGGCTTTCCTAAGTGATATAACAAGCGAGATAGTATATTTTTGGGGGGCAGGTTTTGGGAACTTTTTCCCTTTATCGCATTCCTGTGGCCAGGTTTACTAACTGATTTGCAATATTTTGATACTGAAAGATAGAGTAGCGTCTGAACTTTTCAAAAAGTATAAATTTGTGGCAGTTTGGTAAAGTTTAAGGGCAGTTTTAGTGGTTTAAAGCCAAAAAATTTCCAAATTTTTACGTGTCACCTCCCTAAAATTTTAAATGGATTTTTCTCCCCTTAAACGTGCGAATTCCGGTTTTATAATTTTTAATTTAAAGGCTTAACCCGAACTAGTATTTTGGTGGTCGGAAAATATTTTAGGCAAATTATCTAGCGTGCAGGAGGTATAGAAATAGGAGATTCTAGACCACGTGCGTTTTTCGTGCAGATTTCCAGCTTCGATCTCTTACTGTGGCCACAGTTTTTATTTGATCGTTAAAACTTTGGTCTCATCTTTTAGCTGGCTTAGTGTCGTTTTCGTAAAAGGTAAATATGTTGTACTTTGCTTGAAAATACTAAATTTTTATTGCGTCTGGAAGGCATACACATGAATTTCCCTGAAATGACGTCAATTTCCTTGGCAGATCTCTGGCTTTGATTGCTCACTGTGGCCACAATTTCTATCCGATTACTAAAATTTTGGTGTCATTTTTAGCTAACGGTTTGTTCTTTCCGCCATACACAAATTTGGTTTACTTTTCGTAAGAACAATATTTTTTAGGAGGGTTAAAAGAGGAATACAGTGAAAAAATCAAACTTGTCTGCATAAAAAGTCATGAGTAGTTTGCAGAAAACTTTTCACTGTTTATAAGTGATATATGAGTGAAAAGAAATAAACCAAAACAAAAACGGCTTTCCTAAGTGATATAACAAGCGAGATAGTATATTTTTGGGGGGCAGGTTTTGGGAACTATTTCCCTTTATCGCATTCCTGTGGCCAGGTTTACTAGCCGATTTGCAATATTTTGATACTGAAAGATAGATTGGCGTCTGAACTTTGCAAAAAGTATAAATTTGTGGCAGTTTGGTAAAGTTTAAGGGCAGTTTTAGTGGTTTAAAGCCAAAAAATTTCCAAATTTTTACGTGTCACCCCCCTAAAACTTTAAATGGATTTTTCTCACCTTAAACGTGCGAATTCCGGTTTTATAATTTTTAATTTAAAGGCTTAACCCGAACTAGTATTTTGGTGGTCGGAAAATATTTTAGGCAAATTATCTAGCGTGCAGGAGTTATAGAAATAGGAGATTCTAGACCACGTGCGTTTTTCGTGCAGATTTCCAGCTTCGATCTCTTACTGTGGCCACAGTTTTTATTTGATCGTTAAAACTTTGGTCTCATCTTTTAGCTGGCTTTGTGTAGTTTCCGTAAAAGGTAAATATATTGTACTTTGCATGAAAATGCTAATTTTTATGGCGTCTGAAAGGCATACACATGAATTTCCCTGAAATGACGTCAATTTCCTTGGCAGATCTCTGGCTTTGATTGCTCACTGTGGCCACAATTTCTATCCGATTACTAAAATTTTGGTGTCAATTTTTAGCTAACTGTTTGTTCTTTCCGTCAAATACAAATTTGTAGTACTTTTCGTAAGAACACTATTTTTTAGGAGGGTTAAAAGAGGAATATAGTGAAAATATCAAACTTGTCTGCATAAAAAGTCATGAGTAGTTTGCAGAAAACTTTTCACTGTTCATAAGTGATATATGAGTGAAAAGAAATAAACCAAAACAAAAACGGCTTTCCTAAGTGATATAACAAGCGAGATAGTATATTTTTGGGGGGCAGGTTTTGGGAACTTTTTCCCTTTATCGCATTCCTGTGGCCAGGTTTACTAACTGATTTGCAATATTATGATACTGAAAGATAGATTAGCGTCTGAACTTTTCAAAAAGTATAAATTTGTGGCAGTTTGGTAAAGTTTCAGGGCAGTTTTAGTGGTTTAAAGCCAAAAAATTTCCAAATTTTTACGTGTCACCCCCGTAAAACTTTAAATGGATTTTTCTCCCCTTAAACGTGCGAATTCCGGTTCCGGTTCCGAACTAGTATTTTGGTGGTCGGAAAATATTTTAGGCAAATTATCTAGCGTGCAGGAGGTATAGAAATAGGAGATTCTAGACCACGTGCGTTTTTTGTGCAGATTCCCAGCTTCGATCTCTTACTGTGGCCACAGTTTTTATTTGATCGTTTAAATTTTAGTCTCATCTTTTAGCTGGCTTTGTGTAGTTTTCGTAAAAGGTAAATATGTTGCACTTTGCATGAAAATACTAATTTTTATGGCGTCTGGAAGGCATACACATGAATTTCCCTGAAATGACGTCAATTTCCTTGGCAGATCTCTGGCTTTGATTGCTCACTGTGGCCACAATTTCTATCCGATTACTAAAATTTTGGTGTCAATTTTTAGCTAACTGTTTGTTCTTTCCGTCAAATACAAATTTGTAGTACTTTTCGTAAGAACACTATTTTTTAGGAGGGTTAAAAGAGGAATATAGTGAAAATATCAAACTTGTCTGCATAAAAAGTCATGAGTAGTTTGCAGAAAACTTTTCACTGTTTATAAGTAATATATGAGTGAAAAGAAATAAACCAAAACAAAAACGGCTTTCCTAAGTGATATAACAAGCGAGATAGTATATTTTTGGGGGGCAGGTTTTGGGAACTTTTTCCCTTTATCGCATTCCTGTGGCCAGGTTTACTAACTGATTTGCAATATTTTGATATTGAAAGATAGATTAGCGTCTGGACTTTTCAAAAAGTATAAATTTGTGGCAGTTTGGTAAAGTTTAAGGGCAGTTTTAGTGGTTTAAAGCCAAAAAATTTCCAAATTTTTACGTGTCACCCCCCTAAAACTTTAAATGGATTTTTCTCCCCTTAAACGTGCGAATTCCGGTTTTATAATTTTTAATTTAAAGGCTTAACCCGAACTAGTATTTTGGTGGTCGGAAAATATTTTAGGCAAATTATCTAGCGTGCAGGAGGTATAGAAATAGGAGATTCTAGACCACGTGCGTTTTTTGTGCAGATTTCCAGCTTCGATCTCTTACTGTGGCCACAGTTTTTATTTGATCGTTAAAATTTTAGTCTCATCTTTTAGCTGGCTTTGTGTAGTTTCCGTAAAAGATAAATATGTTGTACTTAGCATGAAAATACTAATTTTTATGGCGTCTGGAAGGCATACACATGAATTTCCCTGAAATGACGTCAATTTCCTTGGCTGATCTCTGGCTTTGATTGCTTACTGTGGCCACAATTTCTATCCGATTACTAAAATTTTGATGTCATTTTTTAGCTAACGGTTTGTTCTTGCCGTCAAACACAAATTTGTAGTACTTTTCGTAAGAACACTATTTTTTAGGAGGGTTAAAAGAGGAATATAGTGAAAAAATCAAACTTGTCTGCATAAAAAGTCATGAGTAGTTTGCAGAAAACTTTTCACTGTTTATAAGTAATACATGAGTGAAAAGAAATAAACCAAAACAAAAACGGCTTTCCTAAGTGATATAACAAGCGAGATAGTATATTTTTGGGGGGCAGGTTTTGGGAACTTTTTCCCTTTATCGCATTCCTGTGGCCAGGTTTACTAACTGATTTGCAATATTTTGATATTGAAAGATAGATTAGCGTCTGGACTTTTCAAAAAGTATAAATTTGTGGCAGTTTGGTAAAGTTTAAGGGCAGTTTTAGTGGTTTAAAGCCAAAAAATTTCCAAATTTTTACGTGTCACCCCCCTAAAACTTTAAATGGATTTTTCTCCCCTGAAACGTGCGAATTCCGGTTTTATAATTTTTAATTTAAAGGCTTAACCCAAAATAGTATTTTGGTGGTCGGAAAATATTTTAGGCAAATTATCTAGCGTGCAGGAGGTATAGAAATAGGAGATTCTAGACCACGTGCGTTTTTTGTGCAGATTTCCAGCTTCGATCTCTTACTGTGGCCACAGTTTTTATTTGATCGTTAAAATTTTGGTCTCATCTTTTCCGTAAAAGGTAAATATGTTGCACTTTGCATGAAAATACTAATTTTTATGGTGTCTAGAAGGCATACACATGAATTTCCCTGAAATGACGTAAATTTCCTTGGCAGATCTCTGGCTTTGATTGCTCATTGTGGCCACAATTTCTATCAGATTACTAAAATTTTGGGGTCATTTTTTAGCTAATGGTTTGTTCTTTCCGTCAATTACACATTTGTAGTACTTTTCGTAAGATTACTATTTTTTAGGAGGGTTAAAAGAGGAATATAGTGAAAAAATCAAACTTGTCTGCATAAAACGTCATGAGAAGTTTGCAGAAAACTTTTCGCTGGTTATAAGTGATATATGAGAGAAAAGGAATAAACGAAAACAAAAACGGTTTTCCTAAGTGATATAACAAGCGAGATAGTATATTTTTGGGGGGCAGGTTTTTGGAACTTTTTCCCTTTATCGCATTCCTGTGGCCAGGTTTACTAACTGATTTGATTTGCCAGCTAAAAGATGAGACCTAAGTTTTAACGATCAAATAAAAGCTGTGGCCACAGTAAGAGATCGAAGCTGGAAATCTGCACGAAAAACGCACGTGGTCTAGAATCTCCTATTTCTATACCTCCTGCACGCTAGATAATTTGCCTAAAATATTTTCCGACCACCAAAATACTAGTTTGGGTTAAGCCTTTAAATTAAAAATTATAAAACCGGAATTCGCACGTTTAAGGGGAGAAAAATCCATTTAAAGTTTTAGGGGGGTGACACGTAAAAATTTGGAAATTTTTTGGCTTTAAACCACTAAAACTGCCCTTAAACTTTACCAAACTGCCACAAATTTATACTTTTTGAAAAGTTCAGACGCTAATCTATCTTTCAGTATCAAAATATTGCAAATCAGTTAGTAAACCTGGCCACAGGAATGCGATAAAGGGAAAAAGTTCCCAAAACCTGCCCCCCAAAAATATACTATCTCGCTTGTTATATCACTTAGGAAAGCCGTTTTTGATTTGGTTTATTTGTTTTCACTCATATATCACTTATAAACAGTGAAAAGTTTTCTGCAAACTACTCATGACTTTTTATGCAGACAAGTTTGATTTTTTCACTATATTCCTCTTTTAACCCTCCTAAAAAATAGTGTTCTTCCGAAAAGTACTACAAATTTGAGTTTGGCGGGAAGAACAAACCGTTAGCTAAAAAATGACACCAAAATTTTAGTAATCGGATAGAAATTGTGGCCACAGTGAGCAATCAAAGCCAGAGATCTGCCAAGGAAATTGACGTCATTTCAGGGAAATTCATGTGTATGCCTTCCAGACGCCATAAAAATTAGTATTTTCATGCAACGTACAACATATTTACCTTTTATGGAAACTACACAAAGCCAGCTAAAAGATGAGACCAAAATTTTAACGATCAATTAAAAACTGTGGCCACAGTAAGAGATCGAAGCTGGAAATCTGCACGAAAAACGCACGTGGTCTAGAATCTCTTATTTCTATACCTCCTGCACGCTAGACAATTTGCCTAAAATATTTTCCGACCACCAAAATACTAGTTTGGGTTAACCCTTTAAATTAGAAATTATAAAACCGGAATTCGCACGTTTAAGGGGAGAAAAATCCATTTAAAGTTTTAGGGGGGTGACACGTAATCGGATGGAAATTGTGGCCACAGTGAGCAATCAAAGCCAGAGATCTGCCAAGGAAATTGACGTCATTTCAGGGAAATTCATGTGTATGCCTTCCAGACGCCATAAAAATTAGTATTTTCATGCAAAGTACAATATGTTTACCTTTTGCGGATACTACACAAAGCCAGCTAAAAGATGAGACCAAAGTTTTAACGATCAAATAAAAACTGTGGCCACAGTAAGAGATCGAAGCTGGAAATCTGCACGAAAAACGCACGTGGTCTAGAATCTCCTATTTCTATACCTCCTGCACGCTAGATAATTTGCCTAAAATATTTTCCGACCACCAAAATACTAGTTTGGATTAGGCCTTTAAATTAAAAATTATAAAACCGGAATTCGCACGTTTAAGGGGAGAAAAATCCATTTAAAGTTTTAGGGGGGTGACACGTAAAAATTTGGAAATTTTTTTGCTTTAAACCACTAAAACTGCCCTTAAACTTTACCAAACTGCCACAAATTTATACTTTTTGAAAAGTTCAGACGCTAATCTATCTTTCAGTATCAAAATATTGCAAATCGGTTAGTGAACCTGGCCACTGGAATGCGATAAAGGGAAAAAGTTCCCAAAACCTGCCCCCCAAAAATATACTATCTCGCTTGTTATATCACTTAGGAAAGCCGTTTTTGTTTTGGTTTATTTGTTTTCACTCATATATCACTTATAAACAGTGAAAAGTTTTCTGCAAACTACTCATGACTTTTTATGCAGACAAGTTTGATTTTTTCACTATATTCCTCTTTTAACCCTCCTAAAAAATAGTGTTCTTACGAAAAGTACTACAAATTTGTGTTTGACGGAAAGAACAAACCGTTAGCTAAAAAATGACACCAAAATTTTAGTAATCGGATGGAAATTGTGGCCACAGTGAGCAATCAAAGCCAGAGATCTGCCAAGGAAATTGACGTCATTTCAGGGAAATTCATGTGTATGCCTTCCAGACGCCATAAAAATTAGTATTTTCATGCAAAGTACAACATATTTACCTTTTACGGAAACTACACAAAGCCAGCTAAAAGATGAGACCAAAGTTTTAACGATCAAATAAAAACTGTGGCCACAGTAAGAGATCGAAGCTGGAAATCTGCACGAAAAACGCACGTGGTCTAGAATCTCCTATTTCTATACCTCCTGCACGCTAGATAATTTGCCTAAAATATTTTCCGACCACCAAAATAATAGTTTGGGTTAAGCCACAATTCGCACGTTTAAGAGGAGAAAAATCCATTTAAAGTTTTAGGGGGGTGACACGTAAAAATTTGGAAATTTTTTGGCTTTAAACCACTAAAACTGCCCTTAAACTTTACCAAACTGCCACAAATTTATACTTTTTGAAAAGTTCAGACGCTAATCTATCTTTGAATATCAAAATATTGCAAATCGGTTAGTAAACCTGGCCACTGGAATGCGATAAAGGGAAAAAGTTCCCAAAACCTGCCCCCCAAAAATATTCTATCTCGCTTGTTATATCACTTAGGAAAGCCGTTTTTATTTTGGTTTATTTCTTTTCACTCATATATCACTTATAAGCAGTGAAAAGTTTTCTGCAAACTACTCATGACTTTTTATGCAGACAAGTTTGATTTTTTCACTATATTCCTCTTTTAACCCTCCTAAAAAGTTGTGTTCTTACGAAAAGTACTACAAATTTGTGTTTGGCGGAAAGAAGAAACCGTTAGCTAAAAAATGACACCAAAATTTTAGTAATCGGATAGAAATTGTGGCCACAGTGAGCAATCAAAGCCAGAGATCTGCCAAGGAAATTGACGTCATTTCAGGGAAATTCATGTGTATGCGTTCCAGACGCCATAAAAATTAGTATTTTCATGCAAAGTACAACATATTTACCTTTTACGGAAACTACACAAAGCCAGCTAAAAGATGAGACCAAAATTTGAACGATCAAATAAAAACTGTGGCCACAGTAAGAGATCGAAGCTGGAAATCTGCACGAAAAACGCACGTGGTCTAGAATCTCCTATTTCTATACCTCCTGCACGCTAGATAATTTGCCTAAAATATTTTCCGACCACCAAAAACCGGAATTCGCACGTTTAAGGGGAGAAAAATCCATTTAAAGTTTTAGGGGGGTGACACGTAAAAATTTGGAAATTTTTTGGCTTTAAACCACTAAAACTGCCCTTAAACTTTACCAAACTGCCACAAATTTATATTTTTTGAAAAGTTCAGACGCTAATCTATCTTTCAGTATCAAAATATTGCAAATCAATTAGTAAACCTGGCCACAGGAATGCGATAAAGGGAAAAAGTTCCCAAAACCTGCCCCCCAAAAATATACTATCTCGCTTGTTATATCACTTAGGAAAGCCGTTTTTGTTTTAGTTTATTTCTTTTCACTCATCTATCACTTATAAACAGTGAAAAGTTTTCTGCAAACTACTCATGACTTTTTATGCAGACAAGTTTGATTTTTTCACTATAATCCTCTTTTAACCCTCCTAAAAAATAGTGTTCTTAGGAAAAGTACTACAAATTTGTTTTTGCGAAAAGAACAAACCGTTAGCTAAAAAATGACACCAAAATTTTAGTAATCGGATAGAAATTGTGGCCACAGTGAGCAATCAAAGCCAGTGATCTGCCAAGGAAATTGACGTCATTTCAGGGAAATTCATGTGTATGCCTTCTAGACGCCATAAAAATTAGTATTTTCATGCTAAGTACAACATATTTACCTTTTACGAAAACTACACAAAGCCAGCTAAAAGATGAGACCAAAATTTTAACGATCAAATAAAAACTGTGGCCACAGTAAGAGATCGAAGCTGGAAATCTGCACGAAAAACGCACGTGGTCTAGAATCTCCTATTTCTATACCTCCTGCACGCTAGATAATTTGCCTAAAATATTTCCCGACCACCAAAAACCGGAATTCGCACGTTTAAGGGGAGAAAAATCCATTTAAAGTTTTAGGGGGGTGACACGTAAAAATTTGGAAATTTTTTGGCTTTAAACCACTAAAACTGCCCTTAAACTTTACCAAACTGCCACAAATTTATACTTTTTGAAAAGTTCAGACGCTAATCTATCTTTCAGTATCAAAATATTGCAAATCTATTAGTAAACCTGGCCACAGGAATGCGATAAAGGGAAAAAGTTCCCAAAACCTGCCCCCCAAAAATATACTATCTCGCTTGTTATATCACTTAGGAAAGCCGTTTTTATTTTGGTTTATTTCTTTTCACTCATCTATCACTTATAAATAGTGAAAAGTTTTCTGCAAACTACTCATGACTTTTTATGCAGACAAGTTTGATTTTTTCACTATATTCCTCTTTTAACCCTCCTAAAAAATAGTGTTCTTAGGAAAAGTACTACAAATTTGTGTTTGCGGAAAGAACAAACCGTTAGCTAAAAAATGACACCAAAATTTTAGTAATCGGATAGAAATTGTGGCCACAGTGAGCAATCAAAGCCAGTGATCTGCCAAGGAAATTGACGTCATTTCAGGGAAATGCATGTGTATGCCTTCTAGACGCCATAAAAATTAGTATTTTCATGCAAAGTACAACATATTTACCTTTTACGGAAACTACACAAAGCCAGCTAAAAGATGAGACCAAAATTTTAACGATCAAATAAAAACTGTGGCCACAGTAAGAGATCGAAGCTGGAAATCTGCACGAAAAACGCACGTGGTCTAGAATCTCCTATTTCTATACCTCCTGCACGCTAGATAATTTGCCTAAAATATTTTCCGACCACCAAAATACTAGTTTGGGTTAAGCCTTTAAATTAAAAATTATAAAACCGGAATTCGCACGTTTAAGAGGAGAAAAATCCATTTAAAGTTTTAGGGAGGTGACACGTAAAAATTTGGAAATTTTTTGGCTTTAAACCACTAAAACTGCCCTTAAACTTTACCAAACTGCCACAAATTTATACTTTTCGAAAAGTTCAGATGCTAATCTATCTTTCAATATCAAAATATTGCAAATCGGTTAGTAAACCTGGCCACAGGAATGCGATAAAGGGAAAAAGTTCCCAAAACCTGCCCCCCAAAAATATACTATCTCGCTTGTTATATCACTTAGAAAAGCCGTTTTTGTTTTGGTTTATTTCTTTTCACTCATATATCACTTATAAACAGTGAAAAGTTTTCTGCAAACTACTCATGACTTTTTATGCAGACAAGTTTGATTTTTTCATTATATTCCTCTTTAACCCTCCTAAAAAATAGTGTTCTTACGAAAAGTACTACAAATTTGTGTTTGACGGAAAGAACAAACCGTTAGCTAAAAAATGAGACCAAAATTTTAGTAATCGGATAGAAATTGTGGCCACAGTGAGCAATCAAAGCCAGAGATCTGCCAAGGAAATTGACGTCATTTCAGGGAAATTCATGTGTATGCCTTCCAGACGCCATAAAAATTAGTGTTTTTATGCAAAGTACAACATATTTACCTTTTACGGAAACTACACAAAGCCAGCTAAAAGATGAGACCAAATCTTTAACGATCAAATAAAAACTGTGGCCACAGTAAGAGATTGAAGCTGGAAATCTGCACGAAAAATGCACGTGGTCTAGAATCTCCTATTTCTATACCTCCTGCACGCTAGATAATTTGCCTAAAATATTTTCCGACCACCAAAATACTTGCTTGGGTTAAGCCTTTAAATTAAAAATTATAAAACCGGAATTCGCACGTTTAAGGGGAGAAAAATCCATTTAAAGTTTTAGGGGGGTGACACGTCAAAATTTGGAAATTTTTGGCTTTAAACCACTAAAACTGCCCTTAAACTTTACCAAACTGCCACAAATTTATACTTTTTGAAAAGTTCAGACGCTAGTCTATCCATCAATATCAAAATATTGCAAATCGGTTAGTAAACCTGGCCACAGGAATGCGATAAAGGGAAAAAGTTCCCAAAACCTGCCCCCCAAAAATATACTATCTTGCTTGTTATATCACTTAGGAAAGCCGTTTTTGTTTTGGTTTATTTCTTTTCACTCATATATCACTTATAAACAGTGAAAAGTTTTCTGCAAACTACTCATGACTTTTTATGCAGACAAGTTTGATTTTTTCACTATATTCTTCTTTTAACCCTCCTAAAAAATTGTGTTCTTACGAAAAGTACTACAAATTTGTATTTGAAGGAAAGAACAAACCGTTGGCTAAACAATGACACCAAAATTTTAGTAATCGGATAGAAATTGTGGCCACAGTGAGCAATCAAAGCCAGAGATCTGCCAAGGAAATTGACGTCATTTCAGGGAAATTCATGTGTATGCGTTCCAGACGCCATAATAATTAACATTTTCATACAAAGTACAACATATTTACCTTTTACGGAAACTACACAAAGCCAGCTAAAAGATGAAACCAAAATTTTAACGATCAAATAAAAACTGTGGCCACAGTAAGAGATCGAAGCTGGAAATCTGCACGAAAAACGCACGTGGTCTAGAATCTCCTATTTCTATACCTCCTGCACGCTAGATAATTTGCCTAAAATATTTTCCGACCACCAAAATACTAGTTCGGGTTAAGCCTTTAAATTAAAAATTATAAAACCGGAATTTACACGTTTAAGGGGAGAAAAATCCATTTAAAGTTTTAGGGGGGTGACACGTAAAAATTTGGAAATTTTTTGGCTTTAAACCACTAAAACTGCCCTTAACTTTACCAAACTGCCACAAATTTATACTTTTTGAAAAGTTCAGACGCTAATCTATCTTTCAGTATCAAAATATTGCAAATCAGTTAGTAAACCTAGCCACAGGAATGCGATAAAGGGAAAAAGTTCCCAAAACCTGCCCCCCAAAAATATACTATCTCGCTTGTTATATCACTTAGGAAAGCCGTTTTTGTTTTGGTTTATTTCTTTTCACTCATATATCACTTATAAACAGTGAAAAGTTTTCTGCAAACTACTCATGACTTTTTATGCAGACAAGTTTGATTTTTTCACTATATTCCTCTTTTAACCCTCCTAAAAAATAGTGTTCTTACGAAAAGTACTACAAATTTATGTTTGACGGAAAGAACAAACCGTTGGCTTAAAAAATGACACCAAAATTTTAGTAATCGGATAGAAATTGTGGCCACAGTGAGCAATCAAAGCCAGAGATCTGCCAAGGAAATTGACGTCATTTCAGGGAAATTCATGTGTATGCCTTCCAGACGCCATAAAAATTAACATTTTCATACAAAGTACAACATATTTACCTTTCACGGAAACTACACAAAGCCAGCTAAAAGATGAGACCAAAGTTTTAACGATCAAATAAAAACTGTGGCCACAGTAAGAGATCGAAGCTGGAAATCTGCACGAAAAACGCACGTGGTCTAGAATCTCCTATTTCTATACCTCCTGCACGCTAGATAATTTGCCTAAAATATTTTCCGACCACCAAAATACTAGTTTGGGTTAAGCTTTTAAATTAAAAATTATAAAACCGGAATTCGCACGTTTAAGGGGAGAAAAATCCATTTAAAGTTTTAGGGAGGTGACACGTAAAAATTTGGAAATTTTTTGGTTTTAAACCACTAAAACTGCCCTTAAACTTTACCAAACTGCCACAAATTTATACTTTTTGAAAAGTTCAGACGCTAATCTATCTTTCAGTGTCAAAATATTGCAAATCAGTTAGTAAACCTGGCCAAAGGAATGCGATAAAGGGAAAAAGTTCCCAAAACCTGCCCCCCAAAAATATACTATCTCGCTTGTTATATCACTTAGGAAAGCCGTTTTTGTTTTGGTTTATTTCTTTTCACTCATCTATCACTTATAAACAGTGAAAAGTTTTCTGCAAACTACTCATGACTTTTTATGCAGACAAGTTTGATTTTTTCACTATATTCCTCTTTTAACCCTCCTAAAAAATAGTGTTCTTACGAAAAGTACTACAAATTTGTGTTTGACGGAAAGAACAAACCGTTAGCTAAAAAATGACACCAAAATTTTAGTAATTGGATAGAAATTGTGGCCACAGTGAGCAATCAAAGCCAGAGATCTGCCAAGGAAATTGACGTCATTTCAGGGAAATTCATGTGTATGCCTTCCAGACGGCATAAAAATTCGTATTTTCATGCAAAGTACAACATATTTACCTTTTACGGAAACTACACAAAGCCAGCTAAAAGATGAGACCAAAATTTGAACGATCAAATAAAAACTGTGGCCACAGTAAGAGATCGAAGCTGGAAATCTGCACGAAAAACGCACGTGGTCTAGAATCTCCTATTTCTATACCTCCTGCACGCTAGATAATTTGCCTAAAATATTTTCCGACCACCAAAATACTAGTTCGGGTTAAGCCTTTAAATTAAAAATTATAAAACCGGAATTCGCACGTTTAAGGGGAGAAAAATCCATTTAAAGTTTTAGGGGGGTGACACGTCAAAATTTGGAAATTTTTTGGCTTTAAACCACTAAAACTGCCCTTAAACTTTACCAAACTGCCACAAATTTATACTTTTTGAAAAGTTCAGACGCTAATCTATCTTTCAGTATCAAAATATTGCAAATCGGTTAGTAAACCTGGCCACAGGAATGCGATAAAGGGAAAAAGTTCCCAAAACCTGCCCCCCAAAAATATACTATCTCGCTTGTTATATCACTTAGGAAAGCCGTTTTTGTTTTGGTTTATTTCTTTTCACTCATACGAGGTGTGTTCAAAAAGTATCACGAATTTTGAACTTTCGCGGGTTACGTATATTCGAATTTCGATTTTTTTGTGGCGTTATGATGGTACTCATGCCTGTCACTTATACCGACAAGCTCGGCCATTTTGAATGCTCACTTAATTGGTGATAGCTGCTTTACTTGCACGTGTTTTCAATCGTCTTCGATTTTTACTTATTCAAAAAAATGGATCAAAGAACGTGTATCAAATTTTGTGTGAAAAACGAAATTAAGTGCGCGGATGCATTCCAAATGTTGACTGTGGCATACGGAGAAGCTACCTTGGACCGAAGCAACGTTTATCGGTGGTACAAAATGTTTTTAGAAGGCCGAGAAGATGTGAACGACGAAGAGCGTGCCGGACGCCCGAGCACTTCAACAACAGGCGAAATAATTAATGAAATGGAGAAAATGGCATTGGCCAATCGTCGAATCACCGTTAGAGAAGTTGATGAGAACCTAAACATATCGATTGGCTCGTGCCATTCGATTTTTATCAACGATTTGGGCATGAGACGGGTCGCCGCAAAATTCATACCAAAATTGCTCAATTGCGACCAAAAACAGCAACGCATGAACATTGCTAATGAGATGTTAAACTCTGTCCGCGACGAACCAAATTTGCTCTAGAGGGTCATAACTGGTGACGAATCGTGGGTTTATGGTTATGACGTGGAAACCAAAGCTCAATCATCTCAATGGAAGCTGCCGCATGAACCAAGACCGAAAAAAGCGCGCCAAGTTCGGTCGAATGTGAAAGTTTTGCTGACAGTTTTCTTCGATTGCAGGGGCGTGGTGCATCATGAGTTCTTGCCACAGGGAAGAACGGTCAATAAGGAATATAGCCTGCAAGTTATGCGCAATTTGCGCGAAGCAATCCGCCAAAAACGCCCGGATTTGTGGGAGAACAAAAATTGGCTTTTGCACCACGATAACGCCCCTGCTCACACATCGTTGCTTGTGCGCGACTTTTTGGCCAAAAACAACACACTAATGATGCCGCAGCCACCGTATTCCCCAGATCTGGCCCCCTGTGACTTTTTCTTGTTTCCTAAACTGTAAGGCCCATGAAAGGACGACGTTACGCTACGCTTGACGAGATAAAGACGGCATCGAAGGAGGAGCTGAACAAGATTTAAAAAAATGATTTTTTGAAGTGCTTCGAAGATTGCAAAAACCGTTGGCACAAGTGTATAATATCTCATGGGGATTACTTTGAAGGGAAAAAAATAGATATTCATGAATAAATAAAGAATTTTTGAAAAAAAAACAAAATTCGTGATATTTTTTGAACACACCTCGTATATCACTTATAAACAGTGAAAAGTTTTCTGCAAACTACTCATGACATTTTATGCAGACAAGTTTGATTTTTTCACTATATTCCTCTTTTAACCCTCCTAAAAAATAGTGTTCTTACGGAAAGTACTACAAATTTGTGTTTGACGGAAAAACCAAACCGTTAGCTAAAAAATGACACCAAAATTTTAGTAGTCGGATAGAAATTGTGGCCACAGTGAGCAATCAAAGCCAGAGATCTGCCAAGGAAATTGACGTCATTTCAGGGAAATTCATGTGTATGCTTTCCAGACGCCATAAAAATTAGTATTTTCATGCAAAGTACAACATATTTACCTTTTACGGAAACTACACAAAGCCAGCTAAAAGATGAGATCAAAGTTTTAACGATCAAATAAAAACTGTGGCCACAGTAAGAGATCGAAGCTGGAAATCTGCACGAAAAACGCACGTGGTCTAGAATCTCCTATTTCTATACCTCCTGCACGCTAGATAATTTGCCTAAAATATTTTCCGACCACCAAAATACTAGTTCGGGTTAAGCCTTTAAATTAAAAATTATAAAACCGGAATTCGCACGTTTAAGGGGAGAAAAATCCATTTAAAGTTTTAGGGGGGTGACACGTAAAAATTTGGAAATTTTTTGGCTTTAAACCACTAAAACTGCCCTTAAACTTTACCACACTGCCACAAATTTATACTTTTTGAAAAGTTCAGACGCTAATCTATCTTTCAGTATCAAAATATTGCAAATCGGTTAGTAAACCTGGCTACAGGAATGCGATAAAAGGAAAAAGTTCCTAAAACCTGCCCACCAAAACTATACTATCTCGCTTGTTATATCACTTGGGAAAGCCGTTTTTGTTTTGGTTTATTTCTTTTCACTCATATATCACTTATAAACAGTGAAAAGTTTTCTGCAAACTACTCATGACTTTTTATGCAGACAAGTTTGATTTTTTCACTATATTCCTCTTTTAACCCTCCTAAAAAATAGTGTTCTTACGAAAAGTACTACAAATTTGTGTTTGACGGAAAAACCAAACCGTTAGCTAAAAATGACATCAAAATTTTAGTAGTCGGATAGAAATTGTGGCCACAGTGAGCAATCAAAGCCAGAGATCTGCCAAGGAAATTGACGTCATTTCAGGGAAATTCATGTGTATGCCTTCCAGACGCCATAAAAATTAGTATTTTCATGCAAAGTACAACATATTTACCTTTTACGGAAACTACACAAAGCCAGCTAAAAGATGAGACCAAAGTTTTAACGATCAAATAAAAACTGTGGCCACAGTAAGAGATCGAAGCTGGAAATCTGCACGAAAAACGCACGTGGTCTAGAATCTCCTATTTCTATACCTCCTGCACGCTAGATAATTTGCCTAAAATATTTTCCGACCACCAAAATACTAGTTCGGGTTAAGCCTTCAAATTAAAAATTATAAAACCGGAATTCGCACGTTTAAGGGGAGAAAATCCATTTAAAGTTTTAGGGGGGTGACACGTAAAAATTTGGAAATTGTTTGGCTTTAAACCACTAAAACTGCCCTTAAACTTTACCAAACTGCCACAAATTTATACTTTTTGAAAAGTTCAGACGCTAATCTATCTTTCAGTATCAAAATATTGCAAATCGGTTGGTAAACCTGGCCACTGGAATGCGATAAAGGGAAAAAGTTCCCAAAACCTGCCCCCCAAAAATATACTATCTCGCTTGTTATATCACTTGGGAAAGCCGTTTTTGTTTTGGTTTATTTCTTTTCACTCATATATCACTTATAAACAGTGAAAAGTTTTCTGCAAACTACTCATGACTTTTTATGCAGACAAGTTTGATTTTTTCACTATATTCCTCTTTTAACCCTCCTAAAAAATAGTGTGCTTACGAAAAGTACTACAAATTTGTGTTTGACGGAAAAACCAAACCGTTAGCTAAAAAATGACATCAAAATTTTAGTAGTCGGATAGAAATTGTGGCCACAGTGAGCAATCAAAGCCAGAGATCTGCCAAGGAAATTGACGTCATTTCAGGGAAATTCATGTGTATGCCTTCCAGACGCCATAAAAATTAGTATTTTCATGCAAAGTACAACATATTTACCTTTTACGGAAACTACATAAAGCCAGCTAAAAGATGAGACCAAAGTTTTAACGATCAAATAAAAACGGTGGCCACAGTAAGAGATCGAAGCTGGAAATCTGCACGAAAAACGCACGTGGTCTAGAATCTCCTATTTCTATACCTCCTGCACGCTAGATAATTTGCCTAAAATATTTTCCGACCACCAAAATACTAGTTTGGGTTAAGCCTTTAAATTAAAAATTATAAAACCGGAATTCGCACGTTTAAGGGGAGAAAAATCCATTTAAAGTTTTAGGGGGGTGACACGTAAAAATTTGGAAATTTTTTGGCTTTAAACCACTAAAACTGCCCTTAAACTTTACCAAACTGCCACAAATTTATACTTTTTGAAAAGTTCAGACGCTAATCTATCTTTCAGTATCAAAATATTGCAAATCGGTTAGTAAACCTGGCCACAGGAATGCGATAAAGGGAAAAAGTTCCCAAAACCTGCCCCCCAAAAATATACTATCTCGCTTGTTATATCACTTAGGAAAGCCGTTTTTGTTTTGGTTTATTTCTTTTCACTCATATATCACTTATAAACAGTGAAAAGTTTTCTGCAAACTACTCATGACTTTTTATGCAGACAAGTTTGATTTTTTCACTATATTCCTCTTTTAACCCTCCTAAAAAATTGTGTTCTTACGAAAAGTACTACAAATTTGTGTTTGGCGGAAAGACCAAACCGTTAGCTAAAAAATGACACCAAAATTTTAGTAATCGGATAGAAATTGTGGCCACAGTGAGCAATCAAAGCCAGAGATCTGCCAAGGAAATTGACGTCATTTCAGGGAAATTCATGTGTATGCCTTCCAGACGCCATAAAAATTAGTATTTTCATGCAAAGTACAATATATTTACCTTTTACGGAAACTACACAAAGCCAGCTAAAAGATGAAACCAAAGTTTTAACGATCAAATAAAAACTGTGGCCACAGTAAGAGATCGAAGCTGGAAATCTGCACGAAAAACGCACGTGGTCTAGAATCTCCTATTTCTATACCTCCTGCACGCTAGATAATTTGCCTAAAATATTTTCCGACCACCAAAATACTAGTTCGGGTTAAGCCTTTAAATTAAAAATTATAAAACCGGAATTCGCACGTTTAAGGGGAGAAAAATCCATTTAAAGTTTTAGGGGGGTGACACGTAAAAATTTGGAAATTTTTTGGCTTTAAACCACTAAAACTGCCCTTAAACTTTACCACACTGCCACAAATTTATACTTTTTGAAAAGTTCAGACGCTAATCTATCTTTCAGTATCAAAATATTGCAAATCGGTTAGTAAACCTGGCTACAGGAATGCGATAAAAGGAAAAAGTTCCTAAAACCTGCCCACCAAAACTATACTATCTCGCTTGTTATATCACTTGGGAAAGCCGTTTTTGGTTTGGTTTATTTCTTTTCACTCATATATCACTTATAAACAGTGAAAAGTTTTCTGCAAACTACTCATGACTTTTTATGCAGACAAGTTTGATTTTTTCACTATATTCCTCTTTTAACCCTCCTAAAAACTAGTGTTCTTACGAAAAGTACTACAAATTTGTATTTGACGGTAAGAACAAACCGTTAGCTAAAAAATGACACCAAAATTTTAGTAATCGGATAGAAATTGTGGCCACAGTGAGCAATCAAAGCCAGAGATCTGCCAAGGAAATTGACGTCATTTCAGGGAAATTCATGTGTTTGCCTTCCAGACGCCATAAAAATTAGTATTTCCATGCAAAGTACAACATATTTACCTTTTACGAAAACTACACAAAGCCAGCTAAAAGATGAGATCAAAATTTGAACGATCAAATAAAAACTGTGGCCACAGTAAGAGATCGAAGCTGGAAATCTGCACGAAAAACGCACGTGGTCTAGAATCTCCTATTTCTATACCTCCTGCACGCTAGATAATTTGCCTAAAATATTTTCCGACCACCAAAATACTAGTTCGGGTTAAGCCTTTAAATTAAAAATTATAAAACCGGAATTCGCACGTTTAAGGGGAGAAAATCCATTTAAAGTTTTAGGGGGGTGACACATAAAAATTTGGAAATTTTTTGGCTTTAAACCACTAAAACTGCCCTTAAACTTTACCAAACTGCCACAAATTTATACTTTTTGAAAAGTTCAGACGCTAGTCTATCTTTCAAAATCAAAATATTGCAAACCGGTTAGTAAACCTGGCCACTGGAATGCGATAAAGGGAAAAAGTTCCCAAAACCTGCCCCCCAAAAGTATACTATCTCGCTTGTTATATCACTTGGGAAAGCCGTTTTTGTTTTGGTTTATTTCTTTTCACTCATATATCACTTATAAACAGTGAAAAGTTTTCTGCAAACTACTCATGACTTTTTATGCAGACAAGTTTGATTTTTTCACTATATTCCTCTTTTAACCCTCCTAAAAAATTGTGTTCTTACGAAAAGTACTACAAATTTGTGTTTGGCGGAAGGAACAAACCGTAAGCTAAAAAATGACACCAAAATTTTAGTAATCGGATAGAAATTGTGGCCACAGTGAGCAATCAAAGCCAGAGATCTGCCAAGGAAATTGACGTCGTTTCAGGGAAATTCATGTGTATGCCTTCCAGACGCCATAAAAATTAGTATTTTCATGCAAAGTACAACATATTTACCTTTTGCGGAAACTACACAAAGCCAGCTAAAAGATGAGACCAAAGTTTTAACGATCAAATAAAAACTGTGGCCACAGTAAGAGATCGAAGCTGGAAATCTGCACGAAAAACGCACGTGGTCTAGAATCTCCTATTTCTATACCTCCTGCACGCTAGATAATTTGCCTAAAATATTTTCCGACCACCAAAATACTAGTTCGGGTTATGCCTTTAAATTAAAAATTATAAAACCGGAATTCGCACGTCTAAGGGGAGAAAAATCCATTTAAAGTTTTAGGGGGGTGACACGTAAAAATTTGGAAATTTTTTGGCTTTAAACCACTAAAACTGCCCTTAAACTTTACCAAACTGCCACAAATTTATACTTTTTGAAAGTTCAGACGCTAATCTATCTTTCAGTATCAAAATATTGCAAATCGGTTAGTAAACCTGGCCACAGGAATGCGATAAAGGGAAAAAGTTCCCAAAACCTGCCCCCCAAAAATATACTATCTCGCTTGTTATATCACTTAGGAAAGCCGGTTTTGTTTTGGTTTATTTCTTTTCACTCATATATCACTTATAAACAGTGAAAAGTTTTCTGCAAACTACTCATGACTTTTTATGCAGACAAGTTTGATTTTTTCACTATATTCCTCTTTTAACCCTCCTAAAAAATTGTGTTCTTACAAAAAGTACTACAAATTCGTGTTTGGCGGAAAGAACAAACCGCTGGCTAAAAAATGACACCAAAATTTTAGTAATCGGATAGAAATTGTGGCCACAGTGAGCAATCAAAGCCAGAGATCTGCCAAGGAAATTGACGTCATTTCAGGGAAATTCATGTGTATGCCTTCCAGACGCCATAAAAATTAGTATTTTCATGCAAAGTACAACATATTTACCTTTTACGGAAACTACACAAAGCCAGCTAAAAGATGAAACCAAAGTTTTAACGATCAAATAAAAACTGTGGCCACAGTAAGAGATCGAAGCTGGAAATCTGCACGAAAAACGCACGTGGTCTAGAATCTCCTATTTCTATACCTCCTGCACGCTAGATAATTTGCCTAAAATATTTTCCGACCACCAAAATACTAGTTCGGGTTAAGCCTTTAAATTAAAAATTATAAAACCGGAATTCGCACGTTTAAGGGGAGAAAAATCCATTTAAAGTTTTAGGGGGGTGACACGTAAAAATTTGGAAATTTTTTGGCTTTAAACCACTAAAACTGCCCTTAAACTTTACCACACTGCCACAAATTTATACTTTTTGAAAAGTTCAGACGCTAATCTATCTTTCAGTATCAAAATATTGCAAATCGGTTAGTAAACCTGGCTACAGGAATGCGATAAAAGGAAAAAGTTCCTAAAACCTGCCCACCAAAACTATACTATCTCGCTTGTTATATCACTTGGGAAAGCCGTTTTTGTTTTGGTTTATTTCTTTTCACTCATATATCACTTATAAACAGTGAAAAGTTTTCTGCAAACTACTCATGACTTTTTATGCAGACAAGTTTGATTTTTTCACTATATTCCTCTTTTAACCCTCCTAAAAAATAGTGTTCTTACGAAAAGTACTACAAATTTGTATTTGACGGTAAGAACAAACCGTTAGCTAAAAAATGACACCAAAATTTTAGTAATCGGATAGAAATTGTGGCCACAGTGAGCAATCAAAGCCAGAGATCTGCCAAGGAAATTGACGTCATTTCAGGGAAATTCATGTGTTTGCCTTCCAGACGCCATAAAAATTAGTATTTCCATGCAAAGTACAACATATTTACCTTTTACGAAAACTACACAAAGCCAGCTAAAAGATGAGATCAAAATTTGAACGATCAAATAAAAACTGTGGCCACAGTAAGAGATCGAAGCTGGAAATCTGCACGAAAAACGCACGTGGTCTAGAATCTCCTATTTCTATACCTCCTGCACGCTAGATAATTTGCCTAAAATATTTTCCGACCACCAAAATACTAGTTCGGGTTAAGCCTTTAAATTAAAAATTATAAAACCGGAATTCGCACGTTTAAGGGGAGAAAATCCATTTAAAGTTTTAGGGGGGTGACACATAAAAATTTGGAAATTTTTTGGCTTTAAACCACTAAAACTGCCCTTAAACTTTACCAAACTGCCACAAATTTATACTTTTTGAAAAGTTCAGACGCTAGTCTATCTTTCAGTATCAAAATATTGCAAACCGGTTAGTAAACCTGGCCACTGGAATGCGATAAAGGGAAAAAGTTCCCAAAACCTGCCCCCCAAAAGTATACTTTCTCGCTTGTTATATCACTTGGGAAAGCCGTTTTTGTTTTGGTTTATTTCTTTTCACTCATATATCACTTATAAACAGTGAAAAGTTTTCTGCAAACTACTCATGACTTTTTATGCAGACAAGTTTGATTTTTTCACTATATTCCTCTTTTAACCCTCCTAAAAAATAGTGTTCTTACGAAAAGTACTACAAATTTGTGTTTGGCGGAAGGAACAAACCGTAAGCTAAAAAATGACACCAAAATTTTAGTAATCGGATAGAAATTGTGGCCACAGTGAGCAATCAAAGCCAGAGATCTGCCAAGGAAATTGACGTCGTTTCAGGGAAATTCATGTGTATGCCTTCCAGACGCCATAAAAATTAGTATTTTCATGCAAAGTACAACATATTTACCTTTTGCGGAAACTACACAAAGCCAGCTAAAAGATGAGACCAAAGTTTTAACGATCAAATAAAAACTGTGGCCACAGTAAGAGATCGAAGCTGGAAATCTGCACGAAAAACGCACGTGGTCTAGAATCTCCTATTTCTATACCTCCTGCACGCTAGATAATTTGCCTAAAATATTTTCCGACCACCAAAATACTAGTTCGGGTTATGCCTTTAAATTAAAAATTATAAAACCGGAATTCGCACGTCTAAGGGGAGAAAAATCCATTTAAAGTTTTAGGGGGGTGACACGTAAAAATTTGGAAATTTTTTGGCTTTAAACCACTAAAACTGCCCTTAAACTTTACCAAACTGCCACAAATTTATACTTTTTGAAAGTTCAGACGCTAATCTATCTTTCAGTATCAAAATATTGCAAATCGGTTAGTAAACCTGGCCACAGGAATGCGATAAAGGGAAAAAGTTCCCAAAACCTGCCCCCCAAAAATATACTATCTCGCTTGTTATATCACTTAGGAAAGCCGGTTTTGTTTTGGTTTATTTCTTTTCACTCATATATCACTTATAAACAGTGAAAAGTTTTCTGCAAACTACTCATGACTTTTTATGCAGACAAGTTTGATTTTTTCACTATATTCCTCTTTTAACCCTCCTAAAAAATTGTGTTCTTACAAAAAGTACTACAAATTCGTGTTTGGCGGAAAGAACAAACCGCTGGCTAAAAAATGACACCAAAATTTTAGTAATCGGATAGAAATTGTGGCCACAGTGAGCAATCAAAGCCAGAGATCTGCCAAGGAAATTGACGTCATTTCAGGGAAATTCATGTGTATGCCTTCCAGACGCCATAAAAATTAGTATTTTCATGCAAAGTACAACATATTTACCTTTTACGGAAACTACACAAAGCCAGCTAAAAGATGAGACCAAAGTTTTAACGATCAACTAAAAACTGTGGCCACAGTAAGAGATCGAAGCTGGAAATCTGCACGAAAAACGCACGTGGTCTAGAATCTCCTATTTCTATACCTCCTGCACGCTAGATAATTTGCCTAAAATATTTTCCGACCACCAAAATACTAGTTTGGGTTAAGCCTTTAAATTACAAATTATAAAACCGGAATTCGCACGTTTAAGGGAAGAAAAATCCATTTAAAGTTTTAGGGGGGTGACACGTAAAAATTTGGAAATTTTTTGGCTTTAAACCACTAAAACTGCCCTTAAACTTTACCAAACTGCCACAAATTTATACTTTTTGAAAGTTCAGACGCTAATCTATCTTTCAGTATCAAAATATAGCAAATCAGTTAGTAAACCTGGCCACAGGAATGCGATAAAGGGAAAAAGTTCCCAAAACCTGCCCCCCAAAAATATACTATCTCGCTTGTTATATCACTTAGGAAAGCCGTTTTTATTTTGGTTTAGTTCTTTTCACTCATATATCACTTATAAACAGTGAAAAGTTTTCTGCAAACTACTCATGACTTTTTATGCAGACAAGTTTGATTTTTTCACTATATTCCTCTTTTAACCCTCCTAAAAAATAGTGTTCTTACGAAAAGTACTACAAATTTGTATTTGGCGGAAAGAACAAACCGTTAGCTAAAAAATGACATCAAAGTTTTAGTAATCGAATAGAAATTGTGGCCACAGTGAGGAATCAAAGCCAGAGATCTGCCAAGGAAATTGACGTCATTTCATGGAAATTCATGTGTATGCCTTCCAGACGCCATAAAAATTAGTATTTTCATGCAAAGTACAACAAATTTACCTTTTACGAAAACTACACAAAGCCAGCTAAAAGATGAGGCCAAAGTTTTAACGATCAAATAAAAACTGTGGCCACAGTAAGAGATCGAAGCTTGAAATCTGCACGAAAAACGCACGTGGTCTAGAATCTCCTATTTCTATACCTCCTGCACGCTAGATAATTTGCCTAAAATATTTTCCGACCACCAAAATACTAGTTCGGGTTAAGCCTTTAAATTAAAAATTATAAAACCGGAATTCGCACGTTTAAGGGGAGAAAAATCCATTTAAAGTTTTAGGGGGGTGACACGTAAAAATTTGGAAATTTTTTGGCTTTAAACCACTAAAACTGCCCTTAAACTTTACCAAACTGCCACAAATTTATATTTTTTGAAAAGTTCAGACGCTAATCTATCTTTCAGTATCAAAGTATTGCAAATCGGTTAGTAAACCTGGCCACAGGAATGCAATAAAGGCAAAAAGTTCCCGAAACCTGCCCCCCAAAAATATACTATCTCGCTTGTTATATCACTTAGGAAAGCCGTTTTTATTTTGGTTTATTTCTTTTCACTCATATATCACTTATAAACAGTGAAAAGTTTTCTGCAAACTACTCATGACTTTTTATGCAGACAAGTTTGATTTTTTCACTATATTCCTCTTTTAACCCTCCTAAAAAATAGTGTTCTTACGAAAAGTACTACAAATTTGTATTTAACGGAAAGTACAAACCGTTAGCTAAAAAATGACACCAAAATTTTAGTAATCGGATAGAAATTGTGGCCACAGTGAGCAATCAAAGCCAGAGATCTGCCAAGGAAATTGACGTCATTTCAGGGAAATTCATGTGTATGCCTTCCAGACGCCATAAAAATTAGTATTTTCATGCAAAGTACAACATATTACCTTTTACAGAAACTACACAAAGCCAGCTAAAAGATGAGACCAAAGTTTTAACGATCAAATAAAAACTGTGGCCACAGTAAGAGATCGAAGCTGGAAATCTGCACGAAAAACGCACGTGGTCTAGAATCTCCTATTTCTATACCTCCTGCACGCTAGATAATTTGCCTAAAATATTTTCCGACCACCAAAATACTAATTCGGGTTAAGCCTTTAAATTAAAAATTATAAAACCGGAATTCGCACGTTTAAGGGGAGAAAAATCCATTTAAAGTTTTAGGGGGGTGACACGTAAAAATTTGGAAATTTTTTGGCTTTAAACCACTAAAACTGCCCTTAAACTTTACCAAACTGCCACAAATTTATACTTTTTGAAAAGTTCAGACGCTAATCTATCTTTCAGTATCAAAATATTGCAAATCAGTTAGTAAACCTGGCCACAGGAATGCAATAAAGGGAAAAAGTTCCCGAAACCTGCCCCCCAAAAATATACTATCTCGCTTGTTATATCACTTAGGAAAGCCGTTTTTGATTTGGTTTATTTCTTTTCACTCATATATCACTTATAAACAGTGAAAAGTTTTCTGCAAACTACTCATGACTTTTTATGCAGACAAGTTTGATTTTTTCACTATATTCCTCTTTTAACCCTCCTAAAAAATAGTGTTCTTACGAAAAGTACTACAAATTTGTATTTCACGGAAAGAACAAACCGTTAGCTAAAAAATGACACCAAAATTTTAGTAATCGGATAGAAATTGTGGCCACAGTGAGCAATCAAAGCCAGAGATCTGCCAAGGAAATTGACGTCATTTCAGGGAAATTCATGTGTATGCCTTCCAGACGCCATAAAAATTAGTATTTTCATGCAAAGTACAACATATTTACCTTTTACAGAAACTACACAAAGCCAGCTAAAAGATGAGACCAAAGTTTTAACGATCAAATAAAAACTGTGGCCACAGTAAGAGATCGAAGCTGGAAATCTGCACGAAAAACGCACGTGGTCTAGAATCTCCTATTTCTATACCTCCTGCACGCTAGATAATTTGCCTAAAATATTTTCCGACCACCAAAATACTAGTTCGGGTTAAGCCTTTAAATTAAAAATTATAAAACCGGAATTCGCACGTTTAAGGGGAGAAAAATCCATTTAAAGTTTTAGGGGGGTGACACGTAAAAATTTGGAAATTTTTTGGCTTTAAACCACTAAAACTGCCCTTAAACTTTACCACACTGCCACAAATTTATACTTTTTGAAAAGTTCAGACGCTAATCTATCTTTCAGTATCAAAATATTGCAAATCGGTTAGTAAACCTGGCTACAGGAATGCGATAAAAGGAAAAAGTTCCTAAAACCTGCCCACCAAAACTATACTATCTCGCTTGTTATATCACTTGGGAAAGCCGTTTTTGTTTTGGTTTATTTCTTTTCACTCATATATCACTTATAAACAGTGAAAAGTTTTCTGCAAACTACTCATGACTTTTTATGCAGACAAGTTTGATTTTTTCACTATATTCCTTTTTAACCCTCCTAAAAAATAGTGTTCTTACGAAAAGTACTACAAATTTGTATTTGACGGTAAGAACAAACCGTTAGCTAAAAAATGACACCAAAATTTTAGTAATCGGATAGAAATTGTGGCCACAGTGAGCAATCAAAGCCAGAGATCTGCCAAGGAAATTGACGTCATTTCAGGGAAATTCATGTGTTTGCCTTCCAGACGCCATAAAAATTAGTATTTCCATGCAAAGTACAACATATTTACCTTTTACGAAACTACACAAAGCCAGCTAAAAGATGAGATCAAAATTTGAACGATCAAATAAAAACTGTGGCCACAGTAAGAGATCGAAGCTGGAAATCTGCACGAAAAACGCACGTGGTCTAGAATCTCCTATTTCTATACCTCCTGCACGCTAGATAATTTGCCTAAAATATTTTCCGACCACCAAAATACTAGTTCGGGTTAAGCCTTTAAATTAAAAATTATAAAACCGGAATTCGCACGTTTAAGGGGAGAAAATCCATTTAAAGTTTTAGGGGGGTGACACATAAAAATTTGGAAATTTTTTGGCTTTAAACCACTAAAACTGCCCTTAAACTTTACCAAACTGCCACAAATTTATACTTTTTGAAAAGTTCAGACGCTAGTCTATCTTTCAGTATCAAAATATTGCAAACCGGTTAGTAAACCTGGCCACTGGAATGCGATAAAGGGAAAAAGTTCCCAAAACCTGCCCCCCAAAAGTATACTATCTCGCTTGTTATATCACTTGGGAAAGCCGTTTTTGTTTTGGTTTATTTCTTTTCACTCATATATCACTTATAAACAGTGAAAAGTTTTCTGCAAACTACTCATGACTTTTTATGCAGACAAGTTTGATTTTTTCACTATATTCCTCTTTTAACCCTCCTAAAAAATAGTGTTCTTACGAAAAGTACTACAAATTTGTGTTTGGCGGAAGGAACAAACCGTAAGCTAAAAAATGACACCAAAATTTTAGTAATCGGATAGAAATTGTGGCCACAGTGAGCAATCAAAGCCAGAGATCTGCCAAGGAAATTGACGTCGTTTCAGGGAAATTCATGTGTATGCCTTCCAGACGCCATAAAAATTAGTATTTTCATGCAAAGTACAACATATTTACCTTTTGCGGAAACTACACAAAGCCAGCTAAAAGATGAGACCAAAGTTTTAACGATCAAATAAAAACTGTGGCCACAGTAAGAGATCGAAGCTGGAAATCTGCACGAAAAACGCACGTGGTCTAGAATCTCCTATTTCTATACCTCCTGCACGCTAGATAATTTGCCTAAAATATTTTCCGACCACCAAAATACTAGTTCGGGTTATGCCTTTAAATTAAAAATTATAAAACCGGAATTCGCACGTCTAAGGGGAGAAAAATCCATTTAAAGTTTTAGGGGGGTGACACGTAAAAATTTGGAAATTTTTTGGCTTTAAACCACTAAAACTGCCCTTAAACTTTACCAAACTGCCACAAATTTATACTTTTTGAAAGTTCAGACGCTAATCTATCTTTCAGTATCAAAATATTGCAAATCGGTTAGTAAACCTGGCCACAGGAATGCGATAAAGGGAAAAAGTTCCCAAAACCTGCCCCCCAAAAATATACTATCTCGCTTGTTATATCACTTAGGAAAGCCGGTTTTGTTTTGGTTTATTTCTTTTCACTCATATATCACTTATAAACAGTGAAAAGTTTTCTGCAAACTACTCATGACTTTTTATGCAGACAAGTTTGATTTTTTCACTATATTCCTCTTTTAACCCTCCTAAAAAATTGTGTTCTTACAAAAAGTACTACAAATTCGTGTTTGGCGGAAAGAACAAACCGCTGGCTAAAAAATGACACCAAAATTTTAGTAATCGGATAGAAATTGTGGCCACAGTGAGCAATCAAAGCCAGAGATCTGCCAAGGAAATTGACGTCATTTCAGGGAAATTCATGTGTATGCCTTCCAGACGCCATAAAAATTAGTATTTTCATGCAAAGTACAACATATTTACCTTTTACGGAAACTACACAAAGCCAGCTAAAAGATGAGACCAAAGTTTTAACGATCAACTAAAAACTGTGGCCACAGTAAGAGATCGAAGCTGGAAATCTGCACGAAAAACGCACGTGGTCTAGAATCTCCTATTTCTATACCTCCTGCACGCTAGATAATTTGCCTAAAATATTTTCCGACCACCAAAATACTAGTTTGGGTTAAGCCTTTAAATTACAAATTATAAAACCGGAATTCGCACGTTTAAGGGAAGAAAAATCCATTTAAAGTTTTAGGGGGGTGACACGTAAAAATTTGGAAATTTTTTGGCTTTAAACCACTAAAACTGCCCTTAAACTTTACCAAACTGCCACAAATTTATACTTTTTGAAAGTTCAGACGCTAATCTATCTTTCAGTATCAAAATATAGCAAATCAGTTAGTAAACCTGGCCACAGGAATGCGATAAAGGGAAAAAGTTCCCAAAACCTGCCCCCCAAAAATATACTATCTCGCTTGTTATATCACTTAGGAAAGCCGTTTTTATTTTGGTTTAGTTCTTTTCACTCATATATCACTTATAAACAGTGAAAAGTTTTCTGCAAACTACTCATGACTTTTTATGCAGACAAGTTTGATTTTTTCACTATATTCCTCTTTTAACCCTCCTAAAAAATAGTGTTCTTACGAAAAGTACTACAAATTTGTATTTGGCGGAAAGAACAAACCGTTAGCTAAAAAATGACATCAAAGTTTTAGTAATCGAATAGAAATTGTGGCCACAGTGAGGAATCAAAGCCAGAGATCTGCCAAGGAAATTGACGTCATTTCATGGAAATTCATGTGTATGCCTTCCAGACGCCATAAAAATTAGTATTTTCATGCAAAGTACAACAAATTTACCTTTTACGAAAACTACACAAAGCCAGCTAAAAGATGAGGCCAAAGTTTTAACGATCAAATAAAAACTGTGGCCACAGTAAGAGATCGAAGCTTGAAATCTGCACGAAAAACGCACGTGGTCTAGAATCTCCTATTTCTATACCTCCTGCACGCTAGATAATTTGCCTAAAATATTTTCCGACCACCAAAATACTAGTTCGGGTTAAGCCTTTAAATTAAAAATTATAAAACCGGAATTCGCACGTTTAAGGGGAGAAAAATCCATTTAAAGTTTTAGGGGGGTGACACGTAAAAATTTGGAAATTTTTTGGCTTTAAACCACTAAAACTGCCCTTAAACTTTACCAAACTGCCACAAATTTATATTTTTTGAAAAGTTCAGACGCTAATCTATCTTTCAGTATCAAAGTATTGCAAATCGGTTAGTAAACCTGGCCACAGGAATGCAATAAAGGCAAAAAGTTCCCGAAACCTGCCCCCCAAAAATATACTATCTCGCTTGTTATATCACTTAGGAAAGCCGTTTTTATTTTGGTTTATTTCTTTTCACTCATATATCACTTATAAACAGTGAAAAGTTTTCTGCAAACTACTCATGACTTTTTATGCAGACAAGTTTGATTTTTTCACTATATTCCTCTTTTAACCCTCCTAAAAAATAGTGTTCTTACGAAAAGTACTACAAATTTGTATTTAACGGAAAGAACAAACCGTTAGCTAAAAAATGACACCAAAATTTTAGTAATCGGATAGAAATTGTGGCCACAGTGAGCAATCAAAGCCAGAGATCTGCCAAGGAAATTGACGTCATTTCAGGGAAATTCATGTGTATGCCTTCCAGACGCCATAAAAATTAGTATTTTCATGCAAAGTACAACATATTTACCTTTTACAGAAACTACACAAAGCCAGCTAAAAGATGAGACCAAAGTTTTAACGATCAAATAAAAACTGTGGCCACAGTAAGAGATCGAAGCTGGAAATCTGCACGAAAAACGCACGTGGTCTAGAATCTCCTATTTCTATACCTCCTGCACGCTAGATAATTTGCCTAAAATATTTTCCGACCACCAAAATACTAATTCGGGTTAAGCCTTTAAATTAAAAATTATAAAACCGGAATTCGCACGTTTAAGGGGAGAAAAATCCATTTAAAGTTTTAGGGGGGTGACACGTAAAAATTTGGAAATTTTTTGGCTTTAAACCACTAAAACTGCCCTTAAACTTTACCAAACTGCCACAAATTTATACTTTTTGAAAAGTTCAGACGCTAATCTATCTTTCAGTATCAAAATATTGCAAATCAGTTAGTAAACCTGGCCACAGGAATGCAATAAAGGGAAAAAGTTCCCGAAACCTGCCCCCCAAAAATATACTATCTCGCTTGTTATATCACTTAGGAAAGCCGTTTTTATTTTGGTTTATTTCTTTTCACTCATATATCACTTATAAACAGTGAAAAGTTTTCTGCAAACTACTCATGACTTTTTATGCAGACAAGTTTGATTTTTTCACTATATTCCTCTTTTAACCCTCCTAAAAAATAGTGTTCTTACGAAAAGTACTACAAATTTGTATTTCACGGAAAGAACAAACCGTTAGCTAAAAAATGACACCAAAATTTTAGTAATCGGATTGAAATTGTGGCCACAGTGAGCAATCAAAGCCAGAGATCTGCCAAGGAAATTGACGTCATTTCAGGGAAATTCATGTGTATGCCTTCCAGACGCCATAAAAATTAGTATTTTCATGCAAAGTACAACATATTTACCTTTTACAGAAACTACACAAAGCCAGCTAAAAGATGAGACCAAAGTTTTAACGATCAAATAAAAACTGTGGCCACAGTAAGAGATCGAAGCTGGAAATCTGCACGAAAAACGCACGTGGTCTAGAATCTCCTATTTCTATACCTCCTGCACGCTAGATAATTTGCCTAAAATATTTTCCGACCACCAAAATACTAGTTTAGATTAAGCCTTTAAATTAAAAATAATAAAACCGGAATTCGCACGTTTAAGGGGAGAAAAATCCATTTAAAGTTTTAGGGGGGTGACACGTAAAAATTTGGAAATTTTTTGGCTTTAAACCACTAAAACTGCCCTTAAACTTTACCAAACTGCCACAAATTTATATTTTTTGAAACGTTCAGACGCTAATCTATCTTTCAGTATCAAAATATTGCAAATCGGTTAGTAAACCTGGCCACAGGAATGCGATAAAGGGAAAAAGTTCCCAAAACCTGCCCCCCAAAAATATACTATCTCGCTTGTTATATCACTTAGGAAAGCCGTTTTTGTTTTGGTTTATTTCTTTTCACTCATATATCACTTATAAACAGTGAAAAGTTTTCTGCAAACTACTCATGACTTTTTATGCAGACAAGTTTGATTTTTTCACTATATTCCTCTTTTAACCCTCCTAAAAAATAGTGTTCTTGCGTAAAGTACCACAAATTTGTGTTTGGCGGAAAGAACGAACCGTTAGCTAATAATGACACCAAAATTTTAGTAGTCGGATAGAAATTGTGGCCACAGTGAGCAATCAAAGCCAGAGATCTGCCAAGGAAATTGACGTCATTTCAGGGAAATTCATGTGTATGCCTTCCAAACGCCATAAAAATTAGTATTTTCATGCAAAGTACAACATATTTACCTTTTACGGAAACTACACAAAGCCAGCTAAAAGATGAGACCAAAGTTTTAACGATCAAATAAAAACTGTGGCCACAGTAAGAGATCGAAGCTGGAAATCTGCACGAAAAACGCACGTGGTCTAGAATCTCCTATTTCTATACCTCCTGCACGCTAGATAATTTGCCTAAAATATTTTCCGACCACCAAAATACTAGTTCGGGTTAAGCCTTTAAATTAAAAATTATAAAACCGGAATTCGCACGTTTAAGGGGAGAAAAATCCATTTAAAGTTTTAGGGGGGTGACACGTAAAAATTTGGAAATTTTTTGGCTTTAAACCACTAAAACTGCCCTTAAACTTTACCAAACTGCCACAAATTTATACTTTTTGAAAAGTTCAGACGCTAATCTATCTTTCAGTATCAAAATATTGCAAAAGGGTTAGTAAACCTGGCCACAGGAATGCGATAAAGGGAAAAAGTTCCCAAAACCTGCCCCCCAAAAATATACTATCTCGCTTGTTATATCACTTAGGAAAGCCGTTTTTGTTTTGGTTTATTTCTTTTCACTCATATATCACTTATAAACAGTGAAAAGTTTTCTGCAAACTACTCATGACTTTTTATGCAGACAAGTTCGATTTTTTCACTATATTCCTCTTTTAATCCTCCTAAAAAATAGTGTTCTTACGAAAAGTACTACAAATTTGTGTTTGACGGAAAAACCAAACCGTTAGCTAAAAAATGACACCAAAATTTTAGTAGTCAGATAGAAATTGTGGCCACAGTGAGCAATCAAAGCCAGAGATCTGCCAAGGAAATTGACGTCATTTCAGGGAAATTCATGTGTATGCCTTCCAGACGCCATAAAAATTAGTATTTTCATGCAAAGTACAACATATTTACCTTTTACGGAAACTACACAAAGCCAGCTAAAAGATGAGACCAAAGTTTTAACGATCAAATAAAAACTGTGGCCACAGTAAGAGATCGAAGCTGGAAATCTGCACGAAAAACGCACGTGGTCTAGAATCTCCTATTTCTATACCTCCTGCACGCTAGATAATTTGCCTAAAATATTTTCCGACCACCAAAATACTAGTTTGGGTTAAGCCTTTAAATTAAAAATTATAAAACCGGAATTCGCACGTCTAAGGGGAGAAAAATCCATTTAAAATTTTAGGGGGGTGACACGTAAAAATTTGGAAATTTTTTGGCTTTAAACCACTAAAACTGCCCTTAAACTTTACCAAACTGCCACAAATTTATACTTTTTGAAAAGTTGAGACGCTAATCTATCTTTGAATATCAAAATATTGCAAATCGGTTAGTAAACCTGGCCACTGGAATGCGATAAAGAGAAAAAGTTCCCAAAACCTGCCCCCCAAAAATATACTATCTCGCTTGTTATATCACTTAGGAAAGCCGTTTTTGTTTTGGTTTATTTCTTTTCACTCATATATCACTTATAAACAGTGAAAAGTTTTCTGCAAACTACTCATGACTTTTTATGCAGACAAGTTTGATTTTTTCACTATATTCCTTTTTTAACCCTCCTAAAAAATAGTGCTCTTACGAAAAGAACTACAAATTTGTGTTTGACGGAAAGAACAAACCGTTAGCTAAAAAACGACACCAAAATTTTAGTAGTCGGATAGAAATTGTGGCCACAGTGAGCAATCAAAGCCAGAGATCTGCCAAGGAAATTGACGTCATTTCAGGGAAATTCATGTGTATGCCTTCCAGACGCCATAAAAATTAGTATTTTCATGCAAAGTACAACATATTTACCTTTTACGGAAACTACACAAAGCCAGCTAAAAGATGAGACCAAAGTTTTAACGATCAAATAAAAACTGTGGCCACAGTAAGAGATCGAAGCTGGAAATCTGCACGAAAAACGCACGTGGTCTAGAATCTCCTATTTCTATACCTCCTGCACGCTAGATAATTTGCCTAAAATATTTTCCGACCACCAAAATACTAGTTTGGGTTAAGCCTTTAAATTAAAAATTATAAAACCGGAATTCGCACGTTTAAGGGGAGAAAAATCCATTTAAAGTTTTAGGGGGGTGACACGTAAAAGTTTGGAAATTTTTTGGCTTTAAACCACTAAAACTGCCCTTAAACTTTACCAAACTGCCACAAATTTATACTTTTTGAAAAGTTCAGACGCTAATCTATCTTCCAGTATCAAAATATTGCAAAAGGGTTAGTAAACCTGGCCACAGGAATGCGATAAAGGGAAAAAGTTCCCCAAACCTGCCCCCCAAAAATATACTATCTCGCTTGTTATATCACTTAGGAAAGCCGTTTTTGTTTTGGTTTATTTCTTTTCACTCATATATCACTTATAAACAGTGAAAAGTTTTCTGCAAACTACTCATGACTTTTTATGCAGACAAGTTTGATTTTTTCACTATATTCCTCTTTTAACCCTCCTAAAAAATAGTGCTCTTACGAAAAGAACTACAAATTTGTGTTTGACGGAAAAAGCAAACCGTAAGCTAAAAAACGACATCAAAATTTTAGTAGTCGGATAGAAATTGTGGCCACAGTGAGCAATCAAAGCCAGAGATCTGCCAAGGAAATTGACGTCATTTCAGAGAAATTCATGTGTATGCCTTCCAGACGCCATAAAAATTAGTATTTTCATGCGAAGTACAACATATTTACCTTTTACGGAAACTACACAAAGCCAGCTAAAAGATGAGACCAAAGTTTTAACGATCAAATAAAAACTGTGGCCACAGTAAGAGATCGAAGCTGGAAATCTGCACGAAAAACGCACGTGGTCTAGAATCTCCTATTTCTATACCTCCTGCACGCTAGATAATTTGCCTAAAATATTTTCCGACCACCAAAATACTAGTTCGGGTTAAGCCTTCAAATTAAAAATTATAAAACCGGAATTCGCACGTTTAAGGGGAGAAAAATCCATTTAAAGTTTTAGGGGGGTGACACGTAAAAATTTGGAAATTTTTTGGCTTTAAACCACTAAAACTGCCCTTAAACTTTACCAAACTGCCACAAATTTATACTTTTTGAAAAGTTGAGACGCTAATCTATCTTTGAATATCAAAATATTGCAAATCGGTTAGTAAGCCTGGCCACTGGAATGCGATAAAGGGAAAAAGTTCCCAAAACCTGCCCCCCAAAACTATACTATCTCGCTTGTTATATCACTTAGGAAAGCCGTTTTTGTTTTGGTTTATTTCTTTTCACTCATATATCACTTATAAACAGTGAAAAGTTTTCTGCAAACTACTCATGACTTTTTATGCAGACAAGTTTGATTTTTTCACTATATTCCTCTTTTAACCCTCCTAAAAAATAGTGCTCTTACGAAAAGAACTACAAATTTGTGTTTGACGGAAAGAACAAACCGTTAGTTAAAAAACGACACCAAAATTTTAGTAGTCGGATAGAAATTGTGGCCACAGTGAGCAATCAAAGCCAGAGATCTGCCAAGGAAATTGACGTCATTTCAGGGAAATTCATGTGTATGCCTTCCAGACGCCATAAAAATTAGTATTTTCATGCAAAGTACAACATGTTTACCTTTTACGGAAACTACACAAAGCCAGCTAAAAGATGAGACCAAAGTTTTAACGATCAAATAAAAACTGTGGCCACAGTAAGAGATCGAAGCTGGAAATCTGCACGAAAAACGCACGTGGTCTAGAATCTCCTATTTCTATACCTCCTGCACGCTAGATAATTTGCCTAAAATATTTTCCGACCACCAAAATACTAGTTTGGGTTAAGCCTTTAAATTAAAAATTATAAAACCGGAATTCGCACGTTTAAGGGGAGAAAAATCCATTTAAAGTTTTAGGGGGGTGACACGTAAAAATTTGGAAATTTTTTGGCTTTAAACCACTAAAACTGCCCTTAAACTTTACCAAACTGCCACAAATTTATACTTTTTGAAAAGTTCAGACGCTAATCTATCTTTCAGTATCAAAATATTGCAAATCGGTTAGTAAACCTGGCCACAGGAATGCGATAAAGGGAAAAAGTTCCCAAAACCTGCCCCCCAAAAATATACTATCTCGCTTGTTATATCACTTAGGAAAGCCGTTTTTGTTTTGGTTTATTTCTTTTCACTCATATATCACTTATAAACAGTGAAAAGTTTTCTGCAAACTACTCATGACTTTTTATGCAGACAAGTTTGATTTTTTCACTATATTCCTCTTTTAACCCTCCTAAAAAATAGTGTTCTTACGTAAAGTACCACAAATTTGTGTTTGGCGGAAAGAACGAACCGTTAGCTAAAAAATGACACCAAAATTTTAGTAATCGGATAGAAATTGTGGCCACAGTGAGCAATCAAAGCCAGAGATCTGCCAAGGAAATTGACGTCATTTCAGGGAAATTCATGTGTATGCCTTCCAAACGCCATAAAAATTAGTATTTTCATGCAAAGTACAACATATTTACCTTTTACGGAAACTACACTAAGCCAGCTAAAAGATGAGACCAAAGTTTTAACGATGAAATAAAAACTGTGGCCACAGTAAGAGATCGAAGCTGGAAATCTGCACGAAAAACGCACGTGGTCTAGAATCTCCTATTTCTATACCTCCTGCACGCTAGATAATTTGCCTAAAATATTTTCCGATCACCAAAATACTAGTTCGGGTTAAGGCTTTAAATTAAAAATTATAAAACCGGAATTCGCACGTTTGAGGGGAGAAAATCATTTAAAGTTTTAGGGGGGTGACACGTAAAAATTTGGAAATTTTTTGGCTTTAAACCACTAAAACTGCCCTTAAACTTTACCAAACTGCCACAAATTTATACTTTTTGAAAAGTTCAGACGCTAATCTATCTTTCAGTATCAAAATATTGCAAATCGGTTAGTAAACCTGGCCACAGGAATGCGATAAAGGGAAAAACTTCCCAAAACCTGCCCCCCAAAAATATACTATCTCGCTTGTTATATCACTTAGGAAAGCCGTTTTTGTTTTGGTTTATTTCTTTTTACTCAAATATCACTTATAAATAGTGAAAAATTTTCTGCAAACTACTCATGACTTTTTATGCAGACAATTTTGATTTTTTCACTATATTCCTTTTTTAACCCTCCTAAAAAATAGTGTTCTTACGAAAAGTACTACAAATATGTGTTTGACGGAAAAAACAAACCGTTAGCTAAAAAATGACACCAAAATTTTAGTAATCGGATAGAAATTGTGACCACAGTGAGCAATCAAAGCCAGAGATCTGCCAAGAAAATTGACGTCATTTCAGGGAAATTCATGTGTATGCCTTCCAGACGCCATAAAATTTAGTATTTTCATGCAAAGTACAACATATTTACCTTTTGCGGAAACTACACAAAGCCAGCTAAAAGATGAGACCAAAATTTTAACGATCAAATAAAAACTGTGGCCACAGTAAGAGATCGAAGCTGGAAATCTGCACGAAAAACGCACGTGGTCTAGAATCTCCTATTTCTATACCTCCTGCACGCTAGATAATTTGCCTAAAATATTTTCCGATCACCAAAATACTAGTTTGGGTTAAGCCTTTTAATTAAAAATTATAAAACCGGAATTCGCACGTTTAAGGGGAGAAAATCATTTAAAGCTTTAGGGGGGTGACACGTAAAAATTTGGAAATTTTTTGGCTTTAAACCACTAAAAGTGCCCTTAAACTTTACCAAACTGCCACAAATTTATACTTTTTGAAAAGTTCAGACGCTAATCTATCTTCCAGTATCAAAATATTGCAAATCGGTTAGTAAACCTGGCCACAGGAATGCGATAAAGGGAAAAAGTTCCCATAACCTGCCCCCCAAAAAATATACTATCTCGCTTGTTATATCACTTAGGAAAGCCGTTTTTATTTTGGTTTATTTTTTTTCACTCATATATCACTTATAAACAGTGAAAAGTTTTCTGCAAACTACTCATGACTTTTTATGCAGACAAGTTTGATTTTTTCACTATATTCCTTTTTTAACCCTCCTAAAAAATAGTGTTCTTACGAAAAGTACTACAAATTTGTATTTGGCGGAAAGAACAAACCGTAAGCTTAAAAATTAAACCAAAAATTCTAGTAATCGGATAGAAATTGTGGCCACAGTGAGCAATCAAAGCCAGAGATCTGCCAAGGAAATTGACGTCATTTCATGGAAATTCATGTGTATGCCTGCCAGACGCCATAAAAATTAGTATTTTCATGCAAAGTACAACATATTTACCTTTTACGGAAACTACACAAAGCCAGCTAAAAGATGAGACCCAAATTTTAACGATCAAATAAAAACTGTGGCCACAGTAAGAGATCGAAGCTGGAAATCTGCACGAAAAACGCACGTGGTCTAGAATCTCCTATTTCTATACCTCCTGCACGCTAGATAATTTGCCTAAAATATTTTCCGACCACCAAAATACTAGTTTGGGTTAAGCCTTTAAATTAAAAATTATAAAACCGGAATTCGCACGTTTAAGGGGAGAAAAATCCATTTAAAGTTTTAGGGGGGGGTGACACGTAAAAATTTGGAAATTTTTTGGATTTAAGCCACTAAAACTGCCCTTAAACTTTACCAAACTGCCAGAAATTTATACTTTTTTGAAAAGTTCAGACGCCAATCTATCTTTCAGTTTCAAAATACTGCCAATCGGTTAGTAAGCCTGGCCACAGGAATGCGATAAAGGGAAAAAGTTCCCAAAACCTGCCCCCCAAAAATATTCTTTCTCGCTTGTTATATCACTTAGGAAAGCCGTTTTTGTTTTGGTTTATTTCTTTTCACTCATATATCACTTATAAACAGTGAAAAGTTTTCTGCAAACTACTCATGACTTTTTATGCAGACAAGTTTGATTTTTTCACTATATTCCTCTTTTAACCCTCCTAAAAAATAGTGTTCTTACGAAAAGTACTACAAATTTGCAATTGGCGGAAAGAACAAACCGTTAGCTAAAAAATGACACCAAAATTTTAGTAATCGGATAGAAATCGTGGCCACAGTGAGCAATCAAAGCCAGAGATCTGCCAAGGAAATTGACGTCATTTCAGGGAAATTCATGTGTATGCCTTCCAGACGCCATAAAAATTAGTATTTTCATGCAAAGTACAACATATTTACCTTTTACGGAAACTACACTAAGCCAGCTAAAAGATGAGACCAAAGTTTTAACGATGAAATAAAAACTGTGGCCACAGTAAGAGATCGAAGCTGGAAATCTGCACGAAAAACGCACGTGGTCTAGAATCTCCTATTTCTATACCTCCTGCACGCTAGATAATTTGCCTAAAATATTTTCCGATCACCAAAATACTAGTTCGGGTTAAGGCTTTAAATTAAAAATTATAAAACCGGAATTCGCACGTTTGAGGGGAGAAAATCATTTAAAGTTTTAGGGGGGTGACACGTAAAAATTTGGAAATTTTTTGGCTTTAAACCACTAAAACTGCCCTTAAACTTTACCAAACTGCCACAAATTTATACTTTTTGAAAAGTTCAGACGCTAATCTATCTTTCAGTATCAAAATATTGCAAATCGGTTAGTAAACCTGGCCACAGGAATGCGATAAAGGGAAAAACTTCCCAAAACCTGCCCCCCAAAAATATACTATCTCGCTTGTTATATCACTTAGGAAAGCCGTTTTTGTTTTGGTTTATTTCTTTTTACTCAAATATCACTTATAAATAGTGAAAAATTTTCTGCAAACTACTCATGACTTTTTATGCAGACAATTTTGATTTTTTCACTATATTCCTTTTTTAACCCTCCTAAAAAATAGTGTTCTTACGAAAAGTACTACAAATATGTGTTTGACGGAAAAAACAAACCATTAGCTAAAAAATGACACCAAAATTTTAGTAATCGGATAGAAATTGTGACCACAGTGAGCAATCAAAGCCAGAGATCTGCCAAGAAAATTGACGTCATTTCAGGGAAATTCATGTGTATGCCTTCCAGACGCCATAAAATTTAGTATTTTCATGCAAAGTACAACATATTTACCTTTTACGGAAACTACACAAAGCCAGCTAAAAGATGAGACCAAAATTTTAACGATCAAATAAAAACTGTGGCCACAGTAAGAGATCGAAGCTGGAAATCTGCACGAAAAACGCACGTGGTCTAGAATCTCCTATTTCTATACCTCCTGCACGCTAGATAATTTGCCTAAAATATTTTCCGATCACCAAAATACTAGTTTGGGTTAAGCCTTTTAATTAAAAATTATAAAACCGGAATTCGCACGTTTAAGGGGAGAAAATCATTTAAAGCTTTAGGGGGGTGACACGTAAAAATTTGGAAATTTTTTGGCTTTAAACCACTAAAAGTGCCCTTAAACTTTACCAAACTGCCACAAATTTATACTTTTTGAAAAGTTCAGACGCTAATCTATCTTCCAGTATCAAAATATTGCAAATCGGTTAGTAAACCTGGCCACAGGAATGCGATAAAGGGAAAAAGTTCCCATAACCTGCCCCCCAAAAAATATACTATCTCGCTTGTTATATCACTTAGGAAAGCCGTTTTTATTTTGGTTTATTTTTTTTCACTCATATATCACTTATAAACAGTGAAAAGTTTTCTGCAAACTACTCATGACTTTTTATGCAGACAAGTTTGATTTTTTCACTATATTCCTTTTTCAACCCTCCTAAAAAATAGTGTTCTTACGAAAAGTACTACAAATTTGTATTTGGCGGAAAGAACAAACCGTAAGCTTAAAAATTAAACCAAAAATTCTAGTAATCGGATAGAAATTGTGGCCACAGTGAGCAATCAAAGCCAGAGATCTGCCAAGGAAATTGACGTCATTTCATGGAAATTCATGTGTATGCCTTCCAGACGCCATAAAAATTAGTATTTTCATGCAAAGTACAACATATTTACCTTTTACGGAAACTACACAAAGCCAGCTAAAAGATGAGACCCAAATTTTAACGATCAAATAAAAACTGTGGCCACAGTAAGAGATCGAAGCTGGAAATCTGCACGAAAAACGCACGTGGTCTAGAATCTCCTATTTCTATACCTCCTGCACGCTAGATAATTTGCCTAAAATATTTTCCGATCACCAAAATACTAGTTCGGGTTAAGCCTTTAAATTAAAAATTATAAAACCGGAATTCGCACGTTTAAGGGGAGAAAAATCCATTTAAAGTTTTAGGGGGGGGTGACACGTAAAAATTTGGAAATTTTTTGGATTTAAGCCACTAAAACTGCCCTTAAACTTTACCAAACTGCCAGAAATTTATACTTTTTTGAAAAGTTCAGACGCCAATCTATCTTTCAGTTTCAAAATACTGCCAATCGGTTAGTAAGCCTGGCCACAGGAATGCGATAAAGGGAAAAAGTTCCCAAAACCTGCCCCCCAAAAATATTCTTTCTCGCTTGTTATATCACTTAGGAAAGCCGTTTTTGTTTTGGTTTATTTCTTTTCACTCATATATCACTTATAAACAGTGAAAAGTTTTCTGCAAACTACTCATGACTTTTTATGCAGACAAGTTTGATTTTTTCACTATATTCCTCTTTTAACCCTCCTAAAAAATAGTGTTCTTACGAAAAGTACTACAAATTTGCAATTGGCGGAAAGAACAAACCGTTAGCTAAAAAATGACACCAAAATTTTAGTAATCGGATAGAAATCGTGGCCACAGTGAGCAATCAAAGCCAGAGATCTGCCAAGGAAATTGACGTCATTTCAGGGAAATTCATGTGTATGCCTTCCAGACGCCATAAAAATTAGTATTTTCATGCAAAGTAAAACATATTTACCTTTTACGAAAACTACACAAAGCCAGCTAAAAGATGAGACCAAAGTTTTAACGATCAAATAAAAACTGTGGCCACAGTAAGAGATCGAAGCTGGAAATCTGCACGAAAAACGCACGTGGTCTAGAATCTCCTATTTCTATACCTCCTGCACGCTAGATAATTTGCCTAAAATATTTTCCGACCACCAAAATACTAGCTTGGGTTAAGCCTTTAAATTAAAAATTATAAAACCGGAATTCGCACGTTTAAGGGGAGAAAAATCCATTTAAAGTTTTGGGGGGCGACACGTGAAAATTTGGAAATTTTTTGGCTTTAAGCCACTAAAACTGCCCTTAAACTTTACCAAACTGCCACAAATTTATATTTTTTGAAAAGTTCAGACGCCAATCTATCTTTCAGTTTCAAAATATTGCAAATCGGTTAGTAAACCTGGCCACAGGAATGCGATAAAGGGAAAAAGTTCCCAAAACCTGTCCCCCAAAAATATACTATCTCGCTTGTTATATCACTTAGGAAAGCCGTTTTTGTTTTGGTTTATTTCTTTTCACTCATATATCACTTATAAACAGTGAAAAGTTTTCTGCAAACTACTCATGACTTTTTATGCAGACAAGTTTGATTTTTTCACTATATTCCTTTTTTAACCCTCCTAAAAAATAGTGTTCTTACGAAAAGAACTACAAATATGTGTTTGACGGAAGAGCCAAACCGTAAGCTAAAAAATGACCTCAAAATTTTAGTAATCGGATAGAAATTGTGGCCACAGTGAGCAATCAAAGCCAGAGATCTGCCAAGGAAATTGACGTCGTTTCAGGGAAACTCATGTGTATGCCTTCCAGACGGCATAAAAATTAGTATTTTCATGCAAAGTACAACATATTTACCTTTTACGGTAACTACACAAAGCCAGCTAAAAGATGAGACCAAAATTTTAACGATCAAATAAAAACTGTGGCCACAGTAAGAGATCGAAGCTGGAAATCTGCACGAAAAACGCACGTGGTCTAGAATCTCCTATTTCTATACCTCCTGCACGCTAGATAATTTGCCTAAAATATTTTCCGACCACCAAAATACTAGTTCGGGTTAAGCCTTTAAATTAAAAATTATAAAACCGGAATTCGCACGTTTAAGGGGAGAAAAACCCATTTAAAGTTTTAGGGGGGTGACACGTAAAAATTTGGAAATTTTTTGGCTTTAAACCACTAAAACTGCCCTTAAACTTTACCACACTGCCACAAATTTATACTTTTTGAAAAGTTCAGACGCTAATCTATCTTTCAGTATCAAAATATTGCAAATCGGTTAGTAAACCTGGCTACAGGAATGCGATAAAAGGAAAAAGTTCCTAAAACCTGCCCACCAAAACTATACTATCTCGCTTGTTATATCACTTGGGAAAGCCGTTTTTGTTTTGGTTTATTTCTTTTCACTCATATATCACTTATAAACAGTGAAAAGTTTTCTGCAAACTACTCATGACTTTTTATGCAGACAAGTTTGATTTTTTCACTATATTCCTCTTTTAACCCTCCTAAAAAATAGTGTTCTTACGAAAAGTACTACAATATTGTATTTGACAGAAAGAACAAACCGTTAGCTAAAAAATGACACCAAAATTTTAGTAATCGGATAGAAATTGTGGCCACAGTGAGCAATCAAAGCCAGAGATCTGCCAAGGAAATTGACGTCATTTCAGGGAAACTCATGTGTATGCCTTCCAGACGCCATAAAAATTAGTATTTTCATGCAAAGTACAACACATTTACCTTTTGCGGAAACTACACAAAGCCAGCTAAAAGATGAGACCAAAATTTTAGCGATCAAGGAAAAACTGTGGCCACAGTAAGAGATCGAAGCTGGAAATCTGCACGAAAAACGCACGTGGTCTAGAATCTCCTATTTCTATACCTCCTGCACGCTGGATAATTTTCCTAAAATATTTTCCGACCACCAAAATACTAGTTGGGTTAAGCCTTTAAATTAAAAATTATAAAACAGGAATTCGCACGTTTAAGGGGAGAAAAATCCATTTAAACTTTTAGGGGGGTGACACGTAAAAATTTGGAAATTTTTTGGCTTTAAACCACTAAAACTGCCCTTAAACTTTACCAAACTGCCACAAATTTATACTTTTTGAAAAGTTCAGACGCTAATCTATCTTTCAGTGTCAAAATATTGCAAATCGGTTAGTAAACCTGTCCACAGGAATGCGATAAAGGGAAAAAGTTCCCAAAACCTGCCCCCCAAAAATATACTATCTCGCTTGTTATATCACTTAGGAAAGCCGTTTTTGTTTTGGTTTATTTTTTTTCACTCATATATCACTTATAAACAGTGAAAAGTTTTCTGCAAACTACTCATGACATTTTATGCAGACAAGTTTGATTTTTTCACTATATTCCTCTTTTAACCCTCCTAAAAAATAGTGTTCTTACGAAAAGTACTACAAATTTGTGTTTGACGGAAAGAACAAACCGTTAGCTAAAAAATGACACCAAAATTTTAGTAGTCGGATAGAAATTGTGGCCACAGTGAGCAATCAAAGCCAGAGATCTGCCAAGGAAATTGACGTCATTTCAGGGAAATTCATGTGTATGCCTTCCAAACACCATGAAAATTAGTATTTTCATGCAAATTACAACATATTTACCTTTTACGGAAACTACACAAAGCCAGCAAAAAGATGAGACCAAAATTTTAGCGATCAAAGAAAAACTGTGGCCACAGTAAGAGATCGAAGCTGGAAATCTGCACGAAAAACGCACGTGGTCTAGAATCTCCTATTTCTATACCTCCTGCACGCTGGATAATTTTCCTAAAATATTTTCCGACCAACAAAATACTAGTTCGGGTTAAGCCTTTAAATTAAAAATTATAAAACCGGAATTCGCACGTTTAAGAGGAGAAAAATCCATTTAAAATTTTAGGGGGGTGACACGTAAAAATTTGGAAATTTTTTGGCTTTAAACCACTAAAACTGCCCTTAAACTTTACCAAACTGCCACAAATTTATACTTTTTGAAAAGTTCAGACGCTAATCTATCTTTCAGTATCAAAATATTGCAAATCGGTTAGTAAACCTGGCCACAGGAATGCGATAAAGGGAAAAAGTTCCCAAAACCTGCCCCCCAAAAATATACTATCTCGCTTGTTATATCACTTAGGAAAGCCGTTTTTGTTTTGTTTTATTTCTTTTCACTCATATATCACTTATAAACAGTGAAAAGTTTTCTGCAAACTACTCAGACAAGTTTGATATTTTCACTATATTCCCTTTCTAACCCTCCTAAAAAATAGTGTTCTTACGAAAAGTACTACAGATTTGTGTTTAACGGAAAGAACAAACCGTAAGCTAAAAAATGACACCAAAATTTTAGAAATCGGATAGAAATTGTGGCCACAGTGAGCAATCAAAGCCATGAATTTATGCTTTTTGGAAAATTCAGACGCTAATCAATACACCAATATCAAAATATTGCAAACCGGTTGGAAAATCTGGCCACAGCAACGTCATAAAGGGAAAAAGTTCCCAAAACCTGCCCCCAAAAAATATACTATCTCGCTTATTAGACCACTTAGAAAAATCATTTTTGATTTGATTTGGTTGTTCACACTCATGTATCACTTATCAGCAATGAAAACCATTTTTTAAATTACACATGACTTTTTATGCAGACAAGTCTGTTTTTTCGCCGTACTCCTACTTTGACCCTCGCTAAATACAAGCTCTTCCACAAACCACTACAAATTTATACTCGACGTCAACAACAGAATATCAGCTAAAAAATGAAACCAAAATTTTGACAATCGGCCGGAAACTGTGGTCGCAGTGAACGATCAAAGGCAGAGATCTGCCGTAGAAATGGACGTGTTTTAGGAAAATCCATGTCCTTGCCTCCTAAACGCCATAATAAATTGTATGCTCAAACAAAGTACTACATATTTACACCTGACGAAAACTACACAAAGCCAGCTACAAGATAAAACCAAAATTTCAACAATCAAATAAAAATTGTGGCCATAGTAAGCGATCGAAGCTGGAAATCTGCACGAAAATTGCACGTGTTCTAGAAACAGCCAAATCTATGCCTCCTACATTCTAGATAATATGCCTAAATTATTTTCCGACCATCAAAACACTCATTTGGGTTAAGCCATTAAACAAAAAAATATCAAACCGAAATTCGAATCTATGCCTCCTACATTCTAGATAATATGCTTAAAATATTTTCCGACCATCAAAATACTCCTTCGGGTTAAGCCTTTAAACTTAAACATATCAAACCGAAATTCGCACGTTTAAGGGGAGAAAAAGCGATCTAAAGTTTTTGGGTACTGACACGTAAAAAATTGGACATTTTTCGCCTTTCAGCCACTAAAACTGCTATTAAACTTTTCGAAAGTGACATAAATTTATACCTTTTGGAAAATTCAGACGCTAATCTATACACGAATATCAAAATATTGCAAATCGGTTGGAAAATCTGGCCACAGCAACGTCATAAAGGGAAAACGTCCCCAAAAACTGCCCCCCAAAATATTCTATCTCGCTTATTAGACCACTTAGAAAAATCATTTTTGATTTGATTTGTTTGTTTACACTCATGTATCACTTATCAGCAATGAAAAACATTTTTTAAATTACACATGACTTTTTATGCAGACAAGTCTGTTTTTTCGCCGTACTCCTATTTTGACCCTCGCTAAATACAGCGCTCTTCCGCAAACAACTACAAATTTATTTTCGACGTCAACAACAGAATATCAGCTAAAAAATGAAACCAAAATTTTGACAATCGGCCGGAAACTGTGGTCGCAGTGAACGATCAAAGGCAGAGATCTGCCGTAGAAATGGACGTGTTTTAGGAAAATCCATGTCCTTGCCTCCTAAACGCCATAATAAATTGTATTCTCAAACAAAGTACTACATATTTACAACTGACGAAAACTACACAAAGCCAGCTACAAGATAAAACCAAAATTTCAACAATCAAATAAAAATAGTGGCCACAGTAAGCGATCGAAGCTGGAAATCTGCACGAAAATTGCACGTGTTCTAGAAACAGCCAAATCTATGCCTCCTACATTCTAGATAATATGCCTAAAATATTTTCTGACCATCAAATCACTCACTTGGGTTAAGCCTTTAAACTAAAAAATATCAAACCGAAATTCGCACGTTTAAGGGGAGAAAAAGCGATCAAAAGTTTTTGGGTAATGACACGTAAAAAATTGGAAATTTTTCGCCTTTCAGCCACTAAAACTGCTATTAAACTTTTCCAAAGTACCATAAATTTATACTTTTTGGAAAATTCAGACGCTAATCAATACACCAATATCAAAATATTGCAAATCGGTTAGAAAATCTGGCCACAGCAACGTCATAAAAGGAAAAAGTTCCCAAAACCTGCCTCCAAAAAATACACTATCTCGCTTATTAGACCACTTAGAAAAATCATTTTTAATTTGATTTGGTTGTTCACACTCATGTATCACTTATCAGCAATGAAAAACATTTTTTAAATTACACATGACTTTTTATGCAGACAAGTCTGTTTTTTCGCCGTACTCCTACTTTGACCCTCGCTAAATACAGCGCTCTTCCGCAAACCACTACAAATTTATACTCGACGTCAACAACAGAATATCAGCTAAAAATGAGACCAAAATTTTGACAATTGGTTGGAAACTGTGGTCGCAGTGAACGATCAAAAGCAGAGATCTGCCGTAGAAAAGGTCGTGTTTTATGAAAATCAACAGAATATCAACTAAAAAATGAAACCAAAATTTTGACAATCGGCCGGAAACTGTGGTCGCAGTGAACGATCAAAGGCAGAGATCTGCCGTAGAAATGGACGTGTTTTAGGAAAATCCATGTCCTTGCCTCCTAAACGCCATAATAAATTGTATTCTCAAACAAAGTACTACATATTTACACCTGACGAAAACTACACAAAGCCAGCTACAAGATAAAATCAAAATTTCAACTATCAAATAAAAATTGTGGCCACAGTAAGTGATCGAAGCTGGAAATCTGCACGAAAATTGCACGTGTTCTAGAAACAGCCAAATCTATGCCTCCTACATTCTAGATAATATGCTTAAAATATTTTCCGACCATCAAAACACTCACTTGGGTTAAGCCTTTAAACTAAAACATATCAAACCGAAATTCGCACGTTTAAGGGGAGAAAAAGCGATCTAAAGTTTTTGGGTACTGACACGTAAAAAATTGGACATTTTTCGCCTTTCAGCCACTAAAACTGCTATTAAACTTTTCCAAAGTACCATAAATTTATACTTTTTGGAAAATTCAGACGCTAATCTATACACCAATATCAAAATATTGCAAATCGGTTGGAAAATCTGACCACAGCAACGTCATAAAGGGAAAAGGTTCCCAAAACCTGCCCCCCAAAAATATACTATCTCGCTTATTAGACCACTTAGAAAAATCATTTTTGATTTGATTTGTTTGTTTACACTCATGTATCACTTATCAGCAATGAAAAACATTTTTTAAATTACACATGACTTTTTATGCAGACAAGTCTGTTTTTTCGCCGTACTCCTACTTTGACCCTCGCTAAATACAGCGCTCTTCCACAAACCACTTTAAATTTATATTCGACGTCAACAACAGGATATCAGCTAAAAAATGAGACCAACATATTGACAATCGGCCGGAAACTGTGGTCGCAGTGAACGATTAAAGGCAGAGATCTGCCGTAGAAATGGACGTGTTTTAGGAAAATCCATATCCTTGCCTCCTAAATGCCATAATAAATTGTATTCTCAAACAAAGTACTACATATTTACACCTGACGAAAACTACACAAAGCCAGCTACAAGATAAAACCAAAATTTCAACAATCAAATAAAAATTGTGGCCATAGTAAGCGATCGAAGCTGGAAATCTGCACGAAAATTGCACGTGTTCTAGAAACAGCCAAATCTTTGCCTCCTACATTCTAGATAATATGCCTAAAATATTTTCCGACCATCAAAACACTCACTTGGGTTAAGCCTTTAAACTAAAAAATATCAAACCGAAATTCGCACGTTTAAGGGAAGAAAAAGCGATCTAAAGTTTTTGGGTGATGACACGTAAAAAATTGGAAATTTGTCGCCTTTCAGCCACTAAAACTGCTATTAAACTTTTCCAAAGTACCATAAATTTATACTTTTTGGAAAATTCAGACGCTAATCTATACACCAATATCAAAATATTGCAAATCGTTTGGAAAATCTGACCACAGCAACGTCATAAAGGGAAAAAGTTCCCAAAACCTGCCCCCAAAAATACACTATCTCGCTTATTAGACCACTTAGAAAGATCATTTTTAATTTTATTTGTTTGTTTACACTCATGTATCACTTATCAGCAATGAAAAACATTTTTTAAATTACACATGACTTTTTATGCAGACAATTCTGTTTTTTCGCCGTACTCCTACTTTGACCCTCGCTAAATACAGCGCTCTTTCGCGAACCACTACAAATTTATACTCGACGTAAACAACAAAATGTCAGCCAAAAGATGAGACCAACATTTTGACAATCGGAAGGAAACTGTGGTCGCAGTGAACGATCAAAGGCAGAGATCTGCCGTAGAAATGGACGTGTTTTAGGAAAATCCATGTCCTTGCCTCCTAAACGACATAATAAATTGTATTCTCAAACAAAGTACTACATATTTACACCTGACGAAAACTACACAAAGCCAGCTACAAGATAAAACCAAAATTTCAACAATCAAATAAAAATTGTGGCCACAGTAAGCGATCGAAGCAAGAAATCTGCACGAAAATTGCACGTGTTCTAGAAACAGCCAAATCTATGCCTCCTACATTCTAGATAATATGCCTAAAATATTTTCCGACCATCAAAACACTGAAAAACATCAAACCGAAATTCGCACGTTTAAGGGGAGAAAAAGCGATCTAAAGTTTTTGGGTACTGACACGTAAAAAATTGGACATTTTTCGCCTTTCAGCCACTAAAACTGCTATTAAACTTTTCCAAAGTACCATGAATTTATACTTTTTGGAAAATTCAGACGCTAATCTATACACCAATATCAAAATATTGCAAATCGGTTGGAAAATCTGGCCACAGCAACGTCATAAAGGGAAAAAGTTGGCAAAACCGGCCCCCAAAATTATACTATCTCGCTCATCAGACCACTTAGAAAAATCATTTTTGATTTGATTTGTTTGTTTACACTCATGTATCACTTATCAGCAATGAAAAACATTTTTTAAATTACACATGATTTTTTATGCAGACAAGTCTGTTTTTTCGCCGTACTCCTACTTTGACCCTCGCTAAATACAGCGCTCTTCCACAAACCACTTTAAATATATATCCGACGTCAACAACAGGATATCAGCTAAAAAATGAGACCAACATTTTGACAATCGGCCGGAAACTGTGGCCGCAGTGAACGATCAAAGGCAGAGATCTGCCGTAGAAATGGACGTGTTTTAGGAAAATCCATGTCCTTGCCTCCTAAACGCCATAATAAATTGTATTCTCAAACAAAGTACTACATATTTACATCTGACGAAAACTACATAAAGCCAGCTACAAGATAAAAACCAAAATTTCAACAATCAAATAAAAATTGTGGCCACAGTAAGCGATCGAAGCTGGAAATCTGCACAAAAATTGCACGTGTTCTAGAAACAGCCAAATCTATGCCTCCTACATTCTAGATAATATGCCTAAAATATTTTCCGACCATCAAAACACTCGCTTGGGTTAAGCCTTTAAACTAAAAAATATCAAACCGAAATTTGCACGTTTAAGGGGAGAAAAAGCGATCTAAGTTTGTGGGTGATGACACGTGAAAAATTGGAAATTTTTCGCCTTTCAGCCACTAAAACTGCTATTAAACTTTTCCAAAGTGCCATAAATTTATACTTTTTGGAAAATTCAGACGCTAATCTATACACCAAATATCAAAATATTGCAAATCGGTTGGAAAATCTGGCCACAGCAACGTCATAAAGGGAAAAGGTTCCCAAAACCTACCCCCCAAAATATACTATCTCGCTTGTTAGACCACTTAGAAACGTCATTTTTGATTTGATTTGTTTGTTTACAATCATGTATCACTTATCAGCAATGAAAAACATTTTTTAAATTACACATGACTTTTTATGCAGACAAGTCTGTTTTTTCGCCGTACTCCTACTTTGACCCGCGCTAAATACAGCGCTCTTCCACAAACCACTACAAATTTATATTCAACATCAACAACAGAACATCAGCTAAAAAATGAAACCAAAATTTTGACAATCGGCCGGAAACTGTGGTCGCAGTGAACGATCAAAGGCAGAGATCTGCCGTAGAAATGGACGTGTTTTAGGAAAATCCATGTCCTTGCCTCCTAAACGCCATAATAAATTGTATTCTCAAACAAAGTACTACAAATTTACACCTGACGAAAATTACACAAAGCCAGCTACAAGATAAAACCAAAATTTCAACAATCAAATAAAAATAGTGGCCACAGTAAGCGATCGAACCTGGAAATCTGCACGAAAATTGCACGTGTTCGAGAAACAGCCAAATCTATGCCTCCTACATTCTAGATAATATGCCTAAAATATTTTCTGACCATCAAAACACTCACTTGGGTTAAGCCTTTAAACTAAAACTTATCAAACCGAAATTCGCACGTTTAAGGGGAGAAAAAGCGATCTAACGTTTTTGGGTAATGACACGTAAAAAATTGGAAATTTTCGCCTTTCAGCCACTAAAACTGCTATTAAACTTTTCCAAAGTACCATAAATTTATACTTTTTGAAAAATTCAGACGCTAATCTATACACCAATATCAAAATATTGCAAATCGGTTGGAAAAGCTGGCCACAGCAACGTCATAAAGGGAAAAAGTTCCCAAAACCTGCCCCCAAAAAATATACTATCTCGCTTATTAGACCACTTAGAAAAATCATTTTTGATTTGATTTGGTTGTTCACACACATGTATCACTTATCAGCAATGAAAAACATTTTTTAAATTACACATGACTTTTTATGCAGACAAGTCTGTTTTTTAACCGTACTCCTACTTTGACCCTCGCTAAATACAGCGCTCTTCCGCAAACCACTACAAATTTATACTCGACGTCAACAACAGAATATCAGCTAAAAATGAGACCAAAATTTTGACAATTGGTTGGAAACTGTGGTCGCAGTGAACGATCAAAAGCAGAGATCTGCCGTAGAAAACGACGTGTTTTAAGAAAATCCATGTCCTTGCCTCCTAAACGGCATAATAAATTGTATTCTCAAACAAAGTACTACATATTTACAACTGACGAAAACTACACAAAGCCAGCTACAAGATAAAACCAAAATTTCAACAATCAAATCAAAATTGTGGCCACAGTAAGCGATCGAAGCTGAAAATCTACACGAAAATTGCACGTGTTCTAGAAACAGCCAAATTTATGCCTCCTACATTCTAGATACTATGCTTAAAATATTTAGGACTAATCCGCTAGAAAGATGGCAGTCTGCACTGGCTGACTACGTTTACCTCCTGAGCCGGTGGTAAAGTCCCGGCTGGTGATGCCTACTGAGGGAGACGGTGCTCGCCATCCTCGTCGTTTCGTCCAACTACCATCGTTGTTGCAATTTGGGGTCACCACCTTGGAAGTAAAAATCCTTATCTTTAGCTTTTACTCTATATTTATATCTTACTGGACGATGAATGATGATGTCGTAGTGGTTGATGATGCATGATGATGTTGTTGGTGATGATGTCGATGACGATGCTTATGATGTCGATGATGATGCTGATGCTGATGATGTTGTTGCTGCTGATGTTGATGATCATGTTAACTACTAACCTAACCATTAGGAAGTATGCCTAGGTTCCCTCAAGAATGTTAGTTCATGAGAAGCTAGAAGAGTGGCTCTAGCAAATTTCCCTTTTTCTCGAGGAAATTGCTTGCAAAGCTGATTTGTGGAATCGGCTGGCAGGCGAAGATTTCTCGTGAGACGAGGGTCTGTTTGCGCTGTGAACCATGTCTCAATGTTGGAACATTCTGAGTCGTCGCACGTCCAAACTAAGATTAGTAATAATTTGTTTTTAAATAAATTTGTATAAACATTGGGTTGTTCCAATCCATCTGGCTCCGCGTTGTGCGTTCCAGTAAACCGCCTATTCTTGTTTTTCGTTACGATGCAACCACATCGTAGAGATATCCAATTATGATGTTTAACGATTAAATAATTGCAAAAATGTAATCAAGAATGTAACAAGTAATAAAAAAACTTTGTTCAATAAAGTTATGTATCTCCGAATACCGTTTGTAATAGTGTTTAATTCTTTCAATTAACGGCGAGATTCGTCTGAACAATAGGAATGCTAGACTTAGACACCACTTTTGATCATTAATTGAGTGAAAACTTCGCACATGTACGCTAGACCGGATGTCTCAAAATATTTTAATTCAAATCTACCAGTTAGAAGCAAAACTGACGATAGATACAAGCAAAACTGACGATAGATACAAGCCATATGGCAGCAGCGCTTACTACCACACACATGACCATTAGTAGGCCGACTTTGCTGGCTAACTTACATGGCGTTATATGAAGAATTGTGGAGGTGCCAACAAAAATTCGAGGTTTTGTACGATTTAGAGACGGATTTCTACAGTGAAATCCAGATGATCCGCGGAGAACACAATAGCGCTCCTAGTGAAGTGAAAATTATTTCAGTTCTTATACTCGTTTCGTTTTTATCGCCTTCCAAAGTGAATTTATAGGAGTTTGTTTACATCTCAACGCTGAGCTATCAGTGGAAGGTGCAAAACGTGTGCTTCATTTGCTCGTCTTGGAAAGTTTAGGAGCACAATGGGCTATACAAGGTGAATTTATAGCATGCACGGAATGCGTGCGGCACGTTTTTTATTCGGAAAATAGTATATATGACGAAATATAAGCATTTGCTAATGCCGCGGTTGGGTGACAGCTACCGGAAGCTTGTCCATAGTAGGCCGACTAATACATATGCAAATTGCTACCATATGGCTTGTATCTATCGTCAGTTTTGGATACAAGCCATATGGCAGCAGCGCTTACTACCACACACATGACCATTAGTAGGCCGACTTTGCTGGCTAACTTACATGGCGTTATATGAAGAATTGTGGAGGTTCCAACAGAAATTCGAGGTTTTGTACGGTTTAGAGACGGATTTCTACAGTGAAATCCAGACGATCCGCGGAGAACACAATAGCGCTCCTAGTGAAGTCAAAATTATTTCAGTTCTTATACCCGTTTAGTTTTTATCGCCTTCCAAAGTGAATTTATAGGAGTTTGTTTACATCTCAACGCTGAGCTATCAGTCGAAGGTGCAAAACGTGTGCTTCATTTGCTCGTCTTGGAAAGTTTAGAAGCACAATGGGCTATACAAGGTGAATTTATAGCATGCACGGAAAGCGTTCGGCACGTTTTTTATTCGGAAAATAGTATAAATGACGAAATATAAGCATTTGCTAATGCCGCAGTTGGGTGACAGCTACCGGAAGCTTGTCCATAGTAGGCCGACTAATACATATGCAAATTGCTACCATATGGCTTGTATCTATCGTCAGTTTTGGTTAGAAGTGAAAGTTATTCAGCAGGATGTTCAGCTATAAACAAAGCCCACCAGCTGAAGCGACGGCAACTTCATTGTGTTTTCATCCAATGTCAGCGCGGCGCGGTTTGTGTAGCATCGCTCGTTTGACAATTTGCAATTCTATTTTGGCAGAAGCGACTTGGACATTCCGGTGCTCGTGACCTTTGCGTGCAGCGCCTCTTGCAAGGCATTTGTTTAGATTTTATCGTGACGATTGTCTCTGCTATAAAACCGTTTTCTAAGTGCATTGCAAACAATCACTGTCGAGGCAGTGACAAGTACGGTGGCGTTTTATTCAAGTGGTGCGAGAAAAATGAGTAAACTCAAGCGTCCGGTGGACTCGACGAACCCCATAGTGTTCTTGGATATTCAAATTGGCCAAGAAAAAGGTATACATAGTTTGTTGCTCTCACTAAATGACCTTGATAGTGAAGTTCCGTATGCTGGCTCGCGTGCAAGTTCTGGCAGCCAATGAGAATTTCGTTATTCAGTTTTTGAGTTTTTTAGTATTTCGCACGATTGGCTCCCCGGCCGGTCGAGCGGGCGAGCGAACCAAGCACCAGCTAACAAGGCGAGACGTCTCCAAGCGCGCAAAATGTTCAGTTAATTTTTTCCTGCATGTGCGCTTTTAATTGTGGATTTAGCATACTTTGGTCGCGAGAAGATATTCGGGAAAAGTGTAAGCGGAATTGCCATGACTCGCTCAAAGCTGGACGATTGGCATTTAAATGTACACGCGTGCGGCAGATTAGATAGCGGTTTCTAGTCAGAACCCACCGAGGCTCGTGGCTTATAAATTTGCCAGACGCATTCCAAAGCATTCACTCGAGAATTTAAATTAAGTTTGGGGAGCTGGCGCGATTCGCCAAAGACAATGATGACTGCATAATTTTGTGGTTTGAGTTGTGATTGTTGTTCTCGGTGGAATGGGAAACTCTTCCATTTCCGCGTCACTATTAGTCCCAAAATCGCAATTGATTGTAAATGATGTGATAAGGTTAACGACACAATCTGCAATTGCAATAACGGCATAACGTAGTGTCGCATTAAGTGCTCATACTTGCAATTAATTGCGTTTGCAATTGTTTTGCTGCGAGCCCACGTAACTGGGGACTTTATTTGCACATTTAGATGATAACTAGAAAGTTGTATAATGGAGCGAGTGAAGTGCTGATCGGGTTCAACTTTCAAATTAGCTTTTCAGGTTCTCTAACACTCGCATTCAGCTTTGGCTCGCTCCCAAGCGAGAAAGATAATCTTGATTGATTGCACAAATCACGAAAGACCGAAATATGGAGCATAGGCACGTGTTGGAAATGATACTTTCACAGCTTCGTGGCGTCTGATTGTCCCTCCGTATCTTAACGCATGTGGAAAAATTATTTGAGAATTATATTCTCTACTCCGCGGAGCATGGTCGTGTGTATTCTGGCGTTTAATTGGGAAGGAAAGATACCAATACCTATCACCCTGAATATTGTGCTGGAGACCATTTACCGGTTCGATGACATACGAAAATCGTTTGTAAACATCTTATCAGCTGGAACTGGAAACATCGCCACACCGTGAGCCAATGGAAAAATTTCAACAAACACACGAAATAACGTGCTGAATTTTAATTAGATTAAATTAATGATCATGTCAAACATTTGTCTATAAAAAGAGTTCTTTAGATGCGTTTTTGTATAAATTAGCTAATATTCATAAATTAGAATTCTTTGTCTAAAAACTGCAGCCCGAACTTTCTTAAGTCACGATTTGTTAGTTATGGATTATTTTGTTTTGAATCGAAGATTATTTAAACATTTTAGAGTTAAGAACCGGCTTAATTATTCTCATTAAATATTCAGAAGAAGCTGATGCTCACTTATTCTGTATGCGTGGAATTTCAGCAAAACTCTTCAAAATTTGAACTAGTTCTACAAAGATCTTGAAAAACAATTATTGAATTTTATAATCTTAAAAACCTTTGGTATTAATTGAATGTTATGAAATATTTTTCGTTAGTTGTAGGTACGCTTTGTACATCGCATAAGTGTATGGAGTCCAAGTGGCGTAGTGGTTCGAGATTTGATGTCCATTAATTATCGTTTATTGATTTTGTTTTCTCCTCGTTTTCACTGAAATTGTTGGCACTGTAAATAATAAAACGCTTGACATTATTATATACGCAATCATTACTTTGAAACTTTAATTTCCAGAGTTTGAGCATTTTTTGGCAAGGATAGCGAAAAGACTAAGCAACTTTGACAAAAAAAAACGCCAAAACTATAGCTTTGAACCAAAATTAGTATTCTATAGATCATAAAAACATGATTTTGTACGAAAGAAATAAAACCCAAAAACGATCGTATAAATAGGAACTGCGAAAATAACCTCATTAAAATGAATAGAAACTATTATTCAATGATTATCAAAAATAGCATCTATGCATCTATTAATAAAACAAGTCGAGAGTTTCAATGAACTTCTGAAAATGCAAGTACAAAAAACTTCCTTTTAAATTCGTTGGTTATTTATTTTGATTGCAACCACCGCGAGGGCTCGGATTAAAAACTTATTCCTTTCTTAATGCAAAACAAGACTGATCATCTACACAATCTATTGAGTTCGATAATTAATGTTGTTTTTCAAAGTAAATTTATTTATATTAACAACAAACATTTATCATGATATATCGACCATTTTCTGGATGACCTTTTACCATCTTTCAGTAAGTTGAAAAATTCCACGTTCGAAGAAGCCTTGGTTTTTTAGAAGCAAAGAATTGGTCCAATTCATTTTTAATAGCCTGATCGGAATCAAAAGTTTTACCATTCAAATGGTTTTAAAGGGAGCGAAACAAATGATAGTCTGATGGTAAGTCAGGGCTATAGGGTGGATGTGGCATCAGTTCCCAATTGAGCTCCACTAATTTTTCACGGGTTATCAAAGAGGTGTGGGGTCTGGCATTATGATGAAACATCACGCCTTTGCGATTGGCCAGTTCAGGGCGTTTTTCTTTATTTCTTCGTTCAGTTTCGACAGCTGACGACAGTCATTCGAATCAATAGTTTGGTTTCTTGGAAGCAGTTCAAAGTAGATTATACCCTTGTAATCACACCAAACAGAAAGCATAATCTTATTTTATATCATCTTGTTTGGTCTATGATCGTTTTCGGAGTACGTTATCGTAAACAATCCATTTTTCATCACCCGTTATGATTCTTTTCAGAAATGGGTCGATTTGGTTACGATTCAGCAAAGAGTCGCATATGTTAATGCGTTTAGTGAGATGAATTTCCTTAAATTCGTGAGGAACCCAAACATTGTTTACGTAACCTAGCTGTTGTAAGTGCAAGTAGACGGTCTGCTCTCTCTCTCTCTCTCTCGAGTTGTCATACGCCTGCTAGTTACGATTAACGCCTTGATTTTGTTGTCATCAGTAGTAGTTGGACGACCAGCATGTGTTGCATCTTGCAGACTAAAATTTCCAGAACGAAAGCGACCAAACCAACGCTGACACTGTTGTTCAGTAAGGCAGTCCTCACCATAAACTTCACAGAATTTCTTTCGAGCTTGGACCATACTTTTGCCCTTTCAGAAGTAAAACAATGAAATATGCCGATAATGCTCTCATAGTCCATTTTCAAGTTTATTTTCAACCAATTTACTATTTTCTAACGACGCTCAGTTTTTGACTCAAGATAGTCTGAAGTCTAATCTTTAAAATAGTATATACAGTGCCGAGAAAAAGTGATGCAAAAACCAATATTTGAAAAAATTTTGGAATCAACTCTTTGTATTGTTAAACTAGTGAATGAAAATCCCGTCGGTTTTCATTTTTAGTATTTATATATTTCCAATAATTGATTTGCAAAAAAAAACGAAATAACAATTTACTCTTCGACAAGAAAAAAATAAAAAAGCAATTCAATTAATTTATGGCTACCGAGAAAAAGTAATGCGAAAAATTAAACCGTGATCGTCTTCTAACATTTGTTGTTAGTATACAAATGCAGTTGATGGTTCTTAATATTTGGTAGGATTTCCTTTCCTATCTATGGCCGCTTGCAGCCTTCTGGGTATAGAAGAAACCAAATTCGCGCAATATTCTTGGGTGATGTTGCTTCACTCTTCTTTTGTTGTTTTTTTAAGCACGGATTTACTACGGATATTATGAGCTGCTAGTCGACGTCAAAGTTCTTCCCAATGCTCAGTTGCTCAATTGGATTGAGTCGGTTGATTGTAGAGGCCATTTTAAACAGTTTGGAATATTGTAAAGCATCCAAATTCGAGTTTGGTGGGCAGTATGTTTAGGATCGTTGTCTTCCATGAAGATGTAGTTTGACCCTAAGTTCAACTTTTCCACACTAGGTGCAAGTCTATTCATTAAGATGTCGATGTAGATCTTGTGATCCATCGTTTTTTCTTCTATGATATGAAGTTCGCCAACTTCTTTGAAAGCCATACATTCCCACAGTAAAATAGAACCACCGCCATGCTTTACAGTTCCTATCATATTTTTCGTGTCTAGCTCCGTACGCGGCTTTCTACGCACTTTTGCTCGTCCATCGTGAGAAATCACATTAAATTTGCTTTCGTCCGTGAATAAGACGCGTTTCCAAAATTCTACATCCTTATTCAAATGTTCTTTCGCGAAATTCAATCTTTTTTCACTATTTACCGCGCTAACAAAAAATTTCTTTCGTGGAACACAGCACCTGTAACCCAATTTTCTTAAATAATTTTGCAATGTATGAACGCCAACATCCTTTTTGTAAACGGACTTTAATGTTGCGTTGACTTCACGTTCAATTACTCTCATATCACGTTCTGATAATATTTTATTCCTTCCAGAGCGCTTTTTGTTTTCTAAACTTTTATTTTTGCAGAACCTGTCAATAATCCTCCAAACTGTTGAAATTGGTCTGTTGACAATGTACGCAATCTCCTTGTATGCAACGGTCTGGTTATGGAGTCTCAAAATAATTTTTCTTTTCTTCATAGTTGTCTCTTTTCTCATGTTGACGGGCTGAAAATTGATCAAATAATAATATTCATGGAAAACTATATCAAAATATTCATATACTAATTTTATTTACGAATGTTTTCTTCTTATCACCTCAAAAATGTATTAACATTCACGTACACTACTCAACACAGACTGCATTTGCCAGTGAAATGACGCATTCACAGTATTGCATCACTTTTTCTCGGTTTACTTTGTGTCAAAATTTCATCTGGCAGTGCATACAAACTTTTAAAAACAGTTTTTTGGGTAAACCATGTTGCAATATTGTCTTGGACACATAGGACTATGCTATGAACTATCAATTTTGCCGATATTAAAAATAAGACAGCAAAGTTGAAATTTTGTGAATTTTTCTCGGCACTGTAATAATATAAGCTACGCAATCGCTACTTCATAAAATATGCAGTTCACGTTCGAAAAACCCAATATTTATACAAATTTATTTAAAAAACGAATTATTACTTAATCTTCTTCTTTTTCTTCTTCGTAGCATTCCAGCCCCTCTTGGGCCTTCGCTTCCTACAAATAGCGCCTCCATTGACCGCGTCCTCGAATTTCGAAATCCGAGCAGTGATGAACTGTCTTCGTCGACTGAGTCAGACCAGCGTTTCCTAAGTTTCTCCACTGGTCTCCGGCCTTCAGTTCTCCCAACGAATACCTTTTTGGTTATCCGTTGTTCGTCCATACGATTCATGTGTCCAGCCCATTGCAGCTTTCGCAGTCTTACAATCGTTGAGACCTCCATTGGTCCCCGTCTAGCTCCGCTCCGATTATTCTTATGACGTACTCAAGAGCCAAATTGAATAGCAATCGGGCCAGCCCATCTCCCTGCTTTAGTCCGATGTTTGTGTCAAAGGCATCGGTGAGTTGATTATTGATGCGGAGTTACAAGGTCGTTGACGTCATTGTCATTTTGGTAAGACGGCCCAATTTGGCTGCGATGCCAAAGCAAAGCATTATTTGGTACAGTACGTTACGATCAATACTGTCGTATGCTTGCTTAAAGTCAACGAAAATTTGGTGTGCATCTATGTTTAACTCCCAGCATTTGTTCAGTACCTGCCTGACTGTGAACAATTGGTATACTGTCGATCTACCTACTCCAAAACCACCATGATACTCCCCAATAATACTGTTGGCGTATGATCCGATTTTATTTTCTAAGATCTTTGGAAATATTTTGTATGCAGTACAAACTAGTGATATGCCTCTATAATTTTCGCACTGTAGCTTGTCACCTTTTTTTGTGGATAGGGAATATAATTGATTGGCTTGGCATATGTTCTTGTTGCCAAATGTGCTGGATGACTTTGTGAATAGCTTTATGAACACTGCTGCGACCATATTTGATGAGCTCCACTAGAATCTCATCGATGCTCGGCGCTTTATTATTCTTCTGGGCTTTGATGATGCAATGAACTTCTTCCAGAGTTGGTGGGGCTAATGGAAGCTCTCCGCAGACATCTATATGCTCCGATGTTCTGGAGCTGTGCGAAGGATTAAGAAGGCTCTTGAAATATGATGCCTATCTTTCCTTAATCTTGGTGTCAGCAGCGACATTGCCGATGCCATCACGACAGAGCGTGGTTTTCGGCTGATAAACACGTTTCAGGCTTTTCACTACTTTGTATGCTTGTCTTGTGTTGTTGCTCGCTAAACTTACATCTATACTTGTCAATTGTTCGTCATAGAATTTTCTTTTCCTAATTCGAATTATCATATTCGCTACTCTTCTGAGATCTGATAGTGTTCTCTCTTCTTACTGGTTTTCCTATCTATATATTGCATGTACGCCTGATTCTTCTTATCGAACGCATTCTGGCACTCATCATCGAACCAATCTTTTATCTTGCGCCGGGGTTGATGTCCGATTGTGTGTTCTGCCACAGTCTTAATAGTCTCTTTCACTTCCATCCAGAGTTCGTTGCTTGTCTTTAACGATGCGTCTGATAAGATGGGAGCCAACTGGTTGTCGAGGATCTCTGTGGTGAAATTTTTGGCCACAGAAGCCGTTTGGAGCCTTTCAATGTCGAATTTTTGTAGCAGGCTGGTCTTCGCCGAATATGCCTTTGACATACGACATCGATAGGTTAATTTGATCATGTAATGAGCTGAGTTACAATTGGCTCCCCAGTATGTACGGACGTCAAGTATGCTCGGCACCCAACGTTGTTGGGTCTGATCATGGTCAATCTGGTTATGTGTGTTGCCATCTGGTGATACCCAGGTAATTTTATGAATGCGTCGATGTGAGAAGCAAGTCGAACGTATGACTAGATTTCTGCTACATGCAAAGTCAATCAGGCGCTGGCCGTTGTCATTTGTTTCGTTGTGGAGGTTATATCCTCCTGTCCCTTCCCAATGAGATAGCTCATTGCCAACCTTAGCGTTGAAATCACCCAGAATTATTTTTGTGTCGTTTGTAGCAATGAGTCGACTATTCTTTCGAAGTGATTGTTGAACGTTTCCTTCCTTTCTTCGTCTTTCTGTTCGGTCGGGGCGTGAACATTTATCAGGCAGATTTTGAAGAATTTAGCTTTTATTTGGATCGCACATAACCGTTCATTGACTGCTTTAAAATCAATAACGTGCGATGTGAACTCCCTATGCACAATGAAGGCCACTCCGAATTTTCGTTTTCGAATAGCCTTCCCACTTTTGAATATTGTGTGCGATATTATGTCTTGAATGTCTTTTCCAGTCCAGTTCGTTTCCTGGATTGCCAGTATTTTTAATTTATATTGACTGGCCTGTTGTAAAAGGTCCTTAACAGCGTCAGAGTAATTGAGTGATCTGACGTTCCAGGATCCAATGCCATAGTCCTTTTTTCGTTTGCGAGGTCCAATCCATTCCGAGGCCCACCTGAAGGTTTTCCAAGGACGGGGAGTTAGCCCGTCGCCCAACCTCCACTCCGGCGGCATGGTTATTACGTCGATTCTGTTATCAGGCGCGGAAGATTCGCCTTCACCTTCTTACGTCCCCATAAGAGAGGTGTAAGTAGGATTTAGTTGTAGAGCTGTTGATGTATTTACAGTTGTTAGCATTGCTCGGCATCCCGAGAGCATTTACTACCATTTAATTGGGGGGTTCGGGATGAGAAATCATGGAAGCTATGGGTTGGGGAAACAAGGGGGTTCCCTCCTCCTTTCTCAAACGGGCTTACGGCAGTCTACGGCGGAGTTCCACCTACTATATGCTGAAACGAAAATCGCACCCCCTCAAAATATTTGCCTCGCAAGACTAGAACTTTCTGCAGCTGTAATGATCGCAAACCTTTATGACTCAGTCAGAGAACAAATTCACATACACATATCAAAAACAATATTCTGATTAGATTCTACAATCAATCTTCATTGGATCAATACTCCGACTTATCAACTTAAATCCTTTAGGTCAATGGCATAATGGTCTCAATTGGCTAGTTCAAGATGAAACCAAGTGGTCAATATCTATTATTCCACACACAACAGAAGATACAGAGCGAAAAACTATCACCTGCTTAGCGACTTGCATACAATTGGAAACCCTAGTGGTTCATTCATAAAAAACTTCTAAAGTATCAGCCGCCTTAATCGTACGATTGCATGCCTGTTTGAGAGTTGTCCCGAAATGACGTCAATTAGGGAAAATACTCGGTTGAGCAATTAAGTTTTCAAAGGAAATTCACGCACTACATAATCATGATATGCATGAAAACAGTAAATTGAAGTATCTGAGCCCATTTATCGACGCCGACGGTATTCTTCGGGTAGGTGGGCGATTATCTAACACAAACATCTCCGACAATCATAAGCATCCGATAATTATACCAAATTCACATCCATATACTACATTATTGATTCGAGAAGTTCATTTGAAACACTTCCACGCTGGACCACAAACGACACTATATGTTGCACGACGAAACTTTTGGCCTATAAACGGTCTCAATGAAGTCAAGCGGATAACACATCAATGCATACGATGTAAAAGAGCAAATCCCCGTACGGCAATACACATTGTGACAACGAAGTACCCGGAAATTGTAATTTAAATTCCCCGGGTAAATGATATTTCAAAAAAATGCATTTTGTTAAGTTGATAGGGCTGTGCTTAATTACTATGCCAAATATGAACGCGATCTGTCAACCAGTTTGTTTACAGCAGCTGCTTAAGTCGGTACATCTCAGTAGTGCGTTGCGATTTTTTTTTTTATTGTGACCGAATTTAAAGCCAAAAACGCAATAAATACCATCGAACCACCGTATTCACCAGATTTGGCTCCGTGTGATTTTGATGAATAATTAAATATTTTGCGTGTTATTTGCAATTTCCGGATACTTTTTTGTCACAATGTATAAATGGGTGATTTACCGAAGAAACGAGTGACCGAAGTGCGACCATTCCATCACACTTGCGTCGATTACTATGGGCCACTATAGATAAAAGAAAAGAAGTATAGAAACTGCAGAAAGGTAAAGGTCTATGTTGCTGTGTTTGTTTGCATGGCCATCAAAGCCGCAGAAAATGCATCAGTATACAATCAGACAACGGAACCAACTTTTGGAGCACACAACCAGCTGAGGGAATTTTATTAGCAAATCAATTCGGATGGTCATCAACCGAAAATTAAACGATATCTCGCTCCAAATTTCGGTGGCTTGTGGAAATCAGCAGTGAAGTTATTCAAGCACCACATAACATGAATTGTTAGAGATTCTTTATTTACATTTGAAAAGTTGAACACTTTTGTAGTGGGAATAAAAGCTATTTTAAATTCTAAACCATTGACACCCAACTCAACAAATCTGAATGATCCGATTGTGATCACTCCAGGACACCTTCTTATCCGAGAGCCAATGACTAGCATATCTGACTGGGATTGGACCAACACCCCACGGAATAAATTGACATCCTGGCAGACAATCCAAAAACAGAAGCAACTATTTTGGAGGCGATGGCACAAGGAATATATAAACAGTTTAAATATGAGAAATAAATGGTATCGAGGAAAACACAAAATCACCGAAGGAACAATCGTTATCATCAAAGATGACAATAGTCATCCACTACGTTGGCCTCGAGGACGAGTCATCAAGGTTCATCCAGGATCCGATGGAATCATACGTACAATGATAATTTATAATCGACCGCAGAGTGAGAAATATGGCGGCCCTTCTTTCCAACGATACACATTTAAATCAAAAATAATTGTTGATCGGTGTAACCTCTTAAGAGGGGCAGGATGTTCAATCCTCAATCGTACATCACTACGTTCCAACTCTCATTCTAAAATTTCCCATTCCTTGTATACTTTATTTCTGTCATTTATGACACTATTAATTGAATATATGAAGACGAGTGAACACTTAACTGACGAACAAAAAAAACATTGGGATGGAGTGAAAGTTCTTGCGCTATTAATTTACAACTCAAGAAAAAAATTCAAAGATATTTTATTGATCGTTATGTTGAAATTTTGTGTGTGTAGATCAAATAAACAATTAAAATCAAAATCTCAAGTTGGCAACATGTCAAAATCATGCTCAGTGAAGCACAAAAAGTAGTTATGTGACTAAAAAAAAGGAACCAGGCGCACAAAGCATACATCCAGCGACCAACTCGAGCCAAAGAAGAACAATATAAAACCCTTCGACGTCAAGCTAAAAAAATGTGCCGAAGATAGAAACAACTGACAATCAGCACCAAGATCCAACAGTTAAACGAAAACATAACCCTACATGAAATCAGATCAGCGTATGCCTCTTTTTAAACAACTAAGGGACGGCTTCAATCCACAAATAAGCCTTTGCAAAACTGCACAAGGAGCAATCATAGGCAAACCAGTCGAAATTAAAAACAGATCTCTGCAATATTTCCAGAAGTTATTCACAACATCCCCAACAATGACTGAAGCGTGAACATTTCAGAAGCCGAGCAAGAGGTCCCAGTCTCATCACCAACCAGAGACGAAGTACAGGCAGTAGTAAGAGGTCTCAAAAAAATAAGGCTCCTGGAATAGATGGAATACCAGCAGAACTGCTCCAGAGCGGCGGTCCCCATCTTCTTCTGCAGTGATTAATATGCAGAATGCAGTTACCAGAGATCTGTCAACAAAGTATATGTCCTGTGCATAAAAAGGGGGACAAATTAAGGTGTTAAAATTATAGAGGCATCGCTCTACTGTGCACGTCGTATAAAGTGCTCTCCAATATCATAAAAAGAAAATTAAAGCCGTACAATGAAAGTATTAAAGGAGAGTATCAGGGAGGCATTCAAAGTGGACGATCTACAATAGACAAATTATTCTCAGTAAAGCAGGTGCTCGAATATAACATTGATGTGCATCAACTCTTTGTAGACTTCAAGCATGCATACCACAATGTCGACAGAAATGCGCTGTACAAAATAATGCTTGCCTTTGGCGTTCCAACAAGACTAGTCCACGTGCAAGATCACGATGCTAAACACAGAGTCCCAGGTCAAAGTAAACGGTGATCTAACGGACAGCTTTATAATAGAGTCAGGCTTAAAATAAGGGGATGGACTAGCCTCAATGCTCTTTAATATTGCGCTGAAACAAGTCATCAGAGAAAAACATCAGCTGAAATCTCGGGTGCACTAATGTTCAAGTCCACGCAGTCGGTAGAATATGCTGATAACGTCAATATTATGGCACGTTCAATCTTAGATGCCAAAGGAGCATTTCTGAGCCTGAATCTGAAGCAAACCGAATTGATCTATGGGTTAATGAAACTAAAGCTAAATTCATGGCTCAAACGAAGACGAAAACTCCAGTTCGAAAAAATCTGACCGTAGGCGACTATAACCTTGAAAATGTGGATAATTTTATTTATCTTGGAGGCGCCGAAAACGACGAGATTGGACGCCGCATAAACGCCGCAAATAAAGCCTATTACTTCTCATTCTAATGTCCAGGGTTGTGGGCAACATAAGCTCCGCATTTACAAAACACTAGTCAAACCTGTGCTGTTATATGGAAGTGAAACATGGACCCTGACCATCGAATCCGAAAAGGCAACGGACGTATTTGAACGCAAAGTGCGCCGGAAAATGGACGGCGCTTTGAAACAAGAAACAGAATGGAGACAATGTTACAACGATGAGTTGTATGAACTATTTGACGATCCACCTGTTTCCTTGTGCATAAAGTTACATAGATTGCAACGGGCAGACCATGTAACGCACAAGGTATACAGGGTCTGTATAATAAGTAACCGGACTGACCTCAGAAAATTTTTTAATGCAAAATATGTACAATTTTTCTTTAGAAATCTTTCAAGTAGTCCCCATTGGAGTCGAATGGATGATGTCAATTGCCGGATAAGGAATCATAATAACAAGCACAGTAACGAGAAAAACAAAGATAGTTACGAAAGTCTATTCGTAGCTGAATCTATGCCAAAAATCCAGCTCAATATGAAATCAACCGAAACGCCCATCGATGGTGAAATTTTGATCAGTTCAACGCAAGTCATTCAAAACTTTTCAAAAAATCAACGAAGTTTACTTCTAACAATCTCCAGTTCGTTTGATAATGAAAGTAGTAAATCTTCGTACGATTCGTCGAGCTAAAAATCTGTAGGTTCCAGTGCCAGTATTAAACATACTGGCAATCCAGAAAACGAATTGGACTGGAAGTGATATTCAAGATATGAGATTGCACACAATCGCAGCGGCCTTTATTGTGGATAGGGAGTTTAAATCGCACGTTATTGATTTTAAGGCAATCAATGAACGGTTGGGTGCGATCCGTATAAAAGCGAAATTCTTCAGAAATTTGGCTGATAAATGTACACGCCCCGATCGAAGAAAAGGACGAAGAAACAAAGGAAACGTTCTACAATCACCTAGAAAGACAGTTGACTCATTGCCTACAAGCAACACAAAAATAATTCTGGGTGATTTTAACGCTTAGGTTGGCAATGAGCTATCTCATCGGAGAACGACTGGAGGATATAGCTTCCATGATGATACAAATGACAACGGCCAGCGCCTGATTGACTTTGCACGTAACAGTTCTAGTCATACGTTCGACTTGCTTCCCATATCGACGCATACATAAAATCACCTGCGTAGCACCGGATGGCAACACACAAAATCAATACGACCATGTTCTGATCCAACAACGTTAGGCCGCGAGCATATTTAATGTTTTTAACATACCGAGGAGCCAATTTTAACTCAGATCGTTACGAGATCAAATTAATCTATCGATGTTGTATGTCAAAGGCATGTTCGGCGAAGACTAGTCTTTTACAAAAATTGGACATCGAAAGGCTCCAAACGGCGTTTGTTGCGAAAAATTTCACAGAGAGTCTCGGCAACCAGCTAGCTCCCATCCTGTTGGACCCATCGCTGAAAAAAAGCAACGAGCTGTGGATGGAAGTGAAAGTGGCGATTAAGACCGTAGCAGAAGACTCGATCGGACATCAAGCCCGGCGCAAAAGAAATGCTTCATTCGATGAATGCCAGGATGTGTTAGATAAGAAGAACAGAGCCTACAAGCAATATTTAGGTAGAAAAACCAGGACGAAGAGAGAACATAATAAAATCCCAGAAGAGCAGCGAATATAATCATTAGAACTAAAAAAAGAAAATACTTTGATGATCAATTGATGTTAGTCTAGCGAGCAACAACTCAAGACAAGAATACAAACTAGTGAAAAGCTTGAAACGAGGTTATCAGCTCAAAACCACGCTCTGCTGTGATGACATCAGTAATATCATAGCTGATATTTCGTTCTGCAGGATTAATGAAACACGGGCATAATATTTCAAGAACCCCCTAAATCCACCGCACAGCTCCAGAACATCGGAGCCTACAGATATTCTCGGAGAGCTTCCATTGGCCCCACCAACTCTGGATGAAGCTTATTCCACCATCAAAGCCCAAAAGAATAATAAAGCGCCGGGCATCTATGAAACTTCAGTGGAGCTCATTAAATATGGTGGCAGTGGTGTTCAGAAAGCCCACCAAAGGTCATCCAGCACATTTGGCAACAAGAACATATGCCGAGCGAGGAAAGCCAATCAATTATATTCCCTGCCCACAAAAAAGGGTGACCAGCTACAGCGCGAAAACTGTAGAGGCAAATCACTAGTGTGTACGGCGTTCAAAATATTTTCAAGAATCTTAGAAAATAAAATTGGATCATACGCCAACAGAATTATTGGGGAGTATCAAGGTGGCTTCGCAGCAGGTAGATCAACGATAGACCAATTGTTTACTGTCAAGCAGGTACTTGGGAAATGCTGGGAGTTCAACATAAACGTACATCAGATTTTCGTTTACTTTAAGCAAGCATACGATACTATTGATCGTAAAACACTGTATCAAATAATGCTTTGCTTTGGTATCCCAGCTCACTCCGCCTTTGACGCAAATATCAACTCACCGACGCCTTTGACGCAAGTATCGGACTTAAGCAGGGAGATTGGCTGGCCCCATTGCTCTTCAATTTGGCTCTGGAATACGTCATACGAGGGCGTTCCGGTAAGTTCTTAGTCTACAAAAGAAAAACAGAAATTTTGGAAAAGTGGCGATTTATTTCTCAACATAATCTCCTCTAAGCTCGATTCACTTGACCCAGCCACACAGCATTTGGGTTAATCTTTTTAACTAAAAATTATAAAACCGAAATTCGTACGTTTATGGGGAGAAAAATCGATTTAAAGTTTTGGAGTAGTGACATGTGAAAAATTGGAAATTTTGTGGCTTTCAGCCTCTAAAACTGCCCTTAAGCTATTTTGAAGTACCCCAAATTCATACAGACGCTAATCCATCTGTCAATACCAAAATATTGCAATTCGGTTGGAAATTGTGGCCACAGCAATGCCATAAAGGGACCAAAATATTACTATCTTGGTTGTTAGACCACTTAGTAAAATAGTTTTTGCTTTTGTTTGTTTACACTAATGTATGACTTATAAGCAATGATTTTTTTGCAGACGCCCGGCGAGTGACTTTTTCAAGTTTGGAATCAAAAAAGAGAGTCGCACGGGGCCAAATTTGGAGAATACGATGGATGGGGTAGCAGTTCGTAGCCCAATCCAACCAATTTGGCCATGGCGACGGCGGAGGTGTGAGCCGGTGCGTTGTCATGGTGGAAGAGCGTCGGCATAGTAGACCCCTGTGACCGTTTTGCTCTTCTGCAGGTAGTCTTGTGAATCACAGAAAACGGTGGCCATCACTTTTCCGGCCGATAAGACAGTCTTCGCTTTCTTCGGAGCACATTCGCCGAGTGAAGTTCACTGTTTCGACTGCTTCTTGTCTCTGGTGTGTACCAGTGGAGCCATGTTTCGTCGACGGTCACGAATCGATGCAGAAGCTCCTTTGGATTGCACTTAAACAGCATCAAACACTGCTCTGAAGTGGTCTTACGGTTGCGTTTGTTGTCCGGAGTGAGCAAACGCGGCACCCATTGCGCCGACAGCGTTGTCATGCCCAAAATTTGATGCAGGGTATATGACCCACGCAGTCTTTTGAGATGCCACTGTCTCAGCATCTCGCGCACCTTCAATCGGCGGTCTGCCAATACGAGCTACTACCCCCCACTCACTGGAGTCACTCCGACTGAGGGTTCCAGTCCCGCGGTAGCTCGTCGAAGGACGGGCGTGGGCGCCACCGTATGACCGCCGAGCGAGACTACGACACGCCGGAGCATGATTCCTCCGCTTAAATCCGCACAGCACTTCTAAACTTACCACCTGAAAAGATAGTTCCTGACAGCTGTATCCACTCTTTTGGCCGCATCTGACACCTATACTCTTCCTTCTGACACCTGTAACCTGTCTCCCACCAACTTTTGGGGCACACCAATTGCCGAGCAACTCTCTTACCTCGCCCACTCTCCTCGGAGTCAAGTGAAAGAATTTTTCTAATTATTTACACAAAACACCTGTACCCTGTCTTCCACCAACTTTTGGGGTGCACCAATTGCCGAGTAAGCCTCTTACCTCGCGCACGCTTCTCGGAGCCTAAGGAAAGAATTTTCCTAATTATTTACACAAAAAAAAGGATGTAACACTGACACCTGTACCCACTCGAGCTACGTGCACACTTCTGTATTCAAATCGAAGGAAAATATAGCTCCCTTTTCGTTTCACTAACAAATTATATTCTTTCACTTCTTCACTAAAATCACTTATCGGTAAAATTGTTAAAATTAAACAAAATTATAGCAAAGAAAGATTTTAAGTTAAATCCCACACTCCATGATGTTGGGGGCCCCCTTTTCTTGTGCGTTACTCCCACCAGAAATATAAGCAATTTCCAGGCACTTTCGAACTCCGTGCCGCAATCGCTTGTTACAGCGCACTCCTTTGTTCCCCTTAATAATTCTGGATGGCAAATGGTCATCGTACATTCGCGTTGACAAAATATCCAATTCTTGGATCACATATGGAAGCTTCGTCACTCGAAATGATTGTCTTGGTCGTTGCTCGGGTTGTCTTCTCCTTCCTCCTCGGATTCGCATAGATCGCCAACAAAAAGAGACCGCTCCACTCGCCAACCGTCCTTTTAAATAAGTTCTCACTAACGGAGCACCGGTTTCAGTTCGAGGTCAACTCGACGACGATTAATGCACTTTTGCCTTGGAAAAGTTATCCGCGGCGAAAAATATTTGCAAATCACGGGCTCAAACCGTTCCAATGGCACTTCTACCTTATCACTGTGGAGAGTCTCCACGATCCGTCATCTGGTGGCCATTGTCGTAACACTGGAAAGTACGCTTTATTCATATCTTGTATTTCGTGTATGTATAAAGGCTCAATAAATTTGTATGGTTGTATGTATGTGGCTGCTTCAATTGATGCTTTTCATTTTGCGGATAGATAGATAGATAAATATTTCATTGAGTACCGTTACAAAATGCTCAAATTATCTGGAATGGTAGTGACTTTATTTACCAGCGAAATTTTTCAATTTTTCCTTTAGCCTCGTGCAACTCTTTAGTTAACTCCTTTACTTTACTGTCAGCATAGTCAGTGGTAGCAAAGTGACTTTTAAAATCGTTCAACTGCATCTCCAGGTTTTCTTTCCAATGACGTTCCTCAGCATACAACTTTTGTAACTCTCGTACCATCACCATATGACCATTACTCTCCTTTTCTCTTTCATAGCGTTCAACTATAATTTTCGATTTCATTCCTTCAAGTTCCGATTGATGTTGTTTCTTTAGTTCATTCATTTCATCTTCTAATTTCTTGTCCGCTTGAATTCATAAGAGTTGCCATTTGGATTTGCGATCCATCACTAGATGTTTTCGGTTTTTATTTGGTACTACCACTGTTGGACGTTTCATTAGGATGCTTCCATGCGAGATTTTTCAGCAGAGAGCGTTGCAAGAGAATTCATACGAGTTGTCATTTGCATTTGCGATCCAGCACCAGATGTTTTCGGTTTTGATTTGGAACTACCACTGTAAGACGTTTCATTAGTATCAGCATTCCTCGTTACTTCTGGCGGTCCTTTACTAATTACATGGAACTCTCTGCTTGAATTCTTGACCTAACTCCTTAATTTAATTGCAAAATTGTTTGGATTTAAAGAACTTGCAACTACTGAGTTTCGTCGTCGCTCGGTTGGTTATGGTGTGTCTTTTATTTAAATTCTTTTCTTCTTAAAGCAGGCGCATTTTTTGTTTACTCCTCACTTTTGTGGTAGAAGGGTTTTCCTAAGGGCAAATTAAAAAGGCAATACCGTAGCAGAGCTCGTGGATTTTTATCACGTTATCCTCCGTAGTAACCGTTTTCGAGGCACCTAGACGTGCGACCACGTTGAAACTCGTTAAATCAATTTTTTACGGTCGCCATCACAGGAGCAGTCACCATCAGAGGAGCAGTAACCATCACAGGATCAGTCACCGTACTCAGCATACAAGCGCTCTTTGATTTCGCTGCGCAATTTCCCTTCCAAAAACAAACATTGAATCCGCGACCGATATTGCTTTCTCCATTTTTTCTAAAATCCGCGGACACGCCCGCTTCCACACGCGGTCAAAAAAAATTACGACTCCAATTCGGCTTAAATTTTGGCAGTCGCCGTCTACAAGAATGTACTATAGGATAGTGAATCTCTCTTGCGAAAGGGGCGCCATTGGGCGGTGATGCTAAGTACTTAGCGGATCACCCTCATATATTTGATTGGCCAAGTATTCAGAAAATTTATTTCTGAAGGAACAAAATGACATAGTCCGCTTGGTATAGTGGTTAGAGCACTCAACCCGTAAGCCGAAGATCTCTGGTTCGTAGTCTCGTTGCCGCCATTGAAATTCAGTTTGAGTGATTCTTCGGACGGATTATAAGCCCTTTCAGTTATATGTGCTGGCTTAAAATCAGGACGTATCGCAGCTGGGTGGACGGACACACGGCCAAAAGCGTGATACTGACCATATCACCTTGTGGGGTTCCGATACGTTCGATCATCATAATGAGATACTCTATATCTAAGTGTAGGCCCAAAAGGGGCTGTAATGCTACAAAAAAGGCGGCTGTTTTGTGTTGATGAAAGAAACCCTCGGTCTTTCCTATACATAATTGAACGATTTTTTTACTTGAAAAGTCATTAGGCCTTGCTTTTCTTAAGTGAGCAGACCCCTTTCGACTCATCTTCAGTGTGGAAGGAAAATTTCTTGTATGTTCAATGAATAATTCATGTGATGAGAAAAGTTGTTTTGAACCCTAGGATGGTTATAAAGCCCTTCTGGTAGGAGCACTCTCCTATTTGCTCAACTTGTTTGGTTTTAGTGGTACTATTCTTTTGCCATTGTTCAATTTAAATATCCTTCAGATGGAAAGTAAATCGACACTTTTAGCAAAACAGGACTCTTCTGTCTATCTCGGTTCAAAAATTATGAGTGAACATACATAAAAAAGCAATAACAGGTATAACTAATAAACTTCTTGTCCATTCTAAGTCTGTTAAAAATGCATAGGTTAATTTCTTGGTGAAAACAAAAATTCACTGCAGATTAAAAAGAGGAATACTCATCCAATTGTTAAAACATAATATACTATTTATTAGTTTTATTTTTGCAATTGATTATGCGTTATTACTAATCTGAATGTAATTCTTTTCAGTGGGAAGAATGATAATAGAACTCCGTAAAGACATTGTTCCAATGACTGCTGAAAACTTCCGAGCGTTATGTACCGGGGAAAGAGGAAGTGGACGGTCGGGTAAAGCACTCCACTATAAAGGGACACGCTTTCACAGAGTGGAGCGTTTATTTATGGTTCAAGGCGGCGATGTAGTAAAAAATGATGGAACGTGTGGTGAAAGTATTTATGGGCCAATTTTCAAGGATGAAAATTTTATATTAAAGGTAATTATTGTCCGACTTTTGCTCGTTTTTCTACATGTATGCTAAGCAATAACTTCCCCTCCGCAGAACACTGAAGGAGTTGTCAGCATGGCAAATTATGGTAAACCCAACACAAATAATTCGCAATTTTTCATAGCCTCGAGCAATTGCACACATCTCGACGGCGTCAACGTAGCGGTAGGTCATGTGCTGAGAGGCTTCGGAATAGTTAGTGAAATGGAGAGATTTACAACAAACGACGGAGCTCCGACCAAAGTAAATAACAAATAATTTTTTTCTGAAAAAATATTTGTACTTATAAGCAAAGGTCTTGCCAATATTAAGGAAATGTTCATTTTCGACTGTGGTGAATTGTCAATAGAAGACAATTGGGGATATTGTGATCATGATGAGACTTTAGACATCTTACCTCCCTTCCCGGCTGATTGGGAACACAGTGCCGATGCATATAACGTAATATTTTACAAGAGATGTTGGAGAGTTCATTTTTATTCGGATCTACTTGTAGGAAGAGGCTATGGTAACGCTCCTGAATACAATTCGCCAGTCCGGTCAACACTACTTCCAGCAAGACAATTTCGTAGATGCTTTACGAAAGTATAAAAAGGCGCAACGTTATTCAAAATTTTTCACTGATAAAAACCATTCCAAATCACTCGATCGTTTCAACGCTACAAATTTTTCTAATATTGCTGCATGTGAATTGAAATTACAGGAATATTCGAGTGCCAAAGCAGCCGCGACAGAGGTAATTAAATATACATTATTGCACATATCTTTAAAATTTATAGAATCGTCTAATTAAAAATCAATTTATACTTTTTCCTACAGGCGATCCGATTAGATCCGACCCATGGCAAAGCGTACTTCCGTCGTGGGGAGGCGGAATTACATTTTAAAAACTACGAAAATGCTATAGCAGATTTCCTAGAGGCAAATCGACTTATACCTGATAACAAGCAGATTATCAATTCATTGTCGAAAGCGCGGCAACATTTGCTTGACTATCGGAATTCGCAGAAAGTTGCGATGAAAAATCTTTTCAAGTGAAAACTGAAAGGAACGTAGGGTCAAGTAGTTGCAATGTGGAATAAAATCAAGTGTGCAAATCAGATTAATTTTATTTTTTTACGTTACTTTTATGTTTTAGCTGAATGAAAAATGTTGTCAATCTGATTAAATGTATTTAAAAGTGTAACGAATGTTATGTATGCCTATTTGTTGCTTAAGTATTTGTTAAAGAGTTTATGGAAACATGTATTTACAATTATATAGTTAAAGAAAAAATGTTAATATAAGTGATTAATTTAAATGAAGATATCCAATCTTTTCATTCTATAGGTTCAATAATTGAAAAGAATTTTTGTTTCTCCAGGATAATAATTTTCAGAGATTTGCAATTTAAGAATAGACAAAATGATTTTAAAAATGATAATTCAGTATCTAAGCAGTCAATTGATACACAAAAGAGATCAATTTTGCAGTTTTTATTGCAAATCTAATTTGATCTTAACTACTATTACTCGTATAAACTGGTTAATATGAAGATTGCGCTATATAACAGAGAATTAGAAGTTACGAGAAGATCGATTGTGGAGCGCAAAAACTTGCCTCACTACTTAGTCCAGATTTCCAGCAAAAGTAGTTCGAGTGCCCTGCAGAAAATACGGTACTTGAACTTCCGCGTGGTGAGGTGGGAACGCCTCCAGAAAAGTGAGGTCAACCAGTGCTACAGGTGTCAAAGATTCGGGCATTCGGCTGCCAATTGCGCCATGAAATATAGGTGTGTGAAATGCAAAGACATTCATGCTCCCGGCGAGTGCAAATTGGCTCAGGCGGAGCCAAAAGAAAAACTATATTGTGTGAACTGCGGTGCCTTTGGTCATCCAGCATCATATCGAGGATGCCCCCGGTATCAAGATGCATAGATTAAAGTCACTCCAAAACAAAGTCAAGCACACCGCAGTGTGATACCTACCAACTTCGTCAAGCCCGAGGTGTCATTTGCACTTGCTGCGAGAGGACCAGCAGACAATGTAAATAAAATAAATAATGTAAGTGGCAATAATGAGCTGCTTCTTAAAATTTATCAGCAACTAAATTCCTTATCGGAGCGAATCGATAAACAAGATTCGAAAATTAACATTGTTTTTCAGCGTTTAGGGTTTTCAAATGCCTCAAAATAATTTGTCATCCAGCCACATTCCCACGGATAGGATTCGTCTCATCTCGATCAACGTCAACTCCATTGTTACTTTACATCGGCGTGATTATCTCCTTGAATTCATTGCCAGACAAAAGCCTGACATCGTGCTTCTCACCGAAACCCACCTCAGTTCATGGCACTTCATGAGATTCAAGGATTTTGAGTTCGTAAGAAACGATAGGGTGACAGGTGATGGGGGAGGTGGCACCGGGATATTGGTTCGAAGACCCTATCGTTTCCAAAATATTGAAAAAGTCGAATTCAAAAGCTTTGAATCTCTTGAAGTGTCCGTTATCAAAATCTCACTGCCAGGTGGGGATAACCTCTTCGTTATCTCTGCCTATGCAACTGGTGGAACTGTTCTCAAGCTCAAGGAGGAGCTCAATTCCTTGTTCGAAATACTCGAATTGGACAGGCTGCATAACTACTATATTCTTGCTGGTGACCTGAACGCCAAGCATACATCATGGCTGAACGCCAACAATAATCCAAGAGGTGTATTCCTGAAATCATGGATAACAGAGAATCAAATTGAATACAGGTGCATTCTATATGGGTCGGAGATCCCAACATACCCTAGGACAAATTCATATTTGGACCTTTGCATTGCTGACGCAAGACTTGAATTCAGCTTTAATAGTCCTCAACGGAAACTGCAGGTGCTTCCTTATGATAGCGACCATAACGCAATCGTAATGGAAATCAATCATCACAGGGATGATTTCTTCCTCATTCCAGTTCAGCATGAAAATCATCGGTTGAACTTCAAAAAAACAGACTGGGGAAAGTTTCAAAAGAAGTTTAATCGCGAGTACCAGAAGCAATGTCCCCCTTCTGATGGTGGCAACTCTTGCTCAATGGTTCCTAATGACAGGAATCTAACTAACGATGAAATAGATATCTATTTGTCGAAGTTAGAGAAGCTGACGTTGGAAACGATTGAGAAAGTAGTTCCAAAGATTAAACATCGAAACAATATGGAAGGATATGAAACACCAACCATGGCAAGGTTGAAAAGATTGAAAAGCCTTCTTCTCACACGCGTCAACAATATTTATCGACGATTTTTGGACTACAACCATCCCTCGTTGTCTTTGTTGAAATTACATCTGAAGAATGTCCGGAACTTAATCCGGTCATACTTCAGGAGTGAGATCAGCAATCAATGGGCGGAAAAATTGAGGGGTATTAGCCCACAGGACCCAGACGGCGTGTTCACGAAAGTGAATAGCATATTCCGCAAGAAGTCTCGAGTGAAGGTATCGAATCTTGAAGTCACTAGTGATGAGATAAACCTTCTCGATAGGGCTGGTATCGAAATTGATAGTACGACTCCGGATAGAAATGGAAACAGGATTATTTGTGAAGGATTGGATAAACTTGCCCTGATTGGAACACATTTAGAATTGCTTCATCTTCCAAACCCTGAGAGAGGGAACGAAATTTTTTCAGAGGTCGTTGAAGCAAAAGTTTCCGACTTCAAATCAAGCCTGAACGGCCAATCAATTCTTCATTTCAATGAAACATTAACATCTGACCTCATACCGAGCTTGAATCTTATTGATTATTTTGTCAGCTATGAAGACTTGTGTTTCATATTTCGCAAGATAAACAACAAGAAATCATGTGGTACTGATGGTATTCCAAATGTAGTTCTCCGACATTTGCCTGAGGTTGCTATTAGGAACTATTGCATATTGTTCAACAACATGTTGAGCAATTCATATTTCCCAAATGAGTGGAAAAAGGCTAAGGTGTTTCCGATCTTGAAGAAAGGAAAAGAATCTTCATGCCCCAAAAGCCATCGCCCAATCAGCTTGCTGCCTAACATCAGCAAGGCGTTTGAAGTGATACTCAACAGGGCATTAAACGCCCACATTGAGGAAAATGAGTTGATGCCGAATTGCCAATTTGGTTTTCGTGCCAGGCATTCGACCACACATGCAATAACGAAAGTAACCTCAGACATCTGTTGGAAACTAAATGATAGACAATGTGTTGGAGCATGTCTCATTGATATGGAGAATGCCTTCGATACGGTGTGGTTAGATGGACTAGTTTTTAAACTCCTCCAGGACAAGTTCCCCAGACACCTTGTCGCCATGATGTGTAGTATGTTATACGGGAAATCGTTTGTCGTAACTGATGGAAATCTGACAACAATGCGCGAGTTCAAGGTCTTGAATGGTCTACAGCAGGGAACAGTTACTGCGCCTCTGCTCTTCTCAATCTTCATTCGCAAGCTATTGAACGGCTTTGATTTTAACGTCTCGCCAACGCGATCATTGGTAGCGTTTGCTGATGATCTGATCATCTATACGGCAGACCGAAAAGCTACAATAGTTCAGAGCAATTTCCAAAAAATGTTCAATGATGTACAGCTGTACACTGACAATTGGCGAATGAAAATCAATGCGCAAAAGTGTGAAACAATCTTGTTTCGAACAACTCTGCGGGGGGTCAGTCAAGACCTGAAACGTAATTGGAAAGATTTCCACATTATGGCCGGTGAGGATAGTTCAGAACGGGTCCCACATAAATCCTGTGTTCGATACCTCGGTGTTTATCTCGATCAGTATCTGTACTATACTGAGCATGTGAAAATCATGCTCAGTAAGGCACTTAAAGTAGTCATGGCCCTTCGAAAGCTCTTTCATTCCAGATACATTTATCAAAAGGTCAAAATTATCTGTTACAAGACACTGGTTAGACCAGTTTTGACATACATATGGATGTCAGATCTGGTATAACCAGAGCGCTAGTACTATGGAAAAATTAAGAGTTTTCGAAAGGAAATGTCTTCGTGCATGTACTGGTTTGTACAGAAAGCCTGAGACGGATTGGAAACATTATATATCGAACAGAAGAATTTATCAAACTGCTAAAGTGACCAGGGTCGATATCTTCATATTGAAGCTTCTTCGGAATCATATTGCTAGATCTGTGACTGTGAGTGAAAACCCTTGGATTTCACAGCCGTTCCACCCTACAGACGGGTATATAGCGACTTGCCTCGCTACTGGCTTCATTCCTCCAGAAGCATTCGTGTATTTGGACATGAATCGATATGTTTTTGATTCTGACGGCGTCCCAGTCATATATCACATATATCGACGGGCCACCGATAAGAAGATAAAATATCCTCCGAACTTGAGTTCACGAGACCAACAATTCCAATGGAGATACTCATTTGCTAGATTCGTTGAGGCTGATCGAGTTGAGACGGGGCAATCTAGGTATTGGTGGCTGAATGACAATGTCTAAATTATTCGTGTTTATTTTCAGTTTTGGTGTTTTTCGTTATTTAGTTTTTGAGTTTCAGCTCATTATTGCTACATTTAGTGTTATTGTTTATTTTTGTTAAAAATTAGGGATAGGTTAGGTTTATATTATGTTTATTATATTAGGTTAGAGATAAGGTAAAACGCTTAGGTTAGGAACATAGTTACAGATTTTTTTAGTATAAGATAAAGTTTTTGATTGCATTTATTAGAATTAAGTTAAAACATATTAGGTGTAGGATCAAAGTTCACTGTAGTGTTAAGATGATAAATAATTTTAGAATAGTGTTGGTTGGTTTTTTCCCCTTTTTCCAATTGAATTTTAAAAATATGTAACAATCTTCATTTATTTGAATTTGTTATAGTTGTTTTTTTTTTTTTTTTTAATGTGTTTAATGATAACGTACAAATTTAGAGAGCCATTTAGGCCATTAAGTTTTTTATTGTTATTGTTTGGATTTTGCTTTATATTCTTTTAAAATTTATAACGATTAGTATTAAATAAAGCGCTTTTGACTTTGACTTTGAGAATTAGAAGTTTAGAAACACAACCAGTGAAATGAATCATAAATTAATAGCAAGGTATGGTGATTAGGGTTTTGGCACGGTGCCATTAGAAACAAGAATTCGCCACTTTAGTTATATTCTTCTTCGTTGTAGCTCTATAACCCCTCAGGGCTTCGCTTCCTGCAAAAATCACTTCCCAACTGTCTCGGTCCATTGACTGCGTTCTCCAATTTTAAAATCCGAGCAGCGATGACCTGCCTTTGTCGACCGAGTCAGACTAGCGCTTCTTCGGTTTCTCTACTGGTCTTCGCCCTTCAGTTCTCCCAACGAATACCTTTTTGGGTATCCGTTGTTCGTCCGTACGATTCACGTGGCCAGCCCATTGCAGCTTCCACAGTCTTACAATCGTTGAGATCTCCGGCTCACCATACAGCATATGGTTGTACCGAAATCGCCATTGCTCACCGTCTAGCTTCGCTCCGATTACTCACCTCAGGACCCGTCTTTCGAAGGCGTTCAATATGCTTGCGAATGCTTGGGTTAGGGTACATGCTCACATCTATACGATACAAAGATCTATATACTTGGAGCTTTATTCTCTTATATATGCACTGGTCTTCAAGATCGTCAAAACTGTATAAAATAGTTGTTTGTGAGCTGTATTTTACGGCGTATTTCGTTTATTTCATTAGGAGTTCCCGTTATTTTGGCGCCTAGGTGCACAAATTTGCCCACATTTTCGATACTCTTTTCGCTAAGTGTGATATGTTGGGTATTTAAGGTATTTTTCGGCGACTGCGTCGTGAGCTTTGTTCTATTCTTATCGATTTTTAGCCCTATATGTTTTGCTTCGTTATCGAATTTCAGAAAAAGTTTTTGGCGGTTGTTAGCGACCGTGACAACATGTTGATGTCGTCCGCAAAGGCTGCGTTTTGGCTTGAATTGTATAGTATCGTACCTCTTATATCGACAGGTACCTTTCTGATAATATATTCTAAAGCCAAATCGTTTAATAGTGGGGCTAGCCTATCTCCCTCCTTTAGTCCCATGTTAGTTCAAAGGCGTCGATGAATTGGTTATTGATGCGGACTTGAGAAGTCGTCGACGTCATTGTCGTTTTAGTATATTACGATCAATACTGTCGTTTGCTTGCTTAAAGTCAACGGTGTACGTCTATGTTGAACTCCCAGCACTTTTCAAGTACTTGCTTGACAGTAAATAGATCTATCGTCGATCTACCTGCTCTAAAGCCACCTTGATACTCCCCAATCACTCTGTTAGCGTATAATCTGATTTTATTTTCTAAGACCTATAAAAAAATATTTTGTGCGCCGTACAAAGTAGTGATATGCCCCTATAGTTTTCGTACTGAAGCTTGTAACCTTTATTGTGAATGGGGAATATAATTGATTGGCTCCACTCGTTTGGTATATGTTCTTGTTGCCAAATGTGCTGAGTGACTTTATGGATGGTTTTCTAAACATCGCTTCCACCATAATCTGCTGGAACCGGCGCTTTATTATTCTTTTGGGCTTTGATAGCGGAACAAACTTCATCCAGAGTTGGTGGGGCCAATGGAAGCTCTCCGGGAATATCAATAGGCTCTGATGCGGAGGATTAAGAAGGTTCTTGAAATATGATGCCCCTGTTTCCTTAATCCTGTTTTCACGAGCGATGATGTTGCCGATGTCATCACGGTACAACGTGGTCTTGGGTTGATAACCTCGTTTCAGGCTTTTCACTACTTTGTATGCTTATGTTGTGTTGTTGCTCGCTAAACTTATATAGACGCCTCTCAGTTGGTCGCCATAGTATATTCTTTTCTTAATTCTGTTTATCTTATTTGCTACTCTTATGAGATTTTCATTATGTTCTCTCTTCGTCGTGGTTTTCCTACCTATATATTCTTTCTACGCCTGTTTTGTTAGTCTAATGCATTCTGGCACTCATCATCGAACCAATCATTTCTTTTGCGCTGGTCTTGATTTCCGTTTGTCTGTTCTGCCACGGTCTTAATATGTCTAATAGGATGGAAGCCAACTGATTATAGAGGGCCCTCGTGAAATTTTTTCGCCCCAGACACCGTTTGGAAGCTTTCAATGTCAAATTTTTATAGAGGATTGGTCTTCGCCGATAACTCCTTTGACATACTAAATCGATAGGTTAATTTGATCAAGTTATGATGTGAGTTACAATTGGCTTCTCGGCAGGTTAAACGTAAGCAGGTGTGCTTACAGAGAGAATGGAGAGTAAGCAGGTGTGCTTACAGAGAGAATGGAGATGAGAAGTACATCGCGAGAATTGAAGCACTTTATGATGTGGCGTGAAGTTGGTATGTTATCAGCTGTTGATTAGATTTTCAAATAAATTTGACGTGACGTCTCCCACCAATTTTCACATCTAACTTAACTAAATCAATTTACCAGACGGGTATTTTAACTTAAACGATATAGAAGATTCAACATGACTTACCCTATGAAGGACACGTCCCTGACATGCTCCCTATAGCTGTGTTTACAATCCCACATACATCAGAACATTATTCGTTTCACGATACAACAACACTCGCGATCCCTGGCAAACTCTCAGTTTAATTAATTATCGCTTTTGCAACGCGTTTGCACTACATTCAACACGGTTTGTCTTAAAAAAATGTTCTGTGTACAATTTCAAATTCAACTTGATTAGATGTATAGTTTATTATTTTGTATTTATTGTAGTTTTATTTTTGTTAGTTTAATTAGAGTTACACTCGTATTTAAACACTGACAATAAACTTTAAAACTACATATATAAAAATAAACATAAAAAGCACGATGGGCGCGAGCAACGCTTGGATGTCGAGAGGCACAAACACGATCTTTCCAGCAAAGTGATGATGAAAATTCCCTTGCCGCTTGTCGTTCAGTGACGACGATCAACTCGTCTCGCTGTTTGTCGTTGTTTGTTTTTCTCATGCATTCCGGCTTGGCGCGAATGGCTTTTTGCCTGTAATTGTTACAATCGTTTACAAATTACTTCGATACGGGGAATCAGCAATTGCTTGCGAGGGAGCCGCTTGGGGACGAAATTCACGTCCGCGTCGCGCCGAATAGTTTGGGATTTCGAAAACCCCACAGGTACTCTCGCTCCAGCGTCCTGAACCACAGAGGAAGGAAACGATACTTGCTTTTTATTTGTGCAAGTACGCAGTGACGTATCCAGATTAAATTGTTTTGTTGAACATCTGAGCCAGCTTTCACAGACAAGACTGGTTTTAAACGATCAATTGAAATTGCTTTTTCCGTTTCATTCATTTCGATGATGAAAACACAGTCGTTAATTCTCCTGGTGACTTTATGAGGGCCAGAATAACGAGAATCGGGGGGTTGTTTGACAGCATCTACCCTGACAAAAACGTGAGAGCAGGTGTATAAGTCCTTGAGGATGAAGGGTCTCTGCTTAGAGTGATGTGCAGTAGGTGTAGGTCGTACTCTTCTGATGAATTCTCCGAACTTTTCCAAGAAAAAATTAGGTTCAGCTGGCTTGTCTTCATTAATGAAAAATTCGCCTGGGATGCGAAGGTTTGTGCCAAACATAAGTTGGGCTGGTGATGCATTGAGGTCCTCTTTGAAACATGACCGAAGACCAAGAAGGACTGTTGGTAGCAATTGTGGCTAAGACGTAGGTGCACCGCACATTAAAGCAGCTTTGAGAACGAATCCATTCCGTGGAGGTTTCATAGTAAATTTGATGGCCTTGGTGATTTAGGAATTATAGTTCAAGAGATTGGTTGTCGTTTAATAAATCTTGGAGCTCTTGGTCTGATTGTCGGGCATCTGGTATGGTTTGAAAGTCTAAAGCGGTAGGCATGTTGATTACGTTGACTCTCGATAAGGCATCCGCAACCACATTATGTTCGCCTTTAATATAAACGATTTCTGTGGTGAACTCGGAAATAAAGCTGAGTTGGTTAAGCTGTCTAGGAGGAGATTTGTCCAATTTTTGTGCAAAAGCATGAACCAATGGGAATGGTCAGTCTTAACGATGAATGTTTGACCTTCCAGGATATGTCGAAAGAATTTAATACTGGTGAAAATGGCAAGAACCCATCACACCAGCCTTCCAAAGACCACCGAAGTGTGGTGATCCGGGTGGAATGAAGCTCCATTCAGTACCTTCCTTTAACAGAACCTCCGACGTCTCAGGTGCTTCGATAAGCTCTTTGATATGTTTAGTGAGTTGCTTGTCGGTGGCCACGAAGTTATATCCGTTGTCGCTGTAAAGCTTAGTGCACCGTCCTTGACGGATGACGAAACCGCGAAAGGCTCTTATGAAGGTATCTGCGGTGAGGTCGAATACAAGCTTTGATGACAAAACAGACGATGATGCAGACGTAAGTTTTGAAGACCATTTGGTTACGATCCTTGCGTGGCTTTACCAAGAAATGGTCGGTATAGCCTGTGCCTGAGTGAAGAAACGGCTTGATAGAATCACTCAATCGAGTGGAAGATCATCCATGAGCTGATGCTTCGTATCGGCTCGTAGACGACAGCACACTACACAGTGCCATATAGTTTGCTTGACTAAACTACGATCTCCAATAATCCAGTATCTCGAGCGAAGATATTGCAAAGTCAGCTGTACGCCACTGTGTCATATGCCGCTGTGTGCTTGTCAAACTAGAAATCACGTAAAGTTGCTCTCCTTTGGAAGAATAATCGGATGTTTCTGCTCGCATGGCAGCTATGACTGGGTGAATCGTTCTCCGACTCTTAAAACTGATCATAAATGGCCTGAGTTTCAATGGTTTGCTGATATTCAGTACAGGCCTTTGCTTGGTATCGTGAGATATTTTGGTTACAAACAATGAGGACTGAATTATTTTCGTCAAAGTAGTACGAGCGGCGTCGACCTTTGTCATACTGAGCAGACCGATTTGTTTGTTATTGGCTCATGCGTTGATGTAGAATCGTATGCAGTGAGGCGTGATTCGAATTAGTTTCGAAAAAAGAAGTAGTTCTCCAGTAGCTCGATGTCCGGGTCGGTGGGGTAGCTAGTAGTCGTTTGGAACACTCATCCTTCATGTTCAGTCGCCTTGCTGGCGACCAAATGTAATGACTTTGGTCAGAAATTAGAATGTTTCTTGAACCAGACAGGTCCAAACCACCAAGACTCACAGGCACTGAGTTCAGTTGCAAAATTCCTCTAGTTATGCGATCAGCTTGATTTTTCTTGGACGGAATGTGATGATAGATACCGTGAGGTAGCTTCTCATGTATCATTGAGACTCGGTTGGCAACGAAGACGGTAGAGTCGGACCAAAGGTGTACTTCTACGTGGCTGGAGTTCAGTTTGTCGCGAACTGCGACTATAAGGTCAGCTAGAAGGGCCGCCCCGCATAATGCCGGTGTGGGTAGTGAAACAGTTTTCAGTGGGCTCACTTTCGTTTTAGTGGTCAACAGATTCACCGCGATCTTCTGTATGTCGGTTATGACTCGCAGGTATACAGAAGCTCCGTACGCATCCAAATTAGCGTAGAAAAACCCATGTAGTTCTAGGCTCGATTGCGACTTGATGGTGCCAACCCAGCGGTTGACCCTAACAGTATTCAAGTGTGCAAGTTCTTTGCGCAGTTTTACCCATTGTTTTCCTAATTTCTCAGACAATTTATCATCCCATTTTTTTTCTCCAGCCACAAGCGTTGAATGAAGATTTTCGACTTGATGGTAACTAGCGCTAACGATCCAAATGGGTAAAATTTTTGACTGACATCTGATAAGACGGTTCTCTTCGTCACAGAAGTCTGACAAAGATCAAGACTAAAATGAAATTGGAAACAGTCTATGCCTAGAGCCTTGCTGTCGTTATCATGAACAACCTTTGAAGTCGCACGCTTTTCGACGTGCAATGTTGGCTAGCAGCTTCTCAGAATTGGCCAACTACTTCCAAAATTTGAATCCTCCGTCCTTCATTAGAGTAATAACTTGATCTCGGACTTGAATGCCAGTCTGAACGTCGAATGAACCGAACAACGCGTCGTAGTAGTACAAGTTTTCCCCGATAATTCAAGTTGCTTCAGGGTGTGTTGTTTCATGGCCTGTTGCTAGTTGCTGCATCACTCTGGACGCTAAGTAGGAAGCGCATGTTGATCCAAATAACACGGTGAGTATTCGAAAGGTGAGGATAAGACCCAAATTGTGCCGTCTATACAGGATACACTATAGATTGACATCGTTCTTATCAATCCAAATCTGCCGAAACAATTTTTCCGCATCAGCGCAAAGAAGGAACGGAAATAGTCTCCAACGTATGAGGATTGCGAAAATATCGTTCACAAGCTTAGAATCGGTGTGAAGAATATTGTTCAGAGATTTTCCTGACCTAGTTTTTTGCGACGCGTTGTACACAACCCATCGCACGGTAGTTGTGCTGGTTGCTCTTTAAACCACATGATACGGAAGGTAGTAGGCTGGAAATGAAGCTCCTTCCTTCGCAAGAGAAAATAACTATGCGTCAGCTTGGGACTCGATAATGTCTCGTTTCAACAGCACAACAGCTTTGGTCAATGCCAATTTACGTGCACTAGTGTCTGTGCCTACCATAAAAACTGAATCCGCCGATGAGATGAGACGTGTATAAGACAACTTCAGTCAATAAGTAAATTCGCTCGAAAATCTCTCTCAGCTGGTTGATCATTGGGACAGCTGGCTAGTGTACTTCATGACGGATAAGTTCGATACCAACACACGCAAAAACCAGGAAACGTCGTTGCCGCATAATACTAAGGTACATGCCTATAATGGACTCAAAAAGCTATTTGAGTGCCGCATGCAAGCACTATGCGTCATAGGCAGGATACATTGCTTGATTTCGCACGCATCTGAAACAACATATACGCTATCAGTTGCTTCGACCAGTACCACAAGGCTGACTAGACGATGCCACTGCTGTCAAGGCAATCACTTATTGCTAATTTGCCCGCAATTTTGAGCGAAAATAGTCGACCAACGTACCGCTCTAGTTAAGCAAAGAGGCCTTTGCTTAAATTGCTTGAGACCTGGTCATAATGCGACAAGCCGTCCGTCAGGAAAACGTTGCCAACAATGTCATCACATGATGATACATACACAGGGAAGAATAACTTTTTCACATTCAGCATCTACTTCATAAGCTGATCTGCTGTCGAGTGCGATGCTGACGGGTGTAGTACAGCTGGCGACAGCGATAGTGGAAGTTATAGCAGCAACCGTTGAAAGTACGTGCGCTGCTCGATCAAGGCTCACAGTCAAACTTCATGTCACAATCGCTGGCGAATTCTTTACGACCGTCTAAGAAAACAGTTAAGGTGAATGTGTACGGTGTCAGGCAAGTGTAAGCAGGGACTGCGAGTTCCATCGTGACACACGAAATCTCTTCGATGCACGATCCATCAATGCATTTTTCTATACAATCGTTAGTGCTGCCGCCGCTTAGCAAATTAATTCCGCTAAAATTTGTCGAGAAATACGACTGGCCCCACAACAATAGCCTGGAATAAGCAGGCCCGGAGTTCGGAAAGCCGTTTCCGCTAAAGAGCCCCACAGAGGGATTCAGATCATCCAAGGACTACAAAGGCTACTTTGTATGCATTCTTTATTGTGCCAATAACAAATTTTAAAACTGGTTGAGCATTATTATTCAAACTAAAGGATTTCTAAAACCATAAAATATTCGATTGTACTCTAAGTCCAAAGAATGCGAGTATTTCGTATTGTTGGTGTAATCGTTTTAAGTATTTCATGGATCGCAGATGATTAGTTGTTTCATCTAAATGATAATTTTTACTAATATTGATTTATTCAGAGAGCGATATGTTTATGATCTTAAAAGAATGTATTTGAATTGAGGCAGTGTAGTTTGTAAAAATGAACGATAATACGAATAATTTAAAGTTTTGTACGAACAACATTTTCACTGTCTTTTGTAGATTCGATTAAGTCATCAATTAAAGCAATTTTCGTTTATAATGATTAGGCGTAATTAAGTGGAAAAAAAGAAATCGGGAGAATTAGACAGGCACACGTTAACTACCGACAAACAAAACAATTTTTAATTAATATTATGGTTGGAATGGGTAGAATTCGACCAATTTTGAGGGGTTTAAATGATACAATGATTTTATCGTTCATATAATTTAAGGGGTTAACCGTTTCGTTCTAAGCATTTGTATACAGCGTTACACCGCAATTCGTTAAATTATATTCAAAAGATATTGTAATAAAATCACTACACATTAAAATTTTAAACAGTTTTAGAATTTTGTTTCCCGGGAGTTAAGTACAAAAGAAATTTTCTCGACTTATTTTTCATGCGAAAAAAAATGAGGGTTGTGATGGGGAAGGTGACTGAATGGTTGCTCATTGTTAAATTGAGTTTGTGCTGTGTGCCTGTGGCAGCGCTGGCTTTTAGAGCCATAGCTCCTCGATTATTACACTTATTAAAATAAGGGGGAAAAAATGTTAAATTTTATCATTGCGCACTTTTGAACTGCAACAGTCACTCAACTCGTAATAATGAAAAAAATATTTAGGGTTAGATTAAATGAATGGATACATATTAGTTATATAAATAAGGTGTCATGTTAGTTTTTGTCTTAATGTATTTTATTATAACAAATTGCTTACAAAAAACATTAATTATAAATTTCAAATTATTTCTTAAAGTCTAATTTATCAATTGAAATAATGAATTGCTGGATAGAAAAATTCCGGTCTTCTCCTTTTCTTTCTAACGGCTATGGGATAACTTTGGCGGGCTCTTCCGAAAAATGAGCTAGTTATCGGGCGAATCTCCCTCTCTTTTGTCGTTTCAGGGGCTCTCGCCTAGGATGATCGGCCTTCCACTCCTCACATGGCCCAGTCATCATTTTTTATCTTTGATCTGGTTGGGACGGGTGCGAGGGGGCACCTCTACCACCCGGATGCCCTACCCTTTTTGTGGGCAGTGAATATCCGCGTAAATGACTGATTTGTGTCCAACCTCGCGCGCGGTTATCTCGGCCTTCGACACCTGTAGAATGTGTCTAGCTGCTACTTAAAAAAAACGTAAGCGTGTATTTTTTTGTAGTGGATCCTTACGCTGGCGGAAAGAACCCATCCCACGACACCGTAACGCTAGCTGCCAGCACGTTTACGCGTCGCTAGGCAACGCCTTTCCAGTGGAGCACTAAATTTTTCGCTGACCTCATATCACTTTAAAGACTACACCTTTTAGAAAAACTAAAAGTCACCACCAGTAAAAGAATGATTTTGCATAGACATTACGAGTACAACAATAATTAATTCTGTTTTTTTTTTGCATAAAAGGTCTTTTATTCTTCATCGAAAACATCAGCGACACCTTCATGTCTGACGATAGCTAAGTCTTTCACGCAAACACTAACTCTAGTTACAACACAAACAGCTTTTTTACCATCAAAATAAGCATCACGCCAATACTCAATACTACGATTTGTCAAAAAGTCCAAAATTTCATCTAAACAAGGACACTGCCAAGGATTCCCTTCAATTGTTACCTTGGTTAAGTGAGGAAAAATTGTAATGATCTCCGGGAAGTATGTTAACTTGTTATGATCAATGAGAAGTTCCGATATTGAGTTCAAATCATTCGCAACGCTTGATGGAATATGACTGATGTAGTTATGTCCCATATGCAATTTTTTCAAATTTTTCAATGGTTCAAAAAGATTTGAATCCAGATCGGTTAGGTCATTAAACGAAATACTGAGATAATCAATGTTTGGTGTTGATTGAAAAAATCCTGCAGGAAGGACGGTAATGCTGTTTCTACTAAGGAAAAGTTTTTTCAGCTTACTGCCGGAGGAACCAAAAATTTTTCGATTGATAGTCTGCAAGTTGTTACCAGACAAATCCAACAGTTCTAGGGATACTAACGGCTCAAATACATTATCTGCAAGTCTATCGATGTCATTATTATCTAAATAAAGTCGCCGGAGTCCTCTTAATCCAGCAAAGTTGTTATCTAGATTGCCAATAGAATTTCCCGACAAATTAAGGTTCTGCAATTTAGGTAAGTCCTCGAAACTTCCAGGTTCGATATAATTTATATTGTTTTCACTTAGATCGATCACAGTTGGACGGGACCGTTCCATTTCAGCAAAATTGTTCCCTCGGATGGATGTTAATCGATTTTGAGAAAGATTCAAAATTTTGATACGATTCAGTCCAGCGAAGGCACGATCTTCAATTACTTTTAAATTATTTGCCTGAAGGTTCAGTTCTTCCAGAAATGGAAGTTTTTGGAAAACATTTGATGGAACCTAAAATGGGATAACTTGTTACGAATCTTACCGCTTTAAGTGTAATGGATGTACTTACCGTTTGCAAGAGATTGTCACGGAGATTCAAAGTTGCTAATTTTGGAATTGTACCAATATCAATATTTTCCAGCAAATTGAATCCTAAATCCAAAAGTTTCAATTCCGTCATGTGGCTAAATGCATTGGTTTGAACAGTTTTGATGTAATTTCTGCTAAGATTAAATTTTTCCAATTTGGGTAAATTTTGCAGGTCTGTTTGTTGAATTAGCACCAATCTGTTGCTACTCATGTCTAAGTCTTTGACCATACTAGCAGGACTAAACCAACTTGTTTTAATTTGGGATTCTAATTGTGTGTTGGAAGCATTGAGTGTTTGGAGTAAACTGAAATCTTTAAATCCATGATCCGATAAAATTAAATTCCCAACATTTGATAGATCCAGTGATTCCATAAAATGTGAACTGCTTCCCTGATATTCTGCAAAAAAAGTTGGGAAAAATTAGGCAATCGATTATATATAAGTTATCGATAAAGTTGAAAAGCAACACAATATTAGTGAATGAGTATTATGGGTATAATATAATGGTATAAGGAATGAAAAATCGATATCCTCCTAGTTGCTCTATTGGAATAACATCGGATCGCATTCCATACTCCTTATATTGGATAACTATTGCAATTAGAACTAGACTAAGTACAAGCGCTTACAACGCTCCACTTAGTATTTACTTGTCATGGAACCAGAACAAAAGGGTCGAACCGGATTGGATAAATGGCAATACTACTGCAACGTATAAAAAACTATTCCTTTGGAGCCTGGAATGTTAGATAATTGAACAGACCAGGTGCACTGCGACATCTTTGGGATGAAATAAAGAAATATAAAATCAACATCCTCGCAGTGTAAGAAATCAGATGGCACGGTGAAGACATATTTGACCTGCGAACGCACACCGTGTTTAAAAGCAGAAAACTGCAAGGAAGCCATGAGTTCCGAGTGGCTTTCATTGTTGACAGCACATTTAAACAAATTATTACCGAATCCAAGCCCGTTAACGAAAGGCTCTGTACGATTCGTATCAAGACCAAATTTTTTAATGTCTGGCTGGTCAACTGTCAGGCGCCCACAGAAGACAAGGAAAAGGCAAACAAGGACAAATTTTACAGCACTCCGGAATGCACTGTCGATGGATTGCCGTCAAACGACATTAAAATCATTGATTTCAATGCGAAAATCAGCCGAGAAACGGCACATCGAGGAACCATCCGAGGACACAGCCTCCAAGCAGAGACCAACGGCAACGCCTGTTAGTCTACATCCAGCGACCAACTCGGGCCAAAGAAGAACAATATTAAACACTTCGAAGTAAAGCTAAAAAAATGCGCCGAAGAAAAAAACGAGGCTTCAATCCACAAATAAGTCTTTGCAAAAGTGCACAAGGAGCAATTCATAGGCAAACCAATCGAAATTAAAACAGTTGGCTACAATATTTCCAGAAGCTATTCACAGCGTCGCTAGTAACAACTGAAACTTTGAACATTCCAGAAGCAGAGCAACCAGAGACGAAGTACAGGAAGCAGTACAGGGCCTCAGAAAAAATAAGGCTCCTGGAATAGATGGAACACCAACAAAACTGCTCCAGAGCGGGGGTCCTCATATAAATAACCTACTGAAATGACTAATATGCAGAATATGGTCAGAAGAGTAGTTACCAGAGAACTGGTGAAACAGTATAATAAGTCCTGTACACAAAAAGGGGGACAAATTAAGGTGTGCAAATTATGGAAGCATCGCTCTACTGTGTACGTCTTATAAAGTGCTCTTCAAAATCATAGAGAAAAAATTGAAGCCGTACTATGAAAGTATTATAGGAGAGTATTAGGGGGACGTTCGAAGTGGACGGTCTAATATCAAACAAATACGAGGGCGGTTCAAATATGATCGAAACAAATGCTCTGACACGTTTATTTACTATCAAAAAAATTTACAAAAATTTATGGTTTTTCTAGGTACTCCTCCTTATAAGTTACGCATTTTGTCCACCTTTCCAAAGGCCTTTTGATGCCGGTATCAAAGAATTCCTTGGGCAACTAAGACAGCCATGTGTGTACGAACTCCTCCACCTCATAGTCGGTGTTGAATCTTTGACCTTTGAGGGCTTCTTTCAGTGGTTCAAACATGAAGTAGTCGCAGGATGGTAAATCCGGACCGTAGGGGAGTATTGCAGTACCTCCCACCCCTCTTCTGATATTGTATCGAAAGTAAGACGCGCGGTATGAGGGCGCGCATTATCCTGGAGAAGAACCGCACTTCGTTCTAGAGTGCTCCTCCGTTTCGAGACGTTATTTTGCGATATTGAAGGTGTTCGTGGATGAGAGACTCTACACTACCAATACTGATGCGGAGTTCAGCCGAAATGTCTCGAACATTCATCCTACGGTCCTCCAAAATAAGTTGTTCTATGCGGCAATTGTCGTCTGGTGTGATGCTGGTTCGCGGTTGACGATCATGCGGCCCTTAAATGCTTTGGCCCATTTAAATATAGCAACCCTAATCAGACACTTATTACCGAACTGATTTCACAAACGCAGAAAAATTTCCGTGTTTTTAACGCCTTCCCACACTAAAAAACGAACGACAATACGTTGCACAATGGCGGTCGGGACTTGACATTCACTCATGGTCTAGCACGCGCGTGAAACATGCAATCCCGATGAAAACTATGCCACACTATTTGTGAGGAACCCAGCTATCACATACTCAAGCCACGACCTTCAAAACATACATGCGGACCATCTACAGCGTTTGTCTCCATCATATTTGAACCACCCTCGTATTCTTAGTAAAGCAGGTGCTCGAAAAGTGCTAATATACAAGTAACATCGATGTGCACCAACTCTTCGTAGACTTCAAGCAAGCATACGACAATTTCGACAGAAATACGCTGTACAGAATAATGCTTAGCTTGGGCATCCCAACAAAACTAGTCCGCATAGTCAAGGTCACGATGCTAAACACAGATTCCCAGGTCAAGGTAAACGGTGAACTATCGGGCAGCTTCATAACGGAATCAGGCATCAAATAAGGGAATGGACTTTCTCCAATGCTCTTTAATATTGCGCTGAAACCTTGAGTACACTATGTAATGTGCAAGTCCACACAATTGGTAGCATAAGCTGTTGACGTGAATATTAAGGCACGTTCAATCTTAAATGCCAAAGGAGCATTTCTGAGCGTAGAATCTGAAGTAAATCGGATCGGCCTACGAGTTAATGAGACGAAAACCAAATTCATAACTCAAACGAGGAAGAAAACTCCAGTTCGACAAACCTGGCCGTAGGCGAGTACAGCCTTGAAAGTGTGGATAATTTTGTATATTTTGGAGCCAACCTGAATAGAAGAGGCGTCAAAAAGGACGAGATTGGATGCCGCATAAATGCCGCAAATAAAGCGTATTACCCTGTATTTCACATTCAAAGGTCCGGAGTTGTGCACAGGCAAAAGAAGCTCCAAGCGAGTCCGCAAAGGCAGTGGACATATTTGAACGCAATATGCTCCGGGAAATCTACGCCCCAGTGAAACAAGGAATAGAGTGGAGACTACGTTACAATGATAAGTTGCATGAACTATTTGACGATCCACTTGTTTCCTCTTGCGAAATGTTACGTAAATTGCAATGGGCGGGCCATTAGGAAAGAATGGAAAAAAACCGACGACCCAAAAGAACAGTGAAGGGTAGAGCACAAGATATATGTCCAGCGGGAGACCGAGAACTCGATGGGAAGACTTGATAGAAGCTGACAACAGATCTTTGTTGGGAATGAAAAGCAGGTGGACAAGGATCGTGGAGCCGTGATGATTGGAGGAGATTAATCGTCGCCCGGCTCGGCCTATCGCGCTATAGACGATGGAGAAAGTTGCAATTAGAATTCTACCAATACTCGAAAACTTTTGCTTGCTGTAATACCATTAATTCTGTGTATCATTGGGCCTCAATAAAACTACAGGTTATCGGCCAAGTATGCTTTCACTGCGCTCAAAAGTGTAAAGCTCTGAATATTTGACACAGTTGGATTTGGTAAAATAGTATGTTGCTATTTGTGTGTAAAGCTATCATTATATTGCATAGTCCGAAACTGTTTTCATAGCACTGAAAGAAAGTCGTTTGTTTCGAAGTTCTTAAAACTATCAATAGTAGAAATACAAGTAGAGGCTTCAAAGTCAGCGCTTTATTCAATACTAATCGCTTCAAATTTCCAATAAAAACACTAATAATTAATTGCTGAAACAGCTCTCTAAATTTATACTTATCAATCAAAAGCATTTGATAAAAAAAAGAATATCAAATTCAAACTAAATGAAATTATTACATATTTTCTGATTTAATTGGAAAAAGGAAAAAAAAACTACACCTCATATGTTATAACTTAATTCTAATAAAATGCGATCAAAAAACTTTACCTTATACTAATACAATGCTCACTTAATATTCCTAACCTAAAAGTTAAACCTCATCTCTAAACCTAATATAATAAACATAACATATACTTTTCATAAATATTGAAAACCATCCCTAATTTTCAACATCAGCAACGCCACGAAATGCAGCAATAGTGAGCTGAAACTCAAAAAATAAGTAACGAAAAACACAAGCACAGAAAATAATTTAGACATTGTCATTCAGCCACCAATACCAAGATTGTCTCAGCTTGACCCGCTTCAACGAATCTAGCAAATGAGTATCTACTCTGAAATTTTTGGTCGGGTGAACCCAAGTCCGGAGGAGATTTTATCTTCTTATCGGTGGCCCGTCTATATATGTGATATTTGATTGTGACACCATCAGAATCAAAAACATATCGATTCATGCCCAAATACACGAGTTCTTCGGGAGGAATGAAGCCAGTAGTAAGATACGTCTCAATATACCCGTCTGTAGGGTGGAACGGCTGCGAAATCCAAGGGTTTTCACTCACAGTTACAGATCTTGCGATATGATTCCGGAGAAGCTTCAATATGAAGATATCGACTCTCGTCACTTGAGCAGTTTGACAAATTCTAATATACGATAAAATAATGCTTCCAAACCGTCTCAGGCTTTCCGTATAAACCAGTACATGCAAGAAGACATTTCCTTTCGAAAACTCTTTACCTTTCCATAGTACTAGCACTCTGGTTGTATCAGATCTGACATCTATATGTCAAAACTGGTCTAACCAGGGACTTGTAACAGATAACTTTGACCTTTTGATCAATGTATGAATGAAAGAGTCGTCGAATGGTCATGACTACTTTTTGTGCTTTATTGAGCATGACTTTGACGTAGTACAGATACTGATCGAGAAGAACACCGAGGTATCAAACACAGGATTTATGAAGAATCCGTTCTGAACTACCCTCGCCAGCCATGATGTGGAAATCCTTCCAATTACGTTTCAGGTCTTGACTGATCAACCGAAGCGTCTGCCGTATATATGATTCGATCATCAGCAAACGCTACCAATGATTGCGTTGGCGAGACGTTAAAATCAAAGCCGTTCAATAGCTTGCGAATGGATGTTGAGAAGAGCAGAGGCGCAGGAACTGTTCCCTGCTGTAGACAATTCAAGACCTTGAAGTCGTACATTGTCGTCAGATTTGAATCAGTTACAACAAATGGTTTCCCGTATAACATATTGTACATCATGGCGACAAGGTGTCTGGGAAACCTGTCCTGAAGGAGTTTGAATATTAATCCATCTAACCACACCGTATCAAAGGCTTTCTCTATATCAAAGAGACACGCTCCTATATATCCTCTACCATTTACCTTCTAACAGATGTCTGAGGTTACTTTCGTTATCACATGTAAAGTCGAATGCCTGGCACGAAAACCAAAGAAAATTCGGCGTCAACTCATATTTCTCAATGTGGGCATTTAATGATTTGTTTAGTATCACTTCAAACACCTTGCTGATGTTAGGCAGCAAGCTGATTGGTCGAAAGCTTTTAGGGCTCAAAGATTATTTACCTTTCTTCAAGATTGGAAATACCTTAACCTTTGTCCACTCATTTGGGAAATATGAATTACTCATCATATTGTTAAACAATATGCAATAATTTCTAATAGCAACCTTCATGATTTCTTATTGTTTATTCTGCCAAACATGAAACACAAGTTTTCATAGCTGACAAAATAATCAATAAGATTCAAGCTCGGTATGCAGTCAGATGTTAATGTTTCATTGAAATAAAGAATTGTTTCACCGTTCAGGCTTGATTTGAAGTCGGAATCTTTTTCAACGACCTCTGACCCTTTGTCAGGGTTTGGTAGATGAACTAGTTTGAAATGTGTTCCAATCATGCCAAGTTTCTGTGATCCATCACATATAATCGTGTTTCCATTTCTATGCGGCATCGTACTATCAATTTCGATATCAGCCGTAACGAGAAGATTTATTTCATCACTAGCGACTTCAAGATTCGATACCTTCACTCGAGACTTCTGACGGAATAATCTATTCACTATCACGAAAACGCCATATAGGTTCTGTAGGGTGATACCCCTCAGTTTTTCTGCCATTGGTTGCTAACCTCACTCCTGAAGTATGAAAGGTTTAAGTTACGGACATTTTTCAGGTGTCATTTCAACAACGCCAACAAGGGATGGTTTTTAATCTATTCAACTTTGCTATGTTTGCTATTTCATATCGTTCCATATTGTTTCAATGTTGTATCTTGGGAACTACTTTTGCAATCGTTTCCAACGTCAGAGTTCTCTAACTTCGACAAATAGAGATCTATTTCATCGTTAGTTAGATTCCTGTCATTAGGAACCATTGAGCAAGCGTTGCTATAATCAGAAGGAGGAAATTGCTTGTGGTAGTCCCGATTAAACCCCACCCGGCAGTAAAATTTTTATATCGGACATTCAAGAAATTCAAAACTAATTCGACTATAACAATATTTTGGAACAAAAGTGTCTTCCAATCAATATTCCAGAGCCACCTCCCCCATCATGGAGTCATGGAGTGCCATGAATTGAGGGGGCTTCATTGAGAAGCATGATGTCAGGCTTTTGCTTAACAATGAATTCAAGAAGAAAGTCTCAACGTGACCCACAATGGAGTTGACGTTGATCCTCTCGAGTCTCGCGCGCGTTCACCGAGCTCGATTTGTTGCTTTGTTTGAGCAATTCATCACTTCAGTAGTTTACCTCGGCCTCAACAAATTTTTTGTAGTGGGCCCTTGTACTGGGGCAAAGAACCCGCCCCACGACACCGAAATGCTAGCCTACTAGCGCATTCACGCATCCTCAGACAAGGTCAATTCCGACGAGCATCAACATCTTGGCTCGCCGAGGCAACAGACAATCGCTGCAGTCCTTTACGGATAATGAACATTCTTTAAATTCAAATGATGCTCCGGGCTTGACGAAGTTGGAAGGTATGACACTGCGGTGTATTTGTGTTTGATTGGAATAAATTCAACTTTTGCATTTTAATAACCGGGGCATCTTCAACATGATGCTAGATGACCAAACACATCGCAGTTAACGCCATATAATTTTTATTTAAGCTCCATCTAAGCCAGTTTGCACTCACCGGGGGCACGAACATCTTTGCATTTTAGGCACCGATGGTACATGGCGCAGTTGGTAGCCGAATGAACATATGTTTGACACCGGTAATACTGATTGACTTCTCTTTTTTGGAGGCGTTCCCACCTCACCATGCTGAAATTCAAGTACGTTATCTATTGAAGGGCACTTGGACTGCTTTTGTTTGAGGTTTGTATCAGATAAAGTGTTAAATTCTTCCTTTCCACCGTAGATTTTCTTGTCACGAAGCTTTGGCTGAAATAAATTCAATTTCTGGTGCAGCTTCCATGAGCACCTGAAGAAGATCGACCGTATCCTCTCAGCAGTCCAAGCCCTTCAACAAAAAAGGTCTGATTTTTTCACTTTTTGGTGAATACGTTAGGTGGTGTGGAACCTCCCCAGAAATCAGCGCAGTTTTGGCTGAATTAATATCAAACAGTGATTTCGTTTTAAAAGCGAATTTTCCTTCATTAATTCTTTTGATTTCGAAATTACTTAATTTATTTTCGGCTGCCAATAGCCGAACCATATCTATTCCTGCTTTGTCGGCATACATTGATTGGCGGAATTTTTTCTGCGTTGTTGGTGGCTTTTTCAGATAAACCAGTAGAACTGCGAGTTGTATCATTACCTTTATTAGAATTACGTTCGACACTTTCTTCAATTTCCATTTCTTCAGTTAATCCATTCAGCGCTGCGTAATAATTTTGGCTATCGTTATTGCCTCCAGTGCTTAGAATTTCTTCCGAAGTCATTTGTTTTATAGTTTTCTTCACCTTTATTTCTTTATTTATTTGCTTTTACGGTTCTGGGTCTTGCTTCTTCATCCCTTTCTTGAAAGGATCTTTGAGAGACTGTATCTCTAGCCTTAGTTCATCATTTTTTTTTTGCAGTTTTAGTCTTTGTTTATTGTCCGCTAATTTTTATAGTTTGCATCCGCTATCTGCGGAGTTTTCTTCATTATGTTTTCTTTTGTTGATTATCGCCAGTTTAGCATTCGTCGTTTCCACAGGTTGACCCAACGGTACGAAGCCGTTGGGCTCCTACATACCAGCGGCCCTGAAGTTTTCTTAGGTCCTTCTCTTTTCTTTACCATTCGAAGTAAACTAATATTCAATAGAAATTTTCTAAGTCGATTGCTCCGATAAAATAAGCTTTTTCCAATAAATATTAACTTCGGACTGACGTTTTAAAACATTAATTTAATTTTTGAAAACTTTTGACGTAACTAAGCAACGAATGCTAGACGCAGAAAAAAAACAATTCATTTTTGATAATTTACATCAATCTGACGAGCTCGAAGAGAGAGAGGTATACACAAAGCCTTACTACAGCTTAACAAGCCATGTACCAGAAAGCCCTACTATCACATACATGACCACATGTAGACTGACTTTGGTCACTAGGTATATAGCGGTATATGGAGAAATATGGGAGAGTCGACAAAAATCTGAGGTATTGTACGGTTTCAAGACATAATAGCGCTTCTTATGAAGTGAATTTCGTTTCAGTTCATACGTCGGTTCATGTTTTATTGATGTTCAAAGTTAAAAGAATAGGAATTTGTTTACATCTTCAAGCTTGCTGTCAGTGAAAGGAGTTGGACGTGTGTTTCATTTGGTTGTTTTAAATGGTGTAGGTATACAGTCGACAGTGCAGGGCGAATTTTTAGCATGCATGATTTGTACCTTTTTCATGTGAAATATAGATATTGTAATAAACCAGCCCTACGCCACTGACAAGGATCCGCAGGTCGTTATTGACGTCTACGGTTCGGGAGCGACCCTTTAACCACTCGCTGACACTGAACCGCGTTTTGACAGTTGAATAGAAAACATCAGTGAGTGAACGTGGGAAAGTCCAGTTTAATAAGAAATAAAATCTTATTTAGAAGTAATACAATTGAGTGAAAGTCTAAAATATCATCCGAGGGAATATCATCGTCAAGGTTGGACCAGTTCGGGCATAATTTGATCAACAAATTGTAAGTATTTTTTTTTGTAATTTTCACATGTCTAGAATTTAGGGTCATTTGAATCGTGCGATGAAAATTAAATGGCGTACCTTCTCCAATTTTTCTATCAGTGCGGATCAACTCACGTCGGTTCAAATCTATTCAAAGTCAAAGTCAAAAGCGCTTTGCTTAATACTAATCGGTATACATTTTAAAAGAATATAAAGCAAATTCCAAACAATAACAATAAAAAAACTTAATGACCCAAATGGCTCTTTAATTTTATACGGTATCATTAAACACATTTAAAAAAAAAAAACTATAGCAAATTCAAATTAATTAAGATTATTACATATTTTGAAATTCAATGGGAAAAGGAGAAAAAACCAACCAACACTATCCTAAAATTATTTATAATTTAACCGCAACAGTGAACTTTGATCCTACACCTAATGTGTTTTTGTTAATAAAATTCAATCAAAAACTTTATCGTATACTAAAAAATTCTATCACAATATTCCTAACCTACGCGTTTAATCTTATCTCTAGCCTAATATAATGTACATAAAATATAACTTAACTGTCCCTAATTTTAACACAAATAAACAACAATACTAAATGTAGCAATAATGAGCTGAAACTCAAATACTAAGAAACGAAGAAGACAAAAACTGGAAATCAATACGAATAATTTAGACATTGTCATTCAGCCACCAATACCAAGATTGCCTCGTCTCAGCTCGATCAGTTTTAACGAATCTAGCAAATGAGTATCTCCATTGGAATTGTTGGTCTCGTGAACTCAAACTCGGAGGATATTTTATCTTCTTATCGGTGGTCCGTCGACATATGTGATATATGACTGGGACGCCGTCAGAATCAAAAACATATCGATTCATGTCCAAATATACGAATGCTTCTGGAGGAATGAAGCCAGTAGCGAGGCAAGTCGCAATATACTCGTGTGTAGGGTGGAACGGCTGTGAAATCCAAGGGTTTTCACCCAGAGTTACAGATCTTGCGATATGATTCCGAAGAAGTTTCAATATAAAAATATCGACTCTTGTCACTTGAGCGATATATAGTGTTTCCAATCCGTCTCTGGCTTTCTGTACAAACCAGTACAAGCACGAAGACATCTTCTTTCAAAACTCTTAATTTTTCCATAGTAGTAGCACTCTGGTTGTATCAGATCTGACATCCATATGTCAGAACTGGTCTAACCAGAGTCAATGTATCTGGAATGAAGGAGTCTTTGTAGGGTCATGACTACTTTTAGTGCCTTACTGAGCATGATTTTCACATGTTCAGTAGAATACAGATACTGATCGAGACGAACACCGAGGTATCGAACACAGGATTTATGTGGGACTCTTTCTGAACTACCCTCGCCAGCCATGATGGGGAAATCCTTCCAATTACGTTTCAGGTCTTGACTGACCCGCTGCAGCGTTGTCCGAAACAAAATAGTTTCGCACTTCTGCGCATTGATTTTCATTCGCCAATTGCTCTGAACTATTGTAGGTTTAAATCTATTTCCTTGTGACATCTGTGGAAAAGATTTCCGCAACAACAATAATTTACGTGTTCATAAATACACTCATCGGTACGTTAACAGAAGAAAGAAGAAGCTTCTGAGCCGTTTAGAATCACCAATCAGGCAAGACGATTTTTCAAATGAGCCCAAAAATATAGTGGATGGCCGAAAATTTCATTGTTCTATCTGTGGATTGATATTCAAATGATTTTCATATCTTTCACAGCATGAGTTTAATTATTCGAGGTTGAAAGCCCCTTCAGTGTTTGACCTGCAAAAGGCAATTTACAGCTAAAAGTTCTTGGAATACACATCAGAAAATCCATGCGGCTCCCAAGACTAAACAATGCGATGAATATGGTGTAAAATCCCGTTCGAATATGGAATTGAAAAGGCATAAAGCAATGCACAGCTCTGTCCAACCTTATGCCTGCCCGTACTGTATGAAATCATTTAAGAAAAATATAACCGGTAAGAGGCATATTTTAACCCATTACAATGAATTATCTGAGTCAACATATACCGCCATGGAAGGGTCCTGAAACTTTATCCAACATGATTTAATTCAACTGTGAATTTCACAACATCCCGAAAATCAAAATTACATGTTCGACCCTGATTTAAATAAGAAGCAAAAGGTGAACTCACAAAAATTCATTGAAATTAAGGATTTAATTCATTTAAATCCCACGAAGGCGCTAATCAAATCCATAACTGTCGAATCTGGAAATAATCCAATATCCGTGTTAAATCCTATGCAAGCCATTCAACGTAGAATTCGTGAAAAAAATTTGCATTTGGAAATGAAGACAGTACCTGTTATTGCTAACGCGGACTTTTATTCTTTGATATTCCCGAAAAATTTTTTCACATGGCCTCAAAATCTTATCGGAGTAATTCAATAAAATTCAAACCACTATAACCTCGTAAAATATTATTAGATCCTCATGAAATTGGCAGAGTTGGTCAACCATTTATTCGTATATAAAATTTAACTGAATTTAAGGACACAATTACAATTTACAATTTTTTTCGAAAATAAAAATTGATAAATCATACTATAATAGAATTGGGCGAATATTGACTTCTGAGATTTTTTGGATTAAAAAAGGTGCGAAAACGAAGCATGCACAAAATTCATAAATTTCCCCCTCCTGCACACCTTGACATTGATTAGACAATCATAAGACCTGCTTTGAAAAGATCTCATTGAGACCTTTTATAACATAAACGTAAATTACCTTTGATGAAAAAAAAAATGCTAAGAACTCCGACCCCTTTCTATGAGGGGATACTCTCTTAATATTCTCTGATTTATTTTCTTTCCATAATTTTCAAGAATCGTCAGTTTCGTCCTTTTCCGAAAAATGTTGATGCCTGTAGCTTCTATAGTTTGGAGAAAGACTGCTGAAACACACTGACGAATGGACGGAAGAATGGACACAGAATGAAATATTTGTGGTTATTGGCAAATGTGGAAAAGTTGTGTCACTTCCTACTATAGACGTTTCAATTTTCGAAAGCGAACCTGAAAAAGTACTCGATAACAACAACGACAGCACAGACATGAAAATAAGTATAGGAGAATACTCTTGTGTAGCTGAATTTTGTACAATTTGTAGTTAAATAATGCATCATCATATAAGGCTTCGAGTAAGTCATAGTTTGTGATGGTAATTGTGGACAAAAGCATTTCTAAAATAAAATTGTTTTTTTAAGTAAGCCCTTATAACCGAAAGAAATAAAATCACATAGATCCATATTTTTTCGAAATTTTATACACAATTGCATCGAAAGGTCCAACCAAATTAAGCTCCCATATAGCATGCAATAATTACCATCCGTCCAATCTTTCATCAGAATTCACAAAAAAACTCGCTAAATGAAAAGAGTCTTAACTAGCCGTAAATACTTGACAATTTCTGTCCAATCTAAAGGATACTGGCAAACAGATTTTTTCCTTAAATAAATTAAAAATTATTTTTCATTCGACTTTCTCTGCAATAAGATTGGGTTTATTAATGAAAAAAATAATAATAATAATTATTGCAATCAGGAGAAATGTATAACGTTTATCGCAACACCATTTTTAGGGTTTTGTAAAATAATTTTACAAAACCCTACTAGTTTCGCGACCAGTCTGTCCGTCTGTCCGTGCGTCCGTCCGTCCGTCCGTCCGTGTGTCGCAGCAGTTTTTCTCGGAAACTACTTAAGCTAGAAACATCAAATTTTGCGTGTAGGTGTAAAGTGGTGATCTCTTCAAAGTTCAACTACAAAAAAATTTTATAAGGTATTTAAGGGGGGTCTCCCCATATAGGAGAGTGATCCCCCGAAAAAAAAATTTCATTGAAGGTAGCCGATATGGGTATCAAATGAAAGGTCTTGTTGAGAACTTTTCAAAACAGGTCTTAGTTTGGCAAAAAATTGGCTTCGAGGGGCGCACAGGGAGGGGAAATACACGAAAAATTTGTGTCCCCCCCCCCCCCTCGCGATTGGACACCTGTGATCCGAAAAATCTGAAACAAATCAGGGATGTAGGCCTTGGTGAGTACAACAACAAAAAATACGTTAGAAGTCGCAATTCACTTAACTTTGTTAGAAATAGTATGATTTATCGATTTTATATTTTCTTCAATAAAATCTTAACAGTACCCTTAAATGCAATGAAATTCAATACGTAGATGTCTGTTTATAAGATTGATCCATCCTGCAAGTTTCATAAAGATTGAATTATATTTAGCGAAGTTATACCGGTTTGAATTTTCCTGTATTATTATGGAATAATATGCGCTGCATTTATTATTATGGCAACATATGGCTATGGAACAACATGCGCTTTTTACCGACTCAGACACTACAGTTTCGCTAGGATTTACATGAAAATTTCAGGAATGATAAGTGTCATGTATATCTTTGAGAATCGGTTCAGCTAGTGGTATCAGTAATCGTAAAACAAAATAGTGGCTGTTTTAAATGCGAAGATTCAATAATTTTGAGTTATTTTTTCCCAACTTCAACGTTTAAGGTGCATGCTTTGAACACCTGATTCAATCTAATGAATGACTGAAGATGAGTACCTACAATTAATGCTCATAAGTGAAACAAGTCAAGGAGGTGGGAGAGAGCTCCTAGCAAAAGGGTTTTGTAACCATTCTAGGATTCGAAAAAATTGGCCATGAATCGATGAAAACACTACAGAAGAGTGGCCCCTGAAACAAAAATTCATCAAACGTAGCCGATATGAGTATGAAATGAAAGTTTTCATGGGAGCTTTTCAAAACAGTTGTTAAACTGTCAGTTTTTGCTTCAGTGGGGGCACAGGGGAGAAATACATGAAAAATGTGTTTCCTCCGTCGCGGATGGACATCTGAAATAATTATCAAGGGAGATATTTATGAGTATAACAATACCAAAAACCTCAGAAGTCGAAATTCGTTCAACTTTGTTAATAATAGTATGATCTGAGTATAACAATACCAAAAACCTCAGAAGTCATAATTCGTTCAACTTTGTTAATAATAGTATGATCTTCGTATTTCATATTTTCTCCAATAAAATCGTCTTTGAAATGTTTCTTGATTTGATTCGATCTGGTGACTGCATTTTGTAAATTGAATACAAAACCCTTCTGACATGAGCGTAGGTCTGTTTACCCAACTTGTTAGTATATAAAGTAACTACCAAATATAAACTAGCCAACCAAATCATACTAAACTAGTATTTTTTAAAAATTTCTTTCTGCATGGTACAATCATATTATACTGCAAAGAAGAAAAAAAGTAAGTTAAAAACTTAAAGCTATTTTCAAGTTTACTTTAACATAATTTTCTAAAAAAAATTCTTAATTTCATGAAATAAAGAATGATACGTCAAACGGAACGAAAATAATTTAATATGAGCATAATTGAAACTCTTAAAGATTAGTTTGAATTCTTAAGGCATATTTTGCAAGAAAATTCATTCTAAATTTAATGTGCAAATATGAAATTATGAAATTTAAGTTTTTGAATATTTAACATTTTTAAACCTAAAGTAGTTTGAAGTTGATAGCAATAAAATGAATCGCTAAATCGAACAAACGTCTTTCTTTTCCAGCTAACCCTTCTTTCCCAGCAGGAATGTCAGCGAACGGTGAGTATGCCGTTACGTGCGTAGGGTTCGTGTAATCCATGAATGGCCGGTTTCACGTCGCGTTTGGTACGGGGTACCATAATTTGCTTTGAGGTTTTTGCTAGAGTAGGTTGTTGCGAAGTTCGCGTTAGAGTAGGATATTTTTCGGTACCGCGTCGGTGCCATTCGGGAACGCGGAATTAGATACAGTTTTTTGGTTGTTGGCTGAATGAATGGAAGAAATACGGAATAAAGTAGACATAGGTTTCGTTTCCGTATGGTTGTATTTTAGACGCGTTTGAAACGGGCACGTAATGGTGGCTGAAATAAAGTAATCGAGCGGAATCCATTTAAAAGAACTGCGACCGAACTCCTCTCCGGACTGGCTGCCCGACAAGCAGCCACCGCGAAATGGATTACGAGTGCACGGACTGGTTGACCGATAGACTTCACGTCTAGAACCGATGAGAGGTCGGTTCAGAATTCCTTCGGGAAATCTCGAGTCGTATATGAATTGTTGTTAAAACAAAATCATTACAATACATTACGCCGTACAAACATAGGCTGAGTACTATAAATGCAAATTTCTACTGGAAGGCTTGGTACACTTACGTTGACGTTGGGTATTGTAATGAATCATGCGACGCCGCTGGCGACCACTACCCTGCTGCCATGTGGCTTTCCATCTCATGTTGGTTGTGACGGCTTCACATCCCACATCAGCCATATGGTAGCAGAGTGTGTGGGTAGTGAGTGCCATCGAGATTATTTGCTTTTATCGCAGCTGGATTTTAGTGTGCAAATTCTATTGTGAGTTTTGTGGATAAAGTGAAGATTCTGTGTTACAACCTAAGCCCAAACGTAAACATTTCAGGTAAATATTCAAAGGACGACCTTAATGATAAGAAAATATTTAGAGAGACGATTGGGTGAGGTTTCCATGATGACGGACGGCCCTATTAGCGAGTTAAACAAGAAATGGAGACAACATCCTGTTGCAGTTCAACACCATCAAATGGACATCAAATTCAATGGGCTTTTTCAGACGCAGCGTTAAAAGTGAGCGTTAAACAGGTTATATGGGCAAGAAGAGTGAGAGGAATTGAGGGGACCTGATGGTAAAAACAAGCCAACATTTTTTAGGGTGAACGAGCGTAACGCAGATACACAAACGCATTTTGTTGATCATTTGGTGGGGGAAATTTATACAAACGCCGGGAATCATTCCGAATTGAACATTCGGTGAAGAAGGTAGTCGTCATGAAACAATTGCTTTTCTTTAATTTGCGTGCAAAAATGGATGCGTGGACGCGAGAAGCTACGCGTTATTCAATAAATTTATAAAAGCGGAGGCCATGTTCAATTTCAGGAAACAACACGACGAATATCTCGATTTCAATAAAGTTAAATTGCCTATTGTAAATCCATAGAAAATTAACAGTACGCATAATCTTTATAGAATCGCATTATAATATGCCAGTTGACAACACAAAAAGAAAAATATGCGACTTAAAAGGATATTCAAATTTGGAATATATTTTTCAGAAAGCGGAAAAACACGGAGGTTCTAATAAATCCAATAGAAGTTTGAATCGACAAACTTTAACAATCATAAAATACATTTTTCATTCCAGTTTTTGTTACCTCGTGCACAATTCAAGGCTAAAACATCAATTCTCAATCGCTTATCTCTCTGTCTTCGCTTTCATGTTGTCCGCACGACGTTTAACGATCAAATGATCCTTTTGACACATACACTCGCAAGACGTGTGTCGTATACAAAAATAGGTTGGCTGAACTATGCAACGTGTAAACATAAGGGCGTAAGCGCGAAACCTGTTTGGATATGGGTTTTTACCATTCCCGTGTGAAAGAGCCCAATCTATGGTGTATAATAACAACAATTCACAGGTATTACCTGGATCTCCTGACAGACAATTTCGTAGCTCCACAACTACAACATTGGGTGATGGAATTGGTGATTCTGGCAGTCAAAATTCCATAAAAAAGGAAATTCCAAGGAGATTATGCCTAGTTTGCGGTGATATAGCCTCTGGCTTTCATTATGGAGTCGCAAGCTGTGAAGCAAGGATCGATATGGTTAGTCAATTATTTTATTTTTTTGTAGGAAAAAATTGATATCGTTATTGGTGCCAGTGATTTTGGCTGTGGAATACGGGAAAGTGAAAGTAAAGGGAGGAAGTGGAAGTAATAGGATGAAGTGAATATCGGGAGAAAAATCGAGCTGCCACCTTATTAGACAAGAAACCATATCGTGCAAAACCATTTAGTGCTAATTGAAATTTTTTTAAATGTCCAACAAAATTTTTATTCAAAATCCTTCTAGTCTCATTCGGAAGAGCATTTTCACAAACTCATAGTTTTAGAGTTCGTTCCGACAATTTTTGCAAAACAAAACCAGCAAAACTTAAAGTTTGCTTTATACAGCATTTAATGTGGCATGATGTTTTTAGGTAAATTTCTCGAGAGAAATTTACCTATTGCGGAGAGCATTATATATATATATATATATATATATATATATATATATATATATATATATATATATATATGGGATATAACGAAATTTGTGACCACGCTAGAGGTTGCAATTTTGCTTCGATTTTCATCAAATTTTCAGGAAAGGTGTATTGGATAATTATCTCGGCTAAGTTCGTGAACCAACTATATCGGCTGATCAAAAACAAAATGGCGGCCATTTTAGACGAAAATCGTGATTTCTGTTCTGACCAAAGTATAGCTCCGATTTGGATGAAATTTGGTACGAAGGTTCACTGATGTATGTGATGAATCTCACAATAAAAAATCCAAAGTCGGTACGGCAGAAACAAAATGGCGGCCGCTCAAAGGTCGAAAAACGTGCAAAATTTTGTTGTTGTAATAGTGGTCAAAGGTTTCAACAGATTTTCATGAAACTCGGTAGTTAGATAGAAATTATAAGTATCTAAAGAATTACGTAAAAAAACTGGAGGTCAGGTTGCAAAAAACAAAATGGCGGCCAGTTGAAACTCAAAACTTCAAAGGCTTCTAAAAGTCGTTTCGAGATAGACATTACTTAGACCTACAGTCTTTGATATTTTGGTGATCATGCATTTGCAAATTTCAAAATGGCGGCCGTTTAAATATGCGTTTTTTTCATGTTTTTGTGGCCCTCTAGCGGTCACATTTTCCAACGGATTTTGATGAAACTTGAGATTATGAATCTCTGTACTATGTTCTTGTATTTTGCAGGAAATTATTAAAATTGAATGAAAAATAAAAAAGTCGAAAATTTAAAGCCTAATATTTTTAGCTGCCATTTTCTTTAAAAATTGAATTATTTTGCCGTGTCTAGAGTGAAACTCCTATTTGAACGAGAAAGTACATAGATTGGTGAGGTCCTAGCATACAAAAATTTAAAATAATCCAAAATCAAATGCATGCATTCAAAATGGCGGCCCCCAAAGGTCTGAAGGCAAGCGCAATTCGCTATTTTAGTGCCAACTGAAATAATGAATATTTTTCATGGAAACGTTTTAAATGACTTTACTTGAAAGAACTTATAAACCAGATCATTTTTGAGATATTGTAAAATATTTTTAACAATACCCTAAAAAATTATAAAGTCGCGACTTGTCTGTCTGTCCGTCCGTCCGCCCGTTTGTTCGTGCGTCATAACAAGTTTTCTCGCAAACCACATGAGCTAGAATGAGGAAATTTTCTACGTAATTCAAAAGTGGTGCCTCTTGAAATTTGCAGTGCAAGAAAATATTTTAAGGTATTTAAGGGGGGTGTCTCCATACAGGCGGGTCTTCCCATACAGGGGGGCGGCAAGCAATTTTTTTTATTTCTGTAGCCCTCTAGCAGCCAAGATTCTCAACAGATTCCGTTGAAACTTGAAATTATAAGTTATTAAGGCAAGTTAATTTAATTTAATTATGCAAATCGAATGACAAATAAAAAAGTCAAAAATTTACAGCTTAATATTCTTAGCAGCCGATTTCAATAAAAATCGAAATGACGGCCCTCATAGTTCAGAAAAAAATTGAAAATGTATATATTAATGGCAATGCAAGTGCTGATTAAACTTTTATGGAAATCTTTTGAAATTAACTATTTGAGCTATTAAAGCCGACAAGTTATCACCTTTGTGTGGTAGCCACTATGAAATGTATGAACAGCAAATGTGAGAAGGGCGAAACGAGTTTAAATATGTTTATAACAATTTACTACCCGCCGATTTTCAATATGTGATCCATACGTGTGTAACTCAATTTAATTGGCAAAATATTTGCGCCTCTATGGGGTGTCTCCATACACAAATGGCGGCAGATCCTTTTTGTTAATAAAAACCCATGTAGTGCTACCGAAATTGCAGTAAGAAGTTAAGTAGTAGGCAAGCAAAATTTTTTTTCCGAAACCTTACGCTACATACGAGAAATTTACCTTTCCGACTGGTGCTGCCAACGGGGATTTTTTATTATTCGATTAATCTGCGCTGAACTTTTTCTCATTAACATCGTTTTACATGCTGTCGCAAAATGTGTGGGTCGTTATAGCATCTGGGACCTTTCCCGTTTCTTTTCAACGTAAGCAAATGATTATTTTATTTCAATACTTGATAAAGTTGTTTGTGCAGAAGCTAGAAATATTACTTTATAATGGATATGGACGTAAGAGAATGCAGGCTTACATACTAAAACAATAAGGAAATAATGTTTATTTCACGATTTTGTAATATATGGTAAAGATAAAGATGAACAGATGTTTAAATCGTCTTATATGAATATGCAATGATTATTTTAAAAGCGTTTTTGTTTTTCGTTGAAATAAATTTAAGTTGAATACGGCTAAGTGAAAAAAATAGTGAAAGCGCGTAAGAAAGCGGTAACTGTAAAGCATTGTAGATCATGTATGGACAAGCGATTTCTGGACTTTAAAGATAAGAAAAACACAATCAGTTATATAGTGATGAAAATAGCTAACTTTCGAATAGTTTTCCAATTACATTTGTGTTTCCCTATACCCGTACATTTTAAGGTGCACCTTTTTAATTAATTCCCTCCATAATTTACCAAGTACTGTGTGACACAAGACGGAAGGAATGTTACTTAAAACTGATAAATATAATTGGAAAACTATATACTCGTAAATACGAGTAGATAAATAAGCAAATAACAAATGCGCTACGTCTGAATATTGCAGTAGTGGCGACGTAAAAAGAAGAGACAGAATATAGAAAAAACAAGTTGAGTAAGCAGGAGAGTGCTCTTTGTAAACATCCTAGGGTTAGAAGCAAGTTTTCTAATGGCGTGAATCGATAACTTGAATTATTCATCCAATACTTAGATATGAAATCGTTCAAATTTATACAAAAGATTCTTTCCTAAGCACAGCGCAGCCGCCATGTTAATCTAGCTTAAATGATTTTTCTGAATGCTCGGCCGATTGAACATGTTCAAGTTAAACACTATTCCTTAAATTTTCATGAAAATTGAAAGAAAATAAAAGTGCCTAAGTCAATTTTAAATATATATAGGGTTTTCCAATAAGAGGTATTATTTTGAATAGATCTTCTGATTTAACACCTTGCGACTCTTTCCTTTGGAGCCACGTGATAGAGAAGGCCTATGCCAATAGCCCAGCGTCAATTCAAGATCTCAAAGATGAAATTCGTGAGGCTATCGAGAACATAGGGCAGGCACTTTGCGATTTGGTTATGGAAGATTTCATGAAGAGGATATGGTCCTGTAAGCGTGTCGTAGTGGTTATTTGCCCAATGTTAATTATTGCTATTAACGGCATATCTTCTTCTTTATAATGAACTAAACATCCGATCATTCATATTAAAAAATGGCATTTTTCTTTTAATATCAAAATAACACCTCTTATTGGAAAGCCCTATATGAACCATGAACACGTGTTATCTTTGTTGTAATTCCATATAATTTAACACTAAACCTACCAGAGCGGTCAAATGACCGCTTTTGAGACTTTCATCAAAATTGTTGAATTCCAGGAATTTATTTTTCTTGAACTTACTGCACGACTTTTTCTATAATAAATAGCTATTTAATTTTGCAATATATATTTCTCTTCTTCTTTCGTTTTTCCTGATAATAATATGTACTCTACCGTTGTCTACCCTGAGCGGTCTTTTGACCGCTAGAATATATATGAAATTTTATGCAGGTATCTACATTGAAATTCAAACAAAAACTGTAGTTTTCCAAGAAATGTCAACCGATTGTGTTCTAGGAACAAGCTATCCACTTACAGTTATTTTATGCTGGGTACAGAGCGACTGCAAGTAACTCACGAGGTGAGGCAAAATAGCGATCATTCAAATTAGATTACTTGCTCTGTACGCGGCATTACAAATATTTGCGAAGTGATTAGTTCTATTTGTAATAATAAAAAATAGGCTTCAAACTTTGGGTAATAAACAAATAAAAATAGTAAGTAATAATTTCTGCAGTATATTATTGGTGAATTATTCCAATACAAATTCAAAATTTTAGCTCTAAAATGTCAATGCATAAGAAATTGCTGGAAGAAATAAATAATATAAGCAAACTATGCTCTGAAGTAGATGAAGAAGAAAATTCTGGGAGAGAAGATAGTATATATGATCCATTAGAAACTGACTCTGAGCTATTCGACACGGATAATGAGGAAGAGAACATTGTGAACACGCAAAGGGGACGAAAAAGAATGAGATTGTTCTCCAGTTCCGAAGATGAATGCGAAGAAAACGATCACAATATTGAAACTTCAGTTGATGGAACCGTTTGGCAAAAACTTCACCAAGGTTCTGGACCTGGAAGATCTCCACTTCATACTTTTTTCAGAGAAATATCAGGGCCAACGGGATATGCGAAACGCAACATCATGAAGGGCAAAGTACGGAGTGCATTTTCGTTGATACTAGACCAGGAAATTATGAATCATATAAAAATGTGCACAGAATCAGAAGCACGTCGAGTTTTAGGATCCGAATGGAGTATAACTTTAGAAGAGTTAGATGCTTTCATTGCAATATTATATGCACGTGGTGCATATGAAGCAAGAAACTTGAACGTTTCATATTTATGGAATAAGAAATGGGGTCCTGCATTTTTTTCACGAACGATGAACAGAAATTGGTTCACAGAAATTATGCGATTTATTCGTTTTGATAGAAGAAGCGAGCGGAGCCAGCGTCTGCAGACTGACAAATTTGCTCTCATCTCCAAGGTATGGAATGCATTCATAGAAAATAGTCAAAACTGCTACAAACCAGGTGCGAATATAACTGTTGATGAACAGTTATTTGCGACAAAATCAAGATGCCGATTTACACAATATATGCCCAATAAACCCGATAAGTTCGGAATCAAGTTCTGGTTGGCATCGGACGTTGAAAGTAAATATATTGTGAATGGATTTCCGTATTTGGGAAAAGATGAGACGAGGCCATCAGCAATACCACTCAGTGAATTTGTTGTTCTCAAACTCACTGAACCATTTATAGGGTGCGGACGAAATATAACCACCGATAATTTTTTTACAAGCACATCTTTAGCAACAAACCTTTTATCAAAAAGAACTACCTTAGTAGGAACTATTCGGGCGAATAAGAGGGAATTGCCCAAACCTGCAAAAGAAAAGAAAGACAAAATGGCACGTTTTTCAACGCAGCTTTATAAATCAAATAATTGTACTCTAACAATTTACAAAAGCAAACCGAACAAAAAAGTTCTCTTACTCAGTTCGAAGCATAAATATGTGAAAATTGGAGAAACAGGTAAATGTATACCTGAAACTATAGCTTTTTATAATAACACCAAATTTGGCGTGGATATGACAGACCAAATGGCTAGAAAGTACAGCACAAAATCTAAATCTAATAGATGGCCTGTCCACGTATTTTTCAACACTCTGGACTTAGCTGCTATAAATGCTTGGATCCTATATAAGCAAACAACCGGAGAAAGGATATCGCGACAAGAATTTTTATTTCAGTTGGCAGAGGAACTTGCCACCGAATACTGCGATATGCATGAACAAGAAAAAATGGAAAGTATGGCGAAAACTTCAGCAGATTCTACCAAAATTTCTGAAAGACGAAAATTATGTCAAATTGGATATTGCAAAAAAAATAAAGCAATAAACATTTGTTCCATATGTAAAAAATATGTTTGTGGAAAATGTTTACGGGAGAGACCCTCCATCTGTAAAAAGTGCGACAACGAATAACTTTTATTTTAGTTTGAATAACGCTATGTATGTGAGTTACTGAAGTAACATATAATTGTTCAGTTTCGAGCCTTCTTTCTAAAAATGTACTCCTAAAGTCCGAAAAATAAATGTTTGTTTTTAATTATTATATGATAATCATTTTGTGTTTATTGTTAATACTAAATTCTGTGTTAATTACAATCAATTGGAGAAGTCTATAATGTTTATTTCAAAAGCGGTCATTTGACCGCCATCGGTAGAAATAGGTATACATAATATGTCGGTAGGTTTAGTGTTAAATGGCTATAACTCACTTGATTATGATTCGATCTCAATAAAATTTTGTGAACATATATATCTTATGTCAGTTTATATAATTGCAAAATTTCAAGAAGTTTAAAGGTATCGTTTTGATTTTATGGGCAAAAATGTAAAATCTACAAATCATACTATTATTAACAAAGTTGAGTGAATTTGATTTCTGAGGTATTTGTTGCCCTTGCACTCATAAAGGTCCACATTCGTGATAATTTTCAGATTTTTCGGCTGAAAGGTGTCCAATCGCGAGGGGGGGGGGACACAAATTTTGGGTACATTTTGCCTTCCCGTGGACCCCCTAATTCATCAAATGATTTTTTAAATTCATATTCTAAAATTTCTAATCAAGACCTTTCATTTGATACCCCACTCGACTACCTTTGATTAAAAAAAAATTTTAAGGGCCAATTCGTTATTAGGAGGGACCTCCCTTAAACATTTCTTAAATTTTTGTCAAGGCCTTAACTTTTGAAAGACCATCACTTCTGACCTTTTCACAAAGTTTGAGCATTCTAGCTTCTATAGTTTCTGAGGAAATTAGCTGTGACCCACGGACAGACGGACGGACAGACGGACAGACAGGTCGCGAAACTAGTAGGTCTTTGTAAAAAAAATTTTTACAAAGACCTAAAAACGGGAAAAAATACTATAGCTGATCGGAACAACGTAAAAATACTAGCATTAACTAGACATATACACCGAGGAGAACATTTCAATTTTTTTTTTTTGTTTTTGAAATACGATATTCATTATAAATAATTAATTAGCAAGATGAAATATAGAAATGAAAAATGAAGAAATTAGAAGGAAGAGAATACGTATAAAGTTCTTATTTGATTGACTTTGAGTAAGAAAAAACAAAATTTGTTACAATGAAAAGTAACAATTGACAATTTTAAGTCTACTAAATATGGGAAAAAAAATGGACTAATGATTAAATTACAAACTTTATAGATTTGTTATTGTATTTTGTGGTCCTTTTCTTATCGAAATAATAATCTGGATTATTTATATAAATATAAAATGAATTGCTAAAAGTAACGCAGACTTTCGTTTCCAGTGGTCCTTCTTTTCTTTCCAGCGGGAAGGAGAGTGTATGGTAAGTATGCCGTCGCGAGGGTAGGGTTTGAAAAAATCCGCTGAGGTCGGTTTCGCGTCGCGCGCGGTACGCGGTACCTTTGTTGGTTTGCCTTTTTTCTTTAGCGTAGCTTTCTTCGAATTCACGTTAACGTAGTATATTTTCCGGTACCCGTCGGTAAAATTCGGGAACGCGGAATGGAGATTAGATTTTCGTACTTTGACTGGATAAATGAAGAAATACAGAGTAACGTAAAGTAGGTTTCTTCTCCGTATGATTGTGTTTTCGACGCGTTTGAAACGGGCGTGTAATGGTGGCTGAAAAAAATGTAATTGAGCGTAATCCATTTTGAGACCCGCGACCGAAATCCTCTCCGATCTAGCTGGCCGACAAGCAGCCACCGCGAAAATGGATTTCGGTGCACGGATTGGTTGACCGGTTGGTACCATGCGTTGGCACGACTCAGACTTAACGTCTAGAACCGATGAGAGGCCGGTTCCTCGTTCGTGACTTAGACGGAAAAATCATTACAGTATACCACATAGAAAATTTTCAAATTCGAAGGCGTAGAAGAAAATACAAATTGACAAATACTCGTCCCGTTAAATAGAGATAAATCAAGTCGATATCAAAATTTTCTGTGAAATTGAAAAAGCATCGAACTGGTGTGTTTCGTAAATCATACGTTTAATGAATATTCATGATGCTGCAAGTGCAAATTTCAATACCACCAGTGGTATCTCATCGATACTGATAAGCGGTACAAAACCACATGCAAATACTTTTAAGACGCAATGAGTAAATTTTTATTCTTTGTCTTCAATAAAAACATTTAACATTTAAAAACCTCTTCTGGTTGTAGCCTTTCCTGCTACTGGACTGGTCAAAGTTGGATTGATAATCACTCATTCAAAAACGTTTGTTAAATTTAAACTACTCACCGGAAAGAACAAAGTTTATGCCGGCATTGTTTATTACTTTCACATGGTGAGCTTGACCTGCGCTAATTTCCGACAGTAATTCTTGAGTTGAGGAAACGTTTTGGCAGATCACAATATTATCACTGAGAGAGCATTTTGAAGTCGCACCAATGATTGCAGAATTTATGATTATCAAGTGAATAAACAAAATTGGCAAATACAACATTTCACTTGTTATAAAGCGCGAATCGTTGACTGTACGCGGGTCAGTTCGATGACTGTTTTCAAGTTGCCAGAGTTGAGATCGCGAAGCAACTGAATTAATCTTAAGCTCCGCAAATCAATGCCTGCGTTGAAACTGTTAGCTCTTCACAAACTATCTTGTAGCTGCATCTTCTATTAAACATTCTTGCCAGTGTTAAGATACTCAGTGCATAGTAATATAATGGGGGCTCATGCAATCAGCTTGAAATATAAAAAGATCGAACGCGGTGAGATCTTGAAAATTAACTTTAGATTTCCAGTTTGAAGATTATTTAAGAGTAATATGATTTAGCACAAATGTGTATGTAAATACTCTGCTAAACTAGTACGGATTAATTTCTTTGGTCTGGAGTAGCTGATAAAATCATGCATCACAAACTATTCGTTCAATAGAATTCTATAGAAGAGAAACTAACATAATAAAGATAATATTATGCAGAAATTTAAGAGACGCGGTTCTTTTAGCTTTTTGTATGCAATTACATAGCTAACAATTAAATGTGGGAAATCCAAACTTGGGGGATCTAGTAATGAATACTTCCGTTATGTAAACATGGAAACAAAACAGGGACTTTACGGCGTGATTCAGTAAATTTGTTCAAAATAGCAAGCAATCCCTTCCATAGGTAATACAATATGTAGTTTTAGAATTCAAAAACAATATATCGTTTGAAGAAATTTGAAAACATAATAAATAAATAAATGAATTGCCAGTGATTACATTGCATACATGATTATTGATTGATTGATTGATTTCTTGTATGTTCAATGGATTCATTCTGAGCCCTAGTATGGTTACAAAGCCCTTCTGGTACCAGCACTCACCTACCTATTCAATTTTTTTAATAGCAAGGTATGATTTGTGAGTATCAATAGATACGTAAAGCGACAGCTGTTGGATTTTTTGGGTATTTAAAATTATTTTCTTAATTTCAGGGTCATCGTTTTGCGGCATTTGTAAATAAGGTCTTTGCATTCAAAGTGCGTTATGGCGAAGACTCCAACCGGAAAATCTATCGCTTCTCAGACGAAGCTCCGCAAGTACAATACTAATCCAAGAGTGACAATGAATATAGACACCTCAATGGTGATTAACAGTACTTTTGGTGGAACAGATAAGAAGTTGTCTTCTTCTTGAGTATAGGATTTTTTTTCTTATTTATTTATATAAAGATGTCCATGGATGAGATGAACATGTAATAAACATAAGCAGTCGAGCAGCCCTGTGGTGATCAGGAGTAGCTGCTCCTGAAGAGATAAGGTAGTCACCCCGTCAAAACTACTTAGTTTGTTGTTTTACTAGTTTAAAGTAAACTACATCCGGCAAGTTTCCATCCTTTAGGCAGAGATGAGTGGCTCACTTCAGCCCCTTTAACATCGTTAGGTTTGACATTCCCCTTGTAATGCAACGATATTCTTCGGAAAAAGTAACAGTTGCTTTTTGGTGAAATGCTTGCGTTTGTCTTAAGCCTCCGTGTCTGTTTACTTTAACGAGGCAAAAAAATGTTGAAGTACTGTAGAGTAGTTTAATTGACACATAATATAACATTTCTAAAGATAATAAAAATTGATCGGTACGTCTCGTAAAGTAGAGTACGCGTGATAAGTATTTTGCAGTGTAGCTTCGTGGCTCGACAAAAAACTACCTCATATGATCCCGCAAATGCTAGTCGTCAAGCACGCGAACGCGGTCGTCAAGCGAAGCTAGTCAGCTGAGTTCGGTGTTATTTATAGCTCGCTGACACTTATGCCAGACCATCGGAACCCGTGTCCTACACGGATTTTTAAAACAAAAATCATTACAAATTTTTTTAACTTGTAGAGTTTCTCTACATACAATGTTTCATTAAATATATTTAATTATATGTATATATTTATAACTCTAATAACAATCGAATATCATCGATTGCTGGGTAGAGAATGTCAGTGGGAGTTCTTATAATAATGCATCACCATGCAAATAACTTAACATATAATAAATTCGAAATTGATGTGCATGCATGACGTGTTACGTACAAAATCAAGCCGTTCACGGCGAGACCTCGGGGATGTTGCCGGCCAACTCGCGGAGACGAGTCGTGGTGACGCCACGCGCTTACTTTGTGTATCCCTGGGGCCAACTGGTCGCTTGAAGCGCGAACCCTCGGCCAGAGCCGTTGCTCCTTGTTCGAATACCCTGGGGGGCTAGGTTTTCACAGGATGTGCTATTCGTTGCGTTAGCTCCCGTCGCGGCACACTCGAAAGTCTCCTCCTATCACCGTAACAAAGTCTTTGCCTAAAACCCGCTGAAAGAAAACTTTGCCTAAGTCACACAAAAGGAATCTTCGCCTAAAACCACACTTCCTCCTATCACCGTAGCAAAGTCTTTGCCTAAACCCCGCTGAAAGAAAATGTTGCCTAAAGGCACACAAAAGGAATCTTCGCCTAAAACCACACTTCCTGCAGAGCCACCGGCACTACGTTCTGCCACCATACACTTTGTGGCCACTTCCTTTCAGGCAACAACCTTCACTTTCGCGATTAGCGAGGAAAGAAAGAACTCCGATAATTGAAAGGAAAAAAAAACAGCGGCTCCAATCCGTTACACAATTCATCTATTTTTTTTTCCACTAATAAAACAAAACAAAAACCTATCCTCCTGGATCACCTACAATTTCCCTAACCGGTGGGGGCCCCTTTCTGCGTCCTTCGTACTCGAACGGCTCCTTAGAGGAGGATTCCGCCAACCGACACAATCCGCACCGAGAGTTATTGTTGCTTTATGTCACAAATTTTACGCTCGTCAACAATGATCACCCTTAATAACTTTTATTTCACAACTTCGACACCAGTAATCACTTCAGCACCTTCGTCCACAGCCAAAAAAATGGAGGGAAAAGAACAAAGAGAACGAGCGCGCCAAATCTCCTCCTTATATATCCTCTCCACCCCAAAATAACGGCGGGACCACTTTTCCGGTTTTTTTCTCCCCGGTTCACCAACTTTGCCCACATTCCACCGCTCTTCCGAGAATCGTCCCGGTTCGGGTTGGTTCGCTCCATTTCCCATGTTCCATGTTCACGCCGTCCCACTGAAATCATATGGGATGGATTATCCGAGTTGTTCCGAAACGTGAATCGCAATTGTTTATGTTTTGCAATGGTCGCCGCGCGGGTGCTATTTTCGGTGGTTTTTGCGCGATTATGAGTGCTCGAGTCGCGTAAAGTGGTTTCCTCAATCCTGGTAGGTGTTTATGTGTTGCAATGGTCGCCGGTGCTATTTTCAGTGGTTTTGCACGATTATGAGTGCTCGAGTCGCGTAAAGTGGATTCCTCAATCCTGGTAGGTTGTGGCTTGCTACTTTCCCCCTAAAATTATTAGTTTTGTGGTTGATCAGAGTGTTGTCGCGGCCGCCGCGCGGATATTATGGAAACTCGTGTGATAATTGGGCCTAGGCTTCCCTAGTAGGTTTCCACTTGGCATTTTCCCCCTAAAATAATTAGGTTTGAGGTTGGTTGCAGAGTTTCCGTGGCCGCCGCGCAGATGTTGTGGAAGTGACAATTCGTGTAATGGGGCGAAATGGGGCGATCGACATCAGGTTTTGAATTACCCACAACGACGTTTCGGTTCGGTTCTTCCCTATTGCCACTGGTGCATCCTTTTCTGTCTTCTCCTTTTCGATGTGTCCTCCATCGAGTGGGTGGCGGTTAGCGATTGCTTGGTTGGTTGAGCCGTGCAGCTTAGCTGCCCTGTTTTGGTCCTTGCGGTGGCAATTCGCTTTAGCTTTAGTTCGATTAAGTGGCGGATTGTCATCATGTAGCGCATAAATTGTATATCGTTGACGCTGCTGCGACGGTTGACATAGCCTCGTAGTAGTTGATGTAATGCGCTCTAATAATATGCCTGGTATCTAGTTAATCTAATAGTGCCTGGTGGTTAGTTAAATTATTGCTACAGGTAAATAGTGCCTTCTATTCAATAAAATAAAATGTGATCCAGGTTACATTTTTCTATTCTCCTGACCTGAAAACGGATTGGAGCCTGTTCACCCTTGAGTGATTGTCGGTCATGGTTCGAATACATCTCGCGAGGGCGGAAGTGTATGGTGGTTACTTGGCCCCGATTATCTCATGGTGACAGACGATAAAACGGTTTCTTTTTATTTCCCAAAACATGTTATAAAACAACGATATACGCAATGTGTGATTCATCGAAGCAAAAGGCACAAATTATCGCATCAATTTATAAGCCTACCTCAAAACTAAATGAGAAATATGAGAACTAATCAACAATTCACTTAACTGAAGTCAACTAAGCTACGCAAATGTAAGCTAGCCACACATAGCCATCACACGTTGAACTTCGATCTACGAAATTTGCGCATATAAAAATTAAGTGGTGTTTTAAATTTTCAGCCTTCAGCTACTGTTCTCAATTTCTTTTACTCAGCGCGGATTTTAATGTATGCGAACGCGTATTTTACATTGCATGAAACGCTTCTTATCATTCGCTACCTATTAATGCTAGTATGCAAGTGTGTATGTGTTCACCAGATGTATCATACATAGCAAATCGTATAAATCGTGTTGCATACTCACTTCACTTCAAAAACACTACGAAGGCGTTGAGACTGTATTGCGACCGAAGGTGATTTTTGTGCTAAGGGTTGACTGATCACGTTACTTTGCTGAGGTGAATTCAGGGTAACAAACGGGGGATTTACACTGCTGTTTCGTCGTGGAGATTGTGGCACAGGCTGAGTAGGGGAATCAGGTATTTCTAATGGCTATATGATTCCGCTTGCCATACGATTGAAATCACTTACTACTGAGCTTTTATCATCAGCCGTAGTTGAATCTGCACTTGTTAGTGAGTCCATTGAGCTGCGTCGATTAAAACATCAATGGAGTTGGTTGAGCAGAACTCACAACAACTGAATTTGGTGCAGATGATGCCACTGCTTCCAGACAATTGTTGCTGCATTCGTCCGACGGCAAACTTTTGTTTGCCTTGAACAATAAGCAGCGCCACAACGCAAAAGCGAAAAATGGTTCGTTCCCTTCCTTGTACCATTTATCAGCCATCGCCTGTTCGGAAATACAGTTATTTAAAAGTATAATCAGATAGAGTTGCACTTACTGTACACGTGACTAAACCGGAAAGAAAAGATGAGAAACCACAGGGAACCAGCGCACAGTAGATTCACCGAACCAATTAATAGAACAGCCAGAAACAAAACTGAAGCCGGTAAACTTTCGTCCCATGGGAAGGAAAGCGATGGCGCATTCAAAGCCACGGCAGAGGCACTCCAATAAAGCTAAATTAAAGATGGGAAACTCGAGAACAACTTCTCTACCTTTCTAATCCTTATTTGCAACACCATGAGCCAACTCCTTCGCTTAGCGGTAAAAATGAAAATCGCGTAACTGTAACACCGCCTAATATTTTCAATGCACTCCGACAGTGAAACTTCAACAGGACTCAAGAATACGCGAACTGTGCTGCCTCGCAAAAAGAATTACGTGACACTCTGAGACAAAACTGATGTAGGATGGGAAGTCATACAGTGGCAGATTGCATATGTATTAGTCGCCTACTAATGGGCATGTGGGTGGTAGTGGTCTGCTGCCATCTGGCTTCTCATCCAACCTCAAGTTTCACACACATGATCACCTTCCTCTCAGCTGACCAAAAGCGGTTCAGGAACAGCGAGAGGTTAGAGGGTACGTTCCGATTTCGTCGACGTCGATAACGACTGACTTCATCGACTTCCGATGTAAACCTTGCTGGCCCCTCAAGTGCGGCCAACACAACTTCAAATAATTTGAAACCTACCGTCATAACAAGAAGCAGACGAGCGCTTCAATCTAATGGTTCAACCTCTGGAGCATCATCGCCATCCCGGAACAACACTGAAACTTTAAGTTTGCCTAGAGTTGCAGCGAATGATAATTCAATTAAACCTGGCAGCCTACTGCGTGCTATTTCGCCGCCCTTACAAATCTTCATATCAAGATTGGACTATAACACACCGGTTGAAGACATCATCAATCACATCAAGTTTAAATTGAATTTTATACCTGATTTGCTTCAGTGTACGAAACTCACTCCAGACGGGAAGACAAACCGTTTAATTGCTTCATACAAAATCACGGTTCCAGCCAATCTCAATTGCCTATTGGAAAATGAATTTTGGCCTCCTGGAGTACTGGTAAAACAGTTTTCTGCCAATCAGAAGCGTAACAACACTGTGTCCTTTCGTAACAGGAGAAACAAGTAATACGCCTCGCACCTCCTTGCATCGTAAACTTTGTACAATTTCATCTTTGTCCTGTTATTATCAAAATGCCCGTGGTTTTAGGACCAAGACATCTGAACTTCGTATCTCCAATTATATATCCCCATCAGATCATCTGTTTAACTGAGACATGGCTGACAAATGATATTTATAACAGTGAACTCCTTCCCAATCACCTAATTTTTTCGCAGAGATAGAGATCGTGTTGCCACTTGCAAATCTGATGGTGGGGGTATTCTTGTGGGTGTACATGCCTCTCTTAATAGCATCTCTTATGAGGATTTTTTACCTTCGCTCCCAGTGGAGTGCATTATTGTGCGAGTCTCTCTTTCTGATGCTCTCTCCCTTCTCGTTCCGTGTGTCTACATCCCATGTAGCAGCTCTGCTATGGTGTATGAACGTTTCTTTGTGGAATTCTCCAGCTACATCCTAACTCATTTCCCATCTTTCCCGGTATTGCTCTGTGGAGATTTCAACCTTCCTTCCATTACTTGGGATAGTGAATATCTTTCCATACTGTCCGGAGGTAATTTGTCGTTTGCCCTTTCCTCATTTCTCTCCGTATGCTCCTTCACACAATTCAATGCTAGTGCAAACTCCAATAATAAACTTCGTGACCTTGTTTTTTCCAACTTGCCAGCCTCTTTTCTTGTTGCATCCACCTCACTCTCACCCTTCATTAAGCCAGATCTTCACCATCCACCTCTCTTTTTGGAGCTTTCTATCTCATCTCCACCTTTGCCTAGAAATACATCACCTTGCCGCTATAACTTTTTAAAAGCGGATCTTCGCAGCATAGATTCTCATATTAACGCAGTTAACTGTTATTCTTTTTTCAGCAACCTGAACCTTGAAGAGTGCGTTGATAAGTTCTATCTGTTTCTCTCATCCTTAATCACTCAATTCACTCCTTTGTTTCCCCCAAGGAGGCCTAAAGATGCTCCTTGGTTTAACTCAGATGTTGCCAAAGCCATTAAGGTGAAGGATGCATCCCGAAGAAAATTCCTCTCCAGTGGCCTTGCCGCTTACAAGCAGAGACAAGCTGACGCTAAGAAAATTGCAAAGCTTGCTCTTCGTGCTTACGTCAATCATGCCGAAGTTTCACTTGAATCAAATCAAACTCGCGCTTTCTGGTCTTATGTCAAATCTCTAAAGAGCTCTCATCATACACCAGCTAGTTTCAGCTACGATGGCATTACATCATCTACCCCTCAGGAGTCCTGTGAACTTTTTGCTTCTTTCTTTTCTTCCTTTTTCCGCACTTCAAATACTTCTCCTTCTTTCTACTCTTCTTCTTCCTTTTCTTCATCCGCACTTCGTACCAATCCCTTGCAGGTTGAACTGCTCTTAAGGAGTCTTGAAACTAGTACCGGTGGTGGCCCAGACGGCATTCCAAACTTCCTTGCAAAATCACTATCATCGTCTCTTTGTGTTCCTCTTTCAATTATTTATAATTTGAGCTTAGCTACTGGGATTTCCCCTTCCCAGTGGAAAATTGCCCATATTCTTCCTGTCTTCAAATCTGGGGATCGCCATTCCGTTTGTAACTATCGTCCTACATCTCTCCTTCCCTGTTTTGGGAAAATCCTTGAAAAGATCGTTCTCGATACTCTGTTTCCCCTTATACTTCCATCCTTAGCAGAACAACAACATGGTTTTGTCAGAGGTAGATCTACTCTCACTAACTTGCTTTCTTTTACACACCACATTGCTGCAGCCCTTGACCGTCAGCAACAAATAGACGTTATTTTCACGGATTTCTCTAAAGCGTTTGATTCTGTAGATCATGCACTTTTATTTCAGAAATTTAAAAATTTCCAAATTCCTGATTTCCTGTACTCCTGGCTTCTATCCTATGTTTGGGATCGTCGTTGTCTTGTCACTGTTAACTCCTGCTTCTCCTCTACATTTTGCCCCAGCTCAGGTGTACCGCAAGGATCCATAATTGCCCAATTTTATTCCTACTATTTGTCAATGACCTTCCCTCTATTATAACTTCTCCCTGCCTGCTTTATGCTGACGACCTTAGATCTTTCGGGTAATTGACTCACAATGTGATGTTGATGGCTATTAAAAATGAATTCGGACTTAATCTGCTCACGGAAGACCTGCGACCGAGATTCTTCTCAAAACTAGCATCCAACTCGTAGACTAAGGCACAGTTTGGCACAGTTTGTTGGCACATTCCATGACTTCACATCTGTGACCGTTGAAAGCTCGGTTTAGATTTCCTTCAGGAAATCTCAAAGAGTACAAATGGACGAGAACAAAAGAAAAATCGTTGCATTTAACTGAAATATCGTTATAAATATTTACGCAGAATATCATTTGTTGCATCGTTCTACGAGTATAGTCGATTATTTGTGGTGTAAGGTATTACAAAATTGTCCGCATTTCTTGAAATATATGGATTTATTTGTGATACTTTTATAAAGGGGTTTTATTCCAGTTCACTGAATTTTCAGTTCACTGAATTTTAGACATTTGAAGATAAACTTAGCTTTCTCCATAGTAGTGATGTGACTGAAGGTGAATGCATTGGTCCGTTGATATACTAGTCTTGTTGGAGTGAGAATTGGAAGATTTATAATATTTTTAAAGGCTTTAGTTATCATCCTGGATATTATATTAAGGTTTTACTCTGACGATTGACTCCAAATGACCACCGCGTAATGTAACTTTATTAGTACAAATGCATTTGGTACAAGTTTCTTTATATGCATTGGAAAATCTCCATATCTTCCATGTCGTTGGAGACCTCAAATTATTTATGGGTGGCAACCAGGTCAAACGATGATCTACGGTAAGATGGAGATATTTAATTTCTAACATTCTGCAATTTTTCACCGCTAATTTTAAGGTCAACCTCTATGTCTTCCTTATTCTTTTGTTTAAGCACAATTTATTTTGCCTATGTAGTATTCAATGCTAGCTTGTTATTTTGATAACAATTTGAATGTCTGTGGTTACGAGGGTGTCCCCAAAAATTGTTTCGATTCAGTCATAGGTATAGTTTTTAATTGAAAAATGTTTTTAAAATTTATTTAATTTTAATTATTTACATTATTATTAAAATTACATACGCCTTTATTTTAGTATTAGACAACTTAGTGATAGTAGATAAGTCAAAACTATTACGGAATTGTCAATAATATACATAGCTGAAATGGGGAGACTTAAGAAGTCAACGAAAAAGAAAAAAGTTTCGTTTTCTCCGGAAAAGGATCTGCATCAGCTACAGAAAACTGATTCCGTTCTTTCTGTTATCCGAATGTAATTTATATTATGCATTGCTAAGTCATGTATTTACTTTTTAGATTACAGACGTCAAACTAAAGTGAAGAAACTTCTCATTGGATCAGTCCTTGGATATTTTGGTGGAGTTTTATTAACTTACATGTGGTTTCTATTTTTTGCTACTCAAATGCATCTACCATTACGAAAGTCAACCAATTTAGGTATAGTTCTTGCTCTAATTCTTACTATTGGTTTGGCATTCAACAGGACCGTAAGGTATAAGCAGAAGATTGTTCAATGTCGAATGATGGTGATTGATATTACTTTTGCAGATGCATTGTAATACTAATTTTACCCAACTTCTTCAGTGCCAAAGGGCGATCAGCTTTGGTTGCTTACACTTTCGTCCTGGCAATGACTGGACCAACTGCGAATATTCTCAAAAATGTTGATGCACTCTCAGTCAGCTTATCTTGTGGTCAAGTATGATTTAATTAATACCCAAGGTATGTGGTTGCTTAAGTTGTTATATCCTGAATAGGAACAGCTCAAGGAAGCATTACAAGGCATGTTGGAGGTCGTCAAACGACCATTACACGCTATTAAAAACTCAGTTAAAATTGCTATGCAAGCTATGAAGAAAACTATGGAAAAACTTGAAAAAGTTTTGGTTATGATTAAAAATCTTATCAGTGACATTTGTAAGGATGCATTTATGTTATTATCACGAAAGATATATTATTATATTTTTACTTTACAGTGAAAGGTATTAAGAAGGCTTTTGACTGGCTGGGAAGTGTGGTCAATGTATGCAACAAGCAAATGGGTACACCATATAAGAGATGCATGGATTTGTTTGATGAAGCAAGAAGAGAGTGCATGTAAGAACATAACTTTATGATATGATTTAGACCTTGATATGCTTATGGATTTGGTATATAGTAATGTAAAGATTTTCCATTGGTGAGAATCAGATTTGTTTCAAGTCATTCTTCGGACGGACTACTACATAAGCTGATAAGTCCCAGGATTTTTCAATTGATGGTGACACTGGAAAATGAACTGTGGGCACTTAGTCTATAAAGTGAACAGAAAACAGAATTTTAAACATAACAATGATTTATTACACACACAAAATACATAAAACGTTTGGGATAATTGAGTCACGGTCTAACAATGCCAGCTGTAGCAGGAAGAGGGAAATCTTGTACTCTTGCCGCTTTCAGCGGTTGTTTTTATTTCTTCAATAAATTGTACTTTCTTGGAGTTCAAACTTCCATATTCCCTCAAGTGCTGATTGTCGGTGGAATAAGTTGTTGGGTCCGAAGTTGACTCAAAGTATGCCGGCTTGACTCGATCGGTACTGATAATTTGTTTTCGGCCTTTTTTCAATATGTATATATTTTCAGATCGCTCTACTACTTTGTATGATGCTTTATACGGAGAGTCCAATGGCTTTCTTACTAGGTCAATACGGACGAAAACGTGTGAGCAAGCCACAAGTTCCTTATAAATGGAGGTTTTGAGCTTTTCATGACGTGATGCTAGAGTGGCTCGTACAGTTTTCATATGTTCGCGAAACTTTTGGACAAATAAATTGAGCGACGGTATGTCTTCGTCGAAGAAAAATTCACTGGAAATCCGTAGAGTAGTCCCATACACATGTTCCGCAGCTTCTACACCAATATCTTCTTGGATGCTCGTATGCAGTCCTAGTAGAACGCTTGGTAGGACTTCAATCTATTCTCGAATGTTGTGGCACATAACTGTGGCCTTTAAAGACCGGTCCCAATGTTCAATCATCCCGTTTGCCGCAGGGTGATTTGCCGTCGTTCGGGTTTTTCTGCAGCCGACTAAGTGTGTTCACGATTGGGATAACATGGCTTCAAACTATGGTCCCTGGTCTGACGTTAGAACGCTCAGGACTCGGGGAAAAATGCCATTTTTTAATATAAATGATCAATTGTTTATTTTATTATTAAAGAAAAGGTATGCTGTTAATAGTGAAAAATAGCATCAGGCAAATGATCACCACGACCACGTTTACAGGACCATATCCTTTTCATGAAATTTCCCATAACCAAATCGCAAAGTGGGGCTATCGAGGACATACCTCGATAGCCACACGATATCAATCTTTGAGGTCTTGAATCGACGCTGGGCTATTGGCGTAGACCTTTTCTTTCACGTGGCCCTAAAGGAAGAAGTTACAAGGTGTTAAATTACAAGATCTCAGTGGCCAATTGTGATCACCTCTTCGAGAGATAACACGGTCCGGAAACATCTCCTGTAAATGATCAATATTTTCGTTGTTTGTGTGGCACGTAGCGCCGTCTTGTTGAAAGCAGACGTTGTCCGGATCAATACCAACCAATTCCGGCCATAAAAAATCATTAATCATCTCTCGATAGTGCAATTCATTCATCGTAGCTGTTGCTCCAGCCTCATTTTCGAAAAAGTAAGGTCCAATGACTCCGCCGGACCATGAACCGCACTATTTTTATAGTGAATTTTAATAATTTCACTGCATTGTTGAAGTGTGTATCGTTCCATTTTTATTGATGGCGTAGTTTTTACTTGTTAAATGTCAAAAAATGACAGTTTCAAAAGTGACATCTACTGAAATAGCGGGCTATTCAAAATAACACCTCTTATTGGAAAACCCTTTAGATGATTCAATTCTGCATCCTCCTTCCGTGTCTTCGCTAAATCTTCAATTGTCACTGCAACTGGCAACTTAATAGCGGTGATTCAGAATTCGTTGTCGCTTCCGGCTATGTGAATAACATTTGTTGAAAATTGTCCAATGAAATCGAGTTGCCCGATTTGTCTCGGAGATGCCTTATCAGCTTTTTGATTGAAAGTGTATATGATCGGTTTTAATAATGAGTTGCCGTCCTTCAACCATGTGGCGGAGGAATTTTATGGCACTGTAAGTCTCCTGCAGCTCCCGATCATAATCACAGTATTTGCACTGCGCTTCGCTAAACTTCTTGGAGAAGAATCCGAGCGGTTCCCAAACGTTGTTGTTTAATTACTCGAGAATTACTCCCATTGCGGTGTCAGAAACGTCGCATTTGACTACCAGCGTTGCATTTTCGACTGAGTATCGGAGCAAAGTTGCGTTGGCAATTTGGTGCTTGCATTCCTCGAAAGCTGCATCTGCTGGTGGAGTCCATACGATGGCGCGGTTATCTTTTCTACATGCTCCGACGAGGAACTCATGGAGAGGTGCTTGAATGGCTGCTGCATTTTTAAGCGATTTCCGATAGAAATTGAGCTCTCCTAGAAATCTGCGCAATTCTATGACAGTTGCTTGTTTTTTAGGGTTTAGGATTGTTTCAACCCTTGTCGGAATAGGCCTTATACTGTGATGTTCGATGAGATATCCAAGATATTCGATAGTCGGTTTTCCAAACGTACATTTCTCTATCTTTATAGAAAAGCGATACTCCCGCAGTCTATCCAAGATGATTCTTAAATGCTCATGGTGTTCTTCATGTGTCTTAGAGGCAATTAATACATCGTCAATGTACGAATAATAAATGAACGCATGAAGGCCTCGTAGAGCGTGGTCAATGTAGTGCTGGAAGGTTTGCGCGGCGTTGCACAAACCAAACGTCATCACCTTAAACTGGAATAATCCTAATGGCGTTATAACGGCAGTCTTTGGAACATCCTCTGGAGCCGCCGGAATTTGATGGTATGCCCGCATCATTTCGAGCGCCAAAAATACCGTGTATCCTCTGAGTCTGTGGGCAAAGTCAGTAAGATGAACAATTGGATATATATATCCCGAATGGTGATTGCATTCAATCGACGATAGTCATCACAAGGTCTCCACTGGCCAGTTTTTTTTGGACTCTCAGCTTCTCAGGCGTTAGGCGTCTTGCCTTCTCTGCAACTGAAGGGCCCTTTCTTACAATGTGGTGGTAAATGCCATAAGCCATAACCTTCCTGGTATCAGATCGTACAGCTAAATCGGCATAATCTTTCAGCAGATCGTATTACTCCGAGTTTTCTTTATTGTAGTAATGGTAGCATTGGCTTGGTTGCTAAATTTAGCTCCTAGTTTAGTTTCGCTGTCAACCAAATTCTTCTGACGTAAATCTACAATAAGGCCAAAATGTAGCAAAAAATCTTCTCTGATTATTGGTTGCCTTACATTTGCAACAACAAAACTCCAAACAAACGGTCTACGAAGTCCGAGGTCAAGTGTCATCCGTTTCTGGCCGTACGTTTTAATTGGAGAATTATTCGTGGCATATAGCTGAAATTCCCCTGAAGTGATGTGTAGGACTAAAATGTCGGCTCCAGTATCGATGAGGAAGTGATTTCCGCTTTTCCGATGATGGATTATTAGTCGGCGATTGTTTACATGAAGTTGGTAGTTCTCGGCCGCAGTAATTTGGGGTGACGAATTTAGTTTGCCAAATCCGCTTTATAATTGGCTGTCCATTAGGATGGCGGACAACAATTCCGTGTACGCTTTCCAAAAAGCTTATGGAAAATTCACGTTGGCGCGTGAATTTGATCGGTCTCTTCTGGTTTCGAGTACGCAACTCCAGGCGATCCATTCAATTCACTAGTTGAGTTACGATATGATTCGTTGACTCTCTGTAGACTGCCGCAGCACCGGAAGGCTGCTGAAGTTCGATCATCAAATCCACCATTTTTGCCAATTTTTCAATGCCGAGCTCACTCGATATTGGAAGTGTACCACGAATATTTTCCAGGAGTTGTTCCAGGAGCAGCAATCGCAGCATTGCATCAGTTACTTGCTCCCCTTCAGTATTGCTTAGATCCTGTAGGTAATGCGAAGGCTTCCTTCCATCCGGACTTAATGCCTGTAATAAGCGCCTCAATTTAAACTCGGTGGATTCCACAAACCCCGTCAAAACAGTTTGCTTCACTACTTGGTATTTGTTTTCAGTTGGTGGGCTCTGCGTAATGGAGATGACGTGCGGTAGAATATCGGCCTCTGCATACTGAACTACATATTTGAATTTTCTTTCATCCTGTGTTATGTGATGCGTATGAAATGCAGCATCAACTTGGTCGAACCAAAATGCTGGGTCCGGCTTATAAAACGTCGGGAATTCGGTTATCCTTGATGGTTTGACAAATAAATTGCTTTTTGAAGGCCTAAGTGCGATTGGTGGTGGCCCATTTGCGTTTTTAGGAGTTTTCGTCGTCTCCATGTTAGTTTGATAGCCATTTTTCTTAGCGTCACTTCGCGAAATCCACAAAAGTATTCAAGTCTAAATTTAGCGTTTATTCTCCACCCAATCACGTCAGGCTCACCAAATGTGTGCACTTAGTCTATAAAGTGAACACAAAACACAAATTTAAACATAACAATGATTTAATACACACACAAAATACATAAAACGGTTGAAATAATTGAGTTGTGGTCTAACGATGCCAGCTGTAGCAGGAAGAAGGAAATCTTGTACTCTTGCTTCTTTCAGCGCTGTTAGCGGTGAACACCGTAACTTTATTCAGTAGTAAATGTGTTAATCGCTACAGAACCTGACTAATTTTGAGAGGTTCATTGGTCAGCAATTTGTGTATGAAGTTTCATGACATATCGTTCATTCATTTACAAACTACAGTCGTTAGAGTGGCTACTTTGGACTTCGTAACATAAAAGAAAAATAGGAATATCGCATCTTGATCAAACATTGTTTTTTGATAGGAAAACTTCTGAACAATCATTGCAATGGTTGGAGAAATGTTAATATATATCTGTTCCTTTGAGGACAACAGTGAATTAAAAATGGAACATTAAAGCTTCGCACCTATTTCTGGAAGGCGACAAGAGGCTACGAAGGCGGAAATAGTTTTGAGTGATTGTAAAGTAATGTTGCGCAAGTTAGCTGAGGCTATGAACATCTCAAAGCAATGGGTGAGGTGCATTATGCACATTTGAAGATGAAAAAGACATTAGCGTGATGGGTGCCACATTTGCTGATCTTTGGGTAAAAGCAGCAGCGCGTTGATGATTCAACGGCTGCAGCGTAATCGAGCAGTCTTTTTTCAACGTTTTATGAAATGTGGGTTCGTTATTATATGACTGAGCCCAATAGAGAGTCTACAGAGTGGCTGAAAAGCCACAAAAGTCGACAAAAGTGGGAAAGTATCCAACGCTTGGCCAGGATGCCAATGGATGCGCATATAATAATCTGCATCAATTACCTGCAGAAGAAATGAATAGCCACCGAGGTGTATTATGCAGCATTATTGGAAAAACTGTGCGACGATTTAAAGAAAAACAGGCCCATACGGTGAAGAAAAATGTTTACACCGTCACAATCGTCCTTGAAAGCGATGGATTAATTACGATTCCAATTGGATGTTCACCCATCATACTTGCCCCTCAACGACTATTATCTATTCCAAGTGGCTCCAGGGAATAAGTTTTAGATTAAATGAGCAAGTTATTGCGAATACCGAGACATATTTTGAAGGTTTGGATGTTTCCTATTACATGAAGGGCACCGAAATGTTTGAAAGTCGCTTTACTATGTATATTACCCTCAAAGGCAGCTTGGGTGTGGAATAAATATATCTCTGCCCAAAATATGCTTGCTTTCATTAAAAATCCTGAGATTTATCAGCCTATGCAGTATAAACTCATTCAGTAATGATACGTACTGGTTTATAACGAGAACGCATCGTAGTTGGGTGGACGAACACGTGGCCAAAGTGTGCTACTGATCATATAAGTTCGAGTGCCTACATATTGGATCAAGATCATGAGATTGTTGAGCCGGGACTCTTTTGTCCCGACCTTTGATTTTATTATCTTTTTGAAAATCGTCGACAGCAATGGCAATTATTATTTCACTTCTTTAATTCAACTAACTTAACAGCTTTGACTAAAGATAAAATTAATTCTCGTAAATATAGAAAATAGATATCATATGCAAAGTAACTATTTTTAGAATTTATACAAAGAAAATAATAGGCGAGTTGAATACACTTTGGCAAGATTACTGGATTTTACTTTTGCTTACTTTATCCGCGCTCGTTCGCATTCCTGCTACGACTGCCGGCCGAGCATTTCATGCACGTTCAATTTCTATCGCAATTTGCTGACCAGACAAACGCGCCAGAGAAAGAACGCTGAGTTTGCGTCTTTTCGCTGGTACGTCTGCCTTTGTCCATGAAATGTAATCCAATCTCTTCAATTATGGATCCATTTCATGGACAAATGCACTCGATGAATGTGCATGGTCAGCAATTTGGCTGGGAATGTAAAATAGCAAATGGAATTACAGTGTGTGGCAAAATTTAGTATTCATGAATATTGAGTTGAATTAAAATATTTGAATTGAATAAAATTATTGAATTTGGGTGAAATGCCGGCGAAAGGCAAATTCAATTGTTCTTAAAGGGAACAGTGAATGATTGATCACTCGATCTGTGAATTGAGTTAAAACGATCGATCAATTGATAAATCAATCGAATAAATTACAAATGAGCTAATCACTACGGCTAATTAACCTTAAATAACTAAGCGCTGATGTTGCCGGATCAGGCCGTGGTGGGTGCTCAGGGGTGTTAGGAACTCAACAGATATACTTAAACTATCTCTATGCGAAGGCCCGAAATGGGCTATAATGTTAAAAGAAAAAAATCTATAGATTTAAAAAAAAATACAATTTTTAAAGAAATAAACTAGTCTTAAATTCACTCACCCGAATCAATATTATCTTATAATTTTATTTATGCGATTACATATTACTTTCAGCAATCGTATGGGAAAACTAAAGTTCATGTGCAACGTGACATACCTGGTTGAAACAATTTGTTACGCTGTTAAATTTATTGATTTTATCTGTATCTTAGTAGATTTTGTCAGCGACGCAATTGTTGGTACTGTAAAACAAAGTAATAGCTCTCGGGTTTCCAACACCAACAACATCGTCCTTAATATTGAGCTTAATCAATTTATTTATTAGAACTGAAGCATTTTATTCAAGAAATCCGCAACATCTTCTACGTAACAGTGAAATTCGACCATAAATTCAATTTCACCACTCAGTCGTCAAAAAATCTTTCGCAAGTTGGTGCTGATATCCTGGCCGACATTAAGAAAAGATCTAGAGGAATATTTTTTGTTATGGGTTGGATGGAAATGTTGGCTGGTTTAGTGTTCTTAAGAATAGTTTTAAAGTAAGCATTGCCAACAGTCTCGAAGAACTCTTTTATCAATATTTATTTAGAGCAGTTATCTATAAAAGTAAATATGAGAATAACGATCGGTTTGACAATACCTACATCACCAAAGATTTCGTGGTAGTTGATGAGAAGAGGCGAGAAATGGGAAAAGAAACAGCATTACCCTTGACACGGAAAGAAGGAAGAAAATATGTTCAAGTACAATATATGCCAAATAGGTATACCGCGTATAACATTTGATTTGTATTTCCCAGATAACATCATGTTACTTAGTGAAAGCGGAAAAATTGAAACTAGCAAGATCTGGTATGTTCCTCATGATCACAACGATTCAATTAGCGACCATTTGTGCAGTTGATTACTCGCTGTTTAACGTTTTGTGGACAATACGAGAACATGGAAGAAAAATGGCAGGAGTTGAAGGTGAGAAGAGCATTTTACTTCGGTTATTTTCTTTAAAACAACGCTTTATCCTTCAAGTGGTTGCGTGGTTATTTGTAAAGAAATCTGTCGCACGTAACCTAAAAGACCTATGGGATCTTTCAGGGATTTAAAGCACTAATAAATTAATACGGTTTTATATTTTTGTGTTCAGGTACATTATTATTATGGTAGGATAAAATGTTTGAAATAACAGAATTACCATGGCATTTATTCCAGCAATATCCAGCAGGCGAAAGAAGAGTGTTAACGGCCATCTATTATTTTTCCTTGATGTCGAATACATCTTCACTTTTTTGTCAACTTCATTGACGCCGCCTTTCGTTTGATTGTAAAAAGTTACAATACTTGGTTTGCGCTTTTCATTTGTACTTTCATCAATTTTAACAGCAAAATGAAGTGATGATATCAGTACCACAGATCTTTTTTGTTTTTTGGGCACGTAGGACACTAGCGTTGCCTTTTCAAAAAATCCAAATTGACTTGAATATTCAGGGTTATTTTTATCTGTAAAACAAGACGGTATTTCTTTTTTGTTTTTGCGCATGGTACCTACAACAGAAATCTTATAATTTTTAGCTAAATCATCAACCAAAGGAACACTGGTGTACCAATTGTCAATTGTAAGGTTTCTTCCTGTTCTAGAAATTGGTGTAAATAGCCACTTCACGACGTCTGCTGCAGCGTTGCTCAACTGGTAAGGGCCTTCTGGCTGCTTGCCGGCATAAAGCTCAATATTGAGGACATAAAACGTAGCAGCGTCTACAAGTGGATATAATTTTATTCCGTATTTATCGGGTTTCGATTTGATATATTTTCCGAAGGGACGTTTTCCTCGAAAATCTGCCATCATCTCATCAATAACCACGTTCTGTCCAACAGAATATGGTGAGAGGCAGTTTTGTGTGAACGTTTCCAAAATCTCTCTAATTGGTGCAGCCTTATCCAGAGTACGACGAGATGTTCGTGTGGTTGCGTCATCAAATCTCAATGAATTCAGTAGAAATTTTGTTCTTTTCAGTGCCATCGTAGTGACAAATATAGGAACGCCTGCGCCATCAGTTGCATATATATCGTATAAATTTGCGTGTGATATCCGCAAGGTTCCTGCTATGCACAATAATCCGAATAATGCTCGAATTTCAACTGCATTAGTCGATTTGCAATCACGGGGTCTGTCGTACGATGTACCTTTACTGGATGAATTCATTAGTGTGCTTAACAATTTTTGTAATAATGTCCTCAGAAATGAATAAATGCCAGGCTTGGATGAATGTTATCACTCCGACGCCGTTTCTACGAGCACCCGAATCTTGCGTGAGAATATTTTGAGCTTGGCGTTTCACTCTGTTATTGTTTGATTTTCGCCACCTTGCTGTCTTATCACGCCCAGTAAAATATGTGTTTATAACTGAAAGCGGCGAATTCTCCTCATCTGAATCTGAGCTGTTTGATTCTTCAACAGATGGGATTTCCTCTGGAACTGGAATGTGATCGGAAACTTCTGAACCTTGGTCACTAAGCTCCACTATCAGTTAGTCATTTTATAAAAAAAAACACTATTATAATGTTTACTCAGAACGATTAGTTGAATTTTAAATCAGAATTTCTCGCGTTGAGCATCGCGCGTAACCTTTTCGGCGACAGGCGCGTGGCGTGTTTTCAACGTCTGGGATGCATTTACAACAAATGTGATTTATGCGCTCCGGGGGAGGCGGGGAGTGGATGCAATCTATTTATCACGTGCACAGTGAAAAAATGACAGGTTACTGGAGATGGGGAGTGCATACGACAAGAAATAACGATATAGGAAACGAAAACATACTGAGTGCGGTCGATTCGATGCCGCGCGATCGCTTGAAGGTTATATATGTTGTTTCAATGCACTGTTACATCTTGCATAGCTAACCATTTTTAATGATTCCTTTTATTTTTCTCCATATCATTTTCACAATTATAAACGTTGAGGCTTGAATTTGAATTCAAATTTAACTTCTGAGACTAGTAACTTGTTTAGATGTAAAATTATGGTCTTTCGCTTTTACTCTATATTTATATTTTACTCTTTAGAAACGACAGAATTCATTACTCCCTTTTGTTTGATGTTGTTGGCACTGGCGAACTAAGAGGGTGGCAGGGGCGGTCCGCCCCGAGCCTCCGGTGATAGGGGGCCTACAAATCTTGACGAGTTCTTCAAATCATATTCTAAACTAGATCGAAAATATGTTCAGTAACTTAGTAAGAGGCAGTTCAAAGTTTCGGGCCTCGTAGAAACAAATGGGAAAGCTTAGACCGGTTATTTACAATTTTTAAATTTGAATAGCTGGTGTAAAATCGGAGTTTCTTCCACTGCCAATCTACCTTTCTTTATATAGGGTTATCTATTTTGCGCTTGGGAAAGTAAAGCTAAAGAAAACACATAAAATATTCAAATGGAAACAAATTTTTTTATTCAATATGCAGATTGAACCTTGCCATTATACGCAAATTACAACATCATTCAAATGTCTTCCACTGGACCTCTTACAGGCCTCAATCCTTCTGAGGTAATTTTCAATGACTTTTCGGCCCATTCCCGGCAATATCTCGGCCATAACTTCACGAATATTGGTTTTCAATTGCTCAAGATTTTAAAGATTGTTTGCGTAAACACGATCTTTTGCATAGCCCCATAAAAAGAAATCCAAAGGTGTTAGGTCGCAGGATCTTGCGGGCCAATTGACATCACTCAATCTCGAAATTGCGCGTCCTGGAAATTTCTCTTGCAAAAGTGCTCGATTAGCCTGTGTTGTGTGGCTTGTGGCTCCGTCCTGTTAGAACCACATGTTCTCCAGATCATAATCTTCAATTTCTCTCCAAAAATTATCGGTTAACATCCGTCTATAGCGGTCAGACTGTAATGGCTCTTCCTTGATCGTTTTCAAAAAATACGGGCGAATAACACCACCAGACCATAATGCACACCAAACGGTCACTTTTTCCGGATACAAAGGCCTTCCTGCGATCACCTGAGGATTTTGAGAGCCCCATATAAGGCAATTCTGTTCATTTACGTAACCACTGAGCGAAAAATGAGCCTCATCACCAAAGAAAATTTTGTTCGAAAAATCGTTATCAATGGCTTGTTGTACATTCTGCGTTGTGTATGGTCTTGAGGCTTAAGTTCTTGAGTGAGTTGGATTTTGTACGGTTGGAGATGCAAATCGAAATGCAAAATCCGCCACAATGAGCCGTAAGACAAGCCCAAATGTTGAGCATGTCGAGGAATCGACAAATTCGGGTCTTCGTCCACACTTTGAGCAACGACAGCGATATTTTCAGCAGAACGAATCCAGTCTCTTCAAATGTTCTCACTGTGTTTGAAATTGTTTGCTGTGTAGGTCGATTATGTCGACCGTAATCGGCTCGTAAAGCCCTTAATGTTGATACAGCAGAATCACCATTTTTATAATAAAATTTAATAATTTTAACGCGTTCTTCGACTATTAAACGATCCATATTTCTAGATGGCAAACCTTCAATTAAAAAAAACACGCTTTGGATGAAATTTAATTCTGACAGATGTCAAATGACATTGTTATACTTTCCTACCAAGAAATAGATAACGCTATATATGTATATATATATATATATATATATATATATATATATATATATATATTTATATATATATATATATATATATATATATATATATATATATATGCATATATATATATATATATATATATATATATATATATATATATATATGTATATACTGTGCCTAAAAATAAGGCGACATTTGAATTTAAACTGCGCGCGTCGAAGGATTTGGAGAATCATTTTTTTATTTCTATGCCAAATGTACATGTCGTTTGCGTGAAGCTATTCGCCTAAAAAGGCTGGAATTGTGGAAAGACAATTCTTGGTTTTTACACCACGATAATGCACCATCCCATGCTGCACTCGTAATTCGTCATCATTTCGCCAAAAACTAAACCCATATCGTTCCGCAACCACCGTTTTCACCTGATCTGGCGCCGTGCGACTTCTGGCTGTTCAGCAAGCTCAAAAGACCACTCCGGGGACACCGTTTTGATACGATAGAGGAGATTCAAGCCGCAGCGAAGACGGAACTGAAGGCCATCCCGGAAAGTGACTACAATCAGTGTTTCGAAGATTGAAAAATCCGTTGGTATAAGTGCATTCCATCGGGAGGGGATTACTTTGAAGGGAATGAAATTGATTTGGAAGAATAAATAAAGAATTTTCAAAATAAATACAATGTCACCTTAATTTTTAGGCACAGTAGTACATATATGTATGTATATATATATATATATATATATATATATATATATATATATATATATATATATATATATATATATATATATATATATATATATATATTGGTAAGTCTAAGAATTATTGTGCTTTTTTGTCATTTTTTGAATATTTCTTTTGTTTAAAATGGATTTTACTTAAGTACATATTGTCCATTATTATCTATGTAGAATATGTATCTATATAGAACATCTGTCGTTTATCGGCAAAAAACTTGGCCAAATGATTTTCACAGTCCCTTTTGAAGTGAATTTCTTTTCGTTAAGGAAGTTTTGCAGAGACCGAAGCAAGTGGTAGTCTGATGGTGCAAGGTCTGGACTATACGGTGGATGCATCAAAACTTCCCAGCCAAGCTCTATCAATTTTTGCCGGATCGTCGAAGATGTGTGTGGTCTCGCATTGTCATGATGGAACACAACGCCCTTTCTGTTGATCAATTCTGGCCGGTTTTTTGGATTGTTGCAATCTAGTTAATTGCTGACAGTACAGAGCCGAATTGAGTGTTTGGCCAGGTTCTGGCACCTCATGATAAACGATTCCATTCCAATCCCACCATACACACAGCATAACCTTATTTGGTGTCAATCCTGGCTTTGAAGTCGTTTATGATGATGCACCTTTTTTGATCACGACCTTTTTTGAACGACACTCTCGTATCTTACCCATTTTTTATCGCTCGTAATGATTTGCTTCAAAAATGGCTTGATTTCGTTGCGTTTTATTAGCATTTCGCAAATGGGAATTCGGCCGATGAAATTTTTTTGTGTTGATTCATGCGGCACCCAAACGTTGAGCTTCTTTGTGTAACCAGCCTTACGCAAATGTTTGAAAACTGTTTGATGATAGATATTCAGTTCCTTAGCAATGTCATGTCTGCTCATGTGTCAGTTTTCTTCGATTTTTTGTAAGATTTCATCGACTTCTTCAGTGATTGGTCGACCTGAGCGAGGTGCATTTTTGACATCAAAATTTCCTGAACAAAAGCGGGCGAACCATATTGTAAAATATAACGAATTTTTTCAGAAATTTTCCTCATTTTTAAATGAATACAACTTTTGACATGAATGGCGAATTCAAAACTGTCCATATGAAAATTGTAGGCTGGAGTGTCACCTTTCAAACGCATGTCAGTTTAACTAAATCTGATTTGTATTGCCCGATATATGACAACGAACACCATCTAGTGACAAAAAAGGCTCAATACTTTTTTGAGTATCTAATATTAAACTAATCAACAAAATTCAACCTAATAATGATGAGCGTAACCAAACAAAAAAAAAATAAATCCAAAAAAGCAACAGCAAGAGGCAAAAATATGCTAATTTAAAAAATTGTTTAGAGAAATAAAGCTTTAAGTTTTAGGGCAAAGATAATTGAGACAAAACATGGAGTATATTAAATTTAAGTTAATTTTAAGGTTTAAAATCTAATGAAGAGTATACAATATACATTGATATTTTTAGCACCAGATATGATCAGCGTCAATGTGTCTGGAAATGGTTTCATAGCTGAAATTTATGATGGAATGATCAAGGCTTTTTCACCCATATCCGAAAAATATAACATGGATCCTATACCATGTCTACCTAGTCCAAGTCCTCCAAAATATGACCGGTTCTTTGAAATTGGTAAATATACTCCAAAGATTCATAGTGAGAGATTCCCCTAGTGTTATCTCACTAAATATTATTTTTAGGCATAATGTTACTTATTTGTTGGTCACTTCTTATATTTGAGCCTTACGGTCTCCGCTTACGACAAATCATTATGAGAAGCTTTTACCCTGAACGTGCCAAAGAGAGAGCTGTATGGCTCCATGCGCAAATTCTCATGAGAAGAAGTAAGCTCATTAGTTCATATTTACTTCATAAATTTCTACATACCCTTTTCCCTAGCGAGTTTTCTGAAATTCGCTCGGCGAAAGGCTCGACTTGAATTTGGAAAAAACAAGAAAGCTGATAGCATATCATTTTTGGATTGGTTGAGAGCTAAAACGGATAAGTAAAGGCTGAATAAATATAAATATATAAAGATTCCAAAAATTTGTCAATACAGTTGGTGGATAATGAGGAAAATATTGGGCAAAAGCCGAACTACCAGATGTATGTTGTGCGCTTCGCCAATACCAAAGTAATCTATTGACTCAGAAACTCTTAAGCATATCAAACAAATTTTAAAAAATATTTGTATGCAGGGAAGCTGATGTAGTTCGATGTCCAAGACCAGCATGTAAAGGTGCTTTTTGCAGGGAATGCTTTAAAGAAATGGAAAATAAATGTTTCTTATGCTCTGAACCGGTAGAATATGGAGACTTTAGTGATATTTCGGAAGAAAAGTAAGTGCATATTTATAACCTTCTTTTTGTGAACATTACAGAACGTTCAATTGTAACATCAGCATTGTACATGTAAAATTGTTCTTTATTTTCTCAGAGATTCCTCTGATGAGCTCGATGAAGTAATTACTCACAACGAAAGTAGCAAAACAGAAACAACTGAGCAAATGACAAGTAGTACAGCTATTTATGGAGAACTCACAGGCAGCAGTGATGATCCATCAGGAAATGAGAAAGCAAAGACCCTAAATTATAAAAGGAAGTGAAAAATTAATTACAACAACACTGTGTGCTGAGACACGGTTTCTGCTAATATGGGTCTTGAATACTTGAATAAATTTCATAAATAAAATATTCAGGAACAAAATAGATGTATAATTGATTAAATTCGCAGTCAATATCAAATTTATCCTATTCGATTCAAAAGATTGAATGCTTGCAAATTTTATTACTAGTTCCAAAAATTATCCCAATTCTTGTGTGGTCTTTTGATAGCTTATTTAATTGGGCAAAATATTTATTATTTCTGCTTTTGAGAACTATCATCCACCAGCTGATTTTTGCAGATATCTGCGTTCTAATAAAACAAAGTTAAAATCAAAGTTTAAGGATATTTAGATAAATCACTTCTGGGTTGGCTGTTAAAAATCAGCCACAATTACCATTGATAGAATATACAGGGTGGGTACGGTATTTGAGGACATGCATAAATGTGACTATAACTTCATGAATTTTTTTTTCCTTTTCAGATAAGAAATGGCGGACCACAACATCACTAAAGAAATGAAGAGACATGCTGTCATCGTCGCTATATGTGCGAGCCATACAGGTTTAGAGATCTCTCATTTTCTTCATTGCACACGTTCATTCGTGCATAAGGTTCGCCGTGAATTGGAAGCATCAGGAGGCGATATAGAATCGGTTGCAAAACGCAAAAAGCACGAACAACGTTCTGACACTGTCCGATCTGCAGAATTTTTAGAGCAAGTGCAAAAGATCATAGACGAGGTCCCTTCAAAATCAATGAGGGCCCTTGCGAGTGAGCTTCATGTTTCTGAGCGCCTTATTCGTAGAGTTGTCCACGAAGATCTTCGGTATAAGTCTTACGTGATGCGCAGACAGTTCACGTCAGAACGAACACGGGAACAGAGAGTTCTCCGATCAAAACGTCTTTTAAACAAAATCAAAACACCCTGAAGCGCCCAAAATTTTGACCAAGATCAAAAGACCAATCGCAGAAATGACAGATGGCTATGTTCAAATCCTACGGAGGTTCCTGTTGTTATGCACACAAAATTTCCAGCCACTGTTATGGTTTTAGGTGTTGTCAGCAACGAGCGACATGTTATTCCACCACACTTTTTTACTCAAGGACTTCGAGTGAACTCTGCTGCATACATTGAGGATTTGGAAACGGTAGTGAAACCCTGGATAGACAATGTAAGCGGAGGCAGACCATACATTTTTCAACAAGACTCTGCTCCTTCACATAAAGCGATGGCAACACAAGGTTAGATTGCCGAAAATTTTCATGACCACATAACACCTCATAATACCGCTTCTTCGCTGAAGACTGCTATTAATGCCGTTATGGTCAATATGAACCAGTAGCATTTGATTCGGGCATGTAATCGTTTCCGGACCCGGATCGAAGAAGTTATTGCTGCTAATGGCGATTTAATTGAATAACTTTAAACCATATATTCATTTAACGTTGTATAAAAAATTCCTGAAATTTCATTAAATTTTGTTAAAAAACAAGCTAATTAATTTTACTTTCAAGTTGTCCTCAAACACCGTACGCACCCTGCATTATAGCAATTGGGATATTTTATTGTATATATTTTTTCTATTATTTAAACTTCATTCGCCAATAAATGGCTAACCTTCTCTATCGAGTAACCATGCCAGCAATACAAAAGAAGAAGAAAGGTTACCACCGCATCCATCAATAACAGGTGAAATAGCTTGTGGTTTCATCTTGGAGAGGGATCTGGCACTCAGCACTATGGCAGCTCAAATTGGAAGTTGACAAGTGGCTGGGTGATAGATCTCTATCCGGGACCCGCCATCAGATTCCTGGTGGAGACCCTGCCACTGAAATTCCGCTAGGCATAAGCTAGGCGAGTACCTGGGTATTCGCAAATTCATATGCTGGGTACTGGATAAACGCGAAGAATAAATCACGGACTAACCACCTCATATTAAAGTAGTGAAAAATCGAAATCAGCCAAATAATTTGGTGTTTAGTGTGTAGCTTGAACTGAGCCGCCACTTTCCAAATTGCTGAAATGAAAGAATTTTCCCAATAGATGATCCGGCTAGCAATACATTTCATGCTGTAAACGACATTGTTCACGATTGGGTGAGTAACAGGCCAATTGAAAAGTCCCTGGTCTGATACACAGATGGCAGTGCTAGTATTAAATCCATATGATTTTTAGTTAGTAACAACCTTCAAACGATACGTGTCAAAATTTGACAGCAGTCCTACCATTAGTTTGTGAGATATTGCGTTGTGAGTGTAGCTACTTTTGTTATTTGAAAAAAGATGGAAAAAAAAGAATTTCGTGTACTGATAAACTATTGCTTTTTGAAGGAAAAAAATACAATCGAAGCAAAATCTTGACTTGATGAAGAGTTTTCGGGATCTGCATAAGGAAAATCAACCATCATTGATTGGTATGCTAAGTTTAAACGTGGTTAAATGAGCACCGAAGACGGCGAACGCAGTGGACGCCTAAAAGAGGCTGTCACCGACGAAAACATCAAAAAAATTCACAAAATAATTTTGAATGACCGTAAAGTGAAGTTGATCGAGATAGCAGACATTATGAAAATATCATCAAAGTCAAAGTCAAAAGCGCTTTATTTAATACTAATCGTTATAAATTTTAAAAGAATATAAAGCAAAATCCAAACAATAACAATAAAAACCTTAGTGGCCCAAATGGCTCTCTAAATTTGTACGTTCTCATTAAACACATTTAAAAAAAAAAACAAACTATAGCAAATTCAAATCAATGAAGATTGTTACATATTTTTAAAATTCAATTGGCAAAAGGAGAAAAAAACCAACCAACACTATTCTAAAATTATTTATCGTCTTAACACTACAGTGAACTTTGATCCTACACCTAATATGTTTTAACTTAATTCTAATAAATGCAATAAAAAACATTATCTTATACTAAAAAATCTATAACTATGTTCCTAACCTAAGCGTTTTACCTTATCTCTAACCTAATATAATAAACATAATATATACCTAACCTATACCTAATTTTTAACAAAAATAAACAATAACACTAAATGTAGCAATAATGAGCTGAAACTCAAAAACTAAGAAACGAAAAACACCAAAACTGAAAATAAACACGAATAATTTACACATTGTCATTCAGCCACCAATACCTAGATTACCCCGTCTCAACTCGATCAGCTTCAACGAATCTAGCAAATGAGTAACTCCATTGGAACTGTTGGTCTCGTGAACTCAAGTTCGGAGGATATTTTATCTTCTTATCGGTGGCCCGTCGATATATGTGATATATGAATGCGACGCCGTCAGAATCAAAAACATATCGATTCATGTCCAAATACACGAATGCTTCTGGAGGAATGAAGCCAGTAGCGAGGCAAGTCGCAATATACCCGTCTGTAGGGTGGAACGCCTGTAAAATCCAAGGGTTTTCACTCACAGTCACAAATCTTGCGATATGATTCCGAAGAAGTTTCAATATGAAAATATCGACTCTAGTCACTTCAGCAGTTTGATAAATTCTTCTATTCGATATATAATGTTTCCAATCCGTCTCAGGCTTTCTGTACAAACCAGTACATGCACGAAGACATTTCCTTTCGAAAACTCTTAATTTTTCCATAGTACTAGCGCTCTGGTTGTACCAGATCTGACATCCATACGTCAAAACTGGTCTAACCAGTGTCTTGTAACAGATAATTTTGACCTTTTGATCAATGTATCTGAAATGAAAGAGCTTTCGAAGGGCCATGACTACTTTAAGTGCCTTACTGAGCATGATTTTCACATGTTCAGTATAGTACAGATACTGATCGAGATAAACACCGAGGTATCGAACACAGGATTTATGTGGAACCCGTTCAAGACTACCCTCACCAGCCATGATGTGGAGATCTTTCCAATTACGTTTCAGGTCTTGACTGACCCCCCGCAGCGTTGTCCGAAATAAGATTGTTTCACACTTCTGCGCATTGATTTTCATTCGCCAATTGTCAGTGTACAGCTGTACATCATTGAACATTTTTTGGAGATTGCTCTGAACTATTGTAGCTTTTCGGTCTGCCGTATAGATGATCAGATCATCAGCAAACGCTACCAATGATCGCGTTGGCGAGACGTTAAAATCAAAGCCGTTCAATAGCTTGCGAATAAAGATTGAAAAGAGCAGAGGCGCAGTAACTGCTCCCTGCTGTAGACCATTCAAGACCTTGAACTCGCGCATTGTTGTCAGATTTCCATCAGTTACGACAAATGATTTCCCGTATAACATATTACACATCATGGCGATAAGGTGTCTGGGGAACTTGTCCTGAAGGAGTTTAATAACTAGTCCATCTAACCACACCGTATCGAAGGCTTTCTCCATATCAATGAGACATGCTCCAACGCATTGTCTATCATTTAGTTTCCAACAGATGTCTGAGGTTACTTTCGTTATTGCATGTGTGGTCGAATGCCTGGCACGAAAACCAAATTGGCAATTCGGCATCAACTCATTTTCCTCAATGTGGGCGTTTAATGCTCTGTTGAGTATCACTTCAAACACCTTGCTGATGTTAGGCAGCAAGCTGATTGGGCGATAGCTTTTGGGGCATGAAGATTCTTTTCCTTTCTTCAAGATCGGAAATACCTTAGCCTTTTTCCACTCATTTGGGAAATATGAATTGCTCAACATGTTGTTGAACAATATGCAATAGTTCCTAATAGCAACCTCCGGCAAATGTCGGAGAACTACATTTGGAATACCATCAGTACCACATGATTTCTTGTTGTTTATCCTGCGAAATATGAAACACAAGTCTTCATAGCTGACAAAATAATCAATAAGATTCAAGCTCGGTATGAGGTCAGATGTTAATGTTTCATTGAAATGAAGAATTGATTGGCCGTTCAGGCTTGACTTGAAGTCGGAAATTTTTGCTTCAACGATCTCTGAAACTATTTCATTCCCTCTCTCAGGGTTTGGTAGATGAACCAATTCAAAATGTGTTCCAATCAGGGCAAGTTTATCTAATCCTTCACAAATGATCCTGTTTCCATTTCTATCCGGAGTCGTACTATCAATTTCGATACCAGCCCTATCGAGAAGATTTATCTCATCACTAGTGACTTCAAGATTCGATACCTTCACTCGAGACTTCTTGCGGAATATGCTATTCACTTTCGTGAACACGCCGTCTGGGTCCTGTGGGCTAATACCCCTCAATTTTCCCGCCCATTGATTGCTGATCTCACTCCTGAAGTATGACTGGATTAAGTTCCGGACATTCTTCAGATGTAATTTCAACAAAGCCAACGAGGGATGGTTGTAATCCAAAAATTGCCGATAAATATTGTTGACGCGTGTGAGAAGAAGGCTTTTCAACCTTGCGATGGTTGGTGTTTCATATCCTTCCATATTGTTTCGATGTTTAATCTTGGGAACTACTTTCTCAATCGTTTCCAAAGTCAGCTTCTCTAACTTCGACAAATAGACATCTATTTCACCGTTAGTTAGATTCCTGTCATTAGGAACCATTGAGCAAGAGTTGCCACCATCAGAAGGGGGACATTGCTTCTGGTACTCCCGATTAAACTTCTTTTGAAACTTTCCCCAGTCTGTTTTTTTGAAATTCAACCGATGATTTTCATGTTGAACTGGAATGAGGAAGAAATCATCCCTGTGATGATTGATTTCCATTACGATTGCGTTATGGTCGCTATCATAAGGAAGCACCTGCAGTTTCCGTTGAGGACTATTAAAGCTGAATTCAAGTCTTGCGTCAGCAATGCAAAGGTCCAAATATAAATTTGTCCTAGGGTATGTTGGGAGCTCCGACCCATATAGATTGCACCTGTATTCAATTTGGTTCTCTGTTATCCACGATTTCAGGAATACACCTCTTGGATTATTGGTGGCGTTCAGCCATGATGTTTGCTTGGCGTTCAAATCACCAGCAAGAATATAATAGTTATGCAGCCTGTTCAATTCGAGTATTTCGAACAAGGAATTGAGCTCCTCCTTGAACAGTTCCACCAATTGCATAGGCAGAGATAACGAAGAGGTTATCCCCACCTGGCAGTGAGATTTTGATAACGGACACTTCAAGAGATTCAAAGCTTTTGAATTCAACTTTTTCGATATTTTGGAAACGATAGGGTCTTCGAACCAATATCCCAGTGCCACCTCCCCCATCACCTATTACCCTATCGTTTCTTACGAATTCGAAATCCTTGAATGTCATGGAGTGCCATGAATTGAGGTGGGTTTCGGTTAGAAGCAGAATGTCAGGATTTTGTCTGGCAATGAATTCAAGGAGATAATCACGCCGATGTATAGTAACAATGGAGTTGACGTTGATCGAGATGAGACGAATCCTATCCGTGGGAATGTGGCTGGATGACAACTTATTTTGAGGCATTTGAAAGCCCTAAACGCTGAAAAACAATGTTAATTTTCGAATCTTGTTTATCGATTCGCTCCGATAAGGAATTTAGTTGCTGATAAATTTTAAGGAGCAGCTCATTATTGCCAATTACATTATTTACACTATTTTCCGCATTTTTAGCTGGTCCTCTAGCGGCTTGTGCAAATGATACTCCGGGCTTGACGAAGTTTGGAGCTAAGACACTGCGGTGTATTTGTGTTTGCTTCGGGGCAGATTTCAATCTTGCATCCTGATATCGGGAGCATCCTCGATATGATGCCGGATGACCAAAAACACCGCAGTTCACACAATATAATTTCTCTTTTGGCTCCGTCTGAGCCAATTTGCACTCACCGGGAGCATGCACGTTTTTGCATTTAACGCATCGGTAATGCATGGCGCAGTTGGCAGCCGAATGCCCAAATCGTTGGCAGCGATAGCACTGGTTGATTTCTCGTTTCTGGAGGCGTTCCCACCTCACCACTCGAAAATTTGAATATCTTATTTGCTGAAGAGCGCTTGGACTGCTCTTATTTGTTATTTGTACCAAATAAAGTGGTAAATTTTTTTTTCTACCGTCGACCTTCTTGTCGCGAATGTTTTAACAGAGATAAACTCGATTTGTGGTGCTGTTTCCTTGAGAACCTGAAGAAGATCGACGGTATCTTCTCCGCAGTCCAAGCCCTTCAGCAAGAACGTCTGATTCTTCTCGCTTTTGGGGGTATAAGTGAAGTGCGGAACCTCCCCAGTATTCAAAGCATCTTTCGCTGATTTGAAATCAACCAGTGATTTCGTTCTAATTGACAGCTTCTCGGAATTTATTCGTTTGATTTCGAAATTTGTCAATTTGTTTTCGGCTGCCAACAGCCGAACCATGTCTTTTCCGCTTTGACCGAAGACATTAATTGGCGGAACTTTCTCGGTATTCTTCGCTACTTTTTGAGGAGGACCAGCAGAACTACGGGCTGGTTTCTTCTCCCTATTTCTACTTTCATTATTTTTATTTTTTAAATATAAGATAAAATTATCACCTTCGTCTACCTCCATATCCTGTTGGAGTCCATCCAGCGCCGCAAAGTAGTTCTGGCTTTCGTTGGTGCCACCAGCACTTAATACCTCTTCACTGATTATTGGTTTTGCAGCTTTCTTCTGTTTTTCGATTTTTCGTATCGGATCACTCTCTTGAACTTTTTTTGCCGTCTTGAACATTTCTTCGTATGTTTGAATTCTTGCCTTTAACTCTTCTATTTCACTTCGAAGGCGACACACCTCCTGTCTATCCTCGAGCACTTGTGTTTTACGACCGGCATCTGCGGTATCCTGGGTGCTCGTGTGTCTCCGCTTGTTGACACTTGCCAATTTCACACCGTCACTCTCCCCGGGGCCCCCCAACGGAGGGAAGCCGTCGGGCTCCTCCATACAGCAGTCCCAAGTTGTCTTTGGTTTGTTGCCTTTTCTTGATTTATTGGTATGGTTGATCGATGGCTTCGACGATTAATTCTTCCCCAATAAAATCAAAACTTGCTTTTGACTGACTCGTACAAAATTAATTCAATTATTTGAAACTGACTTTTGTGAAAAATTAATTAATTTTTAAAATTAATGACAGGAGCGATTAAAAACACGTCTACACGCAACGAGTGCTAGACGTAGAATTATGAAAATATCATCTGAACATGTACATCATATTATTCAGAATGTTTGTACATGAGAAAGCTGTGTGCAAAATGGGTGCACGCAAGCTCACAATCGATCAAAAGCAACAACGTGTTAATGATTCTGAGCAGTGTTTAAGCGCAATAAACCTGAATTTCTGCATCGATATGTAACAATGGATGAAACATGGCTCCATCATTTCACTCCAGTGGACTGCACACGATGAACCGAATCCAAAGCGAGGAAAAACACAACAGTCAGCTGGCAAGGTTATGGCGTCAGTATTCTGGGATGCGCAAGGTATAATATTCATTGATTACCTCCAAAAGGGCAGGCCATCAACAGCGATTATTATGTAGTGTTATTGGATCGTTTAAAGGATGAAATCGTTAAAAAATGGCCCCATTTGAAGAAAAAACAAGTTGGGTAGACAGACTTACGCTCATTTCAGAAGGGTTTTGTGCCCAACCTCTCCGAAATATGGTCAATAGCAACAAATAAAGTCAAGAAACATGTCAAAGAGATATGCACGTTTCAAGGAAAATCCATTGTTTCTCCATTTCAACGATCGCTATTTTGTTCTAAACTTACAAAAATCACTCAAATCATGAATTCCGAAAAATATCTATTCTTATAAATCTTATCAGGAAATTTTAAGAAGATCATATCAACATTGCAATGTCTGAGCCGATGGCAAGTCCATAAAATACTAATATGATTCGATTTTCATCAAACTTGCAGAGTATAAGGCCTTTATGTGTATCTACATAAATGTAATTTTGTTATGTTTAGGGGTACCTATACGATTTTATTGGGGAAAATGTGAAATTCGAAGATCATACTATTAGTAACAAAGTTGAGCGAGTTTTGACTTCTAAGGTATTTGTTGTTGTTTTACTCATAAACATCTACCTCTATGTTTTTTTCAGATTTTCTGGATCACAGGTGTCCAATCGCGAGGAGTGGACCCAAATTTTTCGTATATTTCCCCTTCGTATGCGCCTCCTGAAGCAAAAAATGTAACTGTAAGGTCTGTTTTGAAAAGTTCTCCTTAAGACCTTTCATATGATACCCATATTGACTACCTTTGATGAATTTTTTTTTCGGGGGCTACTCCCCTATATGGGGAGACCTCCCTTAAATACCTGATAAAATTTTTTTGTAATTGAACTTTCATGAGAGCACCACCTCGAAAGAATGCTCGCTGGAAAAAAAATTTAGCGCCAATAAAGAAGTAATCGCCGAAACTGAGGCCTATTTTGAAGCGAAAGACAAATCGTTATACAAAAATGGTATCAAAAAGTTGGAAGATCGCTATAATCGCTGTATCGCCCTCGAAGGCAACTATGTTGAATAAATAAAATCGAATTTTGCCAAAACAAGTTGAAGTAGCAGGAGAGTGCTCCTGCCAGAAGGTCATTGTAAAACAATTAGTAAATCAAACAATATATTCTGCATATCAAAACATAACTAATATACAGATTCCATAACTTGAGTTCGAAATATTATTTTGGTTATTCTGATTTTAAACCCCGTTTGACCCCGTAGCTTGATTATTCATGATAACACACCAATATCACAAACCATTTCTAAAATTTTTATCAAAATTCCTACATATTTGCAGTGTCTAGGTCCGTTGCAAACGTGTATCTCCCTATTTCCCCTGGTTTAATGTTGTTGTAATTGTTAAATATTCAATCGGCTGTAACTTAGCTGTTTATTGTTCAATTACTGTGAAATTTTTGGGACACATTCAGTTCTTTTTAAAAAACTTAAATTGTAGCTTTTGGGAAATTTAAGGATCCCATCTTGATTTCACAGGCAAAAATGTAAAATTTATAACATGTACTATTATTAATAAAGTTGATCGAATTTCGACTTATGACGTATTTGTTGCCCTTGTACTCCTAAGATCACACCTCTGTGTTTTTTTTTCAGATTTTCCGGGTCAAAGGGGGGGGGGACACAAAATTTTCGTGCATTTCCCCTTCCCCTGCACCCCTCAAGTTTGGAAAGTTCTCATTAAGACCTTTCATTTGATACCCATATTGCCTACATGCGATGAAAAAATTTTTTTCGGGTGCAACTCCCCTATGTGAGGAGACCCCCTTTAAAGACCTTATAAATTTCTTTTCGTGGTGAAGCGTTACTTTGCACCTACCTACAAAATCTTATGTTTCTAGCTTATGTAGTTTGCGAGAAAAAGTGGTCTGACACACGTACGGACGGACAGACGGACAGATAGGACGCAATTTTAGTAGGGTATTGTAAAATGATTTTACAATACCCTTAAAAATGTGTTTTACTATGGTAGACCGGGGAGTTTTCAATTGGCCTGTTACTCGCTCTACATATAACCTGCTTGGTGTGGTTTTATTTTATCAATCCCTGATAACAGGCTGCCCGGACAGATCGGTGAGTTTAGTGGTCCTAAAAAGGAAGAGCAGGAAACCCTGCAGGACACGCCAGATTTTTGAGCGGTAGAGGAAAATGTAAAGAACAGAGAATTCGATGGTTATTGCTGCCATCGCAACCGAAGCGACCGAAGCGAGGGTCATACATCCCAAAATAATAATGAACTATCCTGAAGTCCACAAAGAGATTACGGCAGGAAAAGAAAGGAGTGACCAGACAAATAAACCCCGTTGTGTGATTTCATCGCCACCGTCGGAAATGCGGCGGAAGTACTGTACTCAGAAATGGAAGCCGATAACCTCTCCCAAGAAAGGTGAAAGTACAATTGCCGCCCAGTGCCATGATGAAGAAAGGCTATTCCGAAAAGCGGGGGATGTTCTTAAAAGAACACAACCCGCATGTGACTCGCAAAAATCAACAAAGGAGTAAAGATTTAGCTCCTTGAACTAAAGGAGCTCCTAAACCACATAGGGCATTATCGGAGGAGCTGGTTCAAGGCTGAAAAGGAGCAGAAATCCGTAGAAGAGCAGAAAACTAAAGAAGCGCTGAGGGCTAAGTCCAAAGAGCATGCGCAGATAGCTCCATCATCAAACATCAATAAAAGAATGTCTTCTAGCCCCATCGAAAGAGATCTTCTACCAGAAGGAAGGAACAGGCACTTGATGGGCGCGGAACGGCAGATCAAGGATTCCAGATGGTGCTGACAAAACGAACAAAGACAGCCGTAAAGAAATTCCTTCAAAAAGTGCTAGAAAATAAGGTAGATATAAGGGTAATGTAAGACCCAAAGACAAGAACGCTGGCATTACAGCAGTATAACGTACGCGGTCGGGCCACATACTGGTCAAATTTGGAGCAGGGGCCTACAATAGAAAATCATTCTGTGGCGCAGTAAAGAAAGTCCTCGGCAAAAGCCCATCTATAGCCTTACTCGAGCCGATGACAACGATCGAAACAAGAGACATTGAATGCTCACGGACCTGGCTGAGGTAGAAGAGGCCATCAAAAGGGAGTTCCCTAGCGTGGGCAGGATCAAAACAAGGTTGACACCAGAAAATCTAAGGGGACAACGCATGGCCATCATTGACTCGACCGAAAAGGACGCCGAACAATTTCTGAATAAGAGCAAAGTAAGAATAGGGTGGGTTATCAGCAGGATATGGCAAAGAGCAGCACTTCTTTAATGATTCAAATGCCTTGACTATGGTTACACCGCACAAGTAAGCAAAGGACCCAATAGGAGTTCCCTTTGTTACAAATTCGAAGAAATGGGACATTAAAGGAAAGATTGTACAAAGGAGGCGCACTGTATTCTTTGCAAGGATGCTGTTCCAAGACTGGATCTTGGGCACGTTTTGGGATCAAGGAAGTGTCGGGTTTCCCAGGAAGCCTTAGCGAAGGCAAAATCAGAACATCGATGACTCGCATCGTGCAGGTAAGCCTATACCGCATTTCAACCGCCCAAAATCTGCTTGAGCAGTGTGCGAGATATATAAAAGCAGACTTTTCGTTGCTGAGTGAACAACGCCATGATAAAAGTTCTGCTTCATGGTATCCTGATGAAACTGGTACTGCCGCCAACTGGGTTCGGAACCGTGATTTTCAGGCTGAGAGTTACGGAGGGGGGGATGGTTTTGTGTGGGTTCGGTGCTTAGCGACCACCTTCTTTAGTGTGTATCTAACGCCGAACCAAGCCAAGCTGAATGCTTTGGAGGCGCTCGTTGGGGGAACTTCAATGCTAAAGCAATTGAATGGGGCGTATCTCAAACAGATCCACGTGGAAAACGAATCCTAGAAATGGTGGCCACGACAGTGCTCGTTATACTAAATATCAGAAATACATTGAATTTCCACCGTGCTGGCTGCGAAGGACCCATACCTGACGTGACATTCACCTCGGAGCATTAGAGGGCTACTCAGCCAGTGATTATCAGTGCATTCTAGTTGAGATCAGTGATGTTGTCTCCTGACGTCTTTGCTCTCAACCTTTTACAATTAGATGAAACATTGAAAGGATGGACGTTGAGAGGTTTGCCTAGGTGTTCCCAATAGGTGCTCCGCTGCAGGGAGATTTGCAGGGGATGGAAGAACTGGCAGCTCAAGACGTGGTGAACTCAATTATTAACATCATCACGATTGCTTGCAATGCTTATATGCCTCATCGTAAGCCCCAGCACAGGAAGCCCCCAGTGTACTGGTGGTCGACTGAAATCGCTCAACATTGAAGGGGGTGTCGCAAGCTTCGGCGTGAGGCTCAAGGGGCACGGAACCGTGATGAGGCATACAACCAGGTAGCACCATGTACATAATTTGGCCAGAAAGTACCTTCGCAAATTGATTAACACCAGCAACGCTCGCTGCTGGCAAGATCTAGTAGATAATGTGAACAAAGATCCGTGGGGCCTTGGCTACAAGCTAGTTATGCGGAAGCTTGGTGCCCTACGGAAGCCTTGCATAAATGATGTGGAAAAGAGGAACAAGATAGTGCGGGCACTCTTTCTAGACCATCCCGTCCGTGTTGGTGTAGTCCCTTCACTGAAAGTGAGGAAGGCTCCAGATCTAGCTGAGGTGTTGCTATTTGTCAATCACCATTGTCCTGACTTGCTGCTCAGCATATTCAACGCTTGCTAGGGGACGGGGTTTTGCGGTACGATGGGACGTGGCGAGGCTCCTACTGATCAGCAAGGGGAAGGGAAACCCCAGATCGCCACCTGCATATCGCCCGTTATGCTGTACACGCTACCTCATCAAGGGAAGACTCACTGAGTGACTCGTGCTGCTGGGGACCTATCTTGTCGCCAGTACAGCTTTATAGCAGGACGCTCCACTATTGATACGATTGCAGAGATGGTGAGCGTGGTTCAAAAGGCAGAGGCATATAGCTGCACCAAGCGACAGATTGTCCTGTTAGTGACACTTGACGTCAGGAACACCTTCAACATCGCTAGATGAGTGGATATATTCTGGATACGTTGGAAAACTCTTTTCAAGTTCCAGAATATCTAATGCTTTTGAGGGACTACCTGAAAGAACAGAGCTTGCTTTACGACCCGACACAGGACCAACGAAGAATGGAAGTTACATCGGGTATTACCCAGGGATCTATCCTTGGTCCAGACCTGTGGAACGTGTCGTACAATGGGCTACTGAGACTGGAGATGCCAGATGATTTGCACTTGATTGGCTATGTGGATGATGTTGCAGCTGTGATCGCTAGAGCAAACGCAACTTAGGCTAGGTATGCTAATGCGCCGAGTGAGAGACTGGATGACTGCTAGCGGGTTCAGTTTAGCCCTGTTTTGTTGATATTATGAAGAAGAAACTAGATATTTGCATTTTAGGACTTAATTTGAACGTTGAACACTTCGATTAGATTGTCTAAAAGACGAATAATTTGGCGAAATTTCAAAGGGATCCCGGGTGTTTTTTATTTCTTTATTTATTTGAAGAAAATAACAGTTGCAGTTTCTGCTTATAGTCCAAAACAAAAGAAGTAGTAAACTATAACCTAGAACTTTTTTTCACTGAGAAATTTAATGCAAACAATTTTTTTTTACTTTACTATATGTAACTACAAAATCAATTTCGGCACATTACAATATTCATTACATTATGATTAATCTAATTTCATTTTTGAAAGCCTTTCTGCTTTTATTATAAAAATCGCAGCTACTGAAATAGTGATTGAAATCACTGCATAATGTAAACAAAGGAGTCCTATGACCTGCGTTCGTGTGACACTTATTTAGGGCAAATTCATGAGATATTCTAGACGTGATACTTGGAATGTGGAAATTTATTTCAGCTAGAAGCACCGGACAATCTACATCAGATAGACAAATATTTCTTAAGCTCATCGCATCAAGAAGTAAATGTCTATTTCCCAGCGTTTGTAGTTGAAGATATGACAAACAAGCAACATAGATGTGTTGTTTCAATTTTGGTCGGTAGAAAAGAATCTTGGAAAATTTTTCTTGTATAAATTTGCATTATTTTTGTTGGTCTCTTAATATGGATTCCAGACCGGAGATGCGTTTTCAAGTTGAGACTTCACTAGTGCTTGATAAAGCGTCAAATGCGTAGAACACAACTTAAACTTCTTCGTGGTTCGGTACACAAAACGTAGCATTTGTCAAGCTTTATCAGTAATATGCTTTATCAGTAATATGCCGGTAAAACAATAATACGTCGTATTATTGATTTCGATATCACCAGAGAAGTATGAATGGATTAAATACTGCACATTCTTCAGGTGTAATTTCAGCAAAGCCAACAAAGGATGCTTGTAGTTCAGAAATCGTCGATAAATATTGTTAACGCGTGTAAGAAGAAGGCTTTTCAATCTTTCCAACCTTGCAATGGTGGGTGTTTCATATCCTTCCATATTGTTTCGATATTTAATCTTGGGATCTACTTTCTCAATCGTTTCCAAAGTCAGCTTCTCTAACTTCGACAACTAGACATCTATTTCATCGTTAGTTAGATTCCTGTTATGAGGAACCATTGAGCAAGAGCTGCCATCATCAAAAGGAGGACATTGGTCCTAGTAATCCCGATTAAACTTCTTTTGAAACTTTGCCCAGTCTGTTTTTTTAAAATTCAACCGATGATTTTCATGTGGAATTGGAATGAGGAAGAGATCGCCCCTTTGATGATTTTCCATTACAATTGCATTATGGTCGCTATCGTTAGGAAGCACCTGCAGTTTCTGTTGAGAACTTTTAAAGCTGAATTCAAGTCTGGCATCTACAATGCAGAGGTCCAAATATGAATTTGATCCAGGGCATGTTTGGAGCTCCGACCCACATAGATTGCACCTGTATTCAATTTGGTTCTCTGTTATCCACGATTTCAGGTACACCTCCGGGATTGTTGGTGGTGTTCAGCCATGATGTATGCTTGGCGTTCAGGTCACCAGCAAGAATATAATAACCATGCAGCCTGTTGAATTCGAGTATTTCAAATAAGGAATTGAGATGCTCCTTGAACTTGAGAACATTTTGACCAGTTGCATAGGCAGAGATAACGAAGAGGTTATCGCCACCTGGCAGCGAGATTTTGACAACGGACACTTCATGAGATTCAAAGCTTTTGAATTCGACTTTTCCAATATTTTGGACCAACAATATCCTGGTGCAACCTACCCCATCACCGTTTACCCTATCGTTTCTTACGAATTCAAAATCCTTCAATGTCATGGAGTGCCATGTATTGAGGTGGGTTTCAGTGAAAAGCATGATGTGAGGCTTTTGCTTGACAAGGAACTCCAGGAGACAGTCACATCGATGTAGACTCACAATGGAGTTGACGTTGATCGAGATGAGACGAATCCTATTCATGGGAATGTGACTGGATGACAACTTATTTGAGGCAGTTAAAAGCGCTAAACGCGGAAAAACAAAATTCATTTTAGAATCCTTTTTTATCGATTCTCTCCGATAAAGAATTTAATTGCTGATTAATTTTGAGAAGCAGCTCATTAATGCCACTTAAATTATTCGTTTTACTTACATAATCTACTGGTCCTCTAGCAGCAAGTGCAAATGACAGCCGGGGCTGGACGAAGTTGGTAGGCATCACATTGCGGTGTACTTGACTTTGCTATGGAGTAAAATTTTAAGTTTGCATATTAATACCGAGGGCATCCTCGATATAGTTTTTCTTTAAACTCCGTCTGAGCTGGGAGCATGGATGTCTTTATGCTTTACATATCTATATTTCATGGAGCAATTGGCAGCCGAGTGACCGAATCGTTGGCACTTATAGCACTGGTTAACCTCGCTCTTCTGGGGGCGTTCCCACCTCACCACTCGGAAGTTTAAGTTCCTTATTTTTCGAAGGGCATTGGGACTACTTTTGCTCGAAATCTGGACTAAGTAATAAGGCCAATTTTTACGCTCGACAATCGATCTCCTTGTTGCAAAGTCTTTAACTGTACTTAATTCTAAAATCAAAGTCAAAAGCGCTTTATTCAATACTAGTCGTTATAAATTTTAAAAGAATATATAGCAAATTCCAAACAATAGCAATACAAAAACTTAATGGCCCAAATGGCTCTCTAAATTTATACGTTATCATTAAACTGTAATAAATTCTATTTCTGGTGCAATATCTTGAAGCACCTGAAGGAGATCAAATGTGTCCTCTCCGGACTCCAGACTCTTCTATAAAAAGGTATGTTTTTTCGCTTTTGGGGGTGTACGTTAAGTGTGGAGCCTATCCAGAATTCAACGCGCTTTTTGCTACCTGAAAGTCAACCAGTGACTTAGTTTTAATCGTCAGTTTGTTGGTATTTACTCTTTTAATCTCAAAATCATTTAATTTATTCTCGGTTGCCAAATACCGCACCATAGTTTTGCCTGTTTGCTCAAATATATTAATTAATGGGAGTTTTCCTATTTGGATTAAAACTCAGACGAACCAGCAGAAAAAAATTTTGATTTTTTCTAACTATTTTTAATTTTCAAATGTTCAATGAATTCATGATCAGGTTTAGTAACCTTTATTCTCTTCAGTGTTCATGTAATCGTCTAGCCCAGCTAGCGCTGCATAGTAGTTCGTACTGATGTTTGCTCCGCCTGCGCTGAGGACATCTTCTTGATCAGGTTCCTGGATTCTAAGTTTGAGTTCTTCGTTTCCTCCCACATATGATGATGATTTTCAATTAAAAATTATTTTCAACTGACTTTTGTAAAGAATTGTTTAATTTTCAATATTAATGACAGGAGCGATTAAAAATACGTCTGTTTGCAACGAATGCTAGACGTGGAATCATTGAAAACAAATCTGTACACAATGAATGTTAGACGTAGAACTCCTGTAACTTTATTCTTTGTAATTCAATTGCAACGAAATTTTCAGAATATATGAACCAGTTACTAAAGCACATATGCTCGTATGAGGCAAAGGGTACTCTTTGATTTTATTGGTAAAAATGCATATAAAATTTATATATGGTACTTTTATTAACAAAGTTGTTCAATCGTGACTGCTGACGTACTTGACCGTGTTGTACTCATCAAATCCTACTTTAATGCTTTTTTTCCAGTTTTTCGACCAAAAGATGTCCAAAACTGCTTTTAATTTATATTTAATTTTATTCATACTTTTGAACCAAGTTTAAGTCCTAAACGCCCACAAGAACGAAATTTGGTCCTATTTGCGCTCTGATTATTTTTACTCGGATTGAAAGTGCCGCAAAACTGATTCAGTCCCTAGGTTTGCTGGGACGCCAATTAGAAACTAAGTTTCACTTCGTGTGACTATATCTCCGCTAAAATTAACCAAGAAAGTTATCACAGATAGATGTGTAGGTGGTTAATTTAGACACTCCAATAAATGTAGTAGTCCCGCTTGATAAGTGAGCAAATAAAGCAAGTTCAATATCACAATGATTGCTGCCAGCTGCACGGTTATTATTTCAATTTCTATTAAATCGCATTTTTCATCTACGAAAACTTTCATTGTGTCCTATGGACATATTCCTTCTACAAAAATTCAATGATTGCTTCCTTTACCAACTCTCTCAAAAATACCAAGTGGTCATACTATATTTTATCAAAATTAGTTAGGCTTGGTGTGAGTCAACGGCACTTCACATATTGTCTCGTTTAACTTTCTAATGGTTGCAGCAAACAACGAGATTGTTTGATAACTTCTTTAGCGGTACGAACAACTATTCCCATACTTACCTACGCTAATTCCTAAACAAAGACCTAAAACCGAATGATAAACTGCCTTTTAACTGCATAAAATCTTTTAAACGATCTCCGGATAGATAGATTCGAATTACCAACGAGTCGTCACTTCTGTATTTAGAATCCACTATTTATGGAGCGCATAACAATGACTCGATGTCTAGATGGACCGTAGATAGCTCTTAACACGCTCCATAAAAGAACGGGCTGCGACCAATCAACTGATTTTCATGTACGCTATGACATTGAAAGCGGACTGAATTAATTCACAGTTTTGTTGACTTGCCGTACTGCATTTTTCCTATCTCAACATCAACCACCTACAAGCCTACCAGCCACTTCTTTCGGAAGAATCCAATATTAAAACATTAGCACCATTGCGGTCGAGTTGCAGACAGACATCACTTCGCCTGCTAGAGTGGTTGGAATCAATTGGAACCGTTGTTGGTACCTACCTGTTGTCTTTTGATGCCCATGCATTTCCAGGTGGGCCTAGAACTCGACCGAGATCACTGCAGACCAGACTCTATTTACACTATTTCTGTGGTCAAACGATGTGGGCTCTATTTCTCAATAATGTCAACACAGTTACTTAACAGGCTTTTGAAAGGGACGAAGAAAAATAGACGTGTGTCTATCAATTGTACACATATGCGAGCCTCTATGGATGCCATCATGTGTGGTATTTTCAGGTGAACTATCATCACCATCTGCAGCATCAGCGTCAGCCACCAACCTGGAACATGAGATATTCAAGTTAATCTACGAGCATATCCCTGAAATGAATAGCGCCGAGATAGTGATGCCGAGAGCCTATTAACGACAAAGGCTCAGATTTTGTTTTATAGCCTGAATAAATTCCCAGCTAATTTATAGATCGTAAATCTTTTTTATTAACCGGCAGATAAGGTTATCGAACATGTAAACAGGGAATACACAAGAACAAAAGATTGAAAGGAGTTTTTGAATAATGTAATAAAAGCTCTCATATTGTAAGTTTCATCAGACGGTTGGGCGATACAAACTGATTCAATTCTCGCTAACAGGGCAAACAGTCCTTTTTGTAAAGGGTTTTCTATCCTTAGAGGCAACACTGCATTTAAGAACTATTTTATGAGTAAGATGTACTTTGGATATTACATCTAGTTTTATTGTATGTTGGCTTAAAAGTACGACATTTTAAAATGGTACAATTACTATTTTTACTAGAATTATCAATTTAAAAAAAAAACAAGAGAAATATTTGCTTTTCATGCTATGTACGAGTATATTATACTAAATTTGACAAATGCTTTACCAAGTTGTAGTGTTATATTTATGCAAAATGGGAGGGAAGAAGGCTCGTGAACCAAGGTACTACAAGCTGAAGAAAAGGATCCTGGCTCAGTTATTTCCCGAAGAAGGGGCCTGCACAGGAGGGGAAGAAGAAGAAACAGAAGTGTCCAGCCAAATGTTGAAGCAAATGCGCACGTTTATTCAGTTGCCTCAGCAAAAATGGAATAAACAAGCAGAACTTGTTAGTCAGAAGAACCAATTAAATGCACCGAGAAAAAGGCTAGCCAAGTCGAGGAAAGAATGCAATCATTGAGTAAGTGATGTTCTTTCGTGTCCTCGTCTCGATGCAGGTAGATAGAACGAGTATCACACCCACGATGACTAGCATCGCCGAATCGAAAACTGTCGGATCCCAGCAAACATAACGAATCGCCGGCGATGCGAATTCGTATCGCCACGTCGAACAATTTGTTCGCTGGCGGATTCGACAGCGATCCGGAGTCGAATTGCCTGAGAACAAAATGTCACCTCGTTGGTGAATCGCCGCAGCGCATCATAAACGGTTCACTGTGGCGGATTACAAACGAATCGCCGCATCGAATTACAAGCGAATCGTCGCGTCGAATTGCAAACGAATCGCCGCGTCGAATTACAAACGAATCGCTACATCGAATTACAAACGAATCGCCGCGGCAGTTCGCTTGTAATTCGCCACGGAGAACCGATTGTGATTCGCCGCGGCAATTCGCCAACGAGGTGACATTTTGTTCTCAGGCAATTCGACTTCGTATCGCTGTCGAACTCACTGGCGAACAGATTTTTCGATGTGGCGATACGAATTCGCATCGTCAGCGATTCGTTTGTTCGCTGGCAAGATTCCTAAGAATCTTAAATCTGGTAGTGATTCAAAGTAAAAGTTTTCCAAGTTTATATTCTCCTGACTCTAAATATCATGATATAAAAAAAAACTTCAAAAAAAGGAAAATTGATTTCAATATTAGCCCTAAAAACTATGAAATAAATTTTGTGGAATCAGTGCTAAATCAGTTTCCCCGTTTTGTAAAAGTGAATGGCAAAGAATCGCAACCCAATCGTAACCAAAAGGGGGAAAAACTGATTGGGCTGGGAACCAACACCGACCTGACCCTTCAACCTTTTTTTCAACAAAATTAATCGAGTGGGGTATCAAAAGAAAGATCTTAATGAGAACTTTCAGAATCTGAAATCAAAAATTAAATTTTCGAATCAGAGGTCTAGGGGGAGGCAAAATATACGAAAAATTTATGTCCGCCTCCCTCGCAATTGGACACTTTTGGATCGAAAAATCTGAGAAAAATCTTAACGAGTACAAAGGCAACAAATACCTCAAAAATAAAATTTCTCAAAACTTTCATAGCTATCGTACAATTTATGAATTTTAAGTTTTGCTTCATACTATCTTAAGGCGCAGCCCCCAGTGAAACTGAAAATTTGGGTAAACTTTACAGACGTCCACCTCAGAAACGTTACGAATATTTGCAAAAATTTTTTAGCAAAAAGTCGGAATGAACCTTTGGCTATCGAATCAACTCATTATATTTTGCAAAAAGTTTGTTGCAAAAGTTATTAAGTTCAAACAAAATAGCATGTTTTCGTTAAAAAATGTAGTAGATCTCGGAAACTACTTAACGTACCGAGTTGATTTAGGCTATGGTAGTTAGATCTAAATTATTTGCAGTGAATTAACTCATTAAAAACTTAAAAACGTTTTTTGCAAAAAATTTCCTAGAACAAAATGTGGAAATTTGAGACAAATCAATGTGCATGCATGATATTTGTTCAGTGTGTGCATATTACACATTTTGTTCTAGAAATTTTTTTTCAAAAAACTTTTTTAAATTTTTGATGAGTTAATTCACTGCAAATAATTTAGATCTAACAACCATAGCTTAAATCAACTCGATACGTTAAGTAATTTCCAAGATCTACTACATTTTTTAACGAAAACATGCTATTTTGTTTGAATTTAATAACTTTTACAACAAACTTTTTGCAAAATCTAATGAGTTGATTCGATAGCCAAAGGTTCATTCCGACTTTTTGCAAAAAAATTTTTGCAAATATTCGTAACGTTTCTGAGGTGGACGGCTGTAAAGTTTACCCAAATTTTCCGTTTCACTGGGGGCTGCGCCTTAACGAGACCCTTAATCTTTTTGAAACCATACGATTTTGTTTTCCAAGATAAAATCCTTCCGTTCTAAACATTTCATAGAAATCCGATCATAAACAAGTGACACATAGCCATTTGAATTATAGGATTTAGAACAACAAAATCAAGAGTTGATGATTATATGTACACTTGAACTTACTTCAAATCAACGTAGAGAGTATAATTTTCTTCAGGTTTTCATAATAATTTCAGGGGTAGTGTTTAATTCTAATATGTTGAATTGGCAGAGCACTCAGTAAAATTATATAAGCTTGAAAAAATGAAGGCTGTTATCTGTTGTTTGTGTGAAAGGACCCTTTGATCTTTATAAAATGGTTGAGCGATATGTAACGGTTTCCTATCTCCGTCTCGTTCGATCGCCATTAGAACCGACCTCTCATTGGTTCGAGACGTGCAGTCTTGGAAGTGACAACGGGCTGTTCCCTTCAGGTCAACAAGTCCGGTCACACTTAGTTTACTCCGTGGTGGCTGCTTGTAGGCTAGCTAGTTCGGAGAGGAGTTTCGGTCGCGGGTCTTACGCGAGCAGACTAAGTCCGAGTTACGTAACTCAGCCACCGATTCACATGCCCGATTTACAAACGCGTCAACAACTACTCATCCAGAACAGGAAACCTACGTTACGTTAGTTCTGGAGGTGATCTCTCCACAGATCTCAATTCAAAATACTACAAAACCTAAAACCATAGGCGCGTTACCGAATCACCGACGCGGTACCAGAAAACAAGCTAAACTACCTCAAGTCCAAACTAACCTACTCGAATAAAAAAAAAACGAGCGTAAACATGGGTACCGCGGACCGTAACCGACTCGAAATCAATCATCCGCAGATTATAAAAACATAACCCTCTTCAAGACATACTTACCCTCGGTCATCACTTCCGCTGTAAAAGAAAGAGCATGCGGAACGGAAAGGCTTATGGCTCCTTTAGTACTTCATTTTATTTCTCCTTGCTTATCTATTATATTCATTTACAATAATTAAGCTAAGGTTTTCCTATAAAATAAATTAAATATAAACAGTTGCTCTTCTGATATTTAAAGAAAGGAACTTTTTTAATATCTTTAATTGTGTTCACATATGAGCGTTTTAATATATTTTCGTTAGTATTACTATTAAAAATTTCATTACATCCTTTTTATCCGATTAATTCCATCTATCTTGTTCACAAGGATGGTTTCGTAAAAAAAAGAAGTTTAAGAATTCAAAGGCATAAGTTTAATCAATCAGACTAATAAATACGATAGAAATTTACGTGCACACAAAACACTTGTTTCTTTTCTTCAAAACTTTGTAAAATATACAACTAGGCTTTACTAAAATTAGCAAAATGATGTCGAATTATTTCATACCTTGAAAATTATTATCTTCTATGGCGCTTCATTTTTAGTCTCGAATTACTCTTCTTCTACTTATTTTCATGAAAAACTTTCGAGCGGAAATATTTTGTAATAAAAGTCACTCAAAAAAATAGAACCTAACATCGATGTAAATATAAAATCAAACAACTTCATTAACTTCTAGTTATTAAGCGTTTTCGTTCTTGTAATCCTACTTATTATGGTGAATATAAGTCCAAGAGAAATGCCTACACTTATGTAACATTATTATAGTACTAACTTTCTTATTCGCTCAGACTCAGCTCACTACCTATATAGATCTCAGTTCTAAACGCTATACGCTAAATATACTATTTACTAACTGCTTTTTTGCATCATTATCGCTACCATCGTAATTCTAAAATATTCAAAATATTTCCATGAACAACCGAACAGCCATTTCAAGAGAATAGTACATTACACTATCCAAACGACACAATCGCGGATTTTTTTAAATTTACGAGTACAAATCTGATTGACAATTCTTCCAATGTTTGTTTTGAAACTTTTCATACACCGTCCACGATTTCATGCGACTCTAAGATTATGTATTGTAAAAACATCCAAATTGAATCATAGATGATATTATGCAAAGTTGAATATGCAAAGGATAAAGCGGTAATATTAAAGCATGTGCGCTCTGTGTGCTTAATACGAGTTATTGTTCTTTTTTTTTTCAACGAAATGCGCACATCAAAATATGTTATTGTACAGGGTACTGGAACTTTTTTAAATAATAGGACATAGGATGCGTAAGATATATCTATCATCACATTATATTACACTGCTAAAAACATTATTTATGTCTGTTGACCGTTTGCGTTTCAATCAAACCGAATTGTCGTAATTCATAATTAACTTTGACCTTATTCGCAATTTTTAATTCCTTAATACTTTCGCATCTCTTACTAATAAGCATTTGTTCCATATGAATATTTGTTTGAACAATCAAATAAACTTGATACTATTTTAAAGTTTAGAGTAGTAATTCTGAAAGTATAGTCTTGACAGACAATTTAGGGATAGAATACAATTTTCAAATAAAGCTCAATATATTAAACTTAACTCACTACACTCCATCCGCTGAGAAAGACAAATTTATTCACATTAAAAAAATTAAAGAAACTCATGCAACTTTATGTATATCTATGTTTATCTATACATGCACTTAAATTATCCAAAAATTCCCTAATATTTATATAATGGGAAAACTTAACTTTTGCAGTCATTGTACCCGTAAATCATTAGGAGGAAACATACATATACGCGAATTACTTTAAGCATTTATGTTTTATAAACGGAGGATTTCGTGAATTTAAATATTTTTTTTTCTTTTTTAAAAAATATATATTTAGTCTACCTTTCATCCGTCATCTTTTTTTTTCTTATCTAAATTAGAAACAACCTTTCCCTAAAACTCAATCAATTATCGGCCACAATGTGGGCAAATAAATCCTTGATCCGCCATCAAATTTCCTTCTAAACAATAATAACAAAATATATGTCCGCATCACATATGGTGAGGGAGACTTGGTCGATCTCCACAATAGGCACATATAGTTCTCACATTCATAACAGGCATTATTGTCTTAGTGTTTAAGAATTCTGTTTTTCTTCCAAAAAAACCTCTTTGCATTCCTTTGCAACTTCTTGTAATTAAGTAGAGGAAGCACAATCATTAGAAGTTCCATAAATCCATTCCATATTAGTTCCCTTGTGATATGACTACAGCCAACATCACGTCTCCTGCTACTATGCAACGTAATATAATCCAATCCAAGTAGAAAATCTATCAATGTGGGTTTCTTTCCCGATTTTAAAAAACGAACGAAGTTTATCACTGCCAGGATAAGCAATGTGTTTGCCGTCCACGAAAGTACGGTATTAATCCACTCTTTTCCAACAAACCGATGATCAACATTCTGTTTTGCATATTTCGGTAGTATTGTGAGTATAAAATGCAAACAAAGCCTTGATCGGGTTAATTCATCTTTCTCGTAGCAAATTAAAAGCAATTGTTGACCAAACGATGCAAATTGTTTGCCGATGGATCCCAGCCAAACAGCTGATTGAAGCAGTAGTTCAAATTCTGGTTCCAACCGAGCAAGGATTGATGGCGAAAGACTCTTGCTCTCGTAAAATCTTTATGATATCCTTGTCAAATTGTATAGCATCAAACTGGTTAACACGTGCTACATAACTACTTTTACTATGGCTACTCTAACCTGGAATTAAGTCGCCTGCCTATTTCACTCTGCTGTATCCGTCACTCGAATCATCTGATGACCGCGTATTAATGGGCATTGCGGTAGATTCGAAATGTGTTTCTCCAAGCCGCTCACTATGTTTTTTTTCCGGTCCAGTGCAGCTTGACTCCCAAAACACGGTTCATAGGCTCGCCAAGTCCTCTATTTGCTACCTCCTCCTGTGGATAAATTTAGATTGCGTTAATGCACGCCACGCTAATTTTTTTCGGACTTACCGCTAATCAGCTAACCCTCGCGAGAATTTTAATTCGACGGACAGCTAACCGGGGAACACGTTCTGCCTGTTTGACATTTGGATGGCAACTCGTGGGAGGCATTGCCAGATAGATATGCTTCGAAATGTATCAGAGTTTTACTTCAGCGGCTCACATTGACAGAAAATATTTTTCCACAAATATAAATATTTGAAGAAAAATATTTTCGGCGCAATGATGGCTGCACGAAAAATAAAGTCTGCTTGCATTTCGAAGTCATACATATCTGGCCGGGTGCCAGGGTTCGGGATCGGAATCACTCCGATTCCCGGGCGTAGGCGTCACATTACAGATATGTGAATTATGAAAATACAAGAAAATTATGTTCAACCCTAGGATGGCTACAAAGCCCTTCTAGCAGCAGCAATCTCCTGCTTACCCGACTTGTTATAAAATACGTAAACGTTTTGTTTCCAGTGTTGGACTTCGGTCAATCCAAGCATAACGAATATAGAGGTCTTATACTCGTATTAAAACACTTTTGTGTTTTATTTGAAACGCTATCTGATATATCCAATACACCGTTCTAGATTAAAATAGAAGGTGTATAATTGTCAATTTAAAAGCTGATACCGTTTGATTGTAACAAGTTTTTAATATTGAAGTATTTGTATATACATAATATAATTTATAGGGGTGACGCTAATCTAAGCTATTTTCTACATTGATAATTGATGTTGACGATGACGATGGTGGAGCTTTCTTCAGCTACCTCGCTCGCTTTTTTGATAAACGATCTGCTGCGTAGTGAAAATGTTTTTTTGAAACTCGCTCAAAAATGTCATCAGAACCATTGAACCGCTCTTTGAATGCACCTATTCGGAAAGAAAAATTTTAATTGATAGAACTTTTTCATTATTTAAATGTAATATACCTTTAAGAGCCAGAATAATATTCATCGAGCGTACACATTTCTGCTGCTCAGTACCAAGCCAACTGAACTGGGTCGCTAACTTATCCCTGAAAATTCTTTTTAGGGAACCACGAACAAATTGCTCTGGATTTGATCGGTTTCCTGAAGACAAAAATTCCTCTTTCTGTGAAAAAAACTTACATAAATATGTATTTTAGCTCTACAAAACCGATATTTATATGAACGACATTAACATCAAATATTAGGTTTAAACGAAAAACTAAAATTACTTTAATTTAAAAGGCCGCCATTTTGTTGGAATACTTCTTAAATTATTGAGTGAATGATTTCTTTAAGAAATTGATATCATTCATCTTTTTTGAAAATGTTGAGTAGTTCCAATCCAAACTGTAGTGTATGGGTCGATAGAAAGCCCATTTGGTCGAAAAATCCAGTGTAATTCGTTAATTTCCTCCTCTGCACTCTCTGCTGATGGTAGTACTGTTTTAAAACCTGCTTTGTAAAGATCTCATTGATACCTTTCTTATGATAACCCACACGACTGCCTTTGACGAAATTTTTTTGTTAAGTGGTCACCCCCAGTATAACTTCCATAAATATAAATTGATTTTTCCGAAACTTACAGAGTATAAGGATCTTCTGTAGCGCTATTTAAATATCATTGAGGTCATTACTTCCAACCTTTTCACAAAGTTTGGTGGCTGCAACTTCTATAGTTTCCGAGAAAAACTGCTGTGGCATACAGACGGACGGGCAGACGGACACACGTCGTGATTTCAAAAGGGTTTTGAAAAAATTTTTTTACAAAACCCTTAACAGCAAAAAATAAATATACGCGACAAACTGATAACCTTCTTTCTTTTAGAAGTCGGTTAAAAATGGATAAATGTGATTATTATGTATTTAAATTTGTCACTATTTTGTTTAAGCCACTTTGGACTCGTTCTCTTAATGCTTACGGTAACATATTAGTGTTACAAACCACTTCTGAAAATTTCCGTAAAACCGTACAAAAGTGTACTGTATAGGTCATTAAAATCGTGTATATCCTCAGTATCACATGTGGTTATTGCTGTAAACCTAAGCTTTTCAATTGTTATCACCTTGTTGTTTATTGCATGATTATTTTAAAATGATATGGCTCATGAGTCGAATTGGATCTTAGTATGAAGTTTCGGCTGTTTCAAGGGCACCATTTTGATTTTAAAGGCAAAAATGTAGAATTCAGAAATCACACTATTATCAACAAAGTTGCTCGAATTTTGATTTTTGCGGTATTTGTTGCTCAGGTACTCATTAAGACACTTACATATTTTTTTCCAATTTTTCCCTCAAAGGTGTCCAATCGCAACGGGCGACGCCAATTTTCCCCCTATTTTGACTTCCCCCGCACTCCGCTTCTTTGTAATCCAACTTTCAACACCTGATTCAGAAAATCCTCATCAAGGCCTTTCTTTTGATACAAATATCCGCCGTATCCAACAAAAAAATTAAAGGTTACTTCCATACATGGGGCGGCTGGGTTCTCGCTTAAAAAGAGGAGTGCGCAACTTTTGACCTATTTGCGAAATTTTATGTTTCTGGCTCTTACAGTTTCCAAGAAAACTTGCTGTGGCGCACGGTCGGATGGGCGGACAGAAGAACAATTGGTGTAATTAGCTGAAAAACGGCTGTGGTATACTAACGCACGAACGGAACGGTAGAAGGAAAAGCAGATCCATGGACAGACATGTCAAAAGGCCTTTTGTCAGTATAAACCCCCGAAATGCAAAATATTCGGAAAACTCAACAATAATATCCTTCAATTGTATATTTTCCGTTAAAAACGCTGTTGGCTTTTGTTCGACAGATATTTATTTCGGGAATAAGTTGCTCCCTTCTTCAGTGTCAATTAGAAGAAAATAATTGACACTGAAGAAGGGAGCAACTTACTCCTGAAATATATACCTGTCGAACAAGAACCAATAGCATTTTTAAAGAAAAATATACAATTGAAGGATAGTTTCGAAGCGCTAATCATGGGGAAATACACACAGTATCAACAATAAAACATGATTTTAAATAACCGATATTAGCGACTTTCACATGTAAAAAGTTCAAACTTTCAACATACAAAAACGTCTAATATCTATTATTTAAAAACTTATTTATTTTTTGAATAACTTTCACTTACCTGTTACTAATTCACCACTCGAAATACTCTATACCATCTACTATTTTACGAAAACACTCCTCACACGTGAAAATCACGATTTCAACTGACAATACATCATCTGCATGTTATCTTCATAAAATACATAGATCAACCAGCAAAAATTAAAACGAAAGGAGTTATCTCAAAAGTACTCTGAACATATGGTGCAATCCTTCAGAAGGCAATAAATTGGTCCACATTTGCTATTTTAGGACTTTTCAGCATTCCAACGAAGAAAATAGGATTTTTCTATAGTTCTTTGGGCGGGATTTTCGCTATTTTACGACTTTTCTTCGACCGGACGAAAAAAATACGATTTGTTTGTAGTTCAACGCAACGCAAATGCTATATTACGACTTTTCTGCGCTCTGGCGAAGAAAATGCGTTTCGCCAATAGTTCGACTAGGCGACATTTCACCATAATGTTTGGTGGAATATGAAGATGCAGTCATCAGTGCTCTTCTTCTATGTACCTGTGCCAAGCATTTTCGGTAGAGCTGCCTTTAAAAAAACCCTAACAATAAATTGAATCCATATTTTTTTTCTTAAAAAGCTGGCCCAACGGCAAGGCCCAACGGCAAGGCCCAACGGTTTTTCAAGAAAAAAGAAAATTCGTCTACGGATATCAAATAGACAAAATAATTAACCGAATCTATAGTTTTGACTTTAATTTGAATCACTGATATTAAAGCAATCAACAACAAAAAAACCACAACCTAACTGTAATGAAAATAACCAAGTAAAAGCAAAATGCCAAAGGGTTACAGTAAATGTTGATTGTTTTTATATGCCACCATGCAGCACCAATGTCGACCTAATCGAGCCTCCGCTTTATTATTTTCAACAAACCTTGCGACAGAGTATCCGCATCGCTAATATTGAATCCTTGTACTCAAATCCGGAGTATATTCTATCTTTTTGTCAGTTGCCCGCCTATATATAGTATGTTACATGATATACAAGTATAATCCGAATATCGTCTGAGTCGAAAACATAATGATTTTTATCTAGATACATAAACGCTTTAGGAAGAATGATGCCAGTTGTGAGACACGTCTCAACATACCTTTCACTAAGAAAGAATGGCTATGAAATCCAGTAATTCTCACACAAAGTGACAGAGTTCGCAATGTAGTTTCCAATAAGCCTCAATATGAATGCATCGATTCTTGATACCCAAGCGACTTGATAAATTCTTCGATTGGACATATGTATAGTCTTTTCAATCTATTTCAGGCTTTCTATACAAACCAGTGCAAGCGTGAAGGCATTGAATTATGGGGTTTTCGAAAGATGTTTTATTTTTAACGAGAATATTTATTAAGAATTATTAATGTAACATAGAAAACTTAATCAATTTATTTGTCGGCTACAATTCTCGGGTCTCAACGTAGACTCCTTATCGCGTCCTGTTCAAGATTCGCTTATCCTTTTCGTGTCAGTTTTATCAACTGAATTGATTGAAGTTGCTATATCTCACCAACGGATAAACTGCGATTGCTCAAGTGTCGCCACAGTATCCTCCCCTCAAGAGTTTTGACTGTTTGCAACAGTCTATTTGGGAGTTTGGCGATTTGCGAACCTGACATTTTTAATGCGTGAATATGTTCGAATCGGCCCGGGAGTATTTGCAGATGATGAAAAAATTTCACCAAGAATTCGTAATGCTGTCCCATACACCAACAGAAGTTTGTTGCTGCAGCAGCTGTTGAATCCAAGTCAAAGTCAAAAGTGCTATATTCAATACTAATCCTTATAAATTTTGAAAGAATATAAAGCAAATTCCAGACAATAATAATACGAAAATTTAATGGCCCAAATGGCTCTCTAAATTTATATATTATCAAAAAAAAACATTAAATTAAAAAAACAATATCAAATTCAAATTAATTAAAATTATTACATATTTTATGATGTATTCAATTGGAAAAAGGTGAAAAAAACCAACCAATACTGTTAAAAATTATTTATAATTTTAACACAGCAGTGGACTTTTATCCTATTTCTAATATGATACAACCAAATTCTAATCAAATTCAATAAAAAAAAAATTTATCTTATACTAAAAAATGCTTTCACAGTATCCCAAATGCAAACATTATACCTTGCGATATGATTTCGAAGAAGTTTCAGTATGAAGATATCGACTCTTGCCACTTCAGCAGTTTAATTAATTCTTCTGAGCGATACATAATGCTTCCAATCCATTTTAGGTTTTCTGTACATATCAGTACATGCACGAAGACATTTCCTTTCAAAAACTCTTAATCGTTCAAAGCTGGTCCAACCAGGGTCTTGTAACATATAACTTTGACCTTTTGATCAATGTATCGGGAATGAAAGAGTTGCCGAGGGCCCATGACTACTTTTTGTACCTTACTGAGCATGAGTTTGAAATGTTCAGCATAGTACAGATACTGATCGAGATGAACACTGAGGTATCGAACACAAGATTTATGTGGAACTCATTCTGGACTAACCTCACCAGCCATAACGTGGAAATTCTACCAATTACGTTTCATGTCAACACTAGCCCCCTGCAGCGTTGTCCGAAACAAAATTGTTTCGCACTTCTGTGCATTGATTTTTATTCGCCAATTGTCGGTCTAGAGCTGCGCTACATTTAACATTTTTTGAAGATTGTTCTGAACTATTGCAGTTTTTCGATCTGTCGTATACATCATCAGATCATCAGCAAACGCTACCAATGATCTCGTTGGCGAGACGTTAAAACCAAAGCCGTTCAATAGCTTGCGAATGAATATCGAGAAAAGCAGAGGCGCAGTAACTGTTCCCTACTGTAGACCACTCAAGACCTTGAAGTCCTGCATTGTTGTCAGATTTCCATCAGTAAAAACAAATGGTTTCTCGTATAACATTTTACACATCATGGCGAGAAGGTGTCTGGGGAACCTGGCCTGAAGGAGTTTAAAAACTAGCCCATCTAACCACACTGTAACGAAGGCTTTCTCCATGTCAATGAGACATGCTCCAATACATTCTCTATCATTTAGTTTCCAACAGATGTCTGAGGTCACTTTCATTATCACGTGTATGGTCAAATGCCTGGCACGAAAACCAAATTGGCAATTAAACATCAACTCATATTTTTCGATGTGGGCGTTTAATGCTTTGTTCAGTATTATTTCAGCAAGCTGATTGGGCGATAGCTTTCAGGGAATGAAAATTCTTTTCTTCCTTCAACATCGGAAATACCTTGGCCTTTTCCCACTCATTTGGAAAATATGAATTGTTCAATATGTTCTGGAATAATATGCAATAACTCCTAAAAGCAACGTCAGGCAAATGTCGGAGGACTATATTTGGAATACCGTCGAAATCACAAGATTTCTTGTTATTTAGCTTGCCAAATATGAATTACAAGTCTTCATAGCTGACAAAATAATCAATAAGATTCGAGCTCGGTATGAGGTCAGATGTCAATGTTTCATTGAAATGAAGAATTGATTGGCCGTTCAGGCTTGGTTTGAAGTCGGAAACTTTTGCTTCAACGACCTCAGAAAATATTTCATTTGCTCTCTCAGGGTTTGGTAGATGAACCATTCTAAAATGAGTTCCGATCAAGGGAAGTTTATGCAAACCATCACATATTCTATTTCTATTTCTACCCGGAGTAGTCCTATCAATTGCGATACCAGCCCTATCGAGAAGATTTATCTCATCACTAGTGACTTCAAGATTCAATACCTTCACTCGAGACTGCTTACGGAATATGCTTTCCGGTTTCGCGAAAACGCCATCTGGGTCCTGTCAGCTAATACCCCTCAGTTTTTCCGCCCATTGATTGCTGCCTTCACTCTTGAAGTATGAACGGATTAAGTTCTGGACATTCTTCAGGTGTAGTTTCAACAAAGCCAACGAGGGATGGTTGTAGTGCAAAAATCGCCGATGAATATTATTGACGCGGGTGAGAAGACGGTTTTTCAATCTTTTCAGCCTTGCAATGGTGTGTCTCATATCGTTCAATATTATTTCAATGTTTAATTTTGGGAACTACTTACTCAATCGTTTCCAACGTCAGCTTCTCTAACTTCGACAGATAGAGATCTATTTCATCATTAGTTAGATTCCTGTTATTAGGAACCATTGAGCAAGCGTTGCCATCATCAGAAGGAGGACATTGCTTCTGGTACTCCCGATTAAACTCCTTTTGAAGCTTTCCCCAGTCCGTTTTTTTATTAAGTCCAGCCAATAATTTTCAATGTTGAATCGGAGTAAGGAAGAAATCATCCCTTGGATGATTGATTTCCATTACGATTGCGTTATGGTCGCTGCAGTTTGAATTAAATTCAAGTCTTGCGTCAGCAATGCAGAGGTTCAAATATGAATTTGTCCTAGGGTATGTTGAGAGCTCCGACCTATATAGATTGCACCTGTATTAACTTTGGTTCTCTGTTATCCACGATTTCAGGAATACACCTCTTGGATTATTAGTGGCGTTTACCCATGATGTATGCTTGGCGTGCAGGTCACCAGCAAGAATGTAATAATTTTGCAGCCTGTTCAATTCGAGTATTTTAAACAAGGAATTGACCTCCTCCTTGAACTTGAGAACATTTCAACCAGTTGCATAGGCAGAGATAACGAAAAGGTTATTCTCACCTGGCAGCGAGATTTTGATAACGGACACTTCAAGAGACTCAAAGTTTTTGAAGTCAACTTTTTCAATATTTTGAAAACAATGAGGTATTCTCACCAATATCCCGGTGCCATCTTCCCCATCAATTGTTTATTACGAATTGAAAATCCTTGGATGTCATGGAGTGCAATGAACTAAGGTGAACTGAACTGATGTCAGGCTTTTGATCGAGATGAGACGAATCCTATCCATGGGAATGTCACTGGATGACGAGTTATTTTGAGACATTTGAAAGCCCTTAACGCTGAAAAACAAAATAAGCTCCACGTACATTATTTACATTATTTACCGCATTTTCTGCTGGTCCTCTAGCGGCGAGTGCAAATGATACTCCGGGCTCGACGAAGTTGGGATCTGAGACACTGCGGTGTAGTTGTGTTTGCTTTGAGGCAAATTTTACTCTCGCATCTTGATATCGGGAGCATCCCCGATATGATGCGGGATGACCAAACACACTACAGTTAACACTGCAGTTAACACAGTATAATTTCTGTTTTTGCTCCGTCTGAGCCAAATTACACTCATTGGGAGCATGAGCGTCCTTGCATTTGACGCAACAACAATGCATGGCGTAGTTGGCAGCCGAATGTACAAATCTTTGACACCGATAACACTGATTCACTTCCCTCTTCTGAAGGCGTTCCCACTTCATCACTCGGAAGTTCAACTACCTAATTTGTTGAAGAGCACTTGGACTGCTCTTATTTGAAATCGGTACCAAGTAAAGTGGTAAATTCTGCTTTTCAACCGTTTATCTTCTTGTCGTGAATGTTTTAACGGAAACAAATTCAATTTCAGGAGCAGCTTCCTTGAGCATCTGAAAAAGATCGACCGTATCTTCTCCGCAGTCCAAGCCCTTCAACAGAAAGGTCTGATTCTTCTCACTTTTTGCGGTATAGGTGAAGTGTGCAACCCCCCCGGAATTCAGTGCATTTTTAGCTGATTTGAAATCAACCAGTGATTTCGTTCTGCATGTTCATTTTGGCATTAACTCTTTCAATCTCGAAATCGGTTAATTTATTTTCGGCTGCCAATAGCCGAACCATATCCTTTCCGATTTGACCGAACACGTTAATTGGCGGAACTTACTCTATAATTTTGGAAACTTTTTGAGAAGGACCAGCAGAGCTGCAAGCTGGTTTCATCTCCTTATTTTTACTTTTTAAGTACTCTATAAAATTATCATTGTTATCTTGATTAGAATTACCTTCAATACATTCTTCAACGTCCATTTCTTGTTGTAGTCCGTCCAGCGCTGCATGGTAGTTTTGGCTGTCGTTAGCACCTCCAGCACTTAGTATTTCTTCTTGGATAGCTTGTTTGATCGCTTTCTTCGCCTTAGTTTCCGTATTAATTTGCTTTACCCTCTCTTGTACATATCTTCGAAGGTTAGTTGTAGTCTCAATTCTTAATTATCAACTCGGAGTCGAATAACTTCTTGTTTGTTGTCAACTATTTGAGTTTTACGCCCGCTATCTGTGGAGCTTTCCTGGTTACTCGTGTATCTCCTTTTATTAATGACTGCCGCCAATTTTATATTGCTAAACTCCCCAGGGTCCCCCAACGGAGGGAAGCCGTAGGAGTCCTCCATACCAGTAGTCCCGAGTTAGTCTTTGGATTATTTGCTTTTGTTGATTTATCGAAATAAAATAAAATTCGATATAATTAGGTGGGTCTATTTCTTCGACGATAAAACTTTTTCCAATACAAACCAAAATTTCTTCGACGATAAAAACTTTTTCCAATACAAACCAAAATTACCTGTGAACTGACTTTTAAAAAAAATAATTTGATTTTTTGAAAACTTGACAGGAGCGAATTAAAAATTTTATTTCTTCGACGATAAGAACTTTTTCCAATACAAACCAAAATTAGCTTTGAACTGACTTTTAAAAAAAATAATTTAATTTTTTGAAAACTTGACAGGAGTGAATTAAAAACACGTCTATTCGCAACGAGTGCTAGACATAGAATCGGACTATTGTCAATTTACCTGCTCTAAAACCACCTTGATACTCCCTTATAATACTGGTGGCGTATGATCCGATTTTATTTTCTAAGATTTTTGAAAATATTTTGTACACCGTACAAGGTAGTGATATGCCTCTACAGTTTTCCCACCTTTGTCACCTTTCTTGTGTGGAGCCAATTAATTATATTCCCCATATAATTAATTGGCTCCACTCATTCTTGTTGCCAAATGTGCTGGATGACTTTGTGAATAGCTTTACGAACACTGCTGCCACCATATTTGATGAGCTCCACTGGAATCTCATCGATGCCCGGCACTTTATTATTCTTTTGGGCTTTGATGATGGAACACACTTCAACCAGAGTTGGTGGGGCCAATGGAAGCTCTCTGCAAACACCTATAGATTCCGATGTTCTGGAGCTGTGTGGTGGATTACGGAGATTCTTGAAATATGATGCCCATCTTTCCTTAATCTTGGTTTCATAAGCGATGGTATTGCTGATGTCATCACGACAGAGCGTAGTTTTGGGCTATTAACCACGTTTCAGGCCTTTCGCTAGTTTGAATGCTTGTGTCAATAGTCAGGGCTTAAACTAAAATGCGACCCCAAAGGTCTTCAGTTGTACATCTTACTTTATTCAAGGACGACATTATAGTAATCGCTATCAATGTCCGGACATAATTTGCACCAGGAATTTATTTTGTCACTGCTCATCACCGAACTGAATGGTTGCTGTTTCTGATGTGCTTCGCTCTCTTCCACAATATATCGATCATGCCGCAAAATTCTCCAGATGATACAGGGGCCATGATACGTAGCCTCCAACTTATTGGACTCACTCGTAGCTGGAATGGCCCTTTCCACCAAGAGAAACTCTCCTTCCTTGTACTGCCTTGGTTTCTGATGTCCTCGGATATATTTTTGATCGCGTCTTCTCTCTGGTCTGTCATCGTTTTCTTCTCCAAATTAGTACCCTGCACCGGGTAGTCGAAAATTAGCGCAATTGGAGAATACTTCATTGTTGCACTCACTCGTGTATTCAGTGTCCATTGAAGCTGTCGTAGTTCGTCATCCCAGGTGTGGTTTACCGCATGACGTTTTAAGGTGGGCAAGTATCGACTGGCTGACTCGCTCGGAAAAACCATTCGCTCGAGATGTTCGAGTCGCCGTTTTCATTTGCATCAGTGTACCATCAACACCCGGATGTCTGGCGTCATCGTGATACAGCTTCGTCATCCGCCAGTGTATGCCCTTCGGAACAACGAGCATTTTCCCCCCTCTTTATCAACTCTGAAGAGACGGCTGTTCTTTATAAAAGATTCCTTGCGAACTTGCTCCCGCTGCTTAGATTCCGCCTTCATCTCGAGAACGTCCATGATGTTTTTCACATCTGAATCTTGTCGTTGTAGAGTGCGCATCCAATCGTTCATCGACAAGTTGACACTATCAACATATTCCTCTACTCTGTTCAGTTAAGTCGGTGGCTCCACAGGTGCTCGACACAATGCATCGATGTGAGGCATCTTTATTTTGGAACGAAATACAACCTGGTAATCGAACTCTTATAGTTTCAAAAACCATCTTGCCACTCACGAAATGAGAGACTTCGTCGCTTTCAGACTGGCATCGCAGTGGCTTGTCAATCAGTTACTATTTCGAACTCCTTTCCCACCAAGTACATTCGAAACAGTTCACACGCATCGACGATCGCAAGCAGCTCCAGCTCGTAGCTATGGTATCGGCTCTCCACTGGATTGCACAGACGGCTTTAGTACGCAACGAGATTCATCTGTCCCGATCCATTTTTCTGCAACAAGATGCCTGTAAGGCTCACGAAGCTCGCATCAGTGCGCAACTGATGCTGTGTTGCATCGTCCTAAATGACTAGAGCGGAAGCCACAGTCAACAACCTCACCAGCTGTTGATGTGCCTCCTTGCATTCGGTTGACCAGTGCTGCGCTAGTGGCGCAGCTATGATGGCATAATTCGGAATAAATTTCCTTAAAAAAGCCGGAGAACCTAACGAAATGCCTGACCTAGGTAGCATTCTGTGGACTAGGGAATTGTTGCACCGCCACGGTTCTTATCTTTCCGGGCCTGATTCCTTCAGTCATTAGTTCATATCCAAGGTACCCCACTGTGATCTGGAAAAATAAACATTTGGACTTGCGCAACGTTAGTCCTTCCCGTTTCATGACTTTTAGGACTTCCTTCAAGTACTCCAGCCCCTGCTCGACAATCTCAGACGGAATGATGACCTCGTCTACATAGCTTATAACCTTGCTATTCATCGATGCTATGAGCCTCGCCATAAGTTGTTGAAAATAGCTCGGGGCATTTCAAAGCCCAAAAGGCATTCGATTGAATTCAAAGTGGCCATGGTGAGTTATGAACGCCGTGTACTGTTTGGCCTCCTCCACTGTCTCCAACTAGTAATAACCAGACATAATGTCAAGCACGGTGAAGTAGTTTTTCCCCGCCAACGTTGACAAAACGTTGACGACCACAGGCAAGGACGTTGGTTCTTTTTAGATGACCATGTTTAGCTCACGGAAGTCGACACAGAGTCTGTCTTCGCCATTCTGCTTCCGCACCAAGACAATGGGTGAAGCATACAGGAACAGCGACATCAACGGGTGGATTATGTCAAGTTGCAGTAGCTCGTTCACGATACTTTCGACTATTATCTGTTTGGGGATGGGAACACGGTACGGTTTTTTATTTACCGGAATGTCTGACGTCAAAACAATGTTCATTTTCATAATACTACACTTTTCGAGGTCCTTCAACTTTTCCACGAAACAGCCACAATATTCATGTAGTAACCCCTTGACTCGCTGTTTTTCGAACTTGCTCAAAGTATCATTGATATTTTCGCACACATTATTAATTACATAACATTTGCCCTTGTCAATCACTATATGGCCACGCGAAAGTACATCGGTACCAATGATGACGTCATACACCGAGATTGGGTTGAAATCACACACAAATCGATGCTCGTCAATTGTGACGGTTAATATTTTCGGGTTCGCGGCACTCCACCTGCCTATCTGCGGATCCTATCATCGTCTTGTTGCACGACTTAACTGTACCAACACATTGATCCACGATGTTCCGTTTTATAAATGATTGGCAACTGCCCGAGTCTATAAGCACTTCGCAAACGATATCGTTCACGGCGATGGTCTTTGTAACCAGATCACCAGATGGTTCACTAATGGAGTTCACAGAATTGTCAGTTTTCTTTTTCTCTGGTGGTTTTAGGCAATCGCGTGAAATGTGTCCCCGACCCCGACAATTCTAACATACCGGGACACCTTTATCGTGGGTAAGCACTTTTTGCACGGAAATATTTTTGTTCCCGTTTGGATAATTCACGACACTAGTCTTACTGTCAACAACAGCGCATGTGTCAACGCCCGAAATCGATTGAAACAGATCAGCACATCGCGGGAAACACATGACCGACAATATCCGACGCAAATTATCTTCCGTCATCCCGGTAATCATATAGCGGATTAATTACTGGTCATCAACACAACCGTGGCGTCCCAAAGAAAGCATTCGATAATAGTACTCCACCATCGATACAGCCTTCAAATTTTTCGCCTTCATTAATTTCATATGGACATCGGCGGCACTTATGTGAAGCGGAAAAGCTGCCGAAAAAACCATGCGGAATTGCATCCATGAACGAAACACTGGTTGCGTGTTAGCCCACATCTTCGCCGTGCACTTTAGTTTAGCTATGCCAGCTACGAGTAGCAAACGATCTTCCCATCCAGACCCCATTCGCAATTGCTCGACTCGACCGATGAAATGTGTTGACGTCATGTCACCATGACATGGGTCAAATTCAGGAACAATTGACATTATGTCGGAAACATGATGCCTGTTCGTGACTGGAACGATTGTGTTCCATGTTGCAGCATGTTGCTGAAATGTTGTAGGTGGCACAGATGAAACTGCAACTGCTGCGTCGTTACACGCATACACGTTGGTGTGTGTTGGTATGCTTGACGAGTATGCGTATGACGTAGATGCCGACGCCACGCTGGTTGCCATCTTCGGACATTTTTCACTCTGGACATTCGACCCTGGTTTCAACGAATTTATGGTGCCGATGGCGGAAGCTAGCTGTTGTGACAGGTTCGTCAATTGCTTTTGCAATTCCCCTACATCATCTTGCAGCTTCTCGACTTCTTCCATGCCATCTTCATTGGCCTTGTGGAACAACCCTACTTCGCCTTTATGGTTCCGCAACTGCGTAATAAGCTCTTCCTTCATTCCTGACACAGATAAACTGGCTTTGCGAAGTTTTTCGCATAGCTCCGCTACCGTCAGATCGCCCGTTGCCATTACTACACTAGTTTTTAAGAAAACAACTCGCGAAATTAGGGATTATCCCACTTCTGATTTTGTCAACAGTCAGGGGTCAAACTAAAACGCGAACACTAAGGTCTTTGATTATACGTCTTACTTCATTCAAGGACTAACATCGACTCCCTAACAGTTTTTACACACATGCATATAACAATGAAGATAGATGGTGTTTCCATAGTTCATATAGACGTTGGGTATCAAAACATTTATGATTGACACTTGTCTTGTGTTGTTGCTCGCTAAACTTACATCTATACTTCTCAATTAGTCGTCATAGTATTTTCTTTTCTTAACTCTAATTATCTTATTCGCTACTCTTTGGAGATTTTCATAGTGTTCTTTCTTCCTCCTAGTTTTTCTACCTATGTTATCTTTGTACGCCTGATTCTTTTTATCTAACGCATTCAAGCACTCATCACCGAACCAATCATTTTTCTTGCACCGGGCTTGATGTTCAATCGTCTGTTCTGTAATGATCTCAATAGCGGCTTTCACTTCCATCCAGAGCTCATTGCTTGTCTTTAACGATGCGTCTGATGAGATGGGAGCCAGTTGGTAGTAGAAGGTCTCCGTAAAATTTTTGGCCACAGACGTCGTTTGAAGCCTTTCAATGTCAAATTTTTGTAGCGGACTGGTCTTCGCCGAATATGCCTTTGACATACGACATCGATAGGTTAATTGGATCAAGTAATGATCCGAGTTACAATTGGCTCCTCGGTATGCACGGACGTGAAGTATGCTCGACGCCCAACGCTATTGGATTATAACATGATCGATCTGGTTTTTTGAGCTACCATCCAGTGATACCCAGGTCATTTTATGAATGCGTCGATGTTTGAAGTAAGTCCAACGTATGACTAGAGTTCTGCAAGATGCAAAGTCGATCAGACGCTAGCCGTTGTCATTTGTTTCATCGTGGAGGCTACATCCTCCAGTTGCTCCCCGATGAGATATCTCATTGCCAACCTTAGCGTTGAAATCACCCAGAATTATTTTTGTGTCGCTTGTAGGCAATGAGTCGACTAGTCTTTCCAGGTGATTGTAGAACGTTTCCTTCGTTTCTTAGTTCTTTTCTTTAATCGGGGCGTGAACTCTGATCAGCCAGATTTTGAAGAATTTCGTTTTTATACGGATCACAGACAACCGTTCGTTTATTGCCTTGAAATCAATAACTTGCGATTTGAACTCCCTATCCACGAATAGTCGAATATTGAATATTGTGTGCGATCTCATGTCTTGAATATCATTTCCAGTCCAGTTCGTTTCCTGGACTACCAGCATTTTTAATTTACATTGACTGTCCTGTTGTAGAAGGTCCTTAATAGTGCCAGGGTAACTGAATTATCTGACATTCGAGGATCCAATGCCATAGTCCTTTTTCCGTTTGCGAGGTCGTTGCCGTGAGTCCAATCAATTCCGAGGCTCGACTGCAGGTTTCGAAACATTTTAGGATCTTCCAGGGACGGGGAGTTAGCACGCTGCGCAACCTCCATTCCAGCGGCATAGTTATTACGTCGATTCCGTCATCAGGTGCGGAAGATTCGCCTTCGCCCTCTTAAGTCCCCACAAAGGAGGTGTAAGTAGGGTTTAGTAGCAGAACTGTAGATATACGAGTATTTACAATTATTAGCATTTCTCGGCATTTAATGTCCTCAATATTGGGGATCCAGTAAACCTAATGTGCGCCCCTGAGAACATTTGCTACCATTTAATTCGGGGGTTTGGGATGAGGAATCATGGAAACTGTAGGTTGAGGTAACACAGGGGGTTCTCTCCTCCTTTCTCAAACGGGCTTGGGACCGTCTACGGCGGAGTTAAATAAATAAACTTATTCCAATCAAATTATGAATTTCCGAATGATGTCTAAAAAATTATTTAATTTTTTTCAATTTTTTATTATCGCCTGTAATGTCCATACCTCGTGGTTACATTTTTGGCGGTTCTAAAAGTCTGTCGACAAAGGAATAAATTTAAATAGGAATGATGTAGACTCAACCTTTTAGGCCATTCGTTGTACTTATATACGAGTACATACATATATACGAATTACTAGACCTTAAGGAACAGCATTAGTGCCTTTATGCTTTACGAAAAGAGTCCTTGCTTGGACACAAACTTGTATATGTTGAATAGACTAAAAAGGTAACTCTGATACCCTACCCCATCAAGTTCTGATAATGCGCACTGGCCACCCCGCATTTCGCATCGGCGCACCCCATCCCCCAGCCGGAATATTTATTGCACACAATGCGCTGATTGCCAAGAATAACAACCGTCGCCTCATTGTCTTGTAGTCCTCCCGAAAGCGCCGCTAGTGAAGGATTCATAGAACCTAAAGTATCCAGTTTCCGTTTATCCCTTTACGCCTACACCTGGCTCATTATTTAAGTAACTCATCCCCCGTCTTAGTCAACATGAAAAGTCGCGAAATTTGATGTCGTTATGGTTATCCTTCTTTTGTGGGTGGCCTAGAGTAGCTTCTATAAATCGTACGTCCGGTATCAGTCCGTCCATCTTAATTGTAGGGATTCTGTGTTTCTTGAGATTGTTTATCAGCAGATAACCAGCCTTCAAGCAAGCCGAAGTCTGTTGTTTATCTTTGAATGTGTCGGTGGTAATATATGCTGCGACTTTGAGCATTTCATTAAAAGATTCGCCGGTTCACCTTGATCGTGAAATCGCGGATTTGGTTTGTTTACGGCCGAGTGAAGATAGTGAAAAAGTGATACACAAATCTGTTGAGTCGCGAAACGGCAACTTGAAAAGGAAAGTTCAAAGTGAATGTCGCGCCCACACAGGTCTTTATCGGGGAGCTGTGAATAAGAAAAGTGCGTGACAGTTCTTGTGTTAACGTTGTCGTCGCCGTTCCGGCCTTTGTAGTCAGGTGGGTGGCGGAAGAATAGTTCGCCTGCAGTTGCATCAACATGTTCGCCGGCATGGGAGTGCAGCATCCACAGCACATGGTGATAGCACATCGATTCTTCTCTGCTCAGGTAATGTAAATATGCATCCAGGATGTGTTGTGTCTACGAGTGTGGAAAAGATTTATTTTCATTAATAGTACGGTCGTAGTTAGCTGGTTCATGCCTTCCTATTAATTATTTCTTGTGCTGCAAGCACTATATTCGTGTCACAACTCATTCTTGATGAGTACAGGTTCTTTCGCGTACGAGTACATTTATCACAGCCGTAAATGGTTGGCGTGCATGTGAACGATTTCAAGGACTATCTCACCCGTTGATTACTGGGTGAACTTCAATTTGGCGCGACCCTCGCGGTAAAAAGGAGTTAATTTGTGCACGCTATGCTACTATCTTGTGTATGTTGTGATGGGTTGCGTTTGTCTGTTTGCTGGTAATTAACAATTTGCGGTTGTTTTATGGGAACTGAAAGGTAAAAAGTTAAAAGGAATTTAATGTTACATGGGACGTACATTTTTGCAGTAGAGTTCTTATTCAACTTCACCAAATTATTCGGCTCAAAGTTACCTGGATGTAAGCTATGAATTGAATGCCAGAGAATCAATAGTAGATAACATACATATATTATATGGTCTTCAAGAGGTGTGCCACAATTAAGGATCTATTTAATACTTGATTACATAATGGGTTGTGATGTTTCAAATAAAAAGAAAGCACTTTTGTGATGAACACACTAGTCTTTTATTTAATTCACTGATACAACGTGTTGATTTTTAGAAGAGTAGAACGGAAGTGATACAAAGAAAAACTTATACCAACATAGCCATTTGAACAACATACGAGTATAATATTTTTATTGTTGCCAACTTAAACATTTTCAAATAAACATTGCCATATTAATAACACCCCTTCTCAATGTTTATGCATTTTAAACAAATTAATCTAAACTAACATCAACATATGACTAGAAACATTATTAATTCTCTACTTTCTTTCTATTTGACATTGCATTTTGTCAGAAACTTAATTAATAACTCGTTACTTAATGACTTTGTTAGCATGACTGCCAATTGTGCGCATGTATTTATATACTGAATATTAATTTTATTATTTTTGATTAAATCTTTAATGAAGTGGTATCTAATGTCAACATGTTTAAGACCAACCAAAAATATAAAAAAATTATTATTTCCCTTTTTTATTCGTTGTAACTATTTATTTGCCTATACGCCGACGTTTCGAAGCACACACTTGCTTCTTCATCAGTGGTACAATAACTAATCTTACATTTTCCTTAAAGCTACTTATATACCTACTACTTTTACGATTTTACCCCTTACCCTAATTACTTCCTTAATTGGTTATTACCGCTTATTACTCTCATAAGGGGTGAGAAATTATTACCTAGATCGGTGTTTAATAGTATATACTGTGGTTGTCTTGCTATCACCAGGCTTTCGTAGGCGTCCAATTTGTATGTCGATTTGAGTTCTTTGATTAACTCAAGATTTGACGATTTGAGTACATCAATGAACAGCAGAGTGTCCAACGATGAACGAACGATTAACGAACTGAAGAAGAAGCCGGTATTTTACCTCAAAGCCGATAAAGGAAATAAAGTCGTTATTATTAATAACACGGAATATGACAACCGCACTATGGAGAGACTGGCAACAGGAAACTTCGTCGAAATTCGCAAAGACCCACTACCAGATTCAATTAAACGGATGGAAAAAGCGCTGAAGGAAGCTAGCTCAACGTTCCAGAATATCAGCCAGTTGAAGATGCCTAATCCCTCGCTGCCACGTATTAGATGCCAACCTAAAATCCACAAAAATGGAAACCAAATGAGGGAAATTATAGCGGACACGAATTCCCCAACGTATAACATTGCGAAATGGTTGGTTTCTGAAGTCGGCATCATTGGTAAGGAACTGAGTAGGCAATCAGTACATAATACACATGATTTAGTACAAAAAATCAAAGGTCTACACATCCAAGCAGACGAGATGTTGGTTTCCTTTGATGTCAAGGAACTATTTCCAAGTATCCCTGTCAAAGAGGCACTATGTTTTTTCGAAGATTGGTTACAAGATGGCAATGCAGATCATGTATCCGAAAAACAACTAGGAAACATGTAAAATTAGCAGCATTATGTATGAGGGAGAATTACTTTACCTTCAGAGGTAAGTTTTTTAAAACAAAAGACGGGACTGCGATGGGAAACCCCCTTTCTCCGCTAATAGTTGAAGTATTCATGGCCAAATTTGAGGAAAAAATGGACAATCTCCAAATAACTCCTCGGATATGGTGGCGATACGTTGACGATGTCTTGGCCGTGGTGAAAAAGGACGAAGCTAAAGTAACGTTGGAGAAAATCAACAACATTCACCAAAACATACGTTTTACGATGGAAGAACAGGGAATCAACGTATTGAATTTCCTGGACCTCAAAATTATTCGCAATAATCAACACCTAGAATTTTGCATCTACAGGAAACCTTCAAGCACACAGCGCACGATCACCAGTGATTCTAACTACGCATATCAGCATAGAATGGCAGCCTTTCATTCGATGGTACATATTGTAGGTTGATAAAAATACCGTTGAGTAGTGAAGAAGTCAAAAAAGAACGCGACTACATTGTTAAGACAGCAAAAATAAATGGATTCCCGGCCATAATAGTGGATCTATTAATTCTCAAAAAAATGAAGCGGCATAGGCAGGACGAACTAACAACGTTGTACACACAAAATGAACAGCTTGAAAAAATCCGTAGAATCTCGGTATCATACTCTAGCTTAACGATGAAAGTTAAAAAATTATTTAAAGCGCATGATATTCAGGTCATCACACACAGCAGAAACCATCAACTGAAGACGATGTTAGGATCAACTAAGGACAAGAAAACCAAGGAAGAAGTCAGCGGAATTAACCGGGTAAGCTGTACTCAGTGCTCACACGTTTATATCGGCCAGACAAAGCGATTAATCAAAACAAGATTTCAGGAACATATTAAGGAGGCGGAAGTGGCAGTCAGGCACAAGAAAAGCAGCAGTACAATTAAATCATCGGTAGCAAGACATATTGTAGAGCAGAAGCACAGCATGAGTGACGAGAATCTTGAGTTAATCAAAGAACTCAAATCGACATACAAATTGGACGCCTACGAAAGCCTGGTGATAGCAAGACAACCACAGGAGATACTATTAAACACCGATCTAGGTAATAATTTCTCACCCCTTATGAGAGTAATAAGCCGTAATAACCAATTAAGGAAGTAATTAGGGTAAGGGGTAAAATTGTAAAAGTAGTAGGTATATAAGTAGCTTTAAGGAAAATGTAAGATTAGTTATTGTACCACTGATGAAGAAGCGAGTGTGTGCTTCGAAACGTCGGCGTATGGGCAAATAAATAGTTACAACGAATAAAAAAGGGAAATAATAATTTTTTTATATTTTTGGTTAGCTAGTTCGTTGAAGCATCCGACATAATTTAACAGTGTGTTTAAGACGTTTGACAGAGTCTGTATTTGCATTCAAAATAGCTGACTGATTGTCACAATGCAACTTAACTGGGCTATCATTTTGAACTTTTTTGTTTAACATTGTTTTAAGGCTAGTGACCTCACTTTCATTACTACCAAAGATTAGCAATTCACCTACATATATGAATACAAATGCTTTATCTTTACCACTATACTTTTTATACAAACATGGATCACATTTAGACCTTATAAAGCCTTCTCTAGTTAATACAGAATTAACTTTAATATTCCAGGATTTAGGTGAACTTTTCAACCCGTACAATGACTTGTTTAACTTTACAATATTATTCTTTCCTTTGTAGGCCCCTTCTGATAAACTTACATATACATTTTCTTTAATATCACCATATAGAAAAGTCCCGGTGACATCCATCTGTTATATACAGTGACTCCCAAAAAGATCCGCACAAGTAAGAAATTTTCCTCCTTTTTCATTTCGTAAGGCAATTAAAAACAGGAAAGCAAAACATAACAGTCTTACAGATCACATAAGTAAAATAGTTTTCCACTTTTAATATACCAAAAAAAAGGAAATTCCATGAAAAAAAAGAAAATATCATCCGCACAAGAGCTAAATTGTAAAAATAAACAAAAATTTTTGTAAGCTAGTATTTTGTTGCATGTCCGTTTTGTTCAATGACACATTTTAATCGATTTGGCATACTGGAGATGATTTCCCGCAGGTATTCCACATCCATTTTCACCCATTCTTCGCGAAGCCTTTCTCGAGCTCCGTTTTTGAATAAATTGGCGTGCTATGAACTCTACGGTCCAATTCATCCCAGAGATTTTCAATGGGACTACAGTCACTGAGGAGGAGGATGAACCACTTTTGGACAATTATACAGCTGCCATTCTTGAACAATGCGTGCCTTATGTTTGAGATCATTGTCTTCGTAATATTTGAACGAATCCAAAATGCCCATTTTAGCAGCGCTTTTTCGCAAATTTTCCTTCAAAATGTCTAAATATCGACGGGAATCCATGATACCATCTATAAATACTAATTCGCCAATACCACGAGTAGATACGCATTCCCAAACCATCAAATTGCCACCTCCGTGTTTCACTGTAGGCCTGAGGTTAATTGGACTCAATTCTTCATTGGGCTTGCGCCACACCATAACACGTCCATCCGAGCCAAAAACATTGAATTTGCTTTCATCGGCAAAAATCACATCCTCCCAATGATTGACTTCCTTTAATATAAATTTTTTAGCGAAATTTAAACGCTTTTTTCTTTTCACTTCGCTGATGAATGGTTTCTTCCGTGCAACACTTCCATTGTATTGAGCATTTCTCAAAACTCGTCGAACTGTTTCACATCCTACTTTTTTTTAAAGTCTGCGAACACTTCACTCACAATTTTCGGAGCACTCAGCTTTGGATTTTTTTTTTAATTTTCCGGACAAAAGAGCGTTCTTCAAGCGTCGTTAGAACCTTTAGGCGACCTGGACTATGCTTCGAGTCTATTCTGCCTTCCTCTTTATACAGTTCTACGTTTCATGTTGAGGCTCAAACATATTTCTGCCACATTTTTAACCTTCCATATGGTAAGAAACCACCAACTGGATCTTCTCTGGAGACGTGTATCTGCCCATTTTAATTTAAAAAGCACAACGTTTTTTTAAGCTACCAACAACACGCGGTTGTGATATTAGATATGATCTGCCCGGATCTATTACGACTTTACCACTGAAGGCGATACGCTATAACGAGGTCACTCAAATGTGTTCTTTTTACATAAAAATGCACATGTTTGCCAAAGTTTTCTTGTTGTGCGGATCTTTTTGGGGCGTCATATTTTTGTGCTCCTTTTTTAATCCTTCGTTTTACTTCACATTTTGCGGTACATTTTCTATTTTTTTTGAGTAAAACTATCGAGCTGATGTTTTGTTCAATTAATAATATTTCCTTTTTCTTTTTGTGTCATGGATTGAAGCATAAATTGAAAAAGAAGGAACATTTCTTACTTGTGCGGATCTTTATGGGAGTCACTCTAGGTAAATTATATTTTGTTGCAATTATAACAAACAACCTGAAAGTTGCTAGCTTAGCAACTGGGGCATAAATGCCACTTAAGTTGATTATATCTTGTTGTCCAAACCCCCTAGCAACTAGCCTAGCCTTGTACTCCTTGACATTATTTATATTTTTTATTTTAAAAACCCATTTGCTGCTTATGGGCTTTGCACTTACCGGTAATTTACAAAATTCCCACGTATTATTGTCACTCAGAGTCTTAAGTTCCCTAGCAATAGCTGCACTCCACTTACCGGCATCACTTCGGCTAATGGCATCATCATATGTGATGGGATTATATTCACTTTGGTCCGACTGCACATTGTTACACTTGTGGAAATCAGTTTGTTTACGCTCACGCTTACACCTTTCCCTTTCTATGGGTGAATCAATTCTGTCCAATAGATGTTCTTCTTCGCTCCAGGCCGTTATCACTTTTGAATGTCTTCACCTGGTTTCCAGTACTATTCTCGGCCTTATTTATAAAGTCCTCAAGTATATACTTGATCTTATCTTTTGCCTTCACAAAATACACACTTCTGAAATTCGAATAATCATCTTTCAGCACAACGAAGTATCTTGACCCACCAACTGACGATTCTTCCATGGAACCACATGTATCAGCATGAATTAATTCACATGTTTTGGCACTCTTGTATTTGCTTCTATTGAATGGCAATCTGTGTATTTTCCCAATCAAGCAACTCTTACACACCGGGTTGGATGTTTGTTTAACCTCAATGTTGTTTTTCCGCAAAGTATCTTTGACGTAGCTGAAGTTTTGGTGCGCTAATCTTCTATGCCGCTCGTTGAAATCGTTCGAAGCTTGTTCTACAGTACTCGCAATTTCACTATTATTACTCGTATTATAGTGTAAATCCAAATAAAACGAATTTCCAATTCTTTACGCAACATCTTTCACTATGACAGAACCTTTATCTGTGGCGCGATTGACCGAAAACAGATTCGTTTTTAACTCAGGAACATACAACACTCTGTCTATAACTGTGTCAATCCACTCCTTTCCGTTCGATACATAACCAATCGCATTTATCACTGCTCCATAACCGATGATTACAGATTTTGGCGAAGTATTTGAGAATGCTGTAAACAATGCACGGTCTTGACACATATGTTCAGTAGCGCCAGAATCGACTAGCCACTTAGATTTCTGCAGTTGATGCGACAGATTAGATACCACGAACGCGTTACTATTCGTTTTATTTTTACTTCTTAACATTTTTTGTTTTCGAAAACGACACTGAGCTTTAAAATGTCCGAACTTGCCACAATAGAAGCAGTTATTCTTATTGCTCACGTTCCCTTCACTGTTAGTTTAATTGTTACTTTTACTCTTTTTACCACATTTGAAAATTTTTGATGGTCCTTTATTTTTCACAAAGAATGCAGAAGGTGTTGCTTGCTGTGCTCCTTCGTTCTTCTCTTTTACTCGCTCTTCTTCAATCTGTAGTCTTGCCGCTAGATTATCAAACGTTTGTTTGTCATCAGGCGCCGACTCTCAAGCTGAAATAACATGTTTATAATCGTCTGGTAACGACATTAGCACTTTCGTGATTACAAATTTATCTGAGATTTCTTCACCCATTTGTTTCAATTGGCTTTGTAATTCTTGTATCTTAGATAAGAAAATAGACATGTCGATACCTCTTTCGAACTTGTATTGGAAAAATCTCCGTTGTATAATGTGCACACTGGTCTCAGTTTTCTGTTCATATACACTGTGTGGAGTTTTTGCCACATCTCGGCAGAACTCGTACATGTAATAATATGTAACATTGCCTCTTCTGACATTCGTGTTACCAATAACGTCTGCGCTTTGGTGTCTTTAGATTCCCATGCAGATGTCTCACTCACTCTCACTTGTTTTCCCTCCACAATGTTTAACCATCCATGGCCCCTCAACTGTACCGTTGTTTGGAATTTCCATAAATTCCAATTTCTGGCCCCTTCTTACTTGATCACATTGACGTTATTGTTATTTTCCTCCATTATCGACGATTTTACACAGTGCCCGAGCCTGATCACGGTGCCGCAAACTGTAGTGAATTAACCTCACTTTTTCCTTCTCGCCGATTTTGCTGCCGCCGTAAATAACATCAATCTACATCAAGCTGGTATATGTGCCTGGGCCCATAACTTGATGTTAGAAATAAAAAGAAAGCACTTTTTGTGATGAACACACTAGTCTTTTATTTAATTCACTGATACAACGTGTTGATTTTCAGAAAAGTAGAACGGAAGTGATACAAAGAAAAACTTATACCACCATAGACATTTGAACAACATATAATATTTGTATTGTTGCCAACTTAAACATTTTCAAATAAACATTGCCATATTAGTAACAGGTTGTTATATTCAATTTTGGCTCATTAAACGGAATTTAAAGCCAGTAATAAATAAGTTGAGTCGACAGAATTACGCTCTTGTCAGAAAGGCTTTGTACTCAATCTACGATACGCAGTAACCGACAATGAAAAAACTCGAGAAACACTTCGATGAGATGCACATGTTTAGAAGAAAAACCAATGTTGCTCACCGACCACCATTTTGTTGCAATGGAATAGAAATCACTAAACTCATAAATTTCCGAAAAAAATGCTATATATCTTATCTGAAAGTTTTAAGAAGATGAAATCAAAACTGCAGTGTCTGATTCGATGGAAATTTCATAGAATACCAAAGTCATGTGTTGCTGTTGTAATTAGAGAATTTAAAATTGTTTTAACTTCCGTGCATATGATTTGATCTTATTTAGGAGTACTTGAATATCGAATTTCGTTGAGTTTAAGGGCATCCATACAATTTATTGAGAAAAATGTGAAATTTGAAGATCGTGCTATTATTAACAAACTTGAGCTAATTTCGACTTCTGAGGTATTTGCTGTTATTGTACTCTTAAAAACTTATCTCCATCAATTTTTTTTCAGATATTCTGGATCACACATATCAAATCACAAGGGGTGAGGAGCACAAATTTGCTCCCCTGCGCTCTACAAAGCTAATAGCGCTGTTGTAAGATCAGTTCTGGCAAGTTCTTATCAAGTCCATTTATTTAACACCCCACTCGATCACCTTTAATAAAAAAATTTTACGGTTCCCCTTCTGATATGGGTGGACCACCCCTGAAAACCGTTGAAAAGTTAAATGATAAGCAAATTTTGAAGAGGTCATCACTTTTGATCTACCTATGAAGTTTGGTATCTGAAGCTACTATAGTTTCGGAGAAAAATTGCTCTGACACACAGGCGGACACACAGACAAAACCGGGTTCAATAGGGTTTTGAAAGTAGTATATTATGCTTAAAAAAATCAATGGGAATTTTATTAAAGTCTCATAGCGAAATCAAGGGAAAATGGGCATCTCCGAGTGAATATTTCATAACTACGATAGAAGCGAACATAATGGTTTTTCACGACATTTTAGTCTAAAGGGGTAGTCTATAATTGTTAAGCTGTCAGTTTCTTCCTCTTTTTTACTGATTCCTTTAATCAATTTCCCAAGCCAAGCCTAGGCGGACCACAATATTAACACCAACAGCTAACTGAACTCAATTCAAATCATTTCTTTTATTTCCGTGATGATTTGACATTTATCATCAGTGTCGGTGAATCGTGTATCTTTTCTTGAAGTACAAATTGTTTTTATCATTATCATTTTTATCATAATTTCAGATTAAGAATGGTTTGACTAACGAGTGAATCTTTGCACTGATGAAGATATGCAAAGACAGAAAAAATTTATTTTTGAATGCAAAAAATTAACTTAGACTACTCCTTGTTAATTAATTAATGCTATTTCCTAAAATCAATTCATACTTCTTATTTGTAGCACTACAGCTTCTCTTGGGCCTTCACTTCCTGCAAATAGCGCCTCCAATTGTCTCGGTCCATTGATTGCATCCTCCAATTTTGAAATCCGAGCAGCGATGAACTGTCATCGTCGACCGAGTCAGACCAATATTTCCTCGGTTTCCCCACTGGTCTCCGTCCTTCAGTTCTCCCAACGAATACCTTTTTGAGTATCTCTTGTTCGTCCATACGATTCATGTGTCCAGCCCATTGCAGCTTCCGCACTCTTACAATCGTTGAGACCTTCGGCTCGTCAAAAAGTTCATACAGCTCATGGTTGTGTTGAATTCGCCATTAGTCCTCGTCTAGCTTCGCTCCGATTACTCGCCTCAGGATCCGTCGCTCAAAGGCGTTCAACATATTTTTGGATCATTGGGTTAGGGTACATGTTTCACACCCATAGTATAACACAGATCTTATCACGGATTTGTATACTTCATCAGCTGTTCTTATTATTTAAGCGGCCTAATACACAAATTCGGTCAAATTTTCGATACTGTAATTGCAAATGTGATATTCTGGGTATTTGACGTATAGTATTTTTCCTCGACTGGGTCACGAGCTTTGTTTTATTTTCATTGATTTGTAGCCCTACTAGTTTTGCTTCGCTGTCGAGTTTCAGCAGTTGTTATTGACTGGGACAAAATGTTGATTTCGTACTTGTAGGCTACGACTTGGCTCGCCTTGTATAGTAATGTACCTCGTGTATCGACAAGAAGCTTCCTTATGACATACTCCAGAGCTAAATTAAATAGCAATGCGACCAGCCTATCTCCCTGCTTTAGTCCGATATTTGTGTCAAAGGCATCGGTGAGTTGGTTATTGATGCAGACTTTGGAGGTTGTCGCCGTCATTGTAATTTTTGTAAGACGGACTAATTTGGCTGGAATATCAAAGCAAAGCATTATTTGGTACAGTACGTTACGATCACTATTTGCTAAAGTCAACAAAAATTTGGTGTACGTCTATGCTGAACTCCCAGCAGTGATGATATTGCCGATATCATCACGGTAGAGCGTGTTTTTGGGCTGACAATCACATTTCAGGCTCATCACTAGTTTTTATACCTTTCTTGTGTTATTGCTCGCTAGACTTACATCGGTGCTTCTCAATTGGTTGTTATAGTATTTTCTTTTCTAAATTCTAATAATCCGATTCACTACTCTTCTGAGATTTTCATAGTATTCTCTCTTCGTCCTGCTTTTCCTACCTACGTATTCTTTCTGCGCCTGAATCGTTTTGTTTAACGCTTCTGGCACTCATCATCGAACCAATCATTTTCTCTTGATGTCTCATTGTGTGTTTTGCCACGGTTTTAAAAGCCGCTTTCACTTCCATCCGCAGCTCGTTGCTTGTTTTCAGCGATGTGCTTAGTAAGGTGGGAGCGAGCTGATTGTCGAGAGTCTCGGTGAAATATTTGGCCACTGACGCCGCTTGGAGCCTTTCGAAGTCAAATTTTTGCAGCGGGCTGGTCTTCTACGACATCGATAGGTTAATTTGATCAAGTAATGATCTGAATCACAATTAGCTCCTCGGTATGTACGGACGTCAAGTATGCTCGAGGCCCAAAGTTGTTGGATCAGAACACAGTCGATCTGGTTTTTATGTTCCCATCCGGTGATATCCAGGCCATTTTATGTATGCGTCGATGTGGGAAGCAAGTCGAACGTATGACTAGATATCTGGTACTTGCAAAGTTAATCATGCGCTGGCCGTTATCAGTAGTTTCATCGTGAAGGCTATATCCTCCAGTCGTTCCTCGATGAGATAGCTCATGGCCAACTTGAGCGCTGAAACTACCCAGAATTATTTTTGTGTTGCTTGTAGGTAATGAGTCAACTAGTCTTTCTAGGTGATTGTAGAACGTTTCCTTCATTTCTTCGTCCTTTTCTTCGGCGAGGGCGTGAACGTTCATCAGCCAGATTTTGAAGAATTTTGCTTTTATACGGATTGCACACAATCGCTCATTGATTGTCTTAAAATCAGTAACAAGCGATTTGAACTCCCTATCCGCAATGAAGGCCAGTCCAAATTTTCGCTTTCCAGTAGGCTTCCCACTTTTGAATATTGACTGCGATCTCATGTCTTGAATATAATTTCCAGTCCAGTTCGTTTTCGGGATTGCCAGCATTTTTAATTTACATTGACTATTCTACTGTGAAAGGTCCTTAACAGCGCCTGGGTAATTGAGTGACTTGACATTCCGAGATCCATTGCAATAGTCCTTCTTCCATTTGTGACCTCATTGCCGTGAGTCCAATCCATTCCGAAGCCCTTCTGCAGCTTTAAAAACAATGTAGACTTTTCCAGGGACAGGGAGTTAGCCCGTCTACCAACCTCTATTCCTGTGGCATGGTTATTACTTTCGATTCCGTTATCAGGTGCAGAAGACTCGCCTTCAGTCTCTTGCGTTCCCACGAGGCAGGTGAAAGCAGGGCTTAGTAGCAGAGCTGAAGATGTATTTAAAGTTATTAGCATGTGACTGAAATTCCTCTCCGAACCATTTAGCCATCCCCGAAGTAGACTGTGTCCGAGCTTATTGACCAGTTGGGTATAGTCCGCTGAAGCATTCCAAGACATGACATCTGAAACCGATGAAAGGTTCGTTTAAATTTTCTTCGGGAAATCTTGAAGGATACGGATGAAATTGTCAGGGGTGAACCTTAGGAATACGATGATTATAGAGGGAAAACAATAAAGTAACGCGCACAGTTTGTTAATAATTGAATCGTCTCGAATTATTACTCCGTGTCTGAATCCGCAGCATCATCGTAAAAATCGAGTTCGGGACTCACGACGATCCACGGTTTCAACTTTTTGCTCGTATCACTCCAATCACATTATGTTCCCCGATGCTATCTCTGGCTCGTTCGGTGGTGCGTTTGGAGTTCTGCTTAGAGTATCTGCGTGACTCATGCGTTCAGCCAATCGATGTATGATGTATATATCGTACTCCTGTAGCTTCCAAAACCATCGACCGATGTACGGTAGCAATGACTTAGACGTTCTTGTGGTGGTAATTGTGGCGCAATCGGTAATTATCTCGAAATGCTTGCCGAGTAAATAACTGCGGAATGTCTCTAATGACTTGACGATAGCCAAAACTTGAACTATGGTATTCGCTTTCAGATTCACTACACTAGTGGAGGGGGATTCCGGCAAGCCCCAGTGCGCTCGCGTCAGTATGAACTTAATGTTCCTTCGCTGGATCGTATGCACTGAGCACTGGATTGCAGCAAAGTGCCGATTTAAATTTTTTGAATGCGTCTCGTTGCTCGGTCGACCAACGAAATTGTGGGTTGTCCTTCTGCTTCAACAAAAGTGTAAGCGTGTAAAGAATAATCGCGAATGAAATTGCGAGAAACCCCGCTCAAAACCTTTGAACTTCTGTCACGTTGGTTGGTTCCGGTTAACTCTCGAATTGTATTAGTCTTTTCAGGTCCTGGTTTTATTTCATCCTCATTGACTCGATGACCCAAAAACGTGATTTGTTTGGACAAAAACGTCCACTTAGAGGGCCGAAGCATCATAGCGGCATCTTGAAGTATAACCAGGAATTTGCGGAGTTTGACTAAACCCTCGGCGATGGTTTTGCTGGGCAGAATTAGTTCATCTAGGTAGCTAACTGTTCGATTTCCCATTTGTCGTACCAACTTGGTAATGACCTCATGAAAATAATTCGGTGCATTGTACAGACCAAAAGCATCCGGTGGAATTCGTATTGGCCTACATGCGTGACAAATGCAGTGTATTTCCCGCACTCTTCTGCGATTGGTATTTGAAAACAGCTGGACATTAAATCGAGAATCGTGTAAAATAAATTACCAGCGATCGATGATAGCTGCTCCTCAACACATGAGAAACGGATGCTTTCCAGTGATAGCACTGAGCTCACAGAAATCAACACAGAGACGGTCCTCACTATTCTTTTTGCGAACGAGGACAATTGGTGACGAATATTCTGATGATGGTAGACGTATGATATCGTTTTCGAGCAGTTCGTTACTCTTTCTTGAACGCGCTCACGCTTTGCGAACGGTATCCCGTATGGCTGGTATCGGACAGGTTTTAAGGTTATTAGCCTTATCGAAATCGTTACCGAGTTGCATTGACCTAACTGAGCAAGTGATTCAGAGAAGCATTCTCTATACGCACTGATGAGCTAATCAGTTGGTCTTTCCTTTGACGGATAGCGTTGGCTCAAAAGTTGGAGCGTTTCGAAAAGCAATTCCCAGTCGAAAAGCTCCCGGCTCAATGATCAGTCATTTGCCCGATATGCAGAATAGATCTGACCCCAATAAAAGTGGCTCCGAGATCAAGTCGTCATCCACCGGAAAAATCTTCGCATTCAGATTCTTACCATCCAACTGAATTTCGGCCTCGAGTATCTAGTTGCACGTTACTGAAGCTCCACCAAATCCTCATAGTATGATCGGTGAACCCTGCTTCACGCCTCCCATCGAAATTGCTGATTAGTTCTTTCTGGTGAATTTATGCGACGAATGTTTCTGACGACGGTCGCAGTTTCATTTTCCGGACATCGGTTGGTCGTATGTGATGTTTGTGGACACTTCTCAGATCTTTGTTACCGTTGCGGTTTTGGACAGTTAGGCGAAATATGCTCCACCTCAAGACAATTATAACATCGGACTCGATGGGATTCTGAATTGCTCTAAGTCAGCTGCATTCACGAATTTGATGACACAATACCTCGCTGTATCGGTGGTGGTTGTCCAAAATTTCGTCTTGACCCCATTCGTGGCTCCGAAATTCAAACGGAATTCGTTTTGAAATTCTTTATTGCGGCTAAAAGATCGTTGGCGTTGTTGAAAATTGAGCTTTGGGTCGCATTTTGCAAAGATGGATGCCGTAGTCTGTTCCTTGTATACCGGATTCTAGCGTGAGCGCTCAAGTTACCTCGTCTTCCCAATACTTGCTAAGTATAGAAGTAACTTTGTGTTGTCTTGCTTGGCTCCCTGGTATGATTCATCATTTTTATGTGAACATCGGCCTCGCTTTCATGACTAGGGAAACCTCGCCTCAATGATTCGGCCAGCTCAAGCCAGCTTACAGGAACCCACGCAGATCCATCGCTCCAAATTTTAGCAGGCTCTTAAAGGATGCTTGCACGACGAACACCAAAACTCTATCGTTCCACTGATTTGCCTCGGCAAGTTTCGTAACGCGATCAACAAACGACGACGGGTCGTAGTCTGGTAAAATATCCGTCACACCTCGGATGTTATGAAAATGTGGTCCACTACATTCCCGCACTAAATTAGCCGATCGTTCGCATGCGTCAACTTCGAACGTCGCTGCCGGCGGCGTCTCACCCCATTTCGTGGCGTTAGTGAGTGGTGGTGTCGGCTCCTGTACTACGATCGGTTGAGTGTTAATCTCTTCAGTTGTTGACGAGGTCCCCAACTTTCCCCCGTTTGGGAACGCCACCACGACAGCTGATATTAATTCGCTCAATCGCTTCACTTCATCACGTAACTCGCGCACATCATCTTCACCCGAACATTCTGACATTTTCCCGTCCGTTTCAATTTTTTCACTAGCCAGAGTTTCACAGAATCTTTGTGCTGATTCGGCTTTGTTCCCCTACGCAGAGGCGTTCGGTAGTCTTAGTTCAAGATTTAGTCGTTCCTTGTTCAGCGTATTGACCTTTTCGACCGGCATCGTGTTGCGTTCCGTTTCCCTCGTATACGGACCCAAGGGGAAATCGAACCGCTATTACAATTATGTGTAGCCACTCGCGTATTTATGTCGTACATTTCTCCTTTAGTCTCTTTTCGCAGACTAACCGTAGGAGAATTAAACACGAGATCGCGAGGAGAGGGAAAAATGGCTTTCAACGGCATCTGTTCGTTCTACGTGCACGATTCGAATTTTTACTTGTAGTCCACACTAAACCATCCTTGGATCCCACTTCTGATTTTGTCAGGGGTCGACCTTGGGAACAGGATAATTGTAGAGGGAAAACAATAAACTAACGCGCACCGTTTGTTAATAATCAATTTATTGTGTTCAAAATACAATGACTCGGTTGATGGTTCGGATGCGACTGACTATTCTCGATTTCTTCCATGGCCGGTGCTCTTCAATTGGTGTCGCCGTAACAAGATGTTTAAATTATTAACATATTATATCGATTTCTCAAAATGAAGCCTAGAAGCACCACAATATCAACACCAACAACAACCACCGAACTAAATTCAAATCATTTCTTTTGTTTTCATGAATGATTTAACATTAACCATGAGCGCAGGTGAATCGTGCATCTTTTCTTAAATTACAAAGAGTTTTTTTACACAAAATTTATTTATTTTTTATTACCGGGAGTTCAGATAAAAATGATTTGACTAACGAATGAATCTTTACTCTTATTATAAAATGTAACGGCTGAAAATATTTTATTGTCCTGTGTCAAAAAATTAACTTTGACCACTCCTTATATTTTTTAAATTAATGCTGTTTTCTAAAATTAACTGATACACTGAATTTGTATTGAGGTTGACCCCCGCAGTATTTCCACACAGTCAATGCTAGTCATTAACGATATTTATTTATACCCTCAAGGATAGGCGGTTTCACGCCCGTGTTGCTAAATGTACTTTATTTGTTATATTTTTATCATTGTGAGCTTCTAAAAAGCAAGAGAAGAAAGATTTGAGTCCATCTATTGAAATGTTATAGCTTTTATCTTTAATTTGTATAATGTAATATAATATTTTGTAGTCTGTGTGGTCTAGTGGTTAGAGCATGAACGCATAAGCCGAAGGTCCCAGGTTCAAATCTCATTGGTGAACAACGTAATTTAGTTCAGGGGATTTTTCGGACAGACTACGAGTGTTCACTCAGTGGTGATATGTACTGATTTAATCAGATCATATCATAGCTGAGCAGACACACGGGAGGATGGTACTGACCAAACCAACTTCCGAAAAAATCAATACGGTCATGAAAATGAGATACTCTAACTATCTCTAAGCGAAGGCCCGAGAGGGGCTGTAGTGCTAAAAAGAAGAAAAGAAGAATATAACATTTTTCGTGTCTTGCTAAAACTCCATAAAATCCATACATACTGTATTCGTTCTAACTAGTACTGGTTTTCAACTGACATTACAACTTTCAAATCTGTTTGAGGTTACTGATCGAGAGTAATCTTGAGTAAATCACTTGGTAAGCGTATATTTTCTCCTTAAACCAACTAAGCCGGAGATGCTTTAACTTCTGCTTTAAATATTGTCCTTAAGCCTATAAGAACAAACGGTAAGATTTTTGGCCATGGCGTATTTTGATGAGCCATTAGAGCAGCGTTCAAGGTATGATGCCAATGTTCTTTCATTCCATTGGCCTGTGGATGACAGGTTGTGGTACAATTTCGTTTAAAACCTGAGATTTTCCAAAGTTCACTAAACAATTGGGACTCGAACTGCCTACCTTTATCTGTCACTATAACCGCTGCAACTCTGAAACGTGCAATCCAACCATTACATAACGCTTCCGTGTAGGTTGGAGCTATAATATGAGCGAAAGGCACTGCTTCGGGCCATCTCGAAAATCTGTCTTTTATTTTTGAACAATATGTAAAATCTTGAGAGTAAGGAAGTGGTGCAATTAAATCTATATGAATTACTTTGAAATGTTTGGATGTGATATACGAGTAAGTGGAAAGGTTTTCTGTTCACTTCTTTTTTGTCTTGTAATTTTATACGCTGGCAATCTGAACAATTTCGCGACCAATCAGCAACGTTTTTCTTTAGGAGTAGCCAAAAGTAATTCTGTCACAAGTCGATGTGTAGCTCGTATGCTAGAATGTGCCAAATTATGTATTGAAATGAAAAATTGTTTATAAAATGTTTAATGGCTTAAAATTTGCCGAAAATTTTTAAATGGCATTAGGAAAAGTTATTCGCATAAATGAAAAATTTGAGTCTGCTCTTGATTTTGTAAAAGATTCATCTGTGAGTTGAGCTTCCGCGATGGCTTTGAAAACTGTAGTACTAGGGATTTCAATTTCACAGATCTGTTAAACTTTTCTGTCATGCCTAACGGTCTGGGGTGAGTTTCGTTGGGCGTAGCACCAATATATCTACCTATGGAATTCTGGTGCATATGTGAATCCAATTTACTGCCTTAAATACCCAAACAAAATATTCCATTCCAAATTACCTCACACTACAGTTTACCTCACAAACCTTACTAGTTTCTCTTTGAATCAATTGCACCTTTCTTTTTGAATGTGCATGACTCAAAAGTCAAAAGTCAAAAGCGCTTTTTTTAATACTAATCGTTATAAATTTAAAAAAAATATAAAGCAAAATCCAAAAAATAAAATTAAAAAACTTAATGGCCCAAATGGCTCTCTAAATTTGTACGTTATCATTAAACACATTTAAAAAAAAAAAAAAAACAACTATAGCAAATTCAAATAAATGAAGATTGTTACATATTTTTAAAATTCAATTGGAAAAAGGAGAAAAAACCAACCAACACTATTCTAAAATTATTTATCATCTTAACACTACAGTGAACTTTGATCCTACACCTAATATGTTTTAACTTAATTCTAATAAATGGCATCAAAAACTTTATCTTATGCTAAAAAAATCTATAAAAATGTTCCTAACCTAAGCGTTTAACCTTATCTCTAACCTAATATAATAAACATAATATAAACCTAACCCATACCTAATTTTTAACAAAAATAAACAACAACACTAAATGTAGCAATAATGAGCTGAAACTCTAAAACTAAATAACGAAAAACACCAAAACTGAAAATAAACACGAATAATTTAGGCATTGTCATTCAGCCACCAATACCTGGATTGCGCCGTCTCAACTCGATCAGCTTCAACGAATCTAGCAAATGAGTATCTCCATTGGAACCGTTGTTCTCGTGAACTCAAATTAGGAGGATATTTTATCTTCTTATCGGTGGCCCGTCGATATATGTGATATATGACTGGGACGCCGTCAGAATCAAAAACATATCGATTCATGTCCAAATACACGAATGCTTCTGGAGAAATGAAGCCAGTAGCGAGGCAAGTCGCTATATACCCGTCTGTAGGGTGGAACGGCTGTGAAATCCAAGGGTTTTCACTCACAGTCACAGATCTAGCGATATGATTCCGAAGAAGTTTCCATATGAAGATATCGACCCTGGTCACTTCAGCAGTTTGATAAATTCTTCTGTTCGATATATAATGTTTCCAATCCGTCTCAGGCTTTCTGTACAAACCAGTACATGCACGAAGACATTTCCTTTCGAAAACTCTTAATTTTTCCATAGTACTAGCGCTCTGGTTGTACCAGATCTGACATCCATATGTCAAAACTGGTCTAACCAGTGTCTTGTAACAGATAATTTTGACCTTTTGATCAATGTATCTGGAATGAAAGAGTTTTCGAAGGGCCATGACTACTTTGAGTGCCTTACTGAGCATGATTTTCACATGTTCAGTATAGTACAGATACTGATCGAGATGAACACCGAGGTATCGAACACAGGATTTATGTGGAACCCGTTCTAGACTACTCTCACCAGCCATGATCTTTCCAATGACATTTCAGGTCTTGACTGACCCCCTGCAGCGTTGTCCGAAACAAGATTGTTTCACACTTCTGCGCATTGATTTTCATTTGCCAATTGTCAGTGTACAACTGTACATCATTGAACATTTTTTGGAAATGGCTCTGAACTATTGTAGCTTTTCGGTCTGCCGTATAGATGATCAGATCATCAGCAAACGCTACCAATCATCGCGTTGGCGTGACGTTAATATCAAAGCCGTTCAATAGCTTGCGAATGAAGATTGAGAAAAGCAGAGGCGCAGTAACTTTTCCCTGCTGTAGACCATTCAAGACCTTGAACTCGCGCATTGTCGTCAGATTTCCATCGGTTACAACAAACGATTTCCCGTATAACATATTACACATCATGGCGACAAGGTGTCTGGGGAACTTGTCCTGAAGGAGTTTAAAAATTAGTCCATCTAACCATACCGTATCAAAGGCTTTCTCCATATCAATGAGACATGCTCCGACACATTGTCTATCATTTAGTTTCCAACAGATGTCTGAGGTTACTTTCGTTATTGCATGTGTGGTCGAATGCCTGGCACGAAAACCAAATTGGCGATTCGGCATCAACCCATTTTCCTCAATGTGGGCGTTTAATGCTCTGTTGAGTATCACTTCAAACACCTTGCTGATGTTAGGCAGCAAGCTGATTGGGCGATAGCTTTTGGGGCATGAAGATTCTTTTCCTTTCTTCAAGATCGGAAATACCTTAGCCTTTTTCCACTCATTTGGGAAATATGAATTGCTCAACATGTTGTTGAACAATATGCAATAGTTCCTAATAGCAACCTCAGGCAAATGTCGGAGAACTACATTTGGAATACCATCAGAACCACATGATTTCTTGTTGTTTATCCTGCGTAATATGAAACACAAGTCTTCATAGCTGACAAAATAATCAATAAGATTCAAGCTCGGTATGAGGTCAGATGTTAATGTTTCATTGAAATGAAGAATTGATTGGCCGTTCAGGCTTGATTTGAAGTCGGAAACTTTTGCTTCAACGACCTCTGAAAATATTTCATTCCCTCTCTCAGGGTTTGGTAGATGAACCAATTCAAAATGTGTTCCAATCAGGGCAAGTTTATCCAATCCTTCACAAATAATCCTGTTTCCATTTCTATCCGGAGTCGTACTATCAGTTTCGATACCAGCCCTATCGAGAAGATTTATCTCATCGCTAGTGACTTCAAGATTCGAAACCTTCACTCGAGACTTCTTGCGGAATATGCTATTCACTTTCGTGAACACACCGTCTGGGTCCTGTGGGCTAATACCCCTCAATTTTCCCGCCCATTGACTGCTGACCTCACTCCTGAAGTATGACCGGATTAAGTTCTGGACAGACAATGAGGGATGGTTGTAGTCCAAAAATCGTCGATAAATATTGTTGACGCGTGTGAGAAGGAGGCTTTTCAATCTTTTCAACCTTGTGATGGTTGGTGTTTCATATCCTTCCATATTGTTTCGATGTTTAATCTTGGGAACTACTTTCTCAATCGTTTCCAACGTCAGCTTCTCTAACCTCGACAAATAGACATCTATTTCATCGTTAGTTAGATTCCTGTCATTAGGAACCATTGAGCAAGAGTTGCCACCATCAGAAGGGGGACATTGCATCTGGTACTCCCGATTAAACTTCTTTTGAAACTTTCCTCAGTCTGTTTTTTTAAACTCAACCGATGATTTTCATGTTGAACTGGAATGAGGATGAAATCATCCCTGTGATGATTAATTTCCATTACGATTGCGTTATGGTCGCTATCATAAGGAAGAGCCTGCAGTTTCCGTTGAGGACTATTAAAGTTGAATTCGAGTCTTGCGTCAGCAATGCAAAGGTCCAAATATGAATTTGTCCTAGGGTATGTTGGGAACTCCGACCCATATAGATTGCACCTGTATTCAATTTGGTTCTCTGTTATCCATGATTTCAGGAATACACCTCATGGATCATTGGTGGCGTTCAGCCATGATGTTTGCTTGGCGTTCAGATCACAAGCAAGAATATAATAGCTATGCAGCCTGTTCAATTCGAGTATTTCGAACAAGGAATTGAGTTCCTCCTTGAGCTTGAGAACAGTTCCACCAGTTGCATAGGCAGAGATAACAAAGAGGTTATCCCCACCTGGCAGTGAGATTTTGATAGCGGACACTTCAAGAGATTCAAAGCTTTGAATTCGACTTTTTCAATTTTTGGAAACGATAGGGTCTTCGAACCAATATCCCGGTGCCACCTCCCCCATCACCTATTACCCTATCGTTTCTTACGAATTCAAAATCCTTGAATGTCATGGAGTGCCATGAACTGAGGTGGGTTTCGGTTAGAAGCAGGATGTCAGGCTTTTGTCTGGCAATGAATTCAAGGAGATAATCACGCCAATGTATAGTAACAATGGAGTTGACGTTGATCGAGATGAGACGAATCCTATCCATGGGAATGTGACTGAATGACAAATTATTTTGAGGCATTTGAAACCCCTAGACGATGAAAAACAAGATTAATTTTTGTATCTTGCTTATCGATTCTTTCCGATAGAGAATTTAATTGCTGTAAAATTATGAGAAGCAGCTCATTATTGCCACTTACATTATTTACACTATTTTCCGCATTTTCTGCTAGTCCTCTATCGGCTTGTGCAAATGATACTCCGGGCTTGATGAAGTTCGGAGCTAAGACACTGCGGTGTATTTGTGTTTGCTTTGGGGCAGATTTTAATCTTGCATCCTGATATCGGGAGCATCCTCGATATGATGCCGGGTGACCAAAAACACCGCAGTTCACACAATGCAATTTCTCTTTTTGCTCCGTCTGAGCCAATTTGCACTCACCGGGAGCATGCACGTCTTTGCATTTAACGCATCGGTCATGCATGGCGCAGTTGGCAGCCGAATGCCCAAATCGTTGGCAGCGATAGCACTGGTTGATTTCTCGTTTCTGGAGGCGTTCCCACCTCACCACTCGAAAATTTAAATATCTGATTTGCTGAAGAGCGCTTGTACTGCTCTTATTTGTTATTTGTACTAAATAAAGTGGTAAATTTTTTTTTCTACCATCGACCTTCTTGTCGCAAATGTTTTAACTGAGATAAACTCGATTTGTGGTGCTGTTTCCTTGAGAACCTGAAGAAGATTGACGGTATCTTCTCCGCAGTCCAAGCCCTTCAGCAAGAACGTCTGGTTCTTCTCGCTTTTGGGGGTATAAGTGAAGTGCGGAACCTCCCCAGAATTCAAAGCATTTTTCGCTGATTTGAAATCAACCAGTGATTTCGTTCTAATTGATAGCTTCTCGGAATTTATTCGTTTGATTTCGAAATTTGTTAATTTGTTTTCGGCTGCCAACAGCCGAACCATGTCCTTTCCGCTTTGACCGAAGACGTTAATTGGCAGAACTTTTTCGGTATTCTTCGCTACTTTTTGAGGAGGACCAGCAGAACTACAGGCTGGTTTCTTCTCCTTATTACTATTTTCATTATTTTTATTTTTTAAATAAATTATAAAATTATCATCTTTATTACCTTCATCTACCTCCAAATCCTGTTGGAGTCCATCCATCGCTGCAAAGTAGTTCTGGCTTTCGTTGGTGCCACCAGCACTTAATACTTCTTCAGTGATTATTGAATTTGCAGCTTTCTTCTGTTTTGCGTGCTTATCTGTTTTTCGTATCGGTTCACTCTCTTGAACTTTTTTTGCCGTCTTGAACATTTCTTCGTACGTTTGAATTCTTGCTTTTAACTTTTCGGTTTCACTTCGAAGGCGACACACCTCCTGTCTATCCTCGAGCACTTGTGTTTTACGGCCGCCATCTGCGGTATCCTGGGTGCTCGTGTGTCTCCGCACTTGTGAGCTCTGGTGCCAAATTTAAAGCGGTACCAGCAAAATTCATGCGTTTCGAAACATTTCTTGGGAGGGAACCGAGAACGAGGTCCACCAAATTGACTTAGGCTTCTGCTAAATCTATTTAATTGTCCATGCTAGTGTGAGCTCAGTAACTTGGAGTATCAGCCCTGAAACCTGTTTTTGCAATGTTGACGCTTCATTTACTTAAGTTATAAGAGAAAAAGAGCCGATTTGCTTGACACTTCAGAGAATTTTGTCTGCACATGTAGCCAGAGAGCTTAAAGAGTTGCACGCTAAAGTTGCCTGCATATTTCCTGCCAATCACTGTAACCATAAAGTTCTGAGTAAATCGATACCGATTTTCTCTCTTCCAAGTTGTTGCACCTCCCTGTGTAATTGTGATGGTAAGCGATGCCCCAAAGTAAGATTTGTTAGCAATTGGCGAAGCTTTGAATCCAATGTAGAAATAGCCATATATTTTCCATTTAAGTGAAAAACTCAAAAAAACATAATTTGCATGAATGAAAATTATGAACGTTTCAAATTTATGTTAAAGCTTTATATGATGGAGTCACATAACACTTTCACATAAATGAGAAATCCATGCGAAAGGCCACTGTACCCTGAAAAAGCACATGTAAACGAGTTAAAAATGGGTGAGCTCACCCGATGGCTAGCTCATTATAGTGGAGGGGCCAGCCAACGTGACGAGTCCGATACCCGGTCAGGTTCAGAATCAAAGGAAAAACCGAAGGTACAGTTAATAATTCACCTATTCATTCTGTTGTTCTTATTGTTATATATACAAAATATCAGAAACCACAAAAGTTACATGTAGTGATGTGCAAAAAAATGGAACTAATGATGTGAAAAAGAAAAAACAAAAAAAATTATACGTAATTAAGTGTAAAAAAGGACAAAATTTATGACAAATGATGTGCAAAAGAAAAGAACTAAAATTATACATAATGTTGCGTAAACAAAGGACAAAATTCATAATGGATGATGTGCAAAGGAAATTTAAATTATAATTTATGATATGCAAAATAAAAGAAACCAAAAGGGTACCCACCCATCCTCCTCGACGAGCACTTGTAGAAGGGGCGGGTACGGCCTGAAAACTTTGTGAGTTAGAGTTATTATCTTATCTTCTATTACTATTCGTAACGTATGATTCAATCTTGACGGTATCTAGCATTTAAAGTGATTGGTTTCGTTTCATCAAAGCTATTTCCAAATTTTTCTGCCCTGGTTGGGGAACTTCAAGCAAAGTTGATTTAACAGCACCTTCTTCCGTTTTCACTTCTTCTGGTTTGTAATATTTATTCGAGAAATTTGCGCACAGATTTGGCTGATCGCCCAGTTGAGTCGGCTTTACATTCGTAGTAAATGCCTGAAGGCTCAGTTTGATACAGATGAGATGTTCCATCAAAATCAAAACTACCAATCAAACACGATATGCCGAATGAGCTTCATAAATTACTCTGTGTGAATTTTTATTAAAGGTCGGCGATGAATCTGGTTATATATTCCAATGTGACGGGGTCTTCGACGTTTAACTTGTGGCTTTGACACTCAATTTGAACCCGATTAATTAAAATTCGAGCATCGCTGCAAGACCAGCACAGGCCATCACTACATGACTAACTAGTGGGCAAATTTTTCTTACAGTGCATTCTTCCTGCAGTTTTCTGACGAATTTCTTTTCCACGCCAAGTACAACAACGTCTTCATCGTTTGCGGTCACCCACGTTGCACTTCAGCATTTCCCTTCACTTATCGCGACGAAAAAAACCACCAACAATTTACACCCAATCATCACCAAGGCCTATTATCAGGCACAGCCCTAGCATTACAACCCTCTCCACTAGTGTCAAACTTTTCCCTCTTGCACCACACTCGGAACGCCATTAATTTTCAACGACGAAAACTTTGGACCACTTAGAATTGGAAATTTCACTCCTTTCCATCTAGCATGGTCACTTTACGATCAATCATTTCTTGCCTCGACAGAAGAAACACCACTGTAAAATTTAGTTCATTCGCAAACATTCCCGAACGTCCAAAAAAGACCTGAAAGGAAAATTTCTCCACAAGATCAAGAGACTTGCACCAGACTTTGAATAACCGCAAGCGCGTAGATAGTCACTTTGATGGCGAAATTCCAACCATGTGGCGAAAACGACGCGCATAATAATTTTCTCTTGATCGATGCTGAGATTCGGATTAGAATGTGCCTCAATTAGAGAAGTTCGACACAAATTTCTGAGAAGAGACGGATCGAATTCTCCTTTCAAAAGCGTCTATCTTAAATCCAAGATCAAACTCCCTCTTTGCCGCTACCGATGCCTTCCGGGTGGACTGGAGTTGGAAAAGCGAACTTTTGTGTCGACCCGCCCCTGGCAATTTATCCACGCCTGTGTCGTCCGCGAATATTTCCCTGCAGCGAGAAAATTTCCTGGGCGAGACCCTTTTGATCCGCCTGAATCGGGAACAAATTAAAATTTCACCACGCTCCCGTAAACAACACAAAATTGAATGTTCTCGCTCTCATGCGACAGTTCAAGTAACATAGAATGGGGCACGAGAAAATGGTTACTCGATCTATTTGGTAACAGCTAACGTTCTCGCGCCTTCCGCACAATTTTCCGCGACGACGGATGGCGAACTCCGTGTACAACGTTTTGCGATTCAACAAAAAAAATATCCACGGCAATTGAAAATCTACGCCCTCTACCAGCGTTCACTCGCCGTCCAAATTTATTTTTGTTTTCCACGCGGTCCTCGCGGCGTGTGGCCTATGTGGTGATGCCTCATCGACTCCTCGATCTGTCCAAGCAGAACTGCTCACTTCTCCGAACAGCCACCGTACGGAACCTGTCGAAACGGCAGTTGACGAGCTCCTCATCCATCCACTGTAGATTGCATTCGGCAATGCAATTCATGGATGAGCTGCGATATAAAGGTGTTGCCGTGTCCAAATTTTAATAGTAAATTTAAATAATTAAGTTTTTAAATTTACAATTAAAAGCAGATTAGGATTATGATGACTTTCGAGCAGTTTGCTTAGGCGACTGCTCGAATACTACATAGTCCCTAAAAATCGCGAAAAAAATTAAGCTTTTAGAAAAATTATATAAATTGAAGAAGATTTTCCTTATACCAACGCTTTAACTGCTAATTTAATTCAGCAGATCAATATGAATTTAAGCAAAAATATTTTTACGGTGTCTCTGCTGCCTATACAACTCACTTCGCACATATTCCTGTCTGGAGCGAAGAAACTTCTAGCTCCATTGTCTTGCCAACTGACATCTATTTAGACGCCAATCAGTCGATTTATGTCGTAATAGCTTCCTACATTGTGTACTTCCTTAGGTTCCAACTTCTTCTTTTGCCTGCAATAATTTTATTCCTCTTCGACATTCTCAACGAGTCTTCTGCCATCACCAACGTAGGATCAATAGGGAGTTGCTTTTGCACTATGAGTTGGGCTAGATTTATAGTATTGAGTCGATGGTACATAAATTACATTATGTTTGAACGATGTACAAAGAGCTAGCGAAAAATAAACTGTTTCTGTCGGAGCTTGTTTCGTCTGCAAATGTTACTGTAACTTAACGTTGCAAATTTTGAAATGCCTCAAACACGTGTTCAGTATTGTTTGTTATTTCTCGTCTAGCCATATGATACATATGTAATCTAATTTGAATCTGAGCATGATGTTGCTGTTACGTAATTTCGATTATGATTTCTTATTTAAATCACGTACTGAGTTATTGTAAATTTGACATGCTAATTGGGGTCGAATTACCCATGGCCGACATGTTATGTCTTGTGCTGGTCTAGTTCAGATAATTACGAGTATTTGCAGTTAGATAAATTTCCGGCTTGAATACAAGAACTGTCTGCCTCTGCCACAAAATACGAACAATTTAGAATCCAAAAAGCTTTTAACTTAAAATTTAGGATGATTTGCCAACAACCAGATGTTTCCATTTTGAATAATATTTCATTAATCCTACAAGTGCCAGATTCTTTATTCAAAGAATTTATCCACTTCCATCCTTCAAGCGTAATCATCAAACGCAACTTTTGGTTTTACTTTGAACATAAACTTTCGGGTAATATCCGGATATAAATTTTTACAAGGACGTTCAACTCTGATTGAAATTTATTATCCTATTTTAGTCAGATTAACTTTTTTTTGCCCTTACCAGAATGAAGAAAATGAAAATCGAAATGTCAACATCCTTTTATAAACACAAATGATGCTCTCATGTCGGATTAATGACAGTCGGTTCTACTGGGAGCTAAAGTTGAGTTTCTAATCTTTCTAGCAGATGAAATTTAAGCATTATCCTGCCGAAGAAATGGTGTCTGCCGTTGGCATGGATTGAATAAAATTTGTCTCAGCCAAACATTTACAAGGATAACGAAAGTAGTTGATGTAGGGAAAATCCTTTTTCAGTGGGTTTATTGGTGGGATTGTTTGCAGGAAAATAAATCGATATAGTTGTTTAGCAGCAAGTGTCCTTGTTTTGTTTGGCCTAGCTATTGAAGGGCCATAATTCTTTCGGTGACATTGGATAAGGTGTGTTTGTTTAGGAGCATAAACACCGTATTAAAGGGTCTATTACAGTTATAATAATTAGAAAGGTGTGTTTCCCAGGTTCGGAAAAATCGTTGGGGTAGCTATGGTGAATAATTTCTTTTGAAGTCTTCCGACTAACGCTTCGATTCCAGGCAATTATTGCTGTAATAAATATTCCTGGAAGGTTTGATTGGATAAAAAAAATCAAAGAAGTGCAAATGTCATAGATTTTACGATCGTATAGTACTCGTATATTCAAGATTTTGTAACCTGACAACACGAATAGACATTTTTTGTTTATTTCCTACGAAAGTTGAGTAGTTATTTGATTTTGAGTTAGGAAACTGCCAAACCTTTATTCCGAAAATTTTTGTTTTGAAATTTATTATTGCTTTACCAATCAATCAGCAGATATAATTTATTCATGTTTGAAATATTACACCTGAAATACTCCCACTCTAGTGATCTGTGTGGTGTAGTGGTTAGAGTGCTCAATGCCTATGCAGCAGTTCCCAAGTTCAAAGTTTATTTGTCGTAACTAGTTTGTGTTCGAGGCACTTCTTTCGGACTATCAGCCTACCCAGCTGTGATGGGTACTAATTGAAAAATCGGGTAATAATCATATGGTTGGGAATAATAATAATAATAATCCAATGCACAACAATCCAAATCTAAACCTTGGCGTTGACATTTTTATTGTTAGGGTATCTCATTCCATGACCGTAACGGAATTCGAGGTGATATGGGCAATATCACGCTCAACTATATGATTATTACCTAATTTTTCAATTAGTATCCCTCACAACTGGGTGGGCTGATAGTCGAACAGTAGCATCAGAAGCTCAAACTCGATATTGCCAACGAGATTTGAACTTGGAAGTTGCTGCACAAGCGGAGTGTGCCCTAACTCCTTGCTCCACATGGACTTCTAATAGTGATAATGAATTATAATGTTTAGAAATGATACTGACCAAATTACATCAAATACCATAACGTTCATGAAATGAGACTCCCCAAAAAATCTCAATGACAAGGCTGGACTAGTGTGTGATTATTTTTTTTTCTTTCGTCCAATTAATACCAAAATTTGTGTCACCGTTAGAAGTTATGTTTAATGTGTTACACAAGCTGACCGTTTAGTGGGTTCACCGATAAATTTATTCTTAGTTAGCTCAACCTGACTTGGCCTGCCTGGCGCGAGTTAAGGTAATAGGGTTTAGATCTTAGACAAAAAAAAACAAACTTTTACCTTTAGAATCTACTTTATTAGTGATGTTATCTCCCCGAAAGCTGACTAATAACTCAACTAAACTATTTCTCAGAAGTGAACTTTACATTATCAAAAGTGCTTAATGAACATAAAAATCGCAGGCGAAATATTATAGGCTTAAACTAGGTTACTGAGGTTAATGAATCATCGCAACGTTGAGTACACGTGAGCCGTTTGCATCTGGCTGAAATTTATGGTCAGAAAGATGACAATGATGGTGAAGGTGATATCGTCACTCCTCCCTCCTTACTTAAAGGTGTCGGCCAGAGGAGTTTAATCCAGATGAGCTCGCGTGAAGGTGTTGATATATCGTTATTTTGGGATATTATCACCGTGTTTACTTCCGGTAGTATGCTACACAGAGAACAACGGTCATGACGATCTCTGGTCCGACAGCAACGGCGATAATTGCGAAAAAGTGTTCTTTTTCGACATATCGATAAGATAACTTCGTGAGAATTGATGATTCGTTGTTCAAACTCGGTTTTATGAATACTAGATTGTGTGGAATTTATTTTGTTGAAGACAGTTGGATAGATATTTATTTCATCCCAAAAGATATTCGATCTAGCATCATATGTAATACCGGTTATTGTTATCTGACAATCTTGAAATTGCAGGAGTAGTGTCCCTTTAATTTTGATGTTACTCGGACGACAAATTGGGTTGATTGCTTCGGGAATGTTTGTGAAAACGGGATGATATGGTACTGGTGTAAAAAACCTTGGCCATAAGTCGACTCATAGCCATCTAGTGGAGTTGAAGGCATTCGTTACGTCAAGTGTCACCAACAGAACGATACGATGCTTAGTGGGGCTATGCGCTTCGCATTTTAAACCGCGCACACCACCTCTGCAAACTGTTTCAATGGCGGAGCGTCCTGCTCTAAAGCAGTACTGCAGAGGAGATAGGACACTACAGCACGAATCGCGTCAGTGAGTCTTCCCTTAATGCGTTCCTCTAGCACTTTCCCAGCTGTGTCTAGCATGCATAACGGATGGTATGTAGACGGCGATCTGAGGTTTTCCTTCCCCTTGTTGATCGGGATGAGCCTGTCCACCTTCCATTGTACCGGGAAACCCCCGTCCCGTAGGCAAATGTTGAATGTGCTGAGCAGCATGTCGGGTCAATGGTGATCGACAAGTTACACGCCTCAGCTAGAAAACTATTGGGGTTTAGAGCCTTCCTTGCTTTTAATGATACGATTGCCTCTTCCAGTTTCAACTGTGTGAAGAGTAAGGATTTGATTGCTGTTTCACCGTTGATACCATAAACATGGACGGGATGGGCAGAGAAGAGTGCCCTTACTATCTCGTCCATCTATTCAGCTGAATGTATGCATGGAGTCTGTAGGGCGCCAAGGATTCCGCATAATTAGTTTGTAGCCAAGGCCCTAGGGATCTTGGTGGTAATGAGCCTGGCTGCTGCTAATCAGTTTGCGAAAGTACTTCCTAGCTGACTTATATGCTGCTACCCTGTTGCATGCCTTGTCACGGTTCCGTGCCTATTGAGGCTCACGCCGAAGCTTGTGACACTTCCTTCACTTTCATTGATTTCAGGAGACCACCAGTATACTGGGGGCTTGCCTTGTGGCTTTCGATGGGGCATGAAAGCACTGCAAGTCATGATGAGTTGCATAAGTAAGTTCACCACGTCTTACGCTTTCTGTTCTTCTGTCCCCTGCACACCACCCTGCAGAGGCGCGTTTGCCGTGAGCCCCTCGATGAACCTCTTGTCTTTCCGATATTCCACCCAATCGTAGAAGATCGAGAGCACGCACGCCGAGGGACAACATCACGGACATCAAGCAAAGGGCACTGACTGAGTAGCCCTTTAATTCTCTCCAACTGTGTATCCTCCGTACTAAGGACTCTGAGGCGATTATCACGTCCGGTATGGTTCCTTCGTAGCCAATACGATGGAAAGCCGGCGTATTTTCGATGTAGCATGTCGAGCGCCGTCTTGGCTATCATTTCTATGATTCTTTTTCCCCATGGATCTGTTAAAGGCATGCCCCAATCAATTGCTTTGGCGTTGGATTCTCCCCAACGAGCACGTTACCATCTGTGTTCGAGATAGTGCCCTCCAAAGCATTAAACTTGACTTAGAAACATGATATCGGCTCGTTCGGCGTAAGGTGCACAGTAAAGAAGGTGGTCCATGAGCATTAACCCCCACGAAATCATCCCCCCGTCCACAGTACTCCGGCTGGAAATCATTCTTTCGAATCCAGATGGCAGCAGTACCAGTTTCATCAGGATACCATGATACAGAACTTTTATCGTGGCGTTGCTCACTCAGCAGCAAAAAGTCAGCTTTCATGTCCCTTGCAAACTGCTCAAGATTTACATGCAGGATACGGGTCATCGAAGTTCTGATTTTGCCTTGGCTAGGGCTTCCTGGAAAACCCGGCATTTTGCTGATTTCAAGACGTGCTCAAGATCTGGTCTTGGATTAGCATCCTTGCAAAAGACACAGTACGCCTCCTTTGCACACTTTCTTTTTTCATGTCCCATTTCACGACATTTATAACGTGGGGAACTCCTATCGGCTCCTTTGCATCCTTATACGTTCTGACCGTAGCGAAGACATTTGAAACATTGAAGAGGCACTAGTCTTCGCCGTATACTGCAGACAACCCATCCTATTCTTAATTTTTCTTAGTTTAGAAATTGTTCGGCGTCCTTTTCGGTCAAGTTAATGATGGCCATGCGTTATTCCCTATGGTTTTCTGGCGTTAGCCTCGCTTTGAACGTGCTCACGCTATGAAGATCCCATTTAATGGCCTCTTTTACCTGGGTCAGGTCTATGACGCAGTTAATGTCTCTGATTTCGGTTGTTGCCAGCGGCTCAAGTGAGGCTACAGTTGCGCTTTTGCCGAGGACTTTCTTTGCTGCATCTCAGAATGATTCTGTATTGTCAGCCTCTGCTCCGAATTCGACCAGTATGAGGCCTGGTTGGTTGTACTGTTTTAACAGCAGTGTTGCTGTCTTCAAACCTCACATTTTCCCCGAGACCCCACAACACTTCTGAATAGGATCGGCCATCTTTGGATTTCGCGAGTAGTGTCGGCTGCCGGAGTCTTTGTTGTGGCTTTTTTCTGTCCGGTTTCGCGTCATGTCTTTTTTCTTGCTGGGCATCCGTGCGAACTTTATTTTCTGGCACTTTTCAAAGGAGACAAGGTCATTTCTGTTTCATGTCGATGGCAGATCAAATCGACAAAGGATTTAAATGTTGATTGATATGTATAAGTCCTCAATCAATATTAGAGTCTCATTGAAAATGTCTCCCGAATACTCCTGATTTAGATCGATGGTGTGTGCTTGCCTGAGAATGTCCTCACTGAGACTTTCGCAATGCATTTCCCCGCAGTTCTCCTGGATTCGATATTGTGGTTATTGTTAAAATCATCGCAAACAAAGTACGTATTTGCTTTGATGACACGTAAGTGATGCATCTGTTAGTGTTGTGTTCCAATGCTCAGTTTGAAACATGCGTCTTTACACGTTTGGCATACCACTCCATCGACGGTTTTCCAGGCAACGAATGATGCGAGACCTTTAATTGTATGCAATAACAATCGCAAATAATAACATTCCGCGTTATTAGAATGTATTGCATTCACACATCCCAAGGCATCCGACGAACGTACACCAGCATACTCAAGAATAATTGCGGCCCGCTTTCTTCGCGTGTCCTTTTTTTTATGTATGTGTATTCCTAGTGTATTATTTGGGCACTTCGTGATACAGCAACGTTTTCGCGAAGTCATCGGATGCACACAATTTGAAAAAGGAGGTGAGCGTTATATTTGTTGGCTGCTCTACTCTATTTTGTACGTTTTGTTCGGTAAAGTAGACATGCTGGCCATTTTCCGAGTGAACAGCGAGATGCTGAACAGTTAAATAGCGTTCGTAGATGTTGAACGTGAATATTCGCCAAACTGCTTCATTGCTGCTGATGTAGAGCCCCATGTAGAATTGAGTGATTTCATCAGTTCGATTGGCCAGGCCAAATGCTGCTATGTCACTGCTATTGTTGATTTATTTGCAAATGTATTTGATTGACTTCACTGAATTGTAGTACTCGGCATTAATGTGAGCATCAAACATTTGCGAAAGCAGGGATGAGTACGGCACAATTCATCTGTAGTTGATGTCAACATCTACATTTCGCATTTTGATTCTGGTTGTGTATCCACCGTTATCGGACTTCCTTCACCTATACATTGGATATCCATCATCTCCCGTTTCAGTTTCATTGTTCAGCTCACGTGGGTATCGCTTTATGCACTTGCCATCCTTCATCTATGGTGAATTTGTATTAAGGGCTCCGCATGGCCCATGAATCATATTTTCCTTGATGGTTTCTAACAGAATGGGATCTTTTTCTCAATTCGGAAGCTCAGCAGACATCATGCGATCAATTTATGTTTTTGTTTTAACCAAATTAAAATATGAGCGTGCGGCAGGCCTCTTTTTTGCCATTCAGTTGAGTACATCCAGTATCGAGTTTCTCCAAAAATAAGGTTCTTAGTGATGATGTCTATGAGTCTGATTAGCTTTTGCTTGGAAACTCGAGCGAGAAGATAATGTCTGTGCGATGAGTTTTGGCCGGTGGAAAGCAGATGTGTAATTTCACTCCACGTTGGTTTGCATGTGAAGATGATGATAAGAACTGAGCATCCATACTTTCGAACATATGTGAACATACACTTTGCTGGCAAAATTGCCGTTTGTCCAATGTTAACAGCGTCCCCATTATTGGCAATTGCATCACGCAAATAGACGTATTCTTTAACGCGCAACTTCTGTTGATCTAACCGAATAAAGAGAAGACGTTCGCTTTCAATTTTCGCGTACATGTCCACAATGAACTGATGGTATAGTTGGCGGTATTTCAGTATGAAGTTTACTTCATCTGCACGAATCATAATGCGGTACACATAATAATCCATGCAGGAAACTTTCTTCGTTGAGTCTTCAATCGTGTTGGGGTCGATTTGCATGATATTGAAATGGTAGCCATCCTCTCCACGCGGAAGCAATGGGTATTGGAGTGCATCGTACGATCCATGTGTTACCGAAACGCGTTGCACATTTGTATTCCGGTGGTGGGTGATTAAGTCACATCGAGCGAATTCGGTGCCCACCATTACAACTGCTACTTATTATTACCATTACAACTGCTACACCACCTATCACCGTTGTATTAAAACATCATTCGTGTTCCCCAGACGGTGTTTTATCTGCTCTTATCACAACAGATAGTCATCTGATGGCATCCGGTCCAAAGCAGCTTTGAACAAACGAATCACACTGTTGCTTCCACGCTTCCATGTAAAGTCGCGTCTAGTTGCCGTACTAATCGCTTCACGCTTTTCGACTTCTATTTCTTCGTTGCAAGTAAAATATATTTGTAAAAATTTTGCTTCTTGATCCGGTACAGGAAGGAACGAACCGATTTGGTGATATATTTGGCCTTGAACTTTGAAAGTGAGCATGTAAGCAGCGCTGTTGACAATGTTTGTTGCACCGAAAGAAGTCATTTGAAAACATAATTTATACTTGCGAATTTTTTGCAGGAAGTGTTTTGAAACTTGAGTATCAATAGAAAGGTAACTTCGAAGCGGCTTAGGTGGTTCCATCAGTGAAGGCAAAACAACTTTACCGTTCAAACAACACGTTCTAGTGGGTTCCTTTTCCTTCGTAGCACTACAGCCCTTCTCGGGCCTTCGCTTCCTGCGAATAGTGCCTCCAACTGTCTCGGTCCATTGACCACGTCCTCCAATTTTGAAATCCAAGTAGCGATGAACTGTCTTCACCAGCCAAGTCAGACCAGCGTTTTCTCGGTTTGCCCACTGGTCTCCGGCCTTCAGTTCTCCCAAGGAATACCTTTTTGGGTATCCATTGTTCATCCATACAATTCATGTGTCTTCAGGAATCTTACAGTCGTTGAGACCTCCGGCTAGTCAAAAATTTCATACAGCTCATGGTTGTATCAAACTCGCCATTGATCCCCGTCTAGCTCGCTCCAATTATTCGCCTCAGGACGCGTCACTCAAAGTCGCTCAATATATTTGCAGATACTTGGGTTAGGGTCCATGTTTCACACCCATAACATAACACAGGTCTTATCACTGATGGTCTCAAAGATCGTCAAAACTGGATAAAATATTTTACTCGCGAGCTATATTCTTCGGCGTATTTCGTCTCTTTCATTACTGGTTCTCGTTCTTTTGGCGCCTAGATACACCAACTCGCCCACATTCTCGATACTGTATTCACCAAGTGTGATATTTTATGTCTTTAAGGTATTCTTCGTGACTGCGTCATGAGCTTTGTTTTAATTTTCATTGATTTGTAGCCCTGCTAATTTTGCTTTGCTGTCGAGTTTCAGGAAGAGTTCTTTGGCAGTTTTTAATTACCATGTCAAAATGTTGATGTCGTCTGCATAGGCTACCACTTGGCCCGACTTGTATAGTATTGTACCTCGTGTATCGGCAGGTAGCTTTCTTATGACGTACTTTAGAGCCAAATTGAATAGCAATGCGGCCAGCCCATCACACTGCTTTAGTCCGATATTTGTGTCAAAGCCATCGGTGAGTTGGTTATTGATGCGGACTTGGGAGGTCGTCATTTTCATTTTGGTAAGACCGACTAATTTGGCTGGGATACCAAAGCAAAGCATTATTTGGTACAATATGTTACGATTAATACTGTCATAAACTTGCTTAAAATTTGCTGTACTTCTGTGTTAAATTCCCAGCATTTTTCAAGTACTTGCTTAACAGTGACCAATTGGTCTATTGTCAATCTACCTGCTCTAAAACTACCTTGATACTCCCCAATAATACTGTTGGCATATGATCTGAATTTATTTACTAAAATTTTAGAAAATATTTTGTACGTCGTGCAAAACGGTGATATGCCTCTATAATTTTCGCACTGTAGCTCGTCACCTTTTTTGTGGATGGGGAGTATAATTGATTGTTTTTGTTGCCAAATGTGCTGGATGACTTTGTCAATAGCTTTATAAACACTGCTGCCACCATATTTGATGAGCTCCACTGAAATTTTTCGCTTTATTATTCTTTTGGGCTTTGATGATGGAGCAAATTTCATCCAGAGTTGGTAGGGCCAATGGAAGCTCTCCGCAGACATCTATAGGCTCCATTGTTCTGGAGCTATGTGGAGGATTAAGGAGGTTCTTGAAATATAATGCCCATCTTTCCTTAATCTTGGTTTCATCAGCGACAATATTGGCAATATCATCACGACAGAGCGTGGTTTCAGGTTGATAACTACGTTTCAAATTTTTGCACTACTTTTTGTGCTTGTCTTGTGTTGTTTCTTGCTAAACATACATCGATACTTCTTGATTCGTCGTTATAGTATTTTCTTTTCTTAATTCCAATTATCTTGTCCGCTACTCTTCTGAGATTTTCATAGTATTTTCTCTACGTCCTGGTTTTTCTACCTATGTAATTTTGTACGCCTGATTCTTTTCAACTAACGCATTCTGGCCCTCATCATTGAACCAATCATTTCTCTTGTGCCGGACTTGATGTTCGATCACCTGTTCTGATGTAAAATTTTTGTAGCGGGCTAGTCTTCACCGAATATGCCTTTGATATACGACATCGATAGGCTAATTTGATCACGTAATGATCTGAGTTACAATTAGCTCCTCGGTATGTACAGACTTCAAGTATGCTCAAGGTCCAACGTTGTTGGATCAGAACAAGGTCGATTTGGTTTTGTGTGTTGTCACCCGGTGATACCCAGATCTTTTTATATATGTGTCGATGTGGAAAATAGATCGATCAGGAACTGGAGACTATATCCTCCAGTCGTTCCCCTTAGCGTTGAAATCACCCAGAATTCTTTTTGTGTCGCTTGCAGGCAATGGGTCGACTAGTTTTTCCAGGTGATTGTGGAATATTTTCTTCGCTTCTTCATCGTTTCCTTCAAGGGGGGCGTGAACATTTATCAGCCAGGTTTTGAAGAATTTCGCTTTTTACGGATCACACAAAACCGTTCATTGATTGTCGTAAAATCAATAACGGTGATTTGAACTCCCTATCCGCAATAAATGTCACTCCGAACTCTCGGCTTCCCACATTTGAATAATGTGTGTGATCCCATGTCTTGAATGTCATTTCCAGTCTAGTTCGTTTCCCGGATTGCCATTATTTTCAACTTATTTTGACTGGCTTGTTGTAAAAGGTCCTTAACAGCGCCAGAGTAAATGAGTGATCTGACATTGTAGGATTCAATGCCATAGTCTTTTTTCCGTTTGAGAGGTCGTTGTCATGAGTCCAATCCATTCCGAGGCCCTTCTGCAGGTTTCAAAACATTGTAGGGTTCCCAAAGTCGGTGAGTTAGCCCATCGCCCAACCTCCATTCCGGCGGCATGGTTTTCACTTCTATTCCTTTACCAGGCACGAAAAATTCGCCTTCATTCTCTTACGCCCCCACAAAAGAGGTGTGAATAGGATTTACTAAATCTAAGCTGTAGAAGTATTTAAAGTTATTAGCATTTCTCGGCATTTAACGTCCCATTATTGGGAACCCAGTAAACCCAATGTGCGGCCCAGAGCGCATTTACTACCGTTTAATCGGAGGTTAGAGATGAGGAATCAAGGAAGCTGTGGGTTGGGGAAACAAACGATACCCTACTATATAGATTAATAAATTCCACATTTTCCCCAATAAAATCGTATGGTTACCCCTAAATTCGATGAGATGCGTTAAAAATTGACGATTTGAAGTTTCATATTTTCCTTTATATTCAGTGCATCAAGAAATTAAAATATTATGCAATAATTCATATATCTCCTGAAGCCTGGAGGAGATCCGCACTCTCCCGACAACTACAGGCCCATTTGCTTACAACCAGGTTTAGGTAAGCATTTTGAATCCTAAAAAGATTAAATGATTTATTGGCTAACAACAATATCCCATCTGATCTCCAATTCGGCTTCAGAAACAGATATTCGACAGAACATCAGCTTTTCCGTGTTACGAAGGACGTCAAAGCAGCGATGTACAATAAATTATCTGTAGGTTTGGTGACGCTGGACATAGAAAAAGCCTTCGTAACAGTCTGGCATGATGCTCTTGTCTATAAACTTCAGAAATATAACACATTCCCATACTTACTGAAACTTTTACAAGCATTTTTGACTGACAGGATGTTCCAGGTCAAAGTAGGGGAAAGCACTTCCCCAGTGAAAAGTATTACTGCCGGTGTTCCGCAAGGCACCTGCCTTAGCCCATCGCTATATAACATCTACACGTCTGATTTCCCTTCCTTACCAAACTGCCAAGTTGCAGTTTTCGCAGACGACATTTGCATATACAGCATAGGTGTAGATCCAAATTCCATTATTACCAGCCTTGAAATGGCGTAAGAGCTTACATATCAATAGTACTATAGATGGAAAATTAAAATTAATGTTGCAAAAACGAAATGGAAGCGTAAGCCCTCCCCCTTCTTAATCGTAATTCACGTCACCACCGGAAACAAATTCCTCATTGTCAAAATGGCAATCCAACCGATCATCCTATATGGTTCACCTAACCTGGATCCAATGTGCTAAATATCTAGTAACAAAACTTCAGATTACGCAAAATATGTAGATACCTGAAAATGGTACTTAATAAATCGTTCCACTTTTCTTCTGAAAAGCTACACAGCCTTGCTGGCGTTAGTCCAACTTATAAGCTCGCTGCATCGCGCCGTGATAAATTAATCGAGAAAGCAAATGGTTTGCCCAATCCGCTAATTCGCCCCTGACGAACTGAAAACCAGTTGCTACCACCTTTCTCTTTGGCCGTAACCTAGTCTCATAGATTTTAGCTAGTTATAAGTAGATATTTAAGTTATGTTAAGCTAGTAATAAGTTCAGTAGAGGTTTTTGCCGAAATTTTCCTCTGGCTAATTGTAATATTCACATCAAAATACGATACTGCACATAGTTTTAAGTAATGTTCAAACGATGGTGAAATGACTTTGTCAGAACACCTATTATATTATAAGTCCTTTGTTCCGCATACATCCTAATAAAGAAAAAAATATATAAAAAATTCATATATGTATATTCTATGGAATATTCCTGACCGAGCATAAAATACTATATATCTTCAACGAATTAAGTCACTGAATTTACTCAGGATTAATTTGCATTAAATTCACTTTGCATTTCAATTAGAGTAATAAAATAATCCTCCTAAGCTCTAGTTTACAGATTAATTTAAATATGACGTTCGACATGTCTGTAACGTGTAGATCTGCTGGTAAGATATGTACGTACTCGTACTCGTATCTATGGCAGAGCATATATACTAACTAGCACCTGCAATCGAGGAGCTGTCAAAATGAAAAGAGAGGCAAATAAACGTGTAAAAGATGGATTAAAAGTTACCTTGTGTTGGTAAAATTGCAAGCAAATTCAAGTTTTTGTTTACCATACATACACACTTTTAGTCTAATTCTCTCTACTCCATAAGTACCGTAGGAAATAAAATTTGTTCTAATTGCAGCTGCTATTTAGTAGATATGCTCTGTCTATGGCTTCAGTCAACTCGTCTCTGCATTTTACACATTCGTGCATTCCCATTGAAATGTCAGGACTAAAAAACGTTTAACCTTCTGCTTCCTTTCAAAAATTGGCTGGACAGATTTGCAGGCATGCAAGTCGTATGGCGCCAAGTGTTTACACGAATCTTGAATTTCCAATGGCATACTTTACGTTGCCATCTGAACAAACAATGTAACGCCACTTGGCCCATGTCCCGCCATCGATGCTGGGATGAATACAACATATCGCGATTTTACGCCAAACTGACCTGTATAAAACTGAATAAGTTGGACACATACGAGACCAGGTATGTGGGATAGTATGGAAATGGTTGTACTCATAGATATTGAAGCGACACAAGTTCATTTATCATTCCTATGTCTCGTGTGTGAATCCTCATGCCTTAGGGGAGCAGTGATGAATTGGTATGAAAATTCAATATTTTAAAATTGATTTAGTTTGTAGCATGCATTTTGTAAATTTTTGTATAATTTGCACTTCTTTTCTTTTTTGAGAAGATGCAAATTAAATTTACACCATCTATCCCTTTGACGCTTCGCGAGATAGTAACTCGCTATCTGATGAAACGTTGGGGAGCTTCAGTTACCAGGTCGTTATATAGACAAAAGTGTATTATATAGACTAAATCGTTAATATTGTTACTGCACTTGATACTCCTAATACAACGCGAATTTTAACAGAAGAACGATGTTTAAGACTATGTTAAAATTATAGAATAATTTATTGGTTTCCGACATTAGTCAAAGTAAAAGACTATGTTAAATTCAGCAATTACTCTAACATAATTACGATAGCATTCGTTGTGATCATCACACTAATATCAACGGTTGAGCGTGATAGTCTCCCCACCTTTGACTGTTATTCTAGTGTATTATATTTCTTCGTAAATTCTCCAGCGCAACTTTCCAACAAACGTAAAAATAATTTTCAGCTCAATCGTTGCCTTCTTACTCAGGCCCATAAGAAAATCAGTTAACGTACCTGACGGAATTTCCCGTACCGGAAACAGCTGCTCAGTAGCCCTAAATTTCCGAAAACAGCTGTCCAGAAAACTTGAAGCCAGCATATCAGTACGCTGAAAGTAGGCTTTTGCGATTGTCAAATATGACATTTTTCAGATGACATTTAGCCGAAATGACACAAACGGGAAGGAGATACACATGTTTGCGCGCTGATGTGTAAGACGCCTCATATCTAAAATAAATCGTTGACATAGTACTGATAAAATTTCAAACGTACAGTTATATGTACTGTCTAAAATCTTTAGAAAACTTGTTTGATTTGAACAGCACTAGGTGGCGCTGATGAGGCTACTCGAAGAGGTTAGTTCGTGACGTGACGTAGTGTGTCCGTTTTCGGGCTTGAGTAAGAAGGCAGCGGCTCAATTCTAGACAATTTTATTCATCCGTTACAAAATCATTTCATAACTCTTAAAGCTTACCTCATAGTCCAATCGCATTTTTGTAAATTACGTTTTGATGAAACAGGTCTTATTTCCCAACTAACACTTTGCTGCAAGGGAAACAATTGGCCCTCCTTTTGTGAAATCATATGTTTCTATTGCAGTTTTGTGAAACCAAAAGCTCCCAAACACGAGGTGTTATCACGGGTGAATTTTAAAGCATGTCAGGCACGCCGTCCGGAATACTTGCATACACTAACTTGGACGATTGTAACGAAGTGTTGCCGAGCTAAACTGCGATAGTTTTGTCGATGAAGAAATCTGAAGAAGAAAATAAATTGCGTCAAGAAAACAAATTATTAATGTTCGACAATTTGTCTTTAAAAGTAATTCATAGATTAGAATCAGCTAGCTGGGCTGCTTTGAACTGCACGCCACACTATATATGACGTTAACGTAGCAGCAACACTAAGTCATTGAGTTATCAGTTGCAACAACGACAGTAATCAATCAGAAGAAGCAATGAGAAAATCACAGCATGATGTTCGTTTATAGCAAATGTAAAGATACCAATGACTTTTACAGAAACGCATTCATCAAAGGATGCAAAACAGTAGGAGTTAGCTATGTCAGATGAACTGGAGTCGCTAAGTGTAAAGAAACTTGGATTTTGGTAGACGCACCGTAAGATCGAAAATCGATTCAAAATTAATTGGATATTTTGTATTAAAACAGAATCAGATTAAAGTTAAGGTGGAAAGTTAGAAAGCGCGACTTGTTTTAAAAGGATGTTCACAAAACCTTGGTGTGGGCTACATAGAGACATTCTCTCCAGTTGCTCGATTTGATTCAGTGCGTACATTATTGGTACTGGTAGCAACAAAAAATTTTGAGATTCACCAACTGAAGGAGTAGACGACCTTTTTATATAGTGATCTCAACGAAACAGTATTTATGCAACAACCTAAGGGTTTTTTGAGGGTAGTGATAGCGTTTTCCCACTACGTAAAAGCTTATACGGCTTAAAGCAAGCACCTCGTCAATGGCATTCAAAGTTCGATGCTTTCATCCAGAAATGACACAGTCAGATGCGTGTACCTACACTTGCAACGGTGGTGAACTAATGATTGCACTCTATGTTAACGATGGACTCATTTTTGGAAAATTAAAGGAAGAGATAAATAAGTTACTCAGCGCTATGCAGCAACAATTTGAATTCACAAGCTCGGAAGCGACGTATAATCTCGGAATAGAAATTCTTCGTGATCGTAAGAACAAAACAATTTGTTTTCTTCAGACGGCATATAGGAGTACAAACGCTATAATTGAAAAGTTCGGGAAGATGGGTAGCAATCATGTTTCAACACCAGCTGAAATCAAGATTCACTGAATGTTTCATGCAGACACCTTATTGGTAACCTCATGTGTTTGGCCATTGCAACTAGACCTGATTTAACTATTTGGACTGTCCATCAAATGAAGGGAGGGTTTTCACATTTTACTTTCGAGCATACGTATTTGGATCATATGTGATTCGAGTGAACCTAGTTCTAAAGGAGCCACTTTCCCCTATTTTATAAATATGCGTACAAAGCTTCTGTACGAGTATGTATCTAGATCGCTAGGCGATTTAAACGTGTAGTTATTTGTTTTAAGGCATTGGTTATTGGCACGCCTCTCCACGATCTTCCTGGCTGTGGAACCTGTCTAGTCTGGCTGTGATTCAGTACCATCGTTGCAGCATCGTGACTTGATTAGAAATACATGCGTACAGTTTTCATGCACAAGAAAATCATATCTAGTTTATGGATTTCAGCCATTGAGGAACAAGAAACGTAGGGGCTAGTTCCATACGAAGTATGCGAGAAGAGATGAGAGCCACATTTCATAGCATAATGTCAAATTGGTATAAGTTAGCTCTCTTGGATTCTCTCTGGTATCGTAACGTGAATAAAGACAGCACATTGAACCAAAAGATATAAGAAAAACCTTTTTGATTTAGTAGTTTTTAATCACAGCTAAAAGGTGTCCTATGGGTGCTTTGGAAAACGAATTTTACAGAGCCCTATTAATTGCCCTTTTTAGAGGTTTTTAAAATAATTTTAACAAAACCATACTAAAACCGCGTCGAGTCTGTCCGTCCGTCCATGTGTCACAGCAAATTTTTCTCGCAAACTACATAAGCTAGAAACATACGGTTTTGTAAGCAGGTTTAAAGTGGTGCCCTCTTCAAAGTGGAAAAAAAAAGTTCATCGAATGCTGGGAATATGGGTATCAAATGAAAGTTATTAATGAGAACTTTTCAAAACAGGTCTTAAACAAAGTTTTGCTTTGAGGGGTGCAGGGGAAGGAGAAATGTACAATTTAAATACATAATCACCAGGATTTCATTTTTCGGACTCAATTTATGGAATCTGTATAAAAGTCTAGTTTTGATATGCAGAACATATTGTCTGATTTACTTACAAGTGAAACTACCTTCTTTTCAGAGTTGGGCTCTTGTCAATTTATTTAGCTTGCACTAAGTAATAACAAAAAGAAGGAAAAAAAGAACACTTTCCGAGCCGAGGTCATCGCTTTGCGAAATGATTACAATGTAACGTAATTAATAAGTAGATACTGTTACCATTGTAAACTTTACTTCTAAGTCTATCTGAAGACTTCGCTGCTAATTGGGAATTGAAAAAGAAAGGTGGATGGCCGGTCATCATCCCTTTCGATTCGCAGACAACCCCCATTGTTACCATCTATTTAAGGGAGCGAAACGAGTGAGCGGGTCTCTTTTGGATAATAATCGGTACCTCGAAAATGATTATTGGCGGTTAACTCGTTTGAGTTACATTAGCATACTTTGTATGCTTATTAATGCATGCATCAGTACGAGAAGTTTGTTACACACATCACACATTAGCTAAAATCCACCTGAAACCCGGATAAAATTACACATGGCATCGCTTTATCCAATTCAAATGATTAAAAACTTGAAGAACCATACAAAATCAGTATCAGCACTTTTTACAAATTATAATATCGATGTTCACTTTTAAAAGACGAGTAGAAGTTTTGAGATTAATTGAAAAGGTTGTAACAAGTCGTGCATTAAAGGAATTATTCCGAAAAATTAGTTTTTTGTAATTGGTAGTTTAGTATAAAGTTTAACTTAACATAGCTCGCGCGAAGTGTTCGCAAAAAAATTAAAATACGGATCTTCCGTCGAATTTAAAGAAAAAAGAAGGTGGTGTTTGTGAAGAACTGATTACTGTTACTGTACTGTACTGACCGGAAACTTAGTAAAATGAGTGACTGAAAAGCCCAATGGAAATAATTCGGTGAACTGGGAAATGAACGATTCGTTGGAAAAATGGAAGATTGATGAGCTTCAAAGATAAGCATTAGAGTAAGGGGGGATTCCGGGTTACCCACGTAATGGGTCGTGACATTGATGCAAAACGGCGAGGTGATCTCCTTAACATCAATCACATTTGCCATCTGCAGTGACTTAATGCTGTGCCTTTCAAAACGACGAATCGACATAGGGAGCAGGTCGAAGTAGCTTCAGTTTTGCCCGGAACAGCACATGTTATCCCATCGATTACGTTTTACAAGGTGTGTTCGAAAATCGTGACATTGATGTAAAACGGCGAGGTGAAATACGAGGGGCAAAGTTTGGGAAATTGGAGTGAGAAGTAAATTTCGAAAACAAATACGCGTTATTAAGGAACTATTCGAACACACGCAACAATCAAGGTTCTGTGAAACGGAGGGTCCGGTATGGATAAGGCGGACAAACTGAAGCAGAATGGGGCCCCCAACGTTATCACGGAGAACGATATTGTAATATAAATGTTTTATCGTCTGATTGGAATACAAAGAAATAATTTAAATTGAAATTATTTCTCGTTTTTGTGGTTGTTAGTAGAAGCAGTAAAGAGTCAAACCTGGTGGTCCAAAAGTAGCAGGAGGCAGTTTCCCTTTTGTTTCTCTCTGGGTTGCCTTCGTAACTTCGCTTCACTTTCGGTGAAAACTAGGTGCGAAGGTTTGTGATTGTGTGATTTGATCCGATATTCTGGTGGCCGCATTCTCGCTTGTCGGCCCACTGGAAAAGCGAGTGGCACTCACGCCCATCCTATCCGGGCTATCCGGGATCAAAGGCTACTAGCCAAAGTATCCTGTACGAGGATGGTAACAGCATTATCCTGCTACTTCAACTTGTCAATAAATCATTCTTGTGAGTTTGCTCTAAATACGCAAACTATGTTAGATACTGAGTACGTAGTTTACTCCATTCCTAATGTTTTCTTCGATTGTAACAGCTTCTTTAACCAAAATAGCAAAAAGTAAATCGTCACATTAGTACTCCGCATGGTGTAGTAGTTAGGGTGCTCACCCCGTAAGCCGAAATCCACTAATTCAGTTTACACGTTTCAGAGATTGTCGTGACAACTGCATCGAAATAGTGCGTGAATTTATCAAAAATGAGCCGAAGTTATCGTTGAAATTCATCGAATCGGAGTTGAATATCTCCAAAACATCGATTTATTGCATTTTGACCGATCATTTGGGCTCACGAAAGGTCTGTACACGTTCTTTTCCAAAATAAACGAGACATTTGTTTTAATGACATCCACTCTTGTGACTGGTTTTTTGACTAGAAATTACATTTTAACCATCAATCACTCACCTTATTCGCCTGATATAGCTCCCTGTGACTTCAACCTATTCGCGAAATTGCATTTGGCCATGAAAAGAAAACGCTTTGCGTCCGTAGAGGGCATCCAAAAGGCTTGTACCGACATACTGAAGGACATTCCAGTCCATGACCTGAAACACGCTTTCGAAAAGCTTTTGGATCGCGCAAAACAGTGTATCGCCGCCGGAGGGGACTATTTTGAATAAATAAACTCGAGCTTATAAGAAAAAAGCTGCTGTCGTTTCCATTTTAGCTCGGTCTCGTTTATTTTGGAAAGCTCCTTGTATATGATGGGGTAGGCAGGGGGAGCGGAAGAACACGAAAAAATTAGCAATTAAAGTACAGGCTATTGATGAAAACATAAATTTTAAAGGTGGCAAAATCATGGTGGTACTTTGTTATGAGAACCACAATAACAAATTCATTAGAAGTTGAAATTACTCGACTTGGTTAATAGTAGTAGAATTTATAATGTAAGATTTTACCGAGTGAATACATGCATATGGATACCATTAAATTTAAATTTAAGTAGTCCAAGAAAAGGTCCTTATAGTCTGGAAGTTTCAATAAAGTTAAATGGCATTCACGGATGTAATAGCTTTTTGAAAGTTCTTCGGCGGTTCTTCCCCCATTTCAATGGTTTTCCTTTTAAAGCAAGTATGTCAGTCAAAATCAAAATCAAAAGCGGTTTATTCAATACCAATCGGTATAAACTTTCAAAGAATATAAATCAAATCCCAAAAAATAAACAAACAAAAACTTAATGGCCTAAATGGCTCTCTAAATTTATACGTTCTCATTAAACACATTTAAAAAAAAACTATAGTGAATTCAAATTAATTAAGATTATTATATATTATGTAATTCAATTGGAAAAAGGAGAAACAACCAGCCAACACTATCCTAAATTTATTTATAATCTTAACACAACAGTGAACTTTGATCCTACACCTAATATGTTTTAACTTAATTCTAATGAAATTCAATCAAAAACTTTATCTTATACTAAAAAATTCTATCACAATATTCCTAACCTACGCGTTTGACCTTATCTCTAACCTTATATTCAAGTTGTGAATGGGAGAATACTGGTAAGGCCGGAATCCGCAACAACTTCTTCACTGCATTTAAGTGTCTTGATTCTGGTCATACTATACAGAGATGCAAAGGACCCGATAGGAGTACCGTATGCTACATATGTGGCAACATAGGGCACAAAATAAAAGAATGTACGAAGGAGACACACTGCAACCTTTGCGAGGATGCCAATGCTAAATCAGATTTCAAGTACATTTTGGGACCAGGAAAGTATTGGGTTTCCCAGGGAGAACTATTCAAAATGAAAGCAGAACTTTGATGAACCGTATCCTAAAGATAAACCTACACCACAGGACAACAACTTGAAAACTGTTTCGGCAGTTTGTGAGGGACATGAAAGCCACCGTTTTTCACCATGTGAGCAACATTACGATAAATGTTCATCATCATGGTAGCCTGATAAAATCATTACTGCAGTCATCAGGATTGGGAGCTGTGGTGACTTTCTAGTGGCAGGCAACGGACGGAGGGATCGCTTCGTGCAGGTTTGGTATTCAGGGACTAAATTCTGCAGTACGTAGCTAACGCTAAACAAACTATAATTATCTCTGCAAGGCAAGGTTGATGCTTTAGAGAATGCTGTCTTGAACACAGATGCCCATGCACTCGTTGGGTGAAACTTCAATGCTAAGCTCGGACCCCCAGACAAGGCTATAGATACTATATATATATATATATATATATATATATATATATATATATATATATATATATATATATATATATATATATATATATATATATATATATATATATATATATAGTCATTTTTTTGGTTGAGGCATAGACTGACTTGAGCTAGACTGACACCCGCCAACAAGTCACTTCGTCTTTTTAGGACGGTTGCGCCTCTAAAAACCACATAAATGATGGCAAACTGGAAATTGGTCTTCTCGAGGAAAGACGACCCGGTGACCATCGGGACTTTCCTCAGAAAAGTAGGAAATATGGCAACAATGAGCCTCGGGGAGGTCTCCAATCAGTTAGGCAAAGCTAACTTGCCAGCGCACTTATGCGCCCCCAGACAAGCCCATCTTCAGCTGAACATGAATCTTGCGCTCGCTGAGGCAACGGTCTACCGCTGCAATTCTGTACGGACATTGATAACCACCCTCAAATACTACATGGGTGTATCACAAGCTTCAAAGTGAAGCTCAACGGCAGCATTTAAGTTGGTCAGGAAATGCCTTCACGCAATGAGTAGCAGCAGTAAGACTCCGCTGCTGGCGAGACCTGGTGGATAATGTATACAGGATCCATGGAGCCTTGGCTACAAGCTAGTTATGTAGAAACTTGGCGTACTAAGCAATCCCTGTATATACGAAACAAAAAAGATGAACAAAATAGGGCGGGTACTATTCATCAACCATCCCTTCTGTATTGACACTGCAAAACAAGAGTTATATGCAGCTCTTCTCTAGCCATTGTCCTGACTTGCTGCTCAGTGCATTCAACGCTTGCCTGTGAGAAGGGGTCTTTCTAGAGGTTGGTAAGTAGTGAGTCTCAAACTGATCAGCAACAGGAAAGGCAGTGCCGGATCACCGCTTGAGTACCGCCTATTATGCCTACCAGACATGGGGAAAAGTGTTAGAGAAACTCATCAAGAGGCAACACACTCTGACAATTCATACTGCTGAGAACCTTTTTCCCCAGCAGTATGGCTTGAGAGCAGTACGTTCCACCGTTGATGCAATAGCAGAGGTGGTAAGCGTGGTCCAAAAGGCAGAGGCACATAGCTGAGTCAAGTGTTGAGTGGCTCTGTTGGTAACTCTTGATGTTCGGAATACTTTCAACTTAACTAGATGGGTCGATATTCTAGATACACTGGAAGCCTCATTTCAAGTACCAGGATATCTTACTTGGCTTCTGAGGGACTACTTGAAGGACTGAAGCCTACCTTATGACACATTGCAGGCCCAACGAAGGATGGAAGTTACATCAGGTGTTGCTTCAAGATCTATCCTTGCTCCAGACTTGTGAGACATATCGTACAATGAGCTACTGATACAAAAGCTGCCGGGCGAGTTACGTCTGATGAGCAATGCGAGTGATATTGCGATGCTAGTAGCTGAAAACACTGTTGAACAGGCGCAATTTAGACTAGGTATGCTAATACATCGGGTGAGAGACTGGATGACTGTTCGCGGGCTCAATTCAGCATTGGAGAAAACTGAACTGGTCATGCTGACAAAAAAAAAGATCTTCAGAGTGAGATTAATCAGTATTGGCCAAGTACTAGTTAAATGAAAACCATCCGTAAAGTATTGGAGTTGCTGGTCGACACAAAGATGAGTTGCTTTAAGCAAATCAAGTGAACAGCATATAAGATTGCCTTAACCATATTAGCTCTGAGTCAACCTATGGCCAATCTAGGGTATTCTAACCCATCAAGAAGGTGACTTTTGATGAGGTCCATAGAGTTGCAATGGGGCAATGCTCTCACTGAGGAGCTTTACCGAAAACGCTTGGCATTAGTGCAGAGTAAAGAGCACTGAAGTTTGCATCATCATATCCATTAGTCTCCAATTTGATGGTGCTAGTTATTGCAGGCATATTCCCTATCGCTCTTTTTGCTACAGAGCGCTGTACTATCTACCCACATCAAAACGAAGACAAGAGGGAGACAGTTGCGGATGAAGAGAGACAATGTTCACTCAATGATTGGCAGCAGCCCTCGGTGGGCAGCACGAGGGAAAGATAGAGTGCTTGTCTCATTTTGAGTCTGAGACCATAGCTCAATCGAAGACTACCTTCTACCTGACCCAGCTCTTGAGCGCGCATGGGTGTTTTCAGTTTCAAATAACGACAAACACAAAAAACTGAAAATAAACACGAATTATTTAGACATTGTCATTCAGACACCAATACCTCGATCAGCTTCAACAAATCTAGCAAATGAGTATCTCCATTGGAACCGTGGTCTCGTGAACTCAAATTAGGAGGATATTTTATCGTCTTATCGGTGGCCCGTCGATATATGTTAAATATGACTGCGACGCCGTCAGAATCGAAAAAATATCGATTCATGTCCAAATACACGAATGCTTCTGGACGAACGAAGCCAGTAGCGAGGCAAGTCGCAATATACTCGTCTGTAAGGTGGAACGGCTGTGAAATCCAAGGATTTTCACTCACAGTCACAGATTTTGCGATATGATTCGGAAGGAGTTTCAATATCAAAATGTCGACTCTTGTCACTTGAGCAGTTTGATAAATTCTTCTATTCGATATATCATGTTTTCAATCCGTTTCAGGCTTTCTGTACATACCAATACATGCACGAAGACATTTTCTTTCGAAAACTCTTAATCTTTCCATTGTACTAGCACTCTAATAGTACCAGATCTGACATCCATATGTCAAAACTGGTCTAACCAGGGTCTTGTAACAGATAATTTTGACCTTTTGATCAATGTACCTGGAATGAAAGAGTCTTCGTAGGGCCATGACTACTTTAAGTGCCTTACTGAGCATGATTTTCACATATACAGATACTGATCGAGATAAACACCGTGGTATCGGGCACAGGATTTATGTTGAACGCGTTCTGAACTACCTTCGCCAGCCATAATGTGGAAATCCTTCCAATTACGTTTCAGGTCTTGACTGACCTCCAGCAGCGTTATCTGAAACAAGATTGTTTCACACTTCTGTGCACAGATTTTCATTCGCCAATTGTCAGTGTACACCTGCACATCATTGAACTTTTTTTGAAGATTCCTCTGAACTATTGTAGCTTTTCGGTCTGCCATATAGATGATCAGATCAACAGCAAACGCTACCAATGATCGCGTTGGCGAGACGTTAAAATCAAAGCCGTTCAATAGCTTGCGAATGAAGATTGAAAAGAACAGAGGCGCAGTAGTTGTTCCCTGCTGTAGACCATTCAAGACCTTGAACTCGCGCATTGTTCTCACATTTCCATCAGTTACAACAAACGATTTCTCCGATAACATATTGCACATCATGGCGACAAGGTGTCTGGGGACCTTGTCCTTAAGGTTTTTAAAAACTAGTCTATTTAACCACACCGTATCGAAGGCTTTCTCCATATCAATGAGACATGCTCCAACACATTGTCTATCATTTAGTTTCCAACAGATGTCTGAGGTTACTTTCATTATTGCATGTGTGGTCGAATGCCTGGCACGAAAACCAAATTAGCAATTTGGCATCAACTCATATTCCTCAATGTGAGCGTTTAATGCGCTGTTGAGTATCACTTCAAACACCTTTCTGATGTTAGGCAGCAAGCTAATTGGGCGATAGCTTTCAGGGAATGAAAATTCTTTTCTTTCTTCAAGATCGGAAATATCTTAGCCTTTTTCCACTCATTTGGGAAATATGAATTGCTCACACGTTGTTGAACAATATGCAATAATTCCTAATAGCAACCTCAGGCAAATATCGGAGAACTACATTTGGAAAACAATCAGTACCACATGATTTCTTATTGTTTGTCCTGCGAAATATGAAACACAAGTCTTCATAGCTGACAAAATAATCAATAAGCTTCGAGCTCGGTATGAGTTCAGATGTTGATGTTTCATTGAAATGAAGAATTGATTGGCCATTCAGGCTTCATTTGAAGTCGGAAACTTTTGCTTCAACGACCTCTGAAAATATTTGATTCCCTCTCTCAGGGTTTGGTAGATGAACCAATTCAAAATGTGTTCCGATCAAGGCAAGTTTATGCAATCCCTCACATATAATCCTTTTTAGGGTTTTGTACTAAAATACAAAACCCTATTGCTGTTACATAACCAGTATACCCTATGTATACTGGTATGAACTGGGAGTACATTTGATGTGTATCCAATATACATCATCAAGGCTCCCGGGGAAAGAACTCCTCATTTACCACTTACCTGCTACTCTGTCCATTTAATACCAGATCAACAAAAAGAAATAGAATTACATAATTAAACAATTTAGGTTTATTTTATATTTTAAATCAATTACTTTTACAATTATTTTAACATCTTTCCACACTGTATCTACTCGGACGGAGGATGCCTGGAAGAAAGTAGGAATTAATCGATGGTGGCTACGCAGCGTAAAAACGCATCCAAGCCGAATGAGGTTCGCGGCTCAAGCCTACACCTCACCATCTAACTGTTGTGTTGGTTTCCTGCAATTGTACCGGAACTCGTTATACTTTCTGGCCTCGCTGATTACTTCGCGGCGGAATACACTTCGCGTACAAAACCGTAACCGCTGTTGTTACTACTCGCCGTTTCTCGCTCGATCAATTGTCTTTTAAACGATTCTTGCGGCCTCAATTCGCCCTAAATTCGCTGAGTAGTTGAAACGTGCGTTCTCGTTCCACGTAAACTTCTTCCTCCGCGCACGTCTCTCTACTCGCATGGTGAAGCTTTGTGGCGAATTTAATAAATGGTTTGAAGGCAGGGTTTAGCACAGTGTCACTCCGCTGGAAACACACCCCGAAGCTTCTCATGTACATGGTTGTTGTCGCCGCTAATGTTATGGCTTATGCAGTATAACACTTGGCGTAGCTTGTCGATATTTCTATAAGCACACCCCGAAGCTTCTTATGTACATGGTCGTTGTCGTCGCTAATGTTGTGGTTTATGTAGATCGAATTATGAAGTCTTTACGCTTGCCGTTGGTCGACAAGTACATACTTTGACGACAATGGGCGTAGCTTGTCGATAATTCTATAAGCACACCCCGAAGCTTCTTATGTACATGGTCGTCGTCGCTAATGGTATGGATTATGAAGACTTTACGCTTGCCGTTGGTCGACAAGTACATGTTTTAATGACAATGGGCGTATGTGCTTGGCCGTATACACTTGGCGGAGCTTAGACAATTGACGACGTTGTATATAGCATAACATTTCCTCCGGCGGATTTGACTGATTTACGTACTTGGAGAGTGAAGTAAATCGTTGTTCCGTTCCAATGATGCGAATTACTTAATGCGTAAGTTGTACTTTGCGCTGCTAAGGCCATTACTATTGTCCGCTGGACTTCTCACTGCGTATTGTTGATTGTTGTTTTGCTGCTGGTTCTTGATTAACATACTTAATTCTACCGTTTAATTTCGTGTATCTTGAACTCCTAATTTACGCTACTTAACATGTTATGGCATAATACAACGTTACAATTGAAAACTACTTCATTTTTGATTTTATATCGTTACGGAATCATGATTTGCTTGCCTGAGTCGCTAATCTGTATGGTTACGTTTTTACTTGATACTAACATACTATGTTAATTATAAATTGATGTTTTGTCTGATACTTAGTATTTCTTTTAATATAGTGAGCTAAGGTCGCTTTTGGTTCTACATAATCGTGGATTGATAATGTATATATATATATTTTTTTTTTGATTGTTTATCAGTATAATTATTCACAAAGGTTTTTGTTTGATACAACTTTGAGTCAAGCAGGTTTGTGTTTGGTTTGATTCTATACAAGCATAAATTCACAACTCAATATTTCATTTGATTGTATATAATAATGGAATTATGTTACGTTCGATTCTAATGTTGAAGAATATACTGAACATTTCTTCCGGTCCTAAATCGTTTTTTCTTGAGAATAAAACTATTATTTATATAAAACTATTTTTCATTTGAGGGATGCCGGAATTCAATATTACTTTTAATTGGCTTTACTTTATGAGACAGTACATTTTCCTTTAACTTCCATATTTGCTACCGATTTTTCTTTAAATCAGAATTGTAAATTATTGGTTTACCTTTTTGTGCAATACTAGGCTGTAGTACAGATGTTAGCAAATTAGCGTTAGTGAGGATGTAGTGTGAACGGTACAAGTACAATGGCACTTATTATTTTCTTCTTTTCCTTTTCTTTTTTTTGATTTTGTCTTTATATTCATTGCTACTTTCAATTTCTATTCGATTAACATTCTACTGATATGATTATTCTTACTGTTTCCTTTTTTTACTTTGAATATTTCAGATTTTACTAATTAAATTATTTACATAATTGTTTCTTATTGCTTTTAACATTACTATAGTTTCTAATTAATTTTATTTAATACGATAACTAAGCTTTCTTAAAGTTGTACATATTAATTATTGTGCCAATAGTTTAGTGGGAATTTTTTTTTGTTAGTATGTAGGCGGAACGTTATGAATTAATTTTTAATGGGATGGAATGTGTGGATATTTAGTAGGGATAGAACGTCAAGCTTGACGGCATTCTATTCGCTCATACTCGTATGGTTGATAAGATTGTTCACTCCAATCGCTTAATTAGCTTCGGACTTATTTCAGCCGAGCGAAAAACTTCCATTGTGGTGGCAGCGAATGCTACCTTACCAAAGCTTCCGCATGGGTTTCCATCGGGATTGGGAATTTTGTCAGGTACGCTCGCTTACTTGCTTCATATGGTGTGATAATGATTAAGCTTTTGGCTGAACAGTTCGCACGATCATTGAAGTTCGTTATCAGGGAAGAACGTACTGCGCTTATCACCACATATGTGCGAATTGAATCTGGCGGGTCGTCGCAAGAGACCATAGGTAAATTCACTGCTAGTCAATTGTATCTTTCTAAAAGCATTAGCTTCGCTGCCGAAATTATGGCTTTATGCTTAACGTGTGCGAGGTGAAAACAAATCAGTGCACAGCTGTTACTTGATTAGTAGTTGTTAGTTGGTCGGATGTTTATTATAGGATTCTACAAAGTTATAGCATTCTTTGTCTGAAATTCGTTTTTTTTTCCTTTTTTTTTTCGTACCAGCGTCCTGTTTGTTTATATCATTTATTAATATTTCTGTAATATTTTTTTTGTTTTTGCTTATGAATGTTTTTTTATATTAGTATTTTTTAATTTTGAACTCAGCCCCTTTTTTTTTTTTTTTTTGATTACTTTTTGGGTTTTTTTTTCTAATTTTTTCTTGTTTCTTATTTTTATGTTCTGTTTTACCATTATTTTTTTTTTTCCCTTACTATAACTAGACTAGTTGAAAGGAACGGGCGGGATGATGCATGGAGTTTTAGGGTTGGGTACTATGTGAGGGATTGGGTGCTTGCGCTTTTGGGCTACCCTGCAACCCTGGGAATGGGTTTTGAATTGTCTTGCGCTTTCTACAGGGGTTTTATTTGTGACTTTTTTCTAATAGTTAGCAGTTATATAATGCATTCATTGTGCAAGGAAACGTAGTGGCTTGTTTAAAGGGTACATGGTTGATAGCGTGTTGTAAACCATTTTGGATCAACAGCTCAGAGGCTATGAGTGGATGGTAAAGCGATGTCTGTTTTGCATATAGGTAACTTAATACTAAATGTAGCGTGTCTGCCGAAAGTTTAAGTCGGGCAGCTCAGAGGCTATTATTTGTTTCTTTCAGGACTTATAACTAAAAATAGCATGTCCGCCAACAGCTTACGTTGACGGCTCAGAGGCTGTTGTGTAATCAACTGGTTTTCATTCCAGTGATCGTGCAATTTAGACATCGAAATAGCGTGTCTGCTGATAGTTTTGCCGAGGTTTTACCGACTTGACTGCCACTTTTCCCGTTTCCTTAACATTATGAATTTGGTGATTTGAAAGTGAATTGCAGTGGAACTTGAAAGAGATAATTGGTTTTGCGGTGAAACCGTTTGCATTGTTGTATTGTTCTAATAACTAAAATTCTGTTGGTTCAAAGTTCCCATACTTTAATTGTTTCAGTGTAACTTGAAATTAAATTAGTTTCATGTTTATTTGCGTTGGAAAATTGCCGTTCTCATGTAAATTATTTTTTTTTATTTGTTTAGCGCAGTTAATTTATTTAGTTTGCTCTTCAATGTTTTTGCATTTAAAAATATTGCCCAGATGTCTATCTATTCAATTTGCAGTTAAATGTTTGTTTTTGTTTGCTCTTTTAATTATGCTTCAGTTAATTCGAATGCTCATTCAATTCAAGAGATAAGACTTTAATATGCATGTGGGTACGCGTATTGTCCAAGCAGTCGGAGTGATAAGTGGTATCATATTTCGATAACAATGGGCACGCGTTTGTTTGCTCGTATTAAGTTTTCGTTTTGCTTATTTGTGTTTAATATTTACTTGTAATGTTTTGTGTTTTGCATGTTAGTTGATTGAAACTTTATATCTTTATAAATTCTACGTTGGGTTTGAACGAGTTAGGAGTTAGTTCGAATGACTTTCAGATAAGAAAGATGAGATTTAAGATATATGAATGAGGGAGTAAATGAATGAAGAATTAAATGTTCAAGATGACTTTTTGATTTTAGGACTGGTCTTATTTGATGGATATTATGAGTAGAAATATTATTATATTTGAATGTTGATATTATGTTTTAGTTATTAAAATGATCAATAGGATTTTTTGTTTCGATTAAGGAGTGATCTGGGTAGATGACCAGTATGGGTAGCGTTAAACTGATATTATGTTTTTGTTGTTTAAACGATTAACATGATCCCATATTTTTTAGAGGACTGGTGAAGTTTCATACTTTCTTTTTGTTATTTAAATGATTGAAATAATTATTTGATTTTTTTTTTTTCGTTTTAAGTAGGTTGATTTAGTTTTATGCACTGTATTAGTAGCGTTGTTATGATGTGGGGATATTGATACAATATTTTTGTTTTTTTAAAATGATTAAAATTATTAGTTGATTTTTTTTTAGGAAAGCTGATCTAGTTTGATGGACTGTTTGAATAATATTGATATTATTATATTTAAATAATGAACATTATCTTTTGATTTTCTTTTAAAGAGGGTTGATCCAGTTTGATGGACAGTATGAGTAGCAATGGTGTCTTACAGGAGTTGAATGGTTTGAGATATCGGCTGGGTGAATAGATTTTACAGCCCATTTAAATTTGCTACACAGCGCACTACACTGTGGTCTCTGCAAAACCGATATCCTACCGGCTGCGCCAATTTTGTTACATAACCAGTATACCCTATGTATACTGGTATGAACTGGGAGTACATTTGATGTGTATCCAATATACATCATCAAGGCTCCCGGGGAAAGAACTCTCTGTTAACACCACTTACCTGCTACTCTGACCATCAAAACCAGAACAACATAGGCGAGGGTTAACTTTAGAGAATGAATTTTATTACACTATCCATTTTTTAAAAATTTAATTACAATTGAATTTATTAATGACATTTCCACTTAATTAATTATTTTAAACTTCTACCTATCAGCCAGCCTGAAGAGGGAAACAACTTGTCGTATTAATGGTTCGGGGTGGCCACACGGCGTTAAGCGCCAAAGGGCCGGTTGAGGATCGCGGCGCAAGCCAACACCTCACCCCTCACCATTTGATTAATCACTGAACAGCACTTCGAACTCGAACTTGAATCGCGTTATTGGACGTAAGATTAAACTTCTGGAATTGAATACACACTCCCTTTTGGATTTGAATACAAACTCACTGGTAAAAGACTGCCCAAGAACATTAAATACCATTTTTTCGTGAGCTTTCAACCTAAATTCTCTTTAAAGGTGCTGAGTAGCCGAACACGTGCGCTCTCGTTCCACGAAAGTTTTTCCTCCCCGTTTCGTCTCGCTTGCTCGGCTGGTGAATATGCGAAACTGGGGAAATTGAGCGAAAGAGTGTTTTTCGCGTAAGCTTTCGACTTCGAAAGAGTGCTTTCAGTTTAAGCTTTCGGCTTTCCCAAGATCTCTTGAGGTAAAATAGCGAAACTGGGGACATTGAGCGAAAGAGTGTTTATGCCGGAACTTTCGGTTTTCCTTTCCGCTTACCTCTCTTCGAAGCACCCCGTTCGTTCACGATGTGAATATCGTTGCGGGTTGAACTTTGTCGTTCACTTAACTGCTCGCTTATTTACTTGCGCATGTGTTTCCATGGCTAATTTTCATTGGCGAAGTGCGAGTACATAGGTGTTGTTTGCTCGCTACTATTGCAGTTATGAAGCGGGAATATATCCGAGTATGCTTATGTGTTCACTCGCAACATTGCAATCACGACCTGTGTCCGTCTGTCCGTCCGTCCGTCCGTCCGTCCGTCCGTCCGTCCGTCTGTATGTCACAGCACTTTTTCTCCGAAACCATAGAGGCTACAGCCATGAAACTTTGTAAGGAGGTCAGAAGTGGTGACCTCTTGAAAGTTCAAGGGTGGAAAAATTTTTCAAAGACATTTAAGGGGGGTCTCCCCATATAGGGAGGTGACCCCACAAAAAAAAATTTCACCATTGGTAGTCGAGTAGGGTGTCATTGGAAAGGTCTCATTGAGATCTTTTCAAAACAAGTCTTAAAATTGCCTAATGAGTACCGAGGGGGGCAGGGAAAGGGGAAACGTACGAACTTTTCGCGTACCCCCCCTCGCGATTGGACACCTTCCATCCGAAAAATCTGAAAAAAATCATGAATGAAGGCCTTTATGAGTACAACAACAACAAATACATGAGAAGTCGAAATTCACTCAACTTTGTTAGTAAAAGTATGATTTATCAATTTTGTGTTTTCTTAAATAAAATCCAAACGGTACCTTCAAACTCAATAAAATTTAGCGAAGAGATGAATATTTATAAGATTGATCTTTTCTGAAAGTTTCATAAAGATCGAATAGTATTTACCGAAGTTATAGCGATTTGAATTTTCCTGTATTACTATGGAGCAATATGCCCTGTATTACTATGGAAACATATGGCTATGGAGCCATATGCGCTTTTTACCGACTTAGACACTACAGCTTTGCTAGAATTTGCATGAAAATTTCAGGAGTGATAGATATCATGAAGATGAGTACATACAAGTCGAAGAGGCAGAAGAGAGCTCCTAGCAAAAGGGCTTTGTACCCATTCTAGGATTCGAAAAAATAGGCCATGAATCGATGATTACAGTACAGAGGAGTGGCCTCTGTAAAAAAATTTCATGAAAGGTAGCCGATATGAGTATCAACTGAAAGTTCTCTATGAGAGCTTTTCAAAACAGTTCTTAAACTGACAGTTTTTGCTTCAGTTGGGGGCACAGGGGGGGAATACATGAAAAATGTGTTTCCTCCCTCGCGAATGGACACCCGTGATCTAAAAAATCTGAAAAAATTATCAAAGGAGATATTTATGGGTATAACTATAACAAATACCTCAGAAGCTAAAATTCGTTCAACTTTGTTAATAATAGTATGATCCTCGAATTTCACATTTTCTCCAATAAAATCGTCTTTGACATGTTTCTTGATTTTATTCGTTGCTGGTTACTGCATTTTGTAAGTTGAGTACAAAACCCTTCTGACATGAGCATAGGTCTGTCTACCCAACTTGTTTCCATTTCTATCCGGAATCGTACTATCAATTTCGATACCAGCCCTATCGAGAAGATTTATCTCGTCACTAGTGACTTCAAGACACGATACCTGCACTCGAGACTTCTTGCGGAATATGCTATTCACTTTCGCGAAAACGCCCTCTAGGTCCTGTGGGCTAGTACCCCTCAATTTTTCCGCCCATTGATTGCTGACCTCACTCCTGGAGTATGACCGGATTAAGTTCCGGACATTCTTCAGGGGTAATTTCAACAAAGCCAACGAGGAATGGTTGTAGTCCAAAAACCGTCGCTAAATATTGTTGACGCGTGTGAGAAGAAGGCTTTACAATCTTTTCAACCTTACAATGGTTGTTGTTTCATATCCTTCCATATTGTTTCGATGTTTAATCTTAGGAACTACTTTCTCAATCGTTTCCAACGTCAGCTTCTCTAACTTCAACAAATACAGATATATTTCATCGTTAGTCAGATTCCTGTCATTAGGAACTATTGAGCAAGAGTTGCCATCTTCAGAAGGGGGACATCGCTTCTGGTACTCCCGATTAAACTTCTTTTGAAACTTTCCACAGTCTGTTTTTTTTTTTAAATTCAACCGATGATTTTCATGTTGAACTGAAATGAGGAAGAAACCATCCCTTTGATGATTGATTTCCATAACGATTGCGTCATGGTCGCTATCATAAGGAAGCGCCTGCAGTTTCCGTTGAGGACTATTAAAGCTGAATTCAAGTCTGGCATCTACAATGCAGAGGTCCAAATATGAATTCGTCCTAGGGTAGGTTGGGAACTCCGACCCATATAGATTGCACCTGTATTCAATTTGGTTCTCTGTTATCCACGATTTCAGGAGTACACCTTTTGGATTATTGGTGGCGTTCAGCCATGATGTATGCTTGGTGTTCAGGTCACCAGCAAGAATATAATAACTATGCAGCCTGTTCAATTCGAGTATTTCAAACATGGAATTGAGTTCCTCCTTGAGCTTGAGAACAGTTCCACCAGTTGCATAGGCAGAGATAACGAAGAGGTTATCCCCACCTTGCAGTGAAATTTTGATAACGGAAACTTCAAGAGATTCAAAGCTTTTGAATTCGACTTTTTCAATATTTTGAAAACAATAGGGTCTTCGAACCAATATACTGGTGCCACCTCCACCATCACCTATAACTCTATCGTTTCTTACGAATTCAAAATCCTTGAATGTCATGGAGTGCCATGAATTGAGGTGGGTTTCAGTTAGAAGCATGATGTCAGGCTTTTGTCTGGCAATGAATTCAAGGAGATAATCACGCCGATGTATCGTAACAATGGAGTTGACGTTGATCGAGATGAGACGAAGCCTATCCATGGGAATGTGACTGGATAACAAACTATTTTGAAGCATGTTGGCCTAAACTTTGAAAATAGGAATTGATTTTTTGGTCTTGTTTATTAATTCTATCTGAAAGAGATTCAAGCTGTTGGTAGATTTTGAGAAGCAGCTCATTATTGCCACTTACATTATTTATTTTATTTACATTGTTGCCTGCTGGTCGTCTAGCAGCAAGTGCAAATGATACCCCGGGTTCAACGAAGTTGGGAGGTAGCAAATTGTGATTAACTTTGGTTTGTTTTGGGGAAAACTTAACTCTTGCATCTTGATACCGAGGGTATCCCCGATATGATGCTGGATGACCAAATATACCGCAATTAACACAGCATAATTTTTCTTTTGGCTCCATCTGAGCCAATTTGCAGTAATCGGGGGCATGAATATCTTTGCATTTAACACAGCGATAGTACATAGCACAATTGACAGCCGAATGACTGAATCTTTTGTAGTGAATTTATAGGGTTCATAAAGTCCGTGAAGGACTGCAGCGATGGTCTGCTGCCTCGGTAGAGGAAGATGGAGGGATCTGCCGAGAATGCCCTCGTCCGGAGACGCGTGAATGCGCTGGCAGGCTAGCATTGCGGTGTCGTGGGGCGGGTTCGTTTCCCCGGCACGAGGACTCACTACAAAACAATTTCGCATTCACGAATTTGTCGATAGCTCAAGAGGCGACTGAAGTCGCAAAAACTGTAGATAACCTCACCGAAGGAGATGTACTTGTTACAAGAACAAGTGAAACCTGAGAAGAAAGGCGAACTTGGGGTGACCTCGTCGTTACCCAACGAAGTTCATGGCCCACAAATGAAAGAGGGGCAACCGGGTGATAGTGGAGCCCCTTCATACCCACCCAACCGGAATAAATCCAAAGATAGCTTGTTGAAGTGGCCAGGTATTCCTCTTCTGAGTGGAAAACTCATACAACTTGAATTGTATGAACCTTCCCATCAGAAGGGGAGTACCCCGGTGACCAATTTATGTCATAGAATTATACAATTGGATTGCATAAATCTATGCCATAAAAAGGCACTCTGCTTGGGCCACTCAACCCATGACGTCACCTGAAACAGAAAAAAAGGAATTAGTTTGTACCCGACGGCTGGCTCATGTTTTGGGGTGGAAGCCTGCCACCGTACCGGGTCCTATACTCGGTTAGAGAAATCGGAAGGGAAAGACCTATGGTTCAATTTAACTCATCTTTTTATTTAATTTTATTGATTTCTCGTAAATACAAAGCAAAGAAAAAAAAATTGTTCAACAAAAATTATTCAGTGTATATATTAAAACATTTTTTTAATATTGATATAATCAGTATTTGCAGTATATATTAAAGATTACCCAACTTAATTGAGTAAAAATTGAATAAAAAAGCAACAATTGGTATATATAAAAAATGAAACAATTGGTATATATAAAAAAATGAAACAATTGGTATATAAAAAAAATGAAACAATAGGGGAACTTACCCAACCTTTTCCGACGACGAGCGCTCGTTGACGAGGTGAGAAAGTCCTGTAAAATTATAATACTGAATAGCAAATTGGTTAAAAGCACTCGCGATATTTCTGGAATATTTTCGTTGTCAACTTTTCTTCTTCCTTTTTTTTTTGTTGGTAAATGCTAAAACGCGCACGTGGTAACGAGATTCATACAAATTAAAACCTTTTTCTTTAGAATTTCCTTTTCGGCTTCTTTGTTGAATTCGTGATAAATTCAGCACGAAACACATTAAACCTTTCTGACGCGCATGGATCAGATCAAGTGACGCGCGATAAAAAAAAATGTTTAAATCCGGGCTTTGAGTTTCTTCGCTAGAATATTTTCCCCCTCTCTTGCAGCACAGTCCCGACAAATTTACTTCCAGGAGCAGGCAAAACTGAAACTGTTTTCGTTTTCGCTTTCCCGTTATGTTGAAGAAAAACTTCCCTTTGTTGTCTGCTGACGACCGAAAATTTGTAACAGTTGAGATCAAACAAACTAAAATTTCAAGTCCCGCAATCTTGCACTGAGCACTATTTGTCGGGTGGAAATAAATAACTAAAACGGATAGAAATAACTAATCCTCGTTAGTTTTTCCGGTAATAAAATTATTCCCAGAGTTTCGTCCGCGATGACGTGTTTCCACAAGACAGTCCGTGACATTCACGAGAAATGATCCACGCAAATTTCCTGCTTTTCCGGTGCACACAACACTATCTTGCACTTGAGCAGTTTTCCGCGTGAGCAGGACAACCCAAGCCCGACTAGCAATCTCCAATTTTACTTTCGTACGTCACTTGCGCACAACGAGCGCCAAGTTTTTATTTTTCCGCTGCTGAACAACAACGTTCATTTTTGTTGTACGGAAGATGCAAACACGCTTTTCTTTGTCGCGCACACGCTTCAGCAGCAACGCACCACCAACTTTTCCGCGATCGCCAACACCTCGCAGAAGCAGCACGAAGAACCGCAAAGAAAACTCTCCATTTTCAAAGCATAAATCAATTGCGGATTTTTCTTTTTCACTTGACACTCATTTATTTCCATTCAAATCAATTTTCCTGTTCCAAAAACATTTACGGTCTTTCCGTCATTCAACCAACGCAAACCCAACAATAATTTTATCTTCTTCCACTTATTGCATCCAAATGCTAAATTCCCGAGCACTTTTTCTTGGAAACCGTAATAAACACCACCGCTCTTGTCCTATTTTCACCCACGATAACTTTCCGATTTCCGAACATATGCATTCGAATAGGCAATCATTAACGCGTATTTGGTAATTTCGATATTAACACCCTACGACATGATAAGTTTCTTTCCGCATCCGACGTGACCGCCGTGAAAATCCATAACCGAATCCCCCAACAATCCCCGTAATTCCACTTGACTTTGCGAAATGCGATTTCTATAGCGGGATCGCTACTCAAACCGCTTTAAAGGGATTATTACAAAACAACACCAAAACGTAACTACGGACCATGCGATGGAGCGATGACACGCCGGAGTAAGCGTAACTGAGATGACGTTATGTCTATGTGCATATTTCGTTTTTCGTCACACACGACTGCTAATACAAATGCAGGATCCCGAACGATATTGGCGATGGCTTGGATGAAAAACTCAAGCATGCAACGCAAAATAAAATCAATCAGAACAAATCACTTCACCGTCCAACGTAATTCGGAACTCGTATTCAATCGAAAACGAGTGAAACACTCCAGTCCCCTGCACCGCCGCGACCAAATCCCTCTCCTTGTCATCTTGTTCATTTGTGGAAGTCGAGGGTCCAGCGGTTGCGGCAACCTTTTCACTTGATGTGCTTTCTTCATTTATTTTCTCTTTAATTTCGTTATGCTGCTGTAAGCTCTGTACTGTAGGTTGTGCTGTGCTGGTAACTGAAATGGCTGGATTGAATGCTGTGGGACTCGCTTGAGAACTTGATACAGATACTGGTGTGCTACTGATGGGGTTTGTTGTTTCTTTCGTAGGGAATCTTTGTCGCAGACAGAACATAGTTCATCTGTTGCTGGATTTCCGTAGAATCCACATCCTGAGCGGCACATGGGTCGCATTGGATTCGATTCACGTTCCATTTTTAATTGAAATCTAATTTCTAATAATTTTCCTAGTACAGCGGATGATTACAGCGCCAACTGAATGTTGCGTGGTAGAGAAATGCTTTTAGCACTTCTTAATTATATTTTACGTCTTCGAAAATTCGATACGAGACACTCAATAAATTGAAATTTATTCTACACAAATTCAATTAAGTTATCAATTAAAAGCGATTTTCGTTTATGATGATTAGGCGTAATTAAGTGGGAAAAAAAAGAACTAGGAAGAATTAGACAGGCACACGTTAACTACCGAAAACAAAACAATTTTTAATTAATATTATGGTTGGAATGGGAAAAATTTGACAAATTTTAAGATGTTTAAATGATACAATGATTTTATCGTTCATATAATTTAAGGGGTTAACCGTTTCGTTCTAAGCATTTGTATACCGTGTTACATCGCAATTCGTCAAGTTATATTCAAAAGATATGGTAATAAAATCACTACACATTAGAAATTTTAAACAGTTTTAGAATTTTGCTTCCCGGGAGTCAAGTACAAAAATTTTCTTGACGTATTTTTCATGCGAAAACAGAGCGAGTGTTGCGATGGGGAAGGTGACGGAATGGTGACTCCTTGTTAAATTGAGTTTGTGCTGTGTGCCTGTGGCAGCGCTGGCTTTTAGAGCCATAGCTCCTCGATTACTACACTTTGGCACCTGTATCACTGGTTGACCTCAGTTTTTTGGAGGCGTTCCCACCTCACAACTCTAAAGTTTAAGTACCTTATCTGTTGGAGGGCACTCGGACTGCTATCGTTAGAAATTTGGACCAAATAAAATGGTAATATTTTACCTTCAACAGTTGATATTCTTGTCGCAAAATTTTTCACACTGATGAACTTAGCGGCTGGTGCTGCTTCCTGTAACATTTTAAAATGATGAACTGTATTCTATCTACAGTCCAAGCCCTTCAACAGGAAGATCTGAATTTTTTCCGCCTTAGGCATGTATGTGAAGTGGGGAGCTTTGACACTATTAAGAGCATCTTACGCCAGTTTGAAATCAGCCAGTGTTTTTGTCTTGATTGTGAGTTTATCAGCGGTCACTCGCTTAACTTCAAAGTTATCGATTTTATGTTCAGCTGCCAATAACCGAACCATATCTCCACGCTGCCCAAAACCGTTAATTGGAGGAACTTTCTCATTTACCTTATTATTTTTAATAGGAGAACCAGCAGACACATCGGTTGACTTCTTCTCCTTCTCCTTATTTTTTGATTTTAAATATTCAACGAAATTATTGCTATCAATATTAACTATGCTATCGTAGCACTCCATCTCGATGTCCATTTCGTCATTCACCGCAGACAGCGCTGCATAGTAATTGACGCTGTCGTTCGCTTCTCCTGCCCTTAGGATGTTTTAAGCATCAAGGATTGATGTTTTGATCGCATCTTGCAATTTTGCTTTATATATTTGGGTCTTCTGCGTTGGTACTGTTTGTTCGTTGGTCTTGCTTGTTGTTGTTTCCTTTTTCTCATTCTTCTTAGTTGTTATCCCTTCTTTTTTTCCGGACGTATTCAGGGCCGTCGAGAGAAAATCTGGGCCCGGGGTAAACAATTACGGGCCCTTTGTATATGTGTTTCAGAAGGATCATTTCATCTCCTAAATATTCAGAAGCGTCCAATTTGTGTTTTTTGATGAAATTTGTAGCAGCATTTTGAATTTCGGTTTCGTCCATCACTGTGAATAGCCTTAAAAAAGGGAAACCGTTATGTAAATCCTTCATGGCATTGAACCTATTGGACATTCCCGCAATAACCGAGTCGATAATTACGTAGAAAGTGTTCCTGTTGGAATTGGTCTCTTGATCGTCTGCACTCGTGTCATTGTCATTTTAATTTTCATCGAAACACCTCTTGCATTTTTCCTTTCGAGTATAAGCGAAGGTTGATAAAATCCCCAATTGAATGGCAAGCGTTTTGCATTCACTTAAAATGTCATCCCATCGATTTCGAATCAAATTCACGCCAGTCAGCAAACTTTCGACATTTTGAACTTCGATGTCGATAGAAGCGTCTCTGGCTTGAAAATGGATGCTCCTTTCATTGATAGCTGTCAATATCTTAAACCAAATTGAGGACATCAGGACACACTTAAATTTTTGCATATATTTCAGAATGCCGTTAACATCACTACGAGTCTCCGCAGTCAGATTAAGTTTAGTAAAACCTTCTAGTGCTTCATGTAATCCTGAAGTATGTTTGGCAAAAGGTTTAACTACCTTGTATCTGAAATTTAACTCACCTTGTATCTGAAATTCTGTGAAGGGAACCCGTTATACTTTTTTGAGAATTTCCCAACGTTGTGGACTGCTGATAAAACTGGCATAGCACTTCTGAACAACTCCGAAAAAAATAATTGCTGCCTCACAGCATTCTGCAGAGTTAACACCACATAAATTAGACTATGTGTTGCACAAGGCGAACAAACAGCATTTGGATTTTTCTCCAGAATATGACGTTGTACCCCATTATATGATCCTTTTATATTAGCAACATTGTCGTATCCTTGTGCTCGACAATCTTCCAAAGGCATGTTATACTCTTCTAGAGTATCGAAAATTAAACCAGCAATCGCCCGGCCGGTTTTTTTGGCTACAATCGACAAAAGCCAGAAATCATTCTTGAATTGTAAATATCTTTTTCTTCGATTTTGATCGACGTGGTTCGAATCAGGTGTAGCATCAACGATGATAGTGAAGTATTTGGCATTTTTACGTTCTTTCAGTACAGATTTGAATAAATTCGTTTTGAATCTCAACCAAAAGATAGTGGGCCTGGTTGTTGTTGACTAATCTTAACCTTCTCTAAATGTTCGCGAAGCGTTGAGTCATAATGACTGATCAGTTCTAAAATCCCCAAAAAATTTCCATTGCGATGCACAATGATAATGAATGATTGTTACTTACTCATGTGTTATTGTGTCCAATCGCCACTGTTTTTTTTTTGTTTCGCACATCATTGTAAAAACGATAAACAATTACAAAGTGTTACAGTCTGCGCCACAACTTCTGTTAGAATGTCTGATGCACTACGATCGTAGCCAATAATCATAAGTAGCACCTACATTGAGCAAGTTGACATGCTTCAGCGTGCTGCCAGTTGCATAAAGGTTAATTAGGTTTTCTTAGATGAAAGGGACGTGGCGTCGAGAGAAGCCAAAATGCACTAAAGAAGTTTGCACATGTCAACTCAACCAAGCAGCACGATCTATAACAAGTGCATACCCATCAGCTTCGCCTCAGAAATTTTGAGAAGGCTCAAGGAAATCATTCATCCGTCGATAGTTCAAGGGGAAAGATCACGCGAATCATGTATGGCAGACGAAAAATGTGTGCTTCGTCCCGGCGAGAAACCCGTGACAATGGTGTGCGGCAGTGCGTAGGTCATCTGCACTTGACGATGAATGGCAATGGAATGAGTATGATACACATACATAGATAAAATGTGTATCGTATAGATAATGAACATGGGTAGCATGTTGAGCCCGGTAGACCTGAGGCAGTATCCAGCTAATTTGTTTGCGGCTACTGGTTGCAAACTTTATTGCAGCCACGTGTAAACTCGCCCATTCAACTGCGGAATGAGCCGCATGTCAAAATAAATACGCTAAATTTGAAAAAAAATTCTAATTTTCGGTTCGAAATTCAGTTATTATTTGCTCATTTACGATTTTTAGGAATTTTTTACGGGAGAAGAAAATAAAAAAAAATTTTATTGGTGAATAAGACCTACGGGCCCCTTTAGGAAGGCTGGGCCTGGGAGGATTCCCCCCCCATCTCCCCCCCCCCCCCTCTCGACAGCCCTGGACGTATTCTGTGGCTTCATCACTTTTGTTTTGTTCGCATTTGTTAATGTCCGGACCATATCCTCCAAACTTTCTATACGGAGTTTCAACTCATCGTTTTGTTTAGTAACCTTTGCGTTTTCCCTGGCTACTCTTTCGTACTCTTCACATGAAAGCGTAATACGCTTGCCATGCTCACAGCTGTCTTGATCGTTTTTCCGCTTTATGATTTTATCATTCGCCGTTTTAGAAATGCATGGCGCTGGGTCCCCCAGCGGTGAGATGCCGTCGGGCTCCTCCATCCCCCCCGGTGAAATAACTTTTCTTCTATTTTGAAACTTTCTCGCAGGTAAAATCCAGATACCCGATAAATTATTCGAATAGTTCGACGATGTAATAAGTTTTTTTCTAAAATTACTTTCTTATTCACGTTTTTAAAAATTATTTTAAATTATAAAAATTCTTGCTAGACGTAATTTCCTTAAAGCAAGTATGTGTTTCTTGTAGATGTCGTTAAACTTTTTCTTGAGTTTATTTATTATTGGTGTATACATATCGTAGATTGAGTACAAAACCCTTTTGCCATGAGCGTAGCTCTGGTTTCCCAACTTGTTAAAATTCAATTCAATTCTGTACATACATATGTATATGTTAGCATTTATATTTAATCCTACTTGCGAATATGTTTACGCTGCGTTATCGTTTTTCCATGAACCAATTGAACGAAATTTCAAGCGGTTTCCAAACAAATACATATGTATGTTTGATAACAAATGTAAGCACATCGATAAAGAGAAGGTGAGATTCCCCGAAAAGCGACTGACAACTGAAATGCATCGTAAACTTCTTGCGAATAACATACTGCTAATTTTGTCCCATTTTCTTTTTATCGTTTGAAAAATTTATCATTCGCAGTTGATTAATTGAAAACTCCTCTTAATTAATGGCACAAATTTCTTCATCAAACGTCAAAAATGCGTGAATACCGACATTAAAATTATATAAACGTTATGACAATAGTAGTATCCTATTTGATGTTTGAATATTTTTATTTAGTATCATGATAAATTTTTGAACATCCAACGGTTTTTGTAAGAAAGTTTCTAATTTGAACGTTAGTTTTATCCATCAGGGAGTGCCAGAAATAGAAAAAGTCTGGAAAATTGATATGTAAATCGTTTAATTTGAGAAATTCCTCGAAAGTTTAACCGTAAACATGTTATTTTCAAAACGTATATCGCCTACTAATTCTTTTATGCTTATCATAAGTCTTGATTGATAGCGCATACGGCTTAGTCAATTTCTGTAGTATCGTTACAACTTTTTCGCGAGTTAGAAGGACAGTTTCATGGCCACTTAAGCCTTTTCGAAATGGTTCCATAAATTGAACGAAGTTAAATAAAATTCGCGCAAAGATAAATAATTAAAGGCGTTGTAAACAATAAAGTTAACCAAAAAGTGTTTTTTGTTTAAAATTGTTTAGTGCGATCTGAATGATGAGTGAAACGAAAAAACGCAATATTCCTCCGCCTCTCATAATTATATCAGAAGATAAGGTAACTTCAATTAAAAGAACCCCTCAGTAGTTTTGTGTGATTAATTTTGATTTAAATTTTTTTATAACTTGTTTCATGTAAGCTAATAAGAGTGTCTGTTCGAACAAACACGGCGGTTCTTCCCCCATTTACTCGTATTGTACCCCATTTACTCCTATCGTCAATGTTATAAATAGTAGCATTGATATCAATCACCCATAATTTCTGAGAAAGAAATAATCGAATCCATTGATTATTTTTTTCAAATAATATGAATGGAGTAGTGTGAGTAAATGCAGTCATATATTCATATGACCTTATTGCGAACACAATCAAACAATTACCGCTATGTTAAATAATATCAATTTATACTATGCATTTATGGCAATATCTTATCAGAAAGCAAACAAGTGATATAATTTTACAAATACTGATTCGAAGAGGGTGTTTGCAACGAAGCTGATTAATTAATATCGTAGCCAGTATATACTGGAACGTATCGTTTTCAAAACGGACTTAGCCTTAAGCCCTTAAATATCGGATGTTTGATATTTCTGCTCAATTAAACCACAACCTGTCGAGTCTCTTGCAGTTAGATACTTCACGGCAGCTTAGGAAACGTGGATTGAGTTTCATTGCAAATTAGTTGAAAGCAGACTCAGCTAATCGGATTTGAGTTACAATTAATGATATAAGTAACTGACCATAAATTAACGTGCTCCAAAAAAAACCCTTAAATACTTTTTAAATCTTCAAACATGTAATATATACATACATATGCATATTTATGATTTCCAGTGAATATTAGAATTTGAAAATATATAGATATATATATATATATATATATATATATATATATATATATATATATATATATATATATATATACATATATATATATATATATCTATATATATATATATATATATATATATATATATATATATATATCTATATATATATATATATATATATATATATATATATATATATATATATATATATATATATATATATATATATATATATATATATATTGTCGCGTGTTATTCCGGTTCGCGGCCAATAATTTTAATGTTCCGGGAAAGTGAAAACGCAATGTCTTTTAATTTAAGTTAAAAGAATTTATTTAATTACAAAAATGCATAATAAACAATTTAACAATTTAACACTTTCACTAATTTTAATTTTCACTATGAAAAAAATCTAACACTTGTCCATAAATTTTTTATCGCAATTGTCTTCTAAATCACTTCGCACTCAAACAATCAATCGTCTTTACTTCGCGTCCACTATATCGCAGTTTTCTATCGCGGTTGTAATGAATGAATCCCCCCGTTCATTCAACTCGCCTTTATATAGGGTCTCTACATATTCACCCATTTCTCGTACATTATCGAATGTTCTACCGAGAGGTACCTGGTAGATTCGAGCAAATTAATGAATGGAGTGACGTCACTTGCAGATGTTGATCATGCTTGTTGGGTTCTCGTGGGTTCGAGTAAATTCATTTGTTGACGTTGATTATGAAAACAATTGCAACAGCAGCTCGCAGAATTATTTGTACACGTAATTATTTGTACATGTAACACTGCCCCCACCTCAGTTCTTTTCGCCCCGAAAAGATGTGTCGCTATTTGTAGTCAATTCTCCCTGGGTGTAATATGGGGCAAGGCGGTCCAGATGCACGATTTTCATTTTAGCTCTCGGCTTACGATGTTCCTGTATTCGGTATACGACGTCGTTGATTCGCTTTGTAACTCGGCATGGTCCCTCCCAATTATGTTGCAACTTTGGAGACCTACCCTTTCGCCGTTGCGGGTTATAAAGCCACACCAAGTCATCTTGCTGGAAGCCAGTAGAATTAGCCTTTAGATCATACCTGGTCTTCATGCGGTCAGTAGCCGATTCGAGGTGTTTTCGCACTGTCCGATGTATCTGGTTCAACCGTTGTCTTAGATCACTTGCGTACTCCGAGATCGTTTGGGGTTTCTCAGGGGGTGTTCCGAACTTTATATCGGCTGGCAAACGAATAGTCTTTCCAAAAATGACTTTGGCTGGGGCTTGGCCCGTCGACGCATGTTCAGCGGCTCTATACGCCATTAAAAATAGTGGGATATGTCGGTCCCAGTCCCTTTGGTTCTCGTCAACCATTTTGGCCAGGTGTTTATTGAGCGTGCCGTTGAAACGTTCGACCATTCCATCGGATTGGGGATGCAGCGGTGTTGTCCTCGTTTTTCGTATTCCGAGCAGCTCGCACATTTCGCCAAAAACTAGTGACTCAAAGTTTCGGCCTTGATCTGAATGTAGTTCGCTAGGTACGCCGTACCTACTGACCCAATTTAACACTAGCTGTTCGGCTACAGTAGTTGCTACCTGGTTGGGAATGGGGTAGACCTCAGGCCACTTGCTGAAATAATCGGCTACAACCAGCATATATCGATTTCCCCAATCGGATTCAGGAAAGGGTCCTGCGATGTCAACAGCAATCCTTTCGAATGGCACGCCTACGTTATAGGTTTGCATTTGTCCTCTCAGTCGTCGGCCTTTGACGGAAGCGCAAATTGTGCATCTGCGACACCAGTCCTCTACGTCTTCTCGAGCGTGGAGCCAGTAGAACCTTTCCCGCAATTTCGCTAAGGTCTTGTTAACACCAAGATGGCCTGCCGAGGATCCTTCATGCATTTCCTTAATCACATCGTGGATTCGGCTTTTGGGTAGTATAGTTTGCATCCTATAGGAGCTGCCATCCGCCGTTTCCCATTTCCGCTTGAGTACGCCACCCTCCACCTGTAGGGAGTTCCATTGTGCCCGATAGCTTTTCAGGGTTGCGCCATGCATCGAAACGTCCTTCCACTCCGGTCGCCCAGTTGTCTCCTTCCATACGAGCAATGGTCCGATGTCTTCATCGGCTAGCTGGGCATTTCGAATCTCCTCCGATGACCAACCTTCATCGAATTCCGCCGTTATCAGTCGCAGATCAACGGGCGGTTCCTTTTCCTCAATCCGTCGGCAATGCTTGCAGTTAGCTGGACATGGATGACGAGATAGGGCGTCAGCAATTCCATGAACTCTGCCCTTGTGAAGCAGTTGGGGCCTCACTAGGTCTGGTCGGATCGTCGATCGGGTTGCACCAGTGTTGTTTGTTAGGGTGCATTGTTCTTCACCAACTTGACCAGGAAGGCATCTGTCTGCTTCTCCACGATGTTGCCTTGGCACGGTGCTGGGGATGTCGATACACCTAGCCAACGTTCGCCCCACGAAGTTGGCCCTTGAAGTTTGATTGGCCTCCATTCTAGGCTCCTGACACGGTCTGGATCTCCACCACCCTGGACAATAGCTCGGTCTTCTTCCCTTCTTGCAGTCTCTTTGCAGGTGCCCTTTTTCCCCGCAATTCCAGCATCTAGGCGCACCATTCACCTGCAGCGCTCGCTCAATTCCCACGCGCTGCAATTATCTGCCAGTACCTCGCGAACCCGGGCAGTGGTACGGGCCACATTTTTGAATGCCTCAAAATTTAAACTATAAGCCAATGCATCCTTGACTGTTTGCTTTTGAGCTAACCGCACGGCTTGTTGCAATTCCTTGTCCTTTAAGGCGCTGATGAATGCTTCTGCTGCTACGTCATCTCGATGTTCTGGGTCGTACGCTGGGTAAGCCAAAAGTGCCAGTCGCTCAATGTCTTGTGCTAGCTGCTGCAAGGTTTCGCCAGACTTCTGCATCCGATGCCGTAGCTGTGCCCGGTAAGTCTGCTTCAGATGATCGTCTCCGTAACGCATGTCCAGCGCATTCATTATAGCAACCGGGTTTGAATGCAGCTCAACGGGGATAGTCTGCAAAAGCTCGGCAGCTGGGCCTCTTAGAGCAAGAATTAACGCAGTTGCTCGTTCCTGCTCATTCCAGTGATTTATCCTAGCGGCTGCTTCAAACTGGATTTTGTAAATACTCCAGACCGTTTGCCCATCGAATATTGGTGCTTGCACATTTCTAGATGAGCTTTGCGCTGCGGTTATAATTGGGGCTGGTGAGGCGGTTATTACTGCCTTCGCTGCTTCCAAGTCCTTTTTCACTTTTCCCATCTCATGGTTCATTCTTTCTTCGACCTGGCTGACCTTTTCTTCGACCTGGTAAACCTTTTCTTCGACCTGGTCAACCTTTTCCTCGACGCCTTTAATTTGCTTGTTAAGACTACTGAGCTCCGCTTTTATTTCGGTGGACTGTTTTTGAAAATCTGCCTTGATTTCGATCGCTTGTTGACCCAGCTTCACTGATTGTTCATTAAGCTTCGCTGATTGTTCATTAAGCTTCGCTGATTGTTCATTAAGCTTCGCTGATTGTTCATTAAGCTTCGCTGATTGTTCATTAAGCTTCACAGTTAAATTAGATGACTGTTGTCGCTGCTCTTGCTGCATCAGCATTAACATTTGCAATATCGCATTTTCTGGCTCCTTTGATTTGGGTGTTTCTTCTTCTCCACCTTCTGCGCCTTGTTCCGCATCTGAGGGCTCACCCGCATCCAGGTTCACGCCTTCCGACTCGATCGCATCACGCAAGCGTGCAATCGGTATGGCTTTTGTACCTTGTGTGGCCAGGTTTCGCTGTTCCAACTCCTCCTTGAGCTCCGATATGGTCAATTGATCAATTTTTAGATGTAAGTTTCCTGGCATTTTTATTGTTTCGGCTGTTTTTCTACCAGTTTCCACGTTAATTTTCACTATTGTGCACAAAAATGTTCAAAAGTTTTCACTTCCAAAATTTTTCTTTCGCATTTCTTGACACCATTGTCGCGTGTTATTCCGGTTCGCGGCCAATAATTTTAATGTTCCGGGAAAGTGAAAACGCAATGTCTTTTAATTTAAGTTAAAAGAATTTATTTAATTACAAAAATGCACAATAAACAATTTAACAATTTAACACTTTCACTAATTTTAATTTTCACTATGAAAAAAATCTAACACTTGTCCATAAATTTTTTATCGCAATTGTCTTCTAAATCACTTCGCACTCAAACAATCAATCGTCTTTACTTCGCGTCCACTATATCGCAGTTTTCTATCGCGGTTGTAATGAATGAATCCCCCCATTCATTCAGCTCGCCTTTATATAGGGTCTCTACCTATTCACCCATTTCTCGTACATTATCGAATGTTCTACCGAGAGGTACCTGGTAGATTCGAGCAAATTAATGAATGGAGTGACGTCACTTGCAGATGTTGATCATGCTTGTTGGGTTCTCGTGGGTTCGAGTAAATTCATTTGTTGACGTTGATTATGAAAACAATTGCGACAGCAGCTCGCAGAATTATTTGTACATGTAATTATTTGTACATGTAACAATATATATATATATATATATATATATATATATATATATATATATATATATATATATATATATGGGTGAATATACAAAAGTTGATCAACTTTTGGCCCTATTTTGTTTATATAGTTTTTAAACATAATTTGTATATTATTTCGTTCGAGTACATAGTTTATCCCATCAATATACTCTGCTAAGTCAGGCCAGTCAGGACTGACGAGGGCTCCATAGTACTGATTAACAACAAAATTTTTGTAAGACAATATAACATTTATTGAAATTTGAGTTTTTTTTTTTCAAGTTTAAATATTTTAGAATCCAAGATAAACGTAAATCTAATGAATTAAATCACACAAGTTACTCGTATGATTACCTCTAAAACAGTGATGAATTACTTCAGTTTCCAAAAAAGTCTTTTCAATTTATAAGTTCTTCTTTCCCCTACTATTATAAAATTCGGAAAAATTAACAAAGTTAAAATTAGAACAAACATATTGCTATTTTCCAGCTCTACGCGGAAATTCAGAATGGAATGACTATTAGATAAAATAAAACAAAAATCAGCTTTTATGCAGTAAGCAAAATAATGATTCTTCATGCTAAAACTAATTAAAGTATCAATAAAAATTACTTTTCGAAAACGTGAATCTTCTCTTTAAATTGGTAAAATACCCTTTTTCCTCTTATAACTCGATTTGGTACTGGCAGTTTTTTGATTACTTGATCCACTGGCACATCTGACCAATCGCTTTCGTCAAGTTTGAATAGAGTACCATCCTCGTTACAAATTTTAAGAAAAGTTATTCTCAATTCACCATCTTCATTATCAACATAAGTACAGACTCCAGCATAACGATACTCTTTTCTTCGTACTACATATTTAATCAAAACATAATCACCACTACTCTAATGATTTTGGATTTGTGTTTTTCTGTAGGCTCTAACTTCTAGCATAGATAGATTACATTCGCAGTTAGGGTTACTTATGTTGTTTCTTACGTAGGTGGATAGTGGCAGAGTATCTTCTTCAGAGTCAGTGAATACGGTTGAACCAGTAAAATGTTTATCTTCTCTTTCAAACTTGATAGATCCTATATTGAAATGATCGGATCCATCGGGATCACAGAAACAACTGAGTGACTTCATTGTAAGTTGGTTTGGAAAATAAACAGAACCGGTCACCTGATGCACCTTCAGCGTGCCTTTAAAAGCAACAAATTCAGAGGACTTCTCGTTAATTATAGAGTTCATTTGCTCGATTTCATGATCTTCAATCACATACGCAAGTATACCTTGGTATCCCTCACGAATAACAGCAACAAATTCTTCTAAATTTGTTATGTCACTCCCCGTTGCGATTACATATAATCGGCAGTCCGTTTACAGGTGGCGCCTACACCATCCGGTGCCCCATTCCCGTGACCGGCTTCATGATAGTTCCACGTGTATCTCATAATGTTAGGATACATTTTTAACAGTTTACAGCCCAATACATAGAACATAGACTTGTTCCTGTTTTGCGTTACAGGACCATCGCTGAGAAAGTGAATATGATCAATATTTCCAGGGAATGAACTTAGCACTGGCTGCAGATGGGCCCAAATTGCTCCCACGTTATGAGACAAGTTTGATGACAAAGTGCAATATGAAGTAACGGAGTCTTTTAGATATACAACAACAGTATGCAATGAAAGTTGGGAACGCGAGCCGCCGAAATGAAAGGATTGTATTTCCTTGTTGTACTTAGTACAAAAATTTTCTGAAAAATTCATGTGCACCACGGCATCATTTTCAGATAAAGACTCCTTCAAGTGTTTAATTTCATTATACTGGTGAACTATGTAAAAAACATGACGGGAAAAGTACTTCATATCATATTCAAGTTTTGAAATCAGTTCTCGGGGTAAGATTTTCTGTGTTTCTTTTTTATACTTTGTAACAAATCGTTCTTTCTTTGTCTTGAGATCAATTATGGCTTCCTTTTTATTTACGCACTGTTTCAATACGATCGGCTTAGAATTGTCGAAGTCGTTGTATGTTAAAGTATTGACGCAACAATTATCACACGTTCTCTCCAGACATTTTTCAGCATATTGATCACAGCAAAGCGTTGCTAGCATACTTTGATGATTACTTACTGATGTAAGAATATTTGCATTTTTTAAAGCTGCAAGTTTGAGGTTAATGTTTTCGTGGATTGTGCAGTCACAGGTATCGCGGTTTGATTTAGTAGGTAGTACAACCCAAAATGGCCGCAATCGATTAAATAGAGCATAACTGATTACAAATGACACAGTTTTCAAAAACTTCTTGTGGAGATTATTCAAGGTATCAAGCAAATATCGCTTTTGTTTTTTAATCTTTCGGCGAGATATGAATTCTTTCTTTCCGGCTGCAAGACTACTACTATCATCTTCTAAAAAATCTTGGACTAATCGTTGCAATTGAGTTTTGCGATTCTTTGAGTTTGATTTTGATAGATTCTTTCGAATTATTTTATATGCCACCACTTTATTTTTGAATTTCCATAATTTGTATTTCTCTACTAAACTTCCAGATAAAGCTTGTTTGAACTTCATTTTTTCTTTGTGGCTTTTAATTTTTGCGTAGTTTTCTTCTAGCTAAATTTTCATGACTTCACCAAAAAGTGTTTTCTTTACTAGTTCATTCTTTTTAGTCACATTCTCACTCATTTGTTCAATCCTCGTTTTCAGCGATTTTTCGACAGATTTCTTGACTTTCTGTAACTTTTTTTTAACTCGTTTATACTTTTGACGCTGAGTATTTAATTTAGTTTTCAGCTTTGAAATAACGGCATTCATTTCCTTTAATTGCTTGTTTCTATCTTTTCTCTGTCTTCGGCTTCTTTTTTTTGCTTCTTTCATTCTTTGATCTTTGTTCATGATGATTGGTCTATTATCTTCAACCAGCCCTACTTCGTTTCTGGCATTATCAAATTCAGTGATTGGCGGGCCATCTTCGTCACTTGTTGAAGGTGTATTCTGGCGTGAAAAGTTATTTGTATTTCGGTTCAAAGCAAGTTTTTGCCTATAATTTGATGAATATTTTTTCCATTTTTTTCGAGTTATCGGTTGCTCCCGAAGTGTCATTTTTTCAACAGATTTTCTTTGTCCTTTTGCTTTTTTTCTTAAATGCTGTAGCCTTTGTTTTTCCTTATACTCTGCTAATTGAATCGGGTCATTTTTAATTCTAAGCAAACGAGCAGCTTCCGCTTGTCTTTTTTTTTCAACACATCTTCCCTGGATAATTTTTCTTTCATTTTAGGCGGCGACATAGCCTGAAATGATTAAAACAAATGATTACACACCTTAACCTATCATAAAAGAGATCTGACATAAATAAAAATCAGTTCCCTGGCAACGCGTCAGTCCTTTGGTGCGATTTTAGACAACGGACTGACGACAAAGTACTGATGAATAAGACATTAATTTGAAGGTATGCTTAAAATCTACAAACTTATCTGTATTTTCAATTATCAAAATGATAGATTTACTCATATCATATGTAGTTATGTATAAATTAAAACAAAAAATAGGCACTGGGCGAAATAAAGACTCACCAGAGTACTGACAATTTGACTTTGCACACGCGGTAACAGCTGCGCTAGCACTGGCCTTGTAGCCACTGCCGTCAATATGGCACACTCTGTGCCTAACTTCACTATCAAAATTCAAAGCTACAAACGAGTTGATCATAGTCCGGCGATAATTCGCGGGAATTTCGAATTTCAACTTAGCACAAAAGACTGATGTGTAAAAATTATGACAAAGTTTGTTAATTTTTTTAAATAAAGTTTTTTCAGAAACTGCTAATATATCTGTGGAATATGTCAATTAATATATTACAGAATATATCAAAATTATAAGATTAATAATAAATACGGAATATTTTGTTATACAACCACATGATCAAGCATTTTTATGATTGTGACAAGACAGGGAACTGATGTTTTGAGAGTTTAGTGTGTTATTTTACTAATTTGTTTTTAGAATACGGGATTTAAATTGGGTGGACACATCAGGAGGATTTAGAAGTTTCAGAACATATTGTCACATAACCAACAGCATAATAAACTGACATATTATTTATTGGTGACAGCGAGTTGGACAACTTTCGTATATTCACCCATATATATATATATATATATATATATATATATATATATATATATATATATATATATATATATATATGTAAATATATATATATATATATATATATATATATATATATATATATGTACATACATTCATCTTGAAATTTATATAGGGTTATCCATTTCGCGGTAGGAAAGTATAACCCTGCCATTTGACATCTGTGAGAATTAAATGTCATCCAATACATGTTTTCTTTTTAGTTGAAGGGTTGCCATTTAGAAATACGGATCGTTTACCAGTCGAAAAACGCGTTTAAATTATTAAATTTTATCATAAAAATATCGATTCTGCTGTATCAACATTTAGGGCTTTACGAGCCGATTGCGGTCGACATAATCGACCTACACAGCAAACAATTTCGAACACAGTGAGAAAATTTGAAGAGACTGGATCGGTTATTGATATTGCAAGGCCTGTGCATCATCGCAACATTCGTTCTGCTGAAAATATCGCTGTCGTTGCTCAAAGTGTGGAGAAAGACCCGAATTTGTCGACTCCTCGATGTGCTCAACATTTGGGCTTGCCTTATGGCTCATTGTGGCGGATTTTGCATTTGGTTTTGCGTCTTCATTCATACAAAGTCCAACTCACTCAAGAACTTAAGCCTAAAGACCATACACAACGCAGTGGGTGATTGAACAACAAGCCATTGATAATGATTTTTCGAACAAAATTTTCTTTGGTGATAAGGCTCATTTTTCGCTCAGTGGTTATGTAAATAAACAGGATTGCCGCATGTGGGGCTCTCAAAATCCTCAGGTGATCGCAGAAAGGCCTTTGCATCTGGAAAAAGTGAACGTTTGGTGTGCATTATGGTCTGGTGGTGTTATTGGCCCGTTTTTTGAAAACAATCAAGGAAGAGCCATAACAGTCAATTCTGACCGCTATGGACGGATGTTAACCGATTATTTTTGGAGAGAAATTGAAGATTATGATCTGGAAAATATGTGGTTCCAACAAGACGGAGCCAGAAGCCACACAACACAGGCTAATCGAGCACTTTTGCAAGAGAAATTTTCAGGACGCGTTATTTCGAGATTGAGTGATGTCGATTGGCCCGCAAGATCCTGCGACCTAAAACCTTTGGATTTCTTTTTTATGGGGCTATGCAAAAGATTGTGTTTTGTTTTTGGTTTGCGCGAACAATCATCAAAATCTTGAGAAATTGAAAACCAATATTCCTGAAGTTATGGCCGAGATATTGCCGGAAATGTGCCGAAAAGCCAATGACCTCAAGAGGATTGAGGCCTGTAAGAGGTCCCGTGGAGAATATTTGAATGATGTTGTGTTTCACGTATAATGGCAAGGTTCAATCTTTATATTAAATGAAAAATGTTGTTCCCGTCTGAGTATTTTATGTGTTTTTTATAGTTTTACTTTCCCAAGCGTAAAATGGATAACCCTATATCTAAACTTTAGCATGTGATGGAATTTTTGATTATGTTTTTTTTGGCAATTTTAGCCTGGAAAAAACAATAGAAATAAAATTAAAATGCGTTTTTACTTTCAGAAAGCATGGCCGTTAGAATGTCTTATTCTTCTTCTTCATCGTAGCACTACAGCCCCTTTCGGGCCTTCGCTTCCTGCAACAAGCGCCTCCAACTGTCTCGGTCCATTGACCGCATCCTCCAATTTCGAAACCCGAGCAACAATGAACTGTCTGCGTCGACCGAGCCAGACCAGCGTTTTCTCGGTTTCCTCACTGATCTCCGGCCTTCAGTTCTCTCAACGAATACCTTTTTGGGTATCCGTTCTTCATCCATACGATTCACGTGGCCAGTCCATTGCAGCTTCTGCACTTTTACAATCGTTGAGACGTTCGATTCATCAAAAATTTAATACAGCTTATGGGATAGTGAAAAGACGTTTCCTTTCGTTATAAAAATGATTTACTTAAAAAAATCTTCACAATTTAATTTTATGTAATTTTGGTGCATCGTTTAATTTATGAAATTTTGGCGCGTCGGCGTCGAGTGAGCGAAAGAATAAATCGACCGAAATTTTTTGCATCAATATGCTGACGCATAGCTGATGCCTCGCCAGCGGTGGTCATGCACCTACGCTGCATCATATGCAACGTCAGCATCAGCAAGTGCATCGTCCGCGGGTACATGTTTCATAGCAATGCGCTGGTGTTCTATAATTTGCCACTCGACGATCGTAAAGGGTGGTCCAACCATAACGCACGATGTTAATTGTGAGTCCTACCTTAACGTCAAGTTTTTCGCCCAACTCAACTTGACATCTCTTTGTTTCAGTTTTTGACAAATACAACCATGGAGAAGCAAACAATTGAGCAGCGCGTTAAAATTGTTGAAGCTTTTACGAAAATGGGCGTTCAAATCAAAATGTATTTCGTGCATTTTGTGATTTTTTTGGTCAGCATAATCGACCAGATGTGTCCACAATCGGGAGAATTGTAAGCAAATTTCAGCAAACCAGGTCTGTAGGAAATGTGAAATCACCGGTGCATGCTCACCCAGTTCGTTCTGCGGAAAACATTGCTGTTGTTCGCGATAGTGTGGCGGAAGAGCCGTCAACTTTGACTCGTCGTTGTGCCAAACAATTGAACCTCTCACGAATATCACTGATGCGAATTTTGAATATAGATTTAAATTTACACGCTTACAAGGTTCAACTGACTCAAGACCAACTGACTATTTCAAGCGTCGGCAATACGCCAAATGGCTAGCTGAACAGACAGAAAGGAATGGTGACTTTACAAAGAGAATCATCTTCAGCGACGAGGCACCCTTTCGCCTCAGTGGATTCGTTAACAAGCAGGATTACCAAATTTGGGTAAATGAGAATCCACGAGTGATTGTTAAAAAGCCGATGCATCCATAAAGAGTACCTGTTTGGTGTGGTTTATGGGCGGGGAATGGTATTCGCTATTGCGAGGTGATAACGGACTTCTTCTGGCCAGAAATTGAGGTTATAGACCTGAATGATCTGTGATTCCAACAGGATGGTGCCACTTGCCACACAGCCATCGAAACAATAGCTCTTTTGCGCGAGAAATTCAATGGCCGTGTTATCTCACGTTGTGGGGATGTTCATTGGCCACCACGATCATGTGATTTGACACCGTTAGACTTCTTTTTCGGGGGATATTTAAAAGAAAAAGTATACATTAATAAGCAAAGCACAATTCAAGAGGTAAAGAATAAGATAATTAAGCACATTAACAACATTGAACCTTAATTATGCCTCAGAATTATTGAAAATAGTGACCATCGGATAGAAGTATGCCACCGTAGCCGTGGCGAGCATTCGGGCGATATTTTATTTCACACATAATTATCACAGATGTTTCTTTGATAATAAGAAATATTAACATAATTCTCTGAAAACTATTTGTTTTATTCAAAATAAACATCATGCGTTTTGGTTGGACCACCCTATATATATATATATATATATATATATATATATATATATATATATATATATATATATATATATATATATATATATATATATATATATATATATATATATACATACATATATATATATATATATATATATATATATATATATATATATATATATATATAGGGTTTTCCAATAACAGGTGTTATTTTGAATAGCCCGCTATTTCGGTAGATGTCACTTTTGAAGCATATTTTATTTCACACATAATTGTCATAGATGTTTCTATTATAATCAGAAATAATAACATAATTCTCTGAAAACTATTTGTTTTATTCACAATTAACATCGTGCCTTTTGGTTGGACCACCCTATATGCATATATATGTATATATATATATATATATATATATATATATATATATATATATATATATATATATATATATCTATAAAGGGTTTTCCAATAAGAGGAGTTATTTTGAATAGCCCGCTATTTCGGTAGATGTCACTCTGAAGCTGTCATTTTTTGACATTTGACAAGTAGAAACTACGCCATTACGCCATTAATAAAACTGGAATGAAACACGCTACAACAATGCATTGAAATTATTAAAATTCACTATAAAAATGGTTAAAATTTGGCAGAGACAGTTCGTAAAACTCAACATTTTCGGGTCGTCGTGAAGCACCTTGTCGGACCGCAATACAAAAATTGGTGAAAAAATTCGAGCTGTTGGGACAACTTAGTGATGTGAAGAATAAAATTCGTGCACGGAATCATTCGCGAAAGTATAACAAGTTCTTGATGTATTTCTTGTCCATCGATGTCACATTCTTCCCCATGTGTGAGAATCTTCTGTAAGTTCGAGCAGTTTTTCTCGAGTTTGGTTTTAAAAAGGTGTGCTATCCCGTGAATGTCACATAAAAAGCTGAAATTGTCACTATGACTCTTCATTTCCTGGAATCTCTCATCAAACGACGCAATAGCGTAGAAATTCACTTTAAAAGATTCTATTCCCGATGGAACTGGTTCATCTTGCTGCTCGTAAGCAAATTGCCTTTTCATCTTTCTTGGGCGAATGCGCGTTTCTCTTTCAAAATCGGGATTTGCATCAAGAATTTCCGCAAGTTCTTTGGCATCAATTATTGCAGAATTTAGTCTTTCAGGAAAGTTTTTGCACTGTCAATCAATTCCATAGCAGTTTCTAAACTGTTAGATATTTCTTGGAGATGTATACTCACGAGGTTTATTTTGGACAAAACGAAATGCCAGACCACTAAGCTGCACAAGAATTTGAAGTTTTTGAGTTTTTTTGCAATCCCTTTAGCAGTGTTCCTTGCAAACGCATCCTGCTTCTGATCCTCGCTTGCCTCAAACAAACCATCAGAGACCTCTCCAACATTAAATCTCAGGGGAGTTACTGCATCAATTCGACTTTCCCAGCGCGTTGTACTTAGAGGTTTTACTGTTAAAGTTGTAATGTGGTTTTTGAGGATACTCCAGCGGTAGGTCGAGGCAGAAAAAAAGTTGAAAATTTCTTGCACGATACTGAAGAAATACAAAGCATCAAAACATGACTTGGCTCCATCGTTGACTATCAGATTGAGAGAATGGTTGCTGCATGGACCGAAAAACGCTCGTGGATTGGGTTCAAGAATTCGTTTTTGTACGCCTACGTTTTTATCCTTTCATATTTGAACCGTTGTCGTAGCCTTGGCCTCGCATATTGTTCAACTGCAAACCATTCTTAGCCAGCTTTTCTCCTGATGAATCGTTCATTGAAACGAAACCCAAAAAATGTTCTTGAATTGACACTTCTTCCCCTGAAATAGCTTTCACAAATCGAACTATCATTGTCATTTGCTCTATGCGACTGGCATCTGGAGTACAGTCCGAAATGATTGAAAAGTACACAGCTTCTTTCAAAGAAGATAGAATTTTTTCCTTAATTTCTTTCGAAATCACAGAGATCAATTCGTTCTGAATCGTCTTGCTTAAATAAAGAGTACGAGTTTCTCCAGACAATTTTCTAATGTTCGGTAAATGTTCGGCTAACACGACATCGAACTTTGCTATGTATTCCACGAGCTTTAAGAAGTTGCCATTGTTGTCTTCATAAAGAACATCTGATTTTCCTCGAAAAGCCAACCCCTGAGAAGCGAGAAATTGAACAATACAAAGCAGTCTTTTCAAAACTTCATTCCAGTGTTCAGTTTCAGCCCTGATAAGCCTTTGGTTTTCTTCATCAATGGTTTTGTTCAAATGCATACAATGCGATAATTCTTGCCAAGACTGCGTAGCTTTAATATGGTTTAGGTTTTTCATGGCGAGATAAATATACTGACATGTTTTTCTAGTCTGAGTAACCAGACGATGAGGAAACCGATATAGTTTCCGTACCAAAAAGTCGACAACAAAAGCAGTATATTTTGTCCTTTGCAACGGAGTAAATTACCCATTCTCTTTTGATTTTTTCTCCGTTACATAATTTTCGGTAAACATTTTTCAATGTAAATTTTCTACCTGAAGCATCGGCTGGAAAATTCATTTCTTTAATTTGAGGTGGACCACGAATCACAAGAACTTGACGAGTAGAATCGGTGATGGTTACAGGCCATTCTCCACAGTCACTCGATAAAACTGTCTGAGGCACTTCTATGTGTTGAATATCGTTAACGACTTCCTGATCGCTGATCTTCAAAGAATCGTCGTTTTCTGCTGGAATCTCCATATCTTTCTCAACTGCATCCGGTTGATTTTTCATCTCTTTCTGTAGCAAAATAAAATTCATTTTTGAAATTCAAGTTTCATAATAGAATTTGTGATCATATCTTTTTCACATTTTTACACAAAAATGTGTAGAGCTAAAAACACTACCGATACATTGTATCGATTGAGCATAGTTCAAATTAAAATATTTGGAATTACCTGCTTTGAGTTTTTTTAAATATCTTTGAACAACTTTTCGAGTTGAATTTTTGCAGGGAACCAACTAAAAATTTGGACATTTTAGAAACTGAAACGTGATTTTTTTTTAGAAACGAAATTCAATACGTTTCACAAGTGAAGAAAAATTTGTTTGAAACAGTTATCAAGAATTTAAATACAATGTTACAGCTAATACAACATGATAAACATTTCTCTTGTGAACAACTGAACGGATTCTACAAATTTCAAAGTGAATTTTTTAATAACTAACATAGGTTTAACAAATTTTTCAAGACTTCACAAGACTTTTTGAAACAATTTGTATGGATACTTACAGATTCTTTTACTTTCCCGCTCACAGTTGCTTCTGTGTCCACTTCAAGTTTTTTCGCTTCGTTTCCATCTATTGAAGAAAGATCATCTTCCATCGTACTGCGTAACTGAAAAAAATTTTCAATTTTCCAAATGCATTTAATTATGTTGATTACACATTATATTTCTTATTAAAAAGTATTCATTCGCTTGTAACTTCGAAATCTAATACTCTGACGTGAATTTTGTGAAATTTGATTTGAAAACAAAAATGAATCAGCTCACTGGCTTATGTACTATTGAAAGATTTCGTGGTTTTAATAAAAATAAGGTTTTAAGAAATATTTTGGTTTTAATAAAAATATTTTGGAAAAACAATGTTGGAAGTTCACTTAGTAAAAAACTTTTCAAAATTGAACTATTCAAGCCACTTTTTACAAGATTATTTATAAAACTTAATCAGATTTTATTAAGATTTCAGCTTTTTAGAGAACTTTTATTAATATGTTGAAATATTTCCAAAAACACATACTGCGTCAAAAAGATTTGTGAAAAGGACATTTCAAAAAAGCGAAATTTAATAAAAAATTTTACAATTTTATGACGGTAATGATAACAATTTTATTACAATTCGAATTACTAGTATCACTTAAAAATGGTGATTCGTACAAGAATATTTACATAATTTTTTATGTTTTCGTGAAAATATGTCTTAAGGATATACTTACTCCTTTTAATGTTTTTCTGGTCACATTTTCTTCAGAATGTTTTTCAAATTGTTTCGCATCACTAGGATTCACTAGAGGAACGACGAGAAACGTTTTTAAGGCCTGCACTTGATTCCTGTTCTGTTTTTCGTTTTCAATCTTTCTTTTTCGATAAAAAGATCCGGATGGTTTTTTTTTCTGGGGATGACCCGACATATTTGCATGTTTTGTGAACAACTACAATGATAAAACTAACCAATATTAATGTAATAGTTTAACCGAAGCTACGAAAATGAAATCGCGCACATTCGAGCATACATCTGATTACCTGCATAGTCGGTCGCCGACTGAAATAGATCAAGTTCCCCTATGCAAGGAAAGCAAACGAAAAGGGATTCAAAGTAAATAGGATCGTTTCGCTCGCTTTTTGAGTGGGATTAAAGGAATGAGAATTAAATAAGGTCTTTATGAAAGCTTCAATGCTGGGGTATAATAATGCACAAAGACAAGTGCAAAATATGTTTTGATGGTGTGCAAACTGATGAACGATGGTCTGCTGGGAAGAAGCATCGTTTTTTGAGGTTACTCAAGTCGAATAAAAACAAAAGATGAGTTGCTTTTATCCACTATTCTCTGGCCAGTGAAAGAATGCATCCTGTCCCGACGAGTTTACGTTCGTCCTGCGCATTTCTCCACATTTCCCAAACGCGCGAAACCACCTCCCTCGACTCGGACGGTACTATCGCTTCTGCTTATTCAAACGGCGCGAAAATCGAATTTTTCCTTTAAAAAAACTGCAGGTCTAGGTCTTACAATCTTTTGCGCCCTCATTTGGTGCCCTAGACACAAGCATTTGGCGCCCTAGGTTCATCTACTGGGCCATTTGGCGCCCCTCAAAAATTTTACGAGCAGGCAACCGCCTGCTTCGCCTTCGCCTAAATCCGCCCCTGCTGACATGTATGTGGACGTTACTGAACTATCATGTAGTTAGTGTAACTGGGGGCTTGGGGTAGCTGATCTTCTTTGTTTACAGCTCTTGAAGATGCCGCATCGGACCTTAGCCTTTATAAAGTAGTGGATCTGAATCGCAAGCAGCGCTGCAAAATGGGTGCGTGTCGAGAATGCTGGTGGCCGCTTGTTTTTGTATGAGAACGTCGTTTTTAGGAGTCAATTCTGTATATGGAGAGACCCCGCTTAAAAACCTCATACCTACATACATATTTTTATACCGAAATTTTGGAAAGGCTACCATTTTTGGTCTACGTACATAGTTTAATAAATCTAGCTATTGTATTTGCAGAGAAAAGTTGCTCTGAAGCATGGACGGACAGACAGAAAAACACATCGTGGAAATTCTAAGGTTTTATAAAAATGTTTTTCAAACCATAAAAAACAAAGGTACGAGTGAAAATGATTACTTTCTTTCCTGTGGACGTCGATTGAAAGGAACTAAACTAATAATACGCATCGACAAAATTATTTTTAACATCATTAAAATTAAAAATTGTCTTAAACAGAAACCACAAATAAAAACCATAAAAAACTTAAAAATAAATTCTTATCAATAATACCAATAATTTTGCCTTGAACTGTTGTCTGCCGAAATGCAGCCGTAAATTAAAACCTTGACCACCACCATATCAATGTCATTTCTCCAACCCGAAATCCCATTCTCTCTCGTTATTCTGGCCCTCAATTTTCCGTTTTGATATCGGTGGGAATATCGCTCGCCTTATAAATAACACACCTCCACAGGTATTTCATTTTCCACATTTTTTCCGTGTCAACATTGTGACTAGAATTATCGGTATTTTAGTACTTCAGATGAGACCAAAGACGGTAAATAAATATTTAACAACTCAGTAACAATGCTTTACCACACAACCACAATTGCATGGAAAAAGTCAACAAATTTCATGGCAAATAAATAATTTTGTCGTTTTGAAAATTAATCGTGTAGAATGACGTGAAATATTTAAAAGCTATACAGCAGTCGCTACGTAGCGTGCAAAGATTTGAGGTAGACAAGATAATCCTCGTGTTACAAACACCAACCGTTTAGTAATTACAAGAAAATCTATGATTTAGGTAATTTGATGAGGTTCTGTGTTACGAATGATATTAATCTGAGATGTCCACTTGCTGTTAATTAAATGTCGGCCTTTGCTCTTATTATGTTTTATCGATTAGACTTTAAATGTTTAGGAGAAGGCATTAAAGATATGTAGATGGAGAATCAAATAAAAACTGAAAAAATGTTCGAATGGAATTCTTGCAAATTAACAAAAATACACATTGATAAATATTAATGTCACGTGATTTGTATCTTAAATATATAAAATTGCAAAAATTTGAGTAGAAAGCTTAGTTGAATTGGGACATTTAATGAGAAACGAAGGGCAAGCATTCGTATTTTTACCACAATCAGGAAGACCCCGTGACACTTTTGAACTTGACTTCGTTAATTTCAGGTTCAGACATTTTAATCATCATACAGTGTCAGTGAATCATTAGCTACAATACTTTTTAGACTATCCATTATATGGTCAAAGTCAAAAGCGCTTTATTCAATACTAGTCGTTATAAATTTTAAATGAATATAAAGCAAATTCCAAACAATAATAATACGAAAACTTAATGGCCCGATTGGTTCTCTAAATCTATACGTTATCAGTTAAACACATTTGATCAAAAAAACCATAACAAATTCAAATTAATTAAGATTATTACATATTTTATGATTCGATTGGAAAAAGGAGAAAAAACCAACCAACACTAATCCAAAATTATTTATACTTTTAACACAACAGTAAACTTTTATCCTCCACCTAATTTGTTACAACCTAATTATCATCAAATTCAATCAAAAATTTTATCTTATACTAAAAAATGCTATCACAATATTCCTAACATAAGCGTTTAACCTTATCTCTGAACCAAATACTCGTATAATAAACCTAACATACACCTAACCTATCCCTAATTTTTAACAGAAATAAACTACAACTTTATCTATCGCAATAATGAGCTGAAACTTAAAAGCTAAGGAATGAAAAGGACAAAAACTGAAAACAAACATGAATAATTTAGACATTGCCATTCAGCCACCAGAACCTAGATGGCTCCGTCTAAGCTCGACCAGCTTCAACGAATCTAGCAAATGAGTATCTCCATTGGAATTGTTGGTCTCATAAACTCAAACTCCGAGTATATTTTATCATCTTGTCGGTGGCCCGTCTATATATGTGATATATGATTAGGGCGCCGAATGATTCTGAACGAACGAAGCCAGTAGCGAGGCAAGTCTCAATATACCCGCCTGTAGGGTGGAACGGCTGTGAAATCCAAGGGTTTTTTCACAGTTACAGATCTTGTGATATGATTCTGAAAAAGATTCAATACGAAGATATCGAGTCCCGTCATTTTGCCAGTTCGATAAATTCTTCTTTTCGATATATAATACTTTCAATCCGTCTCAGACTTTCTGTATAAACTAGTATATCCTCGAAGTCATTTCCTCTCGCAAACTTTGAATTTTTCCATAGTATTAGCACTCTAATTATACCAGATCTGACATCCAAATGTCAAAACTGGTCCAACCAGGGTCTTGTAACAGATAATTTTGACCTTTTGATCAATATATTTGGAATGTAAGAGTCTTCGTAGGGTATTCTTTTGCCTTACTGAGCATGATTTCGAAATGTTCAGTATAGTACAGATACTGATCGAGATGAACACCGAGGTATCGAAGACAGGATTTATGTAGAACCCGTTCTGAATTACCCTCACCAGTCATAATGTGGAAATTCTGCCAATTACGTTCAAGGTCTTGACTGGCCCCCTGCAGCTGTGTCTGAAACAAAATTGTTTCGCACTTCTGCGCATTGGTTTTTATTCGCCAATTGTCTATGTACAGCTACACATAATTGAATATTTTTTGAGGATTGCTCTGAACTATTGTAGCTTTTCCGTCTGCGGTATAGATGATTAGATCATCAGCAAACGCTACCAATGATCTCGTTGGCAAGAAATTAAAATCAAAGTCGTTCAATAGCTTGCGAATGAATATTGAGAAAAGCAGAGGCGCACTAACTATTCCATGCTGTCGACCACTCTAGGCCTTGAAGTCGCCAATCGCCAGATTTTCATCAGTTACAACAAATGATTTCCCGTACGGAATATTGCACATCAGGCGATAAGGTGTCTGGGGAACCTGTTCTGAAGGAGTTTAAAAATAAATCCATCTAACCACACCGTATCGAAGGCTTTCTCCATATCAATGAGGCACACTCCAACACATTCTCTATTGTTAAGTTTCCAACAGATGTCTGAGGTTACTGTCGTTATCGCATGTATGGTCGAATGCCTGGCATGAAAACCAAATTGGCAATTTGACATCAACTCATATTTCTCAATGTGGACATTTAATGCTTGCTTATGTTTGCCAGCCAGCTGATTGGGCGATGGCTTTTCGGGCACGAAGATTCTTCTTGAAGATCGGAAATACCTTCGAATTTTTCCTCTCATTTGTGAAATATGAATTGCTCAACATGTTGTTGAACAATATGTAATAATTCTTAATAGCAACCTCAGGCAAATGTCGGAGAACTATATTTGAAACACACACATGATGTCTTGTTGTTTATCTTGTGAAATATAAAAACAAGTCTTCATAGCTGACAAAATAATCAATAAGATTTAAGCTCGGTATGAGGTCAGATGTTAATGTTTCATTGAAATGAATAATTGATTCACCATTCATGCTTGATTTGAAGTCGGTAAATTCTGCTTCAACGGCTTCTGAAAATATTTGATTCACTCCTTCAGGGTTTGGTGGATGAACCAATTCAAAATGTGTACCAATCAGTACGAGCTTATGCAATCCATCACATATAATCCTGTTTCCATTCACTCCTGCCCCACTCTTATTTAGCGACCATAAGTATCGTCAGTAAAAAGGAAGTCCTCCCAAGTCCCGTCTGTTTTCGTTAGGCCCAGTTTTCCATTTGCTTTAGCAATTTTCAACCCTTAGTAGGTTACCTTGGCCTCGATTTCGGTTGATATGTATTTATATCTCTTAATTTGTGAATGCGAAATTCTTTTGTAGTGAGTCCTTGTGCGAGGGAAAAGAACCCACCCCACGACACCGCAATGCTAGCTTGCCAGCGTATTCACGCGTCCTCAGGCAAGGCCAATATCGCATGGTGCAGTTGGCAGCCGAATGACCAAATCGTTGATACCGATAACACTGGTTCACGTCCTTTTTCTGGAGGCGTTCCGACCTCACCACTCGGAAGATTAAGTACCTGATTTGTTATAGAGCATTTGGACTGCTCTTATTTGAAATCTGTACCAAGTAAAGTGGTAAATTCTTCTTTTTTACCGTCGACCTTCTTATCGTGAAGAGTTCAATGGAAACAAGTTTAATTTCAGCTACAGCTTCCTTGAGCACCTGAGGAAGATTGACGGTATCCTCTCCGCATTCCAAGCCCTTCAACAAAACGGTCTGATTCTTTTTTGCTTTTTAGGGTATGGGTGATGTGTGAAACCTCCCCAGAATTCGACGCATATTTTGTTGACTTGAAATGAACCAGTAATTTCGCTCTTATTGTTAATTTTTCCGCATTAACTCTTTTTATCTTGAAATCAGTTCGTTTATTTTCGGCTGCCAATAGCCGAACCATATCTTTCCGCTTTGACCGAGCACGTTGGTTGACAGATTTTTTTTTTATCTTTTTGAGAGGAACCAAGCTGGTTCCTCCTCTTTATTTTTATTATTAAGGTACTCCATAAAATTAACATCGTTATCTAGGTTAAAATTACCTTCAATACATTCTTTAACGTCCATTTCTTGTTGCATTCCGTCCAACGCTGCATAATAGCCTTGGCTGCCGTCAGTGCCTCCAGCAATTAGTATTTCTTCTGAGATAGTTTATTTTAAAGCTTTCTTTGCCTTAGTTCCCCTGTTGATCTGCTTTAGCGGCTCTGCATCTTGGGTCTTTATCCCTCTTTTGAACAGATTTAGTCACAATTGTTGATTTTCATATCGAAGTCGAATCACTTCTTGTTTGTTTTCAACTATTTGAGTTTTACGCCCGCCATCTGCGGAGCTTTCCTGGTTATGTCTTCTTTAATAATTGCCGCCAATTTTATATTGCTGGTTTTCCCGTGTTCCTCCAACGGTGGGAAGCCATCGGGCTCCGCCATACCAGCAGCCCAGCATTAGTTTTTATATTATTTGCTTTTCTTGATTTACCGAAGCAAAACAATATTCGATATGATTCCTGGGTTGATTGCTTTGACGACAAAAACTTTTTCCAATAAGGTCAAAATTAGCTTTGGACAGACTCTTAAAACATTAATTTAATTTTTTTTAAACTTGACAAGAGCGAATTAAAAACACGTCCGTTCGCAATGAAAGCTAGACGTAGAATATATATATATATATATATATATATATATATATATATATATATATATATATATATATATATATATATATAAATATATATATATATATATATATATATATATATATATATATAAATATATATATATATATATACATATATATATATATATATATATATATATATATATATATATATATATATATATATATATATATATATATATAGACGAGGTGTATTCAAAAAGTAAGGTGACTGTAGTTTTAGTAAAAAATATTTATTTATTCGTCAATATTTATGTTGTCCCCTTCAAAGTAATCAATATACTTATGCCAAAGCTTTTCCAATTTCGAAGCACTTCTCATCATCGCTTTTCGATATAGCCTTAAGCTCCTCCAGCGATGCAGTCTTTATCTCCCCAATTGTTGAAAATCTCCGTCCTTTCATAGGTCTCTTCAGTTTTGGGAACAAGAAAAAGACACATGGGGCCGAATCCGATGAATATGGTGGCTGAGGCATGATTGCGGTGTTGTTTTTGGCCATAAAATTCTTGATCTTTGATCCATTTTTTCGATCAAAAAAACTCGCTTAGCACTGTAATAAACATAAGCAGTCGAGCAGCCCCGTGGTGATCTGGAGTGGCTGCTCCTGAAGAGATAAGGTGGTCACCCCGTCGAAACTGCTTAGTTTGTTGTTTTACTAGTGTAAAGTAAACTGCATCCGTCAAGTTTCCATCCTTTAGGCAGAGATGAGTCGTTCACTTCAGCCACTTTGACATCTTTAGGTTTGACATTCCCCTTGTAATGCAACGACCTTCTTCTGTGAAAGTAACGGTTGCTTTTTGTGTAATGTTTGCGTTTGTCTCAAGCCTCCGTGTCCGCTAACTTTAACGAAGCAAAAAAATATTGAATTACTGTAGAGTAGCTTAATTGGCACCTAGTATAACTTTTCTAAAGACAATAAAAATCGATCGGTGCGTCTTGTAGAGTAGAGTACGCGTGATAAGTATTTTGTAGTGTAGCTTCGTGGCTCGACAAGAACCCGCCTCATATGATCCCGCAAATGCTAGTCGTCAAGCACGCGTACGCGGTCGTTAAGCGAAGCTAGTTGGCTGAGCTCGGTGTTGTTTATAGCTCGCTGACACTTATGCCAGACCATCGGCACCCGTGTCCTACACGGGCATACATAAAATCATTACAGCACGCAAAACAATTCTAACCGTTATGCCTCTCACAACCAAACTAAACATTAACTTTTTATTTCTGTGTTTTTAGTGCCTATAAATAATGGCATGGTTTCGGTCTCTTCAAAACTTCCTTAATGAAAAGAAATTGACTTCAAAAAGGGACTGTGAAAATCACGTGGCCTAGTTTTTCGTCGATAAACCACAGAAGTTCTACACAGATGGAATAATGGCTCTATCCAAAAATGGCAAAAGGTCATAGATAATAATGGACAATATTTACTGAAATAAAATCCATCTTAAATAAAAGAAAAATTCAATCAGAAAATGAAAAAAAAGCTCAATACTTTTTTGAATATACAATATATATATATATATATATATATATATATATATATATATATATATATATATATATATATATATATATATATATATGTATATATATACATATATATATATATATATATATATATATATATATATATATATATGTATATATATATATATATATATATATATATATATATATATATATATATATATATATATATATATATATATATATGTGGAATGAAATACGACTGTCAAACGAGATGCTACGAACCGGGCAGTTGGTATCCAACCTCCGTAGAGCGTGGACGTGTTTTGACCTTTCACATCTTACATCTATTGTAAATCTTTTTCGCAATAATTTAATTACTAAGATAAAGTGAATTTGAATTAATCTATAAACCAATCTTTACATGGGGGCTCAACCGGGATTCTGAACAGAGCTACCGATAAATAAATAGTAATTAAATACGCGTGTGCCGTGCGAAATAAAGAAAAATGGTCCAAAGAACAAAGCAGTTAGTGATAACGGTGATCGAACATTTCGCCTTTGCTATAACCGAAACGAGTGCGCGGCATCGTAGGTCTCTGCAACGCAGTGACGCAAGCGTAGACGTGTTGGAAACGATGAGAGGCGGCGACGATCGCGCATCAAATTTTAACATGTATGATGTGGAAAGCGTGATTCGCAAATTTCGTGGCGAGAATATGAATGTGGTAGCATATCTGAACGAATTTGAAGCGTATGCAACCACGTTCAGATGGACGGAAATTCAGGAATTCGTATTCCTTAAAAAATCGCTGTCGGGCGCGGCTCGAATGTTCGTAGACTGCGAGGCAAAACCGGTGTCCTATTTCCAACTCAAAAGTGCCCTAATCGAAGAGTTTAAAGCAAAGATAGCTAGTTGCGACGTTCACCAGAGGCTTCGAGAGGAGAAAAAACGGAACAATGAATTGTACCGTGAATATTTGTACCGAATGCTTGAAATAGGCAGTCATGCACAGGTGGAAGATGTCTCCGTGTTGCGGTATGTGATCGATGGCATTAAAGACTCGAAAGTGAATAAGACTATTTCATACGGTGCGAAAACGTCAGTAGAATACAAAGAAAAACTCTTAACCTATGAACAAATGAAAAGCGATCCCGAAGTCCCAAGTGGCCTCAACGTAAAGAAACCAAAAACGGGGAAAAACGAAGCAATGCAGAAATCACGATACTGTTACAATTGCAGATCGCCTGACCACGAATGGCATGGTTGTCCGGACAAGACAAAAGGCCCAAAGGGTTTCGGGTGCAATCTATTTGGTCACAAACGCACTGATTGCCCGAATAGAAAGGCAACCAATTGCATACGAAAATATGGATCATCATATTGTTCTGTATTAATTAACAAGGTAGCTTTTTTCAGTCTCATCGATGCTGGAAGCGACGTGTGCATTGTGAAGAAGTCATGCCTCAGTAAAATAAAGCCATGAGACATATCAGGAGCTTCGGGTTGTACGTTAACGGGTCTCGGTTCCAGTATCATTACGCATGGGCTGTGTACTGTCGATGTGAAAATTAACGGTATCTTATTCGAAAATATCGAGTTCAACATAGTAGACAACATGAGTGCTAATCCCGACGTCATCATAGGAATGAATCTACTCGCTAGCGCCATAGTGGAAATTCGCAACGGTAAAATGACAATTATGAAAGTCAATGCGGAGCCTGATAGTAAAGAAACGATGGATGAAGCACGCAACCCAATAGAATGTTTTCTCGCGCAAATAAACACGGAAGCGTTGAACGACGATGAGCTTAATGCAGACGTTTGCAACATGAAGGTTCGTTCTGAAGTTAAAACTATTATCTCGAAATATTCACCGACACAACCGAAAGAATAGCCGATAAATATTAAAAATCGCTGTAATTGATAACGAACCGGTCTATCGTCCACTAAGAAGATTTTCGCCACGCGAACCAAAGATAATCGACGAACAAGTGGAGTCTTGGTTGAAAAACGGAGTTGTACGCGAAAGTGTCTCTGATTATGCAAGTCAAGTGGTTCTGGTAAGGAAAAGGGACGGCAAGCACAGATTGTGTATCGACTAACGAGCAATCAATAAGAAAATTTACAAAGATCGATACCTGCTACCAGTGATCGAAGACCAAATCGACAAAATTGGAGATGCAGCATTTTTTAGTACCCTCAATCTTGAAAATGGCTTTTTCCATGTGACGGTGGATGAAGAGAGTCGCAAATTTACATCGTTTGTCACTTAAACCGGGCAATATGAGTTCACGAGGGTACCATTTGGATTATGCAATTCGCCCAGCGTATTTCAAAAGTTTATAAATAATACATTCCGAGATCTGATTCGCGAAAACGTTGTAATAATTTACATTGACGACATCGTTGTACCCTCACGGACCATTGAAGAAGGCTTAATTAGTTTAAAACGAACCCTAAAAGTGACTGCTGATAATGGACTGAATATAAAATGGAGTAAATGCCGATTCCTGCAGGTAGAAATAGAATACTTAGGCCATCGAATTTCAAAAGGAACCGTCAAGCCGTCGCTCGGTAAATCAAAAGCCGTTATTAATTTCCCAATTCCAAAGACGTTGAAGCAGCTACAAAGCTTCCTTGGACTTGCCAGATATTTTCGGAAATTTATTCCGAATTTCGCAACACGAGCGCAACCGTTGACCGAACTTACAAAAAAGGGAGCTGTCATCGATTTAGGAGAACTTGAGCTGGAAGCCGTACACAACTTGAAAAATGCGTTGACATCAAATCCTGTGCTTAAAATTTTCAAATATGGCGTTCCTACGGAGTCACATACTGACGCCAGCAAACAAGGGTATGGAGCGGTTCTTCTCCAGAGGGACGCGGAAGACAACTCGATGCATCCTGTTTTCTATATGAGCAAGTCTACGACCGAACCTGAGAAAAAATATTCAAGCTACGAACTCGAGGTGTTGGCTGTCGTCGAAGCATTGAAGAAGTTTAGGATTTATCTGATTGGACAGCGCTTCAAACTTGTCACCGATTGTAAAGCGTTTGAATGCGCCATGGAAAAGAAGGATTTTGCGACGCGGGTTGCCAGATGGGTCATGCTGCTTGAAGAGTTCGATTTTGAAGTGGAGCACCGTGCTGGAACTGGCATGCGACATGTCGATGCCTTAAGCCGCAATCCGGTTGTTATGATGATACAAAATGACGACTTTCTGAAACGATTAAGCGAAGCACAACATAGTGACGAGGCGTTACTACCTATCATCAAAATACTGAGAGATGAGCCTTACAAAAGTTATACGATGCATAATGGTATTTTATGTAAAATTTCAAATAATAATAGTTTGTTTGTCGTTCCAGAATTAATAAAATCAGCATTATTTCGGGAAGTCCACGAAAAAGGGCATTTTCGTTTGCAGAAAATGAAGTATATGCTGCAAGAGTTTTATATCCCCAATCTGGATCGTCGCATTGAACGTTGCATTTCCAATTGTGTGAGATGCATCTTATCCGATAGAAAACGAGGCAAAGCAGATGGATTTTTGTACCCAATTCCGAAAGGCGATGTCCCCCTCGCTGCATTCCATATCGGTCATCTGGGCCCTATGCAAGACACGAAGAAAAGTTATCGTTATATTTTGGCTGTTATCGATGGATTCACAAAATTTGTTGGCTTCTCCCGACAAAAACACTTGCGTGCGATGAAGTCCTGCAGAAGATGGAGGTAATTGTTGAATCGTTTGGTTATCCGCTTCATTTAATTTCCGACCGAGGTGGAGCTTTTGTATCGCAAAACTTCAAGAAGTAATGCACCGGTCACGATATTGAGTTGCATCTTGTGACTACCGGCGCGCCTAGGGGAAATGGGCAGATCGAGCGTCTTCATGCGGTTGTCATATCGGCACTTACGAAGTATTCTATTGACACACCTGATGAATGGTTCAAAAATGTTAAAAATATTCAGAGAGCTTTTAACTCTACGTATCATTGATCGATAAGAATGTCACCATTTCAAATAATGGTCGGTACTAAGATGAATTCTGGAAAGGACATTCGGCTTATGGAGATTTTAGAGGAAGTTATATCCCAACAGTATGACGAAGCTCGAGCAGAATTACGCAAGCAGGCGAAAGAGGCTATAGCGAAGATGCAGGATGAAAATTCGAGAAATTTCAACAAGAAGCGAAAGAAAGCTACCATCTACAAAGTTGGGGACCTGGTTGCGATAGAGCGAGTGCAGTTTGGTACGGGACTGAAGATCAGACCAAAGTTTCTTGGTCCCTATCGGGTTGTTTCAATCAAGGGATTCGATTGTTATGGCAAGCAAAAGGTTGGCGAACATGAAGGCCCTAAGGTTACCAATACGAACGCAGACAGGATGAAACTATGGGCCGAATTCGACAACAATGACGACCTCACCGTTCCACCACAAGACGCAGATGACTCGCCTGAGGCAGACGAATAATATGGATGACCGAGTGTGAAATGAAATACGACTGTCAAACGAGATACTACGAACCGGGCAGTTGGTATCCAACCTCCGTAGAGCGTGGACGTGGTTTAACCTTTTACATCTTACATCTATTGTAAATCTTTTTCGCAATAATTTAATTACTAAAATAAAGTGAATTTGGATTAATCTATAAACCAATCTTTGCATATATATATATATATATATATATATATATATATATATATATATATATATATATATATATATATATATATATATATATATATATATATATATATACAAGTATTTGGATTTAGATTTAAAAACATAAAGTGAACTCCGCAATCGACCTCTGGAAAACGATTGAGAAAAATCCTTCTTAACCGTTTTACTCGTTCACGTTCATTCGATACCTATCGACTTCGTTTGTAGTAATGCTTTAATTTTCATGAAAGTTTCATGAAAATGATATCTTATAGTTAAGTGAAAACTAGGCATTTTCATGTTCATCTTTGAAGTTATGATCAGTTATAGAAGGAAACGAATCATCTTTTAATGTCGCGAGTCTCGTCGGTCTTTAGTATGGAAATCACTAATTTTAGATTTCTGGGCATATAATGTAGAATATTATCTAGAAAGTAACGAATCAATTTTCAAATGGCGACTAACTCTATAATTTACAATTACTCAATGCTTATTATTTCTCCAGAAAATTTTGCAAATCGTGTGTAAAGAAGGATCTTTTAATAAGTTCATCAAAAGGCAAAGAATGAATGCGTAGAGAAGACCATCATCAAATTTCCCCTAACCGAATTGCTCTAAATCATGTTGAATTGCATTTATGCTGCAGTTAGAGTTAATTTCCTGGTTATTTCCGGTGGAAAGGATTGACTAAAATGTACCGTTATGCAGTAAATTATGGATATTGATCATTTTTGTCATCCACAGCCGAAGAATTCAGTATATTCATCAAATCCTTGAAGTGTGCAAAATAATTGGCATTTTTCGTACGCAAAATATTCAAAATTCAATTTCTCGACATAAATGTACCATGTTCAACTGTTGATATCTACTGAGTCCTTGAAAGGATTACAATTATGTGCCGAAACATTTTAGTCCAATATGTTGTCCATCGTTTAAAATCCCCACAATCAAAATCCTTACATGCATCAATCAGTTATGTTGGGAAATCGGAGTGAAAGTCGGAAATTTTATTGTTTTAACGATGAAAGTCCTTTACCGTTATTTGATTTTCATGTCCTTTAAATGGGAACTAAAAGAAACAAGTTGAAGCAGCAGGAGATTGCTCCTACCAGAAGGGTATTGTTAAACAATTAGTAAATCAAACAATGTATTCTGCATATCAAAACTTGACTAATATACAAATTCCATAAATTGAGTTCGGAAAATTATGGTTATTATGATTTTAAACTCGCCATCATTTTGTTCCAAGTGCTTTGGCCCCGTCGCTTGATATTTCATGATATCACATGAATATTACAAATCATTTCTAAAATTTTTATCAAAATTCCTACATATTTGTAGTGTCTAGGTCCGTTGGAAACGTGTATCTCCCTAGTAGCATGCTTTAATGTTGTTGTTATTGTTAAATATTCAATCGGCTGTAACTAAGCTGTTTATAGTTCAATCATTGTGAAATTTTCGGGACACATACAATTACTTTTAAAAAACTCAAATTCTAGGTTTTGGGAAATTTAAGTGTCTCATCTTGATTCTATAGGAAAAAAAGTAAAATTTACAATATGTACTATTATTAACAAAGTTGATCGGAATCCGACTTCTGAGGTATTTGTTGCCGTTGTACTCCTAAAGTCACACCTCTGTGCTTTTTTCAGATTTTCCCGGTCAAAGGTGGGGGAGGGACACAAAATTTTCGTACATTTCTCCTTCCCCTGCATCCCTTCAAAGCAAAATTTGTCATTTAAAAAGTTCTCGCTAAGACCTTTCATTTGATACCCATGTTGCCTACATCCAATGAAAACTTTTTTTCGGGGGCAACTCCTCTATATGGGGAGACCCCCCTTACAGACCTTATAAATTTCTTTTCGTGGTAAAACTTTAGAGAGGGCGTCACTTCGCACCTACCTACAAAATCTTATATTTGTAGCTTATGTAGTTTGCGAGAAAAAGTTGTGTGACACACGGACGGACAGACAGGACGCAATTTTAGTAGGGTATTGTAAAATGAATTTACAATACCCTTAAAAAAATATATCATTTGCTGAAAACTGGACAGTTTTATCTATCTCCCTTTTAAGTTATGTGTGAACATACGTAAAAAAAGCAACAAAAACAAGACAGACCTACGCTCATGTTAGAAGTGTTTTGTACCCAACTTCCCCGAAATACAGTCACAACCAACGAATAAAACCAGGAAACATGTTAGAGAGATGTATACGTTAGAGGAAATCTATTGTTTCACTATTTTCAACAGTCGCCATTTTGTTGAAAAATAACAAAAATCACTCAAATAATGGATTCCCAAAAATATTCATATTATTGACCTTATTTGAAAATTTTTTTTGAAGATCAAATCAAAACTGCATACCAAAATCATGTGTTATAGTTGTTGTAATTTGAGAAATTTCAAATAGCTATAACTTCCGTGTATATCATTCAATTTCCATCAAACTTACAAAGTATAAGGAGCTTTTGTAAGACTACATATAAATCCGATTTCGTTGAGTTTAAAGATACAATACGATTTTATTGGGGAAAATTACTACCCCCCATGTACTGGGTTTACTCCAACTGCAAGCTCCGGTCTCGGGTAGCTCGTCGAAGGACGGGCGTGGGCGCCGCTCGTTCCCAAAATACACTCGTATGGCCGCTGAGGGAGGCTGTGGCACGCCGAAGTATGATTTCCACGCCTAAACCTGTATGGCACTTCTGGGAACTTAAATTCACCACCTGAAAAAGAAATGTTCTCTTTTGCACCAACTTTCAACGCACTAACTACTGACTAACGCTATGGAAGACTTGTACCGGCTGTAAAAAAATGTAACCAATTTGGCGAATAACCACACCACCTCAACTTCCACAACTCGCGAGAAGGCCTAGACAACTGAAGCAACTTGTATTCAGCGCACCCGAGTGTGTCGTTTCAACTAGCAAAAAGGATCACCTGTAACCACTTGGGCCACGCGCACACCTTTTGGAGCCAAATAAAGCAAATACAATTTTCTAATTCATTTCATCAAAAGAAAAACATAAATTTGATACACCTGTAACCACTCGAGCCATGCGCATACTTCTTGGAGCCAAATAAAGCAAATACATCCATTTCACTTAAAAACAGAGCACTGATATATTTCACGAAAATTTAACTTACCCTTAATTAACACTTATCGCTAAAATGAAATAGTACGATTAAGCAAAATCAAGAAAAATACTTAGCTTAAATTTCTTCTCGAAGTTGGGGACCCCCCTTTCCTTTGCGCATCGCTCCCTTTCACCTCAATTCAATTCACCACTCCGTTAAAATTTCGACTCTGTTCCAATCTCCAGGCACTCTAACTCCGTTGTGAAATCGCACAATCTTACGTTCCTACTATTGCTTCTTCGGTATCGCTGTTCTGATCGCTGCTCTAGTCGCCTTCTGCTTCCTTCCACGATTCACGTTGATGAAAAAAGAGAGCGGTCCACTAACCAATCGCCCTTAAATAAATTCTCCTTAACGGAGCACCGGTTCAATTCCGAGGTCAACTGGACGGCGCTTAATGCAATTGTCTTTGAAAAGTTGTCGGCGGCAAAAAGTATTTTTTTGGGAACAATGGGCTCAAACCTTTCTAGTGGGTACTTCTACGTTATTATTGTGGAGAGTCTCCATGGTCTGCCATCTTTTGCGCATTGTCGCATCACTGGAAAGTACGACATCCAAATGACAGTTGGTCGTTTGTTTACTAAGCGGACTGTTTTCATTTCGCAGTCCAGGTTAAAGTTTTTGAAAAACAAAGCCCAGTGGGTGCATTTTAGTAAAGTTAGTTAGTCGTTTGGATGTGTCGTAATGCGGCGATGCGAGAAGCAGTTGAGGCTGGAAAAATTGGATCGTGGGATCTTGATATCCCCTGAGTTAATGCATTGGTGTTGTTGTTTTGGCGAAATTGGTTCAGTTTCATTTTCGTGTTTTTATCTCGACCAATTCATTTCCGGCTCGATATCCCGGTTACGTTTTGCTCTTACTCGGATGGTGGCACTTCTCCTATATTTTCACGGCGATTGTTATAACTGTCCCGAGAAAACAGTCTGCGCTAAATGACTCCATAGTTCAGCTGTTGGGGTGTAATGGGGCTGTGGTACGCTATCATCTTCTACAGACTACGTTGGATGCCACGTACCATAGGTCAGCGTTCATACCCGGAATCGGCTTCGGGTCAAGATTTCTAGGTGGTGTATGTTTCGACGTGCTAGTTAAAAGTTCCGTTAACGATCAGCGGACTGGTTCATTCCTCCTTACTTCTGACGGTCCTTCACTAATTACATGAAACTCTCTGTTTGAACTCTTAATTCTCTAATTTAATCACAAGGTTGTTTGGATTTAAAGAAACCTGCAACTACTGATTTTCGTCGTAGCTCGGTTGGTTATGGTGTCTTTTAATTAAATTCTTTTCTTCTTAAAACAGGCTCATTTTTTTGTTTACTCCTCGTGTTTGTGGTACGATACTGTAACAAAATGTGAAATTCGAAGATGGTACTATTATTAACAAAGTTGAGCGATTTTTGACTTGTAAGGTATTTGTTGTTGTTGTACTCATAAACACCTACCTCCATAATTTTTTTACAGATTTTTTGGATCACAGGTCTCCAATCGCGAGGGGGGCAGACATTTTTCGTGTACTTCCCCTCCCTGTGCGCCCCTTGAAGCTAAAAATGCCAGTTTAAGACCTGTTTTGAAAAGCTCTCATCAAGACATTTCATTCGAAACCCATATATCGGCTACCTTTGATGAAATTTTTTTTCGAGTGTCACTCGCCTATGTGGGGAGAACCCCTCTTAACCTTTAACTATAGACGTGCCGTCTCACAGGCCGCTTGCTGTTTGTGATTCTCGTGCCCCTTTCTCCCGCGTACCCCACGCGTATGCTGACCTCAGTAGCTTCGGTTTTAGTGGCGAAATGACCGTTGAGAGTGAACGTTACGTCGCCGGCTGAATTTTAGGTGAGTAATTTCGCTTTATATTTTGAGTGCGGTCTGTGAGACCGCTCGTCAAAAAACAATCAATCAACGACTGCAGGCAAAAGAATATCGAGTTCGTTGACTCAGAGAGCCAGTAAAATATTGTGATTAGATGATCCTTCTTTTGAAGACAAGTTGCAATGATTGCTTTTAGAATCGGATCAGTGCGACAGCGATGGGGATGTTGATGATTGTTTGTTTTATGAAGCTGACATTGAAGAAAATAACTCGAGTGAACAAGAGATTATTGAAGATAGTGGTAGTACTACCATAGCTGACGGTGACATAAGGAGATCGGATAGTGAAAGTGATGACAATATACCTATAGCACAGTTACGGCCCTCAAAGTATTACTATGGTAAAAGTCGCTACAAATGGGCTACAGAACCACCTTCCAGAAGAGTTCGCACTCCACAGCATAATATAGTGTTGAACAGATCTATTCGGCACCTGACTGAAGACGAAAAGAAAGATCGTATCAGTATTTGGAATAAAATTTTTGATGATGAAATGCGAAAAACCATTTTGACATGGACTAACTTCAAAATTGCTGATTTCAGAGCCAAATTCAAGCGGCAAGACATGTCAGAATTAAAAGATATGAACATGAAAGAACTCAATGCCTTCTTAGGATTATTATACTTCTCTGCCGCCCTGAAATCGAATCACGAATCCACCAGTTTTATATTTGCTACAGATGGAACAGGTTGCGAAATATTCAGGTGCTGTATGTCAGAAACCAGATTTTTAATTCTTCTGAACTGCCTACGTTTTGACAACCCAGCAGATCGCGCTGAGAGAATAAAGACCGATAAACTGGCCGCTATTTCTGGAATATTTGATAAGTTTATAACTAATTCTCAAAAACTATATCAACTCAGTGAATATGTTGTAGTGAATGAAAATGTTCAAAAATGTCCGTGAAGGACTGCAGCGATGTTCTGCTGCCTCGACAGAAGAAGATGACAATATCTGCCGAGAATGCCCTCGTCTGGAGACGTGGAATGCGCTGGCAGGTTAGCATTGCGGTGTCGTGGGGCGGGTTCATTTCCCCAGCACGAGGACCCACTACAAAAAATTTCGCACTCACGAATTTGGTTGTAGTTCAAAAGGCGACTGAAGTCGCAAAAAGTGTAGATAACTACACCGAGGGAGATAGTACTTGTTACGAGAACAAGTGGAACCTGAAAAGAAAGGCGGACTTGGGGTAACCTCGTCATTACCCGACGAAGCTCAGGGCCCACAAATGAAAGATGGGCAACCGGGTGGTGATGGAGCCCCTTCGCACCCACCCAACCGGAATAAATCCATATATATTTTGTGGCAGTGGCCAGGCATTCCTCTTCTGAGTGGAAAACTCATACAACTTGAATTCCATGAACTTTCCCATCAGAAGGAGAGTACCCTGGTGACCAATTTATGCCATAGAATTATACAATTTGATTGCATAACGCTATGCCATAAAGAGGCACTCTGCTTGGGCCACTCAACCCGCGATATCACCTGAAACAAAGAGAAAACAAAGGATTAAACTGTACCCGGCGGCTGGCTCATGTTTTTAAGGGGGCAGCCTGCCACCGTACCGGGTCCTATACCCGGTCAGAATTTGGGAAAGGAAAGACCGATGGTTTCACCTTTAATGAGGCATCTCCATTTCTTCACCAAAAAATTATGTTTTCTCTTAACAAATAAGAAAATTATGCAAAAACTTATAAACTTTCACAAAGAAATTAAGAAAAAGCCATTTAAATTTCAAATGCATGTACTTATAAATACAAAGACCGCCGAAAACATTTTTGAATAAAAAGAAATATTCTAAATCCAATTTATTCTATTTTATCCTAAAGTTACAGATAAACAATACTTTTGATTTGATTTGTATTATTAAAAGATCTATTTTTAAACATTGTAGGCCCCTTATGAAATTGTTTAAAAAAAATGAGTTAGGTTTAAAATATTTAGCGTTATTATTTATAAATAACAACAATAACATGCAATTAATTGACAACAAAATCGCAAAAGTCTTCCATTGCTCGTTTAAATTTTCTGCAATATTTCCGATTTATTTCAATACAATAACATTTGTAGTTAATTTAGATAATTTTTAATACAGAAAGATATTTCGAACTTTCAAACGATATTGATTTTTCAAATATAAAAAAAATATTAATATTAATCATTAAATTGAATCTCGAATCAACGTTGGTGCTCAAATATTTATTCAAAGAAGGAAATAAATCAATTGTATGAGTAGTGACGAACGATAAAGCAATTTTCTAATAAATTTCATCGCAATTGTATGTACCAACATTTTCTAATTTAAGTTTAAATTTTTAGTGATATTTCAATAAAACTAAATAAGTGTTACTTAGTGACAAATTATACGTTATATTTAAGCTACTATATCGTTTAGAAATTTGTTATTTGATTTTATAAGAAGGGATACAAGTCATCTAAAACTCATTGATTGAAAAAAATTTCAATATATCTTCTAAAAGCCTATTAACTTTTCTTAATGACTATTCCTCACAATTTAAGAAAATAAAATTGATTTTCCAAATACTAATCAGTTAAAAGGACCAAATGATTAACATAAAATGTAGTAGTAACTAGTCAAACAATATGCAAAATTAAGGCAACAAAAAGGGTACTCACCCGCATGGTCCTCCGAGCGCTCGACGACGATGCAGATGGTCCTGTAAAAACATTTATTCATGCATGTAGATTTACATGATTCCTGAATATTTTGCGATAGGCCCAATGTTGATTTATGTAAGCGCGAAATTCCTTCCTTTAGAAGGCGTGGTTTGGTTTTCGGAATGGAATAAACTTGTTCTGTGAATGTAGGTTGAGTGTAAATATGCTTTTATTTATCGTGCATAGGATCGACTTTTTAGATGAAGCTTCTATTCAGCCGAAGACCTGTTTGTTTCTTATTCGGTCGATTTAAGCTATTATTATATGAGAAGCCACACGACGACGAAGCGGATTGTTTTGACGACGAGCAATTTTGGTGATGCGGTGTTTTTGTGGGACTATTGCTGTTGGTGCTTTGCCGCGGAGACGCAGTCGAGTCAATCGGGGCACTCCATTGGCGATTAAACTCAGTTTTACGGTGATGAATTTCGGTCAAACTGTTTTTAATACCGTTCAAAGGACCGCTTCCACTCGTGTGGTGTGATTGATTCGCCTGACTCTGCAGTGAGTCGTTCAGAAGACCGATATTACAACTGTTGTTTATTTTACTGTACTTGCTTCTACTACTACTACTGCATGCATCTTTCGAATCACTCTTCACACGTGGCCGACAGGCGGGATATGTTTTAACGTTACCGTTCGCTAGCAAGGACTTGGACTGGGCGGTTTTCTCGTCCAAATAGAGACTCAAGTACTTGTCACTTGCCTGCAAGGAGTTGTCAGAGACCGTGTTGGATTTCACTATGATCTGGCTCTTGGGGTGTCGCTTGTCTGTACCGCTGCGCGCCTTGAGAGAGAAATTGCGTAACTTCCGCGAATGTTCTTTGATTTTGTTAGCATTCAGGAACGATGGGCTTTTGGCAATATTTTTAAAGATATTGTTTGATTTTTGCACCAAATGCTGGGACTTGCTGCCAGTACCGTACAGGCTAGGTTTCGAATGGATATTGCAGTCACTGTAATGGGTCTTCAGAAGGAGACTGTTGGGGTCAGCTTCATCGAGATGACTGTCGCGCGTTATCGGGTCCGGACTGCTCAGATTATGGGCAACTATGTTATTGTACTGAGTGTTGCAGTAGATCTGAGCGTCAGTGTAATTTAAATTATGGAAATTATTACTTGAACTATTACCAGCACCGGCACTAACGGTTCCACTGCCGCCACAACTATTACTCCCGACGTTTCCCGATCCGTTTAGAATTCCCGCGTAATCCAATATCGCGCTATTGGCCTTTCAATGGAAACACGGAAGCGCGGAATACGCTGATTGCTTGTAGTCACGTAGGTCAGATCACCTCTCTCGCGGTGCGGGTTCAAAACTGTCGACCGCCAGGGAAGAACTGAAATGTGGAAGACCGTTAAGCAGCGAGTAATTTCACCAACAGCCAAATTACCGTTTAGTATGTCGCAAGCTCAGCTCCCATGTGTGCAAGTCCGTCCTGTGCCGTATCCTCAGCACAATTCCTTGCATCAGCAAAAGGGCAAAATTTGGCACATTTGCGATGGACATGCGCTAAACAAATTAAACACAGGCACGAAAATAAAACTACTAAACAACTATCGCGCACTAATTCCCAAACGAGGGTTACCTGTCAAATCTTTCCTCTCACTCAATGACAACTGCCGCTGTCAAAAGCATTCCATCGTACCAGATCAATCTCAAATCGTACCAGTTCGATCGCAAATTGTTCTAGTTCAATCTGAAATTGTTCCAGTTCAATCTGCAATCGTACCAGTTCGATCGTTTTTATTGATCTGGGACATTTTATGCTTGAGTTTTCTTTAACCCTTTAACTGCTTGATTACTACAATGTTACTATTGACAAGATGCTAGTGGAGTTTCGTGGAAGAAGCCACATGATTTCGTACATGCTCAGAAACCCGGTAAATATGGCCTACTTATTCGTGCCTTGTGTGATGCGGATACCTTTTACTTTTAAAATGGTTATTTATATTCAGGAAAAGGTAGCGCTTGACACAGCCGTTACAAAGAACCAATCGTAACGTGACAGCAGACAACTGGTTCTCGTCTATTGAACTTGTAGATGTATTGTCAAAGCGTAAACTAACGTATTTTGGGACTCTGAAAATATAGTTCCTAAACGTAATACATGTAAACTATGCCCACCAAAGATAAAACGAAAGACGACCCACACATATGCCTACAATACTCTAAGCCGCTATGCAAAGACTGCCAATTAATATGACCAAGTAGGGCCCTTGTCGAAATTTTTATGTTTAGTTTTGAGAAGATTATGTTAAGTTTTTTATGTTCTTTGTTCTTAATATCATTTCATGTGGTAATATACCTATAAAGTGATCTCAAGCTAATGAGTCGGAAAAGTGCCTTTGATTGTTGTAAAATTATTTTACAAAACCCTAAAAAATATATAAAAGTGATGAATTGATAACCTTCTTTCCTTTGAAAGCTGGTTAAAAATACAATCGTGCCATGTTTAGGCCTTGGTTGTTTTTATTCAGGCTGTCCAACCTTTAACGAGAGAAAATTTGACTTTTTAACACAGCTTGGAAACATGAATCATATATTTGCCTGTTGTATATACCTTCGGAAACTCCGTTCTCCATAATCTCTCTTAGAAGCTCAAAGTATTACTTAGATTTAGTATTTTTAACAAAAGCAACCGCAAATAGCAAAAAAAAGATCCTTTGCAAAATTTATCTATTTATAAAGACAAAAGTGTACAGAATGAATTCATTAACTCAACGTTTCGTAGTTTATGCAAATTTTATTTCTTTGTTTCGATTCCCATTCGCGTCGCAATCCAGACAAAGGAAAGATAACAACAAATAAAATAACCGCCAAAATGTACGTTATCCACCACGTTAAACTCAATACATATTCATGAAAAGTTCGATATTCTCCATAGCAGTCAATTTCATTTGTAAACCAAAATGCACTCTTGCATAGTCGATCAACTTGGAAACACTTCATTTCTGCATAGCAATGTGGTTGAATCACAATATGTCGATGCTAGACCAGAGACCGCCAAAATGTAATTGCTTTTAACTTTGATTCAAAGTTTTCCACAATTTTCGAGTGGAAGTGGCGCTTCAAGAACAATCAACACTATTTTACCAAGTACTTTGCTTTGTTTTTGTTGTTCACCTTTTGCGCGGAGTTAATTGTCGATATACTACTCGCAAATTTACGTCTGGGGAACAATTGAAAAGTTTCAAGCATACGAATACCAATTGGCGCCATCATAGACCGCGAATTTTGAATGATTTGCTACCCGCATTTCCTGGATGCCTAAGCAATTTGTATAGTGAATGGAAACAAATGCAATCCATTTAACGGTACTGAATACTTAAAAACCATTATTCAAAAATATGAACGAGTTCAATGAAATATCTCAATTTACCTTACGAGCAAATGACTTTCCAAAGTCCAATTAGGAGGATCAACAAAAAACAAGTGACTCTCATTGTGCAATCAACCATGCTGAAATAATTTCTTCTGGCTCTGAAGCGGTTTTACAGAATGAGACAATACGTTCTCCAGTACAACTCGCAGCTTAGCAAGATCCCGAAGTTTCACAGCACCACCCGCAAAGCCTTCATGAATCATTAATCCTTGAGATTAATGTAAATCCTCCAAAAGACCACAACGAATGCTGTTCCCGACACGTCCTTTCCAGCCATTAGCTCCTACAAGCGAGGATTAGGACACATCAATCATTTTGCCAGAATATCGCCAGAACTGTTTAGGACTCGACTTTTGGATAATTTAGAGTTAGTTTATGAATACTTTTATGGACCATTTCAACCCCATTTGTTGTGACTGTCGATTAAAGTGTCTTTTTAAAATTCATAAAATCCTTGGCCTTTTCTAAGCCATTCTGGGGGAATTGAGTCCATAAATGAGAGTGCAAGTCAACACGGAAAGCCTTGAAAATGTTTCCTTTCAATGTCATCATCCCCCATTGAATGTTGTTTGCTTTCGTGATGAATCTGCACCAATCTCGTCTCGTGCTAAGAATATTTACTTAAATGAAAAGATGCGGCTCGGCTGCTTTGCCAAAGCGAATGATTCTACACACACTCCCGAGTGGACCGGATGCTTTCTTCGTGGGCAGATGCTCCGCTTAATGGACGGCTGTCTTCTGCAATTGTATCTAAACATGCTTGACGAGGATGATATTTATGCTTAAAGACATAACCAACACCATAATGTTTGCCAGCTTTGAGGAGTGACTTGAACATAAAATTTCTCCCCATTAAACGTGTAAACAGACATGGAGGTGTGGGCAGGATAAATAAATCATTGTGTGAAAATTTTTATTTTGCTAGCAGAAATGGATAGCGAATTTGCAGAAAATTGTATTAGTTGTATTTGAATAACAATTAGAGGATTTATTTAAATGTTTAACTTACGAGACCAAGATGGGAAACATATTCCAGGACTGGCTGGCTGGTGTTGCGTCCGATTTGGTGGTCTCATTTCTGAAAAATTTCTTTGAAGTTATCGGAAGTTGTTTAACAGGGTTGAGTAATTAACGATTAAAGTAGCACAAGTTGACTCATTTTGGCAAACTTTTTTCTAGAAATATGATAAGCTGACACTATAGCTGATATGCAGTCACGAACAGCGGTTAATCGACCTGTAAAAGTGCATGAAACGCTAAAAATTTTGCACGAAAACCTCATTCAGCCACCAATACCTGGATTGCGCCGTCTCAACTCGATCAGCTTCCACGAATCTAGCAAATGAGTATCTCCATTGAAATTGTTGGTATCGTGAACTTAAATTAGGAGGATATTTTATCTTCTTATCGGTGGCCCGTCGATATATGTGATATATGACTGGGACGCCGTCAGAATCAAAAACATATCGATTCATGTCCATATACACGAATGCTTCTGATCGAGATAAACACCGAGGTATCGAATACAGGATTTATGTGGAACCCGTTGTAGACTACCCTCACCAGCCATGATGTGGAAATCTTTCCAATTATGTTTCAGGTCTTGACTGACCCCCTGCAGCGTTGTCCGAAACAAGATTGTTTCACACTTCTGCGCATTGATTTTCATTCGCCAATTGTCAGTGTACAGCTGTACATCATTGAACATTTTTTGGAGATTGCTCTGAACTATTGTAGCTTTTCGGTCTTCCGTATAGATGATCAGATCATCAGCAAACGCTACCAATGATCGCGTTGGCGAGACGTTAAAATCAAAGCCGTTCAATAGTTTGCGAATGAAGATTGAGAAAAACCAAGGCGCAGTAACTGTTCCCTGCTGTAGACCATTCAAGACCTTGAATTCGCGCATTGTCGTCAGATTTCCATCAGTTACAACAATCGATTTCCCGTATAATATATTGCACATCATGGCGACAACGTATCTGGGGAACTTGTCCTGAAGGAGTTTAATAACTAGTCCATCTAACCACACCGTATCGAAGGCTTTCTCCATATCAATGAGACATGCTCCAACACATTGTCTATCATTTAGATTCCAACAGATGTCTGAGGTTACTTTCGTTATTGCATGTGTGGTCGAATGCCTGGCACGAAAACCAAATTGGCAATTCGGCATCAACTCATATTCCTCAATGTGGGCGTTTAATGCTCTGTTGAGTATCACTTCAATCATCTTGCTGATGTTAGGCAGCAAGCTGATTGGGCGATAGCTTTTCGGGCATGAAGATTCTTTTCCTTTCTTCAAGATCGGAAATACCTTAGCCCTTTTCCACTCATTTGGGAGATATGAATTGCTCAACATGTTATTGAACAATATGCAATAATTCCTAATAGCAACCTCAGGCAAATGTCGGAGAACTACATTTGGAATACCATCAGTACCACATGATTTCTTGTTGTTTATCCTGCGAAATATGAAACACAAGTCTTCATAGCTGACAAAATAATCAATGAGATTCAAGCTCGGTATGAGATCAGATGTTAATGTTTCATTGAAATGAAGAATCGATTGGCCGTTCAGGCTTGATTTGAAGTCAACGACCTCTGAAAATATTTCATGCCCTCTCTCAGGGTTTGGTAGATGAACCAATTTAAAATGTGTTCCAATCAGGGCAAGTTTCTGCAATCCATCACATATAATCCTGTTTCCATTTCTATCCGGAGTCGTACTATCAATTTCGATACCAGCCCTATCGAGAAGATTTATCTCATCACTAGTGACTTCAAGATTCGATACCCTCACTCGAGACTTCTTGCGGAATATGCTATTCACTTTCGCAAACACGCTGCCTGGGTTCTGTGGGCTAATACCCCTCAATTTTTCCGCCCATTGATTGCTGACCTCACTCCTGAAGTATGGCCGGATTAAGTTCCGGACATTCTTCAGATGTATTTTCAACTAAGACAACGAGGGATGGTTGTAATCCAAAAATCGTCGATAAATATTGTTGACGCGGGTGAGAAGAAGGCTTGTCAATGTTTTCAACCTTGCGGTGGTTGGTGTTTCATATCCTTCCATATTGTTTCGATGTTTAATCTTGGGAACTACTTTTTCAATCGTTTCTAACGTCAGCTTCTCTAATTTCGACAAATAGACATCTATTTCATCGTTAGTTAGATTCCTGTCATGAGGAACCATTGAGCAAGAGTTGCCATCATAAGAAGGGGACATTGCTTCTGGTACTCGCGATTAAACTTCTTTTGAAACTTTCCCCAGTCTGTTTTTTTGAAATTCAACCGATGATTTTCATGTTGAACTGGAATGAGGAAGAAATCATCCCTGTGATGATTGATTTCCATTACGATTGCGTTATGGTCACTATCATAAGGAAGCACCTGCAGTTTCCGTTGAGGACTATTAAAGCTGAATTCAACTCTTGCGCCAGCAATGCAAAGGTCCAAATATGAATTTGTCCTAGGGTATGTTGGGAACTCCGACCCATATAGATTGTACCTGTATTCAATTTGGTTCTCTGTTATCCACGATTTCAGGAATACACCTTTTGGATTATTGGTGGCGTTCAGCCATGATGTATGCTTGGCGTTCAGGTCACCAGCAAGAATATAATAGTTATGCAGCCTGTTCAATTCGAGTATTTCGAACAAGTAATTGAGTTCCTCCCTGAGCTTGAGAACAGTTCCACCAGTTGCATAGGCAGAGATAACGAAGAGGTTATCCCCACCTGGTAGAGAGATTTTGGATAACGGACACTTCAAGAGATTCAAAGCTTTTGAATTCGACTTTTTCAATATTTTGGAAACGATAGGGTCTTCGAACCAATAACCCGGTGCCACCTTCCCCATCACCTGTTACCCTATCGTTTCTTACGAACTCAAAATCCTTGAATGTCATGGAGTGCCATGAGCTGAGGTGGGTTTCGGTGAGAAGCACGATGTCAGGCTTTTGCCTGGCAATGAATTCAAGGAGACAATCACGCCGATGTATAGTAACAATGGAGTTGACGTTGATCGAGATGAGATGAAGCCTATCCGTGGGAATGTGGCTGGATGACAACTTATTTCGAGCTATTTGAAAGCCCTAAACGTTGAAAAACAATGTTAATTTTCGAATCTTGTTTATCGATTCGCTCCGATAAGGAATTTAATTGCTGATAAATTTTAAGGAGCAGCTCATTATTGCCACTTACATTATTTATTTTATTTACATTGTCTGCTGGTCCTCTCGCAGCAAGTGCAAATGACACCCCGGGCTTGACGAAGTTGGTAGGTATCACACTGCGGTGTGCTTGACTTTGTTTCGGAGTGACTTTAACCTTTGCATCTTGATACCGGGGGCATCCTCGATATGGTGCTGGATGACCGAAGGCACCGCAGTTCACACAAGATAGTTTTTCTTTTGGCTCCGCCTGAGCCAATTTGCATTCGCCGGGAGCATGAATGTCTTTGCATTTAACACACCTATATTTCATGGCGCGATTGGCAGCCGAATGCCCGAATCTTTGACACCTGTAGCACTGGAAGTTAATTTTTATCGGAAAAAATCTTATATTGTCGAAGTAATCGACTCAGGAAATTTCTATCGAATATTTTTACTTCGATTGGTAACGAAAAACAAATTCACAAAGAAAATTTCGCCGCTGGTATGGAGGAGCCCGACGGCTTCCCACCGTTGGGGCAACCTGGGGAAACGACGAATACGAAACTGGCGACAATCACCAAAAGAAAACATAACGAAGAAAACTCCGTAGATGGAGGGTGCAAGCTGCTAATAATAGCGGACAATCAACAAATGGCCAAATTGCAGAAAGAAAATGATGAACTAAGCCAAGGGATACAGTCTCTCAAGGATCTTTTCAAGAAAGGGATGAAGCCTCAAAAGACGCAGCCACAAAATCAATGGCAACAGGTAACAAAGCCGAAGAAGAATACAAAGCAAGTAAATCCAGAGGAAGTTCTAAGTGCTGGTGGCACCAACGAGAGCCAATATTATTTTGCTGCGCTGGAGGGAAGATATGGAAATCGAAGAAAACATCAGAGGTAATTTTAATCAAGATAATGACGTTAATTTCATTCAATATTTAAAGAACAAAAATAAGGAGAAAAACTCAGCCCGCAGTTCTGCTGGTTCCTCTGAAAAAGCTTCCAACAAGACAGAAAAAGTTCCGCCAATCAACGTGTTCGGACAAACCGGGAAAGATATGGTTCGGCTATTGGCAGCCGAAAATAAACTGGCCAATTTCGAAATCAAAAGGGTTAATGCCGAAAAATTAACTACAAGGACGAAATCACTGGTTGATTTCAAGTCAGCCAAATATGCGCTGATTTCTGGGGAGGTTCCACACTTCACCTATACCCCAAAAAGTGAAAAGAATCAGACCTTCTTGTTGAAGGGTTTGGACAGCGGAGAGGATACGGTCGATCTTCTTCAGGTGCTCAAGGAGGCTGCACCAGATATTGATTTTGTTTCAGTCAAAGCCTTTGCGACAAGAAGGTCGACAATAGAAAGGAAGAATTTACCACTTTACCTGGTACAAATTGCAAATAAGAGCAGTCCAAGTGCCCTTCAACAAATAAGGTACTTAAATTACAGAGTGGTGAGGTGGGAACGCCTCCAGAAAAGAGAAGTCAACCAGTGTTACCGGTGTCAAAGATTTGGACATTCGGCTGCCAATTGTGCCATGCACTATCGTTGCGTTAAATGCAAAGACGTTCATGCTCCCGGTGAGTGCAAATTGGCTCAGACGGAGCCTAAAGAAAAATTATACTGCGTTAACTGCGGTGTTTTTGGTCACCCAGCATCATATCGAGGATGCTCCCGATATCAAGATGCAAAAGTTAAATTTGCTCCAAAGCAAACAACTTCGTCAAGCCCGGAGTATCATTTGCACTCGCCGCTAGAGGACCAGCAGAAAATGCTGGAAATAATGTAAATAATGTAAGTGGCAATAATGAGCTGCTTCTCAAAATTTACCAGCAACTTAATTCTTTATCGGAGAGAATCGACAAACAAGATTCAAAAATTAACTTTGCTTTTCAGCGTTTAGGTCTTTCAAATGCCTAATAATAACTTGTCATCCAGTCCTATTCCCATGGATAGGCTTCGCCTCATATCGATCAACGTCAACTCTATCGTTGCTATACATCGACGTGATTATCTCCTTGAATTTGTTGTTAAGCAAAAGCCTGACATCATACTTCTCACTGAAACCCACCTCAATTCATGGCATTCCATGGAATTCAAAGATTTCGCATTCGTAAGAAACGATAGGGTAATAGGTGATGGGGGAGGTGGCACCGGGATATTGGTTCGAAGACCCTATTGTTTCCAAAATATTGAAAAAGTCGAATTCAAAAACTTTGAATTTCTTGAAGTGTCCGTCATCAAAATTTCACTGCCAGGTGGGGATAACCTCTTCGTTATCTCTGTCTATGCAACTGGTCAAAATATTCTCAAGTTCAAGGAGGAACTCAATTCCTTGCTTGAAATACTTGAATTGAACAGGCTGCATAGTTATTATATTTTTGCCGGTGACCTGAATGCCAAGCATACATCATGGCTAAACGCCACCAATAATCCAAGAGGTGTATTCCTGAAATCATGGATACCAGAGAACCAAATTGAATACAGGTGCAACCTATATGGATCGGAGTTCCCAACATACCCTAGGACAAATTCATATTTGGACCTCTGTATTGCTGACGCAAGACTTGAATTCAGCTTTAATAGTCCTCAACGGAAACTGCAGGTGCTTCCTTACGATAGCGACCATAACGCAATCGCAATGGAAATCAATCATCAAAGGGATGATTTCTTCTTCATTCCAGTTCAACATGAAAACCATCGGTTGAATTTCAAAAAAACAGACTGGGGAAAGTTTCAAAAGAAGTTTAATCGCGAGTACCAGAAGCAATGTCCTCCTTCTGATGATGGCAACGCTTGCTCAATGGTTCCTAATAACAGAAATCTAACTGACGATGAAATAGATCTCTATTTGTCGAAGTTAGAGAAGCTGACGTTGGAAACGATTGAGAAAGTTGTTCCCAAGATTAAACATCGAAACAATATGGAAGGATATGAAACACCAACCATCGTAAGGTTGAAAAGATTGAAAAGCCTTCTTCTCACACGCGTCAACAATATTTATCGACGATTTTTGGACTACAACCATCCCTCGTTGGCTTTGTTGAAATTACATCTGAAGAATGTCCGGAACTTAATCCGTTCATACTTCAGGAGTGAGGTCAGCAATCAATGGGCGGAAAAACTGAGGGGTATTAGCCCGCAGGACCCAGATGGCGTTTTCGCGAAAGTGAATAGCTTATTCCGCAGGAAGTCTCGAGTGAAGGTATCGAATCTTGAAGTCACTAGTGATGAGATAAATCTTCTCGATAGAGCTGGTATCGAAATTGATAGTACGACTCCGGATAGAAATGGAAACAGGATTATATGTGATGGATTGCAGAAACTTGTCCTGATTGGAACACATTTAGAATTGGTTCATCTGCCAAACCCAGAGAGAAGGAATGAAATATTTTCGGAGGTCGTTGAAGAAAAGTTTCCGACTTCAAATCAAGCCTCAACGGCCAATCAATTCTTCATTTCGATGAAACATTAACATCTGACCTCATACCGAGCTTGAATCTTATTGATTATTTTGTCAGCTATGAAGACTTGTGTTTCATATTTCGCAGAATAAACAACAAAAAATCATGTGGTACTGATGGTATTCCAAATATAGTTCTCCGACATTTGCCTGAGGTTGCTATTAGGAATTATTGCATATTGCTCAACAATATGTTGAACAATTCATATTTCCCAAATGAGTGGAAAAAGGCTAAGGTATTTCCGATCTTGAAGAAAGGAAAAGAATCTTCATGCCCTAAAAGCTATCGCCCAATCAGCTTGCTGCCTAACATCAGCAAGGTGTTTGGAGTGATACTCAACAGAGCATTAAACGCCCACATTGAGAAATATGAGTTGATGCCGAATTGCCAATTTGGTTTTCGTGCCAGGCATTCGACCATACATGCAATAACGAAAGTAACCTCAGACATCTGTTGGAAACTAAACAACAAAGAATGTGTTGGAGCATGTCTCATTGATATGGAGAAAGCCTTCGATACGGTATGGTTAGATGGACTAGTTTTCAAACTTCTTCAGGACTGGTTCCCCAGACACCTTGTCGCCATGATGTGTAATATGTTATACGGGAAATCATTTGTTGTAACTGATGGAAATCTGACAACAATGCGCGAATTCAAGGTCTTGAATGGTCTACAGCAGGGAACAGTTACTGCGCCCCTGCTTTTCTCAATATTCATTCGCAAGCTATTGAACAGCTTTGATTTTAATGTCTCGCCAACGCGATCATTGGTAGCGTTTGCTGATGATCTGATCATCTATACGGCAAACCGAAAAGCTACAATAGTTCAGAGCAATCTTCAAAAAATGTTTAATGATGTGCAGCTCTACACCGACAATTGGCGAATGAAAATCAATGCGCAGAAATGCGAAACAATTTTGTTTCGGATAACGCTGCAGGGGGCCAGTCAAGACCTGAAACGTAATTGGAAGGATTTCCACATCATGGCTGGTAGTTCAGAACGGGTTCCACATAAATCCTGTGTTCGATACCTCGGTGTTCATCTCGATCAGTATCTGTACTACACTGAACATGTCAAAATCATGCTCAGTAAAGCACTAAAAGTAGTCATGGCCCTTCGGCGACTCTTTCATTCCAGATACATTGATCAAAAAGTCAAAGTTATTTGTTACAAGACCCTGGCTAGGCCAGTTTTGACATCAGGATGCCAGATCTGGTACAACCAGAGTGCTAGTACAATGGAAAGATTAAGAGTTTTCGAAAGGAAATGTCTTCGTGCATGTACTGGTTTGTACAGAAAGCCTGAGACGGATTGGAAGCACTATACTCGTATATCGAATAGAAAACTTTATCAAACCGCTCAAGTGACAAGAGTCGATATCTTCATCTTAAAACTTCTTCGGAATCATATCGCAAGATCTGTAACTGTGAGTGAAAACCCTTGGATTTCACAGCCGTTCCACCCTACAGACGGGTATATTGTGACTTGCCTCACTACTGGCTTCGTTCCTCCAGAAGCATTCGTGTATTTGGACATGAATCGATATGTTTTTGATTCTGACGGCGTCCCAATCATATATCACATATACCGACGGGCCACAGATAAGAAGATACAATATCCTCCGAATCTGAGTTCACGAGACCAGCAATTCCAATGGAGATACTCATTTGCTAGATTCGTTGAGGCTGGTCGAGCTGAGATGGAGCAATCTAGGTATTGGTGTCTGAATGACAATGTCTAAATTATTCGTGTTTATTTTCTGTTTTAGTGCTTTTTCTCGTTACTTAGTTTTTTAGATTCATCTCATTATTGCTACATCTAGTGTTGTTGTTTATTTGTATTATAATTTAGGTATAGGTTTCAATATAAGGTAACGTTTTTTTTGTTTTGTTTTTTTTTTTGATTGAACTTATTTAGAATTAGGGTGTAACATATTAGGTATAGGATATAAGTTCATTGTTGTGTTAGTAATATAAGTAATTTTTGAATAATGCTGGTTGGTTTTTTCTCCTTTTTCCAATTGAATCAAAAAATGTGAAATAATCTTAATTAATTTAAATTTGCAAGTGTAGTTTTTTCATTAAATGTGTTTAACTGATAACGTATAAATTTAGAGAGCCATTCGGGCCATTAAGTTTTTTATAGTTTTATTGTTTGGAATTTGCTTTATGTTCTTTTAAAAATTTATAACGATTAGTATTAAATAAAGCGCTTTTGACTTTGACTTTGACCTAACGTTTCTGGAGGCGTTCCCACCTCACCACGCGGAAGTTCAAGTACCTTTTTTTTCTGCAGGGCACTCGAACTACTTTTGCTGGAAATCTGGACTAAGTAGTGAGGCAAGTTTTTGCGCTCCACAATCGATCTTCTCGTTGCGAAGTTTTTAACTGAAATAAATTGTATTTCTGGTGCAGCTTCTTGGAGCACCTGATGGAGATCGACTGTGTCCTCACCACAGTCCAGACCCGTCAATAGAAAGGTTTTGTTCTTTTTGCTTTTCGGGGTGTACGTGAAATGCGGAACATCTCCAGAATTTAAGGCACTTAGTCCTAATTGTCAATTTATCGGCATTGACTCTTTTTATCTCAAAATCTTTTAGCTTATTTTCGGCTGCCAAAAGCCGAACCATATCTTTGCCCGTTTGCCCAAATACATTGATTGGTGGGACTTTTTCTTTTTTTCATTATTCTTAACGGACGGACCAGCAGACGGACCAGCAGACAAACCTTTTGGTTTTTTCTCCCGATTTTTAATTTTAAGGTATTCAATGAACTCATTATCTAATTTTGACGTTTTACCTGTATCCTCTTCAATGTTCATCGTTTCTTCAAGACCAGCTAGCACTGCATAGTGATTTCTGCTGTCGTTTGCGCCTCCTGCGCTGAGGACATCCTCTTGATTAGCTTCTTTCTTTGGCTTTTTAATTTTCTTATCTTCGGTTTTTGAATTTGCTTGTCGGCCTTTCGTGGTTTCTTTATCATTGTTGAACGTTAACGTTCCAACAAGTGCTTCTAACGATTTAACTCGAAGCTTGAGCTCTTCATTTTCTTTTTCAATTTTTTCAGCTTTTTCTTTGTCTTTGATCAGCTGCTCGATTTCGATTGTCGGTTTTTCTTCTTTATCGTCGTATCTTCTTTTTAATTTTTTTCGCCCCTCATCGTTGGCGATGGGCACGGACCTTCTGGTTGATGGCCGAAGCCATCGGGCTCCTCCATCTCGATGCTTTTGCAGCGAGACTAGAGGGAATGTTCTCGGACCGGGACTTCCCTTGAACGTATTTCCACTTTTGATTTTTCTTCAGGAAATGAATTTCAGGTATTCAATAAATGCTCGAATAATTCGACGGTGATGATTTTCAATTAAAAAAATTATTTTCAACTGACTTTTGTGAAAAATTAATTAATTTTTAAAATTAATGACAGGAGCGATTAAAAACACGTCTACACGCAACGAGTGCTAGACGTAGATATTACTTGTGTAACATCAATTCAATCATTTGCTAACAAATTCAATTAATTTCTGGTAAGGGAATTTACTTAGACGTCCAATCAGTTTGGCTCGTGGAAGTTTCCTTAGCGCAATAGGCAATCCGGACGTCGTTGCTTATGAAAGTGATTGAGACAGAACCCAAAGCCATAGTAAAAATTCAACCCGTGACAAGTAGATAATCATCGACAGTCGAGTGACAGACGTGAAACGAAGAAGACATTGAATATTCTTTCTTTTATTTTATTTTTTTACACCTCCATTCCCTACCACTCTCTATCACACTTTTTTCATCGCATAACGCTCGTGCGATCTGCACTTCACATTTCGTCGCTTCTTCTAGTGTGACACCCAGACAATGTTTATAACAGCGGTTTAAGGGTGCACACAAAAATATGTGGTCATTCTATTAATCTATTCTTGCCCAATTCGTAATCAGCTCTCAGAGATAAAAAAAAATTATAAAATCGACGCAGTAAAAAAAAACTCTGAGTTATAAAATAGCTGTCTCTTCAAGCACTCGACGATAGGGTTTCAAAAATGCCCTAAGATGCTATGTTGAATTCTACTGGGCAGAATTTCAAACGTTATTAATTAAATATTCTTTAAGCCTTTTCTTAAAGACTATAAGTGAGTTTGCTTCCTTAACTGAATCAGGGAGATTGTAATCTCTTTCGTATCCCGAGTAAAGTAGTACTGTATCATCATTTAGTAATATTCGGCAAATCTGACAACATACAAGTGGGGCTCATTTAAAGTGAATTCTAATGACATTGCAAGAAATAAACCAACTAAATGTTCCTACGCTAAAATGCGAGTTACAAAAACGTAGACTTAAAAAATGGGCTACAAAGCAGCTCTGTACCCCTTTATTGCAATCAGTTCGTGCGAGTGAAATACCCTCGGGGGAATCAGATGATGATTGTAATATTCAAGGAAGACGTGCTGAAATTGCGAAGTTTTGTGCCATTCTATCCAAATCTATATCACAACAAAAGAGTCACCTTAACGTGCCCAGGATAAGTTCACCAAAAATGTCTGAAGTCGGTTCTTTTTGAGTCGCTGACATCCACGTTGTCAACGATCTCGCCGTATGTCCTGCTGTCAGACTTGGATGGGTATACATCCACATTATCGTTGGGTGTGTCAGTCTCGACGCGGTCAAGCCCATTTGTTAGCTTGAATCAATATCATATACGCCACCACTGTCGATTGCCAGGATCTCGCCAGTGACTATACAAGCCTCATATCTGTAACGGTTATTATATTAAGGAGGATCTTCCCATTTAAGAGATGAGTTACATTTATTTATTTATTTACTTATTCTATTTAACAGAAAAAAAATTCCAATAACAAAAAAGATAAAATAAAAGTACAGCAAAATGAATTAAGAAATAGCGCAGCACAGAAAAAGTAATAAAAAAGGCAAAAATTAGGAGAAAATGAATAAGAAAAATTACTGAGGGCTAAGAAGAAGACAGTTAACAAATCTTTTATAAACTAAATACGAAAGGGGGAAGGGCCCAAGCTGAAGGTCATCATAGTTACGAGGTAATCTGAGCATGGGTGAGTGAAAATACACCAAACTACGTGCAAATGGAACATCAAGGATATTCGACGGTCTTGTAGAACGCATAACGCGCCTCATAGGAACCTGGTTGACAAGGCGAGTATCGAGCAAACCACGGCAAAGCCTGTAAAGGACACATTCATCAAGGTAGAGTCGACGCATTTCCAGCGAAGGAATATTGAGGATAACTAAGCGTGATTCATAAAAAAATGTAGGGAATCTGGAATTTCAAGAAGACGATCCTGCTGAATCTTTTTTGTACAGCTTCTAGCGTGAACTTCAAACACTTCAAATGAGGCGACCAAACTGGCGAATAGTACTCAAGGATGGAACGAACCAAACTAGAATATAATTTAACACACGATAAAGGTTTGGAAAAAATATTGGAATTTCTTAAGATTAAGCTAGAAATACGAGAGGCTTTAGAAGTAATTTCAGAAATATGAACGTCAAACTTTAATTTAGAGTCGAAAGTGACATCCAAGTCCCTGAAGTGTATCACTGTACATAGGTAGGAATTAATTAGCGTAAATTGAAAGCTAATAGGGCAAGGGTTATTAAAAAATGAGATTTAGTGTAAGTTGGTTATAACAACTCCAAGATAAAATGGCATTCAAACCATCTTGAAGCAAAGCACAGTCATCGATTGACGACACTACTTTGAAAACATTGACGTCATCTGCATAAAGGAGGCAGGAGGAGTTGATGACAACGGATGGTAAATCATTTATAAACAGAGTGAACAATAGTGGGCCCAGAATGGATCCTTGAGGAACACCAGAAGACGGATGGAAGGGAGTAGAAAGACAGCCTTGAAAAGATACCTGACTGACACGATTGGTTAAGTAAGAGGATAACCAGTGGAGCAAACAATCAGGAACGTTAAGAAATTTAAGTTTGCTAAACAAAATATTGTGATTTACTGAGTCGAAGGCTTTAGAGAAATCCAAATACAAGGTTTCGACTTGTAAACGGTCCTCCATGGCTTTTGAAGTAACGGTCATGAATTCTAACAAATTCGTTAAGGTCGATCGCCCTTTGATAAAACCATGTTGTTCAGGAACGGGCAACTCATGAGTAACTGAAGTAAGTACACGATTTTCTCCAGTAGTTTAGAGAAACAGGGTAATAAGGAGATAGGCCGATAATTGGCAACGTCTGAGGTACTACCTTTTCAAAAATAGGAGTAACATAGGATCTTTTCCAATACGAAGGAAAAGGGCCTGAAGATAAGCTAGAATTGAAGAGAAAGGAAAAGGGGATACAAATAGAAGTAGCTAAAGATTTCACAAAATGATTAGGAATACCATCGGGACCTGAACTAGCAGAGTCATCAAGCACTTCAAAAAATCTTCTGGATGGCAAGTAAAAGGGAATGAAGGCGGCGTGTATACGATTGGGAACGAAGGGCTATTGCTAGGAGTAGCATAAAAAGTAGAAGAAAGCTGAGTTCTAAAAAGTTCACTAATCTCGAGAGGTGAAGTTGCTAAGCAGCCGTTCAAATGAAGCGAGGATCGAAAACTGGAAGAGGATGGAAGAGTCCGTATATATTTCCAAAAAGGTTTTGAATGATTTGAGTTTAAAGAGCCTTCAATACTATGAAAATAAGAAGTTTAAGCGATCTGCATCTTTTTCTTAGCTACCGACCTCAGATGACAAAAAGCTGTACGTGACATAGGAGATCTGTCACGTGAAAAACGTTGACGAGCTCGATCTTTAGCTTGCAAGGCTCACCTAACATCGAAAATTAACCAGGGACAGTCAGAAGAGTTTCTTATACTGACAAGTGGAGTCGTGTTAGAAATAACAGCGTTTAAGAAATCATAGAAATTGTTACAGCAAGAATCCGAGTCAAGACCGCGAAAGAAGGAGGACCAATCAACAGAGCGAATGATTTCTGAAAGTTGCTCATAATTAGTTTTATAAAAGTTATAGCGCTGACGCTCTTTCCATCGATAACGAACAGAAGCAGTATAGGAAATTTCAAAGCGTAACGAGGGATGATGGGGATCAGGAGAGAGATAAGGAAAAAGAACTGGAGGCGAGCATAACAACGTTTGCTCCATACTACAAAAGAATAAGTCAAGAAGATGATTATTAACGTTAGGACAGTTATTAAATTGAGCCAGGGAACACATGGACATAAAAGAACAAATTAAAGACCAAATTTGTGATGATTCAGAATCAACCTGAGTGTCATTCCATGAGAGTTTAGGAAGGTTAAATCTCCACATAAAATAAGGTGACAATTTGGAAAGCGCGATAAGAAAATACTAGATATTTCGGCGAAGAAAGTATTGTAGACCGAAAAAGATGACTTACAAGGTATATGTGCAAAAGACAAGAAGAGAAAGGGAAGATGAAATAACTATTTTTGCCCCCACACATTCTACAGGAGCAGTGAAAAGTAAATTTGTTAGAGGGAAGCCAGTAAAGGTATTCTTGTAGGCGACTAGGACACCTCCTCCATCTAACTTGTTGGAATAGACCTATCACAATCACGCCTAACAATTGTGTGATTGGGAAAAATTTCAGAGTCAAATATATTATCAGTCAATCAGGATTCAGAAATACAGATTATATCATCGTTAGAGAGAGAATAGGATAAAGCTGGATCCTTCAGCTTGGATCTTAAGCCCCGAACATTTTGATAGTAAATAGAAAATTTACTGTTAGAAAATTGACTATTAAGAGTGCTATTCTGAAAGTTATTAGGAAGAATAGATATTAACGCTTTGGTAGAGAGCTCGGCGGAGAACGAAAATTTTTTTCCTTGATGTTGTGAAAGATTTAACTAGCACTCCAGGCAGCCAGCAATCAGGGTTCAAGATGTAGTCACACGATGCCGGAACAGTCAGTTTGAAAGAGGCTATAACTCTGTTGATAAAGTTGTCCTTCGTCAGCCTCTGGCAGCTAATTATTTTCAGAGATGAGCCAAATTTCGTACCAACATAATCCAAAATGTCTAAGGTGAGTGTGCCATACGCAAGCCTTGATATGAAGATTTGCTTCGGTGGCGCTACAACTTGGAGGGATGGCAAATCCTCAGGAACATGCCGCATTTCGAAATTTTTCGGAATTGCTCCCCGATGAGATGAAGATCTCTGCGCCATACTTCTTGTAGTGATAGACGAAGAAGGCTGAGAAGTTGGTAAAGCGTCTGCAATACCGCTAACCATTAGCGATGCTTTACTTGATGACGATGAGGGCATACTCTGCGGTAGATACCCTGACGTGATGGGCCGATTCGCACCTCTTGGCGAAATACTTTAGTTATTTGATGACGATGTTGATGATTATAATTGCTTACTCAGGCTCTCTGTTGTAGAGGATGAAGTCTCAGATCCAACCGCCGATGGAGGCTGATCGGAAGAGAGAGGAAGCTTAGATTTCTCGGAAGGGAATGCTTCAGAAGACTGTAGAAAAGAATCAATATCCGAAAACGCACTTGAACACTTCGTTTGCAAGCAGCTAAGTTCCTCCGAGAGTACTTTAATTGGTACCAAACTAAAGATCTTAATGAGAACTCATCAAAACAAGCCTTCAAATGCAGTATTTCCATTAAGGATGAACAAGAAATGTATGCCTGCATCCATAGCAATTGGACACCTGAGATCTGAAATATTTGAAAAAAATCAGGGCGGTAGTTTTTTATGAAAACACCAACATCAAGTATCTTAGAAGTTTAAATTCTCTCAACTCTGCTTATAATAGTATGATTTGTTGTTATGTTTGTTTTTACCTCCATTCCCTACTACTCTCTTCGTCATACTTTCTTCATCGCACAGCACTCGTACGATATGTTATTCACTACCCATCCAATTCATCAGGTGTGCCACCCAGACAATGCTTAGAATATCGGCACAAGGGGCACACAAAAATATGTGTTCATCCCATTAATCTACTTGTGATCTTGCCCAGATTGTGATCAGTTCTCAGAGATAAAAAAAATTATATAATTCGACGCAGTAAAAAAATATTCGTAAGTTTGTAAGAATAGCTGTCTCTTCAAGCATCTCGACGATAGATTTAAAATAACTGTCCTAGGGTGTTACTCGTGTGTTGAACATTTTCTGGACTTATATTCAATCATAAGAATAGCTGTCTCATCAGGTCTTCGATAATAGGATTAAAAATTTCCTATGATTTTTTGTTTGTTTTAGCACTGCAGCCCCTTTCGGGCCTTCGCTTAGAGATAGTTAGAATATTTCATTATCTTGGTCCATTAGAGGTGATATGGTCAGCATCACGCTTTGGCCGTGTGTTCGTCCACTCAGCTACGATACGTTCTGATTAGAAACCATTTCGTACGAGTAGCATAACTAAACGAGCTTATAGTCCATGCGAAGAACCACTCAAAACAAATCTCGTTCCCCAACAGGATTAAACCAGGGAACTTCGGCTTGCGAGTTGAGCGCTCTACCCACTACACCACGCGGACTACTTAAATTCCTATGATATTGTGCTCAAATTCACTGGACTGAGATTTAATCATTCTTCAGTATAAACATTTTAAGCCTTTTCTTAAAAGCTATTAGAAAGTTTGCTGCTTTAAACGAACCAAGAAGATTGTTACATATCAAATCGTATGGGTAACAATGAAGACGTATGTATAACCTTAAATGTAAAGAAATTTGATTTTATTTTTGTAGCAAGGAGATTAAGGCTATTTATGCCATGAGTAAGGTACTTCCAGATGCACAAGGCTTTTGGACTATCCACTAAATACCTCTTTTGTCAACCTAAATACTGTTTGAAGAATTACATTAGACACTCTAGGACTCGTTTTGCCGCACTAAGCTGCCGGGATTATTTTCTAGCAGGAAGGTTGCGCAACGTCCAGTCGGGAGACTGTAACTTGACTTACCAATCTTATGCAGGTCAACGTGAAAACACTCATGCCCGCCTAAGAGTTGATTCAGGTAGAAGTCAGTCCCACCATGCTTTCGATTGATTCATGGACTCATATCAGTAATCAGACATCCAGTCCATCTTCCCTTCATGCTGTTCACCCAGAACTGCTGCGAATCCGATCGTGAACGTTGTCTCTCCTCATGAACAAATGAAATATATTCGTTTGTGGTTTTCTAGCACTCTCCAATTGTGTGCCCAAGGTAGCAAGGACTCCAAAGCACGTGTCACCAATAGTATAGTTCGCACATTGCCCCAATGTCGGTATGTTAGCGTATTACCAGCATTCAACACAATGATTCTCGTTCCTAATTAAACTTGATACTGAGGTAATCTAATGCAAGGTCTTTATATTATATAATTATGGAAGCTATAGCCTTCATATGGTTTTTGGGGGCTTTCTATCGAACTAGACACTACAGTTATCATTAGATCAAATTCTGCAGGTAAGATGAATAACACAGATATGTATCTTTGAAATTCTATTCTGTAATTGATATTAGCAGTACTGCAACAAGATGCCGGTCACTGAAATTTGAGAAACCGATTATTTCCTGAACATGTCGTCATTGTAGTTTTTCTTGAGTTATTTCACTTTTGATGCCTGCACATCTCTGCATGGGTTGAGTACAAAACCCTTGTGACAGGAGTGCTTAGCTTTAGAATTTAATTGGCAGTAGGAGAACACTCTTGGCAGATAAAGTTATCTGACAACATTGTTTGGGATTTGTAAAAAAAGTATATCCAGGCCGCTGACCAAAGCGTATAAAAACATGCTGAAGCTGCGAATGCTTACTCAAACTAGTTTGGTTTACCAATTGGCAAAATCATAAACCTTAAGTCAAATTATTATATGGAGAAAGCTAAGTTTATCTACAGAAATTTAAAATCTAATGGTTCGGAACGAGCGCCATTAATTAAGGTACCACAGATCAACCCATATAATGCGAGGAATGCAGATCAATTCGTAATATCTTTTGCCAGAACGGACCGTCTAAAGAACGATGCAACGAATGATGCTCTGCGTATATATAACAATCTACCAGAAATTGTTAAGGAAGCAAACTCACATTTGGTATTTAAGAAAAGACTAAGGGAGCATTTAATGAGCACTGATTGAATCGTGGACCCGTAATTCTGCTTTTATGAGCCCAGTATCTTAGGGCATTCTTTTTTACTCTATCGGCGAGATACTGAAGTGACAGTTACTCAGAGTTTTTGTTTTGAATGCGTCGTATTATATTGAATTTTTTTTATCTCTGAGAGCTGATCATGATTTTTTGGACTAGATATTCACGAAAAGGACTAGTTCACATTATATTGTATGCCCCCTTATACCGATGTGTTAAACATTGTCTGGGTGGCACAAAGGACCAAGCGACGTAATGTGAATGCAGATCGCACGAGCGTTGTGCGACGAAGAAAGAGTGATGGAGAGACTGGTAGGGAATGGAGGTATTTAAAAAAAAATTATAAGTCGAAAAACGGTGGATCTGTGTCAAAAAATGCCTGAAATCATTTTAAAATGAGGTGGTAGGAATCGCAGCTAAATTAAGACATTGGCCATTAAATTTATTTATATAAAAAAGTATGTTTTTTGATTCAGTTTTAAAGGAAATCCAGATATTCAGTAGGCAATGCACTCAAAAATGACATTATGCCTTTTTTATGCAATATTTGATAATATTTGACATTTTTTTAGCGGCATTACAATTTACTAACACATTTTGTTTATTTATATTTAACTTTTAACTTGTTCGTTTTCATCACCACGTTAATCCAGAATGCGTAAGTAACAACACTTTTTGCAGTGTATGGCATCGAAAAGTTTTTTAACTGATTACAGCTTGGATTCCCAGTTCTGTTGATAGTAGATTACCCCGAAGTGCGATCATTGGTGGCCGTAGCGCGGAAGGACACTCTATATATGTTGGTCGTGCATGGGTGGAAGGTGATCTGGTCCCTTGCAGTGTGATTCCGAGAAAGAAAAAAGCTTATGCTATCGGAGTTGAGGGGAAAGTAGATGAAGTGTCAGTCTATGAAGTCTTATGTGGTGACGTCTACTCTTGGCGGAAGGCAAGAATGGGCGACGTTCCAGGGTCTGCATTGATTGCAGGTCGCGCGAAAAACGGCGAAGAGTTGTACGTTGGCAGAGTAGTTGAAAATAAAGCACTCTATCTTGGAATGATACAACCATCACGAAAATCTATACGTTGTCCTACAGAGACTCTGGAAATAATAGAGAAGGAAGAGTATGACGTCATCACCATACAAACCTGTGAACAAGGATGTGGAAGTTGCGCGATTCAATGATAGTTTTATGGTAGATGTTTTATGAGTCTATCAAAATCTAGCTGTAAAGTTAATGTAGAGTAAAACCTTTGGTGTGTCTGAGATTGGATGAAAACAAATAAAGACAAAATTTTTGATTCAGTATAACTTGTTTACATATAAAGTTTTTTTTCATATAATAATGCAGGTGAATTGGCAGAGGTTAGTGTAAGTACATTCAATGATCTGTTTATCTTTAAATTTGAACTACAATAATCTTCTTTCAAAATGAATTTAAAGTTTTAGCTGGAACTTATAGGCAGCTCTCCTCGAATCTGAATTTTTTTTTTAATATTGGTGGCTGAATGCCGATGTCTAAATTATTCGTGTTTATTTTGTGTTTTACGTTGCTTAGTTTTTTAAGTTTATGCTCACTATTGCTAGAGGGCCAGCACAGAATGTAAATAAAATAAATAATGTAAGCGGCAATAATGAGCTGCTTCTTAAAATCTATCAACAATTAAATTCTTTATCGGAGAGAATCGATAAACAAGATTCTAAAAATAACTTTGTTTTCAGCGTTTAGCCCTTTCAAATGCCTCAAAATAAGTTGCCATACTGTCACATTCCCATAGAAAGGATTCGTCATCTCGATCAACGTCAACTCCATTGTGAGTCTACATCGACATGACTGTCTCTTAGAATTCCTCTTCAAGCAAACGCCTGATATCATGGCTCATGGTTCCTAATGACAGGAATCTAACTAACGATGAAATAGATCTCTATATGTCGAAGTTAGAGAAGCTGACATTGGAAACGATTGAGAAAGTAGTTCCCAAGATTAAACATCGGAAGAATATAGAAGTATATGAAATACCAACCATTGCAAGGTTGAAAAGATTGAAAAGCCTTCTTCTCACACGTGTCAACAATATTTATCGGCGATTTTTGGACTACAACCATCGTTGGCTTTGTTGAACTTACACCTGAAGAATATCCGGAACTTAATCCGTTCAAACTTCAGGAGGGAAAAATTGAGGGGTATTAGCCCAATGGACCCAGATGGCGTTTTCGCGAAAGTGAAATGCTTATTCCGCTGGAAATCTCGAGTGAAGGTATCGAATCTTGAAGTCACTAGTGACGAGATAAATCTTCTCGATAGGGCTAGTATCGAAATTGATAGTACGCTTCCGGATAGTAATGCAAACAGGTTTATATGTGATGGATTGCATAAACTTCCCTGATTGGAACTCATTTGGAATTGGTTCATCTACCAAACCCTGAGAGAGCGCATGAAATATTTTCAGAGGTCGTTGAAACAAAAGTTTCCGACTTCAAATGAAGCCTGAATAGCGAATCTCTTCTTCATTTCAATGAAACATTAACATCTGACCTCATACCGAGCTTAAATTTTATTGAAGACTTGTGTTTCATATTTGGCAGGATAAACAACAAGAAATCATGTGGTACTGACGGTATTCCAAACGTATTAGGTGTAGGATTAAAGTTCAGTGTTGTGTTAAAATTATGAATAATTTTGGAATCGTTCACTAAGGAACAGCTTGTTCTACTGAATAATGGCTTAAACTTCGCTGTCCGCAATGGGAACCTACCGAAGGAAAATATAGTGATGAACATAGAAGGAGCCATTAAATTCCTACCTCGAGAGGAGAAGCAAACGATAAGGGAGGAGACTATGCGAACCATCAAAGCAGCGAAAGTCAACCAGCAACGGAGTGAACATCAGCTGGTTAAGCAGCTTAAGGATAAACCGGTATTTTACCTTAAAGCTGATAAAGATAATAAGGTAGTCATCATGGACAAGGGAAAATACGATGAATTAGTGCTGGAAAAATTGAACAACGGAGAGTATTACGAGTCAAGACACAATCCTCTACCAGATTCTATTCGAAGAGTGGAAAATGCTCTCATTGACTGCAAGGACGTCATACCCAACAAGATCAGTGCTTCCACGGGTAAAATGTCTTCCGAAGATCCATAAGCCTGGGAATGTGATGCGAGAGATCATCACCGCCGACAAGCCAAATCGCAAAGTGGCTTACAGAGGACTGCAACAAATGAGGAAATCCTTGGAGCAGTCATTCAGTGAAGGATAGGAGGGTATTGATTGAGAAGCTTAAAGATATCAACCACATTGATCAGGATGAAATTTTGGTGTCTTTCGATGTGAAAGCACTTTTTTCAAGCGTGCCAGTTAAGCAAGCACTAGCTTTATTTGCAGATTGGCTAATATCTAACAGCACAGACGGAATCTAAAAGAAAAAAGCAAGACTATTATATAAACTCGCCGTTTTGTGTATGTCAGAAACTTACTTTACTTTCATGGGACAATTTTGCAGGCAAAAAACTGGAGTAGCTATGGGTAACCCACTTTCCCCCCTCATTAGCGAGATTTTCATGAGCTGGATAGAACAGAGGATTACGGAGGAAAATTCGCTTCCAAGATAATGGATCTGGTATGTTGAGGACGTGTTCGCAATCGTGAAGAAGAATGAACGAGACAGCATATTCAATACAATACCACAAAATATCACAAAAATATTTCATTCACTATGGAGAAGGAAAAAGTGAATGAAATAGCTTTTTTGGACCTAAAAATCATCAGGGGAATGAACTGTGTAGAATTTGACGTTTATCGAAAATCAACCAATACACAGAGAACAATACTACCGACATCGTACCACTCGCACGCAACTAAAATGGCAACGTACAACAGCTGGATACACAGGATGTTAACTATCCTTCGAACTAAGGAACGGTATGATCAGGAGCGTAACTTCATATTTGATACGGCGAAAATCAATGAATACGATACGGGATTGGTGGCCACTATCATGAGCAAAGTGGAAAGGAGATTAAAAGCGGAATCTTCCTCTACGTTATTCGCACAGAACAAAAAATTTTCGAACACTCAGAGAGCAGCAATAACATACTCTAACGTTTTTGGGCGAATCAAAAAGATGTTAAAGACGGTGAACAAGATAAGGGACTACGAAGGACAAGAGGCTCAAGGAGGAAAACTGCTGAATTTATAAGATCATAGGACAAACAAGGCGCTCAGTTAAAACGAGATTTAATGAGCACAGCAAGGAAGCGGAGAAGTTCATTTCTAAACAAGGACCTATCGAAGCAATCAAATCATCGGTGGCGAGTAGTGTTGCGATGAATAGTATATTCGGCCTTCGGCCGAATACCGAATATTCGGTTAGAAGCTTGGCCGAATACCGAATATTCGGCCGAACTATTCGCTTTGAACAATACACTTACAAACGCTTATGCATAAGCAGCATTCATGGTGTTGTTTACACCACAATGTAAATACTTCTCAGTCAAATATTCTTTGCCTTGTAATGTAAACAAACTTTGAAGCCAGTTTGTGTATATTTCCCAGAATTCCTGATGAATTTCGAGCAAATGCTGCTTGAGATCGTTTTTGCGCTCAATTGCATCGAATTTCTTTTCCAACCGCCTGTGTTCGATACATTCTATGTGGCAAAGTCTATTTTCGATCGTTGCGTTGCTTACCATGCTTTTTGCTCACATGTGTTTTGCGTTCCCTGTAAAATGGTTCGAGCACTATGCCTAGTGATGAGCTCGGTTGAATTCACTTTACCAGTTTCGTTTTTTCCCAATAGTGTTTTGCTTTGTAAACGTTAGCATATGCTCAATTTCGCGATTCAAACCAAGAATTTCTTTGAAATTTTTTTATTTGTAACCGATCTTGTGACTTTAGAACAGTATGTCGAGTAAAAAACGGTCTTCAGTTTGGAATTTCTTTGAGAAAAATGACGAAAATTTACGTAGTGTGCAGTGCAAATTTTGTGATGTTAAAATTTCTCGGGGAGACATGGGGAAAACACCTTCAACGTCGGAATTAATTAATCATCTTAAGAATAAACACTATGACGAATATCAGAAGATACAGAAATCTAACTCCACCTCAACGAAAGAAAACGCAGCAAATAATGCCGTTCTTTGTTCAAGTAAGTCCACAAAACAATTAACTATTTACAACTGTCAAGAGAAAACAAAACAATGGGATATAAATGATCCTAAGGCTGTAAAATATGACCATCTGATTGCCGAAATGATAGCGGCTGATAATCATCCAGTGAGAATGGTTCAAAAACCTGGTTTTCAAAGATTATTAAATGAGAAACTGCCGAGATATACGATACCAAGTAGACCGTACTTTGCAGAAAAAATTATTCCTGATCTTTATGAAAAAGTAGGAATAAAAATAAAAAAGATGCTTGGAGACATAGACTATATATCAGTCACTACCGATATATGGACGTGCTTGCAAAACTATGTCAGTTTCCTCAGTTTTACTGCACACTGGCTTGACAGCAATTTTAACTTGAGGCATGCTGCACTGAAAATACAACACTTTGAAGGACAACATGCAGGTCAAAATATAGCTAATGTTTTGCAAGATATACAGAGCCGGTGGGGATTTCCTGCATCAAACATTCATGCTATTGTTCATGACAATGGGCGCAATATTGTTAAAGCTGTCAGTGAAGCTAAAATGAATTCTGTTTGTTGCTTCATACACACCTTACAGTTGGTAATCAAAGATTCTTTCAAAATTCAACCTGAGGTTGAAGAAACTATTGTTATGGGACTAAGAATAGTAACTCACTTTAATCATTCGGGTACAGCAAAACAAAAACTGAAAAGAATTCAGGAAGAGCTGGGGATAGCCAAGCATAATTTAGTGCAAGATATAACAACACGTTGGAATTCTACTTTCTACATATTAGAAAGGCTTCTTGAACAAAAACGAGCTATTTCTCTATATTTGACGGATACATCAAGTACATCTAATCTAAGTGCAGAGCAGTGGGAGATTGTAGATCAATTGCTGAAATTACTTAAGCCATTTGAAGAGATAACCAAAATTACAAGTTCAAACTTCTCCTGCTTATCCGAAGTTATTCCTCATGTTGTCACTCTCAACCGCTCCTGCGAGAAGGCCGTCTCTTCTGACCTTACACCAAAATTAATATCAATGGCGATTGCCATGCAACAAGCGATGAAACAACGTTTTTCACGGATTGAAGATGATAAAAACTACCTGATGGCAACTTTGTTAGATCCAAGGTTTAAGATGTATTTCTTCACGAATCAGTTGCAAAAGGAAAGAGCCCGACAATACGTTCTGCTTGTAGGATTAGTATCAGATAATGACACCAGCAGCGATGAAAGCGCCCGATCTTCTTATTCCATGCAGTCTAAGCGTAATAGAACCGATGAGTCTGGAGTGCATCTTTCTGGGAGTGCTATGAAGAAGTAGTTGCTGAGAGCTTCATCGATGATAACAACGGAGTTGAAATTGCTTCAACTTCAAAGAGCACCATATCACGTGACCTTGATAAGTACTTGAGTATGAAAACTTTAAAGAGAAATGACAACCCATTTACCTGATGGGCTACATATAAGTCAAAGTTTTCTCAAAGTCTAGTCAAACTAGCTGCCAAATATTTATCGACTCCTGCAAGCAGTGTGTATTCGGAGTAGCCCAGTCATATTAGGTAAAAAAAAGGGGTCAACCTCGGAAGGAAAGATAATAAGCTGCAAATTGGTATGTGTAAAATATATACTCTTACTATCATTTTAACTTAAAATAAAACTAAAATATATAATCCAGAATTAATAATATTTTATACTTAAATAGTTAAATATGAATAATTATATATAAATAATCAAGTTACTTACTTTAATTAAATATAAATAATTAATAGTTAGTACATAAATAATAGGCATTGTTTAATAATTATAATTTCCAAGTAAATAATTGACTTTATAACGTACTGATAACCATAACTCACGCTTGACCTTGCATTAGGCCGTATATGACTGTACGATGTGCACTCTTCGCGCTCTACCTTCAAAACGGTTGGTCATATGAAAAAAAAGTTTAAACAAAAGTTGTAGGGAATTTTATAGCCTACAACTTTTATAATAAATGCAAATCTCATTTAACCGATAGGAAGCCAGATATTCGCGAAAAACCGATTTTTGTGACCTTTGACCTTGAATATCTTGAGACGCGGACACGATAACGATTGTGACTTTTGAGACAACATTTAGAATGACAAAACAAAGGTTCATACCAATTTGCAGCTTATTATCTTTCATTCCGAGGTGAAAGCCCTAATATGACTGGGCTAGAGAGACTTTTCAGTGAAGCAGGAGACGTCTACGAAGAAAAGAGAAACAGACTTTTACCTGAAAATGCGGAAAAGTTGATTTTTCTGCACCATAGCCTACCACTAATTAACTTCAGTTATGATAAGTAAATTTTATTTTCTCATATAGATGAAAAAAACAAAGGAATTAAATTTAAGGCATGAATTTAAATTTATAACGTTCGAATGAAGAATCTAATTGTTAATTTCACTTGAATTTGATTAATTTCCGAAAATTTCGATTTATTTTAGTTTAAAATAATAATGAGTTACTTTCTATTTGATTCACTACCTATGTACTTTGATCTCTTAAATAAATAACACAGTACATAATGTTAAATTTTAATAGTATTTTTGGATATACTCGTTCCAGTATCAAAACTGCATTTTCTGAGCCTTAAAATGCATATTCTGCATTAATAAAACTTATAGGATTAATTGCATTCTTTTATTATTTCTAACACCTGTTTGTATATATTCGGTATTCGGCGATTTAATATTCGGTATTCGGCCGAATACCGAATAGTAACCGAATATTCATTGCAACTCTAGTGGTGCCTATTCGTATCGAATAATCATATTGATTGGGAAGATCTGGAAGTCGTACAGGATATGAAGGGTGTCAGGGAATTAGGCGCTTACGAAAGTCTATGGATATTGAGACAACCAGAAAGTCTACGGCTGAACGACGATTTAGGAAACGGCTATTCCAAGGTGTTAGAGGTAGTAATTTTAATAACTTTTATTAGGATAAATTCTGAGGAAACAACGGGACAAGTTATGTAATTAGTTCAGGTGAGTTAAAAAAGATAATCCAATGTTCTTAGATAATAGGACTAAGTCAAAATAATTCGCAGGATTAGTGAGTATATTAAGCTGGGTATACCAATTACAGGAGCTAAAATGTTTAGGTATTTAAGTGAGGTAATATTTTTACTAGGCCATAGAGTAGGACACTGATGAAAAGGGAACACTTACCCTCGAATATATATATATATATATATATATATATATATATATATATATATATATATATATATATATATATATATATGCTTTAGAACTATTGTACAAAACGCTTTTTGTTTGTTTGTTGTTTTTTAATTTGCGTAATTGGAAGAGTAAATTTTGTACATCATTTAAGTACTCGCTGTGTAAGCTGAATGTCACTGGTTAGAATTCCGTTGATGATAACGAGATTCATTTCGAGTGATTCTTCAGATAGACTACAAGGGGGTGCAAAATTAATCATCCAATTTTGTGTTTGAATAACTTTTTTTACTAACTAAAAAAAATAATTTGGGCGATGGAACTCTTTATTTGGACCTGTATAACTTTTTTCTGTTAAATGGAAACGATTATATCCATCAAGTGGTTGGTGCAAGTGTTGATACACATTTGTGCCCATTTCATCACATTTTCCATGACTTTCCGCAAGATTTCTTGTGACAACTGTTTGCATTCCTATCGAATAACGTCATTGAGGTGTGCGATTATCAGAGGCTTGTAGGCATAAGCCCGTGGCTTGAAGCAGCCCAAAGAAAGAAGTCTGGAATGGTTAAATCAGGCGATCGTGTTGGCCATGCCAAATCGCTAAAATGAAGATTACGCGAGCAGGAAATACTTCTTTCACAATATCGATTGCGCCTCGTACTGTGTATGTGGTTTCACCGTCTTGTTGAAACCACATGTTCATCAAGCCCCGCTCATGCAATCCTGGAAGGACGAAGTCGTTTATCGTGGCCCTGTAGCGTTCGCCAGTAAAAGTGACCGTTTTGCTGATGGCGTCCTCAAAATAATACGGCCCGATCATTCCTCCCTCGTGAACGCCGCGTGCATCAGTGCCTCAGAACGCCATGTATTTCAGTGCCCCAAAAATGAAGATTTTGCTTATTGAAGTACCCACTTAAGTGGAAATGCGCTTCGTCGCTAATGATGATTTTCGATACAAAATCGTCCTCTTTTTTGTTGAGATTGAGGTTGGTTTGGCAGTAATTCACATGCGATCGATGGTCAGCAGGCGTTAACTGATGCACTGTTTGCACTTTGCATGGGAATATGTGTAATTTTTTCACTAAAATTCGCTGTAGAGTCCACCTGATGATGCCTGATTGCGTGACCCGTCGTCTAGTTGATGTTTCATCATTCTCAGTGATAATTGCAGCCACAGCCGCTTCATGCTTGATCGAACGACCAGTCCGGTGGCAGCCGCGCCCTACAATATCTCGTGTGGTTGCAGTCTGTTCAAGTCGAGCAGCTAAGCGCCGGATTGTTTGCCTAGTTGGCGCGACACGATGCGGAGATCGATGTCAAAATTCACACTACGTCAACACCACCGACAGAGTTTTGGTCAAAATAATCGACACAAATATTTCACGCTCTTGCGGAGTATATTGCTGCAGCTGTCTAATTCACAAATATCAAATATAATTCACGTATCTGCAAAAGTTATAAAATCTTCCGATAAGGTAATTAATTTTGCACCATATAAGTCCATTCAGTTATGATGCGTACTTGTTTAAAGTCAGATCATATAGCAGCTGAGTAGACAGACACATGGCCAACGCATATTGCTGACCATATCACCTTCTCGAGCGCTGATTTATTCGATCGAGATAATGAAATACTATAACCATCTCTAAGTTAATGTCCAAAAGAGGGTGTAGTGTTAAAGCAAAAACAGGCCACATCAGAATAGCATTTGAGTGCACCGTCTGAAAATCAATATAAAATTATTGAGTCAATCATTTCCTTAAGATACTGTTAAAGATAAGGAATTTTTTGTAGTTCACTGTTGTTACTGCTATCTTTTCTATGCAAATGTATTATAATATAAGAGCCGAAATAGCGAGTTTTGATTCTAACGTCAACTTGGCCGGTTGTGGAATTTTTGCCTTCCGCACGTTTTAGAAAGCTTATTTATTTTTGGGCAAAACATAATGATATATATAAACAATATTATTCTTCAAACGGGACAAGGTTTTATTTAGCTAAAAGCGTAACATTTTAACAGATACTTCATGATGCGCTTGATAGCAATCCAATGAACATTGCTGAACTACCAGAAACGCTATGCTTCGATTACAACGCAAAATTATGAAAGGGTCATCAAAAATCTCATTTGAATCATAGCTATCTGTCAATCCAATTCGAGTATTGATGCTAGTTTTTGTTCTCAAATTATTCACATTTTGATAATAGATTGGCAATTACTTGAAAACATCGGCTGGTACCATGCGTAGCGAAATACGTATATTATAAATGTCCGTAAAGGACTGCAGCGATAGTCTGCTGCCTCGGCAAAAGAGGATGGTGAAATCCGCCAAGATTGGCCTTTTCTGAGGACGCGTGAATGCGCTCGCAGACTAGCATTGTAGTGTCATGGAGCGGGTTCTTTTCCCCAGCACAAGGACGCATTACAAAAAAATTCACATTCACGAATTGAAAGGATCTAATGCGGATCGACAGGTGTCGAGGCCGAGGTAACTTACTAAGGGTTGAAATTGCTAAAAGCCAGTGATAAACTGGGCCGGGAGAAAACAGACGAACTTGAGCGGACTTCATCGTTACCGATGATACTTATGGCCCCCAAATAAGAGTGGGGCGGTGCCCATTCGCACCCCCCAAACCGTATCGAGATCTAAATGTAAGCGAGGCCATATTTTGCATTCAAGTGAAAATACAAACATAATTTGAATAAACTTTTCTCTTAAATGAAAAATTTAAACTTGGCAAATTTATGTCATAGTATTATGTGAAGGAATCACATAATACTATGCCATAAATAGGCAAGCGAGTGGGGGGCCACCTCACCATGCAAGAGCAGCTGTAACGTCAGAATAAGGGATGAGCTCACCCGATAGCTAGCTCATTATAGTGGAAGGGCCAGCTAACCTAGCGGGTCCCATACCCGGTCAGGTTAATAAAGCCGAATGGAAAGACCGAGTTTATATTTAATTACAAAACATTGTTTTTATTCCACAAACTCTCGTATTTCGTGGTAAATTTTTTTGTCTTTAATTTTCAATTTCTGTGTACTTTATTTTATTATTTTGAAATCGTACTTATACTATATATGTACTTTTTTACTTTTTTTACGATAAAGTGTTTAAGTGTTTAGTGTAACACAAATACCGAAGTCAAACTACTCGTGATTGAATCAACTCCCTGTATGCTTAATAATTAAGTAAGTATGTAAATATTTGAATATAATTTTTTTCTTTTCAATAACCAAAAAGGGTACTTATCCCACCTCCTAACGAGCGATCGTAGATGGGGTGGGCAAACCTATTCAAATATTTATCGACCCTAAAATTTGTAACAGTTGAGATAAAAATAAATAAATTACTAAGTCCCGCAATTTCGCACTTAGCACTATTTTTGGGTGGAAACAAATAAACAAAAATAGACAGGAATAAATAATTATTGGTTTTCCGATCAAAAAAATATCTCCAGAGCTTGGTCCGCGATGATGTGTTTCCTCAAGACAGTCCGTGACACTCACGACAAGATCCACGCGAATTTCCTGCTTTTCCGGCGCGCACAACACTATCTCGCACTTGAGCAGTTTTCCGCGCGAGCAGGGAAACCTAAACCAGGCTAGCAATCCACTTTTACTTTCATACATCACTTGCGCACAACGAGTGCCAAGTTTTTCGGCTTCTGTACAACAAAGTTTGTTTTAGTTGTAAGAAAGACGCAAACACGCTTTTTCTTTGTGGCACACATGCTTCAGCAGCAATGCACCACCATGTTTTTTGCAATCGCCAACACTTAGCAGTAACAGCACGACGAATGGGCAAAGAGAACTCTGAATTTTCACAGCAAATGATCAATTTCAGATTTTGCTTTTTCACTTGGCTACAACTTGAACTACTACCGGAAAACTCTTCCTTTCGGCTCTATTCAGCAATTTTTTTTACTTTCGACCGTTGCACTTGTATCTTGTACCGCATGCGATTCCGTTACAACCTGTTTCTCTCCCGACACCGGCTGCTTCTGTAAAGCAACTCCTCGATCCATCCCAATCTCAGTATCATCTCTACGCCACAACGGTAAATTGAGGCGAGCCACTAGCTCAGCCAAGTTAGATTGCATTCGGCAATGCAAAATAATAATACATAGAAATGTTCAAATCATAATAAAAAGATAAATCTCACGAAAAATATCCATGCAAAGAAAAATTTAAGTTTAATATATAGAAAAAAAATTATAAATTTATAAATACTTATATTTTTTTGTAAAATTTACAAAAATTTAATTTTGAACAATTAAATTTTTCAAATATGCAATTGAAATTTCGGAATAATGTTATGATGGTTTTCGGGCAGTTTGCTTAGGTGACTGCTCGATTACTACACATGAGTCGAACATTGGTATTGGCATCGGTCTATATTGATTCATGGGCAGCAGTCAAAGTAGCCCAGAGGCCGACGATTCACCAGAACATGAATTCATATCCTAACTATACTGGAACACTCTTCCCGAATTTGGTCTTTCTATCTAAATTATCTCATAGCTCTTCTTGAGTCGGTTAAATGTAAGTTCGCTCGCCACATATTTTACAAATTTAAGATTCTTTATGCTCTTTATGAACAAGGTCTGTTTATTCTTCACTTTGTTGGATGCCGATTTAAGTAGGAACTTATATTTTTCCTTCTTACCGTTTAAACTTTTTGGCAAGATCGGCTTTGCCTGGGGACGCGTGAATGCGCTGGCAGGCTAGGTTGTGGTATGGTGGGGCGGGTTCTTTACTCCAGCACAAGGACCCCCTACAAAAAAATTTCGGTAACATACTAAGGGTTGTAATTGCTTGTTCAAAGAACAAATTGGGCCTGGAAAAAACGGACGGGTTTAAGAGACTTCGTCGTTAGCGACGGTACTTTCAGTCCACAAATAAGAGTAGGGCATTCAGGTGGAAGCGATGCCCCCTCGCACCCTCCCAACCGGATCAAGATCCAAATTTAGACGTGGCCATATATTTCTCATTTGAGTAAAAAACTCATACAAACATAATTTGCATGAATTTTTCCATCAAATGAGGAATATAAACGTGGCCAATTTATGTTATAGTATCATGCGATGGAATCACATAACACTATACCATAAAAGGGCACATGAGCGGAAGGCCACTCTACCCGGGCAAGAGCCCCTACAAAGCAATAAAAGAGCTCATTTCAGTGGAGGGGCCTGTCATCGTTGCGGGTCCCATACCCGGTCAGGTTAGAGGAAAGAAAAGACCGAAGGTATAATTTTAATAATTCATTGTATTTTTAGGGTAACCAAAGTAAATGAGAAATAATATGACTAATATCATTACATAACTAGCTAATAGATCGAAGAAACCATAATCGAAACAAACGAATAAAAACTTTACATGAAAGGAGAGATGTATAGGCAAATTTTATAATCAATAAAATATAAACGCTATTCGTATGCGCATGGAAACGATGTAAGGAATCTCATAAAGAAACAAGTTGAGTAAGCAGGAGAGTGCTCCTACCAGAAGGCCTTTGTAAACATCCTAGGGTCAGAAGCAAGTTTTCTAATGGCGTGAATCGATAACTTGAATTATTCATCACATACTTAGATACGAAATCGTTCAAATTTATACAAAAGATGCACAGTTTCTTTCATAAGCACAGTGCAGCCGCCATTTTAATCTAGCTTAAATGATTTTTCTGAATGCTCGACCGATTGAACATGTTCAAGTTAAACACTATTCCTTAAATTTTCATGAAAATTGAAAGAAAATAAAAGTACCTAAGTCAATTTTAAATATATATAGGGTTTTCCAATAAGAGGTGTTATTTTGAATAGATCTTCTGATTTAACACCTTGCGACTTCTTCCTTTGGAGCCACGTGCTAGAGAAGGCCTATGCCAATAGCCCAGCGTCAATTCAAGATCTCAAAGATGAAATTCTTGAGGCTATCGAGGACATAGGGCAGCCACTTTGCGATTTGGTTATGGAAAATTTCATGAAGAGGATATGGTCCTGTAAGCGTGTCATAGTAGTTATTTGCCCAATGTTAGTTATTGCTATTAACGGCATATCTTCTTCTTTATAATGAACTAAACATTCGATCATTCATTTTAAAAAATGGCATTTTTCTTTTAATATCAAAATAACACCTCTTATTGGAAAACCCTATATGAACCATAAACACGTGTTATCTTTGTTGTAATTCCATATAATTGCAATGGCTTTAACTCACTTGATTATGATTCGACCTCAATTAAATTTTGTGGACATATATATCTTATGTCAATCTAAACAACTGCAAAATTTCAAGAAGTTTAAAGGTACTGTTTTGGTTTTATGGGCGAAAATGTAAAATCTACAAATCATACTATTATTAACAAAGTTGAGCGAATTTCGATTTCTAACGTATTTGTTGCCCTTGTACTTATAAAGGTCCACGTTCGTGATAATTTTCAGATTTTTTGGCTGAAAGGTGTCCAATCGCGAAGGGGGGGACACAAATTTTGGGTACATTTTGCTTTCCCGTGGACCCCCTAATCCATCAAATGGTTTTTTTATTTCAGATTCTAAAAGTTCTAATCAAGACCTTTCATTTGATACCCCACTCAACTACCTTTGATTAAAAAAAAATTTTAAGAGCCAATTCGTTATTAGGGGGGACCCCCCTTAAACATCTTTGAAATTATTGTCAAGGCCTTAATTTTTGAGAGACCATCATTTCTGGCCTTTTCACAAAGTTTGAGCATTCTAGCTTCTATAGTTTCTGAGGAAATCAGCTGTGACGCACGGACAGACGGACAGACGGACGGACGGACAGACGGATGGACAGACGGACAGACAGGTCGCGAAACTAGTAGGTCTTTGTAAAAAAATTTTTTACAAAGACCTAAAAACGATTTAAGGGGAACTATAATCGGGCAACTCACAACTAAAACAACAACATTCCTTGTGATACATGCTTGTCTCTTCGTTCAATAATGTCTCGCTTTTCTTATTTAGATTGGAGGTTTTTTTTGTTTTAAATTTTCCTTTTGAGACCGTTGGAAATTATTTTTGTTTATTTTTCTTTTATTCTCAATGTTAACCACTCGTTGTTCATACTATTATTTGCATAAAATTATATTGCAGTGAAATATATTTGCGAATAAAAAAACATATATAATTTATAGTATGATGGTAAATAAAGGTGAGAAAAAAAACAAAGAAAAGGAATATAAATAAAAATTCATAAGCTAGAAAAAAATATACGTAAAAAAATTATATGCAAAAATGTACATAAGAAAAATTATATGCAAAAAAAACGAAAAGGGTACTCACCGGTATCTTCGACGAGCGCTCGTTGATAATGTGGTGGTTCACAATTTCGTTGTCGATGTGATTATAAACTAAAAACTCGAATATTATTTATTATTTAACTTTAGGCTGAGTTTTAGTATTATTCGATTTACTTAATTCTTTTAACGTGTTTATTCATATTTTCTTTTGCATATGCAAGACATCTAAGCTCATCTGTAGTTATGCAGCATGACAACCAAAGACTTTTCAACCAAATTTAGAACAGAAATCACATTTTTGAATCTATTAATCTAAATTGCTTGGCATGAGAAAACGTAGAACGCGACTGTGTTGCAAAGCCATGCTTTGAAATTTCCTGAACTTTCATTTAACACTCAACAATCGGTAAAACGATGTGTCATCCAATTTCACGACTTTGTCACGAAGAATTTAATAATTTCATAGAGGTCTAAATTAGCGGATTAAACAACCCGAACGAAACGTCAAAAGGTGAATATACTGATCCAACGATTTGACACTATATGTAAAGGAGTTTGCAGTCCATACAGCCTTGCATTCACATCGGCTCCGTGTTGAAGCAATAACGCCACACACTCTGCATTACCCCACTTGCAAGCCGAATGCAATGGAATCCACTTTAATTCAGTCGGAGCGCTTGGATTCGCTTTGAATTTGGGCAGAAGTTCAGCTATTCCTACAAATTTGTTAAAGCAGGCCCTGTTTGATGGTGTGTAACCGTCTTCATCGATTGAATTTACACTTTACAACTTCTATTTTCCCTTCGTCAGCCGCCCATAGAATTTCCCGATCCAAAGATTCCACTTTCTTCCGGAAATATACAAGGGTTATTAGGCAATCGCTGTTATTATCGAATCGAGAGATGCAAGAAAGAACCAACACAACACAATATTAATTGGCAAAATTCACTTAACACGCGACTGTTCGAAATCCGCGACGTCCAATCTCCCCTCGCAATCAATTTATCCCGAAATTGAACTTTTTCCTTTGCTGGTGTGGTTTTTGCCCCGTGCGCAATGCGTCGCGTTGTCCAGAAGACTCCCCCGTTGTTGCTAGTCGTCGCCTTGCGGGGCTCCTCACAACGGCGGTTGACAAGCCTTCCATCCACTATGCATCGCATTGCGAAAGTGCAATTCGTGGATAAGCTCCGTTGTAAAGGGGGTTGCCGTGTCTAGATTTCAATTGCAAATTTAAATGATTAATATTATTACAAATTTACAATTGAAATTTGGCTCAGCATTTCAGCAGTTTGCTAAGGTAACTGCTCGATTACTACACTCTCTCAAGCGTTCCTGCCTTTTTCCATCTCCACTTCCCCAACTGAAACGAGATCCTCGAGAACACAATGCAATGACATGCAAAAAAAATGATTTTAAACCTGTACGTATCATAGCTGAACGGACTTATAGTCCTACACCACTTCCATTTCCATTACTCTAGAACTTTTGGTCTTGTTTTTCTCCAAAACAAGTCAAGCTCAGATGTGAAGCTGTCCATTTATACAAATCATAACAACTACTTTCCAACCAAAATCAGCCTTGAACCAAGGATAAAAATTCCTTGATTAGGGCATAATCATATTTTCGCAATTCTATTTTTAGACGATACTCCAAGAAATCTATTTTTACATCCCAGATCAGCGCTTTCTATCTGGCGCCACGGAAAGATTGATTGACACTTCAGGGGAAGCAATACCACGCCTATCGATTTTCTTGGATGATTAATTTCCAAAGTGTTTCTTAAGGTTTCAGCCAGTCATCCATTCCTGTCCTTAGTCGTACTCCTATTACCCAAGAATTTCGCAAAGACGATGCACATCGACGTTAATGAAAACGGTTAAATGGCATGGAAAATATCGATTCATCCATGCTCATACAAGCGCATACATTATGTCCATGGGAGACAAGACCTCAAAGCCATATTTACTAACAAGCGATAAACATTGTTGCAAACTCACCTGGTATCACCTCTGCAGCCTTGTGGTGCCTGGATTAAGAATTTGCTTCCTACCACTGGCAGACAGCTTAAAAGTAATCTAATAGGCACACTTGCATGCTTCTTCGCTAGTCGCCTTGAGATCGAAGTCTTCCTTGCACAAGATAAGATAAAAATCATATAACAACAGTCCTATCTCAGTTTACGGGTATCTGAAAATAAACTCCTCTACTACACAATTCCTCGCCGCGATAAAAATTCCGCGTGGTAATTACGCATAAAATTCCATTAGCTCAACAATTAGCACTCTCTGGTACTTGGGGCGTGTTGCGAAACACAACACAAGACTGTAATTGTGCCAAAAAAAAGTGGAAATGAATGGGGAAAACTTGAGACGTAAGAAAGCGGTGGCGCGGCGGAAATGCGAATTGGTTCATGCAAAGGCGAGGGAAATTGCAATAAATGGGCGCCTTTATTGTAGCGATTGAGTTTTAAGGCGTTCAGACGTCAGGCGAAATTGCGAATGCAGTTGCACCAACGACGGCAGCTATAGGGACGGGGACGCCTTCTGATCTTGCAAAACTTGAACTCAGACCATTCCGGATCGCTGAGGTCTTACGTCAGACCGCGGATTCGAAATCAAACTTCAGTGTATAATTCTCGTCTGCAGATATGAACAGCAGGGTGAGTTTGGCTAAGCTGGTACACTATTAGAATCCCACGAACATTAGTTTGGGCGGGGAATGTGTTGCCAGATTCCAAGCAACAAATGCGGAGCTCTCTTTTAACATTCTTCGAATAATCTTCAAGTGGTATTGACAAATTTGACATTTTCAGAGAGCTTTACAAATCCAATTGAATTTTTCGCATCCTTCATCTTTAACAGATACATTCAGTGTCCATTTTACCTCCTGACACAATTGGCAACTCCATTCAGATGCACTGCATCCAAACTAGACCAGACCAAATCCAGATCAAAGAGTGCAACCTATGCACGATGCATCACCTTTTTCCGAGGAAACATTGCACAACTGGATACCACATGCTTCTGATCCAATCCAGATATGGGGTGACGTCATGACTTACAAGATACATTTACTTTTATCGCCGCTAATCCAAGACAGCGGATACGTCGGACATATCAGACATTCCTCACGGAATTATGAAGCAAAAGGGCTTGAAGCGAAAGATCTAAGATACTCGTTCCTACGACAGTTGGTAGAGCAATGTCCAAGGGATCTGCACTGTCAACGATCCACGTCAATATCAACCTGAATGACTACGATGATGATGGATAATGTTGTAGGCATGTTATCTGTGGGAAATTCAGAGAATACAAAGAGTAAGTGGAAAGTCTCGAGGCAAAGTCCTTGACATTGGACGATTATGAAAATTGAACTTGAGAATTCCAAGCAATAACGAATGAGTGTACTCGTATACACGTAGAAATGAGTATTTAATGCAGGAAGTGTTTTGTCGATGTTGAGATTGTGTTCGAATATGTTTGATAGATAACGAACTGTAAACACAATGAGGTAGCACAAATGAAGGAGTTTTCTTTCCGCACTTTCGTTGATGCTAAAATATTGTTATCTATTATATAACTTGATAAAAATTACGCGGACTCCGACTTGGTACTTTATGCATTACATATGATACATAGTCGTATGGATCAAAATAACCCTCATTAATATGGAAGCTTTAGAAACTTAAAACAAGTTGGGTTGACAGAACTACGCTCATTTCAGAACTCAACGTAAGAATATGCAGACACCAACAATGCACAAACTCATTTAAAACTTTGAAGACATCTACAACAAATGAATACTCGCTTTAAAATGAAAACCATTGTTACTCAATTTTAGCATGACGCCTTTTGTTGCAATATTACTAACAACCACTAATTGAATGAAATCTTAAAGATACATATTTTCTTGTAAAGCCATCGTCCCTTGCTTCTTGGAGTGAGCAGGCGCGTTTCGACCCCTTTGAGTCATCTTAATTTTCTAAAGGATGTGTGGAAGGAGATACGGAGCATGAATCTTACTGATTATTTCGTCAGCCATCAAAACTTGTGTTTTATATTTGGCAGGATATACAACAAGCAATTATGTGGTACTGACGGTATTTCAAATATAGTTCTCCGACATTTGCCTGATGTTGCTATTGGGAATTATTGCATATTGTTCAACAACATGTTGAGCGATCCTTCGAGACGCAAAAGGTATCGCCCAATCAGCTTGCTGTCTAACACCAGCAAGGTGCTTTAAATAATACTGAACAAAGCAATAAACGCCTACATTGAGAAATATGAGTTGATGCCGACTTGCCATTTGGTTTTCGTGCCAGGCATTCGACCATACATGCAATAACGAAAGTAACCTCAGATATCTGTTGCAAACTAAACAACAGAGAATGCGCTGGACTAGGTCTCATTGATATGGAGAAAGCTTTCGACGCGGTGTGGTTAGATGGACTTATTTTTAAACTCTTTCAGGACTGATTCCCCAGATACGTTATCGCCATGATGTGCAATACGATATACGGGAAATCATTTGTTGTAACTGATGGAAATCTGACGACAATGTGCGACTTCAAGGTCTTGAATGGTCTACAGCAGTGAACTGTTACTGCGCCTCTGCTTTTCTCAATATTCATTCGCAAGCTATTGAACGGCTTTGATTTTAACGTCTCGCCAACGCGATACTTGGTAGCGTTTGCTGATGATCTGATCATATATACGGCAGAACGAAGACCTACAAAAGTTCAGAGTAACCTTCAACAAATGTTCAATGATGTGCAGCTGTACTCTGACAATTGGCGAATGAAAATCAATGCGCAGAAATGCCAACCAATTTTGTTTCGGACAACGTTGCAGGGGGCCAGTCAAGACCTGACACGTAATTGGAAGAATTTCGACATCATCCTGTATTCGATACCTCGTTGTTCATCTCAATCAGTATCTGTACTATACTGATCATTTCAAAATCAACATCAGTAAAGCACAAAAAGTAGTCATGGCCCCTCGACGACTCTTCCATTCCAGGTACATTGATCAGAAGGTCAAAATTATCTGTTACAAGACCTTGGTTAGACCAGTTTTGACATATGGATGTTGGAGTTGGTACAAACAGAGTGCTAGTAATATGGAAAAATTAAGAGCTTTTGAAAGGAAATGTCTTCGTGCATGTACTGGTTTGTACAGAAAGTCTGAGACGAGTTCAAAACACCATATATCGAATAGAAGAATTTATCAAACTGCTAAAGCAACGAGAGTCGATATCTTCATATTGAAACTTTTTTCGAATCATATCACAAGATCTGTAACTGTGAATCAAAACCCCTAGATTTCACATCCGTTCCACCCTACAGATAGATATATTGCGATGGTTCATGTGGCCAGCCCGTTGAAGCTTCCGCAGTCTTCTAATCGTTTTATATTTTATGTTTATATAATGTTTACTACAATATATAATGTTTAGAGATAGGGCTTAACGCTTAGTTTAGGAATATTGTATATTATTAAGATTGTATTAGTATAAAATAAAGTTTTTGATTGAATTTTATTAGAATTTGGTGATATTATATTAGGTGTAGGATGAAAGTGCATTGTTGTGTAGCAATTATAAATGGTTTTGAATAGTCTTGGTTGGTTTTTTCAATTGAATCATAAAATATGTAATAGTTTCACTTAATTTGAATTCGCTACTGCTTTTGCTTTATTAAATATTTTTCATTGATAACGTATAAATTTAGAGAGCCATTCGGCCCATTAAGTTTTTATATTTGTATTGTTTGGAATTTGCTGTATATTCTTTGAAAATTTATAACGATTAGCATTGAATAAAGTGCTTTCGACTTTGGATGGGTCAATCCTTTCACTAGCGAACTACTGTATGAGCGAAAAAGTTTGAACGACGTCACATGAATTTTTATCAAGATGGTGCATTTAAAAACACTAACGTAAAACCCACAAAATTTTACCCCTATTAATGAAGGAGAATTGTTTTTCTTCGTGGCACTGCAGCCCCTCGCGGGCCTTTGCTTCCTGCAAATGGTGTCTCCAATAGTCTCGGACAATTGACCGTGTCCTCTAATTTCAAAATCTGAGCAGCGATAAACTGTCCTCATCAAGTGAGTTAGACCAGCGTTTTCTCGGTTTTTCCACAGATCTACGGCCTTCAATTCTCCTGACCAATACCTTTTTGAGTATTCGTTGTTCGTCCATATGATTCATGTGTGCAGCCTATTGCAGCTTCCGCAGTTTTACAATCGTTGAGACTTCTGGCTCGTTAAAAATTTCATACAGTTCTTCACTCCAACTATTCTTCTCCGGACCTATCTCTCGAAGGCGTTCAATATGTTGGCATATGCATATTTGATTTGCAAGCTGCATTCTCTGGTGTATTTCGTCTCTTTCATTAGCGGTTCTCGTTATTTTGGAGCCTGAAATTCGCTGACATATTCGGTACTGTACTCGCCAAGTGTGATATTTTGTGTATTTGAGATATTTTTCGTCAACTGCTTCATGAGCTTTGTTTTATTCTCATTGTTTGTAGCCCTACTAGTTTTGCTTTGCCGTCGAGTTTCAGGAAAAATTAGTTGGCGGTTGTTAGCAACACTGACAAAATGTTGATGTCTTTTGCATAGGCTGCAACTTAGCTGGACTTGTTTAGTAGCCTACCTCTTGTATCAATAGGTAGCTTTCTCATGACATACAGGGTCTGAATAATAAGTAACCGGACTGAAGGAAATTTTTTATTAGCAAAATATGTACAATTTTTCTTTTGAAATCTTCAAAGTAGTCCCCATTGGAATCGATAACACGCTGATACTGGATTTTCCAATCCCCGAACGCTCCCTGGAAGTCAGCAACCTCGATGCTGTCTAGAGCCCTCGTCGTAGCACGTTGAACGTTTTCCAGAGTCCCGAACCGCGTACCCTTAAGGTGTCTCTTGATCTTGGGGAGCAGAAAAAGTCCGCTGGTTCCATATCCGGGCTGCAAGAACTCTGGTTCGGTTTGTAGCCGGTCAAGGATTTCTGAAGCGACAGCAACACGACGCTCCTTTTGCTCATTAGTCAGGTGTTTGGGTACCAGATTCGCGCAGATCTTCCTCATGCCCAGATCGTTCTTAATAATGTTGTGAACGGTCATCTTATCAATTCCAACCTCATCTGCGGTAGCCCGAATGCTCAGACGACGATCACTGTTCAACACATCATGCACTTTTTGCACATTTGTGTCCGTGTGACTCGTTGATGGAGGACCGACGCGCTGTTTGTCATGGACGTCATCACGGCCCTCCCGGAAATTTCCGTGCCACTGAAACACTTGAGTTCTGGACAGAACATCCTCACCGTAAGCCTCTTGAATCATTTGAAGAGTTTCCGTGGCCGTTTTCTTGAGTTCGACACAAAATTTGATGCTAACACGTTGCTCGATCGTACGCTCCATTTTCACTCCGACGATGTAACTGAACACGCACTCCGCTGTCGCTCAATGCTATCTCTCCAAGCGCTTGGAGGCAACTGCTGCAGCCCGGTTCCCTTTACATAGACCCCCACTACCACTACAGCACCAGATACCGGTTAGCAGACGCTTGGACGGCGCGGGGCAGGCTCAGTTCGGTTACTTATTATACATACCCTGTATTCTAGAGCGAAATTGATAAGAATGGGCCCAGCCCATCTCCCTGCTTTAGTCTGATAGTTGCGTCAAAAGCGTCGGTGAGTTAGTTATTGATGAGGACTTGGAGGTTGTCGACGTCACTGTCATTTGATAAGGTTGCCTATTAGGCTGGGATATCAAAGCAGAGCCTTATTTGGTACACTACATTACGATCAGTACTGTCGTATGCTTGCTTAAAGTGAAGGAAAATTTGGTATTCGTCTATTTTGAACCCCCGGCATTTTTCATGTACCCGTTTGACTGTAAACAGTTTCTCCATCTTTAATCTACCTCGTAATAACCTTTAATACTCCAGAGTGGTACCATTAGGAGATACGTCATCCCTACACGAATTGCGCACCATGTTACGAAACGTCATTAGATGCACACGTGTGCATGACGGATGTCATCCGGGTGATCGCTTCGGATGGGAGAGGTGGAAAAAAAGTGGCGTATTCATTGCTGTCGCTATCACAGACAACCATGTTTGGTTTTTTGAAGGAAAAATATATAATATAACCGCGTTTTTCGTCGTGTATTAACGGAGGGATGCAAGTCGGGAGGAAGAATTGCAAGGAACAGCCAGCCGCCCGGGGAGCTCCACTGACAGCAGCCTTCTGCCTCGTATTGGCGCAATCTGGGAGAGAAAAATGCAGGTAAGGATTGCATTAATTAAGGATCACGGTCGACGCTCTACATCGTCAAGTCTGGTTACAAAATCAGATCGCGGTGCCCGTCCAATTCTAATACTATCGGGACAATACTAATCTTTCCTAACTCACCAATACTTGAAAGTGAGGTTAAGTCCAAGATATCAGACCATAACATCGCTGCACTGGGTTTAGAAAATTGAGACGGAAGCTGTGGGCATGAAGATTTGAAGTGGTTGTGGTCTCTAGGATGTACATTAACATGAAAATATTAGTTACATGTGGGGCGCATCTAAGAAGCTTTATGTTGCAAGCGATGGAGTTTGTTCAATGAATACAGTTTGTTTCGGCTGTAAAACTGTAGCACAGAACAAATTCTGCTCCGAAGTTATCTTAATACTCCCCAATAGTATTTTTGGTACATGATCTAATTGTATTTTCGATGATCTTAGAAAATATTTTGTACGCTGTACAAAGTAGTGATATGCCTCCATAGTTTTCGCGCAGTAGCTTGTCACCTTTTTTGTGGAAAGGGAACTTAATTGATTGACTCCACTCGTTCGGCAAATGTTGCTGAAAGTGCTGGATAAATTTATGAATGATTTTCAGATTACCTCTGCCACCATATTTTATAAGCTCCACTGGAATCTCATCTGTGCCCGGAGCTTTATTAATTCATTTGGGCTTTGATGGTGGAACAAAATTCATCCAGAGTTGGTGGGGTCAAGGGAAGCTCTTCTGAAATATCTGTAAGCTCCGGTGTTTTGGAGCTGTGCGGAGGATTAAGGAGGTCCTTGAAATATCATGCCCATCGTTCTTTAATCCGGTTTTCATCAGCGATGATGTTGCCGATGTCATCATGGTAGAACGTGGTTTTGGGCTGATGACCACTTTTCAGGCGTTTCACTGCTTTGTATGCTTCTGTTGTGTTGTTACTCGCTTCACTTATACAGGTATTTCTCAGCTGGTCGTCATAGTATTTCCTTTTCCTAGTTATAATTATCTTATTCGCTACACTTCTGAGATTTTCATAATTTTCTCTCTTCGTTCTAGTTTTCTCTCCTATGTTAGGGACTCGTCACCATGCCCCGCCTGAAATCAAAACTTTCGCATGTAACAACGTACCGCGTGACTGAACAAAATATCAAATATCACGCATAAAACTACAACAAACCGCTCGACTAAGTACAACCGTATTCAGCAGAAAACACATGTAACAACAAACTGTGTGACTAAGGAAAATGTCAAGCATTACGCATAAACCCAAAACAAACCGCTCGACTAAGTAAAATTATATTAACTAGAAAACACATGTAAAAACATAACGTGTGACTAAACAAAATATCAAATATTATGCATACAAACTAAAGGAAACCGCTTGACTTAGAAAAATAATATCTAGCAAAAAGCGACCACCAACCCAACATACAAAAAAACAAAACATGAAACAAATTAATACGCACCGCATGAAAATGACATACGAAATATACAAGCGCGCATTATCAACATGCGTTGCCACGAGTTAAAAAATAAACAATGCGAGTAAAGTTGAATCCTCCGATCGAATTTCATAACAACAGATGTTGGAATTCCAGATCGTAGTAAGCAATTGAAATGCTGACATGATTTTATGACCGACTTGGAATGAGGAAAATAACGCAAATGCATATTGTGCAGAAAAATAGTATTGAGGTATTGGACGTGTGGTGGTTGAACTTATGGAATTGGATTCTTGTTCAGCATGTGGACTCCACAACCATTTCTTCTATGAAATTGGGATTCCGGTCAGCAGGATTGGTGAACCTTAAGGAATAATTGGATTGAGATCTACGCAACGTCAGCTTTTTTACCCAATAAAAGCAACAGTTTGTGATAGAGGAGAGTTCAGTATTTTTCTACAGTGCAGTCATTTCTACGAGTCTCTTACACGCATTGATGTCACTAGAAATTGAGCCGAGGACACAGTGCAGTCATTTCTACGAGTCTTTTGTACGCGTCGGTGTCACTAGGTATTGAGACGAGGACACAGTGCAGTCATTTCTACTAGTCGTTTATACGCGTCAGTGTCACTAGGCATTGAGCCGAGGACACAGTGCTCGATTAATTTTGGCGTGATCCTGCGTTGTGGATTTTTCTACTCGCCGGTGTCACTACGTATTGAGCCGAGGACATGTACTCGCTCTCAAGGTCTTCAGCGAGTCCTCGCCAGACAAAACTTCCGTCGGCTAGCAAGATTGGCGGTAACTGAGGACGAGCGTAGCCATTTCAGGGAAGAGGCCCGCGTAATCGACCGGCAGTTTAGATGGGAGGTCAGGGTGAAGGCTCTCCGGAGGTGCTGGAATCGAAACAAGGCTGCTGGCGTTGAGAATAAATGAGTACAAACGCTATTGTAATTACATTGTGAAATCTTTTAATACCATGTTAAATAAATTGTAGAATCGTTGCGTACAATTGGTGTTTCATTCCCAAAGGTGGGGCTTAAAGGACTTGGTTGTGTAAGGTAAAGTGGAGACCAGGGTATACCTGGAAGAGGCTGGGGATACAGCGGAAACAGGTTATAACACCTACATATTCCTTGTACGCCTGATTCTTTTTGTCTAATGCATTCTGGTACTCATCATCGAACTAATCATTTCTCTTGCGCCGGACTTGATGTCCGATCGTCTGTTCTCCTACAGTCTTGATTGCAACTGCAATCTTCCACCCATAGCTCGTTGCTTGTCTTCAGCGATGTATCAGATAGGAAATGAGCTAGCTGGTGTTCGAGGGTCTCTGTGAAATTTTTCGCCACATACGCCGTTCGGAGCTTTTTGATGACGAATTTTCGTAGCGGGCTGGTCTTTGCCGAATATGCCTTTGAAATACGATATCGATAGGATAATATGCTCAAGTAATGATGTGTGTTAAAATTGGCTTCGCGGTATGTACGGACGTCAAGTATGCTTGAGACCAAACGTTGTTGGATCAGAACACGATCGATCTGGTTTTGTGTGCTGCCATCCGGCGATACCTAGGTCATTTTATGAATGCGTCGATGTGGGAAGCAAGTCGAACCTATGATCAGATTTCTGCTACGTGCAAAGTCAATCGGGTGCTAGCCGTTGTCATTTGTTTCATCGTGGAGGCTGTATCCTCCAGTTGTTCACCGCAGAGATAGTGTCATTTATAAGCAATGAGTCGACTAGTCTTTCCAGGTGATTGTGGAACGTTTCTTTCGTTTCTTCGGCCTTTTCTTTCGTGGGGGCGTGCACATTTATCAGTCAAATTTTGAAGAATTCCGCTATTATACGGATCGCACACACCCGTTCATTGATTGCCTTAAAATCAATAACGTGCGATTTGAACTCCCTATCCACAATGAAGGCCACTCCGGATTGTTACTTTCCAACAGGCTTCCCACTTTTGGATATTTTGTACGATCTCATATCTTGAATAACACTTCCAATCCAATTCGTTTCCTGGATTGCCAGTATATTTAATTTATATTGACTGACCTGTTGTAAAAGGTATTTAACAGTGCCAGGGTTGTTCAGTATTCTAACATTCGAGGATCCAATGCCATATTCCTTTTTCGGTTGCGAGGTCGTTGCCATAGATCCAATCCATTCCGAGGGTCTGTTTCAGGTTTCAAAACAATGTAGGGCTTTACAGGAATGGGGAGTTAGCCCGTCGTCCAATCTCCATTCCGGCGGCATGGTTATTACTTTCAATTAGAGAGTAGAGTAGTTTTATTCTATTTGTATTTATAGCGTACATTTTGTTTGACCCAGCAGGTTTATCTATTGATTGAGGTCAATCATTTGTCAGGATGATCAAATTGTAAGAATCTAATGCCAAAATTTGAACCTAACGACAATTTTTAAATTCGTTATGCTGTTTGTACGCTACCCTCTGCTGGTTTTTTTCAAACTGACAGTCACTGTCAGCTGAGAAAAGTTATTGTGACAATTGAAACTAGTCTTCAGAGGGTGAAGTCGAAATTTGAGATATTTTCGAATGAAATCCGGCGGAATCTTTCTAAATTATTATGCTCTGATGCTGTTTGCATTTAAACAATGAAGGTTAACGTAAGGTCCTTGTGCCCATGTTTCATTGAAATCGGAAATCATATTCAAGTGAGATATACCGATTTTAATTACTTGGAATCACACCAATACGTGTTGATGGTTAATTTACACCATATCGATCAGGACACTTCAATTTTCTTTGCATTGTCATGAAAATTTCAAGAATTGCATCTAATTTAAATATGTTCAATCGGCCGAGCAGTCAGAAAAATTACTAAAGATGGAGAAAAATGGCGGCTGTTATGTGTATATGAATGATAGTCTCAATCTTTTGGATATATTTGAACAATTTTTTATATGTAAAATTAATTCATTACTTGAGTCATCAATTCATCTCATAAGAAAAGTTGTGTTGAACCCTAGGATTGTTATAAAACCCTTTTGACAGCAGCACTCTCTTGCCTAATCAACTTGTTCTATTTTTATTCACCATTGTCAATTATTACCGCATTTGGTACGTACATACTAGATAGTTAAACATAAATCTCTTAATACTCGTCAATCTATTGATATTATTTTTCATCCTGAAACAAACATTTTATCTATAAATTCAATCCGTGCACCGTGATCCATTTTCGCGGTGGCTGCTTGTCGGCCAGCTAGATCGGAGAGGATTTCGGTCGCGGGTCTCCTAATGGATTACGCTCATCTATAATTTTTAGCCACCAATAAACGCCCGTTTCCAAACACGTCACAAAACACAATCATACGGAGAAGAAACCTACTTTACATTACTCCGTATTTCTTCATTCAACCAGTCAAAGTATCAAACAAATCTAATTATTTCGCGTTCCCGAATTTTACCGACGCGGTACCGAAAAATGTACTACGTTAACGTACATAAATCCGAAAAAAAAACTACGCTAAAGAAAAACCAAAATCAACTAAGGTACCGCGTACCGCGCGCGACGCGAAACCGACCTCAGCGGATTTTCTTAAACCCTACCCTCGCGACGGCATACTTACCATGCACTCTATTTCCCGCTGAAATAAGGTAAACACTGGAAACGAAAGTCGTTGTTAGAGTTAGCAATTCATATAATTTATTTTAGTTTTCTTCAAAATGTTTGAAAGTATTGATATTAAATTTAAATTGATTTGTCACTTAAAAAAGTGCATTATAAGAGAAAAAAAATTATAATAATTTCAACTTCACTTAGAAACAAGTTCACACGTAATAATATAATGTATTGCCACGTATTTTCTTTTCTTTTAATTTAGTCTTAAAACTTTTCACGTAAACTCAGTTTGTTGGTGTTTTCATTTTATTTTCTTCTTCCAATTGAAATGTTAAAAAGTTGCATATGTTTCGTTAAGCAAAATTTAAACGAAAATAAGATAGAGAAGAACAATAAAGAGGTTGAGAGTGTGTAAAGTATGTTGGTAGTGTAATCGATAAATGGACATGTACTGTTTGACTCAATATCTTGTATAAAAATTAAGAACAATCAATAATTGAAAATAATAAACAAGTGAAATTAGCAGTAGCACTAAAATCTAATCAGACGAGTAGCTTTACATTGGAATTTTCTCTATTAATCTAGATGCGAAAAACTATTTTTTTATTTATACTGTAAAAACCACAACTGTGTTTCATTCTAAATTTAAATTTGCACCAATTGGTCATTGATTGATGTTGCTGCCTTTGGTACTTTCCACCTTATCTCAAGAGGGAAAAGTGGGCGAAGTAGCAGGAACAGGAGGGAAGGCGAGGCGCAGGGTGGGAATGGATTAAATAAGGCTAGTTGCGGAACAGCAATATCAGATTACACTGTCTACGAACATTCTCTATCGTTATCTTAAGATCTACGCGCCAGTATAGTCGATTTCCTTTGAAAATCTTAAACTTTACAAAATCCTATTCGCGCATTTTTGAATATTTTTGGCGAGTCTGTTTGATCAGAACCGCTCTTGCCCTCGTTCGTTCCATTGACATCGTTTTCATCTCTAACTCATTTACGCTATTTTTAATTGTACTTATCTTCCGGTTGAATATGAACTCCAAGCACAAGGCCAGAGTTACGACATAGCCTTCAGATGTTATTTTCAAACCAAAGCAACGAGAAACCTTAACATGTGGACATTCGAATTCAGATTGCAAGATTCCTTCCCGCGAAAAGCATGCAACATGGAAACGATTACCATGCGAGTCTCCAATTAAAATATCGCCAGCATTTGAAATATCAATACCGTTTGGGAAAGCCTGTAACTTTTTCATTACCGATCCTATATTGGAAAGTTACATCGTCTTTAAATACTGATCAACAGGTTAAATGATAACGGAAAATCAGCGAATCACAACCAGAAATATGAGAATTACCAACTCAATTCTTGCTCTTTTCTGACTCGTGTGAATGTCATGCGTCCATCAAACCAACCAGTGTTCATTTTTGGTTTTGCAGCCAGCGGTTTCGTCAGGAATATTTAATTTTGTCAGAACGCCCGTGCAAACAATTAAGTACTATTTTCTGAGTTAAACAACTAGTTGCTCACACCCGCGAAATTGAAAAAATCGTCGACAGCTCTTGAGTGACGGCCACCACTTACACACTCCACTGCCATGTGGCTGTCAATTCACCTTGACATCCCACGACAAAATAGAAGTGGGATGTGCGCCCGTCACAGCCAACATGAAATGACAAGCCACCTAGCAGCAAGGTGTGTTGGTAGTGGTCGCCAGCGGCGTCGCATGATTCATTACAATATGTCATAGATGCACGCGATCGAATATGGAGTTTTGATGGAAAAGGGTTGAAACTTTAATTCGCGCTCCAATCTTATCGCTGCTTTTACTACCCTTACTCTTACCCAGTCATTCAGCTCGGCTTTATATAGGGTCTGTAGTCATTCAATCCATTTCTCGAATATTAGCAAATGTTCTGACGAAAACTACCTGGAATTTTCGAGCAATTCTGAATACCCTCAGTGACGTCACTTTCAGATATTGATCACGGACCTACTTGGTCGATTCTTGTGCTTTTGAGTACATTCGTTTATTGATCATGATGTTATTAATAGTTGCGTCAACAATTGCGACAGTAGCTCGCAGAATTTTTTGGACATGTAACAATATAACGGACAATTCAGTGTTAGTAAATGTCAACAATAGCCCAATAAATTAAAATTTATTTAATTAGTCTCGATAATATATATTAACGGTTAACTTAATTAGCGATTGCATCAATTATCAAAACTCATAAGATGTTGAAATAACATAACAGAATTTTTATGCAATATTGACAATGGTCCGGCAATTTATATTTATAACTGTTATTAGCTAATGCCTTTGCTTTTGTTGTAATTGTTTCGCGTCTAGCGCTGACCGAAATGCACACGTGTCGTTTAGAATAAAATACATTTATAACATCTAAAGTGGTAATTAAATTAATGTAATTGAACACTGATTTTATTTTAAACTTGATTACTTGCGATCTATAAGGGTGAAAAACGATTAAATTATAATAGGCATTTTATCATTTAAATAAAACTCTTAGTTATCCCACGATGTGCAAAACACAAACATCTCCTTGTTTTTTGGTGGTTTGCTTAAATTACACCATCAACCGAAAAATCCTGTTCGTCGTAATATGAGCCCCTAATAAAAGTCGAAATAAACTGCGGTTTTGTTGCAAAGACACCGCCACATTTAGAGGTCAGCAACACTCAAGTGCTCGGGTAAAACTTATCCTTTTCACATGTTTATATTTTCGCGTACAACAAAGAACTCAAAGATAACTCCAGACTGAACAATTAGGAAGCCACATACGTTCGAATATGTAATCCCGACAAGATGCTCGTAGGTAGAGGTAGCTACAACTCAGTTCAGTTTTCTTTTTTCCGCGTCTGCAAATCCGCCACAATTGCATGCACATATCCCGATTATTCATATGAAGCACATAAGCATTCACATGTTGATTGTAATTGGAATACACTTGAAATTGGAATCTTCTTCGAGGAATTATGAAATGGCTCATTACACGGCGGCACGACGACGCACGGACAGAAGCAGAACAGAAATCCCAGCAACCGCCTCTTGACATGAATTTCTTGCCATCTCTTCAGCTCATATCTGTATACGCGTATGTTCACATATGACTAAATATGTGATTTGTGATATGTGGAGAACATATATGAGCATTTTCAATTTGTAAACACTTACGAGAGCCTCTGCAGACAAATCTCGCTCGACTTTGGCTCATCGTGAGGAATGCGCTTAAGTACTTGCAAAATTATCCTTAGCTATCAGTGCGCATTGGTTTTGAGTGGTGATTGAAATGAGTTTTTTAGCGCAATGGGTTTAAGTGGAAAATAACTTATGGATAATGTACTCACACAACATGCTCGTGATACAAGTATCACATTAGCATACAACATTAAAAGAAGAGAGTCTTTAAATAATCCTCTGATTCTTGGAGGTACTTAAGAGCCGAAGCAGTTGGAAGGATATATGGCAAATGTATATCCGTTTTGAAGCCATAGTTTAGCCAGAGAATGTGATAAATTAATTGTAGACGTTTTTAGTGATTAGTAAAAATTATTACAACAGAATTTTTTCTCATAGAAACTAACTTGAATGATGGAAGGCGAGATTTTACGTTTATTTTCCTTCATTGCATATACAACCGAAATCAAGCAGGATGGCCGTAGAATCTAAAAGTGCATGCAAATTTTTCCTTTCTTTTTTTTCTGGTTTTAGATTCCTTGTTAATTTCTTGTTTTACATACAGAGACCAACGATTTCTGCTACATTAGATTGATTGAACTATAAACTTCCCCAAATATTTACTTTGCGCCCCTATCCCCCACAGCACTGATGATTACAATACATCACTTCCCCCAAGACCAAGTATTGTAGAAAAAATGAAATGAAAAGACTACAAAAAAAAATATTTCTACACAAACTAATCAATAAAAATTATAGCGATAACATTTTCACCGACATGGATGATAGCAACTTTTAACGATTAGATACCGCATCGTAACTTCTATCGCTCTATAACGAAAGTGCTTACTGTTTTGGGAAATTGCAAGTTGGTAATAAATTAGTTGAGAACTTGTACGTTCATATGTAGGTAGCGCACGCATAAAAGCTTATTCCATTTTTATTGCGGTTTGATATTAAAAGTCGCTAGAATGGAACATGGGCGCGATAAAGCTGTTATGTTCTTGATATGGATCTGAGCTGTGTTTAGCCTACTCGCGGTAAATGCGTTCCAAGGTGATTAGCATCCGACCGCGCTGCGCTCTAATCTAATTCGCATCGTTCAACCATTTTTATTTTATATTGTATTTTCCAATTAGTGCGTTCCCGTGGAAATTCGATTACAGGTGCTATAGCGGGAGAAATGACATTGACGGTAAAAAATGTTCGTGCCAAGATACGGAAATTACAGAACGAGAGTGTGCACCGCTGTAGGTAGGCTAGTGGGTGGGTTAACAAAGCGTTTGGTGTTCAGTCATCAGATAAATATACTCGACAAACTAATAACGCGGATTGTGACACCTATTTGTTTCGACGACGAGCACTTAGCGGTAATAGACTAGAAAGAATAATATCGTGCAGATTAAATATTTGAAGACTTAACCTTGGATACAGTGTTTTCACACGACGGCCACATGTGGGATCATGTACGTTCGGTTTGGATGATATTTAAGCTCGAGTTTAATGAGGTTTAGGCGTTGGATTAAAGATTTGATGCTTAAGCAGCATTTTTGCCGCGGAAAAAATTTGGAAATGCTCTGAAGGAAGTTCTTCTAGGATAGTTTTAAAATTACATTTTACGATAGTCTATTGGTTGGGGTTTGATGGCCATATTTCAGAACATAACATACATACACTAGGCAGAAAAAGTCTGCTTCACCTGCGTGCAGTCAAATTATAATGTTTGAAAATCGAAGCAAAATAAAATAATTCCAGATTTGGTTTAATACATTTATTAGTGGCTTAAAGGAATATCTTCAAACAGAATTTCATTAGTTTTACTGTAATAGTTTTTAAGTAAATAGTTATTTTCGGAAAAAACATACAAAATCAAAGCAGAAAGAGTCTGCGTTCACATGTAATAAACGGTTTCAAATGACTGATAATTATAGTTCTGAAGTCAATCAATAACTTGTAGGGTATCCTCGATTCATCTTTTAGGCATCAAATTGATGAGCTTCGCCATCTCCTCTGGTGATGTTTTCTCCCACTCTTCGCTGAGAAAATCTTCGAGCACTTCTTTGCTCGTTATCATATGTAGTCGAATCCTTCTTTCGAACGAGTCCCATAAATGTTCAATGGGATTCTGGTCTGAAGATTGCGGTGGCGTATGTAGCAGTTTTGGGGTATTATAAAGTAGCTAGAGCCAATCTTAACTATAAGTCGTCATCGATATCAACACCAACAAAAAAAGCACAGTCGTCATTGATCATAGCGCGAACACAAAAACCGGTCACACAACTTATCAAGTGGTCGTCTATTCACTCGCAGAAACCGTGCGAAAAATAATGCTATTAATTTTTACAAGTTTTTCTTCGATTGCTTAGTCGCAAGCTAATCAATAAATTATGAGATAATTGATTAAGTTGCATTTAGTTCACGAGTTTCATTTAAAGAATAACTACAAGCGGTTAAACAATGTGCAATAAAACAATCATAATTGACATTAACATTAATACAGCGCATTTTTCTGAAACACATTGAAGGCGCATCGATAAGGACGAATGAAGCCTTTTTTAACCCACTTGTCAGACATTCTTACAAGATCGATTTTGCTATTTTCGCCTCCTGGCTCATCATAGTCACTATCATCATTTTTTCATCTTGTTCTCTATCGAATTCTCGCTGACCTTCCAATGCACCATTGGATATCTGAAGAATACAAAAATGCCTATATCCATGTAAGTAGCCTTATTAAATGGAGCAAAGGTTGATGTTGAGTTCCTGACACCCGAGTGCCCATCACGGCCTGATCTGGCAACGTCAACGCTTCAATCAACTAACATAATTAAGGTTAATTGGCACTGTAATAATTAGCTCATTCGTAATTAATTCGATTTATTTGATTGATTTACCAAGCGAAAATACTTTCAGTTTCGAATACCACATTTCATTTTAATCAATCGAGTAACCCATTTTTCATTCATTTTTTAATTTATCAAAACTTTAAAACAAAAGTTTATTGATTGTTCAATTGTTGGTTGGGTCGTTTATATTCTGCGAATTTTTGTCCTAATGTGTCTCGTTTCAATTGTTGGTTTCTCAGTATCTCTGTAAAGTATAAAAAGCTTTGATTTGCAAAATAAATAAAAAAGGTCGGGACAAAAGCGTCCCGGCGCAAACAGTTTTTATTTCAGAGATCAAGTTTTCATTGCTCAGATTATAAAATGAACATAAAGCTTCTATAATTTGAGGGTTTCCCTTCTCAATCTCATTGGCCAAATCTAAAATGCCCCCCATGAGAAGAATATCTCATTTGCATTATCATTTCCAGCGACTTTTCAAGAAATTTATACATTTAGAGAATTTGGAACTTGGAAAAAATGTAGATTTTTTGTTTTGCATTAGGGTTTTGAATGCTTTCGTTGATCGCTGGTTCATCCATAAAATACTTTCATCCTGCTACTCGTCGCTTTGACGAGGTATTCGGTCCCATTCTTGATCGGTCCTCAGCTTTTGTCAACAACTTTTGGTTTCGACTATAACCAACATTCGAGGGAGCGAAAGCAGAAAGCGTGATACGAGCGTGTTATACTCGTACAGTATTTGTGCTATCGGTAGTGATCTCTGCTACTAACCTATATTTGCCATCGTGGGGAATTAACTGGAATTGCTCAACTGCAGTGAAGTGCGCCAAGTGCTTGGTTCTAAATAATTCACCGGTTGCTTTAGGATTTCTGAGACTAAGTCGCATGTCGACAAACTTGAAGTATAGCGGTTTTGACTTTGACTTTGACTTTGAAGTTTAGTTGACAACAAAGCCAAATGATCGAATCAGTGAAAACGAAGTTGTGCAGGGTGCTACTCCCTTTTCCCCTGGTCGCCGCAATGCAATGCAAACATATCATATGGCATGTTTGTGACGTAATCGATTATGCTATTTATTGTGATCGTATTGGCTAGTCCCTTGGAGGTATATAATTTTATTGCAAGATACTGGCTACGCCCACCTTTGCAAAATCACAAATCCATAGTTGATATCTGATGGTTTTTCCTAATATTGAAACAATCCCCGCGGTGATTCCATTTAAAAAATCTCACGACAGAACCAAATGCCAACACATTTTCCGGAAAATATTTATTGATTATTTTTGCATGTTCACAAAACCTCTGAAAGAGGAAAGTCAAATAACAAATGTTGGTAAATTATTCTGTTAAAACATTTATTATACAATTATTGTGTTTGCTGACTCTTTTTTAAGCCGTATGAAAGTATATTTAATTGATACTTAAAATAATTTTATTTTCCCCGCCATAATTATTCGTTAATTTTATTGCATATTAAAGCTATCATTTTTAAACGATTAGAAAACAAAGTGCAAACATATGTTACATTATCACCGATAAATCGAAATTTTTCATCATTAACAAAATCAAAAAATATTTAAACACAAAACGAATCAAATACACTAAGATTCAAATTAAATATTCTTCTTCTTCTTCTTAGCACTAAAGCCCCTCTCGGGTCTTCGCTTCCTGCATACAGCGCCTCCAACTGTCTCGGTCCATTGACCACGTCTTCCAATTCCGAAATCCGAGTAGCGATGAACGGTCTTCGTCGATCGAGTCAGATCAGCGTTTCCTCGGTTTTTCCACTGGCCTCTGGCCTTCAGTCCTCCCAACTAATACCTTCTTGGGTATCCGATGTTCGTCCATACGATTCATGTGTCCAGCCCATTGCAGCTTTTGTAGTCTTTAAATCGTTGAGACCTCCGGATCGTCAAAAATTTCATACAGCTCATGGTTGTATCGAATTCGCCATTGGTCCCCGTCTAGCTTCGCTCCGATTATTCGGTTCAGGACCCGTCGCTCAAAGGCGTTCAATATATTTGCGGATGCTTGGGTTAGGGTCCATGTTTCACATACATAGCATAAGACAGGTCTTATCAAAGATTTGTATACTTTGAGCTTTGTTTTCCTGTGTATTCAGCTGGTCTTCAAGATCGTCAAAACTGAATAAAATATTTTATTTGCGAGCTGCATTTTTCGGCGCATTTCGTCTCTTTCATTGCCAGTTCTCGTTATTTTGGCGCCTAAATGCACATTTGCTCACATTTTCGATACTGTATTTGCTAAGTGTGATATTTTGCATATTCAAAGTATTTTTCCTCGACTGCGTCATGAACTTTGTTTTATTTTCATTGATTTGTAGCCCTACTAGTTTTGCTTCGCTGTCAAGTTTCAGGAAAAGTTCTTTGGCAGTTCTTAATAACCGTGACAAAATGTTGATGTCGTCTGCATAGACTACTACTTAGCTCGTCTTGTATATTAATGTACCTCGCGTATCGCGCATCGTCCTTATGACGTACTTCAGAGCCAAATTGAATAGCAATGGGGCCAGCCCATCTCCCTGCTATAGTCCGCTATTTGTGTCAAAGGCATGGGTGAGTTGGTTATTGATGTGGACTTCGGAAGTCGTCGACGTCATTTTCATTTTGGTAAGATGGACTATTAGGCTAGGATATCAAAGCAGAGCATTATTTGGTACAGTACGTTACGATCAACACTGTCGTACGCTTGCTTAAACTCAACGAAAATTTGGTGTACGTCTATGCTGAACTCCCAGCACTTTGCAAGTACCTGCTTGGCTGTGAATAATTGGTCTATTATCGATCTACCTGCTTTAAAACCACCTTGATACTCCCCAATAATACTGTTGGCGGATCATAGATTTTATTTTCTAAGATTTTAGAAAATCTATTGCACGCCGTACAAAGTAGTGATATGCCTCTATAATTTTCGAACTGGAGCTTGTTACCTTTTTTGTGGATAGGGAATATAATTGATTGGCTCCACTCTTACGGGATATGTTCTTGTTGGCAAATATGCTGGATGACTTTGTGAATAGCTTGATGAACACTGCTGCCACCATGTTTGATGAGCTCCACCAGAATCTCATCGATGCCTGGCGCTTTATTATACTTTTGGGCTTTGATGATGGAACGAACTTCATCCAGAGTTGGTGGGGCCAATGGTTGCTCTCCGCAGACATCTATAGGCTCCGATGTTCTGGAGCTGTGCACAGGATTAATGAGGTTCTTGAAATATGATGCCCATCTTTCCTTAATATTGGTTTTATCAGCGATGATATTGCCGATGTCATCACGGCGGGGCGTGGTTTTGGGCTGATAACCACGTTTCAGGCTTTTCACTACTTTGTATGCTTGTCTTGTGTTGTTGCTCGCTAGGCTTACATCTATACTTCTCAATTGGTAGTCATAGTATTTTCTTTTCTTAATTCTAGTTATCTTATTCGCTACCCTTCTGAGATTTCCATAGTGTTTTGCTACCTACGCATTTGATGTACGCCTGAGTCTTTTTATCTAACGCGTTCTGGCACTCATCATCAAAACAATCATTTCTCTCGCGCCGGGCTTGATGTCCGATCGTCTGTTCTGCCATGGTCCTAATAGCCACTTACACTTCCATCCAGAGCTCGTTGCCCATCTTTAACGATGTGTCTGATAAGATGGGAACCAGCTGGTTGTCGAGGGTCTCCGTGAAATTTTTGGCCACAGACGCTGTTTGGAGCCTTTCGATGTCAAATTTCTGTTGCGGGCTGGTCTTCGCTGAATATGCCTTTAACATACGACATCGATAGATTAATTTGATCAAGTAATGATCTGAGTTACAATTGGCTCCTCCGCATGTACGGACGTCAAGTATGCTCGAGGCCCAACGTTGTTGGATCCAAACATGATCGATCTGGTTTTGTGTGTTGCCAACCGGTGATACCCAGGTCATTTTGTGAATGCGTCGATGTGGGAAGCAAGTCGAACGTATGACTAGATTTCTGCTACATGCAAAGTCAATCAGGCGCTGCCCGTCGTCATTCGTTCATCGTGGAGGCTATATCCTCCAGTAATTCTCCGATGAGTTAGCTCATTGCCAACCTTGGCGTTGAAATCACCCAGAATTATTTTTGTCTCGTTTGTAGGCAATGAGTCAACTAGTCTTCCCAAGTGATTGTGGAACGTCTCCTTCGTTTCTTCGTCCTTTTCGTCAGTCGGGGTGTGTACATTGATCAGCCAGATTTTGAAGAATTTCGCTTTTATACGCATCCCACACAACCGTTCGTTTATTGCCTTAAAATCAATAACGTGCGATTTGAACTCCCTATCCACAATGAAGGTCACGCCGAATTCTCGTTTTCCAGCAGGCTTCCCTCTTTTGAATAGTCCAGTTCGCTTCCTGGATTGCCAGTATTTTTAATTTATATTGACTGGCCTGTTGTGAAAGATCCTTAACAGCGCCAGGGTAATTGAGTGAGCTGACATTCCAGGATCCAATGCCATAGTCCTTTTTCCGTTTGCGAGGTCGTTACCGTGAGTCCAATCCCTTCCGAGGCTTATCTGCAGGTTTCGAAACATTTTAAGGTTTTCCAGGGACGGGGAGTTAGCCCGTCGCCCAACCTCCATTCCGGTGGCATGGTTATTACGTCGATTTCGTTATCAAGCGCGGAAGATTCGCTTTCACCCTCTTACTTCCCCGCAAAGGAGGTGTAAGTAGGATTTAGTTGCATGTATTTACAGTTATTAGCATTACTCGGCATTTAAAGTCCCATTATAAGAGAACCAATAAACCCAATGTACGACCCCGGGAATATTTACTACCATATAATTGGGGGGTTTGGGATGAGGAATCATGGAAGCTATGGGTTGGGGAAACAAAGGGGTTCCCTCTTTCTCTTTCTCAAACGGGCTTGGGGCCATCTGCAGCCGAGTTTTATAGCATATTAGGTGTATGATAAAAAGTTCACTGTTGTGTTGCAATTATAAATAATTTTGGAATATTATTGGTTGATTTTTCCCCTTCTTCCAATTGAATCATAAAATATGTAATAACCAAGGAATTTGATATTGTATTTTTTATCAAGTTTTTTTTAATTGATAATGTACAAATTTAGAAAGCAAAAAATCTAAAAATCGAGGCTTATTTAAATTTTAATAATAGTAATTTATAAAGTCAAGAAGTTTAACTCGTCGATGCAGTGCTGCAATTGAGTTGACGTTAATGGAGATGATACTGAACCCGTCTCTATTAAAGTCAAAATTCAAAAGCAATTTATCCAATACCAATCGTTATAAATTTTAAAAGAATATAAAGCAAGTCCCAAACAATAAAACTACGAAAACTTAATGGCCCAAATGGCTCTCTAAATTCATACTTCATCAATGAAACACATTTAATGAAAAAACAAACAATAGCAAATTCAGATTAATTAAGATTATTGGATATTTTTTATTCAATAGGAAAAAGGAGAAAAAAAACAATCAGCATTATTCAAAAGTTACTTATATTACCAGCACAACAGCGAACTTTTATGCTATAACTAATATGTATGTTACACCCATATTCTAAACAAATTCAATAAAAAAGAGAAAAAACGTTATCTTATACTAAAATCTATCCCTAATTTTGAGCACAAATAAACAACAGCACTAAATGTAGCAATATTGAGCTGAAAATGAAAACTTAGTAGCGAAAAAGCTCGACCAGCCTCAATAAATCTAGCAGATGAGTATCTTCATTCGATTTGCTGGTCTTGTGAACTCAAATTCGGAGGATATTTTAACTTCTTACCAGTGACCGGTCTTTATATGTGATATATGATTGAGACACCGTCAGAATCAAAAACATATCGATTCATGTCCAAATACACGAATGCTTCTGAAGGAACGAAGCCAGTATCGAGGCAAGTCACAATATACCCGTCTGTAGGGTGGAACGGCTGTGAAATCCCAGGGTTTTCACTCACAGTTACAGACCTTGGGATATTATTCCGAAGAAGTTTCAGTATGACGATATCGACCCTGGTCACTTCAGCAGTTTGATAAATTTTTCTATTCGATATAAAATGTTTCTAATCCGTCTCAAGATCTCTGTACAAACCAGTATATGCACGAAGACATTTCCTTTCGAAAACTCTTAATCTTCTCATAGTACTAGAACTCTGGTTGTACCAGATCTTACATCTTTATGTCAAAACTGGTCTAACCAGTGTCTTGTGACAAGTAACTTTAACCTTTTGATTAGTGTATCTGGATAACACCGCAATGAACGCAGTATAATTTTTCTTTAGGCTCCGTCTAAGCCAATTTGCACTCACCGGGAGCATGAACCTCTTTGCATTTGACGCACCGATAGTGCATGGCAGAGTTGGCAGCTGAATGACCAAATCTTTAACAGCGGTAAGACTGGTTGACTTCTCTTTTCTGGAGGCGTTCCCAGCTCACCACGCTAAAATTCAAATATCTGATTTGTTGAAGGGTACTTGGACTGCTCTTATTAGTAATTTGTACCAGCTTAAGTGGTAAATTCTTCCTTTCTACGAGCGACTCACTTGTCGCAAAGGCTTTGACTGAAACAAATTTTATTTCTTGTGCAGATTTGTAGTAATCGAGCAGTTACACAAGCAAACTGTTCGAAAACCTTCCTAACTCTTATCCGAAAATTTAATGGCAGATTTAGAAAAAATATTTAATTACTTCCATTCATAATCGTAATTTGGAAAATAGCTTTGTTTATTATTATTATTATTATTAAATGTAATTTTATATCAATTTTCCTTCATATTAAATTCAAACGTTTCCCTTGAAATATATTCTTCATGAGATTGAACTTTTATTACTACCGTATTTAGAATCTTTTTCATTTGTCTTTACTTCAGTTAATTTTTCTTGAAAAATTTTAAATCTACCAGTTAAAATGTTGGACATGGGAACACTGATTTAGTGCACCCCAAGGGGGTATTACATTACCGAAGGCAACCTAACTAGGCTGAGCGAGCAGATGATGGATTTACCTTGTACACGGAAATCGAAAGGGCAGACAAATTTTGGACGGATCGAGGACTGCATGGAGTTTGCAAAAAACCGCAAGCACGGCGGACGGGTTCGAGTGGCGCAAATGGCCTGACTGCATAAAATATATCCGGGATTTCCTCATTTTCGAACGAAGAGATTCATCCCGGTGAACGCTAGCAGAAAACTAGTGCTCGGTTAGATAGTTGTTCTGAATCGAACAAATTGAAGTTTATGTGTGCAATTTTAAGATAGTGTCACTTTGATATTAATATGAAAACCAAATAGGGCTTTGATTCGAACGAGACCCATCCAGGTCCTGAAAACTGGGAACAAAGTAATATTAATTAAAGATCTTTAAAGGGAGTTCGATTTTGTCGCTCGTGTGTGACGTATGTGGGTGTAGGGTAAGTGCAATTCGGTGATGCGCAGTTTTTGCGTCTATTTTTAGTGACGGGCGACGTTTGTGCACTCGAGCATTTGGTGGCACCGCGCCGAGCCACAGGCAATTTTATGGCGGCATAAAAGCAGTGAATTATCCGAGCAGTGTATAATTTTTCCGAGTGTGTGAAATTTAAAGTGTGTAGTGGGATATATCCTATCAATTGTGGTTTTATAATGATTGCCATAAAAAGAACAGTAAAGTGCAGCTCTGAAATTTATGATGTTGGAGTTGAGTAGTGAATGAAACTCGATGGAAATAGTCGACTTTCGACTTTTACGATCGACTTTTGATTTTCGACTTTTGAAGTCGACTAGTCGGTGCCAATAGTCGACTAGTCGATTTTCATTTTGAACGCCAATGTATTCACAAGGTGTGGGCTTATATTTTAAGCAGATTTTGAAAATGTACCTGTGTAATAACGGAAATTTGCGAAGTATGCGAAAACATTTCCTATTATTTACCTCGCTAGGAATTTTAAGATTGAAGACATTATGAGAAATCCCTTAGATAACAGTTGCCTTATAAAGAATCTCTTATACGAGATTTTATATAGGTAATGTCTTGAATAGCCGCTACGACTGAAATTAAAAAGAATATGACAAAAAGTATACATAAGTGCACACATAAACGAAAAATTTCCATTTTCACATAGGTTGCAGATTTCATTTTCAATTTTTTTTCTCAGTTGCACGCCAGAACTCTACAAAAATTTTGGCAGTACAACAACTCCGATAAGATAGCTTATGGATTCATCATAACATCTTTAAAAAACATTTCAGCCATATGAAATTATACAAAATATTTTGTTTGAAAATAATTTTATTTTAAAATAATGTTTTTGGATGAAAAATGATTTTAAAGCTCAAAGCATTCCTTTTCTAGGCTGCGTAAAAAAACCAGCATATTAACACGACTTGGAGAAAGCCTGTTTCGCCATTGAGTGGCTATACGTCCAGCGTGGGAAAACAAGCGCTCTGCAGGAACTGATGTAGCCAATGCTGGCAGATAACGCATTGTCACCTTGAATACGTGAGGATATTCGCTTTTTATGCTCCTCCATAGTAACAATGGGTTTGGGTTCTCTTTTCGATTGAAAACCGGTCTGTTCAGGTATTGGCGGAATTCAATTGGTATCCCTCTGGCTACATCTTGGTTGGCATCTACCATGGAGCTGCATGCCATTTGGTCGAAGGTAGACCAAATGCTCTCAGACGATTGTTCGAGACCTTGAGCCTGCTCTGTCACGTACCCCGCCTCAACTTGGCTTTCTGCTGCAATTTTTTCAGCGATTTGTTTACCTACGAAAAAAATAAACAAATGCTTTTATCCGTGTATCCTGTAAAAATATACCTATTCGTTACTCGTTTCAAATATATCTTGACAGTTCTACTTAGAAAAGAGTTGACATTTACAAACATCATTTACAATTGATGGCTTCAAAATATATGGTGGATAACGTAATACAATTTTTTACGCGTGGTTGTCAACATCAGAAAGCTTTTATTCTTAGTAGCATAAATGTATCAAAATATACGTAGCAAGATTTGTATACAAGAAAAGAGTAAATATTGGGATAGAGCGCTTGTAACGTAATGCACTTATAATGCATCAGTTAAGCTAAAGCAGAAAAAAATTCTCACGAATATAGCTGCTTTCTAAGAACTACACTTTAACAGTTGCTCATATGCCATCCTTTGGAATGAAATACTTCTTCACTTCTGCTTTTGCTCAACTGATATGGAAAGTACTTTAAAGAAAATTTCTTTTCAATATACTTCAATATATTTTGAGTTCAAAGAAACAATTTAGGCTTACCAATAAAATTAATAATATTTGCTGCTGCAGCCGCTCCCTGGAACCCAGATTTTTTAAACCGTGGGTCAAGGATCGTAGCAGCAGCAAACGGCCGTACATGTTCAATACGACTAAAGTTCCTATCTATAAGGGTCCTTAGCTCTTCTTGTAAGTTGAATCCTAAAGGCGTTGTCGCCATAAAGCCTGCTACTTTCTGTAATTTTTAAAAGAAGACAGAAATTCAGACTACTTCATTTCAGCAAAAAGACGGTGCTATTTTTCAGTAGGTCGTGCCTCCTGAAGTTTGAACACCATATGGAATGAATGAATGAAACATGTACTAAATGTAACTTACAGATTGTAGCGCATTTATCAGCGGAATGCATTTGCTTAGCGTTGTGATTTTTTCGCCCGAAATTTCGCAGGTGACTTCATAAAGTGGCTTCAACAGGTGACGGATCTCCATGAGGGTATCGAGCTCTTCACCACTAACCATATTCGGAGGCTTGGATCGAGTGCTTTTATCCTTTTTGCATTTCAATAAAACGCTACTCAAAGTATCCGATAAGTGGATAAAACGATCGAGCATCTCATAGCAGGAGTTCCATCGAGAGCGTACTTCTTGCATCAATTTTAGGCACAAGTGCTCGGGAGTTCCTGCCTCTTGCTGCATCCTTAAAAGTTCTGCAGTTGCCACAGAGCTCGTCCGAAAGAAACGCACAATTTGTTTCACCCTCACAATTAGATCTTTAAGGGTCGGGCTACCATCGGATTCGAGCTCGTCGTTATCAAGGTCCTCTTCATCCTCTGGCAGCTCATGACACTCGTTGGATTCAGAGGGCCTTTTATTTTCATGCAGACCGATGGCTGCCTGACCGATGCCATTGATAATATGTGCAACGCAGTTAATGTGTTTTTGTAACCCAAACTCCTCTCTCACAGCGCCTTTGATATTGGCACCACCATCTGTCACTACAGCCACGATACGATCATCTGTTATTTTAAAATCAGTACAAATATTCCGTAAAGCCTTACGTAGATTTGGTATATTAGCCCTATCGAGAAGTGGTTTAGCACACAGCTCCACGGACTTAGTTGTGATATCTGCAATTAAAGTATGAAATAAACTTTTCCGTAATTTCCCCAATGTTGAAGAAAATAGAGTACAAAGAAATACACAGCTCCTGAAGAGCTGATATTTAAACTCAGGACGAGAAAGCTTGTGGTACCATTTTTACATCTTTTAAATATTTTATAAACGTGAACTATTCTGAGTAATATCACAAATAGTTTTCCCCACGAGAAATCAATTGGCACAAAAATGTTGTTTGAAGTCAAAACTCACAGTTCTGTTACGGCTTACATTTCGAGAACGTTTCCGATCTCTACCGTTAAAACTTCGAGAGAATCGTGAATTTTGTTGTTGAAATGCCATTTTGAGATAAAAAATTATCTGCTTAGGGTCCGAGTTTAAATATGTAGCTTCTAACAGAAGCTATGTTAATAAAAGCGAATGCATTCTTTAGGCATTACCTTTGGTATAGTGCGCTGTCATGCCCAAGTACGATTGCATGGAACGCGAAGTCCAGATATCTGCAGTAAGTGTGATTGCATCACTCGTGGCCATATCTGCAGTAATCTTTAGCTTCATATCCTCATAAAAATCCTCAATCTTTTTTTTAAAAGTAGGTTCACATGGCGGGTGATAAAGGGGCTGTAACTTTTGGCAAAATGTGCGAAAACCATCTTTCGCAGGAGTAGATAGCGGTAAGTCATCTTTCACCACCATAAACATTAATGCATTTGTTGTTGCACGATCTCTGTACCCACCAGCTTAAAGAGAATGTAAGGCAATCATGAATATTAAAGAGTGGAATAACAGCGTATTTATTCATGGTACCCGAAATACAAGAAAATGCGAAAAAAAATCCCAGAACGAAATATTTCACTGAATCTTTTTAGCTCCGTAAGAAGTTTCTCATTTTGTTACCAGGAATTTCTTCGAATTCAATGTTAACCAAATACTCCAATCAAATTATAAATATTCATACAAAAACTTCAAACCCTCGGGCTCTCGGTCACAATCCAAATAAAAGTCCAAATCCCTCCAACGTTTCGATAACTTTATTTGAAAATAAAATAATGTTATCGTCACCAGGGCATCTATATAATAAAGGTTCGTTAGCACTTATAAGACAAGTTTAAACTATCTCTCTACTTACATGAAAACGAATGTAATATTATGTGGTGTTCATAATATTACATTCGTTTTCCTGTAAGTAGAGAGATACTTTAAACTTATTATATAGATGGCCTGACGATGATAACATTAATTTATTTTTAAATTAACTTTTCGGAACGTTGGCGAAATTTGAAGTTTTATTTGGATTGTGACGGAGAACACGAGGATTGAAGTTTTTGTACATACACATCGTCCTGTCGAGTATCAAGAAGTTAATATATATATATATATATATATATATATATATATATATATATATATATATATATATATATATATATAAATATATATATATATGTATATATATATATACATAAATAAATATATATATATATATATATATATATATATATATATATATATATATATATATATATATATATATATATATATATATACATATATAAATATATATATATATATATATATATATATATATATATATATATATATATAAATATATATATATATATATATATATATATAAATATATATATATATATATATATATATATATATATATATATATATATATATATATATATACTATTTACATAGTGGCACACACCTGAAAAAGATGTAGCATTGTTGATGCATTTGTCCATCGGTCCTAGTGACACACTAGATGAGCGACGGCTTTCCTTGGGCACTGGTGGACCATCCAATGATACAGAAGCTATTTCGATTATAGAACTCGAACTGGTCTCTGCCCTAGTGCTCCCACTAGCCTGAAAAAAAATTCTTTTATAATACAGTTTTTCCTACGGCAGTTAGATGCCTTCAATGTTGTAATTGGCTGAAAAACAGCAGCAGAAATCTTCTACCAAGGACAAGATTTCAAGATCACAAAACGTGTGGCCTCATTTTGCAAGAATCACTGCTGAAATCCTTCAAAAACTATTCAAAACCATTCTTACCCTGCTGGGGCCTGGGATGTCTCTCTCATCTTCAGGCACTTTTCTTTTTTCTGCGTCTCGACTAGATGCACTAGTACTTTGTGTCGGTACCGGTATTTTATGCACTGCTTTTAAATGACTGGCTAACGCAGAAGTGCTTTTATTATAAGCTAGTTCTTTCCCACATTTACAACACTTCACTTTTCTACCGTTTTCTATTTTTTTAAAATGCAACCAAACAGCACTTGGCGCCATGACTATGTCTTAAAACGATATTTAATGAAACTTAAAACAAAGAATAATCCTCGATTTATAGCGTCAGTAAATCACAATCAAATACGAGAGAACGGAGATTTGCAAACGAATCCTCGTCAGTAAATCACTTAATCAAAAACGAGAGAACGGAGATTCGCAAACGAATCCTTGTCAGTAAATCACTTAATCAAATATGATAGAACGGAGACTTGCAAACTAAACACACTAAAGACATTTGTCTGTAAACCAGTGAACACTTTACCTATTATCAAATCCTATTTCATCAATCCTTCTCTTCATGAAGTTAAAAATATTAAAAATAGGCAAAAAGAAAACAACATAACACGGAAAAACAAGTCGCAGTTATTCGAATCCTTGTCAGTGAATCACTTAATCACTTAATCAAAAACCAGAGAACGGAGATTTGCAAACGACTCCTGTGGATTGAAAATCAAAATCACACTAAAAGAACATTTGTTTGCAAACCAGTGAATACTTTGCCTATTTCCAAATTCTATTTCATCAATCCTTCTCTTCTTGTAATTAAAAATAATAAAAATAGAAAAAAGAAAACAACATAACACAGAAACCAAAGTCGCAGTTATTTTCCAAACCACAAAAAGGGACCATAGATATTGTAAACATATCTTCCTAAGCTGTGCAGTTCATCAATGTAATCAATGTATTTTTCATCCGTTGGTCGAAAATGGTTCGGAATTTCTTGACCTGATATCCATTTTCTAACTTTATCCATGCCGCGATCCATCAAAGCCTAATGTGTTCTTATTTTCTTGTCTAAAAGGAAACAACATAACACGCAAATAAAATTCGCAGTTGTTTTCCAAACTACAAAAAAGGGACCATAGATATTGTAAACATACATATCTTCCTAAGCTAAATGAGGGAAAAGCAAAGAAAAGTGCAAAGAAACAAAAGTCGCAGTTGTTTCCGAAATTATGAAAAGGGACCATAGATATTGTAAACATATAATACATATATTGTAAACATGTAAGCTGTGCAATTCATCAATGCAATCAATGTGTTTTTCATCCGTTCAGTGATTTCCAAGGAATGCGAGCCTAAAGTTCAAACGAAATATGAATTTATTTAATTTTCTGGATTCCTTCACTGCATTTTTTATTGTCTGTGAAGTCGAAAGTCGACGTGAATAGTCGATTTCGCGTAGAAGTCGATCACCAAAAGTCGACTGCAAAAAATCGACTTTTAAAAAGCCAAAGTCGACTTTCGACTAAAGTCGAAGTCGACTTTACAGTCCCTAGAGTTGAGTAGAAAGTATTAGGAAAGCTTAACGCTTCGTTCCCTGTTGCACACAGCAACGAAAATTTATCATTTTCTCCAATTTTCCTTCTTTTCGGTTTCCATCTATATTGTAAACATAAAATTTCGCATAGTCTTATCTTAAAAAGTTCATCCGAGTAACGAGACATCAGAAATTATATATATTAGTATACAGATTAATATTCGCCGGATACTTGCGCCATCAAACTTCTTTTATGTATGCAAGCAACTCTTTTGATACGATTTTTGAGCTGAGAGAGTTCTCTCAAAGAAACATAAAAAAATAATCGCAGACTGTTCGAATAAGTCGCAATAGCAACCCGCTTTACAGCTGAATTAATAATTTTTCGGGTTTTGTACTAAAATACAAAACCATGTTGCAATCACGCACGACGTGTGTACGTCTGTCCGTCCGTATGTATGTCCCAGCACTTTTTCTCCAAAACTATAGAAGCAACAAACATGAAAATTTGTGGAAAATTCAAAAGTGGTGACATTTTTAAAGTGTTGGGGGTGGAAAAATTTTTTAAAGGGATTTATGGGGGTCTCTCCATATAGGGAGATGACCCTTTAAAAAAAAAGTTCACCATTGGTAGTCGAGTAGGGTGTCATTGGAAAGGTCTTAATGAGATCTTTAAAAAACAAGTCTTAAAATTGCCTTACCAGTACCATCGCGGGCAGGGGAAGGGGAAATGTACGAATTTTTCGCGTACAACCCCCCCTCTCGCGATTGGACACCTTTCATCCGAAAAATCTGTAACAAATCATGAATGTAAACGTTTATGAGTACAACAGCAGCAAATACATGAGAAGTCGCAATTCACTCAACTTTGTTAGTAATAGTATGATTTTTCAATTTTATATTTTCTTAAATAAAATCTTAACGGTACCACACAGATGAATATTCATGAGATTGATATTTTCTGAAATTTTCATAAAGATCGAATGGTATTTAATGAAGATCGAATGGTATTTAATGAAGTTATAGCAATTTGAATTTTCCTGTATTACTATGGAACAATATGCGCTGTATTACTACGGAGACTTATGGCCATGGAACAACATGCGCTTTTTACCGACTCAGATGCTACAGCTTTGCTAGGATTTGCATGAAAGATTCAGGAATGATAGGTATCATGAATTTCTTTGAGAATTGGCTCAGCTAGTGGTATTAGTAATCATAAAGCAAAATAGTGGCTGTTTTAAATGCGAGATTAAATAATTTTGAGTTATTTTGTCCCAACTTCAACGTTTAAGGCGCATATTTTTAACACTTGATTCAATTTAATGAATGACTGAAGATGAGTACCTACAATTAATACTCATACGTGAAACAAGTCGAGGAGGCAGGAGAGAGCTCCTAGCAAAAAGGCTTTGTAACCATTCTAGGATTCGCAAAAATAGGACATGAATCGATGATTACAGTACAGGGGAGTGGTCGGTGTAAAAAAAAATTCATCAAAGGTAGCCAATATGAATATCAAATGAACGTTCTTTATAAGAGCTTTTCAAAACAGTACTTGATCTGACAATTTTTCCTTCACAAGGGCAACAAATACCTTAGAAGTCAAAATTCGACCAACTTTGTTAATAATAGTACATTTAATAAATTTTGCTTTTTTGTCTATAAAATCAAGATGGGACCCTTAAATTTTCCAAAATCTATAATTTATATTTTCTGAAAGTAATTGTATGTGGTTCGAAAATTTCACAATAATTGAACAATAAACAGCTAAGTTACAGCCGATTGAATATTTAACAATTTCAACGACATTAACACGTGATACTAGGGAGATACACGCTTGCAACGGACCTAGACACTACAAATATGTAGGAATTTTGATAAATATTTTAGAAATGGTTTGTAATATCCATGTGTTATCATGACTAATCAAGCGACGGGGTCAAACCACTTGAAACAAAATGGTGGTGAGTTTAAAATCATAATAAGCATAATAATTTTTCGAACTCAATTTATGGAATCTATATATTAGTCAAGTTTTGATATGCAGAACATATTTTTTGATTTACAAATTGTTTTACAATACCCTTCCGGCAGGATCCTCCTGCTACTTCAACTTGTTTTCTTTATATTAGTGTCTTGTTATTCTTAAATATCTTCGAACACAAAATTATAAGTTGCATCGCAACAAAATAGTTCATTTCTTCTGTAGCTTTATAGAAAATTGCGTCATAGCAATATTAACGTATGTATAATATTACAAAATAGTTCAACACTACCAGTTCTTACACCTAATGCGAATGAAAAATATTTGCATTAAAATTATCAAAAAATATGCATTTTGAAAATGTGCATTAAATTGCAATCAAACGTTAACATTCGTCTTTAAATAATGAGAAACCAAACTTACTCCGAAAATATCTTATCTAATAGTGGGCCATGCAGTTCAATCTTCAAAGCGATCTTGTCGAACTTTGATGATTGATATTTGCTATAAACAGCTTTAAATGAGGAGGCGGGTGTATTTTTCACTATTGTCCCTAATTTCTTAACCAATGGCTGTAGAGAATCTATGGTATATATTGTATAAAATTTCAATGTATTTGTCCACAGGCGATCATCGGTTATGCTACGATCCTTATTCAAAAATTTCAAGGACAGCAACACTGACGCGGCAGCTTTTCTGAGGGCCGATAATACTCAATTGTTGCAAGCTCTAGGAAATATTTGGCTAGCATATGATTTTCTTCAGCCGTGCTTGCTGCTTTGGAGAAACGTCGCGGGAAGTGAATACTGGACGGTCGCCCCAAATTTTTGATGATCCTCTGTTCAATGCTTAGGATGGATCTATTGCTTTGTGTAAGAATTGTCCGCGATATACACATACTCAAAAAAGTCTGCGTACATCTCATTAGTACAAACTGAATTATGTTGGAATCGTATGAATCAATAATGTGATCTTGATTTAATCATTTCGATAAAAGAGCCTAAACTGCAAGAAATGTATTGAAGCAGGTTTGTTTAAAAAATTCCCAATTTCAATTTCAATACTTGGAAGTCTGTGAGCAGCCCCAAAAAAGTCTGCGTACACATCACAAAATTTGGGGATTCCCCGAAATGTGCAATGTTGATGCCTTCATTTTTTCATTGTTCTGCGTGACAGTACTTCATTGGAAAATTGTCTGAATGTTTTGCGTGAATAAAAGACTATTCTTTAATATGGAAGTAAAAAATAAGGAAATCAGTGTTAGTGAGCGTAAAGTCATAGTAAAATTGCGTGAAAACGGGAAAAGTTTTTGTGAAATCGCAAAGTTAGTTGGGAGAACCCATTCCTCGGTCCAAAGGGTTGTTGCTAATTACAAAGAAAGCGGTTTGATTATTTCACGGCATCGGTCAGGACGTCCTCCCAAACTTACAGCACGTGAACGTAGGAGTATTATTAATGCTGTGAAAAAAAATCCCCGATTAACCGCGTTCCAAATTGCGCAGGATATAAGAAAGAAATAAAATAAAACAATAAGCGATGAAACAATGCGCATAATTCTCAGAAAAGGCGGTTACCATGGTCGAGTCGCACGTAAAAAGCCGTTCATATCGGAACGGAATCGCCGAAGGAGAGTGGAATTCGCCAAAAATTATGTAAATATGCGAAAAGAATTTTGGGAAAGCGTTCTTTTTTCGGACGAAAGTAAGTTTTGTATATTTGGGATAAAAGGACGCAAATTAGTATGGAGAAAACGCTTGACAGAATTCAATAAAGAAAATTTGATTCCCACTGTGAAGCATGGTGACGGCGGTGTGATGGTTTGGGGGTGTATGGCAGCCAGTGGAGTGGGGAAACTCGTTTTCATAGAATCTACAATGGATAAATACGGGTACCTTAATATTTAAAAAAATAATATTAAGCAAAGTGCCGAGAAATTGCGGCTGGGGAACGCATTTTTCTTTCAGCACGATAATGACCCCAAACAAACAGCTGAAATAAATAGGCTTTGGTTGGCCTACAACGTCCCAAAACTCTTAGGTACACCTCCTCAATCACCAGATTTAAACCCAATTGAGCATTTGTGGGATTTACTTGAAAGAAAAATTCGAGAGCATGACATAACTAGCAAAGAGTTATTAAAAAATGTTATTTTGAACGAGTGGAACAAAATAACGGCCGAAGAAACATCAAAACTTGTTCAATCCATGCAAAATAGGCTAAAGGAAGTCATTTATAGGAAAGGCTATGCTACTAGATATTAAGGTTCAAAATCTGAAAGCTAATATAGTGGTTTCCAAATAAAATGAATGAATTTTTTCAGGTGTACGCAGACTTTTTCGGATGGATTTTCATGACTTTTTGGAAGAAACTTTTTTATTTTGGTTATTCTAAACAGCGAACGAGTGATCAGTTACATATTTATGTACCATATAGTTTAATGAATATAATAAAGAAAAGATTTAAGGTTATAAACAACTGGCAAAGGTTTTTATATTGATATATTTGCTACGACCAGCAAGTGTACGCAGACTTTTTTGAGTATGTGTACACAAAATCCCCAATTTATGGTGGATAGATCTCTTCGTAATTTGATGCCAGGAAAAGTGCGCCAACGCCTATTAGTTGCAAATATTGTCACTCTGTTGTCTGTACTTTACGCAAGTATCTGTCAATTACGCTAAAAGTTAAATGATGTCTCAGGCAGTAAACGAAATTGAAAAGACACTTCATTTATCCAGTCCAAAAGTACAGCTCGCATTTTTGGCGTCACATCTGTCGGCTTATTCACGTGCCAACCAATAAATCGATTTCCAATTGAAATAGGTACGAGTATATATCATAATAATTTGAAACCAGCAATGCGTTTTTTCCGAGTCCCCTGCATCAATATTTTCCACTTCTTTGAGTAGTGGCGATGAATGTGCCAAAATCTCTTCTCTTAACTTAATGTGTACTATAACAGGTGCAGCAGCAGATTTCGGCCTTTTCTTTTTTTTCTCCTTACACAAAACGGCCTTAAGTTTAGATAGAGAACGACGTGATATCTACTGAACACGTTCCTGGTAGACTCCACGAGTGATTTCAAGGTATGCTTTTCTTCCGCTACCCAGTTACAACTGTTGATAGTTTAATTTATTTATTTTATTCTTTAATTAACTCTTAAAACTTGCCTTGATTTCCCGAGACAACAAAACTGCAACTCCCCCAAATTTCCATATGGCTGCGTCGGACTGACTTTGACATTCCCGAACAAAATTGACGGGGGATGGGAAGTCGTCACAACTAACGTGAGATGGGAAGCCATATGGTAGCAATGTGCATATGTATTGGCCGCCAGTGGCGTAGGGCCGATTTATTACACATCTCTATAAAGCTTTCATTATTTGCACGAGAATTCAATTTTTGCTTGTCAATCTGTAGTAATCGAGTAGGTATGGCTCAAAAAGCCAGCGTGCGAGAGTTTGTCTCGTTACAACTCAAAACGGAACAGTTTTTCCACTCCTGATTTGACTAATCCTTGTCTGTTCGATAATTTTGCAAGTTTAGAGGATGTTAGCCTTGAATCGTTTGATTCGAATGTTTTCATCGCGGATGACCAAGTTGAAACAACTTAACCGGATGAAAAGTGTCGTCTGGCGAGCCGGAAACGGTAGTTGGTAATTATCTTGGGAGTTGTTACAAGACTTTTTAGACCTAACTGGCATTCGTTTATCGAAATTCAAAATGTCTAAAAGGATGTCACGGTATCCAAGTGACCGCAAGGTCTATGTTGGTGATTTGGGAACTAATGCGAAGAAGAATGATATTGAGTATGTTTTCGGTGCGTACGGAGCGCTGAGAAGTGTTTGGGTGGCAAGAAATCCACCAGGATTTGCATTTGTTGAGTTCGAGGATTCTCGCGATGCAGCAGATGCTGTACGTGCATTGGATGGTCGAACGGTTTGCGGTCGGCGGGCACGTGTAGAATTGTCGACAGGAAAATATGGCAAGCATGGAGGTAACGGCGGCGATCGTGAAGATCGAGGACGTGGCCGACGTGGAGGGTCACGAAGTCGTGGCAAACCTTTTAATCCGGAGGATAAGTGCTATGAGTGTGGTGGGCGTGGGCACTATGCCCGTGATTGCCACCGATTTGGAAAGTCCAAGAAAAGTTTAATCTTCTGTCGAATAATCACATGAAACTGAATCTGAATCAATGAAGAGGAGTCACCCCTAATGCACCGACAACGAGTTTCGTCTGTTCAAAAATTGATCAGCTCATCTGAATTGAACATTTGTGCGAAACGTTCTGCAACGGTTTTATTCGAAAGCGAAAATCATTTGCATCATTAATCCTCGAGACCACTAATGAATCGTATTGCGTTCTCAACGGTTATTTACAGCAAAGAACATCGAAATTGTCATCCAACCTTAAGCAAGGCTCGAAATCAAATGAATCAAATTGTTCAAGCATTGTCTTCTTGATCTTCAACGGGTACAGCAAAGTAGAAAAATCAAACAGCGTTTTCACACGTAAAGCAAGAACAAAGTTGCACTTGGTTTTTGTTTACATACCAGAGTGTTTCTGTTCCGTTCAACTGTTTGATATTAGAGAATGTTATCACCGTGTGATATTGTCTGATCATCTCGCACAATCCTACAACTCTCCTAGTCCCACTACTACTCGAACTACAAGTTATGAAAACAAATTCAACGAGTATCAATCAAATCAAGCGTTGTTATCGTTTCAAATTCAAGAGTAATACACCCAGTCAAAGACATAGAGCAATGTGAGAAAGAAATTTTGATCATCGCCAGTCTCGTTCGCGCAGCATTATAATAACATAATAACAAATGTAACCAAAGCAGAGCCGACCCGTAACACAAACAATTACATGTATACGCTGTACTGTGTATACACTGTTCAATTTTAATGCATCTTCTTGCTTATTGATCGAATTTTTATTACATGTGGTTGTGAATCATCTTAGCTACTCGGCACGTGTTTCAATTTCTCTCGCATGCTAAGATTTTTCCAATCAAATTGATACTTATTAAAATTTTTACGGAGATGGTGCACTAAGCTCTTCGCAGAAAATCAAAATCTACACCAGGAATTCGATTACCAACTGAACTAGCAACAGAATTTTACCGTAATTGCGAATATTGGAAATCAATAGTGGAAGCAACCTTCCATTGAAATCGAAACGGAATGACGACTGAGACTGCGAAATAACGGATCGGATGAGATGGTACGTTTCGCTGGAGAGTCTACTTCAGATCGTCAAGCAGCGAGGTTCGGTTCGAGAAAAACAAGGGAGATGGAACGAGAGGGAGCCATCATGCAAAGTTAAATGGAATGTGAAACGCGAAGAATTCCTGGATCTCGTACGCGGCCGTTTGAATTCCATCAGAATGAGACGCGTTACGAGTTTTTCGATTTGAGTCCCATTGTTTGTGTTGCAAGCAAAAAGTGTGTACTTGATTTTTCTAACTTTGGCGTGGATGATCCCCCTTATTGCGCGTTTTTGCCGTAATTCCCTCGACCTGTTGCCATTTCGCCGTTATTCCGTCTTTACGGTGCCCTGCTGCCTAATGAACACGCGGTTGCGAATGAAAAATTGCGGGAATTCTGACACTCGAACTGAGCGGTTGATGGATGCATTGGAAGTACATCGTGTTTAAAGGAACAGGAACTCTGAAAGAACATTGGATTTTACAAACTGATCCCAATGCATATTCTTACGATATATATGATAAGTCATTTAGTGATTCACGCGCATTAAAAGAACATTGTGCAATTGTTCTGTGCGCGCCACTTTGACCCGACTAATATACCGTAACTTCTTGTTTGCCCTGTTTTGTGTTAAAAATAAACAAAATTAATCGACTCTAACGAATTTACTTCCTGTATGCAAATTAAGAATCGAATGCGTGCAAAGACCGTGTAGAGTGCTGATATATAATGTTGTGGTTCTGGGAAAATGATTATTTGATTGGGTTCGAGTGCAATTATTGCTACAAGTGCACTTCATAGCGGCGATAAGAAAGGAAGAAGAAAACCCGTTTGCGATTGTTTCTTTTTTCATGTGTTCGGACGTGTTATTTGTGGAATCTTTGCGGTTTACCGTTACTTTGGTTGCTTCTTAGTTGACATAACTCGCAACTCGCCTCCAGACGGACGTATGTAGAATATCTCACTGAATGACGTGATCCCACGCAAAAACTTATTTTGAATTACAAGGCGAGTCATTGTGTCGTTTTGTAGCTGTGATTAATGTTATTCTGGCAATTGGAACATCGATTCTATGGGAAAAGTTCTCGCATATTTTAGTGATGTTGTGATGGTTCAGCATAATGTAGCTGATGCAAGGTGGACCGTTACTTGCGAAAATTGACTTCACGAAATATTTTGATGTCGAGGCTGTTTCGTTAGCAACATATGCTGATAATTGTTTAGTGACCGTATCTGGCGATTCTGATTTAAATTGCTCTGCCAATAATTGTAACGTAGAGGATTATCATAATTTTTTGTGAGTGTGCCAAGCCCAGTTTGAAAGCCAGGACTTACGCAGCCCACCTCGTCAACGAGCGCTCGTCGTCGGAAAGGCTGGGTAAGTACCCTTTTGAGTGATTTCAATAATTTTTCTTTATATACATACAACGTTTTATGTATATATTTCAAATTCGATATACCCTTGAATTTACATATACAAACAAAAATGGGCTTTGGAAACAAAAATTTCATAAGGGCAGAATGGGTCATTCCTTATGAATAAAGGGAATGAATCTCCTACATCTACATTATTAGAACCACCCTTCTGTTCCCGCGTTTTTCTTTTAGTCTTTATATCTATGGCTAACTTTGAACAGAAGAAGATTAGATTTACTAGTAGTTTGTAAATCATTAAGTTCGAGTTTGTAATGAAATTGCTTGTACGTGAGAATTTTTAGTATCGAGTTTATATCTTTAAATTGTTGCGTGAAGAAGAAATAAAAAAAAATGAATTTGTAACTTCCAAATGAAATCGGTCTTTCCTTTCCGATAACTCTGACCGGGTATAGGACCCGGTACGGTGGCAGGCTGCTCCCTAAAAACATGAGCCAGCCGCCAGGTACAATTTAATCCTTTTTTTTCTTTGTTTCAGGTGACATCGCGGGTTGAGTGGCCCAAGCAGAGTGCCTCTTTATGGCATAGCGTTATGCAATCGAATTGTATAATTCGATGGCATAAATTGGTCACCGGGGTACTCCTCTTCTGATGGGAAAGTTTATACAAGTCAAGTTGTATGAGTTTTCCACTCAGAAGAGGAATACCTGGCCACTGCAACAAAATATGGATTTAATTCCGGTTGGGTGGGTGCGAAGGGGCTCCATCACCACCCGGTAGCCCTTCTGTCATTTGTGGGCCATGAGCTTCGTCGGGTAACGACGAGGTTACCCCAAGTCCGCCCTTTTTTTCAGGTTCCACTTGTTCTCGGAACAAGTACTTTCTCTCTCGGTGTAGTTACCTACACTTTTTGCGACTTCGGTCGCCTCGTGATAGACTGACCACAAAAATTCGTGGGTGCAACATTTTTTGCAGTTGGTCCTCGTGCTGGGGAAATGAACCCGCCCCACGACACCGCAATGCTAGCCTGCCAGCGCATTCACGCGTCTCCAGACGAGGGCATTCTCGGCAGATATTTTCATCTTCTTCTGCCAAGGCAGCAGAACATCGCTTCAGTCCTTTACGGACATTTGAAACTTCATAGTTCACTACAAATCATTCGGTCTTTCTCTTCTATAAGATCATTTATGTGACCAATGATTCTTTCGTACATACTTCTCATTTTTTGCTAAATATTTTGGCAGTCAGTATATAAAATGCTCCTCTAAGTAAGGATGGAACCAATCCCTCGTAGCATCCATGCAGGCACCATGCACTTTCCGGTTACAAAATTCCTTAAATAGCACGTATTTAAATATGTTATCGAATGCAATGCAATTCACTAGGTTGCACCTTACGATCATTATGTAGAAGATTTTGGGTAGATAATAATGAAAACAATAGGGTAGGTCAGCAACAAAACAAAACAAATTCACAGCAGAGTCCGAAAACAGCACACTTAGTACAAACTACTGCGATCATCTAGTTGTTCAATTATCAGAGTAACTTGAAAATTAGTAATAAGGTATTTTATTGGGTTCCAATCATACGAACAACAGAATCGCAACGAACAATTTACTGCGGCATGGAAAATTATTTATTATGTAATTATTGAAGTCACTTTGAGAAATTGTTATTATTGCACATTCAAAACTATACCAGCGTTAATGTTTAATTGCACTGTAATGCGATTTCAATGTTGTCATTGAATTGCTCTGGGCTGGGTCACTGGGAAAAAAAGATTTTTGATTGAAAAACAATTAAATACGTTCGTCAGTAAAAAAAATTATTTGCAGACCTATTTTGATATACATCCGTACGCGACAACCCATTATTTTTAAAAATAACAACGGGAAATGGAAAATGTTAAATGTGTGGGCCATAAATCAAGGCAACTATTATTTTTATGAAAATATAGTAATATCCTGAAGTTCTGCAGGTGTATGAAAAACTGATGATATATAAAATTTAAAATCATTTTGTTGCATATCCGAGGAAAAATGAGCCATGTCATTTCCTAATTTCCTATCATTTTTACTCAATTGAACTTTAAAATTCTTGGATAAAAACATTTTTTAGTAAAAAATTTAACAAAGTTTATTTATTGATCTTCCTTTTATACACATGGCTTTCTATCTTGTACTTTATTAATGAATTGGAAAAATCCACAGTCAAGATGGGAATTTTCCCATTAATTCTATAGCCCATGTTCATATGAAATCCCGCAGCACTGGCAATCTTCCATTCACCAACGACAACTGGTTCTCGCGTATCTCTTCGGCGAACAGTGTGTGGTCAAAATAAAGTCTTTGGCATTTCCAAGATTAATTAATTCTTAAATTCTTAATACCACATATATTAAAATAACTAAAACACCAAGAATAATTCCAATAAATCTGGTAAACTTCCAAAAATAACCGCTGAATTGGAGGTAGTAAATTAATGGAACGTTATCTACGATACCTACGCAAAGTATCTGTATCTTTCCCATACTTCGTATCTCGCGTATTGAGTTGGATTTTCAGATACGTTTCTTGAATTGAGATTTTAGTAGTATCGTGGTCGCCGGTGCAGTAACGTGTGGTGACGTCGACGCGGCAGAAAGATAAGTTTTCGGTTAAAAGATACTTCCTAGGATCGATTTGAATCAGAAAAGATTGTTTTTAATTAACGCATGATCGGTTAAAAGCTATCATTGCCGCTACTTGCAATCTTTGAATGATTTTTATTTACTTAAGTGTTTAGTGAAAAAGTGAGTGCTAACCAAAGTGACCGCCACCGTTTCAGTTGGAGTTATTAAAACGACCTCAGTGAATGTTTTTTTTAATCAATTTATAAATATTATAATACAAAACGTTCAAGTTCAATTAGATATTGATTGTGTTTATTGAGTGGCATGCAAATTAATTTGAACAGTGGTTTGAAGTGAACCGTATTAACAATTCCATTACCACGGCCTTCAACAGTCATCTGAGATTCCCGGGTGAAATGCTATTTTCCTAGAAAACCTGATGCGTACCTGAAGAAGTGTGCGCTGAGTCATCACCTCTTGTGGTACTTTACCCATTTAGCAGCATCATTGTCCCCGCCGCGGATTTATCTCGACCTGGAGACGCTTAGATACTACCCTCGGGCAACAATGATCGAGAAACGAAACGTTTATCAAAAGGATTGTGACGTGCCATTTCGGCATCCCAAGGTAGATATCAAGTTTTGCACACATGCAAATTTTTTTATTATATTTTTATGGAGGCAACAACTCGTTTTTTTTTTAATTATATGAATTTTGAGATCTTATGATCATCAACTGCTCAACCGTTTTTCTGATAGTATGCAAAGGTAGATTCGGAATGCTGTTTGCATGTGATCCACTGCAGGAGTAGCTGTTGATTCGTTTATTCTCGGATTTCTTTTATCTCAGGTACAAAATAATTGCAATGTATATATTCGTATACATGCATCTGTAGCAGTCAGTCAGGCACCTTTAATCTTGTTATTATGCATATTCATTGTATCTTAAGTGCAGAAGGCGCACTTGCGAATTACCTTGAACCGCTTCAGTTGCCTTTCAGTGCCCGCCGTTGAGATACATGATAACTTAATGAAAATCGCCCAGGTGGATTTTTGACAAATAATTTTTGCAACTAACATGGGAGCTATTTTGCAATTATTGAAAGTTGTTGCGGGTTTCTGCGAATAATCCGCCAAATAATCCACCTACGCGGAAGTAGGATCAATTGGTTGTATGCAGATACAAAATTAGTAAGGCAACGTATCAAAACAGGCGTACCCCAAATGAATTCAAAAAACATAGTGACTAGTGAATTCTTAAACTTTTTCCCTTAAGCGGAAAAGCAATCACACCTTAAAATGCGCACTAATTACAATTTTTGTTTTTGTAAAGACCTAGAAACCAGATAGTCTTATCATTTGATATGTTTCTACGTTATATATTGCACTATATCTAATACTTTTAGCAAACGAGAACGGTTATCTTAAAAGCAAAAACAAAACATTTGATAGCAAAACGTAATTTGAGATAAGTTTAGTTGTGCTCGCTTCATTTAAAATCTAATCTCATGCAGATTGTATTTTTTTTGGCAACGAATCGGGAACAGTTAAAGCAAATATTTTCCATACACCTGGCGTTTTGTTCCAGTTGATTATACAAATTAGTGTCTTAAATTTAAATTTCCTATATATGTACGTACTTGTATATTGCAGATAGAATCTACTCAGTTATTTTGCGTGAAAGCCTGCCTGTAGATTAAAATAAGCTTTATGGAAGATTTTAAATTTGCTTCGAGGTAGTGTGTATTTCCTAGTTGAACGAATGCGATTTCAGTAAATTTATCAATATTTTATACTAATAGTTTAGTTAGTATTAGGCACTTTATATTGAGTTCGTACCTTCGTTCATTTCCAACTGTCAGATCAATGCAATTGTTTGTAAAAGGAAGTTACCCATTCTTATCCAAGCACCAACCTCCCATAATCCAAACCCATACGCGCCTCTTTCGGGAGAAGAAAACATAACCTCCAAGCAAAAGACGTGTGCCCCTGAAAAGAAAAAATTATGGTGTCTCCCTATATTCGTAGAAGGAATCACAGCAATGAAAGTTAAAAAAAATCATGAAAAAGACCCCTACAGTAGACGAAGTCGCCATCCATGGTGAATTACTGGATTCGATCCGCAGATCTAAAGCGGAAGGATACTCCTTCACTCCAACGAAACGAAAAAAATATACAGTCATACTTAGAGGTGTAGACTCGGCATTCAGAGCTACACAGGTTAGAGAAGACGTCAAAGCACAATGTCCGGACATTAAATTCGACAATGTCTCACCGTTAACCACCGGATGGTCTAAAGCGAACGGCGTGAACTTATACTTATACAAAACAATTCTTAACCAAACTCCTTAAGCTCCGTTTCATCCTTCATCAGAAAGCGAAATGGCAAAAGCCCAGAAGGAGTGACCTACTCCAGTGTTATAGATGCCAGTGCTTCGGCCATGTCTTGGTGAATTGTGCCTTACAGGCAAGATGTGTAGCTTGTGGAGAGAATCGAAATCCCCAAGAATGCCCAAGAAAGGACATTGACAAAATAAGTAATCCACCTTTCTGTGTCCTTTGCAAAGAGAAAGGCCACCCATCAAACTTCTCCGGATGCTTGGAAAGGAGAAGATTGGTAGACAAGATAGCGCTTTTAAAAAATAAAAGGACAACTCCCATACTAACCCCATCTTTCGAATACATCAGAATCAGTACCTCAATACTCGGAAGTCACGAGTGGAAGAAATTCAACTATGCCCCAGAAGACAGTACTCCAGGAGAACTCCTTTCAAAGACTCCACTACAAAACAGTCCAAATTTTAGGAGCGTCACCAGGGGAACTCCTAAAACAGATTGCCCAATTCTGTCCGAAATACAATGGCACGCCAACACAGGACAACCCAGTTTTAACCTGTATAGGGGTAAATAATCTGATTACTATCTGTCTCAACATAAACTCTCTAGTTTCCCATGACAAAAGAATATTCGTGTCTAACGTTACAAAATCCATTTAACCAGACATAGTTTTCCTTAATAAAACAGTCTTAAAACCGACACACAAGGTCCGAATAGAAAGATACCAAGTACTTAGAAACGACGCAGGCAGAGGGATCGCGATTCTATATCAAGACCACCTATCAGTCGACCAAATAAATTTTAACAATCCTGACATTTCCTGCACACAATGGTATTCATGGAAAAATACTAATTGGATCTATTTACATCCCAGGAAACCTGGGACCTTCAATAGAACCGATCCTTAATAGAATAATAACAATAGCTGCTAATCACGACTCTATCCTCCTCGGCGAAGACCTCAACGCGAGGCATGAGCATTGGGGTGATTCCACACAGAATCCATACGGCCACAGAATATATCAATGGTTCCTGTCGAGCGCATTTCTAACATGCGCCATCGTTAACGCAGGTGTCCCCTCATACCCAAGAAGCAGCTCCTTCTTAGATAACTTTCTAGTGTCACAAGACCTACTAACTGTAAACACAACTCCCTACCAATGTGCAACCCTACCATCGATATCCGATCACTTTTGTTTGAATCTAACCCTTCACCTAAATAATCAAACCACTATTGAAAAAATACCGAAAAAATTTCGCTCCTTGATTGGACAGGGTTCAGAAAAGACCTCGAAGACGATTTACCAGCCTCCCCCCTGTAAACCGAATCCTTTCTAACCAGGAAATTGATATTCACATCCAGAACCTAACCGAGTCTATACTAAAACGAATGGATGCACATGCGCCGGAAGACAAACCGAAACAATGGCTATACAGATGCCTTACGCAAGACACCAAAGCATAGATAAAGGAACAAAAACTGAAAACTCAAAGGCTTAAACGGATCTTCCACCGGCACAATAATCGTATAAACCAGGAATACCTCACTCTCAAAGGGGAAATCACAGAACTAACCAACCGCATAAGGTGGCAAATAAGACGTGAGATAAATGAAAATTATAAAAGAAGATTGAGTTTACTCAAACCGTCTTCAGACGTCTTTCGAGAAATTAATAAACTAACGGGCCGACGGTCATTTAGTTTTAATAGGGTCCCTTATCAAGCACAGAGGGCTACCCTTCTCCACACCTGGAGAAAAGCTGCAAGCTATCTCCTCATTCTATGAAAACCTGTACCGAGAAAGAGCCCCAGGGAACGAAAAAGCACAGGAAATGATATCGGCTGTAAGAGCTAGAAACATCGGTTGCCAAGGGTCATAGCTTGTAATATTTTCTGACACCAACAAGGCAGTATCTCCGCAACGTGAAGCATTCGGGGAATTTTTCGCCTACGTGTCAGAAGTAGAAGATATACTAGCTGGTCTTAATAATAAAACCTCTTCAGGCCTAGACGGTATTCCCAATAAAGTACTAAGGAAATCCGGCGCAATCGTCGCCAAAAGCTTAACAATCATCTTCAACAATTGCATCAACAATGGTTACTTTCTCGAAAGATAGAAACGAGGCAACCTTATCCTTACCCCTAAACCAAACTGCGACGGAGACGTAAAAACTTCAGGCCAATCTCTTTACGTTCCAATGAAGTTCAATGAAGCTGATTCCCGAGTTTCAGTTCGGATTCCCGAACCCGAACATGATCATGTACGCGGATGATATTCTAATTCTAGCCAGTCACACTCTTCTCAATTCCGCCATGGAAATGGTGCAAACAGAAGTTGACATTATAGCATGCTATTCAAAGGATTGGGGGCTCAAAATCAACGCTGCTAAATCGGAAATAATATGCTTCCGTAACGCGAGTGGTAAAGGGCACAAACTAGCTGTAAAGCAAAGCAAACTGATAAAGGCGATTATCGAAAGGGACACGGTGAGCCCAAAAGATAACAAGGTATTTGGGAGTGAACCTCAACAACAGGTTCAAAATGAACCCACACGCAAGAAAAGCAATAAACAAAGCCAAAGGAGCTGCTGCATTAATCTCACCCCTCCTATCCTCCAAATCCGTCTTCCCGAATGTGAAACTCCTCATGTATAAAACCCTAATTCGCCCCATCATCACATACTCCTTCCCAGCCTGGCTGGCAATTTCACCAACAGTAGCCGAAGAATTGCAAATACTTGAGAGGAGGATACTCCGAAAATTTATATCGAAATACCGACGCCCAAATAAAAAATTCTACAAAAACAGCGTTCTTTACAAAGAAACTAAAGTGACCCTCATCCTGCAATACATGCTTGAAACAAGCAAAAAGCGAATAGCTAAATGGCAGACACACGAATCAAATCTAATCCGGGACCTCTTCAATAGTACCCCCACCTCTGAAAACCTATATTATCTCTCTCCCATAAGAACCCTCCAAGACTTCCAGATTAACATCGAACCCCAACCAAATCCCCTAAAACCCATTTTCTATTATATACCGTCTCCCAATACCTACAGGGGCTAAACCAACTTGAATTTCCATCGGGGAAAAAATAAAAACCAAACAAACAATAATTAAGTAACCGACTAAAGAAATAAAAGATAACTTCCGTATATCCGGAAGATCTGGTCGGTAGGAACTGTGCCTCTTCTGAAACGCGATTTTGGATGTAACGCTTGAGAACACACGACCAACCAAAACTACAAAGAAGAGTTACAATGTATTGTAATAGATAAGAGTTAGGTTAGTTTAGTTTAGGTTTTAATCTGTAAATAAGCAACTAAAAGACAATAACCGTCAGAGCAAACGGTAGGTATAGAAAAATTACATTAGCACTTCAAAAACTGTAAAGTATAGACTCACGTCGTATAAAGAAGCTAAGGACATTTGACAAAAGTGTCACTGTCAAATGAATCGTAACATTAAAAGTAGGTTAAGTAACATATGTCAAAAGAAAAGTCTCAATAAAGTACTACTACAACTACTATGCAATTGTTTGGGCCCAAAAGACCAAGTATAGGGTCGGCATCCAAATTGTTCATTGTGAAACAAAACCCTACATAAAATGATAGACATGAATGAGATGACGATTTCCCATCCGAGGAGCAGTCTTTTTTCAGGAAAGGAGAAACCTCCAAAAGGTAAATAGACAAAAGGCGTTAAATCTGGTGGACCTAAATTATGTGGGCTTTCACTAACACAACTCAACCTGCCGACCACTGAGGGCCCAAACCGGAAACCGCTTTCTTATTATTTAGTTTGGCAGTGTATGTCACCTTCAGGTCTCCACTAGTTTCCTTGACCACCCGTCATCGGGTTAAGGGTTCGCAAGACTATTTAGAAGGGTTCGGCCACATTACGATTCGACTGTCGTATCGAGCGATTTTTAGACGCAAATATGAACACACTGCGACAAGATTTTCAAAGAACTTCAGACATGCGCAGAACTAATATGCTTATTTGAAGGTATGTGTTTGCATGGAATACATGCGCAAACTCAGTTGTGTTCTATGCAAGAAACTTGGATACATGTCAGCGTCAAATATCCAAATCATGTGCGCCTGCCTGAGTACCACAAGAACTTCCTACTAAACTGGCTTTAGGAAAAATCGCAAATTCCTGCGACTGCCGTCCTGGCCAGCATTTTGGCAAATCGCAGTGTGCGCGCTTCCATTTAACTATGTGTAACTTGCGACAATAGTGCGACTACATAGTCGTAGCCTGATCCATCTCTAACTGTTCAGTATACTGGGGGGCCAATAGCCAGCTTTCTGCACTGCGCAGTATTCACCTGATTATTGTGTCTGGTTCAACAGCACCAAGGTGACTAGTCGTTTATATGCTCCAGCTTGTTTCCACCCTCAAACAGGTACATCAGGTTTGCTTAGAAGGAAGGGACTTGACGCCAACGGTAAAAGATCTTGACGCCGCGCCTTTTTCGTTTAAGAAAGCTGGATTTTTTTAAGTCGGCAGTAAGCTGGATCGTATGAACTCACCCCGTGGTATGATTCGCCGTCTGTTGAAAAATCGGTGCTCCGCATCGTCGTATTTTCGTACGTAGCAGCAAAAAGGATCTCTTCCCGACTAGGAATTCAATATAGGAAGTGTACAGGCTCAAAGTCATTCTACGTCTAGCATTCGTTGCAAACAGCCGTGTCTTGATCGCTCCTGGCAATAATTTTCAAAAACTAAATAATTTTTTACGAAAGTCAGTTGGGAATTAATTTTTTTTATTGAAAATCATCACCGTCGAATTATTCGAACAATTATTGAATACCAGAAATTTCACTTCTGAAGAAGTCTCAAAAAGCGGAAAGAAGTGCCGGCTTATGATAGTCAAAGCTAATGACAAAGTGGAGAAGTATGAGAGAGAAAATGAGGAACTCAAACTTAGGACCCAGTCGCTAGAAGAGCCAGTTGGCAAATTAACTTTCAATGAAGAAAAACAAACCACCAAGAAAGAAAAAAGACTAAAAACCAAAGAAACCATAACAGGAAATTAATCAAGAACATGTCTCAGTGCAGGCGAAGTAAACGTCAGTACAAATTATTATGCAGCGTTAGCTGGGCTAGACAATTCAATGAACATTGTAGAGACAAAGGTAGCAGAAATTCTGCAAATTGCTTTACTAAACCTGATAATACATTCATCGAATATTTGAAATTTAAAAATTGGGAGAAAAAATCCGCAGTTTTGTCTGCTGGGTCGTCTGTCAATATTAATTAAAAGAAAGAAAAAGTCCCACCAATCAATGCATTTGGGCAAACAGGCGAAGATATGGTTTGGCTTTGGCAGCTGAAAATAAGTTGAATGATTTTGGATTCAAAAGAGTGAATGCCGACAAACTGACGATTAAAACTAAGTCACTGGTTGACTTTCAGACAAAAGAAAGTGCATTGAATTCTGGAGACTTTACGTACACCCCCAAGAGCGAGAGGAGAGGACACAGTCGATCTCCTTCAGGTGCTTCAAGAAGTTGCGCCAGAAATTGAATTTATTGCAATTGAAGAATTCGCAACGAAGAGATTGATTGTCGAACGTAAAAATTTGCCTTTTCAACTTAGTCCAGATTTCCAGTAAAAGCAGTCCAAGTGCCCTTCACAAAACAAGGTTTTTGATCTTCCGAGCGATGAGGTGGGAACGCCTCCAGAAGAGCGAGGTCAATCAGTACTAAAGATGCCAAAGATATGATCATTCAGTTGCCAATTTTGCCGTGAAATACAGATGGGTTGAGTGTAAAATGTCCATGCTCCCGGTGAGTGCATATTGGCCCAGATGGAGCCTAAATAAAAATTATACTGTGTTAACTGCGGTGTTTTTGATCATCCAGTATAATATCGAGGATGCTCACGATATCAAGATACAAAAGCAAATACAAGCACACCGCAGTGTCAACGTGACTTTCTCCTTGAATTCATTGTTAAGCGACAGCCTGACATCATGTTTCTCACTGAAAACCACCTCAACTTATGGCACTACATGACATTCAAGAATTTTGAATTCGTAAGAAACGACAGGGTAAATGGTGATGGGGGAGGTGGTACCGGGATATTGGTTAGATAAAGTTGAATTCCAAAACTTTAAATCTCTTGAAGTGTCCCTTATCAAAATTTCACTGCCATGTGGGGATAACCTCTTCGTTATCTCTGCCGATGCAACTGGTCGAAATTTTCGCAAGTTCAAGGAGGAGTACAATTCCCTGTCTGGAATACTCGAATTGAACAGGCTACATAATTATTCTATTCTTGCCGGTGACCTGAATGCCAAGCATACATCATAGTTGAACGCCAACAGTAATACCAGAGGTGGGTTCCTGAAATCGTGGATAACATAGAAACAAATTGAATACAGGTGCAATCTATATGTGTCGGAGTTCCCAACATACCCTTGGACAAATTCATATTTGGACCTCGGCATTGCTGACGCAAGACTTGAATTGAGCTTTGAAAGTCCTCATGGGAAACTGCAGGTGCTTACTTACGATAGCCACCATAACGCAATCGAAATCAATCATCAAAGGGATGATGTCTTCCTCATTCCAGTTTAACATGAAAATCATCGGTTGAATTTCAAAAAACAACAGATTGGGGAAAGTTCCAAAAGAATGAAGTTTAATCGGGATTACCAGAAGTAATGTCTTCCTTATGATGAAGGCAATGCTTGCACAATTATTCCTAATGGCAGAAACACGATGAAATAGATCCCTATTTGTCGAAGTTAGAGAAGTTGACGTTGGAGACCATTAAAAAAGTCGTTCTCAAGATTAAACATCGAAACAATATGGAAGGATATGAAATACCAACCATCGCAAGGTTAAAAAGATTGAAAAGAATCCTTCCCACATGCGTCAACAATATTTATCTCTGGTTTTTGGACTACATCTATCCCTTGTTGACTTCGTTGAAATTACACCTGAAGAACGTCTGGAACTTAAGCCGTTCATACTTCAGGAGTTAGGTCAGCAATCAATGGGCGGAAAAACTGAGCCAGATGGTCCATAGGACCCAGATAACGTTTTCATGAAAGTGAATAGCTTATTCCGTAAGATGTCTCGAGTGAAGGTATCGAATCTTTGAGTCGCTAGTGATGAGATAAATCTTCTCGATAGGGGTGGTATCGAAATTGATGGTACGACTCCGGATAGAAATGGAAACAGGATTATATGTAATGCATTGCAGAAACTTGCCCTGATTGGAACACATTTTGAGACGGTTCATCGACCAAACCCTGAGAGAGGGAATCAAATACTTTCAGAGGTCGTTGAAAAAATTTCAACTTCAAATCAAGCCTGAAAAGCGAATCAATTCTTTCAATGAAACATTTACTTCTGACCTCATACCGAGCTTGAATCTTATAGATTATTTTGTCAGCTATGAAGACATATGTGGCAGGATAAACAACAAGAAATCATGTTGTATTGACGGTATTCCAAATATAGCTCTCAGATATTTGCCTGAGGTAGCTATTGGAATTATTGTTAAGGGTTTGACAACATGCTGAGCAATTCATATTTCCCAAATGAGTTAAAAAAGGCTGAGGTATTTCCGATCTTGAAGAAAGGAAAAGAATCTTCTTGTCCTAAAAGCTATCGCCCAATCAGCTAGCGGCCTAGCATCAGCGAGATTATCGAAGTGATACTAAACAAAGCATTAAACGCCCACATTGAAAATAAACAACAGAAAATGTGTTGGAGCGTGTCTCATTGATATGGTGAAAGCCTTCGATACGGCGTGAGTAGATGGACTAGTTTTTAAACTCCTTCAGGACAGGTTCCCCAGATTCCTTGTCACCATGATGTGTAATATGTTATACGGGAAATCATTTGGTGTAACTGATGGAAATCTGACGACAATGCACGACTTCAAGGTCTTGAATGGTCTACAGCAGGGAACAGTTACTGCGCCTCTGCTTTCCTCAATATTCATTTGCAAGCTATTGAACGGCTTTGGTTTTAACGTCTCGCCAACGAGGTCATTGGTAGCGTTCGCTGATGATCTGATCATCTATACGGCAGACTGAGCAGCTACAATAGTGATCTTCAAAAAATTTTCAATGATGTGTAGCTCTATACTGACAATTGGCGAATGAAAATCAATGCACAGAAATGTGAAACAATTTTGTTTTGGACCACTCTGCAGGGGGTCAGTCAAGATTTGAAACGTAATTGAAAGAGTTTCCACATCATGGCTGGTGAGAGTAATTCAGAAGGGGTTCTACATAAATCCTCTTTTTTATACCTCGGCGTTCATCTCGATCAGTATCTGTACTATACTGAATATGTCAAAATCAAGTTCGGTAAGACACAAAAAGTAGTCATGGCATTTCGACGACTCTTTCATTCCAGGTACATTGATTAAAAGGTCAAAGTTATCTGTTACAAGACCCTGGTAAGACCAGTTTTCACTTATAGATGTCAGATCTGGTACAGAGTGCTAGTACTATGGAAAAATTAAGAGTTTTCGAAAGGAAATGTCTTCGTGCATGCACTGGTTTATACAAAAAGTCTGAGACAGCATTATATATCGAATAGAAGAATTTATCACACTGCCAAAGTGACGAAATTCAATATCTTCATATTGACACCTCGTCGGAATCATATCGCAATATCTGGAACTATGAGTGAAAAATCCTGGAATTCACAGCCGTTCCACCCTACAGACGGGTATATTTTGACTTGCCTCGCTACTGGCTTAGTTTCTCCAGAAGCATTTATCTATTTTGACATGAATCTATATGTTTTTGATTCTAACAGTGTTCCAATCATCTATCACATTTATAAACGGGCTACCGATAAGAAGATTAAATATCCTCTCAATTTGAGTTCGCAAGACCAGCAATTCCAATGAAGATATTCATCTGCTAGATTCGTTGAGGCTGGTCGAGCTGAGACGGAGCAATCTAGGTATTGGTGGCTAAATGACAATATCTAAATTATTCGTGTTTATTTAGTGTTGGTGCTAGTTTATGTTAAAAATTAGGGATAGTTTACAATATTTAGGATTGGGTTATGTTTTGTTTATTATATTATGCTTAGAGATAAGGTTTAACGCTTAGGTTAGGAATATTGTGCATTGTATTAGTATAAAATAAAGTTTTTGGTTGAATTTGATTAGAATGAGGCTATAACATATTAGATGTAGAATAAAAGTTCATTGTTATGTTGCAATTATAATTAATTTTTGAGTAGTGTTGGTTTGGTCTTGCTCCTTTTTCCAATTGAATCATAAAATTAATTTGATTAATTTGAATTTGATAGAGTTTCATTGAATAATTGTGTTTCATTGATTACGTATAAATTTAGAAAGCCATTTAAGCCATTAAGTTTTCGTATTTTTATTGTTTGGAATTTGCTTTATATTCTTCAAAAATTTGCAACGGTTAGTATTCAATAAAGCGCTTTTGACTTTGACTTGGCTTAAAGGAAATGCCTCCCGTCCCAAAGTTCTGAAACAAAGTATTGCTGCCTCATTTTGAATAAGGTAGGAATACTTAATACTAAAAGATATCTGATCTTCGGTGAACTCGTTACAATAAATGAGTATGTGATCTTGAGAATATAAAATAAAAGAAATCGACATATATATCCTCCTAATACCTAAAAGGAGGCCTCCTTAAGCAATTTTCAGACTCCGTCAGTGCCAAGAAATAATTTACAGCTCCTTGGTGTTACTTCCCACCCAGAAATTCGATAAAATTCCTCATAGACTTATTCGTATTTTCGAATCTTGTTCTTCTTCGTAGCACTAGAGCCCTTTCGGGCCTTCGTTTTCTGCAACAATCACCTCCAACTGCCTTGGTACATTGACCACGTCCTCCGATTTCGATATTCGAGCAGCGACGAACTGTCTTCGTCGACCGAGTCAGGCCAACGTTTCCTCGGTTTCCCCACTGTTCGCCGTCCTTCAGTTCTCCAAACGAACACCTTTTTGGGTACTCGTTGCTCATCACTTGGCCAGCCCATTGCAGCTTCCGCAGTCTTACAATCGTTGAGACGTCCTGCTCGTCAAAAATTTCATATATGTCATGGTTGTATCGAATTCACCATTGGTCCCCGTCTAGTTTCTCTCCAATTATTCGCCTCAGGGCACGTCGCTGAAAGGTGTTCAACATATTTGCGGATGCTTGGGTTCGGGTCCACGTTTCACACCCATAGCATGACAGCTTTGGTTTCCTCTGTATACAACTGGTCTTCAAAATCATCAAAGCTGATTAAAAATTATATTTGGGAGTTGTATTCTTCGGCGCATTTTTAGCTATTTTGGCGACTAAATACACAAATTCGCCCACATTTTCGGTATTGTATTCGCCAAGTGTGATGTTTTGAGTATTTGAGGTATTCTTCATCGACTGGGTCATGAGCTTTGTTTCGTTCTCATAAATTTGTAGCCCTGCTAGTTTTGCTTCGCTGTCGCGTTTCGGGAAAAACTCTTGGGCAGTTGTTAAGGACAGTTGAAGCCGTCCACAGAGGCTACCACTTTGCTTGACTTGTATAATAATGTACCTCCTGTATCGACAGGTAGCTTCCTAACGACGTGTCCAAATTGAATAGCAATGGGGCCAGTCCATCTCTCGGTCTTAGTTCGATATTTGTGGCAAAGGCATCGGTGAGTTGGTTATTGATGCGGGTTTGGTAGGTTGTTGACTTCATTGTCATTTTAGTAAGACGGACTAATTTTCCTGGGATACCAAAGCAAAGCATTATTTTGGTACAGCACGCTACGATCAACACTGTCGTAGGAATGCTTAAAGTCAACGAATATTGGGTGTACATCTATGCTGAACTCAAGTACCTGCTTGACTGTGAACAATTGGTCTAACGTCGATCTACGTGCTCTAAAAGCACCTTGATACTCCCCAATTATACTGTCGGCGTATGGTCCGATTTTATTTTCTAAGATCTTTGAAAATATTTTGTAAGCCGTACAAAGTAGTGACTTGCCCCTATAGTTTTCGCACTGTAGCTTGTCACCTTTTTATGGATAGGGAATATAATTGATTGGCTGCACTCTTTTGGCATATGTTCTTGTTGCCAAATGTGCTGGATGACTGAACACTGCTGCCACCACATTTTATATGTTCCTCTGGAATCTCATCGATGCCCGCCGTTTTATTATCTTTTGATCTTTCGATGGAACTTCGACACCAAACATTGCGAAAGAACCCACCGCTTCATCCACAATACCACTTCCTGAGGAGATCGTTCGAACGTTTCAACAACTTTAAGCCAAAAATCGCTAATCCCACTCGAGATTCCGCAACATTCTTTTATTTCTTGCTTACAACGGATCTTCGCTAGTTCCTCCTGCCAATCGGGATGATCTTACTAGGACTCCTTCTCTTACGAGATACTCTGAACCGTATCGCGAAATTGGGCAATGGATTTCACATTATACCTTAATACCTTGCACCTTCGAAGTCTTCACTTTCTATCAAACTCATGGTGAGTCATATTATTCAGATAACTTATATTAATGCCGTGAAAAATCGATTTGTGCTTAAGCTTCCCTTTTTAGGCACGAAAAATTAATTTTGTCTATTGAGTCATTCACTTGGCCTTACAGGGTGTTCTCTATATCGAGATAAATGAAAACGTGCTGTTTATGTAAATCCCAAATTTTGAATTTTTTTGCCCAATGATTCATTGTCCTAGCGAATGAATTGTTATCTTGCAAAATCGCATTCCACAAGAAATCCTTTTAGAACTTTTACCATGATGGCTGATCGTTCATTATAGGAATCTGTTTTACATTCGAATAAATACTAATATATTATTATTGGTACCGAGAGCATCTTCAGTCTGTACAGTCTGTTTCCGCTGTTGCATCGACGCCATACTATTGCTCTTGTTATGTTTCTTTAGAGTTAGAGTTCAGTTCGCTAGTTTTTTGTTAAATTTAAATTTACTTACAATAGTAGTGGTAGGGAGTGATCATTCCGTAAGCCGAAGAAGACTGGTTTAATCTCGTTGATGACAACGAGATTTGTTTCGAGTAATTCTTTGGATGGACTCTAAGACCGTTCAATGATTCTGCATACTGGTTTAAAATCAGAACGTATCGCAACTGGGTGGACGGGTCTATGGCCAAAACGTGATACTGACCGTATTACTTTCTCGAGTACCGATAAATTCGATCAAAATGATGATACACTTGAACTATCTCTAAGCAAAGGCCCGAAAGCGTCTGTAATGCTAAAGCAAAAGAAGCTTGTTTACAATTTCGTATACCACTGTCAATATCGATTGAAACATCGTTCATAAAAAAAAAACACCACCAATTAAGGGAGCTTATAGTATAGAACTATGATTCTCTGGCTGATTTGCATTCAGTTTTCTTCTTGATTTAGCATTCCTCTTTTACATTTCATTAATATGTTAATTGATAGCAGGAACAGAACCATGGTAACCATTGGTGAAGATCAATAATGCAAAGCATATGGTTTCAATTAATTTCTGTAAAGCCATTAAACAAACTTCTCCTTTATGTTTTCTTTCTGAGCTTATATAATACTACAATTTCATTTGTCAACTTAAATTCAAGCAGTCTACTTTACCTTTCCATCCTTATCTTATGCACATTAAAACTTCCCTGACATAGTTTGGCTCTAGGACGCTCTATTCGTGCCACATTAACCTATTCAAGTGCCATTGATAGTGTTTGGATCCGCTGGTCTAACCTAACCTTAAATTTCCCCGTAACAATCCCCCTGCTTCTAGTGAATTTTCATGTTTGGGATGCTGCAGTATAATTTCCATCTACAATATCCCTAGAACAGTGGATAAAAATCTATCTATCTATGCTGCCTCACCAATTATTTGTCACATCTGCCCTACTGGTTATACCCTTAATCTCAAATCTAGTGACGCTATTTTTAACCTATTGACGCCTTCGCTCATCTTCTCATGGCCTATTATATCTAATTAACGTCCTACTTAACATTTATCCTACACCAATTGCTTTTAACTTCTTGTTGAATTAATGCAAAATCTAATGAGCAGCCCACCACTATTGTCCTAACGCTAACTATGACTAATCAATTAATTCCTTAACGTTACTACGAGTACATAGGCGGACAAGTTCTGGGATGCACCGGTAGGAAACAACACTGCAAACTAAACATAACTTATTTCGAGAGACTCATCCGTGGCCTTAACTAAATTCGCGTTTGCGACTTTGATGCGTTCCAAATAAGAAAATAAGTTTTCCTCTACCTAGTCAGCATTTTCTTCTTTCACCTTTGAAGACGGTTGTTGCTGCAAGTATTGGGCAACCGCCTTTGCTAACTTTGTTATTTGCCCACGATAGACCGGGCGATATGAAGCATCCATTTTGTACACCGTTATCACTATAATTAATTGTTTTCTTCGTCCCGGACTTCAGCACCAATGTTAAAATGTTACGCTTTTAACTAAATCACACTTTGTCTCGTTTGAAGAATAATATTAGCTTATATATTTCGTTATGTTGTGCACAAAAACAAATGTCTTTTTTAACGTGCGGACCGAGTTGACGTTTGAATGAAGACTCGCTATTTTGGCTCTTATATTACGTTACATTTACATAGAAAATATAGCAGTAACAACAGTGGATTACAAAAAATTACTTATTTTTAACACACCACTAGTATCTCAAAACATATTCTTAACCATCCTTCTATTACGCATGAATTTCTCATACGCAGCACTAGTAGTTTGAAATTTTTTTCAGCAACATAAATACATAGCCACATTTCGAACTTATTATAACGACCAATTCAGCCGATATTTTTCTATTGCTCCTCACAATAGGTCATGCCTTATGTTGAAGGCCATGCCAAGCCTCTGATACAATAAATCACTTGAGAATAGTATAATAACCAATTTTATTAACCTGACATCGAAGTTCTTGGATTTAGGCAACACAAAAATCCAAAGAAAACTTGGCATTAATTCACACTGCTCTGCTCCAGCTAAAGATGGATGTTGCCTGGGTATGTTATTTCAAGATATTTTAATCTCAACTGAACTCTGAGAACGAGGAACAAAACACGGTTAAACATTTATTTGCATTGACGCCATACTATTGCCCTTGTTATGTTTCTTTAGAGTTAGAGTTTAGTTCGCTAGTTTTTTGTTAAATTTAAATTTGCTTACAATAGTAGTGGTTGGGAGTGATCATTCCATAAGCCGAAGAAGACTGCTTTAATCTCGTTGACGACAACGAGATTTGTTTCGAGTAATTCTTTGGATGGACTCTAAGCCCGTTCAATGATTCTGTATACTGGTTTAAAATCAGAACGTATCGCAATTGCGTAGACGGGTCCATGGCCAAAACGTGATACTGACCGGATTACTTTCTCGAGTACCGATAAATTCGATCAAAATGATGATACACTTGAACTATCTCTAAGCAAAGGCCCGAAAGCGTCTGTAGTGCTAAAGCAAAAGAAGCTTGTTTACAATTTCGTATACCACTGTCAATATCGATTGAAACATCGTTTATAAAAAAAAAAAACCACCACCAATTAAGGGACGTGATAGGATGGAACTATGATTCTCTGGCTGATTTGCATTCAGTTTTCTTCTTGATTTAGCACTCCTCTTTTACATTTCATTAATATGTTAATTGATAGCAAGAACAGAACCATGGTAACCATTGGTGAAGATCAATAATGCAAAGCGTATGGTTTCAGTTAATTTTTGTAAAGCCATTAAACAAGCTTCTCCTTTATGTTTTCCTTCTGAGCTTATATAATACAATTTCATTTGTCAACTTAAATTCAAGGAGTCTACTTTACCTTTCCATCCTTATCTTATGCACATTAAAAACTTCCCTGACATAGTTTGGCTCTAGGACGCTCTATTCGTGCCACATTAGCCTATTCAAGCGCCATTGATAGTGTTTGGATCCGTTGGTCTAACCTAACCTTAAATTTCCCCGTAACAATCCCCCTGCTTCTAGTGAATTTTCATGTTTGGGATGCTGCAGTATAATTTCCATCTACAATGTCCCTAGAACAGTGGTTAAAAATCTATCTATCTTTGCTTCCTCACAAATTACTTGTCACATCTGCCCTACTGGTTATACCCTTAATCTCAAATCTAGTGACGCTATTTTTAACCTATTGACGCCTTCGCTCATCTTCTCATGGCCCATTATTCGCGTTTGCGACTTTGATGAGTTCCAAATAAGAAAATAAGTTTTCCTCTACCTAGTCAGCATTTTCTTCTTTCACCTTTGAAGACGGTTGTTGCTGCAAGTATTGGGCAACCGCCTTTGCTAACTTTGTTATTTGCCCACGATAGACCGGGCGATATGAAGCATCCATTTTGTACACCGTTATCACTATAATTAATTGTTTTCTTCGTCCCGGACTTCAGCACCAATGTTAAAATGTTACGCTTTTAACTAAATCACACTTTGTCTCGTTTGAAGAATAATATTAGCTTATATATTTCGTTATGTTGTGCACAAAAACAAATGTCTTTTTTAACGTGCGGACCGAGTTGACGTTTAAATGAAGACTCGCTATTTTGGCTCTTATATTACGTTACATTTACATAGAAAATTTAGCAGTAACAACAGTGGATTACAAAAAATTACTTATTTTTAACACACCACTAGTATCTCAAAACATATTTTTAACCATCCTTCTATTACGCATGAAGTTCTCATACGCAGCACTAGTAGTTTGAAATTTTTTTCAGCAACATAAATACATAGCCACATTTCGAACTTATTATAACGACCAATTCAGCCGATATTTTTCTATTGCTCCTCACAATAGGTCATGCCTTATATTTAAGGCCATGCCAAGCCTTTGATACAATAAATCACTTGAGAATAGTATAATAACCAATTTTATTAACCTGAGATCGAAGTTCTGGGATTTAGGCAACACAAAAATCCAAAGAAAACTTGGCATTAATTCACACTGCTCTGCTCCAGCTAAAGATGGATGTTGCCTGGGTATGTTATTTCAAGATATTTTAATCTCAACTGAACTCTGAGAACAAGGAACAAAACACGGTTAAACATTTATTTTCTTTTTACTTATCTAAAAAATTTATGTTATATTCTTTCCATAATATTTCATGCCTAAAAAATTATTTAATTTCTGTGTGAAATAAAGCTAAGGATTAGAGCCATTAACATTTAAATGATGTATTATAACCCATGCACAAATTTATTCCAAAACTTGATCGAAATTTGAATTACAAGCGTATTTGTTTTTTAATTCCTCTATTCATCTGGTCACTTTCTTAGTAAATATTTGATTAAAACAATTTGTAAAAACCCAGACAACTTTTTCCTGCGACAATGTACACTAAATAAACTTGAAAGTTTTCGCTTGAATTTGAGTATGTGATTTACTTTAAATCTTCGCTCGTTTCACTAAATCCGCTTAATCATGTTCCAATGAATACCAACGTTGATTGCCCGAATAAAATCGTTATGATGTTGAAAAAAGTCGACTTGGATATCAAGTTTTAAAGTCGCTCGGAATCTTTGACCCTGAACAACCGGTACAGCCGCAATCATCACCCGTATAACACTACGAACAATAATTAGTGTCGTACGAGTGTCTGCATTTGCGATAAACAAACAATCGACAAATACAGTTCGGATCAGAACAGGTACCGGTCACAGATACATACACTCGTATAAGTAGCAAACAGGTGAATTGATATCTAATTATTATTAATGACGTTCATACTATTATTTATCATAGTATACGGATGTTGGGTTCGAGCGTTCACAGCGAGATACTTAATAGAAATCCGAAAACTTTTGTTAATAAGCTCTTTGGGCAGGCTGGGATTTATAGTAAAGATTGCCTGAGTACAAGTACGCGAGTATCTCTATATCAATTTGTGCTGAGGTAGTAGATGCAAAGATACGAGTACAAGATACTCGAAGCTTGTTCATAGATTCAGGCTTATGAAAAGTAGAGAAAGTTTGCAATGTTTGAATGTTTCATTATGATTTGAAGTTTGATTATGAACGTACATTTACTTATTGCGAATTTGCTTTGCAATATTCAATTTTTTGCTTCTTCTAACTACAACAACCGTAGCCTTGAGTTATGAAAGGGATTTTCTCCCGAAAAAACGGAATGCTATTCAATGTTACTCGTGATTGCTTACGAATTAATATTGTAATGTAGAAATTTAAATTCGTATGCACACATACGGAAATTCCAACGTTTATAGTTTATTGGCGCGGCTTTTGTTTTGAATTCTCAGTAAGTTGCGCCACCTGAGATATGCATCAGTTACTGATGATGTACGTGTATGGGGTAATAGCAGTCGTCAACCAATGAGTCAAAGGTGATCTTGACTTTTATACGACTACAATCCAGTTTTGCTTCACACACAACATAAACGACAATTTATATGAAATGATGGTTGTTCGCCAGGTGATCGACATGTAGATGTACCGTTAGAGTGGCGAGCGGCATTGAAGCTCATTTCAAATGCAGTATGAAGTAAGCAAGTAGAATTGATTATTACTACCGTATTGTGAAGTAATTGCATTGCAAAAGTGTTTGCAATTTTTATATAATAGCATCTGAAAGTCTGATCTGCGGAGCTTAATTCAAGAGTAAATCTATTCCTTAGTTCATATTTTTCATACAATGCCAATCCTTCGCTGTCAGTTTTTATTAGAAGTTGTATTCAAGTTTTGCCTTCTTCCTCAGGCCCAAAAACGGAAACATTACGTCACACCGCGAACTAGCCTCATCAGCACCATCTAGTGTTGTTCAAGTCGAACGAATTTTCGACAGATTTTTGACACTACATATGATAGTACGTTTCAAATTTTATTGGTACTATGTCAACGATTTATTTTAGATTTGAGCCGTCGAGGACATTAGCGCGCAAATATATGCATTTCCTTCTCGTTTGCATCATTTCGGCTAAATGTCATCTGAGAAATGTCATACTTGACAATCTCAAAAGCCTACTTCTGGACAGCGGTTTTCTGAAATTTAGGGCTACTGAGCAGGTGTTTCCGGTACGCGAAGTGACGTCAGGTACGTTAATTGATTTCCTTAAGGGCCTAAGTAAGAAGGCAACGATTCAAGCTTTTATTGACGATTTTTTCTTCCACATTATATAAAACCACTACCCAAAAATGGTAGATAGATCAAACCATGTATGTACGCACTTCCATCGAAATTTTTGAAGTTTTTTCGATAGTCCTAAAACCTACTCGAACCTTAGAAATTAAAATCTTCTCCATAAATCTCTTTTGGAGTATCTCTTGACCATCTTAGTCCACAAAACATAACCTGGTGAATGTTTGTTTCTTTAAAAGCTAAAAATTCGAGAAAATATTTACCTCAGCTTATTAATTGAAAAGATTTCTTTGCGCAAACCGATGGCTATTCTGAATAATGAAGATTTTGTAGTAATTGGGCATCGAAAATGCACCTTATTCTACACTCGCTAACATATATTACTGCTTTACCACAATGAACCTTTGACTATTGATTCTAGTGTTGGTAGGACGGTTCGTTTTGGCTTTAGATAGGCATGACAGTTTTCCCGTGTGGACGAAGAGAGATCTGTGAAGAGTCGTTGGAATTATTTGACAAAATAAAATTTTACTTGCTCTTGCAAAGTTATATTCTGAATGAGAAAATATCTGTCAACAATTTCGCACCGTGGGTAGAGAAGCTATTTCTTCTTTATTGAAGTAAATATTTTAAAAACTAGTGGAAAATTAACTTGCTCGCGAGAGCTCTTGCCTGGATGTTAAGCCATCTTTGCTTGTGCATCATGAGCAACAGTAATAAAAAGATGACCATGTGGACTGTATTTGGGAAAGTAGATCACGTTGACTGTTCGCGGTTTCAACTCTAACTGTGGGAGCTTTATTTGGTAGAGGATATTACAGGTAGAAACATTTCTTTTACTTCTAGCTCTGAAAGCGCGCTATCCTGACAGAATTCGTTACTACAAGGGAACCATGAATCGCGTCAAATCACTCAGGTTTATGGGTTTTTTGATGAGTGTTAAGGAAAATGTTTCAGTAGCGGTATTGAGATATTGTACAGAAATATTTAATTATTTAAGTTTATCTGCAATTATTGATGGGAAAATATTTTTGTGCTCATGGCGAGTTGAACCTATCGATACAACACATAGATCATGTTCGCTCTATCGGCCGCAAACAGGAAGTGCTGCATGATAATTCCATGTGCCGTATTAAATTTCAAACGTTTAAAAGAAGAAATAATTTCTAGCAAATATACAAAGCGGCAACGCTATGTATGAGCGAGTGTTTAGATCAATATAGTCCCTTGAGTGTTTATATGAAGGCTCGTTAGTGAGATTTAGTACCTTAACTCCCTCATATCTGTGAGTACTTCAGTACCCATCTGCCTCCCCGAGCCAGTTTCAGTCATTATATGATTTGAAAAAATAATTTTTACAGCGTTTATTGGCGAATAGTTGGGAGCCTTAGTTCATCCCTGTTTCGTAAAGTTCGAAGGAACGCCAGGGTACTGTTAGTATAGTTGTCTATTGTGTCAAAGAGTTTCAGTGCCTTGTCATGTACATATTTTTCAATCGTCTCAAGTCTTGTCCTTGTATATGTCAATGTTTCTAATGTACCATGGAATTCTTAAGGTCTTTCTAGCAATTTGATTTTAGAAGCACTGGAGTCGATTGTTTCATTGTCAACGATAAGTGTCTGTGGAGCTCGTACTCTTTCCCTTGTGATAAATAGGGCGTGCGTTTTGTCAGAATTAATCTTAATTTTCCATTTAAGAAAGTATTCCAGTAAAATATTGTATTTATTGATCGTTGCATCTGAGGGCTGTCTTTCTGAAATTTCCCGTTTTTCTTATGCTTATTTTTCAACAGCTGAACTAGTTCTGTATTTGTTGCAGCTAGCAATACGTTTTTGTTTCGCCGGTTGGCCAACTCGGCATTAGTTTTCGCAAACGTTTCTTGTGTTCACAATAGTGTTACAAACACTTGATCTAACTTCAGCGTAACATTGTCGAGCTGGGTAACCAGCGAAACAATTTGCTCGTCTTTCTCGGATATGTCAGGTCCGGCAACCACACTACCGTCCGTCGGCATCCTGTCCGCCATAAGAGAACAAATAACGAACTTTTAAGTCAATATAATTTACAAAATTCAAAGTTTGGAAAAAACAAGAAAATATGACTGAAATTGACCCAGGTCAGTAAAAGAATACCAAAGTACTCACCCAAAGCCCCCTGTATTCTTCACGTTTTATATCTTCTATCTTACCCTATTTTCTATCTCTTTCTGTCTTCCGTCTCTCTCTATCTTCTATTTCATATATCTTCTTTCTCACACTATCTTCTCTTTCACTATATCTGCTTCCTCACTCTATCTTCCGTCTCACTCTTTCGTCTATCTCCTATTGTATATCTCCCTCTGTCTTCTACTTCCCTCTCTTCCTATCTCCTGTCTCCTTCTTCCTATCCTCTATATCTCTCCTCTTCTCTCTTACATGCACTTTTCTTAACTTTTTAATTCTCAATTTGACTGGTCAACGTCTCCTATGCGACTTATATATTGTATATATACATATGTATGTTATTAAGGAAAATGAAAGGCTTTATGTGCAGAGGCTTGTGCAAGAAGGATACGTCCAACGGGTAGATTCATCTGGTATAGTGCGTGGAGGTAGACACGGCTAAATTTGTGAAGGAACTACTAAAATTATTTCTTGAAAAACTGTCGTTCCTTGCTTTTTTGAGTGAGCAGACGCGTTTTGACTCCTCTGAGACGCCGTCGTTAAACAAAATCATTGACTAGAACTGTTTAAAGTAGGAGGCGATGTTCCAGAAACAAACTATCTTTTCATGGGAGAGGTGTTCGGTTCTGGAACTTATGAATGAAAATTTCGTGTTTGAAAAATTATATTAATGTGAATGACAGATCTGAACTGCAAAGCTATAAAATTCGCGCATAAAGAAAATGGAAGTGTTCGCGATTTTCCTTAAGTGTACAATTAATCGTGCGGATTCCGAACATAACAGGTTACAGATGCTTCCCGACCGCCTTCTATACTGGGGTTGTGAAAAGATGAATGGTCATGTGTGTCATGATTAAAATATTTAAATTCGTTCTGTGAATACGCAGAGTAAATGAGTGAAAACAGCATTTAAACGTTGATTTCCCAGCGAACGCTTAGAAGAGTTTTCCCCAGAGGATGAGCAGGTAGCTATCATAGCTTATTCTCCTCTAAAATGCCTTTAGCCTAATTACAAAACAAATATCTGCGCCAAAAATGACTTTGGAATCGGTACAAAAGTATTGATGTACTTTAGATGCGTGGACAAACATTGCTCCGGAAATTCTATAGTATGTTAGCTTAAACAAACATCTACGAAAGACTCATCCGTTGTCCATTATCCGGTAGAGAATCGGCGATTGTTTCTATGGAGCTTACAACAACTCAAGAGAGAATCCCCTGTCAGTGCGTGTGATAAAATGCAGCCAGTTACCACAGTGGAACAGAATTTCGATAACCTGCAAGTGCCGGCTGATTGTCCAAGTCGGTCTAAGTCCGATTTCTATTACGTGAATGAACACTACTCGCTATGAGCGCATGCATCAGTTCACTACATACAGTTCATAAAATCCGGCCTGGACAACTCCCTTGTAGTTGGTGACGTTTACCGGCGAGACGAAATTGGTTCAACTCACTACCCAGTTTTTCATTAAAGTGACGCAGTAAGAATTATTAGCCAGCATGTCAAACGTCCCTTTGTAAATAAAGAACCAGCGTGAAGTTAGAATCATGTTGAAGAACCAGGAACATTAATTGACGATGATGAGCCCAAGCAGTTTCAAGTATTAGATGAGTACGGGAAGGCAAAGTATGTTTGAAGTAACGTTATATTTTCCATGTAGGAAAGTAGTTAAGGTAATCAGTGCGACAATTCATTGGCTACGTTAAGAAGTTTGGAACTGCTTCCATAGACAGTATGGAATAAGGCACCATGCAGGATTTCCACATTATGGCTGGTGAACGTGGATCAGAACGGATTTCACATAAATCCTGCATTAGATACCTTGGTGTTAATCTCGATCAGTATCTGTAGTATACTGGACATATCAAAGTCATGCTCAATAAAGCACAAAAATTAGTCATGTCCCTTCAGCGACTCTTTCATTTCAGATACATTGATCAAAAGGTCAAAGTTATCTGTTACAAGACCCTGGTTAGACCAGTTTTGACATATGGATGTCAGATCTTGTACAATAAGAGTGCTAGTACTGTGGAAAGATTAAGAGTTTTCGAAAGGAAATATCTTTGTGCATGTACTGTTTTGTATGGAAAGCCTATGACGGAATGGAAACACTGTATATCAAATAAAAAGATTTGTCAAACTGCGAAAGTGGCGATAGTCGATATCTTTATATTGAGACTTCTTTGGAATCATTTTGCAAGATCTGTAACTGAGCGAATACTCCGGGATTTCACAGCCGCTCCAACCGACAGACGGGTATATTGAGGCGCTACCGGCTTCGTTCCTCCAGAAGCATTCGTGTATTTGGACATGAATTGATATGTTTTTAATTCTGACGGTGTCCTTATTATATATCATATATATAGACGGGCCACCGATAGTAGGATAAAAATTCCCCATACTTGAGTTTACGCTACCAACAATTCCAATGGAAATATTCATTTGCTAGATTCGTTGAGGCTGGTCGAGCTGAGACGGAGCAATCTAAATTATTCGTGGTTATATTTTTGTGTGTTTTTCATTACTTAGTTTTGAGTTTCAGCTCATTATTCCTACATTTAGTGTTATTATTGTTTGTTTGTGTTAAAAATTAGGGATAAGTTTCAATATTTAGGATATGTATATGTTACGTTTGTTATATTAGGTTTAGAGATGAGGTTTAACGTTTAGGTTAAGAATATTGTGTTAGCATTGTACTAGTATAAGATCAGAATTGACAATGTCTAGGGATGCGTACATATGCTGGCAGCTAGCTGTCTGCGGCATCACGGGCGGGTTATTTCCACTAGCACCAAAATTCACTACAAAAATGTTTCACATGTACGAATTGAGAGATTAATGAAATTTGACTACAGAGAAAAAGGCCTAGACTAGAACTAAAGGGATGCGTTATATCTTCCTACTCATTTATGTTGGCCCCGCGAGCTCTAGGAACCATCTCGTCTTTGAGGAGGGACACAACAAAACGAGGATCAACCCGATGACATTGGGGCCCCTTTGCACAGCTCCTAGCCAGACCTAGGGTACTGATTGCGCGAGTCAACCAGCAATGACTCCCCATCCTAGCAAAAGCCCTTACAACGTCAAAAAACCACAGCCTGATGGCTGGGTAAGTTATTGGTTAACCGAACATCGACCCAGGTCTCATCCCTCGAAGAAATCGTAAGAAAAGAAAACCGAATCCACGTGATTAACAACTCACTTTATTGTAATTTTTAATTTCATTAGTATTTTAATGAGAGTCTACTGCTAGTAGTTAAATATTCACTAGATAATGAAACTATAAGTAAGTATGGAATTGACGAGGTTTGAAAATATCTTACAAGACTAAATTAAATCATGATCGACCTATAATATAAAATCCAAAGACCATTCCCAGAACATTTGACATACGTACACAAAATGTGGTTTCAATAGTAATGACCCGCGCGAAGCCATCCAAATCGATTAAATGCTCGACCGGTGCATCAGTCTCAAGCTGTATAGATGTATATGTAAAGAATAATCGTTCTCACAAAACACTACCAAAGGTCCTGGAGGGGCAGTTCCTTAAGATATCCAAATAAGTCCCTATAGACCGTAGTTTCGTTGTCGACCAATATCAAACATTAACCCTGTTCTTCACACGTTTTACAGAATAGAGTTTGATTGAATCCGCCAAAATTTCCAGATCTACTTACATATCACGTAGAATTTGTTTAAGCCATTTGAAAGTATCTTAGCAATAAGTAATATCGAAGAAGAAGTTACGATATCTCTGAGGTCCATATATATTGACTTCGGTGCTATTGGGTCTCTAACGCCTCGCCGAATAAGCAGATAGCGCACCGTTAATCTGCTGCCTTGGCTGTTTCTTCTGCTGCTAAGTTGTTGCTACATATCTTTGATGTTTAGTGTTAATGGAACGCGCACGCTACAATCCGAACAATTTTTTTTCGCACTAACCATCATATACATATGTAGTTTTTCCAATTTTTTCGTTTAAAGTTCACCGACGTCGATCTCTTTGTCACTTTCTTCACATTTTGTCCACACGGCCACGTACCAACCGTCAAAACGAAAAACCATAGTACTCGTATACTCATCTAGTATCCACAGTCAACCTAGGCTCCGAAAAAAACCGAGCAGCGTTCACTGCGTGCTTAACAGCAAATTTTTACGCAATTGGTCTTAGCGAGCGTGCAAACAGCGACTTAGTACTCGCACGAAAATAAATTTACATCGCTAAATTAAAGGGGGTAGTCTGTGTGGTCTAGTGGTTAGAGCATGAGACGCATAAGCCGAAGGTCCCAGGTTCAAATCTCGTTGATGAACAACGTGATTTAGTTCAGGGGATTTTTCGGACCGACTACGAGTGTTCACTCAGTAGTGATATGTACTGATTTAATCAGATCATATCATAGCTGAGCAGACACACGGGAGCATGGTACTGACCAAACCAACTTCCAAAAAAATCAATACGGTCGTGAAAATGAGATACTCTACCTATCTCTAAGCGAAGGCCCGAGAAGGGCTGTAGTGCTAAAAAGAAAGAAAAGACAGAAGAAATTAAAGAGTACACACAGTTTCTGTCTGCACAAACCATAATTTAAGCAATATATCCGAACATTTCGAACCCCGGTGAAGCTACGAGTATTTGACCCCTGGGAAAATTCAAAAAGTGTGCAACACAGGAGAAACGGAAGCTGTGGATACTTTGTGAATGTACTACGCAAAAAACCTCTGACTTTAAAGGACGGACAGTCCCCCATGACAGCTGCAGCCAAAGCCCACCGTCCCATCAACCCTATAACTACCACACTCGCCCTAGCATTATATGGCCAAAACTTGCATGGGGGTAACAACCATAATATGGCAAGGGTGAAATAAAGCGCATCTTAGAGGCCCAATTACTACAAACTGCAGGATTTCTTTAAGTGCAGAAGTACGAATATTGATGCAATTTCGGTCAATCATATCTAGAGATAACAAAAAAGGGAATTTCAAATATCTATCATAATATCCTTGAAAATACTCATTGATTACATCGTATTGAGCATCAAACCATAAATTATGGTCAACTATTTCAATATCGTTCGGCGAAATCAGTACCATCAGTAGATGTAATTCTAATAAACGTGACATATTCTACAGATCCCAATTATAAATATGCTTCACTTTGTCGTAAAAACTCTAAACAACATATTTGCGCGTAATTAACTACTTGGCACACTTAACCGATACTGCTCAATAATTTAAGGTTTTTTCTAACAATCATACATACCCGTATATTGACGCAAGTATGTAACCTCGTTATTGTCCATTTCAAATGGAAATCATCGAATCATTCATTCAACAGCAAATATATATTAATCTTAATGTCATTTAAACAATTTGCCAGGGCAATTCTTCAATTATTTCGTGCTTTACAATCTAACCCAAGGTTATATTGAACTCGAGCAGAAAACTTTCAAATTCTCATTCTATATCAAAGAAATGTTTGTACAATCACATCTATACGAGTATGTACATTTTGAAAAAGTATCTCAAGCAGAAGTGAAAAACAAAAGAAATCTCGCGAATTGCATTGTTGCAAAAAAAGGCCTGAATGGAGTCAAAAGAAAGAGTTAAATTTATTTGAAATTTCTTTGATTGAACCCAAGTAGTACTTGGTTTTAATGATTTGATGATTGGTGCTCGTCTTTCTAGCGGTTGATGGTGATGATGGTGGATGTGGTCTGCTCCTCTTCCTCATGCCTCCTTGGACTCCTTGTCTGTGCCTCTAAATTTTTTCCCTCGAGGCCAGTATTTATAAGTCAGATGAACGGAAGACCTCCACGTTCAATTTCCTATACTGGTGCCTGCCTGCTTGCCAATCAGTGAGCAAACCAGCATTTTGACTTGGTCGTCAGCTTCTTGAAGGCTTCGATTGAAATCATAGTGGAACGTTTAAAATATCTCTTCGATGAATGATAGCTTCTAATTAAGTGATCCGTTATGGTGGTGCATGTGGCCGCGAACAGCACAGTTGCAAAACGTGAACTTTTCACGTTATGATGTGGTGGAAAGGAAAAAATTAGCAATCAACCTTTTTATCGTTATTATTTATAATATGGGTAAAAAGAATTTAAATGCCAGCATGAAAGAAAGATGCAGAAAAATTGCCCTAAATTAAGTTCTATTAAAGATTAATCATGATTATTAAGGAAGTGGTCTTGGGGAAAAGGTCAATTATTGGCATTATTTACTAATATGTATGTCCGATAAGGGTAAGATTCTTTGATAGATGTTAAAGATTGCTTTCAGGAGTTTGAGTATATTAGAAAGAGTTACGTAGTAATTAGACTGCTAACCACTAAGGCAAAATTTCATTGGTTCAAATCAAATTCTTCTTCTTCGAAGCATTACAGCCCCTCTTGGGATTTTGCTTCCTACAAATGGCGCCTCCAACTGTTTCGGTCCATTGATAGCGTCCTCCAATTTAGAAATCCGAGCAGCGTTGAACTGTCTTCGTTGACCGAGTCAGATCAGCGTTTCCTCGGCTTCTCCACTGGCCTCCAGCCTTCAGTTCTCCCAACGAATACCTTTTTGGGTATCTGTTGTTCGCCCATACGATCCATATGTCCAGCCCATTGCAGCTTCCGTCTTACAATCGTTGAGACCTCCAGTTCGTCAAAAATTTCATACAGCTCATGGTTGTATCGAATTCACCATTGGTCCCCGTCTAGCTGTCTATATCAGAGGCAATTTCCATGATTTATAACGCTTGAGAAAGCGTAACGCCAGTTACTTTGTCCTGATCAGGACGGAAAATAATTCCTGATATCGATAACCTTTCGAGAGGCAGTACGAAAGATGTTTAAGAAGTCGACAATGCGGGTAGCTGAACCTTCGAGAGAAATTAATGGATTCCAAGATTTAATTTTCGATGATCTGAAAGAATGGTTCAATTGTGATAAGGATTAGCCAAGTTTCCAGGTTCTAGATGATGTTGGCATTACATCAAAAATTCAGCAAGTAGAAAGCATAAACGAAATTAGCCATCGTACAGCAGTACAATCTACTTCTACTTTGTTGGATCATATGGAGCAACATAAATACGATTTTAATTTAATATCAATTGCTGGAGAAATAAGGAATACAATTTTGAATGAAACAAAACCAAAATAATCAAAACTACTACTTTTTCTGCAAAGTCGATACAAGAAATGAAAACAAATTTTCACCTGCATACCGAAAATATGTGCATAGATCTGAATGTTCTCTTTGTTTCAATGTTTAATTTGTTAACAAAATATGCCCATATATAATTATCTTACAGTAACGTATGATGAGCTGTTATATTCTATTTACAAATTTTGCTTCGATTATCCGTGTTTATAAATTATCCAGTTTGACTTAGCCAACAGTAATCACGGTTATCGAGAGCTCACTGTGGTCAAAAACCCTAAAAATGGGTCTGAAGTGCAGATTTACATATGTGATACATACCAGAAAATCTTCTTACACACTGTGGAGCTCTGTTTCGGAGGAGGGGCCTAGTTGAGGAGCAACACTCACCTTCTCTGAGAAAAGGGTCTGTTCGAAGAGCTAAGGTATTTTAAGGAGAATGTAGGCACAATAAATCTGTAAAGGTTTAAATGCAAGACTACTCTCTATCAGTCGCGAGGCGTTCATATAAGCCGATTCCCATCGATTACCCATAAAAATTTCTAATTGCTAAATGAACTATCGAACTACTTGCATTCATCACTATCAGCATGCGTTCCCTTACATGTCAGCATTTTATTCTTGGCACTTCATTTCTTTATTCTTTACATTTTGGTAAAATTTCTCCCACAATAAGAAATCATGAGATTCTCTTCTTCTTCGTAGCACTACAGCCCCTTTTAGGCCTTCGCTTAGAGATAGTTAGAGTATCTCATTATCATGATCGAATGTATCGGCACTTCACAAGGTGATATGATCAATATCACGCTTTGGCCGTGTGTCCGTCCACCCAGCTGCGATGCGTTCTGATTTTAAGCCAGCACGTATCATAACTGGACAGGCTTATAGTCCGACCGAAGAATCACTCGAACTAAATCTCGTTGATGCCAACGAAACTCGAACCAGACACCTTCGGCTTACGGGCTCAGTGCTCTTACCACTACACCACGCGGACTAATCATGAGATCTATATGACTATTTTTCGATACTTCTGCGATCACAATAGAAACGATACTACAATGCACCGGCGTCCTCTGCAAGTAAAAAAGCGTTCCTTTTGTCTCCAGATCGGCTCGCGTCGGTGTTATACTCGACGCGTAGAGACGTACAAGTTAACAAAATGATGATATTAAAAATTTAGTTTTCTGGAAATAAAGAGAGAATAGATAGTACTAAGAATCTTTTATTCCTCCCGACTCTTAGCTACAAATTGGTGAACGCCCGGCGTGATAAAAAACAGTGTTTTAGTGTAAGCTTACGGTGCAGTGGAAGTAATTACCGTTTTGAAAAGTGATTATCGGGAACTGTTCACCGCACAATGCCGAAGGATACACGGGACGCGTAATACGTGGGTCATTCAAGAAGTACTTAGCGTCACTGCCCAATGACGCTGCTATTACAAAAGAGTTTTACCATCGTGCAGTACATTCTTTTAGTAGCCAATTATCAAAGTTTCAGTCAATTCCCTTCATTAGTTTTGTTGAATGTACTGCACGATGGTAAGACTCTTTTGTAATAGCAGCGCCATCGGGCGGTGAGGCTAAGTACTTGTTGAATGACCCACGTAAAATAGCGCAGTTGGAACGACATTACAACGTACCCCAGTAACTGAGAGAGTTCTTGCATTTTATCCCGGCCAAACCAGCCCGTTAGCTCGTGGAATGATACTTCGAGACAGCGAATATACTCGTAACCTCCGAAGCAACCAAATTTACGGCGGAAATTCAATTCAATGACGGGAACGATCAAGAGAGTGGGATGCAAATCGTGGGCGCACAAACTCCTATCACTGTTCCTGCTCTAAGAAACACCAGGGAAATAAGGAGCTTTGCTGATACCACAACAGTTTTGACGCCAACGCTAAAAAGTGTACGCTACCGTGCAAGTTTTCGAGAAACGCGAATAGACATCGCTAATGGCGGCGAGCGACCCGGCAACATAAACTCGCCATCTTTTCATAACAGACAACAGCAGGTAAATCACACATCTGATCGACACCGGCGCTCACTTGTTAGGGGACAACCAAAGCCATATAAATAAATGGACGAGCAACGAGAATCTGTGTACTCGTCCATGTGAGAAGCAAATTTGCCACATACATAAGTTATAAATAACTTACGCTCTCGAAACTATATGATTCCCTCTGCTTCTCCTTCTCCTTTTTTTCCAGACAGGTTTTTCTTTTCTCTCTGCAGAAGAATCGCTTCCCCCACTGACACCCGCGCACACCAACGAAATTTCATTTCACGTGCACACGATCGCGCCTTCGTTATCATTCGGAAAACAGTTTGAGTACAAACAACAAACGACTCTCACGGAAAACTCGAACGTCAAAGCAAAAGAAAATCGAAAAGAGCGCGAAACACGCGGGAAAACTCATGTGTCAAAGCGTATGGAAATTTCCTAAATTTTTAGTTAAAACAGTGAATTGAAGTTCCGATTACACACGCGCAATCTTTAAAATTAAAAACTTTTTAAATGTGAACGTGTTTCGCCGTGAATAGAGTGCTAAAACAAAAGCATATCACCTCAACTTCACACAACTTTAGCGAAGGTTGCCAATTGCTTCGGCTCTCACGACCGGTTGCGGATCCAGTACTCTCTATATCTATGGGGACAACGCAAGATAATCAATTTCTCTCTCACAGCAGCCAACGGTTCCGTTATCTCTGCATACGGCATGGTAGAGACGTATCTCGGCCTAGGACTCCGTTGGAATTTTTCATGGCGATCATTGACGTGTCGGGGCGAATTATCGGAGCTGGTTTGTGTTTTTGAGCTAGTGCAACCAAGCGTCAAGGTTATTACCGGCAACTACCTATATCATCGACTACTCATCGTGTACCCGGACAATGTACGCCATCATATACTCACGACACCAGGACTGTCAGCAGCCAGCAAGTTTCGTCGTCTGGCATCAGATCGCTACGTGATTGCACGGAAACAATACCAAACAATGGTCGAACTCGGCACAGCATGAGCATATATACTAACTAGCACCTGCAATCGAGGAGCCGTCAAAATGAAAAGAGAGGCAAATAAACGTATGAAAGATGGATTAAAGTTTACGATGTGTTGGTTCCATTGCTTGCAAATTCAAGTTTTTGTTTACCATACATATGCACTTTTAGTCTAATTCTCTCTACTCTATAAGTACCGTACGAAATAAAATTTGTTCTAATTGCAGCTGCTATTTAGTAGATATGCTCTGACTTGGCTACGAACAGCGTCGGTGACATGCGACCATACGGTGACCTCACATTAAAGACTTTGCGCAAATCTTCGAGGCAATATAGTATATTCCAAGATCAACTAAGTCTGAGCACATAATCAGATTCCAGTGGCCGAGTAGGACATTCATAAGACCACAACCACGCTATTTGGCCTATTCAAGTTTCCCTTTATAAGTTTTGGATGCAACGCAGTCGTTTCAACGTTTTGTCGACAAGATTCTGCACGACTTCGATTTTTCGTATGCTTATATCGATGGCATACTAATAGCGTTGGATAAAGAAACTCTTGCGTAAGCTCTTCGATAGGCAACGGGAATATGGCATCGTCATAGACCCAGCTAAATATATTTTCGGTGAACCTGAGGTACCCTTTCTTGGCCACGTGGTATCGAGCACAGGCATCCACTCCCTTCCAGAGAAAGTGCTAGCGATAGTTAACTATCATCGCTAGAAGTTGAGTCGATTCCTTGGTATGTTAAACTTCTATCGGAATTGGAGGACCACTGGACAGAAGCCCCACTCAAAAACATGCTACAGAGAAAAATTAAAATCAACACACTTTTAACATCGACGGAAGAAGGCTGGGAAGCATTTGAAACGTCAAAGAAAGTACTAGCGAACGGTGCACAACTACCACACCCAGAAGTTGGCGCACTATCGCGCTGGTATGTGACGCGTCGGATATAGGATTGGGTGCTGCTGCGCAACAACAGGTCAATGGCAAATGAGAACAACTTGGGTACATTTCAAAAAAAAATTCACTGGCACAAAAAATTACAGCGCATCCGACCGAGAGCTTCTAGCTAGACTATCGAGTATTGTTGTCTGTGAAAGCTCACGACCCCTTAATATACACTGAGCACAAGCGATTAGTATTTGCCTATAAGCAAAAGCTCGACAAAGCTTCTCCACGTCAAGCACGACATTTGGACTACGTCAGCCAGTTTTCGACCGACATCCGTCGCATTCCAGGCGAGAGCAACGCTGCAGCTGACACGCTCTCACTTGTGAAAGCTATAGAAAACACGCTGGATTATCGAAAGCTCGTAGCAGCTCAGAAGGAGGACAACGAGCTCAAAACATCGATGGAATCGGGTCCGGCACTGCAAAGAAAACTAATGTAGATTCCGAATACGAACATACTGATCTTCTGTGACGTCTCAACTAAGGATATGTTCATTTATAACACCGCGTTTTCACAAAGTTGCATTCAATAGTATCCACGGATAGGCACATCCAGGCGTGAAAAAAGAGTTTGAGAAAAACTTTATAGAGCTATTTATCGAAACGGATTGCCGTGCACGGGCAAACACGTGCCTACAATAGCAGCGATCGAAAATTACACGCCACGTCACATCACCAGTAAGCAACTTCATACCGGCATCACGCTAAACATATACACATAGAAATCGTGTCATTGCTACCATCTGAAGGACATTCGCTACTGGCCATAGTATACTCAAATAGTAGCCACACCTTTCATTTACCCTGTGTTGAACACTTTTTGAATTTTCCCAGGGGCATTACAGCTGATCCGGGGCATTACAGCTGATCCATTTTTGGCGCGCTCAAGAAACAAAATAAAATGCAGATAAAATTTCCGACGCACGTGTTCTTTTACGCATTTCAGAACATAGGAGTGCTGCCAGATCCTAATAAAAAACTAAAAGATTGCATGGAACGAATTTGTTTTTCTGCAATGTTATTGATTTTTTAGCTCTGGTAGCCCTGAAATCTCTCATCGAAGCATATGTTTATATTCGCGCCATTCCTCGCATCAGCGTTTACCATCTACCTGCTACCGAAGATTTATGGCTTGCTGTTCGGCTTGTGTTCGGATTTTTCCGGAGGGTTGATGGAGTGTGGTTACTATTTGAGTATACTATGCTACTGGCTCACATGCATTGTTCTTTTCACTTGCTGGCTCGAAGCTTTCCCCCTGCTGAAGCAGAAAGTAGAAACGCTGGTTTGAACATTTTGTGCAGGATGGATTTGTTATTTTGGTACGCCACTGAGACTTACTTGCGACGAAAGCCGACAATTCGAATCTGATCTTTTTCAGCCACCAAACCGATTGACGAGTACAACTCAATTTCATACAACGGCATACCATCCCTCTTCAAATGGGTTGATTGAACGCTTGAAAAGGCAGCTAAAATGCGCAATACGACGCCACGAAGACGACTAATGTATTACTGGGCATCCGAGCGGCATGGAAGGAAGACGTACAAGCTACGGCAACATAACTTATTTACAGAGAACTAATTCGTCTGTCAAAAACCAAAAACAAACTACTCGATAGCCCTTCTCCAAGAATTGCAGCAAAAAATACACCGACTCAGCCCAATAATACAAAACCGACACGACTACATCAAATAAATAATTAAAGGATTATAAGCGGAAATCTATACAACACACACGCCAGGTAAAAGTGTACGGGGCAAGACGTCTGAAAAGTTTTCGCTTGAGGAAGTAAATAGATGCATTTTTTCAACCTTGTAAAATGCTTTGGCATGGTATAAAAATGTTGCTATTGTTGGTTTACTTTTATCGAGGCTATTAAGTAATATATTGGTTAGAAAATTAAATACATCTTTAGTTCCGGTATTTTTAAGCAAACCAAACTGTTTATTAGGAATAATTTTGTGGTATAAAAATAAGTCCAAAAATCGAGTGCTAATGGTTTGATATTAATCATATTGGCCTGTAGTTTTATGTTTCATGTAATTTATTATTTTTTTCGTATGGAAGTGATTTCAGCACTTTTAAGTATGTCAGGCCAGATACTTCTTTCAATGCAGAGATTAAAAATATAGGCTGTTTTTTTTTTTAAATGCTTTATACAACTTATAAAAAACGAGGATAGAGAGAGGTAAAAATAGAATTTATTTTGATATTTCTTTAACATTTTTCAGATTAATACATCTTCAAGGTTATTACGATTGAGTTTACGTTTGAAAAATTTAGGACTCCATTTCTCAATATGTGTTATACTTTTAAGCGTCGATATAAGATTTGAACCAATATTTTGCGGCCTTTTGGATGTGAAATAACGTGACTTGGAAAAATATTGATACAAGTTTGGGCGCATATGAAAATCCAATTATGGACAGTCGGTGTTGGCTAGTTATGGAATAGTCCATACTAAGGTGCTACTATGTCAGATGATTGGTACTTGCTATTATTTCTCTTGGTAATATATGTTATTTGCATTGAATGGCGGCTTTACAATCGACCAAAATACGAAAGATCTGGAATGAAGAAAAAATGGCGGAAGCAATAAACTTCGTTTGGGAGAAGAAAAACGGGATATTTAAAAGCGGCCCAGTATTGTCAAGTGCCTAGGACAACTTTGTTTCTTCTATGTCAAAAAGATGAACAGTCCCCAGAAGAGGCAACAACCACTACTTTAGGAAGAAAGCCAGTATTGGGTGCAAAACTTGAATGTCAGCTGGAGGAGTACCTTTTACTTATACAGAGCAAGTTTTATGGTTTGACGCGAAACGATCTTCGCAGAATGGCATATATGCTAGCAAAGCGTAACAACTTGCAGCATCCATTCGCTGAATCAGGTATGGCAGGAAAAAGTGGTTAAAGTTTTTTTTAAATCGTCATAAGACGAACCTTTCAATACGAAAACTAACATGTACGTCTTTTGCCGGAGCATTTAGATTTCAGAAGGAAAAAGTGGATGCCTTTTTCACTCTTCTCGGAGAAGTTTACACTATAAATAAGCATCCACCTAACCGTATATACAACGTGGATGAAACTGGTTTAATAATTGTGCAAAATAAGATACCCTAAATCGTCGGGCATAGAAGGAAACGTCAGATAGCTTCGCTTACTTCAGCAGAAAGAGGATCTCTTATGACAACAGTTATTTGCATGAATACTACTGGTCATTTTGTGCCACCTTTCATTATATTTCCAAGGAAAAATATGCGCGCTCAGCTAATGAAAGTCTGTCCGTTAGGATCTGTTGGAGTTGCTCATCCATCAGGGTAGATCCATACGAACATTTTTACCGATTGGTTCAAGAATTTCATTCAACACACCAACGCGACCCCTGAGTCGAAGGTTTTACTGATATTAGATGGCCACTATAGTCACACTCGTAATATCGATATAATAGACATCGCGAGAGAAACTAACGTTGAAATTATATACTTATCTCGACATACAACTCATAAGCTCTAGCCGTTGGACAAAACTTTTATGGGGCCGTTGAAAACTTACTACAGTGAAGAAATTCGTATAACTGGCCACGCTTCCATAGAGTGCGAACCTTTAAATGAAATGTTTAAATATTTGACGTCGATCGGATCACAGACAGCAGAGTTAACGAGGTTAGAGTAAAGTCACTTTGTAATTTGTTTGAAAAATGGAAAAAAGCAAGTTTCGCGTGTTGATAAAACATTGTTTTTAAATGGGTAAAAACACCGAAGAAGCCCAGCAATGGTTTGAAAAACATTACTCGGACTACTCTCCGTCGAAACCAACGATTTGTCGTTGGTATGCTGAGTTTAAACGTGGTCGTACGGACACAAACGATGCGGAACGTTCAGGTAGGCCATTGGAAGCCGTTACACAGGAAAATGTGAGTGAAGTGTTAATAATTGTAACGAAAAATCGCAAAGTGAATGTCCGTGAGATTGCATAAATGACACAGATATCATCTGGAAGCGTATTTACAATCCTTCATGAAAAATTGAGCAGGAAAAAGGTTTTTTCCAAGTGGGTGCCCTGATTGCTTGAAAACAATGGCAAAATTGGCTTGAAAACAATCCTTTTATAAATATGGTGTAGAAATCTTGTAAAGACGTTGGAAAGATTGTATCACCCTAAAAGGAAATTATATTGATGAATAAAAATGATTTTTGAAAAAAAATGTTGTTTTCGTTGTTAGTCTCGGGACTTATTGAACAATGTGTTAGACCTCTAAGTCCATATGATATTGTGGAGCTATTCGGCAGATCCTCTTTGAAAGCACATACAGGTGAGATTGCAGCAAACGGCTTTCGCGTCGCAGGACTATGGCGTTTCAATAAAAATGTATTCAGTGATATTGACTACATTGCTGCGGAACAAAATGCTGTCAGAGATTGTTGTACAACCAATATGACTTCAATGGAATCTAGATCTAATACTGATGAAGCCCTAATAAAAATATCTGTAACAGACACAGGTCCTAATGCAGAACCTGAACCCTCGACTTCCAGACTGAACCCCAATAATCTAGATCTGGTGACTCCGTATGCCATATGTCCAGGGCCAGACAAAAGAAGAAAAGTGTCTAACACGTGAAGAAAAGCTGCAGTAGCAGCAGTTATAACATCATCATTCTACAAAAATGATTTGATGGATAAAAATATTAAGAGAAAAGCAAAAGAAATTAAATTGGCCAAGACAAAGAATAACAAGAGAAATAAACAAACAAAGAATAATACGACTGAAGAAGAAGACCCTGAGGAACAGATTATTATCCAGTTTAACGCAGACAGTGAACCTGGTGAGCTTACAGGCCAAAAATCTCCTGATTCCGCCGATGCGGAATGCATGTTTTGCAAAGGACTTTTTTCCGAGGGAAATAAAGCAGAAACTCGGATCAAGTGCATAACATGTGGGCTTTGGGCACATAGTGATTGCGCTGGTCCTGAGCTTGATGTATGGACCTGCGACTTTTGCAAGTGAATTAAGCTTTTTTACTTTATTGGCCATAACTATTTTGCCTTGAGATATTTATGCCAATTTTTTTTATCAAAACAATGAATTACGCTTATGTTCCATATTTGGGTACCTATTCCATATTTAGTTACTCTTCAATTTTACTTTGACAATTAATATATTTAAAACAACGCTTTTTATTTCTTACTTTCAAAAACATGACTGATTAGTAATAACATTTACTTGTTTTAATTTCCATCTATTTTTGTTGCCAAGTCCCTTTAAAAATGGTATTCCATATTACTTTCCTGTACTTATATATTCACCTATTTCTTCTCTAGTAAGATTCTTATTAATAGGAGGAAAGAGCTGCTTTACTTCTTCTTCTTAGCACCACAGCCCCTCTCGGTCCTTCGCTTCTTGTGAGCTGCTTTAATTGGAATTTCTTTCTGGAGATTATTCCTGTTCGCCCTAGTGTAATCTCTGTTGACGATTGGTGGCTTGTGAATAATTGGCCCAGTTTGAACTATGAGTTCTATTGCTTTATGATCCGACTCGAAATCCATTGTGTTCAATGATGGTTCCTCTTCTAACTGTCTTGTTATTAAACCTGTAGATATTATAAAAAAATCTATAAAAGAAAAGGAGTTGCTCGCTTCCCTACTAGGAAATTTAGAAAATAAGGGCTCTATTTAAAAAAATAAGGGGTTTTCCAATAACAGGTGTTATTTTGAATAGTCCGCTTTTCGATAGATGTCACTTTTGAGCTGTCATTTTTTGACATGTCACAAGTAGAAACTACGCTTTTAATAAAAATGGAACGGTACACGCTTCAACAATGCATTGAAATTATTAAAATTCACTATAAAAATGGTGAAAATTTGGCAGAGACTCGAACTCGAACATTTTTGGGTCGTCGTGAAGCACCTTGTCGGACCGCAATACAGAAATTGGTAGAAAAATTCGAGAGAGAGAGAGAACTTAGTGATGTGAAGGATAAAACCCACCCACGTCGCTCAAGAACAGCCGAGCTGCTGCTGCTGTAGCCGAAAGTGTTGAAGAAAACCCAGGTTTGTCCATTCCTCGTTGTTATTTGGAATAAGGCATTCCAAGGATGTCATTGCACCGTATTTTGAATAAAGATTTGGGTCTTAAGGCTTACGAGAGTTATTCAACAAGTACTTAGCCTTACCGCCCGATGGCGCTGCTATTACGAAAAAGTTTTACCATCGTGCAGTACATTCAACAAAACTAATGAAGGGAATTGACTGAAACTTTGACAGTAGGCTACTAAAAGAATATACTGCACTATGGTAAAACTCTTTTGTAATAGCAGCGCCATCGGGGGAGAGGCTAAGTACTTGTTGAATGACCCTCGTATAACGTTCAGTTCACTCAAGAACTCAAGCCGGTCGCTCATCAACAACGTCGTGTCTTTGCTGATTGGGTCCTTGAAATGCATGAAAATGATCCGGAATTCCATCGAAAAATCATCTTGAGTGATGAGGCCCATTTCCACCTCGGTGGCTTCATCAACAAGCAACATTTTCGCATCTGCGGCTCGGAAATCCCAAGAGTTATTGTTGAAAAGCCTCGCTATCCTCAACGTGTGACTGTTTGGCGCGGTTTATGGTCCGGCAGAGTCATTGGACCTTACTTTTTCGAAAATGAGGCTGGAGCAACAGTTACGGTGATGATGATTTTTATGGCCGGAATTGTATGGTATTGATCTGGAGAACGTTTACATTCAACAAGACGTGCCACACAAGCAACGAAACCATTGATCTTTTACGGGAAACGTTTCCGACCATGTTATCTCTCGAAGAGGTGATCACAATTGGCCACCGAGATCTTGTGACTTAACACCTTGTGACTTCTCCCTTTGGGGCCAGGTGAAAGAGATGGTCTACGCCAACAGCTTAGCATCGATTCAAGACCTCAAAGATGGAATTCGTGAGGCTATCGAGGACATAGGGCAGCCACTTTGTGATTTGGTTATGGAAAATTTCATGAAAACGAAATGGTCCTGTAAGCGTGGTCGTGGTGGTCATTTGCCAGATGTTAGTTTTCGCTATTAACAACATACCTTCCTCTTTATAATGAAATAACATCCGATCATTTATATTAAAAAATGGCATTTTTCTTTTAATATCAAAATAACACCTCTTATTGGAAGACCCTGTATCTTTGGGCTCCCTTAGCCATTTGGCGAGATGCATACCATTTTTATTGTTAGTATTATTTCTCCAATCGGAATGCCTGGCATTGAAGTCATCTCCAGCAATAATCACCTCATAGTCTGCTAATATTCTAAATAGTTTTTCCGGTTCATTTATCTCCAGTTCATCTCTTTTTATGTAAATGGATGCAATAGCCCACCATTCAACTCCAATTTTGAGTTCAATAACAGTCATGAACATTTTATTTATATTTTGGGTCAATTATTTCCTCTTTGATAATTTCGTAGTTTTTAAAATGAACTCTATGTCTTTTTTTAGTCACGTTTCTTGCAATAATAAGATATCAGGAGTATGCTGTTTAAGAAACACATCAAGTTCATGTCTTTTTACACATCAGTAGACTGGATTTTCAGGTTTTTATCGGCTTACCTTACGCAGCTTTTCACACCTTGCCACTGTATCTACAGGAAAATACTACACACGAAACACACCAAATATTACTTGTATATTGTATTGTGTCACCATTTCTGAACTTCTATGAAAGTTAGAGCATCCATGAGAAGACGGGCAGACAGCCAAAGTTTCTAGCAAGGGAACTTCAACATTAAATAAAAAAGGCACATTAATGATGAATATTCTATTGCGAATTAATTTGACCTAAATATAATAAACAGATTTACAATTATCAAATATTTAGTCATCAAATTAAACCTCTCTCTGAGGTTTTTATTTACATTATGTTTTTTGAAAAGGCTCCAGATTATTAATTTCCAACTAAATATGATTCATATACCATTTCTATTGATTCTCATTTAGAGAACCGAAATTGGCACAACTCCCTATCAAATTCAAAATGGACAACCGTAGATTTCCATGGTCTAGCATACGAAAAAATAAGTTGAATTATACGAGTATTTTATATTGCTCATATCTATCTAGATTAAGTGGTGATTATCTACAACGACATAACTTTTTTCAAGTGTTTAAAGAATGATAGCTTGTCTAAAAAAAAAAAATGCAGAAATAAGAAAATATCAACTTGATAATAAGCCTAGATTAATCATAATCTTCTACGTTTCACTCTTTTTATTGAAGCCCATTGGATTTCAAACGACTTCCAAGCAAACGAAGAAGAAAAAAAATTGCAAATGTTTTTCTGTTTGATTAATGATTAGCAATACACATGAGAAAGAATTTATATGGAATTATGGAGACAGTTTGAGTATTCAGAAAAAAACACCTTGGCAAATATGATTGTAAATTTATGCTAAAGATATATCAAAAGAAATGCAGGATATTGAGATAAATGCGTATAGTTAAAGGTATAAATATTTTCTACATGAGTCAATATAAAGTTATATGCATATGTACAGTCATTTTTTTGTAAATGTTCATGTATACGGAGTTGATTTAAGGCGCAGCTCCCAGTGAAACTGAAAATTTGGGTAAACTTTACAGCCGTTCACCTCAGAAACGTGACAAATATTTGCAAAAATTTTTTAGCAAGAAGTCGGAATGAACCTTTGGCTATCGAATCAACTCATTAAATTTTGCAAAAAGTTTGTTGGAAAAGTTATTAAATTCAAACAAAATAGCATGTTTTCGTTAAAAAATGTAGTAGATCTCGGAAACTATTTACCGTACCGAGTTGATTTAAGCTATGGTTGTTAGATCTGAATTATTTGCAGTGAATTAACTCATCAAAAATTTAAAAAAGTTTTTTTCAAAAAATTTTCTAGACTAAAATGTGTAATTTGCACACTCTGAACAAATATCATCCAGCACATTGATTTGTATCAAATTTCCACATTTTGTTCTAGGAAATTCTTTGCAAAAAACTTTTTTAAATTTTTGATGAGTTAATTCACTGCAAATAATTTAGATCTAACAACCATAGCTTAAATCAACTCGGTACGTTAAGTAGTTTCCGAGATCTACTACATTTTTTAACGAAAACATGCTATTTTGTTTGAATTTAATAACTTTTCCAACAAACTTTTTGCAAAATTTAATGAGTTGATTCGATAGCCAAAGGTTCATTCCGACGTCTTGCTCAAAAATTTTTGCAAATATTCGTCACGTTTCTGAGGTGAACGGCTGTAAAGTTTACCCAAATTTTCAGTTTCACTGGGGGCTGCGCCTTAAGTTGGTATTGAAATGTTGATTTTATCTAAAAAACTTGTAAATATTTTTCACATAATCCTTTAATCGTGTATCTATATTTGGTGACATTTAATCTGCCACCAAACAATCGATTGGCATACAAAATTCATCGATGAAACATTAAAGATAAAATCCGTATTGCAACATCAATTCTAAAAATTATGTAAGATTGCAGTTGCTGAATACGACTCTTGAGCAGATACTCGTACACTGCAAAAATAAAAGCACACGAAGCGATAAATCTTTTTGCATAATGCATATTTTCTTGCGCATGCTTGCTTTTGTTTAAACCACTTTAAGCGACAAAACATAAGCGCATACTTCTGTTTAAGATTCATGCATTTATGCACATTTATTTACATTCGTCGTTCGCGACTGCAATCAAAAGCCCACGTTTCTAGGTAACATTCCAACCAAATTCGTCGGCGTCATCAGATTCTACTCTTCCCGAATTCGTGTCACCTAAACAATGTTTCTTTTCCTCAATTATTTATATTTTGTATTTAAGCCGCTTTTGCGTTGACACTATATGTGAGACATCCAAAAAGCAAACAAACAAGAGAAAAGCTTAAAATCTTGGAAATCTTTAGATACAAACATGCCACAAAGTACTTTGCGTATCTATTCAAAGTACTTGGAGTACAAATGAGTGTATCGACCCCAAAAACCGCGGAACCACTTTCTTATGAGATTCAGGTACAGATTTAAGGAAGGTAACGTAATACGTATTGTCACAAGTCGATGGTGGTGACAGGAGACGGCGTCAAAGACCGAAATCTAATCAATCAGCGGTGGTGGGTTTTCATCAACCGCACGCATCAAACTGGTGCTTTATTGAAAAGGTGGAGAAATTTGAATTCAGTTCGCTGATTGTGCACTTATGCGTAAATGTATTCAGTTACTGATAGGAAATTGAACAGATAAAATAAAATGAGGAAATTTAGAAATGTTCACTAGATTGAATTCACTTCCGCCCGTTTTGATTTTCTGGGAAAAGTATCTTTGCAGTGAAGATTGAAACTACTTATAGCTACCATAGTTCCTCAAAGAGCTTTAAGAAATGAGTGGAATTCTGTAATGCTCTGAGGCATATAAAGCATTCTAAAGTTTATTAATATTAGCTTCTATACTGCTTGAGTCTGGTATGCAGAGGTCAGCAAGTTCTCATGACTGCAGTCGTTTCATTTAACATTTAAAATTCTAATTTGGGTAATTGCATTTGAAGCAAAACAATGCGCTTTGGTGCATAGGTGATTTTATGGCGTTAGTTTCCGTTGGCTACGTTGTGAATTAGTACTCGCAGTGCAAAATAAAGCAATGTTTCAGTTTAACCCGTTCGCTACCAACCGTCACATATATGTGACACAGTGGTTTCTAAACATAGCCCAGCGTCACATATGTACATATATGTGACAGGCGATTTTAGTCAATTTATTATTAAATGATGCTGAAACATTTTGGGTTTTGCACAAAACTTTCCAGTTCGAGAACAGTCAAAAATATGGAAACTGCCCTTGGTCTGGCATTACATTACATTGTAAATATTTTATAGTGCAATTGAAGATGTAGGTTGCGTAGGTCATGTGAAATAGTTCAAATGTTTCCCTTAGGGTTCGGCCACATTGCGATTTTTCTGCCGTAACCAGCGATTTTCAGACGCAAATACGAACACACTGCAACAAGATTTGCAAAGGAACTTCAGGCATGCGCAGAACTAATATGCTCATTTGAAGGTATGTCTTTGCCAGGAACACATGCGCTAACTCATTTGTGCGCTACACAAGAAACTTCCGTGCACGTCAGCGTCAAATGTCCAAATAATGTGCGCCTGCGCGAGTATCACAAAAACTACCTACTAAACTGGTTTTAGGAAAAAGCGCAAATTCCTGCGACTGCCGACCTGGACAAAATTGTCGAAAATCGCAGTGTGGGGGCTTCCATTTAACCATGTGTAACTTGTGACAGAAGTGCGGCTAAATAGTCGTAGTCTGTTGACTCCCTTACTCGGAATCCTGAAAAAAGGAAATGTTGCTTGTAATCAAATGTTCTATAAATGCTTGCGTTTGGAATCTGTGTTCGCATCTTAGTGCCTATTTGGTTTGGGTATGCTCTACTTGTGGGAAAATTCGAAAACAAAAATAAATCTAATGATGGAATTTTACGACTCAAAAATATTTTGAAAGAGTTTCAGTTAAGGCTTATGGCACATCGCGACACGACTATCGCAACGTACGATTCTTAGCCGCAAATGTAAGCACACTATGACAAGATTTATAAGTATCTCCAGGTATGCGCAGAACTGATCTGCTCACTTGAAGGTATGTCCTTGCCAGGAATACAAAGGTCAAGCGTGCTAAGACCGTGAGTATGTCTTTCAACTCATATTTTGTACTTAGGCGATATACCTCTGTGGGTAAAAAGATTACACACTCGTAAGTTCAATTACATTTATCGTCTCTCCAGCAAGGTACTACATATACAATTACACTGCGTTTTGTTCACATGTCGCGATGCACGTTTTTGAAAACGACTGCGTACTTGTTGGCCGTCATGCCACACGATGCGGCGAGCTTCGTGTGTCTCTCCTGTCGGCGCAATCCGGCGACTGTTTTCAGTTTCGACTACCAGAGGCGGTTTTGCAAACAGCTGAGTCGATATGTCAGTTGTGTGTGGTGAGCAACCCCACAGTACTCCCTCCCGAGTTATTTCGTCCGCGAAATAACGTTTGGCTTTTGCGCATGTTTTTGTGATGTTTGGCTACGGTGGGTTAATTGGCGTCCAGCGGGTTCGCGGCATGTCCGAATTGTCAGAGTGAATGATGGGATGACGATGTTGCATTGTTTGTACTGATGTCGATGGGATATCGTGTGCAGACCTGATCTGAATGCTGGGCCTATCAGGGTTTCTTCGAGGAAAGCGGGTTTGAGGCGCCCGGTTGATCATTCACTGTGCGCCCATTAACGTCAATCGTAAACAGTACTTCAGACAGCCGCTCAATTACTCTATGAGGTCCGGTGAACGGCTGGATGAGAGCTTTTCGGACGGCATCGACTCGAAGAAAAACGTGCGAGCAGTTGCTGAGATTTTTGTGTTGGAATGTTGACGTTTTGCTGTGGTTCGATGTAGGCTCAGGTCGAAGTTCTCGCATCGTTTGGCGCAAATTGTCGAGGAACAGGTGAATATCGCTTGTCTTGTTGCTAGGAATCAAAAACTCTCCTGGAAGTGAAAGTGTCGTTCCATACAGCTGCGCATGACGCACCGAGATCCTCCTTCACGGTTTTTCTCAGGCCTAACAGCATTGCCGGGATTACGTCTACCTAAGAGGAATTTTGTTCATGGCACATAATTGCTGCTTTCAAGGATCGGTGCCAGCGTTCAATAGCGCCGTTCGATGCTGGGTGATATGGTGACGTTCGAATTCGTTCGCAACCGATGAGTTTAGAGAGTGACTTAAACAAAGATGACTCAAATTGCGTGCCTTGGTCAGTTGTTATTGTACGTGGTGCGCCAAAACGTGCAACCAAATTGCTAAAAAACACTTTGGCCGCTGACTCTACAGATTGATTGCTAAGAGGAATCGCCTCTGGCCACCTGGAAAAACGGTCCATCAGGGCGAGGCAATATCTGAATCCTTGGCACAGTGCTAGCGGTCCTATGATGTCCAAATAGACGTGTTGAAACCGATCATCCGGGACGCCGAAATACTGAGGGCTGTTTCTTTGATGGCGGCCGACTTTGGAACGTTGGCATAGAATGCATGTACGTGCCCACTCGTGTTTTTCCTTGCGCATATTAGGCCATACAAACTTTTGAGAGATAGCCTTGCACGTAGCGCGGCCGCTAGGGGGTGATGGTTGATGGAATTGGTTGAAGACGTCCTTACGTAACGAAGCGGGTATAAAGGGACAAGCTTTATTTGTCGATGTGTCGCATACTAATTCGCCTTTTCCATTTATCATAATGGGGGATAGCTGCAGCGATGACGTGTTGTTCTTAAGCAGTAATTGCAGGTCTGTGTCTAAATGCTGTTGCTCGATCAATTCTCCTGCACTCACTACACAGGGCATCGAGATGGCTTCGATACGTCAGAGCGCATCCGCGACTTGGTTTCTGCCACCTGGGATATGCTTAATATCCGTCGTGAATTGAGACACGAAACTTAAATGCCGAAGCTGGCATGACGAGGCTTTGTCTGGCCTCTGTGCAAGGGCGTAGATGAGGGGCTTGTGGTCCGTGTACACCGCGAAGACGGTGCCTTCCAAAATGTGGCGAAAATGGCGAATGCTGCTATAAATGGCCAGCAGCTCGCAGTCGTATGCGCTATATCTGGTCTCTGGATCGGAGAGTTATTTCTGGAAAAATGCTAGCGGAAGCCATTGATTGCTTTGGTACTGTTCCAGTACGGCACTGATCGCCGTGTCCGATGCATCTGATACCAATCTGGTAGGTTTTCCTTGTTGAAAATGTACCAGCTATGTACTATCTGCCAGGCAGTTTCTGCAGTCGTCGAATGCTTTATCGGGCTCCGGGGTCCACTGTATAAGTCTTTTATCGTTCTTTTTGGAATTTACCAGGAACTTATGCAACGGAGCTTGTAATTGTGCTGCGTTAGAAACGAATCGATGGTAAAAATTTAAGGTTCCTAGGAACCTTTGGAGTTGAAGAACGTTGGTTGACTTTGAATGCCTGCGAATCGCAGCGACGCGCGAAGCGGTTGGCGAGATTCCGTTCTCACTAATTACATGCCCCAAGTACTTGACACTCTTCGCTACAAACACACACTTTGCCAAATTCACCACGATGCCATGTTTGCTGAGTCTCTCGAAGACAAGTCGAAGGTGATGCAGGTGTTGCTCTAGTGAGTTCGAAGCAACAAGTATATCAATCAAATATCATGCGCAAAAGTCGAGGTTCCTAAGTATTTCGTCCATCAAACGCTGGAAAGATTGAGCCGCGTTCCTGAGGCCAAATGTCATTGCCGTAAACGCATATAACCCGAACGGGGTTGTCACAGCGGTTTGAGGTACATCCTCTTTGGCGATTGGGACTTGATTGAATGCTTTTAGCAAGTCTATTTTTGCAAATGTTTGTTTGTCTGCTGTAATGCCGGTAATATCTTCAACGTTTCGCATCAGATACCTATCGGGCTGGGTGACGGCATTTAGGCGACGATAGTCACCGCATGGGCGCCATGTTCCATCCTTCTTGGCACTAAATGAAGCGGGCTTGCCCAGGGGCTACTGAAACGTCGGCACAGGCCTCTCTCTATCAGGTACTTAAACTCCGATTGTGCCACTTTTAGTTTCTCGGGCGTCAGCCTACGGGGACGATCGGCTACGGGGGGGCCAGTGGTGAAAATGTGGTGCTGTACACTATGTGTAGTCGATTTCTGATTTCTAGCGGGGTTTGTGACTTCCGGAAACTCTTAAGTAGTGTATGAAATACGGAGTTTCCGTTTACTGCGAAAACAGAGGTGCAGCGTGATTGGCTAATCCAGCCATTTGATGCATAGCCGGTGGCGGGGTTCATATTTCTTTTATTTTTAAGGTCTACGATTAGGCCAAAGTGCTTGCGAAAATCGGCACCTAATATTGGTCGTGAAACGGCTGCGGCCTGAAAATTCCAGGCTAGAGGTTATTGCAAACCTAGTGACAGTGTCAAGCGTTTGGTCCCGTACGTATTTACGGCACTGCCGTTTGCCGCGAACAGCTTCTAAGCGGCTACACTTTTGTACTCGAATGCCCGTGATCTTGGAATTACGGACACATCCGCTCATCCGTATTTCTATCCAATACTAATAGGCGGTTTGTTTTTACGTCACTGATATCCACCTCAAAAACCAGTGACGGTTTTCATTTCCCGATTGGGTGCGAAAGGAGCATGGTGCTCGACATTGCCTTGCCGCTGCTCCAAAACGGCGATGAAAATAACACACATCTGCCGGATTCCGTGGTCGGCTTTTCTGATACGAGTTGGCAAGCGATGACTTCATTTGCGGAGATCGGCAGGGGCAGGTGTCGCGATTAGCATTGATTGCGGGCTGAATGTAGGTCCGCTGCAAGGTTTTGCGGAGCTCTGCAATTTCTCTTTGTAATGTGTCATTATTTTGCACACCATTGCATTGCGTTTTGACGCTGTCACTATTTCTAACGGATGCAATTGCTTCTGTTGCCAAGCTGTTAACAATCCGGTCAGCTGCTTGAGCCAAATTGTCTAGGGAAATGGCGTCTGATGCTGCTTTGATAGAGCGTACCCTTGATGGAAGACGCTCGAGCCAAATGCAACGCAGCACTTGCTCGGTTACATTTTTCCCGGCCAGAATTCGTAATTGTCGAAGCAACTGCGACGGGTGTTGATCACCCAGCACATCCATGCAATAGCTCGCGCGTTTTTTGTTCTGCCGACGATCCATGGGTTGATAGCAAGCGGCTTTTTAGCGTTTCGTATTTGCAGCTGTCAGACAGCGACTCGATAATATCTGCAACTTGCGTTAGCACGGAGACATCCAGCTCTGATATTACTTTGTCGAAGCGGGCCGCGTCGTCTTTAACTTTGCTGGCTCAGAATTGGGCCTCGATACGCGCGAACCATAAGTTTGGTTGCTTTTGCCAGAAAGGGGGCAACTTCATGGCGGCCATTGCGTAGAGCTCCGGTGGCGCGAGAGTTGTCGTCGGTTTGTCGGAATTTTGCACGTCGTGGAAATTTTTCATTGTGAAATTTTCAGAACACATACAATTGCTTTGAAAAAAACTTTGGGAAATTTAAGGACTCCATTTTGTTTTTATAGGCGAAAATGTAAAATTTAGAAAATGTACTATTATTAACAAAGTTGATCGATTTTCGACTTCTAAGGTATTTGTTGCCCTTGTACTCCTAAAGTTTCACCTCTGTGATTTTTTTCTGATTTTTCGGGACAAAGGTGTCATATTCCCTTCCCCTCCACCCCTCAAAGCAAAACTCGCCATTTTAAGACCTGTTTTGAAAAGTTCTCATCAAGACCTTTCATTTGATACCCATATTGCCTACATGCGATGAAATTTTTTTTTTTCGGGGAGCACTCCCCTATATGAGGAGACCCCCCCCCCCCAACACCTACTTACAAAATCTTGTGTTTCTAGCTTATGTAGTTACGGACGGACGGACAGACGGCGGGCGGACAGACAGGACGCGATTTTAGTAGGATTTTGTAAAACGATTTTCTTCTTAGCACAACAACCCCTTTTGGGCCTTCGCTTCCTGCAAACAGGGCCTCTAACTGTCTCGGCCCGTTGACCGCGTCTTCCGATTCCGAAATCCGGGCAACGATGAACTGTCTTCGTCGACCGAGTCAGACCAGGGTTTCGTCGGTTTCCCCACTGGCTGCCGGCCTTCAGTTCTCCCAACGAATACCTTCTTGGGTATCTGTTGTTCGTCCATACGGTTCATGTGTCCAGCCCATTGTAGCTTCCGCAGTCTTACAATCCTTGAGACCTCCGGGTCATCAAAAATTTCATACAACTCATGGTTGTACTGAATTCGCCATTGGTCCCCGTCTAGCTTCGCTCCGATTATTCGCCTCAGGACCCATCGCTCAAAGGCGTTCAATATATTTGTGGAAGCTTGGGTCAGGGTCCATGTTTCACACTCATAGCATAAGACAGGTCTTATCACAGATTTGCATACTTGGAGCTTTGTTTTCCTGTGTATGCAGCTGGTCTTCAAAATCGTCAATACTGAATAGAATATTTTATTTGCGAGCGGTATTCTTCGGCGTATTTCGTCTTTTTCATTGCCCGTTTTCGTTATTTTGGCGCCTAAATACACAAATTCACTAACATTCTCGATACTGTATTCGCCAAGTGTGATATTTTGTGTATTTGAGGTATTTTTCGTCGACTGCGTCATGAGCTTTGTTTTATTTTCATTGATTTGTAGCTCTACTAGTTTTCATTCGCTGTCGAGTTCAAGGAAGAGTTCTTTGACAGTTGTTAATGACCGTGACAAGATGTTGATGTCGTCCGCATTGGCTACTACTTGGCTCGACTTGAACAGTAATGTATCTCGTGTATCGACAGGTAGCTTCCGTATGACGTACTCCAGAGCCAAATTGAATAGCAATGGGGCCACCCCATCTCCCTGCTTTAGTCCGATATTTGTGTCAAAGGCATCGGTGAGTTGATTATTGATGTGGACTTGGGAGGTTGTCGATGTCATTGTCATTTTGGCAAGACGGACTAATATGGCAGGTATACCAACACAAAGCATTATTTGGTACAGTAAGTTACGATCAATACTGTCGATGTTTGCTTCAAATCAACGAAAATTTGGTGTACGTCTATGTTGAGCTCCCAGCATTTTTCAAGTAGCTGCCTGACTGTGAACAATTGGTCTATTGTCGATTTACCTGCTCTAAATCCTATCTTCATCTTCATCTGCAGCTGATGTGGAAGTAGAAGTGCTAGGCTCAGTGTCAAAACTGTAACTCTCTTTGGTACCTATCGAGCGTAGTACGTTGTCCGGAACTGTGTCAGAAAAGCAGCATTTTCCTACCCTCTTTAGCCCGAATCTGATATGTAATATAGCATTTAAAGTTTTTACCGACAAACTGTTGCGAAGCTTTGTGTTGGCAATATTCATTTGGCTGAAAATGCGTTCAATATCCGCATTAGAATGTGGTAATGATAATAATGATATTGCTAACGATTATAAATCTGCAAAGGGGTTATTGCCTGCTGCATCTTTATAATTAATTACTTCATTGCAAAACCCTACGGCGGAAGATGTGCATTTCCATTTAATGTGCACTATGTTTCTCCATTGGGACTTGAGCCGGTCTATTATAGATTCATTAGTTCGGAACTCTCTAGCAATATCAACTATAGAAGGTTTGACTACCTTTAAAGTTTCTTGCGCAGAAAACGAAGATACTTTCTCCAGTATTTTAAAATTAATTGATAGTCTAGAACACAGTTTTCTCACAAGTTTCAGCGTGAAATTATAATGCACCGTTGACGCACATTATTTTCCACTTCTGGAAGAAGGTCGCCCTCCCGTGATTTCGTCTCAAAAGCGTATCCTATGTATGGTCTAGGATCCAAATAACTCTACATTTTGTGAAAAGATATCAACTCTCGCAGTTGGGTTCAAGAAACGTCCACACATAGATTGAACTAAGCCACGCAAATCGTTGTATAGTTTGGTTGGGTCAACATCGTTGCTTTCGAGCAGCTTGTTCACTACTTGAACTTCATCCAAGACTGGCTTTAAATACAACAAGTATAAGTGATTCACAGGATCATTGTACATTTCATAAAGTGTTTCTGCCATAAAGCAGTTATTACCGCGCCTGGAAACTTCAAACAACAAAATATGGTTGACCGCTGGTTCAACTGATATCCATCGGGTGTTGCACATTTGTTGAATTAGAAATGGGTCGGATCCACAGTTGATCGCTGGGTATATATTTTTATAATATAGCCGACGGTTTGAAGAGTGACTGAACCAATTGTAGGTTTCTCTTATGAGGAATTTAATTGTGCGGGGTAGTGTCTCTTTTGTCGCATGAGATAAAGCTATATGTAATGAATGGCACACGCGGCGAACTAAAACCAAGTGATCATTGTCAGTTCCTTTTTTTATAAGGCATGCAATCCATTGTTAGTGCCGGTCAGTACCGTAGCGCTACCTGCGCCCATACCTATCAATTTTTAGGGTTTTGTAAAATAATATAAAACCCTACTAGTTTCGCGACCAGTCTGTCCGTCCGTGTGTCACAGCAGTTTTTCTCGGAAACTACTTAAGCTAGAAACATCAAATTTTGTGTGTAGGTGTAAAGTGACGATCTCTTCAAAGTTCAACTACAAAAAATGTTTAGAAGGTATTTAAGGGGGGTCTCCCCATATGGAAGAATGATCCCCCGTAAAAAAAATTTCATTGAAGGTAGCCGATATGGGTATCAAATGAAAGGTCTTCATGAGAACTTTTCAAAACAGGTCTTAGTTTGGCAAAATTTGCTTCGAGGGGTGCACAGGGAGGGGAAATACACGAAAAATTTGTGTCCCCCCCCCCCTCGCGATTGAACACCTGTGATCCGAAAAATCTGAAAAAAATCAAGAATGAAGGCCTTGGTGAGTACAACAACAACAAATACGTTAGAAGTCGCAATTCACTCAACTTTGTTAGTAATAGTATGATTTATCGATTTTATGTTTTCTTGAATTAAATCTTAACAGTACCCGTAAATTCAATGAAATTCAGTTCCTAGATGTATATTTATAAGATTGATCTATTCTGTGAGTTTCATAAAGATTGAATTATATTTAGCGAAGCTATAGCCGTTTGAATTTTCCTGTATTAAAATGGAACAATATGCGCTGCATTTATTACTATGGCAACATATGGCTATGGAACAACATGCGCTTCTTACCGACTCAGACACTACAGTTTTGCTAGGATTTGCATGAAAATTTCAGGAATGACAGGTGTCATGTAGATCTTTGAGAATCGGTTCAGCTAGTGGTATCAGTAATCGTAAAACAAAATAGTGGCTGTTTTAAATGCGAAGATTGAATCATTTTGAGTTATTTTTTCCCAACTTCAACGTTTAAGGTGCATGCTTTGAACACTTGATTCAATTTAATGAATGACTGAAGATGAGTACCTACAATTAATGCTCATAAGTGAAACAAGTGAAGGAGGCGGGAGAGAGCTCCTAGCAAAAGGGCTTTGTAACAACTCTAGGATTCGAAAAAATTAACCATTAATCGATGATAACAGTACAGGAAAGTGGCCCCTGAAAAAAAAATTCATCAAACGTAGCCGATATGAGTATGAAATGAAAGTTTTCATGGGAGCTTTTCAAAACAGTTCTTAAGCTGTCAGTTTTTGCTTCAGTGGGGGCACAGGGGGGAAATACATGAAAAATGTGTTTCCTCCGTCGCGGATGGACATCTGAAATAATTATCAAGGGAGGTACTTATGAGTATAACAATAGCAAAAGCCTCAGAAGTCGAAATTCGTTCAACTTTGTTAATAATAGTATGATCTTCGTATTTCATATTTTCTCCAATAGAATCGTTTTTGATATGTTTCTAGATTTGATTCGATCTGGTGACTGCATTTCGTAAATTGAATACAAAACCCTTCTGACATGAGCGTAGGTCTGTTTACCCAACTTGTTTTATATCAAAGTTGAGGGCAGACAATAATCCTTCAATGCCGTCGACGATGCTCGTTGCGGTGCCATCTTCCATCTCGACTAACCCCAACAAGGTGGGTATTATAGTCTTCAAAGATCGGCTGAAATATCTTATGGATACCCCCAACATTTTGTTGGCGGAAATATCTGTAGATGCACCTAGTAAGAGACTATAATCATGATCTCCAAAACCTGACACTATTTCTTTTACAAAATACGGCGCCAAAACATTTTTTATGATATAAGTACGTTTTGTGCGATGCACTCGCAAGTGTCCGTTTTTGCTATCACCAAATCTGTTTTTACATAGCTCAGATAAATGGTCAACAGCCATAATTGAAGAATGTGTGCACACATACATAGCTAATGAAGCTTCTGCACTTGCTCTCATTGTATTTATATCACTTTTTTGGGGAAACTTTATCACACTCTGGCTCTTCATTGGTTGTATGGCTTTTTTATGTTTTGCTGATGAGGTATGTAACTTTAGGCAATGCACTTTTGCAATAATATCACATTTGCAGTACTTACAGTACGCTTTCGTCGTATCATTTTCAACAGATTGCAACCACTCTTTATAATCCGGCTAATGTTGGGTTAATTAAACACTTTATAACACTTTTCACTACGTAACAACTTTGAATTTTAATGAAAATCGCGGTATCGGTAATATGTACGCGGTAGAACATTGAATGAACTTGAATTTCAATTTTTTCGATAAATGAATGGGAAATCCCCGGAATGTATGAAAGAAGCTTCGCTTCTGTATTTTTGATTACCCTTTTACAAGTGGCAAAAGCGTAGAAACATGAAGGAGTGTCATTTCGGCACGCAAATATTAGGTCATGTTCTGATCGCACATCTGTGAGCCTAAAAAATCCACCTACACCTCTGCGCTGTATTTGCAGTTGAACTAATTAACAAGGCGTCGCTCGCTAGAAACAAAAAACGGGAAGGGTAAGTACATTTTGAAAGAATGTTTGCTTCCTTCACGTACAGTGAGTTTCAAAGTTTCCTTAGTTTTTAGCTCAATGGTTTGCTTTTAGATTGTAGTTCAATGGGGCATGCAAACGAAAGCTATTCACAGGAAAGGGCGGAAATTTCAAAAAATCGCAGCCGAAAACTCCGAATTTAAACCGAGCAGACACTGTTTCATTTTCGAATGATAATCAATGACTTTTTTGTAATATCAACTGGGCTATTCAGCGCATTATTTGTGTTTTTTAGCTACCGATAATGTCGATTTTTTAAATTAGCGTTTTTTCTTCAGTTGGACGAATTTCTTTGGCCAGACTCTAGCGAATTTATGCTACAAAATATGCTACAGGGTTTTCTAATGAGACGTGTTATTTTGAATAGCCCGCTATTTCGGTAGATGTCACTTTTGAAGCTGTCACTTTTTGACGTTTGGCAAGTAGAAACTACGCCATTAATAAAAATGGAACGATACACGCTTCAACAATGCATTAAAATAATTAAAATTCACTATAAAAATGATGAATATTTGGCAGAGACGGCTCGTAAAACTCGAACGTTTTTGGGTCGTCGTAAAGCACCTTGTCTGACCGCAATACAGAAATTGGTGGAAAAATTCGTGCTGTTGGGACAATTTAGTGATGTGAAGAATAAAACCCGTGCACGTCACTCAAGAACAGCCGAGAATATTGCTGCCGTAGCCGAAAGTGCTAAAGAAAACCCAGGTTTTTCAATTCCTCATCGTTCTTTGGAATTAGGCATTCCACAAACGTCAAAACACCGTATTTTGTATAATAAAAATGAGTTAACACAAAAACTCAAGCCGGTCGGTCATCAATAACGTTGTGTCTTTGCTGATTGGGTCCTTGAAAATCATGAAAATGATCCGGAATTGCATCGAAAAATCATCTTGAGTGATAGGCCCATTGCCACCTCGGTGGCTTCGTCAACAAGCAAGATTGTCGCATCTGGGGCTCGAAAAACCCAAGATTTATGGTTGAAAAGCCTCTCTATTCGCAAAGTGTGACTGTTTGGTGCGGTTTATGGTCCGGCGGAGTCATTGGACCTTACTTTTTCGAAAATGAGGCTGGAGCAACAGTTACGGTGAATGGATTGCGCTATCGAGAGATGATTAATGATTTTTTATGGCCGGAATTGGATGTTATTGATCTGGACAACGTTTACTTTCAACAAGACGGCGCTACGTGTCACACAAGCAACGAAACCATTCATATTTTACGGGAAAAGTTTCCGGACCCTGTTATCTCTCGTAGAGGTGATCACAATTGGTCACTGAGATCTTGTGATTTAATACGTTGCGACTTCTTCCTTTGGGGCCACGTGAAAGAAAAGGTCTACGCCAACAGCCCAGCGTCGATTCAAGACCTCAAAGATGGAATTCATGAGGCTATCGAGGACATAGGGCAGCCACTTTGCAATTTGGTTACGGAAAATTTCATGAAAAGGATCTGGTCCAGTAAACGTGGACGTGGTGGTCATTTGCCTGGTGTTATTTTCCACTATTAACAGCATACCTTCTTCTTAATAATGAAATAACACCTGGACATTTATATTAAAAAATAGCATTTTTCTTTTAATATCAAAATTGGAAAACTCTGTATATGCCAAACACCGAAAAAATATGCTAAACAACATGAATATATGCCAACTCTAGCATTTAATTGGCAACACTGCTGGACGTAGAATGAGGAATTAACTTAAAAATGAAAAGGGAACACTGGTACTGACCATGTCACCTTCTCAAGAGTTGATACATAGGATTTAGATTATGATACACACTACTGTACATATCGCTTGTGAAGGCCCGGAAAGGGATATAGTGCTAAAATAAAAAAAAAAATAAAAACAAATTTATATCGTCGTCAAGCCACCTTTGAAATATTTTCTTTTGATTTATTTCGAAGATTTGCTTACGAGAAAAATCAAACCAAAGGAGAATTTATTTCCAACTAACCTGTGGCGCCCCATAATTCGTACCGATATTGCCTCATGAAATCCTCATCCACATATAGTAACCCGTTTGTTATCGCAACCAGAAAACCTGACTTGAATCTCAATGAAATCAACAAAACTCCTAAAATAGAAATAAATTCGCTCATTATCTCATTTTGCAAGCTAATCTTCGCTCCTAGGCGCCAGGCGACCATGCAATGACCGTTGAAACTACTATAAAAAGTCGGAAAAGTATCGAATGCGACAGATTTGAAACAGTAAACAACTAAATCTGTTCTTCATACGAAAGACAGATTAGCGTTTAATTCTAGCCACTTACATATAAATCTGCGAGATAGAAAAGTCGCAGCATAATCAGCAGCGGTTAGTTGTTAATTAAATGTTGCCAAGCGTATTTCACCTCAATTCATTCTTACGGCATTGGCAAACCAATCAATTGCAATTTCATGTCTCGTGCTTTGATTGAAACCGCTCATTTTCCAATTGAGTAACTTATCATGTCGTTCTCTATGATACATCGCGGGGAGGATATACGAGTACTATACTCAGATAAATGCAAAGACACACGTCAAGTAATTTGAACGTTTACCGCGCAAATGAAAAGTAAAATGAAAGGTTACTTTCATATCGCAAAGTTTCAATGTTACACTTTAAAGATGACTTTACATATGCTTATTTCCTGCCTACATATGACATCCACATTGCACATACTCGTATGCTTGAATTTAGTTTGATGGCGTATTTTTGTTATTTTTATACACGCGAGTAAAAACATGTTTGAAATATTCACGTAAACTTTAAAGCGGAAACAGTCGCTTTGCAAGATGTTGTACTTGAACATAAAAGCGAAATACACAATTTTTTATTACTTTCGCCTGCAATTCAATTTTCGTTTCAAAGTTTACAAGTGTATGCACAAAGCAACACTAGTTTTACGTAATTTTCTTTTGAACAGTGACTCAAAGTTAGAGATTCAATGAAATGGTATTTGGGAAGGTTGGCAGTAAAAAAATTGCAAAAGTTTTGCAAATTTACTGTACACACATTAAAACATATTAGTACGAATAAATCTTTCCACACCTTGGCAAACCGATGATTTAAAATACAATTTATCACCGGTGCTCGTTCCCTTGATCTTGCGAAACTGACAAAGTATTTAAATGTATGACAAACTATGATTCACAAGAGTCACCGCAAAAGTAGTTAAAATTTCTTAACCAGCTTTGCAGTGATTTTCGTAATAAATTGTGATTGGAGTCAGCTATTGTGTATTAAGCGATTTTACTCTGATGACCAATTTTTTATTCTTTTAATCATTAAATACGCTGGAACTCATTTATTTTATAAACTCATTATCTAATGATTGCTTTTCTCAATTTTACAGAAATTACATGCACGAGCCATTTACGACAACATAGCAGACTCCCCTGAAGAACTGGCATTCAAAAAGGGTGATATCCTCAATGTGATTGAGCAGGACACAGATGGATTGAGTGGCTGGTGGTTGTGCACATTAAGAGGAAGACAGGTAATTTCTTCATTATTACTCGTATATGCCTTTGAGGCGCTTTGGTCTCCCATCGTGTCAATTGATAAGTTGATTTCCGAACATGTAAATCGAAATTCGGGTAACTCTAATGCTCAAATTTGATTTTAAAATGGGTTTATGAGTAGGGGAGGGGGGTATAGTGGAGTCTTTAAGGTTAAGAGATTCTTAAATCCGGGCATGAAAGGTCTATTCATTCCAAATAATCTAGAATTCATTATTTGGTATTCATTGCATGATTTTACCTATAAACTTGAGTTTTAATTGTATAAATTTTGACTACAGGTACAATAATATTAATAGTGGCATTTGCCCCCAAAGGGCAAAGTCAAAAGCGCTTTATTCAATACTAATCGTTACAAATTTTAAAAGAATATAATGGAAGTTGCAAACAATAACAATACAAAAACTTATGCCCAAATGGCTCTCTAATTTATACGTTATCAGTTAAACACATTTTATCAAAGAAACTATAGCAAATTCAAATTAATTAAGACTATTACATATATTATGATTTGATTATAAAAAGGAGAAAAAACCAACACTATCCTAAAATTATATATAATTTTTTTACACAACAGTGAACTTTGATCCTACACCTAATATGTTATAACCTAATTCTAATAAAATCAATCGAAAACTTTATCTTATACTAAAAAATTCTATCACAATATTCCTAACCTACACGTATAAACTTATCTCTAAACCTAATATAATAAACATAACATATACCTAACCTATCCCTAATTTCTAACACAAATAAACAACAACACTAAATTTGGCAATAATGAGCTGAAACTCAAAAATTACTAACGAAAAACACAAATACTGAAAATAAACACGAATAATTTAGACATTGTCATTCAGCTACCAATACCTAGATTGCTCCGACTCAGCTCGATCAGCTTCAACGAATCTAGCAAATGAGTATCTCAATGCGCTTTTTCAGACGTAGCGTTAAAAGTGAGCGTTAAACAGGTTATATGGGCAAGAAGAGTGAGAAGCATTGAGGGAACCTGATGGTAAAAACACGCCAACATTTTTTAGGGTGAACGAGCGTAGCGCACATACACAAATGCATTTTGTTGATCATTTGGTGGAGGAAATTTTATACAAACGCCGGTAATCATTCCGAATTGAACATTCGGTGAAGAAGGTAGTCGTCATGAAACGATTGCCTTTCTTTAATTTGCGTGCAAAAATGGATGCGAGAAGCTACGCGCTATTTAATAAATTTATGAAAACGGAGGCCATGTTCAATTTCAGGAAACAACACGACGAATATCAGGATTTTAATAAAGTTAAATTGCCTATTGTGAATCCATAGAAAATTAACAGAACGCACAATCTTCAAAGAATCACATTATAATAAGCAAGTTTACAATACGTCAAGAAAAATATGCGACTAAGAAAGATATTCGAATTTGGAATATATTTTCAGAAAGCGGAAAAACACGGAGGATTCAAATAAATCCAATAGAAGTTTGAATCGACAAACTTTAACAATCACAAAATACATTTTTCATTCCAGTTTTTATTACCTCGTGCACAATTCAAGGCTAAAACATCAATTCTCAATCGCTTATCTCTCTATCTTCGCTCTCATGTTGTCCGCACGATGTTTAACGATCAAATGATCCTTTTGACACATACACTTGCAAGACGTGTATCGTATACAAAAATAGCTTGGCTGAACTGTGCAACGTGTAAACATAAGGGCGTAAGCGCGAAACCTGTTTGGATATGGGTTTTTACCATTACCGTCTGAAAAAGCCCAATTGGAATCGTTGGTCTCGTGATTTCCAATTCGGAGGATATTTTATCTTCTTATCGGTGACCCGTCTATATACCGTGGCGGACAAAAGTCTACGACAACTCCTTATATTGAGATTCTGGTTAATTGGAAGCTTTAATCAAAAATCAATTGGTGTGCACTTTTCAGTAACGTAAATATATTTATAAAAAAACAAAGACAAAAACACTTCATAACAAACTTAAGGAGAAATTCGTGAAAACATAAAAAAATGAATGGACAAAAGTCTACGACAGTTAGTGCTGGGTGACTTGTACACAAAATATTTTTAACTAAACGTATTGGAATTTTTAAAACTTTTTGCTTATGTTTGGACCCCCTTTCGTATCAATTACTGCTTGTAGTCTTCAGGGCATAGAGGAGACTAAATAACCAGTTTCTGACGATGTGATTTTCGCCAGTCCTGAAACAAGCGCTTCCTTCAACATTTTCAATGCGGCATTTTCGAATTTTACGTTCCAAAAGCTCCCATACATGCTTTATTGGGTTTAAATCCGGACTTTGTGGACGAAAAGTGTTTTTGGATTATTCTCTTGTTGGAAAATACATCCCTCCCCAAGACCCAACTTCTCAACTGATGGCTTCAAATGTTGTTCTAACAGCTTCTTGTAAACATGACGTTCCATCGTAGTTTCAACAAAAGTCAATCTGCCAACCCCAGATGCAGTGATGGCTCCCCAAACCATCTCATTACCTCCATCGTGCTTGACAGTAGGAATCAAATTGTTGGTCTCTAAAGCCGTGTTCTTTTTCCTCCATAGTTTACTGCGACTATCATGTTGAATTCGGACTCATCGGTGAAAAGGACGCGGTTCCAAGAATCACTGTTCTTGCCAATATGGCCCTTGGCGAACTGTAGACGCAGAAGTCGGTTTTTGGCGGATATTAATGGCCTTTTACGTAGAGTTCTGCTTTGAAACCCATTAATATTTAGTGCTCTCCTGATGGCTTTTGCATGGGCACTCTTTTTTCTTTCCGTAGCCCCTTGTTTCGCCAAATCTCAAGCACTTATTTTGGGATTACTGTTCACTTCTTTTAGAATGAAACTAATGTCTCGGCGCGGCAACTTTTTTGGTTGGCCAGTTTGCGGCTTGAACCACTGTTTTCAAAGTTTTTGATGATTGTGTACACAGAAGTTTGTTTAGGTTTCAGTAATTTCGCGATTCCCGAGCACAATTTATTGTCTTTTTATACTGTACGACCAAATTTCGGATCACTTGAAATTTCTTTTCACGATGACATTTTGAGGTCCTTACAGTTAGAAACTAGCGATAAAACTAAAACAGAATTGCAGTAGCACATATATGGAATGACAATAAGAGCAAATAAACAAATATTGATGACATTCCGATACGTTTGGTTGGAAAATTTTTGTGTATAACTGAGTCAGCAATGACTGTCGTAGACTTTTTTCCATTCAATTTTTTACGTTTTCATGAATTTCTCCTTAATTCTGGTATGAATAGTTTTATCTTTATTTTGTTTTTTAAATATATTTACGTTACTGATAAATGTGCATCAATGGATTTTTGATTAAAGCTTCCAATTAACCAGAATCTCAATATAAGGAGTTGTTGTAGACTTTTGTCCGCCACCGTATGTGATATATGATTGAGACGCCGTCAGAATCAAAAACATATCGGAAACGAATGTTTCTGGAGGAACGAAGGCAGTAGCGAGGTGTAATGATTTTGGTTTAACGACAACTCGAACGTCGAGATTTCCCAAAGGAAATCACAATTTGCTCAAATATAAATATATTGAAGCTCGAATTTTCCTTTAGTAATGGTTCAATATCGTTAACTAAGCAAATGTAAGCTTAATGGTTCTAAATATACCGTAATGATTTAAAGTAAACGCTTTGTAGTGTATTCGAAGGTTAACTGGCAGTTATGTCCACGCTGCATTAAAATAGTGCCATTTTTCCTTAGCAGAGAGACATTTTCCTCAAACGTATTCTTCGCATACTCAAACTCCTTTTCCATAAGCACTACAAAACGCGGCGAAGTTTGTCCCAGATTGTCACTGATGCCTCATAAATTTTCAATCAATTTGGAATCAATGAGTAAAAATTCCATAAAGCTTACTTCATTCTCTAATTCATCGATGCTCTTTGCATTCGCACGGCTTTTTCTGGCAGAAAATAGAAACTTTTTTTCTAATTCACGACGTCGGAACTCCGTTTCTGCGCTTGACTTTTCGCACAATCTTCTTACGGCTACGACAAAAAAAACAAATCTCAACTTTCCTTAGTTTATTTCACCGTAATGACGCTTGCGTTAAGAAATTTGGTCCTTGCGGAATTTTTTTTTATCGGTCGCGTATATTTCATTTAATATCCAAAGCCCGATGACATCTGAACATCCTCACGACAATGCATCCATTTTGTCTTTCCCATTCAACCACACAACTTTCATCTTCCTACCAGCTGTCAAAACGCTGTTCTGTTTCAGCGAGTGGTTAAAGGGTCGCTCCCAAACTGTCGACGTCAATAACGGCCGGTGGATCGTTGTCAGTAGCGTGGGGCTGATTTCTTACAGAGACAAGTCGCAATATACCCGTCTGTAGGGTGGAACGGCTGTGAAATCCAAGGGTTTTCACTCACAGTTACAGATCTTGCGATGTGATTACGAAGAAGTTTCAATATAAAGATATCGACTCTCGTCACTTTAGCAGATTTATAAATTCTTCTATTCGATATATCCAATCCAATCCGTCTCAGGCTTTCTGTACAAACCAGTACATGCACGAAGACATTTTCTTTCGAAAAATCTTAATTTTTCCATAGTGCTAGCACTCGGGTTGTACCAGATCTGACATCCATATGTCAAAACTGGTCTAACCAGGGTCTTGTTACAGATAATTTTGACCTTTTGATCAATGTATCTAGAACGAAAGAGTCTTCGTAGGGCCATGACTATTTTTTATGCCTTACTGAGCATGATTTTGACATGTTCAGTGCAATACAGATACTGATCGAGATGAACACCGAGGCATCGAACACAAGATTAATGTGGAACCCGTTCTGAACTTCTCTCGCTAGCCATGATGTAGAAATCCTTCAAATTACGTTTCAAGTCTGGACTGACCCCCTGCAGCGTTGTCCGAAATAAGATTGTTTCGCTCTTCTGCGCACTGATTTTCATACGCCGGTTGTCAGTGTACAGCTGCAAATAATTGAACATTTTTTGGAGATTGCTCTGAACTATTGTAGCTTTTTGATCTGCCGTATAGATAATCAGATCAACAGGAAACACTACTAATGATCGCGTTGGCGAGAAGTTAAAGCCGTTCAATAGCTTGCGCATGAAGATTGAGAAGAGCAGAGGCACAGTAACTGTTCCCTGCTGTAGACCATTCAAGGCCTTAAATATTGTAGTCAGATTTCCATCAGTTACAACAAACGATTTCCCGTAGAACATATTGCACATCATGGCGACAATGTGTCTGGGGAACTTGTCCTGAAGGAGTTTAACAACTAGTCCATCTAACCACACCGTATCGAAGGCTTTCTCCATATCAATGAGACACGCTCCAACACATTCTCTGTTGTTTAGTTTCCAACAGATGTTTGAGGTTACTTTCGTCATTCCATGTATGGTCGAATGCCTAGAACGAAAACCAAATTGGCAATTCGGCATCAACTCACATTTCTCAATGTGGGCTTTTAATGCTTTGTTGAGTATCACTTAACACATTGCTGATGTTAGGCAGCAAGCTGATTGGGCGATAGCTTTTGGGGCAAGAAGATTCTTTTCCTTTCTTCAAGATCGGAAATACCTTAGCCTTTTTCCACTCGTCTGGGAAATATGATTTGCTCAACATGTTGTAGAACAATATGCAATAATTCCTAATAGCAACCTCAGGCAAATGCCGGAGAACTACATTTGGAATACCATCAGTACCACATGATTTCTTGTTGTTTATCCTGCGAAATATGAAACACAAGTCTTCATAGCTGACAAAATAATCAACAAGATTCAAGCTCGGTATGAGGTCAGATGTTAATGTTTCATTGAAATGAAGAATTGATTCACCGTTCTTCACCGACCTCTGAAAATATTTCATTCCCTCTCTCAGGGTTTGGTAGATGAACCAAGTCAAAATGTGATCCAATCTGGGCAAGTTTATGCAATCTCCCACATATAATCCTGTTTCCATTTCTATCCGGAGTCGTACTATCAATGTCGATACCAGCTCTATCGAAATGGTTTATTTCATCACTAGTGATTTCAAGATTCGATACCTTCACTGGAGACTTCTTGCGGAATATGCTATTCACTTTCGCGAAAACGCCATCTGGGTCCTGTGAGCTTATCCCCTCCAATTTTTCCGCCCATTGATTGCTGACCTCACTCCTGAATTATAAACGGATTAAGTTCCGGATATTCTTCAGGTGTAATTTCAGCAAAGTCAACGAGGGATGGTTGTAGTCCAAAAATCGCCGATAAATATTGTTGACGCTTGCGAGAAGAAGGCTTTTCAATCTTTTCAACCTTGCAACAGTTGGTGTTTCAAATCATTCCATATTGTTTCGATGTTTAATCTTGGGAACTACTTTCTCAATCGTTTCCAACGTCAGCTTAGATTCCTGTTGTTAGGAACCATTGATCAAGCGTTTCCATCATCAGAAGGAAGACATTGCTTCTGTTACTCTCGACGAAACTTCCTTTGAAACTTTTGAAATTCAACCGATGATTTTCATGTTGAACTAGAATGAGGAAAAGATCATCCCTTTGATGATTGATATCCATTACAATTGCGTTTTGGTCGCTTTCATTAGGAAGCACTTGCTGTTTCCGTTGAGGTCTTTTAAAGCTGAATTCAAGTCTTGCGTCAGCAATACAGAAGGCCAAATATGAATTTGCCCTAGGGTATGTTGGGAACCCCGACCCATATAGATTGCACCTGTATTCAATTTGGTTCTCCGTTATCCACGATTTCTGGAATTCACCTCTGGGATTATTGTATGCGATCAGCCATGATGTATGCTTGGCATTCAAGTCACCGGCAATAATATAATAACTATGCAGCCTGTTCAATTCTTGTATGTGAAACAAGGAATTTTCAATATTTCGGAAACAATAGGGTCTTCGAACCAATTTCCCGGTACCACCCCCCATCACCTATCACCCTATCGTTCTTGCGAATTCAAAATCTCTGTATGTCATGGGGTGCCGAATTTAGGTGGGTTTCAGTAAGAAGCATGATGTCAGATTTTTGCTTGACAAGAATTACAAGAGACACTCACGTCATTTTAGACTCACAATGGAGTTGACGTTGACTAAGATGAAATGAATCCTATCCATGGGAACGTGACTGGTTGACAACTTATTTTGAGGCATTTGAAAGCTCTAAACGCTGAAATACCAAGTTAATTTTGGAATCCTGTTTATCAATTCTCTCCGATAAAGAATTTAGTTGCTTGTAAAGTTCAAGAAGCAGCTCATTATTGCCACTTGCATTATTTATTTTATTTACATTGTCTGCTGGTCCTCGATATGATGCTAGATGACCAAAGGCACCGCAGTTCACACAATATAATTTTTGCCTTGGGTTCTGCCTGAGCCAATTTGCACTCGCCGGGAGCATGGACATCTTTGCACTTTACACATCTATATTTCATGGTACAATTGGCGGCCGAATGCCCCAGTCTTTGGCACCTGAAGCACCGGTTGACCTCGTTTTTCTGGAGGCGTTCCGACCTCACCAAACGGAAGTTCAAGTACCTTACATTTTGTAGGGTACTTGAACTGCTTTTGCTGAAAATCTGGAGTATTAAGGGAAGTTTTTACGCTCGTCAATCGATCTCCTTGTTGCTTAGCCTTTCACGGAAATAATATCTATTTCTGGTGCAACTTCTTGAAGCACCTGAAAGAGATCAACTGTGTCCTCTCCGCAGTCCAGACCCTTCAATAAAAAGGTCTGGTTTTTTCGCTTTTGGTAGTGTATGTAAAGTGCGGATCATCTCCAGGATTCAACGCTCCAGGATGCTGCCTGGAAATCAACCAATGACTTAGTTCTAATTGTCAGTTTATCGGTATTGACTCTCTTGATCTCAAAATTATTTAGCTAATTTTCGGCTGCCAAAAGCCGAATCATATCTTTGCCTGTTTGCCCAAATACATTGATTGGTAGGACTTTTTCTTTCTTTTGATTAACATAAACGGATGAGGTCGGCAAAACTTTTTGTTGTTTCTCCCTATTTTTAATTTTGAAATATTCAATAAATCCATTATCCGGCTTAGTAATACAATGCTCAGAAGTTTTGTTACCTGTACCCTCTTCAATACTCATGGATTCGTTCTGGTTGATGGCTGAAACCATCGGGCTCCTCCATCTCGTTGCTTTTGTAGTGAGACTAGAGGGAATGTTCTTAAACTGGGACATCCCTTGAATATATTTCCGCTTTTTGATACTTCTTCAGGAAAGAAATTTCAGGTATTCGATAAATGTTCGAATAATTCTACGGTGATAGTTTTCAATTAAAAAAATTAGTTTCAACCGACTTTTGTGAAAAATTGATTATTTATTAAAATTAATGACGGGAGCGATTAAAAACACGTCTACACGCAACGAGTGCTAGACGTAGAATTCATTTGCCCCCAATATGTAGGGCAAAGTGGTGTATTATTTGAGGCAAAGTGAGGTATAAATAACGAATAATGCAAAACAAACGCTTTTCATAAATTAAAAGCTGATTTTAATAAATTCGGTTTATTAATTTTGATTGCAAAGTACATATTTGTAGCCTTAGGAAAAAACAAAACAAACGATTTGCTAATTTTGAAAACATTTAGAACATTTATGGATTGCCTCGTCATCCTCATCATTTTTTCCTGCGCAAGAGCACTGCGCCCACAGATTGCACTCAGTGCATTTTATCCATCTTTCTAACGACTGAGACCATAGTCTTAGGACGTACTTGTATTTTCTTTATTAACCTTCCTTTTAAGGGTATTGTAAAAAAATGTTAACAGTACTACTACTACTAAAATCGCGACTTGGCTGCCTGTCCGTCCGTCGGTGCGTCACAGCTAAATTTCTCGCAAACCACATTAGCTAGAGTGATGAAATTTTGGACATAGGTCAAAAGTGGTGCCCTCTCAAAAGTTGCAGTGCAAAAAAAAATATTTTATGCTGTTTAAGAGGGGTCTCCCCATACAGAGGGTACCCTGGGTAACAAATGAAAGGTTTTGATGAGTGCTTTTCAAAACTAGAAGCATTTGCAAGGAGGGTTGCAGAATGAGGGGAAATGAACGGAAAATGTGTATATGTCGTCCTCCGCCATTGGACATCTTTGGACAGGAAAATCTGAAAAAAATCATTCAAGTAGATCTTTATGAGTACAAGGACGACAAATATTTCAGAAGAAACACCATCAAATTTATTAATAATAGTATATCTTACAAATTTTACATTTTCATCTATAAAATCGAAAGTTGACGCTTAAATTTGTAATGTAATGTAAAATGCATGTTCTCATCAGCATGAAGGAGACAGGGGGATGTGATAACAGAAGGTAGATCATTGACAAAAAGTAAAAATAATATGGTGTCAAGTATTGAACCTTGCGGATTTCCCGAGCTCGGGTGAAAAGAAGAAGAGAAGCAAGAGTTAAAAGTGACCACATTGACGATTCAGGACATGGGAGAGAAGCCAGGAATAAGACATTGAACCCTAAAATTTTCTCAAGTAGGAGAGAGTGATCCACTGAGTCAAAGGCTTCAGAGAAATCCATAAAAATAACGTCCGCTTGTTGTTGCTGATCGAGGACAGCTGCAATATGATGGGTAAAATAAAGTAAATTTTTAAGGGTAGATCTGCCTCTGACAAAACCATGCTGTTGACCTGCTAAAGATGGGAGGACAAGTGGGTACATTATATCAAAAACGATCTTTTCAAGGATTTTACCAAAACAGGGAAGAAGGGAAATAGGACGGTAGTTTGAGACGATATTACGATCACCAGATTTGCCGATAAGAAAAATGTTGGCAATTTTCCTTTGGGAGGAGAGAACCCTACAGGATAAACTGGAATTAAAAATAATGAAAGGGGAACACAAAGTGAAGAAGATAAAGGTTTTGCTTGAAAGTTTGGAATGCCATCAGGGCCCACACTGGTACTGTTGTAAAGATTATTTAAAGGCAGCTCAACCTGCAAGCGGTTTGTACGAAAAGTAGTAGAGGAAAAAGAGCAAGAAGATTGGTTGAAGGAAGAGGAATGCTTAGCCCTGCCGAAAAAAAAAGAAAAATAAGAAGCGAAGTGTTCACCAGATTCTTGAAGAGTAAGCGATGTCCCGTCATCTAGACTAAAATTATCAGGCGCATGATCAGACCTCCTCAAAGACTTTACGTGTGACTAGAACGCACGAGTTTGATTCGACATTAACATAGTTTCAATGTGGTTAACATATGCATGAAGTGTAGAGGTGGTAATTTTCTTGGCCGCGGTACGACGCTCTTTGAATTAAGCGGGGTCAATTGGAAGACCCCTGGATAAGAATTTTCTGCGGTCAGCATCTTTAGCTTTAATTGCAATGGCAACATCCGAATTAAACCAAGGAACATCTTTCGGTCTTCTTCCTGGAAACACAGAAGTTAATTGCGAAATTAAGGACGAAAAAACATATAGAGCTTATCAACACAATCTTCAGTGTGGAAATCGCTCAAGAAGGAATACCAATTTACGGTATTAAGGCTAGCTTTTAAAAAATTAAAGTGGGAAGTTGAGGAATTCTTCAAAGAATGTAAAGATGTGATAGTAAGCTCAATGGAGACCGGTGGATGGCGGGGATCAGGTTTGACAAAGGATGAAAGTGCCACCGATGCGGACAGAGATGAAGGCGGCAAGTTGGAAAGAACAAGATCAAGCAATTTGTGTTGGAATAGTGTTGAATTGGGTAAAAGAACATTGGGAAATAAAAGAAGAAAGAGCAAAAGACACACTACCGCCAGAAATTATGGAGACATAAATATTATTCCAAACAATGGCGGGGAAATTGAAGTCACCACACACCAACATAGGGGTAGAAGGTAAACGAGCATCAATGTAGCTCGAGAATTCGTAAACAATAGCAGAACTGTTTCAAGGGATATACACAGATGATACGAGGAAGGAAAGAGAGTCGGATAGAGAGACTAGTATAATTATACACTCAACAGGTGAAGATGGAGTAAAATCATCACAGAATTTTCTATTAAGGGAAACATGTATACCCACTAGAACGCCTCCACCGCCAGACTTACCAGTAGCATCACAGTCTCTATCTCTGTGGAAGATTAAATGGTTCGGGAGTAGCTCACTATTACTAATGTCATCTGTCAGCCATGTTTCCGTTAGACAGATGATATTATACGGAAAATAGATGGAAGAACTGTGAAATTCAGTAGTCTTAGTCCTCAGGCCACGAATATTTTGGTAATAGCAAGTTAAGAATGAGTTATGGGGTTTAAGCGATGTTTCTTCTGGGGCGAAATGACACAGGAGCACATAATAACCATTTATTAGTTTTCCAAGCTCAATTCCTGGAATAAACATATGAGCCAAGTTTTGATATTAAGAAGACGTTGTTTGAATTTCAAATTATTTCACAATACCCTTCAGGCAGGAGTGCTCTCCTGATACTTTTATTTGTTTTCTTCTGTTTTTCTTTAGACTTCATCACATCATTTGTAATTCTTGTTGCACGTCCTTTTCCTGTTTTAGTGGCTATTTCCCCTTTTGCAGAACCAATATTAAGTATAACATTTTTTTGGCAACCTTCCTTCTTCGTGCATTCACTTCATTCTTTTCTTTGGCATCTTTTAAAGCGATAAGTTCATTTTTATAAGAGGATGCCGTAATAATTGCTGCAGTTACCTTTTGCTTGATAGCCCTTTACTTTCTTCTTTCTGGAGTAGTAAGAATAAATGCTAACGAACAAGGTCTATCAGGCATCCAAGAAGGTATTCTTGTGGAAAACTTGACGTAATAAGACCTGAGGTATTTTTCACCCGTTTTTGGGTTATTAAATTTGTTGAGGTCTCTGTCAATGGTGATATCTAGAAACCAAGTAATTTAGCAACATACTGATCATTATGGGTATTAATGCCTGTCATCTCAAGTTCTTTGTTAAAAATCAGCGATGAAGACGCTAGTGTAGAATTTTGTGAACTATTTGTTGTTCGCAAAACAGTGGCATCACGGGTAACTTCTTGGTTTTCTGTTGTTATAACTGGAGCAAAATCCGCGTCGATGAATATATTCTTATCAAAAGGCCAAATACAAGTCGTTTGGAAGGATTTTATGGCAGTTGTTATGGTAGCTGCAGTTATAAAGACTTTTCCAAATAGTCCAGCCGTTTGATATTGACCTACCGCAACCAAAACGGCCCATTTCTAAAAAAAATCATAACGGGTGAAAAAAATGGATTGTTTACAATAACGTAGTCCGAAAACGATTATAGACCAAGCAAGATGAGCCCCCACAGCCGACATCCAAAACCAATATCCACCAAAAGAAGATTATGCTTTCTGTGTGATTGGATTACAAGGGTAGAGTCTACTTTGAGCTGCTTCGAAGAAACCAATGATTCGAATGTCTAGTGCCGTCACCTATCGGAATTGAATGAAGAAATCAAGAAATAACACCGTTAGCTAGCCAATCGCAAAGACGTGATGTTCCATCATGATAACGTCAGACCCCACACCTCTTTGATAACAAAAATTAATGGAAATCAATTGGGATTTGATGCCACATCCACCCTATAGCCCTGACTTAGCAACATCAGACTATCATTTGTTTCGCTCCCTTCAAAACCATTTGAATGGTAAAACTTTCGATTCCAATCAGGATGTTAAAAATGAGTTGGAACAGTTCTTCGCTCCTAAAAACCAAAGCTTCTTCGAACGTGGAATTTTTCTACTTGCCGAAAGATGGCAAAAGACCTTCCAATAAAATGATCATTGAGTAATGTTTGTTGTTATAAATACAAAAACGAATTACTTTGAAAAACATGTTTGCCTGCAAAGATTCACTCAATATATTCCAAATATAACATTAAAAATAATCCTTTCCCAAGTGTTTGAAACCTTCCTACGAAAACATTTCAAAATTGATTCAATTTATTTTCCCAAAACATTTATTTGGTTATAAACTCAAATAAATTGCCACTGAAACTAACTTTGGTAACCTCTTTTGAAATCTTTAGCGAATATCTCCATCAAATACGGCTATTAAAATACCCCATAAAATAAAATTCAATATCTTGAATCGAACCCGAAAACCCTTGAAACTTCTTCCTTTTTCCACACTTAATAAGACACTTGATTGAGCGCTACACGAGCGGTTGTAATATATTTTTTATTATATTTCCATTTTTACAACCACTTCCGAATACATTCATCGTCTCTAAGGAGGGAATATATATAATAACTGTTCAGCGTGTACGAGTACGAGTATAGTGAGCGTAAATAGAGCGAAATACTATGAATAGGAAATGAAAGAATGAACGCCATTATCAGTACAAATAACAATGTAAAATCGATATATAGGCGACTGAATGAATTGCAAATTACGTGCCTCCAAATTACGATACAGAATTAAGTAAACTATAAAATTATGCTAATTTTATGCATAAATTCGAGGAGTCTAGAACAATTTGTATTCCGCGAATAAAGCGAAAATTTTATGCATAGTCTGAAAAACGGTAGTTGATTGGTTGTTATTTTGTGCGAAAAAAGATACAAAGTAGATTGATATAAGGAACAGTGATGATTTTATTTTTGAATTTAAAAGTCAGTTTGTTACCTTGAAGTATCAAATCTTTAAAAAAGTTCAACCAGCCTTTTTTGTTAGCGGAATGAAAATCTAAAGACCATGAACTGGTGGCAAAAAGGTTCAAATGTTGTTCTTTTCATCCTTCCATCAGATGTTCATACCGTTTTTACCCAAAAAATTGCTTCATAAAATTCCCCGACTTAACAAAATACTCTAAGAACTGGAATAATTTTAAAAATGAATTCTTAACGCATTCTCGACAGAAAGCTTCAAACTCACCGAACGAAACGATCCTGAACAAACCGAAAAGAACTTGGAAAACGATTTCCTTCCTCCATTTACAGGGAAAATAACCTTCATCTAATCCGCCATATGTTGTTGGTACAACACTTGTATTTATTTCCTAATGGCACCCATCCACTTTGTCACCGCAAAATGCTTGCCCTTAAGAATTTCAACAAGCATGAAAATATAGTCAGGAGCAGCCAAGGATCATAATAACACTTACGTTCATTCACCACAACTACTCAGCAATAGTGGTGAAAGGCCGAAAGGATTTTCTCTCGTCTTGAAGTCGCATCTTCGCCAACCTTTGGAATGCAGACGTTGATGCCATAGTGTACTTCCCATTTTGAAAATATGCTACCAGCACGTGACATTACCGCAAAATTTAGCTTGAAAAATTTCAGATTGCGAAAAGTCATGTTAAGGGTTTTCTTAAGAATGCTTATAAGATTTTCTCACGACGAAAGTTTATTGCTTTTGCCGTAGGCTGTTGAGATGTAAGATTTAACTTTTGCTGCTTTTGCTTTTCCTTGCGAGTTACAAAATAGTGTGATGTAGCATGGAGTGTGTAGAAGTATCTAAGGATAGATGGAATATTAAATTAGACAACTTTAAGTTAATATTTAATTTTTCGTCAGCCATAAAGTGGATACAATAAATCGAAATATTTTTTACACCCCGTTACTCCGCTTTTTGCATCACACTTGACTTTGCACTACGGGATGAATTTTAAAATTCACTCTAAAAGTAGGTTTAGACTACGACACAAATTTTTGTGTCTGATGAGTGTCTACACCTGAGAGCATGGGACTTGTTTCCAAGCTGTTCACACCAAACTCCGAAGCAGCGATTCCATAGACATTGAAGTCATTCGAGAAATATTTAAATATTATTTTGTGAGGTTACAGGTGGGGTTCAAGTGATAGAAAAATATAGTGTCTAGCCACTGTTTTTCTGTTTTATCATGTTCTCAAGAGGAATTTTCTTATTACGGAGAGTATTTTATACACCTACATACACACAGTACTCTCCTCTCTCTGTAATGATTTTCCACGCCTCGTACGTTTGAGATTTCCCGAAGGAAGTCTAAACCGACCTCTCATCGGTTCTAGGCGTGAAATCTTGGAACGTGACAACGGGCTGTACCCATCAAGTCGACAAGTCCGGACAATCTTAGTCTACTCCGAGGTGGCTGCTGGCTAGCTAGCTAGTTTGGAGAGGAGTTTCGGTCAGACTAAGTCCGAAATACAAAAACTCAGCCACCGGTTCAAATGCCCAATTTAAAACGCGTCGAACAATTTCTATCGACGCTAGTCTAAATTACGTATCTTCATTTCGGAGAAAAGGAACAAACACAACCGCTGAAAAAAAATACGCACCCCCGAATATTACCGACGTGGTGCCCGAAATACTCTACTCGTATTCAAAACCGAAAAAGTCTACTCTAATAAAAACACGCAAATACAAAATATGGCACCGCATACCGACCGCACCGCGGAACCGACCATTCACAGATAACTGGAGCCATACCCTCTCGGCGGCATACTCACGTTTCGTCGTCATTATCCTGCTGAAAGGGAAAGGTTTTGCCGGAAAGGAAAGACTTGGATTAATTCAGCAATTCATTATAAAGTTTTAATCCACAAATAAAACATCGTCCATATACAATAAAAAGTAAGTTATTCGGCATTTTCAGTACTTATGTAGTGAAAAGTAGGTGTAAAATGTCCGTAAAGGACTGCAGCGATGGTCTGCTGCCTCGGCGAAAGAAGATGTTAATATCCGCCGAGAATTCTCTTGTCTGGGGACGCGTGAATGCGCTGGCAGGCTAGCATTGCAGTGTTGTGGAGCGGGTTCGTTCCCCCAGCATAAGGACCCACTACAAAAGAATTTCGCCTTCACGGATTCTTGGGTCTCAAAACAGAACAAATCGACCAAAGTCAAAAAAAAATTTTAGGTAACTACAAATAAGAAAATTGCTTGTTCCAGAGAACAAGTCGAAACAAGCCAAAACAGACGGACTTAGGGGAACCTCGTCGTTACCCGACGATTCTCATGGCCCACAAATAAGAGTGAGGCAACCGGATGATGGTGGTGCCCCCTCGCACCCGCCCAACCGGATCAAGATCCAAAAACGTTGCGGCGGCCACATATTTCCCTTCTGAGTGAAAAACTCATACAAACATACCTTGCATGAGCCTTCCCATCAGAAAAGAAATATAACGGTAACCAATTTATGTCATAGAGTTATGTGATCGAATCACATAACCCTATGCCATAAAAAGGCACCTTGACTAGAGGCCACCCAACCCGCAAGAGTCCCTGAAACTAAATTGCACTTGGAGCGCGCCCGATGGCTAGCTCATTTTTCTGAAGAAAAAAATCTTCCACCGTGTCGGGTCCTGTACCCGGTCAGAAAGAGCCAAAATGAAAAGACCGACGTTGTTCATTTAGCAATTCATGGTTTTTATTATATTATCAATCCAATATTTTTCATGAATTTTAAAAATGCTCACTTTCAAGAACTGACTAAAATAGGTATGAATATAAAGTTGAGTTTTCAAAACTAGACTAATCGGTATGCTCATTTATATATCCGGTGTCGAAAACTAACAAAGTGCAGATATTTGAGGCTACAGGGAAAAAAAATTCTATAGTAAGAAAGAACAAGAATTATTAAATACAGAAGTTTTCGCTAGATGCACAACGTAATAAATATACAAATGGAAACATGCAAATTAATCGCTCTGAAGTTTTCAGGCAGATTCAGACAAATTAATCGTGCGATAACAAGGTTCTATACGCAATCGATTACATTATGGTGCTATAATTTTCATTCGAACTCAAATTAAATCTGGCATATCAAATATAGGGAGGAAAAATCGTTGGAACACTTTTTTTCCCTACTGTTCTGCAAATATTAATTGTGGTTGTACAACGCGGCTATAAATGTCTTGCTAAGCCCTGACTACTATAAAACTTCTTCTTTTGAAAATACAATATCATTTATCAACGCCTAACTAAGACACAGGATGAAAGCGTAGGAAATGCCCGCCTATTTTGACTTGAGATATGACCTGCATGTGAAGGTAAGCGAAGACAATACGCTCGTTAAAAATAGACAAGCCTAGTGAGTAAATAACAATAAATTTCGTTTAAAAGCTTATTCTAATCAATATTGATTTTACGAATAACTATTCACCTATTATAATATATTTCTTGAAGTATCGTTTGTAGATCAAACTAGTATCCTTATTTTGGGATAGGTTTTAAACAACTCAAAGCTTAATATTGCTTAGTATGACATAAAGTTTAATAACAGAGACCGACCTTGCAAATACTGATCAATATATATCCCGACGTCAGGATTGTGCTTCAAAATCACCTTCATTAGGGTGGTCGTGTCTAGTCGTCTTTCTGCCTTTCCACTTCCTTTTGATCCACCCCGTAGTCCTGCACTGCCGCCGCGGTACCAGCCTTCACCACGTTTCGAATCAAATGCGTCACCGTTTTGATAATTTTCTTCGTTACGTCGTCTTGGATAATTTCCAAAGTCAGCTCCGCGATCTACACGCTGGTCTCTATTGTTGAACCTTCTAGAGTTGCTCCCTCCACGAAAATCTCGATCACCTCTATAATCCCGTTCTCTTTCGTTTCTAAAGTCTCTGGTATCGCGATAATCACGATCTTTACTAGTTGAAGTTTGCGAATTATTATTCGGGCCTCTTTTCAAATGGAGTGGTACATAAAGATCAGTATTATTTGAATTAGACGAAGAATTATTGACAGGGCTTCCGTTATTGGCTCTTCCGCCTTTCAAATCCAGACCAGCAATCTGCTGCTCTAGACCTGTACCATTTTGTTTGATAGTATTACTCATATTGCTTCCAGTCAGAAGCTGGTTTTGTTTTTCGAACTACCCGCCAAAAGAATGAGTTCTGAGGATTCGTATGCCAATTTCACAAACGCTCCACCGGGGAAGGAATGTTCGCTCAATTTTTACTCGGGTACGGCACGGGTCGTTGCAGTTCTCGCGGCGATTGCAACACTTGCTTTTGTTATCTCTAGGAAATCTAGTCTGGTTAGTTCTTCACTAAAAAACTGTTTATTTCGAAATGTACGCTATGCTTTGAGAATTTCTCATTACTTTATTTCACTCTTCTACTTAACTATGCCGTTAAGAAATCTTTTCTCTTAATGCTTCTTTCGGTATCTTAAAAATCGTGCTATTAAACCACACGCAAACATAGTAGTATGCTTCACGCCTTCATCTCTAGAAACCCAATTGTTTACAATGGGTTAAAAGTTTATTCAACACCGGGAAACTAATTCAGGGGTTTACGGTTATGACATCAAACCGAACAGGACGTGAATCTAATCTCGCAAACATCCCCCGCGCATTTACTAGTGTTAATTATTTGAAACGAACCTTCACTCCGGATGTTACTTTAGTTTTAGAGTTTATTAAATGATTTTGCGATCTAAATCCCTTCCCAAACGCATAAATACCGCTTCAATATCTTGTAACTAACCTCAACTGCTCTGTGGCGCGGCGGGCAGTCCTTTCGGGCTCGACTGGAATTTTCCACTATATCGGTTTTTAGTTGTTGCTTACCAATTTCCCGCCAAATGGCATCCGACCCCGTTTATCCGTAATTCCCCTTCTTTGCAAGGAATTATCAGTAACCCGTTGTAAGGGTCATCCAGTAATTTCGTGCTTTGAAATTAATGCAGCATATTTGCTGTATTCGGCACAATGTCGTCTGAACCATTTTTGAACATCCGCTACAGTCCACAGATAGACAGGCTTAGGACGCGCAGCCTTAACGCGGGACCTACTCCGCTGAACCGTTCCTCGACCATCAAAATTCTTCGCTCTAAATTATTACTGATTTTCTTCGTCGATGTCACTCGATGTGTTGGTGACTGCGCCACGTGTATGCACACGGAACTTGTCGCCTTCCACCTCCAAATGACACTCAAAGCCCTATTTATCAACGGGCACTTCGCCCTGTAATGACACAGTCTAAACTTCTCTACACACTCCACCGAACTATTTCACTCTACTCTCGGCGATACTATCTTTATTCCCGTGAACGTTATAATAGAACTGTGCGTGCCACCATTGAAATTCACCGATCCGCTTGCTCTTCCAAATTCCAATCTCCCACCTGTCAGCAACCCAATTGTGCTAGTTGCTATAAATTGCAATTTTGATAGCAGATAGGACCAAAACTTACGACAGATACAAGCCATATGGTAGCAATTTGCATATGTATTAGTCGGCCTACTATGGACAAGCTTCCGGTAGCTGTCATCCAACTGCGGAATTAGCAAATGCTTATATTTCGTCATATATACTATTTCCCGAATAAAAAACGTCCCGAACGCATTCCGTGCATGCTATAAATTCACCTTGTATAGCCCATTGTGCTCCTAAACTTTCCAAGACGAGCAAATGAAGCACACGTTTTGCACCTTCGACTGATAGCTCAGCGTTGAGATGTAAACAAACTCCTATAAATTCACTTTGGAAGGCGATAAAAACTAAACGGGTATAAGAACTGAAATAATTTTCACTTCACTAGGAGCGCTATTGTGTTCTCCGCGGATCATCTGGATTTCACTGTAGAAATCCGTCTCTAAACCGTACAAAACCTCGAATTTTTGTTGGCACCTCCACAATTCTTCATATAACGCCATGTAAGTTAGCCAGCAAAGTCGGCCTACTAATGGTCATGTGTGTGGTAGTAAGCGCTGCTGCTATATGGCTTGTATCTGTCGTAAGTTTTGGATAGGACGGTTTTCGAGCAGTTTGATATTGTGACTGCTCGAAAACAAAATTAACCGCAGTAAAAGAAAAATGAAAAAGATTTCAAATAGTAATAAAACTTACATTTCATGACGAATACAATTGAAAGGTAAAATTTAAATTGGATATAAAGAAAAATTGATATAAAATTACGTTTAATAATAACAAGAAAAAAACAATTTTATAAATTATAATTATGAATGCAATTAAAATTTTGGCTAATGGGTAGGGATGTTTTCGAGCAGTTTGCTTGTGTGACTGCTCAATTACTAGAGGGCAGCTAATTTTCTCGCGATCCCAAGGCGACAAGGATTGCGAAAAAGGAGCTGAAGGATCTTCAGATGAAGGATCGATTGTCCGCGGAGTGATATGAATGAAGAAAACAGTTGACGGACGGACAGACTGACACGTATATCTGCTATGAGTGGGTAGACTTGCGTGTGGTTGAGCTAAGTACCGACCTATCGGCGCAGGTCCTTTGCGTGGTACACCCCAACTTCAGTCAACAGGCAACGATTGGGTCCTACTATCTGCTGTATGCGGCTTTTTAGGAAACGCCGGTCCAGCTTGGCATTGTAATGCCCAACGGCGTCATCTCCTTCTATAAAATTCGAAGGTCGTGACCTGAGGATGTACTGCGCCTCACTTGCATGTCCTGCGGCCTTTATCTTCCGTCCGATTTGTTGGCGGAATTCTCCTAAACGCTCGTGGGGCTCCAACGCAACGACGGGATCTCCCAAACACAAAGTTTTCCAGTCTAAAACATAATATTAGATTCTAATACTTATGTTATATTAGAAACTCCTGACCATTACAACTTGATTATTATGATTTTCAAAAAAAAAACTATATGAGAAAAAGATAAAAATGATTGTATCAAGAACTTATGATTTAAAGAGCGGTGTTATATTTTGACTTGGAAAAATAACCAACAACATTTAAACGTTGTGTATATTTGAAAAAATTGTCTCTTCCATTGAGATATTCGCAGAATACAGGACGAAGAGAAATAAAAGGAGATTCATAACAATTTACTCCACAGTTGTAATTGAGTAGTGGAAGAAGGTTCTATGAAAACTTTCTAATTTTTTTGATTGTTGTCGTGTATTATAGGTATAGTTTCAAAGCCTAGTTAAATAGTGCTTTAAGATGCAATGTAAAATCTGGTGTAATTTCGTATAGCTTAAACAGTGTCTTAACTCTTAAAAGAGAGTTGGCGACTTTCCAAAATACTTTCCAGCAACTACACATAAAAATAAGGAGATAATCTTAAAAATAAAGTCAAAGTAGACAGAGCGATGAAAAATCATGCTTGATTAAAGGTTGTTTTTTCAAAACCTAAGCCAAAGGTAAATTTAATAACTAATGCAGAAGACTGCTTTGTGAAAATATTCGTGGTACGTTTTCATCCAACAATGAATGCATCATACTATTCAATTAACGAGCTTTTTTCGAAAAAAAACCTGCTAGAAATTGTTGCCTTTAATTTTCATTCTATTCGTATTGATCAAATGTCGTTTAGGAATAGATTTCCCAATTTCAGATCGCGGTGAATTATTCGATTGTCATGAAGGTATTTAATTCCTTGAATAATTTGATAGATATAAAAATAACATTCGTAATCGGTTATAATCTTCCTACGAGTGTGAAATCCTATCATAGGTTCTTTGTTTTTACAAAGCTCCAGAACAATGTATACGCTGTTGCTGTCATCGAAAAAAAACTCTGAAACTTAACTACGAGTATATTTGGCTAACTTAGACTTTTATGTTATTTCTGGTGTCATCTTTTTTTTATAACGCGCGGAGTCGGGAACTTGATTCGTTTGTTTTTATGTTAGAGAAATAGTAGGAAATGCGTACATACTTGTCCGATTCCAACACTTTAGCCTTACCACCAAATATGATACCGTTGTTTCATTGTAGTTTTTGCGTTTTCCACTCGGGTTGCCAATTCACGTGTGTCCTTCCAATGACGATCCTCACTTTTCCAGGAGCTGACTGGAATGTGGGGTGCTAGTAGGCAATTTCTTAATGATTGCACAGGTTGGGGGGTATCCATGGATGTTTTCTGGAGACCTTCACTTGTTTTCCATACGGTTTGCCCCTCAATGGTCGGCTGTATGTCTTCATTCGAGCCCTATTGCGCATCAATTGAGCAAATGAACGGATTATTTTCTCTTGTCCAACAATCATTCCTTCACGGTTGTCTTGATTGCCCCCAGCAATAGGCCAACCATTTGCTGCAAGCACAAACGGGTTAAATAAGGGATTAGCAATAAACCTCGTGCGTATTATTTCACCTTTTACTTCCCCGGTCACTTTCTGGGAGCTTATTCTCCTCCAAAAACACCGGTCGTGTGTTTCCGCGCCCAAATTGTTGACAGATCCGTCAGTGGCTTCGCTTTTCCGGCTCTTTCAAGTGCTAGCTCCTCACACATTCCGCTATATTTCTCCGCGCGCAGGAAATATCTTCCCATACACGCTAGAAAATGATGACGAAAAAAAAGGATTCGGCCGCGGGCAGCGAGGACATTAAAGCTCGACGAAATTCACTCTTCATCATGAGTTCTATTCTCTTTTAACTAATGCACTTCTAAGTCGTTACTGCTTATCAACTTCGATTTTCGAAAATATCGGAGCTCTCCACTGAACGTGAATAGCCCAGGGTGTTCACTTCTCACTGTTTCACGTAACTTCCAATCGCGGACCCAAATTATCGCTCTATTGCGTGCGTCCTCCGCACTTTTCGATTGAACCACGTATTTACTTTCCGCGCCCGTCTTTTCTTCTTCTACTACTATCTCGCCTCAGAACTATCGGTGTACGGTTTGAAAATTTAGCCGCGACCCGCACCTGTCACCCGACCAACGTCAAGTGGTGATTCATTCGCTCACCATCAGTCGACGATAACCGGTTCAGTCGCAGAGAGCTGTCAAACGGCCGTATCACCTGGTTGGGACATATCAGCTGGCGGAAACATCTTATTTGATGGGTGATAAATCTCCACAGAATATCTATACGAGAGATCGAGGTTATCACATCTCCTGCGTTGAAATTTTAAGGTGAGAAAGGAATAATGCAATTTAATAACTTCACATAATTCTCAGTAAATATTTTTACTATAATCTAAAAATAATGCATAAATTATAAAATAACATAAAAGATATAATTGTACATAAATGTTCGAACGACAAAACTAAATTTTGCACTCATTTCTTAAAATCTCGATCGTCAAAAATTAGTTTATCTATTTTTCTGCTTATTTCTGTTGCAAGTCTTTTAAACTTACCTGCTAAATTTTCGAGTGTTCTTTGTTTTAAAGCTTTATTTTACAATATAATCGCTAGCGAGGATACTCAAAACCTCTTGGTAGCTCTTCTAAACGCATAGTGAGGGCTTGGTTATTATTTAATATCTACAAGGAAGTGCATGACAAAGTTTTCAAACTGTTTGAAAATTCGCCAAGTACAACAGACACCTGGACACAAAGTGTTTATACAACAAGATTCAATATCTTGATTGAGTTTTTTCTTCCTTTCTTCAGTGTTTACAATTCATAAATAACTTAGCCTAACAGTATTAAAACGGGTTGTGCCTTAGGGCTTTTCCCGGAGTTCGCGAATTATTTACTTTACCTTACAATATTAATCTTGTCATCAAATTCAAAACCAAAACTTTAAAATGTAGACGCTCACAACATTATAAAGCATTAATGAATTACAAAATAAATAGCTAAATTATTTAGTTACAAAGAATTTAAGTTTTAAAAATTGAATTTCTAAAAATAAATACAGTATTTGCTTGAAACTACCTTTAAAACTACTCGTTCGCTGCATCCAGTGATCAATTATCTGTCGCTGCCCTGACAACTACGGCCATGTGCTGCGGTGCTCTCACTAGCGTTGATGCCACTAGCTTCTCGGCATTTGTCTTGATTAAGGTCCATCGCTGCCTCCCGATAAAGCGCCTTGTTGGAGCTCGAAGGATTTTTCGTTTCACTAATCCTATCTTGCCCCATTTCATTTTCGAAGCTCCTCTCCAGATCGTCACCAAATATGTGCTTATCGGACAAATCAGGGTTTTGTAGGCCAGGACCTTCACCCGCTGGCTTACCGCTTCTCGCTTCCCGCTTCCTGAAAAGAGGCATAAGAAGATGGTATGCATAAGAAACTTTTTTCAAAACATTTTCAATGTGAGCACTGAAAGTAACTTCCTGTCGAAAGCTACTCCCAAGTACTTTGCTTGCCTGTCATAGATACTTCTTGCATGACGACCAACGTTTTTGTGCGGACCCTTGATCACAATTAATTTACTTTTCTTTACATTCACCTTAACTCCCCATTTCAGGTAATATGCAGTAAGAGACTCGAAATATTTTTAGAGCCTCGTCTTAGCGAAGCGCAAATTGTATTCAGATGACGCTAACAAGTCATCAAGAAGAGGTTCACCTGGAATCTAGGCTTATATTCGTCTTTTACGCCCAGGGCGCCAAAGATGAGTAAATTGAAAAGAAATGGGCCTAATATATAAACTTTTGAGACCCCTGAGTCAATACGAAATAGGTCTGACCTAGCTCCACCAGCTAACACAAAAAAAGCTCGTCCTCTCATGAGACTGACTATAATTTTGATACAACAAGCTTATTACTGTGCCAACTTTTCATTCTATTGGCCTGGAACGCGGCCAAAGCATTTGTCGTGAAGTGGGCTTTTTGAAGCCAAATTGTCTTTCCGGCAGGATTCTTGCACCAGCAGAGATTGTGTGATGCCTTCAAGCATTATCCTTTCAAATAGCTTATCAATATTATAAAGCAGCGAAATCGGACGAGTATCGACTGCGTCAGTACTGCCCATCTTCTTGAGTATTGCAAATATTTCAGCGCATTTCAATTGCTGAGGGAAGTAGGAAATATTGATGCAATTATTCAGAATGATCACAAGGAAAACAAAGAAAACATGGCGAAGCGCTTCAAGCATATAATTGGAGATTCCATTAGCCCCTGCTCGTTTTTTGTAGTTTTACTCCAGTTCCAACAAAGGGAGCCTCTCAGGACTGACGAACAAGCCATGGTCAGTAGGTGTGTTTGGGAAATTTGAGTCAGAGAACTTTGTCAAGCATAACTGCTCATGGTCCTTGCCGAAATTCGTTATGGTACTGATCATCAACGAAGTAACGGAAGAGGTCTCACTTGCTTTCCCTCCTTGAAGAACTTTCGCAATATGTTTTGCGATAGAGCCAGTAATAGATTTGTCATTTGTGAGCATTGAACCATTATATGTGAGGACTCCGGACAACCTATTTTTGCCAGTTATCCTATTGAAATGAAGAAACACACAAGGACCTGGTTTGATATTTTCCAGGGCCTTGTCGAATCCCTCGTTAGCTAAAGTCGGAGTTCGCCTCGAAATCATCCGGTTTAGAGACATAATAACTAGATAAATACGTCCATACTTCCAGTTGACCATATTTAGATTGTGGTGTTAGATCCTTTTGAGTAGCTTTCGAAGCCAACTACGTCTACGATGAAACCCCAAGATGTCTTCTGGTAAATCTCGATAGAGGTAACTTGTCAAGGATTTCTTTATGGAAAACTTTGAGAGAACCGTATCAAGGGTTGAATTTATACAAGTGATTCCCTAATCGATTACAGGCAAAGAAAGGTTTTTAACCTATTGATTGAAATTTAATTCAATTTTCCATCAAGGTTAGCACTAACTACTGCCCAATCGAAACGCTTGTATGGAAGTAAGCACTGTTTCCAAGGCCTCAATAAGTTCTCTCGCCGAATAACCATGTCAAACCTAAATCCCCTCAATAAATTTCAGATCGGAAGGCAGTGTCTTTGAACTTTCAGGTGACTTTTGTAAGCCATAGCGACTCCGAAAATTGCCTCTGGATCACCGTGTCTTATATTGTATTTTCCCATATACACTCTGTGTATTTCTTTGAGTCTTGTTTCCCATATAAACAAGAAGTTTGGTCTATGTACGGTTAAGTATTCTTGAACAGAATTCCTTTTAAAGTGTGGAACAGAATTCCTTTTAAAGTGTTCACAATGGAGAGTTTCATGAAACTCATCACGGTAACATACTTTGAAGGCAAGCTCTAAATATGCAGTTCTTTCTACTAGGATTAGTGTTTTTTTTAATAGTGAGTTCACTTTTCGAATGATTAGAACGAGTCAAACCCAGAAAATTGTTGGCAGTCAGTGTTCAAAACTACATTGGTACCTGGTTGGGGTGTCACAAAGGGTAGGTACGGGCTGTTTCTTTGCACATTGCATACAATTAGAATACGAGACCCCTTCTCGTACTGTATTTTCAATAGAGGCGGTGTTGAATTCTTTCCTTTCCTCATTTTTCTTTTAGATATTCTTCCTCCACTCTTAGACAAGTTTACATTTAGCTTTAGAACATGCTCTGAAACTCGCAGAATGTCTCTTGGCAATACAGTTGACCGAAAAGATCTTTTTTTTATTCGCCTTTCTGGATTGGACATTCCAATGGTTTAGCTCCATTCGTTCGGCATAAATTCTTGTTGCCGAATGTGCTGGATGACTTTATGAATAGCTTTCAGAATACCGCTGCCATCACCTTTAACATGCTTCACTGAAATTTAATTTGCTGGTTGAACAAACTTCATCCAGAAAAGGAGGGGCCAATGGAAGCCCTCCGGGAATATCTAAAGGCCCCGAGGTTCTAGAGATGTGCGGAGGATTAAGGAAGTTCTTGAAAGATGATGCCCATCTTTCCTTGATCCTATTTTCATCAGCGATGATGTTGCCAATGTCATCTCGACAGATTGTGGTCTTTGGCTGATAACCATGTTTCAGGCTTTTCACTAGTTTGTATGCTTGTCTTGTGTTGTTGCTCACTAGTCTTATATCGATACAATCTCAATGGGTTGTCATAGCATTTTCTTTTCTTAATTCTAATTATTTTATTCGCTACTCTTCTGAAATATTCACAGTGTTCTCTCTTCTTCCTTGTTTTCCTACTTAAATATTGCTTATATACCTGAGTCTTTTTGTCTAACACATTCTGGCCCTCATCATCGAACCAATCATTTCTTTCGTGCCGAGCCTGATGTCCAATCATCGGTTCTGCCACGGTCTTAATAGCCGCTTTCACTTCGACCCATAGCTCGTTGTTTGTTTTCGTCGATGGTTCTGATATGATGGAAGCCAGCTGGCTGTCGAGGGCTTCCGTGAAATTTTCGCGACAGACGCCGTTTGGAGCCTTTCAATGTCGTATTTTTATACCGGGCTAGTCTATGCCTTTGACACACGACATCGGAAGGGTTATTTAATCAAGTAATAATCTGAATCACAATTGGCTCCTCGGTTTGCATGAATGTCAAGTGTGCACGATTCTCAACTTTGTTGGATTATGGTTGATTTGGTTTTGTGTATTGCCATCCGGTGATACCCAGGCCATTTTACGTATGCGTCGATGTGGGAAGGAAGTCAATCGTATGATTAGATTTCTGCTACATGCAAAGTCAATCAGGCGCTGGCCGCTGTAATTTGTTTCATCGTGGAGGCTTTATCCACCAGTTATTCTCCGATGAGATATCTCGTTGCCAAATTTAGCGTTGAAATCATCCATCATTATTTTTGTGTCGTTTGGAGGCATCGAGTCGAATAGTGTTTCCAGGTGATTGAAGAACGTTTCCTTCGTTTCTTCGTTCTTTTCTTCGGCCGGGACGTTTAAATAAATGCCACTCCGATATCTCGCTTTCCAGCAGGCTTCCCACTTTTGAATACTGTGTGCGATCTCATATCTTGAAAATCGGTTCCAGTCCAGTTCGTTTCCTGGATTGCCAGTATGTTTAATTTATATTGACTGGCCTGTAAAAAAAGTCTTTAAAAGCGCCAGGATTGTTCAGTTATCTGACATTCCAGGAACCAGTTGCGTAGTCCTTTTTACGTTAGCCCATTGCCCAACCTCCATTCTGACGGCATGAATATAACTTTCAGCTCCGTTATCAGGCATGGAAGGCTCACCTTCACCTTCTTGCGTCACCACAAAGAAAGTATAAGCAGGATTTAGTAGCAGAACTGCAGGTGTATTGGCAGTTATTGGCTTTTCGTGGTTTTTAATGTCCCATCATTAGGGAACCAGTAAACCTATTGTATGAATAAAGCGGGGCCTTACTTGCATTTCTGGAACTCAGCCAAATGATCCCGCTGTCGGTACTGGTGGGCCTCACACTGCACAATGGTGCTGCTGTATGCAGGCGACAACGCAGCCACCGGACCTTTCAACTTAAGCGATGGCAGCACACGGATCTGAGATGTTATTTGATAAATTTCTTACTCAGAATTTTCAGAAGAAGCAGCTACCTTCGACCTGAAAATCTATATATCCAATTCGGCACCAAGCGGGTCTTTACCAAAGTTTCCCCAAACATTCAGTGCGGCTGACACCTTCAAAAATCAAAAGTTTTTTTCACTTATCTGCGACAATTACCAGTCTTTCTCAAACAGAAAGAAAACAAAATTTACGCAAAATGGACAAATCGCAAGATTACATCAAGTCAGGCACGGACGGAACTCTGGCTTGAAAGCGAAAGTACTTTAGGGGTCAATTTGAGGTTATGTTTGTATGAAGTGTTGCGTCGGAAAATGTCACGCAATTTGGATATTCCCTTATCGGAGTACATTGTCCTAATATTCCTAGAATATGGTTATTCACTCGGCATAGTTGTAGAGATAAAAATGTCTATAATTCGGATCGGACAAATATCCAAATCAAAAGGTTTGCGATTACACAAAATGTCGGAACCGTCCCTTCTCTTCAGACTTGCGAAAGTTTACAAAAATCACTTTTATCTAGTGGAATAGAGTTTCCTCTAGTACAATATCCTGTTAAATAGTACACACAAGTATCGTCACCTATTATATCCACAGATAACTCGCGAAATTCTAAAATTTACAATAAAACGACCAGACTAACCACTTCTCCGACTCTTCCAACCTATGTTTTGATGCGGATTGTCATTCCTGACATCCATTCCGCTCCCTAATGAAACCCCAAGAAGACCCTTTGGCGTTTCTTGTATAGTGTTTGAGAAAGTTTGCGATGACACACGGACGAATGAACAGTTGGATAGGAAGGACGTGAACTAAGGTCTTTGTAAAATCAGTTTCACTAAAGTCTTAAAAAAAATTATGCTTTTGCTTGAGAGCCAATTCAATAAATTTTGTGAGATTAATTATATTAGAGCATTATCCACATGATCATATTTTGTATAAGATTTTCACTTTGGGAATTTATTTTATGTAATTTAATCCACAACTTACGATGCATGTCACGTTCACATCTACTTTATGCGGTTTATTTCATTCCTATTAAAGAGCGCGCGCTTCATGACGTCGAATCATATTGCCTAAACTTGTTTTTATCTCTGCTGCGACAGAAAAGAGTCAGAACTATTTTGCTCTTGGTTGTGTCAACATCACCGCATATTTTATTGGTATTTTGAGTTCAAATTTAATAAACTGAACAAAACGAGCTTAACACAGAATTGATTATTTCAATATAAAATATTCAACAAGTTACATAATTTTTAAAGGGAAAGTAGTAGTTGCTTTTAATAAAAACATGAAAAGAGGTTTGCTCATATTATGCTTCATTTCAATTTCTTCAAGAAGTTACTGAGAAGGAACGACTAGCTAAGAGGACCAAATTAGTAAACATTCACGACTTTTGGAGTATCAGAAGTCATTTTAATTTTGACGCAACTAGTTTATTATTTTTTATAAATTAATTTTTACAAATTAATGTCACCATATCATAACCTTCTCAAAGAATGTAAATCATTAGTCATTTCAGAAAATCTTTTCATTCTCAATATTTATCAGCCATTTATCACATTGGCGTGTAATGATATTCTTATTTGCCATCTCCATTTACGATGGTTATTGGGAAATTTACGAAATTCATTCTTCAATATTTTACCACAGAACACCATATGCAAATAACAAGTTAAAAATTTTGCAAAAAAATTCCGCCCATTCATCTTATCTTCTCTCGTCGTAGTATTTAATAAAAATCCATTAAGGTCACTTATTGCAAATAAAGTGCATGGTCAACATTGAACAGAAAGCGAAGAGAAGCAGCAAGTAAATGAAGAAAGTATCTGTTCATGTAGCTGCTGCGGTTGTTACATTCACTTGCACCGTTTCGTGCTCATGTTTCTCACATGCAATCCCTCGAATTTTCAGCGGAGTTATGACATGCACTTAAATATACAAAACATTTAACTGCCCAACATCGCGATATCTGCATAGGAGTATAGCATATGTCGCGCAGCCTTCGTGTTCATATTATAAAGCTGAGATTAAATTGTTTATAGTCATTTCATCGGGTGTCGCTTTCAGATACAAAACTGTGTACTGTATAATTGCTGTAGAATGCATGTAGTGCATACTTTATATGAATATTTATGAATGCGAATCTGCAGCCCTTCTGCGCTGATCGAAGTATACTTCGAAAGGATCGAGATTTAACTTAATAATAATAAGCCAAGATTTTAAATCATTTACTCGTCCCCATCTCCAGATGTCGTCCGGGGAAATATTACAACATTTTAGCTTAATTGACAATTTATAGGCAATGGCTTTTAAAGGGTTATTGGCTTTAATGGATCACTAAATCACAATCGTTAATAATAATAAGCGCTCGCGATGCCTATTATTGTGACTAGTATTTTAATTAAGCTTCTTGTTGTTTAATTGTTGCAAATGAGGTTATTTAAAGTATGTGAATCATTGTATTGAACAATTTTCAGTTGGCAGAGATATTAAAAGCAAAAACAATCCTTGGCTATAAAATAATAAAAGATGATTATTTAAAGATAGGTGAAGCACATCAATAAAATTAAATTTATCCCAAGGTGGAGCAAAGCTCAGACGGACTAAACATTAAGAAAAAAAACAAAAGAAAACCGGCTTCAAAACACACTAAAAGAAGGTACAATAAAAAATTTTTAGAAAAAAATGAAAACCGACTTCGAAATCCCCTAAAAAGGATGAAATAAATTTTATGGAAGCGGTGCCATATGATTTTTCCCCCGATTCTTTTGTGATGTTGAAGTTTTTATGCTAAAATGGGGAAACCTCAAACCTTTCAAAACTCCGTTTTTTGTTTAATTTTAATACATCGTGCCATGTACAGTCTGTCAAGTAAGAGCGTGGTCGACTTCACCGACAGGTAATGAAAGATTTCGCTCTAATTCCGTCGTGAGCCGATAGAGGGAAGCTTTGTCCTTGATGCATTTTCAACAAAGATTCAGTTGTCGTTGATCTTTTGAAACAGAATCACGTTAAACGCCATGAGTGCTAAGTACGCGTCTCGCTACGAGGCTGTTTTCCTTTCCATCCACCCGAAAATGTCGCAATCAACGGCTACTAAATATATGAGAAAGTCGAAGGCATTTGTACAGAAGTGGAAACAGCGATATAAAGTGGCTAAAAATGTCGATGATTTACCAGAACGTGGCTCGATAGGAAAAGTGAACAAAAAAGATGAAAAAAGAATAGTGAATCTGTTTTCGCGGAATCCTGCTTTAACACTGCGGCAAGGACAAGCAAAATTAATGGCAAAAGGTTTTGATATATCCTACGAAACTATCCGAACCCATCTTCGTACTCATGATCTGAAATGGCGCAACACAATGAAGAAGCCTCTGTTGACTGAAAAACATGTGACAAAGCGACTCGCTTGGGCGCATGAGAATATTGATAGAGATTTTGAAAATGTCATTTTTACTGATGAATGTTCTATATGGGCACATTCTGTCCTCACGCGAGCCTGGTCAACTTCCACCAATAGGCTTGTTCAGCGGACCGTAAAACATGGAATAAAGGTGCATCTTTGTGGCTGCTTCTAAAAGCAGGGATTCGGCACTTTGCACCTCTTTACTGACTACCTTAATGCCGGCTTTACTGCCATCTGCCAAATGATGTTTCATCACATAAAACGAAGATTGGATTCTGCAAGAGGACAACGATCCTAAACACCGCAGCAAGCTCTGTACTCAGTGGAAGACTCAATCTGGCATCGTTACATTGGATTGGCCGTCGCAGTCGCCCGATGCAAACCCTATTGAAAATGTGTGGGCATATATGTATTAAACAAAAGCTTCCTGGAAGACGTACATACACTTTGAAGCAGTTGTCTTACCAAATTTGTCGGATCTGGAGATCCTTGCCACTAGAATACGCCGTCAAATTAGTAGAAAGCATGCCTCGGAGATGCCAGGCAATTATCGACGCCGGTGGTGACTGGACACATTATTGACCGAATTGCATCATTGTTTGTAATGTGTACAATGTATATATAAATATGAAAGTTTCATCAAATAAATTTTTTTATAAATTAACACAACCACGCTCTTACTTGACAGACTGTATATTAAAATATATTTCTTTTACTGCAATGTGAAAATCACTACGCCTCAAACCTGCAGCGTTCATAGGAAACGAATTTAGTTCTGATACATTTAATACATAATCTCATCAACGTCTACCTTGATTTTAGTTCTCATAAAAATCCAATATAAATTGTAGCTTTGAGCAATTTTCGCATTTGGGATTTTGCCTAGGTGCGATTTTGATATTCTGACGTGATCCTGATGTGATTACATACTATACTGTTCAACTTTTTTCGACTTTTGAGCGGCCACCATTTTCTTTCAAATGATTGGACCTTAGATTTTTTACTGTGAATCTTTGTACCAGTTTTAGTAAAAACCGGGGCTAAACTTTGGTCAAAACAAAAATCACAGGTTTTTATCTAAAACATCCTCTACTAACTAGTCGAAATTTTTCTGCAAATTTGGCAAAAATCGTAGCGGAATTGCGACCTCCAGGCACAAATTTCGTTATATCGTATGTATACTCTCACACATACGCACGCATATATATATATATATATATATATATATATATATATATATATATATATATATATATATATATATATATATGTATACATATATATATATATATATATATATATATATATATATATATATATATATATATATATATATATATATAAATATATATTCATTTCATTGACCGTTCGTTGATGCAGAATCTCTGCGCGGTGAAGCGAAAGTAGAAAAGTGTTCATTCGCGGCAAAGTGGGAGTTCGTAAAACTGAGCATTGGGATTGAATTTAAGTGCATGATATAAGTATATAAGTACTTGTTTGATAAGTTTTAATTAGAAATAGTTTAATTTGATCTCGTGAATAAAGTTTTAATTTAAGATAAAACGTTGAGTGTTTCTTTCGCAAGGACGTGGGAAAAAGGACCTGCAAAAGCGAACAATATATTTATATATAAATATATATATATATATATATATATATATATATATATATATATATATATATAACAGGCCAATTGAAAAATCCATATGAGTTTTAGATAGTACTAACCTTCAAACGATACATGTCAAAATTTGACAGCAGGCCGATCATTAGTTTGTGAGATATTGCGTTGTGAGTGTAGCTATTTTTGTTATTTGAAAAAAGATGGAAAAAAAGTATTTCGTGTACTGATAAAATATTGGTTTTTCAAGGGATAAAATAAAGTTGAAGCAAAATCTTGGCTTGATGAAGAGTTTTCGGGGTCTGCACCAGGAAAATCAACCATCATTGATTGGTATGCTAAGTTTGAACATGGTGAAATGAGCACAGAAGACGGTGAACGCAGTAGACACCCAAAAGAGGCTGTCACCGACGAAAACATAAAAAAAATCACAAAATAATATTGAATGACCGTAAAGTGAAGTTGATCGAGATAGCAGACATTGTGAAGATATCATCTGAACGTGTACATCATATCATTTACGTGTATTTGTAAATGAGAAAGCTGTGTGCGAAATGGGTGCCGCGCGAGCTCACAATCAACAACGTGTTAATGATTTTGAGCAGTGTTTGAAGCTGTTTAAGCGCAATAAACCTTAATTTTTGCGTCGTTATGTGACAATGGATGAAACATGGCTCCATCATTTCACTCCGGAGTTCAATCGACAGTCAGCTGAGTGGCAGCACACGATGAACCGAATCCAAAGCGAGGAAAAACACAACAGTCAGCTGGCAAGGTTATGGCATCAGTATTCTGGGATGCGCAAGGTATTACATTCATTGATTACCTCCAAAAGTGCCAGACCATCAACAGCGATTATTATATAGCGTTATTGGATTGTTTAAAGGATGAAATCGTTAAAAAACGGCCCCGTTTGACCGGGGACTTTTCAATTGGCCTGTTATATATATATATATATATATATATATATATATATATATATATATATATATATATATACATATATATATATATATATATATATATATCTATATATATATATATATATATATATATATATATATATATATATATATATATATATTTATATATATTGGGAGCGCAAATTAGTAATGCGGGATTGACAACAGATGGCGTAGTTCGGGATGTACCCATCAGACAATACTGAAACTATGTCATAACCTCATTCCATAGCTTTCATTTTCAGTATGTGTCATTTGCCCGGATCGTAAACAACATAGTTTTTTTGGCTCTCAATATGTCAAGTTTTGTGCCCACAAAGCAGCATTTGCGGGAAGTTTTGATCTACTTCTTTAATTTGGAGAAAAGTGCAGCTGAATCGCATCGATTACTCTCCGAAGCTTATCCGGAGTGTGCTCTTTCGATTTCAACGTGCGTTTCAGAAGTGGTGATTTTGATGTGGAAGACAAAGAACGTCCAGGACAGCCGAAGAAGTTTGAAGATACTGAATTGGAGGCATTACTCGATGAGGACTCATGGCAAACGCAAGAAGAACTTGCCGAATCGTTCGAAGTTACACGCCAAGCCATTTCCCATCGATTGAAACTATTGGGAATGATTCAAAAGCAAGGACATTGGATACCGTACGAGTTAAAGCCGAGAGACGTCGAAAGGCGGTTTTTCACTTGCGAACAGCTGCTTCAAAGGCAACAAAGGAAAGGTTTTTTGCATCGCATCGTTACTGGTGATGAGAAGTGGATCCACTACGACAATCCCAAGCGAAAAAAATCATATGGTTACCCCGGTCATGCCTCAACATCGACGGCAAAGCCGAATATCCATGGAAAGAAGCTTATGCTGTGTATTTGGTGGGACCAGCTGGGCGTCGTATACTATGAGCTGCTGCAACCGAGTGAAACGATCACAGGAGCTTCGTATCAAACTCAATTGATGCGTTTGAGCCGAGCATTGCGTGATAAACGGCCACAATATTTGGAAAGGCACGACAAAGTGATTTTGCAGCACGATAACGCTCAGCCACATGTTGCAAGACCCGTAAAAACTTATTTGGAAACACTCAAATGGGAAGTCCTACCCCACCCACCGTATAGCCCAGTCATTGCTCCTTCTGATTACCACTTGTTCCGATCGATGACGCATGACCTGGCTGATCAGCATTTTCGTTCTTATGAGGAAGCCAAAAATTGGGTCGGTTCGTGGATTGAGTCAAAAGACGAGTCGTTTTTTCGTCGCGGTATCCGTATGTTGCCAGAAAGATGGGAAAAAGTAGTGGCTAGCGATGGACAGAACTTCGATTGATCAGTCTGTTACAATTTTTTTTGAAATAAATTCTCAAAATTTTGAAAAACTCCCGCATTTTTCATTTGCGCTCCCAATATATATGTATATATATGTATGTATATATATATGTATGTATATATATATATATATGTATATATACATATATACCTATATATATATATATTTATATATATATATATATATATATATATATATATATATTTATATATATATATATATATATACATATATATACATATATATATACATATATATATATATATATATATATATATATATATATATATATATATATATATATGTATATATATATATATATATATATATATATATATATATATATATATATATATATATATATATATATTGGATAGTCTAAAAAGCATTGAACCTTTTTTGTCACTAGATGGTTTTCGTTGTCTTGTATTGGGCAATACTGATCAGATTGAGTCAAACTGACATGCGTTTAAAAGGTGACATTCCAGTCTACAATTTTCACCTAGACAGTTTTGTATTTCGTCATTCGCGTCAAAAGTTGTATTAATTTAAAAATGAGTGAAATTTCTGAAAAAATTCGTTTTATTTTACAATATCACTACAATCAAGGTGAGAATGCATCGCAGGCTCGTGAAAAATTTGTGGTGTCTACGGTCAAGATACTTTATCAAAAGCCACAGCCAAAAGATGGTTTGCTCGCTTTCGTTCTGGAAATTTTGATGTCAAAGATGCACCTCGCTCAGGTCAACCAATCATTGAAAAATTCGATGAAATCTTACAAAAAATTGAAGAAGACCGATACATAAGCAGCCATGACATTGCTGAGGAACCGAATATCCATCACCAAACAATTTTGAACCATTTGCATAAGGCTGCATACACAAAGAAGCTCGACATTTGGATGCCGCATGAATTAATTCAAAAAAATTTGATAGACCGAATTTTCATTTGCGAAATGCGAATAAAACGCAACGAAATCGAGCCATTTTTGAAGCAAATCATTACGAGCGATGAAAAATGGGTAAGATACGAAAATTGATTGGAATGACAACAAATAAGGTTATGCTGTGTGTATGGTGGGATTAGAAGGGGATTGTTTATCATGAGGTGCTAAAACCTGGCCAAGAAATCAATTCAGCTCAGTACTGTTTGCAATTAACCGGCCAGAATTCATCAATAGAAAGGGCGTTGTCTTCCATCATGATAATGCCTGACTATAAACATCTTTGATGACCCGGCATAAATTGACAGAGCCACGCTGGGAAGTTTTGATGCATCCACCGTATAGTCCAGACCTTATACCATCAGACTATCATGTGTTTCGGTCTATGCAAAATTTCCTAAATGAAAAGAAATTAACTTCAAAAAGGGACTTTGAAAATCACTTGGCGAAGTTTTCCGCCGATAAACGACAGAAGGTCTACACAGATGGCAAAAGGTCATAGATAATAATGGACAATATGTACTTAAATAAAATCCATTTTAAATAAAAGAAATATTCAATCGAAAAGTGACAAAAAAAATACTTACCAATATATGTATATATTAATATATATACTCGTATATATATATATATATATATATATATATATATATATATATTTATGTATATATATATATATATATATATATATATATATATATATATATATATATATATATACATATTACATATTACAATTAAGTTCAAGTTTTACTCTTTGCATTAGTATACGAGTATGTGTGCTGGTATGCCCTGACTGATACACTCAAAGTGTCAGAGTCACTTTTATTTTTAACAGCGAATCAATAAACATGCTGAATTTATGTTTTCACTATATTGCATCAAACACTGGCATTCGTTTCTTTATTCGTTATCTTCCACAACGAACAAACAGAAAACAGAATAAATTCAATGGGTTATGGGCCCAGTTCATGACCACAAAAAAAGTGCAAAAGACAAGAAATTCGATTGAGCAATAGTCGAAGATATTGTGAAATAGCTAAATGAGACTATTTTTTGTCTAATCGTTTAGTAAATTCAACGAAGGAATTTTCGCGTTTTCGGGAAGGGATTCAGTGGCAAAAAGATTTTGCCATGGAAAATGAATGATGCCGAGCAGAGACGTTGTTGCGACCGCGGGAGTCACCGCAGTTGCAGACATTAAGTTTCAGGAGAGGAGTGCGTAACCCGGGGTGGCAAACTGAGGTCGACTAGCGCTCAGTCGTGTCGCGGGTCTTGCGGGACACTCTCTGCTCGTATTGAGCCACCCTACATGTAAACACTAACTTGAAAGGAACGGACGGGAGAAGAGGAGGTCATCTTAAGAAATGAAAAAAAATTATTCTTACTTACAACACAGTTTTTATTTGAAATTGTAAAAATAAACACAACAACTATTCATGAAAAATAATATTATTAAACAAGCTAACTACTTTGTCTTTAAATAGTTTAATGAATTGATTAAAGGAACTAATGAATTTCGAAACCGCTGCTATAAAAACAAGCAAATATTCTTAATTAAAGAAAAATGTATCAATGATATAATTGTGATAAGATACAAAAAAACGAATTTCAAATATGACGTAAAGATAAGTAAAATAAAATATAAAGAAAAATGTGCAATTTACTCACCCCTATTGATGCTGCGGAGCGCTCGGCAACTGAAGGGGGGCACTACTATAAATTCAATTTAAAATATTAACACTACTCAAAACACAACCCAAACCGGCCACTTTTCAGAAACGGTAAACCTTCTCTTCGGAAACCTGGCACTATATTCATCCTTCACTAATCCCGGTGATAATTAAATTCAGATTAACGTTTGATTTTGTTTCACTCTTTCATTATTAGACATTCGTTTTTATTTCAGGCTTCCTCTTTTCATTATTTTGAAATCCCGACACTGAATGATCTTTTTCTCTATAATTTCTTCACGGCGTCAACCACAACCTGCATCCACTGTTACTCGGTACCAATTTTCTTTCAGATTCAAAAACTATTTAGATTTTTTTTATGTATCTTGAACCGTCACTCTTTTCTTCCGGATCCACCTCACTTAATTCAGTGTTTTTTTTTTGTTTGTTTAGCCCCCTTAAACTCTACTCGCACGCAATTTAATCCCCCAGAAAAATTTTACTTTTTCATTTATAATTTCACTACACTTTCAAACTTCCTTTACCAACTTTTCGATCATTTCATTCACTCCGAAATCTCTCCGAATCATAATCAAGGCTTTTTATTCACGAATTTTTCATATCAAAACTCATTTCACGAATCTAAAATTAAGACTTTTATAATATTTTCCCCGTCGTCATCGAAAACTCGCTAAAAAAAACTGCCTCCCATCTCAACACCAAAATCAGACTCTCGTTCTCCCCGAATCAAAGATTCACGCTCTGCTAAAAGGAATCCCCCTTATTTTTCCAAATCCCAAAACTGACTGCCCTTCCAACTCCAGCATTTCACACCCAGAAAATCCAATCCCGAAATCTTTTCATTCCTAATTACCGCTGCCGCATCTGGGTAACATAATCGAAGTTCAATACACTTCGAATTCGCTACCCACACATCTTTTTCGTATCGACAAACGCAACAATTCCTATTTTGCATATATGGCAAATTGCATAACCATCAAGCGTTTGATAAGATGCAAATTGTCATATATATACGGAAACAATTGCTTTTGCCGATATTCCAAAAAGAGTGCTTTCTTGCGCTCGAGGAACTTGAACCCGGGGCCAGCGGGCCCCATGTCGAGAATCCACGACGCAACCAACGGAGTCACCTTCTGTTGATTTCCCATTCATTTTATTAGCAACTTCAACTATGCTATTTTCTCAGTGGGCATTGAGATGAAATGTGTTATTAGGGAGACGTGAATGAAATTTTGTTAGTATGAAAAATAAAATTTGTTAATGGGAACTAATGAATAAAAATAGTTAGTATGAAGGAAGGAAGTAGGTTTTCTTAGGGAGAATGTATCGAATGAAATTTTTTTAATGGGAATTAATGAATGGAGTGTTGTTAGTGGGAAAATTAAAATTATTATTAGATTACTATTTTTTCGGTAATTGAGAATAGGATAAGGGGGAGGATTGAGATGATGGGGAAATAAAAATTATTTGGAAATTGTTAAATGATATTAAAAACAAATAAATTTACCGAGGAAAAGGGTATATGTACCTAAAGGAAGGTGGAGACGTTACGGCGGCAATTTGAAGTTGCATATGGGAGACGGTACGTAAAAAGCAGCCATTGCTGTAAATTATAAATTGTGAAACGGCAAGTGAGATGTGGACGACACTCGAAAGTACATATGAGCAAGCATCGAAATCAAATATTTTGTTTTGCAACAAAAATACTACAGTTTCACAAAAATGCCGGGCGATGATGTTGCAACATATATTTCAAAGGTCATGGAAGTTGTGCAGCAATCATAGGATCAAAAAGAGGATATTCTCGACAAAGTGGTTATGATGTTGCAACATATATTTCAAAGGTCATGGAAGTTGTGCAGCAATCATAGGATCAAAAAGAGGATATTCTTGACAAGGTGGTTATGATGAAGATTCTAATGTCTTTGCCAGCAGAATATAACCATTTTCACAGTGTGTGTTATTTGTTATCGTGCACAGTGAACTTAAAGAGAACAGAATAAAATCAACATTCCTTCCTTAAAAATTCCGAATCCCAATGAGCAGTAGCAGTTCACAATCAACCCTCTAAACCAAAACGACCGTCCCATGAAGCATATCACTAAAACTCTTTATAGCATAAAAAGTCGAAGTTTGCGTGGGATGAAAGCCATAAGTAGTCTGCGTGGTGTAGTGGTTAGAGCACTCACCCTATAAGCTGAAGGTCCTTGATTCAAATCCCGTTGGCGACAATGAGATATGTTACGAGTGATTCTTCGGATGGACTATAAGCACGTTCAGTTCTGATACGTACTGGTCTAAAATCAGAACGTATCGCAGCTTGGTGGATGAACACAGGGCCAAAGCGTGATACTGACTATCCCACCTTCCCGAGTGTCGATACATTCGATCAAGATAATAAGATAATCTAACTATCTCTAAGCGAAGGGATCAATTAGTGTTATTTATTATTCAAGCACACATGGGCGTTAGGAAAGGCTAATACTAATACTATAAATTGATCTACTATATGTATGCTCAAAATAGAATTGCGTAAATTCTGTGTCACAAAGATAAAAATATCAATTATTGACGAACACTAAGACTCATTTATTTGTTAATCCATTCAAAATTTCCTGGATAGATAAGAGCCAACTTGCGTATGTCGAGTAAACCGCAGACTGCGTTTCGCCAAATCATTACTCATACATAGATATTTCATGTTCAAACACTGGTAATTGGCAACAATAAATGCATTACCTCATAGAGACATGAAAATTCTGTGGTAAAAGTCGGGAGCTACGTGCCCATGTAGGCGTTTCCCAACCTTTAATCAGCTTTTTATCACTTTGTATCATAAACCAAAAAAAAAAATAGATAAAGTAATCGATATATCAATCTTTTAACACGTGAACCATAATTGCATTACACAAATGCAGGTTTTCGCTTCGATTATCACCCACGGCTTCCATAAAAAATACCTGATTTAAATTCCAATAAATTTAAATACTTCTAATTTACAATAAATAATCAATCAATCTATTTCAACAGACGACCTTCATCCATTCTCATATAAATTTCATTAGAAATTCTCCATTTTCTAGTGGGCCTAGTTAGTACGCGTTTGATTTATCTATTTCGCATGATTGGCGTCACATGTCTTAATATCTCATTTTGTTTGGACTCGCTATCAGACAATATTTCGTATGCAGAGTGTTCATTATCGTTATTCAACCGAATTGGTCTGACACAAAACAGAATAGAATATTTATCATGGGTAGGCTTCGAATTGTCTGTGAATAATTTGAAAATGTTGAATATTTATTGTTGGCTGAGGATTGTTGTCTCTATAATTGGTGTAGGACGAATAAATTAATGGTTAACAAGAATAATTAAAATGAATTCGCGTTCGATTCAGTTTGATCGTTTGATTGGCCACGCAAATCGTCTCATATTAATGTTAAAAGATACATTTTAATGGACTGGCATGAGACATGATTTGTCGCCGTCTCATGTAAAGTTTAGCGTGCAAGTGTAAATTCTAATTAGACGTTTGGTGGATATGTAAACAATGGAAGTAACCTCGATGCGTGATTAAGGTTGCTCGAGCTACTAAGGCGGCAATACATCATGTTGTCGGAAGAGCTTAGAAATCGGTTAACTAGTAATTAGCTTAAGTTTAATTTATTTGCCGATGTGAGTCGTGCCACTACTTTCCTAATTTCTTTATTTGCATTTGACTTACCAATGACTCACACTTTCTTTATCTTTGCTTGCAGGGCCTATGTCCAGGAAATCGCCTACGAATCATCAATTCCTATGATTCCGGTTGCTTTACGCCGTCACCATCACCGTCGCCCAGTCCTTCGTTGGGCACTTCCACAGCATCTGTTTCATCGGCCGATATCTACGACACATCAACATTGCGATCAGGAAAACGGAGGTCATGGTATAATTCGCCCAATAAGGTAATTGCTCTCAATTACTTTCTTCAGTTGCTAGTCATGGTGCTGGGTTGGATAAAATGTTTTTTCTTCTATTTTGATTTTATTTCTTTGCTCCATTCCACGCGATTCCGTTGATTTGAAATGATTCTTGACTTAATTATATGAACTTGCACAGTTGCAATCGAAACCATAAACTATGAAGAATATCACCTCAATTGCCGAAGCCGGTTTCCGTTCCAAATCTCTTGGATTGAGTCCAATCAGATTCGGGATTGGAGTGAGTTGGCAATCTGCAAAAAGATACTTTTGGACTTTTCGCGTTGGATTCGATTCACCAAAAAACCACAACCTCGATTTGTTTGGTTTTTTTGTGCCAGCAAAGTGGAATGAGAGACTAACTCTTTAGTTTGCATGGTAGAATTAAGATTGAAAATACCTTAAAATACTCAGTTGGAGGTGGAACCTGAATAAATTTATTACCATGGCATCTGAAAATACAACATCCCAAGCAGTTTAATCTTAAGAATTAAAATAATCGATTGAATGGGATGTATTAATTGCAACACAGATGAGTAAAGGACTTCAAGATAAGCTCGAGAGTTAAGGTCTATGCGATTTTTTTTTTGTATTTTTGATTCCTTCCCCCAAAAAAAGAACTAACAAGGGATTTATTTGAATTTTTGGATCGGAGATGATAACAAAAAAGAATAAAATACACATATTTTTGGATTTTTAATTTTTTTTTATTCTTTGGAAAGAAAATTACAAAATAAGCAGTGTTGCCCTTAGGCAACACTGAAGTAGGAGGTCAAAGTTCATAATACTGCAGAACATGTTGCGAAAGATGAAAGTTTTTGAAGTTTTCGTGTAACATAAGGCTACCCCACATTTGTCACATACTAAACATTATGGGTAAATCCAACACACTTTGGAAACTTGCATCTGGTTTTCTTATCAGACCATTGCGGCTAGTGTCCAATTTGGTCTTGCCGAACTACTTCCGGAGGTACATGCTGAGCAGGTCCTTTTTGCTTTTTGGCTTGAATTTTGCTCTCCAGCGATCGCCGATTAAACAATGTGACAATTAAGTAATGAGACTGATTTTATTGCCGCGCTTATGGTTAATCTGCGACCTTGAAATACCCTTCCCCTTCCCCGGCGTCCTTTCCCTCTTCATTGATATATTTACCATCGTTCTAGCTTGTTTAGTTCGCCTGCTGTGTCGTGTTGAGTAGACATGTGTTGGTGGTGCTAGTCACGAAAATGGAGAAACGAAATCAAGAGCAACGCGTCGCGATAAAATTTTGGGCCCGATTGAGCGAAACAGTTTCCGAATCGTACGCTAAAATTGTAAAAGTGCATGTTGATAGTGCTCATAGTCGTGCCCAGGTGTTTCGATGGCATAAAGAGTTTAAGGAGGGGCGTGTGAGCGTGGAAGACGAGGCGCAGAGCGAGAGACCAGTCGAAGTGTGGACCGACGCAAATACGGAGCGTGTGCGCGCCCTAATCCGTGAAGATTGGCGTTTAATAGTTCCAATGTTGGCCTCGGAACTGGGTATGAATCGTGAAACAGACAAATATTAACCGACGAGTTTGGGATGAAAAAGTTGTGCGCGAAGATCACGACAATACGCCGTGCCACACTGCCCTCAGCGTGTCCCAGTATTTAGCCTCTAAAGGGATCGCCGTGCTGCACCAGCCGCCCTATTTGCCCGATATGTCACCCTGTGACTATTTTTGTTCCCTAGAACAAAATCTGTGGTCAAAGGAACCCATTTTGAGTCGATTACGGACATCCAGGCGGCCGTGACGAGGGTTCTCGTGGAGATCTCAGTCGAAGCGTTCCAGAAATATAACGAAGCATGGAAAACGCGCTGGAATCGTTGTATAGCTGCCCAATGGGACTACTTTGAAGGGGATGGCAGAGTTGTAGAATAATTTTTAAATATATGTACGATTTTCATAGAATCAGTCTCATCACTTAATTGTCACACCTCGCAAATTGGGTTTAATACCCATTTTGCAATGAGTCACTGCAACCTCCATATGAAAATCTGCTGATGATAAGCGGCCTTATTGAATATTTTTGTATTTAGCAATCCTTTTATAAAGTAGCCGTGCATTGGCCATCGTGAGATCCAAATAATGATAAAAAAAGTCGCATGGTCCATCTTTTGCTTCGCAAACGTATTTTGTATATCCCCATTAAAGCAGATCAACGCCACCCATATGGCGATTATACTCCCCAATCACATTGGGCCGCTTTATGTTCACATACCTTGAGTTCTGTTTATCCCATCTTCGAGCATCAGTTTCAGGGTTTTGCCCAGCAAAGGTGGAAGCCAGGTTAACAATTTTGTTATCCTTCCATGCGATAGTTGACACATCGGTCCCGTTGACGTCAGCTGCGTATTCTTCTTCACTTTCTTTTTCCATAATTATCTTTTCTGATGACAGCTTACAATCCGGTATTCTATTTCTTCTCATAGTACCAGGACTGAGAATGCCTTACTTGCCTAGATATTCTATTAGACGAAGGGAAGTAGAATAGTTGTCGAAATACAGTTCGAAGCTCTGATGCCTTGGAATCATACGCGCTAACCTCATGACGACGTTAGATGAGGCGCCTAAATCTGGCTCTCCTTGTAAGACAACATTTTCTTTCCAAGTTTCGATTTCTGTTTTATAGGCATAACCAGAAACGCCACTCAACTCGTCCATTTTATAGCCTCACTTGTGTGGATTGTTAGGGTTGTACCTCTTCAAAGTATTCCGTGATTCAGTAAGCAGATTTGCTCGTCTTCATAAAGATGCTCTTACATTGGGACTTTATCATATGCCTCATTCAAGGAGTCCACCACTGGATGTATTTTGTGTATCCGATCATGGTCTGGATTGTCCCTAGGAAGATCTTTGCTATTGTCGTTGAAATGCAAAGTTTGACGAATTTTTTCAAATTTGTTCGACGGTACCGTTCCCTGTATTATAGGTGTTCCAAGTGTATGACTCCAGTGGTTTGTAACTCTCTGACATCCTCCTCAGACATCCGGAACGTGCTATTCGTATCTTTCTGCACTTGATAAAAGTTGGTCTCCCCAGAAATTCTTCAAATTGGTTCATGCGAAAATAAGTAAAAAAAATTGTACAGGTGTATCGAGCTCAAGTAGGACAGGACCTAGGGTCTTGTTTCCCCTAAACATAAGCTGCTCTGCACTCAACTCTAGACTCTTTCTCTTCCAGTGTAAATTCAGTTTAGCTGGCTTCTTCTTAGTATGTTTCTAGGCGCGGAAAGCACTTTCATCCATGTTTTCTACAGTTTGTATTTTAGCATCCATATCAATAACATACCTATCTCTGGATCCTCATCTTCGAAGGCTTCATATTCAGGAACGAAATTCGGATCAGCAAGGCTGTCGTCATCTAAATCGAAGCCATTTTCACTATCTGCATATTCATTTAGCGCTAAAATTATTTCCTCGTAACTAAAGGACCGTTTAAGAGCCATCCTGAAATACAAAACAATAACAGTCAGCGTATTAGGTATCAACACTGAAGATGATTCAAAGGATTCGAAACGCATCTGCTTACACAAGAACGTAAGCCCCGACGTCTTTTCAAGAAATAAGACAATTGGCCTGTGGATATCAAACAAACAAAATTATCGACTACAACTTAATATTCGCATGTAATATGAATACGTAAAATGACATCTTTAAAGCGCTAGCATCCAAAATATGAATACTCGCAACAAAACGTAACTGGATTTATGATTTTAGTGAACACTACGGAATTAGGACGAGGAATTTAGGAGTTGCTTATGATTCCGCCACGCGTTCTGACGCGAATAATTGGAGCGAAGCTAGACGGAAACCAATGGCCAATTCGATAAAACCATATGTATGAAATTTTTGACGAGCCGAAGGTATCAAGGATTGTGAGACGGCAGAAGCTGCAGTGGGCTGGCCACACAAATGATATGGACGAACAACGGATACCCAAAAAGGTATTTGCTGGGAGGGCTGAAGGGCGGAGACCAATGGGGGAAACTGAGGAAACGCTGGTCTGACTCGGTTGACGAAGACAGTCCATCGCTCCTCGGATTTTGAAATTGTAGGTGGAGGCGCTTGTTGCAGGCAGCGAAGGCCCCAAAGGGACTGTAGTGCAATGAAGAAGAAGAAGAAGGATTCTGCGAAGACACGATGACGCTCAGTTTAGATGATTTTCTATTTGCAATTTAATAAAAAAGTACTCGGTGTTTAACTTGATAACTTTCTATCCTTGAAAGGTAATGTTTCACGGAAATAGTGTTCACCGCAGTTATAGACAATTTTCTGCGGCGAAAAGAACGGTTTCCCAAATTCCTTCAGGGTTCTTTTCTGGTAACTGCCCGTGTCCGGCAACATATCAAATTATTTTAAAATTGATAGATAAATTATCGTGCATAATGAGCTGTAAGTGCGATGTCCCTAACTGCATGGTCTACGACCACTCCAGAGATTAGTTTTATCCTTATTCGGAGTTGCATTTTATTTGTTCTGACTGCTAACATTTTGAAAAGAAATTTCGAGGTCTAAATGATCGAATAATTGATCACATTGATATTCTAATCAAAGAAAAAGTTCAGCTTAGTAAGAAATTTTGTTTGAGGAATGCTGCTTGTCCTAAGTGAAAGAACTACATTGTTCTTTCACCCGAGCATTTTAGCTATCAACATAATAGCATTTTTCGCTCGATGGACTTCAGCTGGTTCCAGCATATGGGCTGGTTCCATTAAAAATCGCGCAGTTTCGTACAAGGTGACCGATATACTCCTCAGGAGCTGCCACATCCTCAAACAAAATTTCTTATAAGTTCGCCACCACTGCGTAATAGTGGAAATTACTGCTCGATAGAGCTTGCAGCACTGCCATGCTGCAACATATATATATATGGGTTCGTGGTCATCTGGAACCCCGCAGTCGAGCTGCCCCGAGGTGACTGATGTGGCAGCTCCTGAGGAGTATATCGGTCACCTCGTACGAAACTGCGAGATTCAGCTTAGTGCTCACCAGAATGCTAAGTATCATACAAGCAATGAAAGTTTTGTTGAAATGCCAACTAGCTTTGATGAGCTTGTAGTGGAAATAAATAGTAACAATGTCCCGTAAAGGAACAGCAGCACTGACTTGCTACCTCAGGGAGCTCACTGTAATTAACTTGATTCAGGAATGCGTGTAGGCGCTGGCAGTCTAGCGTCTGCGGTGTCATGCGGCGGGTTGTTTCCCCTAGCATCAAGCCACACTACAAGTTATTTCTTACATACACATAATGTTAAGTGACGAACAGAGCACAAAAGGCCTAAGCCCGAACTAAAGTTTGGGTTGTGTTTTCCATTCTACCTACCTTTCCTAATTTCTCGCGCGATCTCATCTTTAGCGAGGAGAATTATAACCCACAAAAAGAGGTGTGATATTGATGCCCCTCGAACCAGCCGGACTTAGTGTCCCGATGGTCGGATTCGCATACAAGGGCTCTCCATCCTAGCAAGAGCCCCTAAAACAAAGAAAAACAACCGCCATTGTCAACCAAACAACAGCAAAAAGGACATCGTTAGTAATGAAAGCCAAGCCACACAAGGATTGCAGCTCAACTGACTAACAACCCAAAAACCACAGGGATTAGGATCAGTGAACTCAACTAAAACATTCAATGTTCGGCGCGGGAACTAACAATCAAACATCCATGTTGCTCATCGCAGGCTTCATTGCGTAAGTAATTTGAGCATATCTTTTGTGAAATTACGCCAAATATTTCAAAAAATAATAAAAATCTGGACACAGGGAAGAAAAGCTCTTTTATTCATTCATGAACCCAGCTTCTGACATCAATAACGATGTCGATGTGCGTATGAACGTCGGTAATATCGAGAACTTGTCAGAGATGGGCAAGATTCCTGACGTTGTAAAAAGTCTAAGAACATTCTTCGAGTTCAGCTCTTGGCGAAAGAGCCCCGACAGAATTCTCCTCATCTACGATTACCTAAAAGGCACTCTCAAATACTTTGGGATTTTGTCAGTGATCCGGAATAAGATAATTGGTCACGCAGATATAGCTTTAGAGTCATATAACACTCCCCTAAACTCGAACAAAATTGCGAGGTGTCTTACGTTGCATTAGGCTAATAAAAAAGACATTGGTACTTTGGAACACCATATGACAGCGTTGGTACAGGGGTGGCAATTCGGGGTCTCAGTTCTACCAGTAGGTTTATAAATACCTTCTACTAATCCTCAACAAATTGGGTTTTATTGAAATGAGTCAGGATGCAATGAACATCATGACCCAGGTATATCGCGACAAAGCCTTAGAGCGACCTCTCGAGACTATTGAGTATCCGCGAGCCAGTTGATTTACCACAGGCTCTGCACCTCTGCTTCAAATTGCAGAATATCGACAATAGAATCAATATGCGAATAACTCTATCGCAAACTCAGGAAAGAACATCATAGTAATCCTCCTCCAGTTCCTCCACGCAGAATTTTGCCGAACTTCTCAAGGTCCATGCCTACTCAAACCCCTAGGCGTACAATTCACCCAGAGCTTTTACATAATCCTCAAGCTTTTCAGCCACCAATGTTTCATGTACAAAATTACCAACAACACCAACATGATAATACCTATAACAGACCATCTGCTCGACCACCATGAGGCCCAGTTCCTATGGACATCGACCAAACAATTAGGACTCGTAACATTGACTACGCAAATAGGCCCAATAATCAACACTTTTCGCAGAAATGCCCTCTTCAAGCTTCTCAAAGATTACATTTTCCACCCAAAGCACAACGAGTTTATTACACTGACCCAGAAAGTACAGTCGACACCACGGTATGAAGAAGATGAAAGCCACGACCAAACATTAGAAGACTATGTAGAAACGAGCATCGAAAATAACATGGAATGTTCAGAAGAGTTGAAGACATATATTTTTTAGATTGAAGCGCTCTCCACTTCCATATTTCGAATATTTTATAGGAAATAGAGAGCAACTGAGATTTTTAAGTGGGGTCAAATAAAAATTATATTCAATCGAGGCACATCCGTAACCCCCTACCAAACGACAGACCCTTCTATGCTAATTCATTAGCAGGAAATATTCAAATCACACACCACGCACTCCTAAACCTATTCGGATCCCAAACACCAAAAATAAAATTCTTTTTACTCCCAAGTTTGATTTCGTTTGACGGCATTATCCACAACGACACCCTGAAACATCTGAACGCCATTACGAGTATCTATACTGTCGACAATTACATGACACTTTACTCAGATATACACATCCATCTGAAGCAGACTCAGTCCATAACATTAACCTCAGAACCTACCATCTAAATCGTAACCAAACGGTCAAATTAAAAACAATCCTTAAGAAATGTTCCAGGCTACTTGCCGAGCCTGATGAGAAACTTACTTATACTACCACCGTCAAGGGAGAAATACGAACGACAAACGATGAGCCAGTCTACTCAAGATCGTATCCTTACCCAATGGCCCTAAAGGGGGAAGTCGAGAAGGAAGTAAACACCAACTCGCCAGTCTGGATCGTTCCTAAAAAAAGCGACGCGTCTGGCGAAAAAAAATTTCAGATGGCAATCGATTACCGTTACCATTGCGGACAAATACCAAATACCCGAAATAAGCGAGATTTTGGCCAATTTGGGAGGAACAGCTATTTCTCTACCTTAAGAGTGGTTTCCACCAGACTCCACTCAGAGAAAGAGACATACCAAAAACTGCTTTTTCTAAATTCGAGTTTACACGGCTTCCATTTGGGCTGAAAAATGCTCCCTCAATTTTCTAGAGAACTCTCGACGACATAGTCCGGGAGCACATTGGCGTACGCTGCTATGTGTACATTGATGATATCATCATCTTTGGAAAAATGAAACAGAGCATTTCGATAACCGGGAGAAAGTGATCAAAACACTAGAGGCCTCCAACATGAAGATCCAGTTGGATAAGTGTGACTTTTTGAAAAGAGAGATCGAGTTCCTAGGTATCGTTGTAAGCTCCGATGGCATAAAGACCAACCCCGAAAAGGTTAAAGCAATAGCAAATATGCCGATACCTAAAACTTAAGAGACCTAAGATCCTACTCAGGAATGTCGGGATACTACCGACGATTTATATAGGGTTACGCCAAGCTCGCGAGCCCCTGACGTCACTCTTAAGAGGGGAAGATGAACGAGTGTCCAAGAATCAATCTAAAAACAAAATCATTCACTTTAATTCCCAGGCCATCACCGCATTCAACGCTCTTGAAGACTGTTTGATGTCTAAGGAGGTAGTATTGACTCATCCAAGTTTCGAGAAAGAATTTCACCTTACTACAGACGCCTCTGAGTATGCTATTGGTGCAGTTCTTTCTCAGGATGACAAACCGATCGTATGCCTTTCACGAACATTATCCAAAACGGAGGAAAACTACGCTACCAATGAGAAGGAGATGCTTGCCATTATCTGGGCTCTCACTTAATTGGGGAGCTACCTTTATGGATCGAGAAAAGTAAAGGTGTATGTATACCTACAATCAACCCCTTACCTATGCGCTCAGCAACAAAAATACGAACAGCAAAATGAAGAGATGGAACACTCGGCCCAACCGAACACAGCGACGATAGCTCACCCCACAATTTAATCCCCACCGTCGAATCACCCATAAACGCATTCCGAAATCAAATTATTCTAAAAACTGGTAACGAAGATAGTTATCAGCTCCAAAACCCATTCCCAAGTTATATGAGGCATACTTTTATAAAACCCCAATGTATCGATAATGACATTTTAAATATTTTCAAGCAACTTCTGAATCCTCACACTTTTAACAGTCTCTTCACATGCGAGGAAACCATGGGTCGCAGCCTGGAAATTTACCCCCAAGTTATCGCTTTCGATACATGCAAAAATTTGTCGAGGATCTCCCCAACGAAGCGGAACAGGAAGAAAAAATCCTACAAACCCACAAAAGAGCGCATTGGAATGCCGGAAAGGATCGGCTACAAATCCTCCAAAATTTATATTTCCCACAATGTCTGCAAAAATTGAAAAAGCTAGTAAGGCGATGTTGTATTTGTGAAGATAATAAGTACGACCGTTATCCTAATAAACTAGTTTTAAATCCTACCCCAATCTCATCCTACCCTGGTCATACAATCCACATCGATCTTTTTAGTACCGAGAAACATCGGGTCCTAACTGCTATAGATAAGATCTCGAAATTGGGTCAGCCTAAAATCATTGCCTCAAAATCAATTGAGGATATCAAGCAGCCACTTACTGACTTGCTGTTTTATTTTTGTGTACTCGAAATTGTTGTCATTGATAACGAAATTTCTCTAAGATCGGCCTCCATTAGGTCTTTAATGGAAGATGATCTCAACAATAAAGTATACAAAACACCTCCATACAGCAGCGAGGTTAATGCACAGGTTGAACGCTGGCAAAGTACTCTCATAAAGATAATGAAATGCTTGAAAAAAGACGGGCCACCCAGATCTTTCGAACACCTCTTGCAGCACGCCATGAACGAATATAACTTTTCAATTCATACAACGACTGGAAAGAAACCTATTGAAATACACTTCGGACGAACTCCCAGGATAACCCAGCCGAGTTAAAAAGAATTCGACTATCTAATATAGTAAGACTTAAACAGAAACAAAATTCAGACCCGACAAACCACAACAAAGCAAGACAACCTACCAAGCAGTTTAAAATTGGAGAAACTATTTTCGTTATACAAAATAGAAGAAAAGGATCTAAACTTACACCGCAATATAAACAAGAAATAGTAAAAGAAAATAGTAACTCAACCGTTTTAAGAGAATCTGGTAAAGTTATCCACAAAAGCCACATCGGTAATTGAGCTTTCTCTTTCAGGCTTCTACCTTCCGTAATCAACGCCAAAATCGGGATCCTGGGCTTCTCCAGCTCCCAAATCGTTTCCTTTCATATGGGCCGAGCTAAAATGCAGGATGGAAACTTCAAATTAATCCGTATGATTGACATTGACCATATGAAAAATTCATCCGAGAAATAGAACCAATCCTCAATCTTTCCGAACTTAAACATTAATCTTTCTCCTCTCACCTGTCTTTCACATTGCAGCAAATTCAAAACCTCATCCATAACCTTAAGCCGCGCAAAATAAAGAGATCTCTCGACTTCATCGGCACCACCTGGAAGTGGATTGCACGCAATCCCAATCACGAAATTATATCTCTATCAAAGCAAAAATCAATAACATATTAGAAAACAACAATAAGCAGGTTATTATAAAACGAATATATAACAACAGAATTAATAAGAAAACAAAATTAGCAAACGAAATTCAAAAGATCTTCAAAGAAAATAGTCAAACAAATTCCAATACAATACTAGATCTTCAGTTTAGATTATCATTAACAAAAGAAGAAATTAAAAACATAAATCTCGCAATACATTGGGCAAAATTAGGCGTTATAAATTCAATAGTTTTATCCAAATCCGAAGTAAGTTTGGTAACAAGTATTCTCAATAAAGAACTCCTTTCATATTCTACAATAGAAGAGGCTCTAGATTTTTCTGATGTCAAGATAATAACAAATTTGTCTTCAATACTATACATAATTAACATTCCACTGGCAACAAGCCTCATTTACGAATCCTTACTAAGCAATAAAGAAAAACCAAACTTTTAAAAAGCAATGAACAAATATTTGGCGTAATTGGAAGTTGTAAAAATGTAAATAATCTAAGTATCTGCAAATTAACGAGCTCATGGGTATAACCAGCACCTCCTGCATTCCAAAGCTAATGAGAAGCCTGACTGCCACTTGCAACAGGACCAGCAATGGCCACATACCATCAATCGGAGAAATATCCACGGAACTAATTCACTGGTACTATAGTAGCCAAAAAACTGGTCCATTATCTAAACTGGACTTAACTTATCAAAATTCACAACACGAGCATAACCGTGAATGGACGAACCTTTGTAAATCATGATGTTACGACGATCAATGCCCTTCCTGCTTTCCTTCAACATTCACCAGAAAGCGGTGAATACCAAGAGATCCTTTCATTAGAAATGATGAAGGATCTTCACATCAACAACACTAGTGAAATCCAGCTGATGCGTAACGAGACCAATATCCATCCAATGGCAACATACACAGTACTTACAATCATGGGAACTTGTATAATAATCTTTCTTCTTCTTCTTTGTAGCACTACAGCCCCTCTTGGGCCTTCGCTTAGAGATAGTTAGAGTATCTCATCTTCAGGACCGTATTGACTTTTTCGGAAGTTGGTTTGGTCAGTACCATGCTCCCGGGTGCCTGCTCAGCTATGATATGATCTGATTAAATCCGTACAGATCACCACTGAGTGAACACTCATAGTCTGTCCGAAAAATCCCCTGAACTAAATCACGTTGCTCCCAACGAGATTTGAACCTGGAACCTTCGGCTTATGCGTTCATGCTCTAACCACTAGACCACACAGACCATCGAATAATAATCCTACTCAGCTGCAAATTATGCTCAAAGTTCAAGGTCAAGCCAACACCCACAATAAATGTAACTAAGGCAACAGATCCCCCGCCAGTGCAAGAACAACTTCCCGAATTACCACCACCGGTACAAAATCAACCGTTATCCCCGATACACGATCCACAGCCTGCAAAAAAGAATATAACACTTAACGATATCCAGTTTTTTTAATCGATTGAGGACAATTATAGTTAAAGGTGGGCGAGTTATCACCTGAGCGCGCAACAAAACTGCCATGTCTTCACCTGAAAGCATCGCTTCCAAAATCGAGGCATTCTAATTACATTGGAAAAGAATTTCGCTGGTCCATTGAAATAGTTTTTAAGTTTCATTTGAAGTTGTTCGTTAGAATTAAGTTCAGTTATTATTCAGACTTCAATAAATAAGCATCGGGCTCAGCTCTAAAAAAATATTTTTTTTATTTTAATTCTCTGCCCGGAATATTAAGTTATCATCGATAGACTTATTTTCGTTTTGATATCCTTTAACGAACCAAATACGGCCGAAACCAATTCGCACTAAGAAGTGAGCACAAAATACTGAGGGCAAGTGTTGACCATTTGGTTGCTCATAAATTTTTATTGCGATAAGATGCGAAGGCTCTACAACGAATTTTCAAACAAGTTGAAAAGAAAAGAATCTGGAAACATCACTATTTATTTTGTAGGAGCCACAAGTTTTTTAATACTAAGTGCTTTGTTAGTTTGTTTTAATCTTGAATTAGGGAAGATGGTCATCAAAACACTCTTCGCATATGTTTCTGCCAAGCTGCTCTTGGCGGAAATGAGCATAAGGTCGTTTCTGGCAAGATGGATAGTTGCGTCACTCTTGGGCAAGATTTCCGTCAGGTCGCTCTTCGACAAGGTGGCCCTTAGACCGCTCATAAGAACTCGGCCCATAATGATCCATTGCACTGGAATATTCGAAACACAGATTTTAAAAATGCACTCATTCATACACATCCAAGAGCTTGGCTAGAATCGAACCCATACCCCATGAAATACAAGGCAAATACACTACTGCTAAACCATGAGACCCCACAGTGGTGGTTGGATAATCAATTATTTAGAAGAAGTTTTTTTTTTGGAATAAATATTACTCCTCGTAAAAAACTTGAACTGTTTATTTTTAAGCCCATGGTTTATGAGGAAATAGAAAGTGTGGTATTGCTGACCAAGAGCACCCCAGACAGCCTAAATCAAAATAAATTTAGTTATGAAACCCACGACCATATTAACAACAATCACTTTCATATAGGATACTACTTATAGTCATATCAATTTCTTTCAAGGAAAATTTTGCTACCCAACGAGTTGGCGTCATCCTCGTCTGAACCGTGATCGCGAAATTCTCATAAATCTTATGATCAGCAAGTGGTTAACTCTTGAAAACCTTGTATTCAGCACGTAATGACTATTTTTAGCTATTTATGTTGAAAACTACACCACGTTTCAAGTAATTTACTGCATCTCGCAAGGAAAAATGAGGATTAACTCAATCGACTGGTCAAATCGCTACCATCTGTGGTGAAACTAAAAGTAACGAATATCTATACCTTGAGTTGTAGATGCGTTTAATCAATAATTTAAGATCAAATCATGAACACCTTTGCAGAAAATATGTAGAATGTGTCTATCATGACATGGAAGCAGATAATGTTCCATACATCTTGACATTTTGTAGGCGGCTCAATAGACATGTAAAGGAGGTCAGAAGGTTGAAAAAACAACATGTATCTACGAAAATTTTTTTTAAAATTTTTTAACTATTTCCACATAATTCAGGATAATTATATACCATAGGCAATTGCGCAACTTCGTGATTTAAACGACTTGAATATTTTATTGAAATATCCATTTAATTTTAAGAAGAAATGTCTTTAACTTGCGTAAGAAAATGTGGATGTAAACTACACGCATATTGCTCTTAATTGCTCTCACGCTGGGTGTTGGACCCTTCCCAACATTTCTATTGAATAAGTCACGAACAAAAACAAACGATGAGGGTTCCATCGATTAAAGAAACAATTTTGAAGAGTAGCACCCTCACACTTGAAATGACGATGACGAAATTTGATATCCTTGCGGAGGATAACAAATTACCGATTCCACAGTTTTTATGAATTTGCGTGAATTTCCTAAGTAAACCCCAATTCATTGAGAAATTAAAGAGCAGTGCGAGTACTAATTTTGTTTTATAAGCGATTGTAGTGGGTGTACTATATAGTTGGGAAAAAAATAAAACGAAATATATATATATATATATATATATATATATATATATATATATATATATATATATATATATATATATATATATATATATATATATATATATATATATATATATATATATATATATATATGATCGGGAAAAAGTAGACTGGGCTAAATAGAAAACAACCCCATAAAAAACCAGATAATGTTTTATTTATCTTTTTCGTGCATTTCACTTCACCCTGCACCCCTCCATGCAAATGCTTCTAGTTTAAGACCTGTTTTCAAAAGCTCTCATCAATACATTTCATTTGATACTCATATTGCCTACCTTTGGTAACAATTTTTTTAAAGGGTCAACCCCATATATGGCGAGACCCCCCTAAAAACCTTAAACAATTTTTTTTCGTACTGCACCACTTTTGACCTACGCGCAAAATTTCATTACTCTAGCGTATATGTAGTTTACGAGAAAACTTGCAGTGACGCACGGAGATAGATAGGTCGCGATTTTAGCAGGCTATTGTAATTCTGAAGTCTAATTCAGTTATGTTTTACGGTACTGACATTAATTACACAAATAAGCTAGGAAACTCAAATAATGCAGTACTGAAACTCGTAACGCTAGCGAAACAGAAGCGGTAGCAATACCCTGAAATATTGCTGTACTGTAACTTCCCTTTTAATCCAAACCTAAGCCGTGGTTCTAAGCTGGGTTCTCGGGTGACAGGGGAGGTGTTAATTGAGTAGTCTAGTCGTTTACGAGCATGGGAGTCCCACACTCTGTGCGTAAATGATATTCACCTCCCAACGACAAAAAAAGCCTTAGCTGTACTGAAGTTGCTAGCAACGCAATTCGGTTTTCAATCGGAACTTTAGCGGTACTAAAAATAAAAGCCAAAGCAATATTGCGGCTCGGAGCTGTATCTCAACTTAATCAATATTCAAAACTTTACTAATACCTATGCATTGCATATCTTGGTTCTCTCAAGCTAGCACTTAAAGGGTCAGTGGTTTCTAACGCCAACCGCATACATCGGATAGTTCATCTTTTTTTTCGTTACACTACAGCCCCTTTTCGGGCCTTCGCCTTTTCGGGCCTTCGCCTGGAAAAAGTTAGAGTATCTCATTATCATGATCGAATGTAGCGGCACTCCACAAGGTGATATGATCATTATCACGCTTTGGTCGTGTATCTGTCCACCCAGCTGCGGTACGTTCTGATTTTAAACCAGCACGTATCATAACTGAACAGGCATATACTCCGTCTTAAGAATCACTCGAACTAAATCTCGTTGACGCCAACGAAATTCGAACCAGAGACCTTTTGCTGACGGGTTTAGTGTTCTTACTACTACACCACAAGGACTACATAGTTTATATACAAAATATGTCATTTTGTGATAATTTTATTAAATACTAATGAAAAGCATCTCATTTTGGATCAATTTGAAATACATAAAAATGTCACTAGAGCTCATTTATTTGCCAATTCGCAACAAATTCAGAAATTATGGGTGGTGACTTTTTCTCATGCCTGTGAAAGAGTCTGGAAAATAGTTGAGGGTATTTTATTTAGTATTATGAGTGTTTTATTCGGCACATTTGGACATTTTTTGTTTGTTTGTTTGAATGCCATGTACTTCAAATTTTGAAAGCTGCCTGGAAGATATTCCTTGACGATAGCGCCGAGGTGACACTCGTGCATGAATGGCTCCAATCCAACTTCCATATCGTTCCGTCCCGGTAAAACCTTGGCAAGCTTCGGTGTGCGTTCGAAGTTCGCACCATTGGGTTAGTGGTGTAGGTTCGGTTGAGATAAACTCCCGATTAGTGCTAATCTGACTGTCCCCATAAGGGCTTGTGCCGGCACTTGCGTGGCCTTCCTGCTCTGCAAAGATGACTATGGGACCAAAAAGGATACTACACATACGAACGGAGATAGCTGTTTCGAGGGGGAGCTAATCAAACTGGTCCCTACTCGACTAAAAAACATAAAAAACTCAATTAAAAGAAAATCAATAAAATATCAACAATGTCGAAGGAGCGATAAAAATGACGACGATTGCAACGACAGTACAGAAGGACGAAAAATGGAGAACAGCAGATACCCTTGTCCAAACAGAAATTCTTGTGGTGTTTGGGCATCAGCAAAAGACCGATGCAAAGGCCACAGTATCCTTAAAAAGAAGAGCGGGGATTTGCAAGATGCGCCAGACGTGCGAGTGTCAGAAGAAAATGTAAATAAGATCGACAAATCAACGATCGCTGCTGCGATTGCTATTGAAGCGACTGAATCCAAGGTCTTAAATACCGTAATCAATCCTGCAGAGAAAATACCCAGCGATGCAATCATCTTGGACCGCTCGGAAAAAGATCAGTTCTACCGTACAGCGGAATCGATTGGGAAATCCATCGTTGCCATTTGCAATTCACAGCCGCGCCATCGCTTTAGAGTTGGAGGAGCTCTAAGCTCGGATTGGCCATTGCAGTCGCAGATGAATCAAGACGGAAGAAGAGCAAGAGGTCAAGCTCTCTGAAGGTGTGGTATATTTTCTCAACGCTTAATAACAAAAATTAAAGACAATCAGGAAAAGCGGAGAAGGGACGAGGAGGACCCAACAAAGATTCAGGCTTCATTGAAGGAGGGCGTCCAAACCAGCGCAAAAATGACGCAAAAATCACCACCCAATTGATAGAAAAAAGTAAGCCTAAACTTTCGGAAAACAGTGAATCCTCGGATGCGGCTCGGAAGAAGAAGGGTATGAAGTGGCACAAAGCTACCTATTGGGCAGACAATACTGGTCAAATTCACCGACGGTAGATCGTATGCGTATGTTCTGTGAGAGATTAAGGGAGCGGTAAAATCAAAAGAAGTGCAAGTTGCTATAAAAAGTGTACGGCCGCCTCATTCGGGTGACCTTTTGTTGGAGCTCGGACCAGACGCCAGTAACAAAGAAGTATTCAAAGACATGTTCAAACTAGGCTGCTCTTGCAATAACAGATATTGATTGTGAGAATAAAACAAAGCTCATGACGCAGTCGAGGAAAATACTTCAAGAACACAAAATATCACATTTGGTGAATACAGTATCAAAAAAGTGAGCAAATTTGTGTATTTAGGCGCCTAAATAACGGGAACCAGTAATGAATGAGACGAAATACGCCGAAGAATACAGCTCGCAAATAAAATATTTCATTCAATTTTGACGATCTTGAAGACCAGCTGCATACACAGGAAAACAAATCTCCAATTATACAAATCTGTAAGAAGACCTGTGTTATGCTATGAGTGTGAAACATGGACCCTAACCCAATCATCGGAAATTATTTTGAACGCCTGAGGCGAATAAACGGAGCGAAGCTAGACGGGGACCAATGGCTAATTCGATACAACCATAAGCTGTATTAATATTTTGATGAGCCAGATTGTAAGACTGCGGAAGCTGCAATTTGCTGGACACATGAATCGTATGGACGAATAACGGATGCACAAAAAGGTATTCGTTGGAAGAACTGAGGGGCGGGGACCGGTGGGGAAACTGAGGAAACGCGGGTCTGATTCGGTCGACGAAGACAGTTCATCGTTGCTCGGATTTCCAAACTTGAAGACGCTGTCAATGGAACGAGACAGTTGGAGGCGCTATTTGCAGGAAGCGAAGGCCCAAGAGGGGCTATAGTGCTACGAAGAAGAAGATTGTGTTACGGATTTACCTGAGATAGAAGATGCCTGAATGCGAGGTTACCCTAGCTTGAGCGGAGCAAAATTTAGGCTGACCAATCAAAATAATAGAGTTTCGCGCCTTGCCATTGTCGAAACCTCAGAAAAATATGCCGAACGGATAACAGAAAAGGGGAAAATCAGAATCGGTTGAGTTATTTGTAAGGTAAGGTGAACAGCAAGCCCTCTGTAGTATTTCAGATGCCTTGGATATGCACATACTGCAAGAGGCTTTAAATGGATTCCGGGAAAACAGGGCATAAAAAGAAGGTGTGCTGTTGCGAATTCTGGCCATAACGGCATTCTCCCATTCACAACTTCATTTGCTTCATTATTATTTCCACCTACTCTTGGGTACACTTACCTTTTCTTTTAATAAGTTTCTTTGTAAAAAAGCATAGAAAAAATAATCTACAACTTTTTAAACTAAAGACAAATTTATTGAAGGAAAAATAACACAAGGATATTAAAAAACTAATTAAGCTCATCGTTCGTTTTTCACGCAGTGTCGTCATCGACTGACTCAGTCTATTGTAATGTCGGGTCACAACGTCGTGTTGTTCTCTATCTCTTTCCCACATTCGGCCATCCTACAGGAAATTCGACCCGAATGCATCATTATCGTTAGATTCGGAACATGCGGACCACTGCTTCATATACTCTGCACATGTACTTGTCTGCCTCGGACCACCGCCTTCATTCTCTCAAATAACGACATAGGTGTCATGGGCTTTGCATTGTTTTACAATATATGGGCCAAGATATTTTGGTTATAACTTAAGCCTACCTCCAAACTTGTTCTCTTTATAGCCACCAAATCTACGTAGATTTAAGCTTTTCGATTTTCGGACTGGACCTTCAAGATCTGTTCCATCGCTTGTCGCCGTATATCGTGCCTCGCCTCTTGAAAACAGCTGATCGGTGCTTCTTCAAGTAATTCCTTGATTTTCAGGTCTTCTTTGGTATGCATCTTTAAACCCACTAGCAGTTCAAGTGGTGTTACGCCAGTACTTCGTGAATAGGTAGAATTTATCACTTGATAAACTTTTGGTACATGTTTGTACCGTTTCGTAGGGTCATGTTGGGTTTCTCCAGTGCGGAGATAATTATTCACTTAAGCCTCTCTACTTGTCTGTTTGCTCGTGGTAGTCCTGTTGTGATCATTGAAAGCCGCACATCTTCGGTTTTGCAATATTCTTGGAAATCGGCTGATGAGAATGCTGAGCCCCTGTCTGAGATTATTTGAACTGGATCACCTAAAATAGCACTTTGCAGCCGCTTCTTTGTAATAACTTTGTTGGCGGACGTTGTTTTCGTAGGAAGAATGTCGAGAATGAATCGAAGACTGCCAAAATATGCTTGTACTGTCTGCTCGTCGATTCCAAAGGACCAAGAAAATCGATGTGATATGTATGTAGAGGTATTTCGCCTTTGTTCAGTGGATGTAGTTCACCTTCAAGTTTGCCGCGTTTTTTATTAGTGAGTATGCATGGAATGCAGTTAGCGATATATTTCAGAATTTTTTCTTCCAATTTGGGTATGTAATATGCGTTGGACAACAATTGTTTTGTTTTTCCCACGCTGAAATGACCTTTTTCATGTGCCAGTCTGATTACTCCACGCTACATACCCTTAGGTACTATCATTAAATCTTGATCGCCAACCAATTTGTACAAGATGTCCCTACTCATGAGGTAGTCATGATGCGATGGTTTCTCCTTGAGGATATCAATTACTGCTTTCAGTTCTTCGTCCTGTTTCTGAGCAGTTTTTAGTTTCGTGATTATGTTGTCTTCGTCAATCATTAATACTGCATAGTGGCTCAAAGCGTCAACGTGCTTCATTCTAGCTCCTGACCTGTGCTCTACTTCGTAGTCGTACTCCTGAAAAAGTAAAACGCAACGAGCTACTCGTGTACATAAATCCTTCTTCTCCAGCGTTTTCGCGAAAGCATCGCAATCCGTGACAAGTTTGAAAGGTATTCCAAGTAAATATACCCTGAACTTCTTCAATGCTTCAATAACAGCAAGAATTTCTAATTCATAACTGGAGTATTTTCTTTCTGCATCTGTTGTCTTCCTGCTCATGTAATATACTGGATGTAATTGACTATCTTCCGGAGACTTCTGCATTAGTATCGCGCCGTACCCGTCAATGGATGCATCAGTGTGTAGTTTAATATAATTGTTCCGATTAAATATTTTCAACAAAGGCTTTTCGCTGAGAAGTCTTTTGAATGTATTGAACGCTTGGACTTGCTGATCTTTCAATTCAGATTTCATGTTTTGCTTGACGAAATCGCTCAACGGCCTTGCAATCATTGAAAAGTTGGGAATAAACTTCCTGAAATAGCCGACTAAGCCTAGGTAACTCTGTAGCTGCTTGATGTTGTCGGGCATTTTATAATTTATCAAAGCGTTCACTTTCTCAGGAGATGGTGAAATTCGGCGATCTTCAATAACATATCCCAGGAAGTCAATCCTTCTCTTCAAGAAATGATACTTTTTTAGGGTTTTGTACTAAAATACAAAACCCTATTGCAATCACGACCTGTGTCCGTCTGTCCGTCCGTCCGTCTGTATGTCACAGCACTTTTTCTCCGAAACTATAGGGGCTACAGCCATGAAACTTTGTGGAAAGGTCAGAAGTGGTGACCTCTTGAAAGTTCAAGGGTGAAAAAATTTTCACTCAACTTTGTTAGTAATAGTATGATTTATCGATTTTATGTTTTCTTGAATAAAATCTAAATGGTACCCTTAAATTCAATAAAATTTTGCAAACAGATGACTATTTATAGAATTGATCTTTTCTGAAAGTTTCATAAAGATCGAATAGTATTTGACGAAGTTATAGCGATTTGAATTTTCCTGTATTACTATGGAACAATATGCCCTGTATTACTATGGAAACATATGGCTATGGACCCATATGCGCTTTTTACCGACTTAGACACTACAGCTTTGCTAGGATTTGCATGGAAATTTCAGGAATGATAGGTATCATGAGGATGACTACATACAATTGAAACAAGTCGAAGAGGCAGGAGAGAGCTCCTAGCAAAAGGGCTTTGTAGCCATTCTAGGATTAGAAAAAATAGGCCATGAATCAATGATTACAGTACAGAGGAGTGGCTCCTGAAAAAAATTTCATGAAAGGTAGCCGATATGAGTATCAAATGAAAGTTCTCTATGAGAGCTTTTCAAAACAGTTCTTAAACTGACAGTTTTTGCTTCAGTTGGGGCACAGAGGGGGGGAATACATGAAAAATGTGTTTTCTCCCTCGCGAATGGACACCCGTGATCTTAAAAAAATCTGAAAAAATTATCAAGCGAGATATTTATGGGTATAACTTTAACAAATACCTCAGAATTAAAAAATTCTTTCAACTTAGTTAATAATAGTATGATCTTCGAACACAACGTGTTTCTTAATTTTATTCGTTGCTGGTTACGGCATTTTGTAAGTTGAGTACAAAACCCTTCTGACATGAGCATAGGTCCAGGCCGTACTCCTTGCAAAGACTAATAACTTCGTCCAGGTTTTTCATCGTTTCTTCTTTGTCTTTTGCTGGTATGATTATATCATCCATATAAGGCAATGCGATGCCTTTGTGCGAAAGTTCCCGAAATAAAGAATTGACATGTCTCTGGAACACAGCGGGTGAATTGGTTAGACCGAAAGGTACTTTCCTAAATTGATATTGGCCGTTGTGGGTAACGAATGACGTACAAGTATATTTTCGACTCGATTCGGCTACATTAACATGGTAGAATCCATTTTTCAAATCAATTGCACTAAATATACGAGCGTCCTCCAAACTGTCCAATTGGTCTTCAATCAAGAGAAGGGGGAAAACGATCCTTGACGGTTACTTTATTGATTCGGCAAAAATCAATACGCAATCCTGGTTTCCGTCTCGCTTTCGGACAAGCACCACTGGACTGCTAAAGTCAGATTATGATGCTTCAATTATTCCCGGTTCCAGCCAATCATCGACTTGGTTATCCACTGTTATTCTTTCTGTGAAAGGCAATCGTCGTGGTCTCGAATATATGGGCGTTTCATTTTTAATAATAATATTCATCTCTATAGAGGTGGAACTACGCTTTTCGGACTTGTAACTGGAAATCAAGCCTATGACCTGTTCTTTTGCGTCGCTACTCGCTGATCCGTGGATGTTCAACATATTTTCCATTTGAATCGTGTCAATGCACATTATATTATAGGCTTCACTACTGCCTTTTCCACTTAACTTCCGAATAATAATCCCGTCGTGGTTTATGTTGACTTCAGCCTGCGTGTAAAACTCCTCACCAAGCACTGCTTTGACGTCCATACATCTGGATGGAACTACTAAAAAGTTCACACAAAATATTTGTGAGTCTATTTCCAATTCAGTTTGAATACTACCAATTGGTTTTATTTCATTATTGCTGTTATCACCGAAACCGACAAGATACGAGGGTCATTCAACAAGTACTTAGCCTCACCGCCCGATGGCGCTGGTATTACAAACTGTCAAAGTTTCAGTCAACTCCCTTCATTAGTTTTGTTTGATAGCCTTTCGAAGCGAGCGTGTCGGTCGGTTGGACAAAAATGGTAAAAGAACAATATCGTTCAGTGATTACATTCTTGTTTTTGGAAGGGAAAACGTGCAGCGAAATCAAAGATCGCTTGGATGCTGTGTACGGTGACTCTTCTCCTTCGATGGCGACCATCAAGAATTGGTTCAACGAGTTTGTTCGTGGCCGCACGTCGGTTTTTGATGAGCCACGCCCAGGTGCCCCGAAAACGGCTGCGTTAAAAAATCCACGATCTCGTGTTGGCAGACTGTCGATTGAAGGTTCGCGAGATAGCTGAAACTGTGGGCATCGCAGAAGGAACGGCGCATCATATTCTACACCAAGAACTGGGCATGAGAAAGCTGTTGGCGCGATGGGTGCCGCGTTTGCTGATACCGGAAAACAAACGCAACCGTGGGGCCACATCGGCGACGTGTTTGACGCTGCTTCAGCGCAATCGGGCGGAGTTCTTGCGTCGTTTCGTGACCGTCGACGAAACATGGATTCACTGGTACACACCAGAGACCAAGGAACAGTCAAAACAGTGGACTTCATCCGGCAAACGTGCTCCGAAGAAGGCGAAGACTGTACGATCCGCCGGAGAGGTGATGGCCACCGATTTCTGGGATTCACAAGGTGTAATCCACATCGATTACCTCGAGAAGAGTAAAACAATCACGGGGCGCTACTATGCAGACTTATTGGACCGATTTGACGTCGAATTGAAGAAAAACCGGCCCCGCTTGGCGAAGAAACGGCTCACACATCCGCCGTCGCCATGGCCAAATCGGTCGAATTGCGCTACGAATTGCTGCCCTATCCACCGTACTCTCCAGATTTGGTCCTCTGTGACTACTTTTTGTTTCCAAACCTGAAAAAATCACTCGCCGGGAATAGATTTGGGTCGAATGAGGAGGTCATTGCCGCCACGGAGACCTGTTTTGCAGCCCTCGAGAAAATGTATTTTTTGGACGGGTTGAAAAAGTTATAGGATCGCCGGACTATGTGTATCGAGCTTGAAGGAGATTATGTGGAAAAATAAATTGCCACCTTTCCAAAATTTTCGTTTTTCTTCTGTTGGCTAAGTACTTGTTGAATGACCCTCGTATAAACTAACTTTCCCCGTGTCTACGTTCTTTAATTGCCTGTATATCTGTTCCGTTATTATATTAAATTTGCTGCCTGTATCGAATAATGCTATAAATTTCTTAACTTGGATGATCAATAGCTTATGCATCACATTATTTTGCGGTTTAAAACTTCGCATATTATCATTTGTTTTCACAGAAAAACAATTTTTGAAAATTCGTTCAAAACGATTACACCGGAAACACTTCGCACCGCGTTCTTTGTCCTTGCACTCGGTAGATATATGTCCTTTGCTCCACAATTAAAACATAGCCGCTTTTCACTATTTGATGCAACAAGTTTGTTCTTATTAAATTCTCTTTTTGTTTTCTAGCGTATCGTCTCCTAACATTTTAGATTGTCTTTAAATTCACTAAATGATCTTGCACCGTGTAGCACTGATGACAAAGTGGATCAATGCGTCATTAGCGATGTTCCCATAATTTGCGATCTACTTCATTTCAAAAAAGAATTCTTGAACGCTTTGTCCTCTTTTCACTTTTGTTCTGAACTCCGCAAGCAATGCATTTTTCAGACTTTGCCGCGAAACAATTCCACGTTCACCTCGACCAAAGAGTTTAGCAAGACCTTTTAATGATTTTTTGACGAAGATGAACTTCTGTAACTCATCAAAACACATAAGCTCGACTATTTCTTCGATGTCTCTCACCCACATCTCTATGGGTATATTGCTTTCACCATTAAATGGTCTGAACGAGCTCTCAATGTCGCGGAAACTTACAGCAAATCCTGGCACTTGTTGTGGCCCTTTTGTCTCTCGGTCTGCGCTGTCATTATTGCGCTCTTCATACAACCTTTCTTTCCTTAAACCTCTCTGCGGTAGTGGATCTTTGCGGGTGTATGTGCACTGTCGCTTCTTCCACTCCTTCTCGAGCAGTCATCGCCCAAAACATTTCCGCCGTCGGCATCAGGATTGCTTACAGCATTATTTTCGTCGTCATCCTTCGCGTTGTCGTCTTCAACGTCGTCATCTTCGGCATCTGCTTCTCCTTTTGCAGGATACGAAAGATATGCGATATGGTGTTTTCAACTGAATGGCTGATGTCGAGTAAATAACAAATGTTGGTCAATTCAGCTTTGGTTAGGTTTTTGTTTGTGTACTGTAGAATGGCTTGGTATTGTTCGTCACTTTCTTGGAAATCGAAACCGGAGAATTTTCGAAGCTGCTTGCAATTGCTTCTATCGCCTGTAGTGCCAAAAACAAATTTTTGCAGCGCGACCACATTTTCTTTTCGACTGCGACGCAAATTCTCACGAACATTTTCAAAATCTGCCAGCAGACCATATTAAAACCGTACGTTTTTTTTCTTTGAGCAATCCCACTTCTGACACCAAATTGTGGGAATTGATTACAACTTTTTAAACTAAAGACAAATTTATTGAATGAAAAATAACACAATGATATTAAAAAACTACTAATTAAGCTCGTCGATCGTCTTTCACGCAATCTCGCCGTCGACTGACTCAATCTTTCGTAACGTCGGGCCACAGTATCGTGTTGTTCTCTATCTCTTTCCCACATGTATATAATTCTCCGGTCTGAAATTTGGCACAAACTATGATATCTTGCCCAAGTTTCCTGTGGCAAATTAGATTGTCGACAATGATATTTGTCAAAATTGATTCTACGGACGATCTATAGTATGAGCATACCAGACTGTGAAGAGTACTGATGGAAGTTGGGTAAGTAGAATCATACTACCTACAGTCAACTTGAATATATCAACTTCTTGAGCGCTATTGCAGTTATGAAATGGGCTACACGAAAATTGCTCAAGACCAAAACCAAAACCCTCTACCTAACCTATGGCCTACCTGTTTAATCCATCCTAAACTTATATAAATCATTTCCTTCCACACATCCTAAGGCAGAACATGACTCAAACGAGTCAAAACGCGTCTACTCACTCAAAAAAGCAAGGTTCGGCTGCTTTTACAGAAAATATAAGTACAAGGCTATCCATTTCGTGGTAGGAAGGTATAACCCTGCCATTTGACATCTGCCAGAATTAAATGTCATCCAAAGCGTGTTTTTTTTTATTTGAAGGTTTGCCATTTAGAAATATGAGTCGTTTAACAGTCGAAGAATGTGTTAAAATTATTAAATATTATTATAAAAATGGTGATTTTGCTGTATCAACATTTAAGGCTTTACGAGCTGATTACGGTCGACATAATCGACCTACACAGCAAACAATTTCGAACATTGTGAGAAAATTTGAAGTGACTGGATCGGTTATTGATATTGCAAGGCCTGTGCATCATCGCAACATTCGTTCTGCTGAAAATATCGCTGTCGTTGCTCAAAGTGTGGAGGAAGACCTGAATTTGTCGATTTCGCGACGTGCTCAACATTTGGGCTTGTCTTACGGCTCATTGTGGCGGATTTTGCATTTGGATTTTCATCTCCATCCGTACAAAATCCAACTCACTCAAGAACTTAAGCCTCCAGACGATACACAACGCAGAATGTATGCAAATTGGGTGATTGAACAACAAGCCATTGATAACAATTTTTCGAACAAAATTTTCTTTGGTGATGAGGCTCATTTTTCGCTCAGTGGTTACGTAAATAAACAGAATTGCCGCAAATGGGGCTCTCAAAATCCTCAAGTGATCGTAGAAAAGCCTGTGCATCGGAAAAGGTGACCGTTTGGTGTGCATTATGGTCTGGTGGTGTTATTGGCCCGTATTTTTTTGAGAACGATCAAAGAAGAGCCATTACAGTCAATTCTGACCGCTATTGACGGATGTTAACCGATTATTTTTGGAGAGAAATTGAAGATTATGATCTGGAGAGCATGTGGTTCCAACAGGACGGAGCGACAAGCCACACAACACAGGCTAATCGAGCACTTTTGCAAGAGAAATTTCGAGGACGCGTAATTTCGAGATTGAGTGATGTCAATTGGCCCGCAAGATCCTGCGACCTAACACCTTTGGATTTCTTTTTATGGGGCTTTGCGAAAGTTAGTGTTTACGCGAGCAATTGAAACCCAATATTCGTGAAGTTATGGCCGAGATATTGCCGGAAATGTGCCGAAAAGTCATTGAAAATTACCTCAGAAGGATTGAGGCCTTTAAGAGGTCCCGTGGAAGACATTTGAATGATGTTGTGTTTCACGTATAATGGCAAGGTTCAATCTTTATATTGAATAAAAAATTTTGTTTCCATCTGAATATTTTATGTGTTTTCTTTGGCTTTACTTTCCCAAGCGTAAAATGGATAACCCTATACTACACTCGTACATATTTGTACGTACTTATTTAGTGGTCAATTGACTTTATCTCAGATATGGTTGAATATCAACAAATTTGCACTTTGCTGGAATACTAATTAAGCTGCTTTTGATAATACTCGTACTTCATATTCCTAAAATCTTAGCTGTAGGATTCAAAATATCCTTAAGTTTCCAATATTATAAAAAAATTCAAATAAGTTCCAAAACTAAATATTCTACTCCTTATAAATCTCCTCGTGTCCAAATTAGATCCGCACGACCTCTAGACACACTCAAAATTCCACGAATCCACCCCATTAAAAAATTTCGGATACATGGTATACCAAATGCAACCAAACAGAATTTTTGCCGCCAAACGAACCGTTTCCTGGACATCAAACAAAAGATATCTTCTGTTGCATAAATTCCGATGTCCTGCTATTTTGGTCAATAAATCAAAGCCTCCAATGGCGGTTCGAGGCCGAAAAATTCCATCCCGAGGGATCGCTTTGAAGCGATATAAATCCAGGCCGTCACACATGAGCGTTTCAAATTCCATTTCTGCAACAAGTTCTAAATACGTGCATTGATACGAATTGCATAGTGCATTCTTTTCAGCGCAAAGTATTCCAAAACGAAAATGCACACGAACGTACTTATGGAGTGTGTGGAATAAAAAGATAGAAATTTCTTCTTTGGAAATTTACCTGGAACACGAAAGTGGATATGGTCCTGTCCAGTTTTCTTTTTCAACACCACAACACTACGGTTTTGATTTCATGCAGGCTGGTCTTGCTGCGGGCATGTGTTATGTGACTTTGGTGGTCGAGGCTAAGTGCATGGGAGGAGATGCACCGGGAGCTAGTGGTAACTTCTTAAAAAGGAAGTAGCTCGCATGCTTCCACCTCTGGTCACTTTTAAAGGAAACGTGTTCCTCAACTAAATGTAATTATTTTTACAATGGTCAGTAAGTATTACGTGCTAGGAAATTCAATATCATGTGGAATGCCACCTGTTCTATTATCAATTAATTAGATTACTAATAAAATTTGTGGTTTAGCATTCATAGGGAAAAAAGGGAGTTAATTATTCAACTTTACCTCTTCGATAAAAAAGGACACATGCCGGTTTGGACGATAACAACCTCCACACGCTATTGTGTCTTAGCAGTTCCATCTTAAGATTCGTCGAAAATAAGACCTCTACCTAATATGGTCAAGGTGAATACATTTCCGACAATGGAATGGCTCTTTTGTGGCGACAAGACCTAATTCCAAATCGAACCAAACGGCAGCAATCGTGCGTGATATCACTGTGGCGGATCTCTAAATGTAACCCGCCGAGTTGGGTCAATGTTGTTTGTGACTCTGGAGCGGTGGATACACTACCTATCCACTGTGTACAGGTATCTACTATATCTACATATGGGCAGTGCGATACACATTGTACACATTTAGTCGAGAATTCTAGGATTGCACCTTTCAGATAATGTTTTCTTAGTCATTTGCTATACAATTTCACTGAAATTGTCTTGAAGGTAGACTGAAACTCCAGCGGTGCGAAGAGATCGTCATGTTGGATTGAAGAAAACATTCCGTCTTGGCTGATAAGGTAAATTAAACTAATTAGGAAAAGTGGAGAGCCACGAGACAAACATTTATCTATTTATAGTTGATTCAGGTTGATTGTTTTTCTTTTGTTGCGGCTTGTAGACTGATGTCTTCCTATTCGTTCGTTGTGAGGCGTTTCGATGAAACATGAGATTCGATTAAAAAGAAATTCTGATAATGGTCTGCAATAGAATTGAATAATTCTAGGCGAATGATTGACAGAATTAAGTTTTTTTTTTCATTGAATTCGCAAGAACATTTATTTTCTCATAGTATTCAATTATTTATTTTCTGTTTAGGAATTATATATACATCATTCTAATTTACTTGCATAAAAACGGAAGCATTATGATCAATTCTTCTAACCAGTCATTGAAAATGCGAAGAAACAAAATACAGTGGAACTTGGATAATTCGAACTTCAAGGAACGACTCGAAAAATTCGAATTAGAAAAGTTTTAAGGAAACGCTAAAAATAACACAATACTGCATGATTAACGTGACCATTTATTTTTCGACTCAAAACGGGACATTGGTTTATTTAGGTTGATTAATAGGTAGTCAATGAAAAAAACACTGTTTTAAAGTTATTTATCCAGAAAAAGTCAGTTGACTTAAAAGTTACAAATTAAAAAATATATATACCCGAAATAATTAGTTATATTTATCAGAGGAACAAATATGCTTTAATATAGCTGGTGACGATTTTAAGCAAGAATAAAACTCTTGGCATGTTTTTTTTATATTCATCTTAATTATCAACATCGCCTTTAGAACTGAGATTTGTAACTGGGTTTTCTCAGATGGCCACAATTTGTTCATCATAGAGAATACTCTTTCTACTGGAGCATTTGTAGCAGGCAAACATAAAATATATTCAATTAAAATAGAAAAGTTTTCGTGCTGAAGATTGTTGGCTTGAAAGTGTTTGAATACTTCCACCCAACGAGTTTCCGTGGAAACATTTAGATTATTCCATTTAGTTACTTTCTGCTATGTAATGTAGTTACAAATTAACGAAAATTCGTCAAAAACTTCTGCATCTTTATTACAGTCAATATATTCTTTTTCAATTAATACATCCAGAGATTTTTGAACGTTTTCCCATGCGGGGACCTTTTTCTAAATCGGCCCAATAAAATATCTCCATTTCTTTGGTAAGAAAGCAAGTCCACTGTTCCAGATATTCACGGCTTGTTCCATAAAATTCTGTAGCCGCTCTTTTGACAAACCCTTCATCTATGTTGGTAACATTATTTTCGATTTCACTATTAATTGACGGACCATAAATGGCAGAAACTGATTGGTCTGTTTCTGAGTCAAATTGTCTTTGAATTGATTGATTTCTTTTGATACCGTCTAACCTTGATGAAAACATGCTGACTGACCGTGTAAAAAATAAAGCCACAATTCGGATGTGGGATCTTCAAAAAAGAATTTATAGTAACAGGGGACATTTTTCAATGCTCGAAAAGTAGTTTTTTAATGGCTGATAAATTTTAAAAACGCTTTCCAAGGCAGGCATAAGAGCAAGCCATCTGGTTTTGCTATAGCTGAGCATTTGTTGAGATTCCGTTTCAGTTTCGGCGCAAAACTCCTTTAGAGCTTCAACTCGAATCGTGTAAATATAAAAAAATGAATATATCTTCACAATGATGCTTTCGTAATCTAAGGGTAGCCTGTCTGCAGCTGATTTTAGTGCATTGTGAATTACATGGGCTCCACATCCAATACCTATCAGTGGTTTTTTCAGAGATGATTGTAATTTCGTTAACACATTGTTAGTTCCTCGCCTAGCCGCGCGTCTGAAATTAACGTTGGCATTGTCTCCGCAAAATGCCACGACTTTTGCTGTCAAATTATTATCTGTCAACACTTGCTTTAAATAATTGACAATGAAGTCAGAAATCTCACCTGGTTGGTCTTGGAGATCTAAAATTTTTACTTGCACACCTACGTAAGGTTGAAAAAAGCGTACTAGAATAGGGTATATTTTTTTGTTACCGTGGTTTGAAGCAGCGTTTAGTATTGTAATACAATTGAACTTATCAAGATCATCTTTTAATTCTTTCATCGCTGTAGGCGTCAAAACATTCACTACAATAGCTTCTGATTTCGTACGCGCGCATGTAAATTTGGGATCAAAACGTGATTGAATTAATTTTGACGCACAATCATTAGAGCAAAACTGTGGTTTTCTTGTATCGTGTGATAAGCCCAGACACCTTCTGCCACGGCGATATCCAGATCCTTTGAAGTTGGTGCATCCGATTTCTTGAAAAAGGTTAACATCGAAGAACTCGAAGCAGCGGCGCGATCGGCATTTTTACTCGTATGTTTTTCAGACTTCAAATGCTGTTCAATATCACTGGCACCACTGTGGGAAACGCTAAATTCTGTACGACACTTTTCACATCTGACATCTGAGGGAGTATTTGTTTGCTTGATAAACGGATATTTTGCTTGGAAGTTAACATTGAACGTACACTTGCGTTTCGGCATTTTAACTTATGGTTCCAAAACAAAAGAAGTTCAAGTTATTTACAGGCTACACGAGCATCAAACAACAACAAAACAAATATCGAGAAGTGGGCGAACGAAAAATCTTTCAAACGATTAGTGAACAAAGCGCGAGAGATGACGACGTCTTCGCCGCTCTCGGCTATCGTCGCGTCGACCGACGACGCGGTCTCGCTCTTCTCGCACACCGCTCGCGTCCAGCCACGCGGTTTCAGAAAACGGGACAATTTGGCGTCCCAGAGATCATTTCGGGGACACCGGGGCATGTAACTATAAAAAGGGACTGTCCCGTTCAAAACGGGACGTCTGGTCACTTTATGTATGTATGATCTAACAAATAAAATTTGATTAGGTAAATTTAAGGCATTTCATTTACAAATTCATGAAGAAGTCCAGGATCTTCATTTGTATCCTAGTCTCTCTGTCGTAATGAACGATTCTGACTGATTAAATGACTGAAAAGTAGACTCTCTTACTTCATTTCTACTTTGAAAAAAATCGCCTGAGTTCATCAACTTGATTTGCTGCTCAGCCGAACTTGAAATTGGCCTTTCTTGTTCCACTGTTAAATCGTCATATTCATCATCGCATATATTGTCGTCATCTTTATTGCCGTTGCTGAGTACCTCAGTGATGATGTCTGCTTCAGAAAGCTCGCCATACACCGTGACATCTTCGTCTACGTTAATGAAGTCTACGCAGGAGATAGCAGGATCTCACATAATATTCTCCCAGTCGTTAACTGCAGGCACAGCATCAATTACAGATTGGTTCGCACTTTCACTTTCTTTTTCTTAAAAAAAAAAAAACAGCTTTCTTAAAACAAATCTTAATTGTTCCTTGTGACACAAGATCCTAAGCTTGTTTACACATATGTGAGGCCTGAAGTACATCAAGTTTAATTTTGAGAGAAGTGAAATCTCCGGTTGGAATACTCTCAACCTATAAACGCCGGTAAAAATGTTTGAGGTTTTTATTGTGCCCTGATCCATAGGCTGACTGACTGATGTCATATTAGCAGTGAAAAATATAACTTTCACGTTGTCCATAAGCGGCAGGCTTTTGTGAGCAGTACAATTGTCAATAAAGAGTAAGATCTTCCGTTTTTCTTTTCCAAAATTTTCATAGATTTTCAGGAGCCACTTCTCAAAAAGAGCACTTGTCATCCACGCTGCTGCACTAGATTCATACTCTACTGGCTTTGAATTAACGTTTTTAAAACAACAGGGACTAGCAGATTTTCCTATCATTAGCATAGACAGTTTTTCAGAGCCATCCATGTTTGCTCCGACCAAAAGCGTTACTATTTCCTTGCTGAGTTCCCTCCATAACATTTTTCGTCTTTAAAAGCAAGCGTTTTATCAGGGGTGCACTTGAAAAATAGACCCGTCTCGTCAACATTAAAAATGTTTTTGGGCTCCTTGTTCAGGATCATCTCTTATAATTCTTTTTTCCATTTTCCTGCTTTATGCTGATCAACACCACCACTTTCACCACAAATAGAACCATTTGAAACCATCTAGCCATTCTGTGCCGGCTTTAAAATTGGTTTTCTCCATTGCAGTGGCAAATTGTTGAGCTTTAACTCTTACAAGAGAGCCACTCAATGGAATTTTTTTCTGACTTGCCTGTTTAAACCACGTTCAAAGACAGTTGTCTACATTGAGATTAGCCGGTGCTCTACATTTTTCTGGCCATTTCAGTTCTCAAATTCACTGCTTAAAATCTTTTTTTTTTTTTTTTTAATAAGTCGAGAACGTGTTAAAGGGGATTTCGAAGTCCTGAGTGATCTCCGATTTCTTCTTCAGTCCCTTTTCCACTTCCCTAATCGCGGCTACCTTTTCAGTTAATGTTAGTGATTTGTAAACCTGCGAGTTTGACGATGACATCTTGGCTCAATTTTTGTTCAACAAAAAACAACGAATGTGATAAAATTAAGTCTCACAAATAACGAGAACACCACGCGCATAATAAAGGAAAACTAAAAATGTAAAATTCAGTCCCAAGAAAATTGAAGCACTACACGCACTATAGATAAATTGTCTGTTCGTAGGCGGTGGCAATGACTGCTCGGGTGGTCGAAAGGGGAGGCAGTGAAGACACTGAATATGCACAAAAGTGACTTCGTAAAGAATAGAGGCCTTGACTTGATCATAACTACACGACTATCTCCCATGTCAATGTAAAATAAGCCCATGCAGCTCTTGAAGAAGCCCCGAAGATAGGAAGGAGTAAGGCTATCTTCGGGGATTCTCAGAGTTTATAACTGCCTCATGGACACTTTTGGCAAGCAAAATGTTCGAATTATCCAAAATAAAATTGGATTAGCCACGATTTTTAATTTGAAATGCTACTGACTAGTAGAAAATTTCGAATTAATGATGATTTCGAGTTATAAAAGTCCGAATTAGCCAATTTCCACCGTAGTATCGACTCCGCAGTGTCCTTAAAAGGCCGCCAATGTTTTGTCGAATCCATCCACCTCAAATTATTGGACCTTCCATTTAAAAAAAAAATAATTAGTTTCAGACTCGTCGCATTTACTTCATCTTTATTAGGACACTGTGGAGTCGATTTTAATTGACATTTCAGTTTTGTTGCTTCAAAATTTGAAATGGTTGAAGTGCTCTACAGTCATCCATAACTATGTATTCAAATTTAAATGCGCTTTATTGATTCAATCGTTATAAATTTTATAAAAGCATAAAACAAGTTTCAAAACGTTAAAGTACCCAAAAGCTTTATGGCCCATATGGCACTCTACATTTTAACAATATTCGTAAAAAAAATTAGTCAAAAAAAACAATGTCAAATGTTCTCAAATGAAAATTACTAAGTATTGTCAGTTAATTGGAACAAAGTAGAAAAAACTGCCCAACTCTATTAAAAATTACATATACGAATATTTAAAGAACACAACAAAAGAGTGTACTTTGAGATTACAACTAATGGGTATCAACTGAATTCTATTAAATAATATCAAAATACTTCAACTAATTCTCAGTAATCAATATTACAACATTTCTGACCTGCATTTTAAACCTATCCCAAGTTATTTGAAAGAACGGACACCAACAAATTACAATAACGATTAATGTAGCAATAATAAAAACAAAAACGAAAAAGCACGAATGACCCCAAATATGTTAGTAATTGCCATTTTGCCACGAAAACTTAGACCGCTCCGTCTAAGCTCGAGCACCCTCAATATACCTCGCAAATGAGTATCCCAATTGAAACCGTTAGTCCCGCGAGTTCAAATTCGAAGGATATCCTATCTTCTTTTTGGTGGTCTGCATATATATATTTATATATATATATATATATATATATATATATATATATATATATATATATATATATATACATAACATATAACATATATATTGGGTGTACAACTTAATAACCGGAATTTGACGCTAGATGTCCGTACTAACAAATATCGTGAAAGCTCGAACTTTATATATATGTCATTTTGAAGGTACAATTGACAGCTATCAAAATCAGTCAACAAAACAATTTTATCTTGTGTGCATCATTATTATTTTTCGCGATGAATTACTTCGAAAATTGGAGAAAAAGACAGAATTTGCGGGAGGCTCTGTTGGGTCATTTTTTCGCAAAGAAGCAGAAAGTCATCCTTTGCTTGTAGAAGTTTACGGCGACGATGCTTTAGCGAAAACACAGTGTGAATGGTGAATGTGAGTGAATGGTTTCAACGCTTCACAAGTGCCGATTTTGACATCAAAGACAAAGAACGCCCTGGACAGCCAAAAAAGTTTGAAGACGAAGAATTAGAGACGCTACTCGATGAGGATTCGTGTCAAACGCAAGACGAACTTGCCAAATTGTTGGGAGTGACTCAGCAAGCCGCCGGATACATTCAGAAGCAAAGTAATTGGGTCCCCTATGAGTTGAAGCCGAGAGACGTTGAACGGCGCTTCTGTATGTCTGAAATGCTGCTTGAGCGCCATAAAAAAGAAATGATTTTTGCATCGGATCGTGACTGGGGATGAAAAATGGATCCATTATGACGATTCCAAGCGCAAAAAGTCATACGTGAAGCCCGGCCAATCAGCCAAATCAACGGCGAAGCCAAATATCCATGGCGCCAAGGTTATGCTGTGTATTTGGTGGGATTAGAAGGGGCCGTTATATTATGAGTTGTTGAAATCGGACCAGACAATCACAGGTGACCTGTACCGAACACAATTAATACGTTTGAAGCGTGCCATCATCGAAAAACGCCCGGAATATGCGACCAGACACGAGGCTATAATTTCTCATCATGACAACGCTCGGCCGCATGTTGCAAGACCCGTGAAAAACTATTTGGAAGATAGTGGATGGGAAGTTTTGGCCCACCCGACTTATAGTCCGGACCTTGCTCCGTCTGACTTTCATTTATTTCGCTCGATGCAAAACGCCCTCACCGGAATACGCTTCAATTCAGAGCAAGGCATCCGAAATTGTATAGATTCTTTTTTGACCGCCAAACCGGCACAATTTTTTCGGGATGGAATTCATAAATTGCCTGAAAGATGGGGAAATGTTGTAGCTTCCGATGGACAATACTTTGAATAAAATATATTATAAGATTTTTCCACAATAAAGCATCAAATTTCACTAAAAAATTTAAAAATAAATATATATATATATATATATATATATATATATATATATATATATATATATATATATATATAATATATAATCAGGGTACCATCAGAATCAAAAATGTAGCGATTCATGTCAAAATACACGAATGCTTCTGGGAGAATGAAGCCAGTGGTGAGACAAGTCTCAATGTACCCCTCGGAAGGTTAGAACGGTAGCAAAATCCAGGAATTTCCGCTCTAGTTACAGACTGCGATATGATTTTCAACAAGCTTCAAAATTAATGGATCGACACTCAACACAGTTGGCAGTTTCACAAACTTTTCGATTCGATATATAATGTTTCCAATCTACCTCAAGCTTTCTGTCCAAACCAGTACATGCGCGAAGATATTTCCTTTCGAAAACTTATATCATTTTCATTGTACTAGCACTCTGATTATTCCAAATTGGACGTCCACATGTCAAAACTGATGTAACCAGAGCCTCGTAACACATAACTTTGACCTATTGATCAATGTATCTGGAATGAAATAGTCGTCAAAGGGACACGAACAGCTTACGTGCTTTCCAGAGCATGATTTTGACATGTCCAATGTAGTAAAAATAATGATCGAGATAAACACCGAGGAGATAAACACCGAGGAACACAAGATTTATGTGGAACCCGTTCTGAACTACCCTCACCAGCCATAATGTGGAAATTGTTCCAATTACGTTCCAGGTCTTGACTGGCCAACCGCAGTGTTGTCCGAAACGAAACTGTTTCGCATTTTTGCACCTTCGCTGTCATTCGCCAATTGTCTTGCAGATTGTTGAACATTTTCTGAAGGTTTCTTTGAACGACTGATGCTTTCCGATTCGCCGTATAAATATTCAAGTAATCAGCAAATGTCGCTAATTATCGTGTTAGCGACACGTTAGAATCAAAGCCGTTCAATATGTTGCGAATGAATATGGAGAAAAGTAGAAGCGCAGCAACTGGTCCTTGGTTTAGACCATTCAAGACCAACTTATTACACATCATGGTGACTAGGTGTCTGGGGAACTTGTCCAGAAGGAGCTTAAAACTTTGTCCGTCTAATTAAACCGTATCGAAGGCTTCCTCAATGTCAATGAAAAACACAAACATATTCTCTATTATTTAATTTCCAACAGATGTCCGGGATTACTTTCGTTATCGCCTATGTAGGGAATAGGCAATTCTTCATTTGTATTCCCAATCATAAACTAAATCTAATAAAACATCGTAAAAAGTCATAGTTAATGCGAGTCTATGCCTTGGTAAAATCTACAAACAACACATAATAATAATAATCCTCCACAATAGTCCAAATTCTAACCTTGCGGTTGAGATTGATTGTTCGGGTATCTCATTCCATGACCATAACGAAACTTGAGGTGGTATGGTCAATATCACGCTTAACCATGTGATTATTAGGTAATTTTTCAATGAGTATCTATCACAGCTGAGTGGGCTGATAGTCCGACAGCAGCATCAGAAACTCAAGCTCAATGCCACGACCAAGGTTTGAACTTGGGAGCTGCTGCGCAAGCGGAGTGTGCCCCAACCCACAGCTTCACAACAACACAAAGAAGATTTATAATAAATGTGACACTATTTCAAAGGGTTTGTTAAAACACTGAATTTTTCTTTATGTGAATAATCAAATGCAAGATAAAACTTCGCATCTGCTTCTTCTTCGTAGCACTACAACCCCTCTCGGGCCTTTGCTTGCTGCAAACAGCGCCTCCAGTTGTCTCGGTCTATTGTTCGCGTCCTCCAATTTCGAAATCCGGGCAGCGATGAACTGTCTTCGTCGATCGAGTCAGACCAGCGTTTCCTCGGTTTCCCCACTTGTCTCTGCCCTTCAGTTCCGCCTACGAATATCTTTTTGGGTTTCCGTTGTTCCTCCATACGATTCATGCGTCCAGCCCATTGCAGCTTCCGCAGTCTGACAATCGTTGAGACCTCCGACTTGTCAAAAATTTCATACAGCTCATTGTTATATTGAATTCGCCATTGGTCCCCGTCTAGCTTCGCTCCGGTTATTCGCCTCAAGACCCTAACTCAAAGGTGTTCAATATATTTGCGGATGCTTGGGTTAGGGTCTTATCACAGCTTTGTATACTTGCAGCTTTGCTGGTCTTCAAGATATTTTATTTGCGAGCTGTATTCTTCGGCGAATTTCGTCTCTTTCATTACTGGTTCTCGTTATTTTGGCGCCTAAATACACGATTTCGCTTAAATTTTCTATACTGTATTCGCCAAGTGTGATATTTTGTGTATTTGAGGTATTTTTCTCAACTGCATCATACGCTTTGTGTTATTTTCATTAATTTGTAGCCCTACTAGTTTTGCTTCGCTGTCGAGTTTCAGGAAAAGTTCTTTGGCAGTTGTCAATGACCGTGACAAAATGTTGATGTCGCCCGCATAGGCTACTATTTGGCTTGAGTTGTATAGTAACGTACCTCGTGTATCGACAGGTAGCTTTCTTATGACGTACTCCAGAGCCAAATCGAATAGCAATGGGGCCAGTCCATCTCCCTGCTTTAGTCCGATATTTCTGTCAAACGCATCAGTGAGTTGGTTATTGATTCGGACTTGGGATGTCGGTCGACGTTATTTTCATTTTGGTAAGACGGACTAATTTGGCTGGGATGCCAAAGCAGAGCATTATTTGGTACAGTACATTACGGTCAATACTGCCGTCTGCTTGTTTAAAGTCAACGAAAATTTGGTGTACGTTTATGTTGAACTCCCAGCATTTTTCAAGTTTCTATTTGACAGTGGACAATTGGTCTATTGTCGATCTACCTGCTCTAAATTCACCTTGATACTCCCCAATAATGCTGTTGACATATGATCCGATTTTATTTTCTTAGACCTTCGAAAATATTTGGTACGCCGTACAAAGTAGACGTTTGCTGCATTCCGATGAATTTTCGTATTCTTTTACTAGACGACGAACATTTGATATTTGTTTTTGTGGTATTGTTATGGTATCTTGCAACTACTCATGGTTGGTTTCCAAACAGATTTTCTCGGTTCTTTTTGCAGCTACCCATCGTGACTTCATCTGTGAATGTAGTTTCGATAATTTGCTAATGAATTTTTGGTTTTTTTTCTTTGGAAAAATTGGATCTATTTTTGAGTGCTTGCTCCAACTTATACATTCTTTCAATAACTCACTGCAATCTTTGGCCATCATAAAGATACCTACCTACAACCACAAAATGTGACAGTGAATGATATAGACCGCGTAGAAAACGTAAGCATAGGAAAAAGTTGATGCAATTAAAACATAAAAATTTCTAAACGGGCACTAAGTGGTACCTAAATTCTTTTTAATCTTACTAACGACTAATGAGACTAATTATTGTTAAAAGAAAGAACGCTGGGACTCATTGGGAAATATAAAAAATATACTGCTTTTATTATAACAAAAGTAAATAATAAGTAAATTTAATGTGTTCTAGAAAATTTTAATTTCTGCAGATACAAAACAATATAATCCCAAATCAATAAACAATATTTATTCTACATATCTTGCTCAATAGCATCCATCCCAAAAAATTTTAGGTTTTCACTTATTTCCGTCATATAAACAATAAATCCCGAATATATTTTTCAGAAAAAAACTTTGAAGAATAATAGTCTAATTATCGACGCATTCAAACAGCAACTGACTGATAGTCTTAAACGGGATAACTGTAGTTAAAATTGCCGTATATTATGCATTAGGCTCTTGCCTATGACTGGTTGGAAAATTGTTAAGTTTTTATGATTTTAAAATTTATGAATTTTGGCCAGCTTTTGAGATCAAATACCCCTCTGTGCGACGGCTAATACATCCCTCTATCCGCCAGCTGAGGACACGTCCGATGGGGGATGAAAAGTGCCACACGAAATTCCACAATCATTGCGATATTATTTTATCCGATAGATCGTAATCGGTTTCATAATTAGTTTGATAAAGCCGATGTAAAATTTGACGACTTTCTTCTTAAATTTTGATGAAAGTCGAAAACCTTTTCGTTCTTGAAATAGATAGCATTTTTCATAAATTCAAAAAGTTAGCGCCTAAATTCATTGATGAAAGCCATTTTCATGCTAATCTAAAATGATTCATACTAAGTTCTGCTTGTCATGTATCACATGTTAACAAAAGCTGTAACTTAATGACGGACAACGGATGGAAATGATTCTTGCAAACTCAATCGTTTGACTAATAAATCCATCTCCTGAACCGCATTTACCTTCAGGCAGTTTTACCCAACATTCCCCATGAAATTGTGACTAATCCATGCTACACCGTCAGTGTGAGCAGATCCATGTAAACATTTCGGAAATTCCTGAAGGTCTTAAACACCAGCCAACGTGAATCAAAATATTTTTATCGGGTCGTTTTTTAAAAATAATCGGAATGAAATAAATTCATGTAATTTGTCCAACGTCATCAAAGAGGAGTCTGCTACTAAATATACTTCAAGACACTTGAGTTCAACTCCAGACGCTGGAACTAAATATCTTTGAGAAGAGAAACTAGATCAAAGCGAGTGATGGCGCGTTAAAAACGACTAATAAAATTTAAAATTACGTTCCAGCTGTCAACAGAAATTAATGTTAAAAGGTTTTACTACTTACCATCTTTCGAGTGGGATTATTTAGGACCCGATGAAAGATGCATTATTGCTATCTAATATACACGTGCCTATTAAGATACTGTCTTGGGCCAGTTAAGCCAACATAAAATAGTCTTAATTCAATTTAAACAGGCAATAATAGTAAAAGGGAGCGTAGATTGGTTTACTATAATTTCTTTCACGTTTTTCCTATAACGCCTCTATGGAATCCACCTACTCAGAATAAAAAGTAAGAATGAATGGAGACGCCAATGCGGGGAACTAGTTTTCATCTTTCCGATGCATACTCATGTAGGAACAATACTCCAAGTGTGAGATGAATTTTAAGTAGAATGTGTTCATTTCAATCAAACCCAGTTCAATCAATTTTAATTACTGACTCACACATTGAGTGTGTAATTTGTATCTTAGAACAACAAATCTGAATTCCATTCCGGTATCAGTCTTTTTCCAAGTAAAATAACTCTCTCATTACGTACTACAATCGTTGAGTTTAGTTGTCGGCATTTCAATCAGTTTTAAAGTTGAAGATAAGATTTAAAAATTGAGTATGAGTAGAATTTTATTTTCAGTTAATGTGTGAAGTGAATTTTTTTATTTTCCCAATGTTTCGTGGTATGATTTTTTTGGAAGTGTGAGTAATAAAATAAATTTGAGTATCAGTTAATTTTTATGCAGCCTACTCGTGTACACCATTTTTTCCTGATTTGTGATTGCTAAAAAAATCGAAACATCCTTCCATTCCTTGCTTCATCCCCAACTCATTAGGGGTAAACGGTTTCATTTCTCCAAATATTATTTTTTGCGAAAAAAATATTTAACAAAAATTGCCTTCTTTTGTTATTAATGGGCATTCCCCTAGAACATGACATGAAACAAACTGATGTTATCGTTTTTAGTTTAGTGAGACGCGGGTTTCCAAAATTCGACAAATGTTCTCTCTGTTTATTAACTTATCGATTTCAATCTTCATCAATTTAGGCACACATCCATAGAGGCTATACCCTAAGATATTCCGATATAAGATCATATCCTGCTGACATCCGCATACCATCATAACAAACGACACTCATATGTGGCTACACTTAACTAGGTTACTCTGATGAAACAAAATTGTATCCCGAAAAATGCCGGTCAATAGGTCAAGCTGATGTGTTTCATTTTAATATGTTGAACCGATATTGAAATAGATCCGTTCTGACGATACTCTCGTGTCTTGTTCATATAATAAAAAAGGGATAACCCATGGCTGCGCTTGGTCGAGCCCATCCCAATTTGCACCCGTCCTCGTATCCTTTCAATGCGTCTGGTGGAGTCATTTATCATTTCAGTTTTTGCCATTTGAATGGCCTATAGGGAGCATGGGTATTAATACGAGCATGCATGTAACACATATATGACCGAGATGTCATTTATGTGAAATCATTGTCTAAGAAATCTTCTTAGTTTTTCGGGGATGTTGTGCAAAAAAGCACTTTCATATTTTTCGGATACCCTTTAAACAAAAATAATATGACTAGCAGATGTTTGGAAATTTTAAGGATAGAATCTATTGAAACCCGAGGGAGGGCATGCTGCGTAACGAAATTTTCAAGTGTGACCCTCATCTAGGAACAATTCAATTCGGTAAAGAATTCATCAAAGTAAAGTGTCGTGTTTCACGGTAATATATGTTTAACCCGTCACATGCTCGTAGATGAATGAGTGTAGTTTTTTATTGCTTTTTTAGTGTTAATATTACCGCAATTATAGCATATCATATTGCTTGAAAGATCGTTATCGGTTAGGTTTGTAATAAACACCTTGAAGTATGAATTGTATACATTTATTCCTCGCAGCCCACCTACGAAGACGGTGCTATATGCAACGCGAAGAAATATTCCCATAAATTAAATGAAAAAAATTTATATAGTAAGTATGTACAAATATGCAGAGCCCGACTTATGATTTGATGACTTGTAAAAAAAATTTACTTTAGAATGATGTTTGAAGCTAATTTAACTGAAATGTTCATAGTGTCTCGCTCCTTCAACTTTAAGAAGGCATAATGTATGCTGATTATTACAATCCATTAACGTATTAAATTTCATCCTACATGATTTAAACTTTTACATTTTAATTGTAGAAATTAATTACCCTACACTTATCTCCATAAATATTCAGATAATTTTGAAGACTTTATTCAGAACTTACAATACAGTGTAACCTAGGTAATTGCAACTAATAGAAACACAGACTTGTTGCAATTTTCGAAATGTTGCAATTTTTGCGTCAGTACTTTGTGTGAAGAAAAACAACCAATTAACACAAATGAAGTTAGTTTTATTGGAAAAAAATATTGTAATTCAAAAAGAATGAGTGCAACGAAAACTTTTCTTACACCTTTATATTTTTCAAACACATACAGACAGATTTTCTCAAAAAAAAAATAAAAAGTGTTGCCTGCTTCTGGTTCTTGCCTTGCTTCACAATAACTTTCTCTTTCAGTTGTCGCAAACCGGTTATATCCTGAAGATTTTCGTTATTCTATTCAGCTCATTCAATACAAATGTTGAAGCTTCGTACTGCGTCTTCATTTTTTATCTTGTTAACTGTTATCTCCAAGGTGCTTTCGTCAACTGACTTTGTTTCATCGTCGTCAAATCTCAGCTCCAGTTTCCACAATCCAGTTATTGGGTGTCCAACTTAATAACCGGAATTTGACGCTAGATGTCCGTACTAATAAATATCGTGAAAGCTAGAACTTTATATATATATATATATATATATATATATATATATATATATGTCATGTCATTTTGAAGGTACATTTAACAGCTATCAAAATCAGCCAACAAAACAATTTTATCTTGTGTGCATCATTATTATTTTTCATGATGAATAACTTCGAAAATTGGAGTAAAAGACAGCATTTGGGGGAGGCTCTGTTGGGTCATTTTTTTGCAAAGAAAACTGCTGCGGAAAGTCATCGTTTGCTTGTAGAAGTTTATGGCAAAGATGCTTTAGCGAAAACACAGTGTTTTGAATGGTTTCAACGCTTTAAAAGTGGCGGTATTGACATCAAAGACAAAGAACGCCCTGGACCGCCAAAAAAGTTTGAAGACGAAGAATTGGAGACGCTACTCGATGAGGATTCGTGTCAAACGCGCAAGACAAACTTGCCAAATCGTTGGGAGGGACTCAGCAAGCCATTTCGAAACGTTTGAATGCTGCCGGATACATTCAGATGCAAGGTAATTAGGTCCCCTATGAGTTGAAGCCGAAAGACGTTGAACGGCGCTTCTGTATGTCTGAAATGCTGCTTGAGCGCTATAAAAAGAAATGATTTTTGTATCGGATCGTGACTGGGGATGAAAAATGGATCCATTATGACAATCCCAAGCGCAAAAAGTCATACGCGAAGCCCGGCCAACCAGCCAAATCAACGGCGAAGCCAAATATCCATGGCGCCAAGGTTATGCTGTGTATTTGGTGGGATCAGAAGGGGCCGTTATATTATGAGTTGTTGAAATCGGACCAGACAATCACAGGTGACCTGTACCGAACACAATTAATACGTTTGCAGCGTGTCATCATCGAAAAAAGCCCGGAATATGCGACCAGACACGAGGCTATAATTTTTCATCATGACAACGCTCGGCCGCATGTTGCAAGACCCGTGAAAAACTATTTGGAAGATAGTGGATGGGAAGTTTTGGCCCACCCGACTTATAGTCCGGACCTTGCTCCGCCTGACTTTCATTTATTTCGCTCGATGCAAAACGCCCTCACCGGAATACGCTTCACTTCAGAGCAAGGCATCCGAAATTGGATAGAGTTGTTTTTGGCCGCCAAGCCGGCACAATTTTTTCGGGATGGAATTCATAAATTGCCTGAAAGATGGAGAAATGTTGTAGCTTTTGATAGACAATACTTTGAATAAAATATATTATAAGATTTTTCTACAATAAAGCATCAAATTTCACCAAAAAAAAATTCCGGTTATTAAGTTGTACACCTTATATCAATATCATCTGATGTCAAATTATCATCTGGCCCAATTTGTTTCAGAAGATCACCTATTGGGTCTATTAAATCTTTCATGCACTGCATTTCTGATCTTATGATGCTCACCGGAACGTCATCCTCTTCCCTCAAATCAGAGATTGGTATCATTAATTTTTCCCAGCATTTTTCAATAACGTATGATCTGACCTTCGCCCATTCTCCAGATAAATGGCATACGGCGTGTTTTAAGTTTATTCCCTTAATTATTTGTTCCGTATCCGATTCCTCAGAACCTACAATTCGGGCCAACAAGCTTTTTTTGTAAAAAAGTTTTGTCAACTTAATCACGTTTTGGTCCATAGGTTGTATGATTGCAGTGCAGTTCGGTGGGGAGCACATTACGGATATCATACCGTCATCACTTTCAAGCTGGCCATCTTTCGGATGGCATGGAGCATTATCAAGCAGTAAAAGTGCTTTTGGTGGAAGTCCCTGAGCACTTAGGAATCTGTGGACCTAAAGAAAGATAAAGTCCATTGAAATCAATAAATTTAATTTCGGAAATTGAAAACCTTACTTCTGGAACAAATGTTTGATGAAACCGATCGTCGAATAAACATCTCGTCGTCCAAGCGTCGCCACTGTTTCTGTACACCACAGGAAGATCTCGAGTATTTTTGAATGACCTGGGATTCGTGGCTTTTCCTATCACCAGGATCTTAACTTTATGCGTACCGGTTGCATTTGTACATGCTAGAAAAGTTATCCTCTCCTTACTAGTTTTCCGTCTAGGTGCAGAGTTTCCCAGAAATTCACTAAAGTTTTTTCTGGAAGAAACTTCCAGAACAAGCTGGACTCATCTGCGTTGTATATCTGTTCTGGCTTCAATTGCAATTCCTTGATTTTGGAATGGAACTTTTCAACAAATTGATCTATGGCAGCTGCATTGTTTGACAGCTTTTCTCTCAAATTTTGAAAAGCCGGATCCCGTGTCGCTTTTTAAATTTTATGAGCCAACCGTTGCTTGCATTGAATCCATTCGAATTCTTTCAAATCTTGTTGTGAAAAAGTTATGCCTTTTCCTTCAGCAATTCCGTAGACATCGGTATGTTTTTTAATCGTTGATCCAAAAACCACTTATACAGCGCAGCCTCCATTTTTGGAAATTCAGACTGGCGCATCGTTTTCCGTTTATCGGATCCAAATTCTGCATTGGCCACAAATTTTTTGAATTTATTTTGGTTTTTCATAATACGGCTAATTGTCGATTTGTTGACGCCGCATTTGAAAGATAAGGCGGCAATAGATGAACCACTTTCGAAATCTGTTATAACTTGCGCTTTTTATTTAAATGATAAAAACTTATGTGTTTTTGTACCCGACATTTTCAAATAAACCATACGAGCGACGTAAGAAAACGAAATTTAAATGAAAATCACATGAACATACCACTTGACAAGCACGCGTATTGGGGGATGTACCGGAAAATACTATTCTTGCACAAGACTTCCAATAAATATCAAACCTCAAATTCAAATGCGCTTTATTGGTTCAATGGTTCTATATTTTATAAAAACATATACCAAGTTTTAAAACGTTAAACTGCTCAAAACCTTAATGGCCTATATGGCTCTCTGAATTTAAAATTCAATCATAAAACTAGTCAAAGAACATAAAATGTAATCATCTAAAAATTAATAAATATTGTCAATTAATTGGGAAAAAAGTAGAAGCAAAATTACATTTAACTAAAAAATTCGACGAAAGAGTGTACTTTGAGCTTACAAATAATAATTATCAACTTTATTCTAATAAATGTTTTCAAAAAAACTTTAACTAATCCTAACAGTACAATATTACAATATTCCTATCTACATGTTAAACTTATCTCTAGTTATTTAAAATAGCTAATACAAACAAATCACAATAACAACCAACGTAGCAATAATAAGCTGCAACAAAACCAAAAAAGAAAAATCACGAATAACCACGAACGACGACGAGTAATTTAGTAATTGCCATTTAGCCACCAAAACCTAGCTTATTCCGTCTCAGCTCGACCAGCCGCAACATACCTCGACAATGAGTATCTGCATTGAAACCGTTGACCCCGCGAGCTCAAATTCGGTGGATATTTTATCTTCTTATTGGTGGCTAGCCTATATATAATTTAGAATCAAGGTACCATCAGAATGAAAAATATACCGATTCATGTCGAAATAAAAGAATCTTCTGGAGATATGAAGCCAGTCATGAGGCAAGTCTCAATGTACCCGGCGGTAGGGTGGAACGGCTGCGAAATCCAGGGACTTTCGCTGACAGCTACAGACTTCGCGATGTAATTTGGAACTAGCTTCAAAATGAATGTATTGACTCTCATCACTTTAGCAGTTTGATAAAATTTTTGATTCGATATAAAGTGTTTCCAGCCAATATCTCATAATGATGACAACGTAGACGAGGGGTCACAACAATAGCTACATACAAACGCACATTACTTGTTGATACAGTAACGATCAGTCCAATACAATCAAACTTATTACCACACACCAGCACACAATAACTTTAACCGTTCACAATAATTCATTAGAACATGCACAGTTTGAGGAACATTTTAAAACTAGTCTCAAATTAGTCGCAAAAACTCAAACAATATCAAATAATATCTTTAACAGAAACATGGCATCAACGTAAACTAGACTGCATTGTTTAATACTTTCCGAACCACCAGCTGCATCATGCCCCTCTAGAGAGAACCTGTGACAAAGATCATGCTTTTTCTTCTAGTTCTTCGTAGCACTAAAGCCCCTCTCGGGCCTTCGCTTCCTGCAAACAGCGCCTCCAACTGTCCCGATCCATTGATCGCGTCCTTCAATTTCGAAATCCGAGCAGCGATGAACTGTCTTCGTCGACCGATCAGACCACTGGTCTCCGGCCTTCAGTTCTCCCAACGAATATCTTCTTGGCTATGCGTTGTTCGTCTATATGATTCATGCGTCTAGCCCATTGCAGATTCTGCAGCCTTACACTCGTTGAGATCTCCAGTTCGTCAAAAATTTCATACAGCTCATGGTTGTATCGAATTCGCCATTGGTCCCCGTCTAGCTTCGCTCCGATTACTCGTCTCAGGATCCGTCACTCAAAGGCGTTCAATATATTTTCGTATGATTGGGTTAGAGTACATGTTGCACACCCATAGTATAACACAGGTCTTATCATAGATTTGTATACCTGGAGCTTTGTTTTCCTGTGTATACAGCTGGTCTTCAAGATCGTCAATACTGAATAAAATATTTTATTTGCGAGCTGTAGTCTTCGGCGTAATTCGTCTCTTTCATTACCGATTCTCGTTATTTTGGCGCCTAAATACACAAACTCGCCCACATTTTCGATACTGAATTCGCCAAGTGTGATATTTTGTGTATTTGAGGTATTTTTCCACGACTGCGTCATGAGCTTGGTTATATTTTCATTGATTTGTAGCCCTACTAGTTTTGCTTCGCTGTCGAGTTTCAGGAAGAGTTCTTTGGCAGTTGTTAACGACCGTGACAAAATGTTGATGTTGTCTGCATAGGCTACTACTTTGCTCAATTTGTGTAGTAATTTACCTCGTGTATCGACAGATAGCTTTCTTATGACGTACTCCAGAGCCAAATTGAATAGCAATGGGGCCAGGCCATCTCCCTGTTTTCGTCCGATATTTGTGTCAAAGGCATCGGTAAGTTTTTTATTGATGCAGACTTGAGAGTTCGTCGACGTCATTGCCATTTTGATAAGACGGACTCATTTGGCTGGGGTGCCAAAGCAAAGCATTATTTGGTTCAGGACGCTACTATCAATACTCTCGTATGTTTGCTTAAAATCAACCTGTACCTCTATGTTGAGCACCCAGCATTTTTCAAGTACCTGCTTGATTGTGAACGATTGGTCTATTGTCGATCTACCTGCTCTAAAACCACCTTGATACTCCCCAGTAATACTGTTGGCGTATGACCCGATTTTATTTTCTAAGATTTTTGAAAATATTTTGTACGCCGTACAAAGTAGTTATATGCCTCTATAATTTTCTTACTGTAGCTTGTCATCTTTTTTGTCGATAGGGAATATAAGTGATTGGTTCCACTCTTTCGGCATGTGCTCTTGTTGCCAAATGTGCTGGATCACTTTGTGAATAGCTTGATGAACACTTCTACTGCCATATTCGATAAGCTCCACTGGAATCTCGTCCATTCCCGGTGCTTTATTATTCTTTTGGGCGTTGATGATGGAACAAAATTCATCCAGAGTTGGAAGGGCCAATGGAGGCTCCCTGCAAACATATATAGACTCCGATGTTCAGGAGCGGTACGGAGCATTAAGGAGGTTGTTGAAATGTATTGCCCATCTTTCCTTAATGTTGGTTTCATCAGCGATGATATTGCCGATGTCATCAAGACAGAGCGTGGTTTTCGGCTGATAACCACGTTTCAGGCTTTTTACTACTTGTATGCTTGTTTTGTGTTGTTGCTCGCTAAAATTACATCTATACTTCTCAATTGGTCGTGACAGTATTTTCTTTTCTGAATTCTAATAATCTTATTCGCTACTCTTCTGAGATTGTCATAGTGTTCTCTCTTCCTCCTGGTTTGCCTACCTACGTATTCTTTGTACGCCTGATTCTTTTTGTCTAACGCACTCTGGCACTCATCATCGAACGGCTTGGTGTCCGATCGTCTGTTCGTCTGTTCTGGTCTTAATAACCGCTTTCACTTCCATGTTGAGCTCGTTGCTTGTCTTTAACGATGCGTCTGATAAGATGGGGACCAGCTGGTTGTCGAGGTTCTCGTGAAATTTTTGGCCACAGACGCCGTTTGGAGCCTTTCGACGTCAAATTTCTGCAGCGGGCTGGTCTTCGCCGAATATGGCTTTTATATACGACATCGATAGGTTAATTTGATCAAGTAATGATCTGAGTTACAATTGGCTCCTCGGTATGTAGGGACGTAAAGTACGCTCGAGGCCCAACGTTGTTGGATCAGAACATGATCGGTCTGGTTTTGTGTGTTGCTATCCGGTGATACCCAGGTCATTTTATGAATGCGTTGATGTGGGAAGCAAGTTGAACGTATGACTAGATTTCTGCTATAAGCAAAGTCGATCAGGCGCTGGCCGTTGTCATTTGTTTCATTCTGGAGACTATTTCTCCAGTCGTTCCCCGATGAGATATCTTATTGCCTACCTTAGCGTTGAAATCACCCAGAATTATTTTTCTATTGTTTGTAGGAAATGAGTCGACTAGTTTTTCCAGGTGATTGTAGAATGTTTTCTTCGTCCTTTTCTTCGGTCGGGGCGCGTACATTGATCAGCCAGATTTTGAAGAATTTCGCTTTTATACGGATCGCACACGACCGTTCGTTTATTGCCTTGAAACCAATAACGTTCGATTTGAACTCCCTACCACAATGAAGGCCACTCCAAATTCTTGTTTTCCAGTAGTCTTCCCACTTTTGAATATTGTGTGCGATATCATGTCTTGAATGTCTTTTCCAGTCCAATTTGTTTCCTGGATTGCCAGTATTTTTAATTTATCTTGACTGTTCTGTTGTAAAAGGTCCTTAACAGCGCCAGGGTAATTGAGTGATCTGACATTCCAGGATCCAATGACACAGTCCTTTTTTCGTTTGCGAGGTCGTTAACATGAGTCCAATCCATTCCGAGGCCCATCTGCAGGTTTCGAAACATTTTAAGGTTTTCTAGGCACGGGGAGTTAGCCCGTCGTCTAACCTCCATTCCGGCGTTTTCATGTGCGGAAGATTCGCCTTCACTCTCTTACGTCCCTACAGAGGAGGTGTAAATAGGATTTAGTAGCAGAGCTGTAAATGAATTTACAGTTATTAGCATTACTCGGCATTTAATGTCCCATTATTTTGGAAACAGTAAACCCAATGTGTGACTCCGAGAGCATTTACTACCATTAAATTTGGGGGTTTGGGATGAGGAACCATGAAGGCTATGGCTTGGGGTCACAAGGGGGTTCCCTTCTCCTTTCTAAAACGGGCTTCGGACTGTGTACCGCGGAGTTGATTCGGGGTAATGGTCTGAGAATCAGTCATGTTTAGCGTGATTAATAGCGCAAGTAACACACCGAGGATCCGTCATCTGTTTTGCATCAGAAATATTAGCTCTAGAATCAGTATCAGTTGTTGATTCGTCATTTGAAGAAGGCCAAGAAGTGTAGGGCTCAATGCGTCTACTTAACCCATGGATACTCCGCTTCGGTGCTGTATTGTGTAATTATAATCCTTAAGCTCGAGGGCTCATCTGGTGATTCTTGGATTTACATGTCTTTTGTTAAGAGTGAGCGTCAGAGAGTTACAATCTGTTATTATCTTAAAAGTTATGCCTTCTAAATAAACTCGGAAGCGCCTCAGTGCATAGATAATGGCCTAGGTCTCCAACACTTCTGCAGGTGTGATAACTTTCGTAAAAAATCGTACAGGGCGAAACTTATTATCGTCTTGCCTTTATATTATTGTTACAAAGGCTCCGTAGCCAAAGGAGCTAGCCTCGCAGTTAAGTTAAATTTCTTTTTTCGGATCGCAAATTGCTTATAATGGGGCAGCGGCTAACTTAGTGTGCAGTTCAATCAAGGCCGCGTTACATTCGTTAGTGAATTCAAAGGCTAGACCCTCGTGGGTGAGGTATTGCAGCGGTTTGGCTATTTTTGAGAATGATCGGATGAACTTGCGAAAATAGGAGAACAATCCTAAGCAGGTCTTAAGTTCCTTCTGGTTCCTCGATATAGGATATGGGCCCCACTTAAACGCACTCCAGAGGCACTGACATATTACCCTAAGTGCTCGATCTCTTCAAATGCAAATCTACATTTTCCAATTTGAACTAAAGTTTCTTTTCGGTAATACGTTTCAAGACTCGACAGCTCAATGTGGTCTTCAACGGATGCGGTTGCGATCAGTATATCGTCCATGTAGATGACAATGGACTCAGAGTCGAGTATATCTCTAAATATTTCGTATATAAAGCGCTGGAATGCAGTAGGAGCATTTTTATTCGAAGGGCATCCACAAGTATTCATAGTGACCGTTCTAACTTAATGGAATCCATTAAACAGATCTAAAATTAAAAAGAACTTCCTTCCTGCCAAATGATCGATGCAGTCTTTTATAAGTGGCAGCCGAAAATCGTCTCGTAAGGTCAGTTTTTTTAGGGCTCTGTAGTCCACACACATTCTCAATTCATCGCTTTTCTTCCTAACTAAGACTATGGCAGAACCGTATCGGGAATTACTGGGTCTAATTATCCCCTTCTTTAATAGCTCTTCTGTGATTTTCTGAATATCTGTTCGCTCGTGGTAAGCTCATCTTCGTGGCATCCAGTGAAATGGAGTGTTATTATTTAGGTAGATTTCCATCTGATGTTGATGGGGCGCTACAATGAGATTCATCGGGTTCAAATAGTTTTCGTGAGTAGTCTTTCTAAGAGCTTCAGTGTGGTTTTTGCTCAGGGACATATTTATTTCTAGGGTTTCTGTCTCATCTGGGGGCAATGTAGTAAGGTCGGTCAACGTTCTATAGTAAGTGTCGGTCTGATCATTAACAGGTGCACCAGCGTTGGCCGAATTTTTATCAGTAGATCTAATGTTGTTAAGTTCATAGGTGCCTTCCTCACGAAGTTCGTATTTAACACATGGACCGGTCAATCCTTTATTATTTGTCGGTTTAAAGGCACAGAAATAACTTTTGTCTTTTTCAAACGCTCTATTCTTATGACTATACATCTGGGCATTAATATCTTTGAGTTCATGTAGATAAATATTAAATTCCTTTAGGAAATTCCGGCCTAAGGTTATGGGTAGTGATACTGTTTCATCTGGAATCACTAAAAGAGGAATCTTTCTACATTGCCTACAAAAATTAATATAGACATCGACCTTACCATACGTTTTAATCGTTGCATTTCCTAAGCTGCGGAGTCTCGTATCGATGGTTCTATTGCTAATTAGTAGAGGGACTGCAAATCGTTTCACAAAACTAATTGGACTGCCGGTGTCGAAAAGAGACAAAAGTTTTACCATTTCTGTGTATTCTCCCCAAATATAAGTAAAAGCAACACTTCCCAGGTTAATTACGCTGATGCCGTTGTTAGTTTCATCGTCAGTTATATCACTATCGTTCTTCGGTTTGTTATCGCAGGCAGCGATGTTGGTGTTGCGAATAACTCTCATGACTTTTTTTCGATTCGGGCAATCTTGGTGTTGATGTCCAATCTCCCAACATTTGAAGCACGAATCTGCGCGACGCTGCTTGTAAGAACAGTAACTTTGATAGTGGCCTCATCTGGTGCAGTTAAAACAGCGTGGCGTTTTTTTCCAGGACAATGGGAACGACAGATCTCGCAGCAGTTGATCTGGGTACCATTGCAGCAGGTTCACTTTAAGTTGCAGCGAATTGGCGGGAAGTTGCTGTGACTTCACGTGTGTTAACAACACACTTTAGAGCAGATGTAATGCACCTTTCGTGACGCTCAAGTAAATCCTTCAGCTGTCGGACAGCGCGTGTTCCCAGAAGTAAGTATGCTTCATCATTGCGGATATTTAGACCGTTCACGATGAGGTTAACTAATTCGATTTCGATGAGTTGGGTGGGTTTTGCAATTGCTTGCATTTCGAGAACATATCTCTGCCACGTCTCGTTCTTTGGATCCCAACTACGGGCTTTCAGCTGGCGGTAGACGTTTTGTAGAGTAAACGTGCGACCGAATCCCACCATCAGTTCGGTTCGGAGGCTTGATAGGCTGCGGCAAGAGTGGATATGAGAAAAGCTTTCACAGTTCTCTTGAGGAGACGTCGAAGACATAACAGCTCAAAGTGGTCATCTGTATTGGCGGTTGCCAAAAAGTCGTCTAGATCGGCTACGAGCTCCGGACATCGTAGTGGTCATTGCCGCTGAATTTATTGACCGCATATTCAACATCACTAAAGACAATATGTCGAGTCTTCACAGTCTGGGTCGTTTGACTACCTGCTTCGAGTAAATCGAATATTGTAATTCGAGTAGTTCCTTCCTTCCTTTTCTTCAAAATCGTCAATGGCCTCTTCTTTGGTGACTTCGTTAGCCAAGTGGGGTCGTTGAGACAAAACAGCGGCTTTAGGCTGCAGGCGGCGATTATAACATCGTGGGCAGCAGTTGTTTTCGTAGGTGCAGCGGTTTCATCGGCAATAACAGAAGTTGCAGCGTTGTAACTGGCAAAAGGTGAGTTCAGAAGCGGCTGTTGTGGCAACATCTGTAGTGGTCAAGGCCGCAGATCGATCAGTAGTGCTAGCGATTTTTGCAGCCGTACTAGCGAGGTTATGTCCACGTATTGTAACCTCAAATTCGGATTCGGGTGAATGATTATAGGCAGGTGTGTCATCTGGTTCCAACGAATCGTCGCTTTAGAGAAACTTACGCCCTCGCCTTGCTCTAGTGTATCGTAGAGGAACCTCAGTTGGCCACTGTGGCCGTCGGTGGCGTATCCACACTGGCCGTGGCGAGTGTCTCCAACAGTAGGTTCTAGCATATGTTCACCGGACCATCACGTTATCAAAACTTTTTTTTTTGTGTATCACTTTCCGCGTTATAATCGCCCTTTTTTAAAAACTTTACAAACTCGTGGACAAATAAAAAAAAACATCTAGTTAGCTCAGCGGTTGCATTTCGAATCCTCCTGTCAGTTTTTATCCGATTCTTCTCCTTTCTATTACCTATCCCTGTACAATTCAATTCGGATTACAGCAGTAGAATGGTTCATGCACTGACTAATAATTCTTATACAAGCATTAACTAGTGGTTTTTATACAAACTAAATTTTCATTATAAACTAGAAGCGGCCGCCATTTTGAAACTAGAGGACCAGCCTTCAAAATTAGGTTATGTTATTTTAATGACTATAAAAGTGAAAATTATCATGGAAATCAAAGCAATAGTATAATCACCACTAAGATAAATACGAAAACCACCCCTAAATTTGACACCTTTAATAGCCGCCATTTAGCAATTTGGAGCTTAACCTTTTTAGTTATAAAATTGCTAGTCAGTTGTTTACTATTAACGCCTATGTGCAAAATTTCATCAAAATCGGTTGAGAAATGTGACCACAGCAATCAAAAATCGTATTTCTAAAATACCACGTTTTTCGACCTTTGCACGGTCATTGCTTAAAATTCTACCTATCAACAAACGATTTTATTTTTTCTAGTTTTTTGAAACACTTCAATAATCATTCCTACAAAATTTCATCCAAAATTTCTATGTTAACCAGAAATCACGTTTTTTCGTCTAAATTGGACAACATTTGATTATTTATCGTCCGATTTTTCTGGTTAAAGAGCATAGCCGAAATATTCATGCGATATAATTTTCCTGAAAATTTCGATCAAATCAATGCATAGTTGCGACCTTCAGCGTGCATTCAAAAAACGTTATATTTGGCTAAAAAGTGTCAATTACATAATGTATCAGGTAAAAGTATCAGTTACAGGCATGTAACGGTGCTAACTTGTACCTGTTACTGAAATTTTGTGTAACAACCCATCTCTAGTTGTAAGCTTTGCTTGAGTTCGAATCAAATTGGCTGCAAAACTACAAAAATACGAAAAAAATTGATCACGTACAGAAAAACGAGCATGGATGCGCTGTGAAATCTCCGCGTCGAGTGCGTTTCCGGCACATCTTTCGGGTGCATTCCAAGAGTGTGTTTTCGCATGTACGGGAAGTTTTCCATGTCCACCAAATCGGTCATTGCCAGATAGAAGTTCCAAATTTGAATTAATAGCTGGGCGAAAAAAATTTGAAATTCGTTTATTTTGTGCCGACCCATAAATTACTTACTACGCTTTTCCTTTTCGCCTGATTTGTCGTGAGATCAATGAAATCGTGGGCGTGAAATATTTTGTAGTGGGCCCTTGTGCTGGCAGAAAGAACCCGCCTCAAGACGCCGCAGTGGCAGCAATAGCTAGCACGTGTTCGCGTCACCAGGTAAGGGCATTCCAGCTCAGGTCTTTAGCTCGCTGAGGTAGAATTCCATCGGTGCTACCCTTAATGGACGTCAAACAATTTTAAAACACTACACAAGGCCAGGCTCGGACTCTCGCGCCATAAATGATGGTGGTTGAAAATTAAACCATGATGACTGAAAATTCCTTAGACCTCAAGACATCCTCTGTCAACATTTTATTGAAAATTAGGCTTGTTTGAGCCCCATTTAAGTACAATTTGTCAAAAATTGGCCCTTGTTTTGACCCATTTCATTGTACAGGGTTATCCATTTCGTGTTTGGAAAAGTATAACCCTGTCATTTGACATCTGCCAGAATTAAATGTCATCCAAAGCGGGCTTTTTTAGCTGAAGGTTTGCCATTTAGAAATATGAATCGTTTAACAGTCAAAAAATGCGTTAAAATTATTAAATTTTATTATAAAAATGGTGATTCTGCTGTATCAACATTTAGGGATTTACGAGCCGATCACGATCGACATAATCGACCTACACTGCAAACAATTTCGAACACAGTGAGAAAATTGAAGAGACTGGATGCATCATCGCAACATTCGTTCTGCTGAAAATATCGCTGTCGTTGCACAAAGTGTCGATTCCTCGACGTGCTCAACATTTGGGCTTGTCTTACGGCTCATTGCGGTGGGTTTTGCATTGCATTTCCATCTCCATCCGTACAAAATCCAACTCACTCAAGAACTTAAGCCTCCAGACCATACACAACGCGTGATTGAACAACAAGCCATTGATAACGATTTTTCGAACAAAATTTTCTTTAGTGATGAGGCTTACTTTTCGCTCAGTGGTTACGTATATAAACAGAATTGCCGCAAATGGGGCTCTCAAAATCTTCAAGTGATCGCAGAAAGGCCTTTGCATCCGGAAAAAGTGACCGTGTGGTGTGCATTATGGTCTGGTGGTGTTACTGGCCAGTATTTTTTGAAAACGATCAAAGGAGAGCCATTACAGTCAATTCTGACCGCTATGGACGAATGTTAACGGAATATTTTTGGAGAGAAATTGAAGATTATGATCTGGAGAACATGTGGTTGCAACAGGACGGAGCCACAAGCCACACAACACAGGCTAATCGAGCACTTTTGCAAGAGAAATTTCCAGGACGCGTAATTTCGAGATTGAGTGATGTCAATTGGCCCGCAAGATCCTTCTACCTAACACCTTTGGATTTCTTTTCATGGGGCTATGCGAAAGATCCTCCTCAAAACCTTGAGCAATTGAAAACAAATATTCGTGAAGTTATGGCCGAGATATTGCCGGAAATGTGCTGAAAAGTCATTGAAAATTACCTCAAAAGGATTGAGGCCTGTAAGAGGTCCGTGGAAGATATTTGAATGATGTTGTATTTCACGTATAATGGCAAGGTTCAATCTTTATATTAAATAAAAAATTTTGTTTCTATCTGAATATTTTATGTATTTTCTTTAGCTTTACTTTCCCAAGCGTAAAATGGATAACCCTATATATTAGGCCATGTTTATGATCTGCTTGGTCCATTCTATCGTAAATTTGGTGCTGTATAGCCCTTTTCGGGTGCTAGTTATGCGAATTACATCGACAATTAGTCCTTGTTTAGACCCAGTTTGAAACAAATGTAAATAGGCCGATTTAGCCCTTTTCGGGTCTTGTACAACATTCGCATCTCACTAAGGTCTAGCTAAAGGATGAATTAACAATCGATTCTTTACCTCGGTATAGACAATCTAAAGTTCTGATTACTATTGCTTAGTACCAACATTAGCCTGTAAACATAGTTCTAATACTAGTGAAAGTTGATCATTCTTAGATATTGTATCTTATTTGGGAATAGAGCAAAAATACAAGCCAATTATTTTGTTTGATATCCGTAGGCCAATTCTCTTCTTTCTTGAGAAACCAGCTTTTCAAGAAAAAAATTCAAGTATTTACGGGCAATAATAAGTTTTTATAAAAAATGTAGCTATGAACCTCACATGCCTCCAATCGATTCAAGCAGATTCTTTACTTTCATTTATCTTTTCTTCAGCCGAGCGCTTTTTCTTTCTGAAAAAAAAAATTGAAGTGGTATTGACGGCGAATTTAATAGACAACCCAGATTCTTCCATTCATGACTTTATAAATAAAAGCCCCCATCTTGATTTCTTTCTATATTTTATGTACGAACCATTAATTTCAAACAATATATTTTTTCTTAAGAAAAGAACCCACGATTATGTTTTCTACTTCCCCTAGAGAATTTATCTCTTTTCTTTATCAATCCCCCATAAAAAAAGTCAAATCAATGCTTCCAAATAATTTTACCACAGGTTCATACGTACAAACACTCTACGTACTATACATATTCTTAAACGCTATAAAAAAGGGTGCGACTGAATGTCCTGCCGCCAAACATTAACATTAATTCCATATCTACCTTACATCCTACATGTTGCATTTATTGCGCATGCACGTCACACAGAGGATTTTATCGGTCGTCAAGAGTGCAAAGTGAATGTCAGTGTATGCATTGGAACAAGTAGTTTGTAATTTTTTTCTTGAGAATGTCTTCCAAAAATTTTATATCCTGGAGATTTTAAGTAATTAATTTGTACCCGGTAGTGAATAGTGGGGCTTACAAAAAATTGTGTTTTAAAGTTAAATGTCTGAATGTGGCTGACAATTTTTGTGCCATAAATTGTGATTACAAACAGTATTTAGTGTTATCTTAACATACCAATCAGATATTTCGTAAGTATCCTTAAAATCGATAAAGACTGGAGTAAAATGTAATTTATAAATATGAATGAATGATTCTCTTAGTGGAATGTGAGTGGTGGTTCTACGTTTTGTAAAGACGTTTCTGAAATTCAGGGATGATTTATTTTTATCTTCTGCTAACCTTCCCTACTTAGTTTAAGAAGAGGACTTAATATGTTAAAAATTTAATCTGAAAAACGAGTTAAATTCCTACTCCTGCTGTGAGGTTTCTACTATTAATTAGTAGAAATCAAACTCATAATATTTAATCGACCCTAGCGCGTAATTTAATAGAATTTCCATATTTGAGTAAATTCTTCATTTCTTTTTCAAGGGAGTAATATAAAGTTCTTTCTTTTATTTCATTTTAGGTGATAACACCACAGAAATTCGGCGATGTGTACTTATACGACAGATCACCATCGAGTCGGAGCAGTCCTTATCAGAATTTAAGTATAATGTCTGATCCTGAAGCTTACGACATACCTCGACCTGCAGCCAGCATACAAATGAACTACGATTGCCCAAAGCCACACGTCAAGGACACAAATCACCGGCAACTGCAACTTCAACAGGATGATTCCTACGACACACCCCGTCCGGCAACATCACTCAGCCAGCAAAATATGACCCCGAGTAGCTCGAACTCGTCGCTCATGACCCCCGATAACCTCAGTCTTTCGTCGTCGAATCGATCTTCCTTGGCCAACATGCCTGACTACGACATACCGCGGCGCAATCCACCTCCAGCGCGAACTCCAACGCCCCAACAGCCAAATTCCCTAAATAGTTTTCAAACTGAAGGAACGTATGACTACCCGCAACATACGCTGAAACCTCAGAACAACGTCACCAATGGTCAGGAGAAGAATTTACCAATTGCTACCAAAGAGCTTCCGCTGGAATTAGGATCTGCTCTGGAGACGCTCGCCAAACTACAAAGTGAAGCCAACACAGCCATCACGAGGTATGTAATGATGCTTATCGGTGCATGCAATTAAATTTAGTGATAGTCGTTGAAATTATAAACGATGAAATTAGGTCTCGTTATCGTTCAATTGCATTACGGAATAGTCCCATTTAGATCGGAAGTGGAAGTGTGTGTGCACTTGTACTCATAGATGCTGAGAAGAAGATGATAACCTTGCAACCATGTTTTGATTTTGAAGAATTTTTACTATGCAGACGTTTAGTAATTGGTTGAAGGGTACTGTTTCATGTCTCGTATGGTGTAACAGATAAGTCATGTTAATTAGCCTTTCTTTTAATTGTATTGCTGGATTTACAACATTTTGACGCCAAATCAAAACAATCCAACGTCTGGAATTGTATCGCATTTAATCGTTTTCTTACAATTCTCAGAAATAATCTGTTGTAGTAAATTTTTGCCACTAGAATGGTGAAATGCTTTGAACTTCCAAGGGTTTGTAATTAACATTCATTGGTCTTTTTTTATGTGGTTGTAAAGAATCTTTAAATTTGTATTGAAGTTTCCCCACGTTTTTTTCCTTTTCTTTTGATATCAGCCAGGTAACTGCATAATATATTTCCTAAAAACCCTCCCAGGTTGCGTAATTAAAACCATTCCTTAACGTATATATCCAGCGAATGCAATGTAAATGGTAGTATAACAAATTTGGGAAAAATTCTACTACAAAAAAATCAAAGGCATTCGCCTATTTCTGTGAGTATGTAATCCTTTAAAGTATGGTTTTCATTAAATCTGAACTTTAATAGAAAAACTTTTATAATTATAAAGAAGAAAGCCGACTTCAAAATGCACTCAAAAGAGCGAAATGAAATTACGGAATCTGAGCCAAATCAATTTTTCTCCGTTTCAGTTACGATTGGTTAACAAGTTTGTTTGTTTTATGTTGCGCCATGATGGCTGGTTCAGCTACTCTTTAGCGCTTTGGCCCTGGTGCATGGCAGTCTTCAACCCCATCTATCAGACCGTACTCGTTATTTTATAGTAACGAAGTAGATTCTATAGATTTTCATCTGTGAGCATATTCCAGCTCATTGCTGTGACACTAAATATCTGCAGCCTGGAATATGCAGAGGATGGACATTCACATACATAGTGCATGGTTGCCACATTCTCTTCTAAGCACCGTTGGCAGATAGGCTCTTCAGCAGTACCTATTTTGGCAGATGAACATGAAGCGAATTGTGCCCTGTAATCAATTCAATTAGGGTTTTACATACTTTTCTGCTTAATTTAAGTAGGAAATCTGTTAACCCCTGATTTGGCTCTTTTAAAAAGAGCTTACTGTCTACAGCGGTCACATTCCCACCAAGACTCCGTCGACTGAATCTTTAGTCAACAATTTATCTTGTGAATGATATGAAAGCTGGAGACTCCTTTTCAGGGTTCCGGGTTACAGGATGAGAGCCCTCCTTCGCTAAAGTATCAGATTTCTCATTGCCTTCGTAGCATCTTTGCCCAGGAACCCAGAAAAGCCTGAGAAAATTGTTTCTCCCAACAGAGTTTGATTCAATGAAGCATCCATAGATAATTTTCATGTTACTTTCCGTTCCAAGAGTGCAAGCAGTGCCGCCTGGCTATAATTGAAATTGTTGATTTGCCTCCCTTTTCATCTATTGTCCTTGATCTATGACATCTAGTATAGCAAACACTTCTGCGTGGAACACAGAAGCCAGCATTCCTAGTTGTATCGATTTCTGGATTGTCTTGATTTAAGAACCATCCTACTCCAGTTCCCTCTTTGGTGCCAGAACCATCTGCAGAGGACCATGTCTGTCTCACCGAATAGCGACTCCAAATAGGAACACTTGGTCTTGTCCGTAATTCTAATATGAAACCTTCTATAAAAATTCGACGTAGCGCTCATCATGTCGGTTCGCAAGCTGTTTCAGGGACATGTTCCATCAACAGTTTGAAGATGCTTTGATCGCCCCCTGAAGATCTTCCTGTGTATCCTACAACCGCAAGTCTCAAAGCATATTTTAGGGCATCTCTTTCAATGACTAATTCAAGGGAAGGCAAGTTTAATATAGCCTCCAAAGCCTTACCTTGACACAGGCACAGACAAGAGAAGCACTGAGGATTGCATTTTCGTATCCGACAGTCTCTGATTCGGCGGTGAGCGTTATTACAGGCGTGATACCTGTTGCCCTCCTTGCTAGAGAGTGCCGCGCTATTTACCTGCGTCGTCACGAGGATGCGAGGGAGATGGTTGTCAGCGAAGAAAGACAGTGTTCACTCAACGATTGGCAGCAGTCTTAGGTGGACTGCGCGCCTCATCTTGGATGTCAGACCGTGGCTAAATCAAAAGCATGGTAAGACTGACTTCTATTTGTCTCAGCTTTCGAGCGGGCATGGGTGTTTTCAGTCTTACCTGCATACGATCGGTAAGTCACGGTCCCCAGATTGTCGGTTTTGCCCAGGAGAGGAAGACAATAGCTGCCACACATTTTTTGCATGTACAAAATGGAGCAGGCTGCGAAGGGACCTATACAGGGAGACGGAAGAGCTCACCCCGAATAGCATAGTCGCAGTGATGCTCGAATCGGTTGACAAATGGAACCAGGTGGTACATTATGCTCGGGCAGTCCGGAATGATAAAAGGACTCACAGCAGCCGGGAGCGTTGGGTCCAGGAGATCGCTCTTCTAGCAATTCCTCTTCCTCTCTTCCCTCCGCTGGAAGGCGCCTCATAGCGTAATAAAACGAGACCGGCCCGAAGTAATGTGTCAAACGGCTCCAGGCTGGGTTCTCAGGTTGACAGGCGAGATGTTTAGTGGGTAGTCCAGTCGCCTTCTTGCGACCATGGGAATCCCACACTCTGTGCGTGAATGACATTCACTTCCAAACCACAAATGCTAAACGCCTCAGCAATTCCCAGACAGACAATACTTTGCAGCCTGGCCAAGCAGCAGGACGCCCAAGAGCGGTCTACTTTATGCCACCAGACTTCAAGTGCATAGCAAATCATTGGCCCGATAATCGATGTATACAGCCATAAAACCTGCTTGGGCATCAAGCTTCATTTCTTGCCAAAAGTATTTCTGCATTGTCCAGACAGCCGGTTGGCCTGCTTGGTCTGTACAAGAACATGCTCCTTCCAAAAAGTTTACTGTAAAAGGTGACCCCCAATATATTGGTAAGTCTAAAAAGTATTGAGCCTTTTGTTGTCATTTTTCGATTGAATATTCCTTTTAAACAAAATGGATTTAATTTAAGTACATATTGTCCATTATTATACAGGTATATGACGTTTTGCCATTTTTTAGGCAGAGCCATTATTCCATTTGTGTAGAACTTCTGTGGTTTATCGGCGAAAAACTTGATCAAGTGATTTTGACAGTCCCTTTTTGAAGTGAATTTCTTTTCATTAAGGAAGTTTTGCAGAGACCGAAACAAATGGTAGTCCGATGGTGCAAGGTCTGGACTATACAGTGGATGCATCAAAACTTCCCAGCCAAGCTCTGTCAATTTTTGCCAGGTCATCAAAGATGTGTGTGGTCTGGCATTGTCGTGATGGAAGACAACGCCCTTTCTATTGATCAATTCTGGCCGGTTTTTAGGGCTTTGTAAAATCATTTTACAAAACTCCACTAAAATCGCGTCCTGTCTGTCCGTCCGTCCGTGTGTCACAACACTATTTCTCGCAAACTACATAAGCTCGAAACATAAGATTTGGTAGGTTGGTGCAAGGTGACGCCCTCTTCAAAGTTTTACCAGAAAAAGAAATTCATAATGTGTTTAAGGGGGGTCTCCCCATATAGGGGAGTGGCCCCCGAAAAGAAAATTTCATCGCATGTAAGCAATATGGGTATAGAATGAAAGGTCTTAATGAGAACTTTTCAAAACAAGTCTTCAACCAACAAGTTTTGCTTTGAGGGGCGCAGGGGAAGGAGAAATGTACGAACATTTTGTGTCCCCCCCCCCCCCTCGCGGCACCTTTTACCCGAAAATCTGGAAAAAAACTCAGAGGTGAGACTTTAAGAGTACAAGGGCAACAAATACCTCAGAAGTCGAATTTCGATCAACTTTGTTAATAATAGTACATTTTATAAATCTTACATTTTTGCCTTTAAAATCAAGATGGTAATTTTAAATTTCCCAAAAGCTACAATTTATGTTTTTAAAAAGCAATTGCATGTGTTCTGAAAATTTCACAATAATTGAACAATAAGCAGCTTAGTTACAGCCGATTGAATATTTAACAATTACAACAATATCAACACGTGATACTAGGGAGATACACGGCTGCAACGGACCTAGACACTACAAATATGTAGAAATTTTGATAAATTTTTAGAAATGGTTTGTAACTAATTAACCGACGGGGTCAAAACACTTGAAACAAAATGGCGGCGAATTGGAAAACAGAATAACCATGTAATCTTTTGAATTCAATTTATGGAATCTGTATATAAGTCAAGTTTTGATATGCAGAATATAATGTTTGATTTACTAATTGTTTCACAAAAACCTTCTGGCAGGGGCGCTCTTCTGCTACTTCAATTTGTTCTGAATTGCTTGTTGCAATCTGGTTAATTGCTGACAGCACAGAGCCGAATTGAGTGTTTGGCCAGGTTCTAGCACCTCATGATAAACAATTCTCTTCCAATCCCATCATAACCTTATTTGGTGTCAATCCTGGCTTTGAAGTCGTTTGTGATGATTCATCTTTTTTGATCATGATATTTTTCGAACGACATTCTCGTATCTTATCCATTTTTCATCGCCCGTAATGATTTGCTTCAAAAATGGCTCGATTTCGTTGCGTTTTATTAGAATTTCGCAAATGGAAATTCGGTCGATCAAATTTTTTGTGTCAATTCATACGGCACCCAAACATCGAGCTTCTTTGTGAATCCAGCCTTACTCAAATGGTTCAAAACTGTTTGGTGATAGATATTGAGTTCCTTAGCAATGTCACGGCTGCTTATGTGTCGGTCTTCTTCAATTTTTGGAAGATTACATCGAATTTTTCAGTGATTGGTTGACCTGAGCGAGGTGTATCTTTGGCATCAAAATTTCCAGAACGAAAGCGAACAAATCATCTCTTGGCTCTGGCTTTTGATAAAGTATCTTGACCGTAGACACCACAAATTTTTTCAAGAACCTGCAATGCATTCTCACCTTGATCGTAGTGATATTGTAAAATATAACGATTTTTTTCGGAAATTTCAGTCATTTTTAAATGAATACAACTTTTGACACGAATGCGGAATGCAAAATTGTCCATATGAAAATTGTAGACTGGAATGTCACCTTTTAAACGCATGTCCGTTTGACTCAATCTGATTAGTATTGCCCGATTTATGACAACGAACACCATCTAATGACAAAAAAGGCTCAATCCTTTTTAGGCCATCCAATATTTGATTTCTGATCGCAGCTCGATAGTGACATCATTCTGTCAGGGTAGAGTTAGACCATCAGTTTCCCCTTTTTGTCATGTAGAGAACTGCCATAATTTTGTACGGATTAGCTGGAAGCCCATTGTCCTGACACCACTGCTGCAGCGTGTCTAGAGCACTTTGCATATTCTGCAGAGAGCCGTAAGAAGTATACCTGTGGCAAGCAGGACAATTTCATCTGCATATGCTTGCGAATAGACTTCTTGCTTCTTGCAAAAGGTTGCAATATGCTCCAATGCAGTGGAGAAAAGACATCACTTTAATGGCATCCCCTTTCCGCCTTGGCCACAACACATTGTCCACCCTCTCTCTTTGCAGAGAGCATTCTGTCCCCGAGCATCTTCATCATCTCTGATTCAACCCCATGAGCTCTTCTTGTTTCACACATGTGTTTATGTTAGGATCTCAACTTGTTGGATTTCACCTTGATCATAGCAAGAGCGATACCATCAAGGCCCAGTGATTTGAATTTATCGAAAGAGTCCAGCGCATGTTGGACTCCATTCAATTTAAGCACTTGTCTTGCTAAGTTCCAACTTCTCTTTACTGCTCTTTTTCTTTGCGGAGGCAAAAGCAAGTCAGTTGAAGGTTCCTGATGAATAACCTGATTACACTCAAAGTGGGTCTTCATCAGAAATTCCAGTGAGTCCTGATTTGAATTCGTAAATGTGCCATCGGGTTTTTTAATTGAGTCTTGGTCTTTATTAAGTGCTTTAGAAAATTTTTCAGTCTCTTGCGTTCCCACAGTCTCATAATAAAATTTCATATATGAGGGCCGTTTAGAGTCTCTCACTTTCCTATTGTATTCGCGCTGCGAGGTTCTGTAGTTCGATCAGCCAGCCTCTGAGTTAGTCTGTAGTGCTGTCTTCAGTAACTTTCTAGTGGATTCCACCACAGAACTCTAGCTCTACTTAAGCTTCGATTGCGTTAAATTTCTCAACATTTCTTTCAAACATCTGTCTTGTTTTGAGCTTTGGTGATACAGATAATTCCTCCTTCACTTTCAACTTATACGTTTTCCAATCTGCTCTTCGAAAATTCCTAAATGGCCGCTCCGCCTTTATACGGTTGCTGACATTAAATTCAAGATATCTTTGGGCAGAAAGTGTAGTTTCATTCGTGACCATCCAGCTTTAAATTGCTTGAGCTAGCCTTGGCGTGGCCAGAGTGATGTCTATCACTTCCTACCCACTGAGCATGTAGTACGTTTGGAGCCTGTGTTCAACATGTTCATTTTACTACACGGTATAAAGTCAACAAGCTGTTTGCCTCAACGATTGCAGTTTCCACTGTCCACCTATGGTGGTATGCATTGACATCGCAACCCAATCTCAGGGCGACACATTTGGACTCAGCATAATCTACTACCTACCACAGTACTCTCCTGGGTGAAGGTAGAGCCATGTCCTATGGAAGGTAGTGCTGATACAACAATAGTGTCGTGCCAACTCAATTATTCTTTATACGATATCTTCATTGCGACTGTGTGGTGGTTAGTGAATTGTCTTAAAAGACACGCTTCCACATTTTTAGAGATTATCAAACCAAGCATGCCCGCTGGCGGTCAGATCTTCTATCACAGGAGGCTCCCATACCACGCATGTTCAGCATAGGCTACTACTTGGCTCGACTTGCATAGTAATGTACCTCGCGTATCGACAGGTAGCTTCCGTATGACGTACTCCAGAGCCAAATTGAATAGCAATGGGGCCAGCCCATCTCCCTGCTTTAGTTAGATATTTGTGTCAAAGGCATCGGTGAGTTGGTTATTGACGCGAACTTGGGAGGTTGCCGACGTCATTGTCATTTTGGTAAGATTTGCCTGGGATGCCAAAGCAAAGCATTATTTGGTACAGTACGTTACGATCAATACTGTTGTATGCTTGCTTGAAGTCGACATTAATTGGGTTACGTCTATGTTGAACTCCCAGCATTTTGCAAGTACCTGGTTAACCGTGAACAATAGGCCTCTTGTTGATCTACCTGCTCTAAAACCACCATGATACTCCCCAATAATACTGTTGGCGTATGATCCGATTTTATTTTCTAAGATTTTGGAAAATATTTTGTACGCCGTACAAAGTGATGATATGCCTCTATAATTTTTGCACTGTAGCGTGTCACCTTTTTCGTGGATAGGGAATATAATTGATTGGCTCCACTCTTTCGGCATGTGTTCTTGTTGCCAAATGTGCTGGATGACTTTGTGAATAGCTGCACTACAGCCAGCCTTATTTGATGAGCTCCACTGGAATCTCATCGATACCCGGCGCTTTATTATTCTTTTGAGCTTTGATGATGGAACAAACATCATCCAGAGGACATCTTTAGGCTCCGATGTTCTGGAGCTGTGCGGAGGATTAATAATTTTCTTGAAATATGATGCCCATCTTTCCTTAATTCTGATTTCATCATCGCTGAAGACATAGCGTGGTTTTGGGCTGATAACCACGTTTCAGGCTTTTCGCTGCTTTGTATGCTTGTCTTGTGTTGTTGCTCGCTAAACTTAAATCGATACTTCTCAATTGGTCGTCATAGTATTTTCTTTTCTTAGTTCTAATTATCTTATTCACTACTCTTCTGAGATTTTCATAGTGTTCTCTCTTCTTCCTGGTTTTCCTACCTACGTATTCGTTGTACGCCTAATTCTTTTTATCTAACGCATTCTGGCACTCATCATCGAACCAATCATTTTTCTTGCGCCGGGCTTGATGTCCGATTGTCAGCTCTGCCACGGTCCTAATAGCCGCTTTCACTTCCATCCACAGCTCGTGGCTCGTCTTTAATAATGCGTCTGATAAGATGAGAGCTAGCTGGTTGTCGAGGGTGTCCCTGAAATTTATGACTACAGACACCGTTTGGAGCCTTTCGATGTCAAATTTTTGTAGCGAGTTAATCTTTAGCCCAGTCATATTAGGTAAAAAAAGGGGTCAACCTCGGAATGAAAGATAATAAGCTGCAAATTGGTATGAACCTTTGTTTTGTCATTCTAAATGTTGTCTCAAAAGTCTAAATCGTTATCGTGTTCGCGTCTCAAGATATTCAAGGTCAAAGGTCACAAAAATCGGTTTTTCGCGAATATCTGGCTTCCTATCGGTTAAATGAGATTTGCATTTATTATAAAAGTTGTAGGCTATAAAATTCCCTACAACTTTTGTTTAAACTTTTTTTTCATACGACCAACCGTTTTGAAGGTAGAGCGCGAAGAGTGCACATCGTACAGTCATATACGGCCTAATGCAAGGTCAAGCGTGAGTTATGGTTATCAGTACGTTATAAAGTCAATTATTTACTTGGAAATTATAATTATTAAACAATGCCTATTATTTATGTACTAACTATTAATTATTTATATTTAATTAAAGTAAGTAACTTGATTATTTATATATAATTATTCATATTTAACTATTTGACAAAACAAAGGTTCATACCAATTTGCAGCTTATTATCTTTCATTCCGAGGTTGACCCCTTTTTTTACCTAATATGACTGGGCTATACAACTTTTCAAAAACTTTGGTGAAAGTTGGAGCCGAATTGCGACCTCTAACGTGGTCAACAATCTCGTTATATACATACACACATATACAGATATATCCATATATATGCATATATATATATATACATATGTGTATATATATAGATATATATATATATATATATATATATATATATATATATATATATATATATATATATATATATATATCTATATATATACACATATGTATATATATATGCATATATATGGATATATCTGTATATGTGTGTATGTATATAACGAGATTGTTGACCACGTTAGAGGTCGCAATTCGGCTCCAACTTTCACCAAAGTTTTTGAAAAGTTGTATAGCCCAGTCATATTAGGTAAAAAAAGGGGTCAACCTCGGAATGAAAGATAATAAGCTGCAAATTGGTATGAACCTTTGTTTTGTCAAATAGTTAAATATGAATAATTATATATAAATAATCAAGTTACTTACTTTAATTAAATATAAATAATTAATAGTTAGTACATAAATAATAGGCATTGTTTAATAATTATAATTTCCAAGTAAATAATTGACTTTATAACGTACTGATAACCATAACTCACGCTTGACCTTGCATTAGGCCGTATATGACTGTACGATGTGCACTCTTCGCGCTCTACCTTCAAAACGGTTGGTCGTATGAAAAAAAAGTTTAAACAAAAGTTGTAGGGAATTTTATAGCCTACAACTTTTATAATAAATGCAAATCTCATTTAACCGATAGGAAGCCAGATATTCGCGAAAAACCGATTTTTGTGACCTTTGACCTTGAATATCTTGAGACGCGAACACGATAACGATTTAGACTTTTGAGACAACATTTAGAATGACAAAACAAAGGTTCATACCAATTTGCAGCTTATTATCTTTCATTCCGAGGTGAAAGCCCTAATATGACTGGGCTACTTCGCCAAATATGCCTTTGACATACGACATCGATTGGTTAATTTGATCAAGTAATGATCTAAGTTACAATTTGCTCCTCGATATGTACGGACGTCAAGTATGCTTGACGCCAAACGTTGTTGGATCAGAACATGATCGATCTGGTTTTATGTGTTGCCATCTGGAACTAGACATTTTAATATCTAACTTTCACTATCAACTTTACCAGTGGCATCGGCACGCAAAAAATACTTTCTTGGTTAACAAAATGAAGAAATTCCCCGATCTTCAATGCTCACCCGCGCTGCCAACGTACCGCGACAAAAAATGTAGAAACCAATGGATGCGTTCTAAAATTGATCAACATCTTTTTGTTTAGGATGTGTTGAAATGCTTAGCGATTAACTTTAAATTGTATAATGGTCTTTAGTTGTCTCGGCATCATGGATTTTAAACAGAACTTAAAAAAAAAAAAAAAAAAATATATATATATATATATATATATATATATATATATATATATATATATATATATATACTTACTTTTCAAGTAAAATAAAATACTCAATTATAATGTTAAAAAATTATTTCTGAGCTCGCGGCCTCTTGGGTCGGAGCCCGTGGCATTTGGCCAGCCCTGCCACCCTATAGTTACGCTATTGTTCGTTCGACATTATATTCAGCTCTAAAAGCTAGGTCACCACTAATGCTGTTGCGAATAGAATAATCACGGCTACTACACACAACACTTTATTTCTACTCAAAAGGTTAGAAGACATTCATATGCATAAATTCAGAATGACCCGGCTTGGCCGAGATCCAGCACTGAAAGAAAAAGAGTAAATCTTGCCAAGTTGTTCGCGCCAACCTTCGACGGCGTTGATGTTGCTGTCACTTTATTTCGGGTTGCACGCCTCTGGTGTTGAACATGCGAACTCTACATATTGTTTGAAATAATTTTTACACGAGTTCAAGACAAAATCTTAAAAATTTTCAAGAAAATTAAATAATAAAATAAATTAGTTGTTGTTATCATAATTATTTAGATTTTTAGTTGATAAAAAACTTCAAATAAGGAATATAAAATTTTCTAAAATTATTTTTATCATTTTCTTTCAGGTTACTAGCATTTGGCGTACCAAATTGGCGGTCACCTGAAAAACTTGAACCTGTTCTAATGGATATCAAATTGGCAGCCGTACGATTAAAAACTGCCCTACATGATCTTGCTGAGTTTGGAGAGGGTAGTTTGGGGAATGCAACTCGTTCCGAAGATAAATCATTGGCGCATAAACTTCGACCCCTAGTCAAAGCTTTACGTGATGCAGATCGGCTTATACACGATGTTACCCTTAATCTGGAAACTCAAGGTTGGACGGTAGAAAATTTATCACGAAAAGACCAAAAAGCATGCGGGAATTCACCCCGCGATAGTTTAGATCAACTTATAATTTGCGCGCAAAACTTAACCGAAGATGTTCGACTCTCCGCCTCCTTTATACAAGGCAATGCTACGCTAATATTCAAACGTATCCCTCAAACCCCAACCAATCCACCAAATAATGGTAATGGTGCTGATGGAGACTGGATTGAGGATAATGATTATGTTAGCCTCGAATCCAAAGATTCCATGGCCAAAAAGAACTCAGAGATACGTGACGCTATGCCACATAGCTTGAAAAAGAAATTCGACAGTGCCATTAAAGCGGCTGAGGATACAGCGATTAATTCGGATAAATTAGAACTGAATGCCAACGATAAATTACTAATAAAATACTATGCACTGCAAATATCAACACATATGAATTACCTCACACAAGCTATCGACTCCTTCTTGGAGACGGTGGAGAAAAACCAACCGCCAAAATTTTTCATTGCTTACGGCAAGTTCGTTGTCCTTAGTGCACACAATTTAGTCAGTATCGGAGATATCATCCATCGCAATATTTCTCGCGAGGATATAAAGTCACAAGTTCAAAAATGCACGGATGGGTTGTCAGATGCATTGAAAGCATGCGTGCAGAAATCCAAAAAGGCTGCGCAACATTTTCCTAGCGTGAGTGCCGTACAAGAAATGGTCGACTCTGTGGTAGATATTTCCCATTTGGCGTCTGATTTAAAAGTTGCTGTTCTTCATTCTGTGCAAGTTTAAATGATTTGAATTTGTTGGTGTAATAGCCAAGACAGCTTAGAAAGCAAGCGGATAGAGAACAATCAATGGAATAGTACGGGTGGTTAAAATTTAGTCGACTTCTGAGTTGATGAATTCATACATTGAGTTACAAGAACTTGTAATTGCGAGGGATCTAAATGATTCCTTATATAAAATTGACTTAGTATTCCTTTGTAGCATTTTATGTTCAGGAGGATGCCAAGCTGGAAGGACAACCGCAAACGTGCTCTCGCTTCGAGGAAGCATTATTGGCTCTATTAGAGCTAGCTTACCAGCATTTCTCAGTCAGTCTTGAAATATCCATATGCAGGGCCAATCGTTTATTCGTTGGAGTTTCCCATGTAGCCTTAACTTTAAAAATTCAGTTGGGTAGATAGTTGAACTCAATCCTGATTGGCTTTCTCTGAGTAAAGTTTCCGTGGATAGGAGCAATCTACTACATCTTAAAAATTTTGCAGGTATTTAATAAAATGAGTAAGCATGAGCAAGCTTGAAGAACCAAATGAATAGTATGTAGCTGCAAGCATATATAATTCCAGTTTTTTAGACTTATTCAACAACTAGACCAGATCTTGCTTTCACTATATTGTAACATCTGAGCGTACAATATCTATGACTGTTGTAAAGAGCATTTAAAAGTGCGCCGACCTCATCGAGCATAATATTAAGATTAGTCAAAAGCAAGGATTCCTGTTTCGCAAGCTTTGAAAAAAAAACCAATCATTTAAATCCCTAGAAAATGCTGCACATGATCAAAACTAAATTTGGTAAATAAAATCACTTCCGTGTATCATATCGGAAGTAAACAGCCAAGAAAAAAGTAATTCCTTAAGGATTAAAATAATAAATTTAGATGTCAAACATCAAAATAAATAATTCTGCAAACGTTTACTAAATCGCAGATAAAATAAATTTTTAGCAATTTAAGCACAAAACGATCGAATGAAATGATACCACTAATAAAAGGCAGCAACGATAAACGCATCTAAAGTATTACAAATCCTATTATTACATAACGAAAACAAAAACATTTTATACAATAACAAACATACATGCATTAATCTATTGCAACGTAGTATTAAAAACTTAACTACTTGAATCCGAAAGAAAATCTTACAATTTTACATTTGAATAACTCTTATTTAGAACTAAGTAATTTTTATATGTGATATTTTATATATATATATATAATGAAAAGAAATGAATGCCCAAAAAGGAATGAATTAAAAAGAAAATATGCAGAAATATCTTAAGCATAAAATGTACACATGTTAAATGATTTACAAATAAATCATTTAAAATCTAAAAATTGATAAATGACGAGCAAATAGGCTTAATATTTGTGCTTTTTAAATTAAATTGTAAAATAATAAGTGTGCGAATAAAATTAAGAATTATGTATAGCGAAAGAGAATGTATAAATGACTTATAATATCTAATGCTTTTGAAATATTACATTTTATCCTAAAATTTTCAATTGTGAAAACAAATATTTAAGGATATGTTCTACAAGCGTAAGCACAAATGTTAGAAATATTGTAGATTGTTTATTTATAGTCATGTATTATTGACAGAAATAATTACATTCATTTTGTAGAATGAAAGTTATTATACGAAATAAAAAATATAAAAGAATTTTTGAATGTTGTTTCAATACGCTGCAAGTTTAAGGGTATGTTTAGCTGCGACAATTCAAAGACAAATTCAAAACGATGTGCCTGTTCGAAGTGTATATTTGACCTAATTTGACGACATCCAAAAGATTCTACGTTTAGCATTCGTTACGTACGGACAAGCTTATAATCGCGCCTGTCACTAGTTTTCAAAAATTAAGTAATTTTATAACAACGTTAGTCGGACATTAATTTTTATTGGAAAAAAGTTAATCATACCATCGAAGCAATTGATTCAAGCAATTTATATCAACTTTCATAATTTTACATATCTTTTCTTTTCGTAGCACTACAACCCCTTTCGGGCCTTCGCTTAGAGAAGTCATGATCGAATGTATCGGCACTCCACAAGGTGATATGATCATTATCACGCTTTAGCCATGTGTCCGTCCACCCAGCTGCGATACGTTCTGATTTTAAACCAGCACGTATCATAACTGAACGGGCTTATAGTCCGTCCGAAGAATCACTCGAACTGAATCTCGTTGACGCCAACAAAACACGAACCAGAGAACTTCGGCTTACAGGCTTAGTGCTCTAACCCCTAGACCACTCAGGCTACAACAATTGTAGTGATAATGGGTAGATAAAAGTCCGTACATGACTGCAGCGATGGTCTGCTGCCTCGGCAAAAGAGGAAGGTAGGATCCGCCGGTATTGGCCTTTTGTGAGGACGCGTGAATGCGCTGGCAGGCTAACGTTGCGCTGTCATGGGGTGGGTTCTTTTGCCCAGTACAAGATATCCACGAATTTCAAAAGAGGCAAAGAGGTGACCTACTAAGGGTCATTAAATTGCAGACTCAGAGTACAAACCGGGACTGGTGAAAACAGACGGACTTAAGAGAACTTCGTCGTTACCGACGATACTTATGGCCTACAAATAAGAGCGGGGCATCCAGGTGGAACCGGTGCCCCTCGCACCCTCCCAACCGGATCAAGATCCAATGTAGATGTGGCCATATTTTTCTCGTTTAAGTGAAAAACTCATGCAAACATTTTTTATGAATTTTTCCCTTAAATGAAAAATATAAACGTGGCCAATTTATGTTATAGTATTATGTGATGGAATCACATAACACTATACCATAAAAGGGCACGTGAGCCCCTGTAACAAGCTTCAGCCCGAGATGTAACAATTTACTATTCATCTCTGTCTAAATTGATGTTTATTGATTTTTTTAAATTCAGAGATAACTTGCATTGCTTTTGATTCATTTGCATAGATGAGCATTCATATTCTGAAGCATTAACAATTCTTCGAAAACTATCCGATTATAGCCCTCAAACATCCTAATAGCATACGTTCGATCGCTCCTCTGGATGCCACGATGCAATTCTTCCTTCTGATCTGATACTAGCCAGATTCGCCTACCGCTAAGCAACGATCATCAGAACCGATTAACCCGTTATTCGAACGTTTCATGAGCATTTAACGAGCTAACCGACCGAAACCGACTCTCGCATAATTGGTATTATTTACCCTGTATTATATTAGCAGCTATAGAAGCCCGAATTCCATCGTTTGTGTTTTAGCTTAAACGCTTCACTTTGTAACGATATATTTGTCTATTCAATTACAATCAAATGCCGATATCGATGAATACACACAGTCTACAAACATAAAATGATTTTTATAAGAAACCCTAACTTTTATCTTAAGAAATTCTCTGCACCATTCACATTGATCGCATGGTTAGCACTCATTAACACTCTGGATATTCTTGAACCGTTATGTTCGGTTGGACTGCGTATTGATGATTCGCGGCAAAGGATGTCATCCGAGCTCCATGCATTAAAACACAAGAAAATATATCATGAGGCCACTTGTGGACAAGCAAATATATCATGGGCCGATTTGTTTGTGTAAATTTCACTGCACTTTGCAAGCGCTAAATCCAGTTCATATTCATAAATTCTTTCTTCCCTACTGTAGCATCGATGATTATGGGTTCGCAGTATGGACTCGGATAGTTTCACGTTGTGCAAACAAAGCCCAGATGCAGGACTTTTCAGACAATTTTCGGAGTCGCAAAACATGCAACGCGACAAGACCTGGACGAAAACATTATTCGCGAAACACTCCCGTGTGCGAAAATTGAATGCAAAGAACCGCTTTAAACTCGAAAAACACGAAGTTGCGATACACGCAACCAAGAGAGAAACTCGGCTGCTATTCCACCTCGTTCCAATCCCAGACACCGAGTCCCGTTCACCAAACGCAACCTCAACGCGGTGTCGATCAAGCACAGAATCCTCGATCCGTCCAAGCCGATCTCAGCTTAATCTCTATGCCGCACCAGTAAATTGAGACAAGCTTCTAGCTCAGCCAAGTAAGATTGCATTTGGCAATGCAATACCTGGATAGTGTTTGTATAGCAGCAAGTCCAATGCCTTCCGCTTTCCTGTCGGCGACCGAGTAGTAAACCCGATCTGTTTTTGGTTGATACGTCAGTGCTACACTGATGTATTTTCTATGTGTCGACGTCCTTCACAACTAATCTAACTAGTCCATTTCTTTCACTTCAAAATGTCCTTCACAATTTACACTTTCCTTTGACCAATGGATTGTTCGGTGAAAACCGACCAATATACTCGTAATTGCTACTGCGCAGATTTGGTGCTTCACCAACTCTCTCTGCAGTGAAAGAAAATGCTGTGGTCCGCTTGGTGATTGAAGTAACAATGAATATAAAATGTATTTCTCTGACTCAAACAAGATAAATAATGATTATTCAAATAATTACAAATTTAAATGTGCTGGCCCGTAAAAGCAATTAAATTTTCTCAAGATCCAAAACAGTATACATATTGGATTACAATTTGAGTTGGAAGTTTATTATCAACAATGGATCTTAAGTTACATTGAACATAAAATTTGCTGACATCGTGTCTATGAATAAATGCAACAATATATACAGAATTTTATGTTAGGATGAAACAAAGGTATCTTTTATAATTTAAGATTAGGGTCGAGCACGGATATCGAAAGTTGAACAATGGTTCAACCTTCCAAATCAGTTGCTATGGTAAATGCCGGTATGGATTGAGTTCTAGGTCGTGGTTTAGGAGATGTCATCTGAATGTTCGTCTGTTTACGTTTCCACACCAAAAAAAATATCAGTAGAATCATGCCACCTAGCGTGATGTAACCTACGGTGAAGTGATGCACATCCTTGAACTTGAATGTATCTGTCGAGACTTCTCTGGATTGGAGTTGCTGAATATCTTCACGGAGTTTGGTCAAGTTTTGCTGGAGTGTTTCCTGAGCTATTGTGTTTATTGCATTATTTGTAATCATGGTTGGAAGTATGGCTGTGACATTCCGAATAAGTGTAAATGACGCGTTAAGTTGGTTATGGTAGATTTGGTGACCCTGGATGCTTACAGTATCCTCTCTGATCGTGCAGTCAGGTGGCAATCGAATTACTCCGTTTTCCCTTCAGTGTCTCATGAATTTTCGTGGCTCTGCAGGCAATGATAATTTCTCTCTGATGCCTTTCGAAGAAAAGCCAATGATTTGGATACTTCATTTGGATCCAACTTGGAGGATCGATTAACGGAGATAACCTGCGAATTGGTTTGAATGTTGTATGGTTAACGAAGCTAAACTCACATTCATTTATGTGCGATCCGACTCGATAAATTGGATGACTTTGTCTACAAATGTGGTGCAATAAATGACTTTGGAAACAATTCTATAACTCTCGTTCCAGCATAGGATAGTATCGGTGTCGATTTAAAGAAACAATCAAATACTACAGTGCGGTTTGCATGGTTGCAACAGACTCATTGACGATTATAGGTACAGGAGTGATGTGGAAAAACTCGAAACTTCCATTAGATATCAATGGAAGTTTTAATCGGAAAATTATTTAATTTTCCACTATAACGCCTTCTCTAGTCAGGACTCGAAACAATTCGATAATTCCAGATGGTTTAATTGGTAGACGCAAATGCGGAGGAAGCTCGTCCTTGATGAAGCTCAGCTCTTGTCGAAGTTGATCGGGTATTAAAATTCCCACGATGAGCATCCATCACTACACTGATAAGACTCGACTGCACCTTTGGTATTTGTTTAGGACTAATAGTAACAGAAGTGCTGCTGATGTGAATCCCTGCATCGCTTCCTGTTCCCATAGATCCCTAGTTATACTGTTCATTCTTCCAGTAACTTGATTGAATACCAGCTGAAGTCCTTGTAGCATTTTATGAGTAGATCCGTCTAAATTAATCATCAATTGGCAGAGGTCTGATTTCGAATTAGAGACAGAAGATTCTCGTCGTTAGCTTGAAACCCACTGATAGTAGCTGCCATATCCTTCACATATATTGAATCCAGAACGCCGAAGAGGCAGTTTGCTATGTTGCCCACTATATTTATTGCTCCTCTCTTCTTGCGTAGAGAGCCTGTAATAAACATAAGCAGTCGAGCAGCCCCGTGGTGATCAGGAGTGGCTACTCCTGAAGAGATAAGGTGGTTACCCCATCGAAACTGCTTAGTTTGTTGTTTTTCTAGTGAAAAGTAAACTGCATCCGTCAAGTTTCCATCATTTACGCAGAGATGGGTGGTTCACTTCAGCCACTTCAACATCTTTAGGTTTGACATTCCCCTTGTAATGCAACGACCTTCTTCGGAGAAAGTAACGGTTGTTTTTGTGTAGTGTTTGCGTTTGTCTCAAGCCTCCGTGTCCGCTAAATTTAACGAGGCAAAAAATATTGAATTACTGTAGAGTAGCTTAATTAACACCTAATAGAACATTTCTAAAGATAATAAAAATTGATCGGTACGTCTTGTAGAGTAGAGTACGCGTGATGAGTATTTTGTAGTGTAGCTTCGTGGCTCGACAAGAACGCGCCTCATATGATCCCGCAAATGCTAGTCGTCAAGCACGCGTACGCGGTCGTTAAGCGAAGCTAGTTAGCTGAGCTCGGTGTTGTTTTAGCTCGCTGACACTTGTGCCAGACCATCGGCACCCGTGTCCTACACGGACATTTCGAAATTCATTAAAAGCCTTGACTGATGGTAGGGCGAAGTAACTCATTATTAACTGCCATGTTACTCAACGCATTCGCCAATTGTCCATTTGTATCGGCGCAAGGCTGGTGGTTTTTTAATTTTACACAAATATTACGTAAGTGAAGAGCTCCCTCCTGCATGAGACGAAATTCCTGCTAATAGCTAGTCAGATTACACCACCGAATTTCCTTCACTTTGAATTAGTCCGGTTGATCCCAAGTTTTAAGGATACCAACCAGGCGGGGTGGAAAATCTTTGTATCTCGACTGGAGATTTCAATATGGGAAGAATCAGACTTGTCCATAGAAGCAAATTCAAACTCGAGCACGATCTTCTTGGTCCTTTTGACGATTTAGGATTCGTTATGCCACTGGGGCCAGCGACGGGTTCGTTTTGGCGTTTTTCGTGACTTGATTGGGGTATCGTCTCTGTAGTTGACGTTGTTGGAATGATTGAGGGTTGCTCGTCTCTCGGCTCTACAATAGCCTCTTCCACTGGTAAGGGTGCTAGTTTGTGCACACTTATTCTTTGGACTCCGGAGGATGTTTTGAGATCCACCACTCAAACAAGGTTATCAGGACCCCGAAAGCAACGGATGGTACGTCCCAGGGGCCATCTTAAGACTGGCATATTGTCTTTCCTGATGACCATCAACATCCCTGATTTGGCTTCCGTGCATACTTGCTTCCATTTGTGTCGCTGTTGTAGCTCCGCTAAATACTCGGATGTCCATCGCTGCCAGAACTTTTTTTTAATGTCATTAATTTCCTTCCATCGTTTCACCAGGCATATGTAACTTGGTTGTGCATCTGGGTCCACCATAGAAGTCAATGGCTTACCAATCATAAAGTGTCCCGGTGTTAATGCCGTCAGACCGTTTGCATCCGAAGACATTGCAGGGAACAGTCTTGAATTCAATATGGCCTCTATCTCTACAATTACGGTTTCTAGCTCATCATATGTGAGGGGCGCTGGAGCTACGTTCCTAAGTAGGAAATGCTTAGCCGACTTCACTGCAGCCTCCCACAGGCCACCAAATTTGGGAGATCTTGGCGGAATGAACTTGAACTCGATGCCCTTCTGGGTACAAAATCCAGTCACCTTTTGTTGGGCAGCCTCAGATAATATGTTCTCTTTCAGTTCAGCTAGCTAGTTCCTGGCACCAATGAAATTCGCGGCATTGTCGCAATACAGTCGTCTACAGTGTCCCCTCTGGCCAACAAATCTTTTAAGGGTATTGATAAATGCTTCTGCAGTTAAATCGGGTGCGAGTTCCAAGTGCGTTGCCTTTTGAGGACGCCTGCCGCGAATCTTGAAGTGCACCCACAATGGTCCCGCAAAATCAACGCCTGTATTTAGAAAGGGTCTGGCTGGTTGCACTCTATCGGTTGGTAAGTTACCCATAAGCTGTGAAATTAACTTTGGTTGTGCACGACTACATCTAACACAGCTCTGGACGACGGATCTAGCAGCTGTTTTTCCGTTTATTGGCTAAAACCATTGCCTGGCTACAGCCAGCAATGTCTGTGGACCGGCATGCAGATGGTGAACATGCAAGTCCTCCAAAATCAGCCTGGTGATGTACTCGTGATGCGCATATGGCAAGATCACCGGATGTCTGGCGTAATAGGATAGATTTGAAGCCTCTAGTCTGCCACTAACTCGAAGGACCCCATGTTCATCCAAAAATGGGCAGAGATCCTTCAGTGGATCCCTCGGGCCAACTTGCCGGTAGTCTGCAACTGTTGGATAGATTTTCGGTACGCATCCGATTGAGCCTCATGTAGCATTTCTCGAAGTGCGATTCCCAATTGGTCAACCGTTAACGTGGAGGTTTTTTCTCCTGTTGCCTGCTTGCGAAGGTTGTTTACAAACCGTAGGATGTATGCTATTACCCGTTGAAATCGTTGGTGTTGTGTTGTTTCTTTTCTAACTCAACATCGATAGTGCGATACCCCTTTGGCCAGGCCATCTCCAAACCATGAAGGAACATGGGTCCATAAAACCATAAGTTGCAATCCTTCAACTTTTCGGGGGCTACACCTCTTAATGCAAGATCGGCTGGATTTTGTTTAGAGTCCATGTGCCGCCATTGATCACCGGTTGCAATTTGCTGTATGGCTGCCACACGATTTGCAACGAACATGTGATAGGATGATTGTTGCGAATTCCGGCGTACCGACTTTCTCGCATTCGCAACTTCCAATTGCCGCTGTAACATTTCCACCTTCCTTTGGGCACTCCTACCTTTTCCTCTGTAAATTTATTTATTTTATCAACATTTTTCCATTTTCCCTATAATTTTTACTTCCCCATCATCACAATCCTACCCTTTTCCCTTATTTCCAACTACAAAAAATAATACATACTAATAATTTCCATTTTCCCACTAACAACATTCCATTGTTTAATTCCCACTAACAAATTTTATTCAATACCTTTTCCCTAACCAAACCTAATTCCTTCCTTCATACTAACTAATTCTATTCCCAATAACAAATTTAATTTTTTATACTAACAAAAATTAATTCACGTTCCCCTACTAACAAAATTCAATCTCATGCCCAAATGCATCGTTGAGGTTGCTTATAAGATGAATGGGAGATCGACAATCCTTGGCATCATTAGCTGCGTCGTGAGTTCTCGATCGAGGGTCTGCTGGAACCCTGAGTTCAAGTTCCCCCGGGCGCACGGAAGCACTCTTTTTGGGGGTATCGGCAAAACCAATGCTTCCGTAATGTACATGTGACACTTTGAATTCAACAAAGCGCTTCTTGGATTGTGCAAATTGCCATATGTAAAACAATGGATACTATTGAGTTTGTCGATATGGAACAAAAGATGTGTGGGTAGCGGAATCGACGTGTAATGAACTTCGATTACGTTACCCAGATGCGGCTGTGGTAATTTGAAAATGAAAAAGGATTGCGGGATCGAATTGGATGAAGGTGAAAGGTGGAATGAGGTGGTGAGGTTTGGGCAGTGAGTATTTGGCTGGAAAAGATAAGGGTGTTTTCTGTGCGCGGTAAAATTGATTTTTGGGGGTTTTAAAATTGGGAAAAAAGGTAGTTAGTATTTGGCTGAAAAAGATAAAGGAGTTTTGCTGTGCGGGATAAAAGTGATTTTTGGGTGTTTTAAGATTGAAAAAAAAGAGTTTTGGGTTGAGAATGTGAAGGTGAATTAAATAGATTTTTTTTTAAAGTTTTAATGACGAAGGGGGAGAGTGAAAGAATTGAGAAAGTGAGGTGAATATTGGATTTTGGAAGAGAAGGGAGTTGATTTTGTGCGGTGTGAAAAAGAAAAAAAAAGATTTTATTGATTTGAAGTGCGGGGAGACGAAAATTGAAAGTTTTGATTTGAAATTCAGCGAAAAAAAACTAATTTTGTTGGTTTCTGGAGAGGACCAGGTGCCTTAGAGTGAAGTTTTCTGCGAGTACGGATCAGAAAGTTGAAAGTGGCTGGTGCGTTTTTAGTTTTTTTTTATCTTGACCTTACAATCTAATTTTCAGTGGCCCCACGCTTCTTTTTTTTGTACTTCACCGGGCGCTCGGAGTTTTGCAAGGAAAGAAGTAAGTATCAATCGTATTTTGTTTCAAAATTTTACAATAATTTTTATATTAAATTGAATTGATTTGTTGTGTTGTATTTTGGTACATATTCTTTTGTTTAAATCTCGAAAGGGCCTTTTACTCGTTTTTTGACATTTTTTATCCCGTAAGGTTTTCTTTGGTTGTGAATATAATTGTTGGACTAAATAAAATGGCCATGTCAGTTTAAACTCATCATCTTTCATTTCTCAAAATGACCTCCCCCTTTTCCGTCCTTTTCCCTTTGTGCTGGTTATTTTATGTAAGGTGGCTCAGCGCGAGCAGAGGGTGTCCCGGAAGACCCACGACACGACTGAGCGCTAGCCGGCCTCAGTCTGCCACCCCGGGCTACACACCCCTCTGCTAATTCTTAATGTCTGCAACTGCGGTGACTTCCGTGGTTGCAACATGATGCATCTGTTTTTATCCAGTTAAAAACTATCTCGGAATCCATCCAGAAAATGAATAAGTCGAACAGCCGATCCTGCGACCAGTCTTGCCGCGCAAAGTTCCAGTTTCGGAAAGGTGATCTTCTTCAAAGGGGCCACTCTTGATTTTGCACACAAAAGTTGTACCGTACATAGACTATCCATATTAGTTGCACGAATATAGGCAACCGCACCAAAAGGCTTGCTCTGACGCATCAGCAAATATGTGAAGCTGATTTGTTTTCGGCAACCTGTCTCCATAGACGTGGCGAGGAATTTTCACGCTGCTAAGCTCATCTAATCTTTCAGCATATCTTTTCCACTCTGCAGTCAATTCCACTGATATCACAGGGTCCCATTCAATCTTGAGCTTCCACGGTTTTTACAAAAAGATCTTTACTGCCACTGTCACCGGACTTACCAAGCCCAGTGGGTCAAAGAGCCGAGCTATATCCGCCAAGATAGATCTTTTGGTTTATTTTGTTGCCATTGTAGGGTACTTGACCATGAATACATCTTCCTTGGGAGCCCATATCAACCCTAATGTCTTAATGTGGCCATCCCGTTCGTCTGCAATGTTCAGCTGAAGTGCACAATCCTCTGCCGCAAATGGGGGTGATTTGCACACCACTTTCTGAGTTTAAATCCAGCCGGTTCTAATATGGATTGTGATTGTGATTGTTCTTCCAATGCTTCTGATAGAAGATCAGCGCCTGTCATCAGGTCGTCCATAAAAAAATCTTCAGTTAACGATCGGGCCCCAAGTTAATACTCCTTCATAGTCTGAAATCCTGATTGCTGAAGGCATTTGGTTGCCAAATATGGTGCTGATGACGTTCCATGTGTAACTGTGTTCAATTAGTAACATCTTATATTTTCACTGGGCTTGTATCTCCACACAATTAGCTGATAATTACGATCTGGTTCAGCTACAAGCACCTGGCGATACATTTTCTCTATATCTGCCGTAAACACATATCGAGGGAAACGGAATCGTAGCAAAATGTTAAAAAGTTCCGGCTGAATGGTAGGCCCAACATGCAGTAGTTCATTCAAACTCAATCCTGAAGTGGTTTTAGTCGACGCATAAAAGACCACCCTTAATTTGGTTGAGGTGCTATCCGGCTTGAAAACGCAATGGTGTGGGAAGAAGTAATGCGGTTATGGGATATAGTTAAAGTTGACTATGCATGTGTCCCAGGTCCTCGTACTGCCGCATAAAGGCGTGGTATTGATCATGCAGTGGTTTATTTTTTGATAGCTCCCATTCGACTTGGAGCAGGCGTGCAACAGCTGTGTCATAAGAGCCCCCCAATTTTTCAGTACTGTCACGGAATGGAAGACTCACCTCAAAATGCCCATCAGCAGTTCATTTTAGGCCCTTCGCAAATTCGTTTTCACCCTTTATTTCTTGTGACGCCATGGAGGGTGCTCTTGCATGTATTTCTTCCAATTTCCAAAATCGCTCCATTCTTTCGCTTAGTTCATCGTCCTTGGCGTTAAAAATGCCACACAGAAGAATCGATTGGCTTGGGACTGTTAATTGGCCAGCCACGACCTATCCGAAAACGGTGTTTTGTAAACGTGGCAGGTTGGGTGCCAATTTGATTTGTCCATCAGCGAGGGTTTCATAAAAGACATCTGAGCCCAGCAGCAGGTCAACTCGGCCTAGTTTATGAAACTCGGGATCTGCCAAGTCGATATTCCTTAGTATAGCCCAGGAGGCTTTGTGTAGTTCCAAAGCAGGTTGGCGAGATGTTATTTGCTTCAAGACGATCGCGTGAAGCTCATATTGGAATGGCGTAACCCGGGACTGTAGTACGAGCCTTGCCATGAGTTGTGCTTGTTGTGACACACCACCAAGTCCTTAAATGGACATATTGTGCTCAACACAAATCACTCCTCCCCCATTTATTTAGCTCGGCTTTACATAGGGTCTCTAGTCATTCAATCCATTTCTCGTACATTATCGAATGTTCTGACGAGAACTACATGGAATATTGGAGCAATTCCGAATACCCGCAGTAAAGATACTTTCAGATATTGATCATGGATCTACTTGGTCCATTCTTGTGCTTTCGTGTAAATTCATTTACTTTTCAATCAATATTTATCATGAGTTGCGACAACAATTGCAACAGCAGCTCGCAGAATTGTTAGGACATGTAACAATATATTTATATAGGTCATACTCTGACCAAAAATTAAGGCGACGTTTGAATTTAAACTGCGCGCGTCGAAGGATTTGAAGAATTATTTTTTTTTAGGTTGGTAGTACTGTCAGTGACATCTATGTCAAATTTACATGTCAAAATATTCATTATTGTTTGAGATGTATATAGTATATATATATATATATATATATATATATATATATATACATATATATATATATATATATATATATATATATATATATATATATATATATATATATATTTTGTTTTCTTTAAAAGCCAATGGGCCTTGCTTTGTTGTGTGAGCAGACGCGTTTCGACTACTTCAAGTCATCTTCAGTGTCTAACGGATATGTTGAAGGGAATGACTTTATATAGTTGTAGGATGGGTTAAGCGGATGGATAATTAGCGGATGGGTAATTAGCGGATGGGTAATTAGGTCAGGTAGTAAATTACGTCAAGTACTAAATTATGCCAAGTAGAGGAATATTAAGTTTTTGTTTTTTCGCTTATTGGATGTCTGTTTGTTCTGTTTCATCTCGTTTCCGTTTTCGTCTGAGAGTGGGGTCTAGGACTAAGAAAATTGCGTCCGAATTGGTAACAAGTTGTTCGTTGATAATGTTACCGTCTGTCTTTCTATGTTTATAAATTTCAAGCCTTTCTAGGATGTCAAGTCTCGGTCCTTTGCTTTGCTTGTGTAGCAATTTCATAGAGTTTGTCATAGCGTCAGGCTCATGTGCGTGGTTTTGTAGGTGCGTCACATAATTGGAGTCTGCCTTGTTGTGTAAGAAAGATCGTAGGTGCTCTTCATATCTTGTTGTTAGTTTTCGTGTTGTCCTTCCTATATATAGTATACCATGTCGCAGTCTTTGCAAGCCAGTATGTATATTGATGTGTCATTCAGTTTTGGTTTCAGTTTGTTTCCAATGTTGTTGTTCGTTTTGAATGTAGTTTGCAATTTGTATTTTCTGAGGAAGTTTGATAGTTTGTATGTCTCTTTGCCTACGTATGTTAACGAAACCCACTGTTGGTCGTTCTTATGAGTTTCAGTCGGTTGGCGTTCCTTTTTTGGTTTGTACTGTGTGACAAGTTTGTCAATGTCGCATTGTTTGTATCCGTTATTATTAGCAATTCTGTAAATGTTGTTCAGTTCGTTGAAGTAGTTAGTAGGAGTCATGGGGGTGGAGTGAAGCCTCTGCACAATGGATCTGTACGCTGCTAGCTTATGTTGTGCGGGGTGGTTAGATGTTTCATGTATGATATGATCAGTTGTGGTTGGTTTTCTGTGTATTTTGCAGTCCAATCGTGTTTATTCACGTGTCACAGTTAGGTCTATATAGTTGAGCTGTCCGTTTGTTTCTTTTTCCATAGTGAAATTTATATTCGGGTGAATTTCATTCATATAGATATGTAGTTCGTCTTGCTTATTTTCTTGTGAGTCAATAATGATTAAACAGTCATCCACATATCGTCTGTAAAATATAGCATTGAATCTTTTGACAACTTTGGGTATAAAGACTTCTTCCAAAGATTGTAGGAATATTTCTGACATTATTGAGGACATTGGATGTCCCATTACCAGACCGTCCTAGCAATGTATGAGCTGTTATTGAACTTAAAATAGTTCTGCTTGATTGTGGTCTTTATGAAATTGAGCAGTTGATCTGTGAATCGTCGTGAATCGTCAACTGTTGTTGAATATATATATATATATATATATATATATATATATATATATATATATATATATATATATATATATATATATATATATATATATTTTTGTTACACGTCTCCACAATTCTGCGTACTTCTGTCGCAATTGTTGTTGCAACTGTTAATAACATCAAAATCGATTGAAAAGAAGCAACCAAGAAAAGTAAACGAATGACGCTAAAAGCGCGCACGCACAAGCATGGACCAAGTAGATCCATGATCAATATCTGAAAGTACACAAGTGACCTCACTGCGTTTATCCAGAGTTCCTCGAATATCCCAGGTAGTTCTCATCAGAACATTCGCCAATATACGAGAAATGGATTGAATGACTAGAGACCCTTTATAAGCTGAATGAATGGGGATAATGTAAAACTGCGATAAGAGTAGAGCGCAAATTGAAGGCGATATTGATTGATAGTGAAGTTAAAGATTTTCGTAATATATTTGAAGATAGTTAAAACATAAATTGATAGTACAAGTGAAAATTAAATAAAGGTGCGACTTGTAAAATAGTGAAATTAATTATTGTGCATTCTTACTGAATAAACTCTTTTAATTTTATTTAAAAGACAGTGTGTTTTCACTTTCCCGGAACATTAAATTTATCGGCCGCGAACCGTAACACGCGATATATATATATATACATATATATATATATATATGTATATATATATATATATATATATATATATATATATATATATATGTATATATATACATATATATATATATATATATATATATATATATATATATATATGTATATATATATATATATATATATATATATATATATATATATATATATATATATATTGTCGCGTGTTATGGTTCGCGGCCAATAATTTTAATGTTCTGGGAAAGTGAACACGCAATGTCTAACACTTGTCCATAAATTTCTTATCGCAATTGTCTTCTAAAATCACTTCACTATTACTCGATCAATATCGCTTTCCACACACTATCGCCATTTTTACTATCGCGGTTGAATGAATGATCCCCTCATTCATTCAGCTCGCCTTATATATAGGGTCTCCATCCGTTCAATGCATTTCTCGTACATTGGCGAATGTTCTGGCGAGAGGTATCTGGTATATGGAGCAGTGACTCACTTCCAAATGTTGATCATGCTCGGTGGGTTCTCGCGGTTCATTGTTCATTTTGTTTATGTTCTTAATGGTTGTGAAAACAATTGCGACAGTAGCTCGCAGAATTCTTTATACATGTAACAATATATATATATATATTACGAAGGCGAAGACTTCATCACTGGTCACATCTGCCACAGCCGCAGTAATCTAGTCTTGGTCATAATTCAGAACAGTATTACAAGACAACACGCTATACGTTGCAAATACAAATTTATTATATCAAATAAAGTGCTATCAACGTTCAGAGTTTTCATGTTGCGTTCAAACTACATACATATTTCCTCTCATGATCATGTCTTTTATGCATATTTACGCTACATGTAGAATGAAGTATGAATATTTTCATATTTTCAACTTCGATATAAACTATAGCATGTCTTTATAAGGTGTCATTTCAACTATATTGTCCACTGAGTTATCAACTCTAGTAGCAAAGTACAAAGAGTTAAGGATTTTTCTTTCTAACGATTAAATAGTGTTAATTCTTTATCATGTTGTTGTTCCTGCCTTATTTTGAATGATTCCAGGGTTGACACTATTGATCTCTACGCCAAACTGCCTACAATGAATAAATGCTAACGTACGATCAAAGTCTTAGAAGTGAGCATACATGAGTTGTTATCAATATTTCATTGATTTCAGGGACGTTACTGTACAGCAAATTAAGTGTTCGACAAATTCTGCAGAAGCATAAAATAAGATCCACTTGTTTTGACAATCTGTGAAATAAAGTTCCAGTTTGAATACTTCTATATTCAAATTAAATTACTACTCCACATACCGATAAGAATGTTGAGTAAGTCATCGTTGTAAAACCAAATGCTGATATGTAATATGGCCGATTGCATGAAATCATCATCATGTAAACTATTTTTTTGAATTCCTCAGACTCGGAATACCAGTTACATAAATACCATGTGTCAGATATACTTTCAGTCTGAAAGAAATGGGAAAATTACTTTCAATTTAGTCTCACTCAGATTAATGTAGTTCTTTCTCTGTCTCTGTCACCAAATCATTTCAAGTTAAAACGCCATAAGTGAAAACACAATCAAAATTACCTCTGATGTAAGATTTTGCCCATCAAAGCAATAAATAACCAACTCATAGCCAGCAGCGAGAATATATAAGATCATATTGATAAACACCATTGGATTTTTTTCCTAAAATATATACGAGTAATATATGTATGTATATTAATTATTGCTACAAGATAATTTATTTAAAAATCATCATGTAGTATGTTAACAATTGTCTTAAATGGAGTTTGTTTTGCATGCTGATTGTAATGAATCGGCCTTACCCAACTGCCGACTAATACATATGCAAATTGCTACCATATGGCTTCCTATATAACGTCAGTTTTGACGATTTCCCATCCTACGTCAGTTGTATCTGGGAATGTCAAACGGGCAGTCAACGAAATCGATACGGCGGCAAGTGCATCCTCTGGATCAGCGCGGTATTTCGTTTTTCCCTAATAAGTGACAATTTGTTCTAGCAAGTATGCACGTTATAGTAATAATCGCCGCTCAATTGGAAATTCACCGCCTTCCGTCGACAATTACCAGCTTCAGTGGCGAGGTCTTTTCCCAGATTAGCCGCGTGTACCGTAAGTGCAACCCTATTGATCATATTTGCAAATAACTGTTTACCAATAAGCAGTTTAACTAAAGAATTAAAATTATGACTAATTCAAATGTTGTTCTAGTAGAAATTGATGCTTGCTTTTCACAGGATGTCGAGGAAGGTGAAAAGCATTTATACGAAGAAAGTTTAGGCAGTATGGCGATAGTAGGAGCATAGATATAAGAACAGATCCCACGATTGGTCAATCAAGAGGATTTGCTTTCAGTGTTTTTGCATCTGCCCATTCAATTGATAAGGTTGTGCGAGCGCCTAATCACATAATCAATAACGAAAGGGATCCAAAGACAGCTAAAGCCCGCCATGGAAAGATCTTTGTTGGAGGCCTAATATCAGAGATCCGTGGCGATGGAATAAAGGCACTCTTCTCACAGTTTGGAAATATTGTTGAAGTTGAAATGCCATTAGACAGACAAAAGGATCAACGGGGGGGATTCTGTTTCATCACGTTCGATTCAGAGCAAGTAAGTGTTACAGTGAAATATTGGCAGTGCCCACGTCATTAATTTAACGGAATAAGCGTCAGAGGAAGATATGACTTGCGCACAATCTCGCCATAAATTTCTTGCAACAAATTAATTCTAGTTTTGGATACTGTTTCCAGAAGTTAGAGTAGATGATAGCAATTTGAAGAGATGGAACATCACAAATCGCGTGTGGTGGTGTAAATACCGTTTGAAAGAAGATGCCTTATATGCTTCGTATTAGGATGCTGCAGTGACGCGCTTACCTCCCATCACAGAACTTTGTATATTGATAACGGTCATGTTTGTGTATCAATCTCAATGACAATCATCAGTTCAACGTTTCCTTTGGGACAAGACGTTGAGTAGTGTGAATCGCCGTGAGCAGATTATTCTGCGATTCATTTGCGTTACATACTCGAACAGCGAGGATCTTTCTTTTTCGGGTTAATTATGAATTCTATCGATTGTTATAACACGTTTATTAAAACCAAACATATAAAACGTGATTTAAATTCAAATAATTTCAATTCTTTGTACGCGTCAAGAGAAAAGGATTATCAAAAGCACAAAGAAGGTTGTGCTATTCGATTACGCTTTCCATCCAAAATCCCAATTTTAAAGATTGTAGCTATGTAAAGCATAAATGTTGCATTTTTTTCAACAACCAGAGCGCTTACAGTATGAATAATATATGAAATATAGTATGAAGCAGACGCAAGCCGCATACACTTTCTTGGTAGTTTCTCCGAAGCGATTATTTATATCCCTCATGTATCGTAAATGGTATTCACGCGCGTGCATTCAAGAAATGAATTGAACATTTCCATCACGGAGAACTTATTTGATCTGCGTCACATGAAACTACACAAGCGGTCAAAGTAAACTGGCTTGGCCAAAATCTCGGATTTTTCGCATCCACTATAAATAATAATTCTTGCATTTATTAGAATCTACACATATTTATTAGAACGAAAGAAGAACAATTAATAAGCATATAATTATATAATTAGCAAGAAAACAAATAATTTGAAATTGCAAACATTAAAGAGTACGGAAAAAGGTGTCAGGGAAAGAAAACTAAAAACATATTTTCAACTGAATTTCTCGAATAGCTCTTACCGCCGAAAGTAGAACCAAAAGCATTTTACACTTATATATTTGCCCTTTTCTGAATTTTCTTCGTAAAAGGCGGCGATCGCGCATTAATATATCATACATACTTGCATACCGGAATTTAACCAGTATGGGCATAGTAACTTTCATAGAATATTGTGCATATAACTTTTGGAAACAATGAATATAAGCTTATTTTCATGAGCTATACAGAGACTTAAAAAGGAAAGAAATAAAAAGAAAAAAAAGAAACTAACATAACAACACATTTCGAGATACATTTTGGTTTGGTATAAAGTTTGTCACCTTCTCAATATTCCCATTGGCAGTTACTTCTTGTTCTTGCAAATTATATGCAGCTTTCTCATATTTAGGAATCTAATTTATATGTTTACTGCAGTGGATATAATTACTTTGTAATGAGAACAATTCAATTATTAGATATGGTAATATTTCTTATCAAGTAATTCATACAATCAGCATTAATTACATTATATACACCTATTTTGAATTAAATTAGTTATTTTGTTGCGCTGAGGTATCTTCTGATAAAGTTTGCATAATTATAATTAATCGCCTCGTTTATTACAATTAATTCAAGTGTATCTCCTTTCTTTTCCTCGTCAATTTTATGTTTACTTTTTACACACTATACATTTACAATTATTAATTACTATTGTCTCTGTAACCTTGAAAAACAAAAAAAAAACTATACATATATGAAGTTAAAATGATTATGTGTCATGTATTGACGAAATTTATCATTAAAATGAATCGCTCAATTACAACACGACTTTCCTTTCCAGCTAACCCTTCTTTTCCAACAGGGATGGTAGCGAACGGTAAGTATGCCGTGACGAGGATAGGATTGTCGAAATCCGCTGATGGCCAGTTCCGTGTCACGTGCGGTACGCGTTACAATCGTTTGTTTTGCGTTTTTTATGAGAGTAGGTTTTTTTCGGATTCAAATTAACGTAGTATATTTCTCGGTACCGCGTTGGTGATGTTCAGGAACAGGAAATCAAAACTAGTTTTTGTTGTTGGCTGGATGATTAGAAGAAATACGGAATAAAGTAGAGATAGGTTCCATTTCCGTATGGTTGTGTTTTCGACGTGTTTAAAACGGGCATGTGAACCGGTGGCTGAGTTTTTGTATTTCGGACTCAGTCTGCTCGCGTAAGACCTGTGACTGAACTCCTCTCCGAACTGGCTAGCTAGTCAGCAGCTAGCTCGGAGTAGACCAAGTGTTTCCGAACTTGTTGACCTGTAAGGTACAGTCCGCTGTCACATCCAAAAACTTCACGTCTAGAGCCGATGAGAGTTCGGTTCCGACTTCGTTCGAACGATTTTAAACGAAAATGTTTACGCGATCTCTGTGAAAATTTTATCAGGCAAACTGACAATGAGACTGATCAACAACGTTTTTGCTACAAGATTTCTATATGCCAACCCATGATTTGCACAGAGCCTGACGGGAAAGTATCTGATTGCTACTTTTGCCTGACTAATATAACTGGAATAGTAGTCAAAACGAATTGTGAAATGTGCAAATATAAATACTATACTACCAACCATAGTACTGGTTATCAATACCTGCAGTATCAAATCAAACAAATGACGCAGCACCCGATGCCACTGGATCACCTTCACGTAGTGGAAATACCGATAAAATTCATGATCAACTTTTACGAGGGCGGTTCGATAAGTACTTAGCCTACAAAAGAAAAATGCTCCAACTTCTTTTACCCGTCTGTAAAAAATGTTTTTTTGAGACCTGCAAAGTAGGCCTCCGTGGGAGTGACGACCTCCTCATTCGAATCGAATTTCTGATCGGAAGTAACTTTTTCAAGTTTAGAAACAAAAGAAGTCGCATGGGGCCAATCCTGGAGAATATGGTGGATGGAGTAGCAGTTCATAGCCCAATTTGACCAATTTGGCCGAGTCGACGGCGGAGGTGTGAGCTGGTGCAATGTCATGGTAGAAGAGCGATTTTTTATTTGCCAGATGGAGCCTTTTTTCTGCAATTCGGCGTCAAATCAGCCCAATAATTCGGCATAGTAGAGCCCTGTGACCGTTTTCCAGGTAGCTCAGGAATCCTAGAAAACGGTGGCCATCACCTTTCCGGTCGATACGATAGTCTCCGGCTTCTTTGGAGCACGTTTGTTGGGTCAAATCCACTATCTCGACTCGACCTTAGTATCTGGTGTATGCCATTAGAGCCATGTTTCGTCAATTGTCGCAAAATGACGCAGCAACTTCTTCGGACTGCGCTTAAATAGCGTCAAACACTGCTTCGGAGTGGTCTCACGGTTACGTTTGCTATCCAGAGTGAGCAAACGGGACACCCATTGTACCGACAACTTTCTCATGTCCTAAATTTCATGCAGAATATGACCCACACGATCTTTTTTTTCGGCTAAAATTTTAACAGTAGCCGTCTACGAGAATGTACTACACGATAGTAAATCTTTCTTGCGATAGTGGCGCCATCGAGTGGTTAGACTCACTACTTCTCAGACCACCCTCGTATATCTAATAGTGAGGAGCCTCATCTGCTAACTCAATTTGATATAAATGATCTGGCTCGCGACCTACAATTGTCAAAAAAGAATTTAGATTGAAATGTTGGAATTTGCTTCATGGAGGTACTAAGGTGTGTCATTTTCGCAGGGTCGACGAAGGTCGCGATCAATAAAAAGTAGAACTCGATCCGTCTTTGCTCAGGTATTTTAATCAAACTTCTCTGATGGAGGCACGTTCTAACCCAAATTTCAGCATCAATCAATAGAAAATTATCATGTGCGTCATTTCCGTCACCTAGTTGACCGCTTGCCGGGAAATTTAACTCGGGATTTTCCATTCTACGCTCGGGCAGTTGTCCCAAGTCTTGTGCAAATTTCTTGATCTTGTGGAGAAATCTTCCTTTACCGTCTTCCTTTGACGTCCAGGAAGTGTTTATGGATGAAGTAAATTTTACCGTGATGGTTTTTCTGTCGACGCAAGAAGTGATTCATCTGGAAAGTGACCGTGCTAGCTGGAAAGGAGTGAAATTTCCAATTCTAAGTGGCTCCAAAGTTTTTGTCGTTGAAAATTCATATCGTTCCGAATACTGTGCTAGCGGGAAAGTTCGACACTAGTGGAGAGAGTTGTAATGCTAGGGTTGCGCCTGATAATGAGCAATCGTGATGGTTGTGCGTAAATAATTTGTGGCTTTTTCGTCGCGATAAGCGAAGAAAAACGCTGAAATTCTACGTGGGTGACCACAAACCGTGGAGCTAGAGATCTTGTGACCGAGCAGCTAGTACTGGCGATTGGCAGAGTCAATGAGTATCGTCGGTAAAGATGAAGCCCTCCCAAGTCCCGTCTGTTTTCGCCAGGTCCAGTTTGCCATTTGCTTTAGGTTACCTCAGCTTCGACTCCGGTCGATACGTATTTGTATCTCTTAATTCGTGAATGCAAAATTTTTTTTTGTTGTGGGTCCTTATGCTGGGGAAAAGAACCCGCCCCATGACATCTGAATGCTAGCGAACACCACCACCCTCTCTTGCCGAGGGTGCCGCTGCAGTTCTTCACGGACATTGTTATCCATCCAATAATTCAATACAGAAGGCAGTTCACCGCTGCTCGAATTTCAAAGTTAGAGGACGCAGTTAATGTACCGAGACTTGTTGCAGGAAGCGAAGCCTCGAGAGTGGCTGAAGTATATATATATATATATATATATATATATATATATATATATATATATATATATATATATATATATATATATATATATATATATATATATATATAATATATATATATATATATATATATATATATATATATATATATATATATGTATATGAATTTAAAATCGAACCTTATTTATTTTTTCGCCCCGGACGAAAATATCATTGGCTGCTTTATTATATTGGTCGGTCAAATACCATATGACCACATGGACTAATCCCCCTAAGAGATTCACATTACCAAATTTTTGAAAAGTTTCGATCCCCAAATAACATTAAAACTCTAATTTGGATACATATGTGGGCTATCCGAGGTTGAATATTTCAGACTTACCAAGCCAAACATCGCTCGAAACAGAACAACCCCAAGTACAATAAGACTTATCAATATCTGAATTAGATTCATTACCGAGTAGATATCGTTGATTGCGTCACAATACCTTGAAAAATATCAATTAGTTATTCAAGCATAATAAGTTTTTCAAAACTAGATTGTAACATACCGAATCGTTCTCTGGTAATGACGTACACACTCCCGAATGAAAATAAACTTTTTATTCGTTGGAACTTTTGGTGAACTTGTAAATATTATCATTTCCTTTAAAATTTTGAATGATGCAACTGCATGAAAAGTAAAGTACGCATAGAAACTGTCAAAACTGGCTCCAACTAGAAAAAAAAAGAGATAAGAAATATTTATCATATATTAATTAAGGATTCGAATGAAATAAAGCGATTCAAATATGTGCGGCGAAAACAATTGAATGTTTATATAGAGGTTGGTTGAAACGTTTTGAAAGCGACACCTATTTACCAGTATAGGAACCAAAATTTTTACGCCGTTTTGATATTTCATCTTTTATATGAACATACACACAAGCTTATTAGCATCTGTCAATTCATTCTTTATTTACAAGCCGTTTGAATCGAGTGTTAGTGAATCTTTAAATAATGGATAAAACCGAATATCGTGCAATGATAAAATTTTTCGTTTCGAAAGGTTTACCAGCAATGGAAATGAATATAAAAATGGTGAAAGTGTTAAAAAATTTGCTCCTTCATTTCCAATTCTGCATCGATGAGTTTTAGATTTTAAACGCGTTGAAATTGAACCACGTAGTGGACGTCCAAAAAGTGCAACAACACCAAAAATCATTGAGCAAGTCTATGATATTGTTTGTAAAGATCCAAGTGCGACTATATTTTACACAAAGAATTACGTATCAAAAAGCTGTTCGGAAAGAAAGTGTCAAGTTTTAAGCCGAATGAAACCGATTTTGAGCATCATTTTCTAACTATAGCTGAGAGATGGATTTACCGTCATGCACCTAAACTGAAACAAGAACGTTTACAGTGGTTGTTCAGCTTTAAAACAGGTCAAGTAGTAACGATCAGCAAAAAAGGTTATGGAATCAGTTTTTCGGGATTCAAAAGAGATTTTGTTGATTGATTACCTTGAACAAGGTAAAATAACTAAAACAACAAAATAAACCGAATAATCGACTAAAACAATTGACTTTGAGTATTATTGCAACCCGGCTTACAGAAGAAAAATGATTTTTCCCCGAGTGCTTTGACGATAACTAAATTGAAAGAATTAAAGTACGAATTGCTTGAGCACACACTGTATTTACCAAATTTGGCTCCCTCTGACTATTAAGTCCTCAGGAATTTGAAACAATTTCTTCGTAGAAAGCGTTTTTATCGATTGATGAAGTTATTGCAGCCATGGAACAGTGTTTTGCAGAGCTTCCGGAAGATCATTACAAAGGTGATATAAAATTATTAGAGAGTGTGTTGAGGTTGAGGGAGATGTAGTGAATGAAGAGTTTTCAATATGTCCGTAAAGGACTGCAGCGATGTTCTGCTGCCTCGGCAGAGGAAGGTGTTGGTTCCTGCCGAGAATGCCCTCGTCCGGAGACGCGTGAATGCGCTGGCAGGCTAGCATTGCGGTGTCGTGGGGTGGGTTCGTTTCCCGGCACGAGGACTCACTACAAAACATTTCGCATTCAAGAATTGCTTGCAGAGATCACAAGAGGACGACCGAAGTCGCAAATTTGTAGATAACCTCCACGAAGGAATTATGACTTGTTACGAGAACAAGTGCAACCTGACAAGAAAGACTAATTTGGGGTGACCTCGTCTTTACCCAAATACATTCAGGGCCCACAAATGAAAGAGGGGCAACCGGGTGGTGGTGGAGCCCCTTCATGCCCACCCAACCGGAATAAATCCAATGTTAAATTGTTGAAGTGGCCAGGTATTCCTCTTCTGAGTGGAAAACTCATACAACTTGAATTATATGAACTTTCCCATCAGAAGGGGAGTACCCCGGTGACCAATTTATGTCATAGAATTATACAATTGAATTGCATAACTCTATGCCATAAAAAGGCACTTGGCTTGGGCCACTCAACCCATAAAGTCACCTGAAACAAAAAGATTATATGGGACTATTAATGCCCGATGGCTGGCCCATTTGTAACGTGAAGAGCCTACCATCGTACCGGTTCCTATACCCGGTCAGATAGAACGAAATGAAAAGACCGGCGTTCTAATCTAATAATCCATTATTATTGTTTCATTCTTTCCATGCAAACTCAACAAACATGGTTCTCTCATTATTGCAACCCAATTTCAGTTAAATTTTAAAGCAATAAAAAAAACAATATATATAAAAAATTTGAAAGCAATAGGAAGCAATGTATATAAAAGAAATTTAACGGCAATGAAAAGCAATGTATATAAACAATTGAAAGGCAATGAAAAGCAATGTATATAAAAAATTTAAAAACAATAGAAAGCAATGTATATAAAAAATTGAAAGGCAATGAAAAGCAATGTATATAAAAAATTTGAAAGCAATAGGGAGCAATGTATATAAAAGAAATTAAAAACAATAGAAAGCAATGTATATAAAAAATTGACAGGCAATAAAACAATGAATATGAAAAATTTATAGGCAATAAAAAAAAGGTACTCACCCAACCTTTTCCGACGACGAGCGCTCGTTGACGGGGCTGGGACGGCCTGAAAACTTTTATTATTTATTTTGTTCTATCTACTAATTAATTCGATAATGAATTTGCGGCACGATGATCATAAGAGATAGTATCCAAATTCACTTTCTGTATGTATTCAGGATGCAACCGATTTTCCCATGCCTCTGGGCATTGGTAGCTTTAATTTCAGTTGACAAACGCGACGCCTCTCGCTATAAAACAATTCGTCCCGCGCAACAATCCAATCAAAGTGCGAAACTTTCTCTTCTTTTCTGAATTTTACCGTTGTTTCTACTTGCGCCAGAAAATTCTTGGGAACACCGTTAATTAACATAAAATTCACTCATTTTATTTATAATAGGGTTTAACTAAAAATGACGATTTAACGGGCCACAAGTTTTCATTCACTTGGATTACGTGCTTTCAACTAATCCATTATTTGTAAACCAACTGCGACACTTGTTGGAAACTACCGTTGGTTCGGAATTTCGTGATTTCACCAGCTTAGTCATATACACTTGCTTCTCGAATTTCTCGAGAATTGAATGCAAACAAGCACAAGAACACATTAGCTCCACATGTTCATACACCAGGGGGACGAAGGTAGCACAGGACTAAACACCTTTCAATATTGAGCGTGATATCACAAATCATTTTGCGATCGCATTAGATTATTAACATCCTTTAATCAAATCCAATGGCTGGTCTAAAACTAAACTCAGCAAACTACAGTCACTTGCTGCGAAAACTTTGAAGCTCGAATTTCACATGTAGTGGAGGTATCACGCTGGCACAACACTCGCGCGTGTTCCTTGCTTGGCGATACGTATCAAAGGTCCTCGTTTGATTCCCCACTCGAACAATTACGTTCTTCACCACTCGAGAAATTTTCAACTTCCGCCCCACGTCAATTCGCGCGAGACCTCGAACAAAGTCGAAATTCCGGGCGTAACAAAATTCCTTTGAACTTCCAAAAATTAACACAAGCACACACGAGTTTCTCTTTTCCTTAAAACACTTGACTTCAAGCTAAACAATTCTTGGCAATATCCTCGCGCTTGAGAAGTTAAAAGCAAATCCCAATTGGAACTAAGTCAAAAGAAAATTCTAAAATCAAAATGAATTTGCAAGTCGGCTGTCGTGTAGAAATCGCATGCTCTCCCCCCAAATGACTTGCAATACGCTCCGCCGCCAACTCCCTTCCTTTATTATTCCCTGTTGTCTTTGACTGTAGCAATCGAGTTCCGATGCAAATATGATCGACAATATACAACATGAAACTAACGGGATATATCGCAGCTAAAGACTGATCAAATTTTTCCGTTACACGGCTTGCTCTCCAATGCGTCGTGATTTCAAACGACTTATTGAGAACCCGTTAAATGAATTCATTAGGTTTGAAAACATTAACGATGGTTTTATATAAAATTAATTGAATTCATTTTCTGAAGACAATTCATACATTGTACACAATAATTGTACAATTTTATCAAAAAGACTTTTAGTCACTATTTTGGTAATATTTTAACCCTAGTAAGGCACTTAGTGACTACCTTACGTGAGTTTCGTAAGAAATTAACAATTATCAAAATTTTCAATAGAAACATAAGAAAAAATAGTTACGAGTTGTATAATTTGGCGATTAAATTACCTATTTATGCTATTAAATATGTACGTTCAGTTATTTTGGATGTTTTGTAAGTGGTAGTGTATTTTTTTATTGTTCTTCTTTACGCGTTAAATAGAGAGATACCTATTTTATTAATTAATTTTAGGTTTAAATATTTCGATTTATCGCAATCTGGTCAGGTGGTGCAAGAGCGAGAGAGTCCTTTTCAAATTTAAATTTTATTTTGTTTTCTTTTATTAAATGTAAAGTTGAAGGCCTTTGGTAGATTTTGAAGAATAAACACAGATTATTCTTGCCTTGCTGACTTCAAGGTATTTACGCGATCGGCTTTTTGGAAATTAAGTTGAAAGCTGCTGATGATGGTAGATGTTAGAATTTAATGTTAAATTTCACCACATTAATAAAAAAACCAAAATTAAATGATTCTTTTGCTCGTGAAATATTAATTATTTTAAATTTTTCTACGGTTATTCCCTTTATTGTTTACTACGATTATATATAGTATGTATAAAAATATTCTCGGTTCGGCGATTTCCCGGTTTTCTAGTTTATTTGTGCTGAGCCTGGCAGTATTCTGCGCTGTCTAGGTGAAACTCCATAGAGGTGAGAACAAGACAAACCAGCGGAATAGCCATACTCACCGGAATTAAGTAGAAACTATGTCGGGCGGATTCCCACGGCGATTGCAAGCGGAAAACCAGAACAGAACTCCGTACTCGGCGCTGTCTCTTCAACTTTCACTCGCGAAAACCTGGTCGCAGCTGCGATCAGTCAAAACACACCGACGGTCGCGACAGGGCCCCAAAATGGTAACTGGGCACTCGACTAGGGCCTCACACAGGTTGGATGCGTTTTCCAATAAGGAAATCCCAAATGCAATTTGCGAAAACGCACAATTATGTGGGAACGAGGAAAATTCCACGCGAAAAGAAAAAGAGTGAGGGTTGCGATGGGGAAGGTGACTGAATCGTTCCTCCTTGTTAAATTGAGTTTGTGCTGTGTGCCTGTGGCAGCGCTGGCTTTTAGAGCCATAGCTCCTCGGTTACTACAGAGATTATAATGAATAAAAAACGAATTTCATTAAAAACTACACATTCTTTCATTTTCGCTATCAACACTTTTGAACCAACCTGTAATTGTTAAAATTTATTGAAATTAACTTAAAAAAATTATATAAAAACCAAATACAAATCTGCTACCATATAATAAATACCCAATCCTGCAGTGCAACAAGCATATCCATCGACCATTGTGATTATAGCATAAACGGGTAAATGTTGCTTTGCATCTTCCAAGCCTGGATATCTAGTGGAGTGAGCTTCACGTACATGAATATATGAGTAAAGTAATAAATTAAATCATTTAACATGTAATGAAAATTCAAAGATATATTAAATTAAATAATATTTACCAAATTTCATTGAATAGTTATGATTTCCTTTGAATTGATGGAAGCTATTGGTCAGCAAAGCATTGAAGATATAAAATGATATAATCATGATAACTGAGGCTATATAAAATTTTATTTGCCTTTGTGCACGATCAAAGCATTCCTCCGTAATACTCTTAGCCTTAATTTGTAAGGTTTCAGTGAATGTAAAGCCTAAAAACATATGTAGTTGGAGCTTTTCACAAAGTATCAATACATTTCAACCTAACCTTTCCTCAGGAGAAGACTATGATTGAATAGATTACAGTCCATAGTCATCTTGACAAGTTTATTAAATTTATTTTGAATAAACATCCAAAAAATCAGTTTAGTAATTGATAAGGTTGTTTGTAAACAAGTACATAAGCTCTATATTTATTTCAAGAAAATTAGATCATGATTTAGTTAAGTTTGGTTTTCTCTTACCTCCGTAATCAAAACCAAACTATAATTATTATGAAAGATGAAGCATATTTGTCCATACACTGATAACAAAGCCTGTATCAACATGAAGTACCCATGCCTGCAAAATATTACAAAATACCTTAATTTGATAGATCATTTTTCTCCAAAAATTAAATATAATGTAAAAGATCAATAATCTCCACAATAATAGTTTCATCTAGAACCCATATATACTGACGGTAGTTAAAGCACATATACAGGGTATCTCAAAAGCAAGAAAGAATATGTGAAAATCTTCCATGACTACTTGGTACCTCAATTGCAGAACTTTTTTCATTTTAATCAAAGATTGTGGTTGCATTTGGGCTAAGACACGTCACTTATGTCCAATACGCCTGTGCCACCAACTCAAGACATTTTCTTTAATAAGATGATTTCCAGGAGAGGTGACATACAGTGGTGAAAAATAATAAGAAAAGAACATGTTTTTATTAAAAGTCGCTCATGTTACCATAAATTATTTACTGTTTATATCTACATATTCTATAAAATATTACAAAAAATATAAAGTAAATAGAAAAAAATTCAAATAAAACAGAGTACAGTACATATCGCGGCGTCGAGCGAAATGTTTTTCCAGAAAAAACTTGCACATATCAGACACACTTATTTTCTATAAAAAAGAACAAATGAAAGAAATATTGAGCTTAAATTAAATTCAGTGTAGATTTACTTGCTATGCTTCGATGCGTGTACTATATTTGGCTTCGCAATGATGAAAATTAATATCGTTATCTAGTCATACGCTCAACTTGCTTCCCACATCGACGCATTCATAAAATGACCTGGTTATCACTGGATGGCAATGCAAAAAATACCGAGGAGCCAATTGTAACTCGGATCATTACTTGATCAAATTAACAAAGCGATGTCGTGTGTCAAAGGCATATTCGGCGAAGACCAGCCCGCTACAAAAATTTGACATCGAAAGGCTCCAAACGGCGTCTATGGTGAAAATTTTCACGGAGACTCTCGACAACCAGCTGGCTCCCATCTTATCAGACGCATCGCTGAAAACAAGCAACGAGCTCTGGATGGAAGTGAAAGCAGCTATTAAGACCGTGGCAGAGCACACAATCGGACATCAAGCCCGGCCCAAAAGAAATGATTGATTCCATGATGAGTCCCAGAGTGCTATAGACAAAAAGAATCAGGTGTACAAAGAATATTTAAGCAGAAAAACCCGGACAAGGAGAGAACACTATGACAATCTCAGAAGAGTAGCGAATAAGATCATTAGAACTAAGAAAAAGAAAATTGACAATCAATTGAGAAGTATCAGTGTAAGTCTAGCGAGCAACAACACAAGACAAGCATACGAAGCAGTGAAAATCCTGAAACGAGGTTATCAGCCCAAAACCACGCTCTCTTTCAATAACCTCCTTAATCTTCCGCACAGCACCAGAACATCGGAGCCTATACTCGTATATCTTTCCAGAGAGCTTCCCTTGGCCCCGCCAACTCTGTATGAAGTTTAATTCACCATCAAAGCCCAAAAGAATAATGAAGTGCCGGGCATCGATGCGATTCCAGTGGAGCTCATTAAATATGGTGGCAGCAGTGTTCATAAAACTATTCACAAAATCATCCAGTACATTTGGCAAAAAGAACATATACTAAATATATTCTCTATCAACAAAAAAGGTGACAAGCTACAGTACTAAAATTATAGAGGCATATCACTACTTTGAACGGCGTACAAAATATTTTCAAAGATCTAAGAAAATAAAATCTAATCGGGTAGTATCAAGGTGGTTTTAAAGCAGGTAGACCGACGACAGACCATTTGTTTACTGTTAAGCAAGTAATTGAGAAATGCTGGAAGTTCAACATAGACTTACACCAATATGACAGTATTGATCGTAGCGTACTGTATTTAATAATGATTCGCTTTGGTATCCCAGCCAAATTAGTCCGTCTTACCAAAATGACGATGATGTCGATGACCTCCCAAGTCCGCACCAATAACCACTCACCGATGCCTTTGACACAAATATTGGACTAAAGCAGAGAGATGGGCTGGTCCCATTGCTATTCAATTTGGCTCTAAAGTACCTCATAAGAAAGCTACCTGTTGATACACGAGGTACATTGCTATACAAGCCGAGCCAAGTAGTAGCCTATGCGGACGATATCAACATTTTTTCACGGTCATAAACAACTACCAAAGAACTCTTTCTGGAACTCGACAGCAAAGCAAAACTAGTAGAGCTACAAGTCAATGAGAATAAAACAAAGCAGGTGAGGAAAAATATCTCAAAGGCTCAAAATATCACATTTATATCGAATATCAAAAATTTATGCGAATTTGTATATTTTGGCGCCAAAATAACGCAAGCCAGTAATAAAAGAAACGAAATACGCCGAAGAATACAACTGGCAAATAAAATATTTGATTCAGTTTTGACGATCTTGAAGACCAGCTCCAAGTATACAAATCTGTGATGAGAACTTTATTATGCTATGGGTGTGAAACATGGACTCTAACCCAAGCATCCACAAACTTATTGAATGCCTTTGAGCGAAGGGTCCTGAGGTGGATAATTGGAGCGAAGCTAGACGGGGACCAATGGCGAATTCGATGCAACCATGAGCTGTATGAAATTTTTGACGACCCGGAGGTCTCAACGATTGTCAGGCTGCGGAAGCTGCAATGGGCTAGACACATGAATCGTATGAACGAACAACGGATACCCCAAAAGGTATTCGTTGGGAGAACTGAAGACCAGAGGCCAGTGGGGAAACCAAGGAATCGTTGGTCTGACTCGGTTGAGGAAGCCAGTTCATTGCTGCTCGGAGTTAGAAATCTAGGGATGCAGTAAATGGACTGAGACAGTTGGAGGCGTTGCTTGTAGGGAACGATGACCCGAGAAGGGCTATGGTGCTATAAAGAAAGATACACTTAATATCGACGCATTTACTTATTTCGCATCCTTTTGCTAAGCTGAGTGCAGTGACATTTCTTATTTGTAATGGTTTATCTTCGTCCGTCCGACCTCCCATCGGCTATAAACGTGAAGTCTGGGAATATATCGACGGACTATATCCATCAGGTCAACAAGTCCGGACACCCTAAGTCTATTCAAAGGTGGCTGTTAGCAGGCTATCTATTTTGGAGATGTATTTTGGTGGTAGGTTTTCCACAAGCAAACTAAGTCCAAATACAAATTTATCTGCCACCGATTCAAATGCCCGATTAAAATGCGTCAAATCAACTTCCAAAAAATCAATTTTACTTTGATTTAACTAATTCATTTCCCTTTTCTTTTGGACCATGCGGCTAGTAAAACCAAAAACAACGTGTTCCCGAATATTCATCGAAGTGGTGCCAGAAATAAACTACGCCGATCAAAAACCGAATCAATCTGCTCTTACTGAAAACGCAAAGCTACAGTGCAGCATACCTAACTTAACCATTGAAATGACCAGTCGCGGATTATCAAATATTTATGTAATACATCGGCAATTCTACAAATGTGGTCATTATGTTATACAGGCGACGTTATTTTCCGCGATAGATGCCACTCCATATTCATAGATAAAGCATGAATTGCCACTTGTGAAGATATTGTGTGTCTGTATGTCATTGACATTATAGATGGTTGCCGTGTGAAACAGAGAACACGTGACAATTTCTTCAAATAAATTTATTGAGATAAGAAATACAAAAGTTAAAATGGATAACGCCGTCTCGGGTCCGAGGTTGAGATTTACGTGGGAGTAGATGAAAGACTGACTGACTGAGTGAATGGATGAATGAAGGAACGACTGAATGTTTGATACTTGTGCTATCCACTTTTATTCATTGATAACGCTAACGACGCATCGTAAACGATACTTCTCTAGGTCGCACATCCGCCAGCACATTCAATGTTTCCAATTAAAATATACTGATGCACGTTTGATACGTCGTCGTGTAGGTATCGGATATGCGCCGATGTGTGCGGTCAGTGGTATCTGGGCATAACACAGTTGCGCGTGTTTGCTTCCGCGATAAAGTTGCGTGTCACCACGATGTGTCAGCACATGAATATGGATCATGCATGCAAACTGTTGCATGGCCCAAGGCGCACAAGCATGCATGTTGGATGGATGGTTGGTCCGCCACAGTACTCCCTCTGCACAGGTGGAGCCACGATATGGTGCCATTATGCTGAGAATCATACCGGCGTGCGGTTCTCACGCCCAATTCTCGTTGTCGTCATTCTCGGTGGAATTGGTTGTTTGTCCGCCGTAAAGAATGCGGGTTTTAACCTGTCGATGGATATGGCTGTTGGTCTACATTCAAGTCAACCTTGAAATATTTGTCCCTCCGTTTTAACACTGGGTGCGGACTGTCGTAAGATGGTGTGAGTGGGGCCTTGACTTTGTTTGTTCACGAAGACGTCATCCGTGTTGTGGTGTGCCATATTGCACGGGGTTAGCGAAGACATCCTTGTACTTAGATCCTTTAGGAAGCTTGAATCATTTGTGCCAGCAGGAGAAGTGTTGAACAATTCTCCGGGTAGGCGAAGTGTCGTTCTGTAGACAATATCAGCTGGTGTCGAACCAATGTCTTCATTCAGCGTTGATCGCAATCCCAGTAGTAAAATTGGCAGATTGGTCCATTGGGGTGAGTCGTGGTAGTGAATCGCGGTTTTGACCGTGTGCTGCCAACGCTCCTCTATTCCATTGGATGCCGGGTGATAGGGTGTCATTCGTAGGTGCGTGATTTTGAGAATCCTAGTCGGCTCCTTGAAAACATGGCTCTCGAACTGTCTACCCAGGTCGGTTGTGATGCGTGCAGGGACATCGAAACGGCTGATCCATATGCTGATTAGCCCTTTTTCCACTGTCACCGTGATCGTCTCGATTAGTATCACCTCGGGCCAACGGCAGAACCTGTCCACAATAGTGAGACAATATTGAAATTGTTCACTCGGTGGCATTGGCCCAATGAGGTCGATGTTGATATGCTCGAACGTAGCATCGGGTAAGTTGTATCTCTGTAGCGGCAACTTCGTGTGCCGAGTGATTTTGTTGGACTGGCATGACAGACAGGCCCGAACGAATTTGTTCATGTCGCTGTTCATTGAAGGCGAGAAGTATCGGTCGGTAATCAACTTCCAGGTTTCTCGGATGCCTGAGTGTGAGATACCGTGGATGTTCTGCATAACTATTGCTCGAAACTTCTGTGGGATGAAAGGGCGTATCTTCTCTAAGATCACGACGCAATGGAGAGTTAGGGAGGGGTCGTATAGCCTATGCTGTCTCCATTCAAGTGGTTGGTCACGGGTGTTTATTAGCGCTTGAAGCTCGAGGTCATCCTTCTGTGCTGGAGCGATCGTGTTAAAATTGATCTTTTGAAGTATATTCACCCTTGAAAGAAGTCAGCGACGGTGTTCCCTCGGCCTGGGACGTGTCATATATCCATGGTGAACTGAGATATGAAGTCCAGCTGGCGTTGTTGCCTCGGCAATGCTTTTTCCAAGCGCTGATGGAGGGCAAACTGCAACGGCTTGTAGTCGGTGAAGACGGTGAATACTCTGCCTTCAACCATGTGCCGGAAATATTTAATTACTTCGTATAAAGCCGACAGTTCCCAATGGTACGTGCTGTACTTTTGTTAGGCATCTGTTAACTTCCTTGAGAAAAATTCAAGTGGCGTTGCGATTCCACCGGAGTCAGAATGGGCAAGTGTTGGTGCCTTTCTTAAGTCCACCTTTGACTGCTCCAATGTGGCTACCGCTTCGTCCATCCAGGTGAGAGGCGTTTGATTGCATTTGCCGTTTCCCGTGATCGCTGTGGCGACCATGTACCGGAAATATTTAATTACTTCGTATATAGCCAACAGTTCCCGATGGTACGTGCTGTACTTTTGTTAGGCATCTGTTAACTTCCTTGAGAAAAATCCAAGTGGCGTTGCGATTCCACCAGAGTCAGAATGGGCGAGTGTTGGTGCCTTTCCTAAGTCCGCCTTTGACTGCTCGAATGCGGCTACCACTTCATCCATCCAGGTGAGAGGCGTTTGATTGCATTTTCCGTTTCCCGTGATCAGCTGCAATAGGGCGCGCTGGTGTTGGGCTGCATGTGGGAGGAAACAGTGGTAGAAGTTGACCATCCACAAGAATGACTTCAGTTGGTGTACGGTCTTTGGCCTCGGTTTTGCAGAAATTCCTTCCATTGTTCAGGTAAAGGCTTCAACCCGTGGTTGTTGATGGCATGTTTCAGGAACCTGACTTCTTGCTTTTCGAATTGGCCCTTAGGAATGTTGATAATCAGGCTGAATATGACTAGTCAGTCCAATACTTGCTTTACGTGAACCAGGTGTGTCTGTTGGCTGAGCGAGAAGATCAGTATGTCGTCGAGGTAAACAAATACGACGAAGCACCTCGTGCATGAAGTGCTGAAACGTCTGACCTGCGTTGCAAAGTCCGAATGTCATGTACATGAATTCGTACAATCCGAACAGTGTGATGATGGCAGTCTTCGGAATGTCACTTGATTCCACGAGAATTTGGTGACATGTCTTCTGCAAATCGATCACGGAAAAAACCGTTATTCTGTGGAGGGCTGTGGTACACTCCTGAAGAAATCCAATTGGATAGCGGTCTGAGATTGTGTGGTTGTTGATCGCACGGTAGTCTCCGCATGGTCGCCAATCTCTATTTGGCTTTTTCACCATATGCAAAGGGCTGCTCCATGCGCTTTTTGATGAGCAACTAATTCCAAGTTGGATAAGGTGGTAAAATTTGGCTTTAGCGGCGGCCAGCTTGTCGGGTGAAAGTCTTTGTGCCTTAGCGTTGACCGGCGATCCCTTAGTTAGGATGTGATGCGTGGTTGAGCACTTAGTGTTTGGTTGCTAGTTGTCCTCTGAGAGGTGAACGTAGTCCAACAGCATGGATCGCAGCTCGTTCCTGGAATCATTCGGGAGCAAGTTGTTTGTCGATGTGCGCTATAATCTTTTTGTAGCGTGCGCGTTCAATAAGTCATCTGCCCTCCATGTCGATGAGGAGGCTATAGTGTTCGATGAAGTCGCCCCCGACGATTGAAAAACTTACATCGGCTATTGCAAAGGGCCACGTGAATGGCGTTGAAAATACCATGCTCAGTTTTACTAATCTTTTGTCGAATGTTCGAATCCGTGAATCATAGGCTGCCAACAATTTGGAGGAGGCGTCGGGGGAACTAAGGTCTCGGATGGTTCATGGTATTACTGAGACATCTACGCCGGTGTCGATAAGAAAAACGCTTTTGTTTATGTTGTCGTGGATCTTTAAACGCTCGATTGTGCGGCGGGGGGCCACTACGTGTGGACGGTCAGTACACAGTTTTTTGAATGGGAGCAGGGTTGTCGACAGTTTTTTGCGCTCGGTCCATAGTTCTGATGGTACCAACAAAGCTGATCATCCGATTCTCTGGTGCGGCATATTGGTGATGCCTGCTGCTGCGTAGGCCACGTGCGATGTACTTCGTGTCGCGAAGTTGATCGCTGTCGGATACACAGAGCTTGAAGTGTGTCCTTACACTTCGTCATCCGGTGGCTAAGGTCGCATACTGCAAAGGCGAGGATGCTTAGTTCACTTGTGATCCGCAGTGTTGGTGAGATGCTGTGCCGCGGGTCATCTTCCTTTGTGACTGCCGTGATTGTCTGTTGGGTGGCCTCGTGCAAACGAACAGTGAGATCCAAAAGTGGGGCCTCGTTAGCCTCATCAATGTGCGCATCTGGTTGAGGAGCTGTGACGAGCGCTTGTCTCCTAGATCGATCTCGGACAGTAATTTTTAAATACGCTGTTGGGCCAAATCAGCGTAGACAACCAACAGGAACTTTTTCAGGGCGCTGTACTTGTTGTCAGATGGGGAATTCGTTACTATGTTACGAACCTGTTGCATCGCCTTCGTATCGATAATCACCACGAGGAGGTTGAATTTGGTGGTGTCGTCGGTTACTTGGCCGGTGGCGAAGTTTGCATCTATCTAGGTGAACCAAAGCTCTACGTATTGCTGCCATAAGGGTGAAACTCTGAACGCAACGCGTGCCCCCCTGAGCCCCATGGGCCTCTTCCTTCGGCGCAGGCTCGGCTTGTGGAACGAGCGTCGGCGTTGCTGTCGCTGGTGAAACCATTTTAGGCATTGGTCGGGGCTGCGCGACGTTTCATGCCGTAAATGTGACTTTGGTACAATTTGTTGGCAAGGCTGATGGAATCGATGGTCAGCACTAGCACTAACAGTAACTCGATTTTGGAGCTCTAAATTCACCACTAGCATATTCGCAACGTCTCCTTTAATAGCCGGTGGTTGCGTGTTGCCCATTCGTTAATGTCGTGGAGCGTGGTTCAACGGTCAGGATCGCCAATATAGATGGACGCCGTGTAGAACGAAGAACACGTGACAATTTCTACAAATAAATTTATTGAGATAAGAAATACATACGATAAAATGGGTAACGTCGTCTTGGAAACAAAGTTGCGATTTACGTAGACGTAGATGAAAGACTGAGCGAATGGCTGAAGGAAGGACTGAATGTTTGATACTTGTGTTATCCGCTTTTATTCATTGATAATGCAGATGACGCATCGTAAACGATATTTCTCCTGGTCGTACTCCAATGCCACTGCACTTAGAACATGCTGATTTTTATTTCTTTAAACGCCGTTAGAATTTTATCAATTCACAATAACAGTGTTTACCGTTTGATAGTTTCACAATTCAGTTCATTCGTGGGAAATTACCTACAAGAAGCTCTTGCAAATTGGAATAAGATACGAGAACCATTTGGTACATTCTTCTCTTCTTCTTCTTCTTCCGAGCAGCGATGAACTGTCTTCGTCAACCGAGTCAGACCAGCGTTTCCTTCGGTTTCCCTACTGGTCTCCGCCCTTCAGTTCTCCCAACAAATACCTTTTTGGGTATCCGTTGTTCGTCCATACGTTTCATGTGTCCAGCCCATTGCAGCTTCCGCAGTCTTACAATAGCTGAAGCCCCCGGCTTGTCAAAAATTTCATACAATTCACGGTTGTATCGAATCCGCCATTGGTCCCCGTCCAGCTTCGCTCCGATTATTTGCCTCAGGACCCGTCGCTCAAAGGCGTTCAATATGTTTCCGGATGCTTGGGTTAGGGTCCATGTTTCTCACACATAGCGCATTAATTAATTATTGAATTCTGTTTCTTATTGTTGTAACTTACTGAATTTTAACGAGAACATGGTTCTTTATGTTCGCGTTAAAATGCAGTTATTTATAACAGCATTATACTGGACTTCACTTTATACTTATACAATTTACGTTTTAATTTTTCCTTTCTATCATGAAAAAACATAATAAATAAATTTAAATTCTTCTTCAAAAGGTGACTGTAGCTTCGTATTCCCCTACAAATATTCCTCACTTGAATTTCGAGGAATTTATTCTGCAGAGCAATTCAAATCAACCGCAATACATGCAATTCAGAGCGGAACTTTAAGGTCTTTTACCTGTAACGTTACTGCCACAGCCAATTATTGAGTGGTTTGCTTATAATTATATAAATCAAGATGACTAGAGAATAAAAGACAGTGCACACCCCAAGTAAACTATAAGGATACGCAGCTATTCATGTTTTGAGCTTCATATATAAAATTCATAAGTGCATGTGAAGGCTCCTAACATAGTTTGATTGTTGCATGAAATTATTAACCCTATATATTCTTGTAAAATTCAAATAGAAATAAACGACTTTTTAACTTGACACACAAAAAACTTATTTATTCAAATCTTTATCACCATCACAGTGGAGTCCGGTATGAAAGAAATTAGAATTGATAAGGAATAAGACTGAAAAGATCATGCAAATTTTGCGAGTTCGCTTCTACAATATTATTTTACAATTAGCGTTTAAAAAATAGTCCTTTTAATACTATGTTCACATCAGCTAAAGTCATCTAAATTGATTAACACAATTTTCAAATTAAATAAAACTTTTCACACCTAATTAGCGAGATTTTGTTTGACATATCTGTAGTGATTTATCTGTCAAAACAGGTAAAAAAAATTGATTGATCAGATCCATTTCACTTTTAAATGTTCTATGAAACATGGAATTGTCACAGCGCATTTTTTATATGATTTGAAAGAGATTTCAACTTATGGATGTCAGATATGGTATAATCGAAATGGAAAGATTAAAATTTTCAAGAGGAAATCTATTCGTGTATGTACTAGTCTTACCGAAACCCTGAGATGAATTGGAACACTTTATATCGAAAAGAAAAGTTTATCAAACTGCTAAAGTGGCGAGAGTCAACATCTTCATTTTGAAACTACTTCGAAATCATAGCGGAAAGTCTGTAACTGTGAGCGACAGCCCCTGGATTTCACATTTGTTACTCCCTACTGACCGGTACATTGAGACTTGTCTCATCACAGGCTTTATTCCTTCAGAAGCATTCATGCATTTGGACATGATTTGATATATTTGATTTTAACGGTGTTTCAGTTATATATTATACATATAAACGGGCCAACAATAAGAATTTGAGCTCCAGAGATCAGCAATTTCAATGGAGGTACTCATTTGCTAGGTTCATTGAGTCTGGTCGGGCTGAGACGGAGCAATCGTGGTTTGTGATTTTTCATTTATCTTTTTTGATTTGCAGCTCATTATTGCTACATTCATTGTTATTGTTTTTTCTATCTGTTTACATTTTTTGAAAAATAAAAGATACGTTTTTAACAAACATGTCGTTCAGTTATGATGCGTACTGGTTTAAAATCAGATGGAATCGCAGCTGGATGAACGGACACGGCCAAATGTGATACTAACCATATCAGCTTCCCGAGTGCCGATACATTGGATCTAGATAATGATAATGATACTTTAACTATCTCTAAGCGAAGGTCCGAATGGGGTGCAGTGCTAAGTCAAGATATTGTTTTTACGGTTTTGTACTAAAATCTAAAACCTCATTGAAATCGTGACTTGTCTCCGTCGGTCCGTTCGTCCGTCTGTATATCACAGTAGTTTTTATCCGAAACTATAGAAGCTACAGACATGAAACTTTGTGGAAACGTCGGAAATTATCTCTTCTAAAAAGTTTTGGGGTGAAAAAAAATTTCAAAGAGGTTTAAGGAGGGTACCCCATATGGGGAAGAGACGCTTAAACATTTTTTTTTTTTTCATCAAAGGCTGCCAAATAGGGTGTGGCTTTAAGAAGGTATTTTCAAAACAGTTCTTAAAATTGCCTACGAGTCTCGGCGGGGGCAGGAGAAGAGGAAATGCACAAAATATTCCCGTACCCCTCCTCGCAATCGGACACCTTTCAACCGAAAAATCTTGAAAAAATCATGGATGTCGACCTTTATGAGTATAATAATAAAAAATAACTCAGAAGTCAAAATTCACACAACGTTGTTAGTAATACTTGTAGTATGATTTATTAGATAATTTTATAATTTCTTGAATAAAATCATGAAGTTATATTTAAATTCAATGAAATTTAACACATGAATGGCTACTTGCCAGGCTAATTATTTTTGACAATTTCAGAAAGATCGAATAGTATTTAACAAAGTTATGGTGGTTTAAATTTTTTTGTATTATAACAGCAACATTTAATGGCTATGGGACAATATATAGTTTTCATACAACTCATACACTAAGGATTTGTGTGAAGGTTTTAGGAATTATATATTTAATGAATATGTTTGAGAATTTGGTCAAAGAGCGACATCAGTAATCGTAAAACGTAATTGTGGTCGAGAATATTGAATAAAATTGTGTTGATTTTTCCGAGTTTGATTGAATTTATTAATGAATAGCTTAAGAGCAAATAAATTTATTGATGAAAAAATCATGGAGGTAGAGCTATAGCAAATAACTTATGTAAATGTAATATCTTCGTCAGTAAAACTGTAATTGTAAGTAATACTGTAAAAGGTCATTTACGGTTGTCCTACTACATTTTTTTTTTTTTTTTGCTTTAGCACTACACGCCTTTCGGGACTCGCTTGGAGGTAGTTAGAGTACCTTATTATCTTGATCGAATGTATTGGCACACTCCATAAGGTGATATGATCAGTACCAAGCTTTAGGCCACATGTCCGTCCACCCAGCTACTATAAGTTCTGATTTTAAACCAGCACGTATCATAACTAAACGGTCTTATAGTCCGTCCGAAGAATCAATCGAATTAAATCTCGTTGGTGTTAACGAGACTCGAACAAGAGACCTTCGGCTTACGGGTTGAGTGCTCTAACCACTATTTCAGGTGAACTACGGATAAGATGTATTACAAAAAAATATTTAAGATTCGGCTAAGTCAATGATTTTAGCAATTATGCAACAAAGTTTTGGCGATTTTTCTTTTAAAGAAAGAATATATTTGTTGTGCATGTCATTAAAGCTTTTCTTGAATTAAATCATTCTATATGTCTGCATATCGTAGGTTAACTACAAAACTCTTCTGACATGAGCGTAGCTCTGTCTACCGAACTTGTTTTCAACTAATTTTGATTGCTTTATTGTTTCAGCTTAGAGTGCCAAGCGAGCCATTAAGTTTTTGACTACTTTAACGTATTGAAACTTGCTTTATATTTTTATAAAGTTTATAATGATCCCTGAAATAAATCGCATTTGAAATTGGAGAAGATTGGATTCAAATAATTAATACTACATTCATACCAGCCCAAACTATTTAATTTAATGAAAGTAATTTTCAAATGAGATGATAATATCATTTGACATTTCTATCATATTTTGATCAATTAGAAAAACGACAATTTTATCAATTTTGATGACATTTGTAAAAATTATAATGTTCTATAGAAAGACAGGGCTGCCATAGATTGGTTTGTATGATTTTCAAGAGATTTTAGGCAAATTACAGAATATAAGATAAGTTGCAAATTGATATGGAAAATCAAATACTTTTGAGCAAAATTTATATGCGTATTATGAAAATAGCTCAAAATTTCAATATTTGCTCTAGTGGAAACGTAGTATACGAGTAGTTTTAAAGTCATTTAGTATGGCTACAATGCCTCCGTCTTTTGGCGGTTAAGCGCGGTCCAAATGGCAAAGGTGCATAGCCATACCAAGCCACGAGGGGTTCCGTTGGTGACACTTCATGTTCAGCCTTCAACTCCGCTATAAGGGTAGATATCCTCGATACGCTGAAAAACCCATTCCTTTTCAAGTTCCAGGATATCTTATGCGGCTTTTGAGGAACTATCTGAAGAGTCTACGCCTCTTTTATGATACAATGTAGGGCCCACAAAGGATAGAAGTTTCATCAGGTGAATCTCAAGGATCTATCCTTGGTCCAGACCAGTAAAACATATCTTCGATGGACTACTGAGACTAGAGCTACCGGATGAGTCGCTTCTGATCAGCTATGCGGATTATATTGCGGCGCTAATTACTGAAAGTACCGTTAAACAGGTGCCAGCGCGATGGGTGAAGTATGCTACTCGTAATGCGCTTGATGAGAGGCTGGATGACTGCGCGTGGGCTCAGTTTAGCACCGGATAAAATTGAAGTTGTCATCATGTAAAAGGAGAGAGTTCCTAGAGTAAGAACAATCAATATTGGGGAAGTACTAGTTGAATTAAAACCACTAGTAAAATACCTGGGGCTGCTGATCAACTTGAAGATGAGTTTATCTTAATAATTCAGGGCAACGCCTGATAAAGCTGCTTAGGGTATATTGGCTCTGAGTCGAATTATGGCCAACGTAGGGACACCCAACACATCAAGAAGACGTCTCTTGATGAGAGCCGTAGGGTCAGTGCTACTGTACAGAGCTGAAACACGGGTACCGAAAACGCTTGGCACAGGTCGGAGAAGAGGAGCACTGAGAATTGTATCTTCATATCCGTCAGACTCTGATTCAGTGGTACTAGTCATCGCAAGTATGATACTTATCGCTCTCCTTGCTAGAGAGTACCGAACTATCTTTCTACGCCAAAATGTCGACATGAGGGAAATAGTTGCCGGCGAGGAGAGACAACGCTCACTCAATGATTGGCAGCAGACTAAGATGAGTGGCATGAAGGGTAGATGGACTGCGTACGTCATACCTAATTTGAGACCGTGGCTCAATCGAACGCATGGTGAGACTGACTTCTACCTGACCCATTTCTTGAGCAGGCATGGATGTTTTCAGTCTTACTTGCACAAGACGATACCTCCTACTCATTTTTTGCATGCAAATTATGAGACAGCTTGCACCAGAATCTCTATCAGGAAATAAGAGAGCTCTCTCCAGACGATGATGCTGAGGTTGATTGACAAATGGAATCATGTGGCACATTATATTCAGGCAGTCCTAAAAAACAAAAAAAAAACACCACGCCCGGGGATGTTGGAGTTGAAGGATTACTTTTTTAGCAATTCCTCTTCCTCCTTTCCCATCTGCTAGAGGAAGAATTCCCCAACATAAAGACACCCCATGGCGTAGCAAAACGAAACTTGGCCCGAAATAAAATGTTAAACGGTTCCAACCTAGCTACTCAGGTTTGTATTCGTTTCTTGAGTCAGCCACTTATATAACTTTTAATGCAATTTTAAACTACTTACTGCCGATTAAAAAATTGATGCAAAATTAATTAAAATCTTGACAAAAGTTTTATGAGACTTACATAACAATGATCTGGTTCCAGCGGTTTGATTCAAACATATTTATTCCACAAATATTGCAGATTATTCGAACTAGCCACATTCGCTTCAAGTTCTGCTTTCCAATTTCACTCAGGTCCATTTGAAATATTTTTAAGCATGAATGCAACCAAACTTTTTGAAAAACCGGTTTACGTCCGTTTTTGCAGTCACTTCCAAGGAACTATTTCAACTCTGAATTAAAATCTTTTGGTGGGGCTTTTATAGCGAAATTTTCATTGAAAACTATTAACTGCTATAGGGGCTTGTATATTAGATAGAATGTCTTTAGCTAACTGTCAGTTACATATGTTTCCCTGCCCACGTGTTGTCTAAGCACTAAGAATTTCACTTTACATATTAAACGCTGTATGAAAACATAATTAGAGGTAATAACAACCCTTTCAGGTGAAAAGTGAAGTATTAACCCATTTAAATTGGCAATGTTATTTTGAGACAATTTCATGTGCATACATATATAATATTTGCAGTCTTTGACTGACTGCGGCCAATGTTACCATATATTTTTAACCTTATAGTTTGTAAATTCATAGCTAGAAATTCAAGGTGTGGAGAGGACCAATATTTCAATTTATAGTTTTTCATGGCATACAATTAAATTCACTCCAGACAGGCCTAAATACATCACCTAATTTTTCAAAGCATCTCCATTTTTAATTAATAAGCAATAGGGCCATACTGAGATATTCTATATTCTGTTTCAAAACCAATTGATATGATTTAGATTCCTATTTTTCAAAACTCACTTTTTGAGCTTAAAAAAACCCTTTAAAAATAAAAAACCGATTTCAAAATGCAATAAAGTTTATAAAATCGGAGCTAAATCGGTTGGTCCCCGTTCTACTTACGATTGATTAATAAGTGGTCATCGATCACTTTTCAAAACAGGGACACTGATTTAGCGCTGATTCCACAAACTTTATTTCATTCTTTTTATTGTGTTTTGATGTTGGCTTTCTTTTTTCTTATAGCTTTTTTTTATTTTTGATTTTAGTGGCAACATCTTTAACAAAATGAGCTGAGCTTATACAAAATAAAAAATGGTATTCGTCTAAATTAAAGATATAATTTTCCAACTGGCGGATACAACTTTGAAAACCATATGAAGTGAAATTGGTGGATAATCAATGTCCGTATAGGACTAAAGCGGTGATCTGCTGCCTCGCCGAGCGAGGATGTTGGTGGGGCGGGTCCTTTTCCCCAGCACAAGGACCCCCTACAAAAAATTTCGCATTCACGAATTGTGGAGGACACGACTCGGTCCCATGGTGTTGAGGCCAAGGTAACCTACTAAGGGTGGAGATTGACAAAACAAACAACAAACTGGGCCTGGCGAAAACAGACGAGACTTGGGAGTATTTCGTCTTTACCGACGATACTAATAGCCCCCAAATAAAAGTGGAGCATCCCGGTGGAAGCGATAACGGACCACGTCAAGTTGAATTAGAGCCGTTAAATAACGGCTACGTAATATGGTAAGAGCAATCATTCCATTTATTGAGATTTCCGGTTGTTTTAAGCCCCTGTAAGCCATCGTGGATGATAGAACGTATCACCTGAGGAACATCGGCTATGTGCCTGGTGCTAAATTCTTCATTGGCCAAAACCTCTGCCCTAGCTAAATCTATTCGACTTAAGACGATACTTCTAAGAAAAAAAAATTAATTAACGGCTAATTAGTTCATTACCTAATTGATAAATAAATGAACTCACTCAACAAGTTAGCCCTAGAAAGTAGGGGATTGAACTGATTTAGTTTATTTATCTAAAGAGTAACAAAGCCTATAAAAGTAAACAAAAACATGGTATAATGTTGCGTTTACTTTTTAAGAGGATTACTTACCGTTATAATTAGATATTATGGAAAATAAACAGATAAATACAAGCGTCCGGTTTTTTTGTCCCTGAGTGTATAATTGTGCCTTACTAATATTGCCGCAACGTAGATTTCTTTTTTTTCCATGAATTTTTTTTTTACTTCGATGCCTCCATGGATGCGTCGTCAAATTTCCTACCAAATTCGCTATCGCCTTCCAATACCATTGCAATGTTAATATGTTTGCTTTATTTAGGATTTCTTACTTCATACAGAATTTTATTTCCAAACACCTTTTGATTTCATACTTTTGACTTTAACGACGTTTTCATAAAAAAAGAACCAAACACATGCTTTTTTAATTTTCTTTGCATGTCTTCTAGAAGAGAGTATCCTGCGCTGCTCACACATTCTCTTCTGACCTGACTAAACGTTGCTGGCCATCAGGTAACTGGAACAGGTCAAACGTAGTCGTAAACAGGATTGCGACCTATTTCAACATTCGGGTTAGCTGAACCCTGTCTGAGGTTTACATGGTCCAACATTGCACCCATGCTCACTATGTATACGATACACATTTTTTCAATGTATACATGTATATCACTGAGTCCATTTCATTGTTCACCGTCGACAAGTGAACATGAGTAACATACGTGAGATGTGCGTCCTGACTATTTTCATCTTGAAACCAAGAACGCATCTACAAACACCCATAAAAAGAAAGCAAAAATAACAACAACGACGATGCAACCAGCGGCTGCAGCCACGATGTTAACAACGCATCGGGAGCGGTACTAAAGACAACAAAAAAGACCATTAATACAATGACAGGAAAGACGAATGAAAAACGGAGATTAACAGACAGTCTTGTCCAGACTGAAATTCCTGCGGCGTTCGGGTACAGCGAAAAAATGATGCGAACGCCAGAGCGTCAGATGTTCAAGCGGTCGAGAAAAATATTAAGAACACCGAGAATTCGATGGTCACTTTTGCGATCGCTACCAGAGTGACTGAATCCCGATATAAGAACGACCCATCCTGAAGTCAACGAAGATATTATGGCAGGAAAGGACAGAATTGACCAGACAAATAAAGCGATGTTGTTTGATTTCATCGCCACCGTCGAAAATGTGGCGGAAGCCGATAATCTCTCCCAAGAACGATGGTTGCAAAGTACAATTGCCGCTCAGTGACATGAAGAAGATTGGCTATTCCGAAAAGCGGAAGATGTTCTAAAAAGAATACAATCTGCATGCGACTCGCCAAAAACCAACAAAATAGTAACGATTATACTCCTTGAACTAGAGAAGCTCCTAGACCGCATAGGGCATTATCGGAGGGCTGGTTAATAAAAGCATGGTGACTAGCTCAATCGAAGGAGATCGGGATAAAAGAAGGAAGGGAGAGGCACTTGATGGGCGTGGAACGCCAGATCAGGGGTTTCACATAGTGTTGACAAAAGGAGTGAAGAAAGCCGCGAAGAAACTTCTTCAAAAAGTACCAGAAATCAAAGTTCACCCGGAAGGCCAACAATAAAAGGACCTGATGCAAAACAGGAGAAAAAAAAAGCCCCGACGAAGACCCAGGCTGCAGGCACTGCTCATAAAACCCCAAAATGGTCGATCCTACGTGGAGGTGCTGCGGGATATCAGGGAAAACGCAAGGCGCGAAGACACTAACACTTCCATTAAAGCAGTACGACCAACGCGGTCGGGCCACATACTGGTCGAATTTGAAGCAGAGGTCGAGAAAAGGGAAGCATTCTGCGGCGCAGTAAAGAAAGTCCTCGGCAAAACCGCAACCATAGCCTCGCTCGAGCCGATGGCAACGATCGATATAAGAGACATTGACAGCTTGACGGATCTGGCCGAGGCAGAAGAGGCCATTAAATGGGAGCTCCCTAACGTGGGCAGGAACAAGGCGAGGCTGACACCAGAAAACCATAGCGGACAACGCATGGCCATCATTAACTTGCCCGAAAAGGACGCCGAATAATTTCTGAATAAGGGCAAAATAAGAATAGGGTAGGTTGTCTGTAGGATACGGCAAAGAGCAACGCCTCCTTAATTTTTCAAATGACTTGGGTATGGTCACACCGCACAAGTATGCAAAGAACCCGATAGGAGTTCCCTATGTTACAAATGCAGTGAAATGGAACATAAAAGAAAAGAGTGTACGAAGGAGGCACACTGTATTCTTTGCAAGGATGCTGATCCAAGACCTGATTTTGGAAACGTCTTGGGATCAGAAAAATGCCGGGTGTTCCAGGAAGCCCTAGCCAAGGCAAAATCAAAACTTCGATGACCCGCATCCTGCAGCTAAATCTACACCGCAATTTAACCACCAAAAAGCTGCTTGAGCAGTTTGCGAGGGACATGAAAGCTGATTTCATGCTGCTGAGTGAGCAACACCACGATAAAAGTTCAGCATCATTGTATTCTGATGAAACTGGTACTGCCGCCATCTGAGTTCCAAATAGTGATTTCCAAGCAGAGAGCTGTGGCCAGGAGGGATGGTTTTGTGTGGGTTCGGTGCTCAGGGACCACCTTCATTAATGTGTGCCTAACACCGAACGAATCAATATCATCTTTCCAAGCCAAGCTTAATGCTTTGGAGGGCACTGTCTCGAACGCAGACGGGAAGGTCGCTCGTTGGGGGAGACTTCAACGCATGCTTCAAACAGATCCGCGTGGAAAACGAATCCTGGAAATGGTGGCCAAGACAACGCTCGTCTTACTAAACACTGGAAACACGCCGACTTTCTGCCGTATCGGCTGTGAGGGAACCATACCGGACATGAAATTTGCCTCGGAGTCCTTAGTACGGAGGATACACAATTGGAAAGTATTAGAGGGCTACTCAGCCAGTGATCATCAGTGCGTTCTGCTTGAGATAAATGATGCAGCGGATGGAAGGACTGGCTGCTCAAGACATGGTCAACTTAACTATGAGCATCATTACGACTACTTGCAACGCTTTTATGCCCCATCGAAAACCTCGGCACGGCAAGCCCCCAGTGTAGTGGTGGTCCACTGAATTTGCTGAAAAAGTGTGACGAGGCATGCAACCGGTTGGCTGCATATAAGTCGGCCAGGAATTCCTTCGCAAACTAATTCACAACCGCAAGGCTCGCTGCTGGCAAGATCTAGTGGACATTATGAACAAGGACCCGTGGGGCCTTGGCTACAAGCTAGTTATGGGGATGCTTGGTACCCTACGGAAACCTTGCATACATGATGCGGAAAAGATGGACGAGATATTGCGGGCACTCTTCTGCGCCCATCCCATCCGAGCTGACGCTGTCCATGGTGAAACAGTAGCCGAGTGTCAATTCTTCACACAGCCGGAACTGGAAGAGGCAGTCCTTGCACTGAAAGCGAGCAAGGCTCCAGGTCCAGATGGCATTCCAGCTGATGTGTTGCCTCTTGTATATCACCATTGTCCTGACTTGCTGCTCAGCACATCCAACGCTTGCCTGCGGGACGGGATTTTTGCGGTACGATGGAAGGTGGCGAGGCTCGTGCCGATCAGCAAGGAGAAGAAAAATCCCGGATAGTGGGGCCTTAGAATTTTTTTTTTTTTTTAGAAGAATTTAGAATTTTTTTTTTTTTTTCTGAATACGTGTCCCATGACATCATTTCAGTTTTCCAGTTAATTAAACCGAAATTTCTCTGGGAAGCTCATATAAACACCAGATCCTTTAGCCACTTCAATTTTCTAAAAAAATAATCACTTACAATTTACACGTGATAATTATTGACGTATATATAGTATTACGTAGATCGAGAAAATTTTCTCAGGAAAGAGTCTGTAAATGTATATCCTTAAAAAAACTCATTTTGACGTTTTATTAAAGAAAACTAATTTATGGGCATAATTCCTTTTAAAAATACGACATACATCAAGAAGAATGGAAAAAAGTTGTTTTGCACATTTATTTCCTCTTGACAACTGCAGTAGGCTTTTTAACTGCTAAGGCACTCAGCCAAACTGCTGGGTAATTTTTTAGAGTTTTGTAAAAAAAGTTTTTGCTATACGTTATTAATATCGGTACCTGCTCGTCCGTCTGTCAATGCATCACAGCAGATTTTCTCAGGAAGTAGAGAAGGTACAATTGTCAAATTTAGTGAACAGCTCAGATGTATCTGGTTAATGAAAGTTTATAGCCGAAAAAAATTCTAAGGATGTTAAGAAGGGTCTCCTCATATAAGGATGCGACCCGCAAAAATGTTTTTCACCAAAGATAGTCGAGTAGAGTATCAAATGAAAGGTTTTTATGAGATAACGGAGTAGGCAGAGAAAGCGGAAAAAACACGAAAAATGTGTCCCTCCCGACACCTGTGGGCAGAAAAATCTGAAAAAAATCATGGAGGTAGGTTTATGAGTAAAACAACGAAAAATACCCGAAAAGTTTTGCCCTGTATAAAAAAAGCGGGGAGGGGGTAGCTTTATAACTCTCCAGAGGTTTATTTTCTATTTTTCTTTTTTAATAATAAAGCAACAATTGTTTGGGTTATTCAAAATGATTTTGCAGATTTCGTATACGCGCTGGCAGTTAGTGTCTGCGGTATCATGAGGTGGGCTACCTTCAGCGCAAAGTTACGCTACAAAACAATTTTCACGGATACAACTTTGTGGATGGGTAAGTGGTCGGGACTGCAACTGAAGGGTTTTAGCGATGGGTTCTTTTGCCCTGCTTAATCTGTACTAACTGCTCAGTAGCTATCGCCACCAATAGAAGATGTGTTGATTACTTGGAAATTTGGCACAGCCAGATGGGATTGACCCGCCCACAAACACTCCCGACCGGATTCAAGATCCTGATGACCGAGTTCACATTCGAGAACTCATCATCCCTAGCGAGAACTGCTGCAATGCAAAAAGATTATTATAGTAGCCGACTCCAATACAATTAGTCTGAGTCCACATATTCAAAAATGTACAAGATAAAATTTAACAATAGATAATATATTCAGCAATTTCCCTCTAGAATCTGGTACCATACAAGTTTATTTCGTTACTACAAACAAATTTGAGTCAAATTTTTTAAAAAACTTGGTGGATAAATAATTCATTGTACGGAACCCTCTCAATGTGGGTTCAACTCGCACATGTCCAGGTTTTTAATAGAGTTGGATGGGTATTCCTCCTTTTTTCCAATTAATTGATTATATGTAATAATTCTCATTTGACCAAACAACTATATCGTTTTTTCGACCAATTTTTTATCGCAATATTGTTTAAATTTAGAGTGCATAAGTAGACCATCAAGTTTTTTTGATTCTTTTGTTTTGAAAACATCGTTGTGTTTAAAAAAATTTACGATTGATGAAATAAAACGCATTTGAATTCGACTGAAAGTCCTTTCCGACATGCATAATCAAATGTTATACTCTTGACTCCTTATACCTTGTTCATATGAAATAACAGGTTTGGCTCCTCTGATGGTTCCATCTTTGTAGCCCTAAACATAAATAAGAAACATGAGTATATTAGCACTGGTATAATTAATATTTTCTTGTGTATTTCATAATATCTAAATGAACATAAAAATCATTTGACATTTCCAGCATGATTCATATTAAATTATTAAGCGTATTTGTCTTGATGTGCAGATACAACATATATGTAATTGGTGAGTGGGAAACCAACCACATGTCAAGAATAATTATATACGTTAGTATGCAATCAGTTGATTCATTGATTGCATTATTTACATATGAAGTATCAAAGAATGAATCTGTTGCAGGGGGTGCTTATGCATCAATTTCAAATCAATAATAATATGCTTTATGAAACTAGGGCGCTATCGATGAGGTAGAAAAATAATTTTTGAAATGTTTGTCGATGCTAAGCGGGGAGATAATTTTACTCCCTGCATTGTCCAGTAAGGATATGCTCCAAATGTGTTATTGTATCCTCACTTACCTCAATGAATTGAATGCAATCTAATGTGTTTGCTTAAAGTTAAATTTATATTACGCTTGAGATTCATTACATTGTCTTGCAGTTTTTTGAATAATTATTATTTTACCAAAATTGTATGCAGGTTGAATAAGCACGTAAGCAATAATAGTTTTATTTCTCGGAGATTTGTATTTCAACACTAAAAAAAGCTTGTAGCATCAACCGCAATTATACTATTTCAACATTGCCGCAACGTTGAATACAGCGATAATCGGGTTGAAATTGTTTGAGAGAGAGAGAGAGAGAGAGAGGGTTTGAGGGATAAAGATGAGGAAACAACAAAAGTGATTGAATTAATTGATGTTTTATTTCTATAGAAATGGCAAAGAGTCTAATCAACCAATCAAATGTATCTGTATTTCAAATACAAAACGATTCATAATCGTCTCAGCGTGATTGTCAAAGCCGGGCCTTGACCTCCAGGATTAATCTCCCCAATCGTCATGGTTCTGCCATCTTGTAGCCAGTTGACTCCTCCCAACAAGGATCTCCTGTAGCCCAGCTCCCATCAATTTCGCCTTTATCTCTACCGATTCGAAAGAAGTGGAAGATATCATCGCCTTGACAGATGCAAGCGGATCTATGGGACCCGATGGCCTTCCCAACTTCTTCATTAAATCGCTAACCTCTTCTCTGAGTTTTCCTCTATCCTTGATTTCTAATTGGAGTCTTTCGACTGGTGTTTTCCCAGATGCATGGAAACGTGCTAATATTTTCCCCATCCATAAATCCGGCAACCGCAATTCCGTTTCGAATTATCGGCCAATATCTCTCCTCACATCCTTTGGCAAAATATTAGAGAGGATTGCCCAATCCAGAATTTTCAATGCTTTCCATACAAATCTCTCCGTTAAGCAACATGGGTTCATAAAAGGTCGCTCAACCACTACTAATCTACTAGAGGTTTCCAATTTCATTGCTCTTGCCCTAGATTCCAGTTGCCAAGTTGACGTGACTTATACCGATTTTGCCAAAGCGTTCGACAGCATCGACCATCAAACTTTATTATACAAACTTGGTCAATTCGGAATATCTGGTCCCCTCCTTACCTGGATTAGTTCCTTTATCCATAACCGCTCTTGCTCAGTAATTTGGAACGGGTGCTCTTCTGCCCCTTTCGCTCAGACTTCTGGCGTGCCACAGGGATCTATCCTAAGCCCTCTCCTATTCAACCTTTTCATCAATGACCTTCCTAGTACTTTTACTTCAAACTGTCTTCTCTATGCAGACGATCTTAAAATCTTCAGGATCATTCGCTCGATGAATGACTACTTGATACTCCAAAATGACATTAATGTATTGGACGAATGGTGTCGTATCAATCGTCTTGCTCTCAACGTTTCTAAATGTTTCCATATGTGCTTTTCCAATAAACTAAATACCTTAAGCTTCGACTATGAGATTCAAGGTTCAGTACTTTTATCAGTTGACCATTTTAAGGATCTTGGTGTGACGTTTGACAAACATCTTATATTCAAATAAAAAAAGTGAAAGAAAGTATATACCCTTTAATTCTACTATTTATTTTAAATTAAGTATACAATTGTTTCGTTCTCTACTTGAGAACTTCCTCTGAGGAAGTTCTCAAGTAGAGAACGAAACAATTGTATACTTAATTTAAAATAAATAGTAGAATTAAAGGGTATATACTTTCTTTCACTTTTTTTATTTGAAAGTTCTACTAAAGGCGGAATATTTTTAACTATCTTATATTCGACCGCCACATCGCCCATATGACATCTAGAGCAGCTCGAATCGCAGGCTTTGTTCTGCGCTGTTCCCCCACTTCTTTTAGCACTCAAACATGTGTCCGTCTATTTATCTCACTCGTTCGTTCTATTCTAGAATACGCATGTCAAATATGGTCTCCTCGTCACACATACCTTTCGAATGCCGTTGAATCCGTACAGAGAAAATTTACTCGCTCACTTTTCTATCAAAACAAACTATCCTACCGTCCATATAGCGAACGTCTTATCTACCTTGGCATCCCTTCCTTGGAGTTGAGGCGACAATACCTCGACCAATATTTGCTCTTTAAGCTTACTCGAGGTTTTTTATCATCGGATATTCAAAACGCGATTTGCATCCGCCCTCCATCTAGAACTAGATCTACTCATTTTTACACGATTCCTTCCGCGCGTACAGATATTTATTTTCACTCCCCATTGAGTCTTAATTTCTAATTTTATTGCGTTACCTTTTTCAAATTTGCCTAATTATCTTTTGTTCATATCTTTTGTAATAATGTTTATTTTGCGTTAAATTGTAGCTTTCTTTTGTGTTAGCTTTTTGTTTATCTATTTTGTAATTGGTATGTTTTCTGTAAAATAGATCTGAAATAAATAAAATAAATAAAATGATGCGATTTTATTTTCTAAGATTTTAGAAAATATTTTGTACGCCGTACAAAGTAGTGACATGCCTCTATAATTTTCGCACTGTAGCTTGTCACCTTTTTTGTGGATAAAGAATATAATTGATTGGCTCCACTCTTTCGGCATATGTTCTTGTTGCCAAATGTACTGGATGACTTTGTGAATAGCTTGATGAACGCTACTGCCACCATATTTGATGAGCTCCACTGGAATCTCATCGATGCGCGGCGCTTTATTATTCTTTTGGGGTTTGATGATGAAACACACTTCATCCAGATTTGGTGGGGCCAATGAACGCTCTCCACTGACATCTATAGGCTCCGATGTTGTGGAGCGGTGCGGAGGATTAAGGAGGTTCTTGACATATTATGCCCATCTTTCCTTAATCTTGATTTCATCAGCGATTATATTGCCGCTGTCATCACGACAGAGAGTGATTTTGGGCTGATAACCACGTTTCAGGGTTTTCACTACTTTGTATGCTTGTCTTGTGTTATTGCTCGCTAAACTTACATCTATACTTCCCAATTGATCGTCATAGTATTTTCTTTTCTTAGTTCTAATAATCTTATTCGCTACTCTTCTGGGATTTTCATAGTGTTCTCTCTTCGTCCTCATCATCGAACCAATCATTCCTCTTGCGCCGGGCTTGATGTCCGATCGTCTGTTCCGCCATGGTCCTGATAGCCGCTTGCACTTCCATCCAGAGCTCGTTGCTTGTCCGTAACGATGCGTCTGATAAGATGGGAGCCAACTGGTTGTCGAGGGTCTCCGTGAAATTTTTGACCACAGACACCATTTGGAGCCTTTCGATGTCAAATGATCAAGTAATGGTCTTAGTTACAATTGGCACCTCGGTATGTACGGACGTCAAGTATGCTCGAGACCTAACGTAGTTGGATCAGAACATGATCGATCTGCTTTTGTGTGTTGCCATCCGGTGATACCCAGGTCATTTTATGAATGCGTCAATGTGGGAAGCAAGTCGAACGTATGACTAGATTTCTGCTACATGCAAAGTCAATCAGGCGCTGGCTGTTGTCATTTGTTTCATCGTGGAGGCTATACCCTCCAGTCGTTCCCCGATGTGGTAGATCATTGCCAACCTTAGCGTTGAAATCACCCAAGATAATTTTGTGTCGTTTGTGGGCAATGAGTCGAATATTCTTTCCAAGTGATTGTAGAACGTTTCCTTCGTTTCTTCGTCCTTTGCTTCGGTCGGGGCGTGAACATTAATCAGCCAGATTTTGAAGAATTTCGCTTTTATACGGATCGCACAAACCCGTTCATTGACTGCCTTAAAATCAATAACGTGCGATTTGAACTCCCTATCCACAATGAAGGCCACTCCGAATTCTCATTTTCCAGTAGGCTTCCCACTTTTAAATATTGTGTGCGATCTCATGTCTTGAATGTCGTTTCCAGTCCGATTCGTTTCCTGGACTGCTCCACTAGGGTTCTGTAATATCATTAGTATCAGAGCTTTGAAAAGCTTTCAATAAAATCTTTTATTTGATATCTATCATGATCACTTTGAAAAAAAAAATAATCAGGAGTCACATCCATATTTGATAGGACCTCCCTTAAGAACGTTTGAAAATTTTTTACGGCGCCGAATGTTTCAGACCTGTTTATCTCTTCTCCATCTAGCAGTCATTTTAGCTTCAGAAACACCGCGAATTCAATGGGTTTTGTAAGCTAGAACGAAATCTTTTTTAGTTTCCCGAATGTATGACGTTGTAAATCAGAACACTCGTACAAATATGACTTGTTTAAGGGAGTAATGTTATAACTGACGCTGAAAAGTTTCGTTTGTGCCAATGATATGAAATTTAGCAAGAAACATTAGATACATAAACCAAATGATTCTTGCATATATAAAATAATTTTATAACGCTCTCCCGCTTTCCCAGCGGTGGTAGCAATCAATCTATGCGCCCGCGAGTTAATGGCTGATGAAAATATAAACGTGTCTTGAAACGTTGCCTTCTTACTCCGGCCCATAAGAAAATCAATTAACGTACCTGACGTACCGGAAACAGCTGCTCAATAGCCCTAAACTTCCGAAAACAGCTGTCCAGAAAACTTGAAAATAGCATCTCAATAGGTCGAAAGTAGGCTTTTTAGATTGCCAAATACTACATTTCTTAGATGAAATTTACCCGAAATTATACAAACGAGAAGGGAATTCATATTTGCGCGGTAATGTCTTATACGCCTCATATATAAAATAAATCGTTGACATAGCACTGATAAAATTTCAAACGTACAGTTATGACCTATTTTTTAGGAGATAGAGAACATGGTTTTTGAAAATTTTCATCCTGAGATCGTGTGGAAGGTAGCAGGAGCGTATAGTGATATTGGGGTTTAAATTTGTCGTTATTAAGGCAACAGCTTCCATTTCGTTTTCAATTGGAATTGTTTTGTATTTTATGCTTTTGTGGATGGCAATGGTTATGCCACCACCTTCTTTGTCTGTTCTGATTTTGTTTAGGAGGTTGAAATTTATATTATTAATATTTCACTAGCTATCTTAAAGGAACTACCGGCCCACCTCAGAGTAGAGCAGATTGTTGCTAAGGAAATAGCCAAAAACCTACATTTGGAAGACTTAAATACCTCGTACTCCATCTACCCTCATATTCGCCAAAAACAAAACCTTCTTTAACAATACGTGCTATGGAAACAAACTTCCTGTGGGTCAGGACTTACTAGGCACCGGCTGTGCTATCCACTGTCTCAATGATAATTCAACAAAGCTTTTCAGTTTCAACAATACCCCTCAAATTATTAATGCAGAGATTAATGCAATGTTTTTAGCTGCCTCAGAACCTATCAACAGCCATCATACGAGTAGCACTGTAGTTATTTTCTCGGACGCCAAAAATGTAATCAACGAAATAATAAACAACAAAAACCACAAATTCATTACTACCAAATTCAAACAAGTCCTCATGGACGCCCCGAAGATCACCTTTATTTTATACTGGATTCCTAAATCCGAAAATTTTTCAGAACATATAATGGTTGATAAAGCAGCCAAAGAAGCCATCTCGACAGGCGTAGAGGCAAATTACTATACTGCTTGGGATGTAGAATTGATTAAGGGAGGCGTATTATGCCAATGACATTAGCAGACTCAAATCCTGTCCATGGCTCCAAACTAACCTAGTCTATAGGCCCAAACCATGGTTTCACAAAATTATTGGTAGTAACAAAGTTCAAAAACAACTTAACGGATAATTCACCAACAAAGCGTATCATTTAACCAGACTCAAGAAGGCCAAAATTGCGTCCTCCAAAAACTGCAAGTGGCGCAACTCCATAGATGTACTCAAACACAGAATTTTCATCTGTCAGAAATTTGAACCGCTAAGAGGTAAGTACAACATTTTTAAAAGTAATCTTTCCTTTCCTGAAATTTTTAAGAAAAAACAACAATAATTTACTGGATCAACTTATCCAATTTCTGATGGAAGCTGAGACAGAACCATTAAATACTCGACAAGGAATATCCCAGGCTTTTAAATCCATTAACCACTGTTTCTCTATCTTACACTAAGTATAGTATAAATCCAAACTTCAACTAACATACCCCAACCAATACTAAAACACTAAATAAAAACAAAACAGTCAAGCTCTATGCAAGTCAGAGCATAAGCAGCCTAGTAAAGGCCACAAGTTTTCAAAAGTCCAAAGGGTCAAGGCAAAGCATAAAAAGCCTAGTAAAAGCCACAAGATATCATAAGTCCAAAGGACCAAGGTCAAGCCATAGCCAATGTTATAACGAATCTATGATTAGGTGGAGGAAAAAAAACGAACAGTCATATTTACGAGTACTGTCAAAAATCTTTAGAAAATTTGTTTGATTTGAACAGCACTAGATGGCGCTGATGAGGCTACTCAAAGTGGATAGTACGCGACGTGAGGGAGTGTTTCCGTTTTCGGGCCTAGTAAGAAGGCAACGCTTGAAACCATCATCCCCCATCTTCAATGAGAATTTCAAATGTAGCTCAATTCGAGTAAAATCACGAGTATGAGCTTTTCGGGTAACTTCATTATTGGAGATGTAGAAAGATTTAAGCGCGCATCGTACATGTCTGTTTTAAATTTAAGCAATGACTCGATACACAGAAAATAACTGATTTAAAGTAGTCCACGTGGTGTAGTGGTAAGAGTGCTCACCTCGCAAGCCGAAAGTCTCTAGTTCAAATCCCGTAGACGACAACGAGATTTGTTTCGAGTGATTCTTCGGACGGACTATAAGTGATCAGTTATGATACGTACTGCTTTAAAAATCAGAAAGTATCGCTGCTGATTGGACGGACACACGGCCAAGCGCGATACTGACTTCTCGAGTGCCAAAACGAACAAGATAATGAGATACTCCAACTACCTCTAAGCGAAGGCCCGAAAGGAGCTGTATTGCTTAAAAAACAAAAACAATTAAGAAAGTTACTTTTCGACATTACAAATAATTTACCACTATAATACTGATGACAAATAACACCAAGTTTTTTAAAATTAATTATCATCTTTTATTTTGAACTATGTAAAAAACACAATACATTTTTTTTTAACTAAATCCATTTTGATTCAAAACATTACTGCAACGTTCACATACACTCTCAGATTCATCTATTGAAAATCGCCTACATCGTGGACATATACTATTTTTTATCGTATCACATTCTACCATAAAATCATTGACATCACTGGGCACTAAAATTATACTTGAAACTTGAAGTATTTCACATAACTCAGTGGAGTTTAATTTTTCTTCCACATTAGGGTGCAAACACTACAAATGAAGTATCATCAACAACATTTTATTTAAAATTAATTTAAAAATTTTACTCACTTTCAACAATTTTAATTTCTCAATGCTGCATTTGACTATAACATCTAGTGTCCATGTGTTTACTGATTTTACAGTTTGATTAAGCGCTTGCTTCAATCCGAGGGCTGCATTAACAACACGTTCGGCATCAGTATCAAGCCAAGACTTTGAAGCTTTCTTTTCAGTTTCATAGAAATGTGATTTATCTGGAATGTAGAAATTTGAAAAATTTTCTGTCAATGAAGATAAAAATTTCGAAGTAAAGTTTCTTTTGCTTTTGATGGAGCAATGAAACCAGTAGAGGGAAGGTTTATGTGAAAGCTTTTTCGTTGATAGAATGAAAGTTTTCTAATTAATGTCACGTTTCACTAGTTGTATCTAGATCAGGAAAGGGATTGTGGTCACTAATTTTCAAGCATTGTTATTCTAAAAATTCAAGATTTAAAATAATCTTCATAGCTAAAAGGATCGATCCCATTTTCAAAATGAAAATGTAGCTTTATCTATTAAATTTTAACCTGGCAAATTCGCTAGGTTTCATAATACGTTGAACCCCGTGTTAGCATTCTTCGAAATAATCGTAATAATCGATCAATATTTTACGCGTAACTCTTTAATTCAGCTGTATGTTATGTTGATACCAGAACTCGATAGTAGGTATTTTATTTTGGCACCGCCTGCTAACTGTTTTTTTTTATAGAAATGATACGTCTATGAATCGAAACAGGAACTTGCTAAAGATTAAAGGTAATTTATTGTGAGTCGAGGAAATAACTACGGGTTATTTCTCATAAATTTAAATAAGAACATGCTGCTCAATTAAAATTGTTTTCCCTTTTATTTAAAGTTGACTATTAATTTGTTTGAGACTTTAACGAAGAAGTATTAAATTTTCACAAGTAAAATAAAAGATAAAACGTATTGTTTCCTCAAGTTTTTTTCTTTTAAAAGATTGTTGAATAGAATAATAGCAATGACGTTGCAAAAATGAATGCAACTTACCATAATAACTCCAACTTTCTTCCACAACAAACGGTACAATTGGCCATAATGCTTTACACAAGACATAGTAGCAGTCTGTTAGAACGTTTCGCGTCTCCATGATTTCATTTTCACTTCCACAATAAAGACGGTCTTTGATCAAGTTCAAGTAAACTGCCGACATTTGATTGGCAATAAAGTTTTGCACAACAGCTGCTACACGATTGTACTCATAGGTATCATATAAATCTTGTATCTAAAATTCAAGCCGGATTAAAACCTATGAATTTTTTGCACATCACACATACTTCTCTATCGAACTTATAAAGTTCATTTCTTGTATATCTGTTCAAATAATTGGAACTTTCAATCGTAACCACTTCTGATTTCTTCTTGCCTACAGTTCCATTCAGGAATTTTAAAGTCAATCGTATTTTATTGAGAGACTCTGCACAGGATTGTAACAAATTGTCGCTGACAATTATTGACGAATGTTGAGGTCCATGTGATGCAACCCACCACCTGCATTGACACTTAATTAAAGGAAATCATGTCTTACTCTATATTTACCTTAATACATCGACGCCATATTTTTTGATTATGTCACGAGGAAGAATCACATTCCCCAAGGATTTAGACATTTTGTATCCTTTCTCATCTACTGTAAATCCATGCACAAAAATTGATCTATAAGAGACCATTGTAATATAGTTGATCGAAATGTTTTAAATATGCATTGCATTAAGTAAAAGTGTGCACAAATACTTACTTATAAGGGGCACAGTTTCTATACGCTACACTTGTCATTAATGATGATTGAAACCATCCAGTAAATTGGTCATAACCTTCCAAATACAAATCGGCTATTTTTTCTTTGCCCAAAGCATATGACCATGATATGCCGGAGTCAAACCAAATGTCAAAAATATCCCTCCCTGGCACCAAATTTTCGGGCTCTACTTTGAAATCATTCCATACAACTTTTGGTAGTAAATTCACCAAGTCCTTATTCCACCAGAAATCCATATTGCAGTTTTTGGTCAACAAATCAGATATGGCCTTGATCGTGTGGCTGAGACAAAGGTAATTATTTACCAATAATGATTGGTTTCAGAAAGACTTACTCATTTATAATAGGTCGTTTAGTAGTTTTTTCGTAAAATACTGGAATAGGCACGCCCCATGCCCTTTGCCGAGAAATGCACCAATATGGACGTTTCTCAAGTTGAGCAATTAAAGTTTTTTTGTTGGCGTCCGAGCTGGATCTTGGATATATATTAACATTTCTTATCTATATATTAATAACAGCATTCAAAAAGTAACTTATGTTAAAATTAATCAAATTAAATCTCTCAATATCACCTCTTCAATAGCTTTGCTTTTAATTTTCTCTGTATTAATAAACCATTGCTCGCTTGCTCTTAAAATCACTGGCTTTTTTGTCCTCCAATCAATCGGATAAGAATGTGTTATTTTACCGGTATGTAGTAAATCATTTTGTAAGTAATTTGTTACTAATGTACTTCCTTCATCCAAAACAGACTTAGATTTAAGAAATGTTGGAGCTTGTTCGTTGTATTCACCGTTTTCGTCTACTAATGATTTCTTTAAAATAAACACTATTAAAAGAAACTACTCGTATTGTATGATCAAAGCTTCGCATAACTTACAATGGATAAATTATTCTTCAATCCAATTAGAAAGTCATCAGGACCATGCGCAGGCGCAGTATGCACTAAACCCGTTCCTTTATTATCTTGTACATGCTGCGATGGTAAGAAGGGAAGCTCAGCATTTTTTTCAATAGGATGGAAATATGTGACATCTTGCAGATCATTTCCTTGGATAAAAAAATTTTATATATATTTTTTTTAATTTGAGACAAAAATAATATGAGATACTCGTAAAGTTGGTCCGGGCTACATGGCGAAGGTAGTTCATCTAGAGCACGGAAGTTTTTTTAAGGCTTTCAAGTAAATTCAGGGAACTTTAATTTTACTTAAATTTACTTGCCAATCATAATTTTCCTAAGTGAAATGATTGTGATAGATTTTTTTTTTGAAAAAAATCGAATGAACTTTCAAAATAGATATCTTTTTCGTAGCACTACAGCCCCTCTCGGGCCTTCGCTTCCTGCAAATAGCGCCTCCAACTGTCTCGGTTCATGGACCGCGTCCTCCATTTTTGAAATCCGAGCAGCGATGAACTATCTTCGTTGACCGAGTCAGACCAGCGTATTCTTGGTTCTCTTTCATTAGCGGTTCTCGTTATTTTGGCGCCTAACTACACGAATTCGCTTCATTTTAGATATTGTGTACGCCAAGTGTGATATTTTGGGCATTTGAGGTATTTTTCCTCGAGTGAGTCATGAGCTTAAATCCGCCATAGACGGTCCCAAGGCCTTTTGAGAAAGGAGGAGGGAACCCCTTGGTTCCCCAACCTATAGCTTCCATGATTTTTCATCCCAAATCCCCCAATTAAACGGTAGTAAATGCTCTCGGGGTCGCACATTGGGTTCACTGGTTCCCCAATAATGGGACATTAAATGCCGAGAAATGCTAATACGAGTAATTGTAAATACATCTACAGCTCTGCTACTAAATCCTACTTACACCTCCTTTGTGGGGATGTAAGAGGGTGAAGGCGCCTTCCGCGCCTGATAACGGAATTGGCCTAATAACCCCGACCCTGGAAAAGCTTAAAATGTTTCGAAACCTGCAGATGGGCCTCAGAATAGATTGGACTCATGGCAACGACCTCGCAAACGAAAAAAGGACTATGGCATTGGATCCTGGAATGTCACATCACTCAATCACCCTGGCCCTGTTCAGGACCTTTTACAACAGTCCAGTCAATATCAACTAAAAATACTGGCAATCCAGGAAACGAACTCGACTCGAAACGACATTCAAGACATGAGATTGCACACAATATTCAAAAGTGGGAAGCCTACTGGAAAACGAGAATTCGGAGTGGCCTTCATTGTGGATAGGGAGTTCAAATCGCACGTTATTGATTTTAAGGCAGTCAATGAACGATTGTGTGCGATCCGTATAAAAGCGAAATTCTTCAAAATCTGGCTGATTAATGTCCACGCCCCGACCGAAGAAAAGGACGAAGAAACGAAGGAAACGTTCTACAATCACCTGAAAAGACTATTCGACTCATTGCCTACAAACGACACAAAAATAATTCTGGGTGATTTCAACGCTAAGGTTGGCAATGAGCTATCTCATCGTGGAACGACTAGAGGATATAGCCTCCACGATGAAACAAATGACAACGGCCAGCGCCTGATTGACTTTGCATGTAGCAGAAATCTAGTCATACGTTCGACTTGCTTCCCACATCGACACATTTATAAAATGACCTAGGTATGACCGAATGGCAACACACAACACCAGATCGACCACGTTCTTATCCAACAAAGATGGGCCTCAAGCATACTTGGAGTCTGTACACACCGAGGAGTAAATTGTAACTCAGATCATTACTTGATCAAAGTAACCTATCGATGTCGTATGTCAAAGACATATTCAGCGAAGATCAGCCCGCTACAAAAATTTGACATCGAAAGGCTCCAAACGGCGTCTGTGGTCAAAAATTTCACGGAGACCCTCGACAACCAGCTGGCTCCCATCTTATCAGAACGCATCGTTAAAGACAAGCAACGAGCTCTGGATGGAAGTGAAAGCGGCTATTAAGACCGTGGCAGAACAGATGATCGGACATCAAGCCCGGCGCAAAAGAAATGAATGGACGAAGAGAGAACACTGTGAAAATCTCAGAAGAGTAGCGAATAAGATTATTAGAATTGAGAAAAGAAAATACTATGACGACCAATTGAGAAGTATAGCTGTAAGTTTAGCGAGCAATAACACAAGACAAGCATACAAAGCAGTGAAAAGCCTGAAACGTTGTTATCAGCCCAAACCCACGCTCTGTCGTGATGACATCGGCAATATCATCGCTGATGAAACCACGATTAAGGAGAGATGGGCATCATATTTCAAGAACCTCCTTAATCCTGCGCACAGCTCCACAACATTGGAGCCTATAGATGAGGGCGGAGAGCTTACACTGGCCCCACCAACTCTGGATGAAGTTTGTTCCATCATCAAAGCCCAAAAGAATAATAAAGCGCCGGGCATCGATGAGATTTCAGTGGAGCTCATCAAATATGCTGGTAGCAATGTTCATCTAGCACATTTGGAGCAAGACATATGCCGAAAGAGTGGAGCCAATCAATTATATTCCCTATCCATAAAAAAAGGTCACAAGCTACAGTGCGAAAATTATAGAGACATATCACTACTTTGTACGGCGTACAAAATATTTTCAAAGATCCTAGAAAATAAAATTGGTTCATATGCCAACAGTATTATTGGGGAGTATCAAGGTGGTCTTCGAGCAGGTAGATCAACAATAGACCAATTGTTCACAGTCAAGCAGGGAGTTCAACATAGACGTACATCAAATTTTCTTTGACTTTAAACAAGCACACGACAGTATTGATCGTAACGTACTGTACCAAATAATGATTTGCTTTGGCATCCCAGCCAAATTAGTCCGTCTTACCAAAATTACAATGACGTCGACGACCTCCCAAGTCCGCATCAATAACCAACTCACTGATGCCTTTGACACAAATATCGAAGTAAAACAGGGAGATGGGCTAGCCCCATTGCTATTCAATTTGGCTCCGGAGTACGTCATAAGGAAGCTACCTGTCGATACACGAGGTACATTACTATACAAGTCGAGCCAAGTAGTAGCCTATGCGGACGACATCAACATTTTGTCACGGTCATTAACAACCGCGAAAGAACTCTTCCTGAAACTCGACAGCGAAGCAAAACTAGTAGGGCTACAAATCAATGAAAGCCGATCGAAAGGTTGATATTGTTAAAAATTTGGATGAGATTGTTCCCTGAGCGCCGACTTAACGTGATTGAAACGGCACGTGGAAAGCTAATCACTTTAATTGAATGATTCCTCGCCTCGAAAGCTTTGAAAAAGTTGGTATGTATGAAATGAATCAACTTTATCAGGAGAAAACGCCACAGTATGAATGACCAAGCCATGCAGTAGCAGAAATATTAAAGGACGCTAAATTGTGACAAACTCATGACAAAGAATTTTAGAGGAAATGTAGAGTTTAGCGCTAGCCTAATATTTATTGTCAAGTGCAGTATCTCTTTTTAAATATTGGGACAATATAACCGGGTTTCAAACATTGTGGGGATACATCATTGAACGATCTATGGTTTAATATAAGCGATAGAGCATCGCTTTGGTCTCGATTAGGATTTAGTGTTGATATATGTTCATTCCCTGGTCCTAACGGTATAAAAGGTGATCTGAACAGTTTCAAGCTTGATCGGGTGCCCCCTAGCTATGACGAGCACAGATTTTAAGGTAAGTACACTTCAGTTGATCACTCGCAGCAAGGATCTGCTGTCAGCTTCTATCGTGTCCACTGAACGTCCACCTTATACTGTACCCTGAAATGTTTTTAGATAGTCGGTATTCTTTCATTCTTTCTGTATCGTCCGTCCAGTGCAATTTGCATAACTTCACACAAGTAGATACAGATGGTTCGTCAAACAGTTCATTCAACTTATCGTTGTAACATAGTCTTCACCCTGTTCCTTTTTACACGAGGCCGTAAATTTTCCGGAGCACTTTACGTTTAAATATGTCCACTGCTTTTTCAGATTAGCTCGTCAGACTCCAAACTTTACTTTCATGTAGAAGCACAGGCTTGACTAGTGATTTGTAAATGCGAAGCTTATTTTGCCTGTATACAACTCTGGACGTTAGAATGGGGGTAACAGGCTTTATTTTTGGCGTTTATTCGGCGTCCAACCTCGTACTTTTCGGCGCCTCTTCAATTCAGGTTGGCTAAAAGATATACAAAGCGATCCACACTTTCAAGGTTATAGTCTTTTACATTCAGGTTTTTTTTTTCGCCTGGAGTGTTCTTCTTCGTTTGAGTCATGGATTTAGTTTTCGTTTCATTAACTTGTAGGCCAATTCAGAAATGCTCTTTTAGAATTTGAGATTGACCGTACCATAATGTTGACATCATCAACATATGCTATAAATTGTGCGGACTTGAACATTCGTATGCTAGAGGTTTTGGCTGTTATCTTCCTGATGACGTGCTGCAGCACAATATTAAGGAGCATAGGGGCAAGTCCATCCTCTTGTTTTAAGCCTGATTCCATTTTGAAGCTGTATTTTAGTTCGCCGTTTACCTTGGTCTGGAACTCTGTGTTTAGCATCTTGTCTTTGGCCATGCGGACTAGTTTTGTCGGGATGCCATAGTCAAACTTATTTTGTACAGCGCATTACTATCGACACCATCATATGCTTACTTGAAGTCTACAAAGAGTAGGTGCACATCGATGTTATATTCCCAGCACTTTTCAAGTACCAACTTTACTGAGAATATTTGGTCAATTGTAGACCATCCACTTCGAAAGGTTCCCTGATACTCTCCTATAATACTTTCATAGTACGGCTTTAATTTTTTTTTTTTATGATTTTCGAGACCACTTTATTGGAAGTACACAGTAAAGCGATGCCTCTATAATTTACATACCTTAATTTGTCTCTCTTTTTGTGTACAAGACATATTATACTTCTTCACTAATCTTCTGAAAATTTCTCCTCTGCACATATTTTGCATATTAGGTTTAGAAGGTTACTTAGATTTGGTCCCCCTTCTGGAGCAGTTCTGCTGGTATTCCATCTATTCCAGGGGCCTTATTTTTTCTGAGGTTACTTACTGCTGCCTGTACTCCGTCTCTAGTTGGTGGTGAAACTGGGACCTGTGGTTAGTTCAGGCTTTTTCGCGAAATTCGCTTTTTCTACCTACCTTTTCAAGTTTTATGCTTTGTTTTACAGAAAATATATACTGTAACGTAAAAGGGTCTTTCCAAGGCGGAAAACATAGTAACTATTTTGATTTTCCCTGGGGGTGGTCTTATGTTTTGAAAGATATACTATACTATATGAGTTGAAGTCCCCGCATTTTGAAAACTAGAATATAGTATTTGATGAATTACAGTATTTCAAGTTCTTTGAAGAAAAAAAATGTATTTATTGTGCGGCAAATTCAAAAGTCACTAGCGAAAACAAAATGGTGGCCATTTTAGACGAATGTTCCTGATTTCAGTTCTGACCAAAGTATAGCTCCGATTTGGACGAAATTTGGTGTACAAAGGTTTATTGAACTATTTGATGAAATTCACAACAAAAAATCCAAATCTACAGTCGAACCGTCCAAAACAAAATGACGGCCGCTCAAAGGTTGAAAAACGTGCAAAAATATGTTTTTGCAGTTGTGACGTTTAAACCGATATTGATATAATTTGGAAACATAGTAGAGAATGTAAATGTCTATTGAAAAAGCTCAGGTCTTAAATTTCAAAATTGCAGTTAATCAAAGCTCGAAATTTCAAAAGCTACAATTTTCATTGAATTTTTGACACTTGATATTCAGGTAGATTTAATGAGATCTACTGATCTTGTTATTTTAGAGATATGCTAGCTTCAAGTTTCAAATGGAGACGCGAATTTTTCAGATTTTTGTGGACCCTAGCGGCCGTGTTTCTCAACGGATTCTTTTACCTTGCAAAAATGATGAAAATCGGATGACAAACAAAAAATTCTACAATTTAAAACTTAACATATTTAGCTGCCGTTTTCCATAGTAAAACTCTGATTTGAATGAAATTCGGCACAGTGGTTGATGAGAGTTTAAGATGGATATTTGTGAAAATAAACCAAAATCAAACACTTAAATTCAAACTGGCGACCCCTAAAGCCCAGAAAATAAACAAAGTTCGTTACTTAGTGGCAACTAAAGTGTTGACTTTATTTTCATAAAGATATTTGAAATGATTTGCATTAGAAACATTTATGCGTCAGAAAAATTTCTCTAATGTTGTTTGGCTTTCAATGTGGTGGTCAATCAAATTATTATTTACTGATTGAAACTATTCGTGCCTACGAGATATTCGCGTTTCCGGCTGGCGGTGCCAAAGGAGATTTTTTAGAAGACAGAGGTAGCAGAGAGGTCCGATCACTACCCTATAGATTATGTTCCACCTTGAATCGTTTTAGCCTGAGCTCAGTCAAAAAAGGCAAGTCATCTTTTAAGAGAGACGATAATTGTAATTAATTAAGTTATCTGTTACAAGACCCTGGTTAAAAAAGTTTTGACATATGGATGTCAGATCTGGTACAACCAGAGTGCTAGTACTATGAAAAGATTAAGAGTTTTTGAAAGGAAATGTCTTCGTGCATGTACTGGTTTGTACAGAGATCTTGAGACGGATTAGAAACACTTTATATCGAATAGAAAAATTTATCAAACTGCTTAAGTGACGAGAGTCGATATCTTCATATCGAAACTTCTTCGGGAACATATTGGAAGATCTGTTACTGCGAGTGAAAACCCCTGGATTTCACAGCCGTTCCACCTTACAGACGGGTATATTGCGATTTGCCTGACAGAAAGTCACGCTAGGAGCCGCCGATGATTTTGAGATACGAATAACATAAATAAATTACGTTTCCCAAATGATGTTTTATGTTGTTTTCTTGGTAATTTCTCGAATGCGATATCGCGTCTATTGGAATATACTTCCCCATCCAATAAAATTTTCTATTTGATTTTGACTGGGGCAAAAAAAAAAAGATAAATTTTAAGTCATAGAACTGCAATCTGTGGATGCTAAGAAGGCGATGAACTCACACGATTGAATAGCTAAGAAGGCGATGAACTCACACGATTGAATAGCTAAGAAGGCGATGAAGTCACACGATTGAATAGCGACCTGTAAATTTGATAAGAATGCAATTATTTATACCAATTTTTTGTTTAACAGGATCTATTGTATTTGACTCGCGAACAATATCATCCGGGATAGGCGATATCGAATGAGCAAAACGTGTTCGGGAACGCAATCTTATCATGTTTGTTGGGAACAATCGCAATTCCCAATATAAGGGAAATGCGAAAGATTGTCCACCTGTTTATTTCCTAGTTAAATTGCTGCGAAGTTAAGGATTCACGGCCTAAGAAAATTTTATATCTTCGTATGTACTGTGCGTGAGCTACCATATTACATTGCAACATTAAGCCGTCTTTTGTTATCTTGGTTACATTTTTGCAGTTTGAATTTTCTATTGTAGCAAAATTTTCCTAACATTTGTGCCTAGGCCTAACTAACTGATTGGCAAAATAGTCTAATTCCACTTCATTTCAACAGACGCGTAATAACAGTTATGTGATTTTCATGATGCATTATTATTTATAAATAACAGCCAACACATATGGTAGCCATTCCTGTTCTAAAACCAACTAAGTTTTATATTATAGAATCCTGACAATTAATTTTCTTTTTACATATTTCAACGTAACCATAGACATTACTGCAAGTGAATTGAATTCACATTGCTCGTATACTCACCAGGCAAAATTGTTAAAACCTCAACGTTTTTACTGGTCGTAGTTGAAAAATCGCTTAATAGTTTTGATGCCATTATGTACGCATTGTCATCATCTCCTTCAATTTGCACAATACTGTACTCTAGTAATGGATTGTAACACACAGCTTGATTAGAAGGGAGTGTCCAAGGAGTCGTCGTCCAAATCAATCCAAATATATTTCGAAAATGTGTCGAACTGTGTTGTAATTTTGTCGGTATACGTGCTAACTTCAAACGTAAAATGATGGATGGACTGGTAAAATTTTGATCATATTCTAGCTCCGCTTCGGCTAAAGCTGTCCTATAAATAAAACAAAATTTTTATATATTATTTAGAGCAGAACATTGGTTGCCCCTACCTTGAAGAAGGTGACCAAAATACCGGTTTTAGATCTCGATATACTAATCCTTTTTTGTATAAATCTAAAAATATCTCATACTGATGGTGAATATAATCAGGTCTGTACGTTCTGTACAAGTTCGATGGGTTATTCCAGTCAGCCATGACACCCCATGATTCAAATTGTTTTCTTTGTGCATCTGATGCTTCTGTTGCAAATAGTCGAGCTAGGTTTGAGAAAAATTAGAGATTTTAGTAATAATGTAGATAGTTTAAAAATATTCAACTTTATTTAAATGCAAAGCTTGAAAAAATCGATTGAATTGATATATAACATAACTTGGGATCAATACGAGTAGAATTCTCTCACCCAGTAGTTACTGCACTAACCGAGTTTTTTTTTCAAGCAAGGATTATTAAAAGATACTTAAACTTCCAATCAATATTTTTTTCTTAAAAAATGAAAGTGCATGATAGAATTATATTGACTATGTATCTTATGAGTAGACTTACATTTGCTACGTATTTTTATTGGATCTAAATTATGTTGGCCTCCCATTGCTTTAAGCTCTATTGGTAGTCCATGGCAATCCCATCCTGGTTTGAAGTCTACTTTGTTTCCGTTTGATACACGCTGCCGTATTGTGATGTCTTTTAGAATCTGTTAAGGCAATTTATCAAAATAATTATAACTATATGAATGACCCGGTTGCATGCCTTATTAACAGCGTGTCCCATATGTAAGTCTCCATTAGCGTATGGAGGACCATCGTGAAGAATAAACTCAGAGCCAGATTTATTTGCACGTTGGTATTGATACAAGGTGGCGAATGAAGTCTATAATATATTTTTCATTAAATATTATCAATCGAAGATTGAACTTTAAATTTTTAATCACATACCTTGACTAGGTTTTGTTCAATTTCATATCGTTTTGCTGCAGATAAACGAGTCGGAAATTTGGTTTTTGGTAAATTTACAGTATTCGTATATTTGATAGTTGGCTTGGAAGCTTCTTGTGTTGAAAATCTTCTAAGTTTTAACTTATATTTGGGTAAAAACTTATGCACATGAGCAAGCATGGTGTACCTTTGCTTCACTTAAATGTGACAAGTGCTGTCCTTCGAACAGATGATTTTTGTTTACCGGCTGATTTCCATTTCCACTAGTTCCATTTTCAAATTGCTTTGTTGTATTTGATTTGACATTAGTGAAGTTTACTTACATTCTGCATCAAAATAAACTTTCATCCCGCAAAGTATCATTCGACTCTTTAGTCCTCTAAGCGGATGAAGCTTGCGATTTCTTGAATAAAAAGAAAAATGAAACTGGTAAAACTACAGATATATATTGATATGAGCATGGAGTAATGTTTATTTTATGTTATACAGTACTGTCTGAGTGGAGATCCGGCCAAGCCATGCTATGTGATTAGCTTCAAGGAACTACTTATAATGCTTGATTGCGGCCTAACAGCGCAAAGTGTACTCAACTTTTTACCTCTGCCTTTAGTGCAGAGCTCGAAACTTTCAAACTATGTCAATTGGATACCCAGCCGCGATCATGATCCCCAAATGGATGGAGAACTTAAAGAATGTTGTGGGCGAATATTCATTGACTCGGCACCTGAATTTTGTCCACCTCTGGACAAAGTTATTAATTTTAGCGAAATTGATGTAATCTTGATATCAAACTATTTGAATATGCTGGCGCTACCGTACATAACAGAGGGCACTGGGTTCAACGGGACTGTGTATGCTACCGAACCAACATTGCAGATTGGACGATTTTTCTTAGAGGAGCTTGTGGAGTATATAGAAGCGGCTCCAAAAGCCAATCTTGCAACGCAATGGAAAGATATGACCCATATTCTACCACCACCTCTTTGTGATCTTTTCAAACCTAAAAGCTGGAGGCATATGTTCTCGGCGGCCGATGTTCAAAATAGCCTGGCTAGGGTCAAAATCGCTGGTTACGATGAAAAATTGGTATGTTATTTTAATACATTCATATTTACTTTGTATAATATTGTTTAGTCCGTTCGTCAATCGCTTTTTTACAAAAATCATTTTTTGTTTTTCCTTCAAGCTCGGTCTTAAATTGACCTAGGCTATATTGTGCGCTGGCTATCGTGCTACGAGTAGGTTTTCAAATTATATAGGGGTGCCCTTGCACTTATGAAGTGTCGAGTAGCTTCCTTGCCTTTGACTTTCACTTATTTATTTCTTATTACATATTAATAAGAGTGGAGATAATGTGAGGGGCTTGTTAGTAGTGAGAGTTGATGGGTAATCTTCGAGTGTCTTGAGCAGAATGTTCCTTCTTAAAATGCACGCCATTCAGTCGGTTCATGTCGTAGTGGAGCACTAGTTGTCTCGTTCGAAAGACGGGATTATAAAGTCTTGTCCCGATACAGTTCAGTTGCCATCATGCGTTGGAAGTGTAGAGCGTTCTTTGCCGTTGATGTCTACTTTTCTCGTGGATGTTTTGTGACCGCAACCCAGCGCGCCTTTCGGAATTACTTTAATTTAGTCTCGTTGGCCCCTGCTCCGGATTGGAAATCAGTTGTTATGTGGGTCACTACGTTCAGACTTACTGCAAGTGCGACGAGACAAAGAACTAGAGTCCCTCAACTCATTAGATTACCTGAGAACATTGAGGCAGTAAGAACTTTAATATTGCGTTCAGTGCAAAAACATGCGTCTGCTCTTGGACTTTCCAATCGTCCACTGTGGAGAATTCTTCATGATGAACTTCATTTCCATCCTTGTAAGGCGATTGTGAACCTGATTTCAATTCTCGGCCGCGTGTGAGGTTCTTCCTGAGGACCCTATTGTTGTTTCACTGATGAAGTCTATTTTCATTTGTATCGACCCGTCAACAAACAAAACATACGTCACTGGGCTGACACCAATCCTCGAGAATTGCATCAAAGGCCTTTGCATTTACCTATAATCACGGTGTGGTGTGCCATTTCCTCAGCTGGAATTATTGGTCCCTGGATCTTTGCGGCAAAAGAAGTCGCAGTGACAGTGAATTCGGACCGGTATGCAAACATGATACAGGAATTAATTTTTCTACGGCTAGATGAATTGAACTTACGGAACATTTGGTTCCAACAAGACGATCCAACGGCACACACTTCAAGAGCATCGATGGCTGTTTTGAGGGAACACATCCCAGAGCACCTGATCTCAATTAAGGGCAATTTAGAGTGATTTACTTTATACCCCAAATGATCGATTTCGGTACATAGAAAGACGCATTTATCGAGTCGCAGCTCTAGTTTGTTCTGGACGAGTGTCAAAAATGCCTTTCATATAATTTTGAGATGTTGCTCGAAAGTTTCTGTGGGAACTAATATATCATCCATGTAGACGATAACGTAGCTGGATTTGATCGAGTCAGCCATGGCTTCATTTATAAATCTCTGGAGACATTCGGACCCGATCTTCAGGACATATGGAATACAAACAAATTTGAACTATCCCATCGGAGCGACAAACGAAGTATATCTAATAGCATCAGGAGCCATGGTGATATGTTAAACCTGTCTTTCAAATCGAGCGCACTAAAATATCTTTTGCCTCGCAATTCGTCCAACTGGCCTTCTTCGTGCCATGATTTTATTCAATGCTCGAAAGTCAATCCACATTCTGATCTCACCATTTTTCTTTCGAGTCAGAACGATCGGAGAACTATACTCTGATGCACTTTTTCGAATTATACCCTTTTCCATAAATCGAATAACTCAGCTAAGGTTTTGATGCTCATTTGTGGGCGAGATGTCACCGTTGACGATGTGCTTGGCTGGGGAAATGCTCTTAGCAAGGCGTTTTCCCTTTTCACCAACTCTATTTATCGTTGCATTAGCTCTCTCTCCCTTTGCAGAAAATACGCTTCTCTCCGCTAGCATCCGTGTGTTGGAAAGCTTCATCTATGACTTGCCTTCGAACATTATTGTTGATAGAATTTGCGTTCCCGAAATTATCAACATCGCACAAACGCGAGCGTTCATCAGCGTCGCTGTGAGTAGCGTTTCGTATAATGCTGCTGTTATCGTTATTATTGTTTTATCCAGTCTCATTTGCTTCATCTTCGACGGTTCGATCGCCTGTCTGAGGGTCGATGTTATTTGCTGACATCGACAAGACTGCAACTTGTCGAGCTTGGTCAATCTACGCGTCTGACGGATCTGCTTGATACAAACGATGAATTAAATCAATAAGAGTGGGACATCCAGGTGGAAGCGGTGCCCCATCGCACCCCACCAACCGGATCAAGATCCAATTTAGAAATGGCCATATACTTTTCATTTAAGTGAAAAACTCATAAAAACATAATTTGCATGAATTTTTCCCTTAAATGAAAAATATGAACGTGGCAAATTTATGTTATAGTATTATGTGATGGAATCACATAAGCCTATACCATATATAGGCACGCGAGCGGAAGGCCACTCTTCCCTGCGAGAGCACCTTTAAACGAATTAAGCAGTAGTGAGCTCACCCGATGGCTAGTTCATTATAGTGGTGGGGCCAGCCAACGTGGCGGGTCCCATACCCGGTCAGGTTTTAGATAAATGGAAAGACCAAAAGTGCAATACAACTTCTCATTTTATTTCGGGGTGATAAATTAAAAATTATAAGGAACGATCAAAAAGTTTCCAAAAAAAGAAAATTGGTCAACAATTGGTGAGAATCTTCACTTCTACCCCAATGCGCCATTTTTTTTTCTAAGTACCTTACAGCCACAGATAGCCCACATTTTGTAATCAATTTTAACCTCATAGCGCGCCTCACAATTCTTCTAAGCTATTGTAAATTTGCTTTAATAGAATCCAATCAAAACTTTACCATTTATATCTAATATAACATTTTGTAAAAAATTTTAAATTCATTGCAAAGCTTCTAGACTATTGTAAAGTTGTTTAGCTCGAATCTCATTAAAAACATAACTTTTCTCTGATAGGAATTAAAAGGCTCTATATAAATAAATATACATAAAATGAACGGGTACTAACCCAACATCCTCGCCGAGCACCCGTAGATGGTGTGGTTGATGCCTGAAAACTTTTCTGAAATCCGGTTTGAAGTACGTTACGAGTGCTTGAACAAAATCATTAGGTTTGCAATTAATTGAAATGGCGAATAAATCATTACGTTTCACAATCAATTAAGATGGAGAGGAACATTCCAAATCACTATTATTTTTAAAGGATTAATAAATTGAAATGAAAGGTACAACCTTTCGTAATTTGTGGCCAAAGTTTTAGATAAAAAAAAAATGTTTTTGCACCAATAAGAAATTCATTTGATTTGGGCCGCTCGAATTGCGGGTTTCAGTTCCGAAAGAATTTTTTCTTAATTCGCAAAAGTAAAACCATAAGGGAACACGATTGTTTTAGGTTTCCAATTTGTAGCGACCACGTATAGATTCGTCCAACAAGTGCCAGCAAAATCAATCAGATTAAACAGAAAGTCCCATTGTTTATTCTTCTTACTTCGAGGCTTCACCGAATTATTTGATGCAATTAAAAAGTACTTAAAAATGATAACAATTCCCCACAGTCGAAGCACTTTTCAATGCCTCCAATATCAAATACGAATCACTTGTCGTGTAATCCTGTTCGTTAATGTATGAGTGCTTTACAAACCATTCCTTTCTCCAACTCCGAAATTTTTGTGGTAGTCTTTTTGAATAGTGGTTTCCTGTTAACGTCTGCACGTAGTCTAACAACAAAATTCATTGCAGAGCTTCAAAACGGACAAGATTCTTTCTTTCGGCACTTAAAAAAAACTCCCTCAATTCATTCAGAGACGTCGAAAGACGAAAATTGTTGATGTCCATGATAAAGTTAGTTTGTCCAATATTTTCTAGTTTTTATCCACATAGGGTTAAAATTCTTTCAGCAGTAGCGTAACTTTCCGGATGAACCAACGTACAATCTATAGGGTTTTTAATTTTTCACCAACACTAATGGGTTCAATGCGAATAAAACCTGCACACTGAGTAAAAGTCATCGAACCTATAGTTTTTACGCGAAGAAGATCTTTTCGAGTTTTGAATGGACCATTCTTAGAACGATACTCACCGGCAATGTACCTCAGAATGCTTAAACTTGCTGTGTTGATGTCAACACCAACGAAACTAACACATTCTATAACAACTTCACTTAACGTTTCCAAGAAGGCTTTATCGTTAACATCGTGGTGGTATACTCGTATACCAACTCCAATATGCTTTGGTTTGAGTTTCACCTACTACATTAAAGGATCATTCAATCGACGTGCTATATAAAGCTTATGAGATTCACATCCATTCTTGGGAATCCCTTGTTTGGCAATTTCTCCACACGAATGTATTGAAGCACCGTGTTCCGATACTATCCCATATCGAACCTTCGACTCGTCTCATATCCCACTTACTAACAGTTCAGTGATCCAAAGATCTGTTTCTCGACATGCAGTTCCGTTACCAAGTGCAATAAGACTACACTAGAATTTGAATACCAACTCCCTGAGCATGTCGCGCGTCTAGATATTTTATATTCAATAAAATGCAAACGTGTTGAAGAAAATTTCGAGTTTTACTTTGCAACGGTACAAATCACCAATATGCAACTATCTGACATTAGCCATCCTATCAAATGTCCATTTGTCTAAGGGAAAGTAGCTTTTGCATGCAGGTAACATAACACCGAAGGTGCGCTAATGCTGTGGGTGGATAACAATGAAGATGAGATTTGTTTGGTTCAATCATAAATGCCGGGGAGAACGAATCAACATTTTTATCACGCTACATTCACGCGAACCAGACACAATAGTCTACATTAAATGCCAGCGACAACAATTGAATTATTCTGAGCTTTGGTATTGACAAACCAAAGATGCATATTTTATTGCCGATAATAATCTTTTACAATTTTTCATCACTGGGGAACAATTTTGGGGCCACTTAATATTAGAAATTTCACTAGTTTCCAGCTAGCACGGTTACTTGCCATATAAAATCACGCACTACCTATTAAATCCCAGATAAACCACGTCCAACTAAGCAAGTTAAATAAAACGGCACAGCCGCCGCCGTCGCGTATATGACCAAATGCATGGAGTTTAGAATTAAGACCTAACAATACGAGCTCGAAGGAAATTCGAATTGAACCGCGTACACAAAATGTATGAATGAAAGTGTAATCGCCGCCGCGCGTAGAATGGTCACTTTGATGGCGAGTTATATTTCCCGGCAAGCTGTCGAAAATTCGATAATGTCGATGATTTCCAATTCCTCGATGCGGAAATTTGAATTAGAACGTGCGTCCATTAGAGAAATCCGATTAAAATATCCGAGCAAAGACGGAACTAATGCTAATTTTAATGGAACGCGGTTCTCCCTACGTGCTCGCTGTTGCGATCAAGAGCAGACTCCCCGTTTTGTTCCCAATAGTCATCTTACAGTATATGCCGCACCGGTAGTTCACGAGTGTAGCTCATCCGTCTATGTGGATTGCTTTCGGCAATGCAATTCGTGGATGAGCTGTGTTAAAAGGTGTTGCCGTGTCCAAATGTTACTTGTAGATTTGAATAATAAAATTTTTTTTAAAGTTCCAATTAAAATTTGGATCAGTATTATGGAGGATTTCGACCAGTTTGCTTAGGCGACTGCTCGATTACTACAAAATGTAATTTGTTTCGATTCGAACACACAATTTTATTTGCCGTTACGGACTGAATAGTCTTGTCTCATCACCACACTTCCACAAATGTTTTTCACAGCACACAGCTTACGTCGTAGCACACAGCGTAACAATTCTTAATGTTTTTCACGGCACGTCACCCAATGATAGTTATCAAAGCTTGCCGAAGTGCGATAGTGTATCATCATCAAATTATTTCATCATGTAAAACGCAATCAACTTGATCAATTAGTTTGTCTACTTCCAAAATCATGTTATGGGTGATCAACTTCGGAAATTTTATTTCGTTCTCGAATCACTGATTTGAAAGCAAATCCAGATTTTAACTCCTAAAGAATCGATAGATCAGTTATGATTCGATTGAAATATTGCTATTTAGTCACGAGCATATCCACAGAAAACATTTTGCTCAGCATTTCCCTACAAATAACAAAGAGTTATTAAATTCATGTAAAGACTCCATAAAAATACCCCATTTGTTTTTTTTTTTATATGCCACCAACTCGAAGTAGAACTATTGGCAAGCCATCTTGGCGTATGAACTCGCACTGCCCTACTAGCAACCCTAATATTTTTAACACTCTCACGAACTCTGGGAGAAAATTCACTTGTGTCCTCACTAAATTATGAAATAATTCTCAGATTTCCAATTATTGTCTTATCCATCTTCTCCTGTCTTAGCAAGTTTCTTGCAAGGATTGGCGAAAAAAAAATAATTCATTTTCCATTAAACAGCACGTGTTTGTCAAAGGTTGTTCTACACTATCTACTTCTTCTTTGTAGCCCCTACCGAGCCTTAGACCTACAACTAGCGCCTCCATTTGTTTTGGCCCATCAAACGCATCCACCAATTTTAAAATCTGAGTACCGATGAACTGTATTTGTGGGGAGTCAGACCAGTGTTGTTCTGGATTTCCCACCGTCCTCCGCCCGTCAGCGCTTCCAACGAATGCCTTTTTAGGCATCCCTACCCTGGTTTAATGTCACTTATTGCAATGAATTTGTTTCAGTGGTTATATTGGACTATGAGCCAACCTAGCTGTAATGGGTGGGTACTGATTGAAGGTCAGTTAATTATTAATGATTAAAAGCTAATTTGGCTCTTCAAGGACTTGAGTAATCTCATGGAAGCTCCACTAAAATTATTTCACAAACCTTACCTACCATTTTCAGGATATATTTGGGGCGGTTCAAGTAACACCGGTTAGCTCGGGATTTTGCTTAGGATCAAGTAACTGGGTTTTGAGTACTGGTCATGAAAAGATAGCGTATGTAAGTGGTTCATCTACGCTAACAACACACCCGCGTCCAATTAATCAATCAGCCCTGAAGCATGCAGATGTTGTGATAATGGCGGGGTTAACTCAAGCGCCTCACGTGAACCCCGATACAATGCTTGGCGAGTTGTGCATGAACGTTGGTAAGATAGCATAATTTATTTTTTGCGATGTTTATATTGTTGTTTAAATTTCTTTCCAGCCGTAACCCTTAGAAGCGGTGGATCAGTATTAATTCCCTGCTATCCGTCAGGAGTTGTTTATGATTTATTTGAATGCTTGTCGAAAAACCTCGATAATGCTGGACTGTCTTTAATACCGATGTTCTTCATTTCACCTGTCGCAGACAGCTCGTTGGCATATTCAAACATATTAGCTGAGTGGCTGAGTTCTGGGAAGCAAAATAAGGTCTATATACCCGATGATCCATTTCCACATGCTTATTTGGTGAAGAATGCTCGTCTAAAGCATTATAAAAGGATTTATTCAGAGGGCTTCAGCACGGATTTCCGACAGGTAAGAGTATTTGAACTATATATTACAAAATGGAGAACATTCATATTAATTTTTTATGCATTCTTAGCCGTGTGTCGTTTTCTGTGGGCATCCAAGTTTACGATTTGGTGACGCTGTTCATTTCCTTGAGCTTTGGGGAAACAATCCACAGCACACAATAATTTTTACAGGTGCTATAGATTGTTTTTATTGTACTGAACAGTTCATTAATTATTTATATTTTTTTAGAACCAGATTTTCCATACCTACAGGCTCTTGCGCCTTATCAACCTCTGGCCATGAAGGCAATTTACTGCCCGATTGAGACGTCTTTGAATTTCCAGCAAGCAAATAAACTCATAAAGGAACTGAAGCCAAATGTGCTTGTAATACCTGAAAATTATACTCAGCCTCCTGCGATGGCTCCACATAAAGCAGATTTAGTCATTGACCAATTACAGGTACTTCAATTTGCTGTTAGTTACATCAAAACAAATTATTTAACTAATTTTCTACATTTCAGGACAAACAAGTAATCACTTTTAAAAATGGTGAAGTCATTAAGTTGCCAATGAAAAGGAAAAGAAATCGCGTTTACCTTAGCTCAGAATTAGCACAAAGTCTGGTTCCAAAAGAGGTTTCGCCTGGGACTACTCTCTCAACAGTTACAGGCTTATTACAGGTTAAAGATAATCTACATGACATTCAAGTATTCGATGAACCAACAGTGAGCGATTCAAAAACAAATCTTCCATCACGTGATCAAGTTCTAAAGAAGACAAAATATGAATGGGGAACGTTAGATGTTGACATGTTTATGAAGTTGTTAGTTCAAGACGGTATTACAAATCTTAAGACGAAACAAGGAACTGATGGACACTTGTCGATTCATATTCCCAATGAAAAAACTACAATTCGAATTGATGACAAAAGTACACACATAGTATGTGGTGGGAAGCAAAGTTTGCGACTTAAACTTCGAGATTTCTTAATGAAATGTATACAAACGTTTTAAATATAAGCTCCAATTGTAAAAAATAATGACAATGCTTGAAAATACATTTTTAAAAAGAATGAAATTTAATCTCTTGTAACTGCTGTTTTGTTGCAAACTTACATCTAACATTAGAAGGTATAACATGACTCTCACTGGTATTTTTCAATAAATAGCTGATCTATATTGGATGTCAGGACTTTTCCGTCGTCCCTGTCAATTATTTCTTCGACAGACTGGTTTCGGCAGTCTGTCGCCTTCTGTGTCTTCCTTCACTCTGATTATTATTTGTCCAGGTCGTGCGGTACTTAGTCACCAGCTATATGTTCGTTTTTTTTTGCGAGCAGTGTGTTACGATTAAGAAGGGGGTAAAGCGAAAGCACGGCCTTATACGCTTTGGAGCTAATATGCTCAATATGTCTTCTGAAGGTTAGTTTTTTATCGAATATAAGTCCAAGATATTTAAGATCCTCACTCCAAGGAATAGTTTGCCCTTAAAAAATTTATTGGTCGCTTGGGTAGGTGAGCAGGCTTACGCTTCCTGGTGAAGTATATTGTCTTGGTTTTTGCAACATTTATTTTAATTTTCCATATATGGTAGTATTGATAAGTAAGTTCTAACGCCGTTTCATGGCTGGAAATAATGGAAGTTGGATCTGCGCCTTTGCTGTATATGCAAATGTCGTCTGCGAAAGCTGCAACTTGGCAGTTTGGTAAAGAAGGGAAGTCAGACGTATAGATGTTATATAGTGATGGGCTTAGGCAGGAGCCTTGCGGAACACCGGCAGATATACTTTTCACTGGGGAAATGCTTTCCCCTACTTTGATCTGGAACCTCCTATCATTTAAAAATGCTTGTAAAAGGTTCAACAAGTACGGGGGTGTGTTATATTTCTGAAGTTTATAAACCAGAGCATCATGCCAGACTGTATCAAAGGCTTTTTCTATGTCCAGTGTCACCAAACCTACAGACAATTTATTGAACATCGCTGCTTTGATGTCCTTCGTAACATGGAGAAGCTGATGGTATGTCGAATGTCTCAGCTTCCTTACCAAACTGCCAAGTTGCAGCTTTCGCAGACGACATTTGCATATACAGCATAGGCGCAGATCCAACTTCCATTATTTCCAGCCTTGAAACGGCGTTAGAACTTACTTATCAATACTACCATAGATGGAAAATTAAAATAAATGTTGCAAAAACCAAGTCAATATACTTCACCAGGAAGCGAAAGCCTGCTCACCTACCCAAGCGACCAAACTTGATCTTTCTTGAAACCCCACGGTAAAAAAACTTCGTAAATGACGTCACCGTGTCTTACGATAATCTGACTTTCAATCCAAATGATCTCATTGTCTCTGTACAATCTCGCAAGTACTGGATCACCTACTGCAAATTCGCGATGCTTTACGGAGTGACGTTTATTGAATTGCTGGTTCTGCGAGATGTTTTCAATGGTTGAGCGTTTGGCTAGACGTGGTAAATGCAATTCAATTCGGATTTTTGTGCCCAAAAATAATTCTGCTGGTGATTTGTAATTTAGAGTTTTGTTGGATGATAAACGTTAGTATTGAAGGAATGTCTGAAGTGGATCCTTGTCTCGCGAATTTTTTGATGCAATCTTTACCATATGGCGTTTAAAGGTGTCGAAGTGTCTTTCCTTCACTGTTGCTTTGCGCCTGATAGAATGCTGATATGTGTTCTATCCCTTGAGAACTGCAAAATCTCGCGAATTCTTCAGATTTGAATTGATTACCGTTATTTGATACAATTAGTTGTTGCCGTCCAAAACATGCGAATAATTCGGTAAGGACTTTGATCATGTACGAGCATGTCGACGTAATTGTTGAGATTTGAACAATTTCGACCCATTTTAAGTATGCATTAATTATTACGAGATAATAGTCGCCCTTGTTATGCTTGGCGATGTCGATATGAATGATTTCCATAGCCTGTGATGATAACGGCCAGGATGCTACTTCAGTTTTTGTAAGCATTTTTGCTGCACGTGTGCAAGCTTGACACTGTTGAACACGTTGTGTGATATCGGGGTCTATCTTGGGTCAATAAAGAAATAATCTAGCCATAGATTCCGTTGATCTATGCCTGGATGTGCATGGTGAAGTAGTTCTAAGACATCCTTCTGAAACTTCTTGGGAATGACAACTCATGTTCCCAACGTAAGAATTCCTCGAACTTGAATAAATTGTCTAGATTGGTCCAATATGGTTTTTTTCTGGATCTATTAGTTTCTTCGATGAATTTGGCCATCCGTCGTACATGGTTTTGACCAATTTCTCTAGAACTGAGTCCTTCACTATTGCTTCTACGATTTGGGTACTATTGAAGAGTAATTTGGTGGTAACCAAATTTACATGTGTGTGTGCACTTCAGATTCAATTTATGCAATAACGTAGTCTTCCTCATTCTTCGGGAACCTCTGTATAACTCTTAATAGTATGTCAACGTAGCCAAAATCATCAGTGCTGGTGCACGTGATTTTGAAGTTATAGGTCATGAGTATGATAGCCCAACGTTGGAGACGATTTGCAACGTTTACTGGAATGGTTTTTGTATTCACGAAAATGCATAGAAGAGGTTTGTGGTCCATTCGTATTTCGAAATGCCGTCCGTAAATGTATCGATAAAAAACTTGCACTGCAATGATGATGTCAAGGCACTCCTTCTCGATTTAACTGTAATTTGTCTCTGCTTGTAGAAGTGGATGTGATGAACAAACTATCAATTTCTCGGAACCGTCGGGGAACCAATGAGCGAGGTATGCACCTAGGCCTTTGTTTGATGCATCAGTTACTACGATCAATGGTAGTTTTGGATCGTAATGAGTTGGGCAAAGGTTTGAGAATAAAATAACTTTCAGCTCATCAAATGCTTGTTGACATTGTGCAGATCAATTCCATTCCACATCCTTCTTCATAAGTTCGTCTAATCGTGCTCGTATTTGACTCCGAGATTGAACGTAATTGAGATTGATTTGCTTGCGGCTGTACGTTGCGAATGGCTGCAGTCTTTGCTGGATCTGGACAAGAACCATTGACGCCAATAATTCTACCCAGGAACTTGAGTTCACTTTTGTTGAATTCGTATTTGTCTGCCTTGATGCGAAAACCATAATTTTGTAATCGACTGAATACTTGTTTTATATTCTTCTTGGATTTCTCGGCGTGCACTGATTGTTTACCTTGAAGGAGCGATGCATCTGATGTGACTACAATGACTCGATGAGCTTCTACGATGAGTTTCTCGATGCTCAGATCGGTGCGACTCTCATCCTCCATGAGTGCCGAAACTTATGTGCGGACTTCGTTTCCGGCGCTTGTCTTAAGCCCTATGATGAACATTAGTGCCCGATGGAAGTTTTTCCATATTGTGGCAGTTATAATGTTTCTGGAACAGAGACTTCGGCTCGCAGAAAAATTTCTTGGGTCTGTCCACAGTGGAACTAAATGTAAGTTTGATAAGTTTAATCGGTAGAATGATGCTAGTAAATTTTCCGTAAGCTTCTTGACTCAGCTAATGATGTAAAAGTCGTGTTCGGACCTCGTCTGCTAATACTGCTCCATCTTTGATGAAGACAGCCTCGTGTTTGTCATAATATTGCTCAAATATTGAACCGGGAACAGGTTTAAACACATAGATGCTGCGGGATTAAAATTTCCGAAACTGCTGGATTATGGACGATTATGTTAATTCGCTCAAAATGCGTTCGACTGCTGGGAGGTTTGAAAGATTTGATCGGATAATGTCGCCATTTTAGAGTGTTGAACGTCCGATTCATGGTTTTATTGTACTTCCAGAATTGTCACCAGATATGTTGTATCATGTTGCGTGTGGCCAATGTAGGGATACACATATTAAATAACAAGCGCTAAATGTTAGCACAGGATAAATATTTACTCTGATAGCTAGACAAAATTATAATGCCAACTTAGCACGGATGTCATCACTGATTATGACTATTTTCACCAGCTGCTGAACTCTAAGTCTCGTACGTTGTCAGTTGAAGTGTGAAGTGTCAATGGTCTACCATATGTTGAAAAACACAGCTCATTTTAGTGTGTCATTGCTCTACAATGTGGGAAAAATAATAATCAGAACGAAAAACGACACAGTGTAGCACACTACCGAAATCAGTCTATCGAAAAATCAATTGTGACAATGAACCAAGAAAAAATGGTCCAAAATCCGTCATTATCAAGCACTATCAGAAAACTAGGCAAATATCGAGAATGAACTAAAATATATTTCAATTCAGATACCTTCAAATTAGATTTATTCCACATAATAATCAGAACTTACCCTCTTATCCAAGGAGAAGAAACCCAGATGTATTCGCTGACAGGATAAGACAGTTTTTGATTGAATTTTAATAGAATTAGGCTAGAATATATTTAGATCAAAGCTGAATGTTCATTTTTTTGTTACGTTCTTGGCATAATATGCTATTTTCTCTATAGTAATCGAGCAGTCATACAAGTAAATTGCTCAAAAACCCTCCTATCTCCTACCCAAAATTGTAATTGTTCCTGTTTACATAATACAAAACACAGAATTAAATTCGTATCTAATGATTACGACATGGTGGCAACATGAATGTGCCAACTTGATCCTCATCACAATTGCAGCAGCAACAATAAATGCAATTTAAAGCAGCTGAGCAAGGGGCCCGTCTTCATCCACTGTAACAGCGTGACGCTACGGTGGACAACAGACAAGCAAGAAGAAAAACTTGCTTGGGCACGAAAAAACCATCGTTGTGACGGGGAGACTCAGCTGGGAAGGGAATAAGACGGGAGTCTGGTAGAGATTGCGGGACCGCGTGGACGACGACGAGAGCGAAGTGGACAGAGACGTCGAATCTGTTTAATTGTTTCAATTTTTCAATTGATTCGCGAATGAAAATAAAACGCAGAGTATAAAATCGGTAGCGGGGTCGCGTAAGGGAATGTTCGAGTTTTGTACGGGGATTGTGGAGTGATCGCCTAGTGAAAATGATCCGATAAAATTTGTAGCAATCCCCCTCGAATAGGAAGCACCGCTAATCATATGCGTGGGAAATTCGGAACTTATTGTTCGAGAAAAGCGATTCCCTGTTTCCCGGTGACGTCCATGGTTTAGTACACGTTTCTGAGTGCGATAAGTGTTACAATAGGAAGGTCGTGGTAGTTTCCATGCAGAAGTAAAGAAATTGGATTTAGAATTTGTTGTTTACGTGGCAATAAATGTGAGCAAGTGCTGGTCAATTGATTATATACTCGCAAAATAGCGTTTTGAAAAGTGCATTGATGAGTTGAACGGAAATTCGCTTGCAACATTTTGACAACTTCCGAAAAGTGTCGTCCTTCTATTACTTAGAAATTGATGGAAAGAGATGCCAGCAAGCGAAAAATTATTCTTTAACGAGCAGTGAAAAAGGACTAATTTACTTAAAATTGTAAAGCGTTAATGAAATATTGGCGGGCAGTCGCTTTAAAACAATCCTTGAGTGTATTCACTTTTGCCTCGTACAGGAACAATTTCAAGTTCAAAGTGGGGGTTTTGCCAAGTGATGTGCGTCGCGATTCGCAATAAATTGATTTGGGATAGGCTAAAAAGAGTGCAGATTCTGGCCCCTAAAAGCAATTTATTGCAAAGAGCAGTTCCTTTGCAAAGAAATTTGTTTGAACCCATAGTAGTTCGGGAAAGTAACTGTCTTGGGGCCATGTTTAAATGAGGGAAAGATACTGCAAAAATTTTAATAGCCTTCTTCTGGTCAGCTCAGGTGCATATTGACGATACGTTCGCTTCATTTGAGATGTTACCATCATTCGGGCCGTGATTTTTTTTTCAGAAATTTGTTAACGATATCTGCTATGTTAAATAACTTTACTTCAACGAACCGTAAAACAGTGTGCTCATGGATCATTAAACTCAAACGGAGTTAATCTAATTTTTGTATGTTGACATACCATCGCGAAGCTTGGCCGCTTTCAGTCATAGCTGCGAATGTGCCTGATTGCAGCAGTCAGCGATGGTTGCGTTGCAGAAACACCACATAAAACGTGTTTTGATATATATTCCGTGCTTTGGTGTGACCGGGTTTATCGAACGCCTGCAGTGTTATGAGCTATGGATAAATTTTTTTGATCTCTGTAACCGTGATAAGATGTATAGACTTTGATGCGAGGTTTTACGAGCAATTTTAAGCAAATTTATTGTCTGTAAACGAACGAAAGTACATATCCAGCGAATTCGTCAAGCAATAACTGTAACAACTAAATGTATAAAAATTTTTTCAATTTAACCAAGAAGTAAAACAAGAGTTTTTTTCTCTTTATTTTTGTTAAAAAAATCAGAGCTTAATATGAAAGATTAAATAGGTAAATTTAACTAAGAAATAAAGGCAGTTTTAGTACAATATTAAGAATTTTTTGGGAAAAATTTATACTTTTGCTAATATGAGGAATTAAAAATAAAACTGGAAAGATAAGTCTCCCCAAGTCCGTCTGTTTTGACTCGTTTCGACTTGTTCTTTAAACAAGCAAGTGCCGTCTTTAGTTATTTATCTACATTTTTCGACTTCAGTCGACCTTTTCTTTTGAGACCCGAGAATTCGTGAATGCGAAATTCTTTTGTAGTGGGTCCTTGTGCTGGGGGAATAAACCTGCCCCACGACTCCGCAACGCTAGCCTGCCAGCGCATTCACGCGTCCCCAGACAAGGCCAATCTCGACGGATATTACCATCCTCTTTCGCCGAGGCAGCAGACCATCGCTGCAGTCCTGAACGGACATTTATACCTACTTTTCACTACACCTCCTTTTTTCAATTAATTAATGATATCTAGGGATATTCATTTGATAACATATATTTTCTTTTTGTTAAATTGTTTGATTAAATATTGTTTAAATTTGGAGTACCATATGGACTATTATTTTAAAATTTGCTTTTTTTATAAAATTTATAAAACGCATTTGAATTTGACCAAGGAGAAGAAATATGTTTGGCAATAAAAGTGAATATCAACAAGCTGAGCGAAACACAAGCAGACATGATACTTATACAAAAATCCAGGAATTCTAAAACGCTTCAGTGAACTCTAAATTCAAATTTATTTGATGTTCCAAGAATTATATTTTAATGCAAAAATTATGCACTGAACCATTACTAACAATTATGTTTGGATTATGGCAGCATAAACTTTTCAATTTTTCTCATACATACTATACATTTATCTGTGATATGAAGGGCGCCAAAAATGATTCTACTCTACATATTAAAAAATATAAATAAATAAAAGCTAACTGGAGCCGGAGCATCCAATGGATGTTCCAACGTTTCCAGCTACATATAGTATCCGATTTAATATCCACAACAAAATTTGTTCTGCCTTGTACATAATCGCCGTAAATAACGAGGATAGCGGCTGAAACGAAAGTTACGGATAAAATCTTTAAATAAAGTAAAATTGGCTTCCTGTATTACCCTGACAATCAGAAGGGCCACATATAGTATACGGTCTGCAGCTACAATGAAAAATGTGAACGCCACAAGGATTCCCAAGAGTGTTATCAACGTTAAAACTTCCACAAGGTGCACAGCAACCGGCATCTTTTCATTCGAACAACTCAAGATTGCGCTTTTTATCCTTAAATTAACTAACATGTGATTATAGGAAATAAAATGTGAAAATATTTACGAGCGTACCTACAATAAGAACTCCCCGGCTACCATATAATTTCAGCTTCCAATTAAAATCTGGTACCGAGGCGTACTAAGGCGAACAATCTGGATTTCATCTATATTCCAAACAAACTAAATCTTGAACAAATTTTCATTGAAATAAATCTGATAATAAAATGTGCCAAACTATTTGTATTAGTAAAGGATGTATACAGTGTTTGATAGCAAAAGTCGTTTTGACTTTGTCAAATGCATTTGGAAGGACAGAAGCTACTTTAATGTACTTTCTTGAAATTGAATCGACACCTCTTCATTATATCTACTGGGATATTCAAAAAACAACGGTAATGGTGAGCGCGGGACACCATATTTCCACACAGGTGTGTGGGTCTAGCAACGCCATCTGGTACTATCTACAATAATTACTACGGAACATGCCCAGTACACCATAAACTATTGAATCCACCCGTGAGTGCACTACTTGCATTCATTAAGAAGTTCACTTAAATCGACGTTTGGAAAGAAGTCCATCTACGAGGGTAGTCCCAAATGTACCCGACCTGACTTATGAATACAAGTAGTTTAAAAAAAACAATTACTGCGATTGACAATGCCACCTTTCAACAACTTAATGTAAAAAATTCATAACAGTACGTTTATTATTATTATTTTTTTTACTGACATCCAAAGTGAACGCTCTCAGTACATTTATAAATATGGAAAAAATCGGGAATCGTTATGTGATACAATATACTTTCATTTGAAAGGTCTAAGTCCAACCGATATCAAAGCCGAGTTGGATTCTACTCTGGGGAATATTGGGTAGCTGAGTTTAAACGAGGTCGTTCGAGCTGCCAAGATGAACACCGCAGTGGTCGACTAAGTAAGGTCACTACGTCAGAAACTGTAAAGAAAATCCACAAAATGGTATTGGATGACCGTCGACTAAAAGTGCGCGAGATAGCAGACATGGCAGGCATTTCAAAAAGTGCTGTGCATCGCATTTTGACCGAAAATTAGGACATGAGAAAGCTGACTTATCTAAAAATTTTACATGCAGATTTGAAAAAATTTAATTATTTCCATTCATAGTTATAAATCATAAAATATTTTTTTTGCTATTTTTATTAAATGTAAATTTTATATCATTTTTCATCTATATTAAATTTAAACTTTTCCTTCTAATTAAATATTATTTATGATATTTATCTTTTTATTTATATTATTTAAAATTTTTTCATTTTTTTTCCTTCTCAGAATTTTTAAATTCAGTTCTGCAAAAATTTCAGACATGAGAACCCTGAAATCACACAGCTATCCACGGATTGCCTTGCGAATGCAATCCAACGTGGCTGAGTTAGAAGCTTGCAAATTTACTGTTGCGACACGGAGAAGTGGACGACGGACAGAAAAGACGGGGGAGTCTGCTTCAAATCAGACAGCTATCACGGACTGCTAATGGGAAAGGTTGAGCGGGATAGGCGTCGCGTTAGCGGAGACGATATCGAATCAAACGACATTAATCAATCGAATTTCCAGCTATTTCTATCTGAATTCAGTGGTTCCCTCGAATTGGGTACCGTAACATTTTCAACTATGTGCAATTTTGCAACAGTGGTAAATTCGCATTTTTAACATCGAGCGGGACGAACTGGTTAGCGGTGCACCAACGCGAGAGATTTGTGCGATTCTGGAGGTGTGCAGTAAGGTTGACAGTGGACACGAGGGATTTCAAAATAAGATCGCATTACTTGGAACGATAATCCGCCTTTCTTTTCCAGTTCCAAATTAGTAACAAAGTCTTTCTGGCTGCAGTCTCCCAAACTGCCATTACTTGTGCTTAGCGTAACCTCCAACCGATCTCGAATCAATATATGGAACATCGCAATTAGTTCGAATGTTGAACGATTCTTGAACTGGATTGCTGCGATAAGACAGAACTAACGTTTGGACTGGTTGTTCATATTTATAAACGTGTCGTGGTCGTGAGATCTGATCCGAATAAGAAGTTTGTGGAAGTTTGGTCGCATGAAACAGTTTAGAGTTGGAAGTATTGAAAATTTGTTCACGTATAATGTGTCGAAAGCAATTGGTCCGCGTATACGGTTGAGTGAGGGGTAAAATGTGCTGCCGGTGCCCACACAGATAAGGGACCTCCAAGCGTGATGTCGAATTTATCCTCGAAAGGTAATGCTAATTTAATATTTAGATTGTTTACATCACCCAAATTCGTCGACGCGCTGTCGGCTCCTTGTAGAGTTTTAGCTGCAAAATAGAACGCTTCTATTTTATATGGGAGAGTATTCTTTCGCGAAAGTAGTATCGTTTACGAGTTTAGCCATCCTCAATGGTAATTCGTGCATAATAGTGCTATCTCTATCCTTTCCGGGTATGAGAAGATCATTTCGGGTCTTCACCCATATTGTTGAAAGCGAGGATGATTGGAGTCCGGTATGCTTGACGCTGTTGCTGTCAGGGTATTGTACTTTCCACGACGTCTCTTTGCTCCAATGATGGGTTGTGAATACATAGACTTAAAAAGTAAAGTTTACAATAGTAATTATATCTACGCGTTAATTACGTTACATTGTAGACATTGCGCAGTGCGATGACCTCGGCTCGGAAAGGATTTTTTCCCCTTCTGTTTATTATTATTTAATGCCAGCTAAATATATCGACTGGCAGCCCGATGCTGACAAGGAGGCAGTTTCACTTTGAACATGCATGCATTCTGTGAAGTCTTCTCTGCACTGTCATTTGCCGAATGAAGAAGAAAAAGTTTGCTCCATTCATTGGACAAGGATGCGAGAATTGAGAGTATATAAGATCATATTGCGTACTTTTTGAGTGGGGTTGATGAATTTGCAATTACATAATGCGTGAGCTAGAATGATGTACTAATCCAATAGCAAATTTTGTTTGAAGGTGTACAAAATGGTGAACGATGGTTTGCTGGGTTAAAGCATGAATTCAAATTGAATAAACTACATTGAACCTCACAACAAATAATGGATTATTCTATATTCACAAGGAATTGTAGAACACTTTATATCCGAGGCGCACTACAATAACGGCAATGGCAAATGAAAATATACAAAGTTGACAACCTCGCAGTAAAAGAAACTATGTGCGTTGCATGACAATACCCATAAAGTGCGTGCTCAACCAATTATTTCAAGTAGGAAGTCCCATTGGGGAATGAGCGAGTTTTGACAATGCAGATTCAGATAAATTTTTTCAATGTCTAGCAGGTATACTTTCATGTGCCTACAGGCGACAAGGATACAGAAATCAAAGGCCGTTCATACAATACCCATTATAGGTCGTTGCTGTACTGTCCTCAAAGGAAGTAAAAATTATTCTACGTGAATTTAATGCAAAAATTAGGTGAGAAAATTTAGTGAAATAAGTATATATAAATGTCGCGTGAATACGCTGGGAGACTAGTGTTGCGGTGTCGTGGGGCGGGTTCTTTCCTCCTAGCACAAGGACCCATTAAAAAAATTCGCATTCATAAATTAAACATGTCAACATGCCGAACGGTTGAAATGCTTGTTGAAAGAACAAATTGGGCCGGGCAAAAACGGACGGACTTGCGGAGACTTCGTCGTTACCGACGATACTTATGGCCCACAAATAAGAAGGGCATCGAGATGAAAGCGGTGCCCCCCTCACATCCACCCAACCGGATCAAGATCGAAACATAGACGTGACCATGTATTTTCCATTTGAGTGAAAAACTCATACAAACGTACTTTTCATGACTCTTTCTATCAAATGAGGAATAAAAACGTAGCCAATTTATGTTATAACGTTATGCTATGGAATCACATAACTCTATACCATAAAAGGGCATGCAAGCGTTATTCATTGAATTAGAATTCAAGGAAAAAAAAATTATAGTTAAATATAAAATATTAAGATATCAAATTAAAAATAGAAATCTATGTAAAATTGAAAATATAAAATTAAAAAATATTTTAATTAGTTTAGTTTAAATTCAAATCATATTCTGGATAGGATATAATAAATTATACATTGCATAAAAAATATCTATATTCGTTGTAATTAAGTAATCTCAGCATTGATAGTTGTCACAAAATATATGTAGTTCTTGTCTTATTTCAAACGACTAACGAAACCGAGGAAATACTAACAGAGAATTCTTTTCAATAATTTCATTAATAGTAACTGATTGTTCAATTGAAAAATATATATGGCTACTATTCATGTTATTTTATAATTGATTTAAACCTGAGGTTGGTAACTAATTTTAGTGATCATTCCTTTCTGGAGTATACTCAGTGGAAACATTATTGACTATTTAGGAACTTATTCGTCATTTTTCCAGCGCATAAACCCTAATAATAATTGACATTAATTTTAAACAAAACGATAAAAACTACTCGGTCAAAATCGAAAAAGGTAAAAACAAGAACTTAAGAGATTTTCATTCATTTACTTTAATTTTTACAAGGTTTTAAACTTAATTAACAAAAAATACTTAACTTTCGAATCGCAATAATGTATTGTAATGATTTTAAAGTCTACGTCCGTACGAGGAACCGACCTCTCATCGGTTCTAGACGTTAAGTCTGAGTAGTGCCAACGGATGGTACCAACCGGTCAACCAATCCGTGCACCGTAATCCATTTTTGCGGTGGCTGCTTGTTGGCCAGCTAGATCGGAGAGGATCTCGGTCGCGGGTCTCCGAATGGATTACGCTCATCTACAATCTTCAGCCACCAATACATGCCCGTTTTCAAACGCGGTACAAAACAAAACCATACGGAGAGGAAACCTACTTTACGTTACTCCGTATTTCTTCATTTAATCAGTCAAGGACAAAAACCTCATTTTTACTTCGCGTTCCCGAATTTCCGACGCGGTACCGAAAAATATGCTACGCTAACTCAACCCGACAAAAGCTACGCTAATAAAAGGCAAAACAACAAAGGTACCGCGTACCACACGCGACGCGACACCGACCTCAGCGGATTTCCTCAAACCCTACCCTCGCGACGGCATACCTACCCTGCACTCTATCTCCCGCTGCAAGGGAGAACCACTGGAAAGGAAAGTCGTGTTGTTAGTTAGCAATTCATGTTTTTTTATTGAAGCGTTTCATATCCACTTATTGGAAAATATTTGTATGATACATATGAATTTGTCTGTAAACATTTATGACTAAAAATTAAACACGAAAAATAATATTTCTTTAGTAATATCCTCAGGATATGTTAGATGATAAATTCGAATACGCTCGCCAAATGAAATTATAATCATTTCCTACTTCATTTAGATAAACCTAGAATGCTAGATGATAGTTTATATCGCTTCTTACTTAAGGTGAACAAATTTTAGCAAAATCGAAATTTCAATTAAAGTGTCTTTTTGAAAATAAATTCGCACTAATGTATGTATTTCATATCAATCAATAATCATATATCTACTCAATTAATCTAATGTTGCAAACAAAGGGCTCAAATTTCATATTGCTGCCACAAATGAAAATGATTTGTTTGGAGCCTTGAGTTTAAGTTAGTGAATTTAAAGTTCTTTGTAGTTTTGTCTTTCAACTAACTGCTTTAAACTAATTTGTCGGAAACATTAACATTTTATGAAAAAAAGGTTGAATATGTTTTAAATATTACAGCAGTTTTCATAGTCCAAATAATGCCATCACTTATTTTCTCAAATTCCTTTGTTTATGTTTGGGGATTAATTTAAAAAAAAAATGTAAAAAAAATCCAAAATAAATGCTTTGTGAATTGACAATGCCGTATAATTTATTGAGTAGCGTCCAAACCAAAAATGATAAAAGGGGGTCGCTGCGCTTATGTTATTAAACATTTCTTAAGGGTATCATATTTTGTTAGTACTTATGATTGTTTGTATTATTTTTTTTCATTATTAACATGGTTCCTTTTAATTCTTGTTATTATTAGTTACATATTAATTTGGTTCGTATTCTTTTTTTTATTATTATTTTTTTTTTATGAATAGGGTTCGTATTATTTTGTATTATTATTTGTGTTATTGGTTATACATTGACATGGTTCGTATTATTACTTATTATCATTTGTAGTTTATTTGTAAGTCAGTAATATGGGTCGTATTATTTCTTATTATTATTTGTATTATTTATTATTGCTATTCTTATGTTTAGAATTATTTCTTATTATTATTTGTATTATTTGTTACTACTATACACTAATTAGTGCTTAAGTCAAGTATTCCCAATAATTGGAATACCAATTCATTTTTTGAACAGATAGATTACGTTCATTGATATTGGTGAATACTTTAATTTAAATCTTTGTATGTATGTAAATTACTAAATGAGTAAGAAACCCCAGAGTGGGCGTTAAACAATGACTTGCTTAATGGAATTTTGAATCATGATGAAAATAAGGGAAGCATCACTCGAAAATTTAATTGAAATTCACTGGCTAAACAATACAATTTGTTAATGTCGGGGCCTGTGGAATACACGGCAAGTGGGTGAAGTTAACATTTAGTGAATCAGGCACACTATCGTTTCCATCATTCAATAAATTTGTAATAACATCACTATGAAATTCTTTCAACTATTCATGCATTTCTACTTTCATTCATGCTATAACAGCATTGATGCATATGTTGCATCTTTAGCCTTTATAATTGAATTAGCTAAATAAATTTTGTTATATCAAAAGCGAATATTGTTTTGATTATTCTATTATAACCCTCATTCTATCTACTATTTACGAATTATTAAGCATAGGAGTCTTGCAGGAGACTTTCTGCTGCGTCTCTGGTTAGACTGGCATGTAACATCGTCATTTACCGTTGTTTAATTCATATGTCCTTCAGATTGGATCGGATTCAACTTGTATGCAACATACTCACGGTAATATGGCTTCGTAGATACGGGGTTTACAAGCAAGCACAATGTTTCCAGCTTTTTGAGGTGCGTGAGTGGTTCCAAGTCACCCAACTCTTGAATATTGTTACCAGTAAGAACTACTGACTCCAAATTGGGGATAGATTCATGCAAGTAATCGTCAATTCGTATTATCCGGTTGTTGTTTAATAGCAGGCACTTTAATCTAGGCAAATACGGAAATCCATCACGTTTGCGTAGATCATTATCAGAGAAGTCTATAGTATCGAATTGGTCAAGTGTAGCTCCCAAATTTTCTATTTGCGGTGTTTTATATCCTCGTAGATCTAGTTCCGTTCTCTGCATGGATTTATATACTGCATAAATTGATTGATGATATCCGCGGATTGTTTAATCATTACAATCAATGTTTCTTTTCGGTTGCTCGTACACGGATTCTTCTTGCCTGTTTCCAAATTCCTGCAATCCGACTAGTTCCTGGTTTTGTTGTCGCAACAGTGCATTGATCGAATCGAAGCGTTACTATTTGCCCTTTTGTGGAACTGTCGGCACACTCCGGGACTTCTTCATGGGTGGCGGCCACTACGTGCACACTTCACTCCCATGTGGCTGTCAAATCCTCTTGACATCCCACGACAAAATTGACGTGGGATGTGCGCTCATCGTAACCAACGTGAAATGACAAGCCACCTAGCAGCAAAGTGTGTTAGTAGTGGTCACCAGCGGCGTCGCATGATTCATTACAGTATATTCAATATAAGTGTTTAAATAGAAGCTAGTTAATCTATGAGGATTCAAATGTTTTTAAGGATATTTTATTTCACAAAGTTACGACAATGGCTTTTTCTCTAATTGAGTTTTCGTTTTTTGGTCGTCAAAACAACAATTGCGAAAGGCAGAAATTCCTTCAAGACTGACCTGAGTATAACATTCTAGCTTCCTTTTTTGGCAATTTTAGGCGGCATTTTTTTTGTGGAGGTAGTATAGTCTTTTGTCAACTAATATTGAGCTTTCAACAATTTGTATTTCTTCTTTTTCTGGTGTTTTTATCGTTTAAATGACTCACCCGTACTGTAGTTTACGTAAAGGGATCAACCAGGGAATCGCGTTGAGGTCTCAATTTGTCTATCTATGACACAAATATCTTTTTTTTCTCACAGATGTTCTCACCTTGCTGACGCAGTGGAAGCCAACTGAATTTTCATTAAAAGAAAATTTTGTGTGAATTGCGGTTGTGCTCGACTTGTAAGACGACAGCGGCACTCTACTCTACACTTGTTTGTTAATTGATTGATTTCAGGGGCACCACGCTTGAATTATTAGTTTGGCATTGAAGATCCGATTTGCTGCAACTTGAAGAGGCAAGAAAAAATCGCGAGTTGAAAGATACCAGAAACGAAAGAAGCAACGATTCTTTCCTCAGTGTACGACGTTCACTATGTCGTCGAAAGATGTAACGAGGAGTTTCGAGGTGGATAATGTTTTGTGGTGTGCTGGGAAGATGCACTACAGTTGAGTTGTGGGTGTGTTTTAAGCAGTCAGGCCATTTGAACCACTAGCTGGATATTTGATTTGCAACACTAAACATGATCTATATACTGGTATGCGACATTTGCAACGACGTCATCAATCCGATTCGATTTGAATCTCAAATCCAGTTACGTTTATTTTTCGGTGTTCAACTCCAGTTTGAGGTCCGCATTAAATTTAAAAATCCAGTGGTTAACATTCCTCGTCATCTCTGTCCAGCCAACGGCGAGCATAAAGTAAGCACCAAAGTCGTGGAAAAGTGTGGACAAAACGAGGATAACACGCGTAAATTCCTTCCCTAATTCATCAAATGTGATGGAACAACAGGCCGACAAGAATTAAAAATGTGCAGCACAAGTGCACTCGTTAATTTGCGGTTCCTTTCGTACAACTCGTCCACAGTCCTTGCTTGGGAAAATTCGATACGAATTCTACTACATCGACCGTGCGAAGGGGTGAAATGCGACAGTAATGATAACATTCACTATTTGCTCGATATAAACTTCGTCCAATCTAAAACATTTATGACTAGCACTAGCTGTTGTGGATAAGCTACAGTACTTGGTGTATAGTGGGATGAAAATCAGATGGATCACTCTAGCATGCACGCACTACCACTGACTGCACTAAGCGAAGTAGGCAACTGCAACAAGAAAGACAATTATGTTTTCACTAATTGGAGCGATATCCTTGCTACAATCTAAGTTAAGTTTGCACAAAACTGGAGCACAATGAATAATAATCACTTTGCAGGTATTTTTTGGTACAAATAACACGCGCAGCGATCCACCAACGACCTCGACGACTCCCATTCTTCTTTGGACCCCCGGTTTGTTGCTTGTCGTCGCCTTACTTGACCGCTCCAAAAACCAGTCCACGAGCTTTCCCTCCACTTTCCTTCTCATTTAAAAAATGCGATCGTGGATGAGCTCCGTTGGAAACGGGTATGCCGTATCCAAATTTCAATTACAAATTAAAATGATGATGATTAAATTTACAATTGAAATTTGGATCCGGAATATGTTGGTTTTCGTGCGGTTTGCTTAGGCGACTGCTTGATTATTACAAAAAGGCACATTAAGAATAACCGAGGGCACAAGCTTCACGCAGTAACTAGCGAAGATTGATAAAACTGGATCGATTTTACTATCAAGAGTGGTCTCATGTTAAGCTCCATATTTTTGAGGCACCGTAACATCCAGAAGAGAGAATGCAATTCTTTTGATGACCACACATTCAATCAAACCACGTTCTCATTCAAAATTGATGTACCACAAGTATGCTCAATACCGACTCATTCAGGGACGCAGATTGTGAAATGGAACATTACCATCTAGGATCAAATTCGTATGTTACATCATCAGCGACCCAAAACTGGCTAAGCTCTCTAAGCCAAACTATGAGGTAAATAAATTAAACGACATACGACAACGGCATACACATGACTTCATTGGAAACCTATACTATACCCACCCTGAGTCACTCATCACTGCCTAAATTATGAAAACTTGAAGTGCTTTTGACTTTGACTTTAATGAAAACTTGACGGATGTAGTTGACTGTAACCTAGTAAAACAATAAAACAAGCAGTTTTGACGGAGTTACCAGCTTATCTCGTCAGAAACAGAAGAAATTTGATTAAATATTCCCATGTAATACTTCGATTGCTTACAAATTCAAATTTTTTTGCAACATATATGCATAAGGGTCCTAGCTTAGAAATTTATTTTTACGTATAAAAGAACTAATGAAACATAATACTTACTTACGTTGACGATTGTAGGTGCTACTGGCCCATTTATGTTGTTGTACATTAGCATTGTACTCAAGAATTAGATCAATAGAATAAGCGTATTCTACAGCCCCATCAAATTTGCAGCAAATTCAAGTTGTCCTATAAGAAAGCTCTGCCACTCAGTGCATCTGAACATCTTTTTTTTCTTGTTGTAGGGAGGTGAATGCCCATTTACGCACAGAGTGTGGCACTCCCATGCTCGCAAGAAGGCGACTGGACTGTCTACTAAACACCTACCCTGTCAACCTGAGAACCTAGACTAGGACCGTTTAGCATATTACTTCGGGCTGGGTCTCGTTTTATTACGCCATGAGGTGCCTTCAAGCTGGGGGATTCCTCTTCTAGTGGCAGGGAAGAGGGGAAGAGGAAGTGCCAGACAAGTGATCCCTAGCCCCAACACCCCCAGCTGCTGTGAGTCCCTGAACATTTGAACATCTTTGGCCATTTAATTACGGAGCTAAAAAGATCTGTATTTCTTCCCTAACATCCCCAGTATGTTATCAAATTATTAGACAGTTTAGCATAAGCCAGGATGGCTAGCGTAAAGCTTATCAAACTACATTCCGCCTCTAAAAGTTGCTCTAACCTCATCTGCGCTCACTGTCTACTCATTTTTTCTTCCAATCTTGAAAATTGATATTTCATTAAAATAATACAGCAGGCATATTTTTGGCAGTTACAATTGAAAATTATAACAATTTTCACCTCAAAGTTTTTGGCAAGTTCTTTTCGGTAATTTTCTTTATTTTGAAATTTCCAACTACTTATGGATCGTGTTAAGACTACACCACCACCGGGGTACCGGTTCCCCCTTGTAAGGATTTCTAATCAAGCTTTTTCACTTGAAAAATGGAATATTTTGGATTTAATTTTCAGCCGGAATCGTTACGATCTACATTAAGTGATTGGATAATGCAAAATTTTAACATGCCCTCGGATGCATCCACCCTGATTGTATTTTTGGTTTTAATATTTTTGACTTGGTACATTATCAACTGGACATTAAAGTTGTTGTTGTCACTATTTTGGCCAATTATTACAATCGCTGGACTGATAGTAAGTTATGCTAGGCTTACTGGACTCCACGTCTTCAAATATAATTTTTGTTTTCTTTAGATGCTGTTACCATATATTCGAGAAGGTAATTTTGGCGACGTTGTCCCGAATATTACGGAGACCGCCAAGGACGTTGTTTACAAGCTGGTGAGTTGTCTTTACCTATGCGGCAATTCAACGTTATGGATCGATCTTTTCAGGGTATAATTATGAATCAATTTGCCAAACGTATTGGACAGTATGTACGGTGCCCACCAAATTAGAGTCTACTGCAATTAAATTCACCATGTGTAATCATACTAAAGTCAGAGTATGCTTTTTAACACTTTTTGAACAATTTCTTGCATAAAATTGTTTAGAAAAGTTGAATGCGTTTTTTATTTATTTTTCTTACTATTTAACATTGGACTGACTTATTTGAATAATATTTTAATTCTCTGATTTCGAGATGAGCGGATGAATATTTTAGCTTTTACTTTCCTGGAGCTCCGTTTAAGTGCAGATATGCCTACAAATTGTCCAATACCAACATCTTAGTCCTCGATTCGAACATACTTTGTGTTACGTTTAGTAAAAAAATGAGTTGTGTATTTATTTACAGGAAAACGCTACTCAAGTCTAATCAGAAAAATAGGATTTAATGGAAGAATTCTAAACCATGTTCGTCGCACTCATCAATGTTCAAATAAATTCAAATCTCAGTGTTAAATTATGAAAAATTGCTTAAAAAGATAATAAAAATAAAGCTTATAGTTCATTCCTTTTATTAAATACCTGCATACCCTACCACTTTCTCCATTACTCGTTCTTTGTCGCAATCTAGGTATTGGAGGCTGAATGACAATGTCTAAATTATTCGTGTTTATTTTCTGTTTTTATGTTTTTCGTAACTTCCTTTTATGAGCTTCAGCTCAAAGTCAAAGTCAAAAGCGCTTTAGTCAATACTAATCGTTATAAATTTTCAAAGAATATAAAGCAAATTCCAAACATAAACATCACTCTAAATTTATACGTTATCATTACACACATTTCTTCAAAAAAAAAAACTATAGCAAATTCAATTAATTACGATTATTACATATTTTTAAAATTTAATTGGAAAAAGGAGAAAAAACCAACCAACACTATCCTAAAATTATTTATAATTAAGACACAACAGTGAAACTTTGATCCTACACCTAATATGTTGTAACTTATTTCTAATAAAATACAATCAAAAAAACTTTATCTTATACTAAAAATACTATAACAATGTTCCTAACCTAAGTGTTTAATCTTATCTCTAACGGAATATAGTAAACATTACATATACCTAACCTATACCTGATTTTAACAAAAATATATAACAATACTAAATGTAGCAATAATGAGCTGAAACTCAAAAACTAAATAACGAAAAACACCAAAACTGAAAACAAACACGAAAAATTTAGACATTGTCATTCAGCCACTAATACCTGGATTGCGCCGTCTCAACTCGATCAGCTTCAACGAATCTAGCAAATGAGTATCTCCATTGAAATCGTTGGTCTCGTGAACTCAAATTCGGAGGATATTTTATCTTCTTATCGGTGGCCCGTCGATATATGTGATATATGACTGGGACGCCGTCAGAATCAAAAACATATCCATTCATGTCCAAATACACGAATGCTTCTGGAGGAATGAAGCCAGTAGCGAGGCAAGTCGCTATATACCCGTCTGTAGGGTGGAACGGCTGTGAAATCCAAGGGTTTTCACTCACAGTCACAGATCTTGCAATATGATTCCGAAGAAGCTTCAATATGAAGATATCGACTCTAGTCACTTCAGCAGTTTGATAAATTCTTCTATTCGATATATAATGTTTCCAATCCGCCTCAGGCTTTCTGTACAAACCAGTACATGCACGAAGACATTTCCTTTCGAAAACTCTTAATTTTTCCATAGTACTAGCACTCTGGTTGTACCAGATCTGACATCCATAGGTCAAAACTGGTCTAACCAGTGTCTTGTAACAGATAATTTTGACCTTTTGATCAATGTATCTGGAATGAAAGAGTTTTCGAAGGGCCATGACTACTTTAAGTGCTTTACTGAGCATGATTTTCACATGTTCAGTATAGTACAGATACTGATCGAGATAAACACCGAGGTATCGAACACAGGATTTATGTGGAATTCGTTCTGAACTACCCTCGCCAGCCATGATGTGGAAATATTTCCAATTACGTTTCAGGTCTTGACTGACTCCCTGCAGCGTTGTCCGAAACAAGATTGTTTCACACTTCTGCGCATTGATTTTCATTCGCCAATTGTCAGTGTACAGCTGTACATCATTGAACATTTTTTGGAGATTGCTCTGAACTATTGTAGCTTTTCGGTCAGCCGTGTAGATGATCAGATCATCAACAAACGCTACCAATGATCGCTTTGGCGAGACGTTAAAATCAAAGCCGTTCAATAGCTTGCGAATAAAGATTGAGAAGAGCAGAGGCGCAGTAACTGTTCCCTGCTGTAGACCATTCAAGACCTTGAACTCGCGCATTGTTGTCAGATTTCCATCGGTTACAACAAACGATTTCCCGTATAACATATTGCACATCATGGCGACAAGGTGTCTGGGGAACTTGTCCTGAAGAAGTTTAAAAATAAGTCCATCTAACCATACCGTATCAAAGGCTTTCTCCATATCAATGAGACATGCTCCAACACATTGTCTATCATTTAGTTTCCAACAGATGTCTGAGGTTACTTTCGTTATTGCATGTGTGGTCGAATGCCTGGCACGAAAACCAAATTGGCAATTCGGAATCAACTCATTTTCCTCAATGTGGGCGTTTAATGCTCTGTTGAGTATCACTTCAAACACCTTGCTGATGTTAGGCAGCAAGCTGATTGGGCGATAGCTTTTCGGGCATGAAGATTCTTTTCCTTTCTTCAAGATCGGAAATACCTTAGCCTTTTTCCACTCATTTGGGAAATATGAATTGCTCAACATGTTGTTGAACAATATGCAATAGTTCCTAATAGCAACCTCAGGCAAATGTCGGAGAACTACATTTGGAATACCATCATTACCACATGATTTCTTGTTGTTTATCTTGCGAAATATGAAACACAAGTCTTCATAGCTGACAAAATAATCAATAAGATTCAAGCTCGGTATGAGGTCAGATGTTAATGTTTCATTGAAATGAAGAATTGATTGGCCGTTCAGGCTTGATTTGAAGTCGGAAACTTTTGCTTCAACGACCTCTGAAAAAATTTCGTTCCCTCTCTCAGGGTTTGGTAGATGAACCAATTCAAAATGTGTTCCAATCAGGAGAAGTTTATCCAATCCTTCACAAATAATCCTGTTTCCATTTCAATCCGGAGTCGTACTATCAATTTCGATACCAGCCCTATCGAGAAGATTTATCTCATCACGAGTGACTTCAAGATTCGATACCTTCACTCGAGACTTCTTGCGGAATATGCTATTCACTTTCGCGAACACGCCGTCTGGGTCCTGTGGGCTAATACCCCTCAATTTTTCCGCCCATTGATTGCTGACCTCACTCCTGAAGTATGACCGGATTAAGTTCCGGACATTCTTCAGATGTAATTTCAACAAAGACAACGAGGGATGGTTGTAGTCCAAAAATCGTCGATAAATATTGTTGACGCGTGTGAGAAGGAGGCTTTTCAATCTTTTCAACCTTGCGATGGTTGGTGTTTCATATCCTTCCATATTGTTTCGATGTTTAATCTTGGGAACTACTTTCTCAATCGTTTCCAATGTCAGCTTCTCTAACTTCGACAAATAGACATCTATTTCATCGTTAGTTAGATTTCTGTCATTAGGAACCATTGAGCAAGAGTTGCCGCCATCAGAAGGGGGACATTGCTTCTGGTACTCCCGATTAAACTTCTTTTGAAACTTTCCCCAGTCTGTTTTTTTGAAATTCAACCGATGATTTTCATGTTGAACTGGAATGAGGAAGAAATCATCCCTGTGATGATTGATTTCCATTACGATTGCGTTATGGTCGCTATCATAAGGAAGCACCTGCAGTTTCCGTTGAGGACTATTAAAGTTGAATTCGAGTCTTGCGTCAGCAATGCAAAGGTCCAAATATGAATTTGTCCTAGGGTATGTTGGGAACTCCGACCCATAAAGATCGCACCTGTATTCAATTTGGTTCTCTGTTATCCACGATTTCAGGAATACACCTCTTGGATTATTGGTGGCGTTCAACCATGATGTATGCTTGGCGTTCAGGTCACCAGCAAGAATATAATAGTTATGCAGCCTGTTCAATTCAAGTATTTCGAACAAGGAATTGAGTTCCTCCTTGAGCTTGAGAACAGTTCCACCAGTTGCATAGGCAGAGATAACGAAGAGGTTATCCCCACCTGGCAGTGAGATTTTGATAACGGACACTTCAAGAGATTCAAAGCTTTTGAATTCGACTTTTTCAATATTTTGGAAACAATAGGGTCTTCGTACCAATATCCCGGTGCCACCTCCCCCATCACCTATTACCCTATCGTTTCTTACGAATTCAAAATCCTTGAATGTCATGAAGTGCCATGAATTGAGGTGGGTTTCGGTTAGAAGCAGGATGTCAGGCTTTTGTCTGGCAATGAATTCAAGGAGATAATCACGCCGATGTAAAGTAACAATGGAGTTGACGTTGATCGAGATGAGACGAATCCTATCCGTGGAAATGTGGCTGGATGACAACTTATTTTGAGCCATTTGAAAGTCCTAAACGCTGAAAAACAATGTTAATTTTCGAATCTTGTTTATCGATTCGCTCTGATAAGGAATTTAATTGTTGATAAATTTTGAGAAGCAGCTCATTATTGCCACTTACATTATTTACCCTATTTTCCGCATTTTCTGCTGGTCCTCTAGCGGCGAGTGCAAATGATACTCCGGGCTTGACGAAGTTCGGAGCTAAGACACTGCGGTGTATTTGTGTTTGTTTTGGGGCAGATTTCAATCTTGCATCCTGATATCGGGAGCATCCTCGATATGATGCCGGGTGACCAAAAACACCGCAGTTCACACAATATAACTTCTCTTTTGGCTCCGTCTGAGCCAATTTGCACTCACCGGGAGCATGCACGTCTTTGCATTTAACGCATCGGTAATGCATGGCGCAGTTGGCAGCCGAATGCCCAAATCGTTGGCAGCGATAGCACTGGTTGATTTCTCGTTTCTGGAGGCGTTCCCACCTCACCACTCGAAAATTTAAATACCTGATTTGCTGAAGAGCGCTTGGACTGCTCTTATTTGTTATTTGTACCAAATAAAGTGGTAAGTTTTTTTTTTCTACCGTCGACCTTCTTGTCGCGAATGTTTTCACTGAGATAAACTCGATTTGTGGCGCCGTTTCCTTGAGAACCTGAAGAAGATCGACGGTATCTTCTCCGCAGTCCAAGCCCTTCAGCAAGAACGTCTGGTTCTTCTCGCTCTTGGGGGTATAGGTGAAGTGCGGAACCTCCCCAGAATTCAAAGCATCTTTCGCTGATTTGAAATCAACCAGTGATTTCGTTCTAATTGACAGCTTCTCAGAATTTACTCGTTTGATTTCGAAATTTGTCAATTTGTTTTCGGCTGCCAACAGCCGAACCATGTCTTTTCCGCTTTGCCCGAAGACATTAATCGGCGGAACTTTCTCGGTATTCTTGGCTACTTTTTGAGGAGGACCAGCAGAACTACGGGCTGGTTTCTTCTCCCTATTTCTACTTTCATTATTTTTATTTTTTAAATATAAGATAAAATTATCGTCTTTGTTACCTTCGTCTACCTCCATGTCCTGCTGGAGTCCATCCAGCGCCGCAAAGTAGTTCTGGCTTTCGTTCGTGCCACCAGCACTTAATACCTCTTCAGTTATTATTGGAGTTGCAGCTTTCTTCTGTTTTTCGATTTTTCGTATCGGGCCACTCTCTTGAACTTGTTTTGCCGTCTTGAACATTTCTTCATACGTTTGAATTCTTGCCTTTAGCTCTTCGATTTCACTTCGAAGGCGGCACACTTCCTGTCTATCCTCGAGCACTTGTGTTTTGCGACCGGCATCTGCGGTATCTTGGGTGCTCGTGTGTCTCCGCTTGTTGACACTTGCCAATTTCACACCGTCACTCTCCCCGGGGCCCCCCAACGGAGGGAAGCCGTCGGGCTCCTCCATACAGCAGTCCCGAGTTGTCTTTGGTTTGTTGCCTTTTCTTGATTTATTGGTACGGTTGGTCGATGCCTTCGACGATTAATTCTTCCCCAATAAAATCAAAACTTGCTTTTGACTGACTCGTACAAAATTAATTCAATTATTTGAAACTGACTTTTGTGAAAAATTAATTAATTTTTAAAATTAATGACAGGAGCGATTAAAAACACGTCTACACGCAACGAGTGCTAGACGTAGAATCACTAAATGTAGCAATAATGAGCTGAAACTCAAAAACTAAGTAACGAAAACCATTCAGTCATTCAGCCACCAATACCTAGATTACTCCGTCTCAGCTCGATCAGCTTCAACGAATCTAGCAAATGAGTATCTCCATTGGAATTGTTGGTCTCGTGAACTCAAATTCGGAGGATATTTTATCTTCTTATCGGTGGCTCGTCTATATATGTGATATATGACTGGGATGCCGTCAGAATCAAAAACATCGATTCATGTCCAAATACACGAGTGCTTCTGGAGGAAGCCAGTAGCAAGGCAAGTCGCAATATACCCGTCTGTAGGGTGGAACAGCTGTGAAATCCAAGGGTTTTCACTCACAGTCACAGATCTAGCGATATGATTCCGAAGAAGTTCCAATATAAAAATATCGACTGCTGTCACTTGAGCAGTTTGATAAATTCTTCTATTCGATATATAATGTTTCCAATCCACCTCAGGCTTTCTGTGTAACCCAGTACATGACATTTCCTTTCGAGAACTCTTAATTTTTCCATAGTACTAGCACTCTGGTTGTACCAGATCTGACATCCATATGTCAAAACTGGTGTAACCAGTGTCTTGTAATAGATAATTTTGACCTTTTGATGAATGTATTTGGAATGAAAGAGTCTTCGTAGGGCCATGACTACTTTTAGGACCTTACTGAGCATGATTTTGACATGTTCAGTATAGTACAGATACTGATCGAGATGAACACCGAGGTATCGAGCACAGGACTTATGTGGAACTCGTTCTAGACTACTCTTGATAAGAACGAAACTACTGGTTGGCTTTGTCAGCCAAAGATGTTTTGAATTCTGGGAAAGTTTTGCACTTCACCCATACTCCAAAAAACAAAAACATCCCCTTCAACAACTAGGCTCGTTGAATTTTTCGAAACGTCAACGAGTCTGGTCGTGTGGTTTTTGCTATGAATTTTTTCTTGCATATTGTTAATATCTCAGCGTATTTTTTTGTATTGAATCGGTTGGTTTGATTGAATTGACCCGGTTCCAGATTGCGCCATTGTGTTAAAGAAACCCGAACAGTCCTCCTGCGCTATCGCCAACGTTATGCTCTACTCCAGCTACTGAGAGCTCTGATGTGTGTACTGCGGTTGATTCCAGCAACCTCAAAAACCCTCAACAGCAACTGCCACCTTGTTCCTAAGAGCAACATCATCATGGACAACAACTGTAGCAATAAGCCCAACCAAAACATCTGCAATTCACATATAATCAGCTGCAACCTCAACAATGCAGCCTGCTTCCATAACACGGCAATGTTTAGTTAGTATCAGGACTAACGCAAAGAGTTCATGCCCGCGTGAGACATCTGTTACAAGTTTTGTAGCTCAAAGTAAAACTGATACCGAATTGATGATGAGAAACGTAGGCTCACCAGGATCTTCATTTACAAGCCGGGGCCCTCACCTGGAATCGATATGACGACAAACATGACTGCAACCAAACCTGGCGTCCCACTGCATTCTGTGTCCCCCCGCTGCAAATATTTCAATAGAGATTAGAATATAACACACCAGTTGAAGTTATCATCGCTCATATAAAGTATAAGCTGAATTTTAGTCCTAAGTTACTCCAGTGCACCAAACTTACGCCTGATGGAAAGACAAACAGGTTGATTGTGTCCTTCAAAATTACTGTTCTCGCTAGCCTAAGTATCTTGCTTGATAAGGAATGTTGTATTCGTCAAAAAGTTCTCTCCGATTCGTCAGCGAAACCATTCTTTCTTTAGCTCTAGAAGAAACAACTCTTAGGCTTCGTAATTCATTTTTGACTTGCTATTTGCACTCTATTGTTTGGAATGATATGTGTGTCACCATAGTTTCTGGTGCTAGTGTGTCTTGTGCTCTTTCTTCTTTTATTTCCCTTTGTTCGTTCATCCAATTCAACACTATTGCTAATGCCAATAACAAAGTGCTTGATCTTGTTATTTCCAACTTGCCACCTTCTTCTCTGTCCACATCGGCTGCCTCTCATCCTTTGTCAAACCTGATCCACACTATCCACCACTCTCCATTGAGCTTGCTATCACATAGAAGCTAGCCTTAATGTCGTGAATTGGTACTCCTTCGTCAGCAACCTCCACATTGAAGATTTTGTTGATAAGCTTTATATGTTTCTTTCGTTCTTAGTCTCGCAATTTGCTCCTGTGTTTCCAGCAAGAAGGCGTAAAGATGCTCCTTGGCCTAATTTAGATGTTACAATTGCAATTAAAGCAAAAGATGCTGCCCGCAGAAAATTCTTATCCAGTGGTCTTCCAATTGCCCTGGCTGAATTCAAAAAGTGTCATGCCGCGGCCAGGAAAATTGCCACTTTTTCACTTCATGCACATCTTAACCACATTAAAACTTCGTTAATGTCGAATCAAACTCATGCGTTCTGATTGTACGTCAAAATCCTTAAAGATCGTCTACTCCTCAAGAATCTTGTGAACTCCTCGCTTCTTATTTTTCTTCCTGTTTCGGCAGAACTAATTAGTTAAACGGTTCAGACTGTAGATGTGTCATATTGTTATGATTTTATATTAATTGAAGATTAATAAATGTTTCTTATTATTAATATAATTGCATTGAATTTTAGTTTGTTTTTTCCTTTTTTTTCCGCCTGCTGTAAAACGTAGAATCACTATTACGAACAACAAATGATATTACTTTCATTCTTCTGTTGAACAAATGTTAATGATTGGCAAATTTAGTATTCTTAAATATTTCTTAGAATCGCTTTATGCATTCTATGAGTTGTAACAGATACGAGGTAAAAAAATAAATTAATCCGTCAGCAGTTAAATATAATTAATTTATTTTGAAATTTACCAACAGCTATCGGTATGTACAGTTCCCGTGGAAACCTGCAACTCCCAAGGAACATTGGAAATAGAGACACCACTCTCATGAGACCAGTTTGTTATGTTAACTTGTCAGAAAAGAAATTTGACATCGACAACGAAAACGAAAACATAAACAATATTTCATCAGGTGTTCTTCATTTTACCGATGGCAGAGAATATTGAGGACGTTGACTTGGATGCTAGCAAGGATAGCAATAGTAGCAGCAATGATAGCGGATGCGTAGCAAAATTTCCTTTGCCTGATTCATTCGATATCACGCAAGACGTTGAGGAACTTGCTCAGAGTCACGAGCAAGATGTCGAGGAGACGTCCAATAAAAGGACTCTAGGAAGACTACGTCGAGTGTTTCATCAACGACATCGAAGCGTCCACCCGTACGGTATTCCAGAGTTCAAAGAACGCAAACTGCGTATGGCCGCATCAGTTTGCAATGTGGAGGAACTAACTCGATTGCTAGAGAATGGCACGAATCCGAATTGCATGGATGAATACAAGAGGAGTCCACTGCATTTAGCAGCCTGCCGTGGGTACACAACAATTGTTAGCGAACTTTTGAAGTACGGTGCAAATCCCAACATTGTCGACTCTCTTGGCAATACGCCGCTGCACTTGGCTGTCATATCTGCCAGCTCGAATAACTTCAACAAGGTTGTGAAAATTCTGCTCGAAGGTGGTGCGAGCGTACACATTCCCGACAGAAATGGGAAGAAGCCTCTGTACTTGGCCGAAAGCAAACTGCGCCTATTGCGATCACGATTCACAAATTTGACCCCCGAAATTCTAAAAATTTTGAATGATATGCTGGCACTGATATTTCTCATGTTGAAGTACTATGTGAAAGAGCAGAACCAAATGCAGGAACTTGAAACGTTGGAGCGGCGCTTGGAAGGATTAAGTACCAATGATGAGGTGACGTCTGAGGCAGATGCATTGCTGGAAAATATTGAACGGCTGTCGATATCGTAATAAAGTCCCAAATCTAAGGAGATTTCTTCGATGTGTAATTTTATCCCCTTCACTTGTCTGTTAGAATACGGTTTCTATGTGTACTTTAAGATATGTAACTGTTTCAATTTATGTAAGTATGAATAAGACTACATACATTGTGTTTCATACAAATTATATATACTGCCAATAAACTTTATTTGAGAAATTTAGAGTGTTTATTCCATTTTTAATTGACATACTTGTACATAAAAAAAAGTCATTTTCATCCCTATTTTTGGTGTTTTTAAAGGAATGCTGCTTAACTTTTCAGCTAGGCTAAATAAAAGGATCTTAACTTCACTTTAAGTATTGGAAAGACTTTCTCTAAAGTTCCATCTCAAGGCAATATGAATCGAAAAACGGGAGAGGGTAAATCCCGTTGGATAATGTTCCTTTATTGGATGTTTCGCGACGTTAGTTTCGATTTCATTTCACTAGGAATCAATCTAATCCCAGTACAATATGGAATGATATGAAACACGTGATTCGATATATATATAGTTTTCAATCCGTCTCAGGCTTTCTGTACAAACCAGTACATGCACGAAGACATTTCCTTTCGAGAACTCTTAATTTTTCCATAGTACTAGCGCTCTGGTTGTACCAGATATGACATCCATATGTCAAAACTTGTCTAACCAGTGTCTTGTAACAGATAATTTTGACCTTTTGATCAATGTATTTGGAATGAAAGAGTTTTCGTAGGGCCATGACTACTTGATTTTCACATGTTCAGTATAGTACAGATCGAGATAAACACCGAGGTATCGAACACAGGATTTATGTGGAACTCATTCTGAACTACCCTCGCCAGCCATGATGTGGAAATATTTCCAATTACGTTTCAGGTCTTGACTGACCCCCAACAGCGTTGTCCGAAACAAGATTGTTTCACACTTCTGCGCATTGATTTTCATTCGCCAATTGTCTGTGTACAGCTGTACATCATTGAACATGTTTTGGAGATTTCTCTGAACTATTGTAGCTTTTCGGTCTGCCGTGTAGATGATCAGATCATTAGCAAACGCTACCAATGATCGTGTTGGCAAGACGTTTAAATCAAAGCCGTTCAATAGCTTGCGAATGAAGATTGAGAAGAGCAGAGGCGCAGTAACTGTTCCCTGCTGTAGACCATTCAAGACCTTGAACTCGCGCATTGTTGTCAGATTTCCATCAGTTACAACAAACGATTTCCCGTATCACATATTGCACATCATGGCGACAAGGTGTCTGGGGAACTTGTACTGAAGGAATTTAAAAATTAGTCCATCTAACCACACCGTATCGAAGGCTTTCTCCATATCAATGAGACATGCTCCAACACATTGTCTATCATTTAGTTTCCAACAGATGTCTGAGGTTACTTTCGTTATTGCATGTGTGGTCGAATGCCTGGCACGAAAACCAAATTGGCAATTCGGCATCAACTCATATTCCTCAACGTGGGCGTTTAATGCTCTGTTGAGTATGACTTCAAACACCTTGCTGATGTTAGGCAGCAAGCTGATTGGGCGATAGCTTTTTGGGCATGAAGATTCTTTTCCTTTCTTCAAGATCGGAAATACCTTAGCCTTTTGCCACTCATTTGGGAAATATGAATTGTTCAACATGTTGTTGAACAATATGCAATAATTCCTAATAGCAACCTCAGGCAAATGTCGGAGAACTACATTTGGAATACCATCAGTACCACATGATTTCTTGTTGTTTATCCTGCAAAAAATGAAACACAAGCCTTCATAGCTGACAAAATAATCAATAAGATTCAAGCTCGGTATGGGGTCAGATGTTAATATTTCATTGAAATGAAGAATTGATTGGCCGTTCAGGCTTGATTTGAAGTCGGAATCAGGGCAAGTTTATGCAATCCATCACCTATAATTCTGTTTCCATTTCTATCCGGAGTCGTACTATCAATTTCGATACCAGCCCTATCGAGAAGATTTATCTCATCACTAGCGACTTCAAGATTCGATACCTTCACTGGAGACTTCTTGCGGAATATGCTATTCACTTTCGCGAACACGCCATCTAGGTCCTGCGGGCTAACACCCCTCAATTTTTCCGCCCATGGATTGCTGACCTCACTCCTGAAGTATGACCGGATTAAGTTCCGGACATTCTTCAGGTGTAATTTTAACAAAGCCAACGAGGTATGATTGTAGTCCAAAAATCGTCGATAAATATTGTTGACGCGTGTGAGGAGAAGGCTTTTCAATCTTTCCAACCTTACAATGGCTGGTGTTTCATATCCTTCCATATTGTTTCGATGTTTAATCTTGGGAACTACTTTCTCGATCGTTTTCAACGTCAGCTTCTCTAACTTCGACAAATAGAGATCTATTTCACCCTTAGTTAGATTCCTTTCATTAAGAACCATTGAGCAAGAGTTGCCACCATCAGAAGGGGGGCATTGCTTCTGGTACTCTCGATTAAACTTCTTTTGAAACTTTCCCCAGTCTGTTTTTTTGAAATTCAACCGATGATTTTCATGTTGAACTGAAATGAGGAAGAAATCATCCCTTTGATGATTGATTTCCATTATGATTGCGTTATGGTCGCTATTGTAAGGAAGCACCTGCAGTTTCCGTTGAGGACTATTAAAGCTGAATTCAAGTCTTGCGTCAGCATTGCAGAGATCCAAATATGAATTTGTCCTCGGGTATGTTGGGAACTCCGACCCATATAGATTGCACCTGTATTCAATTTGGTTCTCTATTATCCACGATTTCAGGAATACACCTCTTGGATTATTGGTGGCGTTCAGCCATGATGTATGCTTGGCGTTCAGGTCACCAGCAAGAATATAATAACTATGCAGCCTGTTCAAATCGAGAATTTCAAACAAGGAATTGAGTTCCTCCTTGAGCTTGAGAACAGTTCCGCCAGTTGCATAGGCAGAAATAACGAAGAGGTTATCCCCACCTGGCAGTGAAATTTTGATAACGGGCACTTCAAGAGATTCAAAGCTTTTGAATTCGACTTTTTCAATATTTTGGAAACAATAGGGTCTTCGAACCAATATCCTGGTGCAACCTTCCCCATCACCTATTACCCTATCGTTTCTTACGAATTCAAAATCCTTGAATGTCATGGGGTGCCATGAATTGAGGTGGGTTTCAGTAAGAAGCATGATGTCAGGCTTTTGCTTGACAAGGAATTCCAGGAGACAGTCACGCCGATGTAGACTCACAATGGAGTTGACGTTGATCGAGATGAGATGAATCCTATCCGTGGGAATGTGGCTGGATGACAACTTATTTTGAGCTGAAAAACAATGCTAATTTTCGAAAAACAATGTTAATTTTCGAATCTTGTTTATCGATTCTCTCCGATAAGGAATTTAATTGCTGATAAATTTTAAGGAGCAGTTCATTATTGCCACTTACATCATTTATTTTATTTACATTGTCTGCTAGTCCTCTCGTAGCAAGTGCAAATGACACCCCGGGCTTGACGAAGTTGGTAGGTATCACACTGCGGTGTACTTGACTTTGTTTTGGAGTGAATTTAAGCTTTGCATCTTGATACCAGGGGCATCCTCGATATGATGCTGGATGACCGAAGGCACCGCAGTTCACACAATATAGTTTCTCTTTTGGCTCCGCCTGAGCCAATTTGCACTCGCCGGGAGCATGGATATCTTTGCATTTAACACACCTATATTTCATGGGGCGATTGGCAGCCGAATGCTCGAATCTTAGACACCTGTAGCACTGTTTGACCTCACTTTTCTGGAGGCGTTCCCACCTCACCACGCGGAAGTTCAAGTACCGTATTTTTTGCAGGGCACTTAAACTGCTTTTGCTGGAAATTCGGACTAAGTAGTGAGGCAAGTTTTTGCGCTCCACAATCGATCTCCTCGTTGCAAAGTTTTTAACGGACATAAATTGTATTTCTGGTGTGACTTCTCCGAGCACTTGAAGGAGATCGACTGTCCTCACCACAGTCCAGACCCTTCAATAAAAAGGTTTGGTTTCTTTCGCTTTTGAGGGTGTATGTAAAATGCGGAACATCTCCAGAATTTAACGCACTTTTTGCTGCCTGGAAATCAACCAACGACTTAGTCCTAATTATCAATTTATCGGAATTGACTCTTTTTATCTCAAAATCATTAAGCTTATTTTCGGCTGCCAAAAGGCGAACCATATCTTTGCCCGTTTGCCCAAATACATCGATTGGTGGGACTTTTTCATTCTTTTCATTAATCTTAACGGACGGACCAGCAGACAAAACTTTTGGTTTTTTTCCCTATTTTTAATACTCGAACATAGAAGTTTTACCTGGATCCTCTTCAACACTCATCGTATCTTCAAGTCCAGCTAGCGCTGCATAGTAATTCCTGCTGTCGTTTGCTCAGCCTGCGCTGAGGACATCCTCTTGATCAGCTTCTTGCTTTGGCTTCCTAGTTTTCTTATCTTCGGTTTTTGAATTTGCTTGTTGGCCTTTCTTGCTTTCTTTAGCTTTGTTGAATGTTAATGTTCCAACGAGTGCTTCTAATGATTTGACTCGAAGCTTGAGCTCTTCATTTTCTTTTTCAATTTGTCAGCTTCCTCTTTGATCAGTTGCTCGATTTCGAATACCGATAGAATTGTCGGTTTTTCTTCTTTACTGTCGTATTTTCTTTTGAGTTTTTTTCGCCCGTCATCGTTGGCGATGGACACGAACCTTCTGGTTGATGGCTGAAGCCATCGGGCTCCTCCATCTCGGGACTTCCCTTGAACGTATTTCCACTTTTAATATTTCTTCAGGAAATGTGTTTAGGTGTTCGATAAATGCTCGAATAATTCGACAGTGATGGTTTTTAATTACAAAAAATTGTTTTCAACTGACTTTTGTGAAAAATCAATTAATTTTTAAAATTAATGACAGGAGCGATTTAAAAACACGTCTACACACAACGAGTTCTAGACGTAGAATACCTCGGCTTCGGCATCAGTAGATCGGCATTTGACATTTTTTAATTCGTGAATGCGAAATTTTTTTGTAGTGATTCCTTGTGCTGGGGAAAAGAATCCGCTCCACGACGGCACAACGCAAGCCTCCCAGTGCATTCACGTGTCCCTAGACAAAGCCAATCTCGGCGGATCTAACCATCATCTTCCGCTGAGGCAGCAGACCATTGCTGCAGTCCTTTACGGACCTGTATCTACCTACATTTCGCTACAATATTTTTGGATAACTTTCAACTCAAAAATCGAATACGACAGCAGAAGCTTCTTTGCCACTATAGGTAGCATTAATCCCCCCTGAGGGTTTTGTTTTTTTTAACATAGTTGTCACAACCTCATTTCACACTAGTAGAGCTTCATCTTAGAAGCATAATGACTAGAAATCATCATAACACAGGCCTGTTCAGTGCCCGTTTACCCGTCAGGCTTATTTGAGTATTACGTATTCAATGGCTCTAGTGCCCAAATTGTGACGTCTAGTACCGTTGATGTTTTTGTGTCCATTTTCATTTGTTTGGGTATGCAGTCCGGTTTGCCCACCGGGATTTTTCTGACTTTTTGCCTGTCACGCGGTTTAATTGATTTATGTATAATTGGCCGCAGCTCATTTCGTGGGTAGCTGCTTGAGGACGATCGGATTTCCAGGCCACGATGCTTTAAATGCGAATTTTCTAATCACTGATTCTGTACTATCCAGGGCATCTTGCCTTATGCTCAAGGATAAACAATATTTCGATGCCGTTGGATCGAGAGCGTTATATTTCATCCTCTGTTCTTATGCCTGAAGTTATAATTAGAGCAATATCAGCATACTTCTTCACATATCTAGGGCCTCTATTTCACCGCTCATTGAGTGTCTCTATTTTGAGTGAGCAACAGCTGAGAGGGTTCTTGTACTCGTATGCTTGTACCCTTCCATTCATTAGGTATGATACTTAGTGTTGGTGCTAGTGTGCGCATTATGAGTTCATCCAGAGTACCATTTTAGTTTTCAGAATGTAAAACATGAAACCTTTTGAAATTATTTTCCCATCTTTATTTCTGGTATAAGGATCAAGATTTATAAGATTTCGTAATGCAGAATGATCTAAAAACTATTTATTTTAATTTTTTGCCGATTATCATTAATTTGAAGGAAAGCAAACTCGTTAAAAGCCAAAAACACTGAACAACCCATAAATGAAACATACTCTATGGAAGTGAACACTAGATTATAATTATTAATCCATAGATAGCACCTTGTTTCGCTTAAATTTTATCATAATCTGGTTACAGATAATTAGTTACATTTATCTTTGATTTATCAAAATAATTTCCATAAGCTTATTCAGAATTTACTCAACCATATCTTTGTGTAGGGAACTGGTATCCAAGTAATTTATTCACGCGACAGTAGAAATGATCAATTTCAGGTTTGTGATCTGCTTGAAACATGAAACATTTTTTCAATACGATTTTCTTTATCATACTCGTAGTAATTGTTCTTCCAAAAATATTAAGCATTAAACAGAAAATGCAGTTGGTTGTAACTGGTATCGACCAATGTAAAGCGAAGGAGAAGTTACCTATAGATATTGGGCACTGGACCATCATCCAACAGCAGAAGAGTCAATTCTATGTGACGGGAACAATGAATTTCTCTAAAGATTTCCCAAATGGATTTGACGGTATTTGAGAACTTATTTAAATTTGGTGTTACTACTACTTCTCTAAATTATAAATATATTTCGTTTGAAAGAGAGTAGATTAAAGAACATGTAAATATTTTCATTTCAGTCAGCATTGTTATTGATAAATGCCAAGGAGACGCAAGGTTGGGAAATTGTGACACATTCATGAGCAACTTTGCGTCTAAAAATATTTGTTTCCTGCTGAAATTAAGGAATCAACCACTAGTAAAACTATTTTTGGAAGCTCTCGAGCCTCGATTGAAATGTCCAATAAAGTCAGGAGAATACAGTATCTCTGACCTAAAAGTACATGAATCTTTAATACAGTAACTCGGCTTCAAACCATGTTATGTGTTATAATTTTAATTCAATGCTTTTTTAAAGGTATTTGCCACAATTGGGAGCTACGTTCTGGCGTATCCTGCTAACAGCTAGAAGTGGGAAGTCTGAGGTAGGATGCGTTGAGATCTACGCTAATGTACATTCCCGTCGCGTAAGAGGTTAGATTTGATTCGAATATCGAGCGAATAAATTCACAATTTGCGCACAGACAGGATGTTTTAGTCAATTATTTCGTTTATTTGATATCCGCAGGCCAATTTTCTTTTTTCTTTGAAAGCCGTCGGGCCTTGCTTTGTTGTGTGAGCAGACGCGTTTCGACTTTTTTGAGTCATCTTCAGTGCACTAATATTTTGTTTGAGTACCTATTCGGCTTAAACAAGCTTTGAGTCTATTTGAAATCGATTCAACCAGATTTCCTGTCATTTGTAATAATAAGTCAATGAAGATGAGTCTTGTCTCGCCCACACCATTGTATGGATGTTACCACTTTGCCGCTTTGGCCAGTATTTTAAGGTTAATGTGGTGACCATCGAGATTAGTGAGAGGAGAGTGGCACCGTAAATTAAAATCCTCCTGAAGTTTGGTGTTGGCAGGAGTGCACGTTTTTTTTTGGGGGGGGATGAATACGAGAAAGTTTTTGAAATAACTGTGATGGGAAAAAAATTGTGCCAGCAACCAGTGAACGAAAGAAATCTCTGTAATGATTTTTCCGTCTAAATTCACGAACGAAGTCGGAAGTCGGTTCTAGACGTTAAGTCTGAGTCGTGCCAACGAATGGTACCAACCGGCCAACCAATCCGTGTACTGTAATCCATTTTCGCGGTGGCTGCTTGTCGGCCAGCTAGATCGGAGAGGATTTCGGTCGCGGGTCTGAAAATTTTTCAGCCACCAATAAACGCTCGTTTCAAACGCGTCGAAAACACAATCATACGGAGAAGAAACCTACTTTACGTTATTCCGCATTACTTCATCAGCCCAGTCAAAGTACAAAAATCTAATCTCCATTTCGCGTTCCCGAATTTTACCGAAGCGGTACCGAAAAATACACTACGTTAACTTGACCCCGGCGAAATCTATGCTAATAAAAAAAACAAAGCCAACAAAGGTACCGCGTACCGCGCGCGACGCGAAACCGACCTCAGCGGATTTTTTCAAACCCTACCCTCTCGACGGCATACTTACCCTGCACTCTCACTGCCTCTGGAAAAGAAAGGACCACTGGAAAGGAAAGTCTGCGTTAAATTTAGCAATTCATGTTATTTACTCCAAGAAATTTACTTTACGATAAAGGCTTTTACAAATGAATATATATGTAGAGACAGTATAAAGGTATCTTAAATTAATTTATATGATTTAACAAAATTTTTTTGGCTTGTTTAGGTTAAGGTAAAATAGATGCAAATTTGTTCATTAGAAATTGATAGTCACTTAATTATTTAATGCATTAAGGCAAACTTTGAGTGTATTAACGATCAACAAGTTTTTGCTCTCGTCACTATTGCGAGAAAACTAATAATTTATTTTCTCGTACTCTATAGATGTCAGTATATTCTTAAATAAACGAGTACATTACAAATTATTCTATAAACTATTTCTGTATTTCAAGCTTATAGTATATATTGGCACATATAAAAGCCGAGTACCTATGCAAGTAGGTAGAAACGAATCATCCGCACGCTAGCCGATTTTGGGGTTTTTATACTGTATATGCATGCATGCAATTTAAACCTTATAACAGTATGTAGCCCCCTAATAACAATAGATAAAGCACAAAGTGAAAATGTTTTCTGATATACCGGTTCTACAATAGGTGCAAAAATGTTTACATTTAGGAAATTATTTATCATTATTATTTGTATTATTATATATTATTATTTTATATTATTATTTGGGTTACGGGTTATTTATTAATATGGTTATTTTTAAGATCTTATAACCATTACCGTTTTTCTTGATAGTATATTTCCGGGCTTAAATTAAGTTTCGGGTTCTTTTTTTCTTAACATGTCTACCAACGTTCTTTAGATTGTGTAAGAATGTGAAGATGCAGATTTACTTGAGCGGCAAGTGTCACTTACAGAAACAAGGATCTGATGCCGATTTCCGTTTCTTGATTAAATAACTCAAATAAGTCGAGTTAGAGGTAAATTTAACAGATGTTATTGACCTTTCGGGTTGCAGTGCATTGTGCTATTAATTCCAATTAATAAATAATGATGTAACTTAAAGAGTAACTTTCCGCTTATGACTTTGTGAAATATATAATAGTTATAAAACTTGTGTTTCATAATTTTCTTCTCTTCTCCTATACATTATCATTTATTATTTTACAATTTGTCTTTGATCGATGTACAGTTAATAAAAGTATAAGTCTTGGAATTATTTTCAAAGATCTAGAAACTTAGAGCATCAGAACGATTTAATATTTTTGAGATTGTTGAAGATTTCATATGAACGACGTGACGAGTCTGCTTCACTATAAATTTCTGAACAGATCACAATTACATGGAATATGCTTCTACAATTTGGTAAATCTTATTCATAAAGTAGTGACTTTTGGTACATATATTATGGGTTTTATTTATTGAGTTTCAACTTCTTGGTAGAGCAGGTATTTGATAATGAGGGTGGATGATCTAATTCAACAATTACAGCCAAGTTGATATATAAACAAAATGTTACATGCATAAACTGGCAAAGATGTTAGCACAGTAAGTATTGTCAAGTCAAATACTCACTCCCTTTGAAAACGATTTGTTCCTTTGTGCCAACATGCTCAGGTGAACCAGATGTCTTCTGATCCTTTTTTCGCTGTCGTCACCACCGTCGACCACTTTCAGCTCCAAATTTTCTTAGGACGTGTAGAATTGTACGTTATTATTCCTAATAGATTGGAAGTGCAACGCGATATGCTCCTTAAGGATGCCCTCATCGGGAACGGAGAAGTTACAGTGCATACACGTCGTTGGATATTTCGTATTCGATACACAAATATGATTTTCTAGATGTTGCTTCAACTCAGCTGACCTCCTGGACGTCTCGTTGATGCTCTTATAAAGACATGAATTTAATAACCTAAATCCGCTCGTGTTCTAAATACATTATCCACATACTTGCTGCACGAACACTTAATTTCTGAGATTGTCTTCCACAATCTACCTTAATTCACGGCCGTATAATCCTGAATGATTCAAGGGAAAGGAACTTCAAGCTACAACGACCGGTTTGCCTTTCGATGCGTGCCGCCTACGACTCCTACTTCTACACCTCCGCCATGTGGCTGTCAATTCACTTTGACATCCCACGACAAAACTGACGTGGGATGTGAAGCCGTCACAACCAACATGAGATGGAAAGCCACATGGCAGCAAGGTGTTTTGGTAGTGGTCGCCGCGGCGTCGAATGATTCATTACACCTCTTCGATATCGTGCGGGAATAGTTGCACGTCGTGAAATACATCGTAATCAAAAATAGCGTTGTTGATTCTTTACCAGCTGGTTTTCATTTCATCTAGGCATTATGTGCATACTTAAGTGTGGTCATTTCACATTGTGGCTACCCTCCAGCTTATTTTCCACTCCTTCTTCCATCTACCACAAAATGAAAAGGTAGAAATAAGTTGAATTACACAAAGTTAATTATCACTTTTTTCAGTGCGTGTATGTGAACCCACGCATAGATCGCGTTAAACCAAATCAAAGCCAAATGACGAATTAATATTTTGTGAGTTATACTTTGCCACCAGCTAGTTAGTTGAGAAGTTAACGTAAAATGTGCGCTAGAATTCTCAGTCTGTCTTTCCGTCATCTTGAGTACCCCATCCATCTAATTTGCATAGCGTGGGAATGTGTAGTAATCGAGCAGTCACCTAGGCAACCTACTCAAAAAACACCATTACCAAACATCCAATTTAAATTGTAAGTTTAAAAATAGAATTATTTAAATTTACAATTAAAATTCGATGATGGCAACCCCCTTACAACGCAGCTTAGGAATGCAAATTGCGTTATCTCGCAATGGAAAATATCTGTTACCGGCAAGCAGAAGGCTCGCCAATGGAAGATAACCGGTGACGGGGAAAGTCTTCTTGTGATCGACAGACGTCGCGAATGGTCTGTGCCGGCATTACATGTGATTTGCATACGGAAAAGGCTACTGAAATGGGCGGTGGACGGTGTAGAACGTAGTTTTCACGCACGACATCACACGGTTCCGTGTTTTAGCTCCACTACGAGTTCTATCGTTAGTTTCTGTGTCTTAAACTCTACTTACCATAACGTTCACGGATATTTTTGTTCCGGCTCGAAGTCACGTCGTTTTGAGAATGTGAATCAGTTTTCTGACAAAATATCCTTAAAAAAAATTATAGCGGAAGATCTGAAAAAAGTAAACCTCAGAAATAAAAGGGGTAAATTGTAGTAAGAATTCTCTGATACTTTATTAATATGACGAGGAAATGCACGAAACCGAATGATAATTTATGACAATTAAGTTTGGTTCGAAAATTGCGATATAATTCGTGTAGTGTGTCATGGATTAATTTCGACATGCAAATAATCTGCATTTGAAAATAAAAAGAGTGTGGAAAAGTCTCTTGCAACTGTTGCATTCCTTCAACTATGTGGCTCATTTGTGCACGACTGCGAAAAGGACGGTACAGTGACGGCCTGCAACGGAGATAAGCACCAACTACTACTACTACATCAGCAGCAATAGATGCCGCTTTAGGATTTTTTAGATGCTGTACCAGTTTGGGATCGAAACTTAGAACCTCGAGCCGTTACTAGCTGCAGTCAATCGTCATCAAACACAAACTGCTCATATACAAGTCATCATCAAACGCGTTGGGTGGCATCGTTGAAAGTCTGAACTCGAGCGAATTTTTCAGACCATTGACTTCAGACTTGTCACCTGCCTCGGTATCCACAGGTACTACAGGCTTCCGTTCAAGTGTAACAAGTAGCCGGTGTGAAATAAGTGCATTGGCCCATTGTGTAGACTGCGATGAATTATAGGGCAATGAGTGTTTACTGAATCATCGTCGCAGTCCACTTTTGGCAAATCGTACGTTGTTTCCATTATCGAATATTCCTTCCCCAACTCTCCATAGTAGCCAGTGTGTAATGATTTTCTACTTTCTGATCGAACGCGGAACCGACCTCTCATCGGTTCTAGACGTTAAGTCTGAGGAGTGCCAACGGATGGTACCAACAGGTCAACCAATCCGTGCACCGTAACCCATTCATGCGGTGACTGCTTGTCGGCCAGCTAGTTCGGAGAGGATTTCGGTCGCGGGTCTCCGAATGGATTACGCTCAATTACAATATTTCAGTCACCTGAACTTGCCCGTTTTCCAAACGCGTCAACAATTACTCATCCAGAACGAGAAACCTACATTACGTTAGTTCTGGATGTGATCTATCCACAGATCTCAAATCAAAAACGCTACAAAAACCCATGGGCGCGTTACCGATTCACCGACGCGGTACCGAAAAATATGCTACTCGAACTTAAACCGAAGAAGACTACTCTAAAGAAATGACGAAACAATCAAAGGTACCGCGTACCGCGCGCGACGCGAAACCGACTTCAGCGGATTTGTCGAAACCCTACCCTCGCGACGGCATACTTACCCTACACTCTCTGTTCCCACTGAAAAAGAAGAGTCACTGAAAAGGAAAGTCGTGGGTTAACTTAGCAATTCATGTTGTTATATATATTTTTCAAAAGAACAAAAATCGTTTTCCTTATACAAATGTTTTAAAGACCATACAATTAATGTTCGGCAATTTTTCGCATTTATAGCTGGGTATGCTTCGATACTTGTATTATCGAAAGTATGAAGTTAGTCGTTTCTAATAATTAATGTTCATTCGTTTCGAAATAAACATTTTTTTTCCAATTTCAAATTATACTATTAATGTTTTGGTCATATAGCATTCCGCAATTTGGATAATCAAAATTTTAACCCAAAAATATATGTATATAAGCGCGATCACGAAGAATTTCTCTATTAAGACTATTCATTTCAATTATCTACTAATGCACCTTAAATATTGGTTTGCTTCTTTCGTAGACTGATTTTGTCGCGTGTTTTTGTAACGTATAACTAACGCTAAACAAGTCTCTAATTTTCCTACATACTAACTAACGATTCCTTCGATACAATATAAATTTCTAACCAAGGTATTCTACTTAAAGTAATAGTATCTCTTGTTTTCTACAGTTTGATAATCCGTTTGTATTAAATGGAAATTTTCCCTCTTTTTTGTTTTTTAGCACTCATCTACATCAACTATAAAAACAAATTAATAAAATCGTGTGCCAGTCTACATGCGTTTCGTCTACATGCGTTTCGTCTAAAAGCAACCAAAATAAGGAGAATTCAAACACAAAAAGTGTTTCTGATAAATGTCATCTCTCGTATGAATTGGACGTAAATGTTCTACCTTTTAATGTCTTTAATTTATAGTTATGCCTAAAATCAACGAAAGTACGATTTTCCGTCGTTTTTTTTTTTTTTTTTTTGATTATCTAGATAGCATTCTGTCATATAAAATTAATTAACCTCTATAATCTAAGGTTTCAAATGAATTTGGTATGCATTTATTCATATGATTAATAACTGACCGGTGAAAAATTTTCTTACGACCATTTTATATTTGGAATAACTTCATGCTTTCTTTCGAGTAGATAAAAATGGTTTCTTACTTTATGTATAGTTATGTTTAAACAATAAATTAATATTTTGCTTGTAATAAGAGTTTAAATGCGTCGATGTGCGACATCAACAGGCGATAGCGTAAATACACGCCTAAACTTACGATGTTAAAACTATTCCTGTCAGCAAATATAATCTACTTTATTTCGTTCTTTTTCTAAGGGCATTCAGTCGGAATTTTCGCGCATTTTTTTTTTTGTTTCACAGGACATTCATCTGCATTCGTTTCACACTTGTTTACGAGAGCGCATTTAGGAAGCCATTTAGCCAGTTGCTCTTCGAAAAATTGTTCTAGACAACGGGCATGCGCATATGTTTTGGAATCCTCCGGATAATATAAGCATACAGTTTTGGACAACAATCGAACGTCAGCTACAAATGTGGCAATGTCTTTGTAGTGATTCGGACTTGATGGATCCAAACGAGTTCGAATAACATCTAGCGATATAGGTTGACAAACTACTTCATAATATGCAGGGTTTGTTGCAGGTTCTGGCTCTCTAAATGGTAAACTTTGTTCGTATTGGCAATATAATTTTAAACATATCCTCTGTCTAATCTTTAATTCATTTGCGCCAAGTTCTCCTGCACTATGTCTTTCACATTCAGCTGAACTTGCCAGTTCCGCTAAATTAACACCTGACAAATCTTGCCACGTTTCACTTTCATCTGGTAAGGAACCTATAGCTGGTATGTGACAATTGTGGTGAAATACTTTTGGATATTCATCGCAACACATCAATTCACCACCATCCAAACCAACTGCACACCAATCTTCATTTGGATCGTCTTTCTGGTCAGCTTTCTCTTCAGCCACATTCGCAATAGCTGCTGAACTTTGGACTTGTGGCGATGTCGTCTTATTCCTACCTTCCGGAAGAGCTTGTACTCCGTTCGAATCTAATTTCGCTGATCCGATGTTTGATCCACGACCGTACTGACAACGAAAGATGATCCATTCATCTAGGTCGATATTGTCCTGACCTTGACCGTATGCTTCTATATTTGTTGAAAAGCCTTTTTGGCAGCAACACTTTCGCCGTCTCGATTCCTTTCCTTCGGTGTTCTTTCGGCGGATCCACTTCATGGGATTTTCTTTCTATAGATATTTTCGGCACAAACGAGAGCGAATACCGGAATCTGCCGCAACCAACAATTAGCAGTTGCTATTTTTGATTGCTTTCGATATTTCGCATCTAAGCCATAATACAATCACTAACCTAATTTACATATGTAAAATTAATTAAAGAAACAACAGTGTAATTTAATTTTATCTTTTTCACTTATAAATACTAAAAATCAAAAATGCATTAGCTGATTCCACGACAATGGACACGATTAGCAGACGACAGCCACGAAAAATGAAGCCGACATGTGGCTGTCAAAAATTCCGGTTGTCACCTCGGACAAAACATCTGTGTGTGGAATGGCACGCCATATGGCGGCAATGTACCTCTCCCGATGTCGCCAGTGGCATAGTTTTCTCGATGGCCACGGTGGAGGGGCATTTCCAGATGGCTATGTCTCGAAATGTGCCGGGGTTGGATTAATTCTATATTTCGAATATTTATATCCACGGATCTAAATATTTGGACAGAAAAAAAAAATATTTTCTGCACAATGATATCCGCACGACAGATGAAGTCCGCTGGCACTTCGAGGACATATCCATCTGGCCGGTTACAAGGGTTCGGGATCGGAATCACTTCGATTCCTGGGCGTAGGCGTCACATTACACATTCCCCCCCCCAAAATCGAAGTAATTACGATCCCGTCTCCTATATAAAAGGTCTTGGTTAGGGCCGTGGCGGGTCGAAGGTCGGTTTCGAAGGATAGGCTACAACCATGTTCGTGAAGACTCGACAGTGACTATATAGTAGGGAGTCGGGTGTTATTCGGAGGTCTTCGTCTAAGCAGAGATTTGGGGTAAGCCAAGGTTTCTCGTGGGAATTAGTTGCACTTCATCGTCTAAGGTCTTTTGCGTGGTAAATTCCCAGGGTTTTACCAGTCATGTCCGCGATGAGGTATCGGGTGGGGCTTATGACTTGTATGACTCGACACTTCACGAATTTCTTGTCTAGTTTGGCATTGTAATGTCGGGTGGCATCGCTCTGTCGGAAGTTTCAACGATATATTTCGTCACCGGCCTTAAAGCCAGAAGGATGAGATTGCAAGTTATACCGCTCCTCTCCCATCCGTCTACTTTCTTCAATCTTCTCCCGCAGTTGATCTCGCAGAAGTTGGAGCTTTTCGTGCGGTTCTAGAACCACGATTGGGTCCTCTAGCGATTTCAGTTGCCGCAATAGCCGGTAAGCGCTCCCATGACAGATCATGTACTGGCCGAACACTGCGAAATACGGCGAAATGCCGGTAGTGGCGTGGTACGACGAGCGCAGCGCACTAGTGATGGCGGACAATTTGCGATCCCAGTCCCTCTGATTCGGGTGGACATAGGCGCGAATGGCCGCTATGAGCGTACGATTCAGTCGTTCGGATGCGTTGGCTTGTGGTGAATAGACGGCAGTTCGTTGGTGGATGATGCCGTATTTGGACATTAGGTCTCGGAACTTGCTGGAGGTGAACTGGACCCCATTGTCGGAGACAAGTTTCTCCGGAACTCCAAACATGTGAAAGACTCGGTTCTCCAAAAAGCTGATTATAGGTCCAGTGTGCATGTTACGTAGTGGTTCTATGATAGGGAATTTAGAGAGCTGGTCCAGGACCACGACAGCTCCCGTGTGACCCGAAGCAGATCGAGGGTAAGGACCGATAAGATCAATGTACAAGCGCTGGAACACGCGTTCGGGGACCTCAACCTTACCCATGGGAGGCCGAAGAATGGTGTTGGGCGCTTTAGTGCACTTGCATAGCTCACAAGAGGCTACGTACGCTTTTATCTGTTGTGCTATCTTAGGCCAAAAGAAACAGGTTTTCAACCGCCTAAGTGTACGACCGTATCCGCCGTGCGCACTTGATGGGTGGTCATGAGCCCGTCTGATAAGATCAGTGGTTAATTCTTCGGGCACCCACAACTTCCACTGTTCTTTTTCTTGTATGGGGTCTCCGGATGCGTGTCCCATCCGTTTGTAAATAAATGCATCCGTCAACCGCAGTTCAGGAAGCTGGGACAGTTGATTCTGGATAGTGTGAATCAGTTGGGTGTAGCTGGCTGACTTGAAGGCAGGATGGTCCAAATCGATCAATTGGGGGCTGTCGTCCTCTTGGACCAACTCGGCTCCTTCAGGGGCGAACATTCTGGATAGGGTGTCGGGGACTACATGCTGGCTTCCTTTTCGGTGGCGAATTGTGAAGTCAAATGCCTGTAGTTTCAGTGCCCACCTGGCCAATCTGCCGTTGAGATCAGTCTGGCTCATGAGCCGTTTCAGAGAAGCGTGATCCGTAACGATTTCAAAGGTGTGTCCCTCCACATAGGCTCGGAAGCGTTTCACTGCCAACACCGCGGCTAAACATTCTTGCTCGGAGACCGTGTAATTTCGCTGGGCTGGGTTCAGCTTGTGAGACATGAAGGCTATAGGTCTCTCCTCGCCGTCTTGTGCAACCTGTACTAAGACTGCTCCCACCCCATGTTGACTCGCGTCACAATGGATTGAGAACGGTTTGTCAAAGTCCGGGCTGTGCAGTACGGGGGCTGTAGTCAGACTCTTCTTTAGCTCTTCAAAGGCTCGCAAGCTGGGCTCTTCCCAGACGAATTTACGTCCCTTACGCAGCATGTCGGTCAAAGGAGTGGTTATGGTGGCATAGTCACGTACAAAACGCTGGTACCATCCGCATAAACCTAAGAATCGGCGTAACTGTTTGGTGGTCTTGGGTAGTGGAAAAACGTCAATCGCTTGAGTCTTTTCCGGATCGGTCTTGATATGGCCATGCCCAATGATGTGACCTAAATACTTCACCTCCGTCATCACGAACTGGCTCTTCCTTATGTTGATGGTTAATCTTGCCCTCCGGATGTGTAGAGCCACCTCCTGAAGCAGGTCGATGTGTTCATCGAAGGTCTCGGTTATAAGCAACAGATCGTCCAAGTAAACAAAAACTTGGTGCCGCAAATGAGGTGGTATCACCTTATCCATAAGGCGCGTCATTGTTTGGGGGGCATTACACAATCCGAATGGCATGGTCACGAATTGATATAGGGGCCGACCTGGGACTGTGAAGGCTGTTTTCTCCTTTGAACCGGGGTCTAAAGGAATTTGCCAGAAGGCGTCTTTGAAGTCTAAGCTCGTGATGAAATGGGCTTTAGGCAATCGACTCAAAATGCCTTCGATCAACGGTAGAGGATATGCGTCCTTGACTGTGACGGCGTTCAAGCGTCTGGCATCTAAGCATAACCGGACCTTGTTCGGCTTGACCACTAAGGTGACTGGGGAAGCCCACGCGCTCTGTGATTCTTCGATTACGCCTAATGCTAACATTCGATCCACTTCGGCATATAACGATTTTTCCTTCGCCGGAGATATGGCGAAATGTCTTTATTTTATGGGTTTCGCATCCCCCACATCTATAGTGTGGAACACCAGGGCAGTCCGCCCGAGACCTTCTTTCTCGTGCGATGGAAAAGCCGATATAGCCGAGTCGAGACGCAGTTGCTGAGTTACATCCAGTGTATGCCGTAGTAAGTTAGTGGGTTGAGATGGGTCAGGAACGGTGGTGACGGACTCCAGGGTCGAACCGGAAAATAGTGCCGGGGCCAAGTTAAATTTTCGAACGAAATCCACTCCTAAATAAAGATTCTGGGTTAACTGAGGTATGATGAAAAATTCCATAGGTTTAGTTACCCCTTTAAAGGTGACATCCGTCATAATTTTTCCCACTACAGAGTGACGAGTTCCGTCCGCCGTGCTTAACCAGGAGGTGAAATGACGGATTTGGTCCGCGTGCTTTGCCAGTACCTCCCCTGCAAACTCGGCAGATATGCAATTCACACTGGCTCCCGTATCGACTAAGCCTGATACTCGTTTTTGCAGGAGGTGTACTGACGCATATGGCCGGACATCCTCCCTCAATAATTCGTCTAAGTATATGTCCTTCAACACTTTTCTCGACTGCCTGACTTTTCTCCAGAAGCTCCGCATCCGACGCGTGGCTCGCTTACTTCGCGGTGGGACATTTGTGGCCAACTCCTCATGGAAGATGCGCTGTCGAGTAGCCAAGCAATTCCGCAGCCTGACATGAAAAGGTTTTACATGCCAAAGAACTTTCGCCTCGCTATTATTTCCCTGCGCGTTGGCCTCGGTGAAGGACGGCGTCGGTTGTGGAACTTCGGGAGAACTGTGGTTAGCGGTGCGAGTCAGCAGAGTTGGAGTCATGTTGGGAGCTGGGTCATAGCTGGTGATGAGGTCTGGATTGGTTCGTCCGGGGTCTAGGAGTGCCGACGGGTGGTCGCGGCACTCGGTGGCAAGTTTTTTCGCCCTTTGCAATTTGCACAGTCAGGTGCGTATGTGTCGGCCTTTCCGCATCGGTAGCAGAAAAGCGTTGCCTCCGCTGGACATGCATAGAACCGATGTCCCGGTTGTCGGCAGTTCCAACAGACCGTCGGGCTTGTAATTGCTTCAAGGGAGGGTCGATCAATCAGTGCTGGGTCCTCAAGCTCCGGTGGTGTTCCGCTCCTCTGTACTGGTACTGGATCAGCAAGCAGGTGGTCTGCTGCCATCAACTCCGCGGTGTGATGATTTCGGGGATTTGGTCCCGTTATGCGAGGTTGTGGACGGAAGGTACCTCGTCGCTCATCCAAGTGTTCTTGTCTACGGGCATGGAGGCGCAATCCCTGTATGGTGTTGATGGAAAAATGTAGAAGGCTGTTCTTGAGATCCCAGCGCATGTTCTCTCTGATAATTTCTACCAATTCGTCCTCGGGCATGGTATTTCGCAAGCGAGTGCTCAATCTCACTATACTGGTGTAGTACTGGTCGAACGGTTCGTGAGCGCCTTGTTTCCGTTTCTTTATTTGCTCCCTTAGCTCTCTCTCAGTGAAGCCATCCTCAAATCGATTGCGGAAGGCTGCACTGAAAGAGTGCCAAGTGGGACGTGGCGTTGACTCTTTAAAGCTCCAGTACCAGTCGGCAGCGTCGCCGCTGAACAAAAGATGTGCATGCCGGAGGAAGGCCGAGGAATCACCTCCCAGGGTGCTGGATACCAACGCCTGAATCCGGAAAAGGAACCGGTCCGCCGATATCATATCGTTGAACCCTGTAAAGTTCAGGCGCCAACTCTCCATGATACGAGGCGTCGGGTCTCGAAAAGGTGCCAATGCGTTCCCGGGGGGAATCACATCCTCGATTGACCTGTGGTACTGAACTGCCTCGGGGGCTGGAGGTACCAACGGAGGTCCGGTACTGTGTCGCGGTCTGTATTCGGGAGCTCTGGGATCCATTCCCGAGTTCCTTGGAGGTGGGACCCATTGCTCGGATTGTCGGGAGTGGGGCATCGCCACACTGGGATTTGGCTCCCAGCCAAGCGGAGTTCTCACGCGGCTGGGTGGTTGGCTCAACGGGAGATTCTGGATCTTTCCCTCCAGGTTGCCAATCCTCTCCGACATATCCCTCATCAACGCCACGAGGGTGTCAATGGAGTGGGCGGAAGGCATGGTTGTCACCTCGGACACGACACTTGCAGCCGGAACTTCACCGCCTACTGCTCCTTGCAGGTCTAAGAGTGGTTGTGACGGTTCGGCTTCTGGAGCTCCTTTCGCCACTGCTCCACGCGTTGGTAGAGGCGTTCCGAGGGGGACGTCTAGGGTAGACCGATCTATGGGTCGCCGGCATAAGGGACACAGCTCTGACGTGAGGAGGAGCTGTTGTACACAGGCACGATGGAATAAGTGTCCACAATCCAATCGCACGCTGTGTACGCCCTCCACTACGTCTTCGAAGCAGATCCCGCAGTTAGCTGGTTGGACCGTTTTGGATCTGGTCCAACGCTTGTCTGGGGTCCGCTTCGTTGCCATCTTTGATTTTTGCTGGGTGTGTTGCCAATGGGTATTCCTAAAAAAAAAATAACAAGGTAAGTTACTCCTACTACTAACTTAATATATATGTGGAAACTTAGAAATGTATATTAGTGGCCGATAGTGGCGAGCTATTACGATAAGAAATAGAAAAAAAATTTGATTTGAAATACCTTTCCTTTCCAGTGGTCGACCTCTTCAGCGGGAAATGAGAGTGCGTGGTAATCTGCCGAAGAAAGGGTGCTTCGGTCGATTTACGAAATTTATCCCCATAACCCACATACATTACAAACCGTTTCTAATCTACGTTAAATGACTCGACGAGACAAGTGGTAGAGCTACCGTAACGACTTTGTACGCGGTCAAAATTCCCGACGCGTGGAAGCATTCCGGGCTTCGCAACTCCAGCATACGCCACCGAACGTTGAACCGATACCACTCGTCTAACACGCATAAGAAATAGTTAGAATCCTTCCGCGACATAAAGGCAAGGTAGCCTTCTATTTTCTTGAGAGTCCATGCTGATAGGTAAACCCATCAGACTGGCAGTTCCATCAAGAAAATAGAAGGTCCTTACAGGGGTTAACCTGGGACAACACATCGGAAGGATTCTGTCGCGAAAAAAAAATCAAACAAAGGAGAGCGGAAGCTACAACTCACGTGAAGCGACTTCTAATGTGTATCACACAATTCCACAGCTCCTGATAGTGGGACTCGAGTACCAAAGTACCTTACATCCTCCGTAAAGGACCAACTCGTCAGAAGACGCGAAGTTCTTTCCCCTTTAGGATGTTTTTTGGGCCCCACGTTGGGCGCCATTTGTAATGATTTTCTACTTTCTGATCGAACGCGGAACCGACCTCTCATCGGTTCTAGACGTTAAGTCTGAGGAGTGCCAACGGATGGTACCAACAGGTCAACCAATCCGTGCACCGTAACCCATTCATGCGGTGACTGCTTGTCGGCCAGCTAGTTCGGAGAGGATTTCGGTCGCGGGTCTCCGAATGGATTACGCTCAATTACAATATTTCAGTCACCTGAACTTGCCCGTTTTCCAAACGCGTCAACAATTACTCATCCAGAACGAGAAACCTACATTACGTTAGTTCTGGATGTGATCTATCCACAGATCTCAAATCAAAAACGCTACAAAAACCCATGGGCGCGTTACCGATTCACCGACGCGGTACCGAAAAATATGCTACTCGAACTTAAACCGAAGAAGACTACTCTAAAGAAATGACGAAACAATCAAAGGTACCGCGTACTGCGCGCGACGCGAAACCGACTTCAGCGGATTTGTCGAAACCCTACCCTCGCGACGGCATACTTACCCTACACTCTCTGTTCCCACTGAAAAAGAAGAGTCACTGAAAAGGAAAGTCGTGGGTTAACTTAGCAATTCATGTTGTTATATATATTTTTCAAAAGAACAAAAATCGTTTTCCTTATACAAATGTTTTAAAGACCATACAATTAATGTTCGGCAATTTTTCGCATTTATAGCTGGGTATGCTTCGATACTTGTATTATCGAAAGTATGAAGTTAGTCGTTTCTAATAATTAATGTTCATTCGTTTCGAAATAAACATTTTTTTTCCAATTTCAAATTATACTATTAATGTTTTGGTCATATAGCATTCCGCAATTTGGATAATCAAAATTTTAACCCAAAAATATATGTATATAAGCGCGATCACGAAGAATTTCTCTATTAAGACTATTCATTTCAATTATCTACTAATGCACCTTAAATATTGGTTTGCTTCTTTCGTAGACTGATTTTGTCGCGTGTTTTTGTAACGTATAACTAACGCTAAACAAGTCTCTAATTTTCCTACATACTAACTAACGATTCCTTCGATACAATATAAATTTCTAACCAAGGTATTCTACTTAAAGTAATAGTATCTCTTGTTTTCTACAGTTTGATAATCCGTTTGTATTAAATGGAAATTTTCCCTCTTTTTTGTTTTTTAGCACTCATCTACATCAACTATAAAAACAAATTAATAAAATCGTGTGCCAGTCTACATGCGTTTCGTCTACATGCGTTTCGTCTAAAAGCAACCAAAATAAGGAGAATTCAAACACAAAAAGTGTTTCTGATAAATGTCATCTCTCGTATGAATTGGACGTAAATGTTCTACCTTTTAATGTCTTTAATTTATAGTTATGCCTAAAATCAACGAAAGTACGATTTTCCGTCGTTTTTTTTTTTTTTTTTTTGATTATCTAGATAGCATTCTGTCATATAAAATTAATTAACCTCTATAATCTAAGGTTTCAAATGAATTTGGTATGCATTTATTCATATGATTAATAACTGACCGGTGAAAAATTTTCTTACGACCATTTTATATTTGGAATAACTTCATGCTTTCTTTCGAGTAGATAAAAATGGTTTCTTACTTTATGTATAGTTATGTTTAAACAATAAATTAATATTTTGCTTGTAATAAGAGTTTAAATGCGTCGATGTGCGACATCAACAGGCGATAGCGTAAATACACGCCTAAACTTACGATGTTAAAACTATTCCTGTCAGCAAATATAATCTACTTTATTTCGTTCTTTTTCTAAGGGCATTCAGTCGGAATTTTCGCGCATTTTTTTTTTTGTTTCACAGGACATTCATCTGCATTCGTTTCACACTTGTTTACGAGAGCGCATTTAGGAAGCCATTTAGCCAGTTGCTCTTCGAAAAATTGTTCTAGACAACGGGCATGCGCATATGTTTTGGAATCCTCCGGATAATATAAGCATACAGTTTTGGACAACAATCGAACGTCAGCTACAAATGTGGCAATGTCTTTGTAGTGATTCGGACTTGATGGATCCAAACGAGTTCGAATAACATCTAGCGACATAGGTTGACAAACTACTTCATAATATGCAGGGTTTGTTGCAGGTTCTGGCTCTCTAAATGGTAAACTTTGTTCGTATTGGCAATATAATTTTAAACATATCCTCTGTCTAATCTTTAATTCATTTGCGCCAAGTTCTCCTGCACTATGTCTTTCACATTCAGCTGAACTTGCCAGTTCCGCTAAATTAACACCTGACAAATCTTGCCACGTTTCACTTTCATCTGGTAAGGAACCTATAGCTGGTATGTGACAATTGTGGTGAAATACTTTTGGATATTCATCGCAACACATCAATTCACCACCATCCAAACCAACTGCACACCAATCTTCATTTGGATCGTCTTTCTGGTCAGCTTTCTCTTCAGCCACATTCGCAATAGCTGCTGAACTTTGGACTTGTGGCGATGTCGTCTTATTCCTACCTTCCGGAAGAACTTGTACTCCGTTCGAATCTAATTTCGCTGATCCGATGTTTGATCCACGACCGTACTGACAACGAAAGATGATCCATTCATCTAGGTCGATATTGTCCTGACCTTGACCGTATGCTTCTATATTTGTTGAAAAGCCTTTTTGGCAGCAACACTTTCGCCGTCTCGATTCCTTTCCTTCGGTGTTCTTTCGGCGGATCCACTTCATGGGATTTTCTTTCTATAGATATTTTCGGCACAAACGAGAGCGAATACCGGAATCTGCCGCAACCAACAATTAGCAGTTGCTATTTTTGATTGCTTCGATATTTCGCATCTAAGCCATAATACAATCACTAACCTAATTTACATATGTAAAATTAATTAAAGAAACAACAGTGTAATTTAATTTTATCTTTTTCACTTATAAATACTAAAAATCAAAAATGCATTAGCTGATTCCACGACAATGGACACGATTAGCAGACGACAGCCACGAAAAATGAAGCCGACATGTGGCTGTCAAAAATTCCGGTTGTCACCTCGGACAAAACATCTGTGTGTGGAATGGCACGCCATATGGCGGCAATGTACCTCTCCCGATGTCGCCAGTGGCATAGTTTTCTCGATGGCCACGGTGGAGGGGCATTTCCAGATGGCTATGTCTTGAAATGTGCCGGGGTTGGATTAATTCTATATTTCGAATATTTATATCCACGGATCTAAATATTTGGACAGAAAAAAAAAATATTTTCTGCACAATGATATCCGCACGACAGATGAAGTCCGCTGGCACTTCGAGGACATATCCATCTGGCCGGTTACAAGGGTTCGGGATCGGAATCACTTCGATTCCTGGGCGTAGGCGTCACATTACAAGTGTGATTCGCATAAGAAGATTTATAGATTTTGAAAAGTGTTCGTTTCGTTGTTATTTATATTTGAAAATTTTAATTGAATCAGTCTACTGGATTTTATCTCGGCTCTGTGTTATGAATTACAGATATTTATATATTTATGATCACGGATTACACGTAGCAAATTTCAATGTTCACAGGCCTTATTCACACCAAACACGAGCGCTTGTCGGAAGAGGATTGGGTAAGTACTCGCTTTTTCTATATTGATGAAATTTTCGTATGTTATATTCTTTTTATAAATTATATATTTTTTTATTGATTTTTTTTTTTGTATTTATAAAATTGGTTTATTACATAAATACTTTTATTATGTAACACATGCGTGCAGATATATATTGCGAGCTGCACTCTCAGAAAGTGCAATATCGCAGAGGATAGGCAGTATAAAAGGTTTAGATAGTTATCTACGTCACGAGTCGTACGAAAAGAAGTCTATTATTTATATGTGTACTATACTATAAAAAAAGAAAAAATGAATGGCTAATTTAACTCAACTTTCGGTCTTTCAATTTATTTGGAGCTTGGACCGGATATGGGACCCGCCACGATGCCTGGACTCTCCACTCATGAGCTAGCCATCAGGTGAGCTCACTCCCTCTTTTTGCGTAACAGCTTCGTGGTCCGTGAAGAAAGTTATAGCAAAGCAAGTGTTAATCGAGATCTGGTGGAAGTAATTTGTGTTCTTGCAGTAAACATTTAAGGTGTGCGTTTGGTTGGCTGATAAGTGAGAGCGGACAGAATAAAATTTTCTGTTGTGATTTCGTCTTCATTGTCTAAAGTAATATCCTCTGTGTTTCCAATTTCGTCGATGTTGAGAGGTGAATTTTCGTGGAATGGTGGGTCTAGAAATAGCGCAAAGTGGGCTTATTTATCGCAGTTTGGGCCGTGTGAAGTACTCAGATCGATTACAGGTTTTCTCGCAAAATTTACACCAAATTTTTCAAAAATTACATCGTTTCTCTGGTTAGTTTTTAACGTAACCTAGCCCCTTTTACTTTTTGGAAAATCTAAAAACAAGATAAAAATTGATTTAAAAGGAAAGTGAAAAAAGTAGAATGAGTGATTATTATTCTTTTAGGGAGAAAATTGTTAAAGGAAATGTGATAGGAAGAAATTCTGGTATTTAAAAATTTGAAATAAAGAGATAAAAAATGTTTAAACCGTAAAGTGATTAGTAAAGTTACCAAACTACGGATGGAAGATTGGCTGCATGGGTTATCCTGGATCTGAGATCATGGCTAAATCGAGGGCATGGTGAGAATGACTTCTATCTGACCCAGCTTTTGAGCGGACATGGGTGTTTTCAGCCTTACCTGCACAAGATTGGTAAGTCACGGTCCCTCGACTGTCAGGTTTGCCCAAGAGAGGAAGACAATGTCTGCCACACATTTTTTGCGTGCAAAAATCGGGACTTGGTGTAATCGGACCTCTACAGGGAGACGGGAGAGCTCAATACGAATAGTATAGTCACGGTGATGCTTGGATTAGTTGACAAATGGATGTAGCACATTATGTTTGGGCAGTCCTAAAAGATAAAAGAGACACAGCATTCGGGGACGTTGGGGTTGGGGAATCGCATGTCTGCCATCGCATGTCTGCATAGCAAAATGAAACTTGGCCGGAAGTAATTTGTCAAACAGTTCCTAAGGTTAATAGTGGAGGTGTTTAGTGGGTAGTCCAGTCAATAGCTCTTTATTTAACACTGATTTTTATTTATTTTCAAAGAATTTAAAGCAAATTCCACACAGTAAAATTGCTTAAACTTAACGGCTCAAACGACTCTCTAAATTTATATGTTATTAATCGAAAACTTTGAACAAAAAAATCTTCAAATTCAATTTAATTAAACACACATTTTATGATTCTATTGGAAGAAGAAGAATTAAAAACATTAAATCAAAAAACAATATCAAATTCAACTTAATTAAAATTATTACATATTTATTGATTTAATTGGAAAAAGGAGAAAAAACCAGCCAGCACTATTCAAAGTTTAAATATCATATTAACATAATAGTGAGCTTTTATCTTATATCTATTATTTTATAGCCTATTTGTAATAAAATAAGATCAAAAGCTTTATCTTATGCTGACACAATGCTATCACAATATTCCTAACATAAATGGTAAGCCTTATCTCTAAGCCTAATATAATAACCATAACATTCGCCTATCCTCAATATCGAAGCCTTTCTTTCGATATGATTCCAAAGAAGTCTCAATATGAAGATACCGATTCTCGTCACTTCAACAGTTTGATAAATTCTTCTATTCGATACAAAGTGCTTCCAATCCATCTCAAACTTTCTGCACGAAACAGTACATGCACGAAAATTTTTTTTTTCGAAAACTCTTAATCTTTCCATAGTACTAGATAAATTTGAACTTTTGAAAATGAATCTGGAATGAAAAGGTTGTCGAAGGGCCATGACCATTTTTTATGCCTTACTGAGCATGATTTTGACATGTTCAGTATAGTACAGATACTGATCGAGATTAACATCGCGGTATAGAACACAGGATTTATATGGAACCAATTGTGAACTATCCTCACCAGCCGTAATATGGAAATCCTTCCAATTACGTTTCAGGGCTCGACTGGGTTCCTGCGGTGTTGTCCGAAATAAGATTGTTTTGCACTTCTGCGCATTGATTTTCATTCGCCAACTACCGGTGAAGAGCTGCACATCATTAAACATTTTTCGAAGATTTTTCTGAACTATTGTAGCTTTTCGGTCTGCCATATAAGTGATCAGATCATCAGCAAACGTTACCATTGATTCTGTTGGCGAGACGTTAAAATCAAAGCCGTTCAATAGCTTGTGAATGAATATGTTCCCTACTGGAGACCATGCAAGACCTTGAAGTTGCGCATCGTCGTTGAATTTCCATCAGTTAAAAAAAATGATTTCCCATACAACATATTGCACATCATGGCAACAAGGTTTCTGGGGAATTCATCCTGAAGGAGTCTAGAAATAAGTCCATTTAACCACTACGTAGCAAAGGCTTTCTTCCTTATCAATGAGACATGCTTCAACACATTATCTATCATTTAGTTTCCAACAGATGTCTGAGGTTACTTTCGTTATCGCATGTATGATCGCAAATTCCAGATTATTCACGTTATATTGCATTTGGAAGAAGTACCATTTACGGAAGAAATTCCTTTTTTTTTGTTGAAATCGAGTTAACATTCAGTTGAAATAGTGATTTTTTAAAGCCAAATTAAAAATAATAAAATGGAAAGGTAAACTTTATAAAAATTCGGTCTTCCCTTTCATTTTGAGCCTGACTGGGTATGGGACCAGCCACGTTGGTTGGCCCCTCCACTATAGTGAGCTAGCCATCGGGTTATGCAAATTATGTTTGTTTGAGTTTTTCACTGAAATGGCAAATATATGGCCATGTCTACACTGGAACTTTATCTCTAAATATAATATAATAAACATAAAATATACTCATATTGAAACATATCCCTAATTTTTCACAAAAACAAAACATTTTATGTGGCAACAATGAGCTGAAATTCAAAATGAAATGACACAAAACCAGAAAATAAACACGAATAATTAAAACTGTCATTCCAAACGATACCTGGCCCGAAGTAATGTGTCAAACGGTTCCAGGCTGGGTTCTCGGGTTGACAGGAGAGGTGTTTTTGCATAGTCCAGTCGCTTGCGTGCATGCGAGTCCCAGACTGTGTGCCTAAATGACATTCACCTCCCAACCACAAAAATAAAGTTAATTAAAAGCAAACTTTCATGCATATATAATAATTAAAATCTTTATTACATTTTTACACTTATTCGCAAACCCACCAAAATAAACAACAAATTTATCACATCTTAACAACATGAATTTGAAAGCGTTAGGGTGCACAGCTTTCACCAAATGTATCTCCGACACTACTTACAACCAGCAGAATGCGATTAAGAACCCATAATAGTACTTGCTCCGATTTATACATCATCCACGAGAACATTGCAGACATAGGCTGTAATTGTTAAATACAGATTAAATTGGTTTTCAACACTTTGATTGTATTACAAACCCTAACTATAACAAGTGCCAGAAAGAGAATACGATCAGCAGCTACGACGAAGAAAGTGAAGGCCACTATGATACCTAACGCTGTAATTAAGGCAAGGACCTCAACGAGGTGAACTGCAACGGGCATAATTCGAGAAAATAAAGACTTTCCCGGCTCTGTAAGATAATTCAAATAAAAACACTGAATTTTTACTGTAAACAAATAAGGCTTACTAGGTGTGTCCTCACATAAACAGTTTGGTTCGACAATTCTCCACTGGAATTTGTTAGGAAGTGCCAATACAAAGTAAGGTTTGTTATTCATAAATACTGGCAAAAATTTATGTACCTATTTATATATTTTATTATGAAATTTGAACTTTGAAAAATGTCTAATTTGTCATATTATCGAAGAAAAGAACTTTTTTGACAATAAAATCGAATAATTCTGCTGCTTTGATTGGCTTTAGAGGCTTGAAAGTTATATTCATGGGAAGATTGAATATATGTGTGAATGATATTTTCCCTGATATTGAGTTTATTTTTAACGGTTATCTAAATCAAGCCTCCTATATCCTTTGACTTTGAAGCAACTTCTACGGAGCATAACTGTTGAAAACAATTTTCGATATATAGGGATCATTGACTCTGATTAGTCATTTTTTAAAGGTTTCCTTCTATAGGTTAGTACTCTTTGGACATGAGTATACTTCTACTAAGAGGGCTTTCTCACCAGTCATGGTTAAATCCAAAAGCGCTTTATTCAATACTAATCGTTATAAATTTTCAAAGAATATGTTATAAAGCAAATTTCAAACAATAAAAATACGAAAACTTAATGGCCCAAATGGCTCTCTAAATTTATACGTTATCAATTAAAAACATTAAATCAAAAAACAATATCAAATTCAACTTAATTAAAATTATTACATATTTATTGATTTAATTGGAAAAAGGAGAAAAATCAACCAACACTATTCAAAAATTATTTGTAATTTTAACACAACAGTGAACTTTTATCGTATACCTAATATGTTATAACCTAATTCTTATAAAATTCAATCAAAAACTTTATCTTATACTAAAAAAGTGCTATCACAATATTCCTAACCTAAACATTAAACCATATCTCTAAACCTATGTAGGGAAACAGGTGTAGATAAATGTCCGTAAAGGACTGCAGCGATGGTCTGCTGCCTTGGTGAGAGAGAATGGTGGGTTGGCCTTGTCTGGAGACGCGTGAATGCGCTCGCAGGCTAGCGTTGTGGTGTCGTGGGGTGAGCTATTTCCCCCCGCTGGATTAAGTTCCAATGTAGACATGGCCATATATTTTTCATTCAAGTGAAAAACTCATACAACATAATTTGCATGAATTTTTCCCTTAAACGAAAAATATGAATGTGGCATTAATTCAAAATTTTCATCTCGTTAAAGTTTGTGTGTTTCGTGATAAAACTATGTATATCGAATGGATTATACAAATATAAATGCCCACGCAGGCCGGGGGCGTTTTAGGTCCCGGGTCACTCCATCGGAGACAGGCGTGGGCGCAAATCGTCTACCCATAAATTTGTCGCCCGAGCCTCGAGATGAGCTTGGCTCGCACCAGGGTCTTCACTTCCACGGAAAATTATCACGATCACTGTCGTGACACTGCCTTTCTAATAACCTAGAATAGGAGAAAGGAAAAAAAACACCCAGCAAACTTCCGGGACAACTCCGTAACCTATCTATCGCGAGATTTAATTTCCAATAAATGAAATCCACCGAGAGCGGGAGCTCAAGGCCAAAAGGCGGCCTAATCTAACTCAGTACCTGCGAAAGTTTTGCGCGAAAGCTAGGCGCCCTAAAATTCCTACACACACTCCCGAGCCAAGTCTCAACATTTTTCTTTTCGTACGTTCTTGAGTGGAAAAAAAGAAATACAAAGAAAACGCCGATTCAATATAGGTTATAATTAATGTAGAATTGAAATACTCGTATAATTCAATAACCAATGAAATTATTTCTTAAATCTACAAATATATTTAAATAGCTTCACTTAGAGCTCTCGTCAACAGAGTCCCCGGTAAACTTTCCACTATGGTTTTATGTCCCGTTTGATTGACTTTCGTACGCAGCGTGAGTCCGTGAACTGCTCGAGGCGTGCACTTGTCGAACCAAAATTTATGGAGAACTCATGGAGAAATTAACACAGAAACTCAGCCACGTTTCCTTGCTTCACTGCCAACTCTGTATTGATGCTCTTCACTTACCAAGTATGATTCCGATCAACTTTTCCCCACTTTTTTTGCTGGTACGTACTTTACTCTCGGGTTCCCAAAACAGAATAGAGCTCCTCGTTCATTGTCAGGTCTGTTCTATTCTCGAGTAGGACTTCAACCCCACTAAAAAACCCTTCAGTGAAGTTGGCCGCAACTTCTTGGAATCGTGGATTCTAGCGCTCCCATTGATCTTTCGGATCTTCTGCTATCCGTGACTCCAACCTTATTTGCTGGAAAATAAAAGCTAACATACATGTTTGCTGTGAGCTTTTCCTCTGTATTGTTATTTAGTTGGTTTTGTTTTATTTTTAGCGTTGATAGCAGTGCATGATCGAAACGTCAACTGTCTTTCGTTTGTTTATGTTTACTCCATCCTGGAGTTGAAATTAAACTCCGCTTGCATTTTGTGGTAGATTATCCCTTTTTGTGTAGGTTTTTCATTGTCGGCAGTTCCGATTTGATGATATTGATGGCTGGTTTGATGTATTAGAAGCTAGACCAGCGTCAATATCGTCTATATTGCTGCGCATTTTATCATCACAACTGCTCTGGTATTACAGTTCTAAGTGCTGTTGATGTCCGCTAAAAAATTATCGGGTTAATTTTTTGGCTTGCCATCCTCGCAGTGGTTAGTGCTGCTGATGATGCTCCTGCTGTAGCTACTGAACGTGATGTTGTCGTTGGTGCTTTTTTCGTTGCTGATGCTTATTTTGCCATTGATGTTACGTGTTCGTATTAATCACTTTGTTATTCGATTATCCACTTTTATAGACATATCCACTACATTATGAGTGATAATACGAACTTGCGGTTACAGAATAGAGTATTTATACAGCTTTTGACTCATCATTATGAGTTATATTTTGTAATTTTTCCACGCATGATTGGAAATCGTCTAAGAACACGTGGTGCAACACGTTGTAAACATAAACAATCAAAGTGCGCAGTGACAAACAATGGGTATTAAGTTCAATGAACGACATACATATTTGTAAATACAGTGGCTCAAAGTTATAATGGAACACTTTTTAAAATTATGCAAAGCTCACTTTTGCAACTTAAGCCAACTTCATTTTATCTATGAATCTGTGTCGTTAAATTACATAAAATAAAAGAACAATGTTAGTAACAGGTTTTCAGTTAATTTGTTATTAAGGAATAAACTTACATATATATCCATGCTGTTCCATTATAACATTGAGCCACTATATTTTGGAATGCTGTTACAAGAGAACACGTGGTTTTACAAGTAAACAATAAACTGCGCAGGACACATTCCATGTTTATCAATTAAAGAATTCAACTGACATTGCGATTTCTTGATTAATCGATACGAGAACATGCAGATATACCATTGACTTACAGCAACTAATTGTCGGCCATATTGCAAAAGTTTCACACCGTTTTCTAAGCTTCGGAAAAATTTGATATTTTCAGCCACTAAGTTCAAAAAATCCGATAAAAATTCCTAAAATCGTTAGATATCTGTTCGTGCTTTGAAAAAGTGAAGAAAGAAAGAAGGAAATGTTGTGTTTATCACTATTTTCGCTAATACTTAATGAAGTATCCTTGTATCTAGAGAAAGAATGAAGTCTTGAAAAATATTTCAATCAAGTAGAGTAGTGTAAAAATATTTCAAGTTTAATCTAAGGGAATGCTAAAGTGAAGGAATGAAATTATGTGGGAGATGATGAAATTTTTATCAGTGTTAAGTGTTTTTTCTTTTGTTGCAATATTTCCGCAAAGTGGTGATTTTTCGTCGCGACCTGCGGATGAAAATATTAAATTTGATTTGTACGTGAAAATTATTTCCTAAAAATACGAATTTGGTCTACATTGAATCCTTTCTAGAGTGCATCGATGGGTTGATAAACTTGGATTGGAGCTATGGCATTTAGGGGATTTCATTACAAGACGAAAGGAAGTTCAAGAGGTAGGTAACCTATTTTTTATGCTATTGATTTTAAATTTGCAAATAAAATGGGGCTAATCGATTTCCATATAAAATGGGTTGAATACTACATTGTGAAAACATTAGCATGTAAATAGGCCTAATAAGGATGCCAAGCTGAAATATAAGGAGAGTTTTAGAGTTGATCTTTTGAAAATGGATGTTATATTTGGTACATGGAGAGCTAAAAGTCTTGTTGCAATGTACTCCGTATGTGGTTATTCTGTAATATTAGCTTTGTTAGAGATCTAGGTAACGAATTGTGTTGGATATTTATTTGCATCCACTATTTGTTTTGTAGGGTTTTAAAAAAATTTAGTATCAGACTGTCCGTCTGGTGAGTCAATGCAATTATTCTGAGAAACTATGGAAGCTAGAACTATTAACCTCAAAGCCAAAGTCAAAAGTGCTTTATTCACTACTAATCGTTATAAATTAAAAAAAAAATTGAACAAATTCAGCAACAAAAATACGAAGTCTTAACGGCCTAAATGGCTCTCTAAATTTATATATTATCAATTAAAAACAATAAATTAAAGAAACAATATCAAATTCAAATTTATTAAAATTATTACATATTCTATAATTCAATTGGAAAAAGCAGAAAAAAACAACCAACACTATTACAAATTATTTATAATTTTAACACAACAGTGAGCTTTTATCAGATGCATAGCTGTACATCATTAAACATTTTTTGAAGATTGCTCTGAACTACTGGAGCTTCAGTCTGCCATAAAGATGATCAGATCATTAGCAAACGCTACCAATGATCTCATTGGCGAGACATTAAAATCAAAGCCGTTCAATTAACTTGCGAATGAATATTGAGAAGACCAGAGGCGCAGTAACTGTTCCCTGCTGTAGATCATTCAAGACCTTGAATTCGCACATTGTTGTCAGATTTCCATCAGTTACAATAAATGATTTCCCGCATAACATCTTGTACATCATGGCGACAAGGTGTCTGGTGAACCTGTCCTGAAAAATTAATCCATCTAACCACATATCAATGAGACACGCTCCAACACATTCTCTGTTTAGTTTCCAACAGACGTCTGAGGTTACTTTCGTTATTGCATGTATGGTCGAAAGCCTGGCACAAAAACTCAACTCATATTTTTTAATGTGGGCGTTTAATGCCTTATTCAGTATCACTCACAACATTTTGCTGATGCAAGGAAGCAAGCTGTTTGGGCGACAGCTTTTATGGCTTGAAGTTTTTTTTCCTTTCTTCAAGATCGTATTTCTTTTGCCACTCAATTGGGAAATATAAATTGCTCAACACATTGTTGAACAATATGAAATAATTTCTAATAGCAACGTCAGACAAATGCCGGAGAATATTGTTTGGAATACCGCCAATACAACATCATTTCTTCTTGTTTATCCTGCCAAATATGAAACATAAGTCTTCATAGCTCTCAAAATCAGATGTCAGATGATAATGTTTCATTGAAGTGAAGAAAATATTTGCCGTTCAAGCTTGACTTGAAGTCAGAAACTTTTGTTTCGATGACCGCTGAAAGTATTTGATACCCTTTTTCAGGGTTAGGTAGATGAACTAACTCAAAATGAATTCCAATCAGGGTAAGTTTATGCAAACCATCACATATAATCCTGTTTCCATTTCCATCTGGAGTCGTACTATCAATTTCGATACCTACACTCGAAACTTCTTGCGAAATAAACTATTTAATTTCATGAAAACGCCATCTAGGCCCTGTGGGCTAATACCCCTCAGTTTTTCCACCCATCGATTGTTGACTTTACTCCTGAAGTATGAACGGATTAAGTTCCGGACATTCTTCAGGTATAATTTCAACAAAGCCAACGAAGGATGGTTGTGGTCCAAAAATCGCCGATAAATATTGTTGACGCGTGTGCAAAGAAGGCTTTTCAATCTTTTCAACCTTGCGGGTGTTAGTGTTTCATATTCTTCCATATTGTTTCGATGTTTAATCTTTGAAACTATTTTCTCAATCGTTTCCAATGTTAGCTTCCCTAACTTCGACAAACATTGATACATTTTATCATAAGTTAGATTCCTGTCATTAAGAACCATTGAATAACCGGGGCCATTATCAGAAGGAGGACATTGTTTTGGCGATCCCGATTGCACTTCTTTTGAAACTTTCCCCAATCCGTTTTCATTTTTCAATTCAATCGATGATTTTCGTGTTGAACTGGAATGAGGAAGACATCATCCTTTTGATGATTCATTTTCATTACGATCGTGTTATGGTCACTATCGTAAGGTAGCACCTGCAACTTCCGTTGAGGACTTTTAAGGCTGAATTCAAGTCTTGCGTCAGCAATGCAGAGGTCCAAATATGAATTTGTCCTAGGGTATGTTGAGAGCTCGAACCTATATAGATTGCACCCGTATTCAATTTGGTTCTCTGTTATCCACAATTTCAGGAATACACCTCTGGGAATATTGTTGGCGTTCAGCCATGATGTATGCTTGGAATTCAGGTCACCGGAAAGAATATAATAATCATGCAGCCTGTTTAATTCGAGTATTTAAAACAAGAAATTGAGCTCCTCCTTGAGCTTGAGAACATTTTGACCAGTTGCATAGGCAGAGATAACGAAGAGGTTATCTCTACCTGGCAGTGAGATTTCGATAACGGACACTTCAAGAGATTCAAAGTTTTGAATTCAACTGTTTCAAAATTTTGGAAACAATAGGGTCTTCGAACCAATATCCCGGTGCCACCTCCCCCATCATCGTTTATCCTATCGTTTCTTACGAATTAAAAATCCTTGAATGTCATGGGGTGCCATGAATTGAGGTGGGTTTCAGTGAGGAGTATGATGTCAGGCTTTTGCTTAACAATGAATTCAAGGAGATAATCACGTCGATGTATAATGACAATGGAGTTGACGTTGATCGAGATGAGACGAATCCTATCCATGAGAATATGACTGGATGGCAACTTATTTTGAGGCATTAGAAACCCCTAAACTATGGAAAACAAAGATAGTTTGTAGTGAATAGGTAGTTCTATCAATGTACGTAAAGGACTGCAGCGATGGTCTGCTGCCTCGGCGGAGGAAGACGTTGATATCCGCCGAGAATGCCATTGTCTGGGGACGCGTGAATGCGCTGGCAGGCTAGCATTGCGGTGTCGTGGGGCGGGTTTATTCCCCCAGCACAAGGACCCACTACAAAAGGATTTCGCATTCACGAATTCTTAGGTCTCAAAAGAAAGACGACCGAATTCGAAAAATTGTAGGTAACTACGAAGAGGGAACATGACTTTTTCAGAATACAAGTCGAACGAGTGAAAACGGACGGACTTAGGGTAACCTCGTCGTTACCTGTCGATTCTCATGGCCCATAAATAACCGGCAGAACCGGATGGTTATGGTGCCCCCTCGCACCCGCCCAATCGGATCAAGATCCATATACGTTGCAGTGGCCAAGTATTTCCCTTCTGAGTGGAAAACTCAAACAACCTCAACTGTATGAGCCTTCCCATCAGAGAAGAAATATACCTCACATAACCCTATGCCATAAAAAGGCACCTGGCTCGGGCCACTCAACCCGACAGAGTACCTGAAACAAACAAAACAGTTGGAGCGCGCCCGGTGGCTAGCTCATTTTTTGTTAACCGCCTATCATCATAGCGGGTCTTATACCCGGCCAGAGGGGCAGAATGGAAAGATCGACGATTGGTTCCGTTTAATAATCCATTATGCTCTTATCATCATATTTTTTCCTTTTTAAAATTTCAATAAATGATAAGAACTTTCCAGTTCCTTTTCTTCTATCTTAATAGTTATCACGCCTGTTCATTTATTGTCAATGGCAACCTGTCTTGCATAATCCCCTATGTTTGGGCAATCAACTAAAACTACCTTTGCCGTGCCTAATTTGACACACGCTTTTACAAAAAAATATAATAAAATATCTAAACACAAAAAAAACGCATTTAGAAAAAAAAACTTCCGTAAAAGAGAAAGACTCTTTAATTCAATTAATCAGATAAAGAATTTTTTGGTTGGATACATTTTAGAAAGTAATTCTAACCACATGCAAGAAAATTTACTCAAGAATATAAAGAAAAGAATGAAACAATTTAAAAAAAAATTACCAATTAGAAAGCGATTCAGAAAAAAATTTCAAACCCATGCATATACAAAAAAAAGAAAAGATTAAACAATTTAAAAAATTATTATTTAGAAAGATTTTTAAAATTTCAATTAAAGTACAAGCGGTACTCTCCTAACCTTGTCCGACGACGAGCGCTCATTGACGAATCGGGGTGTGTAAGTACTGGAAATGTTTTGTTTTTTTTTAATTAAAACCGATTTCAAATTATTGTTAAGCTAATTTAAATCAGAATCGCCAGACATAGTCACTATTTTGTAGTCTTTGAATTAGGAAAGTTTTTCAGTGTGTGTTGAATATGAATGAAAAAGAATTTGCATCTACAATCCTCCTCAAGATTATCCAATTTAGTTGATGTTGTTGCGATTTCAAGCTTCAACTCTTCAATCTGTTTTCGAAGTTGGCTCGCCTTGCTGCGAGATACTTGCAATTCCCGCTTCAGATGAGCAATCGTGTCATTTTCGAACACCGCATCGCCGAAATTGTTGCGAATAAAATCAAGAGCATTTTCAGGTTTAGGATCTGGTTGCATGAAAAGTTCCACTATTGCCTTGCAAAGCGTTTCTATTACATGCGTACGTTCCAAATATTTTCTATACCCATCTCGTCCCGTCTGCAAACGAATTCCTACCGCATGTAGGCGTCTAGCTTTTGTTATGATCTAGCGTATTTTTATTGCCGTCCCCACTTTGGTCTTCGTGCTAACACTCGTACACCAGGTACGCATTCAGAAACTCGGCAACTTTGCTTGACTGCCGTTAATCGATTTTACAACCGCAGCACGAATCGAAAACCACTGCTGTTCCGTCTCGCTCCTCTATGCTCGTCATGGACGTCAGACTGTCTTGTAATGTTTACTTTTCACGTTTTTCAGGGAACGTTAAATCCTGTCTGACTCCCAATTTTGATCTATCAAAACACTTAACCGTAATGAAAATTAAGGTTCCCGCGAACGTTTGTCGATCTAACCAAAATCACTGACCCTCACCAACCGACAAAAATAACTGACTGATGCGACAATGTCACGCACATCTGATCAAACTTGCAAATTACTCTATCCCGTAGATAACTGATAAGAGCAGTTCCACAAATTCTGTAATGAAAAGATGCGAAAAATGTTTACATGCATGCAATCGCGACACTCTAAAGTAAGATCTCATGCGCGCGCAAATTGACTCAAGTCACACGAAGAAACAAAATGACGATCGCGCTGTTGCGGCCACAGCTTCACTCACATTCGGTGGCGGATAGCTGACATCGAGCGCAAGGTATGAGTCCCAGTCGGGGCGCGGTAATGAATGTCAATTGCTGCTTGTGAACTCCATCAACGGTACTTGGAGGCAAATAGATAGTCAGACGCGTGCAATAAGATGTGAATTGTGCGAGATGAATCAAGTGCTTCGCAATGGGACTTAAACTCCGACTCAGCTGGATAAGATACTCCGCGACCCGTCTTCTCCCCAAGGAGGTTTCTTTTCGACTCCTTTGTGGCGATCAGCAACAGAACTCCCCCGTTATTGTTGTACTCTCCCTATGCTATTTACTTCAAATTGCTGCTGCTGTTGTAGTTGTGCATTGGGATGAGAGCTTGCTAGTTTCCAGTATGAATAGTTGTACTCTATTAAATGTTTTATTAGAATCTCCACAGTGGTGGATGTGAATGTGTTTTTGAGAACTAATTTTTGGGCGACGATAATTTTCACACTGATCATAATGCTTTAAGCTCGTATCTGCATTTCGACCACCTGAAGGGAGGTGTGCGTTTTGTACTATTGAAGTACGCATTTGCATGTAACTATTAACGAGAGGACTCGGTTGTTGGTAAATCGTATCTTGAAACAGATGCGATGTTGGAGCTGGGACATTTGATTGTTGTAGAGTGGGTCGACGTGTTTGGTATGATTGCATTTATGGTTGCTGCTCATTTCGCTGTTGGATATTTATCTGATGGTAATCCATACCTGAAGAGCTGTTTTTCAGTGTTTGTGTCGAGCAAAGAGACATTTTTTTTTGTCATGAGATTACTTTTCATTTTCAATAGCATTGAATGCAATTAACCTTTTGGTCTCAGCTTCGGCGACGACTTGCTCGCACACTACTACTGATGTTTGCATATTTTGATTTGAATCATCGATGCTTTTCCGAGGGACAGAAAAATACCTATGACTAGAATTCGTAAGAGAATCTTTTTCCTCGGCGATACGCGGCAGAAGCTCTCCAGGTGGTTGAAATGCAATTGAACGCGCACCCAGTTGTTGCGAAGAATTTGATTGTTGGATTTGGTAGTCGGATTGATACGATATCTTTTCGTCCCTTTCATGAATGGCGACCGGCTTAAAATTATCCACCTCAAAACTATTTGTAATCGGCTGCAAAGCATATTTCTGTTGTAGTGTACACAAGCTTATGATAGGTTGACTTTATGGCGAAGCGGAAGATGGGAAGGTTGTTGAGCAGTGTGCTAGTGTGACTGCTCGATTGCTACAAGTTTTTGAATCTTGTTTATCGATTCTCTCCGATAAAGAATTAAGTTGCTGGTAAATTTTGAGAAGCAGCTTAATATTGCCCCTGACATTATTAGCAGCATTTTCTGCTGGTCCTCTAGTGGCGAGTACAAATAATACTCTGGGCTTGACGAAGCTCAGAGCTAAGACACTGCGGTGTAGTTGTGTTTGCTTTGGAACAAATTTTACTCTCGCATCTTTATATCGATAGCATGCTCGGATGACCAAAAACACCGCAGTTAACATAGTATATTTTCTCTTGTGGCTATGTCTGTGCCAATTTGCACTGACCGGGAGCATGAACATCCTTGCATTTGACGCATCGATAATGCATGGCACAGTTTGCAGCCAAATGCCCAAATCTTTGACACCGATAACACGGGCTTACTTCCCTTTTCTGGAGGCATTTCCACCTCACCACTCTGAAGTTCAAGTATCTTATTTGTTGAAGAGCACTTGGACCGCTCTAATTTGAAATTTGGATCGGGAAAGCAGTAGATTCTTCTTTTCTACCATTGATCTTCATGTCGCGAAGGTTTTAATGGAAATAAAATCAATTTTAGGTGCAGCTTCCTTGAGCATATGAAGAAGACCGAGGGTATCTTCTCTGCAGTCCAAGCCCTTCAACAAAAAGGTGTGATTCTTCTCACTTTTTGGGGTATAAGTGAAGTGCGGAACCTCCAAAGAATTCAGTGAATTTTTAGCTGATTTAAAATCGACCAGCAATTTCGTTCTAATTGTTAATTTTTCAGCACTAATTCTTTTTATCTCGAAATAATTTATTTTCGGCTACCAATAGCCGAACCATATCCTTTCTGCTTTGAGCGAACTTTCTCTGTATTTTTGAAAACTTTTTGAGAAGGACCAGCAGAACTGCGAGCTGGTTTCTCCTCCTTATTTTTATTTTTTAAGTACTGTTACGAATTCCGGTGCATCGGCATTCTCCCATTCGCAACTTCAAATTGCCGCCGTAACATCTCCACCTTCCTGTGGGCACTTATACCTTTCCATTTGTATATTTATTTATTTTTATTAACATTTTTACCAATATCTCTATAATCTTACCCTCTTACCCTATTTTGAATTGCAATAAAATAATAAAATAATAATCTTCATTTCCCACTAACAACACTCCTATTCATTACTTCCCATTAACAAAATTTCAGTCGATACCTTTTCCCTAACAAAACCTAATTCCTTCCTTCATACTAACTGCTTTTATTCATTAGCTCCCACTAGCAAAATTTTATTTGTTAAACTAACAAAATTCATCCACGCTTCCTTACTAACAAATTTCATTTCCATGCCTATTAAGAGGTGCATAGCTGAAGTTGTTAATTCCATGAATGGGAAATTAATAGAAGGTGGCTCCGTTGATAGCGTCGTGGATTCTCGACCGAGGGTCCGCTGGGACCCTGGGTTCAAGTTCCCCGAGCGCAGGAAAAAATTCTTTTTGGAATATCGGCAAAACCAATTGTTTCCGTATGTTCGCTTACGATAGCGAAAGTATCAAAATCTAAGTAAATTACTTGCCTGATAAGTTAAATTGCAATGCATTTATACTTACATAATCAAATAACCATTAGGTAAATTCATATTAAATTCATTAATGCATCAATATAAATAAATAAATATGATGACCCGCTTTAAACCTAGAAACTACATCAAAATCTATCATATGTACTTCTTCCCATATGAACCCATTTTCTTACGTGTGGAACAATCCTCATTCACATGGTTTCATATGTACAGCATTACAAACCTATAACAAGCGAAGACAATTGCGCATCATATTTCATAACATAAACTAATTGCTTTGAATACTTTCGTTTATCTCGATGCACTTGACTTTGCTCATATGTGGGGTCTAAGAACTTCACATATGATATCTTGTTTCCTTTTTTTCTTACGGGAAATTAACATATAGTATGTGTGAATGCACTCACGTCATGCAGAGCTAATGGTTTTTTTTGTATTCTATGGGAAATCAAACGTGTAGAATTGCATTGAGGAAGTAATTTTTTTTGTATAGATTTTGAAGTTGATAATTTAGAATAAGGAATTTTCTTGTTAAGTATTTTTTTGCTGAAGCAAACAATATTTTGTTAGAGTTAAATGTGTATTTGTGATAGAAAAATTGTACAAATAGAATAAGTCCATATAAGAAAATACACTTGTTGGTCAAACTTTAAACTGGCGACTTCACGTCTGTTTCACTCAACAATTCATTCCGGCGTTAACCGCCTAATCTACATGCGTGCCTAGACGCTATATAATTACTAGGCAAATATATATATTTTATATCGTAAAAAAGAGTTAGAATATTTTTAGTACTGCACTAGAAATATATCCTTGCTTCCTGCACATTTAGTAAAGTACTAAATGGTGAATTGGGCGGTAAGAAAATTATCTTATCGCGGTACAAAAACACCGTATATATAGTATATGACGATTTGCATCTAACCAAACGCTATCATGGTTATGCAAATCGCCATATATGCAAAATGGAAATTATTGTGGTTGTCGATATGGAAAAGATGTGTGGGTAGCGGAATCAAAGTGTAATGAACTTCGACTACGTTACCCAGATGCGGCAGTGGTAATTGGGAATGAAACGATTGCGGGATTAGGTTTTTGGATTTCGGGCATTCGGTTTTTGGCTTGCAGAGAAAGGAGATTTCATTTGCGGTTTCAGTGAAAGTTTGGAGTGGGATTCGTGAGAAAAAGTCTTGGTTTAAGATTCGGGAAGTGAATTTTCAATTCTGGGAAAAGAAGTTTTATATTTCGAAGTTTGGTATAGAAGCTTTTATTGTTTTCGGTCAATTTTTGGCTGTGAGGGAAGCGGTGGTTAACGATAGTGGAGGGTGGAAACAAAGAGTTTTTATGAGGAGATGGAGAAAAGTGTGAAAACAAGGAAATATAGAGAATAAATGAAAGTTAATGAAAATTGAATTTTAGACGAATGAAATGGAGAGGGAATAGTGTGAGACGATTTTAGGCAACTAGTGACTCTGGCATTTATTGAATGATATAATAAAGAGTCCATCAACAGTTGTGGTCGTGCTAAACGAAGCCATTGTTTGCTTTCTATCAGAAGTAATTTATTTCGTATCCAGACGAACTGTTTCTTTTTTCTGGTGAACTATTTTTTTTCTATTTCAAAACAATAATCTACGAAAACCTTAAAAAAGTGGTAAAAGTGACAGTTATTGATTTAAAAACTATTTTCATTGGATTATTCGACAATTTCTAGGAGCTGACATTCGGATTTTTGGCCGTTTGTTTTTTCTATGGTTTCATTATTTTTGCAGAAGTAAAGTTAATTTGGTTTTTATAAGTTTTATCAGTCCCCCCTTCCAGTTGCAGAGCGCTCCGCAACTTTAAAAGAAAGGGTGAGTAATTATTTCTTTTTCTGATTTATCTGCGTGAAATTGATTTTTTTTTCTCTTTTGGCGATTTTTATAAATTTTTTTGTTGCTTAATTATTTTCAACTAATTTCACCAAAGAGGTGGTTTAAATTAATTTACAGAATTTAATGCGTGTTTATTACTAATTATTATTCTTTTGTTCCATATTTGATTGAAGTGATATTGTTAGAGCACAATTAAAATTTAAAGATAAAAAATAGCCATGAAACACTAAAAATATTAGATTTTCATTTCTCAAAAATGACCTCTCCCTTTCCCGTCCTTATTCCTTCGTGTTAGTTTTATGTGTAATGTGACTCAGCACAAGCAGAGGCTGTTCCGGAAGACCCGCGACACGACTGAGCGCTAGCCGACCTCAGTATGCCACCCCGGGTTATGCACTCATCTGCTGAAACTTAATGTCTGCAATTGCGGTGACTTCCGTGATCGCAACAGTACTGAATAAAAGTATCATTGTTATCTTGATTAGAATTACCTTCAATACATCCTTCAACGTGCATTTCTTGTTGTAGTCCGTCCAGTGCTGCAAAATAGTTTTGGCTGTCGTTAGCGCCTCCAGCACTTAGTATTTCTTCTGGGATAACTTGTTTGACAGTTCGCCTCAGTTTCCGTATTGCTTTGCTTACCGGTTCTGCATCTTGAGTTTTCATACCGCTTTTGAACATATCTTCGAGGATTTTAGTCGTAGTCTCAATTCTTGATTTTCAACTCGAAATCGAACCACTTCTTGTTTATTTTCAACTATTTGAGTTTTACGCCCTGGTTACTCGTATGTCTCCTTTTATTGACGATTGATGCCAATTATATTGCTTGTCTCCCCGCGTCCCTAGTTAGTCTTTAGATTATTTGCTTTTCTTCTTGATTTATTTAAGTAAAATAATATTCGATCTTTTTCCGTGGGTCGATTCCTTCGACGATAAAAATTCTAAATAAGAACCAAAGTTTGCTTAATTTAATTTTTTGAAAAATTGACAGGAACGAATTAAAAACACGTCTATACGCAACGAAGGCTAAACGTAGAATTTTAAAAACACGTCTATACGCAACGAATGCTAGACGTAGAATCAGACTACCAGTCGGTACTTACATATGTAAGTAAATGAAAATCCCGTACTAGAAAGTTAAGATAGTCCGACAGGTTATGGATGGATTATATCTGACAATAGTTACGACTTGAAACGGTTCGAAGGAAGTAATCAAGTAAATATTTATGATGACCCAACGAACAGTCAGGCTTATTATTTTTATATAAATTATTCTCAGTTTCAATTAATGTTCTCATCAACGTCTTTGTAAAAGGATGTTTGATGGCTTCCCACACATAGTTCTATAGTTTCACTACGATTTATCACATCAGTGAGGATTGTGTAACATTAAGTTCAACAATTTGTCATAGAATGATTTAGCCCCTTTTTCATTTAGTTGTTGTTATAATTTCATTAATTAATATTTTCAAACCAACCATCTTGCTAATCGCGTCTTAATTCATTTAAATTACAGAGCTTCAAAGAGGCGCAAGTAGTTCCTCGAGTCGGCCCGAAAATTGTCGAGAATATGGCTAATGATATTAAATTCACTATGGACTTAAAAATAAGTGCTGTACGGGTAAGTACAACATAAAAGGATCTTTAAATATGCTCAGCCCAAGCAATTTAATTGAATTTCATAAACTAGAGGATTATGGACACAGCTGAAAATACGGCAATGTCGCACCAAAATGAAGAAGTTGATAAATATTTTGAATACTACGACTCAAAAGAGATGATTGAACCAGGAGAAACACCACCAACTGAACCACCCCGTGATCTTGAAGAAATGGGAGTACCTCGCATTGTTTTACCCCCAAAAGTAATCGTACTAACGCCAAATGCACAATTTTTCAATATACCTGTAAATATTAGTCTGAGCTCAGTACACGTCCCGACAAATGTATTTGACCGAGGTATTAAATTGGATAATTGATATACGAGTAGTTTAATCATTCTGCATTCATTACTACACCTTCAGCCGATGAAACAATCAAAGCTATCAAATGGTCAGAGAATTTGGATCGGATATTTCGGGATAACTATCGAAAGGACCCGACTTTGTCTTTTCAGTTTTTTGGTAGTTCGACTGGTTTCATGCGTCAGTTCCCTGCGTCTAAATGGGGATACGATCCGGTTGATCTCTATGATTGTCGCCTACGCTCATGGTATATAGAGGCGGCGACCAGTCCAAAGGATGTTATCATCCTTGTGGATAGTTCAGGTTCTATGACTGGACAGAGGAAAGATATCGCAAAGCATGTTGTCGGAACAATCTTAGATACATTGGGTACAAATGACTTTGTGAATATCTTCACCTTTGCCGAGGAGGTAGAACCAGTAGTGCCATGTTTCAATAATATGTTGGTTCAGGTAAAATTCGAATTCTTGAACGAATGCTGCTTATAGCTAGAACGAACGAATATGTACCATGTGTGCAAAGCTTCTGCTTTTATATTTTCGTTCTGGAGAATCGAAATTAAACATTTAATTTTCAGGCCACATTGAGCAACGTTAGAAAATTCAAACTGGAACTTGAGGGTCTCACTACAGTCTCTATTGCCAATTTTTCGGCAGCACTGACAAGAGCGTTTGACATTTTGGAAGACTATAGAAACGAAAGCTCAGGAGCGTCTTGCAATCAGGCAATCATGCTGATTACAGATGGCGCACCTTACAATTATAGGGACATTTTTGAACAGTATAACTGGCGAAATTTACCTTACATGCCTGTGCGAGTTTTCACTTACTTGATTGGAAAGGAAGTAGCTGATGTGAAGGAAGTGAAATGGATGGCTTGCGCAAACCAAGGGTACTATGTGCACCTAAGTGATCTCGCTGAAGTACGAGAACAAGTGTTGAACTATATACCAGTAATGGCGCGCCCATTGGTATTAGGTCGTCATGATCACCCAGTGATATGGTCTCAAGTTTACGCGGATGTTATTGTAAGTCAGTGTATATTTCACCCTATCTATGCCTAATGAATATTTTACAGGATACTAAAATGACAGACTGGTTATGGGAAGTTAAGGAATGCGAAGAGCAAAAGGAACGATTTTTAAGTGAGCGACTAAATAGAGAGCTATTTTTTTCTGATGCAGAACAAGAGCGGCGTGAATTGAAAAAGATGTATAGAGTACGTTTTACAAAAACCAAATTATTAAATTTTTAATTTAAAAAACTGCATCAAACTATCATTTCAGAATTTAGACCAATCTTCCGACTCGCCGAAATACAACTTTGTTACAACTGTTTCCATTCCGATTTTTGATCGTCGGGAAAATGCGGTAAGTAAACGATTTTATTTTCTCTATTTATCAAAGCATAACAGTACAAAATACCTGCCAATGTGTAACAATAATCTGTTTTCCTCTCTTCTTTATATTTTATTGATTTTGAGTACAATTATATAAAACTAAGTCTTTGATCGGGACTTTATAGAATATCACCGAAGATGTCTTAATAAATGAAGCATACTGGGAAAGAATTACACGTGAGGTACTTTCAAGTGCCGTTTTGGCTAGAGGAAAAAATTAGTCTTTTAACATATTGCTAGACATTCTTATCCTTAGAACCAGTATTTTGTACTAATTAGAATCAGTATATTTAATCAGCTGAACGTAACGTTCATAGTGAATCATCTAACAAAAATATAGTCTCGTATGTAGAAACCATACAGGAGCGGATAATGTATATTATACATATATGAAATATTTTAGATAGAAGTAACATATAACTTTCAAATTACATTTAGTGTTGAATGATAACGAAAGTTATTAAAAGGTAATTGAATTTATTTGATCATTAATAAATATTTATTTTCATGAGGTAAATTGTTTGTCTAAATTGGTCAATAAACGTTTGATTAGAAAAAGTAGAAAAATTTTTATTTGTAAAACTAGTAAATTACAGTTTAAAATGTTGGAAATTAGACCGAAATTTAATTTAAGTAAAAAATATAGTTGATCTAAAAAGTGTTAAGCTTCAGTTACTGGGATAATGAATAATTGCTTCTCTATGAATTTTTTGATTAAGTCTTGTTCCCACTGAAGAGCTTGCATTTATAAAAGCTTGTTTTGTGTGAACTCTTTTCCCGTAATTTGTACCCCAGATAAAAATTTCTAAGCATATAACACAATCATTTCATATTTCATTGATTATGCAACGCTTAAAGTGTTAAAATTCTATCGAATGTATAGAGCAATTATTGTTTGTTGTTTGGCAAGATTGTACACTTAAATGAGTAAAAGCGTCGTGTAGGGATGAATTGTTTTATATTGGTTGTCTCATTGCAATAAATGAATGAGAACAACAAACATGACGGGGGAAAATGAAATTGAGTACTGAAGATGGAAGGTTAAGGTTTTTGTTAATAAACGTAAAATATATTGAAAAAAATTTAAATTTGCTTATTGGAGATGGAAAGGATAAGATTATTTTCTGTGTTAAGAACTAAAATGTTCATTATAAAATTTGTGATAACAGGGGATAAAAGGAATAAGAAAATGAATAATTATTTTTAGAAAAAGATATGTGGGGCCAATTGCATTTGGAACATGATATAAATAGAGTTCGAACTAGTGAACTGGGGAATGTCAGCACGTCCAGAATTTGCAACAATCATCCTGCACAATCATTACCTTTGAATACTCTTTTCATTGTCTCAATCACTTCTGAGTTTTCGTCTGCTTATTGCTCGGCAATTTTTTGTACTTGACGAAGATAGCTGACAGTGAGGATGATATTGATTTAAGTATGATTTCACCACAATCTTTTGTCATTAGAATTTCCCCGGGAAATTAAGTTGAACCCTTTTGACTATTTGAGGTGGAGTCACCAGATGAGGTAGCAAACTGTATCATCCTGGCCTTTTGTTTAGCCTGCCAAAAGTCCACTGACTCGCCGCTAACTGTTTTTGTTGAGGACCGTGGATATGGAGTTGATCATGAGTTAGCTTCCGCCTGGTTTTCATTACTTATACCAGCCACCGTAAACTCCAATTTTTATTGCAATAGTATTTTCACATAGTATCCACGCTCAACCTAGTCTCCGGAAAAAAACTGAATGCAAGCCTGAGCCAACCATAAATCTTCGACAGCAGGTAGGTAGGTAAATGGATGGGCAACTAGAATCTGTGTACTCGTCCATGTGGGAAGCAAATTTACCACATAAATAAGTTATAAATAATTTACGCTCTCGAAACTATATGATTTCCTGGGCTTCTCCTTCCCCATTGTCTCCAGACAGGTTTTTCTTTCCTCTCTTCAGACGAATCACTTTCCCCACTGACACCCGCGCACAACAACAAAATTTCATTTCACGTGCACACGGTCGCGCCTTCGTTATCATACGTATAACAGTTTGAGTACAACACAACAAACGTTCTCCCACAGAAAACTCGAACGTCAATGGAAAATTCTTGAGTTTTTAATAAAAACAGAGAACTAAAGTGCTGATTTCGTACACGCAATCTTCAAAATTAAAAACTTCATAAACGTGAACGTATTTTGGAGTGAATTAGGTATGTGCAGAAACAAAAACTTATCACTTCAAACCTGAACTTCACACAACTTTAGCGAAGGTTACTAATTGCTTCGGCTCTCGCAACCGGTTGCGGATCTATATCGATGGTAAATACTGACGCAACGATTGGCGCGAATATAAACATGTGCTTCGATGAGAGATTTCAGCATTACCAGATCTGAAAAAATTGATAATTTTGCAGAAAAACAAATTCGTTCTATGCAATCTTTTAGTTTTTTATTAGGATCTGCCAATGTTCCCATGTTCTGAAATGTGTAAAAGAACACGTGCGTCGGAAATATTATTTGCTTTTTATTTTGTTTTGAATACGACAGGCCTCGGCTCAGCTGATCGGCCTCGACTCAGCTGACCGGCCCCGGCTCAGCTGGCCGGCCCCTGCGAAAATTCAGAAAGTGTGCAACACAGGGTAAATAGAAACTGTGGATACTATGTGTGTATATGTAGTATGACATGTGTTTCTACTTCAACGTAAACTAATGTATTTCACCTACCGATTTCCAAATCATAAAACTAATTGGTGATATCAACGTGTACTGATTGTTGTAACAGATTTAAGTGCTTAAAATACGCTATGTTAATCAAATCTTAAAATTCCTATAAAACAGCAAAAGACTAACAATAGTGCTGGAAGACAAACAAATGAAATAATTGTTTGTAAATCTGCGCAGTGCTCAGCTTGAAGTCACACAGGTCATAAAAGCGGATTCTGCAACACAAGAAGAAATAAACCGAAGCTTTTAGCGTTCAGCAGATCGAAGAAGCAAATAGCTCCCGGCTATCTAAATATGTCGAACGTAAGCTCAACGGATCAAACTTCAGCTTGACATCGGATCAAACGTCACTATTATTTCACGTTCAAGCTGGGCTAAGTTTAGCAAATTTACTCTCAACGCCACCATTAAGAAAGCTGGCAGCGCATTAAACAGTTCAATCAATCTCCACAGCTGTTTCCCCCCGTGTTATGTACCTCAATAAAGAAGAGAAGTACGGTGAATGCTACATCACTTCCTTGCAAGTCATTTTGTTCGGCATCCATTGAATCACAGTACTCAACCTTTCGGCTAACCCAATCGACACCTTATGCAACGCTGTGTAAGCCAAGGGCAACTATGACGAAAAAATCAAGCAAATTTCTCGTCTCTCTTCTATGAAGGGCTTGACTATTGCACCATATCGAAAAGCTTGACTAGTTCCCTATGCCGCCCCGCCCATAGCAGTAGCTAGACTGGAAAGACCAACACTTGAATGTCCTTTCACCGATTGAATACTCCAAATCTGCAGCGCCAATCGTTGCTTTTAAGAAAAAGAATAGGAAAATTCGCATCTACACAACTATACAACCAACCCCAATGACAGCTTGTAACCCAACAGGCTTAATTGGTTTTTCAGATCCTTATTTACAAGTCCCAGTCGACGAAGAAGTGCAGAATCTCATGACGGTCAAGACTCATCTCGGTTAATCGGCTTCAACTAGGTCAAAATAGCTCCTGAAATCTTCCAACAGATTATCGACACAATGCTTAGCGGAATCAACACATTTAGTTTCATCGATGACATGGACTGCGCTGGAATCCATGAAAACGATCACAAAAAATGGCTTTTCAAAATTTTAGCGCTTCTTTAAGATTACAGCTTCAAGCTCAAAATCGATAAGTACAAATTTGGAGCCCAGTCAGTTGGCCTTTATGTTCATTCAATCGATCACGACAGCATTCAATCACATCCCGGCAAGCTACAAGCAATTCAGGACCTTTCAGCCCCTCTGAATACTCAGCAGATGAGATCATTCCTTGGACTCGTGAACTACTGTGGAAAGTTTATCAAAGGCATGAGATCAGAGGCTTCCTCAACGAACTGCTGAAGAAAAACATCAAGTTCAAGTGGATTCAGCAGCATGACACCGCATTCCAGAAAATCAAGAAGGTGCTCTCTTCTGATATTTGCCCATGCATTTTGATCCAGTAAAGAAAATCGTTGTCGTAACGGATGCCTCAGAATATAGTACAGGTGCAGTTCTAATGCATAAATTTGACGATAGAACGCTTCATCCGATCATACATTTCCCGTTCATTATCAGTGGGGCTGAATGAACTTGCGCTGAGATGTACAAGGAGGCTTAAGCAATTTTACGGTTTACGCTTTAAAAAAGTCACAGCACCACCACTGGCCGCCATTGCACAATTGAAGTCTATTACAAGCCGCTTCTTGCAGCCTTTAATCCAAAGAACGGTATTCTAATGTACACAGCAGCTATACATTTAACAATACGCCGCAATCGTCGTCTCATATGATTTCAACATTCAATATCGAAAATTTAAAACGTAATATTTGAAGCTGCCATTTTCACTTAAAATTGAATAGTTTTGTCCCGTCTAGAGTGAAACTCCGATTTGAACGAGATTTCGTATATTGATTGGTGAGACCCCACATTTTAAAACATCCAAAATCAAATGCATGCATTCAAAATGTTGGCCCCCAAAGGCCAGAAAGTAAGCGAAATTCGCTAGTCGTATTTTAGTAACAACTCCAATAATGAATATTTTTCATGGAAACGTTTTTAATGGCTTCACTTAGAAGTGTTTATGCGATAGACCATTTTTAAGGTATTGTAAAATATTTGTCCAACTTTCCGTCCATCCATCCGTCTGTTCGTAAGTCCCGTGCGTCACAGCAAGTTTTATCGCAACCCACCTGAGCTATGTTAGAGTGATGAAATTTCCTACATAGGTCAAAAGTTGTGCCCTCTCAAAATTTGCAGAGCAAAAAAATGTTTCAAGGTATTTAAGGAGGCTCTGTCCACACAGGGAGCAACTCATAAAAAATTTTATTACTCAAAGTAACTAACAAGGTTTTGGTTAGAACTTTTCACAACAGGTCCTAAACAAGAAGTATTTGCAAGGACGGGCACAGGGTGAGGGGAATTGCACAAAAATATGTGTCCCGCTCCATCGCGATTGTACATATTTGGACAGAAAAATATCACGAAAGTAGGTCTTTATGAGTACAAGCCCAAAAAATACCTCAGAACTCAAAATTCGATCAACTTTGTTAATAATAGTACATTTTATCAAGTTTATGTAATTATCTATAAAGTCGAAGGATGGGCCTTAAATTTGTCAAGAATTCTTATCTAAATTTTTTGATGTCAAACACATGTTTGCTGAAAGTTTCATAAAAATCGAGCTATAAACATCTAAGTTATAGACGATTGAAATTTATCAATTACAATAACTTAGTGGTGCCTTTTAAATTATTTTATTTGGCTTTTAAATTTGATTATTTGGTTTTAAAAATAAGGTTACCTAGGAGAAATTTGCCTTTCCGGCTGGTGGTGCAACAGGATTTTTTTAGTTTGAAAATAAAATAGTAGAAAGACTGCGATTGGCTATAGAAATCTTCAAGCCAGTCCTAATTAGAGACAGAACGTTATTTTGGTATCTTTAAAGAAATTTTTGTTTCTTTTTTCCACAAAAATTTCAATTTTCACTGGAAAAGAAAACACTTCTATTGATTTCTCGCTCATTTGTGTATTTACTCGAATATGCTCTTCTTGATCCAATTTACGATGCCACTGCGTAAAACTCATTCAAAAACGATCCGAACAATTGATTCAAGCGTCCAAATAGCAATCGATTTAGTGCGTAAAATTTTTGATTGGTCTCACTGACTGTGCGACAGACATATTCTGCACGCACTGCACTTTTGACTTTTTACGCGAACTTCAAACTTACAGAATATGTAAACAAGACGGAAAAAATGACTGCTTTCCCACTTAATCCAACAAGTGAGACTCTCGTCTCAGCGAACTACCAGGCACCATGGAACAACGTAAAGCACGGCACGCACTTGTTACGGGAGTATTTTTTAACGTTTGTGCAATCGCCCAAATTAAGTGCAACACAGACGTGCTTCTTCGCACGAAGAACACTATGCCAAAATGACGATCAGACTCGCGTGGCACTGAGACAAACGACCGACAACTACTGTGCACACTGCGACAACGTTCATTTGGTGGGGATTTTGCGTGTGAACTTTTGCAGGCAATTTTCAAGATTTTGGTATAAGAGCCAGTGAAGTTCAAATGTAAATATTGAACAAACAATGAAAATATTTGCGTGAGTGAGGTTTTGTTAAAAATTTGGGAATTTTTAAAAGCAAACGAAGCCGTTTCGAAGAGTGGACGATTTTCATCTCTTCAAAAAGCAGCAGGACATAGGATGGAGGACACTTTTGGAAAAAAAGCAGCATATGTAAATTTTTGCCACTCTTATTACACTTTTAACACTTCCCAAAAACTGCAATTAAATTATACTAAACTTCATTTGTATCCTTTGAGTAAAAAATTTTCTGCACAATATCTAATCTATCCGATGCACTTCTTTTATTCCAAACGAGAAAACACATAAAAATCGTATACGTACTATCTATTTACTTTCTTCGTTTTGCCCGCAAGATCTTCACCTACCACCGATACGGGATCAAGTCCGCATCCTCTTTTCCGTTCCACTTGATGAGTAATCTCCACATCCACTAGCTCGATTTCTCGCCATGGCGGTAACGGTGGACTCGGTTGCAAGTGGAATGTTGGGATTACTTCGCTCATTGGCGTAGTACAGGTGTTGCCATTCTCAATTGTTTTAGTCATGACGTTATTTTCTAATTTTGTTAGCAATTTTCTGAATTGATTAAGAAATTCAATTGCAGGTTTATTATGACTGCTTTTAAAACAAGTAAATTTGTGATTTTTTTTATCTTAACATTATTGTTAGTTAATTGAAACTTTCTTGTATACTCATTGAGTAGGGATTGGAGAAAATTTTCATTGATGATGATGGCGGTGTCTATTCCCGGTTAGTACTACTAATATTATTGAGTTGCGTATCAAATTGTTCCGCACTTATTGCGTTACGACCGTTATGAAATTGCTTCTTTTCGAGAAGGTCCTTCGAGGAGTTTGCCTAGGCGAGCTGCTCTATTACTACAATTCAGTGATGTCAGTGTTTCTAATGTACTATGGAATATTTAAGATATTCTTAATAATTCTGTTTTGGAAGCACTGGAGTGCTTTTTTGTTAGTCTTTGGCGTCTGGTAGAAAGCAGAACTACGTATATTAGCGTCGGTCGTATAATCTGTTTGTATATGATTATTTGATTTTTACGACTAATTCTTTTGGATTCAGTGAGAGGGTAGAAAGAGATGAGACGTAAAATTCAGTGTCCTCATTTGTCGTGTATATGTTGTTTCCATGTGAGTTTCTTGTCGAATGCAAGTCCAAGGTATTTAGCCGTTGGTGTCCAGTCAACTGTCTTGTTATCAACGGTAAGTCTCTTTGGAGTTTGCCGTTTTTTCCTTGTGATAAATAGTGCCTGTGTTTTTTTAGGGTTTTGTGCTAAAATACAAAACCCTATTGCAATCACGACCTGTGTCCGTCTGTTCGTCCGTCCGTCCGTCCGTCTGTATGTCACAGCACTTTTTCTCCGAAACTATTGAGGCTACAGCCATGAAACTTTGTGGAAAGGTCAGAAGTGGTGACCTCCTGAAAGTTCAAGGGTGAAAAAAATTTTCAAAGGGGTTTAAGGGGGGTCTCCCCATATAGGGAGTTGACCCCTAAAAAAAAATTTTCACCATTGGTAGTCGAGTAGGGTGTCATTGGAAAGGTCTCAATGAGATCTTTTCAAAACAGGTCTTAAAATTGCCTTATAAGTACCGAGGGGGGCAGGGGAACGGGAAATGTACGAACTTTTCGCGTACCCCCCCTCGCGATTGGACACCTTCCATCCGAAAAATCTGAAAAAAATCATGAATGTAGGCCTTAATGAGTACAACAACAACAAATACATGAGAAGTCAAAATTTACTCAACTTTGTTAGTTATAGTATGATTTATCGATTTTATGTTTTCTTGAATAAAATCTAAACGGTACCCTTAGCAAGCAGATGACTACTTATAAGATTGATCTTTTCTGAAAGTTTCATAAAGATCGAATAGTATTTAACGAAGTTATAGCGATTTGAATTTTCCTGTATTACTATAGAACAATGTGCCCTGTATTACTATGGAAACATATAGCTATGGAGCCATATGCGCTTTTTACCGACTTAGACACTACAGCTTTGCTGGGATTTGCATGAAAATTTCAGGAATGATAGATATCACGAGGATGACTACATACAAACAAGTCGAAGAGGCAGGAGAGAGCTCCTAGCAAAAGGGCTTTGTAGCCATTCTAGGATTCGAAAAAATAGGCCATGAATCGATGCTTACAGTACAGAGGAGTGGCCCCTGAAAAAAATTTCATTAAAGGTAGCCGATATGAGTATCAAATGAAAGTTCTCTATGAGAGCTTTTCAAAACAGTTCTTAAACTGACCGTTTTTGCTTCAGTGGGGGCACAGAGGGGGGGAAATACATTAAAAATATGTTTTCTCCCTCGCGAATGGACACCCGTGATCTAAAAAATTCTGAAAAAATTATCAAGCGAGATATTTATGGGTATAATTTTAACAAATACCTCAGAATTAAAAAATTCTTTCAACTTTGTTTGATAATAGTATGATCCTCGAACATGGCGTGTTTCCTGATTTTATTTGTTGCTGGTTACTGCATTTTGTAAATAGAGTACAAAACCCTTCTGACATGAGCATAGGTCTGTCTACCCAACTTGTTTCGGATTAATCTTAATTTGCCATTTACGAAAGTATTCGAATAAAATATTTATTCATCTATGCAATTTTGAAGTGATGACTCTTCCTTGTTGTGCTGTATTAAATATACAGGTGCCATTAGCGTAGAGTGATAGTTTGACTTTTGGAGGCAGAGTGGGAAGGTCTGCAGTAAATATATTGTATAGGACTGGTGAGAAGGGTGAACCCTGAGGAACTGCAGCATCAATTGGTCTCATGTTTGAGAGTTGTTTGTTAGTTCTAGCATGGAATGTCTGCCTTCCAAAAAGGAGCCAATACTTTGAGTGAGCTGCAGTGACATATTGAATTGGTGCATTTTGAAGATAAGTGCTGCATGCCGAACTTTATCAAAGGCCTTAGCTATGTCAGACATAACTAGGCCTGTTGAATTCCTGCAATTTAAGCCTGTTGGAGTACTCTAACTGACTAGAGTTCAGTAGAGTGTTTAGTTTTGAAGGAGAGGAGACTTATGGGTCTCCAGCTTTGTGGAAATTGTGGGTCTTTTGAGGTTTCGGAAAAACAATAATAACCGCTGATTTCTATATTTTGGGATACTTTTGTAGACGAAATATTGCATTAAAAATGTCAGTAAGTGTTTGTAAAATATTACCTGGTAGCAAAGAAATCATTGGTTTGTAATAGTGTCATGTCCAGGAGCTTTTTGTTTATTGAGTGTCTGTATAATATTCTTAGAAATAACATATCGGCTAATGCCACATATTCTGTCTCCATTTATGACTTTGCTACTATTTGCATACATACATTAGGTGTCAGTATACAAACGTTGGCTGAATACTTCTGTATTTTTGATAAGAATATTTACATATATTTTTATTCCGTTGATCGAAGCGTATCAAATAGGCAGTTGAAGACTGTTAGAAGAAATTTATTATTCCTACTACAAAAGTTATTACAGGAGTAAATTTTTTATTCATAAATAATATGTCTAGGTTTTTGTAGTCTTAGTGTTTCCAAAAATATATAACTTCATTCTTTCTTAGCGAATAATATTGTAGTCATTATTTTCTATATAAGTTCTGAATATTTAGCTAGATTAGATGTAGTTAAGAAAACATATAAATAAAATTGATGGTTCATGACATTTTTTTCTACTTTTCCTTCTTTAAGACCCGTATTGCGAACCTGTTGGGTGTAGCTGGAACAGATATACCTATAAAAGAAATTAGGAAAATGTTGACACCACACATGGTAAGTATTAAGTAAAATCTTTTTCATCCAATCCTTTTTTTTTAATTTCATACCCGCACGCCATTTTTTTTTTTCTTGAAAAGCCATCGGGCCTTGCTATGTTGTCTGAGCAGACGCATTCCGATTCCTTTGAGTTATCTTCAATTTCTCTGAAGATGACTCAAAGGAGTCGTTCACACAACAAAACAAGGCCCAAATGCTTTTCAAGAAAAAAAAAATCTTTTTCTTTTGAAAGTTTTGGAATGAACAGTAATTAATTTTTTTCTTCAATATTGCAGCTAGGAGTCAATGGATATGCATTTATAGTGACAAACAATGGATACATTCTTGTTCATCCTGACCTGAGACCAATAGTAAGTAGGGAAATAGCATATTTTATACATATTTTTTGTGGTAAGAATAACTGTGATACCGCTGTTAAACAATTATATTCACGAAATCAAGTATACAACCTTTGAATATGCACAAGAAAAATACGATAAACATAAATTGCATCGCAAATAATAGCTTTGAAACAAGTTGGGTAAACAGACCTACGCTCATGTCAGAAGGGTTTTGTATGCAATTTACGAAATGCAGTCACCAGATCGAATCAAATCAAGAAACATGTCAAAGACGATTTTATTGGAGAAAATATGAAATTCGAAGATCATACTATTATTAACAAAGTTGAACGAATTTCGACTTTTGAGGTTTTTGGTGTTGTTACACTCATAAATATCTCCCTTGATAATTATTTCAGATGTCCATCCGCGACGGAGGAAACACATTTTTCATGTATTTCCCCCCTGTGCCCCGACTGAAGCAAAAACTGACAGTTTTACAACTGTTTTGAAAAGCTCCCATGAAAACTTTTATTTCATACTCATATTGGCTACGTTTGATGATTTTTTTTCAGGGGCCACTCTTCTGTACTGTTATCATCGATTAATGGCCAATTTTTTCGAATCCTAGAATGGTTACAAAACCCTTCTGCCAGGAGCTCTCTCCCACCTCCTTGACTTGTTTCACTTATGAGCATTAATTGTAGGTACTCATCTTCAGTCATTCATTAAATTGAATCAAGTGTTCAAAGCATGCACCTTAAACGTTGAAGTTGGGAAAAAATAACTCAAAATTATTCAATCTTCGCATTTAAACCAGCCACTATTTTGTTTTACGATTACTGAACCGATTCTCAAAGATATTCATGACACCTATCATTCCTGAAATTTTCATGCAAATCCTAGCAAAACTGCAGTATCTGAGTCGGTAAAAAGCGCATGTTGTTCCATAGCCATATGTTGCCATAGTAATAAATGTAGCGCATATTATTCCATAGTAATACAGGCTATAACTTCGGTAAATATCATTCAATCTTTATGAAACTCTCAGGATAGATCAATCTTATTGATAGACATCTACATACTGAATCCCATTGAATTTAAGGGTACCGTTAAGATTTTATTCAAGAAAACATAAAATCGATAAATCATACTATTACTAACAAAGTTGAGTGAATTGCGACTTCTAACGTATTTGTTGTGTTGTACTCACCAAGGCCTACATTCCTGATTTTCTTCAGATTTATCGGATCACAGGTGTCCAATCGCAAGGGGGGGGGGGACACAAATTTTTCGTGTATTTCCCCTCCCTGTGCGCCCCTCGAAGCAAATTTGCCAAACTAAGACCTGTTTTGAAAAGTTCTCATCAAGACCTTTCATTTGATACCCATATCGGCTACCTTCAATGAAATTTTTTTTTCGGGGGGTCACTCTCCTATATGGGGAGACCCCCCTTAAATACCTTACAAAATTTTTTTGTAGTTGAACTTTGAAGAGATCACCACTTTACACCTACACACAAAATTTGATGTTTCTACCTTAAGTAGTTTCCGAGAAAAACTGCTGTGACACACGGACGGACGGACGGACGGACGGACGGACGGACGGACGGACGGACAGACGGACAGACGGACAGACGGACAGACTGGTCGCGAAACTAGTAGGGTTTTGTAAAATTATTTTACAAAACCCTAAAAATGAAATAGTAGCCGCCTACCAAAATTAACCAAAATTAAAACCAAGTTGATAGTAATCATTTTTTATGAATACCGATTTGAAATTGCCCTGTTGTATGTATGTATTGTTTAAATTTTAACTGTTCTATGAGTTAAAAAAGTTGAGTATGTAGGAGAGTGGTCCTACCAGAAGGTTTTTGTAAGCATCCAAGGGTTCGAAACAATTTTTCTAATAGCGTGAATTGATGACTTGAACTATGATCTAATACTTGGATAAGAAATCGTTTAAATTTATACAAAAGATGCAGAGTTTCTTTCATAAGCACATTGCAACTACCATTTTGATCCAGTTGAAATTATTTTTCTGAATGCTTATTGAAGTTAAACTCTTTTAATTAAATTTTCATGAAAATTGAAAGACAATAAAGTGTTTAGGTCAATTTGAAATATGTATCAACCATCGACACATGTTATTGAAATGGCTATAACTCTCTTGATTATTATTGGAGGGAACTGTTTTGATTTCATGGGCGAAAATGCAAATGTTATCGACAAAGTTGAGTGAATTTCGATTTTTGAGGTATTTGTTGCCCTTGCGCTCATAAAAGCCCATCTCTGTAATTGTTTTGAAATTTTTCGACTACAAAATTTTCGAACATTTTGCCTCCCCCTGGATCCCCTGATACAAAAATAACTTTTTGGTTTCGGATTCTTCAAGCTCTAATTAAGACCTTCCATTTGATACCCCACTCAACTACCTTTGATAAAAAAATTTTAAGGGCTACTGCGTTCTAAGGGGGAGCCCCCTAAAAAAATTTTGAAATGTAAGGCCTAAACTTGTGATAAGCCATCATTTTTGACCTTTTCACAAAGTTTGAGCTTTTTAGCTTTTATACTTTCTAAGCAAACTTGCTGTGACTTACGGATAGACGGACAGACTGGTCGCGTAACTAGTAGGTCTTTGTAAAAAAAATTTTTACAAAGACCTTAAAAGAGAAAAATATAAATGAAAATTAAAAAGGCTTTTCAAAATTTAATACCTTCTAGAGTTTTAACATAATACGAAGCTAGAAAATAGGATTTTTCCCAGTTTTTTTCATTTCATAGTTTAAATTTGTCTGCTTCAGTTTTAAACGCAGGGGAAGGTGAGGTAAGACGGGGTAGCGAGGTAAGATGGGGATCAAAACTGACGATAGATACAAGCCATATGGCAGCAGCGCTTACTACCACATACATGACCATTAGTAGGCCGACTTTGCTGCCTAACTTACATGGCGTTATATGAAGAATTGTGGAGATGCCAACAAAAATTCGAGGTTTTGTACGGTTTAGAGACGGATTTCTACAGTGAAATCCAGATGATCCGTGGAGAACACAATAGCGCTCCTAGTGAAGAGAAAATTATTTCAGTTTTTATACCCGTTTGGTTTTTATCGCCTTCCAAAGTGAATTTATAGGAGTTTGTTTACATCTCAACGCTGAGCTATCAGTCGAAGGTACAAAACGTGTGCTTCATTTGCTCGTATTGGAAAGTTTAGGAGCACAATGGGCTATACAAGGTGAATTTATAGCATGCACGGAATACGTTCGGCACGTTTTTTATTCGGAAAATAGTATATATGACGAAATATAAGCATTTGCTAATGCCGCGGTTGGGTGACAGCTACCGGAAGCTTGTCCATAGTAGGCCGACTAATACATATGCAAATTGCTACCATATGGCTTGTAACTATCGTTAGTTTTGATGGGGATCCTACAAAACTGACGATAGATACAAGCCATATGGCAGCAGTGCTTACTACCACACACATGACCATTAGTAGGCCGACTTTGCTGGCTAACTTACATGGCGTTATATGAAGAATTGTGGAGGTGCCGACAAAAATTCAAGGTTTTGTACGGTTTAGAGACGGATTTCTACAGTGAGTAGGCCGACTAATACATATGCAAATTGCTACCATATGGCTTGTATCTATCGTCAGTTTTGGGATCCTACCAAAACAGATAATGCAGGGCCACTAGGAAATGTATTTTAATGCCATCTGCCGGTATTTAGCAGTACTTGTCAGTGTCACAAACAATTTGGTCGACGGAGTGCACGTTTTTACTTAGTACGTTTTTTAAATTTCACTGGTTTTATCTTACTATTGACGTACATAAAGTGCGTGACTGTTCATAATATATGATATACAAGATGCGTGATACATTTTTTATTGATGTTTGTTTATTTTACTATTCTAAACTCACTAATTCGTTCCGGCTTACTTTGATTTATCACCTCAAGAAATTTCTTTCTGCTTTTTGGATTTCGAATTAATTCAAAATTATCGTTATTAGTTGGGTAATTAAATATTTTTTTTTTGTTTTTGGTTGGATAACGTCTTATAAATCGATTACCGGCTGCACACAAGAAAAAAAGTCACGTTCCGCCAGAGGATCGTACTTTATCCCAATGGCCGGAGGATCGTACTTTATCCCAATCTTCTATTGTATTTTTGCAACGCCTGGTTACTCAGGCCCGAAAGAAAAGCAACGTACACGACGTCACAGTGGGAACTGTCAAAAACTGCTCAATTGGTCTAAAAGAACAGGTCAATAGGTCTAAAATCTTGATGTGCATTGTGACGTCATGCTTCCGCTTTCTGGCCTGTGTGAGGGGGCAATGATTTTTGGCTTGTGATAAATTAGGTCGAATAAAATATGTGCATACGCACACGAAAAATAGAAATAGAAGATTCGGATCAAATGCGATCATTGATGTGATTATGGGAAAATTAATGCTTATATGGAAAATATTATTGGGCTTTTTCAGACGCAGCGTGAAAAGTGAGCGTTAAACAGGTTATATGGGCATGAAGAGTGAGAGGCATTGAGGGAACCTGATGGTAAAAACACGCCAACATTTTTTAGGGTGAACGGGCGTAATGAACATACACAAACGCATTTTGTTGATCATTTGGTTGGGGAAATTTTATACAAACGCCGGTAATCATTCCAAATTGAACATTCGGTGAAGAAGGTAGTCGTCATGAAACGATTGCCTTTCTTTAATTTGCGTGCAAAAATGGATGCGTGGATGCGAGAAGCTACGCGTTATTTAATAAATTTATGAAAGCGGAGGCCATGTTCAATTTCAGGAAACAACACGACAAATATCACGATGACAATAAAGTCAAATTGCCTATTGTGAATCCATAGAAAATTAACAGTACGCATAATCTTCATAGAATCACATTATAATAAGTAAGTTTACAACACATCAAGAAAAATATGTGACTAAAAAAGATATTCAAATTTGGAATATATTTTTCAGAAAGCGGAAAAACACGGAGGATTCAAATAAATCCAATAGAAGTTTGAATCGACAAACTTTAACAATCACAAAATACATTTTTCACTCCAGTTTTTATTACCTCGTGCACAATTCAAGACTAAAACATCAATTCTCAATCGCTTATCTCTGTCTTCGCTTGTATGTTGTCCGCACGATGTTTAACGATCAAATGATCCTTTTGACACATACACTCGCAAGACGTGTATCGTATATAAAAATAGCTTGGCTGAACTATGCAACGTGTAAACATAAGGGCGTAAGCGTGAAACCTGTTTGGATATGGGTTTTTACCATTCCCGTGTGAAAAAGCCCATTGTGATTTTAGCAAGCGAAAATTCAAGCCATCGTGGTTACTGGCGATGACGATTTGCCAGCGGCATAGGCTCTTAATTGCATCGCGGAGCTCGGTGGTTGCTCAATTGTAGTGTAGTGTTAAGTGTTTGGTTGATTCGGGACATGTTGCGCGTCAACAGACTTTAATTAAATTAAGTCAAAACAATAAAAAATTGAATTCTTGTGCTCAAATTATTTATTAGCTTGCAAAATTCACGCGCTGGACCAACTTAAACGACTTTCAAGTGAGTGCTATGCGTTCAACTACGAGTACTCCATCTGTCGCTGGTTCCTCGTGAAATTGCATCCTTTCTGAAGACACAATTGAGAACGCGTTCGCATGTCAAACAACTTCTAAATGCAAGCGGAAGTGATATTAGAAAAAATTGGTTGTTTGTAAAGTCGGTTTACAGACGATAATTTTATGTGATAATGTCATAACTTAAATTCTACAGATTAATTACAAGTAACATTGTGCTATTAACAATTTATTTACAACTTCCTGTAAATAAATTGTTAATGGCACAATAAATCGACTTTACAGACAAACAATTTTTTCATAGAGTATGGTTCGAAATTATAAAAGGAAAACTGATAGAGAAGGGTGAAGTGAAACTACAAATGAAATGAGCCATTCATGGAGTTTTGGGTGGAAAAAGGGTTATAAATCGGCCAGCAAGGCTTATAATGTCCCTCAAACAACACTCGAGCGCAAAGTTAAACAAGCGAGAAAAAGAGAGAATAGCATACTAAATGTCAAATTTTCCTTGGGTCTAATTACAACAGTGTTTCCCGAAGAAGAAGAACAAATACTTGAACTTATTTAAAGGAAATGGAAGGAAGGATTATTTAGTTTGTCAACTTGCGAATTCCAGAAGCTAGCCTATGAGTTAGCAGTTCGTAACAACAAAGAACATAAATTTAATGATCTCAAGGAAAAAGCTGATAAGGACTGGTTACTTAGATTTCTAAATCGTCATCGTGACTTGAGTTCATGAAAGCCAGAAAATACGGCAGTGGTTCGTGCTGCCCTGTTTAATAGAGTGTCTGCTGGAAACTGTTAGGAAAAACACTTGATGATAACCATTTTACTCCAGACAGGATTTATAACTGTGACAAGACAAGTGTTTCGGTGGTACTGAAATCTCGGTTGAAGGTGATTGCAGCAACGGGTAAAAAGCAAGTGGGAGCTATGACATTAGCCGAACGACGCAAAACTATGACGATTGAAATTTGTTTCAACGCTGCAGGGACATACCTTCCTCCTATGTTTATATATCCCAGAAAATGTATGAAGGCCGAACTGCTCAATGTACCTCCACCGAACTCATGGGCTGAATGTTCAGATTCTGGGTGGAACTCTGCAGACATTTTCTCAAGATGGTTTCAGAATTTTGTGAAACTCCCTTACGCTTCTAAAACCAACCCAGTCATACTGATTTTAGATGGTCATGCCTCTCACACCCAAAATTTGCAGTTAATCGATGAAGCACGTAAAAATGGCGTGACAATAATATGCTTCCCACCACACACCACTCACAAACTACAGCCAGCAGATGTTGGTTTCATGCGGCCTTTTATGATCAGGCTCTAACAGCATGGTTAAGATCAAACCCTGGGAAAATAGTTTCCCAATTTCAAGTGGCTGAGCTCTCTGGGCAAGTGTTCATTCGGGCAGCAACAATGCGAATTGCAATTAATGCATTTTAAGCATGTGGGATCTCGCCTTATAATGCACACATTTTTACCGAACATAACTTCATTTCTGCAGAGTCCACCGAAATTAAATTGAATGCTGAGAAGAAACCCGAAGCTGATACAACTTTAACGCCATCGATAGCAGTAAACTTAGAACGAACGCTGACAGTTTCACCAACAGTAATATCGTCAGCTCCTGATACTCAAACGGCCACCTGCATTGTCTTAAATTCTTCAGCAAACACTCTACCTCAACCAATTGCTACATCCTCATATTTAGTACAGCAAGTAACAGTAAATGATTCTTTGGATAATGCAGCATTCCATCTGGTTAGCTCGAAACAGTTAATGCCTTATCCACGAATTGCCGAAAAAAGACCAAGACATGTTCGAAGAAGAGAAAAAACAGCTATTATCACTGCTTCTCCATATAAAATAAACAGAATTAGATTAAAGACAAACAGTAAGAAACCGAAACAAGGATAACAAACAAAAGGAAAATAAAAAAAATAAAAGATCTAAAAATGACGGTGGAGCGCAGACATCAGATGACGAAGATACAGAGTGTCTGTACTGCCATGGCTTGTATTTCGAGTCTACTGAAGGATGGATCACTTGCCAGACTTGCGGTAAGTGGGCGCATTGTAGCTGTGCAGGAGTGGAAGATAACGATGACGAAGCTGTCTATATCTGCCCGATTTGTGAAGATGGCGTCGTTTAAATATTCTATAACCCACCTTACCCAAGGGGGTACCCCGTCTTGCCCTATAGGTGGGGTAAGATAGGGAGACTTAATTATTTTTTTAAAGTTGATATTTCTATGAGAAGAATTATATTTTTTTTGTTTCGACTGATTATAACTGAAGGAAGAAAGATTGATTATTTCTTAATAAAAGTTCCTACATTGTGCAATCAAAAACGGCGGGTTTTATTTATGAAATACCTCACCCACCATCCCGTACTGCTACTTTGCTCTTTTCTTACTTTCGATCGTAGCTAGTACTTGGTTAAGATTATAAACTGATAAGGGATAACAATGATAAATGAGCACCTACAATCACTTTGACTGTACGTCTGAGTTAACTATACTAACCCAAATCAGCTAATGCAACGACTTTTATACTCTTGATTGTGTTTTGTGTGTACATATTCTGTGAGGACATTCCGTTTGGGAAGTTTCATTAAATTAATTAAATTAGAAAGTTATATATGATATCATATACTAAGTTTTTATAAACTAATTTTCGAGAGATAAGTTTTAACTGATTGTTGAGATAAATCAAAAAGCAAGGAATATTTAATCGATTCATGGAATGAATCGCTTTTGAGAAAAAATAATAATTGCTTAAATAAGTTTAAATTTAATTAGAGCAATTAATTAGCGCCTTCAAAATAAATTAATTACTTTCGTTATTTTCGGACGTTTCTGAGTTCGATAGTGTTGCTTGCTTTTAGTATGTGTCATTACTATATTCATAGACCATTTCTGTCCAAGTGAATATAATATGCGTATTCCCTTAGTTTCAAGATATCCTTAAACCGGCTTATAATAGTATTGATATGATGGAAGTTGAGTTACTCGATGATGGGCGAGCGCCTAGGGACTTCAATCCAGATCTTATTATGGTAATCACTTTACCAGTTAAAAACTATTGATAATCTTTAAATTTTTAACGTAGGTTAGAGATTCCATAATTAGGCAGGAGAATGGAAGTAAATGGATGATAATGAAAAGTCACTATGATAATATGGTTGGTATTTTGAGTTTTAAAGAAACCCCATTAATTCAATACCATATTTCAGAGAAGAGTTGTATCCAGGTTGAAAAGACATTATTATTGGACTCCCATCCAAAATACTCCATTTACATTAGTGATTACCTACCCTGAGCAATACGGATTGAATCGACTGCAAATCCGTAGTGATAATGAGATTCACCGTATTCATATTAAGGGTGGTAATGTTTCAAGCTACTTCACTGGACATTGGAAAATTCATCCGGATTGGTGAGTGTAATATAAATTTATAATTTCCGAACATAAAATGAATAAGCATAAAATTCAATTCAACAGGCTGTACTGTAAAGACAGCAACAGATCCTTCTCAAGTCCAGAAGCTGAATTACTTCACTTCTTGGAACGGATGAAGGCTCCCGGATGGAAGTGGCCTCTGAATAGAACTCCACCACCTCCAGAGCACACTGTTCTCTGTAAGTATCATTTAATATTTTATTTACAACAGATAGTGACTTAATCTAAAGACTTTTACGATATAATTGATGATTGGTTAAATATCTCCAAAAATTTTATTCGCCCCAAAAACTGTTGATAGATAGATTGAGTTACTAACTGTTTCACTTAACTTCTACAAGAAAATTTCTTAAAATTGGATAGAAATTAAAGATAGAGTACAAATTAAATTTAAACTTAATATAATGAGTACTAAGTACAAATCTTTAGATACTCTCATTGTTGGCTGCAGTATAATTTTATTCTAAATATTAGGTGACATGATCATCTTTTTTATATTTGTCATTTAAATTATTTTCTTTCATCGTCATCAAAAAAAATATTATTATGAATCGCAAATTCACAGCTAACTCAAGCTCGGGCCGTGTATCATCGAAGCCTGATAAGGAATCCTACTATTGTGAGTACTAAATCAACAAGAAATTATGTACCAATCACATCGTTTTTTAAAGATATTAGTCTTCACATTCCTTAATAATGTAATATAGTCGGAAAGAGTTTGCAAAATAATCAATAAACAGTAGTGAACATCCATGCACAATAAAATTTTTTAGTCTTGATTAATTTTGGTATTTGATGAATAGAATAAATTTATTTTTAAATATTTTTACTAATTTTCAAAGCATAATTTTGTACAGCTCACATTTAGTGGTTTTTGGAAAATAGAAAGCTGAAGAGTCTTTAAAATTTTTGAAACTTTACTATAAATATCGAATGTCTTTCAGTTACTTGTTTAAATTTGGTTTATGCATAAGATCCTATTCACAATCTAAGCTCCTGTATAATAATATTCGTAGAATGAGAAATGGGAGCTATGCATGCCTGCATAACAAAGTCAGGATTAAAATGCAGAGTGCTCCAAGGATTAATGTGGAGGATTTGAGATGAGTTTCATTATTTTCAATTCTATTTTGAATTCCCAGTTTGGACTAGGGCTATGTAATTTCGCACCAGTTGATTTTACCAATCACGCTCAATATCCCGAATATGTATTAATTCAAATTACCAAGGTTCCCTTTCCCATTTGTGATTATCTCTACTTTAAGAAGAACTAGGCTCACGCTTCAATTATTTGAATTTAAAAAAGTAATTTTTTCCATATAAGTTCAAAATTGTGTATGGATGCTTCAATACTGATAATATTCACAATGAAATGATATTTTATTAATCTGCACAATATTTTTCGTTGAATTAAGTTTCCCATTCCCTTGTACAGTGCAATACGAGCATTGATCCAATTCAATATTTTGTATCAAAGTATTTAATATTTTTATAGTAAAATGCACAAAAATCCCTTTGAATTTTCACATATAAAATTAATAGATATAACATCAACGACTTATCATCGTTTTGTATGATGAAACTTGAATTCGAGTACAACATGAGCATTGTTTGTTAGTGAATAATTTTTCTAGCAAATGTAAATGGCACAAGTTAATTTGCACATTTTTATAAATAAACAACCAAACACATTACACAAACAACTGTTTAGATTTTAAAAGAAATATGTAATGGCAACATATCTCGTGGCAAATTAAAAAAAATAAGTAGTAACTTTGTTTGAAATAAAGCCATTAGTCCTATGCACATATCCTACAATTTAGGAGAGGCGAATCTTTCGCTATTAGCTATTTGGTTTCATAGCTGATAACAAAATAAAATCATGGCGTAGTTGTTTTTTTTCAATTAACAGTAAGATAAACGTGAATATACAGAAGTAAATGCTCTTGGAGTTAATTTTTAAATATATATGTATATTAATTCAAATTACCAAGCAAATATCCTCCGAGCAATTTTACGTTCACACCAGCTCAAATCATCTTATTAGATGATTTGAGCTGTGATAAATATAACCTCAAGTCAGATAAAATGGTCTCACAACAAGTTAACACAGTTTTGTCTAACATATACTGTGAATCAAAAAAGTTTACATACACATCTTATAAGTTACTTTGAAAAGAATTTCCAACTTGAATAATGGAACAGTTTTCAGGACAACGAATAAAACTGCCGGCAGCAGCGCGGGCTTTTAGTTCTACTATCAATATAACGGTCCATTTCCTGTTAGAGAACTATTTAATTGCAATTTTACATAAAAAAGTTTACAGGCAGTTCAAAGTATAGCTTCTATATTCTTAAGGCTGATGCGATATTCTTGAATATTTTCGACTGATTTCATTGGAGACAGCTTTTTAAGGAATTTGTGTTTGTTTTTAGTAGTAATTCAGTTGCTTGTTCTTATATTACAGAAAAATTTCCCTTTATTTCCACTATATTTGTATTTCGAGTATACAATTGTTTCGTTTCCTACTTGCAAACTTCTTCAGTACTAATTTCTTTACGCCTTAAAACCTATCTTTATATGCATAAACGGTTTTTCAAAGCAAATTACCTAACCACATTTCAATTACGAAAACCAAAGGTCTATTCATTAAAGGGATACTTATTTCATGAGTTTAAACAGCCACGTGTTTCCATTACCTGGATCACAATTCCAAAGTTCCTGACCCCTAGACTTATAGATTTCTAGGGACTCCGCCGTGTCTAACTTCCAGGTGTTCGTGGGAGTATTGATTACTGTGACGTGCTCCGCTATAGTTTCGTGGTTTGCTCGTACCATATGCTCCGTTACCTCGGTTCTGAAGTTTGAATTTTCTTTCTTTTTATTTGCTGTAATATTAGAAATGCCACCGAAGCCCACCGCAGAAGTAAATAAGTTCATTACTCTTAGGAACTGCAATGCAGCATTTAGGGTGATTTAGGTTTTTAAAAGTATGTAGGATCAACAAAATCACACCGAAAAGCCACATTGTTAAAATGAGGTCAGGAATTCGATTCAAAAAATCAACAATGATCAAATATATTTTTTTTTGTGTTTGAGAGGTGAATGCCATTTACGCACAACAAGGTGACTGGACCACCCACTAAACACATCCCCTGGCAACCTAAGGACCCAGCCTGCAACCGTTCAACACATTGCTTCGGGCCAGGTCTCGTTTTGTTACGCCGTGAGGTGCCTTTAAGCTGGCGGATCCCACTCCTAGCGGAAGGGGAGAGGGAAAGAGGAAGTGCCAGAAAAGTGATCACCCAGCTCCAACGCCCCTGGCTGTAGTGAGTCCCTTTAATATTTTAGGACTGCCCAAGCATAATGTGCCACCTGTTCAATTTGTCAACCGTCTCCCTGTAGAGGTCCCTACGCAGCCTGACCCATTTTGTGCACGCCGAAAATGTGTGGCAGGCATTGTCTTCCTCTCCTGGGCAAAACCGACAATCCGGGGACCGTGACTTACCAATCTTGTGCAGGTAGGTCAGTCAATCTTATCATGCCTTCGATTTAACCATGGTCCCATATCTGGGATGAGGCGCGCAGTCTACCTTCCCTTCGTGCAATTCACCCAAGATGGCTGCCAATCGTTGATCGAGTGCTGTCTTTCCTCGCGGACAACCATTTCCCTCGCATCCTCGTTTCGGCGCAGGTAAATAGCGTGGTGCTCTCTAGTAAGGAGGGCAACAGGTATCAAGCCTGCAATAACTCTCGCCACTAAATCAGAGACTGTTGGATATGAAGATGCAATCTTTAGTGCTCCACTTCTCTGTACCTGTGCCAATTGTTTTCGGTATACCTCCCTACTGAGAGCATCACCCCATATTACTACTCCGTACAATAACACTGACCCTACAGCACTCATCAAAAGGCATCCTCTTGATGGGTTGGGCTCCCCTACGTTGGGCATAAGTTGACTCAGTGCCGATACAACCAAAGCAGCCTTCTCAGCTGTTGCTCTGATTTGCTCAGAGAAACTCATCTTTGAGTGAATCAGTAGCCCCAGGTACTTCACCGATGGCTTCGATTCGATTCGTATGTTTCCAATACTGATCGTCCTTACTCTAGGGATTCTCTTTTTTGTCAAGATGACCACTTCGATTTTCTCAAATGCTATACTGAACCCGCTTGCAGTCATCCAGTCCCTCACTCGGCGCATAAGCATACCTAGCCTAAGTTGCGCTTGTTCAACGGTGCGTCCAGTGACCAGAGCCACAACATCATCCGCATAGCCAATCAAGCGCGACTCATCTGGCATTTCCAGTCTCAGTAGCCCGTCGTAAGACACGTTTCGCAGGTTCGGACCAAGGATAAATCCTTGAGCAATACCCGATGTAATTTCCATCCTTCGTTGGCCCTGTGTTATACCGTAGAGCGGGCTTCGGTCCTTTAGGTAGTTTCTCAAAAGCCGCATTAGATATTCTGGAACATGAAAAGGGTTTCCCAGCGTATCCACCCATCTAGCGGAGTTGAAGGCGTTCCTGACGTTAAGTGTCACCAACAGGACGATCCGTCACTTGGTGCGACTATATGCCTCTGCCTATTGGACCGCGTTCACCACCTCTGCAATCGCATCAATGGTAGAATATCCTGCTCTAAAGCCATAGTGTCGAGGAGATAGGTCCCGAGCAGCACGAATCGCCTTAATGAGTCTTCCCTTGATGAGTTTCTCTAGCACTTCCCCAGTCGTGTCTAGCATGCATAACTGGCGAAATGCAGACGATGATTCGGCATTTCTCTTCCCCTTGCTGATCAGCACGAGCCTCGCCACCTTCCACCGTACCGGGAAAACCCCGTCCCGTAGGCAAGCATTGAATGTGCTGAGCAGCAAGTGTGGATAATGATGAGCTGCAACACCTCAGCGCGAACACCATCTGGACCTGGAGCTTTCCTCGCTTTCAGCGAAAGGATTGCCTCTTCCAGTTCCGGCTGTGTGAAGAGTAGACACTCGACTGCTATTTCACCATCGGCAGCGTCAACACGGACAGGATGCGTGGGGAAAAGTGCCTGCACTATCTCGTCCATCTTTTCCGCATCACGTATACAAGGCTTCCGTAGGGCACCAAGCTTCCGCATAACTAGCTTGTAGCCAAGGCCCCATGGATCCTTGTTCACATTGTCCTCTATATCCTTACTGTTGTTGATCAATTTGTGAAGGCATTTCCTGGCTGAATTATATGCTGCTACCCAGGTGCTTGCCTCGTCACGGTTCCGTGCTCGTTGCGCCTCACACCAAAGCTTGTGACACTCCCTTCATTTTTAGCGATTTCAGTTGACCACCAGTAGACTCGGGGCTTGGCGTGCCGGGGTTTTCGACGAGACACAGAAGTTTTGCAAGCAGTCGTAATGATGCTCATAGTTGAGTTGACCACGTCTTGAGCTGCCAGTTCTTTCCTCCCCTACGAATCTGCCTGCAGCGGCCCACCTGCTGTGAGCACCTCGACGAACCTCTCGACGTCCATCCTTCAGATCTTCCTACCAATTGTAGAAAGCCGAGAGCACGGACGCCGTGAGACAATATCACTGATCTCAAGCAGAATGCACTGATGATCACTGGCTGAGTAGTCCTCTAATACTCTTCAATTGTGTATCCTCTGTACTAAGAACTCCGAGGCAAATTCACTGCCGTTATGGTTCCTTCACAACCAATATGGTAGAAAGTTGGCGTATTGCCGGTGTTTAGTACGACGAGCACCATCCTGGCCACCATTTCTAGAATTCGTTTTCCCCGTGGATCTGGTTGAGGCATGCCCCATTCAATTGCTTTAGCATTGAAATCTCCCCCAACGAGCACGTTCCCGTCTGCGTTGAAGACAGTGCCCTGCAAAGCATTCAGCTTGGCTTGGAAAGATGATATCGATTCGTTCGGCGTCAGGTACACAATAAAGAAGGTGGTCCCTGAGCACCGAACCCACACCAAGCCATCCCCACGTGCACAGCTCTCCACCTGGAAATCGCTATTTCGAACCCAGATGGCAGCAGTATAAGTTTCATTAGGATACCATGATGCTGAACTTTTATCATGCTGTTTCTCAGTCAGCAACAAGAAGTTGGCTTTCATGTCCCTCGCAAACTGCTCAAGCAGATTTTGAGCGGTTGAACTGTGGTGTGGGTTTAGGTGCAGGATGCGGGTCATTGAAGTTCTGATTTTGCTTTGGCTAGGGCTTCCTGGAAAAACCGTCATTTTCCTGATCCCAAGATGTGTCCAAGATTAAGTCTTGGAACAGCATTTTTGCAAAAAACTCACTCACTCTTTATTTTATGTCCCATTTCACCGCATTTGTAACATAGGGAACTCCTATCGGGTCCTTTGCATACTTGTGCGGTGTAACCATAGCCAAGGCATTTGAAATATTGAAGAGGCGTTGCTCTTTGCCGTATCCTACAGACCACCCATACTGTTCGTACTTTGCCCTTATTCAGAATTTGTTCGGCATCCTTTTCTGGTGTCAGCTTCACTTTGATCCTACCCACGCTAGGGAACTCCCTTTTGGTGGCCTCTTCTACCTCGGCCAGATCTGTGGTGCAGTCAATGTATCTTATTTCATCGTTGCCATCGGCTTGAGCGACCAGTATGTGGCCCGACCACTTTTTTCGTACTGGTTTAATGGCAGTGTTAGTAAGTTCAGGCCTTACGTTTCCCCTGATGTCCCGCAGCACCTCCGCATAGGAGCGACCATCTTGGGGTTTTACGAACAGTGCCTGCTGCCGGGGTCTTCGTCGGAGCTTCTTTCTCTCCTGTTTTACATCGGGTCTTTTTTGTTGTTGGGCGTCCGTGTGAACTTTCCTTTCTGGCACTTTTGGAAGGAGTTTCTTAGCTTCTTTCTTCGCTCCTTTTTAAGCACTGTCTGAAACCCCTAATCTGGTGTTCCGCGCCTATCAAGTGCCCCTTCCTTCCTTCTTGTATCCCGATCTCCTTCGATTGGGCTAGATGCCAATCTTTTATTGATTTTTTATTGTGGAGCTATCAGCACGTGCCCTTTAGATTTAGCACCCAGCGCTTCTTGTGCCTTTTGCTCTTCTTCGGCCTTTAACCAGCTCTTCTGATAATGCTCTATTCGGTCTAGGAGCTCCTCTAGTTCAAGAAACCCAATCTTTACTGCTTTGGTGATTTTTGGTGGGTCACATGCAGATTGTATTCTTTTCAGAACAACTCCCGCTTTTTGGAATAGCCTTTCTTCTTCATGTCACTGGGCAGAGAAAAGAAAATTACAAAGGATCAAGATACCTTTTCCTATAACACCAAATGAGGCGACCGGCTCATCATTCGGTAAACTGGTACAGTTCCATTTCAGCGTATATGCTCAATCTAAACACTAACGCTGAGTTAAATATTAACAAAGAACACGTACAACTTAGCTCGTCCCAAGTAAATATAAAATTAACCCGAGTATTGGAGAAAAGCTGAAGTTTCCTATCGGAACGGTACGTCGAAAGTTTCATTTGCAAATAAATAAAGATTTTTTTAGTAGGTCACCTTTTTCTTGAACTTTAAGGTCAAAGCCAATGAAAATTACGGTGGACCGGCTGACAAAAGATGAGCTAATGTACGAACTCAGCATCCAATATCAACCAACAGGATCCGTAGATGATATGATGTAGACCTTAGGGATGGCGCTTAGGGCCGGTTTAGCGCTGAATCTAGTTTGGCTGTGGAGAGAATTTAGATTCAGTTAAGAGTAAGATTATAGAGGTGTGGTCTCTAATCAAGAAATTTGATGGGAATACGGAAAGCGGGGATTATCCGAAAACTGAATCGAAAATGCGATTTAGCCTCCCTAGATTGAGAAACATCAAAGTGGAGGCAGGCAAACAAATAAAAGGGGTGGCAAAGCTGCGCAGCAAAATTATGATGTTGTTGGGGGAGGTGACGTTAATGGGTGAAGGCATGGATGGACAGAAACACAATGATATGGAGCTGACAGGTAGACTATCAACTCGAGGAACAGAATGTCTAAGTTTAAACCCCCCTTCGCAGCTACGGATGCATCAAGAGAGGTGGACTCAGGTGAAGCAGGTCAAAGTATCAAGTTAATGGAACTCACTCGAATATCGTAGGCAGTATTACAAGTGAGATAGACACCAGATTACTTTTCAGCTTTCGTAGAACAGGATTGGAAAAAAACTGCCGGATTTATCTAAGTAGGGAATCAAATTTTCAAGTGAGTTGCGCTTTTTTGGAGATGGTGGAAGAACTGCATTTAGCGAAAGGGGTTTCAAAAGCCAAACTTTTAAAGGTGGTAGTAGAGTTTTTTGAGCGGAGAGCCTTGATCTTGTTCCGGTTAGTGCGGGAGCGGGTGTCTACCTGGGAGGAGTTGTGTCTGGAATTAAATGAGGAACTCCAACTACCTATCTATACCGTAAAACTTTGGAGAGAGGTCCAGCAGCGGACACAAGAGGACGGCGAGTCAATCGCGATCTATGTTGCCATTATGGGTGATTCGTTTTGGAGGCTCACAACTCCGTGTACCGAAGCAAAAATACTGAGGATTTTGGGCCAGAACATCAGGATCATGTATCATGCAATGACGTCCATCAATGAATTAGTTACGCTTAGACTTGAGCTGGAGATAAGCCGTACCTCAATGAATGCCTTCATATCCCCTACAATCCAGAGAACCACGATATCGTGTTCGCTGCTCCTATGTTGGTAGAGAGAAAGGGGACTTGTTGAACTTGTGGAAGTGAAGAGCACCTTTCGAGAAAATGCACCAGCCAAGATGTTGTTTCGATAGTGGGTGCCAGAATATTATTCGCCCTAAATGCCCGATACGCTCCCCAAAAGTGTTCGAAAGGGCTCATTATTTAGCGGAGTAATTGTTAGCTAGTTAATATCTGCAAGAGTTTTCAGGACCTCAAAATCAATATAAACCGGCTACAGTATCCATCAACTATCGGAAAACGAGCCCGTTGCCCAACAAGCGGTAGATTGAATACCGTTTCCATGGGAAGGGCCGCAGATCGGGCTGTCGATAACATCTTATCAAAAGTGGCAAGCAACAGGCAGCCATACTTAAAACTTGAAATACGGCGGAAACCTTTCAAAGGTTGATTCTGGAGCCTCTTGCACTATTTTTGGTAGGGATGATTGACAACAGCTGCAAGAATCGGGTGTTGATCTTGCTTCAGCAGAGTGTCAAGTAGTGCGGCTGGTGAATGATAGGCAATGTCAAGTCCTGAGTAAGATTTGTTTGCTCTTACGCGTTAAGGGGCACATGAGATGGATTGAAGTCCTCGTAATGTCAACACTTGTCACGAATACCCTTTGCACTCTTCCATGCGGTTGTTAAGATACCACCCCAGCCAATGTTATGAATATTAAAATAAAAATGTTGAAGTAAAAAAACGAAAAAAATCAAATGAATACATTAAACAAAAAAAGGATACTGAAATGAAATTGAATAATTTAGTTGGAAAATAGGTTAAGAGTGGAACCTGTAGTGAAAAGTAGATATAAAGTGTCCGTGAAGGACTGCAGTGATGGTCTGCTGCCTCGGCGAAAGAGGATGGTAATATCAGCCGAGATTGGCCTTGTCTGGGGACGCGTGAATACGCTGTTATTTTGTAGCGGGTCCTTGTGCTGGGGAAATGAACCCACCTTCCGACACCGCAACGCAAGTCTGCCAGCGCATTCACGCGTCCCCAGACAAGGCCATTCTCTTAACGTCTTCTTCCGCCGAGGCAGCAGACCATCGCTGCAGTCCTTCACGGACATTTATATACCTACTTACACTACAAACCTGAATGGTTAGGTTTGAATTCAAAGTCAAATAAAAATGGATAAGAGTGATCGAAGAAACTCTCAGAAGGGACAATCGAAAGCTTTGAACGAATGCGTCAATCCCAAGAAAACAAATACAGAACCCAAATGAAGCAAACAAAGGAAATCGAAAAACGTTCAACGATGATGCAGTCTATGATCACACATCAACACAAAAAAGCATTTAAGATGAAGTTGTACGTCCACTTGTTTCCAGTGTCCTAGAAGGATACATTTTTTGCGTGTTCATCTACGGTCAAACAGGCAGAGGCAAAACTCACACAATGGAAGGCATCCGAGTTGACGAGGAACAAAAGGCATCATATCCCGAACATTCGAACAAATTTGGTCTCACGCTGATCGAGCACAGAAGATTGACACATTTTTGGTATCCGTTTCCTATTTAAAAACTTATATGGAAGTGCTATGCGACTTGCTTCAATCCAACTGCAAAACGTTAGAGTTAAGAGAACGCGAAAGACTGGAGTTTATGTGCCCAACTTGCATTCGGTCACAAGTAAAGGTGTTGAAGATATGCCCAACTTGCATTTGGTCACATATAAAGGACTTGAAGATATGAATTCGGTATTGGCTTGTGCTTGGGGATGCTATAGTTAATGCAACAAGAATATATTTCACGTCATAGCAACACACTCCAACTCAAGATGACATCCTCAAAGCTTATCCACAACTTAAGCCGCTTCCGCGTTATCACTTTCCACGTAGCAGACACTTTAATTCGTGGTAAATTCTCACCAGGATACAAATATGCTAAGACTGCTGAATACTTTGGCTACAATAAGGTAGACCCTAAATCTTAAACCCGACGATTCTGACTAGAGTTCAAAAGAATGTCGAAATTATATCCGAATTTTGGCAGCGGAACCACGAAAATGAATTGGAAAGAGTAGTGGCGTCGTTTGTTCTACGCAATATTCATCAAAGTTGATACAAATATTCCGGCTGAAGATCTTATAGTAATAACAAATACATTAATTGCTTAATACAGAACTACTGGATGTTGGGTGAAATATGAAGGAGCTGATGAAATATTGCAGTGCATAAAAAGATTGCAGAAGAAAATAAGTATAATTTCTAATTATGATCCCAGCCTGCATCGATTTATCAAACAAATGGATATGCCGAGATTTGATTTTGTACTCACATCCTATGAACAGCAAACCTTGAAACCAAATCCAAAAATGTTCGATGAAGCCTTAAAAATCGCTCTTCACATAGTAGAATCGTAAAGTGGCCGAACCCTTAGAGCGAGAACGATCTAAAAACACGAAAACTTTTAAAATACTACAACAACTATGTTACAGGGTGCTAACAGAGGAACTATTCGATACCAAAAATGAATGTTTGTTTTGTTGCGCGAATTGACATGACAACCCATCCGACAACCAACGACAGCGAAACCCAGTGAAGCGATGTGGAACTTAGGTGCGTACCCGATTAACACCAGTTGGGGGGTCACTGATGCAAGCCAGCACCGCAATTGAACATTGAATCGCCCCGAAGAAAAATTAACGGCTGATGAACTGAGCTGATGAGAAACAAGGAGACAAAGAACGGGCCTTTTTTTGGTGGACGAGAAACGATGGCTGAGGATCGAGTGCGACGAGCTAACAAGGAAATTTATTACAGCTCACATCGTTTCTGTGTAGTCCTCCAAAAAGTTAATCGTTTAACGGAAAGACTTGCCTACTCATTGCCGTGCATCTCCGCTACGCTCGATAAGTTGCGTGACAACAGATATTTTTCTACGTTAAACATTAAATCTGCGTACTGGAAGGTGTCAGTAGCTGTGGAATCTGTTCTGTATATGGCGTTCAGTTTCGTCGAATGCCTTTTAAATTTTAAAATGCTCCCGTAACTTAACAACACCTAATGGACAGGGTCATTAGACCTGCACGGGAGCCATACGCCTTCATATAACTTGATGATTGAAGCATTTAGGAACTCTCGAAGACGTCTTCCAACGGTTAAGGGAAGCGAGCCTGAAGCTTTCTAGGGAAAAATGTTTTTTTTTGTGAGCACAACAAAAGTAATTAGGGTATACAGTCGATGACCACGGACTCGCCGTGGACCCAGAGAAGGTCGACTCTATGCTCAGAATGCCAAAGCTCCATACTGCTAAGTAAGTTCGTCAATTTCTACGCAGCGCTTCCTGGTATAGGTCGTTTAAATAAAACCATGCCTCGTTCCCCAGCGAACCACGCTGTCATTTGGCGGGTCATATGGGGCCCTTCTGGCTAAACAACTGGTATCTACGTCCATTGTCCGATGAGCTATCGGGACCACAGGCCCCAGCCGGAATTTCCATCGAATTCACAAGGTAATAATTATTTGATGGCTAGTGTTGGAAAAATGGGTCTTGAAATATTTTTCATGATCCAGCAATATAACAACTCCAAATATTCTTCGAGAAATGTCCAAGTAGCTGCATACACTGCCGAAGTCTCTGGATCACGATATCATTGGGGATTTATGGAATCTATTAGATGGACACATTCGGTATTCGATATAACTTTCAACGGATCGTTGAAAGACGCACCAAGTGTGGAAAAATAACACCGGAGGGAGCGTCTAAGTTCGTGGGAAACATGTCAAGTAGCATGAAAGTTATTGTCAACTTAAAAGTGGCTCAAATTAAATATTGAAATACATACAGAACATATAAACTTTTTAACGTTTTTCATTAGATTTTTATTTCGATAAGAATAATTCTTGCTGCATAGTTTTGCCGGAGGACTTTTCAATTTATTTACTATGGAGACTTTAATCTTTAAGAAATAAAATCAAATTTTGAACTACAATGGTTTATAAGATACAGACAAAGTAGTTTAAAGCATCCAGGTGTATGTAAATTTTTTTGACTTACAGTACGCAATATTTTATTTGGAAAAATCAAGAAGCATAACGAATTTGTTTTACGGAGTGTAAAATTTCTGAACAAATTAGACAAATTATTTGAGATTTAATATTGGAAACTCTTAAAGTTTTTGTATTTAATTTCATTGTATCATTGTAAATTTATGAAATCAATCAATTTTTTGAAGTATCAACATTTCACAAGATAAAAATCTCAGTTTATCTTGAAAAATAAAATATGGCAAATGTGTCAAACAAAATGATATTAGCTCATTATGATCACTTTTAGCTAATTATGTTAGAATATGACGTTCTCCAAATATGTTACACCAGTCACGTGCAACTTATTTGAAGAATACGTGTATAAAAAATGAGAAAGGGTATAGTTTTGAAAAATATATATTTTATATACAATATTAGTATTATTTCAGAGAAGCTAAATGCCACAATTCAATTTTTCATTTCATAGAAAGGTTAGCTGAGGAATTTGCATCTTAATAACATTTTAGCGATAACTATCAATTTAGGTATACATTTCATACCATCACTAATTTTTTATGCACAATTTACAACTCATTGCATGAGCTTTACGATAATTTTTCTAATAAGAACTATTCTGTTATCAAATAAGGACTTCCAGGTGATAAAAGCTAAGAAGATATTTCAACAATGCTTTCGTGATTTATTTATTTGGCAAACTGATACTTAATTAGAAGCAAAAATGCACGCATGCCTATCGACAAAAAATTCGCGCCATATTCAACGAAAAAAGTAAACCGACTTTTAAATTCAATTTACTGTTGAATATGTTTCTATTCATTCGAACGCATTTAAACATTAACTCATTCAACTTTATAATTACTCAGAAACTTGGCTGAAATTGAACCCACACATCACAGATCACAAAACAGAAACGCTACCATTGCAAAATGAGACTTCTTACCGTTTCAAAGCAATATCAAAACCATCAGGAAATTCGAATTTCCAACTGTCACCACGTATATTAACGTACGCAAAGCTGATTTATCTACCTGCTTTAAATAATTTACACAATTCTTCTACACTTGATCTTTGTTTTTCTTATAAAATTTGCTTAAATTTTTGTATGATTTTGCCTTAAATTGCGTATGATGTTCATAGCCCTAATGAAAATATAATGCAAGTTAACTTAAGTTAGTATATATAGTTTCTTCACTTGTCACGCCAGATGCCTGATATGGGTCTTACATGACATGTTTAAAAATTCCTCTTTCATTGAAACAGAATTTGCAACGCAAAGTTTTTTAGCTTGGTTCTAAGGAATCAAACTCCCGCGGTCTGTATATTCCCAGGAAATGTATTAAGTTATTTATAGGCTTTTGCTCTTCAATCTTACCTTTACTGACAATTACTTCCACTATTCACTCTGGTTGGCACTTACTGCTAAACAACTCTTTCTTACAAATTCATCAAAATGCTTCAGTTAACTAAGCGCTGATCAATCTCTCAGCTTCCACGAATTTTCAAAATCCTCCTTTTCCTTTCAAGGAACATTTTATCTTTCTTAGCTTCTGCAGTTTGTGATTTTCCCTTTATAGACATGTCATCTAACTTGACCTCGCTGGAGAATAGAATATTTTGCTTTTCTTGCATGTAGACTCTGTATCATTCAGCTCTATCATAACCAACAATGCACATTACCTATTTTTCTTCTTTTCTCAGCTGTGATATGTCACAGGCTCAGACCATGAGATGTAACCGATTCTAGACTAATGATAAAAACAGTATACCTGATTGATAGAATATTCCTTCTTCATGCATTTCTTTCCCTTACTTAAAATTTAACCATTCAAAGCTGTTGCAAAATTCGCTCACTGCCGGCATTCACTTGTTCATTGGTTTTGGGTTAATGAGTATCAACTTCCGAATTTGATGGTGCACATATTTCTTTTAAATATTTACTTAATTTCCTATTCCTTTTATCCTTTGTTTTTACAAAATTTAACTTCCCCGTTATCTATATTTAAAAAAAAATAGCTTAATTTATTCAGTAAGTGAATTTCATCATATGCCTTGTTTTTGTTGTTCCCATTCATTCATTGCAATAGAACAGCAATCATAAAGCAATCAATAACATCTATATGATGCTTGTACGAGTTCAAGTGTATAACAACGTGCCCATTACGATTTTATAGATGATAGCATTTTACCGTATTACATTAATTGGAACTTGATCATCCAATATCTAATGAGTGAAGCGAACGTCAGCAACTGCTGCGATTACTTACTCACCCAACATCACGACTACATAGTATGGGTGGTAGCGCACCTGACTACCAATCTGGGGATAACATAGATCGTGAGTTCGAATTCCCTTACGGGCAAAATCTTTTAATCTACATTTTCTGGCAGCATTTCTGAGTGGATGATGATTTGTACATAGAGATGATGGTTCTTTTAACCATCGTGACTGTGTGCAAATCAGCTAGTATGCAATAGGAAGTGTTGTATTAGATGAAAATGAAAAGATTAAACGGAAGAAATGGATTCCTAAGACGTTGAACTCGGAGAGTTGAGCAGTAACTGGACACAGTGGCTGCAGATTTTTGGTAACTAAGACTTAGTCGGATCGAAGAGTCAGTCCAGAGCAGGCAGTCAATTTTGGGATCGTGAGGAGTCGAGTCAAGATTCTTAACGGAGCATTGAACGGAGATGGTGCAAGAAATCCTATTTTTGAATGACTTCGGCGTTTGTAATTTTCGTTTTGCATGGTTTCAAATAAATGATGATACAGCAAAGAACAACTGGGCGGATGATTTTTTATCATAAAAATGGTTTTAAAAAACTTGAAATGAATTTATGGAATAGTCAGTTAGTTCCGAGTACTTTGCAAATGACGTGCTGGGAAGAGAACTTGGTTTTTGGATAGAACTCGGACCAGTTGAACCCGTGAAGAAAATATCTGACAGATGCTTGAAGCTCGTGCAGTTTTACGGAAATGATTTGTGAAAGACAAACGGTTTAGCACATTTGATGATTCATGGTGCAGATTAACGCAAAAGTGAAACATGATATACAATGAATCAATTAAATAAATGTTTGCAATCTTCCCTCCGAAGAAAAGACGTAAAATCAACAGTGAGTAAATACTAGGTTTGACAAGGAGAACATCATGATATTTGGGCATAAATAAACTCTATATATTACAATAAATGTGTTCTATTATCCCAGATACACAGATTTAATTTATATATCCTTCTTCTTCTTCTTCGTAGCACCATAGCCCCTCTCGGGCTTTGCCTCGTGCAAAAAGCTTCTCCAACTATATCAAGCCATCGACGGTATCCTCCAATTTTGAAATCCGAGCAGCAATGAAGTATATTCGTCGAGTGAGTCAGACCAATGTTTCCTCGGTTTCCCCACTGATTTCCATCTTTCAGCTCTCCTAATAATAATTCATACCTTCAGCTCGTCAAAAATTTCATACAGCTCATGGTTGAATCGAATTCACCATTAGTTTCCGTCTAGTTTCACTCCAATTTTCCGCCTCAGGCCCCGTCACTCGAAGGCGCTCAAAATTTTTGCGGATGCTTGGGTTGGGGTCCATGTTTCACACCCATAGCATAGCACAGATCATATCACAAATTTGAATACTTGGAGCATTGTTTTTCTGCAGCTGCATGGTCTTCAAAATCGTCAAAACCGATAAAATATTTTATTTGCAAGTTGTATTCTTCGAGGTATTTTGTCTCTTTTATTACCGGTTCTCGCCTAAAATACACAAATTTGCATGAAGCATGATATTTTGAGTATTTGAAGTATTTTTCTTCGACTGTACCATGATTTTTGTTCTATTCTCATTGATTTGTAGCCCTACTAGTTTTGCTTCGCTGTCAAATTTCAGAAAGGTTCTTCGGCGGTTGTTAACGATCATGAGCAAATGATTTCATCCGCATAGGCTACCACTTGGCTCGACTTGTATAGTAACGTACCCCTGTATCGACAGGTAGCTTTCTTATTACATATTCCAGAGCCAAATTAAATAGCAATGGAACCAGCCCATCTCCCTGCTTTCGTCCAATATTTGTGTCAAAGGCATCAGTAAGCTGGTTATTGATGCGGAGTTGGGAGGCTGTCGATATAGTTTCCATTGTGGTAAGACGGACTGATTTGGCTGTGATACCAAAGAAATGCATTATTTGTTACAGTACGTTATGATTACTACTGTCTTATGCTTGCTTAAAGTCAATGAAATTTTAGTGTACGTCTATGTTGAACTTCCAGCGTTTCTCAAGTGCCTGCTTGACTGTAAGCAATTGGTCTATCGTTGATCTACCTGCTCTAAAGCCACCATCGATACCCCTCCAATTATACTGTTGGCGTATAATCTGATCTTTTTTATGGTCTTTGAAAATCTTTTGTATACCATAGTACTCGTAAGTAGTGATATGCCTCTATAGTTTACGCACTTTAGCTTTTCAGGCTGCATGTTTTTGAGGGTTCAAGTTCAAGCGGCCATAACCTCATTGAGGTCACTATGGCTTCCAATGAGACCTTGGATGGCCGTCACCCAGCTGGGTTGACCTGGAGCCTGAATCAGAAGTGGGAGAAGATAAGATATGAGGTGCTGATACAGGAGGAGGTCAAAGACCTACCTCTTGTAGACTACAGTAGTCTCAGCATTGACGGGATGGTGTCCTTGTGCTTTGTCCGTGTCAACGATACCGCAAGGCTACTCTTGACCACGTTGCATGGTAGACAGATGAGCTAGCTGCCATGCGGAAGGACGTCAGAGGTCCCGATACCGGAGGCTGGATACTGTTGCGTAGTTCAAGCAGGAATACCAGAAGCTTGCTCAGAAGTACCATGGGCTACTCATGAAGTCTAAAGAGGATCATTGGCAGCATTTCGTCGGTGATATTGCTGATGACCCGTAGGGGCAGACTTATAGAGTTTGTCAAACATGGAGTGTTGGGGCTTCATATTCGTGAGAATGTAACCCCGACCTAGAGTGTATGTATTCAGTATCTGCTGGTAGAGTTGATTCCGAGAGCGGAGGCTGCGGCACCGCATCTTTAAAGCACCGCAGAGCAGAAACATGCTCTACCTCTGCAGCGGTGGTAGGTAGATACGAGTTTTAAAAGTATACGCTGTATGAAGTCACCAGGATGAGATGGCATGACAGGTGGGATGTGTAAAAGCATCTTGCAGGCCATGCCAGACTATATCCAGTATTGCTTCAAGAGGTGCTTCAAACTGGGCTATTTCTCCGCGGACTTTAAGCGTGCTGAGGTGGTTGTACTGCTGAAGTCGAGAGACAAGGACACTGGCTCCCTGAACTCATACACGGGCATTTCTCTCCTTCCATAACTTCTGAAAATGATGTAGAGGACTATGGTCCAGATATTGGAGGATCTGGTATCTGAAAGTTTATTGAATAGGCAGTATGGTTTCCATAAGAGGTGTTATACCAACGATGCGTGGCTATATGTCATATCTGTGGTGCGGGCAAGTGATCAAAAGTATCTTCTTGGAATTTTTCTTGATTTCAAGGGCACTTTTGATCACTTTAGCTGACAGGCAGTCCTCGCTAACCTAACTTCGGTTGGTTGCAAGATATTAGGGCTTTGGAGGAGCTACTTCTAAGGTCGAAGAGCATATGTCCAAGGTTTGTGGGACAGGATGGAGATGTCAGTGTAGAATGGATGTCTGCCGGGGCTCATTGTAGGTCCGTTTATATGGAACCTAATGATAGATGGCTTGCTGGCAGAGCTTTCTGTTGTCTGCAGCTCATGCGCATATGCCGATGACTTGCTGATACTAGATGAAGTTCGAAGTCGACTAGAACTAGAAGCTATGTCCATACTGCAGCACGGATGCAACCAAGTTTGGCTCATGGTCTCTGTGCTAAAGACATCGATAATGCTTCTGAAGGGTGCACTCAGTCTATGTCATCCATAATAGGGGGAGTATGAGACGACGGTCACATACTTGGAAATTCGTGTGGGAGAGAGATTGTTTCACTCACCTAACCTTTATGCTGCACAGTCTTGTAAAAAAGATTGAAGACATCGCGGAAGAGTTACCAAAATAATATATGGTAGCCTGTTTGTCGCATGTGAGGCCTATGGGGCACTAGTATTCCTTGCGAGTGTGAAGGTGCAAAAATCTTGCCACGCTATGTCAGAGGGTTGTTCTACTCGTGTGCTTACCTTTATGTCGTACAGTTTCCACTGACTCCATGCAGGTTCTAATGGGAGTTCCCCCGCTAGAGTTGGAAGTCATCCATCGAGAATTGCTTTTCAGATTACGGAAGGAATTGTCGGCTGGTGTGCATAAGTTATTCCAATGCGCCAACATCAGTTAGTGTGGCATTCATTCCATGTTGGAAGATGGCGTGATCTCTGGGGACGTGTAACTTATGTGTGTCTGCCTGATGTCTCAGCAGCACTGTGACTCCGACACCTGGACTTCTGTCTGGGAATGAATGGTTCTGTAATCGTGGGCTTGTTGATACAGCATGTTGTCAAATCTGTGGTGCAGAGGGTGAGTCCTGGCATCATGAATTATTTGAGTATCTGGCATCTGCCAACCTCCGCAGTGCATGTGGCTCGGACTTGCTCAGATGCGTTACAGACGTCCAAGAGGCTCTAACAGATGGCACGTGGATTTAAACATATATACCCAACGAGCTTTTTCAAGGCAGCTGCAGTTTTGTTCAGTGGGGGAGACTGACGATCTGAAGGACAATGAAATGTTTGTGCTCGTATTGTTGGAGTACGTTATTTTGGTGTACGAGCATGTCCTTCGTGGTGGTTGGTGTTTTAAGCCGCAGGGGAAAATACAGACCTGGGTAACCCACTTTGCCTATCTACGAACTCAAGGCTGGAACACCAACCCATCGTAGTTTGTAGTGAATATTAGTAGTGGTGCTCTGACTGAGTGTTACAAAAATCTGACCAGAGGACTGATCTATACCCTGGGTTAGGGGGAACCCATGACAGGTTGATGACATCCCTCTATAGTAAGGAGCCTTTCCTGGCTGAAACATGGTGATTTGTGATTTTTTTGTGGCTAGAAAGGAGATTAACGCACCCACCTGTGTGTGGTGGGTTTTCAACTGGGGTTACTGGAACCTCATGCTTTGAATGAGGAGCATTGGTTGATGCTTAATTCCACCCTATCTGTGATGACAGTGAGCTCAGGCCTATTTGTGGCAGGTACTCACTTCGACTTTATGTAGCTTTTCACCTTTTTTGTGGAAAGGGAATATAATTGATTGGCTCCGCTCTTTCGGCATATGTTCTTGTTGCCAAATCTATTAGATGACTTTATGGATGGTTTTCTGAATATCGTTGTCACCATTTTTAACTAACTCCACTGGAATCTCATCGATGTCCGGTGCTTTATTATTCTTTGTAGCCTTAATGGTGAGACAAATTTCATCCAGAATTGGTTGGGTCAATAGAACCTTCCCGGGAATATCTATAGGCGTTGATGTTTTGGAGCTGGGAAGATTAAAAAGTTTCTTGAAATATGATGCCCAGCTTTCTTTTATTGTTAGATTTCAAATTTTCTCTATGTCATCATATGGGTACCCTTAAATTCAATGAAAATACAAGTGGTTCTAACCATATTCAAGAAAGTTATCACAATTTGAGTTTTTATAGTAGATCACAACAACAATAATGCATGGTCTTCTTTCCATATTCCATGCAGTTCGTCAAAAATTTCATACAGTTCATTGTTGTATCGAATTTGCCATTGGCCAATAAATTTCACCTTGTAATAAGAGGTTAATAGTAGCCTTTAAATGGATTAATTTATCAACAAAATTTTTAAAAGCACCTGTCTTACTCTTATCGCCTGAAGTCATGCTCCTTATGAACAAAATACAAAAAAAAATATCGCTATTTTTCTTTCGAAAAACGAAGTGCTTGACATAATCGAAATCAATACTTCTAATTTTACAGGTGATCGGAATTTGATGCAGGCGCTTGTTTTTGACGCTCGTGTTACAGAATGGTTTACAAAAAACATCAGTCATAGTACAAAGGAAGACAAAGGGTAAATATACATAGTTATGCAATAATCATCTTAATGAATTGCACGGCAGGAATGTTCAAGTATGAACACAAGTTTTGTGTTATTTATTCACACATCAACGGACATTATTTTAACTTAAAAATTTTCCTCAAAATTTAATTTTTTCCAATGCTTTATTATTCTAGATAGTAGAAAGTTGTATATTATTAAATAAGGTGAAGAAATGCAATTTGAAATAAAATACATTTAGAATATACAGGTAAGTTGTCATCTTCTGGCTACCTTCTTAACTATGTTGCTTGGTTTCATTTAGTCAACCACATCTTTGAGGAACAAGATAAAACCGGAGTGGAGATCCATGTGTACACGTTGTCGCAACTACCCCTGCGACCGCCTGCCTAACTACGTGTCTTTTTGCACCTACCCCTGCGACCGTGATTCTAAAGCTAGTTAAGGGGAACCCAATGGGTTGTCACAAGAAAGTAAGCAAACGCTTATGCACTCGTTAATATGGTTTTATGGCAAGTAACACTTCACAGAACAAGAAAATAGCATTGAATACAAATAAAGCATTATGGCCACTTAGGATAGACAACACTGTCGTATCGATAACCCATCGTTTTCTAGCAATAACGCGCATTACACTTTTAATTGAGTTCCTCGCTCCGATTTACAATGTCACTCCTTAAAATGTTGTTATCCCTAAACCAGGTGTAATATTACTTTCACTACAGTCAATATGTACCTCCGGACACGTTCTTGAACCGAAAAAACGACTAAATTCCGAATCGTATCTCACGCGCCAGGTAAATTTCGCGTCCATGTTTAGTCGTCAAATTGACAATCTGGCTCTCGAGAGGAGAAATTGTGGAAATTATTGGAAATGAAATGACAATCATGCTCAGAAGGTAGTCGTATCATTTTCTATGGAGCTTATATGAGCATAGCCTCTCCATTTGTTCCGTTCCTCAAAGAACCACATGTTACACTCTTCATGTGCTGTCTTCCGTAGCCTACATGGGGCGTCTATGAAAAGCCAACCCTCATGTCCAAGTGTTCTTCCATTCACATAAGCAAGAGAACAGACAACACCTCGCTACTGGTCGGCTAGACGAGACCAAGCAGCATTTTTTAAAAGGTAGCCAGAAAATCGCGACCTTCTATTCTAAAAAAGTTTTCAGCCTACATGGAGCTGCCATGAAGAGCCAACCCTCGTATCCTAATAAGTCGTGTGTTGATTGCCATCCAATGGATGAACGGCAACAACATTATGCAGTCAATTATGTACGTGTTTTATAGGCGATAAAAGCATTGGAGTTGTCGTTGATTTGTTATTTCAAATATATTTAAGATTTTTGAATACTTTGTTAAACCCTGAAACAGCTTAAATTAATATATTGAATTCAAAAAGTCAAATGCTAATTAGTGCTCCGATTTCGAACTCGTTTGAATCATGAACTTAGTTTTAGTTTCATTAACTTGTAGGCCAAGTCATTTGGCTTCAGATTCTAGACTCAGAAATGTGGTTGAAGGTGCCATAATATTACGTCATCAACACATGCTACTAATGGCATGTACTTGAACATTAGTATACGCGAGGTTTCAGCTGATGTCTTCTGATGACGTGTTCCAGCGCAATAATAAAGAATTTAATTGTCCGTTAGTTCACTGTTTACCTAGTATTTAGCATCGTGACTTTGACCATGTGGACTAGTTTTATTGGAACGTCAAAGTCAAACATTGTTTTGTACAGCGCATTTCTGTCAACACTGTCGTATGCTTGCTTTAATCCTACAAAGAGCTGGTGCATATCCATATTATACTTCCAACACTTTTCAAGCGCCCGCTTTACTGAGAATATTTGGTCTAATTATAGACCATCCACTTCGAAAACGTCCTTGATACTCTCCTATGATATTTTCATAGTACGGCTTTAATTTTCTTTCTTTGATTTTGGAGAGCACTTTATAAGATGTGTACAGCAGAGCGATGTCTCTATGATTTTCTTACCTTAACTTATCTCCTTTTTTGTGTGCAGGACAGGTAATATTTTTGCCGCCAGTCTTCTGGTAACCGCTCCTCCATATTCAGCATATGAGTCGATGCAGAAGGTTATTTAACTTGGAACCCCCGCTCTGGAGTAGTTCGGCTGGTATTTTATCTATTCCAAGAGCCTTATTTGTTTGAAGTCTCGTGTTGCTGCCTGTACTTTGGCTCTGGTCGGTGGTGATACTGGGACCTCTTGCTCTGCTTCTAGAATATTCACAGCGTCAGCCGTTGTTGGGGACGCTGTGAATACCTTCTGGAAATATTTCAGCCATCTGTTTTTGATTTCGACTGGTTTGCCTATGATTGTTCCTTGTTCACTTTTGCAAAGACTTGTTTGTGGATTAAAGCCGTCTCTTAGTTGTTCGGTAGAAACATACGCCGATTTGACTTGATGTAGGGTCAGTCGTTTCTTTCTTTGGCACATTTTTTTAGCTTTACTTCGAAGGCTTTTATGTTGTTCTTCTTTGGCCCGAATTAGTCGCTGGATGTTTGTTTTGTGCGCCTGATTCCTTTTTTTAATCGACTGGTATCTCAAAACCTCCTCAGCTGCTTCTATCACCGCATCTTTTACTGTCTTCCACATAGTTTCGATGTCGTCATTACTTTCCCCTACCTGCAGTGATATGTTGATGCAATTTTAGCTTGTGTATCTGGTACCTTGGAGTAACTGATGCTTCTTGTTTCCAGTTCTTGGAGATGTGGCAGTGAAACTTGACCCTTATGAGGTAGTGGTCTGAATCACAGGTAGCGCCGCGCTGGTGGTGGCTTGTTTTTGTATGAGAACATATCTCAATGTGGAAAGTATGTGGAGCTTACAGCGAAGCCTTTACTGGCCGCGAAGTCTATAAGCCGTCGTCGCTGGTCTCTGCATGGAGGTTGCATCCTCCGGTTGTTCCTCTATGTACCCAGAACAATTTTAATGTCATTTGACATCAATGCATCGACAGTGCGTTCCAGGGTGCTATAAAATGACAGTTGACTAGCCAGACATTAAAGAATATTGTCTCGATACAAGTCGCACAGAGCCTTTCGTTAACGGGCTTGAAGTCGGTGATAATTTGTTAAAATGTGCTGACAAAAGTGAAAGCTACTCCGAACTTCCTTGCAGTGTGCGTTCGAATGTGAAATATGTCTTCACCATGCCATCATGTTTCTTCCACTGCGAGGATGTTGATTTTGTACTTCTTTATTTCAACCAGAATTTGTCGCAGTGCGCCTGGTCTACTAATAATCTAACATTCCATGTTGCAAAAGAAAAGCCATTTATACGTTGCGATAGTCGTTGCCGTTTATCCAATCCGATCCGAGGCTGTTCTTCTGGTTTCATGACAAGCAAATACTAAGTGGGGCATTGTCAGCGCTTCGACTTAGTTGATTTTGATCCACGAGTTGTATTTTATTTCCCGCATACCCACCGGCTAGCCAATTAGGGCACTCTCTTTCCACTACCTGAGGATGCGTCCGATGGGGGACCAAAAACCTGACACGGAAAAAGTTAGTAATCATGCCTCTGTACCACTCACCGTTAACTGAAACGTTGTTTTTGAAGACATATAGAGCAATTATCCCACTGGCTCATAAAGTGCATCAAACTGTGACTTCTCCTACATAAAATGGTGTTTCGGAAACTGTTTGTGAATTATCATCACTCCAAACATGACAATTCCGTTTGTTGTTTAAGTAAAAGTGTGCTTCATCACTGAACAAAATTTTCAAATGAAATTGTGGATCAATGGCAATCTTTCCTTTGGCCCATTTACGAACATTGCTGCAGCGTGAATCTATTCATGATGAATGCAAAATAGAACTAATCTCAAAACAACCGAGAATCTTGACATCGGCTGTCACTTGAAACAGTGTTGCTATTTTTAAGTTTTCTGCGTTAAAAAAAAACACTCTTTACATCTTCTCTCTTCAAATTAGAATGGCGTTATTGATTGATTGCCTCGGAGAAGAAGAATGCAACGTGTAGCAATGCGCACGACTTTATACTCTTGGCTATTTTTCTTATTAACCATTCCATTTTGCTTCAGTTTCTCTAAGGTGGTTTTCAAATTGCGATTCAATTTTTAGTTGAATTTCGAAAATACTGCGAGTTATATGCAAACGTTAATGTATTTCCTTACGCCTTTGGCTATAATATATCATATAAAGAATTTAGTTAGAAACAAAGCTCAAATCCTTTCTTTTTATAGGGATTTGGCTTAGCTGAATCTATTCAATTAATTTTTGCATACAATTCTACAAAATTGTAAGACATCATTCAACGCTTCACTTAGCTTCTCTTGCAAATACTGACGAGCTGTTCATAACTTCTTAGTAAAACAAATCCCTAATAACGTTATCAGGAATTATTAGTAATCTTCATAATAAACTTCATAATAAAAAAAATGTTAATAACGTTATCATTAACCTTAAAAATAAAACTTATTTCAAACTGTTCATTTTTAACTCCAGTCTGAAGAGCATTTTACTCGTATGTAAATTTGTTTAAGCTATATGGCACAAATAATGCCTACATTCTTATGCATATATTTAAGGCCACTACTAAAACCGACGTATGATGAAATCATACATGTACAATCCATATATGTAGTACTTGGCTTGTATAGGAAAGCTCCAAGAAGTTTTCAAACTAATTCGGCAAAAGCAGTTGGCGAAAACCTCGATTGAAAATTCGTACAAAAACTACAAATTAAATTGCACAATTTGAATCACACCGCTTCACGTTCGCACTCAACTCTCTTCGATTTGCGGGAAATATGACTCAAATAGGATTGCAAAAGATGACGGCGGCGGCGATAAGAATTTTCTGTACTACCAAAAATACTATTTCACAAATGCACTTTGCTATAGGAAAACTTTCAAATTGTGCACGAAATCTAGTTGTCAGTGCCCAGATTAGGGAAATTTCTTTTTCCTCAGCCTTTTGACTGTTCTTGGCTCGGCTTTGAGGATGATGAATGTTGGTCGGGAAAAAATTCTTAACACCGAGCCCAATGGGACACAAACGAAAAAACACCCGAACACACTTTTATCTTGTGTTGTTTAAGAATTATTGTAAAATCGATTAGATGTCTCGTTTTGGATTTGTATCCAACAAAAATGAACGAAATCAAGTTTGCTCGACGCGGTATTTGTTCAGTCAGTTTTCAGAGAAAAGTCACAAGTACACACGCCCCTTCGAAGCAATATCTTTGCTTATCTCACAAGACTCCTGCATGGTGGCAACGGTGATTTTTCTCAACAAGCCCATTGCATGGCGTCAACGTAGGTTTTACTCGATGAGTTTAACTCATCTTCTTTGCCGTCATCAATTTTTTTTTTTGTAATTTTTATTTAATTTTTTTAGTAATTTTCATTTAATTTTTTTTAATTGTTTCGTTGGGGAGCAATTCTTCTGGTAATGATAATGATGGTAGTGGCCGGTTGTAGTACGGGAAATGGTGTTTTCTCCGCTAATGTTTATCGAGCAGTTCGGCTAGGCGAATGCTCGATTACTACAGCTCTACTGGAATATCATCCATTCCTGGCGCTTTATTATTCTTTTGGGCTTTGATGTTGGAACTACCTTCATCCAGAATTGGTAGAGCCAATAGAAGTTCTCCGGGAATATCTAAAGGATCCGATATTCTGGAGCTGTGTGGAAGATTAAGAAGGTTCTTGAAATATGATGCCCATCCTTCCTTAATCTTTTTTCATCAGCGATATATCAGTTCTTACACCCCTTTAATTTGTATTGCCTTCGAAAGTGAAAGAATACGAATGCGGCTACTTTTCAAAGCTTCTCTCAGTGGAAGGTTCAAAATATGCACTTCATTAACCCGTTTTGAAAAAAATAGGAGTGCTCGTACAGTAGTCGGTCCAAGGTAAATTTTAAGTATTCAAGGAATGCGTTTTGTGCTGTTTTCATGCGACGATATTACGCCATGTAAGCATTTCCTTTTGCTAATGTTGGCTAACAGCTCACGGGAGCTTGCCCAAAGTACGATGGCCATTACATGCAAATCGCATGTAATGGCCATCCTGGGCATAAGCAAAACGAAATGCGAATTTGTCCTGCAATTTAAAATGCTTGTATGATGCATGGGTTGTTCGATAATCATTGTCGTTTTTCCATGTTTATCAAAGTAAATTTATTGATATTAACAACAATCTTTCGGTAAGTTGAAAAATTCCACGTTCGAAGAAGCCTTGGTTTTCAGAAGCGAAGAACTAATCCAACTAGTTTTTAACAGTCTGATCGGAATCAAAAGTTTTACCATTTAAATGGTTTTGAAGGGAGTGAACAAATGATAGTCTGATTGGTCTAAGTCAGGGCTACAAGGTGGATGTGGCACCAGTTCCTAATTGAGGTCCATTAATTTTTGACAAGTTATCAAAGAGGTGTGACGTTGGGCGTTATCATGATGGAACAGCATGCCTTTACGATTGGCCAGTTTAGGGTGTTTTTTCTTGATTTTTTTATTCAATTTCGATATTTGACAACAATAGACATTCGAATCAATAGTTTGCCTTCTTAAAAGCAGCTCAATGTAGACTATATCCTTGTAATCCCACCACACAGAAAGCACAATCTTTTTTTTGATGAATATTGGCTTTGGGTGTCGATTTTGGGGGCTCATCTTGCTTGATTCATGATCGTTTTGGACTACGTTATTGTAAACAATCCGTTTTTCATCATTCATTATGATTCTTTTTAGAAATGGGTCAGCAAAGAGTCATATATGTTAATGCGTTTGGTGAGATGGAACCCAAATACCCAAGTTTGTTCAAGTAACCAAGCTGTTGCAAGTGCAAGTAAATGGTCGAATTTTGCTATCTCTCGAGTTGTCATATGCCGGTTAGTTTCGATTAACGCCTTTATTTTGTCGTCATCTTGCACATTAAAATTTCCAGAGCGAAAGCGAGCAAACCAACGCTGACACTGGCGTTCGGTAAGGTAGTTCTCATCAAAAACTTCACACAATTTCTTTCGAGATTGCACCGCATGTTTGCCCTTTCAAAAGTAAAACAATAAAATATGCCGATAATGCTCTCATTGTCCATTTTCAAGTTTATTTTTAACCAACTTGTTATTTACTAATGGCGCTCAGTTTTTGACTGAAGATAGTCTGAAGTGTAATCTTTAAAATAGAATTAATATAATAATACAAGCGATGCAATCACTACTACATGAAATATGCAGTTCACGTCATCTATGAGAAAAAACGACATGAACTATAGAACAACCTAAAATATCATTATTCACATAAAAAGAAAGCAAAACAAACTCCTCGTATGCTTATAATTCACCTTTTAGTGTTCACTGACACCTAGCCATTTTAGAACGGCTAAATCAAACACATGCTCAGCAACTTCCATTGAAAGCTGAGCTTTGAGAAGTAAAAACTCTTGTTCATTTAACTTTCGATAGCATTTAAAATTAAATAGATGTAAGAGCTGAAACGATTTTCACTTCACAAGGAGCGCTATTAGGCCCTCCGTGAATCGTCTGAATTTCACTGTTGCGTACAAAATATTAAAAATTATAATATAATATATAAATTTGCAGAAAAAGACGGCCCATATGTGTCCATGCTTGGGACAGTAAGCGCTGCTGCTATATCGCTTCTTATCTTACGTCAGTTTCGGCTATGAGTACCATCTCAAAAGAAGGGTATCGTTTAGATATCTTTGAAAACCGCACCGATTTTTAATGATATAATTTTAATGGTTTCCGAGGTTGCTGTGAAAGAAACGAGTGGATTGCAGGCCGTGATTTCAAATTGAAAAAGCCATAAAAAGAATATTTATAAGTTTGTTCGTTTATGCGTAGTTATAGCCCCTAATAATTCTTAGAAACAAGTTGGGTAAACAGACCTAAGCTCATGTTAGAAGGGTTTTGTACCCAACGTTCGAAATGCAGTCGCAACCAACGAATAAAGGCAAGAAACATGTCAAAGAGGTGTGCACATTTATAAGAACATCCATCGCTTCTGTGCTTTCAACGGTCACCATTTTGTTGTAAACCAACAAAAGTCACTCAAATCTTGAATTCCCAAAAATATTAATGTTATTGACCTTATTTGAAAATCCCAAGAAGATCAAATCAAAACTGCTGTATCTGATTCAATGGGAAGTCAGAAAATCACAAAATCGTATGTCATTGTTGTTGTAATTGGAGAAATTTCAAATGGCTATAACTTCCGTGAATATGAATCGATTTTCATCAAACTTGCAGAGTATAAGGATCTTGTGTAAGACTACTTAGCTACTTTCATTGAATTCAAGGGTATCCATACGATTTTATTGGGGAAAATGTAAAATTCGATGTTCATACTATTATTAACAAAGTCAAGCGAATTTTGACTTCTAAGGTATTTTTCGGATCACAGGTGTCCAATCGCGACGGGGGGGGGGGGACACCAATTTTTCGTGTATTTCCCCTTCCTGTGCGCCCCCTGAAAAATACCAGTCTAAGATCTATTTTGAAAAGTTTTCGTCAAGACCTTACATTTGATACCCATATTGGCTATATTTGATGACATTTTTTTTCAGGGGCCACTCCCCTATATGGGAAGACCCCCCTTAAGCACCATGTAAAATTTCTTTTGTAGTGGAACTTCGAAGAGGGCCCCACTTTAAACTTATACGAGTATATAAAATTTTATGTTTGTAGTTTATACGGTTTGCGAGAAAAAGTGCTGGGACACATGGACGTACGGACGGACAGACGCACGGACGGACAGGCGGACAGACAGTCGCGGCTTTAGTAGGGGTTTGTAAAATTATTTTATAAAACAAAAACAATAAAAGAACAATCTTTAATGAATAATAGATTAACAATTATTTTTTCATTATCACAAGCAACAGCAATGGGATCGCTAATCATATTTTATTGTTTCTTTTCAAAAATAAACTTTCATTGATATAATTACGCACATTAATATAAATATGCACCATTTTATTGGAATAGCCCAAGTCCCATAGCAGTTTTAATGGGATTATGGCCAAGGTAAAGTGCCATATTGATAAATACACCGATGTTTACTTAATATACCTTGCTTTAAAATCTTTCTACAATATAACATATAACGTTGTTTTTTTCATATTGTTTTTCTTTCGAAAGGAGTGAATTTAAGCAGCGCTTTGGTATAACTGTCACATTTCTTGCCACCCATAGTGGTCTTACACGATGGCAAGAATTTTATACCAATAAGGCAGACGAAATGCGACCAGAGTGAGTACATTGTTTATGAATTTGTTTTAATATTAATACTAATTAAATACATTATAATACAAATTATATTGATACACTGTAGACATGACTTTAGTGATAAAAACTGTCGATCGATTGATGAAGTATGGTACAGGCGGGCGGTGGAACAACATTTCACAGAGTCACAAAGCTTCGTTTATTCAGTACCATTCCATATGGGAGGTAAATTTCAAAATTTTTACTTTTTTGTAAAAAAAATTGCATGAATTTATGCTACAGATGATTTAACCGATGTACAAGTAACGGCTAGTCATGCAATATTCCACAACGAAGGTGGGAAAAGTGCTCCAGCTGCTGTTGTTGGCTTTCAATTTAAACACTCAGCCTTGGTTACACTGTTCAAAAATATTACTAATTATGTAAGTAACCAAATTATGTTTAGTTTATTACATATCTAAAGAGAAAGTTAGTGAACAAAGCCTAGCTTTTAGCTTATCCAATGAGTTCATCAAATAAAATCCTTTCCAAATAAAGGAAAAGCTCTCATCAAGAAACGCTAGTAACTATAGGTCCTATTCATTAACACTTGATTATTTACGTTACCTACAGAAATTTGACAACAGACCAAATTAAATTAAACACTCATTGCGCATTTTGTTCCCTTTATTATTTTCCAAAAAAAAGTAATTTGACGCCATTATTTCTTCAATGTATCTCACAACCAGATAAGGGATGCAAAGGAAAAATTCCTGTACACTGAAAGGGTCTTCTAAGCAAAACTAATGAAGGGAATTGACTGAAACTTTGACAGTAGGCTACTTAAAGAATGTACTGCACGATGGTAAAACTCTTTTGTAATAGCAGCGCTATCGGGGGTGAGGCTAAGTACTTGTTGAATGACCCTCGTAGGTAGAAAAACCAGGACGAAGAGATAACACTATGAAAATTTCAGAAAAGTAGCGAATAAGATAATTAGGGTTAAGAAAAGAAAATACTATGGCGACAAATTGAGAAGTATAGATGTAAGCCTAGCGAGCAACAACACAAGATAAGTATACAAAGTAGTGAGAAGCCTGAAACGTGAGCATCAGCCCAAAACCACGCTCTGTCGTAATGAATTCGGCAATATCATCGCTGATGAAACCAAGATTAAGGAAAGAAGAACCTCCTTAATCCTCCGCACAGCCCCAGAACATCGAAGCCTATAGATATCTGCTGAGAGCTTCCATTGGCCCCACCAACTCTGGATGAAGTTTATTCCATCATCAAACCCCAAAAGAATAATAAAACGCCGGGTATCGATGAAATTCCAGTGAAGCTCATCAAATATGGTGGCAGTAGTATTCATAAAGTTATTCACAAAGTCGTCTAGCAAGAAGAACATATGTGGAAAGAGTGGAACCAATCAATTATATTCCCTATCCACAAAAAAGGCGACAAGCTACAGTGCGAAAATTATAGAGGCATATCACTACTTTGTACGGCGTATAAAATACAATATTTTCGAGAATCTTAGAAAATAAAATCGGATCATACGCCAACAGACCAATTGTTTACAGTCAAGTAGGTATTTGAAAAATCTATAGACATACACCAAATTTTCGTTGACTTTAAGCAAGCATACGACAGTATTGATCGCAACGCACTGTACCAAATAATGATTTGCTTTGGCATCCCAGCCAAATTAGTCCGTCTTACCAAAATGACAATGACGTCGACAACCTCCCAAGTCCGCATCAATAACCAACTCACCGCTGCTTTTGACAAAAATATCGGACTAAAGCAGGGAGATGGGCTGGCCCCATTGCTATTCAATTTGGCTCTGGAGTACGTCATACGAGGTGTGACAATTAACTAATGAGACTTTTATTGCCACGCTTGTGGTAAACCCTTGACTTTGAAACTCTCTTCCCTTTCCGGGCATCCTTCCCCTCTCCATTGACATATTTACCATCGCTCTAGCTTGTTTAGTTTGCCTGCTGTGTCGTATTGAGTAGACGTGTGCTCGTCACGAAAATGAAGAAACGAAATCAAGAGCAACGCGTCGCGATAAAATTTTTTGCCAGATTGGGCGAAACAGCTTCGGAAACGTACGCTAAAATTGTAAAAGCGCACGGTGATAGTGCTCTTAGTCATGCCCAGATGTTTCAATGGCATAAAGAGTTTCATTAGGGGCGTTAAAGCGTGGAAGACGAGACGCGGAGCGCGAGACCAGTCGAGGTACGGACTGACGTGAATGCGCAGCGTGTGCGTGCCCTAATCCCTGAAGATCGGCCTTTAAAAACCCAAACATCCTTTTTACGTAATCCCTGAAGATCGGCCTTTAACTGTTCGAATGTTGACCTTGGAACTGGGTATGAACCGTGAAACAGTCAGACAAATTTTAACCGACGATTTTGGGATGATAAAGTTGTGCGCGAAGATGTTTCCAAAGAACGCCCTCAGCGTGTCCCAGTATTTGGCCTCTAAAGGGATCGCTGTGTTGCAACAGCCGCCTTATCCACCCGATATATCACCCTGTGACATTTTTTTGTTCCAAAGAACAAAATCGGTGGTCAAAGGAACCCATTTTGAGTTGATGACGGACATCCAGGCGTGACAAGGCTACTCGCGGACATCCCAGTCGAAGCGTTCCAGAAATGTTACGAAGCATGGAAAGCGCGCTGGAATTGTTGTATAGCTGCCCAAGGGGAAAGCTTTGAAGGGGATGGCATAGAATAATTTTTAAATATACGGTCTTCATGGAATTAGTCTCATTACTTAATTGTCACAACTCGTAAGGAAGCTACCTATCGATACGTGAGGTACATTACTATACAAGTCGAGCCAAGTAGTAGCCTATACGGATGACATCAAAATTTTGTCACTGTCGTTAACAACTGCCAAAGAACTCTTCCTGAAACTCGACGGCGAAGCAAAACTAGTAGGGCTACAAATCAATGAAAATAAAACAAAGCTCATGACGCAGTTGAGGAAAAATATCGCATGTACACAAAATATTACACGTGGCGACTACAGTATCGAAAATGTGGGCAAATTTGTGCATTTAGGCGCCAAAATAACAAACACGGGTAATGAAAGAGACGAAATACGCGCGAAGTATACAGCTCACAAATTAAATATTTTATTCAGTTTTGACGATCTTGAAGACCAGCTACATTCACAGGAACACAAAGCTACAAGTATACAAATCTCTGTTAAGACCTGTGTTATGCTATGGGTGTGAAACATGGACCCTAACAAAAGTATCCACAAATGTATTGAACTCCTTGGAGCGAGGGGTCCTGAGGCAAATAATCGGAGCTAAGCTAGACGAGGACTTTGATACAACCATGAGCTCTATGAAATTTTTGACCAACTGGAGGTCTCAAATATTGTAAGACTGCGGAAGCTACAATGGGCTGGCCGCATAAATCATATGGACGAACAACGGATACCCAAGAAGGTATTCGTTGGGAGAACTGAAGGCCGGAGACCAGTGGGGAAACCAAGCAAACGCTGGACTGACTCGGTGGACGAAGACAGTTCATTGCTGCTCGGATCTCGAAATTGGAGGGCACGGTTAATGGATCGAGACAGTTGGAAGTGCTCTTTGCAGGAAATGAAGGCCCGAGAGGGGCTGAAGTGCTAAGAAGAAGAAGAAGAGAGTACTATAAAGCTGGACAGCGAAGAATACATCTTCGAAAATAAAAGTATGGCGCAGTACAAACTCTGAGACTCTAGAAGCTCTGATTTTAATGCTTGAAATGTGCATATAAAATTTGTGTTTGGGATCGAAAGTTATGCCGAGATCCTTAATTTTTAGAAAAATTGAAAGAGGTTCGCTTCCAATTAAATAGATAAATTTAATTCGTACTGGTTTAAGGGAATACGACATAACATGACATTTAGAGATATGTATAGTTCAGGGTTGTTAATGTTTCACCTATTTTTCAGAGTAAACAAATCATTCTGCAATTGAAAACAATCCTCCATTTGACTGATAGTCCTAAATAGCTTCAAATCATCTGCAAAAAGAAGGGATTTTGAGTTTAAAACAGCAGGTAAATCATTGATAAAAAGTATAAATAGGAGAGGGCCAAGGATTGAACCTTGTTGGACACCAGACATAGAGCGAAATATTGAAGATAATGAACTGATCACACGAACACAGCAAGAACGAACTGTTAGATATGAATTTATCCAAGCAAACATCGGAGCAGGAAATCCATAGTACTGCAGCTAGTAGTAAAATAGGATGATCAACTCGATCAAATGCTTTGCAAAATCAGTATGGATGACATCTATTTGCACATGGTTATCTAGAGCACAAGAAATACAATAGAATGAGATGTTTCGAGTAAATTGGTAGTAGTACAGCGATCAGGAAGGAATCCATGGGTCAGAGAGGGTACCGAAAACAATAAAATTAAAGTTGACACCGAAATTGCTTATTCAATCTTATTCATTAAGTACGAGGCATCCCCATTGAACAATTACAATCAACTCTCTATCTCTCACATCTTGTTGCTCACATCTCACGCTATAGTGTTGCCAGGTGACAGCTCGGCCACTCTTGTTTCAGAACCGTCCTCGATTTTACCGTATTCATCTTCGTTGTCACTCGAGTCGCGTTGCTGATGTCACTAGGGTTTCATTTTCTCTGACGTAAACACTGAATTAAAATTTCGTCGACTGTTGCTCTTCAATCCAACCAATGTCTCCACTAAAATATCGGTCGTTACCGAGACATTTTTGAACAAAAAATGGGTCTTTGTACTTCGGCTATAATTTCCGTGAATGTCCCGTTGTAGGCGGCTCGTGTTCCAACAGTACCAAGTCATCAACAGTGTAGACGAGGGGGGGCAGTGCGTCGTTGATCAAACCGTCTTTTTCATTTTTTGCGTTCCCCTGAGATGTTAGCCGTACGAGTAGCAGCGTCTCATCGATCGATTCTCCAACGTTTTGTTGAATTGCAGATAACAAACGATTCGGGGAATGTCATTAAGCCGGAAATCGAACACAATCTCGTTAGGGCTCTACCCAGTTGTATCATTTTTCTGCGTGGTAATAACCCACTGAAGTTCGCGCATTTCTTCGTCCCAGCGATTATTGTTTCCAATCCGAGTGCGCAAATAATTGAGTATCGTTTGATGCGCTCACTTCACTTGCCCGTCGGCTCGAGGGGTATGAACTGCGTTTTTGTTGTGTTGAATATTGTTTTCAGCACAATATCGAGCAAACGACTTCGCTGTAAATGCAGAGCCCCGGTCGGTGATGCTGCAGGAGGGAAGTCCAAAATACGTCGTCATTTCGTTTAAACATCGTAATACCTGGAACGGTTTTCGTATTTTTAACGGCTTTGATGACGATGTATTTGGTGAAAGCGTCGGAGCTTACCAAAAGGTACGAATTACCAGAGCGAGATGATCCGAGACGATCCAAGTGAAGTCGTTTGAATGGAACGGGCTCCATTCCGGCGAAATATAGGCATCCTTTGGTCTTTCCAGCACGGGCTTCATTGTAATTGCATTCCAGGCACACTGTGATGTGATCCATCACATATTTTCGCATACGTGGAAACCAGAAATTTTCTTTTATTCGGCTTATCGTTTTTTCCAATGTGAAATGACCTATGTCATCGTGCCATGACTGTACAAACTTCCAACGTACTCCTTTTAGAACGACAAAACGTAGCTCCTTGTCGATGACACGATAAAGACGGCGATCCTTGATTCGATACTCTAACTTCAATTGTATTTCTTGCGCTGACGTGCTATCCCCCTTTAGGATGGCAATTATGTTTTACAGGGTTCTGTCCTGAAGTTGCATAGTTAGAAGTCTTGTTGACGGATCGAGACAGTAAGTATGAAACCGGCTGTTTCCATATTCTTCTCTGGTCCTACTGGAGCTTGGCTGAGCGCGTCGACGTAAGCCATCTTAGATCCGGAACGATGAACGATATTGAAGTCAAATTTGAGAAGTCACATCCACCATCGGGAAATTCGGGGTTTCATCTGGCAGCAATTTTTAAGTTTGGCGATAGCGCTGCAGTCCGTCGCCAGTTCAAAGTGTTTTCCTAAGAGGTAAATCTTGAAATGCTCCAGCCCACTGACGACTGCAAGGACTTCCTGCTCGTAACTATGATAAAAGCTCTCCGCTTCGGTACAATGTCGACTGTAGTACATTACGGCCTTCCAGTTTCTACCATTTTCGGATTGGAGTAACACAGCAGCAACACAATGGCTGCTGGCATTGGTGTGCACTTGATGTTCCGCAGTTACGTTATAAAGTGCAAGGACAGGTTTTTCGCATAATACATTTTTGACCATCGTAAAGACTTCTTCATGTTCCAGATCCCAAGAGAATGGTGTACCTTTCTTCAGTAGCATTGTAAGTGGACGAGCAATGATCGCCTAGTTTTCCACAAACTTACGAAAGAATCCGGTCAACCCAAACAATCGACATGTTTCTGTGATATCCGATGGACGCATAAACATTCTTATTGCTTCGGTCTTCTCGTACTCAGAAACGATTTTGTTTTCATTCACACGGTGTCCGAAGAAATTTACCTCGTTTTGCAAAAATCTACATTTGCCTATCCGTAGTGTAAGTATAACTTGTCTCAGTAGATTAAGAAATTTTTCGCATTCTTCGATGGCTTAGGGTATAGTTTTTTGCGGGGATGATCACATCATCACATTCAAAGAAGGCTCCATTTTTATGATTTCATTCATGACTTTTTGAAATTCCCCTGGAGCATTCACCAGACCGAAAGGCATACAGTTACTTTCCATCTTGACGACGTTAGTTACAAAGACGGTGAATTGTTTTGACGACTCATCTACTTCTATCTGATGATATCCAGTACGGGAATCCCACGATGGACGCAAACATCTCATCGATTACCGGCATTGGAAAAGATTGTTTCACGGTAATTTCGTTTAATTGGCAGTAGTTAATACAAAGTCGATGCTCGCCGTTTTTTTCCACCAAAACTGTTGTTGACGCGTATGGAGAACGCTGGGCGGATTATTTTGTGCTCGAGCAGATCTTCAACCATACCATCAACGATCGATCTTTTCGCGAATGGAACACGGTAAGGTTTTAGGTCGACTGGTTTATCTGTTGCCAAATTTTATATTTTCCAGCTCCGATAGGTCTTTCGTGAAACATTCTCTATTAGCGATAAACACTGACTTTAATGTATTTTGTCCGTGTCCGATACAGAGTCACCAACTTCCACTTTGTCTAAGTCCACGATTCTTTCCATACGGCAGTCTCCACCTTCTATTATCAAACGTTTACCGTTTCCGCACAAAACGTCACTACCAAAGAGTACATTTGCGCAAATAAGATCATTGTCCCCGATCAACATGGTTCTCTCAACCGATTCATTGTCGAATGTCACTGCCACGCGCACCATTTTCATACACATATATTCACTGCCCGCAAACCCCTTTAAATATGTTTTACATTCCTGCAGCGAAACATCCGTAAGGCTTTCCGCAAACATTTTCCGAACAAGCGTACGATTACTGCCGGTATCGATGAGAGCTAGAGTTTCTTTATTGTTTACTTTTATTTATTTTTTTTCAAGTTTCTTCGTCTAAACGTTCGGTTTCACAAATCTCAAGAATGCTTTGACGGGGTTTTTTATTGGGAAATGATATCAATTGGTGCCCTATGCGCGTACATAAATTGCGCCTCTCGCGACGTTGAGGTTTCAAGCAGTTTTTGCACAAGTGTCCTGGAAGAAAACAATTGAAACATGTACGTGGCTGTCTTTGGTCATTTGTCTTTACACTATTTGAGTCGACACTTGTTTTCGGTGCCGAAAGGGGGGTTGCCTCTGGCACGGTTTGCTACACTTACACTTTCACGTGGCTCATACAGTTGCTTTGGGCGGTTTGCGAAAAATCGGCGGATGGCTTCGAATAGTTCTGCTGTCGTTGTAAACTCCAAATACGCTAGCGCATTTTGCAGAGTGCTATGACCGAGGTTGGTTCGAATGTATCGACTCATTGTCTTTTCATTCCTCATGTCACAAAGTTTAACATCAATGCTTAACTGTGGATGGTTGAAATCAAATAGAACATAAGCAAATTTACAAATCAAAATTAGCAGATAGATTGTGTAAACAGTTTGAGAAAACCAGATCAGGAATGCGGTCATTAACATTTGCGATGTTATTTACTTGATTTAGTGAGCAAAGTAAGAGGAAAGAAGAAAAAACTTCAGAGAGACGGTTATTTGACTCGATATAGGGGCAAGAAGATAGATTCCAAGATAAACACGCAGCATTAATTTCAACACATAGAAGAATAATATCTGAAGGGTATTTAGCGTTGAGGTAGATAGAAAGTTCGTCGAGAAATGTAGCGTTGGTGGAAAGAGAATACTGACAAGGCACATAAATAGACGAGACCAAAAGATGAACATTGGATGAAATGGTTACTCTTACAAGTACACATTCAACAGGAGTAGTTGGAATGAAATCTGTACAAGAAAGAAAACCAAGGAAATTTTTGACACCCACAAGGACACCACCGCCGATTGATTTCCCGGATGAATTAATTGTTCGATCGTTATGAAAGGTAGATAAGTCCTTGCTAAGAATAGTATCATTCAGCCATGTTTCAGTTATACATACGAGTATAATGTCGTCATCAGCTAATGTAGCACGCATAATGAAGTCATTAGCTAATGTAGTGGAAATCAGGAATTTCTGCAGCTTGGTTATAAGCCCTCTTACTATACTAACAAACATTCATCCACATTTCCCTACTAACAAATTTCCTTTCCATGCTCATTAAGAAGGTTTCACGGTTGAAGTTGATAAATAAATGAATGGGAGATCAACGGAAGGTGGCTCCGGTGGTAGTGTCATGGATTGTCAACCGGGGGGTCCGCTGGGACTATGGGTTCATATTCTCCCGAGCGCAGGAAAACACTCTTTTTGGGATATCGGCAAAAGCAATTGTTTCCGTATTTATGACGATTTGCATATAACCAAACGCTATCATGGTTATGCCAATCGCCATGTATGCAAAATGAAAATTGTTGCGTTTGTCGAGATGGAAGGATGTGTGGGTAGCGGAATCGAAGTGTATTGAACTTTGATTACGTCAATTTTAGTATCGATATTGTTTAAATTTAGAGTGCCAAGTGGGCCATTAAGTTTTTCTAATTGTATAATGGTTTTGAAACTTTGGTTTATGTTTTTATAAAAAATGTTACGGATTTACTTAATAAAGCACCTTGAATTGAATTGAACTTTGATTACGTTAACCGGATGCGGTAGTGGTAATTGGGAATGAGGGGATTGCAGGATTGAGTCAGTATTTGACTTTAAAATAAGAAGGATTGTTTTTGGTGGTGTCAGAAAAAGTGCGTTAATTTTTAATTCGAGGAGTCAATTTTGGATTTTCCAAGGCGGAAAGGAAAGGAAGTTTGAGATCGCGGAAAATAATTCATAGTTTTACATAAATTTTTTTAATTTTACGAAGTTAAGAGCCCTGATTGAAACCTTCAAATAAAAAGTTAATTGTCTGAGTTACATATCCTGCGGACTTAGTGGCTAGTGAATAAAAATAGTTCTACCCCCCAGAAGACAATTTTCCGAGCTGTACTAAAAGTACAAATTGTTGTTCTTGGCGAAAGAGAAAAAAAGAAATTTCATAGTCATTCCAGAAAGTGAACGTTTTGTTTTGTGAATTTTATTGAATTTGTGCAAAACGTGGAATCCACTATATATTTGGATTTAGCTACAAATGAGCGAGCAAAAAATTGTGAAATCAGGTGATTACGCTTAGACGCTTCGGATGTTATTACTGGTTGAATTGAGGCTGATGCCAACTGAACGTTTGTTCTTGGCAGCTATTTGAAGTTGTGTAAAACGTTGGATTCAATTCATTTTGTGCTGCTGTTGAGATTCCACCAGCTGAAGACTTAGTGGCCGTTTATCTTTTCTTGTCCATTGTTTTGATAATTTTATTTCTGTTCATCACATAAATTTCAGTTACTTTTTTTTGTATTTAAGTAAAATACTCGTAATATTCTTGAGTAGGGGGTTTATTTATTTACTATTACTTCCTTTATATGCATTCTAAGTTCATTATAACCTTCTCTATAGAATAAAACGGCTACGTCTATCTAAAAAAACCATATTTTTCATTTCTTAAAATGACCACCCCCTTTCCCGTCCTTATCCCTTTGTGTTAGTTTTTATGTGTAGGGTGGCTCAGCACGAGCAGAGGGTGTCCCGGAAAACCCGCGATATGACTGAGCGCTAGCCGGCCTCCGAATGCCACCCTGGGTTACGCACCCGTCTGCTAAAAATTAATATCTGCAACTGCAGTGACTACCGTGGTTGTTACAAGATGCAACAATTTCGTTGGGTAAATTATATTTGGTTAGCTTCATAACACCATGTGTAGAAAGGGTAAATCCTAATTTTCTTACGTCATTCTGTAGGAAAGCCTGGAGGTAAAAAGCTGGATAGGCGGCGGAACACCTTCTAATTTTGAATTTATCATAGATGGTGGGCTAGCCGAATTATCAGTAGGTGCAGTTGTCATAGCCAAAGCCGTGAACGAAACAGCCACCTTTGATCTAGTCATTACCAATGAAGTATCCACTTTTAATGAGCAATGCTCGGTTTTTCCTGCAAAACTACTTATTTTTTCCTTGCACTACAACAACCTTCTTCGGGAAAGATAACAGTTAACTTTTTGTATTAATCATAGTATCGTCACATGAAAATGTAATTGAGTTAAAGTTGTACTAGAGCTTGGGTATTTCATAGCTCGTTGGCATTGTTTCAGTTTGTCGGCGATTCTGTGCTCTACGGACTGCAGACGCGGTAAATTTCCACTACATTTGTGAAATTATAAATGAATGTGACCCGAAGAAAATCAAACGTTTTTTTTCTTGAAAAGCCGTCGGGTCTTGCTTTTTTGGGTGAGTAGACGCATTTTGACTCCTTTGAATAATCTTCAGTGTATTTTTTAAGAAAAAAGAGAAGTGACCTGCAAATATCAAATAAATAAAATTATTGACTGTAATGTATCGGGAATTATATTGAAACACGTCTTGTCTGCTTGACTGTCAGTGGCGGAAGAGCCCAACACATTCTTTTATTGGCAACAAATGTCATCTTAATTAACAATTACAATGCTTATTGTGAATGATTACAAATGTCATTTTTACATTACATCAGGCAATAATATCCAACAACCTCTTCCTTAAATTGTTTACAATTTTCATAAATAATTTTCATAGTTATGATCTAATCAATTTGGGAATGGAAATCATAATTCAAAATATAAGCATTGAAACAATGAATGATCTTAAAAATGTATACAATCTAATACGATCTTAATTATTAATTTAGTTCAATTATTTCATTTAAGTAAACTTAAACTTTATTAATACTAAGTTTACTTTTAATTTTTTTTTTGCTTTAATTGATGCTACTCTAGGAGCCCTACCACTTCTCTCTCTTGCATCTTTTTCGGTATCTGCAATTACCATCGAGTGATCTAATTGCTGTTGGGCCTGATCAGTGGAAACCTCAGGATAGATGGGTAAAGTGGGTTGCGAACCATCATTGGATACATCGATCGGCATATCATTTTGACTAGCGAGGCGGATCTGATCAAGATGTCTTTTTATGTTCCGATTATTATGACTTAATAAGCAGATATAATTTCTCGGGCAAATCTAATTCTTTATAACAGCTGGCAACCAACTCGACTTATTAGGATCGCTATAATTTCTAACATAAACCTTCTAACCAACAGTGAAATCCGAATCCCAATCACCTCAAAAAATGTTAATAGCAATTTCTTGAGTTCTTTCAATGCTTCGTTTAATGAGTGGTGGCTTTCGATCTGAGCTCCCTATTAAATAGTAACTTGGCTGGCGATCTCCCCGTTGAGCAATGCTTCATTGCACGATAGTCAAAAATAAATCTGTTTACAATCACTTGAAAATCAGAGTGATCGTTCTGCAGTGTTGTTTGTAAAGATTTTTTTAGAATATTTACGAAATTTTCGGCTTGACCATTGGTAGCCGGATGGCCAGGAGCAGTGAAAACATGCCTAATTCCATTCATATCAATAAATTTTTTAAACTCTTGTTAAGTGAACTGCCTACCATTGTCGCTAACTAATGTTTGGACCAAACCAAATCTACAAAATACTTCACGAAGCTAATCAATTGTGAAAGAGTAAGTGATATCTTTGATCTTAAATGCCTCAATCCATTTGGAAAAGGAGTCCTCGATCAACAAAGGATAATATCCTCTGACTGGGCCGGGATAATCAATATGAATTCTTCGCCTTTTCCAGGCTAGGTTGTGTCTTCTGACACGGATCACAATTCTTGATAAAATTTTCAATTTCATAGTCCATTTTTGGCCACCAAAGAGCGGGGTAGTGACTTGGTCTTTACTATATCAAAATGCGATTGGTGTAATAAATCCAAAACACCTTTCGTCAATTTGCGGTATCACTGTACGATACCCCCACAAGATACAATCTCTCTCAACACTGAGCTCTGACTGCTTTGCTCTGAATTGTTCGTAATCTTTTCCCTCTAGCTTTTCTAAGGGACCGTCTTGAATACTACTCAAAAATTTTGATAGAATTTGATCTCTGTTCGTTACAATTTCAATAATTTTGTAATTTAAATTCAAAGGATTAATAAATCCAACATCATCTATATAATTCGGTTCTGGCTTCACATCAGTTATTTCTGACTTAGCAATCCTAGACAAACTATCTACCCGATTGGAAATACCTCTTACATATTTAATCTCATAATCAAATCCAGAAAGTATAAAGGCTCATCGTTGAATCGTGATGCAGTCATTACTGGAATGCCTTTGGGCTGACCAAAAATAGCCAAAAGGGGTCTATGATCTGTTTGCAAGAGAAAATGAATACCTAATAAATATTGCTTTAATTTAGTTACATAACGATTATTGTGAGGGCTTCTTTTTCAATGGTACTACTATTTCTCTCAGCGCTGTTCAATACTCTAGAAACAAAAGTGATGGATTTTTCACTTCCGTCATCGAAGACATTTGATAAAACTCCAGCAATAGCCAGTTGACAAAATTATTGACAGTTTTGGATCAAACTGAACTAAAGTTTTACTTGAACAAATCTCTTTCTTCATCAAGTCATATGCTTGCTGGCATTGATTTGTGCAAATTCAACACTTTTCTAATAATTCATACAAAGGGGTCATTTTATTGGCAAAATTATCAATGAAATTTCAATGGTGGTTTACCAGACCAATAAACGTTCTTAGTTCAGACACATTTGAAGATTTTGGTGCATTTAACACAACACATTTAACACGTTGCTTATTGTTTGACAGTCCAGTTGAATCAATATCGAATCCCAAACACTTTTCTAATAATTCATACAAAGGGGTCATTTTATTCGCAAAATTATCAATGAAATTTCAATGGTGGTTTACCAGACCAATAAACGTTCTTAGTTCAGACACATTTGAAGGTTTTGGTGCATTTAACACAACACATTTAACACGTTGCTTATTGTTTGACAGTCCAGTTGAATCAATATCGAATCCCAAATATGAATTTTTTAACTTAAAAAATTCACATTTATCTGGATTAAATCTCAAACCAGCTGTTCTAAGACGGTCTAGGATGCCTTGCAAAGTTTTTAAATGTTTGGACAAATTTGATCCTGTAATGAAAATGTCATCCTGATAACAAAATAAATTCTTAAATTGAAATAGAAGACCCTCCATTGTTTTTTGAATAATAGCTGCCGCTGTTTTCACTCCAAACGGCACTCTTGTCATCGAAAAAATGCCTTTATGGGCGCTCCAAGTGCAGAGTTTCTGAGATTCCTTATTTAAAACGAGTTGATTGTACGCATTTGACATATCTAACTTCGTGAAAAGCTTTCCTCCTTGCATTGAGGCAAATATTTGGTCAATTTTTGACAAAGGATACTTAAAATCTTTAAGAAATATATTAGTGGTAGTTTTATAATTGCCGCAAATACGGAGCTTGCCATCCGGCTTCAAAATTGGAACCAGAGGAGTGCTCCATTCTGAATTGTCACTTGGGACAAGTATTTCAGAATCGACCAATTGATCTAATTGATTTTCGATTTCCTTTTTCCATGCAAGAGGAATTGGACGTGGTTTACAAAAAATTGGTTGGCAATCAGGCAAAATTGGTAGATTAATCTCTTCTAATTTATATCGACCTTAACCACTCTTAAAATCATCAGAAAACTCACTCTTGACTGACTCAATGATTTCATTGTATTCGTTAGAGCTTGGAAAATGTCCTCTTTAATTAAATTTATATCTTTAGACGTTTTCTGAACTAATTCAAAACCGAACCCACGGAAAAAATCCCTGCCTAACAACGTTGGTCTATCAAAATCAGTCGCTTTTATTTTACCTTTGACTATGTTGCCGCTAAATTTTACATTTGCTTCAAATTCGCCGGTAAATGTTGCTGTGCATAACCGAAGAATCTTTCTATCGAAATTACGATCAAAAACATCGATTGACATTAAAGAACAGGGTGTTCCCGTATCGCACATAGCTTAAAAATGACTTGCCTTGGATTTCCACTGGAAGTTCATAATAATTAAATAGCCTGCTCTGATAATCAATGGCAAAAACAAATCCAATTCTTCAACAATACTGTAAATTGAAAAATTATTAGAAAAATCATCACTATGTATATCTATATTTTATTTCCTTATCGTCCTCTGATTCGCTTTCTTGCGGCAAATGTTGGCTAAATGTCCGACCTTTCCACACAAATGGCACTTTGTCGCCTTGAATTTACGACACGGTTTCTTCGTTTTGGCTTCATTGTTTGCATTGTTGTTGCTGTTTCCCCTCGTTGAGCTTTTTGTTTTTGGACTTTGCTTTCGATATAATGAAATGTACCTGCTCGACCATTTGGTCCGCATACTTTCTAAAATTAGGGCTTTTGAGAAAGCAGAATTCAGAGATAATGTCTCGTCCTCTTCACAAAGGTTCTCGAAAATGTTTGTCGGTCGAGCGATTTTTGTTCCATATTACTGCCGAATTCATAATTCATGGACAACTTTTTCACTGTGGCAAATCACAAGGGCACCGTCTCGCCGTCCAATTGTTTAGCGTAATAGAATTTTTTTGTTTCGCGAAAAACAATTACAGGTGGCATATAATGCGGTTTTAATAGCTCCACAAGGTCTTCATAAGCTTTAGAACTTAGTAATTGTGGGCTGCATGGGCTATCAATGATTCCGTATGCCTCGGAACCAAAATTTCCAATGATGTGGAAACCTTTCTCTCTGGTGTACTACATCCAACTTCAACGAAGTTTTCGTGCACCGAAAACTCTGCCATATTTGATGTCTGCACTACCGGATTAATCACGTAACGTTAAATGCGTCTTCTGGCATTTTTGACTCTTATCGATATTACCGATTTTTTTAAATGATGAAAATGAAAATAACCTTGTCGCCAATTTGTGATGTATCGGGAATTATATTGAAACACGTCTTGTTCTGCTTGACCCTCGGTGGCGGAAGAGCCCAACATATTCTTTTATTGGAAACAAATGTCATCTTAATTAACAATTACAATGCTTATTGTGAATGATTACGAATGTCATTTCATGTATACATCAGGTCATAATATCCAATGTTGACAATAAAATTAAAAGATCCGTAATAATATCACACGCTTCGATAGAAGATTCATTAGATTAAAGAAGATTCGCCTCACTAGAGAGTCCGTTTATGAACACCCTCAACCGCTAGCAAATATTATTACGTAGATAGTTCATACGAACTTCCGCTAGAGAATAGCAAATATCGCTGTGCAAAGAAGATTATATCAACTTACTACAATAATCAATTTTATAGGCCCACCATAGACACAATCATAATGCTGACCACATGAGCAACGTAAGTAACTCAAATAACAAAAACTACAATTTTATAGAGGGCAAACACATGAATTCTTTTTGATAGCATTTTGATAAAGCAATTCAAGGAAATAATCTATAAATGTCTTCGAATCTCCATCGCACAAAATTAGTTTGTAATCAATTGTGATTTAATATTTTCAAAATGATTTCATTGTTAGTGTGCCGTTGAATCAACTGCGGACTGTTCGAAAACAAAAACTTGCGCTTCCGATGGTATCGATTGCTTTGTCCTCGACAACAATGGCTACGTGATTATATCCCCAAAACCATCCGACACAGGAAAATTCTTTGGAGAAGTCCGTGGTGGAATAATGACAAGATTAGTGCAAGAAGGAGTCTACCAAGACGTTACAATATACGACTACCAAGCGGTTTGCTTCGAGCCCAAATTTAACGATAACTCCTCCAATCGACTGCGATCGGTAGGCAATCATATTGTACTCTACATATATCAAAGTAGTAAGCGACCACTTTTATTCACAGCCTTTTATGCATTTATTTACAATATTCACATGGATTTTCAAAAGAATAGTCTGGATTTTTGTGCACCTGCAAGTTATTCCAGCAGAAGCAATGAATGTATCCTATTTCGACGACGATTTCTCCGATAAATATCTCCCACCGTCTAAAGCCAAAGTTCAAGAATTTGACAATCGAGTGTTGATAAAACGGACACGACCTCAATCCTGTGATAAGGAAATGAAGCTTTTCACACTGGATCTGAATGAGAACCGAACAGTATTTACCACAGCAGCAATGGGATGTGAAAGACCATTTGTGATAATGCCAATACCTGCCAGTAATTTATTCTTGCTAGTAATCGACTCAATTTGTCCATCCGAATCCTCCGCTATTTTAACGACTTTGCCAAAGGAAGTTGATTACAACCAATCACTTCCTTGTTTCAAGTCTCGAAATCAAAACTTTTCCAGAAAACGGCCTGTAAGCTGTATAAATAAGCATGTCAATGTAAGTATTTAGTCCTTCAATCTCAATAACATTTCAAAGACTGAAATAAACTTTTATTTTACAGGAAAGTGCAATAGAACTTTGTGGAGATGCGAGTCATACTTTAGCTAATTATATATTAATTGCTACTGCACTAGTTATACTTCATTTTTCAAAGATCGCTCTATGAGACTAACTTCAATGTTTTATTAATACATATATAACAATTAGCTAATAATTTGTAAATGTACCTATAAATAACATAAATACGTGATTTCATATAAAAATCGAGTCAAATGCTATTAGCATTATATAGCTTTTGTAATTTTTAGATAAATGGAACTAAACGAGATCCTGTTAAAAAGTATATCTCCAACTTATATTTTCCTTTAATTATTTCCTGATATAGTTCTATTCTACTGTTATAGTATATTGTTCAGAGAATATATCGTTTATTAGTTTACTAACTGTACCAAATGTTAGTTACCACTATTATGACTTGTAAAACAACAGAAACTACAAACATTAAATAAATAGCAAAAGAACACTATTAAGACCTCCAAAAACTAGTACACAAATTTAAGTATTATAGTTCATTGTTGGATAAGATTCAATATCAAGAATTTATGTTGATCTGCGTATTATTGAAGCAAAGCAGAAGAACGATTTCATGTACCTTACTAACTCTAATGCTTTCTTAATAAAATGTCATAATGCCAAAGTATACTTCATATTGCTTGATTAATAGGTTTAAATTTATCAAACTATCCTAGAATTATATAACAGAATGTAGCTCAAGGTCTTTAGAATTATTGCTTGTATGATTATGTGTCAAGTTCATGTGTTATCCTACTGTCTTTATTTTTATGTTATAGTAATCGAGTAGTCCGCCTACTCGAGGATCTTTCACGAAAAGGACACTAGCAAACTGCTCGAAAACCCTCCTATCTCCTATCTAAATTGTAATGGTAGATTTTAAAAAAAAATATAGCATTATTTCCCCGGTAATTGTAATTTATAGAATAGTTTTTCTTCTTATTATCATTATTAAATGTAACTTCATATTAATTTTCCTCGATAGTAAATTTAAACGCTTTCCTTTAATCATATTTTTCAGGAAATTTAATTTTTATTGCTATTTAAAAGTCTCATTTCCTTACTTCATCTAAATTTCTCCACTTCATTTAACTTTCCTTACTTCATTTAAATTTCTTTAGTTCATTTAAAATATTCCTACTTCAGGTAAATTTTGGTTTTTAAAAATTGAAATCTGCCCATTGCAATTTAGGAGGTGGAAACACTGATTTAGTGTAGATCAACGGTGCATTACATGATGGAATGCATTGGAGTTCAGCTGAGTGGACAACTGATGGAATTCACCGTAGGCACGGGATGGAGAAAAAGACTGGTTTTGGAGAGATCCAAAATTGAAAACGGGGAGTCTGCTGGAAATCGGACAGAGTCTGCTGGAAATCGGACAGCGTCGGGAGTCTGGGACGGCTCGATGCCGCCATTGAAAACTAAAGTGTTTGTCGAAGGAAGGCGATACCGGTATTCATTGGAAGTTTAAACTAACGAGTAGTGTATAGATAATCTTATAAAGATTGTGTAAATTGTGAACACTTCGTTAGTCGTGTGGGTTAGTGAAAAGCGGAATAAAACTCGTGCTTCGTCAAAATGTATGGTGGAAGTGTTTTAGCTTGGGCGTGCATAGTTTCTCCCTCTTTTAAACCATCTGTGGAAAAGTTATTTTTTAGCTCCTCGAAATAATCAGGTCCCCAAAGGAGATATGAAAGGGAGAAACAATCTGCAAGTGTGTAAATTAAGTAAACAGTAGCGGTGACCTGTCATATTTTTTGAAACGATAATTACAGAAGGCGTCTTTGATTTGCCCCCGAATCTAGTAACAATTATTTACTCAATGCGCTTAACATGTAAAGAATTTGAAAATAACAATTAGCGCTTTTGTCGGAAATTTGTCGAAATGCTGTGATGCTACTTTGTTTTCATCGAGTATGGAAATCGGTTCGTGTGAAATCGTTGGTGTTAAAGTACCGTGCATGTTCCAATACAAGTTCGGAAACTCCTCCACAATACTTGTTGAAAGAAGCGTGCACACAGAGATGAATCGTAAAAATACAAACAAAATGGAACCTTTCACAGAAGCACACAGAACACTTTAATGGAATACATTCTGTGTTTGTATGGTGCATACTTGGAGTAAAATGAATTAATGAAGGACCAGAGCCCAAGTACTGTTGCTAGAACGTAACTCTAAGGGAAATGTGCCAAACAAATCAAGGAGACTTCATTAGTCTAACTTTCTGCGAAAGAAGATATAGAAAAGCGCAAGTCCCTGAAAAAAACGTCAACCCGAACAAAATAAATACGCGTTTGACCGAAAAATATCTTTTCGAATCTTCTCGCGTTTCCCTATGTGGCCAACGAAAAATAAAAGTTGGTTGATCTGATGTGAGCGGGATAAAGCTTGCTAAAATTCTTGTGATAACAAACACTTTCCCATAAATTTGTGACCAGGTGAATCCAAACATGTTATTTATTTATTTATTTATTTAAATCCATTTAAAAGATAAAACATAATCCAACTACAAAATGGAACAAAACAAACAGAAAAGAAAATTAATGAAAATAAGAATAAAGTGTTAAAGTTAATGTAAAAAAGAAGTACTAACAATAATAAATATGCATGTAAAATTAAATTAAAGCACACAAAAAAATAATAAAGCCTAATATTTACTCCAGTTGAGTTTTAAGAATCAGGCTTCTTAATCTCAATTTAAAAACTAGGTATGAGTCGGAAATAGGGCCAAGCTCAAGCTTATCATGATTCCTTACCATTCGTATAATGGGAGAGTGAAAATATAAATTTGTACAGGCATACGGTGGCACGAAAAAATTGTTTGCCCGAGAAGAACGCGATGATTGACGAAAACGTAAGTCTGCAAACAATTTTAATGAAATGTGATTGTGGCAGAGTTGATACAGAAAACACTGATCTAGATACATGCGACGGGGCGACAGAGTAGGCAAACGTAGGAAGGATAAACGACAATCATAGGGTTGATATGGGATTTTGAATTTGTAAAACAAGACACGAGTAAATTTACGCTGGACATTCTCTAACAAGTCAATGAGGTAGGAGTGTCGGGGAGACCAAACTACAGAGCAATATTCGAGGATAGGATGGATAAGACAGATAAACAATCGGACAGGGGTAGATATATTGTAGCCTGAAAATAAGTCCCAATATTTTCGAGGCTCTAGTAGTCACGATTAGAATGTGTGCATCAAAATTGAGCTTAGGATCAAAAGTAACGCCAAGGTCCTTAGCAGAGCTCACAGCAGCGAGTGCGACTTCATTCAACATATAGGTGAAAGTCAGCGGAGAATGAGTTAGATTAAAAGTCATTTTATAGCATTTGGCAACATTAAGACAGAGGTAGTTAGACGAACACCAGTTACTTAGTGCAAACAGGTCCATCTGAAGATATTGTCAATCTTGTACAGAGCTGATAGCATGAAAGACTTTAAAGTAGGCAATTGGAAGCGATAAACGAAGGAAGATCATTTATAAGCAAAAGGAATAGGAGGGGAAAGAGTATTCAACACTAGAAATTGCTGCAATAAGTACAAACGAAAATTGTGGAAATGGACCGAATGGTGACATGCGACAGTGCTGATGAAAGAATTTAGCCACGTAGTTTATTCAAGCAAAGCATTTCTTAAATGATAAAAAAAGATGGGAAATTTTATCTGGGAACATTTTCGTAGTGACAATATAGAATAAACTTTCAATGAGCATTGTTTGCTTCTAAAGTGGATACCGATGAAGTATGCAATTGTCCAAGATTAAGTCTGTAGACAAGACACCTGCAAATATAATTATTTACGGTGAGAAGTGCAATTTTTGGGTTAACCGGATAGTCTTCATTTATTTTCCAATAAATCCCACCTTCGCTTTTTACTTCTGTTTTAATGGTTATTGTGTGAAACAGACCCCGGCATATAACTACATTTCATAAATGAAGTAAACAATCATGTCGTAACTTACAATTGCCCTTCACCACCTGAAATTGAACGTCTGTATATTAGTAAATGTGTAAATATCAGCTACGATGAAATGTTCCGAGCGGTAGAATGCTTTTTCCATGTGCAACGAAACTGACTGATAATTGTCGCAGGTGATTCAGTAAGAATAACACTGCTACTTCACTTAAAAGTGTAAACGTTTTTATTTAACTATAATTTTAATTTACAAAAAAAAAAGGAAAAAGTTACAGATTTACCCACCCCATCTACTTTTTATAATTGTGTTTTAAATATTTGTTTTGATAAATATCTATATATATTGGAGCGTAAACAAAAATATAAAAATTTAGTTCAACATCGACCGACAAAAGTGAAGTACATTATTGCTGTCTGTTTCAAAGAAAAAGGGCATAAACACAGAACTAAACTAATAGTAATATTATTTGGTTAATTTCTTGCATTCTTTTGAGAATCTAGTTTGATTAGCATTTTTCGTCATGAGAATAATATTGTACCATTGTAACATAATAATTATATTCATGCATAGACTTAATATAAAAATGAAGTAATAAAACTCACCCTGCGGTCTTTCCATTTTGTTCCCTCTGACCGGGTATAGGATCCGCCACGTTGGAAGGCTTTTCGGAAAAAATGGGCTAGCTATCTGGTGCACTCCATCTGTTTTGTATTTTCAGGGGCTCTTGCCGGGTTCAGTGGCCTTCCACTCACGTGCCCGTTTTACGACATAGAGTTATGTAACCCAATCACATAATTCTATGACATAAATCGGTCACATCCATATTTCCCGTTGATGGGAGGGCTCATACAAAGGAGGTTGGTATGAGTTTCCCGCTAAAACAGAAGTGTACGGCCACGTCAACATTTGGATCTTGATCCGGTTGGGCGGGTGTGAGGGGGCACCACATCCCTCCGGTTGCCTCACTCTTATTTGTGGGCCATAAGAATCGTCGGGTAACGACGAAGTCTCCCCAAGTCCGTCTGTTTTGACTCGTTTTGGCTTGTTCTCTGGGCAAGAAATCTTCCCCTTCGTTAGTTACCTACAGTTTACGACTTCGGTCACCCTTTCTTTTGAGACCCGAGAATTCATGAATGTGAAATTCTTTTGTAGTGGGTCCTTGTGCTGGGAGAATGAACCCGTGCTACGACACCGCAACGCTAGCCTGCCAGTGCATTCACGCATCGCCAGACAAGGCCATTCTCGGTGAATCTTAACATCTTCTTCCGCCAAGACAGCAGACCATCGCTGCAGTCCTTTACGGACAATTTAACCTACTTTCACTACAGAGATAAATACTATTCGCAATCATTAAATAGTTGCCTCCACTTCAAAACATTCTACCCGCAAGAATCTCTATTCTTTATCACATCCTTTTTAAATACGAGGGCTGTTCAATAAGTGCCCGTGTTAGAAATGAAGACACAATTTTTTCAAAATTTTTATATTATTTTTCAACATTGTCCTCTTTTAGAAAGATACACTTCTCCTAACGTTCCTGCCGCTTTTTTAACTCCTCCAAAAAATAGGATTTAGCGAATTGTTCCAAACACTACTTCGAAGTTAACAGTCGCATCCGCTTGTTGTCCACCGTGAGCAATCGCGGCACCCATCGGTTTCATCGCTAACTTTTCATGTAAAATATTAACTGCCATTCCGGTCGACACACTTACGGCCTCTGCTACTTCGCGCACTTTCATTCGTTGATCAGTGAGAATCATGTCGTAGACTTTTTGAATGATTTCCTCGGTAACCACGTCTGCCCACGTTTAAATTCACTGAACCAATATCTAACTGTGGTCATAGATGGCGAAGTGCCCTCATAAACAGCAGTTGCAGCCTTACTCATTATGATTGGAAAGTAGATCTGGTTGTTTGGTTTAGGTATTTGTCATGTTTAACAAAAAATGCTAAAGTTATACAGTTGAGTTTTAAAATATTTTACATTGAAAGATTACAAAATTAACAAATACAGAGATGATAAATTTTAAAATTGATGTTTGTGGTTTTTCCTAAGACTAAAATCTTTATTGAAGCACAATAATCTGACGAATGAGCTACGTCATTTTCAATTGAAAGAATAACAAAGGCTGAATGCCTATCTTGTGTCATCGGATTCCTCAAATATGTTTTAATAATTTTAAGCCTCGAAAAACTCCTTTCAGTAGACGCAACTGTAATAGGTGTGGTGGCAATAATTCTCAGGACTATTTCGATAGTTGGGTAAACTTCAGTTAATTTTTTTTCTATCATGTATTTCAGCACCGAGATAATGTCATCATTTCCTTCATACACACAGATGATCATATTCAGTTCTTCGTACAATTCATGTCCATCAATATCACATGATTCTCCTGCTGTCATAGATGTTTGCAAGTCGCTGCATTGCTTCAAAAGTTCACTATCACTAATTTCCTTTAATCTTTTTATATTACACATGAAACCAAATATGCTCTCATGATATTTAAGTGCCTTGCGCGTATATTGTCGACAATGAGATAAAAATAGTTTATTTTGAAAATCTCTTCCGCATTCAATTCATGAGCTTCATGTTCCCCTTCATAATCAAAATGCTTCTGACTTCTTTGAACCGTCTCTCAATATCATTTTCCACGGCCATTTCTCTCGCTGTTACAAGGGATGACTGAAAACCATTTTCTCGGTAATTATCGAGCCAATTTGTGAATGCGTCTAGGTTTTGTATAGCCACATCTAACTGTATGTTTTCGCTTTGCCACATTTTATTTATAACACTTAGCTCCGTAAGAATGTCATACCACATGACAAGTGAAACTACAAATTCGTAGGTAGTTATTTCCTTTTCTATAGAATGACATTCACTGACTAACCAACAATCTGTTGTATTTTCTGCTAAATGCTTTAAACCATCACATATAAAACTTAGTTGGTATTTAACGGCCTTCTCCAAAGCTACCCTGCACTCCCATCTAGTTTCAGAAAGTAGTTTTAGGGATAAAAATTTTACATGAGCATTTAAAATAGCCCACCTCTGACTTGGCCGGCAAACAGAGCGTACAACCTTTGTAGCAAATCAAAAAACAAAATTTGCTTGGACACAAGGCGATGCTGCATCTCCTAGAATGAGATTCCGGCTATGACTCCGACAAAGTAAAAAATAAGCTGGTGGATTAATTTCGAGAATACGTTTTCGGAAACCACTTTTTTCACCAAGCATATTGGCACCATTATCAAATCTTGGCCTCTGCAGTTTTGCAATGATATACCTAACTGTTCTAATTCTGTGACTGTATAATAACTCAAACTCTCAGCTGTGATTTTTTCGGCGGCTAAAAAACCAATAAAACGTTCTTCAAATTCAGCTGTATTGGTTTTAAAAAATCTTATAATAATTGAAAGTTCCTCGCGAATACAATCAAGAATAATCGAGTAATATTTATTATTTATAATTTTTTCAACAATTTATGTCTTCACGTGACTTGCCATTAATTGTATGAGCTCATTTTGATTTTTTTACCGATATAGTGATCATTAGTCGTCTTATCATTTACTTGTTTTAGGTGAAGTCTCAGCACGGGATCAAATTGGGCTACTAACTTTACTAAATCTTTAAAGTTGCCGCTTGTTTCACTCGAATCTGGGTCAGATGTTAACTTCTCTCTATGACCCCTGAAGGCAAAATCGTGAGATACTAAAAAATTTACAATTGCAAGCAACAGTTCTAAAATATCTCTCCAACATTGCCTTTTTTGTTCAATTGTGACTGGGCCAAGGAGTCAATAGTGGAACAGGTAATCACCCATTTGATTCAATCGCTGTATTTTGTAGCGCGAATATTCGGCACAGAAAAAAGTAAACGGAATATTTTGTTTGTAATAAATCATCCAGCACCTGTCACGCATTTCACCGTTAACTAATATCTTATTATAATGATATTCGCTGAACCGCCATCCGTTATCATTTACGGGAAATAAATCAACTTTAACCTGGATTGGACCTTTCAATACAACCTCAATTCGGTCTACATCAGTAATTGTTATGGGCCGCAAGCCTGGGTCATTTTGAGGATTCAGACTTTCCATTCCAGCAGTCATCGACAGACATAGACTCGGGCTCAGATTCGTGTTCTTGACCGGATAGCGTTGATGGCAACACCGATGACCTAAGAGACAATGATGTAGTTAATTCATCATCATCCTCGCTGTTTTTACTTGATGACGGCGGCGACACCCATAATGATGTAGAAGGTATGTTTTCAACTGGCTCAGGATTAGAGTCAGTCAATAAATGTTTTGTAGAGGTTTCTTGATCATCACTTTTTATATATTTATATAGTTTTTTTACACTTTTTCAGCTCTCTCAATAATTCAAATACTATAATTTACACTTTTCCAGCTCACTCAATACTTTAAATATTATAAGAACGTAATATTCAATAAAATTGTAAGGTATGTATGGTACAGTAACGACTTTGTTACTCATATTGCAAGCAAAATAATTCCAAGGTGACAAGAGTTGAACGAAATGAAATACGGAAATTTCCCGAGCGATCGAGGAGCAGAACATTATGTCCCGACTCTCGAGCTGTCCCGAGTGCTATGCGGTTAAATAACCGAGCTTCAAGTGTTCTGAGGCGCGATATTCAAGTACTACATACAAGTAATGAATTCTTCAATCATGTTTTGAATGAATTAATTGGTCAACTAACTTTATTTTAATTTACCGCTATATTATAACCTGAATAAATAATTAAGGATCAAAGTCATAAGTTTTGAATAAAAAAAATATATAGTTAGAAACATCTAATTTTTTTTTAATAAAATTATGACTGTTTATACGAATTTTAGAAAAACTATGAGATACATGTGCAGACTAAGTTCTACATTATATTGGCATGCTTCCAAGGATGCATCGATGCCATGTTCGGACGAGGTAAATGAGGGTTGTGTATCGAATGCGAGGGTCGTTGGGTAATGCAGTCTAAAAACAATCCTCAACAGTCATCGATAACGGAGCAACTTTTGGCGGTAATGGAAACACTTCTCTCTAAAGCTGCAAGTGATATTTTGGACTCCTTCCTATAATTCTCCCTCACATTTGGTGACCCTGAGTAAGTAAATGCCTTGATATCATGCACCACCTACCTGAATGTACGCAACGGTGCATTGGTACTCAGACATTAAATTCGTGTGCTCGCTGCTTTGGTCTACAGCAACGAAAGGAAAATGGCTCTGCTGTGGGATTATTTCCAACTTACTTTAGATTTCGACAAATTCGACTCTGATCGCACAACGAAAGATGAATTTAAAATAGATCTATTCTGCATTCCCACAAATCAAATTGAACACAACTTGATTGGAGGAACTCTAAAAGACTACATCGTTGGATTGGGCATTGTCGATCGCATAATCGATTATATACTCAAATTTGCACCTTGTGTTAAACCAACCCTACTCCGCACTGATTCGGACGAGCTGAAAGAGTTCGTATCACGACGAAGCCTAAAATACATTTTACGATTCCTCACTGTCTGTCTCTAATTCAGTTTATCCGTCGTTATCAAATTGATGCGTTTCAACCTAACCCCCCATCGGCAGTGTCATCTTCTATAACAGTCTCCTCCCCAACATATTCCATTTGTTTGCATCACAGATAGCACGGCATATTCCTCGCAACGAGAAATCGCTTATCTTTTGGCAAATAAGATTTAACTTTTGCCTCATCTCGAGTTGCCCATTGCTACGTTGGACAGTGATGTACCAAATGATGATTCTTAGGTTCTTAGGTTTGCGTCATCCGGATATATTCCCGCCTGCCTCTAATTAAAAGTAAATTAAACGAAAAATGAAAAATAAGACGAGTTGGGAACATCCCGTTCCGGCGCAACAATGAGAGAAAAACGTTGGACTCGTCGAAGACGTAGCTGTGTGGTTGGCGACACCGGGGAGTAGTAAGTTGGTCGCGAATGGCAACGGTCGAAAATCAGAAGAAAAGTGGGAGATGATATGGGTTAATTTTGTTGGTCAACGCGGTATGCGACATGAAGTAGTTTTTGGTATTGTTAGCCAAGAAAAACATGAACGCGGAGAAAAGTTTGTTAGAAAACTCGAATAGTGGAAGGGAAATTTAGTGCCTCTGCAGGTGAAGTTTTCTTCCTTGCTGTGTGGAAGCTTAGTGACGGAGTAATTGAGATTGAATAAGAGTGCGGAATGTCTTTAGTTGTGCGGTTATGTACGATTAGTACAAGTGAATGGATTGTGCATTCTGATCCACTATTTGAGATAGATAAATACTTGAATCTAGCCCACATCAATTTTCCCAGTTATTTTTTTCGCGTTACTGGGGATAACGTGCTAATTAGTGAATTATAGTGAACATACATTGTTAAAGTGCTGTTGCATTGATATTCACACATATCAGCAGTGGGAACACTGAATTTATTACTGTGTTAGCCATTCGCATCGATACTCAAATGCAGTATCATCAAATATTGACATATGAATGTTGATTTAGCGGGAGAATATCAATTGAAAAGGACATTCGATATTGTTAACAAAAGTTCATATTGCGAAATGAAGGAAAGAAACGAATTACCAATAGAAGCAACAAATGCTTTTAACAGATGGAATTACGCTTACCCCTAAAGTAAGTAAGTGCTAACCGATGTCTTTTATATTTAAAAACTATGTTGTTAAATTATTCAAGTAAAGCCGTGTAAATTATTGTGATCGTCGCGAAATTTAATGTAAAGGAAACAAATATTGATGAAGTTAATTCTGATAGAACTGCTAAGGCTTCAGGACCTCTTACTTCCCAACGACAAGCGCTCGTCGAAGGAGTTGAAGTACTTTTTCTGTATATATTATAAATTTCTAGTGCAATACTTTCAAATTCGAAAGAAAAGATTTTCATTTTCATTTCAAAAATATTTTTGTACATACGAGGGCGATTCAAATATGATGGAGACAAACGCTGTAGATGGCACGCATATATGTTTTGAAGATCGTGACTTGATATGTGATAGCTTGGTCCCTTATGGATAGTGTAGCATAGTTTTTGTCGGGAGTGCATGTTTCACGCGCGTGCTGCGACCATGAGTGATCGTCAAGTGCCGACCGCAGTTACGCAACGCATTGTCATTCATTTTTTAATGTGGGAAGGCGTTAAAAATACGGAAATTTTTCTGCGCTAGCGAAATCAGTTCAGAAGTGAGTGCCTGAGAAGGGCTGCTGTGTTTAAATGGACCAAAGCATTCAAGGATGGTCACAAAACCGTCGAGAAAGAGCTGCATGATCGTCAACCGCAAACCAGCATCACACCAGATAGCATTCGCCGCGTAGAACAACTCATTTTTAATGACCTTAGGATAAATGTTCGAGAAATTTTGGCTGAACTTGGCATCAGTGTCTGTAGTGTAGAGTCTATCATCCACGAACACCTTCAATATCACAAAATAATAGCACGATGGGTTCCTAAGCTGTTGAACTTCGAGCAAAAATTCATGCAGTTGGAAGTTTTCCGCTGCTTGCTGGTGCGATACGAGGTGGAGGGGGAAGGTTTTTTAATGTGAACCTTCACTATAGATGAGACATGCGTACACTATTACACTCTCAAAAGCAAGGTGTCGTCTAAAGAGTGGAGGAAGAAGGAGTAAGGGGTGCCAGTCAAAGCGAAGACAACCAGGCCCGCGGGTAAGGTTATGTGTACTGTGTTTTGGGAACGGCGGGGCATGCTACACGTCAATTTCCTCCGCATCCAATGATCCATCAATGCTGCATACTACTCTAACCTTTTAAAAACACACGTGAAACCCATTTATCGCTCGAAACTGAGGTGCATTCCAGCATGAAGTATGTTTCTTCTCCAAGATAACGCGCACCCTCATACCATGCGTCTCACGCTCGATACAATTCCCCCCCCCCCTATAATCCAGATTTATCACCCTGCGGCTACCACTACTGAGCTGATTTCGCAAAGTTAGAAAAATTTCCATATTTTTAACGCCTTCCCACACTAAAAAACAAATGACAATACTTTGCGCAACGGCGCTCGGCACTTGACATTCACTCATGCCACACTATTTGCAAGGGACCCAGCTATCATATGCTCAAGCCACGACCTTCAAAATATACAGCGTTCGTCTCCATCGTATTTGAACCGCCCTCGTGTATGAGAACGGTAGAAATTGTTAATAAAATTTAAGTTGATATGAGATTTGGAGTACATAAAAAAACGTACATAAAATAAAATTATAAACGTTTAAGTACAAATAGACTCAAACTAGAATTGAAGCTTATAAATTGATGCAAAAGGCCATGAGATACGAGATGTTAAGTAGAAAGTCAGAAAATTTGCCAAGCGAGATTTATAATAATTTTCTTTAACTAAAGATCATATTGGAATCAATAAAGGACAAATGATGATTAGATGGACGCAACAATTCAGTTTTTTCATTTGCCCCCCAACCAGCTATGGGATCCTAGCCATCGGGTGAGCTCTTGCTCTTTTTCCCCTGCTACAGGTGCTCTCGCAGGGATGCTTCGCCTTCCACCACCGATATGGGCCAAGGCATCAATTTTGGATTTCGATTCGGTTGATGGGGGTCGTTGGGGCACCGCCGTTACCTGGATGCCCCACTTTTATTTGTGGGCCATAATTGTCCTCAAGAAGGACGAAATCATCGCATAACATAACAATGAATACTTCAAAGTCAGTTATCTGCGAGTTTCCCTTTATTTACTTATTCACACCTTGTAATAAACCTAGCCAGTCGAACAGCTCCGTGGTGATTGATTCCTGGTGAAAATAACTGGTCACATCGTCAAAACTGCTTATTTTGTTGTTTCACTGTGCTATAGATAGCTACACCCGTCAAGTTTCCATAATTTAGGCTTCAGGCACTTTAACATCTTTATGTTTGACATATCCCTTGCGATGCAATAACCTTCTTCGGAGAAAGTAACGGTTGGTTTCTGTTCAATGTTTGCGCTCATCTCAAGCTTTTGTATCTGCAAACTTTAGCTAGATGAAAATTTTGAGTCATTGTAGAGTAGCTTGATTGACACCTAATAAAAAATTTCTAAAAGCAATTACAAATTGATCGGAATGTCTTGTAGAGTAGGATACGCGTGATGAATGCTTTATAGAGCAGCTTAGTAGCGCCATAAAGAGTCCATCCCACATGATCCCATAAACAGCTAGCTGGCCGACACGCGTCATGGCCCGCCACATTAGTCGTGATGTCACAATGTTGACCATAAAAAACGAAGAGTGCCAAAAAGATTTGCCACTAACTCTCCTTAACAATTCGCTTTAAGAACATAAACAATCGGTTCGCCACAGTAAATTAATTTAAATTAACTTCAAAATAGTGCTTATCCTACGTTTTTTCATTAACGCGAAGTTAAATCAAGCTAAAGAAACTCCGATTAACAAAATTCTATCACTCGGGACCATTGAGTACAAAACTAAATGACAATAAATGCGGTTATCATTGCTAAACAAGAGACATTTTGTGTATTGTACGTAAAAAGGGTACAAATATGCTTTTAGAAATAACATCATGTGTTTATTTTTCTATAAAATGATTTTTCTTGGTCGTGTAATGATTTTTAACATTTTAGGTTCGAACGCGGAACCGACCTCTCATCGGTTCTAGACGTTAAATCTGAGTAGTGCCAACGGATGGTACCAACAGGTCAACCAATCCGTGCACCGTAACCCATTCACGCGGTGGCTGCTTGTCGGCCAGCTAGTTCGGAGAGGATTTCGGTCGCGGGTCTCCGAATGGGTTACGCTCAATTACAATATTTCAGCCACCTGAACATGCCCGATTTCCAAACGCGTCAATAACTACTCATCTAGAACGGGAAACCTACATTACTTTAGTTCTGGATGTGATCTCTCCACAGATCTCAAATCAAAACTCTACAAAATCACCATAGGCGCGTTACCGAATCACCGACGCGGTACCGAAAAGTATACTACTCTAACTCAACCCGACGAAGACTACTCTAAATAAAATAACGAAACAATCAAAGGTACCGCGTACCGCGCGCGACGCGAAACCGACCTCCGCGGATTTGGCGAAACCCTACCCTCGCGACGGCATACCTACCCTGTACTCACTTTCCCGCTGAAAAAAAGAAGACCCACTGAAAAGGAAAGTCGTGTTTACGGTTAGCAATTCATTTTAATATTTTCGAAATTCCATTTGATCAAAAAAACTTATAAAGTACTGTACTGTGTTATATTGAAAATGCGCAGATAAAAAAAAATGAAAAAAGTAAAGAAGCAGTTTTTCTCTGAATTAGACACTTATTGTACACACGGACAAGGAATATAGGAAAAGATTATGCTTCATTTTAACATCATTTGTTTCAGTGTTTCATCATATCATATTTAACTTAATCACGTTTATATACTTATATTTAAATCACTGAATACATTTACAGTTTTTACTTTCCTCTGAATATGAACTAGTGAATGTAATTTAAAATATCCATGAAGAAATTGAAGGGTTAATGAAATGAAGTGTTTCTACGTGAAAAACGTTCGTATGGAAGATTCTAGAATAGGTAAGCAAGGAGAATTACACGATTTAGCTTTTCAAAGTTAATTTTCGTATTTTTATGTGAAATCTGTATCTAATTAATCTTCAGAATCGAGAAAACACAAAATCAATTACAAAATCTAATGTATCTGTTCCGGCTGTTTATGAAAGATGAAACTAAGAGCGTTTTTCTGTACCTTTCAATTTTGTGTTTCTTAAATTTTTATCATATAGAATTCACACGTTCAATTTCATTCATTTCATGCACCTTCGATTTTGAATGGTTATTCTGTTATATAATAGTACGTAAGGTATTTTTTTGTTTTTGTTTTCTTAAATCGTTTCTTGCTCTCTTTCGTTCTCTCGTTATACATTTATTTTATGAGGGTGTATGCACGTTTTGTAATCGTTCTTTATGCTGATGTAAATTTTCAATCTTAAATTTTCATATTTCTTTTTAGTGATAGAATTATTTTTTTTTTTTTTTATGTACAAGTGTTTGTTTTCTCATTATTATATTTCATCATAGAAGTTTATATATTTTTCTGTCCTTATCATAGTTTCATAATAATAATATATAATAAAGATTTGCCTTATATTTATATATATATTTCGTAATCACTAAGTTTCTACATAAAATTAATTAGCTTCCTAATAACAGTCATAGCCAAACGATAAGGAGCCTTTATAACTATTATAAATTTTGTTTTGTATATTTTTTTTTGTCTCCTGGTATTTTATGTTTTTTGTTTTGTTTGCTTTTAACCTTTATTTGCTTTTCAATGTATGTAATTCTATTTTTCTTTAATCATATTTTGTATTCTTGTTGTTTTTGCTCGTTTGCGTTTATCATTTCTTTTATTTTATGCAATTGAAAAAAATAAATTGATTTCTTTATGCGACTTACGGGACAGGTTTTGAATTATTATTCAATGTTGAAATCTTTAATGTTTCATAAAACGGTATTGTTTGTTTTTATATTTTCAGATACGGTAGAGAGGTTTATTCCGTAATTTTTACTTTGTTATATTGTACACAGAGTCGGACCAGAAATTTTGTGATAACATTCTCATCTACCTATGGCAATTCGATAATTTTCAAGTGACCAAAATTTGAAGTAATTGAAAGTAATATGGTGGTAAAGAAATTCGCCAAACTAGCTAATGTAGAAATGATAAATACAAATTTCTATTGTACGCTCGGACATATATTGGTTGATTTGGGATGAGAGGAAAATCGAAACAATTGAACGATCACATACAAAAATAAATATTCTATTGAAAATGACACCACGAATTTCTAGTTTCGAATGAATAGCTTTTAGTTCGTAATTTTGTACATCAGTTACGTTCCATTTGTTACACATGTGATATTCTCCCAACGTTTCACCATATTTTTTTTTTTTTTTTATTTTTAAAACGCCTAAAGCCTTAATTCATATTCAAATATTTTAATTCCGGCAGAATATTTGAACAGATATATTTAGTCTATTTTCTCGGTCAGCTTTTATTATTATAAATAGCGGAACATAGGTGAAGTATGTTAGATTTAACAGTAAACGATAAAATGGCGTCACTTACTTTGTGTGTAGTGCTTTTCTTTGGTAAGATTCGAGAGCAATCCCCCGAGTATTGGGTAATATTTAGGTTGAGTCCCTTCTAAATTTTCAGCTGCAATATCCTTGGCCACCGAGCAAAAAGTGATGATTGACCCTCAAGCAGCAAAATTGGATGTTGATACAATCGATTTGGAGGCAGTGACATGTCCACTGATTGATTGTATTAAAACAGGTCCTCCTGTTTGCGCTCGTAGAAAGGGTAAGCTTGTGCTATTCACGACGGCCGTGCTTTGGCAACTTTCGAATGTGTTGACTATCTTTAGTTTGGAAACGATTGGAATTGAAAGAATGTGCCAAAAAGATATGTCCTGTCGACTGTAATGCTACTGAGGTGTTTCCCGTGTGTGCATCTAACGGGAAGAAAACCAAGCCTTTCCAAAGTGAATGCAAGTTCCGAAATTATGCTTGCAAGAATTATCGCAAGCGTCTTTTCCATTCTTTTCGATTCTGTTACAATATCTTGGCGCTTGTGCACGTGGGGCCAAATATCCCCATCTGGGCTAATTGCTCAAACTCCAAAGTGCATGAATCCCTAGTCACAGCAAGGGGAGACTGGTTATGTTGTCCTGCCCCACTGTAGCCCCTTCTACTGCTTCCCACAGCACATGCGCACACGCGGCAAAGTTCACTTTCACTCACTCAAAGGGAGAAAGGCGCAGTGACGTGCAAAACCACTTTACAACTATCTAATACAGGAGCTGTCACCTGTCAAATTGACTACTTTGTTTTCTCATCGGACAAAACAGATGTGTGTGGAATGGAACGCCACATGGCGGCAATGTGCATCTCCATTTGTCGCCAGTGGCATAGTTTTTCGATGGCCACGGTGGAGGGGGCATTCCCAGATGGATATGTCTCGAAATGTGTCGGGGTTTGGAGTAATTTTATATTTCGAATATTTATATGCACAGATCTAAATATTTGGACAGAAAAGAAATATTTTCTGCGCAACGATATCCGCACGACAGATGAAGTCCGCTGGCACTTCGAGGACATACCCATCTGGCCGGTTGCAAGGGTTCGGGATCGGAATCACTTCGATTCCTGGGCGTAGGCGTCACATTACACATTCCCCCCCCCCCCAAAATCGAAGTAATTACGATCCCGCCTCCTATGCAAAAGGTCTTGGTTAGGGCCGTGGCGGGTCGAAGGTCGGTTTCGAGGAATAGGCTACAACCACGTTCGTGAAGACTCGACAGTGACTATACCGTAGGGAGTCAGGGGTTACTCGGAGGTCTTCGTCCAGGCAGATATTTGGGTAAGCCAAGGTTTTTCGTGGGAAATAGTTGCACTTCATCGTCTAAGGTCTTTTGCGTGGTAAATTCCCAGGGTTTTACCAGTCATGTCCGCGATGAGGTATCGGGTGGGGCTTATTACTTGTAGGACTCGACACTTCACGAATTTCTTGTCTAGTTTGGCATTGTAATGTCGGGTGGCATCGCTCTGTCGGAAGTTTCGACGATATATCTCGTCGCCTACCTTAAAGCCCGAAGGATGAGATCGCAAGTTGTACCGCTCCTCTCCCATCCGTCGACTTTCTTCAATCTTCTCCCGCAGTTGCTCTCGCAGAAGTTGGAGCTTTTCGTGCGGTTCCAGAACCACGATTGGGTCCTTTAGCGATTTCAGTTGCCGCAATAGCCGGTAAGCGCTCCCATGACAGATCATGTACTGGCCGAACAATGCGAAATACGGCGAAATGCCGGTAGTGGCGTGGTACGACGAGCGCAGCGCACTAGTGATGGCGGACAATTTGCGATCCCAGTCCTTCTGATTCGGGTGGACATAGGCGCGGATGGCCGCTATGAGCGTACGGTTCAGTCGTTCGGATGCGTTGGCTTGTGGTGAATAGACGGCGGTTCGTTGGTGGATGATGCCGTATTTGGACATTAGGTCTCGGAACTTGCTGGAGGTGAACTGGACCCCGTTGTCGGAGACAAGTTTCTCCGGAACTCCAAACATGTGAAAGACTCGGTTCTCCAAGAAGTTGATTATAGGTCCAGTGTGCATGTTACGTAGTGGTTCTATGATAGGGAATTTAGAGATCTGATCCAGGACCACGACAGCTCCCGTGTGACCAGAAGCAGATCGAGGGTAAGGACCGATAAGATCAATGTACAAGCGCTGGAACACGCGTTCGGGGACCTCAACCTTACCCATGGGAGGCCGAAGAATGGTGTTGGGCGCTTTAGTGCACTTGCATAGCTCACAGGAGGCTACGTACGCTTTTATCTGTTGTGCCATCTTAGGCCAAAAGAAGCAGGTTTTCAACCGCCTAAGTGTACGACCGTAACCGCCGTGCGCACTTGATGGGTGGTCATGGGCCCGTCTGATAAGATCAGTGGTTAATTCTTCGGGCACCCACAACTTCCACTGTTCTTCTTCTTGTATGGGGTCTCCGGATGCGTGTCCCATCCGCTTATAAATAAATCCATCCGTCAACCGCAGTTCAGGAAGCTGGGACAGTTGATTCTGGATAGTGTGAATCAGTTGGGTGTAGCTGGCTGACTTGAAGGCAGGATGGTCCAGATCGATCAATTGGGGGCTGTCGTCCTCCTGGACCAACTCGGCTCCTTCAGGGGCGAACATTCTGGATAAGGTGTCGGGGACTACATGCTGGCTTCCTTTTCGGTGGCGAATTGTAAAGTCAAATGCCTGTAGTTTCAGTGCCCACCTGGCCAATCTGCCGTTGAGATCAGTCTGGCTCATTAGCCATTTCAGTGAAGCGTGGTCCGTAACGATTTCAAAGGTGTGTCCCCCCACATAGGCTCGGAAGCGTTTCACTGCCAACACCGCAGCTAGACATTCCTGCTCGGAGACCGTGTAATTTCGCTGGGCTGGGTTCAACTTGTGAGACATGAAGGCTATAGGTCTCTCCTCGCCGTCTTGTGCAACCTGGACTAAGACTGCGCCCACCCCATGTTGACTCGCGTCACAATGGATTGAGAACGGTTTGTCAAAGTCCGGGCTGTGCAGTACGGGGGCTGTAGTCAGACTCTTCTTTAGCTCTTCAAAGGCTCGCAAGCTGGGCTCCTCCCAGACGAATTTACGTCCCTTACGCAGCATGTCGGTCAAAGGAGTGGTAATGGTGGCATAGTCACGTACAAAACGCTGGTACCATCCGCATAAACCTAAAAATCGGCGTAATTGCTTGGTGGTCTTGGGTAATGGGAAAACGTCAATCGCTTGGGTCTTGTCCGGATCGGTCTTGATATGGCTGTGCCCAATGATGTGCCCTAAATATTTCACCTCCGTCATCACGAACTGACTCTTCCGTATGTTGATGGTTAATCTTGCCCTCCGGATGTATAAAGCCACCTCCTGAAGCAGGTCGATGTGTTCGTCAAAGGTCTCGGTTATAAGCAACAGATCGTCCAAGTAAACGAAAACTTGGTGCCGCAAATGAGGTGGTATCACCTTATCCATAAGGCGCGTCATTGTTTGGGGGGCATTACACAATCCGAATGGCATGGTCGCGAATTGATATAGGGGCCGACCTGGGACTGTGAAGGCTGTTTTCTCCTTTGAACCGGGGTCTAAAGGAATTTGCCAGAAGGCGTCCTTGAGGTCTATGCTCGTGATGAAATGGGCTTTAGGCAACCGACTCAAAATGCCTTCAATCAACGGTAGAGGGTATGCGTCCTTGACGGTGACGGCGTTCAAGCATCTGGGATCTAAGCATAACCGGACCTTGTTCGGCTTGACAACTAAGGTGACTGGGGAAGCCCACGCGCTCTGTGATTCTTCGATTACGCCTAATGCTAGCATTCGATCCACTTCGGCATATAACGATTTTTCCTTCGCCGGAGATATGGCAAAATGTCTCTGTTTTATGGGTTTAGCATCCCCCACATCTATAGTGTGGAACACCAGGGCAGTCCGCCCGAGACCTTCTTTCTCATGCGATGGAAAAGCCGATATAGCCGAGTCAAGACGCAGTTGCTGATTTACATCCAGTGTATGTCGTAGTAAGTGAGAGGGTTGAGATTGGTCGGGAACGGTGGTGACGGACTCCAGGGTCGTACCGAAAAATAGTGCCGGGGCCAAGTTAAATTTTCGAACGAAATCCACTCCTAGATAAAGATTCTGGGTTAATTTAGGTATGATGAAAAATTCCAGAGGTTTAGTTACTCCTTTAAAGGTGACATCCGTCATAATTTTCCCCACTACAGAGTGACGAGTTCCGTCCGCCGTGCTTAACCAGGAGGTGAAATGACGGATTTGGTCCGCGTGCATTGCCAGTACCTCCCCTGCAAAATCGGCAGATATGCAATTCACGCTGGCTCCCGTATCGACTAAGCCTGACACTCGTTTTTGCAGGAGGTGTACTGACGCATATGGCCGAACATCATCCCTCAATAATTCGTCTAATTGTATGTCCTTCAGCACCTTCCTCGATTGCCTGACTTTTCTCCAGAAGCTCCGCATCCGACGCGTGGCTCGCTTGCTTCGCGGTGGGACATTTGTAGCCAACTCCTCATGGAAGATGCGCTGTCGAGTAGCCAAGTAATTCCGCAGCCTGACATGAAAAGGTTTTACATGCCAAGGAACTTTCGCCTCGCTATCATTTCCCTGCGCGTTGGCCTCGGCGAAGGATGGCGTCGGGTGTGGAACTTCGGGAGAACTGTGTTTAGCGGTGCGGGTCAGCAGAATTGGAGTCATGTCGGGGGCTTGGTCATAGCTGGTGATGGGGTCAAGATTGGTTCGTCCGGGGTTTAGGAGTGCCGACGGGTGGTCGCGGCACTCGGTGGCAAGTTTTTTCGCCCTTTGCAATTTGCACAGTCAGGGGCGTATGTGTCGGCCTTCCCACAGCGGTAGCAGAAAAGCGTCGGCTCCGCTGGACATGCATAGAACCGATGTCCCGGTTGTCGGCAGTTCCAACAGACCGTCGGGCTTGTAATTGCTTCAAGGGAGGGTCGATCAATCAAGGCTGGGTCCTCAAGCTCCAGTGGTGCTCCGCTCCTCGGTACTGGTACTGGATCAGCAAGCAGGTGGTCAGCTGCCATCAACTCCGCGGTGTGATGATTTCGGGGATTTGGTCCCGTTATGCGAGGTTGTGGACGGAAGGTACCACGCCGCTCATCCAAGTGTTCTTGTCTACGGGCATGGAGGCGCAATCCCTGTATGGTGTTGATGGGAAAATGCAGAAGGCTGTTCTGGAGATCCCAGCGCATATTCTCTCTGATAATTTCTACCAGTTCGTCCTCGGGCATGGTAGTTCGCAAGTGAGTGCTCAATCTCACTATACTTGTGTAGTACTGGTCGAACGGTTCGTGAGCGCCTTGTTTCCGTTTCTTTATTTGCTCCTTTAGCTCTCTCTCAGTGAAGCCATCCTCAAATCGATTGCGGAAGGCTGCACTGAAAGAGTGCCAAGTGGGACGTGGTGTTGATTCTTTAAATCTCCAGTACCAGTCGGCAGCGTCGCCGCTGAACAAAAGATGTGCATGCCGGAGAAAGGCCGAGGAATCACCTCCCAGGGCGCTGGATACCAACGCCTGAATCCGGAAAAGGAACCGGTCCGCCGATATCATATCGTTGAACCCTGTAAAGTTCAGGCGCCAACTCTCCATGATACGAGGCGTCGGGTCTCGAAAAAGTGTCAATGCGTTCCCGGGGGGAATCACATCCTCGATTGACCTGTTGTACTGAGCTGCCTCGGGGGCTAGAGGTACCAACGGAGGTCCGGTGCTGTGTCGTGGTCTATATTCGGGAGCTCTGGGATCCATTCCCGAGTTCCTTGGAGGTGGGACCCATTGCTCGGATTGTCGGGAGTGGGGCATCGCCACACTGGGATTGGGCTCCCAGCCAAGCGGAGTTCTCACGCGACTGGGTGGTTGGCTCAACGGGAGATTCTGGAGCTTTCCCTCCAGGTTGCCAATCCTCTCCGACATATCCCTCATCAACGCCACGAGGGTGTCAATGGAGTGGGCGGACGGCATGGGTGTCACCTCGGACACGACACTTGCGGCCGGAACTTCACCGCCTACGGCTCCTTGCAGGTCTAAAAGTGGTTGGGACTGTTCGGCCTCTGGAACTCCTTTCGCCACTGCTCCACGCGTTGGTAGGGGCGCTCCAAGGGGGACGTCTAGGGCGGTCCGCTCGATGGGTCGCCGGCATAAGGGACACAGCTTGGACGTGAGGAGGAGCTGTTGTACACAGGCACGATGGAATAGATGTCCACAATCCAATCGCACGCTGTGTACGCCCTCCACTACGTCTTCGAAGCAGATCCCGCAGTTAGCTTTTAGATCTGGTCCAACGCTTATCTGGGGTCCGCTTCGTTGCCATATTTGTTCTTGCTGGGTGTGTTTGATCCTATGTGTAAGTAAAAAATGTAAACTACGCCTACTCTAATAATGTAAACTATAGGTATATCTATTCGCTTAAGACTTATTTAGTGGCCGATAGTGGCGAGCTATTTATATCGAATGAGAGGAAAAAAAAAAAATTTATTTGAAAACACTCTTTCCTTTCCAGTGGTCCACTACTCCAACGGGGAATGAGAGTGCGTGGTAATCTGCCGAAGAAAGGGTGCTTTTGGTCGATTTACAAAATTTATCCCATACCCACTTACATTACAAACCGTTTCTAATCTACGTTAAATGACTCGACGAGACAAGTGGTAGAGCTACCGTAACGATTTTGTACGCGGTCAAAATTCCCGACGCGTGGAAGCATTCCGGGCTTCGCAACTCCAGCATACGCCACCGAACGTTGAACCGATACCACTCGTCTATCCCGCATACGAAATAATTAGAATCCTTCCGCGACATAAAGGCAAGGTAGCCTTCTATTTTCTTGAGAGTCCATGCTGATAGGTAAACCCATCAGGCTGGCAGTTCCATCAAGAAAATAGAAGGTCCTTACAGGGGTTAGCCTGGGACAACACATCGGAAGGATTCTGTCGCGAAAACAAAATCAACCAAAGGAGAGCGGAAGCTACAACTCACGTGAAGCGACTTCTAGTGTGTATAACACAACTCCACTGCTCCTGATAGTGGGACTCGAGTACCAGAGTACCTTACATCCTCCGTAAAGGACCAACTCGTCAGAAGACGCGAAATTTTATCCCCCTTAGGATGTTTAGGCCCCACGTTGGGCGCCATTTGTAATGATTTTTAACATTTTAGGTTCGAACGCGGAACCGACCTCTCATCGGTTCTAGACGTTAAATCTGAGTAGTGCCAACGGATGGTACCAACAGGTCAACCAATCCGTGCACCGTAACCCATTCACGCGGTGGCTGCTTGTCGGCCAGCTAGTTCGGAGAGGATTTCGGTCGCGGGTCTCCGAATGGGTTACGCTCAATTACAATATTTCAGCCACCTGAACATGCCCGATTTCCAAACGCGTCAATAACTACTCATCCAGAACGGGAAACCTACGTTCCTTTAGTTCTGGATGTGATCTCTCCACAGATCTCAAATCAAAACTCTACAAAATCACCATAGGCGCGTTACCGAATCACCGACGCGGTACCGAAAAGTATACTACTCTAACTCAACCCGACGAAGACTACTCTAAATAAAATAACGAAACAATCAAAGGTACCGCGTACCGCGCGCGACGCGAAACCGACCTCCGCGGATTTGGCGAAACCCTACCCTCGCGACGGCATACCTACCCTGTACTCACTTTCCCGCTGAAAAAAAGAAGACCCACTGAAAAGGAAAGTCGTGTTTACGGTTAGCAATTCATTTTAATATTTTCGAAATTCCATTTGATCAAAAAAACTTATAAAGTACTGTACTGTGTTATATTGAAAATGCGCAGATAAAAAAAAATGAAAAAAGTAAAGAAGCAGTTTTTCTCTGAATTAGACACTTATTGTACACACGGACAAGGAATATAGGAAAAGATTATGCTTCATTTTAACATCATTTGTTTCAGTGTTTCATCATATCATATTTAACTTAATCACGTTTATATACTTATATTTAAATCACTGAATACATTTACAGTTTTTACTTTCCTCTGAATATGAACTAGTGAATGTAATTTAAAATATCCATGAAGAAATTGAAGGGTTAATGAAATGAAGTGTTTCTACGTGAAAAACGTTCGTATGGAAGATTCTAGAATAGGTAAGCAAGGAGAATTACACGATTTAGCTTTTCAAAGTTAATTTTCGTATTTTTATGTGAAATCTGTATCTAATTAATCTTCAGAATCGAGAAAACACAAAATCAATTACAAAATCTAATGTATCTGTTCCGGCTGTTTATGAAAGATGAAACTAAGAGCGTTTTTCTGTACCTTTCAATTTTGTGTTTCTTAAATTTTTATCATACAGAATTCACACGTTCAATTTCATTCATTTCATGCACCTTCGATTTTGAATGGTTATTCTGTTATATAATAGTACGTAAGGTATTTTTTTGTTTTTGTTTTCTTAAATCGTTTCTTGCTCTCTTTCGTTCTCTCGTTATACATTTATTTTATGAGGGTGTATGCACGTTTTGTAATCGTTCTTTATGCTGATGTAAATTTTCAATCTTAAATTTTCATATTTCTTTTTAGTGATAGAATTATTTTTTTTTTTTTTTATGTACAAGTGTTTGTTTTCTCATTATTATATTTCATCATAGAAGTTTATATATTTTTCTGTCCTTATCATAGTTTCATAATAATAATATATAATAAAGATTTTCCTTATATTTATATAAATATTTCGTAATCACTAAGTTTCTATATAAAATTAATTAGCTTCCTAATAACAGTCATAGCCAAACGATAAGGAGCCTTTATAACTATTATAAATTTTGTTTTGTATATTTTTTTTTTGTCTCCTGGTATTTTATGTTTTTTGTTTTGTTTGCTTTTAACCTTTATTTGCTTTTCAATGTATGTAATTCTATTTTTCTTTAATCATATTTTGTATTCTTGTTGTTTTTGCTCGTTTGCGTTTATCATTTCTTTTATTTTATGTAATTGAAAAAAATAAATTGATTTCTTTATGCTTTGCTTACGGGACAGGTTTTGAATTATTATTCAATGTTGAAATCTTTAATGTTTTATAAAACGGTATTGTTTGTTTTTATATTTTCAGATACGGTAGAGAGGTTTATTCCGTAATTTTTACTTTGTTATATTGTACACAGAGTCAGACCAGAAATTTTGTGATAACATTCTCATCTACCTATGGCAATTCGATAATTTTCAAGTGACCAAAATTAGAAGTAATTGAAAGTAATATGGTGGTAAAGAAATTCGCCAAACTAGCTAATGTAGAAATGATAAATACAAATTTCTATTGTACGCTCGGACATATATTGGTTGATTTGGGATGAGAGGAAAATCGAAACAATTGAACGATCACAATAAATATTCTATTGAAAATGACACCACAAATTTCTAGTTTCGAATGAATAGCTTTTAGTTCGTAATTTTGTACATCAGTTACGTTCCATTTGTTACACATGTGATATTCTCCCAACGTTTCACCATATTTTTTTTTTTTTTATTTTTAAAACGCCTAAAGCCTTAATTCATATTCAAATATTTTAATTCCGGCAGAATATTTGAACAGATATATTTAGTCTATTCTCTCGGTCAGCTTTTATTATTATAAATAGCGGAACATAGGTGAAGTATGTTAGATTTAACAGTAAACGATAAAATGGCGTCACTTACTTTGTGTGTAGTTCTTTTCTTTGGTAAGATTCGAGAGCAATCCCCCGAGTATTGGGTAATATTTAGGTTGAGTCCCTTCTAAATTTTCAGCTGCAATATCCTTGGCCACAGAGCAAAAAGTGATGATTGACCCTCAAGCAGCAAAATTGGATGTTGATACAATCGATTTGGAGGCAGTGACATGTCCACTGATTGATTGTATTAAAACAGGTCCTCCTGTTTGCGCTCGTAGAAAGGGTAAGCTTGTGCTATTCACGACGGCCGTGCTTTGGCAACTTTCGAATGTGTTGACTATCTTTAGTTTGGACACGATTGGAATTGAAAGAATGTGCCAAAAAGATATGTCCTCTCGACTGTAATGCTACTGAGGTGTTTCCCGTGTGTGCATCTAACGGGAAGAAAACCAAGCCTTTCCAAAGTGAATGCAAGTTCCGAAATTATGCTTGCAAGAATTATCGCAAGCGTCTTTTCCATTCTTTTCGATTCTGTTACAATATCTTGGCGCTTGTGCACGTGGGGCCAAATATCCCCATCTGGGCTAATTGCTCAAACTCCAAAGTGCATGAATCCCTAGTCACAGCAAGGGGAGACTGGTTATGTTGTCCTGCCCCACTGTAGCCCCTTCTACTGCTCCCCACAGCACATGCGCACACGCGGCAAAGTTCACTTTCACTCACTCAAAGGGAGAAAGGCGCAGCGACGTGCAAAACCACTTTACAACTATCTAATACAGGAGCTGTCACCTGTCAAATCAACTACTTTGTTTTCTCATCGGACAAAACAGATGTGTGTGGAATGGAACGCCACATGGCGGCAATGTGCATCTCCATTTGTCGCCAGTGGCATAGTTTTTCGATGGCCACGGTGGAGGGGGCATTCCCAGATGGATATGTCTCGAAATGTGTCGGGGTTTGGAGTAATTTTATATTTCGAATATTTATATCCACAGATCTAAATATTTGGACAGAAAAGAAATATTTTCTGCGCAACGATATCCGCACGACAGATGAAGTCCGCTGGCACTTCGAGGACATACCCATCTGGCCGGTTGCAAGGGTTCGGGATCGGAATCACTTCGATTCCCGGGTGTAGGCGTCACATTAGAGTCGTCAAAAGAAAAATAGGAGTAGTTATAAGGTAATCATATGATTTGTGATATGTGTGGTAATCGAGCAGTCCCCCTAGGCAAACTGCCAAAAGACCTTCACGAAAGAAGCTTGCACAGCAAATTTAAATCAAAGTTTTTATTGCATGGATTACGTAAAGTTAAATCAAAGCACAGACGACACATCCACAAAGTCATCCAATTATCATAATTCGAACCAAAAGCGGTCAAACAACAGCAACAAATCAGATAGCACTCCACCATGAAAAAAGAATAAACTATCCAAGAAGTCAACCCAATCATCATCTTCCTCCTCTAATCAAAAATTAACTCCAACACCCTCATCAACATCATCCAAATCATCATGATAATAATCAATTTAGATGCATCATTGTAATAATCAATTTAGATGCATTAATGCTATTTGATGATCCATTGAGTGCAACGGAAAACAACAGGCAATCACAATATGCGAATTATTTAGATAAATTTAACGTAGACCTTAAAATGCATCATATGCGAGCGCCAGATTTATGACCCAGTTACCTACCATGAACAAAGACTTCGGCGATTAGCAAACAGAACAGCAAAAAAGCGCTCGATCATCTGGGCGTAGCTTTACTTGGACGAAGCAAATATGCTGCTTTGAGACTTTTATAGCAGCAGTTATTTCATTTGGTTACGTAAATGTATACGTAATATCCGCTTCAGAAAATTTGATAATATTCTTTGAATTGCATTTGCCCGAGATTCCATTGCGGCGCAAGAAACAAAACGAACGAAAAGCTGATCTATTCGACAACGGTTAGCTGTACGCTAACAACAGGGAGTCAAACGGAAAACGCGTGCGCGACAAGATGGGGTTAGTTCGTGTGAAAACAATCTGTTTCCACATACAAATATCATTGACCCCCCTTAGTTGTTTATTACAAGAAATAAAGTAGTCACGAAGAACTTTAAATTGAATTTGGTGGAGCTTCATTACAGAGATATGTCTCGTAATTTTTTGTCGATAACTGAGGCACAATAAGTTCCATAATATATATGATAAGAAAACAAAATTAGTTTCATTGATTGAGTGCTTGAATTCGCACAATGAATCACATTTTGCAATTTCTCATAAAATTATTCTGAAAAGGATAATAATATTGCTAATCTAAAGGAAAAAACCAAATTTGAATTTGTTCGCAAAAATTACTTCAAGCCTAACAGACAAGGCCGCAATATGATGTAAAGATTTTAATTTTTGTGGCAATGTTCAACTTCCATTTTCCTTCCACTTATAAAGTTTCAAAAGAAAAAATTGCCTAACTTTACTGTTTGCGTCGGAACTCTTTTGTCCTGACCTTTGCTGTGGATTCGTCGATGTGGAAATCCGAAAATCCCTGGTGCTTGAGACACTTTCGAGTGCTTAATATTCGGGGTATATTGAAGGGGAAAAAAACCTGTATTTTACTTGCTATTTAACCTTTTATTATTTCCACAGGCACTTATTGTTAGAAACATTAAATATCAATCGTATTGATTCATTCACTATGTTTTTACTTAGATTTTCTCTCTGTCCACTTTCCGCCTGCTATCGTTAGTTTTCTTCAACTACTGGATCATTTCATCTACGCTAAATTGCCAAACGATTCGCTGACATGACAAACGCGCCAGGGAAAGAACGCTGAGTTTGCGTCTTTCGCTGGCATGCCTGCCTTTGTCCATGAAAGTAACCTAATCTTTTCGATTACGGATCCGCTTCATGGACAAATGCACTAGCTGAATGTACATGGGTCAGCAATTTGGCTGGGAATGGAAATAGCAAATAGAATTATACTATCTGGCAAAATTTAGTGTTCGTGAAGTTAGACTATAATGTTTGAAATTAAATTATTATTAAATTATTGATTTTAGGTGAAATGCCGGCGAAAGGTAAATGCAATTGTTCTTAAAGCGAACAGTAAATGATTGATCAATTGATCAGTGAATTGAATTAAAATGATCGAACAATTGATAAATCAATCAAATAAATCGAACTAATTATGAATGGGCTAATTATTACAAGTGCTAATTAACCATCAATAACTAGTAAGTTGATTGAAGCATTGATGTTGCCGGATCAGGCCGTGATGGGCGCTCAGGGGTATCAGGAACTCAACATTTACCTTTCCGTGATATTTACAAGAGATATGTACTTCAATTTGAATACTGGTGAGGTAGAGCACTACTTAAGAGAACCGTTTTACTCAGTCGTCATCGAAAGAATTATTTCTTGTTCTCATGTTAGACAAAATTTATGTCAAACCGCAAGTAACGTATAAGGCTAACAAACTGAAAGGGTTTAAAACCAGCTCCACTCTACGTATTAACTTTTTGTCTGCAAACACTGTGCAAGTATTTATTATATCCTCTGTAATTTCTCAAAGTAACGAAGCGGTTACCCTTATTCCGGTCAATAAATAAATTGAATGAATTAATTTAATTGCCGAATTCACAGCTTAACTAAGAAATTGTTTTATGTACTATCTCTTCTACCGTTTATTAACCAACATCTTATTATCTTTAATTTTTAACTGCTAGCGTAGTGGGGACTCCCCGTTGACTTGATATGCTAAGCTACTCTTTGCCACAAACAATACTCCCAACCGAACAAAACCAAAATTTCTTTTCACACTCAACCACTTTGTCTGTCAAATCAATCCAGTTTGTCAAATTGCTCTCTACTTTTTCACCTTGTAGGTTTTTCTACATTAATTTCTTCCTGTCCAACTGCGTTGAAGATAAACAAACTAGTTCGAAATGGCTAAAATGGCATTTCAACACCAAGCAGGCACTGCTATGGAGTGCCTGAGTGTAAGTACAAGCATAAACAATTTAATCGAAGTACTGTGCGCATCTGCATAAGCAGTAGCGGTAGTGTTTACTACTCCGCCCTAAATTGCAAACAGGAAATAGTCATTTGGTTCATTAACGAATGCATCTGCTTAACTTTTCATTGCAGATACCAATCACCCTGTATAAAGAGAAAACTTTGGACGAAGAAGGAAGAGAAGTACTCAAATGTGGATTCAAAATTGGTGGTGGAATTGATCAGGACTTTCGGAAAAGTCCCCAAGGATATACCGACTATGTAAGTTTATTTGTTGTATGTACCTTTTCATATTTATATTGAATTCCCAAGTCTCATCAGGCCGGCAAATTATTTTTAATCGTTTCGTAATTTACAAATCTAAAAAAAAATTATGACAGCGATAACGTTTATCAATTAAATACCGGTGCATTATCTTTTGTTTGAAAGAGTTGCAATACAAATATAATTTTAATCATTTTACCTTACACATATACCAAATTCATGAATTTACAGGGTATTTACGTGACAGAAGTCCATGAAAACAGTCCTGCAGCACGCGCTGGTCTCCGAGTGCACGATAAGATCCTCCAATGCAATGGTTACGACTTTACTATGGTGACACATAAAAAAGCGGTGAGCTACATAAGAAAAAATCCTGTTCTTAACCTTCTGGTAGCACGCAAAGGTGTTACATCCACATGAACAAAATCATTTTCTTTCGCCTTGCATAACAAGCACAAAAATAAACAAAACAACAAACTAACCTCCATTCAATTACTCACAATTATCATGTAAACATATGAATGATATCACGGGAGCACGGTTGTGTATGTATTACTTAATGATTATCGTAACCAATGAGATAAGAACGAAAGAAATCATGCAAAAAAAATTTCATAAACTAGGCTCACTGCTTGATGCAGTGGAATTTTATAAGAAAAATAACACACGCTGTATGGGAATCTACTTAAAAAAATCAGTCAGTCTATTATAATCAAACGAAAAACGTAAGCTGCCAAATTATTATCAATTTATTGAAATTACCGCATAGTGTATTGAATTATGAAATGCAAGTGTTCGACTAGCGGAAGGCAAAAGTTGAAGAGACAAAAGCTTTTTTATTGTTTAGTTCTGTTTTAAAGTAAGACGCATTCCAAATACTATTCATAATTTTAATGTGATAAGAGATTTTGTTAACATTTACATGACACTTTTAATAAATGTTTGTAAGAAATGATCCGTTTTGTTTATCTGTCCTTTTGCATGTGAACTCTGTGCAACAAAAACATTCAAAGCTTTCAGTCAGCAAATATAGGATCAAATCCGGCTGAAACTCTAACAATATCCACTCACAGCGGTTTTTCTGAAAAAACAGGATTTGTCGTCTTGGATAGGATTACAAATACATTGTCTTTCGAAAATGAATTACATTTAAAAATAACTCCATGAAAACTCAAAACACGTTTCTGATCAACTGCGTATCTTCTACTTGTTGTAGTGAATAGTGGTTAGATAAAATGTCCGTGAAGGACTGCATCGATGGTCTGCTGGCTCGGCGAAACAAGATGGTGGGATACGGCGAGTTTGGCCTTGTCTGAGGGCGCGTGAATGCGCTGGCAGGCTAGCATTGCGGTGTCGTGCGGCGGGTTCTTTTCCCCAGCACAAGGACCCACTACAAAAAAATTTCGCATTCGCGAATTGAAAAGGCTGGTGTCGAGGCCGTGGTAACCTACTAAGGGGCACAAATTGCTGACACAGAAGACCGACCGGGCTTGAAGAAACCAGATAGACTAAAAAGAACTTCGTCGTTACCGACGATATTTATGGCCCCCAAATTAGATTGGCACGTCGAGGTGGAAGCGGTGCCCCCTCACACCCTCCCAACCGGATCAAGATCCAAATGTAAGCGTGGCTATATATTTCCCATTAAAGTGAAAAACTCATACAAATATAATTTGCATGAATTTTTCCTTTAAATGAAAAAAATTAACGTGACAAATTTATGTCAATAGTATTATGTGAGGGAATCACAAAACCCAATGCCATAAATAGGTACGCGAGCGGAAGACCACCTTACCCTGCAAGAGCACCTATAACGCTTCAAAAGGGGGGAGCTTGCCCAACGTCTAGCTCATTATAGTGGCGAGGCCAACCAACGTGGCGGGTCCCATACCCGGTCAGGTTACCAGCGAAAGGAAAGACCGAATTTTAAAATTACCAAACCAACGTTATTATTCCCATCTTCCACTACTTTATAAAACATATATTTTTCAATCTGATTATTATATAAGCAAAAAATTCTATAAGCATAACTCGACAATACATAAAGTCTTCTATGAAAGGGTTCTCAATTCAGAAACACCTGACTAGTTGTGTAATTTAAAAATAAATGTAAATAAATATGCATTTCAATATATATGAATATATAAAAACAGGTGGTTACTCACCAACATCCTCGCCGGGCGCCCGCTGGTGATGTGGTAACGGAATTAATAAGAAAAAATGGTTAGAAAAATTCCAAGTCACAAGTTTGCACTGTATATAAATTAAATTCCTTAATCATGTATGATGTCGAGCAAAACTGCTTTGGGTCATTTACGTTAACACGTAGTTTAGTTATAGCTACTTTTCGAATGCAACTCATATCAACTATAACTTAAAATTTTCAATAAATATTACTCGACAGTCAGGAATCTGCCCAATTAATGTTCTATTCCGAAAGTTATATCATGTGATTAGTACCGAAAACCACCAGTTACTGTCACTAGTTTCTATACTACCAAAACTTTGTAAAATCTTAAAACAGCCGAGAGAAAGAAAATTAATGTTCAAGCAAAGTTTCTTGTATCAACAGCTAATTTATCATCTGAAGCCGCACTCAACTGCCCACAATAGTTCGCGAATCAAACGCCGATTGGTCCATTAGCCCACCAAGACTCAATTCCACAAATTCTATGCAAGGAAATTGAATTGAATGCAAAACGATAATTATACTAAAGAACCATGAAGAGCTATGTAACGAGAAAATGTCCGAAAAATTCAAACATCGTAATCAACAAGTTTCTGCAACGACTTCAATCGCTGGTGGTTGGTTCGCGCGTTCGTCCATTCATGCAAACCTTCATGTAACCAGTCTCAAACAAAATAAGTAGAAATGCGTCAGCATCAAAAAAGTGAAAGTTGGTCGCGGATTGCTCAGGAAATTTATTTTCATGTAGACCGATTTCAAGTGATCAAAATTTCGTACTTCACACACATACAAGTACACTCCTTTTAGTTTCTACCGTTTCGATGCAAATCCGCTTTCAATTTTGATACGTTTCCAATTTCCGTTACGATAAGAAGCACGAAACTGATTGCCTATATTCGCGTTTAATATCTTCCAATTTCAGGGCTTTTTCCGTCGCGGAGGATCGTTCAGTATTGCGCATAGTTCGCAAAATGCTATCATATAAATTTTCTTGTAATGTTTTTACCATCAAAATATTTCCGGTATTCTTTGGATATTCATCGAGAAATTTCAAATAATTAGCTAAACCTTTGACCGTTTTGAAATCTTCGACGTTTATGTAGGGGAGTGGTGGGAGGAATTTGGAATAATCAGCTCTTCCATAAACGACAGGAATAATATTGCGATCAAGGATATGGAGCAGTTTCTCCGTAATGTAGTCCTTGCATAATGAACTTTCGAATGATAAATAGAATTTATACTCGAAATCTAATTTTTCGTAGCATAGTTTTGAACCACGTGGATATTTTTAGGCATAATTCCGTTATCTCACACGTATTTATAGACGACGACAGTGCGTACATCCACGCGGATGCTACATCAACCAGAGCCAATGTAATGATAATAATCCACAGGCAATTGACGGCTCTCAGCTTAATCCATGCCCTATTGACCATCGGTTCAATGACTTCACTTTCTGCTTCACGGATCACACCGTCAATTGTGGAATAAAACATGAATGATCTCACTAGGAAAACTACATAAACAATACTATTCCGATTTTCATTGTTTTAGTGCAGCCACTATCCAACCGCAATGGTCTATCGCACGCTAATAGAATCTTTACTTCTTATCGCTACTGCCCCAAGGTCTTTCTATTCTGCTTACTGTGCCTTAGCGCGAGCCCTTATTCCGATTGTCCAGGTGCTGGTGCACTTCTCGCTACGTGTTCGCGGTGACAGTAAATAACAGACTCTCCGTTTTTTTGTCAGTCATCGCGTTATCTTTCTGTCGCACGGGGACTCGACGAGCCTCCGTTCATTCCGCTGCACGCTTGCCTTCACCAATGCAATACGTGCATGTGCAGTAGAAAGAGGTGTTGCCATGTCCGAATTTTAATTGGAGTTTTGAATTATTAAATTAATAAAAAAATATTAATAAAGAAAAATTTAAATGATAATAGATAAATATAAATATCATAAGGAATATAATTATAAAGCAAAATTAAAATTTAATATAGGAAAACAGGATAGTATAAAATTTATATTTATAATAAAAATAAAAAAAAATATTTTATAATTTATAAGACCACTAATTGGAATAATCAAATTTTTCAAATCTTCGATTAAAACTCGGATCCGTGTTATGCCACCTTTCGAGCAGTTTGCTTAGGTAACTGTTCGATTACTACATTGTGTTACCATCATTGGTGTTTCCAAACCTAGCATTCGGGACATCCACTATTAGAACGGTTTCACGTCTAAATTTCTCTTGGATGTTTTTTTCCCTCTCTTTAGCAATAATTTAGCCAACGTCGTCATATTTTAACTGCCACTTTTTTTAACAGTGATTTTGTATGAGAGTTGCAATATGCTCTCAAACAGACAAATTCTGGCGTGCAAAGCGGATAATCCAAATGGAAGTGCGTCTGCATCAACATCTTTTTTGATGGTTAAATCATTAAATTCTTTTGATGTTGCTCCACAAATGTAGCACCTCATTGCTGATGTGGTCTGTGTGGCGGCATTACATACTTTTGCGTCTACATTTGTAAGTATCATAGTATGTTTGACAGAATATGACTTTTTCTCCAGTAAAAATTTAGTTTTTTATAGGGCATTAATGGCATTTTCCACATACTCAATTTCTTGTTGGGTTATATCCACAGTTTATTTAACGAATCTAATTCTAATGGAACGACAATATTGGGGTGAGGATGAGGTTGAATTCCGCCATACTATTTTGTAACAGATCCCGAACGAAGTGGTACAAAGCTACTTTAAAAAATGTTAGTATCTGTGGCGCAGTTCTCCATCTTTTGTTTGAATTGTGCCTGCTATGATCCAGCCTCACTTGCAAAACAGCTCTAATGAGTCCTATTCATCCGGTCTTAGATCATGTAAAACCTTCTTCAAATACGTCAGTAGTCTTGTTGCGGTATGGTTAAATCAAGCTTGAAGATAGCAGTCACTTTTTGCTTTTTGTAGGATACTGTAACTAGGATACAACTTTTTACCGGTACTTCTTATTATTTCATATTGTCGTCGAGTGAGGTCAGCGTCCACGAATATGGAAAGTGCAAATAATGGTGTTAGTTGTTTTTCTTTGTCATCTTGTACTGTTTTGTATGCTTTCTTCAACTTTGTAGCTCTCGTTGGGGACTTCATAATCTGCATAACTATACTTGAAGCATCTTTTTTTCCAGATGTTTGTAATTTTGTTTGTGCAGCATGTATCAACACATCATTATCCGCTGTAATACGTAAAGTTTCAGTTTTCCTTCTTTTGCTTCTTTCGCTCAGCTCATTAAATGGCCTTGATGGTCAACCTGAACTTTTAGGCTGCGTTTTCGGTATTTCGAAAGTATTTTTTAGCCATTAGTCATTATTATGAAGAAATTTAGCTTAAGCTCTATCAGATTTATTCCACCTTCTTTTAAATTCCGACTTATTATACGAAAACTTGTACTTCATCGTCTTTAGTTCTTCTTGGGAATATTTTTCGCTGGATAAAATTCAATTTTACATGTAATTTAATTTTTTTGCAAAATTAGGTAAATATTGCTCTTTTATTTTATCAAAAAGGGATCTACGGTCTCTACTCTAGCACTTGAGTGACCGGGTGACCCCGAAACCAAATAATTACCATCAACTATAGTGTAAATTCCAAATATATTTTCTAATATTTTTTTCACTGTCTTGGTCTGTTATCTCTGGCAAAAAGGGGGCGGGTATGGACGGCTAATTAGATCATAATAATTTTATATAAACTATAACCTGTCGTTATCCATTAATATAATAACCGGGAAGATAGCGGAAATACAACAAAAACCTTTTCAAACATAAAATTGGGTTAGAAATTTTGAAAATTTTAAGGTATATTTTCAAAAATCAAATAAAAATATCCTGTTAAAAAAAACACAGCTTTATATTTTAAAGATATACGCTCTTAACTCCTTGATTCATATCCATTTTGAAAGAAGTCAGTAGTCACGCAAATATTTAACGTTTTACCAGATGTTATAACACTTACGAAATGCGGAAAATACGTACAGTTGAAGCGATGACTAACTTCCAGCAAAACAAGTGCGCGGGTACATCCGTTGTCTATTATTCTCTAGTCATTCAAGAACTTAAAGAACCAGTTTTTTTATCTACTTCAACTTCTAATAACTTGATTACTGACCGACTGGATCAGCAAAATACCCGTATGTGCTACGTTACAACGATAAGTTGCAGGAACTTTTTGACGATCCACCTGTTTCCCCTTGCGTAAAGTTACGTAGATTGCAATAAGTGGGTCATGCAGAAAGAATGGAGAAAAATCGGCCACCCAAAAGAACATTATAACAAGGTAGACGCCCAGCGTGTAGGCCGAGAACTCGATGGGAAGACACGATAGAAACTGACAGCAGATCCTTGTTGGGGGCGAACAACTGGCGGAGAATGTCGCAGAACCGTGATGATTGGGGAAGATTAATCCTGGAGGCCAAGGCCCGGCATGGGCTTTCGCGCCATAGGTGATGATGATTTCTTGAATAAAAAATTAAATATATTAATCCACATATTTTTATATAAATTTAATATCGTTTTGGAGGTACTGTAGTGTTAGCGGTATAGTTAGATGTCCGTGAAAAACTTGCAGCGAAGTTCCGCTGCCTCAGTGAATCAGGTGTCGGTGCTCACTGAGCTGACTTTCTCCAGAAACCTGTGCATGCTCTGGCGAGCTAGCATCTGTGGAGTCATAGGGCAGGTAGTGTGTCGAAGGAAGTGAGCCATCCAGGTGGAGTTTGTGCCCCATCGTACCCCTCTCAACCAAACTTCAGGTCCTGAAGTTCCCTGGCGGGAACCCCTACAATAATAAGCGAAACCACAACCCGATGGTTTTGTTATACGTGGTTCCTCCCTATCATTGCGGGTCTCCTACACGGCTCTTTTAATCTGCAAAAGAAGAAAGCTGAACTGTTTTTTTATAACAATTCATTTTATTATTTAATTTTGAATATTTTCAATTTAATGAAATTAGTATTTCTATTACAAATACTATCTTCCATTTAAAAACGAAAAACTCCAATAGTTTAAAAATCTGTAGCGTAAAAATATCGTGCAAATATTTATCTTAGATAATTTTCCTTACCCGACTTGATTTTAGATGTCTACTTTTTCTCACATTTACACTTTAATTTTAGAAAAAAACTATCTTTCATCTCTATTTGTTTTTCAATTTTAAGTTTTTTTGAATGAAGATTACTTTTTGGGTTTTCGTACTTGTTAGGCCTTAGATAAATTCGCATTTCATTTCAATATAAAATTAATGATAACTCAAGGCGAAAGGGGGAAAGTTGCGGTGGAGAATAGAGAACGTTCTCGTAAGGACGGTCTCTTGTAAAAAAAACAAACCAACCAAACTGCAAAGAAAAAAGGAGTCCCCATCCACTAGATGAAGTTGAATTAGAGATGGCACTATCTTGTAAATGATACCAGTTACAAAAAAAAAATTGTGAATACAAATATCCATTTGTGAGAAAAGCTGGGATACCCAACAGGATAATTCATAGCTACTTTGCCGCACAGTTTCTTCATTGTCTTCGGTGCGAATATTTCGATAGGTACCTCTTCCAGAACAGTCGGCCACTGAGCCCCGCTCCTCAAAAAGACCGACCAAACTCATTATCATGAAGGCTGTGTGATGATTTAAGGTCGACGTGCGAAACCGGAATCGACCTCTCATCGGTTCTAGACGTTAAGTCTGGGTAGCACCAACGGACGGTACCAACCGGTCAACCAATCCGTGCACCGTAACCCATTCACGCGGTGGCTGCTTGTCGGCCAGCTAGATCGGAGAGGATTTCGGTCGCGGGTTTCCGAATGGGTTACGCTCACTTACAATATTCAGCCACCTATACATGCCCGTTTTCAAACGCGTTACAAAACAAAACCATACGGAGAGGAAACCTACTTTACGTTACTCCGTATTTCTTCCTATAACCAGTTAAAAGACAAAGATCTAATCTTTACTTCGCGTTCCCGAATTTCCGACGCAGTACCGAAAAATACAATACGTTAGCGTAATTCCGAAAAAAGCTACGCTAAAGAAAAATCAAAATCAACTAAGGTACCGCGTACCGCGCGCAACGCGAAACCGACCTCAGCGGATTTTCTCAAACCCTACCCTCGCGACGGCATACCTACCCTGCACCTCACTCTCCGCTGAAAAGAAGAACCACTGGAAAGGAAAGTCGTTATTAAAGTTTAATAATTCATGTTGTTATATTTATTGATGCTTTTTCAGAACTAGACCTCATCAAATTTTACAATAATTTTCAAACAGATCAAAATTAAATTTTGTTTTGTTCTGTGATAAAATCATCTAAATACTTTATCGCTAAATAATAGTTTACCGCTTATGTTTTATATCTTTTTGTTATTTTTAGAAAAATGTTAGAAAAGGCGCTAGATTAGATTCCAAAAAAAAACCAACAACCTACAAAAATTCTCTCGTCTAGGACCTTTTTAAAGGCATGAAACATAATTGCTGTTTTTAATTCAGCATTTTATGTAATTTACTCTCTTCTTACTGCGCAATCTATTACTACTTTATGTTACGACCTTAAAAATAATTTATACACGTTTTCCTGCAAAATTTAGGTCCATGATTATAATTTCAGACATTTAAGTATATTTCTATAATAAAATTAACCGACTTTGGTAACACGTATATTAATTAACTAGTTCCCTCTCGTGACCTTTTAACTGGTACACTAGTTTATAAAGCAATAAGTTTTCTTTTAATGATAATTAACGTGATCAGCTGGATATGATAGCACCAACGTAGAGATGTAGAGGAAAAGAAAATTAGAACGTTCCAAAATTAGTTTTAGTATGATTATCGGTGTATCATATGTTTTATAGCAAGTCTTTGTCGTAATTAGGATTATTTACTTTTCACGTTTGCCCTAATTGTAGTCGAAGTTATGAACATTCCTATTTCTCTTATTTTTTCTTTGTACTTTGTTTACCCATGCATGTTTGTGCCGTTTTAATACAATGATTTTTATAACCACGCAAGACTAAATAACATGCACTACTTGTACGCTTTCCAATTCAAATTTAAGGTGGTAATGGTAAACATACTTTCGCCTAGCCATGCTGTGAGCACAATTTTGTTCTACAGGTAACAAAAATTAAACCTAACCTAAAGTATAGAGAGTATTGAAATTTAATTGAACAATAATCAACGATTGCTACTATTGTAAATTAACCTGCTATCGTTACTTCTATCCATAATACTCATAAAAAGCAAACAATTTCTCTTATAACTTTAACTGGCATTATCGGTAATAATTAAATTTAATAATTTTTTCTTCCTTATCGCGTCTCCTTTCATTTGATTTCTACAATTAAAAGTAACACTCTTATTCATTTTATTCCTTTTTAATAGGCTAACAGAATATGAAACGAGAAGACTAATAGACGAACACTTTTCTATGAACTATCAAAACGGGTTCTACAGCAAAAAATGGGTTTAAATGTTAACGATATAAAGAAGAGAAAAGTAGAGGAATAGAAAAGAATGTCTTTGTCTTCGCGCAAGAAAAGTAATTTTAGATTGTAAAAGGGAATTGGAAACCCAGTTGAGAGCAATTGTAGGATAATATAAACATTATAGCTGCCTTCTTATACATAATTTTGAAGAGTAACTTGAATATTTGGGAAGCGTACCTAGTGATTGTACATAGTTATATTACGCTTATATCCTTCTGCCACACAAATATCGTTTTTGATTTGTTTTTTTTTCGTTTTTGCAAATTGGCTTTTCTACCTAATGGTTGACTCACCAACCCCCTTGCGTAAAACGTCAGAAGTACCTGAATGAGTTGGTGATGTTCACGGAAGCACCACGATCCGATTACGGAGGACTGCTGTTAATTTTTTTGTAGGTGGAAGATCTACGCGTCGCTGTTACCGGAGAGCATGATCCAGTTGTGCTCATACTTCCAGTCAGCTTAGAATTCGGCGCTTTACTGCCATGCATGTCTGATTTTATGTGATAAATGTTCCCCGATATCTATTCTGCAGTCCAAATTTAAATTTTTCCGCAAAATGCAAACCTTATATTTCCGCTGTTAGCGATGCGACCACTTCGTATTTGGGCACCGTTCGTTGTCGGCCAAAACTCCTTATCGTGGCGGCCACTCCTTCCACATACATGCAGTTTGCGACGATGGCGACTGAGGTAGATGCATTTAATTAGATTTGATTATAGTTTGGACCGAACTGAACATCATACCTTTGTGTCCGCGTACACACTTCCTGCTTCTGGGGTGGCTGCTTAACTAAATCGGCTGCGTAAATTAAGTTCGCCGGTTTTCACAATTTGCGTAAATAGCAGCCGCGCGACTCACAACACACACTCTGCCACCATGTGGCTGTCCATTTTTCCTTTTGACATCCCACGACAAAATTGACGTGGGATGTGCAACCGTCACAACCGACATGAGATGCCAAGCCACTTGGTGGCAAGGTGTGTTAGTAGTGAGTCGCCAGCGGCGTCACAAGATTCATTACAGCTGTGGGAGCTGATCTTGAATCAAAACGTTGGCGATATTTTCGCTGCGTCGAGAATTTAAACACGTTGTTGTGTACTGTACTATCTTCTTTTACTATAGATTGAAGCTATAGTGCCTTATAGTTCGAGAAATGTAGAGCATCAAAAACACTGTGAGCCACTGTATATAAATTAAACATGTGACTAATTCACTTATTCTTAGCATTCTGATTAAACTAGCTGCCTCTTTGTTTGGTAAAATTTTAAGTATATAGTACATATTTAATTTTTCAAAATAATTCCCGCTAGCGCTTTGAGCAACTCTACCTACTTCTGGTAACGCCTAATCCTAATGACAATTTTTCGAGCAAATTTTGACAATTTGCATCTGACAGCCTTTCCTTCAATTCCTGGGTGAATTTGCTTCCTTTGCCCGGTAAATAATCTTCTATACAGCATTAAAGATTTCTAGAACGTCATCATGGCTGGACTTCTAAAAAAGGTAAGCTTTTACTGACTTCCTGCTCTTTGTAAACAATAATTTACGCTTGTCTTCTAAAGTTATGTCATAGAGTTCATAACCTAACCCGACAGTAATCTTTTAACATTTTACTAAATTTATCGATATTTCAGTCAACCGGACTCACTGGCTTAGCTGTTGCTTCAAATCCTCATCACACTTTAAGTGTCCTATATGGTAAGATTTTACGTGCCGTCTCAAAGATGCCATCAGATGCCGCATACCGAAAATACACAGAAAAAATAGTTTCTGAACGGTCAAAAATTGTTGCTAGTGTGAGAGATGTCTTATTAATATTTAATTTAATTGACTAAAGTGTCCTCTCAATTTCAGACAAAAGACGTCAATGCGATAGAAAAGGCTATTGGATGTGGACAGGTAGAAGAACTGATTGTTCAAGCTGAAAACGAATTGATTCTCGCCCGAAAAATGCTAGGATGGAAACCATGGGAATCATTGATGCGACCGATTCCTGGTAAGCAATGGGACTGGCCACCAGCGCAAATCAAAGAACCAACAGTTTAATGTGATGTTCAAATTACTAGTGGCAATTAATTGTTCTGAATATAAGTGTTTTCAAAGGAAATGTGTAAAGTGTTTTTCGGGTATAATGTCGACAAATGTTATAGGTTCATAAAAATGTTTATTTTTCATTTGGGGCCTGATTGTGCAAATACGTTCCAATATGAGTAATGAATTTCAAAGATAAGTTCTAAATAACTATCGTACATTATGGAATTTCCAATCTTAAAAGGTTGATGCTCTCTCATGGGGGTGATATTCTTGATGAAGTGCAGGGTGGGCCAGAAAGAATTGCGAATTTGAAAAAATCATTAAAAAAAAACAGTACAATGCACATACAAATTTTTATTTCTATAAAAATTGACATCTGGGAAATCCATTTCTTAAAAATAACGTCATCCAGGTGTGCACCATCCCGCTGCAAACATTCTTCGAATCTGACCCTCAAATTGATAAAAACTCGCTGGCACATTGCACGGGGAATAGCTGCCATTTCTTCCCGGATATTGGTCTTCAACTGGTTAATCGTGGCTGGGTTATTGGTGTAGACTCTACTTTTTAGGTATCCCCACAAAAAAAAAGTCCGGTGGCGTCAGATCCGGACTTCTAGGAGGCCATGCAATGTCACCTCGGCGCGATATCAGTTTCCCAGCAAACATCTCGTATACGACCGCCAAAGAGGCATTAGCTGTATGGCATGTCGCGCCATCTTGTTGAAACCATGTTACACGATTATAGGCTTCAAATTGTTGCAGTTGTGGAAAGAAAAAATCCCTTAACATGGCTATGTATCGCTCAGAATTTACAGTGACAGATTGGCCTTGTTTTTTCGAAGAAGTAGGGTCCGATAATTCCGTTCTTGTTGACCTTGGGCGTCCTGCAGGCTTCTGTTTGAGAGTCGAACCAGTCTCTTCGAACTTTCTGACCCACGATCGAATCACACTTTCTTTCGGACACTGATTTAGGTCATGTAATCCAAACTCACGCCGAAATAAACGCCGAACAATAGCGCACGAATTGTGATTTTTGTAATAATGTTTAACGCAGAATGCACGTTGTGCTCCGGTGAAGTGATCCGTCGCGACTAAATTTCCGAGAACCGAGCTACTTAACCCCACCACCCGCGCAGTCCCCTCTCTAAAGCTTCAAACGCAAGAGTGTTTTTAAAATCGTACGCCTTTCTGGCCCACCTTGTACATTTTGTTTATCTTATCGATAGTGGACTTGAGCTACAACTATGAAAACATTGGAAGACATTTCCAAGCATCCTTTTAGTTTTAGTATTATTTTAAAGGATCTTGTGTTACCTGCTAAGGTAACGCGACGGCGATTCTCGTCTAGTAGTCAAAACAAATAGACTTGTTTTTGTTTGTGTCAGAAATAATATTAAATATTATTTTTACTAGCGAAAGTAAAAAAAGGAAAATTTAGCATTGCCCGGTTGGGCGAAGGGAGGAATTTGTGCAAATATTGCATGACTAGGAATTTGTCCTTTGCGATTGAGGACAACGATTTCATCTTCATCGTTTCGAAGAAAATATTCACGTGTCAAAAATTTTTAAATAAAAATTCGAGAACATTTCGAAAAACTTGGAATCAGTCAAAATTCCGACACAACGTGGAATCAGTAAAATCAAGACCCGAGAATGCAAGACTCCAACAAATAAAAGTTTCAAGAAATTCATCGAAAAGAAACCAACTATAACAATGGGCAAGAATTTAGTTATAATTTTTGCTCTGCATTGAAGCTTTCATTACGTCGCACGGATATCGATCTCGTTCTTGGATGGCTCCGATAGCTTTTTAAAGTACTTATGGAATTTTTTGTAGCTACATGAATGAGTTGTATATTTTTTTAATAATTGATTTTCTGAAAAATTATTAGAGAAGAAAAATGTTAGGAGAAGGTGGTTTCGACGTGTGTACTAATTCTCATCAGGCCATCACTCTTAGATACACACCGGTGAACTTATTATTGCACACGTCTCTCGTGGGCAACAGTCACAGACCAACTAACGAAAAATTACCGGTGACGCAAGTAGTGCGCTCCGGCGACTGGCCACCAAGTACCGGTAGATTCGTTTTACCGCTTGCCAGTGGCTCTTGTGGTGATTGCTAAGAAATTTACTAACTGAACTTACCGAATATGCGATATCCGGCCGCGTCACAACCGCAAGAAACATTAACGAGCCCACTGCTTCTCGAAATGGTACCGTACTTGAGTTTTCATCGTCGCGATCGTTTGGAACTAGTCGCGCGTGTGGATCGGCAGGCACACTTGCCGCTTTTGCATTGATCATCTTAAATTTATTGAGAATTTTCTTCATATACGCCTCTTGATGCAAGAACATGGTTTTCTTTACTCGATTTCGTTCTATTTGTATCCCGACAAATAACTTTCCACCCCCGATCATAATTTCGAACGCGTTACCCAATGATTTGATTACCGACTCGAGGCCTTTACTTGTTTTTACTGCGATGAGTCCTTCATCTACAAAAAGCGCTAAAAACACATCTACGCCGTCTACCCGTCCTTGAAAGATACAATTGTCGGCTTCCGTTTCGCGAAACTGATATTTCTCTAAGGACTCACGAAACTTTTCGTTCCAGCACCTGGTTGCTTGTTTCAAGCCGTACAAGGACTTGTTCAGTTGACACACGAAATCACTTTTTTCTTCTTTCTTGACGTTGAGTCCTTCCGGAATTTCCATGTAGATGTCTTCCTTCAGCTCGCCGTGAAGAAAAGCTGTTCTCACGGCAAACTGTGTGAGCTCCAAGTCCTGTTCAGCCACCATGGCCAATAGAATTCTCAGCGAGTCGTATCTCACGACTGACGAGAAGGTCTCCATGTAGTCAAGTCCCTCTTTTTGTTGAAATCCTCATGCACAAAGTCTCGCTTTGTAACGGTATACGTCACCTGATGTGTCTCGTATCACCCTGAACACCCATTTCGGATCTATGGGCTTTCGATCCGTTTTCCTTGGTACGATTGACCAAGTCTCGTTCCACTCGTGCGCGTTGAACTCTTCCTGAATCGTCTCGGCATAATTTTCTGCCTCGGCACTGTTCATCACCTCCTGAAATGTGTTTGGCGGATTATATTCAGCGAAGTCGACTTCATACCTTATCGGTCGTTGATGTTTGCACGATCCCACAGTTGTCTGTCATTATCCGGTTGATTTTGATCTTCTTCTCGAGGATCTTCTGGTTGTTCGTTTCTTTCAGGTTCTTCCTGAGCTTCCTGGCATTCTACCTCCTGTTGCTGCTCGACGGGTTCTACCACACTTTCAATTTCGTCCGCTGGAAGAATGCATTCGAATTTTTTCCTTTTTCTGCCCCAAGTTGCGACTTCTCGTTGAATGTGACGTCTCTGGATTCATATATTTTCTTGTTCTGTGGATTGTACAAACGGTAGTTCATCGACTCGTTCTGATACCCAGCTAAGATCAACTTTGTAGCCTTTGGGTCTAACTTCTTGCCATATTGTTTGTCGATATGCATGTACGCACCCGATCCGAACACTCGAAAATGGGACACAGCTGGTGTTTTTCCAAACCAGATCTCGGTTGGCGTTTTCTCTTTACCGGTAGTCAGAACTCGGTTGAGCATGGTCACTGCTGTACCGACTGCTTCCACCCATAGTGACAGAGGAAGTTTCTTTGCCATTATCATCGTGCGTGCACTCTCGCTGATCGTTCTGTTGTCGCGCTCGGCTTTCCCTTCTGCTGAGGAGTGTAAGGTGCCGTGTTTAGCAGCTCGATACCACGAGCCTCGAGATATTGCTTCATTTCACCGTTGCAATACTCTCGTCCATTGTCCGTACATAACATCTTCATCGGCTTGTCGAATTTGTTGTCGATCAACCTTTCGTATTTCTTGAAAATATCGAAAACATCAGACTTTTTTCCATGAAGTAAACATACCGAAATCCTGATGCGTCATCCTTGAAGGTTATGCAGAATCTTGCACCACCGATGGACTCTGTTGAGATTGGTGCGCATACGTCTGAATGTATGTATTCTTCCGGTTTTGTGTTCCTTTTTGTCTCGTTCTTTTTGAACGGTAGCCTGTGTGCTTTTCCGAAAGCAAACAATTCACAGAAGAAATTGTCAACGTCCGCTAATGTCACATCTCGAATAATCCCTTTTTGCGTCATTTCGCGCAAAACTTTGTTGTTTACGTGTCTCATTCGTTTGTCAGAAACGCAAGTTGACAGTTGACACATTTGCTGCTCTCGCAACACTTGGTTTTCTCACTTTAAAGAGCATTCGGTAAATCTGATTGTCTTGTTGCACACCAACACCGAAAACTTCACCCTCACGGTGAATTTTTACTAGTTTTCCTCTAAACAAAACATCGAAACCTTTTTCAGTGCATACAACGACTGTAAACAAGTTCTTTCGAATCTTTGGAACGTAAAGCACGTTTTCGATTCGAGCTTCACACCATTTACCGTTCACTACTTGCGTCACCAGTAATTTTTCTTTAGTTGGTCTGTGACTTGCAATAAGAAGTTCCTTTATGTACAACAAATAAAGCGTACTCATATACATTCGAAGTTATCTTTCTCTTCAAACCTGTCGTCCCTCTATCCCTTCGATAATCTCAACACTTGTGCATACTAATGCACGCGTTATACCTGAAATAGCTTCATGTACTAATTTATCTAAGGACACCTACGCAAAAGAGTGTGCTATGATTGAATTCAAAGCGTTTATAGGTCTTCTTTATCTAGCTAGTCTTTACTGATCAGGCAGACAAACTTTGAGTGATTTATGGGTTACTGATGGCACAGGTGTGGCTGTGTTAGGCTTATTATATCTTTGCACAGATTTCAGTTTATTCAAAGTTATTTGATCTTTAATGATATTTCTACCCATCAGCAAAGAACGCAACTAGACGATCTGGCTGCAATCAGAGAATTTTTTGAAGCATTAGTAAAAAAGCTGTAAAAAAAACTTACATTCCAAGTAATTGTCTAATAATTGACGAAATGCTCGTAGCTTCCGAGGTAGGTGTAGATTTGGCCAATACATAGCATCCAAACCCGCTAAATACGGAATAAAAGTCATTGCTCTAGTCGACGCAAGAAATTTGTATTTCAAAAACTTAGACGTAGACGTAACAAGCCATTTGATGTTGTTGACCGGATTGTATAGCCTATTACCAGAACAAACAGATATATAACATTTGATAACTGGTTCACTAGTTATGAACTGGTGCAGCATTTGCTCAAAGAACATAAGTTGACATCAATTGGTACCCTGCCCAAAAATAAAAGACAAGTTCCAGTAGAATTACTTCAACTCGCGGAGTTGAAGCTTACTCATCTCGATTTGATTTTGAAAAGGATGTCACACTTGTTACTCATGTGACTCTAAAAAACAAAATAGTATTGCTGATGTCTAGCTTACATGACGACGACGCGATTGATGAAATAACAGGAGAACAGCGGAAACCTGCAATAAATTCATATTTTAACACGACAAAATGTGGTGTGGATATAGCCAACGAGCTATGTGCTACGTACGAAGTAAGTCGTAACTCTTAAAGGTGGCCATTGAAAATTTTTTATGCCTCATTGAACATAACTGCTTTTAATGGCCTAATAATTAATAATAATTGTTCAAAAACAAAAGAAGGCGATTTATAAAAAACCTAGGGCTCGTTTTTCGCCAAAATGTATCAGTGCTTCCACGTGAGTTATGACAAAAAAAAATGAAAAATTTGTTGGTGAATCTTCAAGGGAACCTTCGACAAAAAAGGCTAACGTTCGCAAAAGGTGCCAAGTGTGTCCAGCCAAGAAAGACCGTAAAACAAATTAAACCTTCGAGAGTTGCAACAAAAATAGTGTTGTAACTACTTTGCTTTTGGCAAAAATCGATCATTCGAAATCTCAGGAGCAGAATTTCTCTTAGAGGTTTCAAGGATAAGTTAATTTGAAAATCATCATAGAATAGGATTTTACCAAATCTCTTCCAAATCTTAAAGTTGTCCTAAAGTTATTTACCATATAACAATTTGTATATCAGTTGCTACATGTAAAAGCTGTTTCAGCAAACTGAATTTCATCAAAAATTGCCTACAGGCAATATTGACTGAAATGGGATCTACAAGCTTGCCATACTAACAATAGAACGTGAGGCTACACAAAATATAAATTGTGAAGGCACCCTTAACTAATTGCAACAGTTATAGCTTGAAAGAAAAGATTTTAAGTGTATTTCTTACAAAGCTGAGTTCCAAATAAAAAAAATAAAACATACATATTAAACTAATTTCTTATTTCTCTTAAATTTAACAAAGCATAAAAACTAGTTTTCCAGTCATCTTAAATAGCACTGTTTACAATTCTATAGGAAATACATTATTATTATAATAAACACTACAAGACGCACATAGTGCCTATCTTGGACAAGGTCGAAAGATTATCGCTAAAAAACTGGCAAGTACTTTTCCTACATTACAGATGAAAGCAAATTGTTGAATATGTTACAATTATATCACTTTTAAAATCTCCACGATCATGCTTTAGTTGTATTAAAGTATTCCTGGAGTCACGAGAAGACTACTTTTACACCAAATCGATAATTGTCGGCTGCAATCCCATCAACATGCAAAGTATCAGAAGAATAATTTGTCACTATGAAAACGGATAGATCCCGCATATTTCGTTTTACCCGAGGAAGAAAACGGTCCGACATGATGTATCACTTTGGCTGACCCGTCAATTCTTGTATTTCCACTTTGGCTTTCCCACAATCGCGCTGTAGCTTCCGCGAAAATGTCTGTTCCCTCCTCGTCATCGTGTTCTGCACTCAACGAAAAATCGAAGTTCCGCTTTTCTCTAACATTTTCCGTGGAAAAATCTTCATTGAAAATATCTATAAACTGTGACTTTTCGACAGGATGGGACATAACCACATTGACTAGCAAAACTAAAACTATCGTCACAAAAACACTTCGAAAAATATTTTTTCCGCCTAACATTTTCAATAAATACGACCCCATACGTGATATAACCGCTGTGAATCCGAGCATATGCGTATTATTACTAAAGAAGAAGGTTAATGTGGAATCTTATTTCGCTATTCCAATTAATCTCATGAATATAAATTCAATATAGCTTTGCACGAGAATATAATATTTTGCGGACTTCTCAGTTTGTGCTGAACTTGACCTTTCATGTTAAGAGATGAGCATCACTAATGTGCTCTCAGTCTTTGGAAACTTATTCTACGCTGACGATATTAAAAATTGTTAAAAACCGAAAGAGGAAGATGTTATATAAAATTGCGGATTAATTACCATATTGCTAGAGAACTTGTTCTTCGGAAGATTGCCTACAATAGCCAACGGTAAAATTAAACATTTAAATTGATACACTTTAATTGTTTATGCATTAAACGGTGTGAGCGGAATAAATATTTTGGCATACGTACTGCTTAATAAAAGCAATATAAAATTAAATATTGATTTGAACAATTGTACTTTCGGGCGTAATTTGTGGGAATATTCTTAATAAGAGTTGTGACCGTGACAGGTTTTTGGTATTGATTGTTTCAAGTATAGAACTAGTGAATTTAGAAATAAAGGATCTACTGAATAAAAGGATTATAGGCTATCAGGAAGAAAATAAATTATCATATTCTAAGAAGTAATTTATGAATAAATAAATAATATGCTTTATTCAAACTACCTTAACATTTCACGAACATAAGACAAATTTAAAACATATTAATTATAATGGATGTGAAGGGTGTGGAGTTAGTGCGATTTAGCACCTTACAAATAACTCTCTCATGTCTGTGAGTACTTACTTCAGTACCCATCTACTTTCCTGAGCCAGTTTCAGTCATTGTGTGATTTTAACAAATAATTTTTGCAGTGTGATTTGGCGGATAGTTGGGAAACTTAATTCATCTCTGTTTCATAAATTTCGGAGGAATGCCAGGGTCCTTTTAGTATGGTTATCAGTTGTATCAAAGAGTTTCAGTGCCTTATCACGTACGTATTTTTCAACCGTCACAATTCTTAGATCCTTGTAGATGTCAGTATTTCCAATTTACCATGGAATTCTTAAGATCTTTCTAAGAATTCTATTTTGGAAGAACTGGAGTGCTTTTTTGTTAGTCTTTACCGTCTAGTAGAAAGCAGAACTACCGTATAATAGGGTCGGTCGTATTATGTGTTTGTATATGAGCATTCAATTTTTAAGGCTAAGTCTTTTGGATTTGATGAGAGGGTATAATGCTCGTTTGTTTGTATGTGTTGTTTCCATGTAAGTCTTCTGTCGAATTTAAGTCTAAGGTATTTAGCTGTTGGTGTCCAGTCAACTGTCTTGTTATCAAACATCAATCTCTGTGGAGTTTGCTGTTATTTCCTTGTGATAAATAGTGTCTGTGTTTTATCCGGATTAATCTTAATTTTCCATTTACGAAAGTATACCAACAAAATATTTATTGATCGTTGCAACTTTTCAGTGATGACTCTTGCTTGTCTTGCTGTATTAAATATACAAGTATCATCAGCGTAGAGTGATCGTTTTACTTTTAGAGGCAGAATGGGAAGGTCTGCAGTACCTAAATAAATTATACAGAACCGGTAAGATGGGCGAACTCTGAGGGACTCCATCATCAATTGGTCTCAGGCTTGAGAGTTTTTTGTCAGTTCTGATACGGAATGTTCTGCCTTCCAAGAAGGAGCAAATATTTATGTAGTGAACATGGGTAGATAAAATGTCCGTAAAGGACTGCAGCAATGGTCTGCTGTCTTGGCGAGAGAGGATGGATGGATGGTTTCGCCGAGCTTGGCCTTGTCTGATACCTCGTGAATGCGCCAGCAGGCTAATAATTATGTAGTATACATGGGTAGATAAAATGTCCGTAAAGGACTGCAGCGTATGTCTGCTGCAAGCTAGCATTACGGTGTCTTTGGACGGGTTCTTTTCCCCAGCATAAGCGCCCACTGCAAAGAAAACTTTCACGTTCACAAATTACTTGTTATGGAATTCGGATTCACAGGTATTGGGGCCGAGGTAACCTACTGAAAGGAAAAGATTGCCAAAGCAAATGACCAACTGGGCTTGGCGAGACTTAAGACGATCTCGTCTTTATCAGAAATGCTTATGACCCCCAAATAAGAGTGGGGCATCCAGGTGGAAGCGGTGCCCCCTCGCACCCCCGTCCGTATCAAGATCCATTGTAGACGTGAACAGATGTTTTCCATTTGAATGAAAAATTCATACATACATAATTCACATGAATTTTTCCCTCACTTGAAAAACATCATATAATACTATAACATAAATAAGAACGCAAGCGGGAGACCACTCTACCCTGCGAGAGCACCTGCAACGCAAAAAGAAGGGATATGCTCATCCGATGGCTAGCTCATGAGTGGAGGGGCCAGCCAACGTAGTGGGTCCCATACCCGGTTAAAGGTTCAAATAAATAGAAAGACCAAGTTTGGATGAATTATTTCGTCATTTTTATTCCCGCCTTTGCCACAAAAAAAAAAAAAAAATATATATATATATATATATATATATATATATATATATATATATATATATATATATATATATATATATATATATATATATATATATAAATTTACATATTCTTCACATGCTTGGCATGACATAAGGTAAACAAAATCTTGTAAAAATAAGAACGTTTGTACGCATGTAGAAAACAAGTGTATAATTTTTGAAATGGAAACATTTTATGTACTCTCAGTGTGTACAAAACTATATCGATCATTCAATACTTTCGATAAAATTTTCTAGTTCTAAAATTTTTCAAAAATGTATATATTACCTCGTTAATGAATTCCAGTTCTAATTAATTTTCACCCAAGGAGAACTTTCTACAGTCATTGATTACACTGATAGACAAAAATGGCCTTCATGAAAGTGAAATTAATTTGAATGGGATATTTAATATCTACAACAAGCCTGTTAATAATCCGCATTTTTAAAAAGTTTCAGTTACCTTCAGATTTTTTGAAACTGCAATGCACTTTTTTTTAAGTAAAAACGGTTAAAAATTGAATCTAATTAAGGAAAATAACTTATAGTTACTTTTACTTATATTTTACTTCAACTTATATTTACTTATAACTTATATTTTACTCTTAATTCACGATTTTTGGGTATATTTAGCGTCAGGTACATCTCTTTTAAGTGTCCAACAGTAATCAGCCAACATAATCGGACTCCGCTTGTCTTGATACCGTTTTCCTGTGTTGGATATATCCTGATTTTTTTTGTGGTAAATTCTGAGGAAAAAAATCCAAATGAGAGTGTAAAAGGTATATCTTGAGTGGCATATTGCATTCCATATTCTTGTAAGCTGATAAGAGGTTGTTGATCAACTCTTCATAGTTTTCGGACCTGTGGCTTCCAAGAAAAATACAAACAATGTTTTGAAAACATATCCATGCGAATTTTTCGATCGGGTTAAGTTCTTGTTGAAATTCTTTATCAGGCAGTAGATCTCTAATTTGTGGCGCTACAAATATTCCCTCTTTTATTTTGACATCGCTGATTTTTGGGAATTTCTATTTCAAGTATCAAAAGCCATCTCCATTTCTGTCCATAGCTTTGACAACGTTTTTTAGGTCTTTGTAAAAAATTTTTTTACAAAGACCTACTAGTTTCGCGACCTGTCTGTCCGTCCGTCCGTCTGTCCGTGCCTCACAGCTAATTTCCTCAGAAACTATAGAAGCTAGAATGCTCAAACTTTGTGAAAAGGTCAAAAGTGATGGTCTCTCAAAAGTTAAGCTCTTAACAAAAATTTAAAAATTTTTAAGGGGGGTCCCCCCTAATAACGAATTGGCCCTTAAAAATTTTTTTAACCGAAGGTAGTCGAGTGGGGTATCGAATGAAAGGTCTTGATTAGAAATTTTAGAATCTGAAATAAAAAATCATATTATGAATTAGGGGATCCAGGGGAAGGCAAAATGTACCCAAAATTTGTGTCCCCCCCCCCCCCCCCCCCTCGCGATTGGACACCTTTGAGCCGAAAAATCTGAAAATTATCATGAACGTGGACCTTTATGAGTATAAGGGCAACAAATACCTTTGAAATCAAAATTCGCTCATATGTGTTAGTAATAGTATGATTTGTAGATTTTACATTTTTGCCCATAAAATCAAAACGGTACCTTTAAACTTCTTGAAATTCTGCAATTATATATATTGATATAAAATTCATATGTTCACAAAATTTAATTTAGATCGAATCATAATCAAGTGAGTTATAGCCATTTCAATTATATGGAATTCCAACAACAATAACACGTGTTTATGGTTGATATGGGGTTCTCCAATAAGAGGTGTTATTTTGATATGAAAAGAAAAATGCCATTTTTTAATATAAATGATCCGATGTTTATTTCATAATAAAGAAGAAGATATGCCGTTAATAGCAAAAACTAACATCAGGCAAATGACAACTACGACACGCTTACAGGACCATATCCTCTTCATGAAATTTTCCATAACCAATTCGCAAAGTGGCGGCCCTATGTCCTCGATAGCCTCACGAATTTCATCTTTGAGATCTTGAATCGACGCTGGGCTATTGGCGTAGGCCTTCTCTATCACGTGGCTCCAAAGGAAGAAGTGGCAAGGTGCTCAATCACAAGATCTATTCAAAATAACCTCTTATTGGAAAACCTTATAAATACAGGTATTTAAAATTGACTTAGGCACTTTTATTTTCTTTCAATTTTCATAAAAATTTAAGGAATAGTGTTTAACTTGAACATGTTTAATCGGCCGAGCATTCAGAAAAATCAATTAAACTAGATTAACATGGCGGCTGCACTGTGCTTATGAAAGAAACTGTGCATCTTTTGTATAAATTTGAACAATTTCATATCCCAGTATTGGATGAATAATTCAAGTTATCGAGAAAACTTGTTTCTAACCTTAGGATGTTTACAAAGACCTTCTGGTAGGAGCACTCTCCTGCTTATTCAACTTGTTATAAGTCTGAGTTTGATATGCAATGGAGGTAGCAATACATCTTTAGGATTTGTTAGCTGAGGGTGTAGAACATTTTGTTGACCTGGTATAAGAGCGGCTCGTTTAGGTCACTCCTTTTCAAAATAACGATTTATTTTATCTTGACCATCCCACTCACAGATGAAACACCATAATTTCGTATATCCAAGTTGTAAACCTATTAAAATAGCAATTACTTTTGAATCTCCACATATTTTCCAGGAGTATTGATCATATTTAATATGTTCAAGCAGTGACTTCATATTCTCATATGATTGTTTCATTTCAGCAGCATAAGCAACCGGCACGGAAAGGTATTTATTACCATTATGTAACAGTACACTTTCAAGCTAACCTTTAACGAATCTATAAACAATCGCCAGTCGGATTTTTTATATTCAATCGTCAGCTCAGCCATAACTGAGGGAATGTCACTACAAAACACTAAATTGCCACCTTGAGAAAAAAAAAACTTGAAAAGTGCGTGTGCCGTGTTCTGTATACAGATACTCTGGTATTTTTTTCTAGTAAATTCCAATCATGAAGTCGGGCAACCAAGAGTTCTGTCTGGCTTTTACCGAGATCCAAATCCCATACAAGATCATTGAGATCGTTTTAATTACAAAATGAGGTGGCGTATTTGAAGTGCTGGGCTCAAAAGTCGGATCGGAATCAGAATTTTTAGATACATTTTCTTCACCAGTCACGTCATCCGTGTTTACTGGAGGCGGAAGAGGCAAGTCGTCACTGTGAGGGATAAGTCTTTGAGCAGATTGTACATTCAGATAGTTCACAGTATGTCTAGATTTGTGATTAATACCTTTGGTAGAAGTTTGGCAGAAATAACAATCTGATACATGTTCTTTCTGTTCACACCATGTCATTGGAGCTGCAAACGGCATATGACAAGATCCTTTACCCCATGATGTTAATAAACGAACACACTGTGCACAATAAACACTAAGAGTCTAGGTTTTGTCAAAGTTTTGCACCGAAAAGTAAACATAATTAAAATAACAGTTTTTAACTAATGGTGTCAAACGACGGCGTTGGCTTTTAATAGTAAGTTGACGGCAAATGTAACAAAAGTTATCAGGATGGTTTACACATACTCTGGGCATCTTATTACGATGTACAGAAGCAGAAAACCGTTTTAATTTCAATAATTTAATATTAATTTATCGGAACCACACGTCGGTGAGCGAAATTCACGCAATTAATTTAGCTTAACGAAAACTGAGAGTGATTGAACAAAACTAATTATGAAATTTATATGCTGGTAGGTAGTAGTGTTTAAAAAAACGATTCGATTTTGTTTAACAAAAATACTGTTAGCCAGTATTATGAAATGAGCACTTACATCACACATTACACCCCAATCAGTATTGAACATTTTAAATTACTGCATTTAGCATATTTAAATTATAAAAAGCAACTTAATATTCTCTTTTAATTATAATTTAATGGTAAGCAATAAAAACAAGCTGGGTAGACAGACCTACGTTCATGTCAGAAGGGTTTTGTTCTCAACTTCTCAGAAATGGAGTCACCAGCAACGAATAAAGTCAAGAAATATGTCAAAGAGATGTGCACGTTTATAAGAAAATCCATTGTTTTTATATTTTCAACGGTCGCTATTTTGTTTCAAACCAACAAAAATCACTCAAATCAAGAATTCCCAAAAATAATAACGTTATTGACCTTACTTAAAAATATCAAGAAGATCAAATCAAAACTGCAGTGACTGATTCGATGAAAAGTCCATAAAATGCCAAAATCAGGTGTTATTGTTGTGGTAATTGGAGAAATTTCAAATCACAATTACTGCCGTGTATATCATTTGATTTTAATCAAATTTACAAAGTTTAAGGACGTTTTGTAGGGCTACTTATACATCGGCTTTCGCTCAGTTTAAGGGTACGTATACGATTTTATTGGGGAAAATGTGAAATTTGAATATCATACTATTATTAACAAAGTTGAGCGAATTTCGACTTCTAAGGTATTTGTTGTTGTACTCATAAACACCTACCTCCATAATTTTTTTCAGACTTTTCGGATCACAGATGTCCACACAAATTTTTCATGTATTTCCCCTCCTCGTGCGCCCCTGAAGCAATAACCCGTTTTGAAAAGTTCTCATCAAGACCTTTCAGTTGATACCCATGTAGGCTACCTTTGATGAAATTTTTTTTTCGGGGAACATTCCCCTATATGAGGAGATCCCCTTAAATACCTTATAACATGTTTTTGTAGTTGAAATTTGAAGAGAGCACCACTTTACACTTGCATACAAAATTTGATGTTTCTAGCTTAAGTAGCTTGCGAGAAAAAGTGCTGTGACACACGGAAGGACGGACGGACGGACAGACAGGACGCGATTTTAGTAGGATTTTTACTTACCCTATCCTCCTCTGACGATTGCTCGTAGGTGGGGTGGGTAAGGCCTGTAAACATTAAAATGTGAACCAAAATAACACCCATTAGAACAATTCGATTAAAGATTTCCAAATCTCAATAAAACTACACTACACGCTTTTAAAAGTCAATGTGTTTGAATTTCATTTCGTTCATGATGCCGAACAGCAGGTATTGATGGTGGAGGATATAGCCCGATCATCATAAAAATATTATGCTAATGCAGATAGAAATAAATTGCATTCCTTCAACAGAAATACGTCTTGATCTTCGTGACTCCTCACCCACGCCCCCAATGTCAATATGGTTCAGTCGTTCCTTGATCCCTAGTGCTACCATTGTGCGTTATCGAGTACGACTTAGTTAGTTCCCAGCTTCCTGGTCTCGTACCTGATAGGTAAACTTTCTCGTTCTGACTCAGTAGCTCAAACCGAAGGGATGCAAATATGTACAGAATTTCATTGATTTTTCCTGCACAAAGCAGCACTGCACATACACAAAAGTGAAAGTCGTATACATGGTATGATTGAAATCGCACTTAACACCCATACATAATTTGTGTATACAAAACGCCACCATTAACACATTTCAATTGGCTGCTGTACGTGCACTTACTCAAGATCTTTATTTGGTGATTTTTCAATTTTTACATATATACAATTCATCAATGGCTTAACCGAACAATATACATGCGGGTTGTGCCTTAGGGCTTTTCCCGGAGTTCAATAATAATTTACTTTAATTACATTATAATATTACTTTTTTGGCAGAAGAAAACTTTAAAATGTTGACACCCACAAGATTATCATACATTAAAGGATTATAAAAGAAGTTTGTAAAAATCATTCGCTCTAACAACTAGTTTTTAAAATTTAAAAATTGATTTCCTTAAAATCAAGTGCATAATTTCTCAAGACTACTTTAAAAACTACTCATTCACTGCGTCCGTTGAGCGGTTGTCCGTCGCTCTCCTGACAACTCCCGCCTTACGCTCCTTTGCTCTCCTGATTCCCGCTTCCGCCAGCTTTTTTGCATACGATTTTATCGGCTGCATTCCTGTCTCCTGTTACAGCACCTCGTTGGTGTAGGACCGTCCGTTCTCCCGTCTGTATAGGCTTGTGCAAGCCAGAAGATTTTTTGCTCCACTAATCCTATCTTGCCCCGTTTTGTTTTCGGAGCTCCAATCCATATCATCACCGCATATGTGATGATCGGATGAATCAAGGTTTTATCGGCCAAAACCTTGGCTCACTGGCTCGCGTCGAATATTTCCTGAAAAAATGTAACAGAAGATGGTACGCATAAGTCACTTTTTCAAAATATTATCAACGTGAGCACAGAAGATAGCTTTCTTGTCGAAAACTACCCCCAAGTACTTCGTTTGCCTAAAGCATTCAATCTAATCTGAAGTCACAGATGCCCCTTGCACAACGACCGTAGTTGTTGTGGGGTTCCTTGAACACAATTATTTGTCTTTCCGGCGCTATTCTTGCCCCGGCAGAGAATTGTAGGATGCCTTCAAGTATAACCCTTTCAAGAAGCTTACCTATGCTTGAAAGCAACGAAATCGGACGATTATCAACTACGTCAGTACTGCCCGACTTCTTAGGTATTGCGTATATTTTTGCACATTTCCATCGCTGAGGGAAGTAGCAAATATTAATGCAGTTATTTAGAATGATCGCGAGGAGAACAAAGTAAACATGGGAAGCCTTTTAAACATATAATTGGAGATTCCATCCCCTGCTGATTTGCAACTTACTCAACCAACACCGTCTGATTGATAAACAAAAGCGCGAATGTGTGTGCGCGCGATACTACAACAATATGCGTACCAGTTGTGGGGAATTTTTTCTGGATGTTTTCCTTCGTAACCAGCGCCTTTTTCCTTGCATATCGCTTTCGTTTTCATCATCAATGCAATATAATTTGCACGTATGCCTCTTGGACTCGTAAAACAAATATGGAGGGATTCCCAGCACTGGGCAAAGCACTTTAAAACCAAAAAAGCACTCGTGAATCCTTCCCTGCTTTTCTCATGCGAATCTTCCACTGTTCGCCACTAACACATATCAAAAGATGCTACTTGCCCGGAATACAGGAACGTAATGAGGCGAATAAAATTTCTAACGCGATCAATTTTATTCCTTGCTTTGGGGAAATTGCCAATGCCGTCATAATGGGCTGCTAATTTTGTGCTCGTGATTTTCCCACTTTCTCAAAGGCAGTCAGATTCGCGCTTCTTCCGCTATGATGCATCAGAGAATATATAAATTGCGCTAAAACCTTGTCCAACGTCTTAACGATCGATATCAATCGGCCCTGAGTTTCACGATGGAATTTGATTTTTTTCGCGTGTTTCGTACAACTCCTCTTTGGTTCTCGGTGCGGTGACACTCAAACTGCGATTGTATTACTTGATTGTATTGATTGGCAGCAATTCATCAATGGCTACAATTTTTGGGACTATTCTCGGGCATATTTGCCATGTATTATGGTTATTACACACAAAGAAATTTTAGTTTTTCACAAAATTCAAGTGAAATCGAAATTCAAGCGTGTAATCGCACACGAAAGATAAACGGAGAAGATTGCACAGCCAGAATCAATTTCACGAATCACAATTTCGGTCGTGATTAGTCGATATCGTTGAGCTTGCGCAAATTGCGAAACACTTTTGCTTTGCTTGCGTGACCATAAGAGACCGGCAACCTCTTTCCTCGCGTTTATAACATTTTTCCAATGAAAAGTGTTAAATTTAAGATACAATGAAAACAAATGAATCGTTTTATAACTCAACCGAACACATTCGCGGTGTGTTCAAAAAATATCGCGAATTTTGTTTTTTTTTTTCAAAAATTATTTATTTATTCATGAATATCTATTTTGTCCCCTTCAAAGTAGTCCCCATGAGATATTATACACTTGTGCCAACGGTTTTTCCAATCTTCGAAGCACTTCAAAAAATCATTTTTTTTAATCTTGTTCAGCTCCTCCTTCGATGCCGTCTTTATCTCGTCAAGCGTAGCGTAACGTCGTCCTTTCATGGGCCTCTTCAGTTTAGGAAACAAGAAAAAGTCACAGGGGGCCATATCTGGAGAATACAGTGGCTGCGGCATCATTAGTGTGTTGTTTTTGGCCAAAAAGTCGCGCACAAGCAACGATGTGTGAGCAGGGGCGTTATCGTGGTGCAAAAGCCAATTTTTGTTCTCCCACAAATCCGGGCGTTTCTGGCGGATTGCTTCGTGCAAATTCCGCATAACTTGCAGGTAATATTCCTTATTGACCGTTCTTCCCTGTGGCAAGAACTCATGATGCACCACGCCCCTGCAATCGAAGAAAACTGTCAGCAAAACTTTCACATTCGACCGAACTTGGCGCGCTTTTTTCGGTCTTGGTTCATGCGGCAGCTTCCATTGAGATGATTGAGCTTGGTTTCCACGTCATAACCATAAACCGACGATTCGTCACCAGTTATGACCCTCTGGAGCAAATTTGGTTCGTCGCGGACAGAGTTTAACATCTCATTAGCAATGTTCATGCGTTGCTGTTTTTGGTCGCAATTGAGCAATTTTGGTATGAATTTCCCGGCGACCCATCTCATGCCCAAATCGTTGATAAAAATCGAATGGCACGAGCCAATCGATATGTTTAGGTCCTCAGCAACTTCTCTAACGGTGATTCGACGATTGGCCAATACCATTTTCTCCACTTCATTAATTTTTTCGTCTGTTGTTGAAGTGCTCGGGCGTCCGGCACGCTCTTCGTCGTTCACATCTTCTCGGCCTTCTAAAAACATTTTGTACCACCGATAAACGTTGCTTCGGTCCAAGGTAGCTTCTCCGTATGCCACAGTCAACATTCGGAATGCATCCGCGCATTTAATTTCGTTTTTCACACAAAATTTGATACACGTTCTTTGATCCATTTTTTTGAATAAGTAAAAATCGAAGACGATTGAAAACACGTGCAAGTAAAGTAGCTATCACCAATCAAGTGAACATTCAAAATGGCCGAGCTTATCGGCATAAGTGACAGACATGAGTACCAACATAACGCCACAAAAAAATCGAAATTCGAATATACGTAATCCGCGAAAATTCAAAATTCGTGATACTTTTTGAACACACTTCGTATGTATGATTTTTGAATATAACACCGACACAGCCAATTCGCGAAGTCCGACCCGGCTGGCGATAACGAGAAGACTCTCCACGCCGCAGCGGTTGTTTCATTTGCAAGCCCTCTGCTCGTCGTCAAACGTTGTTTTCATTGCGAGATGATCCATATTTATTAATTGCGTTGCAAAGGGGTTGCCGTCATCGAATTTCAATTCTAAATTTAAATTTTTTATTTTTAAATTTGCAATTAAAATTGGATGATTTGTAATGGTGTTTTTGGAGCAGTTTGCCTAGGCGACTGCTTGATTACTACACTTTATGACATTGAATAGTTGAACTGTGGATCTTCGGCTATTATTGACTGAAAGTTTTTCTTTCAGCATGTTCAGTGTTTCATCGATGGTTGATTTACCTGTTCTAAAATAACGCGATACTATGGTAACCACCCAAGGCCAAATTAGATAGTTAAAAGACAAACAAAATAACACATTTCTATGATTTGAAAAATGAAAGCAACATTATTCGAATTTATTTTAGTACCACCTATTTTATTAAAAATAGCACACATAGATCATAAAACATTCATTTCAGTTGTGCAGAACGGAACAGTGGTAATTTATAACGTTAGAAAGAACTTCAGGTTAAAAAATAAATTATCAACGTATTCAAATCAAGTCATTACCATTGAGAGAAGTGAGCAATATTTAGTTTATATTTGGATTCTGATGAAATATTTAATATTATATTAAATTTAGGTTATGTTACTTCAATGCAAATGCTCTTTCAATGTTAATTTTTGTTAAATGACTATTATTCAATTACTACATATATATTAAAAATTACTGTATTTGGTTTCAGTATGTGTTTTCATTTTATTCATTCCCCATCCCATGAAGAAATTGCTTGGGTACCTTTTTTTTTCAAGAAAATAGCTTAAATATAAAGTTGATTCATAAATAGTGATTTTTCATTTAATTAAGGATGAAGGAAATTATGCGAAAAAAATCAATCCAAATATATAGTCCGAAATTTATTTACTATTTTTTTAAATTTATTTATAATAAGCTTTCGCCTCAATTTGTTTTTTCATTTTTTTGTAAGTTTTTGTTCTATAAAAATCACTTCATTTCCGAAACATTACTTTTTGTCTTTTCAATAAAATTTTACTTATTAGTTTTTCCCTCCTAGTTTCAAAACTACAATTGATGTTTTATTACCTTAAGTTAATATAAAATATATATACAGAATAATTTTCATTGATTTCGATGATTTCGTTCATAAATATTTTAAGCAATTTCTTTTTTTGCCAAATAAGAAATTTCAATTCTAGTCGAAGTAGAGAAAAGTAAATTGGAATTTTTATATACAATTTTAAAATCATTTTTATAATTACCTTAATTAGTTTCATTTGATAGCCTAAAGTTTTTGTATAATCTTTTTCTCAATTTTAATTTTGAATTTTACAATTTAAAACAAAAACGATTTCTAGGTTCTTTTGTATAGTTCATCACTTGGTTTTTGTAGATTTTTAAATTTTTTTACTAGGTTAGTCAAATGATTCTCTTCATTTTCTTTCAATTTTCATTCTTATCATTCACGCCTTTATAATCTATTAATTGAAATTTGTGTTAGAATTATGGGTGGTAGAGATTTAAATAAGGTTTCAGAATATTTGAAAACTATTTTGATGTCAATAGTATTGGATAAACTGAATTGCATTTGTTGTAATAAAATTTTTCAGTGGATTTAATGTTGTTTGCGGAGGAAGAAATAATTATGCAATTTAATTAACAATTACTGTGAGTAAATGTTTGAATATAAATTCTAACTTCAAACGTTTTATTTACTCGGAAAATATGGAATAGTTAAAAAATAATAAAATCAACAATAAACTAAATATTTTTTTACATTTAATTGAGCGTATTATCAAATAATATTAAGTATACACAAAGAAAATATAAGTTTTAATTAATAATTTCGAATTCTTCAGTAAAAAAAAGCTAGTAGTTTCGTTTGTTAAATAAATTTCAGGTAATTTAAGGAAGGACATTTATTGTCAATGATCACAATGTTAATTACAAATGCACAATTATTCCTCGATGAAATATCAAATAACAATATTCACATAATGAAAAACTAAGACCACTAAAGGTGCGAGCAAAAACAATATCACTAATGATTTAATAATATTACTAAGTGAAAACAGTAACGATATTCAAATACATCCTTCTATAACTCTATAAGAGCAATTATTATAAGAAAAATATATTATCATATTAACTTAATTGCAAAATCACTCTCTTTTATTAATAAACCGTTGTTACTTTCAGCTACCCATTTGTCATTACTATTGCTAATTAGATTATTCCTTATGAAATATATCCTATTTATTGTATGAAAACAACACAAAATAATTCTGTCTGTTAAAATTAATAGAAATTGTGATAATTTAATGTAATGTTGAGCAATGTTTGGATGATTATAATAGTACACAATTTTTTTGTCCCGCTTGTTTTTATTGTTATAGTATTTGCAATGATCTTGAATGTATTTGTATATAATTTTCTCGTTTTTAAATGATATTTTTGAATTACCACTCCATGAATATTCATTTTATCTTTATAGATTTAGAGTACATAATTATATTTATGGTTAATTTTTTTCACGTTATTTTTTAAGATACATTTGGTCTTCAGAGAGTACTTTGAATAACACTTTGATTTAATGTAAACCAGAATTAAATAATAAAGCGATTCAAAATTAAATACAGTACAAATGAACTTAGAGAAATCATGATTCTGAGCGCTATTTCATCGGATTATAAGTACAAACATACAGTTTAAATTGGTTATTTTACACCAGTTTAAACACTTAAAATCTTGAAACTTTTAACATTTTATTTCATAACCAAATAGTCCCAACAGTTATAGTCACTATCAGTTACGCCCCGAGTTCACATAAAAATAGAAACATCATCCAAAACAATCATTACAAAACATCGCATTAAAAATTCTATTCGATGCTAGAATGTGCCCGTTAAGTTTATTCTCACTGATTTATGCAATATACGGGGGCAATAGAAGAAATCGGTGTCACTGATACAAGCGTCAGTGTGAGAAATGAACGTTATTAAACATTAAGGATATATTTGAGTCAAGTTGTAACGAATTAAAGTGAAATCATTTTGGTAGACAATTAGTGGCCGAAAAGTGAAGTTTAAGTAAAGACAGTTTTTATTTCAATTAAGATAATAGTCTTGCACTTTCATGGAAATTAAAATTATGGGCTGCATATCTGAAAGGCTGATGTTCAAATATGATTATTTCGGCAATTTTCTTGATTTCATTTAGGACTGCTTTTTAAAAATAAGAGTTGTTAAATTTTCTTGATGGTATGTTCATAATCTTCAACAAAAATTGCAGAAAACGCAAAAATAATCATCGAAAAAATAGTGAGTAGTAAGTAACTAAACGGATACAATTGGGGCACTATAGACTGCCTCAGTAATTCAATTGTAACGATACAATTAGTACGAAATATGGAAATAATTGATGATTTAGTGTATTTTGAAATTCAACTGACAGTTTAAAAAACACAAGGTTGATAATAGTATTTATTTATTTATTCGCCACACAAGGCACAATTTAAATTTAAATACATAGCAAATTGAATTAAAACAAAAATACAAATACATAGCAAATTGGATTAAAAACAAAAATACAAAGCACGCAAAAATGTTGTCTATGTATCGAGGAATTAAGGGTTTGAAATATTTTGAACTTAAAACAGAACTTAGAAATGGTTGGGAAGTAATGCTCACTAAACTTGTTGAAGATTTTACAGCATCTGTTGACCGACACATTGTGTGCATAATTGGTGTGGTGCATACTCGTGGTTAACATGGGAATGTGTCTAGTGACTCTGACAGGATCGCAAAAGTGAATCTTGTCCGACAAAAATGGAACTTGAATATTGCACCTTAAGACAGGGAACGTAGAAACTAGAGGGTGAAAATGAAAGTCGGGCAGGTTTTCATCATATCATGCAAGGACAGTAGTCGATTTTATTCGGGACGAATAGATCTGAGGAGACGATGGCATAAAATTTCCTCACTATTCAAAGGCTTGTTACACTAGTAAGTATCATTGTCAACAAATTAATCATTGAGAACGTGCAGACAAAAATTATTCAAAATTTCGGTTAATCTATTGTAACTCTTCACAATGAGTCTGCATTCGTTTTTTTTTTTTTTGAAGGAGTATTTTGTTCAGTTTTATTAGCCATCATAAGGAATATCAGTAGTCCGTTTGGTGTAGTGGTTAGAGTGTTCACCCCGTAAGCCGAGGCTCCCTGGCTCAAATCTGACTGGTGACAATGAGGTTTATTTCGAATGATTGTTCGGATGGACTATAAGCTTGTTTGTTGAGAAGTAAAGTTATCGTACGTCGATAGGCTCACCGCGCATGCGTGAGCGAAACCCAGTATTAAGGCGCCGGAGCGCACTACTTGCGTCACCAGTAATTTTTCGTTAGTTGGTCTGTGACTGTTGCCCACGAGACGTGTGCAATAAGAAGTTCCTTTATTTAAAACAAATAAATCGTACTCATATATATTCAAAGTTATCTTTCTCTTCAAACCTACCGTCCCTCTGTCCCTTCGATAATCTCAACACTGTTTAGTTATGATACGTACTGGTTTAAAATTAGAACTTATCACAGCTGAGTAGATACATACATGGCTAAAGCGTGGTACTGACCATATCAAGTGTTAATACATACGATCAAGATAATGAGATACTTTATCTCTAAGTGAAGGCTCGAAAGGGGCTGTAGTGCTACAACTAAAACAACTAGGTACTATAAGGAATATTACTGATGGTTCAGGGGGGAGGGAATTGATTTCCTTGTTCTTTCATATTCTGTACCACCGGTTTCCGGATTATCGCCTTTTTCCTCTCTCTCTATTTATAATTTTTTACAAATTTGGGCTTTATGTATTTTTGAGTTAAGCTGAATTGCGGCGTAGTCATAAATCAAACAGATCCCAATGTATCGTAGCGGCGCAGTTCGATTAGCATCAAATTGGTCTCCGTCACTTGTGTTTCTAAGAGGTTAAACCGTTGGTGCAGTTGCTGTTGTAAATGAATTTCACATTGTCTGGGTGGCACACTTGACGATGCGACGAAATGTGCATGCAGAACGAACGAGCGTTTCGCGACGAAGAAAGAGTGATGGAGAGAGTCGTAGGGAATGGAGACATTATAAAAAATTGACAATACCCTACTAAAATCGCGACCTGTAGGTATGTCCGTCTGTTCGTGCGTCACAGCAAGTTTTCTCGCAAACCACATAAGCTACAATAACAAGAAATTTTGTAGATAGGTGTTAAATGGTATCATCTCCCTCCATAGTTTCATTACAAAAAAATTGTATGGTTTTTAAACGGGATGACCCTTGAATAAAAGATGTTCACCAAAGGTAGCCAGTACGGGAATCAAATGAAAGGCCTTCAAGAGAGCTTTCGAAAGCAGATCTTAAACTATACTTTTTGCCCCGAGGGATGCAGAGGGAGGGGAACTATGCGAAAATTTGGTGTCCCCTCCCCTCCTCGCATTGGGCATTTTTGCTCCAAAAAATACAAAAGAAAAATATTATGGAAGTAGGTCTGCATAAGTTCAAGGGCAACAAACACTTCAGAAGTCAAAATTCAATCATTTTTTTAATAATAGTACATTTTATAAATTTTATGTTTTTGGCTATAAAATCAAAAGGTGGCCTTTAAATCGTATCTGTGTTTCCTATTAATGAGTGTACGTGTTCTAAAAATTTCACAATAATCGAGGAATAAATAGCTAAGTTAAAGCCGGTTGGGGGATGCAGACCTTACAACCTGATCTAGACACTACAGAAAGGTAGGAATTTTGATGAACATTTTAGGAATGGTTTGAAACATTTATATATTATGACAACATAAAAAAGAGGTCAATAACAAAACGGCGACGAATTTAAATACATAATAACCATGATTTAGTTTTCCGTACTCAATTTATAGAATCTGTGTATGAATCAAGTTTTGATATTCAGATGATGTTTGAGTTAATAATTAGTTAACAAGACCCTTCTGGCAGAAGTACTTTCCTGCTACGTTGACTTTTTTTTATTATTACCATTTTTTATATTAATTTTAATTAACTTAAAAAATATATTTACCTCTCTTCAATGATGTTATCAAAAGTTAATATGGTTGCGGACGGTGTGAGGGCCGGCCCGGGCTTGACAAACGAAAATGAGCAACGTACTGAATGTGATGTAATAAATAACAGAGCAAGATATATCATTGTTAAACTAATTAAAATTACTATCTAAAATCATAATACGCAAGTAAAAACACATCCATAGTTTTCTATCTTCAAACAATTCTCCATATTTTCTTCTTCTTCTTTGTAGTATTACAGCCCCTCTCGGGCCTTCGCTTAGAGATAGTTAGAGTATCTCATTTTCATGACCGTATTGATTTTTTTTTGGTTTGGTAAGTACCATGCTCCCGTGTGCTTGCTCCGCTAAGATATGATCTGATTAATAAATCAGTACATATCATCACTGAATGAACACTCGTAGTCTGTCCGAAAAATCCCCAGAACTAAATCACGTTGCTCCCAACGAGATTTGAACCTGGGACCTTCGGCTTGTGCGTTCATGCTCTAACCACTAGACCACACAGACTATCTCCATATTTTGCCTGTATCTTATTTTTCTAGCTATTTCCTAGTATTGCTTACTATTTCGTACTCTTGTTTGTTCTCCCTTCTTTACTCATTCTTTTTGTTTTCTCCACTCAGTTCACAACCGAAAATAATTTATAATTAACGTCGATGATTGTTTTACTACGGCTCAGACGGTCCTAGAATAAAACCATAATTGCTATTGAAATTAATTTTCATTGATCCGCACCTCACAAATAAATCGTTTAATAGGTACAAAGTTCTTTTAAACGTCTTCACTTATGCGGTGTATCCGAAAAATATCCGACCTGCCTTCACATCTCCCCGCTAATTTTATTTTTCGCCATCCAGCCCGTGACATTCTTCCAGGTAGTCTGTAGTCCCCATTTGATTGAACAAAATGCTCTAATCGGTGTTCACGTAGCCCTAAGCAGTCGTGTAACTTTGGTGACCTTTGAACCGCATTTCTAATCTTAGTAATAGCCAAATGCCAAAGGGAGGCAGGCGAATCTATATGATGCTGCGTTTTGTTTAAAATTTGCGTAAATTTCGATGGATGCGCTGACTCATCATGCCGAAGAAGCTGTTCAAACTAGAGACCAAAAACGTGGCCATTTTTTTCTAACTACATCGCGAAACCCTTCAGAGGTTCTAACGTAATATTTTTTGTTGATCGTCTGATCTCTCGGAGCATATTCGTGGCGCAGACTTCGATGTGCTTCTTTCGGCCGTTGCGCAGATGCAAGCTTCCACTTTGAAAAATGTTGGTTTGTTTCGTTTGTAGCGACTCCAATGTGTCATCCAGAGTGCTTATAAGGGATTATGGGTTGCACTCAGATCCGCGGAGGTCGGTCGCACGTTCTTGCGCGGCTATGATCACAGGTCGAATACTTGCCGCGTGGGCCTCGTCGAACATCGACCAAAAAAACTATGGAGAGGACGTTTTACCTACTCCTGCATCTCTCGAAGTAAAAAACCCAGTTTTAATACCTGTTCTGAAAAGTTTTCAAGACTTTCCATTTGATGCATGACCACCTTTGGTAAAAAAATTTATGGGTCCTTTATTCGTAGAGTTTTTTCCTTCACTATAAATTTTTTGGAAGCTTCACAATTCCAATAGCATGTGATACAAGTGGAGTACACGTTTCCAAATTATCTAGACACTACAGATAACTTCGGATTTGCAAGAAAATTTCCGGAATCGTGTGTAACTCATCCTCAACTAGCAAGATTAGCAATGTGAAATAATATTGCGGCAAATTTAATAAGTACGCTTTTTTAACTTAGTTGAAAGTTTCTATGTATGTATGAGCCAAGTTGATGCTATTCGGTGGACATTGTTTGATTTACTAATTCGATTACACAATTCTTCTCGCGGGAACACTACTCTGTTACTTCAACTTTTTACAAATTAAAGAATGAATCAGACTCCTTTCATAGCAGCAGTAATTTGTTGATCGCCCAAGCGACAAAACTATGAATAACATCTGCCAGTTGTCACCTGGCAACACTATAGCTTGAGACGCGAGAGATAGTTAGTTGATTGTAATCGTTCAATGGGAACGCCTCGTTCTTAATAAATAAGAATGAATAAGCAATTTGGGTGTCGACTTTAATTTTATTGTTTTCGGTACCATGTCTGAAAATATTCAGAAGTGGGATACCACCCTAAAGTGCGCGACGTTTATGCGAGACGGTGTATACAATTTAAAATCGTAAAATGCCGTTGGTGAAGCTTGAAGACCTGTCTAACAAACAGGTACGTGCTAAACTGAAGTCCTTAGATTGTTCGATGTCGGGCACTAAAGCGAATTTGATCGAGCACCTCAGAGGAATATTAGACACCGGCGAAGTGGACGGCAAATGTGAGGAAATGGAGGAAGAGGATTCTCCGTCCGAAACATCGAATCCAATAACACGTGAGGAGTTCGAGAAAATGTAAAACGAGATGGCGTCCATTACGTCATTGTTGAGGAAACATGCCGGAGGGAGCATGCTTCAAGCGCCTTCCACAGTATAAACACACAGTATCAATTCGACCAATGCAACAGCTGCTCACATCGCAAACGAAAGCAACGTACAATCGATTTCGCGAACGCCGACCAATACATACGTACAGACGTCCCCGCCAACGCCGACTAACACGATGGCGGCAATACAAGCCGACATACAGCCGATCATGCCATCGCCAGCAACATGCCCCGCGATGCTGCCGTCAGCAACATTAAACGTCTCAATGTTGCCGCCGAAAACGTCCAGCGTCTCATACGTACCGCAACCGCTTGTTGCCTTTCCGTCGGATGCTGCGCCGACAACGCATCAAAATACGGAAGAACGAACACCGATATTGCCCACAACACGTATTAGTAGCCGCTCACTCACCATTCGTGAAGTTGATGAGATGCTACCCGATTTCACCCATACTCCGAGCTGTCACTTACCTCGGCTCAATTTGTAAGCCGGATCAACTCATTCGACTGGGACGTGCCAGAGGCAACCCCATTCCGACCCCGAAAACAAGTGCCGACTCGAATAGCGTAAAGACAAATGACCAAAGACAGCCCCGTAAATGTTTCAATTGTTTTCTTCCAGGAAACTTGTCCACAAATTGCTCGAAACCTTAACGTCGCGAGAGGTGCAATTTATGTACGCACATAGGGTACCAATCGACATCATGTCCCAATAATAAACCCGGTCAAAGCATTCTTGAGATTTCTTGAACCGAAAGTTTAGACGAGGCCAACTGAAAAAATAAAAATAAACAATAAAGAAACTGTAGCTTTCATCGATACCGGTAGTAATCGTACGCTTGTTTGGAAAGTGTTTGCGGAAAGTCTTACGGATGCTTCGCTGCAGAAATGTAAAACATATTTGAAGGGGTTTGCGGGCAGTGAATATATGTGTACGAAAATCGTGCGCGTGACAGTGGCATTCGACAATGAATCGGTTGAGACAACCATGCTGATTATGGACAATGATCTTATTTGCGAGAGTGTACTCTTTGGTAGTGACGTTTTGTGCGGAAGCGGTAAACGTTTTATAATAGAAGGTGGAGACTGCCGTATGGAAAGAATCTTGGACTTAGACAAAGTGAAACTCTATATCGGACACGAACAAAAATACATTAAAGTCAGTGCTAATCGCCAATAGAGAATGTTCCGCGATAGACATCGGAGCTGGGAAAGTGTTCGTTAACGAAATTCCGGATAAATTTGACAACAGATAAACAATCGAACTAAAACCTTACCGTGTTCCATTCGCGAAAAGATCGATTGTTAATGGTATCGTTGAAAATCTGCTCGAACATAAAATAATCCTCCCGTCTAATTCTCCATACACGTCACCAATAGTTTTGGTCGGATAAAAACGGCGAGCATCGACTTTGTATTGACCACGCCGATTAAACGAAATTACCGTGAAACAATATTTCCCAATGCCGGTAATCGATGAGATATTTGCGTCCATTGCGGGAAATAAATACTTTTCGTGTTTGGATTTCCGTACCGGGTATCATCAGATAGAAGTAGATGAGTCGTCAAAACAATTTACCGCCTTTGTAACTAACGACGCCAAGATAGAATTTAACCGTACTCGTATGCCTTTCGGTCTGGCAAATGCTCCGGGGGAATTTCAAAAGTCATGAACGAAAGCATAAAAATGGAGCCTTCTTTGAAGGTTATCGCATATCTGGATGATCTGATCGTCCCTGCAAAAACTATACCCGAAGCCATCGAAAAACTTCTTAATCTACTGAGACAAGTTACGCTACGGATAGGCAAATGCCGATTTTTGCAAAGCGAGTTAAATTTCTTGGATCACCGTGTGAATGAAAACGGAATCGTTCCTAGCTGCGAGAAGATCGAAGCAATAAGAATCTTCATGCGTCCATCGAATATCACAGAAACCCGTCGATTTTTGGGGTTGGCCGGATTCTTTCGGAAGTTTGTGGAAATTACACGATCATTGCTTGTCCACTTACAAAGCTACTGAAGAAAGATACTCCATTCTCTTGGGATCTGGAACATGAAGAAGCCTTTACGAAGCTCAAAAGCATTATCCGAAGAACCTGTCCTTGCACTTTATAACGTAACGTAACCGATGCCAGTAGCCATGGTGTTGCTGCTGTGTTACTCCAATCCGAAAATGGTAGAAACTGGAAGCCCGTAATGTACTATAGTCGACATTGTACCAAAGCCGAGAGCCTGTATCATAGTTACGAGCAGGAAGTTCTCCACGACAAAACTCTGAAAAACATAATTGCCGTCCTAAAGGGAGACAGCACGTCAGCGCAAGGAAAACATTTGAAGTTAGAGCATCGAATCAAGGATCACCGTCTTTATCGTGTCGTCGACAAGGAGCTACGTTTTGTCGTTCCAAAAGGAGTACGTTGGAAGGTTGTGCAGTCATGCCACGATGACGTAGGTCATTTCGCATTGGAAAAAACGATAGGCCGAATAAAAGAAAATTTCAGGTTTCCACGTATGCAAAAATATGTGAAGGCTTACATAACAGCGTGCCTGGAATGCAATTACAATAAAGCCCGTGGCGGAAAGACCGAAGGATGCCTACATTTCGCCGAAATGGAGCCCGTTCCATTCAAACGACTTCACTTGCATCATCTAGAACCATTTCCGCGAAGCCGCTCTGGTAATTCGTACCTTTTGGTAATCTCCAAATACATCGTCATAAAAGCCGTTAAAAATGCGAAGACCGTTCCAGTATTACGATGTTGCAACGAAATGACGACGTATTTTGGACTTCCCTCCTGCATGATCACCGACCGAGGCTCTGCGTTTACAGCGAAGTCATTTGCTCGATATTGTGCTGAAAACAATGTTCAACATATCAAAACCGCAGTTCGTACCCCTCGAGCCAACGGGAAAGTGGAGCGAGCGCATCAATCGATACTCAATTATTTGCGCACTCGGATTGGAAACAATAATCGCGAACTTCAGTGGGTTATTAACACCCAGATACGACTGGGTATAGCCCTAACGAGATTGTGTTCGATTTCCGGCTTAATGACATTCTCCCGAATCGTCTGTTATCTGCACTACGTTGGAGATTCGATCGATACAAATATGAGGGAAAGAAGAGACACTGCTATGGCTAACATCTTAAGGGAACGCGAAAAATGGAAAAGACATTTTGATCAACGACACGCTTCCCCCACCGCGTACGCTGTTAATGACTTGGTTCTGTTGGAACACAAGCCGCCTGCAACGGGACATTCACAAAAATTAGAGCCGAAGTACAACGGCTCATTTGTTGTTCAAAAATGTGATATTTAGTGGAGACATTGGTTGGATTGAAGAGCAACAGTCGACGACATTTTAGTTCAGTGTTTACGTCGGAGAAAATGAAACCCTGGTGTAAATCGGCACCGGAGTTAGATGACATCAGCATCGCCTCAACCAGCGACTCGAGTGACAACGAAGATGAATACGGCGAAATCGAGGATGATTCCGAACAGGAGTGGCCGAGTTGTCACCTGGCAACACTATAGCGTGAGACGCGAGCAACAAGATGCGATAGATAGTTAGTTGATTGTAATCATTCAATGGGGGCGCCTCGTACTTAATAAATAAGATTGAATAAGCAATTTCGGTGTCGACTTTAATTTTATTGTTTTCGGTACCGTCTTTCACACAATTTTTCTTGGAAAGTAAATGATTTTTGTGGCCTTGCGACTGCACCCAGAAATTTCAGCAGTAGTGATAACACTGAACTGTAGGTTTAATTCTGAAAGGAGGTGCTGATTTTGTTGCTAGCATAGATGTGCTTGTTTCCTATATAGAAAAAGAAGAAATAATACTACCACTTATTTTCGAGTGTTGGATTTCAGAAGACGCGGCTAAAGCGAATACGATGTACCTTATTCCTATAAATTCTATTTAATTAGGCAGGGTATTAGCTGCTCTTATGTTTCGTATGATATCAAGTTCTATTCAAATTTAAAAAGTACTCAATCTTCCCTGGTAATTCAAGTCCCTCTATCAAAACATTGTGTTGCATTTGAAAAAAAACCCTATTTTCGTTTGTAATACTAACCACTCTTAAACATTGAGTCTACTTTAATGCCCTTTTAGTTGACTTCATGTACACCTAAATCTTTATCAGGAATATTTGTTCATGGCTTTATACACAATTATATGACCAATACAGTATCTCGTCCATTTACATGAAATCTGATTAGGCAACCTTCCTTAATACAAGCAATGGGAAAATAAGTACTTCGTGAAAAGCAAGCAGAATTTTAAGCATCTTTCATTACATCTCTATGGCCTGTTTGTGTCTCAATAGCAACAATAGCAAATTTATAAATAATTGTGATAGTAGGAAGGCAAGTGTCGAAGGATTGATATTTTTAAAAACAAAAAAGAAAAAACAATCTACAATGTATAGCTCTCATTAAACACCTACTGGAAAAAATCAAGTGGAAAATCATAGTCATTTGCATTTTCATTATTATCACATCACTTTCTGACCAAATGTACGGTTTTATTATTATTTATTCTATTTTTTTTTTCATTCTCTTTTCATTTTCATTTAATCTAAATAACCTCGACTTATTTTTCGCTATGTTTAAAATTAATTTGTACGGAGCGAAATAATATATACAATAATTATAATCATAATAATAATATAATAGTAATAATAAAAGCGTGTAAAAACGATTTCAATAGCTTCATTTCATAATAATAATTATTATTGTTTTTCAAATATTGACTTATAAAATTTTTCTTTAAATAAATACTAAAAGTAGAAAAAAATGTTCTAGTCGTATTTATATCGCCTTCGTATTTCAATCATATGTTTACAAGAAATATTATATTATTACATAATAATAAAAATAAGAAATATTTTCAAAATAAATCAACATCTTAGTGATAAAATTTCTGCATTTTTATGCTATTTCGTTTGGTTTTTTTTTTCTTCTTGTTTTCTTTTAGATTTTCCTTCTGTTAGATATTTCATGAAAATTATGTCGTCGGCGATAATATTTGCGTTTGCGCTAAAATTCTTTAAAGTTAAACGAATGTTCAACTAAAAACAAACTGGAAACTAAAATTAGGAATAACCGTTTTTATCTCCATGTTAATGTTTACAATGATGCCTTGTTTGCATTTTTTATTTTCGTCAATTCTATGACGAATTTATTTGCACAGGATATTTAACAGAAAATAGTATAGTTTCAAATAAAAAAAAATATATTTAAAATGATAATTAAATTGATGCTTCTATAATTGATTTTATGAATAACAGATCATTGTTATTCATTAGTTTCTTCTTTGTTGCATTTTTTAAATATATGCCTTGATCGATTTAAATTAAATTTAAATAGTTTTAGGTCTTCCAATTATTCTGCCGACTTGGACCAGGAGCTTGAGGTGGAATCATTTCCAAAAGATATCGTTGCATTTCAGCCGCACGTTGTATGTCCGCTAGACTAGGTGGATTTTTGCCGGCTGTGTGAATAAAATGAGATTTGTTAAGAAAACATTTATGTGCTTTAATTGTGTATAAACCAATTATTTTGAGTAACACCCACCAACAGCTTGAGCGGCTTGAGCCATCGCTAAGTGGTATGAATACAAAAGTGGTGTAAACTGCATCATCTGAGGATTACCAGTCGCCAGACCTTGTTGTAAACCTGCTTTATCGTAAAAACAAAATTTTATAAGAATATGCCATTTAGCAAGACTACGACTTTTATTACCTCTAAACACTTGTTGTTGGAAAGCCTGCATTGCTGCAGCTGTTGCGGCGGGATTAGCATTTGCCAAATTACCTATGTTGCCCAGATTTCCTAAATTACCCAAATTCCCTAGGTTATTCATATTCGGTATATTGCCTAGATTCAGGGGGAACTTGTCGAATGGAGATGGTGGAGGTGGTGGAGCTGTTATCGACACCGACGGCGTTGGAGTCGGTGTCTGCTCATGACGAGGTGTTCGCGGAGCAGGCGGCGGTGGAGGTGGAGTTGGCTGACTTGGAGGCGGAGGTGTAGGCCGCGGTGTTGGAGAAGGAGTTATTGACTTAGCTGGCATCGGCTGTTGCATCTGCTGCAATTGCTGCTGTTGTTGCTGTTGAAGTTGTTGCTGTTGAAGTTGTTGCTGGTGAATTTGCTGTTGTGTTGGCAACGATGGAGGTTGATGTGGTGGTAGCTGGGGCTGAGGCTGAGGTGTAGTAGGAGGAGCTTGCTGTTGTTGTGGTGGTGGTAGCGGTTGCTGCGGAACAGGTGTTGTAGGATGCGAATCGACCGGCGATGGACTGCTTTGTGCTGCTAATCTTTGTTCTATTTCCTGTTCCTAAAATTCGAATGTGTCGTTAAAGTAAAATACAACAATATTGAATCAAATGGCGAACCTGTTGCAATGCTTTCACAAAAGCTGTTTTCAGTCTATTCGTGTGTTCAGCTTTCAAAGCCTTTTTCACGTTTGTCGTTACACATTGCTCACAAATCACTTTTGGCTCTTTGCCAACTGTAAAAAAAACCAGTGTATTATTAGTTTTAAAGCAGGAAGCCTTTATAAATTAAAGCAAATTGAGGTAAAGCGGTTTGGTTTAAATGCTAGAATATAAAATATCAGAATAGAATAACATGTTTATCTGCAGAATATTACAGTACATTAAAATTTGAAACTTATTTAAAACCCCATAACTGGATGCAATGCGCGTTTAGAGTATCTGTGTCAGGATATCAGACGGCTGGCCCTACTGTCATATTTGAAGCTGCAAAACGAGCTATCCGTAAGAGCGTGCAACCAAAAAGGTATTCGTTGGGAGAACTGAAGGACGGATACTAGTGGGGAAACTGAGGAAACGCTGGTCTGACTCGGTCGACGAAGCGCTATTCGCAGGGAGCAAAGGCACGAGAGGGGCTGTAGTGCTACAAAGAAGAAGAAGAGCGTGCATGTGCCTGCAAGCAACTAAATGCATTCGATATACTAAAAATTAAAGTCCCGTGGAATGATTGAATTTTGGCTAATAGGGCCATATCAAAAGATATTCTCAAAAACTATGGAAAACAGGCATTCTGATTTAGGGAGTCTATCTTTCTTTTCTCTTATGGTTAAGAGGTAGTCTATTTAAGCCCAGTGTGTTGTGCTCCCATGCGTGCGAGGCATCTGGACTACCCACTAAACACTTTCTGTCAACCCGAGAACATAGTCTGGAACCGTTTGACACTTTCGTTTAGACTAAGCCTCGTTTTGCTATATCGTGAGGCACCTTCAAATTGAAGGATTTCTCCTCTAGCGGGAGGAGAGAGAGTAAGCAGAGTTGCTAGAAAAATGATAACCCAACCCCGGCTGCTGTGAGCCATTTTTATCTTTTAGGACTCCCCAAACATAATATGGTTCCATTTGTGAACCTATCCAAGCATCGCCACGATTAGACTTTCCGAGGAGAGCTCCCCTGTTTCCTTGTGAATGTCCCGGTAGCAGCCTGTCCCATCTTTTGCATGCAAAGAATGTGTAGCAGGCATCGTCTCGTCTTCGTATCCTGCGCAAAACCTACAGTATGGGGACCGCGACTTGCCATCGCGTATAAGTAGGAACGAAAACACCCATGCCCGCTCAGGTATCGGGTCAGGTAGAGGTCAGTCCCGCCGTGCGTTCGATAGAGCCACGGTCTCAGATCAGGGATGGATTCTACGTCTAGCAGTCGTTGCAATCGCTCCTGTCATTAATTTTAAAAATTAATTAATTTTTCACAAAAGTCAGTTGAAATTAATTTTTTAATTGAAAACCATCACCGTCGAATTATTCGAACATTTATCGAATACCTGAAATTTTTTCCTGAAGAAGTATCAAAAACCGGAAACACATTCAAGGGAAGTCCCGGTTTATGAACATTCACTCTAATCTCGCTGCAAAAGCTTCAGCCATCAACCAGAACGATCGTGTCCATCGCCAACGATAACGGGCGAAAAAAAGGCTAAAACGAAGATTTGATAGCAACGAAGAAAAACCGAAAATTTTATCAGTCATCGAGATCGAGCAATTAATCAAAGCTAGAGAGAAGGTTGAGGGATCCAATCGCTAGAAGAACAAGTTGGAAAATTGACGTTCAACAAAGCAAAAGAAACCAGCAAGAAAGAAAAAGAAGTAAAGTCAAAAGCGACCGAAGACAAGAAATCTAAGAAACCGCAACAAGAACCTGATCAAGAGGATGTCCTCAGCGCAGGCGGAGCAAACGTTAGCACGAACTATTATGCAGCGCTAGCTGGACTAGACGATTCCATGAGTATTGAAGGTAATAAAAATTCTGAACATTGTATTACTAAACCTGATAACGGATTTATCGAATATTTAAAAATTAAAAATAAGGAGAAAAAACCACAAGTTTTGTCTGCTGGTCCGTCTGTCAAGGTTAATCAAAAGAAAGAAAAAGTCCTACCAATCAATGTATTTGGGCAAACAGGTAAAGATATGGTTCGGCTTTTGGCAGCCGAAAATAAATTAAATGGTTTTGAGATCAAGACAGTAAATGCCGATAAACTGACAATTGGTTGATATCCAGGCAGCAAAAAGTGCGTTGAATTCTGGATATGTTCCGGATTTTAAATACACCCCCAAAAGCGAAAAAAACCAGACCTTTTTATTGAAGGGTCTGGGCTGCGGAGAGTACACAGTCGATCTCCTTCGGGTGTTTTAAGAAGTTGCACCAAAAATAGAATTTATTACAGTTAAAGACTTTGCAACAAGGAGATCGATTGTCGAGCGTAAAAACTTGCCTTATTCCTTAGTCCAGTTTTCCAGCAAAACCAGTTCAAGTGCCTACAAAAAATAAGGTACTTGAACTAGCGCGTCGTGAGGTGGGAACTCCTCCAGAAAAGCGAGGTCCACCAGTGCTACAGGTGCAAAAGATTCGGTCATTCGGCTGCCAATTGTGCCATGAAAAATAGATGTGTAAAGCGCAAAGATGTCCCGGCAAGTGCAAATTGGCTCAGGCGGAGCAAAGCCAAATTATATTGTGTGAACTGCAGTGTCTTGGGTCATCCAGCATCATATCGAGGATGCCCCTGGTATCAAGATGCAAAGGTGAAATTTACTCCAAAACAAAGTCAAGTACACCGCAGTGTGATACCTACTAAACTTCGTCAAGCCCGGGGTGCCATTTGCATTTGTAGCAGGCAATGTAAATAAAATAAATAATGTAAGTGGCAATAATGAGCTGCTTCTTAAAATTTATCAGCAATTAAGAACCGATACAGGATTCTAAAATTAATTTTGTTTTTCAGCGTTTAGGGCTTTCAAATGCCTCAAAATAACTTGTCATCCAGCCACATTCCCATGGATAGGATTCGTCTCATCTCGATCAACGTCAACTCCATTGCGAGTCTACATCGACGTGACTGTCTCTTGGAGCTCCATGCCAAGTAAAACCCTGACATCATGCTTCTCACTGAAACCCACCTCAATTCATGGCACTCCATGACATTCAAGGGGTTTGAATTCATAAGAAACGATAGGGTTATAGGTGATGGACGAGGTGGCACTGGGATATTGGTGAGAAGACCCTATTGTTTCCAAAATATTGAAAAAGTCGAATTCAAAAGCTAAAAGTTGTAGTAATCGAGCAGTCGCCTAAGCAAACTGCTCGAAAACCATTATGGTGGATCCAAATTTCAATTATAAATTTAAAATAATATTAAGCATTTAAATTTGCAAATTGAAATCTGGACAAGGCAACCCCTTTACAACGGAGCTTATTCACGAATTGCACTTTCGCAATATAATGAAAAGTGGATAGAAGGCTTGTCAACTGCCGTTGTGAGGAGTTCCGCAAGCCGACGAGCAGCAACAACGGGGAGTCGAATTGAGATCGCCAAGCAGAGGAGGTCGGGAGAATCGCGTCGGCGCGACACCTGCATTACGAGTGTCAATGCGAGCTTCAAAGGTTTCGATTAAAGAATATTAATAATTTGACGCGATCGCAACGAGTTTTGAGATATCACACTCAATATTGAGTACGATATTCGCTGAAATGCGTGGAATTATTTGGCTTGCCTTCACAATCAAGTTCTTTGTAATTTACAAAGATGTTTTCAACAGAAAGAATAATTCTATGATATCTTTGTTCCCATGGTTCATGACCTTTGAAGTTAATGTGTTCCTATGCTTATTTGCACTCAATTCTCGGGAAATTCTTGAAGGAAGTGAATATGACTAAGCTGGTGAAAGCATGAAATTCTCAACCGAAACAGGATATAATCTGGTTATCGGTCATCCATCGTGCACAATTGGTGCTTTAAAACGTTCAACGATGATCATTCATTATTCTACATACGAAACCGTTAGGATTCAGTGAAGTGATGAAAGACTGAAAAGTCACGAAAACTGTTGCTAGAGAAGACGACGTTAAAAATAAGAAAGGAAAAGATAGTGTCGTCCTTCTATTGCTTAGAAGTTGATTGAGGGAGGTGATGTGAAAATGGCTTGTAGGATTGTTGCGCGGGACGAATTGTTTTATAGCGAGAGTCGTCGCGTTTTATTAACTGAAATCTGAAATTACTTAATACGCTCGATACTGATCTATCCGGGGGAAAAACAAAGTGCAATATTGAATGGTGAAATGTTGGTTGAATTGAGTTCAACTTATTTGGAAAGATTGCTGTTGGATTGCGAAAGTTAAATGATTTTTTTCTGGCTTTGGCAAAGTGTTAACGGTGCGATTCATAATAAAAGGAAAATAAGTTTTAATTCGATAAAAATAATAATATGTGTTAATTTTGGTGCAAGCACTCGTAACGTACTTCAATTTTCAGGCATCATCACATCAACAGCGGGCGCCCGGCGAAGATGTTGGTGAGTACAACTGTTTATTTTTAAATTTATTTATTAAAAATTTGATCTTGCTTATGTAATTTCAGTGTAATTCATATGAGAAAATATTGAATTAAATCATTTAATGGAAAAGTAAAATAATAAATAAAGAAATAAATGATATATTAAACATATACCTTCGGTCTTTCCTTTGCCTAACCTGAGCGGGTATAGGACCCGCAACGATGGCAGACCCCTCCACTGAAATGAGCTAGCCGTCGGGCGAGCTCTTCCCTTTTTTGGTTTTATAGGGGGCTTTTGCCCGGGTAGAGTGGCCCTCCGCTCACGTGCGCTTTTATGGTATATTGTTATGCGATTCCATCGCATAATACTATAACATAAATTGGCCACGTTTATATTCCCCATTTTATGGAAAAATTCATGCAAATTATGTTTGTATGAGTTTTTCATTCAAATGAGAAATATATGGCCACGTCTACGTTTAGATCTTGATCCGGTTGGGAGGGTGCGAGGGCACCGCTTTCGCCTGGATGCCCCACTCTTATTTGTGGGCCATAAGTATCATCGGTAACGATGAAGTCTCTCACGTCCGTCCCTTTTTTCCCGGCCCACTTTGTTCTTTGAACAAGCAATTTCAACCCTTAGTAGGTTACCTCGGCCTCGACACCAGTCGATCGTTATCTCTGCCTATGCAACTGGTCGAAATGTTCTCAAGTTCAAGGGGGAGCTCAATTCCTTGTTTGAAATACTCGAATTGAACAGGCTGCATAATTATTATATTCTTGCTGGTGCGCAGAAGTTCAAAACAATTTTGTTTCGGACAACCCTGCATGGGGTCAGTTAAGACCTGAAACGTAATTGGAAGGATTTCCACATCATGGTTGGTGAGGGTAGTTTAGAACGGGTTCCACATAAATCTTGTTTTCGATACCTCAGTGTTCATCCCGATCAATATCTGTACTATACTGAAGATGTCAAAATCATGCTCAGTAAGGCACTAAAACTAGTCATGGCCCTACGAAGACTCTTTCATTAAAGATACATTGATAAAAAGTTCAAAATTATCTGTTATAAGACCCTGATTAGACCAGTTTTGACAAATGGATGTCAGATCTGGTACAACCAGAGTGCTAGTACTATGGAACAATTAAGAGTTTTCGGAAGGAAATGTCTTCGTGCATGTCTGGTTTGTACAGAAAGCCTATGACGGATTGAAAGCATTTTATATCGAATAAAAGAATTTATCAAACTGCTAAAGTGACTAGAGTCGATATCTTCATATTAAAACTTCTTCGAAATCATATCGCAAGATCTGTAACTGTGAGTGAAAACTCTTGGATTTCACAGCCGTTCCACCCTATAGACGGGTATATTGCGACTTGCCTCGCTACTGGCTTCGTTCCTCCAGAAGTAGTTGTGTATTTGGACATGAATCGATATGTTTTTGATTCTGACGGTGTCCCAATCAGATATCACATATAAAGACGGGCCAGCGAGAAGAAGATAAAATATCCTCCGAATTTGAGTTCACGAGACCAACAATTCCAATGGAGATACTCATTTGCTAGATTCGTTGAAGCCCACCCATTAACTTTCACTGAGCCATGTATATCCTTTTGGAAGTCATAGTTCAAACAGTAATTAGAATCGCTGTAGATTAGATATGCGTGGTTACGACTCTCTGCAAAAAATGCTAATTATAGCGACGCAAATTTAGAAGTATCGAGAATGCAGCTGAAATTCTTGTGGACCCAAAAACAAAGACGAATGATCGATGAAATGTGTGTTTCACATCGCAAAGAAAAGGCCTTGAATAGCTCCTATCTTTGCCTTCCAGGCATCTCCTTGATTTTTTCTGTCCAAATGAATTTCTCAAGTTTTGAATTAAAGGCGCTCTGTCTCTGGAACATGTAGAATAGAATAGTTCGCTATCTTAGCAACCTTCTTACCAGCGCGCAAGGCAAATATTCCACGATGGACAAAAATTTCATGCGATTTTGTAAATCATTAACAAGAGAAGCCCACCAGTATTCTGTGGTTTGGCTTCACAACCTTCGGTATCACACGGGTCAACTTGCCCGCTCGACAGTGAGATTGGTTTTGTGAATCGTAAGGGAATGTAACATCCGGTTTCAGATGCTATCTCGATTGCGATTGTTTATGGAGCGGTTATGGTTATAGTTACGCAAGACGGATTGTCGCACTCGTTAGGTCCGCAACAGATTTAAAGGTCTATTGCTCCGATGAAACCTGGAAAAGTTGTATGATTGACCGGGGGACCGTAATAGTTGGGATTGATTGCAAGTTAATGTTGGATCGTCGAAAGGAGAATCAATTGGCGACGGCGATAGAATAAATTGTGACCTCAGAGAGGGTTTTTACCACCCGCGAAGAAACTCAAGAGTGGTTGCTGGACGCTTAGAGGAGGCATTTAACAGAAAGCCCTTGACGGCAGACCGGGCTATTAAAACTGATAATGTTAAACAATTGAATGCAAAATGAAAGAAAAAATATTTAAAAAAATTTATTTTTCAAGTGGTGTAATTCAACTTTTAGACTATTTGCGCCTGATTATATATTTTTATCTATTGCGGGTCCTAATTCGATTTGATATAAAAAAAGTGTTATAGAAAAAAATAACATGTTACTCGTACGATAGTTTAATAAATGAAAGCTGAATTGTATCAATATTGTTACGATTTTGACCCGTTCGATTTCTGAATTGTTTTAATTAAAGTCAATGAAGAATCTAATAATTTATACATATTTCGAGTAGTGTATTCAACTGTTTATTTTTATGGCTATTTATTTCTTCTAGCATGAGCGGAGAGCCAAAGGGCCGAAACGAGAGAGCGCTAGCAGGCCTCAGCATGGGCAGAGAGCAAAAACAACTCAAGTCATACTGAGGCGTAACAAAACAACATGTAATATCCGTGTGGATCGACGCCATATGATGTCTCAATGAGATAATGACCACGCTCAAGCCATATGTGTGTCTGTCAAGGCTACGCCAGTGGCTCATGTTATCTTAGGCACTGAAGGTCAGGCAGCGGTGGAGTTTGATAAGGTCGTTACTGCGATCAACTTAGGATGTTAGCACATTATGGATGTTGTAAAATATACAACTAAATTTGCGCTGCCGAAATTCCCTGGTTCGAGCCTCGTTGGCGACAACGAGATTTAGTTCGATTGATTCTTCAGACGGACTATCAGCCGTTCAGTTAGGATACGTGTTGGTTTAAAATCAGAACGTTTCATAGCTGGGTGGAAAGAAACACGGCCAAAGTGTGATACTGACCATATCACCTTGCGGAGTGCCGACTTATCCGATCAATATAATGAGATACTCTATCTCTAAGCAAAGGCCCGAAAGGGGCTGTAGTGCTAAAGCAAAAATTTGCGCTGATTAACCTTCTTCGAAACGACAAGACCTTAGACCCTATTAGAGGAACGGGTCTTTACGCTGTACACTGTTCCGGAGATCTTTGCACGTAACAGGGTTGATTGATTTAAATCATTTGATTTAAATCATGATTTAAATCAAGTGATTTTTTTTATAAAAATCATGATTTAAATCAAATTTGATTTTTTTCATAAAAGTTCATTGATTCCTTAGAATCATAATTAACAAATCAGTTACATAAAAGAAAAATACTTTTTCAAACACAGTTTTTATTTATTGATGTAAAGTAAGTAATTATGGTTAACTATAAATGAATAAGAAATCATCCAAATAACTATTTATTGTAATATTTAAAAAGGAACACCAATTTTGCTGCCTTTTCATTTCCGAGCCTATTCCGAAGTTTCGATTGGACTAAGCCAAATGTGGAAAAAATCCTTTCTATAGATGCAGAGGAGGCCGCAGCTGTGAACAACTGGTACAAGATAGGAGTTAGTTGACCATGTTTATCTATGGTGCTCAACTGCGATTTCCACCATTGTAATGGTTTTACACTTTTTATTATTTCCTCTGCAAACATAACTTGTTTAAATGGATCAGTTCTAGCTTTGAACTTTATTATTAAAGGCAGTAGGCCTGTTCCGGTATACTCACTCTGAGCATATTCTAAAGCTTTTGCCTCTTCTTCAGCTGTTAACTAGAATTTTGTTTTTGAAGGGTCCAGCAAATAAGTCAAAAAATGAGCAGGCGTTAGGGCCATTTTATATCTTCTTTTAAGTGCAGATAACTGATTTATATTAGCATCCTGTTCTTCAAAGGTTGTCTCCAGCTTTTTGAAGACTTCAACAACGTCGGATAATGATGCATTTGATTTTTGTAATGTATCTATCGCTATCGCAATTGGCTTGTAGATTTTTAACAAATCTTCGGCTGACCTCTTTAGTACCATGTTTGTGACTTTCTGGTATATGACTCTATCTATGCAATTTCTGTTATCTTCACATATCTTCAGAATTTTTTGCCATTCTGACAAATATATTTCGAAGCAATCTGATAGGGTGTTCCACCTGACTTCCTGCGGGACAATAAGGGATCTGCCACATTCTGCTTTATATTTTGCGGCAGCGAAGTGATTATTTCGAAAATATTTCACAATTTGTACGACATGTTCACGCACCTCTTTAATATCCAAATCCTTAGAGAGTAAATTTAGAATATGAGCAGCGCAGCCATACGTCAATATACCTTCTTCATTCTCATTATCAGCTCTTAAGTCTAATCGCATTTTCGTCATGGCTGATGCGTTATCCGTCACGAAACTTGCAACTCTACATTTGTATTCAGTCTTGCATTTTTTTATAACACCCTTTGATATTTCAGTTAGATAATCAGCTGTGTGAGGTTTCCCGGATGTGTCGATGCTTTCCAATAAATACACCTCTCCAGATTCAGTTGTAACACAGCTGCAAATGATGGGCTCCATATGAACATTAGACCACCCATCTATTGACAAATTCACTGTCTGATCTTTCACAGTAGAAAAACATTTCTGCTTCTCTTCATTATAAATTTCATTGAGGAATCTGTTTCCCAAATCAAATCGCGATGGTGGTTGATAACCCGGTCGCAGCATTTCTATTATTTTTAAAACCTGAGGATGTTCAATACACCGAAAACTGCTGTTTGTAGCGTATACAGCTTTCGCAATTTGCCTGTCTAACTGTTGCTTCAGCTCTTCTGAAGTCCTTACAAGAAATGTTGACAATTTTTGAGGTTTGCACTTGTTCTTCGAAGGTGATGAAGGTGTTGAAATGTCTTCTACTCTGCTTTTACTGGGTCTGAATCTTACAGCACATGCTCCAATTGAAGGTTCCTGAATTTCCGGATTGCCAGTTGATGAGGAATTCGAGGATCTAAGACCTTAAACGATACAAAAAAAGATAATTGTAATATTTTTTAATGAAACAGTAATACTTGTTATTGATTCCATTTTCGCAAAATTATTCTAATTGTAAAGAGAAAAAGAGAAACTTTCCTTTTAATTTTGCTAAGTATATATTGATCGTAATCGATTTTCGGCCTTTATCGTTCGATCTTCCTCAACGGTTCGACCGAACTTTAATGGTCGAAAACCGATTAAGATCGAGTAAACTTAAACGTAAAATTTAAAGGAAGGGTTTTTTTATTTTCAAAACAAGTGTTTTATTTTACTTAATTATATCAAAAAATACTTACTTCGAGGGCTACACGATTTCCAATGGTCTTTTAATCGCTGCGATATTCCCTGTATCTCTTTATGGTATTCATTGAACACTGCCCTAGATCCCTTTTTATTTACATCACGAACTTCCGTATAATTCTGCCGAATAGGATCTTTTTTTCGTCCAGTCATTTTCGCAAACCAAATCAGTATCACTATTATAGCACAATTTCACGACGCGCTACTGACTATTCACTAGACGAATAATATGTATAACAATTTAGGGGAACCCCGGAAATATAGTAATTTTTCGTAGAGAGTTGGTGAGCGATTTCGGGGAAATCCCAGTTTTTCTTTACGTGCTAGGCCGACATCCCATGCAACGCGTTCGCGGCAGAGCAAATGATGTCGCAAATGAAATATTTTGAATTTAACCCGTATTGGTGGTATTCAACATTTCGCGTGAGAACTTTTGCGCTCCGCTGCGAACACATTGCAGATGGGACGACGGCCTAAGTGTTGCTAATGTAAAAGGTTGTGGTTTTCTTAGCAAGTTTGCAGTTGAAGTATAATTCTACCATTTACGATGAAAATTGAGACAGAGAAGAAACCCCAAAATTATATACATATATGAAAGCGACTATGTATGCAAAGGAGTGGATTTTTATAAGTAAAATCCATCACCGTTATACACTATCGTGATTGGCTCAGAAAAAAAGGTTTATACTCGTACTGCTTGTCATTGGCCGATTTTTTTAAGCCTACTTTACATATATGCTCTACTTTTGTAGATATGATTGGTATAAAACCTTTTTTTATGGCGCCAACCACTTTTGAGTATATGTCATTTATTATAGACTATTGATCAGCTTTAACTCCACATATGTTTTTTTCTAATCGACTCTGGGGGGTTTGGGCTTTTTCTTTTATAATAAAAATCATTAAAATCAATAAAAATCAAAAAATTTTGGTATCGGGCCTTCTCTTTTACAATAAAAATCAAAAAAATCAATAAAAATCAAAAAAATCATGATTTTTTTAAAAAAATCAAAAAAATCTGTCAAAAATAAAAAAATCATGATTTTTATCCACCCTGGCACGTAACAAGGTATTGCTTGCAGATGTAGGAGATACTCTCATCTAAAACCCTCAAGCCAGCCCACCGAGAAGATTAACTAGCACATCTAGCGGATGCTATCTGATACAGATAGGGTAGGTAGCGACTTATTTTAAAAATTGCGGAAAACTCAGCGTTATATTTAAAATATTCATTCCATCATGAATTGATTTATTTCAATGGAACGAAATAAAATTTAAGCAATTACTAACTTACCTTGTTTCTCCCATTTCCACACTGGTGTAAAATCAATTTTACACTGTGCACATCTGAAAGGCGGTAAAACGGTTGACGATTTTTTGTCTTTTGTCGTTAAATAGTCAACTACATGCTCTAATCCCAATAAATATACAAAGTCAGCATTGCTTGGATTTGGTATGAAATTCATTTCAGGAGGAGGTGGTTTTGGCGGGGGTATCTGAAGTGATATAATTATAATTAATAATTTTAATTAATCTGATATGCATATCATACCTGTAGTAACGTTTTCTCCAGTTGCTTCCTAAGTGCCAATTTAGCTGCTGCTTGTCTTTGTGCTGGCGTTTGTCCATCATCTCTTGACATAGGACGCTCGTTCTAATGTGAACACAAAGAGTCAATTATTTTAACTTGGCATATAAAACAAATTCAAAAAACCTTTATAGGAGGTTCACTGGGCGTCGGCAATGGAGGTGCAGGAGTTATCGACACTGAATTGTTAATTGTCGGTCCAGGTACCTTTGAATTATCCGAAATTGTAAGCTGCTTGCATATTAATTTCAAGATGATTTATATGATGAAATGAAAATGAGTACTCGTATGAAATGATGTAGTGGTTTGTTTGTTTATGTAATTATGAGAGGATGTTTGATCATAAAATATTTCATAAAAATGTGCAAATCTAAAGCAATTAATTTTTTATAGTCAATTATTTTTTTTATTTGATATGCTCAGGCCAATTCTCTTTCTTCTTGAAAAGCCGTCGGGCACACACAACAAAGCAAGGCCCGACGGCTTTACAAGAAAAAAAATTAATTTTTTACTATATTTCATATTAAAAAAATTAGAAATCTTAGTCTAGCATTTTTTAGCTAGATAAGATATACATACTTTATGATCAGTTATTTTCACATGATTTCATGCATATGATATGTGTTCTTTGAAAAAAACCTTAACAATAATTATTGGTTCAATACATTACGGCGACTCACATTGCGTGGCTTAATTCCTGCTGGAGGAGCAGATGTAGGAGTTATTGTCACAGACGGTGTTATTGTTAAGTTAGGTCCTGCTCGTGGAAGGCCCGAACTATTACGTAATGGCGGTCCACCAGGTGTTAATGTAGCACCACCAGGTAAGGAAGATCTTGGAGGAGGAAGAACAGCATTTGTTCGACCAGATATTGGTTGTGTTCGATTATTACTGTAAAGGATGAAATAAAATTATTTTAACATAATTATATAATATAAATTTATTCTGATAATTGATGAAAAAATTAAAATCTAGAATTATTAACTTACTCTTATTTATTTCAAAAGTATAGGTAAACGTCTCCTTGGCTATAAGTGAAGAAATTGACCCCCAAACAGGCTTTTGGCTGATTTGCAGCCGTTTAGATAACCGAGTCTAAATAAACAGGTAGACAATCATAGAATATTGAGCGAGTTTGTTTGTTGAAATAGGATATTCCTTTTAAATTGCCTTTATTTAAATAAGAAAAGTAGGAACTTAGCTTAGCAGCAATGACATCTACGTCGGAATTGGTGAACTCGGGTTAAAGATTAGAAAAAAAAACCGGACAAAGGTGGAAACGAATATTTTTTTAAAACCGATTAGTATTAATCCTTAAGGATTTAGAGCTTGGCAGCTGATAAGCTCCGCGTGGAACCCATAATTTTTATTCGTATTGCATACAATCTTTCGCTGATTGATTTGAAGTGTGTAACCAGCTGTTTACATTTTTTATCGATTACAAGTCACTGCCTACCAACGGCATAAAAAACAAATGAGGGACTTCAACGCTAAGTTGAAAATGCGATGATCCTCAAATGAATGACGGGAGAGCACCGCGAAATTGATTAAGGGTTGATCTACGAGGGTCATCCAACAAGTACTTAGCCTCACCCCCGAAGGCGCTGCTATTACAAAAGAGTTTTACCATCGTGCAGTACATTCTTTTAATAGCCTACTGTCAAAGTTTCAGTCAATTCCCTTCATTAGTTTTGTTGAATGTACTGCACGATGGTAAAACTCTTTTGTAATAGCAGCGCCATCGGGCGGTGAGTCTAAGTACTTGTTGAATGACCCTCGTACTTCACTACCAGTTAAAAACCTTATAATATGTTCGACTCGTTTCCCACATCTTCGTGCTCATAAAATGACGTGGGTATCGCCCAGCGGAAGAGTCCCCAACCAAATAGACCAAATTTTCATCGGTAAAGAATCGCATCAAATGTCATGGATGTGCGGACCTTTGGAGTGCCAAAAGCGATACTGTCCACTTTCTTGTTAGGGCCAAATGCAGATGCCAAACGAAGCAGAACGAGACCATTGGATTAATGAGGCAAAGCGTGAAAATCTCTGCCGAAAAAAGTATTGGGAAATATAGGGCCCAGATGAAGGAATGATTGATACGATAATGAGAGGAGGCACCCAATAATGCCAAAAAGGAGGAATCGGGCATTTTAAAAATTGACGACGACGTGGAAATTCGATAAAGCTCCAAATTCAGTACGGTGCAACAATTTAGAGAAGGATATCAGCCGAAAAAAATCCTGCGTAAAGATGAGCATAGTAAAGTCAATATTTTAAATACTTCTTTAATCCCGATAAAAAATCACCATCAATCGAATCCAGCATTCTGGAGGATCCAGATGAAGAGCGCGCTCCCATACAATCTTTCAATAATCTTCGCCTCAAGACTCAGCATGCATATACATAAACTCGAAGAAGACTAGATCAAGTGGCGCTTATTCATAAAGAATAAAATCTGATGAAAATTTTTAGGCAAACTATACTAGGATTGGTGAATTCGCATTCAACTAACAGTACTTTTGGAGGTCAAGGATAGGATTTATCTAGTTGACAGTGGTAAGAGTTCGAATATATAATAACTAGTGCTACTTCTTACGGCGATGGGGGTATTCAGACCTTCGTTGTACTGTGGTTTCCATACTCGTATTTTTAAGTGGATTATCCATGCCAGTTGCGAGTAATATTAATTTTACCAATGAATGGCGGGAATTTGTGTATTTGGGAGCGTACACAGTAACAGAGAAATCGTGAAAGGCTCAATCGCTTCCTTAACCTTGCTCAGATGCTTCTTCAGAGGAAGAAATCATTATAGGAGGAAGAAATTATCTTATAGAAAACGGAATTGGCGGTTCTTCGGTTGTGGAGCAATTTATCAATACTTCATCGCATTCTTATTATTATTTCAGCCGTAAAAAAAATTATTAATGGGGAGTTGGAGGAGATCTTATTCACGCAAGTAAGAAGAAGATTAAGAAATTTCACTTCTGTGTAGGCTTTGTGAAGCTAATACAAACTATCCGATCGGGATACCATATGTTCCCTCTACTTTGAATAAACTTCGATGGTTTAGAATAGTTTATGTTGATTTAGATGATTCATAGTTGTGATTTAAGATTTCGGAAAAAGCCTAGATATTTTACAAGGGTATCTAAAAAATTTGTGGCATTTTTAGTTACGGGTATCAAGGGAAAAGATGAATTTTGTCTGTATTAGCCACATCATTTGGGCTGTATAATCGAAGAAAATCATCGGTTCATACCAGAACGTGGTTCGTTCGTTTCACGAGAATTATTTGTTGCGGAAAAATACAAAATTTAATTGGGCAATGTGCACCATATTAACATTTTCAGACTTTTGTTTATCATTTGATGAGATGAGGAACGCTTCTAATAAAGGATTAGGAGCTGTATTGAAACAAAGTCAAAATTGAGAATGTGATTCGTTGCCTAAACCGTAGTTTATCAAAATTAAATTAATAATTCTTTGACAGAGACGGGATGTTTTGCAGTCCCCGAGGCTGTAGAGATGTTTCAACCCACTTTAGTGATATTACTGTCCATCATTCATTAGTATGGCGAAACAATCTCAAGGATTCTAAAAGCCAGGTGGTTAGTCCGGTTACAACTTTATAATGTGATTCATTGACAAGGAAGGCAGCTTTTACACATGTTTGGGCTTTTTTTGCATAAAGCCGACCATCTGTAAGAGGGCGGCTTTATACATATAACTGAGAGAGATCACTGTGTTTATTGTTTGGGCAGCGAAACAACGCTGATGTTAAAAAAAGTTTTGTTATTAATAAACACAATTATCATACTAGAAGTGATAATGATCATCACATAATCAACGAGGAACAGTTGAATGCCCAAAGGTTACTGTTTGATTCAGACAGATTCTGACCAGGAAGCGTAATTTGGTGTTAGTTTTTTGCAAACACGCAAGAAAATGCAGCAATATATAATACAACACGTTGAGTGCGAGTTACATTGCGTGAAAAGTTCACATCTTACATTATTTCGCGTCCCGTTGACGTCAACGGATCGCAAAAACAATGCAAATTGACACTTTTGGATTTTTTTTGTGGGCTATATAAACAAACCTGCAACGATGGAGTATTTAGAAACTAACGAAATTTGCGAAAAAATATCCAAAATTATCTCCAGCGAATCAAGTGCTGCAGAATACCAAGAACTGAACAATATCGAACAATAGATTAATAAGAAGTATCTAAGGAAATTGGTTAGGAAGCCTATAAATAAGGATAAATAAACTGAGTTGCAAAGTGTCATCTTTTATTTATACGTCTCATTAACAAGACAGTTGACAAACCACTGACAAGTGAATGAATAGATGATAAATTTTTGATCAGCTGTGTATGCGATGATGTGTATATGTGTGCGTGAGAGTATTACAGGCACACGAAAATACCTAAATAGTGTAATCAATTTCGAATAGGCAAAGATATTTGACAACCTTGGCATGCGATCTACTGGGCAATGATTTGGTCATGAGGTCGGCTAGCATTTCGTCTGTTGGAATATGCAATATGGTTATCGCACTGTATCCTACCGTGCTTCGTCCGACCGTGGAGATTGGTCGCAACTCTAGCTGTACTGCACGTTGATTATCACGCATAGCAATCCATCTGACAGTTCAGGGATGCCCAACTCGTGTAAGAGGTTTCGTAGGCACATCGACTTTTTCGACACCTCGGTGAGCTCCTTGTTTTTGGCCTCGGTCGTTGACAATGTAATAATCTTTTGCTTTTGCGATTTCCAGCTTATGGCAGCTCCTGCCAAAATAAACGCATATACCGTATATGATCTAGACTCTACAGGACAGTTTCCCCAATCTGTGTCAGCTTATCCGATTATTTTCTCAACAGGTTTATTATAAATCAGCTATAATTTTGAGATGCGTTTTAGATATGAGTAGGCGTTTCGCCGCACCCGAGTACTCTTCATTTGTATTCTCGTTGAATTGACTTAACACACACTGTAAGCCACAGATAAATACATTATTGATCCAATTAGCTCTCGATATCTTGGATTTCAGGGTTGGGTTCAGTTTTCAACTTTAATGTTGGACTCGCCAGCGCACTTTGAGGGTTGTAACTATTGATGTTGAGTTTCGTCAGCAGTTCATCAACATAATGTTTTTAGCTGAAGATTATCCTGCCGTTTTCCTGTTTAATTTCGATGCTTAAGCAGTATTTTGCCTCTCCCAAATCCTTGATCTAGAAAGCTTCCTTCAAGCATTGTTTCAATTTTACGATTGAAGATTCGTCGTTCGATGAAGCCAGCATGTCATCTACAAGTATATATACCAGAACCATTATGACCTTGCCATTTTCTCTTGCATGAAAAAGGCATGGATCAGATACTGTCGGTTTCAATCCCAACTTTTCTAGTGTAGTACACAGTCGCTCATACCATTTCCTACTAGATTGTCTCAATCCATATATTGCTTTCTGCAATCTACAAACTTGGTCTTGCTTGGTTATACTTTTAGTATTTTCGCGGAAACCAAGTATATGCTTCAAAGATTCTTTAGGCGTCGATGGAATCTCCATATATTGTTCTTCGTTGACGTCATTGTTCAAATATGCGGTAGCTACATCTATCTGTTGAATTTGTACTCCGAGTTCATTGACAATCCAGCAAGTAATCTAATCGATTTGAGTCTTGCTACTGGCGCATATATCTCCTCGAAATCAAGTCCAGGTCTTTGAGTAAAGTCCCTGGCTACTATTCGTGCTTCTGCGTTCTATTTCGCCGCTTGTGGTCATTTTATTCTTCAAGATTATCCTAGAATCAATTACTCTCCCTCACTCAGAACGTTTCGTGATTTCCCATGCTCCGTACTCCAAATGTGGACATACTTCCTCTAAGCTTGCACGCTTCCACTTCTGCGAATTTGGTCCACGGATCACTTCCTCGAGTTGGACACTTGAAGCGAAAGCCAACTCTTTGACGAAATTAGTTTGAATGTACTCCTTTTCATCTGGTGTTTCGAAGTCTTCTACCGATATCTTATTTTTATCCGCGCATATCAAGCGTTCATTCGCATCTCAGTCAGTGTGCGCTTATTTGTCCACTTGCGTTAGTGAAATTTCGAGTAATTTCTCTCCTTGCGCTTCGGCAACAGCGTGTCCAAATACATCATCCCGTATCTTGCCTGCGCGTTCTTCGAATACCTTTTCGTTTTCTGACGTTGAATTATCACGTTGAATTATCACGTCAATGGATGTTTGGATGCACTCACGTATCGATATTGTTATCTGGGTCGTCCACATTTCACACAGTTCTTGCTGTTCTCGGCCGTCCTAACTGTATTCCTCATAGATTTTCTTGTCAGCAATATAGGGATAATTGACTCTTTATAATTCTCATTCGTATCCATGTAGTCCATATCTAGGGTCATATCACACTGAGTTTTCATGGTATACTTTTCATCGATTGTGACATCTCGCGTTTCGATGATTTATCATGTGTATACCTTTGCTGGGCTGGAATATGCCACCAATCGCCCTTCGTTCGACTTTTCATCAAGTTAGCATCTTCCGGCACCATTATGCAGACAAACGCTTTTAAGCCAAATGCCCTCAGATGTCTTATATCTGGCATTTTATTGTACCATAATTCGAATGGCATCTCGCTTCCATGAGTTCTGCTTGGACCATGATTTTTTAGATAGTTTGAAGTAGCTTCCACCCAAAGCGGCGTATCGTGCCGCGACTGAATTAATAAACACCTAGCCATGTCAACTAGCGTTCGGTTTCAGCGTTCGAAAACGCCATTTTGTTGCGGCGTGTAAACCACAGTCAAACGCCGTGTGATTCTTTCTCGTTTTGAAAATGTATCCAACTCTCGATTGCAGAATTCACGATCGTTGTCGGATTGTTCAGTTATAAACGTTTTTACATGAATCGATGTTTCTTTCAGATGGCAGAGGTCTCCTATGCGATCAGTAATTAGCTTGACGTCGGCTATCATTGTCCCGAATGATAGCCTTATCTTTTGTAAATAGTATCTCACGTCCATTGTCGGTGACTTTTGAGACAGATATCAAGTTGGTCCTGATGTCTTTCACAAGTAATGTATCGTCCAAGTGCACGTCTATATTGTCGTAGTTCGTTGCTGCCATTATATGTACGCTACCTTGCGCATTCACCGATGCTGACACTGAATTTGCCATATTCAATGTAGATGTACACTGCTTCACGTTTGTCAATAATTCCTCATTGGCACACATGTGTGTAGTAAAGCCGCTGTCCAAGCACCATCGCGCTGTCGAAGATATATTTTTGAATTCTTCCGTTCGGGCAGTTTCTAAGCAGAAATTCTCTGATTTCGAATTGGCAGCTCTACATGAATCTCGGCCACGATATGGACGATTTGCTGCCATATGGTCTGTACGACCGCACCTGAAACATTTGCGCTTATTTCGTTGCTTTGGTTTATTTCGAAGGTTGTCAACGTTGCGTCGGTGACCAGTAAATAACGCATTATGTTCATCCCTGCTCCGCGGCAAGTCGACTTTTCTTCTCATCCAGTATCTTGCTTTTATGTCTCCGGATCAGGCAAATCGTATTTACATCTGATTGCACACTGAAAATTTTTCTAAATCGGTGGCAAATTTTTTAACATTAGCACGACCAGCATGTCTTTTGGAATGACAATGTCTATGCTTTCCAGCTGTTCCTCTGAATTTGAAAAGTTAGCAAGGCGTTCTCTGATATCGTGTTCTTCTATTTTACAAGATGTAATCGTCATTGGGAGTAGCCGTTGGAGCAGCAATATCTCCACTTACGTATCCCCATTTATCGTGTTTAATTCACAGATTTCATCCAGACATAATAATCCGTCCTATTTAGCACTTCAAATCGAGATGAACCGTCCGAATACATATTGTGGTTACGCACGCCACGCGATTAATAATGACGAACTGATTTTTGCAATTTACACTTCGGTTCATTTAACTAGGTTACAAATTTCACTACCGGCCCTATAACCTGTAGAAAATTGATTGAAAAGCCTTTAAATAAGTATACGAGTAAATAAACTGAGTTGCAAAGTGTCGTCTTTTATTTATACGTCTGATTAACAAGACAATTGACAATCGAGAGACAAATGAATGAATGGATGATGAATTGTTGATCAGTTTTGTATGCGATGATGTGTATATATATGTTTGTGAGTATTACCATCCAACAAAAATATTGCGTTTTGTATTTTTCTTTAATGAAAGCTAGGAAAATTGAATTGGATCACTTTTTTATGTGACCGAAACGAGTCTCACCCATTTTGTCCTCAAAAACCAAACTAATAGTTCGTATGGGTTGTCGAAGACGAGACCGCTGCCGAAGAACACACAGACGATAGCATTGTTGAGAATTGTACTCGTGTTAACAAGTTCACAGAAAGAAATGAAGACGACGAACCCCATAGGATTTTGGACACAGGTGTTCTAAAGTCACACCATCGATTTTTTATGCTTTGGTTGCTATTGATAAAAGTAATTTTAAATTAAATTTATAAACAGCAAAAATATTGTATATACACAATACAAAAACAAACCCAAAAAAGACAATGAGCTTTGAAATGAGATCATGTTTTGCTAATAAAATGATCAATACATTCACTGGTTTGAACAACACTATTTTAAATGGATATCCAAATCACAAAATGGTCGTTACTGGAGGGCAGATTGTTCATGTCAAACCCAAAAAAAAAATCCTAAGGTGTTATGCACGTCTTCCTTTAGTAGACTTATTTCGTCCTGTGGAAGGAAAAAATAGAATAGACACATACACACATGTCAACAATACGTGATTTCACACATGGTCTCCCATCAAATTACTACAGCCACGGCTAAATCTTTTTGACTTCAGTGATCTAACGAGAAACGGTGTGACTAGTATAGCTAAAATCGATTATCGGTAAATTAATGGTAATAAACTGCATCTAAATAGAATATTTTTTATGGAACGAATTTTAATAGTACATTGTATATATCTTGGCTCGTTTAACATTTTCCCAAATCGAATCACGAGACAGTACCGATGTACAAACTTTCAGACAGGTGAATTCTTTAGTCAATAGCTTTTGTGATCAATCTAGATTTTAACAAACTATTAAGGACTTAAAAATCTTATCTGTCTTAGTTTTGGAGAATATCAGAGCTAAATCTCTTTGCCCGGGGTACTTTCAAATGTAACTTAGCATGCTAGGATATAGCTGTAGCAGATAGCTTCTAGAACTTTAAACGCTGATGGGACTACCTTGCAATTTACAGGACAAATTATTAATTCATTCGGAAAATTCAATAAATTTCTTTATTTTACTAAAATTTAAATATTACCTTATCGCGGGCACTGGACGACTTTTCGAATGGGCAGGTATTGGAACAGCTGTCGTTGGTGTTACACTTAACGATCCTTTTGTTAATGCTGCAGGTATTGCCGCCAGTGGATTTGTAGGCGATATATTCGTTGGTGTTACAATTAAATTTTCTTTCATCACATGTTGCGACTGCTTCAATTTTTTTAATAAAACTAATTTTGTCTCCTCATTTCTCAGCTCCTCTCTTAATTTTCGCAATATGCGCTCTCGATCACGTATTTCCGCTGGCGAAAGCTCCTTAATAGGTATCATCGTAGGCATTTCTTCATCATCAGTCTCGGAATCAATGTTTCCGTTTTGTTGCTGCCTGCCATTGATTTTTGCCGGCAGTAGGACAATATCCGGAGCTTCAGCGTACGATTTAGGTTCGGTTCGTGGTCGTAGGACACGCCGTGAACTTCTTCCATCATCAATATGGTCATAGGTATTTACAGGTGGCGGTGCCGGTGTTATCGTTAAACTAGAATTTTGTGTTAAAGTACGGAGATCACGAGCAAATGCCGGCGATATTGTTAGAGATTCTCGGCTTGAGCTTAGACTTAAATCGACAACATCGTCAATATCCATATTGGCCGTAGGTGAAGTTGTTGACACCCTAAAATGAACAAAATAGTAAATTAGAATCTTTATTATCGATCTAATGACGAGTATATTAATGAATATTATTCTTATTCAAATCCTTAATTTTCATAGGAAAGATAATTTTCCAGAAATAAATATGTTTCAAATTCTTGGTATTATATAGTTCACAAATACGCTTCATTAAATATCTATAAATAGATTTATACATGCTAACAAGTGCACGTGATACGAAAATAATTTAAACAGAATTTCATTTTTCTTATTAACTCCCAACAAAACTGTGAAGATTTTTCCAGTTTACAAAACATCACTGAAATAAATATAAACATGGTTCAATATGTTTAAACAACTCAACATATGTGAGTCATACCTTGTAATAGAAGTTGCAGGGATATGCTGAATTTCATCAACACTTACAAACATGTTTTCTTGAAAGAATAACATGGAGAAGATTGTTTTGGAAATATGAATATCTCTAGAATTATATTTTGGTAAATGAATTTAGCACAAATAATCATAATTTGTGCATTATGTTAGAAGTCGCTAGGAAAGGAAGTACTTCCAATGCAAATTGAGATTTCGATTTGTCAGATTATTTACGTCCAGGTTTACAAATTCAGAATTTTGCTAAGATTGCATCAATTTGATGCATCTACACATGTATATAAAGGATGATACAATCATAATGCATGATGTTAATTGTGAGTCACACCTTAACGGCAAGTTTTTCGTCCAACTTAATTTGACAATTCTTTGTTTCAGTGTTTGACAAATTCAACCAAGGGGAGGTACACAATTGAGCAGCGCCTTAAGGTTGTTGAAGCCTTTTATGAAAATGGGCATTCAAATCGAAATGCATTTCGGGCACTTCGTGATGTGAAATCACCTGTGCATGCTCGCCCAGTTCGTTCTGCGGCAAACATTGTTGTTGTTCGTTATAGTGTGGCAGAAAAGCCGTCAACCTCGACTCGTCGTCGTGCCCAACAATTGAACATCTCACGAACATCACGGATGCGAATTTTGAATAAAGATTTGAATTCACACGCTTACAAGGTTCAATTGACTCAAGAGCTGAAGCCTACTGACCATTTCAAGCGTCGGCAATACGCCGAATGGTTCGTTGAACAGACAGAAGGGAATGGTGACTTTACAAAGAAAATCATCTTCATTGAAAGGGCCCACTTTCACCTCAGTGGATTCGTTAACAAGCAGAATTGCCGCATTTAGGCAAATGAGAATCCACGAGTGATTGCTGAAAAGCCGATGCATCCACAAAGAGTGACTGTTTGGAGCGGTTTATGGGCTGGCGGCTCATCGGGACGTACTTCTTCGAAAATGAGGACGGCCAAGCAGTTACCGTGAATGATCTTCGCTATTGCGAGATGATAACGCACTTCTTGTGGCCAGAAATTGAGGTTATGGACCTGGACGATATGTGGTTCCAATAGGATGGTGCCACTTGCCACACAGCCAACGAAACAATGGCTCTTTTGCGCAAGAAATTCAATGGCTGTGTTATCTCACGTTGTGGCGATGTTAATTAGCCGCCACCATCATGTGATTTGACACCGCTGGACTTCTTTCTCTGGGGATACTTAAAAGAAAAAGTATACGTCAATAAGCCAAGAACAATTCAAGATCTAAAGGATGAGATGATTCAGCACATTAACGGCATTGCATCTCAATTATGTCTCAGAGTCATTGAAAATATGGACCATCGGATAGAAGTATGCCACCGTAGCCGTGGCGAGCATTTGGGCGATATTTCCTTCTGTTATAATAAAAAATATTAACATAATTCTCTGAATGCTTTTTGTTTTATTTACAATTAACACCGTACGTTTTGGTTGGACCACCCTTTATATAGGGTTTTCTATTAAGGACCATAACAAATCGATTGTGAGCCGTACTGTGTGGCTAGTGGCACCGTCTTGTTGAAACAACATATTGTTGATATCAAGTTCATCCAATTCCGGCCACAAATAATCTTCCAACATAACACAATAGCGCTCTGCATTGACGGTAACATGACGGTCGTTTTCACCCACAAAAAAATAAGGCCCAATCATTCCTCCGGCATGAAAACCGCACCAAACAATATTTTTTGCGGATATCTCAAGAAGCAGGTTTGTTGCTGACCAATAATGCATATTTATTTTAACACAGCCATTGAGCCAGAAATGAGCTTCATCATTTTTTATAATTTCCAAACAGTGCTGGTTTGTGAAATTTATCATGATAAAAATGTTGACCTTAACTAACGTTTTGACATTGAAAGTTCGTTAAAAAAGCTTAAGAATGAGTACTTATAAAGATACGAAATTGTTATGTCTCTAATAGAAAACCCTATATATTTAATTCTATCAAATTGCTCAATAATTTGGCGAAAATGTACACATAAGATAAACATCAACAAATAATATTCATAACCATGCTTAGAGGTGATGCAAAAATGAAAGAGAAGAGTTTTTTTCGCATTTACAGTTTATTACGTTTAATTAGTTTGAAGCGAAAAAATTGAAATTAGATTATGTTAGCACGGCCTTAAACGCTTTGGAGATAATATGCTCTATATGACTTCTGAAGGTTTGTTTTTTGTCGAATATAAGCCCAAGATAATTGAGATCCTCACTCCAGGGAATAGTTTGCCCTAAAAAATTTATTGGTCCCTTGATTAGGTGAGCAGGCTTACGCTTCCTGGTGAAGAATATTGACTTCGTTCTTGCAACATTAATTTTGTAAGTTCTAACGCCGTTTCAAGGCTGACAATAATGGAATTTGGATCTACGCCTATGCCCTATATGCAAATGTCGTCTCCGAAAGCTGCAACTTGGCAGTTTGATAAGGAAGGGGAGTCAGACGTATAGATGTTATATAGCCATGGGCTTAGGCAGGAACCTTGCGGAACACCGGCAGTAATACTTTTCACTGGGAAAGTGCTTTCCCCTACTTTGACCTGGAACTTCCTATCAGTCAAAAATGCTTGTAAAAGGTTCAACAAGTATGGGGGTGTGTTATATTTCTGAAGTTTAAAGACAAGAGCATCATGCTAGACTGTATCAAAGGCTTTTTCTATGTCCAGCTTCACCAAACCTACAGACAATATATTGTGCATCGCTGCTTTGACGTCCTTCGTAACACGCAAAAGCTGATGCTCTGTCGAATATCTGTTTCTGAGGCCGAATTGGAAATCAGGTAGGATAATATTGTTAGCCATTAAATTATTTAATCTTTCAAAGAGCTGACCTAAATCTGATAGTAAGCTAATGGGCCTATAGCTGTCGGGAGAGTGCGGATCTCTTCCAGGCGTCAGGATAGGTATAACTAGAGCTTGTTTCGCGTCTCAACACCAGAAACAAAGTCTTCATCGTCAAAATAGCAATCCAACCGATAATCCTATACGGCTCACCTACCTGGATCCAATGTGCTAAATATCTAGTAACAAAGCTTCAGATCACGCAAAATAGATACCTGAAAATTGTACTTAATAAACCGTTTTACTTTTCTTCTGAAAAACTACACAGCCTTACTGGCGTTAGTCCAATTTATAAACTAGCTGCATCGCGCCGTGATAAACTAATCGCGAAAGCAAATGACTTGCCCAACCAGCAGTTGCTACCACATATCTCTTTGGCCGTAACCTAGCCTCACAGATTTTAGCTAGTTATAAGTAGATAGTTAAGTTATGTTAAGCTAATAATAAGTTCAGTAGAGGTCTTTGCCGAAACTTTACTCTAGCTAATTAGAATATTCACATAGAAATACGATGGTGAAATGACTTTGTCAGAACACCTACTATATTATAAGACCTTTGTACCGCATACATTCTAATAAAAAAAAATTATATATAAAAAAAATAGATTATTTTAAACTAGTTTTTCCTCAAACACAAAAATCTTCAAAAAACAGATTTTTCGGTATTAAAAAAGCCCGTATTGGCAACGCAGTCTTTTCAGAGTCGTAAAAACTTTAAACTACAATGATATTCTAAAAAGTATGGAGCCTTTTTTTGTCATTTTTCGATTGAATATTTGTTATATTTAAAATGGACTTCATTTAAGTACATATTGTCCATTATTATCTATGACCTTTTGCCATTTTTTGAGTGGAGCCATTATTCCATCTGTGTAGAACTTCTGTGGTTTATCGGCGAAAAACTTGTCCAAGTGATTTTCACAGTCCCTTTTTGAAGTGAATTTCTTTTCATTAAGGAAGTTTTGCAGAGACCGAGACAAATGGTAGTCTGATGGTGCAAGACCTGGACTATATGGTGGATGCATCAAAACTTCCCAGCCAAGCTCTGTCATTTTTTGCCGGGTCATCAAAGATGTGTGTGGTCTGGCATTGTCATGATGGAAGACAAGGCCCTTTCTATTGATCAATTCTGGCCGGGTTTTTTTGAATTGCTTGTTGCAATCTGGTTAATTGTTGACAGTACAGAGCTGACTTGAGTGTTTGGCCAGGTTCTAGCACCTCCTGATAATCAATTCCCTTCCAATCCCACCATATACATAGTATAACCTTATTTGGTGTCAATCCTGGCTTTGAAGTCATTTGTGATGATTCACCTTTTTTTGACCGTGATCTTTTTCGAACGACATTTTCGTAGCTTACCCATTTTTCATCGGTTGGACTACGATATTAGTGAGTTATCTTATTATTAGTCATTTTCAGTTGTGATAGGTAATACTTTGTATGCTTTATATTGTAATACTATAATATGTTTAGTGGTTCAGTAGTTGGTCTTTGGACTACGATAGTAACGAGTTAGCATTGTGTTTACTATGGCTGACAAGAAAGAACCTAGTGAAGCTGAATTTCGTAAGCGCGCCGCTCAGAAACAGATACAAAAGGAGAATCTTCTTAAAAAAAATTACCTACATCATCAGACTCAGACATCATCTTACAAGAAAATGTTCCACAAGCCTCATCTGGCGTGATTAGCCCTAACATAACATTGCCTTGCGCAGATTCAATACCTCTAGGACAAGAGCCTAACATTGATATTGTAAAAACAGAATTGACGAAATTAAATTTCCATCTAAATGACCCATGTGCATGGAACATAAAAATGATAAGCATGTGCAAACGTAGTAAAATCTTATCTTAACAGTACATTTTTCAAAATCTGAACGTTGTTACAAAGATGTTAAAACCACTGGCAGGCTTTCTGTAAATTTATTTTCTGGTCTGCTACCAAATGATGAGGTTTTCAAAAGGGACTGGCTGTTATATTCTTAGTCGACAGGCTGTGCATGTTTTGTGCTGTGCTTGCTTTTCCATCTTGAAAATAAACGTTTTTCTTTTTTCGAAGGTTTCAGTGATTAGAAGCCTTCTTTTGGGGTAGCCAAGTTGCAAAAAGAATCAAATGATCATCGCGTAAATGTCTTTGAGTTTATTTCAAAAAAAGGGCAATTCTGCAGAATCCCTAGGGCAAACACAAAATGAAAAGGAAGTAAAGTATTGGAGAGATTTGCTAACTAGAGTGGTTAGTGTTGTAGAATGTTTGGCAGTCAGGGGTCTTCCGTTTCGTGATGACAACCAACAAGTGGGTTCTACGTCTAGTGGTCTACAGGGTCTGAATAATAAGTAACCGGACTGACCTCAGGAATTTTTTTATTGGCAAAATATGTACAATTTTTCTTTAAAAATCTTCAAAGTAGTCCCCATTGGAGTCGATAACACGCTGATACCGGATTTTCCAATCCCCGAACGCTCCCTGGAAGTCGGCAACCTCGATGCTGTCTAGAGCCCTCGTCGTAGCACGTTGAACATTTTCCAGAGTCCCGAACCGCGTCCCCTTAAGGTGTCTCTTGATCTTGGGGAACGGAAAGAAGTCCGCTGGTGCCATATCCGGGCTGTAAGGAGGCTGTGGCAACGTTGCCCTCGACTGTTTGGCCAACTGCTCGGTGACGAGCAGGCAGGTGTGCGACGGAGCATTGTCGTGATGGAGGATCCACGAATCGGCAATCTCCGGACGGACTCGGCGAACCCGGGCGGTTAGTCGACGGAGCACCTCTCTGTAGTACTGGCCGTTTACAGTTTGGCCGGGTGGCACAAACTCTTTGTGAACAATGCCTTTCACGTCAAAGAAAGCAATGAGCATTGACTTCACCTTCGATTTACTCATGTGTGCTTTTTTCGGTCCTGGTGACGCCGGTGTGTGCCACCCCGAACAGTCGATGGCAACGTTGCCACAGCCTCCTTACAGCCCGGATATGGTACCAGCGAACTTCTTTCTGTTCCCCAAGATCAAGAGATACCTTAAGGAGACGCGGTTCGGGACTCCGGAAAACGTTCAACGTGCTACGACGAGGGCTCTAGACAGCATTGAGGTTGCCGACTTCCAGGGAGCGTTCGTGGATTGGAAAATCCGGTATCAGCGTGTTATCAACTCCAATGGGGACTACTTTGAAGATTTCTAAAGAAAAATTGTACATATTTTGCCAATAAAAAATTTCCTGAAGTCAGTCCGGTTACTTATTATTCAGACCCTATATATATATATATATATATATATATATATATATATATATATATATATATATATATATATATATATATATATATATATATATATATATATATATATACATGAGGTTTGAGTAATGAGACTGATTTAATTGCCGCGATTGTGGTAAACCTGCGACCTCGAAATTCTCTTCCCCTTCCCCGGCATCCTTCCCTTCATAATTGATATATTTATCATCGCTCTAGCTTGTTTAGTTCGCCTGCTGCGTCGTGTTGAGTAGACGTGTGTTGGTGGTGCTCGTCACGAAAATGGAGAAACGAAATCAAGAGCAATGCGTCACGATAAGATATTGGGCCAGATTGGGCGAAACAGCTTCGGAAACGTACGCTAAAATTGTAAAAGTGCATGGTGATAGTGCTCTTAGTCGTGCCCAGGTGTTTCGATGGCATAAAGAGCTTAAGGAGGGGCGTAAAACAAGGAAGACGAGGCGCGGAGCGGGAGACCGGTCGAGGTGCGGACTGACGCGAATGCGCAGCGTGTGCGCGCCCTAATCCATGAAGATCGGCGTTTAACAGTTTGAATGTTGGCCTCAGAACTGGGTGTGAACCGTGAAACAGTCTGACAAATTTTAACCGACGATTTTGGGATGAAAAAGTTGTGCGCGAATATGGTTCCAAAGAACCACACCACACCGCCCTCAGCGTGTCCCAGTATTTGGGATCGCCGTGTTGCAATAGCCGCCTTATTCACCCGATATGTCTCCCTTTGACTTTTTGTTCCCTAGGACAAAATCGGTGGTCAAAGGAACCCATTTTGAGTCGATTACAGACATCCAGGCGGCCGTGGCGAGGGTAATCGCGGACATCCCAGTCGAAGCGTTCCAGAAATGTTACGAAGCATGGAAAATGCGCTGGAATCGTTGTATAGCTGCCCAAGAGGAATACTTTGAAGGGGATGGCAGAGTGTAGAATAATTTTTAAATATACGGTTTTCATGGAAATAGTCTCATTACTTAATTGGCATATATATATATATATATATATATATATATATATATCTATATAAATGTGTATATATATATATATATATATACAAATATACATATGTAACATATATATGTATATACTCGTATATATGTTTATATATATACATACATACATATATACATACATACATATATATATATATATATATATATATATATATATATATATATGTATATATATATATGTGTATATATATATATATATAAGTATATATATATATATATATATATATATATATATATATATATACACATATATATATATATATATATATATATATATATATATATATATATATATATACACTACCGTCCAAAAGTATTTGAACACCCAGAAAACGATGATTTCGATGGAGTTAAATTAAATAAAACACTGTCATATCTTTATAAAATATGTATTTTTATTGTTTATTGAATGACAACAACAATCTACAACCAAAATGTCAGAGGTTGGATTCATCTATATGTCCTCCTTTGCTTTTGATAAGCGCCTGACAGATTTTGGGCAAACGTGCAATCAGTTTTTCTAATGTCGTTGCGGTAATTTTTCGCCATTGGTCCTGCAATATTCACCACAAGTCTTCCTGAGACGTAGGACAACTTTTACGCACTTGTCTGTCTAGTTCATCCCACAGCACCTCTATGGGGTTCAGGTCTGGGGACTGAGGGGGCCATTTCATAATTATCAAGACACTTTGTTTCTCTTTTTCTTCCAGAAACTGCTTGCCCAGTTTGGATGTGTGCTTAGGGTCGTTATCTTGTTGAAAGGTAAACCCTGGACCAATTCGACGGGTCCAAGATGGAACAGCATGATTTTTCAAAATGTCCTTGTATCCTTCTTTGTTCAGTGTTCCCTGTATTCTTGCAATGTCTCCTACAGCGGAACCACCAAAACAGCCCCAAATCATTACAGAGCCTCCGCCATGCTTGACAGAAGGAACGGTGCATGAATCTAGTGCTCTCTCACCAGGCTGACGGCATACAAACATTCTTCTTTTGGAACCAAAAACTTCAAATTTCGATTCGTCGCTCCACTGAACTTTTTTCCACTGAGCAGTTGTCCAATTTCGGTATTCTTTTGCCCATTGTAGCCTCTTTTTCTTATTTATCACTTTGAGAAGTGGCTTGGATACTGCTACGTATCCTTTCAGACCAGCATCAAGAAGCCTTCTTTTAACAGTAGTGACACTCACCTGCTTAGTGCGGCCCACATTAAAGTCTGCTGCAATTTCGAGTGCAGTCAAGCGTCTGATGCGTTTGCTTTTTATCACAATGCTTAAATCTTCAGTTGATGTCGTCATCCTGGGTCTACCTGAACGCCGTTTATTGGACGTTGTCCTCTGAGTCTTAAATTTCTTGATGATGTAGTGAACAGTTGAGAGTGACATCTTCTGTAGTCTTGAAATTTCCCGAAGACTTCTGCCGGATTTATGAAGAATAACGATAATTCCTCTAATTTCTTCGGAATATTCCTTAGTTTTGCTCAGTTTTTCTTATAAATAAATCAAAAAATAATACGTTCAAACAACTGAAACTTTATATTAATGTTACACGTTTTCTAGTCAAGCGAGATAAGTTAACTAAAGCAAAACTATTTTGTGGGCTCACTTTAACTGACAAACTGACAAACTAAACCGAAAAATAAAATCCAAGGGTGAAACAACAGAAGTATCGAAAAACTTATAAATGCAAAGAAATTTATGATTGTTATTTTAACAACATAAAATAAGTTCAAAACAATAATTTGGGTAATACTTACGTTTGAATAACATCGGGACGGTGGTGTTCAAAAGACCATAAACAATAAATATGTCTCTGGTGCGTTATTTCTATTTTACACAGAAATATGCAGGTGTTCAAATACTTTTGGACGGTAGTGTATATATATATATATATATATATATATATATATATAGATACATATATTTTTTTATTTTTTTTATTTTTTTTATTTTATTTGTTTTTATGGTAAGGGGGTGGCCCGCGATACCGTAAAAACGAAGTTGAAGAATGTGCTATAACCACGTCTGTAACTGCAGTAGATTATAACGGCAAGGTCTACAGTTTTTACGATTGCCGGATGCCTGTCCGAGACACGACGGTCCCACGGTTATGGATAATGGAAAGACACCACAAAGGTGGAGTTATGGGTGAAGCACGCTCAACTTAATTTTTCTACATTTATATCTTAATAAAAATTCTTTACCTAAGTCTCTTCTAAAATACTGTTGAATACTGTGATACCAGATAATCAATATTGCAAGAGTTATGGTACTAAAACTAATGAAATGGAAATCCAAGACCTCGATTGATGAGTAAGAACTTTGGGGGTTTTACTATACTAGTCAAGTACTTTCACCTTGAAGTGGAATCATTGACCCCCCAATGTCACACAGCGTCACAATTCCTGCTTATGAGTTTATTCTATCAATATACCGAAAGAAGGCCTTAAACTTGTTCAATATTTTTCAATGTCAAATTTTCAAATTTGGTGCATAAAATGACTTTTTATTGCAGATTCTAAAAGTTCCTCCCATTTGATACCCCACTCGACTACCTTCGATAAAAAAATGTTTAAGGCTACTTCGCTGTATGGGTGGACCTCTCTCAAAAAAATTTGAAATGCTTGGTAAGGCTTAAACTTTTGAGAGACCACCACTTCTGACCTTTCCTTAAAGTTATTTTAAGCTTTCTAGCTGCTATAGTTCCCGAGGAAACTTGCTGTGACGCACTGACAGACAGGTCGCCAAACTAGTACGTCTTTGTAAAAAAGGTTTTACGAAGCCCTAAAAATGGGACCAAAGCTTTTTCATGGCTACTAATTCTCACCGTCTAACAAAGCTTCGTGATAACTTTTCTGTGATTTCTGAGAAAATTCTATACGCGTATTATGAGCTGACCTCTAAGGTTTGGTTTTTAGTAGAAATCTAAAAATTTATTCTTTGATTCTATCGTTGCAAAATTGCGAGCTATTCATTTTTTCGGGCGTAGTGTTTGTCTTTTTTCTTGTATGAGTCAAGGCGAACAGATAAGATGACAATCATTTTTCTAATGATAACGATCAGAGACGAACATTAGTTTTGTATAGCATAGCATTCAAATAAGAAAATTGGGAGCCACCTATCTTATCCGCTATTTCATTATCTTTTTCAACCTAGTTTTGTTTAATGATTTTCTATCTATCGAATTAAATTGAATTGCAAAATTTTTCAAATATTTTAAATTAAAATACTCAAAAAGAAATGTTGATGATTTTATTTGTACTCCTAAAAATTAATTAAGAAGAAACCATTCCAGTTATTGTGCATTACGTATATCTGGTCAACGAATGCTTTGAAAAAGGCATCATTTGATGCCACAATATAATTTGGATTAAAAGAACGAAATAAACATGTTAACAGTAAAACAGAAATAAATTATCCTAATTTTCTCCCAAGCAAACTGCATTAAATTATAAGCGTAAATTATACTTTCCGGTGACAGTTTTTTTTTCTTGCGTTCGAAAGTGTTTCCAACGTCCCACTTGTCAGCGACAAAATTTGTAATTTGAAACTTAAATAGTAAATTATAAGATATTTGCCCCTACTTGCTTAAAGTGGTCGTAAACTAATACAACCATCAATCAAATCTAAAAAATAAACCCAACTCAATGCCAAGCGAACGGGTTAAAAGCCTCGCTATGCCTTAAATGAGAATTGCGTAATGTGGCAACAGATACTCGTAGATAGCAATAAACATCTGCGTTATATCTACAAGTCACATCTACCACACGATTTCATCTCTTCGAGCCACATGCTGGCTGATTTTTTTTCAATGATAATTCACACCTAGTTAGAGATCAGTTTATTTTCACTCTTTTCCAAAGTTTACTGTATTTTTAAATAACTTATAATCAAACGATTAGCATATACCTGCTAAACAGAAATGAATTGAATTTGCTATTTCGAGAAAGTAGTTCTGTTCCTGCAATCAACGGGCACACACCACTCAACCTCAACACACTACACAAACACCCGCTGCAAACTCTCCGCTAACACTTTAATCTATTAATATTCATTCCTATCTATAATCATTGTTTTGAAGATCAAGATTTTTAGTATCTAAGTAACATGATTGAGGCGATTAGAATAACCCACAAAACAGTCATTGCCCCAAGTTTCACTTCTAGAATGTTGCTGACGTGTTCAAGCTTAAAACGGACGTACGAGTACAATCTAAGATACTAGATACTGTGTTCCGCGTGAACTTTCAGCATTTTGAAATTTTAATGATAATAATTTACACATTTTTTAACGAGATATAAATGATGTATTTTATGCTGTCCTGGAGTGTGCCAATATTGGCAACGAGAGGAAAATGTTCTATGAATTTTTTAAGCATAAACTGCGATGTTCTGATGAATATAAATAGCTAAGTGCATTTGCATTTATAATGCTTATTACTTCGTATAGTACTCTTCCCAAGGCAGATTTTATTACGCGATTTCAATGACTTACCATTAGCAATCAATGGAATTCCATCTTTTGTCTCAAAACCGTACCCTTGGCTTAATTTCGAATAATAGAGAAAAAGCCCGTAGAAGATAAGATAAAATATAGTTGTATGTAGCATGATTCAGTGCATATAAACTGTCTGTCTTATTTTAAAAAAATCGTCACAAAGCAAAATTATGATTCATTAACAGCCAAGCAAATATACGATTGTGTGTGCTTTTGGGTAATAATGCGAAACCGATATAATCCCGCATATAAATTTTTTTTTTTATTCAGCAATTTTTTCTTCCCGACAATGTATAATTTTTGGAAATGACAGTATTGAGAAACGAGGTCAGAGTATGACCTTACAGAAAGGTGAACCTCAGCAACCACAAATAAAAAGTCGAGCAGGGAGGAAAGCGGTCCTATGTAAGCAAGTTTGGATTTCGATAGTTGAACTGACGCGTTAAGAAGAATCTTTATCCATTTGTGTAAGCCTAAATCTTGAATCGCATTAATCAATTGGAATTAATATCATACACCGAAAGAAATGTAGTAAATGTAATAAATTCACCAAGTTGTATGGGGTAATTTTTTTCTCCATTTGTAATAGATAACTTTAGACAAATTACATGAGATCAAAATTGGTCAAATGTATAAGAAAATTGTATTAATTATTCGACGGAAAAAAGGGGTCATACCGTATTGTATCATTCACAATTTTGACCCGATTACCAACAATTTTGCAAACTTGTAGTGTTTATTGAAATTAAGAAACTGGTTGATTATTTTTGGAAAAATGTAATTTTTTTGTTAAGCATAGTATGCTTAAATACTCTTAAAAGTACCATCCACGTTCTGGATTGTGTTTTCATAACATCGCCAGTTGTTATTCTACAGAAATGAAATATGTCTTGGTTTAATGGCCGCTATGACAATCAAAAATTGGAATGTACCTAATATATTTGATTTAGCTGAGAGTAAGTAAAGACGCCTCGTAGCGGGTTCGATTCCAGCCTAAATATCTGAATATGTATGAATGTGAATGAATAAATGCTTGAATAAATGAATATTCATCCATTATTAAACAGAAGCTAAAATTATAGTTTCACAATGAATATGTAGCGGAAGGGGGAGTGGGAAAATATTTAACTCGGCAGAACGCTTTCATAATAAATTTTAAGGGGAAATAGGTTAAGAATACGTTTGTAGTGATTTTCATTAATTTTTCCGAAATGAATATAATACATTGAAACTTCTAAGCACATAAATCTTTTTTGAAAACTCTTCTTCTTCGCAGCACTACAGCCCCTCTCGGGCCTTCGCTTCCTGCAACAAGCGCCTCCAATTGTCTCGGTCCGTTGACCGTGTCCTCCAATTTTGAAATCCGAGCAGCGATGAACTCTCCGTCGACCGAACTAGACCAGCGTCTCCTCGGTTTCCCCACTAGTCTCCGCCCTTCAGTTCTTCCAACGAATAACATTTTGGGTATCCATTGTTCGTCTATACAATTCACATGGCCAGCCCATTGCAGCATCTGGAGTCTTACAATCGTTGAGAACTGCGGCGCGTCAAAAATTTCATACAGCTCATGATTGTATTTAATTCGCCCTTGGTCCCCGTCTAGATTCGCTCCAATTATTTGCCTCAGTACCCGTCTTTCGAAGGCGTTCAATATGTTTGCGGGTGCTTAGGTTAGAGTCCATGTTTCACACCCATAGCATAACACGGGTCTTATTATAGATCGTCGTTATTCAAGATCGTCAAAACTGAATAAAATATTTTATTTGCGAGCTGTATTCTTCGGCGTATTTCGTCTCTTTCATCAGCGGTTCTCGTTATTTTGGCGCCTAAATACACTAATTCGTCCACATTTTCGATACTGTATTCACCAAGTGTGATATTTTGGGTATATTTTTCCCCGACTGTGTCATGAGCTTTGTTTTATTCTCATTGATTTCTAGCCCTACTATTCCTGTTTTGCTTCGCTGTCGAGTTTCAGAAAATGTTCCTTAAGCGATTTTTAGTGCCCGTGACAAAATGTTGATGTCGTCCGCATAGGCTACCAGTCGGGACCGACAGGAGACGAAATTAACAGGTCTGAAACGTATCTGAAAAGATTTCCGCATTGTGGCTAGTGAGGGTAGTTCAGAACGGGTTCCGTAGTAATCGAGCAGTCACACAAGCAAACTGCTCGAAAACCCTCATAACTCTTATCCGAAATTTTAATTGCAGATTTGGAAAAAAATCCATTACTTCCATTCATAGTTATAAATCATAAAATATTTTTATTGTTATTAAATGTAAATTTTATATAATTTTCTTCTGTATTAAATCTAAACATTTCCTTTTAATTTTCTTTATGATATTTAACTTTTTTTTATTATTTAAAATTATTTTCCATTTTTCTTTACTTCTGTTGATTTTTAAAGATTCAAATCTGAAAATTAAAATTTAGTGCATCCCATCCATGTATTGCATTGCCGAATGCAATCTAACGAATTCAGCTGCTCGCGGCATTCGATTTACAGTTGCGACACGGAAAAATTATGGGAGATTTGGACGGATCAAGGAGACTGGTATGAACGGCCTCTACGAACGCGTCATAGCTGTCCGGTTCGAATTTGGATATTCTTCCCTATCTCTTTCGGTAGACAATTTTATGAGTTGTAGTGTGGATTCGGACGGAAACAACACATGCAACGTGCTACGGAAAAGCGGAGGGTTCCATTTACGGGTTGAGCATACGAACGGAGCGAAGTGAGGAAAAAAGAAAATTTTCGCGGACGTGAATTTACCCATATGAAAGTGATACACGACCCGACCGAAAGTTCTTCGGTTGTAGCAAACCCCAAAAGGAATTTTCGGATTTCAGTTTTGCCTCAATATGTAAACCATGCAATTATCGATTCAATTGCGTATTGTGGATCTGTATGTTTTCGTACATGGCGCGGGGTGTAGCGGGACAACGGCGCTCGACCTGATAATAGAGTATATTTTGATTCCCAGTATCAAGCGGCGGATAAAAAGTTCCGTAGATTAACACATGATGCCAGAAATGGAGTTCTCCTTGAACTAATTCGATGAGTGCATTCTTATGTTGGAGTAAATCAGGCGAAGGGGCCGACCGTAAAGATGATGGTAAAGTGGTTAAAAAGGAAGATGATAAATATCAGATGGAAACAGACTCGAAATGAATCTGTTGAGGAAGAAGAACGTGCAACCAATACGAATATAGTTATCTTAGTGATTGTTCAAGTAAATGCAGCTTAGACTTTGAGAGATTTGAAAGCAACATTCTACCTTCACTTCAACCGGGCGGCAGTTTTAAATTAAAGGAAAACACTAAGGCATTTTTTTTTTGCTCAATTGAAAGGATTCAATAATTACACATGCGAACATTTTTAAAAGTTACATATTTACGGTTGAAAATTAAAAACAAGAGTAATTCAAGGTTTTAGATGAACTTTTCAGTTAGCAAAAACAATAATATTTGAAGAAGATGATCCACAAGAATGCTCTGAATGCAATGAAAGAATTGACTAATTATTACTGTTTAGTGTATTAAACAAAATATAAACAAAGCAAGACAAGAGAAGGAAAAGAAACAAAGCAAAAAAATATGGAATAATAAATTTAATTTTTACCTTTTAACATAATGATGATGAACGTGTTTTTTTTTGCTTTGAATAGTGAATAAATAAAGGGCAGTTCTTAAGATTTGTAATTTGGAAAAAGATAATCGGCGAAGGTATGCAACTACCTGCCAGATTTAAATGTGTGTAAAGTACGAAATTTAGATCCCTTGGAAATCGCGCTACATTAAAATAAATTTCTCGAGTAATCAGCTAACAACTTTCGCCTATTTGACGCTTACGCATTTATACTTATTTTGTTTGAAACACGTTACATGAAAATTTGCATGAATAGAATCATCATCTTTTTGCATTCAATTTATTTTCATTCAGAGTAATGTTGCCTCCTTATCATCTAATTAAGTGTATAAAAATTAAGAATTTTGTTCAAGCAAGCGTAACGTTCCATCGAAGTTTGCAGGCATCGCCTACATCGTCAGCGGGCGCCCAGCGAGGATGTTGGGTAAGTACCTTTTTGATACTTGCCTAAATATCATTGTTTATAGATGGAATAATTTATTTATAGCATACATGCAATAAGTTTCGAGTTTGCCTCAATTTTCGGTAATACATGCTTAAGAAGAAAAATCCTGAATAATTGTGAATTAAATCATTACATAAATAAACGCACCTTTGATTGAGATAACATTAATAATTTCTTATATATTATGCTGGCTCAAAAACGAAAGTGAAAGATCAAAATCGAAATGAAAACGCAAAGACCCGCACATTGTATTGAGTTCTGAATAGATATATTCTTTTATAATTACCTTTATCTACAAGCGCATATACTCGTATTATGCAATATAATACATATATTATTTATAATGCAGAAAAGTAAACATTAATTTTTTGTAAAAGCACTGAAACGATTTACAGAGGTCAGCCTAGCACCATTTTTCTTTTGAAACGATTTATTTTTCTTTAATGTATTGTGTTTGATTTCCCTTTGAATCATTGTAAGAATAATTTGAAAATTTTTTAAAGAATCTTTAATAAGTGAAATTAACGCATAAAAATTGAAGTATTTTTTGTAGCTAATTACCTAAAAGAAAAACAATTAATTTATTTACACGTTAGTACCTAGAAGAATAAAGAGAATGAACACATGAACTGATTACAAATTCGGTCTTTCCATTTCGTAGCACCAGATCGGGTATGGGACCCGCAACGATGGCCGGCCCCTCCACTAAAATGAGCTAGCCATCGTGCGAGCTCTCCCCTTTTATTGTGTTATAGGGGCTCTTGCCCGGGTAGAGTGGCCTTCCGTTCACGTGCCCTTTTATGATATAGTGTTATGTGATTCCATCGCATAATAGTATAACATAAATTGGCCACGTTTATACTCCCCATTTGATGGAAAAATTCATGCAAATTACGTTAGTACGAGTTTTTTCACTCAAATGAGAAATATATGGCCACGTCTACATTTGGATCTTGATTCGGTTGGGAGAGTACGAGGGGGCACCGCTTCCATCTGGATGCCCCACTCTTATTTGTGGGCAATAAGTATACCCGGTAACGACGAATTTTCGTTGAGTCCATCCGTTTTCTGAAGGCCCAATTTGTTCTTAGAACAAGCAATTTCAACCCTTAGTAGGTTATCTCGGCCTCGACACCAGTCGATCGGCGTTCGACATTTTTAATCCGTGAATGCAAAATTTTTTTGTAGTGGGTCCTTGTGCTGGGGAAAAGAACCCGCCTCACGACACCGCAACGCTAGCCTGCCAGCGCATTCACGCGTCCGCAGACAAGGCCAATCTCGACGAATCTCACCATCCTCTTTCGCCGAGGCAGCAGACCATCGCTGCAGTCCTTTACGGACATTTACATATACCTACATCACTACAGTTCCACATAAATCTTGCGTTCGATACCTCGGTGTTTATCTCGATCACCATCTGTACTGTAATGGATAAAACCATGCTCAGTAAAAGCTCAGTAAAGCGCTTAAAGTATTCATGTCCCTTCGAAGACTCTTTCATTCCAGATATATTAAAAAATGACAAAGTTATCTGTAACAAGGCTCTGGTTAGACCAGTTTTGACATATGGATGTCCGATTTGGTATATTCAGAGTGATAATGGAAATGTTACGAGTTTTCGAACGGAAATGTCTTTGTGCATGTACTGGTCTGTACAGAAAGCTTGAGATGGATTGGAAACACTATAGTATATATCGAATCGAAGAATTTATCAAATTGCGAAAGTGAAGAGAGTCCATTCATTTTTAAGCCTTTTTGAAATCATATCGCGAAGTCTGTAACTGCGAGTGCAAATCTCTCACCCACTAGGAGATCCTTACTAAAAATAAAATAATTCGGTAGATGTTCAGTGTCGAGAATTCCATTGTTTAGTCAATCAGTGGAATTTTGTGCTGTCGCCTCTAGAAATTTACGTAGTTGATATTGATAAACCAGCTGTTATTGTTGCAATAAGATCTCGTGCTTTTCCGAAGCCATTTCTACAAAATGGACTTCAATATTTGTAAAGTTCTTAAACTGTTATTTGTACTATTATTCTGGATTTTTTTGTAGCACTATAGCTCCTTTCGAGCCTTCGCTTAGAGGTAGTTAGAGTATCTCATTATCATGATCGAATATGTCGACACTCCACCAGGTGATATGGTCAGTATCACACTTTGGCCGTGTATCCGTCCACCCAGCTGCGATACGTTCTGATTTTAAACCAGCACGTATTATAACTGAACGGGGTTTAAATCCGTCCGAAAAATCACTCGAACTAAATTTCTGGGTTTATGTGCTATTAATATGGCAATGTATATTTGAAAATGTTTAAGTTGGAAACAATACAAATATTATATGTTGTTCAAATGTCTATGTTGGTATACGTTTTTCTTTGTATCACTTCCGTTCTACTCTTCTAAAAATCAACACGTTGTATCAGTGAATTAAATAAAAGACTAGTGTGTTCATCACAAAAGTACTTTCTTTTTATTTCAAACATCAGGTTATGGGCCCAGGCACATATAACAGCTTGATGTAGATTGATGTTATTTACGGCGGCAGCAAAATCGGCGAGAAGGAAAAAGTGAGGTTAATTCACTACAGTTTGCGGCATCGTGATCAGGCTCAGGCACTGTGTAACATCGTCGATGATGGAGGGAAATAACAATAACGTCAATGTGATCAAGTTAGAAGGGGCCAGAAATTGGAATATATGGAAATTCCAAACAACAGTACAGTTGAGGGGCCATGGCTGGTTAAACATTGTGGAGGGAAAACAAGTGAAGCCCAAAGTGACCAGTGAGATATCAGCATGGGAATCTAAAGATGCCAAAGCGCAGACGTTATTGGTAACATGAATGTCGGAAGAGGCAATGTTACATATTATTACATGTACGAGTTCTGCCGCGATGTGGCGAAAACTCCACAGTGTATATGAACAGAAAACTGAGACCAGTGTGCACATTATACAACAGAGATTTTTCCAATACAAGTTCGAAAGAGGTATCGACATGTTTGTTTTCTTATCTAAGATACAAGAACTACAAAACCAATTGAAACAAATGGGTGAAGAAATCTCAGATAAATTTCTAATCACGAAAGTGCTAATGTCGTTACCAGACGATTATAAACATTTTATTTCGGCTTGGGAGTCGGCGCTTGATGACAAACAAACGTTTGATAATCTAGTGGCAAGACTACTGATTGAAGACGAGCGAGTGAAAGAGAAGAACGAAGGAGCACAGCAAGTAACACTTTCTGCATTCTTTGTGAAAAATAAAAGGGTCATCAAAAGTTTTCAAATGTGGTAAAAATAGACAATATCAAACCGAGAGTAAAAGTAACAATAAAACTAACAATGAAGGGAGCGTGAGTAACAATAATAACTGTTTCTATTGAGGCAAGTTCGGACATTTTAAAGCTCAGTGTCGTTTTCGAAAACAAAAAATGTTAAGAGATGAAAATAAAACGAATAGTAACGCGTTCGTGTTATCTAATCTGTCGCAACAACTGCAAAAATTTAAGTGGCTAGTCGATTCTGGCGCTACTGAACATATGTGTCGAGAGCCCGCATTGTTTACATCATTCTCAAATACTTCGCCAAAACCTGTAATCATCGGTAATGGAGCAGTGATAAATGCGATTGGTTATGGACAGATGGCAGTTCAAGTATCGAACGGAAAGGAGTGGATTGATACAGTTATAGACAGAGTGTTGTATGTTCCTGAGTTAAAAACGAATCTTTTTTCGGTCAATTGCGCTACACATAAAGGTTATGTCATAGTGACAGATGACAGCTCATGCAAATTCTTCCAAGGCAAATAAAATTTGCGCGGTTGCGGAAAGAATTGGAAATTTGTTTATTTGGATTTACGCTATAATACGAGTAATAATTGTAAAATTGCGAGTACTGCAGAACAAATGTCGAACGATTTAAACGAGTGGCACAGAAGATTGGCGCACCAAAACTTCACCTACGTCAAAGGTACTTTGCGGAAAAACAACATTGAGGTTAAACAAACATCCAACCCGGTGTGTAAGAGTTGCTTGATTGGGAAAATACACAGATTGCCATTCAATAGAAGCGAATACAAGAGTTCCAGGACATGTGAATTAATTGATGCTGATACATGCGGTCACATGGAAGAATCGTCAGTTAGTGGGTCAAGATACTTCGTTGTGCTGAAAGATGATTATTCGAATTTCAGAAGTGTGCATTTTGTGAAGACAAAAGATAAGATCAAGTATATAATTGAGGACTTTATAAATAAGGCCGAGAATAGTACTGGAAACAAGGTGAAGACATTCAAAAGTGATAACGGCCTGGAGTTTGTGAACAGGAATGTGAAGGAAATGTTTACAAGGCGTGGAATAACACATCAAACCAAAGTCCCATACACCCCAGAATAGAATGGTAAGGCTGAGCGAGAAAACAGGACATTGCTGGAAGCGGCCAGGACAATGATGCATGAAAGAAATTATGGGCTGAAGCCATAAATATTGCAGTGTTCGTGTTGAACAGGACTGGGAAGAACCATGAGGATGGGCGCTCTCCATTTGAGGTATGGACTGGGAAAACATATAATATCCATGAGTTAAGAACCGTTGGTACAGAAGTATATATACACATTCCAAAAGAGAAGAGACTGAAGTGGGATCAGAAAGGAGAGAAGGGATTGATTGTCGGATATGAGGAAGATGTGAAAGGTTATCGTATTTACTATCCTGAAAAGAATGTGGTGGAAATAAAAAGAGACATTGTATTCTTACAGCAAGAAGAGAAGGAAAAACATCAACTGAAGAAAGGCGAAGAGCAAACTGTTGTGTCCTTAAATCTTGAAGAGGAGACAGTGGCTGAGAATAGTCCCGAGACAGATATTAATGAAATAACAACCCTTGACCACAATGAGATAGAGACAACCCACATAAGTAATATCTTAGGAGATAACTCGGAAGATGACAATGACTACCTGCCATGCAGCGAAGAAGAACATCTATTGGACGGAATTGATTCACCCATAGAAAGGGAAAGGTGTAAGCGTGAGCGTAAACAAACTGATTTCTACAAGTGTAACAATGTGCAGTCGGACCAAAGCGAATGTGATCTCATCACATATGATGATGCCATGAGCCGACGTGATGCCGGTAAGTGGTGTGCAGCTATTGCCAGGGAACTTAAGACTCTGAGTGACAATAATACGTGGGAATTTTGTAAATTACCTCTAAGTACAAAGCCCATAAGCTGCAAATGGGGTTTTAAAATAAAAAATATAAATAATGTCAAGGAGCTAGGCTAGTTGCTAGGGGGTTCGAACAACAAGATATAATCAACTTAAGTGACATTTATGCCCCAGTTGCTAAGCTAGCAACTTTCAGGTTGTTTGTAATAATTGCAACAAAATATAATTTACCTATACACCCCACGAAATAATGATAAGACCAACACACAAAACTGCAATAATACACAAATAGAAATAGAGTTGCGTTAGTGCAGTGCGCTATGGGATTATACAGATCGGTATTTCCCAAGAACCGGTTTTCGATTTTTGTTTTCTGCTAATACGTTCGTTTGCGGCGTAATTCAAAGACATTCTAGTGCGAAATATTGATAAGACCAGAAGTGTACGTAAAAAGAAGTAAATTACAAAGAAATAACAAATCATATAATATTTGATTTCATTTAATTAGGTAAATTGAATTGTATTTTTGGTTACTGTAACAACTAACTTTTATATCGACAGCTGCGCGAATCACACTGAAATGGGTCGAGGAAAGCAATTGACGGAAATAGAACGAGGACAAATTCTCGCCTATCGGAATAGGGGCGCAACAACCAGAGAAATAGCATCTCGAATGAAAAGAAGTAAGACTGTGGTTATAAATTTCCTGAAACTAAAAGACAACTATGGTAAAAAAAAGAGTTCAGGAAGAAAGCCAGTGGTGTCTGCCAGAGAAACCAGAGAAATTAAAAGGCTGGCTTGTAATAAGGGCAACAGCCCAGCAGAAATTCAACGCACTTTAGGACTTCAAGTAGGTGTGAGACGCGTGCAACAAATTTTGAAGGCAGATAGTAAGTTGGAGTATGTCAAACGGGATCCTAAACCTAAATTGACAGCACGCCACAAACAGCTAAGATTGAATTTTGCTGAGAAGTACCAATTTTGGGAAGAGCAATGGACCACAGTACTTTTCTGCGATGAAAAAAAATTCAACCTCGACGGACCTGACGGCCTACAAAGATATTGGCACGATAAGCGTACAAAAAAGCAAAAAAGGATGGCAAGAAATTTCGGTGGAGGATCCTTAACGGTGTGGGCTGCTATTGGATATTACGGCAAGTCCCCTATATGTTTTATTTCCACAAAAATGAACGCTGTCAAATATGTGGAGTTGCTTGATGACGTACTAATTGATTTCGGGGAAACACACGGAGCTGAATGGATATTTCAGCAAGATAATGCTGCGGTGCACACCGCGCGACATACCAAGAACTTTCTAGAATCTCGTGGAATTCCATTACTGGAGTGGCCACCATGTAGCCTGGATTTAAACCCAATTGAAAACATCTGGGCATTACTATCCGAGCGGGTTTTTCACCAAGGTCGTCAATACGACTCCGTCCGAGAGCTACGGGCAGCTGTCAACACTGAATGGAAGAAAATTAGTCAGGATACTGTCCAAACAGTTATAAGTTCCCTGCCAGGTCGCCTGCAACACGTTATAATTAACCGAGGTGCTAGTACAAACTACTAAAACTACTCAAAGACGAATTTTATATACCAAAAGTCGATAACAGTAACAATGGTCCTATAATTATTTCGCTTGGCAGAATTTTTTGACAGTCATAAATGAAGTACTGAGTATTGAAGCAATGTTCCTTTATACCACGTGCATTATATAGCAGTAATAAACTACATTTATTTTTAAAAAAAATTTTTTCTTATATTACATTGACACAGTAATGATTTTTGTCTTGGTCCTATCATTATTTCGTGTAGTGTATACCAGATGGATGTCACTGGGGCTTTTCTATATGGTGATATTAAAGAAAATGTATATGTAAGTTTACCAGAAGGGGCCTACAAAGGAAAGAATAATATTTTAAAGTTAAACAAGTCATTGTACGGGTTGAAAATTTCATCTAAATCCTGGAATATTAAAGTTAATTCTGTATTAACTAGAGAAGGCTTTATAAGGTCTAAATGTGATCCATGTTTGTATAAAAAGTATAGTAAAGATAAAGCATTTGCATTAATATATGTAGATGACTTGCTAATCTTTGGAAGTAATGAAAGTGAGGTCACTAGCCTTAAAACAATGTTAAACAAAAAATTCAAAATGAAAGATTCAGGGCAAATTTAAGAATTTTTAGGAAAACATGTAGAGCAAAACTTTGAAAATGTTATTACTACATTATCACAAAGAAATTACTTAGAAAATGTATTAAAAAAATTTAATATGGAAAATTGCAAACCCATGTTAACACTTTTGGATAGTAACTTTAATACTAAAATATTTGATTTAAACACTTATTGCGATATAGACATTGAAGGAATCTGTAGGCAAATTATTGGCTGTTTGATGTATGCTGTCTCAGGCACTAGGCCTGGCCTGTGCTTTGCAGTTTCCTTACTAAGTAGATATCCGAAATGCGCCAATAATACATTACTTAGTGCACTTAAGAGAGTATTGCGCTACGTGAAGCATACTTTAGATTATAAAATAGTTTACAAGTGTATTGATAGTGTATTGCAAGGCTACTGTGATGCCAATTGGGAAGGTGATCAGAGGGACAGAAAGTCCACATCTGGCTATTTGTTCACTTTTGCAAATTGTTTGGTTATGTGGTGTTCAAAGAAGCAATCTTCTGTAAGCTTGTCTTCTACTGAAACTGAATATGTTTCTATGAGTATGGCAGCAAGTGAAGCGTGCTGGTTTGTTAATTTATTACATGATTTGGATGTTCAAAATGATAGCCCAGTTAAGTTGTATTGTGACAATCAGTCAGCTATTTTGAATGCAAGTACAGACTCAGTCAAACTTCATTAAAGATTTAATCAAAAATAATAAAATTAATATTCAGTACATAAATACATGCGAACAATTGGCAGACATGCTAACAAAGTCATTAAGTAAGGAGTTATTAATTAAGTTTCTGACAAAATGCAATGTCAAATAGAAAGGAAGTAGAGAATTAATAATGTTTCCAGTCATATGTTGATGTTAATTTAGATTAATTTGTTTAAAATGCATAAACATTGAGAAGGGGTGCTATTAATATGGCAATGTTTATTTGAAAATGTTTAAGTTGGCAACAATACAAATATTATATGTTGTTCAAATGTCTATGTTGGTATACGATTTTCTTTGTATCACTTCCGTTCTACTCTTCTAAAAATCAACACGTTGTATCAGTGAATTAAATAAAAGACTAGTGTGTTCATCACAAAAGTGCTTTCTTTTTATTTCAAACATCATTATGTATCATATTTCTTAGTTTGTGGCGGGCTTTTAACTAAAGATAAATTTTTCAGGATGCTAGAACTACCTCTACCAAAACTGATGCAAATTGTGAAGCTCATTTTTTTGTTTAGATATATCTAGGGCTTCGATAGTCCAAAAGAAATTGATAGAGAACCCATCCAGCTACTACGAGTGATCGCTTGATGAGGTTTTTGGGCTTGCGGTGCCATTAGACCATTTTATTTTGTTCGGCCGTGCCAGCGAATGAACTACGCTAAGTTTACCAAAAATAAAACGAAAATAATGTGAGATAATGTTAAAGCCTCAGCTCCTGACATTATTTGGCAGAATAAGCGTGCACCTAGTAAAAAGTGCGAAAAAGCTTCAACTGAGGAATACCTGTATATTATCTATTTCTAAACTCCTCAAAACCCACACGTAGAAACTTCTAAGCATATCGCTATTTTTGGTTAAATGTTTAAATAAAACTGGCCGATTGAGTGAAAATTTATGGATTGAGTGAAAATTTATGGTTTTCAAAAACTAGGAAATTTTATTTTTAGGCACTAGGTTATCTTCGATAGAAACATAGTAATTATTTATAAAAAACAAAATTTCATATAAAAAATTCGAATAACACATGTATGAATTCATTTACATACCAAATTTAAGCTCCTCAGCAATTTTCTTCTCTTTGCCGATGGCTCTTTCACGAATTCAAGTTGAAAGCAAGTTCGCGCAAAATGCCAATGAACTCTCAGTTTCAACCAAAAATGGATGAATACGTTTTTATCATTGATGGATAGTCGAATATGATATGGAGATACTATTTTGCTAATTCAATCCAAAAGTAACATTAACAGTTAAAATTTATATCCAACTTGAAAAAGCTTGAAAGGTTGTTAACAATCGGAATTTTCAAAACTTGAGTAGCAACATTCATGTGGTAAGATTAACTTTAACTTGTCACCTTGAAATGAATTTTTTTTTGCAATCTTTTGTTTATGAATAGGAATACCTATTACATACATATGTTATATGATTAATTTGAAAGTGGCAAATTCTTTTTTTACGTCGCTATAAGAGTGGTTATCATTTAATCCGAACAAGTGTCGCGTAAAATCAAACCGGTTGAATTGATGGAAAATTTATGAATAATAATGACTTTGCGGTTTATGATGCGTTAAATATGCTTCAGTTTGAAGCAGAAATTAAAAAGGCAAATTCAAAGAAATGCATTCATGAAACAAGAAGATAAGTTTACATTGTAAATGTTATTTTAAAAATTTATACGATTAAGGTACAATCAATTTCATTTCAACATTTCAAATAAACATTCATGGCTTCAGAAGTTTCATGGGCGAGTATGTAACTATGATGAAAAACAGGTTAATTAGATCATATTTTGTTAGACGATAAAAATCCAATAAAAACATTTAATTAAAATCTAAACAGGAAGCTTTATGTACCCAAATGACTTTTCAGATAAAGTGGAGAACGGTAAAGTATTATATGTTGAAAACTCCATAAAAAGTCGCTATAAAACTTAAAACTCGAGAAATTAATGAAGCATACATTGATGCATCACAAACTTTTATCAGAGATTCAAAGTACCACTTAAACGCATCTTCAAGTAGTAGCTACTCATTTATATCGCCGCAGGCATATTATATTGTTGAAATTATATACTCGTAAAGCTACAGGTTCGGAATAGCATTAAGAAATTTCTTGCGGGTTGCTGTACAAATTTAAACAATAAAATGTTTTCAAGGCGTCGCTGAGGTGATCCGAATAAATTAAATGATTTTGATATAATTGCGAATACAAGGCAAGTATCGCAAGCTTTAGTAAAAAGTGGAAAGTATAGATGTACCCACTGTGAGGTTTTCTACCTGGCAAAAAGAAAAACGCATTACCCAAAGTACGTTAAAATAGAATTTAAACAAGTTGGGTAGACAGACCTATGCTCATGTCAGAAGGGTTTTGTACTCAACTTACAAAATGCAGTAACCAGCAACGAATAAAATCAAGAAACATGTCAAAGACGATTTTATTGGAGAAAATGTGCAATTTTAGGATCATACTATTATTAACAAAGTTGAACGAATTTTGACTTCTGAGGTATTTGTTATAGTTATACCCATAAATATCTCCTTTGATAATTTTTTCAGATTTTTTAGATCACGGGTGTCGATTCGCCAGGGCGGAAACACATTATTCATGTATTTCCCCCCGTGCCCCCACTGAAGCAAAAACTGTCAGTTTAAGAACTGTTTTGAAAAGCTTTCATAGAGAACTTTCAGTTGATACTCATATCGGCTACCTTTCATGAAATTTATTTTCAGGGGCCACTCCTCTGTACTGTAATCATCGATTCATGGCCTGTTTTTTTCGAATCCTAGAATGGTTACAAAGCCCTTTTGCTAGGAGCTCTCTCCTGCCTCTTCGACTTGTTTCAATTGTATATACTCATCTTCATGATACCTATCACTCCTGAAATTTTCATGCAAATTCTAGCAAAGCTGTAGTGTCTAAGTCGGTAAAAAGCGCATATGGCTCCATAGCCATATGTTTCCATAGTAATACAGGGCATATTGCTCCATAGTAATACAGGAAAACTCAAATCGCTATAACTTCGGTAAATACTTTATGAAACTTTCAGAAAAAATCAATCTTATAAATAGTCATCTTTGCGCTAAATTTTATTCAGTTTAAAGGTACCGTTTAGATGTTATTCAAGAAAACAGAAAATCGATAAATCATATTTTAGTACAAAACCCTAAAAATGAGAAGATGTAAAAAACAAAACATATCCTGAGAAAATTAAAGATGAAGTGTTATTATTACAGTGCTTGCTTCATGAAATCGAGTCTTTTTAGTAGCAATTTTATTATCCAGAAGGACTTTAGGACTATGCAGCTCGAACTCAAATTATATGGCGATATTAAATTTGTTAGAACTCAATTTCATACCGATTCTATTTTTGGACAATTGATTGCAACATTATCAATCGGTGGTGAAAGGTATGCAGCGATAGAGTGGGTTGGAGTGTAACATCTATGCATTCTTAATAGGATTATAACATGCAATAATGACAGGGAGACTTATAATGTGGTACTCAATAGCGGTATAATTTAGCGCATAGTGTGCATGGCTCGGAACCTGCAAATCCCATACTTGAATCGAAATTTTAATATTAATGGGTAGCGCTACAAAGTTGACAAAACGTTTGTTGATCAGTCAGTAGGATTGTGAGAGGGGAAGATAGTTGGAGTAAAGTTTAAAAGCAACTAAAACTTTTTTAAAGCTACTAGGAACAACAGTCTACAATGTCTAGGGCGACGTAGCACCTATGAAATCTAGGGCTTCCCCAAGGCCGAATCTTGTTCTTGTTAGACACTTGTAGTAATTTGGAGTGTTTAAGTCCGTGAAGGGCACGGGTACCGATGTTCTGGCACAAGATTCAGCGGGCTATAAAGAAGACCGACCGCAGCTAACTTGCTTCGCTTTATGATCGCGAAGGGCTTCTAATTCGGGATTGAAAATGTTTGTGGCTGTAATCGTTGCAGCCGCCTATAACAAAACCCCGGGAAACCCAATAAAAATAATAAGAATTATCCGCGCAGGTGCGATAAAACGTATCCTTACTTGCAGGAACTCAAGGGATATTTACCATGCGCTGATGCAATAAACGACCAAACTACTGCCGGTCCGTGCACACAGGATAAACCCTTTGATGATGGATTTATTACACACCTGGTCTCCAGAATTTTTCATATTTTGTGAATACAAAAGTAGACGCAAGAAGATTGTAAGAGCAGTATGTCACAAGCATCGTCGAAGTGAGACGACTCAATAAAATTTAGATAATATTTATTCGTTCTGTTCTCATTTTGAATCGAACGGTTGTGTTGTTAGTTTGAATTGATAACGAGCCCATTAAATAAAGGGGTGATCCCGACGTCGTTACTGCATTGCAGTCCGCGTTTTTAAATCGAAGCGGAGGGTTACATTGCCACCATTCAACAATGATGACCCAGAACTCTGGTTCTCGCAAGTTGGGCTAGCTTTCGAAGGAGTGAATCTAACCACCGAGGGACAGAAATACGCATGTGTGGTTCAATTGCTAGATAAGAGCGTTGCCGCAGAAGTACAAGACATTGTAACCTCCACGCCACCCGAGAAGCCATACAAGAAGTTGAAAGCAGCCATAATCAAGGGGCTGTGTGCCGCGCAAGAGCAAAGCATGCGTCAATTATTAGAGCTCGAGGAGTTGGGTGATAGGCAACTTAGTCATTTTCAACGCCATCTGAGAAAATTGGCAAGTTTGTTGATTTCCGATGAAATACTCCGTGCTATGTTGTTTAAAAGAATACCAGAGGATATGAAGCCGGTCCTACTGATTGAAAAAGATATCCGACTTGAGAGCGTTGCAGAGTGGCCGATAAAATCATGGAGATGTAGGTAGCACCACTAACCCCAGGTCCACTGACAGCAAAACCAATAGCACGGGCGCTAGCGGAACAGCTAGAGAAGCTTGAGTTCAAGCTATCCGCAAAGATGGAAGATAAACTGGACTCGTTTCGCCAAGAGATCAGTGAGCTGCGAGGTCGTTCTCATACCCGAAGCTTCTCACGTTACCGCACACGTTCCGCGTGCCGGATTCGCTACGCTGCAGAAGGGGTATGCTGGTACCATGCTCGTTTTGGCCTGAAATCAAACAAATTCATAAAACAATGTAGTTTTGTGTCGGGAAACGCAATAGCTCGTCGCTTATGTTGGAGGACAGCATGCGCCTTAATAAACTACGCCACCTCTTTATAAAAGACATCGCAAGCGAAAAAACCTTCCTGATAGACACTGGTGCAGAGTTATGCGTATATCCTCACAAATACTTCACTGCACCTTGAGAAAGGTGGATTTTGAACTTTCCACGGCGAATGGGACACGCATAACTACTTACGGCACTATAACCTTGACGTTGAACTTTGGCTTACGGCGCGATCTCACTTGGCGCTTCGTAATTGCAGATGTAGAAAAGCCAATAATTGGATTCTATTTCTTGGAGTACTACGGACTTTTGGTAGATCCCAGGAATCGAAAGCTGTTGGACAACACAACCCAGCTGGAAGTGTAAGGCCGTTCCGTTGTTGAAGAAATCTTCAGCGTAAAACTGGTAACATACATCATAGTTGCCTCATCATCAGCAGCAGAACACATTAATCACTTTATCATCCTCTTCCACCGCCTGCAAACGTACGGAGTAGTCATTAATCCTGCTAAGTGCATCTTTAAGCAACCAAGCGTACAATTCCCAAGCTATTCAGTCAGTGAAAATGGCACTCGACCGCTACCGCAAGAAGTTGAAATCATCAGACGGTACCCACAGCCGAAAACAGCAAAAAAGTTACGTCAGTTCTTAGGTATGTTAAACGTTTATCGGAGATTCATATCGAAAGCCGCAAAGACTCAAGCTCGATTATGTAGCCTACTCGCTGATAATATCAAGGGGAAATCAACCATACTTTGGACCCAAGAGGCAGAAGCAGCGTTCCATGAAGCAAAAGAAAGCCTAGCACAAGCAAGGTCACTTGCACATCCAGTACCCAACGCACCACAAGCAATATTTTGTGATGCTTCCGACCTCAGCATTGGCGCAGCACTGCAATAGCTTTCCAATGGCCACTGGTAACCATTGGCCTTTTTCTGAAGAAAACTGAAGTCAGCGGAGAGTAAATACACCGCCTATGATTGGGAACTCTTAGCGATCGACGACGCCGTTAAATATTTCCGCCATATGATCGAGGGACGAGCATTCGTTGTCTACACTGACCACAAACCAATATCCTTTGCATTCCGGAAACAAAATACGCAATGTTCTCCGTTACAGTTCAGATACCTCGACTTTATCAGCCAATTCTCTACAGATATCCGATATATAACAGGAGAGGAAAATACTGTGGCAGATGCTCCCTCAAGGATCGAAGAAATCGAAGCAAAAGTCGACTCCCAGCCTTAGCAGCAGCTCAAAAGCACGATAATGAGCTAAAAAGCCTACAAAACGATAAATCAGCACCACAACTGAAGTTGATCAAGCTACAAGGATCAGAAGAGTCCCTACTCTGCGATGTTTCCACAGCAACAGCACGCCTAGACGTGCCAAAGGAGTTCCCAAGCACTGTGTTCAACAGTGTACACAGACTGTCATCCGAGTACCAAGGCCACCCTTAAACTCATCTCAACGTTATGTTTGGCCATCAATGAATAAAGACTGCTGCGAATGGGCAAAATGCTGCATTGAATGCCAGAAAGCGAAGATTTCTAGGCACGTTAGCACTACGCCAGGCACATTCTCACTACTTACTGGTAGATTTGAGCATGTCTACATTGACATCGCCGTCATGCCTATCTCAGAAAGATTCAGGTACATTTTAACATGCAAAGACCGTTTTACATACTGGCCGGAAGCTGTTCCCATGGGAGATCAAGAAGCAGAGACCGTTGCAAGAGCATTCTATTCCCAATGGATTTCAAGGTTTGGGGCGCCTTTAAGAGTTACAACAGACCAAGCACGCCAATTTGAGTCATGCTTGTTTAGGGAATTAAACAACCTAACTGGTACCAGCAAATGGCATGGTTGAGCGATTCCACAGGCAACTCAAAGCAGCAATCAATTGTCACAAGAACAATCAATAGACACAAGTCTTACCCTCAGTACTCCTAGGAACACGTTGCACTTGGAAGGAAGACGTCCAATCAACCGTTGCAGAGTTAGTTTATCCGCGAACCATTACGAATACCAGCTGAATTCCTCGTAGAATCAAATAAGGACCAAATACTGCAGAGCAATTTTGTCCAAGTCCTCCGAGAGCATATTCAGGATATATGTACTACAAGCCTAACTCGGCATGGTGAATAGAAAACGTTCATATTCAAAGATCTCGCCACAAAACAACGCACTTGCTATATAAAAAAGCAGCTTCAACGAGCGTATAGCGGTCCTTTCAAAGTCGTATCTAGAGCCGATAAAACCTTCGTGGTAAACGTTCGAGGCAAAAATGTTACCATTTCAATTGATAGGTTGAAACCAGCGTACATTACGGAGGGAACCATAAGTGATATTGTCAATATCACGCTCAGCCATTTGATTATGACCTAATTTTCCAAATAGTACCCATCAGAGCTGGGTGGGCTGATAGTCCGACAGCAGCATCAGAAGCTCAAACTCGATGCCGCCACCGAGGTTTGAACTTCAGAGCTGCTGCGTATAAGCGTAGTGTGCCATAACCCACTGCTCCACACGGATTAATAAAACTACTTGTTGGCAAATATTGCGGCTTGCTTCCTTGTTCAGTCCTTAAAATTGAGCTGGACAGGTATGCGCTGATAAAAAATTAAAGTGAATCAATTTAAAGAATTATTTAGCTGCAGAAGGTAAGATTTTGAGCAAATTAAACTAATTGTAGATATAATTTTAATATTGTAATAATATTAGATGCGTCGTGGACCTCACTGTAGTGCAGAAGAGAGAAGATTTGTCCGTCAGCTCTGAGATGAGGGGAAAACCTACAAGTTCATTGCCGCCACATCAATTGGACGGTCTGAAAATTTTAAGACAATTGCTCTCAAGCCGGAAAAATCCATTGAGATGCGTGAAGCACCCAAAAAGCTTCACTAGTGACTGCCAATTGTAGCGTTACATAAGCTAAACATGACCCGTTCAAATCCTCTAGGATAATTGCAAGCGGAATTGGGAAAGCGCAAAACTACTCGGGAGGATTGCCCGAAAAGTTCCTTTCCTTAAAACTGCAAATTTGAGGAAGAGGAAAAACTTTGCGTTGGCTCATAAAACCTGGTGCGGATCGCAAGGTGGGAAAATGGCGCAATATCCTCTGTAACGATGAAACAAAGTTAAATTTGATTGGTAACGATGCGGAAAGAAAGTTCGTCGAACGGAAGGCAAACAATTCAATGCTAAGTTTACGAAAAAAACGATGAAGCACAGAGGTGGCAGTGGGATGGTACCGGGCTGTTTTCATGGCAAGGTGTAGGTCCGATGCATCTTAATGATGGTATAATGGATAGATTCGTGTACAAGGATTTGACGGAGACAGTGATGCTACTATATATGCCAAGGATAATATGCCGTTGTTGTGGAGATTTCAGCAGGACAATGATCTAAAACACTCACCTCGATCGGTCAAAGCATCGTTCCAAGAAAATATTGTGGACGTCTTTGAGTGGCAAAGTCTATCCCCAGACCTTAAACCTATTGAAAATTTCTGGGATGAACTTAAAGGAGAAGTTTTAAAGATGGTTTGCCAACAAAACCCAATTATGGTAGAGTATTCAAAAAATTTGGTACAATGTTCCTGTAGAAACTTGTCGGAAGTTGATATCGTCTTTGCTCGGCAGAGTTGAAAAAGTCCAGAATAATAATGGCGGGTACTCAAGGCATTAGATACGTCTCAATTAATTCTGTTTAAAAAGGGACCTTAACTATTGAAATTTCTATATTAATTACGGTATTTGTTGGGCACATGTATTATTCTAGCCATTTGAAAATTGGCACATTTTATTAATTAACTAAATGTTAAGTTTTTTTTCAAAAGTTTGTGAAGCCTTTAGTTTTTCGTTACAAAGATGAAGTGTGTTTATTTTGAAAACCAACTTAATTTTTGAGGAATGATAAAGAAAAGTATGAAATTTAAGCTTATTTTAGAAAAACAACTGCTCACACCTATTATTTTGTCGAGCTGTGTATTTAAAGTGCATAAAACAATGAAGCTATAACAAAGTCACTTTCATTTTAATTTGAAATGTATTTCATTATGAGATTAATTTTACCTGTAGCTTAGAAACTAAACAAAATTCTAAATGAATTAAAAAGATTAAGTTAGAAGCTTAATGTGATACAAGAAATCAATAAAAGACACAGTTAATTTCAACACCAGGATGCGATTGAAGATGTTTACGAAGAAAACATCAGTCTGAAAAATATCATCCGCCAAACTGCTGCCGTGTTTTTGAAGCCATGAATCCAGCCGAAGAAAAAGCCCTCTCCACTACAATATTTGTAGGTGGTATCCCTATCAGAGTATTAAATGCAAACGCAAGATACTTCCCCATTGAACATCCAGATTCATAAAGGGTCATTTCTTTTTTAATAATTGACTTGAAGGAACCTTCTTTCCTTGTCGATAATCACGCGTCAACTATATTGTATGCTGATCATATTGTTGCTGTTTGTTGCAGTTTCAATAACTTCACCAGATAAAACTGTGGCGGGAACACTAGCGTTGTAACATTGTCCGCGATCAATACAACGTTGTGTTCAATCAACGCAGCAATTTCTTCGTTTGGTTGTACTTGAGTTGCAACGTTGATCTCAAGCGCGTATCACTAGCGTTGTAATATTGTCCGCGATCAATACAACGTTGTGTTCAACCAACGCAGCAATTTCCTCGGTTGATTGTACTTGAGTTTCAGCGTTAATCTCTGGCGCGCATCGTATCGTATGATAAGAACTCCACTCGCCATGTCTGGCGGTCTCGCGTGTGCGTGGTCAGCAGTTCATGGTACGGGCGGAACGTTCAGCAGGCGATAAATAATACGTCCAAGATAAGAAGAAGTGAGTATAGTCCATCGTGAGCGACAAAGAACTTCAACAAATTTTTATAATTGACCATATCGATAGTGCATCAGGGAATAGATTAACTTAATAATTACTTAATAAATAGACGTAACAGACACTTATATCGCGTTTGAATCTGAGGCCCATAATTGGCGATCCTGCCTCACGCGAGTTTAAAAATAGCGATCGGTGTTACATCACGAACGTTCGTAGGTGTATAGCGCCCCGCTTCTTACGTCAACGTGAATGGGAAACTAGCCAGTGAAAGGTGAAGTTACAAACACCTTGGTGGTGAATTCCGCCCTCGCAGTCCAAAGCAACCGTATCGAGGTGAAACTTTTGTGGGTGCTCGCGGTAAATATCGCGTCCCTAGTGTACATATTGTACAGGGACCACGTCCGTGGCGTAGAGGCGCGTGCAAGCGAGCTTCTCCTAAGCTCGATCGTAAAAATCGAAATGCCGAACGAAGGGAAAGTTAACATCACGGCCGCCGCTCACAACAAAGAGAAGCCAGAAAGACAAGCGGTGTGAAGAACGCTACTTTCCGCATTCCGCCTTTCTGGGAGAGGGACGTCGAACTATTGTTCGAGCAAACTGAGGAGTACTTTGGGGCGAGCCACATAACAGGAGACACAACGCGTTTCCTACTGATCGTTGCCAGCCTAACTATAAGAGTCGTTAAGTAGGTGTTTAGTGCAGTGTCCAAGCCACCTGTAGATGGGAAATATGACAACCTCAAACGTGAAATAATCAAAGCTTTTACCGATTTGGCCAGCAACGTATTCAAAAACTGTTGTCGGAGGTCAAATCGGGCGATCAGCGACCACCACAGCTGTTAGACCAAATGCGAACACTTGTCGCTGACAACATCGATAAGAAGCACTAAAGCAGATCTGGCTAATTCGGCTAGACATCACGTTGCGCAGCATCCTGCAGACGAATAACGCCTCACTGCAGAATCTGACAACGATTGCCGACGGGATCCTAGAAGGCGAAAGGATCCAAGCCACATATCGTCGAATCGATCTTGCGACACGACTCTGCGAGAGCCGCTCTACCAGCAACGAAGATTTTGTCAGAGCTCAACAAGCTGACTGGAGAGATTGCAAGGCTGGTACGCCGAATTGACGGGGATCATAAGAGCATAGCTCAAAGGGCTCAGTGCGCGTGCTCATTCAACGATAAGCCAAGGAAAACACGAGTGCGGTCACAATCACACCCAAAGTCACCCAGACCTCCAACCGAGGCCTGCTGGTACCACACCTATTATGGACCAGACGCCACGTAATGCCACCCGTCATGCAAGTATGGCAAACATAAAAAAACTGAAGTCGTTCTCCCTGCAACAACTAGCCGGCGCGCGTTCAGTGCATCGCTTATAAATTCACAACAGCATAGGCATTGGCGCACTATTAATCGACACCGGCAAAGACGTATCCGCAATCTCATCTGCCATCCGAGATCGAACTAACCCAGAGTCTGGCACCCGCTTGTTACCTACTAACGGTTCTGTTATTCGCCCCTACGGGAAGTTAATATTAAATCTCAGGCTCCCAAAGCCTCTTACTTAGACCTTCATCATAGCGGACGCTCCAATTCTAGCAGAGTATCCCGAAATCACATCTACAGCAACTCCTCGTAAAGTTAATTACACGACGACACATCACATTGTGATTCCTCCCGACAAACTTCCCGCTGCAAAAGCCGAGTTCGACAACTTGATGCAACTGAGAATCTGGAGCAGTCCTCTGCATATGGTACGTAAAGCCAATGGAGACTGGCGGCCATGCGTTGACTATCGGGCGCTCAACGCATGCAATGTTCTGGATCGATATCCAATCGGATTTCTGCAAGACTGTACTGCCGCCTTACACGACATGAAGGTCTTCACTGTAATCGATCTAAAGAAAGCATCTCATCAAATTCCAGTCGAGCCAAGTGATGTGCCGAAGACGAAGAGAATGACGCCGTTTGGACTCTTTGAGTTCGTCTGCATGACCTTTGGCCTATGCAACGCGGGCCAGACCTTCCAGCGCTTTATGCATGAAGTGCTAAGGGGACTCAGCAGCATATTTGTCTACATAGATGACATATTAGTGTTCTCTCCAGACCAGCAGACTCATCAACAGCATGTGTCAGAGTTGTCGGATCGCCTGTGCCAATACGAATTCTCGATCAACACAGACAAATGCCAATTTGCACAAGATGAAGTGCGACTTTTGGGTCGTACAATTTCATCTGGTGGATTGAAACCTTTACCTGAGAAGCTACAAGGCATATACGCGATCGCGAGGCCCAGAACAGCACTGCAGCTAAAGTCATTCCTAGGAATGATGAACTTCTATACACGATTCCTGCGGCACACTGCCCAAAACGAATGTCCGCTCTAACAGCTAATACAAGGAAACAGAAGGCGCGATAAAACGGAGCTTAAATGGACCGACGAGACATCAGCAGCATTCGAGAGATGCAAGTCAGAACTGAACAGGGTTCCGTCATTCGCGAATCCTGATCCAGCGGCTGCATGGTCCTTAACTGGACGCCTCAGACGGTGGACTCGGAGCTGTCCTACATCAGACGAGAACTGGGACAGAACCTTTGGGATTTTTCTCACACAAACTGAATGACACCCAGCGACGCTACAGCACCTATGACCGGGAATTGCTAGCTATTCACGAAGCCATCAAACACTTCCGCTACATGTAGAGGGCTGGCCTTCGTTGAATACGCCTTTGACATACGACATCGAATAGGTTAATGTGATCAAGTAATGATCTGAGTTAAAATTGGTTCCTCGGTATTTAGAGACGTGAAGAATCCTCGAAACTCAACATTGTTGGATCAGAACATGCTCGATCTGGTTTTGTGTGTTGCCATCCGGTAATAGCCACGTCATTTTATGTATGCGCCGATGTGGGAAGCAAGTCGAACGTAAGACTCGATTTCTGCTACATGCTGACTCAATGAGGCGCTGGCCATTGAAGCGTTGAAATCACTCAGAATTATTATTGTGTCGTTTGTAGGCAATGAGTCGTCTAGGCTTCCCAAGTGATTTTAGAAAGTGTCCTTCGTTTTTTCGTCCTTTTCTTCGGTCAGGGTATGTACATTTATCAGCCAAATTTTTGAAGAATTTCGCTTTTATACGAATCGTACGCAACCGTTCATTGAATGCCTTAAAATCAATAACATGCGATTCGAACTCCTTATCCACAATAAAGGCCACTCCAAATTCACGCTTTCCAGCACGCTTCCTACTTTTAAATATTGTGTGCGATCTCAAAACTCGAATTTCATTTTTAGTCTAGTTCGTTTCCTAGATTGCCAATATGTTTAATTTATATTAAGTGGCCTCTTGTAAAAGATCCTTAACAGCGCCAGGGTAGTTCAGTGATCTGACATTCCAGGATCCAATGCCATCGTCCTTTTTTTTTTGTTGCGAAGTTGTTGCCGAAGATCCAATCCATTCCTTGGCTCTGTTGCAGGTTTTGAAATAATGTAGGCAATGAAGGGTTTTCCAGGGACGGGGAGTTATAGCCCATCGCCCAACCTCCATTCCGGTTGCATAGTTATTACTTTCAATTACGTTATCATCACCCTTTTACGTCACAACAAATGACGTGTTAGTAGGATTTAGTAGCAGACCTGCAGGTGTACAGTCCCTGTACAAAATATTAGGAACACTCAGCAGTTTTATGACTTTTACAAAATTTTCTTTTGTGATGTCATAAAAATTGGGATTTCGAGAATGTTTTCGTTTTACTCGTATGATTATACTTGTAAGTATTTTCAAGAGGTTTTATGGCTATGGAAAATCCCGGTCATTCGAAATTCTTTCAAGTGTTTGGTTTACGGTTTTGTACTAAAATACAAAACCCTATTGCAATCACGACCTGTGTCCGTCTGTCCGTCCGTCCGTCTGTATGTCACAGCAGTTCTTCACCGAGACTATAGAAGCTATAGGCATGAAACTTTGTGGAAAGGTCAGAAGTGGTGACTTTTTGAAAGTTTAAGGGTGGACAAATTTTTCATAAGAATTTAAGGGGGGTCTCCCCATATAGGGAGGTGACCATTTAAAAAAAAAGTTCACCATTGGTAGTCGAGTAGGGTGTCATTGGAAAGTTCTTTATGAGATTTTTTAAAACAAGTCTTTTAATTGCCTTAGCAGTACTGTGGGGGCAGGGAAAGGGGAATAGTACAAACTTTTCGCGTTAGTTATTCTTCCCCAGCTTCAACGTTTAAGGTACATGCGTTTACCACTTGATTCAATTTAATGAATGACTGAATACTCATATGAGAAACAAGTCAAGGAGGCAGGATAGAGCTCCTAAAAGAAGGGCTTTGTAACCATTCTAGGGTTCGAAAAAAATTTTCTGATGCCATGAACCGAAGATTCGATGATCGTTCAAATTCATCCAAAAGATACGAAGTTTCGTTCATAAGCACATAACAGCAGCGATTTTTTTCCATGTTAAATAATTTTTCTGAATGCTCGACTCATTGAACATATTCAAATAAACCATTCTTCCCTAAATTTTCATGAAAAAATGAAGAAAATAAGAGTGCGTTGGTCGATTTGAAATATATATTAACTATCAACATGTGTTATTGTGTTTGAAATACCATACAATTGAAATGGCGATCTCACTTAAGTATGATTTGATTTCCTTGAAATTTTGTAGGCATAAGGGTGTTATATCAACATACATAAATGTAAAGCCGAAAGAAGTTTAAAGGATCCTTTTCGATTTTTAGGGGAAAATGTAATATTTACAATTCATACCATTATTAACAGAGCTGAGTGAATTTTGATATCTAAGGTATTTGTTACCCTTGGACTCACAAAGACCTACTTTCGTGATTTTTTTTCGGATTTTCGACTCAAAGGTGTCCAATCGTGTAAGGAGGGGGGAGGGGGTAGAGTTTTGTCAATAAAACTGTATCAGTATCATTAAATTATATGAAATCAGGCAATTAAGTAGCTCTTCAAAATATCATTTTATTCTATAAGTTTCAATAAAATTTACCGACGTTATAGCCATTTGAATTTCCTCCGATTACAAGAATCATATACGGTTTTTCTACTACATGGGCTTTCCATCGAACGAGACAAAGTATTTCTGGTTGAATTTTCTCCTAATTTTCAGATAAGATGAATAACAAAAATACATTTAAGATTCAGATCAGTCAATGATTTTAGTAATATTGGAACAAAATGTTGGCTGGTTAAAATAGAGTTCTTTCAAAGAAAGAATATGTTTGTTGTGCAGGTCATAAAATGTTTTCTTGAATTGAATCATTCTATTTATCCACATATTCTCGATTAAGTGCAAAACCCTTTTGACATGAGCGTAGTTCTGTCGACCCAATTTGTTTATCTGTACATCCTAGTAGCTATTATCACATTAAAGTTATCCTTATGTAAATCGGACAGAAAACCAAAAAGTCGTTAGTTTACCACTAGTATTTGTGTTTAATTTGTGAAAAGTGATTGAAGGTAAAAGTGATTGCTTTGTGAAAGCAAAAGATTTTAACTTTTTCGTGGTTAATTAGATACCTGAATCGTTGCGCGTATTTTATTATAAAGTTAGATATTAAAGCAACATGGGAAAGTGTAAAGATATATATTTGGAACAAAAAGCATCGATAACTGCGTTGCTAAGGACAAAGAATTTTTCTTTTCGTCAAATCGCACGAATGGAGAAGGTTTCTCCTCAAACGATGATGCGAATCAATAAGATCACGATTGAGAGTCCTTTGCAATCTGCCAGCAAATGAAAGAATTCTGGCCGGAAAAGTAGTATAACGACTCGAACAGACCGAAGAATTATATAGAAAGCCTGTGAAACCCGTTTTTCGTCCGTACGAAATTCGCATCAGGATCTGGAAACCGAAGGAATATTTATATCGCGGATGACACTCAGGAGGCGCTTAAGAGTAGCGAACTTACATGCCAGGCGACCAGCAAAAAAACTGAAATTAACGGCCAAAATGCGCAAAGCTAGATTGAAATTTGCAAGGAATCTTCAAGATTATTCCGTTGAAGATTTCCGAAAGGTAATCATCGTATTTTAATAATTTTCTGCTATTTTCTTGGCTTTAGAGCAACATTTTCGAATTTTGACTTTGTTTTCCCTCATGTCTTAGATTGTATTTAGCGACGAATGCAGGTTAGAAGCGGTAACAGAAAATCACCAGTTTGTTCGGAGAAGGCCACATGAGCGATATAATGAAGCTTGTGTTGTGAGGACCGTCAAGCATCCACCAGCCGTTATGATATGGACTTGCAATTCAGCAGATGGATGTGGACCGCTGTATTTTTTCAACGGGACAATGAATGCTCTCCAGTACTCTGAGGTCATGGAAGACATAATAATTCCATATTTCAAATTTTTTCAGATGCAGTGGAACCTGCACTACCCTCATACATGATGGTGCTCCATGTCACCGTGCCCAGTACGTGTGAAATATATTTGATTGCGGCTGTATCCCTGTTCTTCCATGGCCTGGCAATCCCCCCGACCTGATTCCTATTGAAAATATATGGAGCCTCTTGAAATCGCAAGTTTATGCCTCTACTAATCCCACTGTAGATAAATTAAAGGAAAATATTTGTAATATATGGGAAGGTAGTGGAAAAATAAAGGACATGATCGATAAGTGCATCGACAGTATGCCCACAAGAATACAAGCGATTATTAAAGCTAAGGGTGGTGTTACGAAATATTAGTATTTAGACAGAGATATTTAATTTGTTATTAATAGTCAAGGAATAACAAAACATTTTTTCTAAATTTTTCGACGTATAATTTTTAGCAAAAATCTTAGTGTTCCTAATTTTTTGATCAGGGACTGTATTTGAAGTTATTCGTATTTTTTGCCATTTAGTGTCCCATCATTTGATGTACTTACTAACATATTAGGTTTTTCGTTTTATCTAGAAGCTAATTAATTTTTTAAGGGTATTTAGACAATTTTATAACTTTCAATACAAAATTGAAGCATTCCAGGTTTAAATTTTTTGTCATTCTTCTATCGGAAAATAAGATTCATCTATCAAAAAAACAAATCTCAGGATGGAAGCGCTATATACTGACCAAATGTGAAACAATTCTCATTTAAGCATGGTTGAGACATTCCCATTTAAGCATGGTTCGGACAATCAAGTCATCTCTTAAGACAACTCCTACAGTCACCATTAGCACACTATTTCTATTCGATTAATCTCATTTTGAGATTGTACATTCCTTTTTTTCTATTTCGAAGACCATCAAATGAGAACAACCATCACAAATCCATTGTAGCTCGCCAGATTCATTCCTATATGTAAAAGATTAAGAAATATCGTCTCATTGCGATTAAGATGATTTCATTCCTCTCGGATGCTGTTGCAATGGTGTCACCAAAAGAACTTTGTCTTGCAAGATGTTCGTTTTTTTCTCTTCTTTTACTTTTTCTTCTTCCAATGTTTTATTTCATTTTCTTATTTCTTAGACTCGTTCTTGTATTTTTAGATTACACAAACTTGTCAGCACTTGGAAGCTCATCTTATCTCTTGTCGTCCATTTGCTTCAGAGAAGAATATTTATATGTATGTATTGTATGATAAATTATATAAAGATAAGGTATAGAAACTAGCGGAATAAGGCAATTTATAATGCAAAAGATAGGGTACACTATTTTTGTAATATTAGCGACCGTTTATTCGTGAAATGTGAAAATTTGCTTTAAAAATTCATTCGTGTGGCGTTTCAATTTATTCAAGTATGATATATCCTCAGAGAATGTTTTCATACTCTTAGTAGGAATTTGTCCTCCATCAGATCCCCGAAATCAAACTGTCAACAAATCATATCTGTCGACTTTATTCCACCATGAAATGGATTTATTATCTAGAAAATTGATTCACATGCAATTATCCTTTACAGCTTTTTATATGTTTCAGACTATTATTAATTCTCAACAATGTTCCATGTCATGAAACACATATTTAACTTAAATCGCAATTGCTTAGAGCAAAGCAAAACACCCGACAAATCCGCACTCAATAAAAGAAAGCGTACACCTCCGCCAACACAGCGAGCGACCAAGACGGTTAAAGCGCTTTAAATCGACTCGCCAATAGGCCATAAACCTGTTAATGGCCTCTTATATTTTTCTTGTCGACAATAAGCTAAGCAAACGGTAGAGGCTCTTCAACTCCGTCCCAGACCAAGTTTTTGAGACAGGTACACGCCGGCCGCCATAAAACCTCTTGAACTCATAATCGCATTGCACCTTGGCGTTACGAATGTGAAGAATGTGCCAAACGTGGGTTTATGTATCCATGTAAATATATAACATACTCGTATGTGCATATATAATATGCTCCTTTATGTCTATATATGACGCAGGAGGTGTGAAGGGGCCGTGGCTGCAATGGCGTTGGTGAAAGACAAGAAACTATTATCCGCGGATTAGAAATTAAAGCGGAAAAACGGGAAAATTCTGTTGCTGTTGCGTAACTAGCGAAAGACATGCGAAATGGGTTGGGGTTGGGGCAGATGTTCTACTGCGAACACTCGTAAATATGTATGTATAAAGCAATGGCAAAACTTTCGAGTTAACATGTCTGCAATACAAGTACTTCACCAATGCATGCATCAATTGTGCGGCAACTCTTCGTTTCATGGATGCTCTCTCCAGGGGACCCAGTCAGGGCAGCATCCGGATTTGGCCAATAGAAAATTCGCGATACAAAAGCCACACACAATAGGTATGTATTCTACGCAGATTCTAAACGTAAGGTGGATGTCTCATTGTTCTCGGGAGATTTGTGAAAATAGTAAGTTATGAAGTATTCAGTAGCAGAATTTTTGACTATATTTTGTTGATTCTCACTTTGAGGAAATGCATTAATATTTTCACGCAGATATTAAAGGATCTGAGGGGAAAATTCAACACATGCACATATACCAGAAAACATGAACATGTGTGTATAAAATCTTTTTTTAGTATACACAATTTTCAATTATAATTAAGTCATTTACTAATGAAATTTTAGTGTCAATACATTAACATTAAAAGAATTTCGTAACAAGTTTAAGAGGATATATGAAGAGCACGAAATTTTTTTTTTTTTTTAATTTTACATTTCTATTTCTCTGAGTAATCAGAACATAAAAATTACCAAAATTTTTGACTGCAAAAAAAATTGGCCTAAACTGGGGCCAAAAAACGGATGAATTAGGTTATGCATGCAAAAACGGCCTAAAAAGGACCACTCATAATTCGACAAAGGGGATTTAAACTAAAACAGGGGCTAAAAAGGGGCCCAACATTGTATAATATGCTTGGGGGGAAAAAATGACCCAAAAATATTAGGATGTCCCAAAAGTTTCTTTCGTGTTACGCTATGAATGATACTAACTGGCTTTATTGATTAAAAGTTGCATGCTTATCTATTACTTTAAGAGAAAGATGCTGTTCATATAGCTTTTAACCATCCTTAAAGTCAAATGAAGGGAAATCGAGAGGCAACAAAAACAGCGTACATCATTCATCAGCTCCGGTTCCAGAGATGACCATAACAAAAATGTTCAAATTAGGAACCATCTGGTCGGAAGAAGAATGGAACAACAGACTTCGCCAACTGGAGGTAGTAACCCCATCATCAGGCAACAACATATCTTGCGACATCTTCTATTTCAGAAAAGTTCCCCATCTGATGGAGTTGAGCGAAAACTGAAAACGGATTTCTTAACATAATTAGTGGATGCAAAGTGGAGGATATACCACATCGCAATTAAAAGAATGCGTGCCTTCAATGTTTTTGTTCCGCACAGGTATGCAGTGCTTTTCACCAATGGAAAAACCTATAACGGAGTCTACATCTGGGATGGTATATTTTTGAAAAAGTGGAGAGAACCCAGAACTTCTATTCAAGTTAATTTAAGTAATAATTTTGCAAACTCTGAAAGTGCCATAATCCCATAAACCATAGAAAACTCCAATCCTAATGATATTTTCCATAATTCAACTCCGAAGGTAGTTGCGGAAATTGCACCTCCATCTCCCAGTGTTAAGAACACAGCTAACAAGTCCATTTCATTGGACTCTGCAAGTAATAACGAAAATTGTCTGTTACTGAATACTCCTCGAGAAGAAAAGTCTCCGCAAGTGTGTGCCTCATCAGTCCAAACAACTGGTGGTTTAAATGCATGTGCAAACATCAGAATTTTTTACACGGTGATGTTCAAATTCCTTCCTCTTCGCCTTCCATTCTGTTATTTTTAAACCCTCTTATATCACTGTTATGAAAGCTACTATCAACACTAGTGTGGATCTAGAAAGCAGGTATATCTTATCAAAGCTTAGAGATGCACAAAGCTCCAGAGACAACGTGCATCGCTGGTAAGACTAATCTAAAAGGAATGATCCCGCGGAAAGGTCTTCCAATAGAAGTTGATGCCCTTCGTGGACATTACTTAAAATTCCACGAGGAATTGGGCGTGTCCTCGGAGCAAACCAAAAAGACTTGGATATCTACGCCTCCCATATAAGCTCTAACTATATATCCTCACTTCAAAGGTTAAGAGAGCAACACCAAAAATTTTTTCGTCCCCAATAATAAACTTTCATCCAATGACATCAAACTCTTCTACAACTGCGATGATATAAGAGGTAAAATCAACAAACTCTTTCTTGATGCCAAATAGTGCCATTTCAATGTTCTTTGCCTTACAGAAACATGGTTCAATGACGCATTTCGTAACAAAGAGATTCTTGATTCTAATTGGGTTGTTTACCGAATTGATCAAAATTTTTTAAGCACTGGGCACACACGAGGAGGTGGTATTTAAATCGCTGTGCATACAAATTTCCCAAGTGACTCACGGCCGTAGCTAGGGGGGCATTGTGGGGCAATTCCCTAGCTTGAAATCACAATGCCCTTCCTTAAAAATACAAAACACTAAGATAAATTATTATAATTAAATTGTTTGTTCATAGTTTGAGGTAAAAAAAATTATAGCGATAGGCATCTAAACTTTCCCGAACATACCACAGTTTGTGACATTCATTTCATATTATAATTCTTTGTTCTGTGTATGGACGGCATTTGATACGCCATCATATGAAGCGATGGGTCTATTTAATTATTATATATGTCATGCAGAGGGGATTCCCGGTACCATAGATTGCAATATGGGCTATATTGCAATCTATGATACGGAGAATCCCCTTTTAAACTAAAATAAACATAAACTAGAGATTGACTATGATGGAGTGTAGTTTCCTTAAGTTTTAGTCAAAAATCGATACAATTGTTATTTTTATTGCTATTAATTGAAATTTCATTGATTTCGCGATGGATATATGGGCTTTCTTTGGAAAAAAATGAAGAGTTGAAGAGAAAATTGACCACGAAGAGCCTGAATGCTAAAAGCAAGTGGAAGCACAAAATACAATCGCTACTCCTATTTCTATGGCAACAGGTTGGTCAACACATGTTGGTAATGTTAGCTTATTACTTCTGATATTGCACCAATCGGAGAACCAATAAAACAAGTTGTGTTAAACACATATTCAAAACAACATAACAGGCACTTTGTTTCCGGTTGGTTCAAGCGTTATTCTGTCGAGAAAGATGCTGCTTTTTGCTATCCATGTCAGTAATTTTTACCTCATGGAAGCAAACAGATTTCGTACACATCCACAGGAAACTGGAAAAATGCCACTGATTCTAAATTTGGTTTTCTAAAACATGAAAAATCAATTTCTCATATTCAAGCTATGACGATGTGGCAGGAGAAATTACAAAGAATATCTACATCTAGTAGTGTTGATGCGTTAATAAATCAAAAAGTATTAGACAAATATAGGTATTACGTGAAGTCTATCATTGGAGTAATACAATTTCTAATTGCTAACGAATTAGCTTTGCGTGGAAATTATATTTTGGAAGGAGAAAAAGAACAAAGATTATTTCAGAATTTATTTGAAAACACATGTATGAAAGATCCAAATTTGAACGAAGTTCACTCATATACCACAAAATGCAACATATCAAATAATTCAAGCAATGGTTCAAGCAGTACGAAGTTCCATTGTCAAAGATATTAATGAATCTGACGTTAAATGGTTTACTCTAATGGAAGATGGGACGAGAGATAAAAATAATTGCGAAAATATTGCATTCGCAATACGTTACGTCAAGGATGGTGTCGTCAAAGAGTCATTCCTTTTGGTTAAGGTTACTGAAAACCATGATGCAATCACTTTCACGGAATTAACGTTAAATACCCTCACGGAAAATAACATTGACCCCTCTGGTATGCTTAGCCAATGCTATGATGGCGCAAGTATAATGAGTGGCAAAGTTTCAGGAGTTTGGACTAGAATAGAAAATAAATTGGGCCAAAAAATTCCTTACGTCCACTGCTTGCACTTAAAAGTCATCAGGACTATCTCAGAAATGACTTTCATTCGTTTATTTTTTGACCAATGCATCATGTTACATGAATTCTTTCATCATGGCAAAATACCTGCCTTTAATGGTGGAAAAAGATTGACCGACTCCTCGAACAACGCTGGTCTGGAAATTTGGCAGTTACAAAAGTTGTATACGATAATTATTCATCGATTTTGCAGATTTTGAAAGAAATTAAAAATGGCAGATTCAACGGTGATGACGTCGCAAAGTGTATCCGTATCAAAAAAGTCATGCTTAATCTGTAATTCCGAATGGCCATGGTTGTGGCCAAAAAAATCAAGCCCGATTACAAGCTCGAAGTGCATGATTGAAAGACGCCATAACAATTATAAAGTGTGTCGAAGACGAAATGATAAAATTAAGATCAAATCAAATGTATAATCAAATTCACAAAGAAGCTAAGTCTTTAACAAGCGACGACTGCAGCGAATCTGAAAATAGGACACAGACTTTGAAGAGGCAAGTAAAAAAACCAAATTGGATGGATGACTATTTGACGTATGGCCCCTCCTGTTCCTCCGCCGGACAAAATATAGAAAAGAACGACGAGCCATTTAAGTCTGAGTATTTCGAAACGTTGGACATACTAATTGCTGAATTACAAAGAAGGTTTTCGGAAAACGATGATCTAATCAATTCGATTGCAAGTGTCGATGAATTGGATGTAGATAAAATGGTTTCACTGAAAAATTTGGGTAATTTTGAAAAAATTTAATAATTAAAATAATTTGTCATATTCAATTTACAATTTTAAATAATTTTTCTGGTCTGAAAATTCCATTAAGAGAAGGGGCTAGTGTGTTTAAAGCTTACTTGAGTCGTAACGAGGATAAAATGGAAAATACATTGCAAGTTTTGTATAGGCCACGAGAGGCATTTAGAGATATATATGAACTTTTTGCATCTGTAGCTAGACTATAGGATGTAGCACTGCAGTATGCGAATTTACGTTTTCAACTTGAACTGGAATCAATAGGTCTGAAAGGCTGTCAATGGGTCACGAGAGAATGGCTAATATGGTATTTCTGTTGATCTGAACGAAGTTCGTCGCATTTTATTATGTTAATTATTAAAATAAATTTGCAGAAACAATATGATCTAAATGGTATTTTTGGTCGCATCTATTTACTCGTATCACCCCACCCAGCAATTAATTATTACCTCACTCTCGCTAAGACGTGGATTTCTACATCCAAATCTGGAAGTTCAACCATCTTGTACGCTTGTTCTTGATCATTGAAGATTGAATAGTTCTTAGATCCATGCTCATGCTCTGTCACAGAAATTATTCGTCTACGAATACCTAGAGGTCAGTGAGGTCAGTGCTTTGAGGGCAGATCAATAATGATAAATTTTTTAACTTCCTCCCTACCTGTAACCAGTGCTCCCCTACCTCAAATTCGACACTAGCTACAGCCCTGAAGTGACCTCATCTCAACTGCCACAAGCAAATTTTTCCAACATAAAATTGTTCGCATTAAAATGTCCAAAATCAATATATATATATATATATATATATATATATATATATATATATATATATACATATACATATATATATATATATATATATATATATATATATATATATATATATATGTATATATATATATATACATATACATATATATATGTATATATATATATATATATATATATATATATATATATATATATATATATATATATATACATATATAGATCGATATATATATATATATATATATACATATCGATCTATATATGTATATATATATATATATATATATATATATATATATATATATATATATATATATATATATATATATATATATATATAAGGTGCGTTCCAAAATAAACGAGATTAAGCTAAAACAGAAACGACAGGAGCATTGTTCTGATAAATTCGAGTTTATTTATTGCGGGATCCAAAAGCTTTTCGAAAGAGTGTGTCAGGTCATTGACCGGAATGTCCTTCAGGATACCGGTACAAGCGTTTTGGATGCCCTTTACGAACGCAAAGCGTTTTCCTTTCATGGCCAAATGCAATTTTCCGAATAGGTAGAAGTCATAAGGAGCCATGTCAAGCGAATACGGTGAGTGATTGATGGTTCTCGTCTTTTCTCGCCTCTTTAATGATGTCTTTCGAATGTTGAATTCTGAGCAATTTTTGGTCATCAGTTAACTTCTGCGGAATGAAACGTGCACAGATCTTTCGTAAGCCCAAATGATCGGTTAAAATGCGATAAATCGATGTTTTGGAGATATTCAACTCCGATCCCATGAGTTTCAACGATGATTTCGGCTCATTTTTGATAAATTCACGCACAATTTCGATGGAGTCTTCGGTGATCACTGATTTTGGGCGGCCCGTATGTTCATCGTCATTTATGTCCTCTCGACCAGCACTTTGTATGGAACTCATTTTTGTACCGATGACACAAACATACTGTCACTTTAGACGGTCCACTGAACCGAATGTCAACAAACTTTCACTGGTAGTCAGAGAGGGATGTAACTTCCCAACACAGATGGCGTCACCAAAAAAAAAATGACAAAAATCTCGTTTATTTTGGAACGCATCTTGTATATAGGGTGATTCATAACAAGTGTACACATGTGAATGGGCCTTAACTCTTGTTTATCACCAGGTCCATATATTGACAGATTATGACAGTTTGGTCTTTTACAATTCTAACCATGGCGTCATACACATCAGCCGAACGTTTTATTATTGTTCAAACTTTTTACAAAAATAATGAATCGCCAGTGCAAACATTACGCGCTCTACGTGAAATCGAATAATTTCACGAAATGGACCCATAAATTGGCCGGCGAGATCGTGTGATTTGCCTCCTTGTGACTTCTTCCTTTGGGGATTTCTGAAGGATCGTGTTTATGCTGATGCTCCCCAGACTACTGAAGTATAAAAAAACAATATTCGAGCCAACATACGCCTAATAACGCCGGAAATGTGCGAAAATGTCATCGAAAATTACAATCATTGTTTGCTAGTCTGTAAAGCAGCATGAGGTGCATATATGCCCGAAGTAATGTTTCATATTTAATTGTGAGGGACCAAATTTTCATAATAAATAAACTTTACAGCTCAATCTTCACAAAAACTATGTTTTTTTTCGACAAAAATGTGTACACTTGTTATGAATCACCCTTTATATATATATATATATATATATATATATATATATATATATATATATATATATATATATATATATATATATATGTATACATTACATTCCACCAAAATCTAACGAAGCAACTTACAATGATGCTTGCACTGTTATTTCCTCTCTGGTGGGATCCGTCGAAGAAAGAGGCAAGATTTTAATTGTGGAAGACTTTAATCGACCCAACATAACATTCATCATTGATCCTGATGAAAACTATCTTATTCCAGTCAAGTTCCTAAACCACAGCGGCCTCAACATTGTTAGTACATTTTATGGCAACGATTTGCAGCAGGTCGCCTCGACTCCCAATCAGAATGGTAATTGGCTTGATCTTATTTTTGTAATTCTTATGACGAAGTCGTGGTCAATCTAACTAGGGATACGGGAAATCTATTTTCTAATAGTGTACACCATTCCGCATTCTCTGTTGAATTGCCCAATGCGGATGAAACCTATAATTTCTCATACGATGCGATAGACCGTTCTTATAAGGTAATCATTGGCGCCGTTGAAAGGTATGTACCTAGGATTAAGAAAAAAGATAAGTTGCCCGAAGCTGGGCTTGATAGGGATCTGCGATATTACGAAACCAAAGAAACAAACTCTATAAAATCATGCATAGAAATCCAATGCAAGCAATGATTTGAAAAGCAAATTTGACCGATCAGCTGGCAAAAGAATTTCAATCAAAATCAAGAGAAGCTTATGAATCATATGTAGTTAAACACTATTGGAGAGAACATAATTCAGAATCGAAGGAAATTTTTTGACTTTGTAAATACTAAGCGTAAATCAACGGGTACCCCAATTCAATGGTATGTGGTGACTTAAAATCACTTGAAATTTGTGATTTTTTCGCGAGTCACTTACAATCCATTTATTCCACTGATAGCACCTCATCCTATACTCCTTCAACATGCACACGTTCTGCAGGTCTAATTTACGAGATTTCTATTTCGGAAGAAGAAATATTGAAAGCTATTGAGGAGCTTGATTTGAGCAAAGGACCTGGCCCTGATTTACTTCCTCGCTGGTGTTTGTTCCACTCCAAGGAGAAATTGCTTTAACCACTTCACATTATTTTCAATAAGTCACTCTCCTCAGGAATTTTCCGAACGTACTGGAAATCATCTCATCTGATTCCAATTCAAAAATGCAGTGTTAAAAGGTCTGTTAAAAACTATAGAGGAATTGCCATATTATCTACTCCTCCAGAACTATTTGGAAAAATTATCTGTTCGAAGCTATCTCACATTGTAGAGCCTCACATTAAACTCGACAACCACTAACCTCACAGTGATGGTCTCTACTGTTCTATGTGAAATGGAAAAAGGACATCAAATTGATGCTATATACATCGATTTTAGTAATGCATTTGATCTTGTCAACGACAAAATTCTGTGCAAGAAGTTGCAGAAATTTGGAATCACTGGCTCTTTACTGCATTGGCTCAATTCTTACCTCGAAAATCGATCCCAAATAATCAAATTTCTGGGACATATGCCTAAAGAAATAAATGTCTATTCTGGGTTACCTCAAGGGAGTCATCTCGGTACCCTTCTTTTTAACATAAAATATTCATCTCAGATCTGTCAGAAACCTATCAGATGTATTTCATTTATTATATATTATACTGTATCATGTAATTACCTCCCAAAACGCCTCACAATTCTTTCAAAGCAAGGTACACTCTCTGTATGAATGATCTTCCATAAACCAGCTTCATCTGAATTTTGAAAAATATCAGAGGAATACCTTTTCCCATAAAAATTAAGTCTTCAAAGCTGATTATTACCTGAACAATACAAAACTTGCTAGAGTCGACAGTGTTAAAGACCTTGATGTCATCATAGAAACAAAAATGCAGTTCGATTTGCATTACGATGAAATCATCACCAGAGCGAATAATAGCCCAGTCATATTAGGGCTTTCACCTCGGAATGAAAGATAATAAGCTGCAAATTGGTATGAACCTTTGTTTTGTCATTCTAAATGTTGTCTCAAAAGTCACAATCGTTATCGTGTCCGCGTCTCAAGATATTCAAGGTCAAAGGTCACAAAAATCGGTTTTTCGCGAATATCTGGCTTCCTATCGGTTAAATGAGATTTGCATTTATTATAAAAGTTGTAGGCTATAAAATTCCCTACAACTTTTGTTTAAACTTTTTTTTCATACGACCAACCGTTTTGAAGGTAGAGCGCGAAGAGTGCACATCGTACAGTCATATACGGCCTAATGCAAGGTCAAGCGTGAGTTATGGTTATCAGTACGTTATAAAGTCAATTATTTACTTGGAAATTATAATTATTAAACAATGCCTATTATTTATGTACTAACTATTAATTATTTATATTTAATTAAAGTAAGTAACTTGATTATTTATATATAATTATTCATATTTAACTATTTAAGTATAAAATATTATTAATTCTGGATTATATATTTTAGTTTTATTTTAAGTTAAAATGATAGTAAGAGTATATATTTTACACATATTTTTATTTATTATTAAATACGGCATAATATACATTTATCAAAATGTGAGTTCAAATATCAAAAGTATCTTTGTTGATTTTAATTGTAATGAAATTGGAAATGGAAGCTAATTATCTTCTTCTTGTTCGTCGTCTTCTTCTTCTTGTCGCTCAAAAATGTTCGATTCATTGTCATCATCCTCATTATCTGTCATGTTCATCTCCAAACCTTCCAGAATATCGGGATCATATGTATTTTCTTCATCGGGATTACTTGGATACAGTGAAGCGTTGAGGCAAGCTTGTCCGTTGCACTGGCCGCAAGCTAAAGAACATTGTAGCCCTGATTTTCTGCATCCACAGCGGGAACCACAACCATTTTTGCAATTGCAAAATATTACGTTTAGTAGTTCGGCTGGTGCTGGAGGTAATAACGTTCGTATGGGCTCCAGGATTTCATTTTCAAGCATCCAGCCCCATTCTTTAGGTTCTAAGTCCTTCCCTAACCACGTTTGAATCTGGTAGTAGACACGTTTTATGTGTTGATGAGCTGCTACACTTGTTGGTGGAAGTGTTGACAGTTGTACAGGTTTATTTAGTTTTGTAAATTTGATGAATTGCGTGTAGCGGAAATGATCAATGTTGTCCTCAGATTTTGGAGCATTATATAATGCCAACAAGATGCGCACTCCATTTTCTAATAATATATATATATAAATAATCAAGTTACTTACTTTAATTAAATATAAATAATTAATAGTTAGTACATAAATAATAGGCATTGTTTAATAATTATAATTTCCAAGTAAATAATTGACTTTATAACGTACTGATAACCATAACTCACGCTTGACCTTGCATTAGGCCGTATATGACTGTACGATGTGCACTCTTCGCGCTCTACCTTCAAAACGGTTGGTCGTATGAAAAAAAAGTTTAAACAAAAGTTGTAGGGAATTTTATAGCCTACAACTTTTATAATAAATGCAAATCTCATTTAACCGATAGGAAGCCAGATATTCGCGAAAAACCGATTTTTGTGACCTTTGACCTTGAATATCTTGAGACGCGGACACGATAACGATTGTGACTTTTGAGACAACATTTAGAATGACAAAACAAAGGTTCATGCCAATTTGCAGCTTATTATCTTTCATTCCGAGGTTGACCCCTTTTTTTACCTAATATGACTGGGCTATAAGATCCTAGGTTTCATCAAGCGAAGAGCTAAAGAATTTAAGAACATAAGGGTGACCAAAAAAATGACATCTTTCTTTAATTCGCCCCATACTGGAATTTGGATGTTTCATATGGAACCCTGTTTTCGACGTGCATATAGACAGTATTGAATCTGTTCAGAAACAGTTTCTGTTATCTGTATTAAGATGGTCATATGATCCTTAAAAACTACCAGACTTTAGCATCATATGCACAAAGACTTCAAATTCTAAACATGACATCTCTCTCCTCCCGAAAATCGATGATAACCTGTTGCTTCGCTTTTGACGTGCTTACAGGCACCATTAGCGTACCATACGTAACGAACAAAATTAAAACGATTGAAACATCACGAACTGCTAGACACTCGCGTATGCTGATAGAAGAGCGACATTATACTAAATATGCAGACAACGAGCCAATAAATAGATGTTGCAAAACATTCAACTCATTGAGTGCACACTTCTCCGAAAGGAATGGCTTCTTCATCAAAGTAATCTACTACGGCTAATGGCTTCAGTATCAAGACAACCTACTTTCCGAAATTTTAACTTAAGAAACTCTCCAGATTTGGCTGAAATCCAGTTCGATGACGACGAGATATTTATCAGCCAATGAAAACAATGGAGATGACGAGACCGACACTAGTAGTGAAGAATATGTAGAAGAAAGAGAAGAGAATTCCGATACAGATCAAAATGGTGAGAGCTTTAACAAAGAAGAAACAGTTGGTCAAGAATTTTGCGTAGGCAAGGATGGAAAGAAATGGTCTAAAGTAAAACCTTCGATCAGAAGCAGAAGGAGAGCACACAATGTTTTATTGCAATTATTTGGGCCCAATGGAAATGCTCCTCGGTATGCAGATTCCCCAAATGAATGCTGGAAACCTGATGACATTATAATTAATAGTATACGTAGTATATATAAGTATACGAATATATACAATGAAAATATAAAAGAAATTTACGCAAGAGAAAGGGATGCGAAATGAACTGATTTAATAGAGTTTCGCAGTTTTATTGACTTGCTCTATCTGGCCGGTATTCTAAGGAGCAATAAACAGTCGTTGGAAGAATTATAGGGAGAAAATGGTTTTAGCGTACGATTTTTTACCTGATAATTAACTTGAAAAGATTCATGTTCCTTATAAAGTGTGCTCGCTTCGATGATATAAATACAGGAAATGTAAGAAAAATGTACGGGACAGCTAGCAAATTTTTGACCAGTTTGCAATTAACTTTCAAAACAATTATTCACCTGAACAAGATGTTACTGTAGATGAAAAACTGGAAGGATTTCGAGCAAGATGCTCATTTGTACAGTACATTCCATAAAAACCGAATAAATACTGTGTAAAGATTTATGTTGCCTTCGATGCTAAAACGATTTAAACACATAGTTTAGAAATACAATATATGCAGGCAAACAGCCAGAAGGCCCCTTCACGATAAGCCGCAAGACGTGGCCATGAGACATTTTCGACCGGTGTATGGATTAATTAGGACGTAATATAGCTTGCGAAAACTGGTTCCACAGTTACGAATTATTGCAGGCTCTCAAAGCGAAAAGTTTTCATTGTTGGGAACCTTGCGAAAAAAACAAGCGCCAGCTAGCTCCCTCCTGAATTTTTGGACATAAAATCCAGTGCTGTAAATAGCAGTCATTTTTGTTTTACAAAGGACTGCTCACTAGTTTCATTTGTTCCCTTGTAATTTCAAACATGTACGATGTTTTATGAAGTTAAAGTTAATTTTGAATGAAGTTTTAAAATGTTATCTGAAAGTATAAAAACTTGTTCTATGAAGTTAAATTTAATTTTGTATCAAATATTAAAGTGTTATTTGAAAATATAAATCTACAATCATGTTGACTTGTTTTATAAAGTTAAAATTAATTTGGTTGAAGTATTAAAATGTTTCAGTTTCCGATCAGTGGGAAAATATAAAGAACCCACAAGTAATTTCCTAATGTGGCCACAATGTGTCCGCATATGTAATGTAACAATTATATATATATGAAAGAGAAGAGAGAAAATATTGCAAGGAATTTGGAAAACCGAATGTTTTGAATGTGCAAGAATAGCTGTACCTCTACCAGCATCATTTCGAAGAATTGTATAGTTGCTAAATAATGGCTTATGTCTTCCATGCAGGCGGAAGATACTAATCAAGAATTAACTGCAAAGCAATTTTTTATTATGTGATGGGAGAGAATTTATATTTAATGCAATGATTTTTAAATTATTTACAGCTCGCAATACCAATGAAAAAATTAAAAAGAGCTTCTGGTTGGTCATTAGAATACAAAAGGGTTATAAGACAGTAAGAACTCTTTGGTGTGAGCACAGCCGGAGAGACTCCGAAATGAAGAAGGAATTCTCGATTTAATGTGGCTAGACAATTCACCTGATTATTGTTATTCATGTTGTCAGACGTAGGGGGTGACGTTTTCGTAATTGCAGAATAGGATAAACTATTAGAGTTTCTGGATAAGGCAGAAAATGGTAAATCGTTGGTCTTAGAAATAAGAGCAGAACAATTAATATTAGCAATAGACGGCACAAATGAGGTAGAAATCGGTTTATTTGGACGCTTTTTAGCAATTTTCGCTTTATTCGTTCTGGACAGCCAGAACAACGAACTTACCTTTTAACACTTAAAAACCATCAAGGGGGGGACGGAATTGAATTCAACATCTTTAGGAAACCTACAAACACGAGGAGGACAATACCAGCGACATCTAACTATACCCACGCAACAAAGGTGGCAACCTACAACAGCTGGATATACCGGATGTTGACTACACCGCTTAGGAAGGAACGTTTTGAGGAAGAACGGTAGTTTATTCTTGATACAGTAAAAATCAATAGATACAACGTAAAAACAGTGGCCTTGATCATCGGTAGAATGGAGAGAAAGTTAAATGCGGAAAACTTCACTACACTGTACTCGCAGAACATAAAACTACAGGAAACTCAGAGAGCAGCAATAACTTACTCGAGCATCTTTGGAAAAATAAAAAAGAAGTTGAAGACGGTAAACATCAGTGCGATACCCAGCAGTCGTAAACTAAAAGTGTGAACGAGGTTAGGTAGAACGAAGGAAGAAAAATGCGGGATATACAAAACCACGTGCCATTTATGTCAAAATAGCTATACAGGGCAAACGAGGCGGTCAGTGAAAACGAGGCTCATCGAATATATCAAGGAAGCGGAAGCATATGGTACCAAATACCCACGAGATAAATTGGGACGACCTGGAAGTCATACAGGAGGTAAACGAAATTCGAAAACTTGATGCATATGAAAGTTTGTGGATACTAAGACAACCGGAAGATTTACAGCTGAATGAAGACATCGGTAACGAATTTTCAAAGATATTAGAGCTAATTAGGTGTAAGTAAATCTTAGGGACAATTTATAGTAAAATAAAATTTTTGGATAGTAATAAAACAATCAAACTTAAGTAGATAGGCTAAAGGGCAATAAAATAAAGATTGGAGATAAGTTAATTAGGAAACGGACAACAGGTAATAATGTTTTAGGTATTTAAAGAAAGGATAAATTATTACTAGGCCAGAGACAGAGACACTGAAGAAGAGGGAATATTTACCCTTTAAACATATATTTGTTTTTCAAAAAACTTAAACTATTTTATTTGCGTTTTAAGGGAAACTTATTTCTTTGAAATTCATATTTTAGTGGGCTCGACAAAAGGGGAATGTTAGACGTTTTTTCCCAGGGATGAGACACTTTTTGAAAACCGATTACGTTTTCATGTTTCTTTCATACCGGAAGAATATGCTACTGGAACAGGCGAACATTTATTTCCATTATGCAACAATAGCATTCAAAAGTAGCGATTTTATACGTGGTCATCAGGTTATGTCCAAATCATGGGGTTTCCTAAAGCCATATATCGCATTCCTTTTGCCCATCCTGTGAGATTTTTTAAACTTGTTGTACAGCATATATGAGGCGCCTCCCGGTTTATCTTGATGAGCCACAGAAAAGCCAAAAAAATCGCGACAACATCGTTTCACTGCTTCATTGAAATTTTATCATTATTATTAATGCGGACTTGGGATATCGTCAAGTTATTTCACATACATAACAAAAACTGTTAGGATGCATGTTGAGAAATAAATAACCAATAACTTAATTATGCTAAACTCACTACTAACTACAATTTTAAAGTAAAACTTGTTGTAATTCGGCCGCACGTAAAATAGTAAGAGGAAATACAGCAAAATCATAAGTGGCAGCCACATCAAATCTGTGGGTAGTAGAAAAATATAATTTGTGTTTCGCAATGAGGGTAGGTAGTGAAGTATGAATAAATATATAGAAACCTTGCGGCAAAACTGTTATTGATCACTGTTATTAGTGCTCAAGTTGAAAATATGATGATTAGGTGACAATTATAAAGTAGTTCAAAGTTGTTTTCGATACTAGCATTGGATAATTTTATCCTTAGTTTAGGGGAAAACCTTTACTTTTTCTTCTTCGTAGTACTACAGCCCCTCTCGGGCCTTCGCTTCCCGCAAATAGCGTTTCCAACTGTCTTGGTCCATTGATCGCGTCCTTCAATTTCGAAATCCGAGCAGCGATTAAATGTCTTCGTCGACCGAGTCAGACCAGCGTGTCTTCGGTTTCCCCACTGGTCTCCAGCCTTCAGTTCTCCCAACGAATACCTTTTTGGGTATCCGTTGTTCGTCCATACGATTCATGTATTCAACCCATTGCATATTTGCGGATGTTTGGGTTAGGGTCCATGTTTCACACACATAACATAACACAGGTCTTATCACAGATTTGTATACTTGGAGCTTTATTTTTCTGTGTATGAAGCGGGTCTTCAAGATCGTCAAAACTGAATAAAATATTTTATTTGCGAGCTGTATTTTGCGGCGGATTTCGTCTCTTTGATTACCCGTTGTCGTTATTTTGGCGCCTAAATACACAAATTCGCCCACATTTTCGATACTGTATTCGCCAAGTGTGATATTTTGTGTATTTTTCCTCGACTGCATTATGAGCTTTGTTTTATTTTTATTGATTTGTAGCCCTACTAGTTTTGCTTCGCTATCGAGTTTCAGGAAGAGTTCTTTGGCAGTTATTAATGACCGTGATAAAATGTTGATGTCGTCCGCATAGGCTACTACTTGGATTGACTTGTATAGTAATGTACCTCGTGTATCGACAGGTTGCTTCCTTATGGCGTACTCCAGAGCCAAATTGAATAGCAATGGGGCCAGCCCGTCTCCCTGCTTTAGTCCGATATTTGTGCCAAAGGCATTGGTGAGTTGGTTATTAATGCGGACTTGGGATATCGTCAACGTCATTGTCATTTTGGTAAGACGGACTAATTTGGCTGGGATGCCAAAGCAAAGCATTATTTGGTACTGTTGAGGTTTCGAAAAGAAAACACTTGACTTTTCTTTGAAGTAAAATAAATGTATTGTCCAGAACAATTTACAAGCGATGTTGACGGAGTGCGTGGCGAAATGCGACTAACTGGCTAAGCTTGTTTTCCAAACAGTATTGCCAAGACTTTACATTCACTTTAAATTACAACACGCCTCCTTGAATTTACAGTCTTGGCTGTTTACAATTTTATTATCGTTTCATTGCTTTATTCGAATTCATGACTTACATTTCAATTTCTTACTCCTTTCAGTTTCTCAATCCTAACATGCTTCTATTTTTTAGAAATTTTTCTTTACATAGACTTTTAGTAAGTATATCAGCCAAATTATTTTTTGAGTCAATTTTAACTATATCAATATTTCCTTTTTCATAATTTTCATTTACATAGTGGTATTGTACTTCAATATGTTTTGAATTTTTTGTAAAATTTCCAAACTTTGCTATAGCTACTGCCCCTGAGTTGTCTTCATACACACCTATGGGCTTATCAAAGTTTATTTTAAATGTTTCATTCAATAGATTCTTTATAAATAATATTTCTGTTGTAGCTTCTGATAATGCTGTGTACTCTGCAAATGTAGAACATTTAGTTACATTATTTTGCTTGCGTGTCGTCCAAAAAATTAAATTGTTATACATTCTTATAACAAATCCTGTTGTGGACTTTCTATCAATATTGTCACCAGCATAATCAGAGTCTACCATACAATCTAATATCTCATTTGTTTTATCTCTATTATATATAAGTTTCAAATCTTTTGTTTTATACAAGTATTTTAATATTCGCATTGCATATTTATAATGTGATTCATCGTAACAGTTTTGAAATCTACTTAGATAATTTACACAATATGTTACATCTGGCCTTGTGCCTGTACTGATATATAAGAGTTCTCCTATTAAATTTCGATATTTAATATTTTCATTACAGTTTTCCGCTCTTTCTAATTTTAAATTAGACTCCATAGGAGTTTCGTATAGTTTTGCTTGTTCTAGATTATATTTTTGAGCCAGTGATTCAATATAATTTTGCTGACTTAATGTTATAATATTTTCACTTTTATTGTATTCTATATCAATGCCAATATAATTTTTAACATTACCTAAATCTTTCATTACAAATTGTTTCATTAATTTAGTTTTGACTTTGCTTATTTTTTCTACGCTTTTGCTGCATATTAATAAATCATCTACAAATATCAAAATAAATACAGGATCTCTGCTTTCATTATTTGCGTATAAACAATAATCATAATTACTTCTTACAAAACCTTGTTTTTTGATATAATTATCAAATGTTTCATACCAAGCTCTTGGGCTTTCCCTTAAACCATATAAAGCCTTTTGCAATTTGTAAACTATGTTATCGCCAGTTTCATAACCTTGTGGCTCATTAATATAGACTTCAGATTTTATTCTACCATTGAGGAATGCTGCTTCAACATCCATTTGTTCAATAAATAAATTATTCACGCAGCTGTAATTTAATAAGATTTTTAATGTTTGCATTTTACCGACTGGCGAGTAGACATTTTCCAAATACTCCTTTTGTTGAAAACCTCGTACAACTAATCTAGCTTTATATGAATTATTGCTTTTTCTTCTATAAATCCATTTCACATCAATTATTTTCTTACTTTTTGGTTTATCAACAGCTATCCAAGTTTTATTTTTCCTTAAACATTCCAATTCTCTATCCATAGCTTTCTGCCATTCTTTTGATTCGGTTGAGTTTAATGCCTCTTCATATGTATCCGGTACATTTGCATTTACATAATTAACATAAATAAAATGCGTTACAGGATTACCATATCTATTTACAGGGCTTCTCTTTCTTTCGGACTTTCTTTCTTCTTTTAAATATTCAGTTCTATTGTTGTCATTTAGACTAAATTCATTTTCTTCTTGAACATTTTCACTACATTCACTTTCAATGTCAATTTTTTCATCATCTTCATATTCGCTCTTAACATCTTTTATACTTTCAGTTTCCTCAGAATTATCATTATCTTTTAAGCAAATTAATTTAATATTATCTTCGACCACTTGTACATGTCTAGCATTTATAATTTTATTATTCACCAAAACTCTGTAGCTATTCTCATTATAGCCTACTAATACCCCTAAATTTGCTTTATCGGCCCATTTATTATTTCTCTTAAGTTCTGGTGTTCTTACAAAAACTCGACTTCCATAAATTTTTAAATATTTTACATTTGGCTTGATTCCCATCAATATTTCATACGGAGTTTTATTTTCACTAGTATTAGCAATAGTTCTGTTTTTTAAATATGCTACGGTTTTCATTATTTCGGGCCAATACCTTTTATTTATGTTCGCTTCTCTTAATAAGCATCTACCCATATCCATTGCCGATCGATTATATCTTTCCGCTACGCCGTTAAGTTCATGTACATAGGGTGGACACGGTACTAATTCTATACCTTTGTATTTTATAAATTTATAAATCTCTTTGTTCAGGTATTCTTTTCCATTATCGCATTGGACCTTTTTTACGGTTTTTCCAAATTTATTTTCTACTAAGCTTATGTAATCAATAAAACATTCTGCCGTTTCTGATTTATTTTTTATGCAATAAATTTTTGCACATTTGCTATACTCATCTATAAAAGTTAAAAAATATTTTTCGCCGCCATAACCCGTTGTACTATGTGGTCCATTTAAGTCCGTGTGAATAACATCTAATATTTCTTTTGCCTTGCTTCTATTATTTTCAAATGGAACATTTGACATTTTGCTCTGAATACAATTGGCGCATTTCATTTCGATATTTTCAAGTTTGTCTGGGATACCATCTAGCATTTTATTTGTAACTAATTTATTTAGATATTGGAAATTTACATGACCTAACGCTCTATGCCATTTTTCTTTTTCTGTTATTTTTTCACTTTTATTCTTAGCATTCATTTTATTTACGTTATTCGACATATCTCGCGAGAAATGCTGAATATCTTGATTGTTAACACTATTTGCAAACTTTCCGTTCTTATCGTTTCCCTTGAGGTAACTTTTCACGTGATATAAACTTCCTACTACTTTAGCTGTTGCTACCAATTCGTAAGTAGCTTTATTGTATATTTTCGCAGAATCATTAACTGCTACTATTTTACATGTTTTGGCTATTCTTGAAAGACTCAGTAAATTTCTCTCAATATTTTCGACATAATAAACGTTATTGAGTTCTACTTTAGATTTATTTTGATTTGTGAGGAAATATAAATTCATTTTTCCTAATTTAGATGCTTTGACCTTTTCACCATTTGGTAGACTTACTCTTACTGGGTTCTTCAAAATAATAAATTCTTCAAAATATCTATCTGTATTTATAATATGATCAGTACTACCGCTATCTAACAACCAATTCAACGTATTTTCGGTGTCGCAATTATTTATTTCGTTTACCTTATCTTCTGCATGCAATACTTGCGTAGTCCAAGTTGCCGTTAAATGTTTATCTTCGCTTGATTTGTTTTGAACTCTGCCTCGTCCACTGCCTTTGCTGTTGCCGCTAGCTTGTCCTCTTCCTCTGCCTCGTTGCATATTCCTAGCCTGAGTGTGCTGCCCTTCTTGCTCGTGTTTGCTCGACTGACCATGCCAACAATCTTTTGCCATATGCCCAGTTTTTCCACAGGTATAACATTGGCCTTTGATTCTTGCAGAGAAAGTACTAGAACTATTTTTCTTCTCACTTTCTGATTTCGATAGATTCTTTTCCTTTATTTTTGATTTAACATAATCTACAGTCCTATGTTCTTCAGGAATCACATCGATAAAATCCCCAATATAACTGTAACTTGATGGTAGTGCTTTGAGTATGTATCTCATTTTTTCAGCTTCTTCTAGCGTTCCGCCTGCTGATTTATAATCATTTACCGCTTTTTCGAAATGTATGAAAAATTCTTCCACTGTGTCGTAATTTTTTAGCTTTATTTCTTCTATTTTACTTCTCTTAAGTATTTGTAATGCAGTGGATTTTGTATCGTATATTTTTCCAAATTTCTGTATCATCTGATACGCCGTTTCGCACTCACTTATATACTCTAACTGTTTGTTTGACACTGTACTTACAAGAATTGTTCTTGCTTTTAAATCGCTTTTCTTCCAAGCTCCTATGTCATCTTTTTCTGATGCTTCTCTAATTGCTGGTTCTTTACAATCTTTGTACTCCAGCAGCATCAACAATCTGAATTTCCAGCTTTTAAAATCTTCTCCATCGAATACTGGAATTGTCACTTCGTCAATTTTTGCTTGTTGCGTCGCCATCTTTGTCTTCGCGATAACTTTTTATTTGATTTCTCGATATGAACACTTTTCACGTGTTTCGCACAAAACTTTTCCTCAATTATTTCGCGTTTTATTCACCAAAGGATTGAATAACTACGGATTGAAGAACTACGGATTGAAGAACTACGCTCTGCTACCATGTTGAGGTTTCGAAAAGAAAACACTTGACTTTTCTTTGAAGTAAAATAAATGTATTGTCCAGAACAATTTACAAGCGATGTTGACGGAGTGCGTGGCGAAATGCGACTAACTGGCTAAGCTTGTTTTCCAAACAGTATTGCCAAGACTTTACATTCACTTTAAATTACAACAGGTACAGTACGTTACGATCAATACTGTCGTATGCTTGCTTAAAGTCAACGAAAATTTGCTGTACGTCTATGTTGAACTCCCACCATTTTTCAAGTACCTGCTTGACTGAATAATTCGTCTATTGTCGACCTACCTGCTCTAAAGCCACCTTCATACTCCCCAATAATACGGTTACTTATATAGCATGAATTCCAACCGATATGCATTCAGAAGTCATTATTACGTACAAATTAAATTAAATAAAAAAACTTTTAGAAAATAAGAATCGACTTCAAAGCGCCTTAAAAAATGAAATAATTTTCATGGAATCGATTATGGATTTTGAGAAATTGAGCAGATGTAATTTATTAACCAATAATAACTAAAACAGGGAAAATGTTTTGGCTCTAATTTCAGTTTATCTTTTTAAGGCGTTTTGAAGTCAGGTTTCTTTTTTTTCGGTGATCTAAGGACCTCAGCCGATTTTTAAAATTATTGCGATTTTTGAAAAACTTAATTCGCACTATATATAACGTTTATAGTACCATTTAAAAAAACTATCTTAAAAATTTATATCTTTTTCTGTAAATTTTCATTTCTGATATTATTCATCATTCAGGGGAATAAAAGTGACACCACGAATCGTTTCAAGTGAACACAATCAATTTATACACCACTCCTATAAAAATTTCTAATCATTAAATTATGATAATCAATTTTTTTATTTATATATTTTGACCTTATTCACAGGTTTGATGGCTTGGTCTTATCGCAGTCTTGATCCAAACATTTGATACTTTTGTGCTTATGATCATCATGAAATAATATTCATTTAAGCAAAGGCTATCAAATTCGAATAATTAAATTAGTTGATACTTTTGATAAGAAATTAAATCTGCCCATATTTTATGGTCTGATATCGTTTGTTATTATGATTTCAATGAATATCCGAGTCAGTCAATTTATTCGAAATAAAATTATTTTTTCTTTATCTTAATCGTAATGTACGTTGAATCCCCGCAATATGTGATGAATAACGTTGTTTTTTATAAAAACGTTTGATTTGTTTTAAAATATTTGAAAACATCACCGGATACCAAACATTCCACAACTTTCTTTGATAATTTCATGGTAAAAAATTTTATTTTGTTGCATCACTACCCACAGAATGCCCCCTTTAAATGTTAAGTGAAAAACCTGCTGCTACCATCTCTGCCGGGCTCATCGCCATCAAAACGGTGTGTCTAGGTCGTATTGACAAAAAAAAAACAGAATTCTTAAATGGCCGTGCAAAGTTAATGGCAAACGTGGCAATTGGATATGAGAATATAACTATTAACGGAGTGTACACACATGCCAGACTGAATCCAAAGGTCAATTCTGGTCCATTTATGTGAATTAGAACCAAAATGAAACGCTAGATTTACAGCTTCAAGATGTCTATGAACATGAAGAATAGGGAGGTGAAAAAGGAGTTTTGCAAATTCTGGAAATTTCACACTCGCGAGAAAGTCCTTGTACATTTTTTAAGGCGACACACTACGTTTGTTTCATTTGACGTGTACTCGTATCGTCGTGGCTTGCATTTAGCACAGCCACGAAGGTCGGCAGATGCGCGCTGCTCTGGTGAGAGTTAAAAATGGGGCGCGATACAGCCAAGAACGCCTTGGCCACGATGTTGTTTTGTCATTCAGATGTGTCGCAGACATTGTGGTTTGAATTTACACATATGTACATCCGGGCATTGCCAGATGAATTAATCTTGAGAAAAGAATGCATAGATATACTAGTAGATAGAGGAAAAATTTGCCTAATCAGAATCTGTTCATAGAAATGAAGATATGTATATCAATTTAATTATTTGGTTCAATATTTTTCGCAGATTTAGTCTTATAACTATCTTTTGAAGCTTTATCAAGACCGTACGAAATTTTATAATCCCGTTCAATTAGATATTTACAACTTCATAGTTTTGTAACATTGATGTTATGCTTAAAAGTAACTAAAATAAACCGTTTTTCTTTACAGCATAAGCGTTAATTGCTTATTAAAATAATTTCTTTAGGAATATATTTTCGAAATAAACCAAAAAAAAAAATTAAACGTTAAGTTCAATACTAAAATAAATCTGACTATCATCATCAAAACTGTGTGAAATTTTTTTTGAACATAAAACATGCAAGCAAGGAAATGTTCGCTGTGCTTCCAACAAAAAATAAATGTTTTTACTTTTATTGCTTATTTTTTAACGCGTTTTATTGTCAAGAATTCCATCGAGGGTTTTTTCAAATTAACTTTTTATAAATATGGCTCAACCTGAGAGAAAAGCAGATGTTATTATCCAGTTCTTATTTATTCATCATTGCGATAAAGGCAAAACCACCCTTACAGTCTTGACTTGATAATCCGGATCACCTTTAGTCTGGAAATCACGCTAATCCACACTACTACTACTACTACAAGTATGTATTCTGTAGTCCGGATTAGGACCGGGCGTTTCTACTCTTTAATAAGCTGTACGTAATTGGAGATTTGGCAACATTTCGTGGTTTATTTATCTCATAACGGGATCGAAGCCGCACTTTAATAATAATTTATTTATTTATTTTTTTCTTTAAAAGCCGTCGGGTCTTGCTTTGTTGTGTGAGCAGACGCGTTTCGACTACTTCGAGTCATCTTCAGTGTCTAAAGGATGTGTTGAAGGGAATAACTTTATATAGTCGTAGGATGGGTTAAGCGGATGGGTAATTAGCGGATTTCTTTATTTATTTAAGCCTTTCAGTTCTTTCACTAGATTATAAGTACATAGTATGCATTCAAGCAGTACGCGTGTCAGAACTCAACTAAGTTTTTCTCAAAATTCATAATGAAAAATATTGAGTTTGACAGGAAAGAACTTTTAGAAAATAAGAATACCGACTTCAAAATACCCTAAAAAGAATGAAATAAATTTTATGGGTGCGGTACCATATCAGTTTTTCCGTTTCTTTTGTGATGGTGCACGTGTTGAGAGGAAATTGATTTGGCATTGCTTCCATAAATTTTATTTTAGCCTTTTCAGGACATTTTGAAGTCGGTTTTCTTTTTTTCTCCCTTTTTAGTGGCAAATTCTTTAATTTCAAATCTTTTAAAACTCAGTTACTTGAACACGTTGTATCATGTACGAGTATATTAAAATATAATTCTTTGACTGCAATGCAGAACTCACTACAGCTAAAATCTGATATTCTGACCTGACCCTGAAGTGCTTTTTATTGATCAACTGTTTTCGACTTTTGAGCGGCCACCGTTTTCTTTCAGATGGTTCGACTGTGTATTTTTTATGGTGAGCTTTATCGCCCACTTTAATGAATTTTGGTACCAATTTTGGTCCAAATCGGAACTTTACTTTGGTCAGAATAGAAATCACGGGTTTTAATCTAATATAGCCTCTATTTTGTTTTCGCTAAACCAATTTGAATGATTAACAAAACTAGTCGAAATATTTAATCTCCGAAAATTTGGCGAAGATCGAAGCAAACTTGCGACCTCCAGGCACAAATTTCGTTATGTTATTATATATATATATATATATATATATATATATATATATATATATATATGTATTTATGTATATATATATATATATATATATATATATATATATATATATATATATATATATATATATATATATATATATATGCAGTGAAACCTCCCATAGCCGGACACTCACGGTTCCAAGCTTTTTGTCCGGCTGTAAGAGGTGTCCGCTGCTGGGAGGCACCGAATGAAAGCGCATTTTACCTGCATACTTCGTTAATATAATAAATAAAAGTAAGTTTTTTGCGTGCTGAAATTTCTGCATTCTGTTCCAATTCATAGTTTTATTTTCTTATTTACATATTTGTTCTTACATATAATGATTTTTATAGGATTTTTATATACATTCATCATTATGTTACGAATATACGTAAAAAACAGTTACTTGCGTTGGAAAAATTGATTAATTTTTGTCTGTTGAGTTTTGGTTTGTCTCATTTTCAACTGTTCGGTCTCAAAATAATTCTCTGCATTTTTCAAGTGTTGAAATGCTAAATAATCATTTCTTGCGAAATGTTTTAAACGTGCCAATTGCTTTAGAGCTTCATCAAATGAATTTATCTTCGAAACTAATTTACTTATATTGTCAAGTGGATCATCGCACGAAATTTCAATGTTGTCAGCTTCAGTGGAAACATTTTCATTGATGTTCAGCTATTCCTTCAAATGTTGATGCCTTAATGCAACGATCCCATTTTGTAGACTCAAAATGGCAGTTCATCCTCGGCTTCAAATTGTAAAAGACTCGGTATCAGAATTTTTGAATGACGCTTTTCGAAAGCAGTTTTTTATAGTTGCTGCTTCAACTTTATCCCACGACGCTTTGATAAAATATAAGGCTTCAAGAACATTTATAGATTTGGCTAGTTCTTATGCTGATTTGCTGGTTTCTATTTTCGATATTATGTGTTTTAAAATTAAGATTCTGTAGTGCACCTTGAAATTCTGTATAATGCCTTGATCTAAAGATTGGCATAGTGCAGTTGTGTTAGCTGGTAAAAAAATGATGTTTATGTTGGTAAGATTTAAATTTTTAGGATGAGATGCTGCATTATCCAAAAAGAACAGAATTTTCCTGTTCCGAGCCCTCATTTTTTTGTCAAATTGAAGCAACCATTCAGACATGATGTCTCGCGTCATCCATGCTTTCCTATTCGAATTCCAGTGTGCTGGGAAATCATTGATGCAAATATTTTTGAAAGCTCTGGGACGGGCTGCTTCGCCGATTACAAGCAGCTTCTCTTTTTTTCCTGCCATATTGACACAAAATAAAACAGTGAGTCTTTTCTTTTCGATAGTTTGCCACCGATACATTTCTCCGATTTCAAGGCCAGCGATTCCTCAGGTAAAGCACGAAAAAAGAGCCCACTCTCATCAGCATTGTAAATATTTTCTGGCTTGTACCCACGTTAAATTGAAGGTAGCTTCTTGACTTACATCAGAAGCTTCACCAGATATGCACTTAAAAGTTATGTTGTGCCTTTTACGCCATTTTTCTAGCCACCCATTGGACGCTGAAAATCCTGAGTAACCTACTTGTTCAGCTATTTCTTTTGCCTTTGCCTTTGCCTTTACGATTGCACCTGAAATCGGAATGTTATGGCTTCTCGCATTTGCGAACCAATTGAAGCACGTTTGGTCTATTTGAGAACCACCGAGCTTAAGGAAACTCTTCTTCTGGTTTATGTTTCGTCCAGACTGCCATTGTAACCGAATAGCTTCTTTATTTTTTAAAATATTTCCTGCCTGTATTTTCCCGATATTGAACCTAGTAAAAATATGATTTTTTGCAAAAATTGTCCATTTTCTATCATGTTGAAAAACAAAAACCTTTTAGCTGCATCCCGAATTGACAGTTTTTCTTTCTCGATTATATTTATAACATTCACTTTTTCTTTCAAAGAAAGGATTTTCCTTCGCGAGGTCATGATGCGACTATGCAACCAAAAAAAAGCAAACAAACACACGAGCTTTACCCAGAATATGAGAAAACTCCTAAACCGATTTTCTAGTCACAGATACTCGTAAAGTGTATAAACGACGCACACCAATCATTAAATTTCACTGACTGAACAGATACAGAGGTGGCCAAAAGTGATCGGACAATACAAGAAACAAGCAATAAAATACTTTTACGAGCATAAGGTTTGAAGTGAAATAAAAATTTTTCCCTTATATAAAAGTCACTTGTATTCTCTATTAATTGCACAAAAAAATAAAACAGAAATAAAATGAATTTCACAAGAAAATTAACAACTAATTCAAATTCACATTGCATCAAGTGGACAAAAGTAATCGGACGTTCAATTGTAATACTTTTCTTTCTGATGATTCCATTAGAACATAGGCTTTTAATATCTAGTTGCGTATCCTTTTTGTTTTATAACTTCTGTTAACCTATTGGGCATAGACTGTACCAACTTACGGGTAACGTCCGGAGTAATGTTGTCCCATTCTTCTAATAACACCGTCTTCAGTTGACTTTTATTAGTAATGTGATGGTTCCTTATGTTTTTATCCAGATGATCCCAAAGATGTTCGATGGGATTTAGGTCTGGGGATTGCGGTGGTGTTTTTAATTGACCAGGAGTGTTGAAAAGGAGCCACATACGAACATCATGAGCTGTATGCTTTGGGTCATTATTCTGCTGGAACAAATAATGACCATCAAGACCCAATTTTTGTGCACTTTTTTTCAAATTTTCTTTCCAAATCGACAAGTAATCTAGTTTGTCCATAGGTTCGTCAATGAAAACAAGTTCTCCTACACCGTTGGCAGCCATGCGACCCCAGACCATTACACAGCCACCTCCGTGTTTTACTGTATGTTGAATGTTTTTGGGATGAAGCTCACTATTTTGAGTTCTCCACACCAACAACCTGCCGTCGGAGTGGTAGATATTAAACTTACTCTCATCAGAGAATATTATACGAGTCCAAAAGTCGAGCGGCTTGCTTTTAAATTCTTTTGCAAAGCATAATCTTTTCTTCTTATTAACTTTGCTAATTAGTGGTTTCTTTCGAGGTACTCTCGCTTGATAACCAGCACGGCTGAGAGCTCTACGAATAGTCCGGGCACTAACATTGGTACCATTTACATCTGCTAATTGATCCCTAATACTTCTGGACGTTGTAGTCGGATTCTTTTTAACAATTCTTAAGATTTTTCGTGCGTCTGTCTCTGTTAGTTTACATGGTGACCACTCCTAATTTCGTTTTCCACCTGATTATTTTTTCTGAACCGTTTCACGATATCGAAAACTGTCGAACGACTTCTTCCAATTATTTTTGATATTTCAGAAAAGGATTTATTCTCTTTATACAACCTTATTATAACTTTTCTTTCATGTATACAGGTTTCTTTGCGATTCTTAGCCATGTTTAACTTTCTTCACTTAAAACTGACAAGTAAATGACTGATATCAGAAAAACACATATCAACATATAATTAGGGGAATTCCCTTTTAAACTCGGAAATGAAAAGAAAAGAATTGCTCCAAACTTCAATGACTAATTTCACACTTTTCAAAATGTCCGATTACTTTTGTCCACTTGATGCAATGTGAATTTGAATTAGTTGTTAATTTTCTTGTGAAAATCTTTTTATTTCTGTTTTATTTTTTTGTGCAATTAATTGAGAATACAAGTAACTTTTATATAAGGGAAAAATTTTTATTTCATTTCAAAGCTTATGCTCGTAAAAGTATTTTATTGCTTGTTTCTTGTATTGTCCGATCACTTTTGGCCACCTCTGTATATTGCAATCAACGACACACATCATGCAACCGAATATAAAGAAAGGGGAATCACCAAATCCATTGGAATCAACGATAAACATCATGCAGCCGAATTTCCAGAAAGGGGAACCACCAATTTATTTTATGACAGTGCTTAGTGTCCGCTTGTGGGAGGCATTTTTGATGAAATGTATATGAATGCAGTGTCCGCGACCGTTAATTGGAGGGTCCGCTTATCGGAGGGAATATTGTACAAAAAACGTAACCAGAAACTTGTGTGTATGAATTCTGTCCGTTTATGGGAGGTGCCCGCTTATGAGAGGTGTCCGCAAAGAGAGGTTTCACTGTATATATATATTTATATATATATATATATATATATATATATATATATATATATATATATATATATATGTATTTATGTATATAAATGTATTTATGTATATATATATATGTATATATATATATATATATTGTTTATATATATATATATATGTATATATATATATATATATATATATATATATATATATAAATAAATATGTATTTATGTACAGGGTGCGAACGATATTTGAGAGTAAAATTAATTAGCTTGTATTTCCAACAAAATTTAATGAAATTTCAGGAATTTTTCATACAACTTTAAATTAATATATGGCTATAAAGTTATTCAATAAAATCGCCATTAGCAGCAATAACCACTTCGATCCGGATCCGGAAACGTTTACATGCCCGAATCAAGTGCTCCTTGTTCATATTGACCATAACGGCATTAATAGCAGTCTTCAGCGAAGAAGTGGTATTATGAGGACGCTTATTGGTCTCACGCTCAACTACAGCCCATACGTAATAATTCAAAAGATTAAGGACTGGGGAGCTAGGTGGCCATAGGTTCGGTTTTATGCGGCCATGAGAATTTTCGGCCATCCAATCTTGTGTCGCCATCGCTTTATGTGAAGGATCAGAGTCTTTTTGAAAAATTTATGGTCTGCCTCGGCTTACATTGTCTATCCAATGTTTCACTACCGTCTCCAAAACCTCGATGTATGCAGCAGAGTTCACTCGAAGTCCTTGAGTAAAAAAGTGTGGTGGCATAACATGTCCTCCGTTGCTGACAACACCTACAACCATAACAGTAGCTGGAAATTTTTGTGCATAACAACAGGAACCTCCATAGGATTTGAACGTAGCTATCTGTCATTTTGCGGTTGGTGTTTTGATCTTTGTCAAAATTTTTTTCGTCGGAAAAAACCCTAAACATTTTGGGCGCCTCAGGGTGTTTGATTTTGTTTAAAAGACGTTTTGATCGGAGAACTCTCTGTTCCCGTGTTCGTTCCGATATGAACTGTCCTCTGCGCATCACGTAAGACTTACACCGAAGGTCTTCGTAGACAACTCTACGAATAAGGCGCTCAGAAACATGAAGCTCACTCCCAAGGACCCTCATTGATTTTGAAGGGTCCTCGTCTATGATCGCTTGCACTTGCTCTAAAAATTCTGCAGAACGGACAGTGTCAGAACGTTGTTCGTGCTTTTCGCGTTTTGCAACCGATTCTGTATCGCCTCCTGATGCTTCCCATTCACGGCGAACCTTATGCACGAATGAACGGGCGCAATCAAGAAAATTAGAGATATCTAAATCTGTATGGTTTGCCCATATAGCGACGATGACAGCATGTATCTTCCTTTCTTGAGTGATGCTGTAGTCCACCATTTCTTATCTGAAAAGGAAAAAAAAAAAAAAAAAAATTCGCGAAGTTATAGTCACATTTATGCATGTCCTCAAATACCGTACGCACACTGTATATATATATATATGTATGTATTTATGTATATATATATATATATATATATATATATATATATATATATATATATGTATTTATGCATATATATATATATATATATATATATATATATATATATATATATATATATATATATAGAGTATTCAATCTTAAGAAATTTACTTAAAAAGATCCTTCAGTCGTATCACTCGTAAAAAGAAGCAGAAGTGACGACGACGAGAGTGGACGTGCTGGCGGAGAGTGAAATATAGGATATCATTATCATAACAGGAGATCAACGAAGCGGAGGATAGTGTGTTAGTGTTGAGGGAAAGTGAGACAAAGAAAGAAAAAGTGAGTGCCGTGCATCAGTGCGGACATAAATTAAGTAATAATGAAAGTGAAAGTGAATGTGGCACGAAACTGTGAGAAGGCATAAGAAGGGACTTAAGAAAACATAAGTAAAAGTGTGAGAATCTAGAAGAACGGATGCGTTCCAACTACCTATTTCTGGTCGAGTGTTTTTCTGCTCAACTGGCATATTTATATTTACAAAACAGTATAACTAGAGACGAGCGACGTTGACTTGTTATTTATTATTATTCAATATTTGTTAGGTTTATTTCAATACTTCCCACACCATTTCGATTTTTGCGTCACTTTGGCACCCAACCTTTGGTGTTTCCACTAAGGGATGGACGAAGAGGATCGACAGATTGCGGTCTTAATTGAGCAAGTCAATCAGGCAAAGGCGATCCAAAAGCAATTGGAAGAAGTCCTCACTGCGCTGCGACAAACACATCAACATCTCAGAGAGACCCAAAATGAGTTGAAAGAGCAACGTCAGAAGAATGATGAGCTCTTGGCTAAGCTCTTGGTGAATAGTATAGATTCACCAAGATCAAAATCCTCCAGAAAGAGGAAGGCTATAGATTCTCCATCCCGCAGAACTGAATCGTCTTCGGAAGAAGCCACAGAGTCTGACCTGGATATGGCGGACTCAAACGAAAATTCTCAAGACTTTCCGGCTCTGCCGCATCCAAAATCGACATTTTCATTCCCAGAAATGGCAACCAAAAAAACCCTCAAGTTTTCCTCCCCACACGATCGAAATCGGTCTCAACTCCTAAACAGAGTGAGCCACAAAAACACTCGGATGTTCCCGGTGAGACCCGCCCTAAAACTGTCCCCGTTATCCTCCGCAAACCGGAGAAATGGAAAAAGCTGGCTGCACTTATGAAGCAGTTAAATATAAAGTATAACTCTGCCAAACATGTATATGTGGGCATCCAGATTACACCCCAATCCTCCACGGATAACAGGAAAATAACAAAGTTGTTAACTGAACAAAAAAGGCAGTATCACACATACACCCTCCCTGGGGATAAAAAATTAAATGTGATAACTCGCGGTCTTCACAGACTATCGGTGGAGAAGATCTCCAGCAGCAAGGTTTCCACACCATTGAAGTTTTCTATGTAAAACTTCAATCCGGTCCCTCGAAACAGGTAAAACACTTTCTGCCGAAAGCAAAAACTGAAATCTACAACGTTAGATTTATCTACCATCTCATCTGGTAAGTCGAGTCGATGAAACCACGTAGCGGGCAAGCTATGTGTCATAACTGCCAACAATTTGGCCACTAATCGAGCAAATGCCACGCTCAAGCTCGCCGTGTAAAGTGTGACGGCCTTCATCACTTTAGTGACTGCAGAAAGCAAATTACTGAAAAATCCAAATGCATCAATTGTGGAGGAGAACACCCCGCTAACTACGGAGGATGTCCCAAAAACCCGAAAAATGTCAGAAATACTTTCGCGCCAATTGCCGCCCAAAACAAGCAACAACCCAATATGAACTCCCCAAAACCAAGCACCAATAGAACCCCTACAACTCCTTCCAACCACAAACAACATTCACTCCATCAAACATGACGCTATTTTTCATCAAAATGCAGTCACAGATGCAACTGATGATGCAAAAAATGATGGTCACAATGGTGCAGGACTTCTTTGCGCCCCAAAACATAAGTAAAAACACCCAGTGACTTCCCCCTTGAATCACATTTTCATACTCCCGGGGAAAGCAAACTCCCTGCAACAAAGGACTGGTGAGTTAAGGCAGTTTACGGTTGACCATAAATTTGATATTATTCTCATCCAGGAAACCTTTTAGAAGCCAGGAATCTGTCTCCGCTTCCCTAACTATTATCCATACAGAAATGTGAATCACTACCTGATTGAAACCCCACAACTACAACGCGTAGAAGCGACAGTAATTAAAATAAAAACGAACTCGTTTGAATTTGTAGTCATGTCACTGTACAACCCCCCTCGAAGTGAGACTTTCTATCAAGATCTATGCTCCCTCTTCGAGCTGAAAGGCCCACTCCTGGTGATAGGTGATTTCAATGCCTACCATCATTTCTGGGGTGCTGTGAGAAGCAAACGAGCTGGGGCTGAGCTCAACAGCCAAAGACGTAAGACTACATATGCCAAGTGAACCAACGCACTATGGCCGAGTTTCTGGTAACATCCTCGATTTCGGAATCTCACGAGATTTTCACCACAATATCCGTACAACGGTACTCGATGATCTCTCTTCCGACCACAAACCGGTGCACTTCTTAATAGAAGAAATCTTCATAGATGAGCCTCTAAAAGTAGTACAAATTGGCAAGCTTTTAGGGATACTCTGGCCTCAGAAAGCCACACCCAGCTGCTAAATTCAGCAAGTGATGTCGACGAAAGCATAGAACAACTTACCAGAAAAATCCTACCTACCAAGGAAAATAATACTGCTCAAATTCCAGTAAGGGAACACAGCCCTTATGAACTTCCTCAAGATATTAAGCTCCTGATAAGGAAGAGGAATCAACTACGGAGACGAGCTAGGAACTAGGATGATCCTAGGTTAAAAACCAAAGCCAACCGGTTACTAACAAAATACATGATCAGATTCACGAATTCCGAAACACCATTTGAGAAGGATTTTAGCAAAGCCTCGAACCTGGTGATAACTTCTTGCGCCCCTCAAAAATATTTTCGGTTGAAAAGCAAACTAAATATGCCATCCCCCATTCACGGACCAAATGGCCTTCAATACGACAGCACAGGAAAATCCGAAGCCTTTGCAGACACTCTTGAACTTCAATTCCATGAGAATAATTCCCCTGAGGAGAGACCTGAATCTGCAGATGAAATTGAGTCTTCTGTGCAAAGACTGCTAGCTTCCCAGACGATAGACACTAACGAAATTCGTCTACTAGACTTACCGGAATTAAAAAACATGATAAGCACACTAAACAAACGGAAAGCCCCAGGCTCTGATTCTTTGATGAACACCATGCTGAAATGGCTACCAGACAACATACTGCAAGCCCTGACGGACATCATCAACACCATCTTTCGCCTACGCGAATTCCGCAAGTCGTGGGAAACGGCAATTAAAATTGTCATCCCGAAACCAGATAAGGATCATACTTTCCCGCCAAATTGGCGGCCAATAAATCTTCTGTCTCCTATCTCTAGTCACGGAAAAGGCACTTTTAAATCGGTTGTCTGAATATATTGAAAACAAAGAGATCATACCAGATGAACAATATGGCTTTCGAGCTGAGCACTCCACCGAACTCCAGCTAACAAGGATGGTCCAACATATTAGAAATGGGTTGAATAGCAGAAAGTCAACAGGCCGAGTTATGTTCGACATAGCAAAAATCTTTGACAAAGTCCGGCATGCAGGGCTAAGCTTTAAAATGCATGAATATTCCATTCCACTACCATTGATAAAAATTATCAACTCTTTCCTGCAAGGCAGATCTTTTCGCGTGAAAATCAATAATATATTATCCAACATGCGACCGATTCAAGCTGGAGTTCCACAAGGACCACCACTCTCCTCATTACTGTACACCCTATACACTGCAGACCTCCCACGTCTGCTAACAGCGTTCAAATCTCCCTATATGCCGACGACACTTGCATATATTACACCTCGCGACAAGCACAAGCCATATCTTCAAATCTGCAACGAACCACCGATACTGGGATACTTTCAAATGTGGAAGATAAAAATTAACGCTGACAAGACACAAGCCATTTTCATCACAAGAAGACGAGGACAACAACCTCCTGAACTACAAATCGACTCAAACTCAGTGCCATGGAAAAGAACAGCAAAATACCTAGGACTAAAATTTGACAATAGACTTACATGGACTGACCTCATGCGTGATAAGAGACAACACTGTTTAGGTATCTTATCCTCCCTGGCTCCATTTTTAAGATCGGGAGTACTGAGCGTGAAAAACAAACTACTCATCTACAAACAAGTCATAAGACCCTCTCTTCTCTATGTCTGCATAGCCTTCTGTCAGACCTCCAACAAAAAACTGCTTCAATCCCTGCAAAACAAGGCCCTTAGGAGAATCTTTAGAACACCCTGGTACATTAGGAACATTGACATTCATAAAGACCTCAAACTAGACACTATTGACAAATGCATACTAGACCGCGCACTAAAACTGTTTGGCAGGATAGATGAACACCCTAGCAGTACCCTGAATCCCCTAAGACCAACCAATAACGAACAGAGGCTCACCTACCCTAGTCTCAAGTCAATAACATTGTGATACAGGACTGAAAGAATCTAGTTGTATTGTTTGCTATAGGCCAGTTGGGTTCAAAGATACCCACAGATAGAAATGGAGCAAAAGTGCTAAATCGCACTAGCTCCACTTAACCCCATACCTCAAGTATCACTCGTTTACGTTTATTCGATACCCATCGCCTCTATTTTCAGTTAATTATGGCATGGCATCAGTTATAGAAGGAAAAGTATTGTTTTTTTACATCGCGATATTCGTCGGTCTTAAGTATGGAGACCACTAATTTTAGATTTCTGGGCATATAATTTATAATATTAACTAAAAGTAACGAATCAATTTTCAAATGGCGATTAACTCTATAATTTGCAATCAATCAATCATTTTTATTTCTTCGGGGAGATTTGTAAATCCTATGTGTAATCTTTACGTCTGAGGATGTAAGAAGGATCTTTTAATAAGGTCTTCAGTAGGCGAAGAATGAATGCGGAAGAGAAACGCATCCTGAAATTTCCCCAATGAAATTGATCTAAATCATGTTGAATTATATTTATGGTGCATTTAGAAATAATTTTTAGTTATTTCCGGTGGTAATGATTGACTAAAGTATACTTTTTATTCAGAAAATTAAGGATACTGATCATTTTTATCATCCGTTACCAAGGAATCGGTATCTCCATCAAATCCTTGAAGAGTGCAAAATAATTGGCATTTTTCGTATGAAAGATCATTAAAATTCAATTTTTCGACATCAATGTATCATATTGAACTGTACAGAGTCCTTGAAAGGATTACAATCCCATACCGATACGTTTTAGTTCAATATGTTGTCCTTCGTGTGAAACCTCTAGAATCAAAATCCTTACACGCGTCGATCAGTTATGCTGAAAAATTGGGGTTAAAGTCGGAAATTTTTTAGTTTTGACGGCAAAAGTCCTTTACCATAAATTGAATTTCTTGTCCTTTAAATGGGACTTAACAGGAAGAAAGACATATCATTTGCCGTAAACAGGACTCTTCTATCTATCTCCGTTCAACCGTTATGCGTAAATATACATCAAAAATAAAGCATTAAAAAAATATCCGTGATGAATTGATAACCGTCTTTCCTTTGGAAGTCGGTTAAAAAGGGGAAATTTTGGAAAAGTTGGACAAAAGTATTGCCGGCTGTAAATTGTCAGTGGAGTGTTTTCTGTGAGAGTCGTTTGTTGTGTTGTACTCAAACTGTTTTACAAATGATAACGAAGGCGCGATCGTGTGCACGTGCAATGAAATTTTGTTGGTGTGCACGGGTGTCAGTGGGGGAAGTGATTCTTCTGAAGAGAGGAAAGAAAAACCTGTATGGAAACAAAGGGGAAGGAGAAGCAGAGGGATTCATATAGTTTCGAGAGCGTAAGTTATTTATAACTTATTTATGTGGCAAATTTGCTTCTCACATGGGCGAGTACACAGATTCTCGTTGCTCGTCCATTTGTTTATATGTCTTTGGTCGTAATATATGCGGTGACTGGGCACTATTGTTTTCTCTGCGGTCCATCTGGATTTCACAATTGAAATCCGTCTCGATACCGTACAAAACCTCGAATTTTCGCCGGCCCTTCCAGATTTCTCCATATACCTTCATATAAACTAGCAAGCAAAGTCAGCTTACATGTGGTCTTGTATGTGGTATTAGGGCTTTCTGGTACATGGCTTGTTAAGCTGTAGTAAGGCTTTGGCTGAAACTCAAAAAATAACGAAAAACACAAAACAGAAAATAAACACGAATAATTTAAACATTGTCATTCAGCTACCAATACCTAGATTGCCCAGTCTCAGCTCGACCAGCCTCAACGAATCTTGCAAATGAGTATCTCCATTGGAATTGTTGGCCTCGTGAACTCAAATTCGGAGGATATTTTATCTTTTTATCGGTGGCCCGTATATCTATGTGATATGTAATTGAGACACCGTCAAAATCAAAAACATATCGATTCATGTCCGAATACACAAATGCTTCTGGAGGAACGAAGCCAGGAGCGAGGTAAGTTCGTTCACTGTTACAGATCTTGCGATATGATTCCGAAAAAGTTTCAATATAAAGATATCGAATCTCGTCACTTTAGCTGTTTAATAAATTTTTCTAATCGATATATAGTGCCTGCAATCCGTGTCAGGCTTTCTGTGCAAACCAGTACATGCATGAAGACATTTCCTTTCGAAAACTCTTAATGTTTCCATAGTACTAGCAATCTGGTTGTACCAGATCTGACATCCATATGTCAAAACTGGTCTAACCAGGGTCTTGTAACAGATAATTTTGAACTTTTGATCAATGTATCTGGAATGAAAGAATCGTCGAAGAGCCTTGAGTATTTTTTGTGCTTTACTGAGCATGATTTTGACATGTTCAGTATAGTACAGACACTGATCGAGACGAACGCCGATGTATCGAACAAGGGCTTTATGTGGAACCCGTTCTGCACTAGCCTCACCAGCCATAATGTGGAAATCCTTCCAATTAAATTTCAGGTTTTGGCTGGCCTCCTGCAGCGTTGTCCGAAACAAAATTGTTTCGCACTTCTGCGCATTGATTTTCATTCGCCAATTCCCGGTGTAGAGCTGCACAACATTAAACATTTTTTGAAAAATGCTGGAAGGTATTGTAGCTTTTCGGTCTGCCGTATAGATGATCAGATCATCAGCAAACGCTACCAATGATCTCGTTGGCGAGGCATTAAAATAAAGCCGTTAAATTAACTTGCGAATGAATATTGAGAAGAGCAGAGGCGCAGAACTGTTCCCTGCTGTAGACCATTCAAGACCTTGAATTCGCGCATTGTTGTCAGATTTCCATCAGTTACAACAAATGATTTCCCGAACAACATATTGCACATCATGGCGACAAGGTGTCCGGGGAACCTGTCCTGAAGAAATTTAAAAATTAGTCCATCCAACCACACAGTATCGAAGGCTTTCTCTCTGTTGTTTAGTTTAAAACAAATGTCTGAGGTTACTTTCGTTATCGCATGCATAGTCTAATGCCTGGCACGAAAACAAAATTGGCAATTCGGCATCAACTGATATTTCTCAATGTGGGCGTTTAATGCTTTGTTTAGTATCACTTCAAACACATTGCTGATGTTAGGCAGCAAGCTGATTGGGCGACAGCTTTTAGGCAACGAAGATTCTTTTACTTTCTTTAAGATCGAAAATACCTTAGCCTTTTTCCACTCATTTGAGAAATATGAATTGCTCAACATGTTGTTAAACAATATGCAATAATTTCGAATAGCAAGCTCAGGCAAATGTCGGAGAACTACATTTGGAATACCATCAGTACCACACAATTTCTTGTTGTTTGTCCTGTGAAATACGAAACACAAGTCTTCATAGCTGACAAAATAATCAATGAGATTCAAACTCGGTATGAGGTCAAATGTTAATGTTTCATTGAAATGAAGAATTGATTGGCTGTTCAGGCTTGATTTGAAGTCGGAAACTTTTGCTTTAACGACCTCTGAAAGTATTTCATTCCCTCTCTCAGGGTTTGGTAGATGAACCAATTCAAAATGTGTTCCAATCAGGGCAAGTTTATGCAATTCCTCACAAATAATCCTGTTTCCATTTCTATCCGGAGTCGTACTATCAATTTCGATACCAGCCCTATCGAGAAGATTTATCTCATCACTAGTGACTTCAAGATTCGATACCTTCACTCAAGACTTCTTGCGCATTATGCTATGCACTTTCGCGAAAACGCTATCTGGGTCCTGTGGGCTAATACCCTCCAATTTTTCCGCCGATTGATTGCTGACCTCACTCCTGAAGTATGAACAGATTAAGTTCCGGTGTAATTTCAACAAAGTCAATCTTGCAATGGTTGGTGTTTCATATCCTTCCATATTGTTTCGATGTTTAATCTTGGGAACTACTTTCTCAATCGTTCCCAACGTCATCTTCTCTAACTTCGACAAATAGAGATCTATTTCATCGTTAGTTAGATTCGTGTCATTAGGAACCATTTAGCAAGAGTTGCCGTCATCAGAAGGAGTACATTGCTTTTGATACGCCCGATTAAACTTATTTTGAAACTTTCCCCAGTCTGTTTTTTTTTTTTTTTAAATTCAACCGATGATTTTCATGTTGAACTGGAATGAGGAAGAAATGATCCCTTTCATGATTGATTTCCATTACGATTGCGTTATGGTCGCTATCATAAGGAAGCACCTGCAGTTTCCGTTGAGGACTATTAAAGCTGAATTCGTCTTGCGTCAGCAATGCAGAAGTCCAAATATGAATTTGCCCTAGGGTATGTTGGGAACTCCGACCCATATAGATTGCACCTGTATTCAATTTGGTTCTCTGTTATCCACAATTTCAGGAATACACCTCTTGGATTATTAGTGGCGTTCAGCCATGATGTATGCTTGGCGTTCAGGTCCCCAGCAAGAATATAAGAACTATGCAGCCTGTTCAATTCGAGTATTTCAAACAAGGAAGCGAGATCCTCCTATAACTTGAGAACATTTCGACCAGTTGCATAGGCAGAGAAAACGAAGAGGTTACCCCCACCCGACAGTGAGATTTTGATAACGGACACTTCAAGAGATTCAAAGCTTTTGAATTCGACTTTTTCATTATTTTGGAAACAATAGGTTCTTTGAACCAATATCCCGGTACCACCTCGCCCATCACCGTTTACCCTATCGTTTCTTATGAATTCAAAATTCTTGAATGTCATGGAGTGCCATGAATTGAGGTGGGTTTCAGTGAGAAGCATGATGTCAGGCTTTTGCTTAACAATGAGTTCAAGGAGATAATCACGTAGATGTATAGTAAATCTCATCTCGATCAACGTCAACTCCAGATCGAGATGAGACGAATCCTATTCATGGGAATGTGACTGGATGACAAATTATTTTGAGGCATTTGAAACCCCTAAACACTGAAAGACAAGATTAATTTTCGTATCTTGTTATCGATTCTCTCCGATAAAGAATTGTTGCTGGTTAAATTTTGAAAAGCAGCTGATTATTGCCACTTACATTATTTAACGCATTTTCTGCTGGTCCTCTAGCGGCGTGTGCAAATGATACTCCGGGCTTGACGAAGTTCGGAGCTAAGACACTGCGGTGTAGTTGTGTTTGATGTGGGGACAAATTTTACTCTCGCATCTTAATATCGAGAGCATCCTCGATATGATGCCGGGTGACCAAGAACACCGCAGTTAACACAGTATAATTTCTATTTCGGCTCCGTGTGAGCCCATTTGTACCCACCAGGAGCATGAACGTCCTTGCATTTGACGCATCGATAACGCATGGCGCAGTTGGCAGCCGAATGCCCGAATCGTTGACACCGATGGCACTGGTTGACCTCTCTTTTCTGGAGGTCTTATTTGTTGAAGAGCACTTGACTGCTCTTATTTGAAATCTGCACTAAATAAAGCGGTAATTTTTTTCTATCGTCGACATCTTGTCGCGAACGTTTTAAAGGAGATAAATTCAATTTCAGGTGCTGCTTCCTTGAGCACCTAAAGAAGATCGACGGTATCATCTCCGCAGTCCAAGCCCTTCAACAAAAAGGTCTGGTTCTTCTCACTTTTCGGGGTATATGTGAAGTGTGGAACCCCCCCAGAATTCAGAGGATGTTTAGCTGATTCGAAATCAACCAGTGATTTGGTTCTGATAGATAACTTCTCGGAATTGATTCGTTTAATTTATTTTCGACTGCCAATAGCCGAACCATATCCTTTCCACTTTGACGGAACACATTAATTGGCGGAACTTTCTCTGTACACAATTCTAGGATAGATTCTCACGTTGATAGGGGAAGATACGACAAAGCCCTAGTAGCAATGAGTCCCATACTCGACGTAAAGTTTTCATCTCACAACCACTAAAAGGACGGTATTCTAGAGTAATTTTTTTTATTTTTTATTTGTATTCCATATTAGAAGTTAAATACGCATTATGCATTACTCAGCAACATTTTTTAAATTCCAAATAAAATGTCAGTAATAGAAGCATTTTAAATTTAATAAATATCTGGTATTGTCAATAGTAGTATTCTTTGCAGTGGCAATAATTTTGAATTGAAATGAATAAAAAATAATTTAAACTAACACATTAAAAATTAATAAATAAAATTTTCACAAAAAAAAATGGAACACGAACGTTGGTTCGAACCTTGGCTGAATTCGTGCTAAATTAAGGCTATTGCCAATGGACGAAAGATGCCTGATATTAAAATAGCCCAGTCATATTAGGTAAAAAAAGGGGTCAACCTCGGAATGAAAGATAATAAGCTGCAAATTGGTATGAACCTTTGTTTTGTCAAATAGTTAAATATGAATAATTATATATAAATAATCAAGTTACTTACTTTAATTAAATATAAATAATTAATAGTTAGTACATAAATAATAGGCATTGTTTAATAATTATAATTTCCAAGTAAATAATTGACTTTATAACGTACTGATAACCATAACTCACGCTTGACCTTGCATTAGGCCGTATATGACTGTACGATGTGCACTCTTCGCGCTCTACCTTCAAAACGGTTGGTCGTATGAAAAAAAAGTTTAAACAAAAGTTGTAGGGAATTTTATAGCCTACAACTTTTATAATAAATGCAAATCTCATTTAACCGATAGGAAGCCAGATATTCGCGAAAAACCGATTTTTGTGACCTTTGACCTTGAATATCTTGAGACGCGAACACGATAACGATTTAGACTTTTGAGACAACATTTAGAATGACAAAACAAAGGTTCATACCAATTTGCAGCTTATTATCTTTCATTCCGAGGTGAAAGCCCTAATATGACTGGGCTAAAAGGATATTTGCTCAGTAAGATTTTCAAAATTTTTTAGTCGACCCTCTCATATTTCACTTTTCATAATTTATGATGGTAGCACTCAACATGGTTTGTAAAATCATGTTAATATTCTTTATAAAAGAACTGTCTTATCGGCGCACTTTTTTAATTGAATTTTAAATGAAAATTTTATTGAATTAAAAAAAAATTCTAATTACGAATAAAGAAATGACAAAGCTATGATCAGCAAATAACTGCTTCGCAAGCAAAAAAACCCTATTATATTTAAATCAGTTAAACGTTGAAGCAAATAAAACTAAAATGCATTTGTCATCGGCCACATGCCACCAAAACTGATAGCATACTTCTTGAAGTATTTTAGAAATTCAAATTTGTTCTTATTTCTGAAGAAATAAGGCATCCAAAATCAAAGAAATCATGTCAACTTGATAGCTATTGTTCAATCCCACGTAAACATTACCACAATAGTAAGATCCTTGAAAATTGCTTTACTAATTTCGAGATATTTATGCATTTAAAAGTAGAGCAACAAAAATGCTACTTCGCAACAATTCACCGAAAGCCCTCCTGAAAAATTCTTATGCAATTGCTCATACGTGTGCTTGCAAAACGAGTTACATCTAACAACTTCATCGATTGTCTCCCTAAACCCATTGCAACACCTGGCAACGCCGAGTGTCACACACAACAATGCTGATACTGACTCCCGATAATCGCATTGACGATGGTTGGAGCTGATAAGCAAACTAGAACTTCCCAGAAAACCACTTGAAATTTGAATTTGACAAAATATGCGAGAACAAATACTTTGCAATTGAACAAACAGAACATCGCGACAAAAGAAGCAAATACTTGTTCGGTTCGGGCTTCCAAGTGATACACAAACGTCGAAATTGAGATCTAGAAAATATTCAAATTCGAGCCCACATGTAAATTTATTCATCGATTAAATGTTTCCGTGCCCACTGACAATGTCGCAACAGCCGCATGTCTCCGCGGCTCCCGCATCTTTCGTATGTGATACTGACGAGCTGATAACAGCGAACACAGCCAGCCAACGACGTCACCTTTGTTTCTTCTTAACGAGCCTCACTCAGCCAGCCACCGGGCCAATACAGCCGAGCGGTATCTGATGCAGCGATATCAGTCGCAATGGAAATGACAGCGGCTCGCCGAGAAAACCAACATCTCGATGCCAGATAAGCTCCGCAGATCCGCGAGCCAATGATCCCACATGCTTGCCAATAGATATTATTAGCGGCGTGGCACCCATTAGAAGACTTTTTAATCAACGTGCCACTGCCGAATCGAGAAATCCAAGAAAACAGACGTAGAGAGAACAAAAAGTGAACAAGTGAGATGTGTTTTGTACCTGCGACGGGGTCAATAATTCCAAAAAAGATTTCCTCCAACGGGTCCGCGCGCTATTCCCACTTGCGTGTATAGGTACGGGATCTCGTATCCAAATTCGCGAAGCTCCACTTGGGATTCTCGTGTGTCTAGCGCACTATCTCGCTCGCGCTTGCACTTTCACTGCCCACCTGATCCGACACTCTCTTTCGCTCTATTCCTCTTCTACATGAGCTTCACACGTCGTTTACACATGAACACATACGTCACTCTTCACACGCACGTCACACACGCGCCCAGCCAACCACTACACCGCCAGCGTACTGCATCCCGTGCGCATCACAAGAGACTGCGGCGGACTGGGGACGGTATTCCGCGTGAATCCAAATCACGCCGTAGCCAAAATCCGTGCCGCACGCACTCAACTTCACCTTCACGTGAGCTTCGTTCGTCACTGCACGCGCGTCGACAACTTTCACGGTTCTTTTTCGCCGCTAAACACTCCAATTGCCGTTTGAAACTCGAGCAGTTCTTCGCGTAGATGTCGACACGACACGACGGCACAGCGAAAACGTCCAGACCTATCGTGGTAGTTGTATGTCAACGCGCGGCGCGTTTTCACCACACATTCGCGCCACTAGTTCTAATCAGAAACACATACATCCACAATATGCGATCGAATCGATTATCGCATGGTTTGATTATAGACGAAAAAATCAAATGAGAAAATTCCTTTTTGGGATTTGCTACCACCGAAGAATTTTCGCTCGGGTCGTGTGTCACTTTGATATGGGTAAATTCCCGTCCACTTTCCACACTTGCCGATTTGAGATAAATTCACTTATTCCGATATTCGGCGAAATATGCGATTGCACGTTTTTTCCGTTTTTATTTTGGTTTGATACATACAAAAATTTTCTTTTTTTCTTCACTTCGCTCCGCTCGTATCGTTCAACGACGTCAACGGAATACACAGAATACACCAAAAACACCACAATACCAACAACCGCCGTCTGCCATTCGTTCCAATTCCATGCGTTGCGATTTTTCATTCGTGTTTTTCTTTACGTCTTTTGACTTTAGATTTTTTCCACTTGCCAGATGTGTAGTACAAGCGGATAAGAGAATGGTACTGCCAAGGAGGAAGGCAATAGAAAATAGAAAATTATGAGGTAAACTGGATAAGATTTATTTACTTCAAGAAAACATAACTACAAAATATTCAAAAACAGAAACGCATCAAAATACTCTGAAAGGCTGAAATAATTAATAACTGGAATAAATAACATAAATTTATCGCTGTTTGAAGGGATGACTGACTAAGTCTTGGAACAGATCTCATAAAATTCGTTTCATGCTATTTAAGAAGCCGTTAATTTTGTTCTTAGCGTCCCAACAGACTACGACAAGAGAGTTGCGCGACTATCGCAATTTACACCATAGAAATAGATAATATCGAAGGTAAGTTTCGCATTGCACCCAAATTCACCATGATATGCAGCTGCTTTCATTTGAATCACGTCATTTCCAAAAAGGGGCATCTCCATTTTTCAAAATTTTTCAGGAAAGACAAAAACCGATTAACTTCTACGCATTTTTAGATAAGATCCTGCAGTATTTTTTATATTTACGGGGTACTGTTCTGACACAAATATATGTTAGCGTTTTTTTAATGTAAGGGGCCCCAAAATTTTTTTTTCTGTTAGAGAGATGACCCGCTTTGGATGTAAATGAACTTTTTCTAGTAGTAAACTGTTTTAAATGAAAAAAATTACTTTATTTTTAACAATATTAACACAGTAAAATGTTACCACAATTTTCAAAAGAAAAGTATCGTCAAATAAAAAATTTATCATGGCAATATTAAAACAACTGTTCTGGCTGTTCTTGGGATGTCCTTGTTGGTCATCCATTTATTTCATCACAGAAGGCTTTTTGTTCACTAGGAATTTACCGATGCAGTTTCCTGATGTATTCCATTTTTTTATATCTCGATAGGTAGTTTTTCTTGATTGAATATATAGCTTGGCTCCCCGATTGCACGCTTTCAGTAAAAAAAAATGGTGTTCTACAAGGCTGGCAGTGAAAGGTGTCAGGGGTGGACATTGGGAGCAGGATAGTTGCAGAGGGAAACAATAAACTAACGCGCACCGTTTGTTAATTATCAATTTGTTGTGTTCAAGATACAATGACTCTGTTGATGGTTCGGATGCGACGGACTCTTCTCGATTCCTTACGTGGTCGGTGCTCTTCAATTGACATTGAATCGTCTCGATTCATTACTCCGTGTCTGAATCCGCAGCATCATCGTAAAAATCGAGTTCAAGACTCACGACGATCCGCGGATTCAACTTTTTGCTCGTATACACCGAACAGAATTTTCGTTGGTTGGGACGTGCGATTCCCACGTCCTCGACAAGATATCCGTCGTTTCGTAAAACTCTCGAAATTATGTAGGGCCTACAATATTTGGGCTCTAACTTTTGAGACTCTCCCGTAGCAGCAGGTACGTTCTCTAGAACGATGAGATCTCCTGCCTTGTAGATAAAAGATTTCTTGTGTTTCGTGTTGAACCTCAATCTCCATTTCTCTCGTTCGGTGCTAGTTCGCTCTGCAGCCAATTGTCTTCAGTTAACCATATCGCATTCCGTGTTGGATCAGCAGTCGCTTCATCTGATGTTAGAGCCATAACTAGCTGATTCGTGGTGACGTCTTGAAGGCGACAATCCAATATCAACTCGATCGGACTAAACTGAGTCACAGAGTGACATTGCGGATTCAGAGACCACTGAAGATTGCGCAATTGAAAATCCCAACCCTTATGATTAGTTGGTGCAGCTCTTAGAAATGATAAGATGGGCTGATTTGCGCGTTCGATTTGACAATTTGCTCGTGGTGTTCCGACGGCAACCTTAATATGTTGAATCTCATTAGATACGCAAAGTTCAGTAAATTCTCGTGATGTCAGAAGCAGTGCCTTGATCGCTAATTATACGCTTGGGTAGACCGAAGTACAACGGCTTCAATTTCGTAGTATTGACAGCTCTCAAAATTTAGTACTTACTGAACAAATCAGATATTCCAATGGTGGGCAAATTACCTCAATGACTGCGTGGAAAAGGTCCCAGGTGATCAACGTGTAACGTCCAGAACGGAATAGGTGTCACCTCATCCGAATAGAATTGACCCTGGGATGTACGACTTGATGTATTTTTGGAGATTGTTGAACTAAAAATCTTACCGAACTCGATTTAAAGTCTTCTCAAGACCAAAGTGGCCCATGTCATCGTGGTACGTGCGGATGATTTTCCACCTGACTGCAAACGGAACGACGAATTCGCGATTTTGGTCGATCTTACGATATAACCGACCATTTTTGAGCTGGTAATCTGATTTGATCTGTTTGGATTGAGCGGGCTCAATATCGCCGCTCACAACGTCGATTAACTCCTTCAGCTTCACGTCTTCTTGTTGTAGGAGCACAAGCCAGTCGTTGTTTTCTTTCACTCGCATTATGTTCCCCGATGCTTTCTCTGGCTCGTTCGGTGGTTCGTTCGGAGCCCTGCTTAGAGCATCTGCGTGACTCATACGTCCAGCCGATCGATGTATGGTACGGAAATCGTACTCCTGTAGCTTCAGAAACCATCGACCGGTGTGCGGTAGCAATGGCTTAGACGTTCTTGTAGTGGTAATTTTCTCGAAATGCTTACCGAGCAAATAAATGCTTAATCTTTCTAACGACTCGACGATAGCCAAAACTTCAAGCTCATGACTATCGTATCTACTTTTAGATTCACTACACTGGCGGCTGCAGTAGAAAACCTGTCTGAAATTACCACTGTCGTCTCGTTGCATGAGGATTCCGGCAAGACCCAGTGTGCTCGCCTCAATGTGAACTTGATGTTCCTTCGTCGGATCGTATGCACTGAGCACTGGATCGTAGCAAAATGCTGATTTTTTTTTTTGAATGCGTCTCGTTGTTCGGTCGGCCAACAAAATTGCGAATTGTCCTTCTGCTTCAAAAAAAGTGTAAGCGGCCTCGATATTAGGGAATAATCGCGAATGAATTTGCGGGAAAATCCGCTCAATCACAGAAATCTTCGAACTTCTGTAACGTTGGTTGGTTCCGGAAACTCTCGAATTGCATTAGTCTTTTCAGCTCCTGGTTTTATTCCATCCTCATCGACTCGATGATCCCAAAAACGTGATTTTTTTAGACAAAAACGTACACTTAGAGGGCCGAAGCGTTATACCGGCATCTCGAAGTATAACCAGGCATTCACAGAGTTTGATTAAATCCTCGGCGATGGTTTTACTGGCGAGAATTATTTCATCTCCGTAGCTAACTGCTCGATTTCTCATTTGTCGTACCAACTTGGTAATGACCTCATGAAAATAACTCGATGCATTGCACAGGCCGAAAGGCATCCGATTGAATTCGTATTGGCCTGCATGCATGACAAATGCAGTGTATTTCCTGCATTCTTCTGCGATTGGTATTTGATAATCGCCGGAAATTAAGTCAAAAGTCATGCAAAATAAATCACCAGTGATCGATGATAGCTACTCCTCAACAGTTAGCATGAGAAACGGACGCTTGCTGAGGCATATCAGTGGAACGATAGAGTTTTGGTATTCGCCGTGCAAGCCTCCCTAAAAGGGCCTGCTAAAATTTGGAGCGATGGTTCTACGCGGGTTCCTGGAAGCTGGCTTGAGCTGGCCGAATCATGGAGACAAGATTTCCCTAGCGATCAACGAAATGCACTGCCAACATGACGGATTCGGACGACGGATCGAAGTCTGGTAAAACATCCGTCACATCTTAAATATTATGAAAATATGGTCCACTACATTCCCGCACTAAATAAGCCAATCGTTCGTATGCGTCAACTTCGAACGTCACTGCCGGCGGCGTCTCACCCGATTTCATGGCGTTACTGAGTGTTGTTGGCTCCTGTACTACGATCAGTTGAGTGTTAATCTGTTCAGTTATTGACGACGTCACCAACTTTCCCTTGTTGGGTAACGCGGTGACGACAACTGATATTAACTCGCTCAATCATTTAATCACGGAACTCGCGCACATCATCTTCACCCGAACATTGTGACATTTTCCCGTCCGTTTGATTTTGTCATTAGCCAGAATTTCACAGAGTTCCGTAATCTAAGTTCAAGTTTTAATCATTCCTTGTTTAGCGTATTGAGACATTTTCGACCGGCATCGTGTTGCGTTCCGTTTCCCTTGTATATGGACCGAAAGGGAAATCGAACCATTATTCAATTATGTGTAGCCAATCGCGTATGTATGTCGCACGTTTCTCCTTTCGTTTCTTTCGCGTATGTATATCGCACGTTTCTCCTTTCGTGTCTTTTTGCAGACAAACCGTAGGAGAATTGAACACCAGATCACGAGGAGGCGAAAAATGACTTTCGACGGCGTCTGTTCATTCTACGTGCACGGTTTGAATTTTTAATTGTAATCCACACTAAACCACCCTTGGGAACACGATAGTTGTAGAGGGAAACAATCAACTAACGCGCACCGTTTGTTAATAATCAATTTATTGTGTTCAAGATACAATGACTCGGTTGATGGTTCGGATGCGACTGACTCTTCTTGATTTCTTCCGTGGCCGGTGCTCTTCAATTGGTGTTGCTATGACACCTGATAACTGTATTATTTCTGTCTTGCCAGGAGCGGCATCACAAAATAGATATATCTCTTCAACTTCAACGTTCACATGTTGATTTATGTAGTGATTCAAAAAGCTGCACAATTTGTCTGGTCCTTTGTGTCCCTGGCCTCCATGGTATGCATAAAAGGTGGCCTTTTCTGATTTAAGATCGTTAACACAAAACTCGAACACCCAAAGTTGTCTATAATAAAATACTTCCAGGTAGAAACGGCAAAGGAAGATGTAATGATTTTCCGTCAACGTCCGCTCGAACGAAATCGGAACCGACCTCTCATCGATTCTAGACGTGAAGTCTGAGTCGTGCCAACAAATAGTACCAACCGGTCAACCAGTCCATGCACCCGTAATCCATTTCGCAGTGGCTGCTTGTCGGCCAGCTAGTTCGGAGAGTATTTCGATCGCAGGTCTTTAAATGGATAACGCTCAATTACATGTTTCAACCACCATTAAGTGCCCGTTTCAAACGCATCATAAATTCAAACATACGGAAAAGAAACCTTCCATACTTTATTCTGTATTCTCTTCATTCTTCCAGTCAACTACAAAAACTAGGTTCAATTTCACGTTCCTGAATTTAACCGACAAGGTACCGAAAAATATTCTACGTTAATCCAATCCCGAAGAACTCTACGCTAAGAAAAATGCAAAGTAAACGTAGGTACCGCGTACCCCACACGACACGAAACCGGCCATCCGCGAATTTCTTGAACCCTACCCTCTTCACGGCATACTTACCGTACGTTCTCCCTCCCGCTGGAAAAAAGAAGGGCAGGCTGGAAAGGAAAGTCGTGTTACTCTTTAGCAATTCATATTTTTTTTTCAGATGTAACAAAAATTATTTTAGCAGTGTTAATAGTAATAGTAAAAACAGGAGGAAGAATATAATAAAGCGAATTTTAAATCTTAATATTAATTCCCACAAACTTATTTCTTTGTGCTACGGTTTAAATGTTTTTTTTTTGTCTTTTTTAATTTTATCTTTAAAGATTTAAAATACAAATTAATTATAATTTGAATTATATACAATGACAAAAGCTTGTTTTTAATATTTTACAGTATTCGCAACTGGTTCATTGTTTGCTGATTTCAATAAGATTTGATTAAAAACTAAAATGACGCAAGATTCTAACGCAAAATAATCCTAGTTGATATTCGCTTGATTCAGTCAATTTTTTTTTTCGTACGATCGCTAGCTTGCGGAAGGAAGTCTTTTTCTACTCTTTAATTGCTAGCTTAGTGGTGTCATGTCCTGTTTCATTTTGTCGTCGTTCAACTGTCAAATGTATAAATTGTCTTTAGAGTTTTAACATTGCATGATCAACTAAGTTGGAATTTGCGCTCTCTTAGAAATATGTGTTCTCTATTATTGGTAGCTTGTGGGTAAAGGTAGAGTAATACATTTGACTACAATCTATGATGTTTCATTTCTTCATAAGGATACAAGAGGGAAATTTTTTGTAAAATATTGAAGCGATGTACGTACAAGTATAGAGAATTTCGTATTAGTTTCAACCGATTACATATAAATCGTACCTAGATTCATGAATAAGTTAAGAACATTTGAATTCAAGTAGGGTGAACGTGTGTCATTCGAGGGATGTAATATTTATTTAATAATTTTGGTTATTTTCAATAGTTGATTTACTCTACCTTTCAAGTAAATTTTTTCTCATTTTATTTATTACACGACAAAACCATCGATTTTGCATTAGGGTTTCAATACCTGTAATTATCTGGTTGGTGTGTTGCAATCAAAAGCACATTTATCTTATAAAGCTAATGCAACCTGTAGAAATCTCACCAACCCCAATGTAATTTGTAGTGAAATTGGAATCAAATCAATTTACAAATTGATGAATCTTAGAAGATTGTATCCGAAATTTTTGCTCCGCACATCATCAATACCCAAATATCAATCACTTCGGAAATGCGGTTGAATCTATATTTAATTGAAAATGGAAAAATGTATTATTCTGTATTTTAAAAATATTACCACACTTAGATGTTGCCACTTGACTGACGACCAGATGCCATCCTTAAGAATGTCTACTTCACGGTGATTGATTTCGTCGTCAGCACGATGCCGTTTAATATCTTCGACTATTTCCTTAGTTGCGCTTACTGATAATATAAAAATTAATGGTACTAATGTTGTGTAACGTCCCCTCGGCGATACATCAGGAATTTGTTGTAATAATGCAACTTACTATATTTCGCTGTTGATATGTGATTCTTACAAAACTTTTGTATTTGTGACCTATTTAAAATTATCGTTCGTTTCTCGGCATCTGCTAGTGTGACCCTTCGTACAAATAGTCCTTTGTTCTCTCTGGGCTTGCGAGTTTCCTATTTGTGTGACATTCTCGAACCACCAAATTACCAACCACCGAACGAACACTCGCGCTCACCATGTGGCTGTCCTCTGGACTTTTCACATCCCACGACAAAAACTGACGTGGGATGGGAAGTCGTCACAACTGACGTAAGATGAGAAGCCATATGGTAGCAATGTGCGTATGTATTGGTCGCCGGTGGCGTAGGTCCAGTTCATTACAAAGATTTTGCAAGTAATCAAAGCACAAAGCCGCTACTTTTGGATTTTCTTTGCACATGGATCTAACAGAATAGATTTTTTTTATGAAATTTTGCGGCCCTTCGTTTATGTACAATCATTCCTGCTGCTGTTACACGTTTTGCAGTTTCGTTCAGATGGGAGTCCTTTATTTTCGTTGAAAGTTCTTTGCATTTTGAACAAACGTCTATTTAAGGATTTTGTGGAAAGTATTGCTGAAAAAACTTGTATTTTACATTATACTCTGGATTATCCTTTAAAAATTACTTTTTATGGAATTGTTTGCAGCTACATATAAATGAGTTGCATATTTTGAATAATAATTTTTCTGAAAAATTATTAGAGAAGAAAAATGTTAGAAGAACGTGGTTTCGACGTGTGCACTAATTCTCCTCAGGCCATCACACTTAGATACACACCGGTGATGGCGACCACCATGCTCAGAGGTGAGGGAGTTAATTTTTAATTTTTCTACTTATGCAAACTCAATATGTTTTTGTATCTGCAAGTTATATTCAAGGTAAATTTCTCTTGTAAGTACTTGTATTAGCTAAACTTTTTTAATTGGATCATTTCACCCTTTTCACATCAATTTAATGTAAATCTATACGACAAATTTGCTCTACATTTGAAGCTTTATCTAACGTCGCGCGGATATCGATCACTCTTTCGGATGGCTCCGATAGCTTTTTAAATTACTTTTTATGGAATTGTTTGCAGCTACATATAAATGAGTTGCATATTTTGAATAATAATTTTTCTGAAAAATTATTAGAGAAGAAAAATGTTAGAAGAAGGTGGTTTCGACGTGTGCACTAATTCTCCTCAGGCCATCACACTTAGATACACACCGGTGATGGCGACCACCATGTGAGGAGAATTAGTGCACACGTCGAAACCACCTTCTTCTAACATTTTTCTTCTCTAATAATTTTTCAGAAAAATTATTATTCAAAATATGCAACTCATTTATATGTAGCTGCAAACAATTCCATAAAAAGTAATTCAAAAAGCTATCGGAGCCATCCGAAAGAGTGATCGATATCCGCGCGACGTTAGATAAAGCTTCAAATGTAGAGCAAATTTGTCGTATAGATTTACATTAAATTGATGTGAAAAGGGTGAAATGATCCAATTAAAAAAGTTTAACCGTAAAAATTGTTGATGTATGATTTTAACATTAAGCTGGGCTGAAAGATATCTTTTTGTCTTGTCTTCTGCATAATGTCTTTCCTTAGCAGGAATACTTTCAATAAATGAATAGCTCAAGCAGTACGAGAGCCATGACTTCTTCCTCTTAAATCATGAGGCAATTTTCCCTAATTCGCCAATCGACAAAGTCGTTCGACTTTTTTTTGGTTACGCCATAGAAGGATAGAAAAGCGGTGCGGCAAACTACTTGTCTTTTATTATACTCAATGTGATAAGTAAAGGTGTTTTCCTTGACGTTGTGTTTTTTGCCTTACTTTTTTCCGGGTTCACTCCGGGCCAAATCCACGCGTGTGTACAGTTCAATCGGACCAAATCCCTATCTGTTGAGAGTTTTCAGCCTGTCTTGTAATGATTTTTCTACCTTCAGCTCGAACGCGGAACCGACCTCTCATCGGTTCTAGACGTTAAGTCTGAGTAGTGCCAACGGATGGTACCAACAGGTCAACCAATCCGTGCACCGTAATCCATTCACGCGGTGACTGCTTGTCGGCCAGCTAGTTCGGAGAGGATTTCGGTCGCGGGTCTCCGAATGGATTACGCTCAATCACAATATTTCAGTCACCTGAACTTGCCCGTTTTTCAAACGCGTCAACAATTACTCATCCAGAACGAGAAACCTACATTACGTTAGTTCTGGATGTGATCTATCCACAGATCTCAAATCAAAAACGCTACAAAATCCCATAGGCGCGTTACCGATTCACCGACGCGGTACCGAAAAATATACTACTCGAACTTAAACCGAAGAAAACTACTCTAAAGAAATGGCGAAACAAACAAAGGTACCGCGTACCGCGCGCGACGCGAAACCGACTTCAGCGGATTTGGCGAAACCCTAACCTCGCGACGACATACCTACCATACACTCTCCGTTCCCCCTGAAATAGAACGAGTTACTGAAAAGGAAAGTCGTTAGTTAAATTAGCAATTCATTGGATTTTTTTTTTTATTTACTTCAAGAAACGGAACATAAAGTATAATTTCCTTAATACGTATTTAAAGGGTTTTTGCAAGAATCGAGCGATAATTTATTACTAATAATGATAATAGTTATAATAATTATTTTTGAAGACAATTACATAATAAGGTAAACCGCTAACAATTTGTTTCTTAATTTATGTTTCACCTTTTATTATTTTTGAATATAAATTTGCGATCACAAACAAATTTTTCGTTTTACAATAAACCGCCAAATTAAACATTTATTTTTAATTTTTCTAGGTGGATTTAATATTTATTGTTCTTGTTTGGTTTTAAATAATTTAAATTTTGTTTTCTCAACAATTTCGTAAATTAAATATTTCTAAGTGGTTCAAGTACGCATTAGTGACGAATCTAATCGTGCGTCAAATTCAAAAAGCGAAATGGAAGCAGCAAAGATGGCTTATCCACGTATACAATAATTAATAACAAATCAGGAAACGATGCAAGTGATTTTGTATAAAAAAAACGGAGAATCGATTCATTGTTTTTTTTTTTATTGCTGTTTATCTGGAATTTTCCACTTCTTTTACCATTTTTTTATTCCCCTTGTATGGCGTTTAACTTTGAATATTATATATATAAATACGGAGCGGTGTAACAATATGTGAGCGTGATCTTTAACAATCATTTGGTGAGTACAAAATATTTACAAGCCAGTTTATTATTATTGTTTATCAGTTACTTTAATGTTTAATGCCTTTGAAATGTCTTTTTTTTTATTGAAATAGTGTTTTAAAATTGAGGATTTGATTCACAATCAGTCGCTGCTCGAAGTTAATGGGAATGTTACTGGAAACGATTGAACTAATCAGGAATCATTGGGGGTTGAGAGACAAAAAAAATTCGATTTTCCATTCTCTGCGACAAAAAGCAATCCCTCCATTTCTTGCAATATTTTTAACGACATAAAGCACACTGTTCAACGTACACAAAGATTTAAAAGTAGGAATGACGTGAAAACTATAAAAAAAATTTATCATATGTTCTAGATAGAAATCAGGACCGCATCATTCATGTCGTTCAACTAACGTCCGATTTAGCTAACGCATTTTCTTACAAAAGTTATTACGCTAAGAGTTATTTTGTATTATCATCATTTACTGTACTCATTACTATGGACAAGCGGTGGAATATAGAAATAGAAAAGTGTAAAATTACCCAAGTCGTTTGTTTGCGTTTTCTTATCTATTTTTACTAATTAATTTTTCTTCATAGCTTCAACAGTTTGTTTATTTATGCCAGATGCGAGTTTTCTATCAGAACAAAATCATCTTTAGTACGGCATGGCTGGGTTTTTTTTTGTAGACTTAAGTAAACCAAACATGGAATCAAACGTAAATTGTACGATTCAAATCGAATTAATTACCACTTGCTATTATTGGTAAATGTACTAAAGAATGTTGTTTACGATATGCATTATTTTCGGAAATACGGTATTGGAGGAATAATGGTTCGTTTTAGTTTCATTCAGTAACTTATTTCTGAATAAAATAAACAATAAAATAAACGACGTGCAAATACCTGAAGGTAAACAACCTGTCTTCGTAGATCGGCTAACTCCTGTCTAGGATCATCGGCTATTGACGAAGCCAGACTACTTGTGTCCTTATCATCAGCGGGCAATTGACCACTACTGTCCAATTCACAAGATGCGAATAATTTCCCATTACTCTGCTCGAATGGGTTGAGAGTTTCAGAATCTTGTAAAATCCTTCGGAGACGTGTCAACTGTTTCCTTAAATTTTGGACATCTTGAATCATTGCATTCCTAAAAGATTTGTCTATACACAGGAGATCGTCTGACGAGCTGACTATATCCTTGCCCGTCAGCGATGAACGGAGATGTTTGTGTGGAAGACTATCTATTGATCTAGGACTATCTGAACCGGTATTGCTGAGCGTGCTCTGTTGCACGCGGGACCTGTTGAGCAGGCGAGTTGCACGTGCGGGTGATTGTGAACTAATACTGTCTTTGCTTGAGCGATGAATTCGCAGGACACTATTCCACTCGCGGATTAAGTCCCCACTTTTGGCGTCAAGTTCTGTGAACAATTGCATGTCGTCAACTCCGTTCCATGCCGATCCACTTTGGCTTTTTCTTGAGTGAGATAACCTATCGACTGAATCCAAGCTGCTCGTCAAATCCACGCCTACTGGTTCCGATACAGTTCACACTGCCTTCCGCTGCAGACCAGACAAAATATTGCTAACCTTTCTAATCCTTTATTAACTAAACTAACCTCTTTCCTAATTTGCCTGTTGATCTCCTTTCCGACCTTGACAGAGCTTCATGCTCCAGCCTGAGGCAATGCTCCGGTGAATGTCACTGCCTCACGAATAACGTTTTCCAAAAACTCTTTAAGCACACCACGCGTTTCTTCATAGATTAAACCGGAAATACGTTGCACTCCACCACGTCGCGCCAAACGACGTATAGCTGGTTTTGTAATACCTTGGATATTATCACGAAGAACTTTACGATGACGTTTAGCGCCTACATGTGGCTGCCAAAATCATCCCGTTGTCACATCGGACAAAACAACTGTGTGTGGAATGGCACGTCATATGCGGCAATGTACCTCTCCAGTTGTCGCCAGTGGCATAGTTTTCTCGAGGGCCACGGTGGAGGGGCATTTCCAGATGGCTATGCCTCGAAATGTGCCGGGGTTGGATTAATTCTATATTTCGAATATTTATATCCACGGATCTAAATATTTGGACAGAAAAAAAAAATATTTTCTGCATAACGATATCCGCACAACAGATGAAGTCCGCTGGCACTTCGAGGACATATCCATCTGGCAGGTTACAAGGGTTCGGGATCGGAATCACTTCGATTCCTGGGCGTAGGCGTCACATTACACATTCCCCCCCCCAAAATCGAAGTAATTACGATCCCGTCTCCTTTGTAAAAGGTCTTGGTTAGGGACGTGGCGGGTCGAAGATCCGTTTCGAAGGATAGGCTACAACCCTGTTCGTGAAGACTCGACAGTGACTATATAGTAGGAAGTCAGGTGTTATTCGGAGGCCTTCGTCTAGGCAGAGATTTGGGATAAGCCGGGGTTTCTCGTGGGAATTAGTTGCACTTCATCGTCTAAGGTCTTTTGCGTGGTAAATTCCCAGGGTCCTACCAGTCATGTCCGCGATGAGGTATCGGGTGGGGCTTATGACTTGTATGACTCGACACTTCACGAATTTCTTGTCTAGCTTGGCATTGTAATGGCGGGTGGCATCGCTCTGTCGGAAGTTTCGACGATATATTTCGTCGCCGGCCTTAAAGCCAGAAGGATGAGATCGCAAGTTGTACCGCTCCTCTCCCATCCGTCTACTTTCTTCAATCTTCTCCCGCAGTTGATCTCGCAGAAGTTGGAGCTTTTCGTGCGGTTCTAGAACCACGATTGGGTCCTCTAGCGATTTCAGCTGCCGCAATAGCCGGTAAGCGCTCCCATGCCCGATCATGTACTGGCCGAACACTGCAAAATACGGCGAAATGCCGGTCGTGGCGTGGTACGACGAGCGCAGTGCACTAGTGATGGCGGACAATTTGCGATCCCAGTCCCTCTGATTCGGGTGGACATAGGCGCGAATGGCCGCTATGAGCGTACGATTCAGTCGTTCGGATGCGTTGGCTTGTGGTGAATAGACGGCAGTCCGTTGGTGGATGATGCCGTATTTGGACATTAGGTCTCGGAACTTGCTGGAGGTGAACTGGACCCCATTGTCGGAGACAAGTTTCTCCGGAACTCCAAACATGTGAAAGACTCGGTTCTCCAAAAAGCTGATTATAGGTCCAGTGTGCATGTTACGTAGTGGTTCTATGATAGGGAATTTGGAGAGCTGGTCCAGGACCACGACAGCTCCCGTGTGACCAGAAGCAGATCGAGGGTAAGGACCGATAAGATCAATGTACAAGCGCTGGAACACGCGTTCGGGGACCTCAACCTTACCCATGGGTGGTCGAAGAATGGTGTTGGGCGCCTTAGTGCACTTGCATAGCTCACAGGAGGCTACGTACGCTTTTATCTGTTGTGCCATCTTAGGCCAAAAGAAACAGGTTTTCAACCGCCTAAGTGTACGACCGTATCCGCCGTGCGCACTTGATGGGTGGTCATGAGCCCGCCTGATAAGATCAGTGGTTAATTCTTCGGGCACCCACAACTTCCACTGTTCTTCTTCTTGTATGGGGTCTCCGGATGCGTGTCCCATCCGCTTGTAAATAAATCCATCCGTCAACCGCAGTTCAGGAAGCTGGGGCTGTTGGTTCTGGATAGTGTGAATCAGTTGGGTGTAGCTGGCTGACTTGAAGGCAGGATGGTCCAGATCGATCAATTGGGGGCTGTCGTCCTCTTGGACCAACTCGGCTCCTTCAGGGGCGAACATTCTGGATAGGGTGTCGGGGACTACATGCTGGCTTCCTTTTCGGTGGCGGATTGTGAAGTCAAATGCCTGGAGTTTCAGTGCCCACCTGGCCAATCTGCCGTTGAGATCAGTCTGGCTCATTAGCCATTTCAGAGAAGCGTGATCCGTAACGATTTCAAAGGTGTGTCCCTCCACATAGGCTCGGAAGCGTTTCACTGCCAACACCGCGGCTAAACATTCTTGCTCGGAGACCGTGTAATTTCGCTGGGCTGGGTTCAGCTTGTGAGACATGAAGGCTATAGGTCTCTCCTCGCCGTCTTGTGCAACCTGGACTAAGACTGCTCCCACCCCATGTTGACTCGCGTCACAATGGATTGAGAACGGTTTGTCAAAGTCCGGGCTGTGCAGTACGGGGGCCGTAGTCAGACTCTTCTTTAGCTCTTCAAAGGCTCGCAAGCTGGGCTCTTCCCAGACGAATTTACGTCCCTTACGCAGCATGTCGGTCAAAGGAGTGGTAATGGTGGCATAGTCACGTACAAAACGCTGGTACCATCCGCATAAGCCTAAGAATCGGCGTAACTGTTTGGTGGTCTTGGGTAATGGAAAAACGTCAATCGCTTGAGTCTTTTCCGGATCGGTCTTGATATGCCCATGCCCAATGATGTGACCTAAATACTTCACCTCCGTCATCACGAACTGGCTCTTCCTTATGTTGATGGTTAATCTTGCCCTCCGGATGTGTAGAGCCACCTCCTGAAGCAGGTCGATGTGTTCGTCAAAGGTCTCGGTTATAAGCAGCAGATCGTCCAAGTAAACGAAAACTTGGTGCCGCAAATGAGGTGGTATCACCTTGTCCATAAGGCGCGTCATTGTTTGGGGGGCATTACACAATCCGAATGGCATGGTCACGAATTGATATAAGGGCCGGCCTGGGACTGTGAAGGCTGTTTTCTCCTTTGAACCGGGGTCTAAAGGAATTTGCCAGAAGGCGTCCTTGAGGTCTAAGCTCGTGATGAAATGGGCTTTAGGCAATCGACTCAAAATGCCTTCGATCAACGGTAGAGGATATGCGTCCTTGACTGTGACGGCGTTCAAGCGTCTGGCATCTAAGCATAACCGGACCTTGTTCGGCTTGACAACTAAGGTGACTGGGGAAGCCCACGCGCTCTGTGATTCTTCGATTACGCCTAATGATAGCATTCGATCCACTTCGGCATATAACGATTTTTCCTTCGCCGGAGATATGGCGAAATGTCTTTGTTTTATGGGTTTCGCATCCCCCACATCTATAGTGTGGAACACCAGGGCAGTCCGCCCGAGACCTTCCTTCTCGTGCGAGGGAAAAGCCGATATAGCCGAGTCGAGACGCAGTTGCTGAGTTACATCCAGTGTATGCCGTAGTAAGTTAGTGGGTTGAGATTGGTCAGGAACGGTGGTGACGGACTCCAGGGTCGAACCGGAAAATAGTGCCGGGGCCAAGTTAAATTTTAGAACGAAATCCACTCCTAGGTAAAGATTCTGGGTTAACTGAGGTATAATGAAAAATTCCATAGGTTTAGTTACCCCTTTAAAGCTGACATCCGTCATAATTTTTCCCACTACAGAGTGACGAGTTCCGTCCGCCGTGCTTAACCAGGAGGTGAAATGACGGATTTGGTCCGCGTGCTTTGCCAGTACCTCCCCTGCAAACTCGGCAGATATGCAATTCACACTGGCTCCCGTATCGACTAAGCCTGATACTCGTTTTTGCAGGAGGTGTACTGACGCATATGGCCGAACATCATCCCTCAATAATTCGTCTAAGTATATGTCCTTCAACACTTTCCTCGACTGCCTGACTTTTCTCCAAAAGCTCCGCATCCGACGCGTGGCTCGCTTGCTTCGCGGTGGGACATTTGTGGCCAACTCCTCATGGAAGATGCGCTGTCGAGTAGCCAAGTAATTCCGCAGCCTGACATGAAAAGGTTTTACATGCCAAGGAACTTTCGTCTCGCTATCATTTCCCTGCGCATTGGCCTCGGCAGAGGACGGCGTCGGTTGTGGAACTTCGGGAGAACTGTTGTCAGCGGTGCGAGTCAGCAGAGTTGGAGTCATGTTGGGAGCTGGGTCATAGCTGGTGATGGGGTCAAGATTGGTTCGTCCGGGGTCTAGGAGTGCCGACGGGTGGTCGCGGCACTCGGTGGCAAGTTTTTTCGCCCTTTGCAATTTGCACAGTCAGGTGCGTATGTGTCGGCCTTCCCGCAGCGGTAGCAGAAAAGCGTCGGCTCCGCTGGACATGCGTAGAAACGATGTCCCGGTTGTCGGCAGTTCCAACAGACCGTCGGGCTTGTAAGTGCTTCAAGGGAGGGTCGATCAATCAATGCTGGGTCCTCAAGCTCCGGTGGTGCTCCGCTCCTCGGTACTGGTACTGGATCAGCAAGCAGGTGGTCTGCTGCCATCAACTCCGCGGTGTGATGATTTCGGGGATTTGGTCCCGTTATGCGAGGTTGTGGGCGGAAGGTACCTCGTCGCTCATCCAAGTGTTCTTGTCTACGCGCATGGAGGCGCAATCCCTGTATGGTGTTGATGGGAAAATGTAGCAGGCTGTTCTGGAGATCCCAGCGCATGTTCTCTCTGATAATTTCTACTAATTCGTCCTCGGGCATGGTATTTCGCAGGCGAGTGCTCAATCTCACTATACTGGTATAGTACTGGTCGAACGGTTCGTGAGCGCCTTGTTTCCGTTTCTTTATTTGCTCTCTTAGCTCTCTCTCAGTGAAGCCATCCTCAAATCGATTGCGGAAGGCTGCACTGAAAGAGTGCCAAGTGGGACGTGGCGTTGACTCTTTAAAGCTCCAGTACCAGTCGGCAGCGTCGCCGCTGAACAAAAGATGTGCATGCCGGAGGAAGGCCGAGGAATCCCCTCCCAGGGTGCTGGATATCAACGCCTGAATCCGGAAAAGGAACCGGTCCGCCGATATCATATCGTTGAACCCTGTAAAGTTCAGGCGCCAACTCTCCATGATACGAGGCGTCGGGTCTCGAAAAGGTGCCAATGCGTTCCCGGGGGGAATCACATCCTCGATTGACCTGTGGTACTGAACTGCCTCGGGGGCTGGAGGTACCAACGGAGGTCCGGTACTGTGTCGCGGTCTGTATTCGGGAGCTCTGGGATCCATTCCCGAGTTCCTTGGGGGTGGGACCCATTGCTCGGATTGTCGGGAGTGGGGCATCGCCACACTGGGATTTGGCTCCCAGCCAAGCGGAGTTCTCACGCGGCTGGGTGGTTGGCTCAACGGGAGATTCTGGATCTTTCCCTCCAGGTTGCCAATCCTCTCCGACATATCCCTCATCAACGCCACGAGGGTGTCAATGGAGTGGGCGGAAGGCATGGTTGTCACCTCGGACACGACACTCGCAGCCGGAACTTCACCGCCTACTGCTCCTTGCAGGTCTAAGAGTGGTTGTGACGGTTCGGCTTCTGGAGCTCCTTTCGCCACTGCTCCACGCGTCGGTAGGGGCGTTCCGAGGGGGACGTCTAGGGCAGACCGATCTATGGGTCGTCGGCATAAGGGACACAGCTCTGACGTGAGGAGGAGCTGTTGTACACAGGCACGATGGAATAAATGTCCACAATCCAATCGCACGCTGTGTACGCCCTCCACTACGTCTTCGAAGCAGATCCCGCAGTTAGCTGGTTGGACCGTTTTGGATCTGGTCCAACGCTTGTCTGGGGTCCGCTTCGTTGCCATTTTGTGTGTGTTACTTGTGGTGCTAAAATAAAGTAAAAAAAAAATATATAGAATATACTTATTCCTACTAATAACTTATCACTAAATTAGTGGCCGTTAGTGGCGAGCTATGTATATAAAATAGAAAAAAAAAGAGAGGAAAAAAGATTAAATGATACACACTTTCCTTTTCAGTGGTCGAACTCTTCAGCGGGAAATGAGAGTGCGTGGTAATCTGCCGAAGAAAGGGTGCTTCGGTCGATTTACGAAATTTATCCCCATACCCACATACATTACAAACCGGTTCTAATCTACGTTAAATGACTCGACGAGACAAGTGGTAGAGCTACCGTAACGACTTTGTACGCGGTCAAAGTTCCCGACGCGTAGAAGCATTCCGGGCTTCGCAACTCCAGCATACGCCACCGAACGTTGAACCGATACCACTCGTCTAACACGCATAAGAAATAGTTAGAATCCTTCCGCGACATAAAGGCAAGGTAGCCTTCTATTTTCTTGAGAGTCCATGCTGATAGGTAAACCCATCAGACTGGCAGTTCCATCAAGAAAATAGAAGGTCCTTACAGGGGTTGACCTGGGACAACACATCGGAAGGATTCTGTCGCGAAAGCAAAATCAAACAAAGGAGAGCGGAAGCTACAACTCACGTGAAGCGACCTCTAATGTGTATAACACAATTCCACTGCTCCTGATAGTGGGACTCGAGTACCAAAGTACCTTACATCCTCCGTAAAGGACCAACTCGTCAGAAGACGCGAAGTTCTTTCCCCCTTAGGATGTTGTTTGGCCCCACGTTGGGCGCCATTTGTAATGATTTTTCTACCTTCAGCTCGAACGCGGAACCGACCTCTCATCGGTTCTAGACGTTAAGTCTGAGTAGTGCCAACGGATGGTACCAACAGGTCAACCAATCCGTGCACCGTAATCCATTCACGCGGTGACTGCTTGTCGGCCAGCTAGTTCGGAGAGGATTTCGGTCGCGGGTCTCCGAATGGATTACGCTCAATCACAATATTTCAGTCACCTGAACTTGCCCGTTTTTCAAACGCGTCAACAATTACTCATCCAGAACGAGAAACCTACATTACGTTAGTTCTGGATGTGATCTATCCACAGATCTCAAATCAAAAACGCTACAAAATCCCATAGGCGCGTTACCGATTCACCGACGCGGTACCGAAAAATATACTACTCGAACTTAAACCGAAGAAAACTACTCTAAAGAAATGGCGAAACAAACAAAGGTACCGCGTACCGCGCGCGACGCGAAACCGACTTCAGCGGATTTGGCGAAACCCTAACCTCGCGACGACATACCTACCATACACTCTCCGTTCCCCCTGAAATAGAACGAGTTACTGAAAAGGAAAGTCGTTAGTTAAATTAGCAATTCATTGGATTTTTTTTTTTATTTACTTCAAGAAACGGAACATAAAGTATAATTTCCTTAATACGTATTTAAAGGGTTTTTGCAAGAATCGAGCGATAATTTATTACTAATAATGATAATAGTTATAATAATTATTTTTGAAGACAATTACATAATAAGGTAAACCGCTAACAATTTGTTTCTTAATTTATGTTTCACCTTTTATTATTTTTGAATATAAATTTGCGATCACAAACAAATTTTTCGTTTTACAATAAACCGCCAAATTAAACATTTATTTTTAATTTTTCTAGGTGGATTTAATATTTATTGTTCTTGTTTGGTTTTAAATAATTTAAATTTTGTTTTCTCAACAATTTCGTAAATTAAATATTTCTAAGTGGTTCAAGTACGCATTAGTGACGAATCTAATCGTGCGTCAAATTCAAAAAGCGAAATGGAAGCAGCAAAGATGGCTTATCCACGTATACAATAATTAATAACAAATCAGGAAACGATGCAAGTGATTTTGTATAAAAAAAACGGAGAATCGATTCATTGTTTTTTTTTTTATTGCTGTTTATCTGGAATTTTCCACTTCTTTTACCATTTTTTTATTCCCCTTGTATGGCGTTTAACTTTGAATATTATATATATAAATACGGAGCGGTGTAACAATATGTGAGCGTGATCTTTAACAATCATTTGGTGAGTACAAAATATTTACAAGCCAGTTTATTATTATTGTTTATCAGTTACTTTAATGTTTAATGCCTTTGAAATGTCTTTTTTTTTATTGAAATAGTGTTTTAAAATTGAGGATTTGATTCACAATCAGTCGCTGCTCGAAGTTAATGGGAATGTTACTGGAAACGATTGAACTAATCAGGAATCATTGGGGGTTGAGAGACAAAAAAAATTCGATTTTCCATTCTCTGCGACAAAAAGCAATCCCTCCATTTCTTGCAATATTTTTAACGACATAAAGCACACTGTTCAACGTACACAAAGATTTAAAAGTAGGAATGACGTGAAAACTATAAAAAAAATTTATCATATGTTCTAGATAGAAATCAGGACCGCATCATTCATGTCGTTCAACTAACGTCCGATTTAGCTAACGCATTTTCTTACAAAAGTTATTACGCTAAGAGTTATTTTGTATTATCATCATTTACTGTACTCATTACTATGGACAAGCGGTGGAATATAGAAATAGAAAAGTGTAAAATTACCCAAGTCGTTTGTTTGCGTTTTCTTATCTATTTTTACTAATTAATTTTTCTTCATAGCTTCAACAGTTTGTTTATTTATGCCAGATGCGAGTTTTCTATCAGAACAAAATCATCTTTAGTACGGCATGGCTGGGTTTTTTTTTGTAGACTTAAGTAAACCAAACATGGAATCAAACGTAAATTGTACGATTCAAATCGAATTAATTACCACTTGCTATTATTGGTAAATGTACTAAAGAATGTTGTTTACGATATGCATTATTTTCGGAAATACGGTATTGGAGGAATAATGGTTCGTTTTAGTTTCATTCAGTAACTTATTTCTGAATAAAATAAACAATAAAATAAACGACGTGCAAATACCTGAAGGTAAACAACCTGTCTTCGTAGATCGGCTAACTCCTGTCTAGGATCATCGGCTATTGACGAAGCCAGACTACTTGTGTCCTTATCATCAGCGGGCAATTGACCACTACTGTCCAATTCACAAGATGCGAATAATTTCCCATTACTCTGCTCGAATGGGTTGAGAGTTTCAGAATCTTGTAAAATCCTTCGGAGACGTGTCAACTGTTTCCTTAAATTTTGGACATCTTGAATCATTGCATTCCTAAAAGATTTGTCTATACACAGGAGATCGTCTGACGAGCTGACTATATCCTTGCCCGTCAGCGATGAACGGAGATGTTTGTGTGGAAGACTATCTATTGATCTAGGACTATCTGAACCGGTATTGCTGAGCGTGCTCTGTTGCACGCGGGACCTGTTGAGCAGGCGAGTTGCACGTGCGGGTGATTGTGAACTAATACTGTCTTTGCTTGAGCGATGAATTCGCAGGACACTATTCCACTCGCGGATTAAGTCCCCACTTTTGGCGTCAAGTTCTGTGAACAATTGCATGTCGTCAACTCCGTTCCATGCCGATCCACTTTGGCTTTTTCTTGAGTGAGATAACCTATCGACTGAATCCAAGCTGCTCGTCAAATCCACGCCTACTGGTTCCGATACAGTTCACACTGCCTTCCGCTGCAGACCAGACAAAATATTGCTAACCTTTCTAATCCTTTATTAACTAAACTAACCTCTTTCCTAATTTGCCTGTTGATCTCCTTTCCGACCTTGACAGAGCTTCATGCTCCAGCCTGAGGCAATGCTCCGGTGAATGTCACTGCCTCACGAATAACGTTTTCCAAAAACTCTTTAAGCACACCACGCGTTTCTTCATAGATTAAACCGGAAATACGTTGCACTCCACCACGTCGCGCCAAACGACGTATAGCTGGTTTTGTAATACCTTGGATATTATCACGAAGAACTTTACGATGACGTTTAGCGCCTACATGTGGCTGCCAAAATCATCCCGTTGTCACATCGGACAAAACAACTGTGTGTGGAATGGCACGTCATATGCGGCAATGTACCTCTCCAGTTGTCGCCAGTGGCATAGTTTTCTCGAGGGCCACGGTGGAGGGGCATTTCCAGATGGCTATGCCTCGAAATGTGCCGGGGTTGGATTAATTCTATATTTCGAATATTTATATCCACGGATCTAAATATTTGGACAGAAAAAAAAAATATTTTCTGCATAACGATATCCGCACAACAGATGAAGTCCGCTGGCACTTCGAGGACATATCCATCTGGCAGGTTACAAGGGTTCGGGATCGGAATCACTTCGATTCCTGGGCGTAGGCGTCACATTACAGTCTCAAGATATTTTAGTGTAGTAACCAACCTTTTTTCGGTGGTCTCTGCGTTATTTGATTGGTCTCAGATGAGTAATTTTATTTGTCTCATATGACTGTACTGTTGCCCAATTTGTAGCGGTGAGCATATAGCAACAATGGTTACTGTCACGAAAGCGATTTTATTTTCTTTTGTCTGAATCGAAAACATTTCGCACAGTAAAAGTTAAGAACGACTGGATGGTCTGATCGTATGTTGCACAGAGCGGACCGGACACGGATTTGGTCCACGTGGTGTAGTGGTAAGAGCTCTATGCCCGTAAGCCGAAGGTCTCTGGTTCGAGTTTCATTGGCGTCAATGAGATTTAGTTCGAGTGATTCTTTGGACGGACTATAAGCCTGTTCAGTTATGATACCTGCTGGTTTAAAATCAGAACGTATCGTAGCTGGGTGGACGGACACACGGCCAAAGTGTGATAATGATCATATCACCTTGTGGAGTGCCGATACTTTTGATTATGATAATGAGATACTCTAACTATCTCTAAACGAAGGCCCGAAAGAGGCTGTAGTGCTATGAAAAAATGAATTAATCAAGAAAAAGATGCAAAAATCAACAACTTTTAAAAAATTAACTTTCTCAAAATTGAAGCTTAATACAAATACTGGTAGAACCTTTCCTAGTCTCGGTACTCCACTCGATGTACACAATGCACGGCATGGAGACAACAAGTGCAAAATACTTCACCAAGTCACTCCACGATTTTCGATACGTTTGCCCCGATCCGAAGCCGTTTCGATCACCGGAACTATTCAATCCTCGAAGTAATATTCGCATCCAGAAATTCATATAGTGACTCGCATCTACGCGCTTGCAAGCGAATCACTCATGCGACCTAACTTCCTTGTTATCTCGAATCGAGTCCCCTTCGAAGCCATCTGTTCGCTTCTCTCAACGAGCCTCTTGCATGGCGGCAACGGTGGTTTTTCTCGATGAGCTCCTTACATGGTGACAACGGAGGTTTTTCTCAATGAGGTAAAACTGAAATTATTTTTTTGTGATTTAATTTAATTTTCTTTTTCAATTGTTTCATTGGGTAGCGATTCTTCTGGTAATGATAATGATGGTAGTGGCGGGTTGTAGTACGGGAAATGGTGTTTTCTCCGCAAATGTTTTTCGAACAGTTTGCCTAGGCGACTTCTCGATCACTACACAGTTCATACCCTCATGACTCTGCCTACAATTTTTACTCTATGAGGCGGAAAGCCAAAATTAATCACTTTGCAGAGAAGCCCATTGATTCGATAAGCAAGCTGCAACAAGATTTTGGCCATGCCAACTTTTCATTATATTGGCTTAGAACGTGGCTAGAGTATTTATTATGGAATGGGCTTTGTTGAAGTCCAATTATCTTTTGTAGTTATCGAGTGGCCCGGCCATGCGAGTTGCTCGGGGAAAAAATAATCATGATAGTCGTAATTCAACAAAAAGCAGTAGCAGGGCAACAGACACAACCTACAACACGCCACAAGCTAGTTCCATCATAATTTAACACAATCCTCAATTAACCCCTAAAAAGCTGAACTTTTAATCGATCCTTGCCGAATTTTTAATTTGCATAGAAATGTTCATATACGTTCACGCATAACTTTTGAACGAGGACGGGTACACAAGCCCTCTTTTGCGTAAGCTTTTTAATATGCTTTCAATTAGGCTCCCTATAAAAGACATGGAATGTTGACAATGTTAAAGGGCATATCCCTTTTTTTCTCTTCTGTGGTGCATGATTTCATTGCGGCATTCGACATTTTATATTATATTTCCATTTTAAATTAATTTCTTTTAGTTTCTTTTTATTCTCCACGCTTCTCGATTTCATACAAGAGCATTGCAGCAACTTCTCTCACTGAATTTCGTCTTTCAGTCAGTTTCCCAAAGAATACCCTTTTAGGTACTAGCTTCCGTAGGGTTCCGTCTGGTCAAATAATTAAGACAGCTCATGACTATATTTTATTCACCATCATATGCACAATGAGTCCATTCTGTAACAGTTATCTGCGGTCCACCTAGTAGCACACAATAAATTCAATTAATCCAAAATGGGTCTACCAGCTGATGATATTGTAGTATTTTCGAGATGTTGCAAAGGTCTATAAAGGACTGCAGCGATGGTCTGCTGCCTTAGCGAGCGAAAATATTAATGCTCGCCGAAATTTGCTTTGTCTGAGGACGCGTGAATGCGCTTGCAGGTTAGCGTTGCGGTATCGTTGGGCGGGTCCATTTCCCCAGCACAAGGCCCACTACGAAAATTTCACATTCATGAATTTTTTTAACATAATATATGGGTTCGTCGGTGTCGAGGTAACCTACCGAAGGAATGAACTATAGAAAAAGTGACTGACTGAACTCAATTGACGCACGCAGGACACTAGACGATTTCGTCCTTACTCCGAGCACTTACTACCCTCACTAAGAGTGGGGCATCGAGGCGGAAGCGGTGCCCTCTCGAACCCCCCTCCGCATTAAGATCCATTGTAAATGTGGCCATTTCTTTTCATTTGCATGAAAAATTCATACAAAAGCAATTTATATTAATTTTCCTGGTAAATGAGAAATAACCCGTTTTAGATTTATATTAAAATTTTATATGATGGAATCATATAAAACTTTAACATAAATACGAAACCCGTGTGGGCACTCTACCCAGCAAGAGCCCCTGTAACGAACAAGAAAGAAAGGAGCTACAGCCCAATCGCTAGCTCAGAATAGGAGTGTCCCGCCACCTTGGTGGGTCCCATACCCGTTAAAAATTCTCTAAATGAGAAGACTGAGTAGTATATTCATCTCTGCAATTCATATTTATTTCAATTGATAAATTTAACTTAAAGGAATAATTTGATGTTTATAATTAATGTTTATAATTTTTTAACCAATTTGCTAAAATTAAAATACATTAAGACAAATATTTACTTGATTTATATAATTAATATGTATTCATTAATCTTATCTGACTCTAAATACTTTTTTTTATATGAATCAACAAAAACACTATTTGGCTACAATCTAAATTGAGGACATATTAACTGAGTCCTAAAAATCGAATGCAAACCTGGATCACCAATTTTAAACTACATGCAGCTACTTCGAAAGGTTTTTCATTTGGCCTGTTTAAACATTCCTACGTTAACCCTCAAAGTCATCAAATAGAATCTATCTTAATAGTCTTTAGTAAATCGAAATATGGGAAAGGTGTTAGTAAAGAATAATATTGGTTTCTCATAAAAAGGGTCTCGTACGTGTTCAAGAGTTATGAGCAATGTAAGATTAGGTGAGTTCATATACGATTAGTCTTACTAGGGCCCATAATCTTCCCTATTTTCAAAGTTATTTCACTTTGATGATTAAATTGAAATCGCTTTACTATAATACTTGTATCTTAGAAATAGAGTGGAATTAAAATAATTCACTTCGCAACAAATATGATCTACTCATGATTGTCTTATGTATGTTTGCTTTAGAAATTCGGCTGAGTATTAATATGACGATATTTTTTTTTTCGTAGCACTACAGCCCATTTCAGGCCTTCGCTTAGAGATAGTTAGAGTATCTCATTGTCATCATCGAATGTATCGGCACTCCACAAGGTGATATGATCATTATCACGCTTTGGCCGTGTGTCCGTCCACCCAGCTGCGATACGTTCGGATTTTAAACCAAAACGTATCATAACTGAGCAGGCTTATAGTCCGTTCGAAGAATCACTCGAACTAAATCTCGTTGACACCAACGAAACTCGAACCAGAGACCTTCGGCTTACGGGCTTAGTGCTCTAACCACTACACACGATATTTAGGTAGACTTAAAAAAAAGGTTATCAATTATTTATCAAGTAGAGCAATTTAGCTCAGGAATATTTACCATCTAGGGTAGGTAGAGGGAAATTCTTGCATTCACACGGAGGTTGAAGACCAGAAATTCATTTCTCGTAATTTTGAAGGCTTGTCCTTCAAAAGTTTCTGACTTACTTGCTCACGATATCTGCCAGGTTACTATTATTAGCTTTTTTGTAGGTGTCTTCAGCTTCCTCGTTCACGGATGTTGTAAAAATAGCTTTACATTGAATACCGAGTAAAGACGACAAGAATCATCCACTTCCTCCTCCTATGATGGTTGCTGTAGACAGTGCAAAATTTCCAGTGAAGTACAGATTAGGCTTGATATTCAAAAGACCTTGTTTGAGTTCCTGATTAGTTTACAAAATCCTTCTGGTAGCAGCGCTCTCCTGATACTTCGACTTGATTCAACATTATTTTTCCCCACCTGATGCTGTATTGAATCACGATCTTTTCAAAAAACTAGAACGTTGATGGTAGTTAGATTTTGTAGAAGCATAAAGTTGGTTGAACACGTTTACTGTCATATCACCTTTTAGAGTATGGTTCGGATCAGTAAAAGAGATTTTCAAAACCTCTTAACACCAAGTTTGAATCTGGGCTATTGGCCCATCACGTTGATTTTGATGTTGCTCATATATCAAATAAAAAGTCATTAAATTAGATTAAATAAACAAAATTTTCCCAACAATTAATGTTTTATGTGAGTTTAAAATGTACAAATGTTTATTCAAGTAATATGTTGAGAGTACACAATTTTTAGTCATTCAAAATTGTTTTAAAATCTTATTTAATTAATTAAAGCATTTATATTCACATATGTAGGCTTTCATTTTACTCTCAGTCTGCAGATATAGTCGATGATGGTTGCTTTGTTATTTACAATTTTACTAGATTTCGCTCATTTAAAGCCACGTGATAAACGCTCCACATAATCCTTGCGACATTTCATATCATCTGCTGGTCGATTATAGGGTAGCCAGACTGGTTCACCGATGAAATATCGTTTAGCTTTTATATAATTCTGCAAATAAAGAGGCAATCAAACAAAAACAGCCTTTAGTGCTAACTTATGTAAAACTTATGTCAAATTACATTTGTGTCTAGGGTGAATCTGTGATAAATTCCAGCTGGGATGACAATCATGTCTCCTGGAATAACTTGAATTCTGATCCATTTATCATCGAAACTGAAAGAATATTAAGAAAATTTATTTGTTTATTTATTAAGAAAATGATATAAATAACTAATTTATTCCTCATAATCTTAACCGAAATCAAGTTTTTGAAAAATTTGCAGTTGTAGTAAAAAGGGTCAATTTAACTCATGTCCCAGACAAAGAAAGCACACGCAGACAAAACTTCACTCTAGAAGACTAAAACCTGGAAAGAGTGAATATCTTCCCATACTACAGTCTATATATTATAAAATCCATAGAAAAGAATGAGGCCTGAGAAAAGATATGCATAGCAAACAAAGCCTACTTCTCAGTATTTCCTATTGCAAACGTTTCCAAAAAAAATTTAAATGAATTCAAATGCATAGGAGGGTGATATTTGGCCGAGTAAAGCATGAGCAGCACGAAGACAGCGTTACAACGATGAATAATTTAATATGTATGAATTCAACGTGAACAAAAGTCATTTACTGTCCTGAAAGTGGGAAAGTATTACAAGGTTTACCAAAGGACTAGATACTATTGGGTTGTTCGATAATTAATGTCGTTTTTTCATGTTTTTCAAAGTAAATTTAGTTATCTTAACAACGAACATTAATCAATGATATATTGATCATTTTGTTGGATGACCTTTTGCCATCTTTGATAAGTTGAAAAATTCCATGTTCGAAGAAGCTTTGGTTTTTAGAAGCGAAGAACTGGACCAACTCATTTTTAACAGCCTAATCAGAATCGAAAGTTTTACCACTCAAATGGTTTTGAAGTGGACGAAACAAATGATAGTCTGATGGTGCTAAGTCAGGCCTATACGGTGGATGTAGCATCAGTTCCCAATTGAGCTCCATAAATTGTTGACGGGTTATCAAAGAGGTGTGGGGTCTGGCGTTGTAATGGAACATCACGCCTTTGCGATTCGCCATTTCAGGGCGTTTTTTCATGATTTCTTCAATCAATTTCGATAGTTGAAGTCAGTAGACATTTGAATCAATAGTTTGATTTTTTGGAAGCAGCTTAAAGTAGACTATACCCTTGTAATTCCACCGTACAAATAACATAATCTTCTTTTGGTGAATATTGGCTTTGGATGTCGAATTTGGGGGCTTATCATGCTTGGTCCATGATCTCGAACTACGTTATCGTAAACAATTCATTTTTCATCACCCGTTATGCTTCTTTTCAGAAATTGTTCGTTTTGGTTACAATTTAGCAAAGTGTCACATATGTTAATGCGTTTGGTGAGGTGGATTGCCTTTAATTCCAACCATCCAGTTTGTTTACGTAACCTAGCTGTTGTGAGTGCAAGTAAACGGTTGAATTTGATATGTCGAGCTTCTCTGCTATCTCTCGAGTTGTTATACACCGGTTACTTTCGAATAACGCCTTTATTTTGTCATCATCAGTAGTGGTTGGACGACCAGTAGCGAGCAAACCAACGCTGACACTGGTATTGAGTAAGGCAGTCCTCACCATAAACTTCATCCCTTTCGGAAGTAAAACAATAAAATATGCCGATAATATTCTCTTTGATTGCCCATTTTCAGTTTATTTTTAACTATCTTATTATTTACTAATGATACCCAGATTTTGACTGAAGGTAATCTCAAGTCTCTGGCAATCTTATAAAACTCTATACGTGTGTTGGACTACTTTGTTAAATGCCACAAGCGAATGGTCACGTATATACAAAGACATATAAATAAATGGACAAGCAACGAGAATCTGTGTACTTGTCCATGTAGGAAGCAAATTTAACATACAAATACCTTACGCCCTTGAAACTATATGATTCCCTCTGCTTCCAATCCAATCCAATCCGGAAGTGTAAATAGCTCTTGGAGGGTGATTTCTTTTTTTCCGGCGTGTGCTCAAAAAGGGCCCCAACGAGTAGGGTTCAGTATTGTTAAGCCAGCTAAGTTATTGATAGCATGCGAATTATATTTGTGAAAGAAAGTAATTTAAAGTGGTATAAGTCAAATTTGGAATTGAGACAAAGTGTAATGTGGTTCACTGATTTAGATCGTGAAGTAACAATAACATTTGCAAAGTTAAAGCAAACGGATTGTGCGTGATTTCCCTTTAGTCGACGATGTTTCTCAGTAATCTAAAGGTCGGGTGATCGCTCATTCGACTCAGCCGGCAGGTTCCGCTCGCATTATATAATTGGCTTAGATAGTGTAGAAAGTGCTGGCCAATTGAGAAGGGGCCGGATGAATTCTGGGTCTAAGAAGGTTTCTTTTGTTTCCATTTTCCTTTCGGAGTTTTTTTAGGGAGTTTCAGGTTACAAGAAAGAGCTAGGCGTTTCGTGAGGGTTCTCCGTCTTCTTGTGTGTTGGCTTTCTTTTTTTTACAGCGGTATTTGATAACTTTCCCTGAAGAAAGATATGAGATTGAAGACTCTGGCGAGCCGCAAATTCTCTCGGCAGTTCTTGGGGTGAGTGAGTGGCGCCTGCAATCCGTCCTCCGGGGAACTAGCCGGGACCAAGGAGCCCCACCGGAGTATCCTCTGTTTAGGGGATAACATTATATTTCTAGATTGTCATTGTGTTTTTAACGGCATCTTTGTCGCGCCTCGAGTAAGCTTGTAGAATCGCCATGTAATGTGTGATACCAATTTAGTGTACATTTATTCGAGTTTTCAGTGTATAGCAGGAACTAAAACTATACCTTCCAAATTCCGATATTTTGAAAACATGTTGTCTTCTTTTTCAGTGGCGATCTTGTGAAGCTTTTGAATATCGCCACTGAAGAAAAAGACAGCTTGTTTCGAAATCATAGTATTTGGTCTGTATAAGTTGCGTTTTTTAAACGGAAATTTTTATATAACTAGTATAAAAGCAGAAGCAGAGGTCCCCAATCCCTACCATTCTCTTCATCAGTATTTCGTCGTGAATACTGTCACAAAATATCTTGTGAATTAGGGGCAAAAGCATTGGCTAAATGAATGATTAATTTCGACAATCTGTTCGAAACTATTGCAGTAGAGCGATGGCTTGAATTCTTCAACTAACTAAAATTTAAAAAAACCAATTCTACTTACTCCCGAACATCAAAATATCCGGATCCGTCAAGAACAAATCTTATTTCTTCATCTGTATGAAGATGCTCAGCAAAAAATTGTTTCAATTTATTATCATAGTCAGGCAAACAATCCTTAGAGCAGGTTATCTGGAAAAAGAACAGAAACGGTTTCTCTAAGATTGATTCGAAAAAAAAAAACATTTATTATACCTCATCTTCATATGAGTAACCGCGGTTTGCTCGAATTTTATCAAGGACCCCATCAATACGGTATGTTTCAGCATTCAACTACAAAAGAAAAAATCATTTATGTACATTTATATTATAGAAATTATTTGAAGGAAGTTAAAATTATAGGACGATATATGTCATTTTTTTAGCTCATGTTAAGAAATAATATAAGTTGCATATTATTTTTAAATAGTTCACACCACCAATTGATGAATTCATTCGAGTATCGTTCTACATTTTGAAGAACAACCTTCAACCGAGTTCATATATCATTATTGCGTTTAATTTTTCTCCATATTTGGTGACGCATCTATGCACTTAATTTCTTAATCTATTCGCATAACCAATTAGGGGTTAAATACGTTTCAAACGACGGAAAAGGAAGCCGCACGTTGAATGCAATCAATCTAGTACAATTTCAACGCACAATTGATTTGTATGTTGGTGCAACCCATCACACCATATGATAAAAAGTGCAATGTAAACACAAAGTCATAAGTGTGTTCGTGCCGGATATTACACCTAATTACTCATTCAGTCTGTCGTAATTTATGCATTTTATCACATTAAACATAGCATAACTGTATCTAATCACTTCACCTTGAAATATTCAACTCCAGTTTTCTCGTAAACTTCTTCTAATGTTAAATATTGCGGCGGATTCAGGTGATGCTCTTCTCGTTGATCCACAGATGTGTCGTTGTTCATAAACCATGCTTGCACCATTTTCACAATTTCTTTGCAGGAAAGCAATATCAAATTACGCGCTAAACTAATTAACACGTCACTTTGCGAGTTTGCAAAACAATTGAATAAATACCGAGATCAACTAAATTGATACTGAAGGCGAGCCGAACAATTGACAGTTGGGAAAACGTCAAATATTGCAATTCACTTCGCTTGCCGGGGATCGTTTGTCAACGAATGGTGGGTGAGACTTTCTGCTAGAACGTTAGACGCTAGACGTAACGAATTTTTTGCGATATGAGATTCGGTCTAGCTGATATGGAACAGGTCACCGATGTCAACTGCAGAGTTGAATTTAAAGTGCTTGAGCTCGCGGAGAGGAAGTTAATTAAAGATTAATTCTTTCGAGATGTTTGTTTGGTGGCTAGAATAAAAATTGGATTAGCAAGCATCTGAGATCTAAGCACGGTTTGGAAGGTCTTATCTTAGCCAATGTGTAAAGGGGCCTTGCGGTATATATACGAGTATATCTAATGTGCAAACACTAATTTGTTGATGCGTTTAATTTTTCTTTTTGTAAGAACCCAAATCTACTGTCGTAAAAAAACAAATTTCTCTTATGCGTTTCTTTGGATGGCATTCTTGTTTATATTTGAGCCACATGGCGCTAATTGACGCTATTAGAGAGCTGACGGTAGCCGTAAATACTCGTTGGTTTCCAGTGATAAATGGTACAACAACAATGAAGGAGGCGAGTCTATATGAGCTCACTTTGTCCAATAATGTCATGACAAATTTTGGTAATGAACCTACATTCCGAACCTCCAACGCAGCGTTTAAATTGATAATAGAACATTACATATACTGTTACGGGTGACCAGCTTTCATCCGGGGACCACACCACGACCACTAAGGAGATCGGGATGCTTGTCATTTACACACCCCAAACCCGCTTGAGCATCGAGGTAGCAGTTGACCCATTGTATTTTTCTTTCGACACTAATACTACTCTCATACAAAAGAAGGAAATGTTATTGTTATATAATTCAAATTGTTATATAATTCAGAAGAAAAATGTTATTTTTGTATGATAAACAATATTATTTATCCGTCGAGCTAGAGTAGGGCGTTTAATTTAGGTAGGGAGCAAACGGCAGCAACGGACGACGAACGACATCAGAAGGGGGCCGGTCGACCATCACTCTTCCCAACAAGGATAACCTATGGCAACGCATCTAACGCAAGCGCTCCACAAAGGCTAGCACCTACTCGGAAGGCGATAAGGGGGCCCACTCCTGGTCACCGCACTAGAGGGATCCACCGTAATCAATGGTAATGGCAACAGCAAAACCGAGAAGGGATGCAGCGCGCCAAACGGAAACATACACCGGCGAGGCTACTGTAAAATACATGAAGTGTCGTTACGAATGCAAAGACTTACCTCGGGGAACTTGCCGTCTCCAATTTACACCTTCCTGACGGCGTCTCTGGTGCGACGCCAAGACGAGGCGAATCCCAAATTGAACAACACTCGCGATGTAATGCAGGCATCACGACCAGGTACACATATCACCTGTACCACGCCAAGTCGACTTTCGGAAATCTCTTAATCATCTCACTAATTCCCGACATGCAACTTTATCGCAACGTACAAACCAATCACCTACAACACATAAGTAATGAAGCGGACAAACATTTCGTTCGGGGACGCCATTCCGTCATTCATTTAACAACCGGAACACTGACTTGCGAGCCAACCACGTACACTGATGAACTAACAAGCGATTGAATGCAGGGCGTGCGATTCTACCGACAAACACACGTATTTCAGGAGGGAAATAGATTTAATGGCGAAAGCTAATCGACCGAAATCGCGTTTATTTACACTTTCTGCTGACAACTACAAAATGTCATTCGGCGATGTCATTGTAGGATGATCCAGTGACCCACATATTGGGACTGCTCAGCTGATCCCAAAATAATGGGTAATACAGTCCAACTCGCGTGCAGCAACCATGGGTGCGGAGCCGAGGTGTCGAAGATGGTTGGTGGCCGCGCTACGAACCGCGCCAAAAGGAAAGAAAGAGTTCGTCGTATGAATGGGAGGCCAACCACCTCCAATGTAGCGGACGCCCGTTAAGGCGAACAAATTTAAAGGACTGAGGACTAACGGAGGCTCTCTTTTTTCGATTTGAATTCAAGGCAGAAAGTTCGGAGGATACAGGATTGGCAGCGAAAAAAAAGGGGATTGGAACCAGGAACAATTCGTCATCGTCACCACGGCAATTAGCGAAACTACAGAAGAACCATTTCGTTCAGCGAGGAGCGGAACAAAACGAGAATCCGGCTCCCAAGATTAGCGAAAATAATCAGGCGATCGTTTGCTGGGGCCCCAAGAAAAGATAGTTTAGCGAGATTAGGAAAAGGTACCTATTTATTTTGTTTCTTCTTCTAGATTACATCTGTTTTTATACTAATTTCATTGAAATCGTTTTGTGTGTGAATATAACGAATTATAAACCCGGTAATATTCTAAAGAGGTATTTTTGGATTGTGCGCGGCGCTCAAGCGGGGAGTTTTCTTTTCCGCGTTTCGGTTCAACAGTTTTTTTTTCTTTCAGGAGGTCGTGGTGTGGTTGAACAGGGTAGTTTGGACAGGTTAGGGACGAGAGTAAGTGGAACGTTTACATTTCTTTTCCTTCCCTTAGGTGCTAGGGGTTAACCCTCGTGCGTGCGCGGACGGATCGTCAACTCGCTGACGATCCAATTGTGGAATCCATCCAGCCTAGGGTTAGCGAGTTGGCGCCTGCGCCGTCTCCGACGGAGCGAACCGGGCCCGCAAGGCTGGACCGCGCGTCTACCCTTGAGGCGTAAGGGTGACAATTGGCGCCCAACGTGGGGCCGTAAGTCAAGTGGTGAAAGTGATAGTGTGCAAATTGTAAAGTGAAGGAGTGAGAAATAGTGGGTCAGTGGTGTAGTGCGAGTGCAAGTGAAGTGTTAATTTGCGGGAGTGTGAAGTAAAGGGTGGAAAGAGTGATAGTGCGTGCTAAGTGTGAATTTGCGGGTGTTTGTGGTTTCAATTTTAAGTGAAAAGTGCGATATTTTTGGAATAGAAGTGCGAACGAGTCTGAATTTAGAGTGTTTGAGGAGATAGTGCGATAGAGGGTGACTGTGGATAGTGAGTCGTATGTTGAGTGGTGGGTAAGGTAGTGAGTGAAATTGCGTGAGTTGGAGACTGAATTAAGTGATTCTGTTTGTGGGTTGTGTGGATGACTTAGAGTGCTTGCTTAAGGTTACGTGAGTAGATTGATTGTTTGTTTTGTGTGGAAAATTGTGTGAGTGGATGCAATTAGTTCGAGATTGTGTAAACAAAATTCTATAAATAAAACAAAACTTTTGAAGCAAATAATTGTTTGGAATATTAGAATAAGTGCTAGAGTTAGATTTATTTTTCCAGCACACACCAGAAGGATGGCGAAAACGATAAGAATCCTGGTGGATAGGCTCGCGAAGGATGAGCTGGTGTATGAGCTGGCAATCCGGGAGGAGCCAGAAGGAACGGTCGACGATATGAGGCGCCGTCTAAGGAAGGCTTTGAAGTCAGAACAAGATGCCGATGAGAGCTTCGTGGATTTACAGGCCTACCCATTCACTCCAGCAGAGGATATTGAAGCGGTTTCGAATAAATTAGAGGAAATCCTGACCCTGACTAGGAATTTCAAAGGGAACAAGGAATGCTCCGACTTCCTAAAAATTAGGAACAAAATCGGGTATGCGTTGCGCCGTTGGGAGTACGTACCCACTACGGATCCTGACCTCGTAGGACAGGCAAAGAAAATAAAGAGGGGGTTGTTGATGGCGTTAGGGGACCTGATAGACAAGGCTGAAGGTGAGGGCGGCGAAGGGAAAGAGTGTACAACACTAGCTCAGGGGTCAGCAGAACCAGTGGAAAGGGAGCGCAAGCAACCACCACTAACCAGCGTGGCCGGACCGTCCAGGAGGATGGAGCAGGAGGAACCCGAAAGGAGGAATTTGTCGGCCATCACTGAGGAACTGGAACCTCGAACCCCGGAACTGCGGCATGGACCCGTATATTCTACCCCGCGGGTGGAACAGGATCTGAGGAAGCCACCAGACATAGCCAAATGGGGTATTCGGTTCTCCAGTGACTCTCCAGGGTCAGTAAACGCCTTTTTGGAGAGGGTAGAGGAGATCCGAGTGGCCAAAGGAGTATCTCAGGACCAACTTTTCCGAATAGCAGCGGAACTCTTCGAGGGCAAAGCCTTGGTGTGGTTTAGGTCAGCCAAGGATCGGGTTGCAAACTAGGAGGAGCTATGTCGAGAACTCAAGGAGGAGTTTCTACCACCAAACTATGAAGACCAGTTGTTGGAGGAAATTCGTCATCGCACCCAAGGTAGAGACGAATCAATCGGTGTGTACGTGGCTGTCATGGATGGGTTGTTTAGACGGTTGAACGAGCCATATACGGAGGTAGAGAAAATGAAGATTTTACGTAAAAACATAAGCCCCTTTTACCAGACACGATTATCCCTGAGGAAAGTTGCCACGGTCTCCGAGTTGATCACCCTGGGACGAGAGCTGGAGGAAACTCGGGCGACGGTAGAAGCCTTCATGCCTCCTCCGGATGGACGGACGACTAGACTGCTAGAACCAGACTTGGCCTACGTGGAGGCTTACCCTCTGGATGCGGTGGCTCCTGCCAGCAATATACAGCGTGGCGCTTGTTGGACATGTGGTGGGACAGGCCATTTTGCGCGAGAGTGCCAAGAGCCTCGAAGATGTTTTGGCTGCGGAAGAAGGGGGGTAGTTAAGACAAGGTGTCTGAACTGTTCACCAAGTGCGGCGACTACTCGGCAGCCAGTAAGCCAACCTCTTGCCACGTCATCGGGAAACGGTCGCGGTGCCCAGTAGGCGGCGTACTGGGTACCACCTCTACCAATAAAAGAAAGGCTGCAAGCGGAAGGATATCCTATGTATTCACTCAAGAGTCAGGAGATGTGCGCCCCCATCTCTCCGTGGATATTATGGGGAATAAGTTTACCGGCTTGGTGGACTCAGGTGCCTCCACTACTATTGCAGGTAAGGAAGGATGGCTCCGTTTGCAAGAGATAGGGGTAGAGCTGGGGTCAACGGCACAAGAGGCAGTTCGCTTAGCAGATGAGGGGCAGTGTAAGGTGTTGGGAAAAGTTTTAGTCCCGATTAAATTGCAGAGGAGGACAAGGTGGCTAGAAATGTTGGTGGTCCCTTCGCTACCCCATGGTCTGATTTTGGGGGTAGACTTTTTGAGGGAATTTGGAATTACCCTTAATCTCCGGCATGAGCGATGGGATTTCGTTAGCGAAGTCACCCCAACAGCGGGCCACTTGCATAGCAGGTCCATCCTCCCTCACCCAGACGAATTGCGTTTGGAGGAGATGGTGAATGGCGAGTTCTCGCGTATGGGAGAAGGGCTGGGTTGTACCTCCTTGGTGTAGCACGTCATTAAGACGGATGCGATGCCCATCAAGCAGAGATATTATCCGGTCTCACCAGCCCTCCAAAAGCACATCAACGCGGAATTGGAGGAAATGTTGAGTCTGGGGGTGGTCGAGCCTTCTTCCAGCGCGTGGTCCTCGCCTATCCTAATGGTAAAGAAGAAGGATGGAAGTTACCGATTCTGTGTGGATTTCCGAAAAGTTAATAAAGTGACCGAAAAAGACGCCTACCCCCTTCCCTATATATCAGCCACCCTGGACAAACTGCGGGATGCCAGGTACTTGTCTACGCTAGACATTAAATCAGCGTACTGGCAGGTGCCAGTGCAGAAGGAGTCTCGACAGTTCACCGCTTTCACCATACCCGGGAGGGGATTATTCCAGTTCTGTAGAATGCCTTTTGGACTGTCAAATGCACCGGCTACCTGGCAGCGCTTGATCGACCGTGTTTTAGGACCGGAGTTAGAGCCCTATGTCTTCACATACCTCGACGACATAATCATCGTGACGCAGACCTTCGCGAAACACTTGGAGATTTTGAAGGAAGTGTTTAGGCGTCTGAGGGATGCCGGGCTGAAACTCTCGCGGGACAAGTGCTATTTCTGTCGGTCGCAATTGCGCTACCTAGGGTATGTAGTCGATGGGAACGGATTGAGCGCAGACCCTGAAAAGGTTGAAAGTGTTATGAATATCCCCAGGCCACAAAGCGTGAAGCAGATTCGGCAGTTCCTGGGTATGGTATCGTGGTACCGTCGGTTTATCCCAGACCATGCCTCTCTGGTAGCGCCTTTAACAGGGCTCCTGCGCAAGGATAAAAAAATGCAATGGTCTCCGGAGTGCGAATTAGCGTTCAACAGGTGTAAGTTGAAATTAGCGTCAGCCCCAATATTGTCTTGTCCCGACTTCAGTTTGCCTTTTAACGTACAGACAGACGCATCAGATGTCGGACTGGGGGCGGTATTGAGCCAGGCCTTCCCAGAGGGAGAGCGGGTAATCTGCTATTTAAGCCGGTCGCTGAGTAGGGCCGAAAGGAAATATTCCACGACGGAAAAAGAGTGCCTAGCCGTCCTTTGGGCAGTAGAAAAGCTTCGGCCCTATATCGAAGGAACGAAATTCAACGTGATCACGGATCACCATTCCCTGGTCTGGCTGCACAATCTAAAGGACCCCACGGGTCGGCTGACCCGGTGGGCCGTGCGGCTCCAGCAGTTCGATTTTGATGTGATACATCGAAAAGGGAAAGAGCATTTGGTGCCGGACGCGCTCTCAAGATCAGTCCCGGAGGTAGGGACCATTGAAAGCGACAGTCCACCAAACGACAAATGGATACAGGGGATGATGGACAAAGTACGAGGCAATCCAGACCAATTTGCAGACTGGCGGGTGGAGAGAGATGTCCTATGGAAAAGAATCCCAAACCGACATGCGGAACTCAGTGGGAATTTCTGGAAGCAGGTAGTGCCAAAGTCGGATAGAAGTAAAGTCCTCCAAGAGTGCCACGACGATCCCACTGCCGGCCACATGGGCGTAAGTCGTACCTACGACCGAATTGCTCAGAGATTCTTTTGGCCCAAGGTGCGTTCTGATGTTCAACGGTATGTCTCAAGATGTAAGGTGTGTCAGTCTACTAAGGTGGAGCGACAGCGACCCTTTGGAACAATGGCCACGCGAGCTGGTCAAGCAAGGGAGCCCTGGGAAACTATTTGCATCGATCTGGTGGGACCTTTGCCTCGGTCAACACAGGGGCATACTCATATCCTGACCGTAGTGGATTATTTTTCCAAATTCCCTTTGATTTTTCCATTACGGCAGGCCACGGCGGCACAAGTGTCGAAGATTCTAGAAGATAGAGTATTTTTGCTGTTCGGAGTGCCTGCAACAGTGGTATGTGACAACGGCGTGCAGTTCAAGTCAAAGGAGCTGCAAGCGCTGCTGTCAGCCTATGGTACGGATGTGCAATATACCGCGTTCTATCACTCTCAGGCTAATCCAGCGGAAAGGATCAATCAAAACATTAAACGGATGCTGCGGGCCTATGTGGGAGAAAACCATCGAAAGTGGGACCGAGACTTAGGGCGAATCGGATGTGCGTTACGTACATACACACATGAAGTTATGGGGAGCACGCCTTATTTCGTCAACTTCGGTCGAGAGATGGTAGTCTCCCGGAAGAGGCCAGTTCAGCCAACGGAAGAGAATACTTTGAGGGATCCCTTGAAAAGGGCCGAGAAGCTAAGGATGGTCCGGGATGAGGTACTGAAACACCTCAAGGAAGCTGCAGGCAAGAGTATGCAGCGATACAATTTAAGGAATAGACCTCCACCATTTAAAATCGGTGACTTGGTATGGAGGCGGAACTATGCCCTGTCAGATGCGGCTCAATTCTATTCGGCAAAGCTGGCACCCGAATATCTGGGGCCATATCGAATCGCAAACCGCGAGTCCGCATCTTCTTTCACCTTGACGGATATAGGCGGCCGAAATGCAGGCGTCTGGCACGCGAAGGATTTAAAACGCTACGTTGAGTAGCGATACCATCGTAGGGAGGTTCCAACAAAAAAAAAAGTAAAACAAACAACAAACCGAGGGAAACAAAGCCGTGAGTAATAAAATGAAGAAAGCTAAATGGACGGCACAACATGAAAAATTTTTGAAAAGTAAAAGAAAATGTTACCATAAGCCGGTCCAGGTGACGGTTGTAGCTTGGCGGGGCGTCGTTGTTTTTTTTTCCTCCTTCCTGCGTTGTTAGACGTTTTTTTTGTGTTTTTTTTCCCTCCGCACTTCGTTTGAGTTTACTTTCCTTGTTTCCTTTATTCTTCCGCATTTGTCTGTTTAACTCCGGCCCACCTAAAATAGTTTAGCTTAAATTAGATAAGGATTTTCCTTTAATTAGGAACGTTAGTAATGGGAAGGTAGTTAAACCCACTTTTCCTCCAGGAATACGCTGGGACAGGCAACGATAATAGGGATGATTGATGGAGGGTAATTACCATAAAAGGATATAGGATTGTTAGGAGTAGATCGGTAGCGTCATTGGGGTTGGAGTGGCAATGAGTGGTATGGCTCCTATAAGGAAAAGGATTATCACATTAAAACTATATACATATATATATATACCCATACCGTTTTACTTGGACGCATAGGTAGAGAGGAGGCATAAATAGAGATAGGGATAAAGCTCGATAAGAAGTAGGGAGTAGGGAATTGGCCACAGTTTTGGAATTTTATTAAGATATTGGAGTATATGGGAATAGGTTTGGAATTGAAGTTGCGAGTAACCTGTTACTTTAGAAGTACAGACGGTAGCAGTAGGGCATAGCTAAGGAGTGAATTTCCAGGGGAATTCACTTGAAGTAGGGGGGGAATGTTACGGGTGACCAGTTTTCATCCGGGGACCACACCACGACCACTAAGGAGATCGGGATGCTTGTCATTTACACACCCCAAACCCGCTTGAGCATCGAGGTAGCAGTTGACCCATTGTATTTTTCTTTCGACACTAATACTACTCTCATACAAAAGAAGGCAATGTTATTGTTATATAATTCAAATTGTTATATAATTCAGAAGAAAAATGTTATTTTTGTATGATAAACAATATTATTTATCCGTCGAGCTAGAGTAGGGCGTTTAATTTAGGTAGGGAGCAAACGGCAGCAACGGACGACGAACGACATCAGAAGGGGGCCGGTCGACCATCACTCTTCCCAACAAGGATAACCTATGGCAACGCATCTAACGCAAGCGCTCCACAAAGGCTAGCACCTACTCGGAAGGCGATAAGGGGGCCCACTCCTGGTCACCGCACTAGAGGGATCCACCGTAATCAATGGTAATGGCAACAGCAAAACCGAGAAGGGATGCAGCGCGCCAAACGGAAACATACACCGGCGAGGCTACTGTAAAATACATGAAATGTCGTTACGAATGCAAAGACTTACCTCGGGGAACTTGCCGTCTCCAATTTACACCTTCCTGACGGCGTCTCTGGTGCGACGCCAAGACGAGGCGAATCCCAAATTGAACAACACTCGCGATGTAATGCAGGCATCACGACCAGGTACACATATCACCTGTACCACGCCAAGTCGACTTTCGGAAATCTCTTAATCATCTCACTAATTCCCGACATGCAACTTTATCGCAACGTACAAACCAATCACCTACAACACATAAGTAATGAAGCGGACAAACATTTCGTTCGGGGACGCCATTCCGTCATTCATTTAACAACCGGAACACTGACTTGCGAGCCAACCACGTACACTGATGAACTAACAAGCGATTGAATGCAGGGCGTGCGATTCTACCGACAAACACACGTATTTCAGGAGGGAAATAGATTTAATGGCGAAAGCTAATCGACCGAAATCGCGTTTATTTACACTTTCTGCTGACAACTACAAAATGTCATTCGGCGATGTCATTTTAGGATGATCCAGTGACCCACATATTGGGACTGCTCAGCTGATCCCAAAATAATGGGTAATACAGTCCAACTCGCGTGCAGCAACCATGGGTGCGGAGCCGAGGTGTCGAAGATGGTTGGTGGCCGCGCTACGAACCGCGCCAAAAGGAAAGAAAGAGTTCGTCGTATGAATGGGAGGCCAACCACCTCCAATGTAGCGGACGCCCGTTAAGGCGAACAAATTTAAAGGACTGAGGACTAACGGAGGCTCTCTTTTTTCGATTTGAATTCAAGGCAGAAAGTTCGGAGGATACAGGATTGGCAGCGAAAAAAAAGGGGATTGGAACCAGGAACAATTCGTCATCGTCACCACGGCAATTAGCGAAACTACAGAAGAACCATTTCGTTCAGCGAGGAGCGGAACAAAACGAGAATCCGGCTCCCAAGATTAGCGAAAATAATCAGGCGATCGTTTGCTGGGGCCCCAAGAAAAGATAGTTTAGCGAGATTAGGAAAAGGTACCTATTTATTTTGTTTCTTCTTCTAGATTACATCTGTTTTTATACTAATTTCATTGAAATCGTTTTGTGTGTGAATATAACGAATTATAAACCCGGAAATATTCTGATTATTATTATTGGAAAGAGGTATTTTTGGATTGTGCGCGGCGCTCAAGCGGGGAGTTTTCTTTTCCGCGTTTCGGTTCAACAGTTTTTTTTCTTTCAGGAGGTCGTGGTGTGGTTGAACAGGGTAGTTTGGACAGGTTAGGGACGAGAGTAAGTGGAACGTTTACATTTCTTTTCCTTCCCTTAGGTGCTAGGGGTTAACCCTCGTGCGTGCGCGGACGGATCGTCAACTCGCTGACGATCCAATTGTGGAATCCATCCAGCCTAGGGTTAGCGAGTTGGCGCCTGCGCCGTCTCCGACGGAGCGAACCGGGCCCGCAAGGCTGGACCGCGCGTCTACCCTTGAGGCGTAAGGGTGACAATACCTTTCACTAAATGCACGGCGGGACTCTGCAGGAGCGTTTTTGAGTAGAAATACCAATTTACTCTATACATAAGGAAAGACATCAAGAAAATGGGCAAACATGTTTGTTTTAAAAAAGATTTTAAAGTTACAGATTTAAAATGTTTTATTCGTTTTAATGCAGATTCTAAAGTTTTAAAATATAACTTAACTGTTCAATCAGTTAATCTGCTTTTCAATTACGTTGCGCAGCTACTAATTCTGTGTAGTGTTTACATTGATGTTGTAGTGTCCATACAGGGCACGGGTGCCAATGGTCTTGCACAAAGTTTAGCGAGCTATAAAAAGACCGAGCTAAGCTGAAATGGTTTTGCCTGACGACGCGCACCCGTGCTGGCAGCTAGCTTCTGCGGTGTCGTGGGAAGGGTGCTTTCCGCCAGCGCAAAACTTGTACTATAAACATTAATCACGCTCACGTTTTAGAGGGTCTCAAGAATCAGTAAGGATCGAACAGGTCTAGGCCTGAAGAAATTAATTAAGGACATCGCGATAGTTCTGCATCGGACCTACCTATCGACCACAACAATACGTTCGATTACGAAAAGGCGCCTTGTCCTTGGCGAGAGTGTTCACGGTCAACAACAAGAATAGTGCAAGCTGCTGGTGATGGGGCCCCATGTAGTGTTTTTAAGATGGTGATTATGTCCGTAAAGGACTGCAGCGGTGGTCTGCTGCCTCAGCGAGCGGAATTGTGCTGCGCTGGAAATGGCCTTGTTTGGGGACGCGTAAGTGCGCTGGCAAGCTAGCTTTGCGGTGTCATGGGGCGGGTTCTTTTCCCATAGCACATGGGCCCACTTCAAAAATGTTATTTTGCACTTACGATTTCTTAGATAACCGGAGTCGCCGAAAGACCTAGGTAACATACCAAAAGCCCTAGGTAACATACTGTAGCGGGTCCCACACCTCTTCGGGGTGCCAACGGAAAGATTGAATTTTCACGGTCTATTTACACATTTTTATTGTTTCCATTATTACTTGTATTTTCAAGTAGAGAAAAAATTACAAATTTCCCGACTTTCTATTGATTATCTAGTATCTCACGCCCTCGTCGTACTGCGCTTTGAAGGCTTTTGGCCAATATATTTAAATGGATAAATAGTAGAAATAAACGCCCCCTCAATTCTTCCTTGTGCTTATATCATCTACATATTTTTTTATATAACTTATAGAAAGAGTTTCGATAAGAATAATGTGTAACGCTTCTACAATACTAAATGAAATATTTTACATAATTTATTTTTCATACAATTCGCGACTTAGATAACAATCTAATCGTTTCCTTCTTATCTTCCTCGCTTTTTAATATCCTTCAGAGGTTCAACAGACTTCAACATTTAAATGAGGTCCTCACGATTTTTTTTATTATTACAATATAAGCAAAAGATCTATAAACATAACTCGGCAATAAACAAATTCTTCATCGAAAGGACTCTCGGTCAGGCATTCAATCATTTCTTCAATCTACGAGTAATTATCAATTCTAACAGGTGCACATCGTACGTACAATGAACGTATTACTTGTCTTTGAATCAAATGATAATTGTTTTTGAAGAACCGAATATCATCACGTTTGATATAAATGATCATGCACAAGATTTTATTTAATTCAATAAGTAAAAAGAAACAAAGGGTAATTGCCTACTCCTTCGACGAGCGCTCGTTGTTGGGGGGGTTGGTTATTATTAGTTGGCCGTTGTTGCCATTCTTGTTGCGTGCTGGATGTTGTTTGGTTGCATCTTTCCGGGTCAACAATCTCAAAACATTCAACGCTTTTGTACTCTTTGATTGGCTTAAATCCATTTAAAGTTCTTTCAGTAACAATGAATTTATCAGACACCTTCTTAAGTAGAGAGAGCCTTTTATATGAGCCAGCATAAGTTATATATTTGCCAAATTGAATGAGTACATTCTCGGATTCCATGCGTTGTGAAATGTTGGAAGCGTTAAGATTAGCAGGTATCGAATAAGTTGACATCATCTAAGACTGACTTGCTTAAATCAAGTTAGTAGATAATTTCTTTCTGCTTAACTTCAAACAACCGACGATCCGTAGTCAAAACAAGTACTTTCAATTGCTGCTTAGATGGCACATCGAAACTAACAAGCGCTATTTTTTATTGAATTCGCTTTGAGATATGATCAAGCATCGCTTGTGACAGTATCAATTTTATATGCTAAGCTAAGCGGCCACAAGAAACTAAAATTTAACATTAATCGTGCGCGATAGTGATAATTTTAAACACTTTGCCGCGGATGTTTGACAGGTCTTCTTCATGCTCAATGAAAGACGTGATAGTTTGTGAGCTATTGTAACTTGATACGTGTACATATTTGAACGATATGTGTGCCATTTATATACTCAGATGCTAATACATTTACCAGCCGTAGTGACAAAATTTTTGAATTAATCCAGCACGCAACAAAGAACCTTTGCGGACAAATTCATGACAAACTACGTTTCGAACTTAATAGGCCAACGGGAATTGAATGCAATTCTCAAATTTTGCATATTATATTAGCGCTACTATCGCACCTTGTTACAATTAACCGCAAATGCAGTAAGATTTAACCGGGTTATTTTCACAAATTATTTGTCTAAATTATGCTTAAAGGAAAAAATAACTTCTTTCGTTTTCACTAGTAAATTATATCGCGGGTGTTCATATGGGGCACAAGATCTCCGCCATCTTATAGCTCTCAGCTTGTTCCGCTAATTACGCCTTATCTACGTTATTTCCCGTTCAGACATTTCGGATGTTTCACGATTTTCTTATCGAAAGCAGCATAGCGCACAAATTCCGCCTAAAAAGAGAATCCATGAAACGTATACGAGTAGCACCCCCCCCCCCCCCGACAAAAAACTAATCAATACGGCCGTACCGCTATTTCTTTCTTTTGACTATCGCCGTCCGCGGCCAAATTCCAACTCCCAGTTGTCACCAACCGCCAGGCCACTCGTCGTCAACGCGACAAACCTCTGATATCTCATTCTCGCCGGAACGGGATCATCCCAATCATTTTTCAACAATGGATAAATCTTCTTCATAGCACTACAGCTCTTCTCGGGTCTTCGCTTCCTGCAAAAAGTGCCTCCAACTATTTCGGTCCGTTGACTACGTCCTCCAATTTCGAAATCCGAGCAGCGATGAACAGCTTCGTCAACCGAGTCAGACCAGCGTTTCCTCGGTTCCCCCACTGGTCTCCGGCCTTCAGTTCACCCAGCGAATACCTTTTTGGGTATCCGTTTTTCGTCCATACGATTCATATGTCCAGCCCATTACAATTTCCGCAGCCTTACAATCGTTGAGATCTCTGGTTCGTCAAAAATTTCATACAACTCATGGTTGTTTCGAATTCGCCATTAGTCTCAGTCTAGCTTTGCTCCGATTATTCGCGGATAAAATTTAAGTTTGTAATTATAATCTTAGATATTTAAATATATGTCTATAGTAAAATTAGCCGATTTTGTAATACGTATATTAATTAAATAATGCCCTTCGAAAAATAACACTAGTCTAGCAATGATGCGGTAATGATTATGGTATTTCGTTTGAATGCTTTTGTTTTAACCCACTGTTCAAGTTTTCTCTTCTGACTTCTTTGAACTGTTTCTGTAATTTATAATGCTGTCCAATTTTTTTTTCTAATGATATGTAATGTAGTAATCAAGCAGTCACCTAGGCAAACTGCTCGAAAAACAACATAATCCTTGATCCAATTTTAATCGTAAATTTAAAAAAATAAATATTTCAATTTACAATTAAAATTTGATCACAGCAGCCCCTATGCAGCGCAATTCATTCACATGAATTGCGTTGTCCCGCAAAGCAAACAAGAGTTGACGGCAAGAGAGGGCTCGCCAAGAAACCACCGTTGCGACACGAGAAGTCTGCTTGTCATCACCAGCCGGGTCGAAGATCACGAACTGTACGTGCCGGCAATGAATGTGATTTATGTGATTACTTGGTTGCGGTATCTATTCCTGAGTTCGGCATTGGCTGTGCTTATTCGATATGCGTCTCGTCGGTAGTGTAATTTGGATGGATAGACAAGGAAATGTTCGCGAGAGTAATTCGGGTTGAAATTGCAAATTCGATTAGGACGTGTTGACATGGGGCATCTATAAATTTTAAAATTTTTGTGGATAAACGTAATAATCGCAGATCACGTGCATTCGTGTTTTTATTTAAGTATGTATGCTTTTGGGCCATTGCAACTAGGTATTGTGAATGTGTTTTGCTGCACAAATGAAACTTGAACAGCTCCGTTGTAAGGTTTCAACAAACGCCGCGTTCCTTAGAATTGGGCATCGTAACATTTGCAACTAAGTGCGATTTCGCAAACAGAGGGGGAGTCGGGTTTTGAACAGCGAGCAGGATGGTCGTCGTGACTTAGTAACTGAGCTGGAATTAATTTTGTAACGGCCCATAGGTGGATTGAAATTTAAACGTCGCAATTAAAAGTAGCTAAAACGCTCGGTACTGAACGGATGAAAAAAGGGTTTGCGTGCAGTAATTGCGTCCTTGTAAACCGGCGTTTTAAAATTTACTTTAATTTATGTAATTTCTGTGCGATATTCCTCTCATTTCTGCGGTGTTATTAGCAATATTAGTCAGTGCGTACTTTGCGCCAAGAACCGAAGTGTTTCATAATGTGTGAATACTTTGGAAATTCCGTAAGAGTAGTGATTTGAGGGAGGAGGAATGTGCTTTTCGATGGGCGCGAATATATTTGCAAGTAGCGCTATTCAGAACTATAAAGAATTAAATCAGAACATTGTTACGGAAAGATTCTTACGGCACTTCGCGTGTGAAGTGTTATATGTTGGTTTTATCGACATTATGTAACAAGTCTGAAATGGTCGTTTTATGTTACCCAGAGGCTCATCGTCCTTTATGTGGAATATTTTTTTTTGAGGGGTTGATGTCTGTGTTTTTTTTTAATCTAAACTCCTTGCTGTGAATTATTTAAATTCGAAAATAAAAAGAGGATACAGTGCCCCTATGATAATCAGTGTTGCTAGTGAAAACAGATTGTGCGTCTCACACACCCATATAAGACGAAGCGAATCAATATTTGTGCTCAGAAAGTTGTCACAGTATGGAATCAGACGATGTCATATCCTATAACATCAAGCAGTGAAAAAAATAGAAAAAGTTGAACATAATGAGTGCAATAGAGTAATTACAATAGCATAAAATGTTAATCCTGTAACTTAGTTAAATGAATGTCAAAACCTATGAATAGGTACTACAGGAAGCCCAGTATTCCCCTTCACGCGTAGTAGAATTTGTTTAGTGTTAGTAAAACATGTTCTTAATATTGGTGCATTTAGTGCCGTAAGGAATTAAATTATTTTGAGTAGGGGCAAAATTATTTAGATTTAAATTATTTTTTTTAGCATTACAGCCCCTTTCGGGCCTTCGCTTGGAGATAGTTAGAGTATCTCATTGTCAAGATCGAATGTATTGGCACTCCACATGGTGATATGATCATTACCACGCTTTGACCGTGTGTTCGTCCACCCAGTTGCAATACGTTCTGGTTTTAAACCAGCGCGTATCATAACTGAACAGGCTTATAGTCCGTCCGAAGAATCACCTTGACTAAATCTCAATGACGTCAAAGAAACTCGAACCTGAGACCTTCGGCTTACGGGCTTAGTGCTCTAACCACTAAGCCACGCGGACTATTTTAAAATAAGTGTGAGGAATAGTAAGGAGAAATTAATTTGAAATCAGATTTATTTGTTATATACAAACAATATATATATATATACATATATATATATATATATATATATATATATATATATATATATATATATATATATATATATATATATATATATATATGTACTCGTATATATGTATTTAATTTAAATTTGAAGCAAGAAAACCGAGATTCCTTTTAGGTAAAATGATCGATATATTATTAATCGAGGACCTGAAATAAATATCAGTTTTTAATTTTTTTTGATAAAACGAATTACAGAAAATAATCGCAAAGTTTAATTAATATACATACCTTCAACCCCCTCAAGATAATGGTTTTTTTTTATTCCGCCACTGATTGAGAGGGCCAAGATCTTATGCCACTTAATATTGCTTGACATTTCATAGCGAAACGTAAACAAAAATTAGCACCATCAACTTCAAACAGTAACCATTAAGTGCGCGGCTTATTTAAATTAGCAAAATTTATGGCACGAGAAAAGAAACATGTTAATTAATTTAATTACTATTATTATCTAAAATATGAATTTCCAGTAACGCGCGATTAATATTTTTTTGCACTTCTTCACGAGCCACTTTCTTTTCCACTATTTCGTTTTGAGTTTCAATTAAAAGCACCGATAATTGAAGCTGATTTGAAACGAACACCACGCTTTGCAACTTTCAAATGTTTCCCGAATTCACGACGCGATAATCAAACAAAATTCACCGAATTGACGTAAACTTTGATTCGTTTTCGCGATTTGTTTACACTTGTTATCTGACACTTATCAGTAGAACAGCCAACATGACATTAGTAGCCCATACTGTGTTTCTTTTCTTCCTATATACGCTGTCCTTGTCATACAACTTCTCCTCCATTTGACTTTACTTCACTCATGCATACTGTATATGTACTATATCGGGATTTCTGTAGCACTTATGCATAGGTCATAACCAAATTCCAACGAACCCGCAGAAAATTGCCTGTAGATGCTAATGGGCGCTGAAAAAAAGGAACAACGCAAATTTTTTCCAGCCACTGTCTACACCTCAAGCACTTGCGGACGTGGCTAAGTGATGTTTCATTATTTTTTCCATTTTTCACATACGTTTATATATTCATTTATAAGTTTTTATGATGCAAATTTTTTTGAATGATGAAAAATTTCAAATTCGGGGTTAATTATGTTGTGACGCAATGCCTATTGAAATGGGTTTTCGTGCAAGTGTAGGAACTTGATTTTTTTCTCAAATTCAATTTACGTTTCTAGCATACTAATGCACATTATTGGGAAATATATTTTCTGTGAACATTTTTATAAGAATGGCAAACACGCCCTAAAACATCATCGTATTTTTTCTGTTGATTAGATAAGTGGTACGTTGATTTTTTTATGTATTTATTTCAAGTCTAGTTAACCATACAAAAGAAAAAAATATGGCTACAGCGCAATTCATCATTGGATCGGTTTCTTTACTTGTGAATAAAACCAACTGGAATTTGAAATATATTTTTTTTATAACACAGGCTTTTCAATCCCTCATTTACTGATGAATTCTAAAAAATAAGAAGGAAAGTAAGTCCAATTCAGGTGGCTTGTGATGTGATCATTGGATTTGACGCCATAGCCGCAAGAGTTATCAAATAAATCGCTCATAGCGGCAGGTGATATCCAAGCAGTATTGAAAGCGCGTTCTGTCTGTGATGTGTTGGGCCCAGCAAAATTAGTTGGATTATTATAGACTAAAACACGAGCTATAAGCACTGGTTGTGGCCGATTACGAAGGACTGCTATTAAATTTTGATTGGTTAGTAAAAGGTGCTTAACATCTGTGACCCACAATGAAAAATTGCGGAAAGCTAATCTTATACAACTCAAGAAGATAAACCTTGTATTTTCGCTCCATAAACAAAAGTCACCGACCATCAATTGAATCAACTTTTAGGGGAATTTCACTTCTACGCAACTTTTCACTTGACTTTTTCGCCATCACAAAAACTACAATTTGATATGGCACTTATTTAGCGCACGATTTTTTTTCCGCACGCTCAAAAATTTCGTTCAAATAGCGTGTAGGCTAAGTAGGTTCAATGGTTAGATGCAGAAAACTTGTTCACTTTTCGATGAGCATTACATGTATAGGGTATAACTGGATCCTCACTCAAAATACGTCGAATTTACTACAATTGGACCACTCGATATACACCACACAACCGACGTCAAGTGGCGGTTTACCGACAGAGATCCGTCATCTGCCACTTGTCAGCTGATTAATAAACTGTGTAAGGATGACAGATCTCTGTCAGGTATCGCCCCGAAATATAGGAGGCTAGTACAGAGCTTCCTAGAAAACGCTGTATGGTTCATGTCCATGAACATCTAGAGCCTCAGCTCTTATCCATCCTTGCTTCAATCCAACCGCCAGCGCCTCACCTGTTTAATTGTAAATTCATTTATTTAAAGATGATTGTGTTTGTTTCGTGTGCAATGTAATGATACGCAACCTGATTGGAACTCACGTCAGACCCACATGTTTTCTTGCGCGGATTCTTCCAGCAATGAACCTTTACTTTCAGTCATTTACACTCAGTTTTTCTGATTTAGGACAGACAAACCCGCGCTCTCATCGTGGATATTTGCACATTCACGGCAACATCGATAGCAATCACAACTCTCCCGAACAACTGATAAGACTTGAGTAGTCGAAGTATTCATCGCAATCGCTCACCTCACGGAGCCGTGGTTCCCTCATGTGCCATGCGTAATTGTCGCTTGTGTAATTGCATTTGCTGATCCACCGGGGTTTGAGGTGCCGCCACTTCATTCAAGATGTCAACTGGCGTTTACTGACCACATATTCCAGAGCAATGTTGACAGCATTGGGATAAGCCTATACCCTTGTATAGGATTTCTTTGGGAGGCTTAACGAAAGTAAACGTAGAATAATGTCGCGTGTTATAGTTCGCGGCCGATAATTTTAATGTTCCGGGAAAGTGAAAACGCACTATCTTTTAAATTAAGTTAAAAGAGTTTATTTAATAAGAATGCACAGTCATTAATACAACTATTTTACAAATCGCATTTAAATTTAGTTTTTACTGTCTATCAACTTATATTCCAACTGTCTATATCACGAAAATCACTCACTTCACTATCAATCAATATCGCCTTTACTTCCACTCTATCGCAGTTTTACTATCGCGGCTTTACTATCGCGGTTTTACTATTCCCCCCATTTATTCAGCTCGGCTTTATATAGGGTCTCTAGTCATTCAATCCATTTCTCGTACATTAGCGAATGTTCTGACGAGAACTACCTGGAATATGCGAGCAATTCTGAATGGCCACAGTGACGTCACTTTCAGATATTGATCATGCTTGGTGGATTCTTGTGCTTTCGATTACATTCGTTTATTGATCATAACGTTATTAATAGTTGCGACAGTAGCTCGCAGAATTGTTTGGACATGTAACAATATTATTATAGTTAACTATTTTGTTGATTTGATATCCGCAGGCCAATTCTCTTTTTTCTTGAAAAAGAAAGAGTAGAATATTATTAATAAATAAATTAGGAGAAAGAAAAGAAAAAAAGTAGAATATTTTTAATAAATAAATTATGATTCAAAACAGATTGGGCAAAAAAGAATTTTTCACGGGAGGAAAGAGAGATGCAGCAAACCTTTTCTTGACATTGTCGAGCCTGATTCTTATTCTAAATGAGAACACGTTCACACGCAATAAAAATTCACTTGAAATACTTATTTGAGTTGAACTTGCGTTTTCATTTCCAATCCACAGAATGGTTGGTCTTGATGCTATGTTGTTTGCAGTAAGCTTTTGAGTGCTTTTAAATAGACAATTTTCATGACATTCTCTTTAAGCCCAGTGCTTCAATCACTTTCAGCGAATAAACCTAATTTGATGACTGAGGAGTTCGCAACATTTATTTGGATTCTCATATTTGCATTTGGAATTGCAGAGATCATTGGTGGCAGCAGCTCGCAACGAATTATTAATGGAACAGCTGCAAAACCAGGCCAATTCCCCTTTATGGTACACTTTTTAAAATTTACAGATTGCATATGCATAGGTATGACTTTTGCATTTCAGGTTTATATTCGAGGAATCTTCGCTGGTGGGAGTGCAGTGGATCAATAATTACAAATGAGCATGTCTTAACTGCTGCCCATTGCTACGCAAGAAACTACCCTGTTGAATGTAACAATTATGTAAGAACACAATGAAAATAGCCCTCAATGTATTCTTTTACATTTTTACAGGCATTCGGATGGTGCATTGCTGGGGACATAAACGTTCGTAATCCCCTAGCACTTGTGAAAACCCGGCAAACACGATGGATCAAAGAGGTCGCTATGCATCCACTCTATGCGGCGAAGTTTTCTCTTTAATTTCTGATTTTTACTGACAGACCAAAAAACCGTTCACGTTGTCTAAACATGTTGGTGTAATACCTCTAGCAACATTCAAGCTAAATGTGGATCAATCCTGTGTACTCGTTGGATTTGGCAAACAGAGAGATGTTTGTGCACAAAAAATTTTGTGGAATGATCTACATTCTCTGCTCAATTTTTCAGAACTATTCTAACCCAGTAAAGGCAGAGTTAGCCTGGTATGAAACCATTATTTCTACTAAGAACTGCAGAAGAGTAAATCTTTGCGCAACTGCTCCCTACAAGATGACCGGTTCTGTAAATATTTCAAAAATTGAATGTATTATCCAATACAAGAAGAACTTTTAGGGATTCTACGTCTAGCACTCGTTGCGTGTAGACGTGTTTTTAATATCGCTCCTGTCATTAATTTTAAAAATTAATTAATTTTACGCAAAAGTCAGTTTCAAAATATTGAAATAATTTTTTACGAGCCAGTCAAAAGCAAGTTTTGATTTTATTGGGGAAGAATTTATCGTCGAAGGCATCGACCAACCATACCAATAAATCAAGAAAAGGCAACAAACCAAAGACAACTCGGAACTGCTGTATGGAGGAGCCCGACGGCTTCCCTCCGTTGGGGGGCCCCGGGGAGAGTGACGGTGTGAAATTGGCAAGTGTCAACAAGCGGAGACACACGAGCACCCAGGATACCGCAGATGCCGGTCGCAAAACACAAGTGCTCGAGGATAGACAGGAGGTGTGTTGCCTTCGAAGTGAAATCGAAGAGCTAAAGGCAAGAATTCAAACGTACGAAGAAATGTTCAAGACGGCAAAAAAAGTTCAAGAGAGTGATCCGATACGAAAAATCGAAAAACAGAAGAAAGCTGCAAATCAAATAATCACTGAAGAGGTATTAAGTGCTGGTAGCACCAACGAAAGCCAGAACTACTTTGCGGCGCTGGGTGGACTCCAACAGGAGATGGATGTAGACGAAGGTAATAAAGATGATAATTTTATCTTATATTTAAAAAATAAAAATAATGAAAGTAGAAATAAGGAGAAGAAACCAGCCCGTAGTTCTGCTGGTCCTCCTCAAAAAGTAGCCAAGAATACCGAGAAAGTTCCGCCAATTAATGTCTTCGGTCAAAGCGGAAAGGACATGGTTCGGCTGTTGGCAGCCGAAAACAAGTTAACAAATTTCGAAATCAAACGAATAAATTCCGAGAAGCTGTTAATTAGAACGAAATCACTGGTTGATTTCAAATCAGCGAAAGATGCTTTGAATTCTGGGGAGGTTCCGCACTTCACTTATACCCCCAAAAGCGAGAAGAACCAGACGTTCTTGCTGAAGGGCTTGGACTGCGGAGAAGATACCGTCGATCTTCTTCAGGTCCTCAAGGAAACAGCACCACAAATCGAGTTTATCTCAGTGAAAACATTCGCGACAAGAAGGTCGACGGTAGAAAAAAAAATTTACCACTTTATTTGGTACAAATAACAAATAAGAGCAGTCCAAGCGCTCTTCAGCAAATAAGATATTTAAATTTTCGAGTGGTGAGGTGGGTACGCCTCCAGAAGCGAGAAATCAACCAGTGCTATCGCTGCCAACGATTTGGGCATTCGGCTGCCAACTGCGCCATGCATTACCGATGCGTTAAATGCAAAGACGTGCATGCTCCCGGTGAGTGCAAATTGGCTCAGACGGAGCCAAAAGAGAAATTATATTGTGTGAACTGCGGTGTTTTTGGTCACCCGGCATCATATCGAGGATGCTCCCGATATCAGGATGCAAGATTGAAATCTGCCCCAAAGCAAACACAAATACACCGCAGTGTCTTAGCTCCGAACTTCGTCAAGCCCGGAGTATCATTTGCACAAGCCGCTAGAGGACCAGCAGAAAATGCGGAAAATAGTGTAAATAATGTAAGTGGCAATAATGAGCTGCTTCTCAAAATTTTACAGCAATTAAATTCCTTATCAGAGTGAATCGATAAACAAGATTCGAAAATTAACATTGTTTTTCAGCGTTTAGGACTTTCAAATGCCTCAAAATAAGTTGTCATCCAGCCACATTCCCACGGATAAGATTCGTCTCGTCTCGATCAACGTCAACTCCATTGTTACTTTACATCGGCGTGATTATCTCCCTGAATTCATTGCCAGACAAAAGCCTGACATCCTGCTTCTAACCGAAACCCACCTCAATTCATGGCACTCCATGACATTCAAGGATTTTGAATTCGTAAGAAACGATAGGGTAATAGGTGATGGGGGAGGTGGCATCGGGATATTGGTACGACGACCCTATCATTTCCAAAATATTGAAAAAGTCGAATTCAAAAGCTTTGAATCTCTTGAAGTGTCCGTTATCAAAATCTCACTGCCAGATGGGGATAACCTCTTCGTTATCTCTGCCTATGCAACTGGTGGAACTGTTCTCAAGCTCAAGGAGGAACTCAATTCCTTGTTTGAAATACTCGAATTGAACAGGCTGCATAACTATTATATTCTTGCTGGTGACCTGGTGACATCATGGCTGAACGCCACCAATAATCCAAGAGGTGTATTCCTGAAATCATGGATAACAGAGAACCAAATTGAATACAGGTGCAATCTATATGGGTCGGAGTTCCCAACATACCCTAGGACAAATTCATATTTGGACCTTTGCATTGCTGACGCAAGACTCGAATTCAACTTCAATAGTCCTCAACGGAAACTGCAGGTGCTTCCTTATGATAGTGACCATAATGCAATCGTAATGGAAATCAATCATCAAAGGAATGATCTCTTCCTCATTCCAGTTCAACATGAAAATCATAGGTTGAACTTCAAAGAAACAGACTGGGGAAAGTTTCAAAAGAAGTTTAATCGAGAGTACCAGAAGCAATGTCCCCCTTCTGATGGTGGCAACTCTTGCTCAATGGTTCCTAATGACAGAAATCTAACTAACGATGAAATAGATGTCTATTTGTCGAAGTTAGAGAAGCTGACGTTGGAAACGATTGAGAAAGTAGTTCCCAAGATTAAACATCGAAACAATATGGAAGGATATGAAACACCAACCATCGCAAGATTGAAAAGATTGAAAAGCCTTCTTCTGACACGCGTCAACAATATTTATCGACGATTTTTGGAAATTACATCTGAAGAATGTCCGGAACTTAATCCGGTCATACTTCAGGAGTGAGGTCAGCAATCAATGGGCGGAAAAATTGAGGGGTATTAGCCCACAGCACCCAGATGGCGTGTTTGCGAAAGTGAATAGCATATTCCGCAAGAAGTCTCGAGTGAAGGTATCGAATCTTGAAGTCACTAGTGATGAGATAAATCTTCTCGATAGGGCTGGTATCGAAATTGATACTACGACTCCGGATAGAAATGGAAACAGGATTATTTGTGAAGGGTTGGATAAACTTGCCCTGATTGGAACACATTTTGAATTGGTTCATCTACCAAACCCTGAGAGAGGGAACGAAATTTTTTCAGAGGTCATTGAAGCAAAAGTTTCCGACTTCAAATCAAGCCTGAACGGCCAATCAATTCTTCATTTCAATGAAACATTAACATCTGACCTCATACCGAGCTTGAATCTTATTGATTATTTTGTCAGCTATGAAGACTTGTGCTTCATATTTCACAAGATAAACAACAAGAAATCATGTGGTACTGATGGTATTCCAAATGTAGTTCTCCGACATTTGCCTGAGGTTGCTATTAGGAACTATTGCATATTGTTCAACAACATGTTGAGCAATTCATATTTCCCAAATGAGTGGAAAAAGGCTAAGGTATTTCCGATCTTGAAGAAAGGAAACGAATCTTCGTGCCCGAAAAGCTATCGCCCAATCAGCTTGCTGCCTAACATCAGCAAGGTGTTTGAAGTGATACTCAACAGAGCATTAAACACCCACATTGAGGAAAATGAGTTGATGCCAAATTGCCAATTTGGTTTTCGTGCCAGGCATTCGACCACACATGCAATAACGAAAGTAGCCTCAGACATCAACTAAATGATAGACAATGTGTTGGAGCATGTCTCATTGATATGGAGAAAGCCTTTGATACGGTATGGTTAGATGGACTTATTTTTAAACTCCTTCAGGACAAGTTCCCCAGACACCTTGTCGCCATGATGTGTAATATGTTATACGGGAAATCGTTTGTCGTAACTGATGGAAATCTGACAACAATGCGCGAATTCAAGGTCTTGAATGGCCTACAGCAGGGAACAGTTACTGCGCCTCTGCTCTTTTCAATCTTCATTCGCAAGCTATTGAATGGCTTTGATTTTAACGTCTCGCCAACGCGATCATTGGTAGCGTTTGCTGATGATCTGATCATCTATACGGCAGACCGAAAAGCTACAATAGTTCAGAGCAATCTCCAAAAAATGTTCAATGATGTACAGCTGTACACTGACAATTGGCGAATGAAAATCAATGCGCAAAAGTGTGAAACAATCTTGTTTCGGACAACGCTGCAGGGGGTCAGTCAAGACCTGAAACGTAATTGGAAAGATTTCGACATCATGGCTGGTGAGGGTAGTCTTGAACGGGTTCCACATAAATCCTGTGTTCGATACCTCGGTGTTTATCTCGATCAGTATCTGTACTATACTGAACATGTGAAAACCATGCTCAGTAAGGCACTAAAAGTAGTCATGGCCCTTCGAAAGCTCTTTCATTCCAGATACATTGATCAAAAGGTCAAAATTATCTGTTACAACCAGAGTGCTAGTACTATGGAAAAATTAAGAGTTTTCGAAAGGAAATGTCTTCGTGCATGTACTGGTTTGTACAGAAAGCCTGAGACGGATTGGAAACATTATATATCGAATAGAAGAATTTATCAAACTGCTGAAGTGACTAGACTCGATATTTTCATATTGAAACTTCTTCGGAATCATATCGCAAAATCTGTGACTGTGAGTGAAAACCCTTGGATTTCACAGCCGTTCCACCCTACAGACGGGTATATTGCGACTTGCCTCGCTACTGGCTTCATTCCCCCAGAAGCATTCGTGTATTTGGACATGAATCGATATGTTTTTGATTCTGACGGCGTCCCAGTCATATATCACATATATCGACGGGCCACCGATAAGAAGATAAAATATCCTCCGAACTTGAGTTCACGAGACCAACAGTTCCAATGGAGGTGGTACTCATTTGCTAGATTCGTTGAGGCTGATCGAGTTGAGACGGGGCAATCTAGGTATTGGTGGCTGAATGACAATGTCTAAATTATTCGTGTGTATTTTCAGTTTTGGTGGTTTTCGTTATTTAGTTTTTGAGTTTCAGCTCATTATTGCTACATTTAGTGTTGTTGTTTATTTTTGTTAAAAATTAGGTATAGGTTAGGTTTATATTATGTTTATTATATTAGGTTAGAGATAAGGTAAAACGCTTAGGTTAGGAACATTGTTATAGATTTTTTTAAGTATAAGATAAAGTTTTTGATAGCATCTATTAGAATTAAGTTAAAACATATTAGGTGTAGGATCAAAGTTCACTGTAGTGTTAAGATTATAAATAATTTTAGAATAGTGTTGATTGGTTTTTTTCTCCTTTTTCCAATTAAATTTAAAAAATATGTAATAATCTTCATTGATTTGAATTTGCTATAGTTTTTTTTTTTTTTAAATGTGTAATGATAACTTACAAATTTAGAGAGCCATTTGGGCCATTAAGTTTTTTATTGTTATTGTTTGGAATTTGCTTTATATTCTTTTAAAATTTATAACGATTAGTATTAAATAAAGCGCTTTTGATTGATTGAAGAACTTTTAGGGAGACTCTGGCTCGCCATTGATAGATACTGTTCACAAGCCATCCGCACATGGAGTCCTTTATGGTTTTAGTCTATACGCAAAGGTGTATGCAAATAGAGATTGGATTCTGGAGAAAGCCCAAACAAAATCTCGGAGTACAGAAATAAAAGGTGTGAAAAATGATATCTTTTCATTTTAATTTTCTTTTATACTGATTTGTACCACTTATTCTTTCAGAACTATCAAGGATTTTAAAGATGTTATCTTTCATTCATTCATGTATACTGTATTTGTATTTTGAACTAAAAATAGTTTGTTATTTACAAATAAAAATTTATCATGGTCAGTTTAATACTAAGTATTAGTAGAGAAAACGCAAATCTTAACCAATTGCAATAAAATGAATATTGGGAAAGAATAGTACCAAATTGAAAACAGGTGCAATTTATATGGGTAAGAGTTCTCAACATACCCCAGGAAAATTTCATATTTGGACCTCTGCATTGCTGAAAAGAAATTACAGGCACTTCCTTATGATCGTCATGGAAATTAATCATCAAAGGGATGATGTCTTCCTTATTCCAATCCATATGAAATCATCGGTTGAATTTAAAAAAACGGATTCGGGTAAGTTTCAAAAGACGTTTCATTGGGAAACTGAATACGTAAAAATCATGCTCAGTAAAACACAAAAGGTACTCATGGCCCTTTGGCGACTCTTTCATTCCAGATACATTGATCTAACGGTCCAAGTTATGACTGTCAGATCTGGTGCAACCAGAGTGCTAGTATTATGGAAAGATTAAGAGTTTTCGATAGGAAATGCCTTCGTACATGCACTGGTGTATACAGAAAGCTTGAGACGGATTGGAAACACTATATATCGAATAGAGGAATTTATCAAACTGCAAAAGCGACGAGAGTCGATATCTTCATATTGAGACTTCTTCGGAATCAGATCTCAAGAGCTGTAACTTTGAGGGAAAACCCCTCGATTTCACAGTCGTTCCACCCTACTGGCTTCGTTCCTCCAGAAGCATTCGTGTACTTGGACACAAATCGGTATGATTCTGACGGTATCTCAATTATATATCACATATATAGACGAAGAAGAAGATAAAATATCCTCCGAATTTGAGGTTCACGAGACCAAAGATTCCAATGGAGGTACTTTTTTGCTAGATTCGCTTAGTCTGGCCGAGCTGAAACGGAGCAAGCTTGGTATTGGTAGCTGAATGACAATGTCTAAATTATTCGTGGTTATTTTTCTTTTGTGTTTTTCGTTTATTAGTTTTAAGTTTCAGTTCATTATTGCTGCATTTCGTGCTGTTAATTATGTCACTAATTAGGGATAGGTTCAACAGCAACGTAAGTTTAACAAGCCTTCCAGTAGAAATTTCATTTGTAGTAGTCAGCCTACTTTTGGCCAGCTGGCGTGAGCTGTCAGCATAATTCGAAAGAATGCAAATGCTAGTACGGCGTGATATATTCGATGTTTCATAGAAAAAGGGACAATCATATTCCTTGCATGCTAAAAATTCGCCATGACCACTGTACACCTACACCATTTAGAATAACCAAATGAAACACATGTTCAACTTCTATTCTACGTCTAGCACTCGTTGCGTGTAGACATGCTTTTAACCGCTCCTGTCATTAATTTTAAAAATTAATACATTTTTCACTATAGTCAGTCTCAAAATATTGAAATAATTTTTTACGAGCCAGTCAAAAGCAAGTTTTGATTTTACTGGGGAAGAATTTATCGTCGAAGGCATCGACCAACGATATCCATAAATCAAGAAAAGGCCAAACCAAAGACAACTCGGGACTGCTGTATGGAGGAGCCCGACGGCTTCCCTCCGTTTGGGGGCCCCGGGGAGAGTGACGGTGTGAAATTGGCGGCAAATGTCAACAAGCGGAGACACACGAGCACCCAGGATACCGCAGATGACGGCCGTAAGACACAAGTGCTCGAGGATAGACAGGAGGTGTTTCGACTTCGAAGTGAAATCGAAGAGTTAAAAGCAAGAATTCAAACGTACGAAGATATGTTCAAGACGGCAAAAAAAGTTCAAGAGAGTGAACCGATACGAAAAATCTATAAGCACGCAAAACAGAAGAAAGCTGCAAATCCAATAATCACTGAAGAAGTATTAAGTGCTGGTGGCACCAACGAAAGCCAGAATTACTTTGCAGCGCTGGATGGACTCCAACAGGATATGGAGGTAGACGAAAATAATGGAGGTAATAAAGATGATAATTTTATAATTTATCTAAAAAATAAAAATAATGAAAATAGAAATAAGGAGAAGAAACCAGCCCGTAGTTCTGCTGGTCCTCCTCAAAAAGTAGCCAAGAATACCGAGAAAGTTCCACCAATTAATGTCTTCGGTCAAAGCGGAAAGGACATTGTTGGCAGCCGAAAACAAATTAACAAATTTCGAAATCAAACGAATAAATTCCGAGAAGCTATCAATTAGAATGAAATCACTGGTTAATTTCAAATCAGCAAAAAATGCTTTGAATTCTGGGGAGGTTCCGCACTTCACTTATACCCTCAAAAGCGAGAAGAACCAGACGTTCTTGCTGAAGGGCTTGGACTGCGGAGAAGATACCTTCGATTTTCTTCAGGTTCTCAAGGAAACAGCACCACAAATCGAGTTTATCTCAGTTAAAACATTCGCGACAGGAAGGTCGACGGTAGAAAAAAAAATGTACCACTTTATTTAGTACAAATATCAAATAAGAGCAGTTCAAGCGCTCTTCAGCAAATCAGATATTTAAATTTCCGAGTGGTGAGGTGAGTAGTCTACAAAAAGACGTGTTTTTAATCGCTCGTGTCATTAATTTTAAAAATTAATTAATTTTTCACAAAAGTCAGTTTCAAAATATTGAAATAATTTTTTAACGAGCCAGTCAAAAGCAAGTTTTGATTTTATTGGGGAAGAATTTGTCGTCGAAGGCATCGACCAACCATATCCATAAATCAAGAAAAGGCCAAACCAAAGACAACTCGGGACTGCTGTATGGAGGAGCCCGACGGCTCCCCTCCGTTGGGGGGCCCCGGGGAGAGTGACGGTGTGAAATTGGCGGCAAGTGTCAACAAGCGGAGACACACGAGCACCCAGGATATCGCAGATGGCGGCCGTAAGACACAAGTGCTCGAGGATAGACAGGAGGTGTGTCGCCTTCGAAGTGAAATCGAAGAGTTAAAAGCAAGAATTCAAACGTACGAAGAAATGTTCAAGACGGCAAAAAAAGTTCAAGAGAGTGAACCGATACGAAAAACAGATAAGCACGCAAAACAGAAGAAAGCTGCAAATTCAATAATCACTGAAGAAGTATTAAGTGCTGGCGGCACCAACGAAAGCCAGAACTACTTTGCAGCGCTGGATGGACTCCAACAGGATATGGAGGTAGACGAAGGTAATAAAGATGATAATTTTATAATTTATTTAAAAAATAAAAACAATGAAAGTAGAAATAAGGAGAAGAAACCAGCCCGTAGTTCTGCTGGCCCTCCTCAAAAAGTAGCCAAGAATACCGAGAAAGTTCCGCCAATTAATGTCTTCGGTCAAAGCGGAAAGGACATGGTTCGGCTGTTGGCAGCCGAAAACAAATTAACAAATTTTGAAATCAAACGAATCAATTCCGAGAAGTTATCTATCAGAACGAAATCACTGGTTGATTTCAAATCAGCGAAAAATGCTTTAAATTCTGGGGAGGTTCCGCACTTCACATAAACCCCCAAAAGCGAGAAGAACCAGACGTTCTTGTTAAAGGGCTTGGACTGCGGAGAAGATACCGTCGATCTTCTTCAGGTGCTCAAGGAAGCAGCACCAGAAATTGAATTCATCTCAGTTAAAACATTCGCGACAAGAAGGTCGACGGTAGAAAAAAAAAATGTACCACTTTATTTAGTACAAATATCAAATAAGAGCAGTCCAAGCGCTCTTCAACAAATCAGGTATTTGAATTTCCGAGTGGTGAGGTGGGAACGCCTCCAGAAACGAGAAATCAACCAGTGCTATCACTGCCAACGATTTGGGCATTTGGCTGCCAACTGCGCCATGCATTACCGATGCGTTAAATGCAAGGACGTGCATGCTCCCGGTGAGTGCAAATTGGCTCAGACGGAGCCAAAAGAGAAATTATATTGTGTGAACTGCGGTGTTTTTGGTCACCCGGCATCATATCGAGGATGCTCCCGATATCAGGATGCGAGATTAAAATCTGTCCCAAAGCAAACACAACTACACTGCAGTGTCTTAGCTCTGAACTTCGTCAACCCCGGAGTATCATTTGCACAAGCCGCTAGAGGACCAGCAGAAAATACACTAAATAGTGTAAATAATGTAAATAATGTAAGTGGCAATTATGAGCTGCTTCTCAAAATTTTACAGCAATTAAATTCTCTATCGGAAAGAATCGATAAGCAAGATACGAAAATTAATCTTGTTTTTCATCGTTTAGGGGTTTCAAATGCCTCAAAATAATTTGTCATCCAGTCATAGGATTCGTCTCATCTCGATCAATGTCAACTCCATTGTTACTTTACATCGGCGTGATTATCTCCTTGAATTCATTGTCAGGCAAAAGCCTGACATCGTGCTCCTCACCGAAACCCACCTCAGTTCATGGCACTCCATGACATTAAAGGATTTTGAATTCGTAAGAAACGATAGGGTAATAGGTGATGGAGGAGGTGGCACCGGGATATTGGTTCGAAGACCCTATCGTTTCCAAAATATTGAAAAAGTCGAATTCAAAAGCTTTAAATCTCTTGAAGTGTCCGTTATCAAAATCTCACTGGCAGGTGGGGATAACCTCTTCGTTATCTCTGCCTATGCAACTGGTGGAACTGTTCTCAAGCTCAAGGAGGAGCTCAATTCCTTGTTTGAAATACTCGAATTGAACAGGCTGCAGAACTACTATATTCTTGCTGGTGACCTGAACGCCAAGCATACATCATGGCTGAACGCCACCAATAATCCAAGAGGTGTTTTCCTGAAATCGTGGGTAACAGAGAACCAAATTGAATATAGGTGCAATCTATATGGGTCGGAGTTCCCAACATACCCTAGGACAAATTCATATTTGGACCTCTGCATTGCTGACGCAAGACTTGAATTCAGCTTTAAAAGTCCTCAATAGAAACTGCGGGTGCTTCCTTATGATAGCGACCATAACGCAATCGTAATGGAAATCAATCATCACAGGGATGATTTTTTCCTCATTCCAGTTCAACATGAAAATCATCGGTTGAATTTCAAGAAAACAGACTGGGGAAAGTTTCAAAAGAAGTTTAATCGCGAGTACCAGAAGCAAAGTCCCCCTTCTGATGGTGGCAACTCTTGCTCAATGGTTCCCAATGACAGGAATCTAACTAACGATGAAATAGATCTCTATTTGTCGAAGTTAGAGAAGCTGACGTTGGAAACGATTGAGAAAGTCGTTCCAAAGATTAAACATCGAAACAATATGGAAGGATATGAAACACCAACCATCGCAAGGTTGAAAAGATTGAAAAGCCTTCTTCTCACACGCTTCAACAATATTTATCGACGATTTTTGGACTACAACCATCCCTCGTTGGCTTTGTTGAAATTACACCTGAAGAATGTCCGGAACTTAATCCCTTCATACTTCAGGAGTGAGGTCAGCAATCAATGGTCGGAAAAATTGAGGGGTATTAGCCCACAGGGCCCAGACGGCGTTTTCGCGAAAGTGAATAGCATATTCCGCAAGAAGTCTCGAGTGAAGGTATCGAATCTTGAAGTCACTAGTGATGAGATAAATCTTCTCGATAGGGCTGGTATCGAAATTGATAGTACGACTCCGGATAGAAATGGAAACAGGATTATTTGTGAAGGGTTGGATAAACTTGCCCTGATTGGAACACATTTTGAATTGGTTCATCTACCAAACCCTGAGGGAGGGAACGAAATATTTTCAGAGGTCGTTGAAGCAAAAGTTTCCGACTTCAAATCAAGCCTGAACGGCCAATCAATTCTTCATTTCAATGAAACATTAACATCTGACCTCATACCGAACTTGAATCTTGTTGATTATTTTGTCAGCTATGAAGACTTGTGTTTCATATTTCGCAAGATAAACAATAAGAAATCATGTGGTACTGATGGTATTCCAAATGTAGTTCTTCGACATTTGCCTGAGGTTGCTATTAGGAATTATTGCATATTGTTCAACAACATGTTGAGCAATTCATATTTCCCAAATGAGTGGAAAAAGGCTAAGGTATTTCCGATCTTGAAGAAAGGAAATGAATCTTCGTGCCCTAAAAGCTTTCGCCCAATCAGCTTGCTGCCTAACATCAGCAAGGTGTTTGAAGTGATACTCGACAGAGCATTAAACGCCCACATTGAGGAATATGAGTTGATGTCGAATTGCCAATTTGGTTTTCGAGCCAGGCATTCAACCACACATGCAATAATGAAAGTAACCTCAGTTATCTGTTGGAAACTTAATGATAGACAATGTGTTGGAGCATGTCTCATTGATATGGAGAAAGCCTTCGATACGGTGTGGTTAGATGGACTAGTTTTTAAACTCCTTCAGGACAACTTCCCCAGACATCTTGTCGCCATGATGTGTAATATGTTATACGGGAAATCGTTTGTTGTAACGGATGGAAATCTGACAACAATGCGCGAATTCAAGGTCTTGAATGGTCTACAGCAGGGAGCAGTTACTGCGCCTCTGCTCTTCTCAATCTTCATTTGCAACGTATTGAAGGTCTTTGATTTTAACGTCTCGCCAACGCGATCATTGGTAGCGTTTGCTGATGATCTGATCATCTATACGACAGACCGAAAAGCTACAATAGTTCAGAGCAATCTCCAAAAAATGTTCAATGATGTGCAGCTGTACACTGACAATTGACGAATGAAAATCAATGCGCAGAAGTGTGAAACAATCTTGTTTCGGACAACGCTGCAGGGGGTCAGTCAAGACCTGAAACGTAATTGGAAAGATTTCCACATCATGGCTGGCGAGGGTAGTTTAGAACGAGTTCCACATAAATCCTGTGTTCGATACCTCAGTGTTTACTTCGATCAGTATCTATATTATACTGAACATGTCAAAACCATGCTCAGTAAGGCACTAAAAGTAGTCATGGCCCTACGAAGACTCTTTCATTCGAAATACATTGATCAAAAGGTCAAAATTATCTGTTACAAGACCCTGGTTAGACCAGTTTTGACATATGGATGCCAGATCTGGTACAACCAGAGCGCTAGTACTATGGAAAAATTAAGAGTTTTCGGAAGGCAATGTCTTCGTGCATGCACTTGTTTGTACAGAAAGCCTGAGACGGATTGGAAACATTATATATCGAATAGAAGTGACAAGAGTCGATATCTTCATATTGAAACTTCTTCGGAATCATATCGCAAGATCTGTGACTGTGAGTGAAAACCCTTGGATTTCACAGCCGTTCCACCCTACAGACGGGTATATAGCGACTTGCCTCGCTACTGGCTTCGTTCCTCCAGAAGCATTCGTGTATTTGGACATGAATCGATATGTTTTTGATTCTGACGGCGTCCCAATCATATATCACATATATCGACGGGCCACCGATAAGAAGATAAAATATCCTCCGAGTTTGAGTTCACGAGACTAACAATTCCAATGGAGATACCCATTTGCTAGATTCGTTGAAGCTGATCGAATTGAGACGACGCAGTCCAGGTATTGGTGGCCGAATGACAATGTCTAAATTATTCTTGTTTATTTCCAGTTTTTGTGTTTTTCGTTATTGAGTTTTTGAGTTTCAGCTCATTATTGCTACATTTAGTGTTGTTGTTTATTTTTGTTAAAAATTAGGTATAGGTTAGATATTTGTTATGTTTATTATATTAGGTTAGAGATAAGATTAAACGCTTAGGCTTGGAACGTTGTGATAGAATTTTTTAGTATAAGATAAAGTTTTTGATTCCATTTTATTAGAATTAAGTTACAACATATTAGGTGTAGGATCAAAGTTCACTGTTGTGTTTAAATTATAAATAATTTTAGGATAGTGTTGGCTGGTTTTTTCTCCTTTTTCCAATTGATTTTCAAAATAGGTAATAATTTTAATTAATTGAATCCGCTAGAGTTTTTTTGAAGAAATATGTTTAATGTTAATGTTTAAATTTAGAGAGCCATTTGGACCATTAAGTTTTTTATTGTTATTGTTTGGAATTTGCTTTATATTCTTTGTAAATTTATACCGATTAGTATTGAATAAAGCGCTTTTGACTTTGACTTTAGAATGTGTAATATCGAATATTAAAAACGAAAAATATTAATTCTGAGAACTAAACTTAAAATCCATAAAACATGTTTCTATACGTAACTTTTATATTATTCCGAGGATATCCTGTTGTTTTGATAAAGAGACATTGTTCGAATTCTGCCTTGCCTTCTCTCCTTCCCACACATCATTCGGTAGATAGGTCTTTATGAAATTCCTGGTTAATTTTATTTTATTCAACCTGCTCTATCAAAATTTCTTTCCCTCTACTACCTTTCCACATTTGTTTGTACCTGACATTGATCTTTACCTTATATCCAGTAAGTACCTCCTATTTCCTCAGCAATTCATCATTTGGCCACCGCCTAGGTTTGGACCGCTAGATGCTTGATACCATCGCCATCATTCAAATTTCCGTTTTGCTGCCTGCTGTAATTGCCAGCGTGGCCACCACACTACATGAACGCTGAACATTCGCGCAAGCAGTAACTGTTCTACAACAAGGTAAATGATTATTATACACGTATAAGAAATCAAAACAGCGTTTTATCAGCCGATTGCTCATCACCAAGCGCAAGTGGTTTATTGACCACAGATATCAGAATAGTGGGGTCTCATGTTCCACTTGCACTCCCTGTTCCGTGTCCTTCGGGTGGATTCATACTTCGTTAAGTATAATCAAATCTGTCTCAACTGAATATTATTCAGCTTGTGCTTTAAGATTCTTATATTAGTATATGAAATCGTCGTTTGAGTGCCACTGGATCCATATGAGTTTTTTTTAATACCTCCATTCCCTACCGCTCTACCCATTACTCTTTCATCATCGCACAACGCTCATGCGATCTGCACTTCAAACGTCGTCAATCCAACGTGTGCCTCCCAGGCAATGTTAAAGCATCGGTATAAAGGGGCATACAAAATGCTGTGAAGTAGTCCTTTCTTGCTGTCTAGTTCAATTCGTGAACAGCTCTCTTAAGTAAAAAAAAAAAAAATATATTACGACGCAGTAAAAAACTAGCTGTCATTCAGTATCTCGACGATAGGATCTAAATGGCCTTAGTTACTGCATTGTCAATCCTCAGGACTTACCATTAATTTAAATTCCTTAGATGTTCCTTAAGTCTTTTCTTAAAAACCGATGAGTTCGCTTTCTTCACTGTCTCCGGAAATTTTTATACGGGGTGGTTTTTAGAGGCATAGAACTTTGAAATGAAATAAAATATAGATAAATTGTTTTGATTGTCATGAAATTTTATTGGACCGATAATTCTCTTCCATTTTTATTTAAATATGATTTCGGGTAAGTGAGCGCATCGACTGGCGCAGAGATAGTTCAAACGAGAGGTCTAATTTTGGGCTACTCTAACCAGTAATTGGGGCCGTATCTCGCCAATAACGCGGTGAATGTTTTCTTCCATTCTATCCTATTCATGATAAAATGGCAAACTAAATTAACCATAAAAGACACGACAGCTGCCACACCATACCTAGCATTAAAAAGTGTTGCGAACTTGTTTTATCCCTCTAAAAAAAACAGCCTTAAAATTCCACCATTCGAATATAGTGTCAAATGACACTAACGAAATATACCGACAATATATACCATCGGCCCATAAAACCTATTCGTGATAAAATGTCAAACAAAATGCATGACAGCTGTCACACCATACCTAACATCAAAAATTGTTGCCAACTTAAAGTTCTATACCTTTAAAAAACACCCTTTATGTACGCAGAGTATCGTTGTTTGGTCGATCAGCTCTGGCGTATGGTGTTAAAAAATTGCTCGCATTTCATGAATTGTATGGATTTATTTCTGATACTTTTATAAAGGGGTTTTGTTCCGATTCACTGGATCTTAAACCTGGTTTTCCTACCTATGTAATCCTGATTCTTTTTGTCTAACGCATTCTGGCACTTATCATCGAACCATTCATTTCTCTTGCGCCGGGCTTGATGTCCGATCATCTGTTCTGCCACGGTCTTAATAGCCGCTTTCACTTCCATTCGGAGCTCGTTCCTTGTCTTTAACGATGCGTCTGATAAGATGGGAGTCAGCTGGTGGTCGAGGGTCTCCGTGAAATTTTTGGCTACAGACATCGTTTGGAGCCTTTTGTTGACAAATTTTTGTAGCGGGCTGGTCTTCGCCGAATATGCCTTTGACATACGACATCGATAGGTTAATTTAATCAAGTAATGATCTGAGTTACAATTGGCTCCTCGGTGTGTACGGTCGTCAAGTATGCTCGAGACCCATCGTTGTTAGATCAGAACATGGTCGATCTGGTTTTGTGTCGCCATCCGTTGATACGCAGGCCATTTTGTGAATGCGTCGATGTGGGAAGCAAGTCGAACGTATGGCTAGATTTCTGCTACATGCAATGTCAATCAGGCGCTGGCCGTTGTCATTTGTTTCATCGTGGAGGCTATATCCTCCAGTCGTTCCCCAATGAGAAAGCTCATTGTCCACCTTAGCGTTGAAATCACCCAGAATTATTTTTGTGTCATTTGTAGGCAATGAGTCGACTAGTCTTTCCAGGTGATTGTAGAACGTTTCCTTCGTTTCTTCGGTCGGGGCGCGAACATTAATCAGCCAGATTTTGAAGAATTTCGCTTTTATACGAGTACGCGTCACACACAACCTTTCGTTTATTGCCTTAAAATCAATAACGTGCGATTTGAACTCCACTCCGAATTCTCGTTTTCCCACTTTTGAATATTGTGTGTGATCTCATGTCGTGAATTTCGTTTCCTGGATTGCCAGTATTTTTAATTTATATTGACTGGCCTGTTGTAAAAGGTCCTTAACAGCGCCAGGGTAATTGAGCGATCTGATATTCCAGGATCCACTGCCATAGTCCTTTTTTCGTTTGCAAGCTCGTAGCCGTGAGTCCAATCCATTCCGAAGCCCATCTGCAGGTTTCGAAACATTTTAAAGTTTTCCAGGGACGGGGAGTTAGCCGGTCGCCCAACTTCCATTCCGGCGGCATGGTTATTACGTCGATTCTGTTATCAGGAAGATTCGCCTTCACCCTCTTACGTTCCCACAAAGAAGGTGTATTTAGGATTTAGTTAGTAGAGCTGTTGATGTATTTACAGTTATTCGAATTTCTCGGTTATTCGAATTTCTGGGGAACCAGTAAACCCAATGTGCGACCCCGAGAGCATTTACTACCATTTCATTGGGGGGTTTGGGATGAGGAACCATGGAAGCTATGGGTTGGGGAAACAAGGGGTTCCCTCCTCCTCTCTTAAATTGGCTTGGGATCGTCTTCGGCCGAGTTGTCCAGATGATCTCCTCCTTTGAATATTGGAATTATTTTTGCAAATTTCTCTTCGTCCGGAAATGTTCTATTTCTAATATTCTTTTTTAAATCTTGGATTGTATTTAATACTTCTCTTTTATTATTTTTTCTTGAGAAGCCGCCGGGTCTTGCTTTGTTGCTTTAGCAAACGCGTTTCGTCTCCTTTGTGTCATCTTCAGTGTCTAAAGGATATGTGGAAGCAAATTAGTTTATATAGGTATAGGGTGGGTTAGCAGCAAGGTATTAAATTAGGTCAAGTAGAGGGATATTAAGTTTTGGGTTGTTGAATGTCCGTTTGTTCTAGTTCTTCTCTTTCATTCGTTTGATGAGTATGTAAGATGAACTTAGGTGGGCTATTTATGATATTGAAATACGTTAGTTGACTTGTCGCCAAGCCCCCTGGTAAATTTTTCATCAGTTTGCTGTACCACATGGGCGTTATTAGAGTCCACGCAAAAAAAAATCGGCATTTGCTGACATGATCTTTTACTTCATTTATTATTTTCCATATTTCGTGCAAGTTACCCGCTCCTGTTTCCAATCTTCTGGCGAAATATGAAAATTTAGATGATACTTTATCTCAGTCAGTATAGACAAAAATCCAGAAAAAATTCTGCATGCATACGGCTTTCGAAATGGAAAAACAGTAGAGCGTCTTGAGTGGAAATTAACTAATTGAAATGAAAAATCATCGTTTGGTTTTTTTAATTTTTTTATTATTTCGTTCTCGTTCAATGCGTAACAATGTATGGGATGTTAAATTTCATAATATAATCATTTTCAAGAAAACACAAGAAATAAAAAAAATGTCTGAAATGAATCCTGCATATCATTTTCATTATGCTAATAATAAATAAAATTATTAGTTTCTTCTTATCCCTTTGCGATGCAGTTGATTTTTCTTTCTGCTTATTACTTCACTTTTCTTCTTGTTGACATAGTTGTTGTTGATGTGGCGAATGAGTGTGTTACTTAATAGATTTAAATAGCGAAAGTCACACTTTACATGCTCTTCTCGATCTTGATGAGTTCAGCGATACCATCGTACATCTCCTTGACGGCTTGGTATTCAGTCAAACCCATACGGCGTTTGTTGGAGATATCGTAGACACCACCTTCAGCTTCAGTGTGTTCACCACGTGTGCCACGGACTTGCAAGTTGTATTTACCGGCAATTTCTTCCAACTTCTTCTTATCGGCAGCCAATTTGGGGAGAGCAATGTGCACTGAGGCACGGATTGTGGTACCCAAGTTGGTTGGGCAGAAGGTCAAGAAGCCAAGACGGTCGTGATGGCTGAAAGGAATCCTCTTCTCAATATCATTGACGGCTGTTACCAATCGTTTGTAGACTTCGCCAAGATCACCACCCTTTTGCATTGAAATGATACGAAGATGATCTTCTTCGTTGCACCAGACCAAGAATGTTTTGTTGTCGTTATGGTAGATACCACGTCCTGATGGCCAGAATCGGCAGGCATTGGCGGCTTGCAAGAAACGATCACCCTCCTTGAACAAGAAGTGGTCATCGATCAACTGTTGTTGAACGGCTTTCTCCATACCAGTCAATGGGTAGAATTTACCCTTGAGCTCGCCTTCCAAACCGGACAAGGTTGACGATACTTTCTCTTCCATCTCTTTGTATTGGGCCTCGGTTAAGCATGGGTTGAATGGATAACCTTCCATTGATCGGCCGCAACGGACACGGGTGGAGACAACAAATTCATTGTTGGGGTCAAGATTGGCGAAGGTGTTAACATCACCGAAGTCCCTTGGTGGATGCTTGTCAGTCTTCTTGAATCCTTTGTGGTAGTCCTCGATGATTGGATCGAACAATTCAGAAAAGACTGAATAGGCTTCAGCATCGGGAGCATAGATACCTACTCCGGAATCCAGATTTTCAATACCAGATTGAATACAATCCAAAAGGGTTGATCCAAAGGTTGGGGTCTTCTTGTTCTTTAGGTTATCGAAAACTTCCTTGGTGAGGTATTTCTTCAATAGTGACTTGGAGTCGGAAGCTTGGAGCTTGGCAAAGCCGGCTTCCAATTTTTCAAGGATAGCAGCGTCAACCATGGTATCAGTTTTATTTCTGAAAGTAAATAAAGAACAGGAAATAGAATTAGTCAAATAGTTTCAATATAATGTATCAGTATCAAGCAATTTAAAAATGTTCATCACTCTACATTCATTCCATATACATTAAACAATTTCTTAAGTATTTAGGCCTTCAATATGTACGGGAACATTTTCTATATAATGAACATATTACTTGCACTCTACTCCCACTGAGATAGGAACAACAACGCATACTTGCTTGAAAGTGCATAAGGGCAATTCTTTTTCCCACAATGTTTCCTCCTCGCTGACGGTCCAGCATCACTGTCAGATGAATCGTTTGGAGCCGGAAGGGTTTTGTGTCTGTGAGGGCAACTTGGCTTCTGGCAATTGGGCATTGTTTTATGTATGAATTTGGGCACAACAATTTCAATGTAAAGTTTCGAAGGAGAACGATTTCTGTTTGAAATGTCTTACAATTTATTTTTATGACATTTTGGGGAATTTATTGAGAAGGCTAGATATTTTTTATGAAATATTTACTGCAGAGTAAATGAAACGTATTTTATTCGTTGTTTCAGTCGCATTTTTCTTTCTACAATTTTTTTCAATTCCTTAATAGGTGCAAAGCCGTTCAAAGACTAATCTTTCTCCGTGTACAAGATTTTAAGCCATTCATCACTTAAATAGTCCACATAAAAAATTATTTAAACATTTATTTTAACTATTTTTTGATCTGCACATGAATTTAGGATCGTTTTTAGGCTATTATGAATATAAGTTGGCAGTTATAGATCCCTTGAGCATTGTGCGACGATAAAACAGTATTGCAGAGTAGTAGAGTGGAGGTATTAAACAAATATTTGCGAATAAGTGCACGAGACCAAGAATGTGTGTTGAGCTAATAGCTCAATTTCTACTTACAGATCAATCGCTGTCTACGAGTAGAATGAATTTAGCGTTTAGACGTTAAAGCTTTTATTTCGGTGCCACTTTAGAAGGTATGCTGGTCATTATCCTACTTGACTGTGCGAAAAATCATTCGAACGTTTTGTAGCCGGGATTCGAACCATTGACCTTCAGATTAAGGGGCTAGCGTTCTAGCCACACCTCTAATCAGATTCGTCGCATGGATTCTCTCGGAATTGAGAGTATATGTTTCTAGTAGAATTTTCACAAATAATAATCAAATGGCAAAAGAAATAGGTTTCTGTCTTTCTTGAAAGTATCAGACTGTCTGTTTGCAGAGTTTTGCGCAAGACAGTCGAAATCCAGAAGAATATAGTGATTTTTATGTAGATATTCGTATTGTATAATGCATCATATTGTCGGGGATAGTGCAGATCTGGTTGTCTCACATTGTTAAGAACCGGGTATATACACCAAACTTAATACTGTGACAAGTGAAGTTTAAAACGTTACAACGTTCTGGTTTTTAAAACAAAATCGTTTTTAGCACAACGGTAATTAAAAATTTTGTAAATCAATGACCAATTTCAAATTGCTTCTTTTCGTTCTTTCCCGGTGTTGTACCATTTTTTTCTTATGCCTCCGCACTGGAGTATGATTATCGGTAATTTCTTCTGTCATTAATTATATGTATTAATAATGCAGCAGGGTTTCTAGCTATCTTTATCTATTTGTCAGTGGAACAGATCTTTCTTTCCCTTTCCCCATATCTAGTAACCACACTCTAGAATTACTCGTATTGCCCAGGCTCGATTTGGTAGGGATCTGAGGGTATAGCTTAAGTGTTAGTATGTCTCGTCTGCGGAGCAAGCTATCCATTCACTTCGCATCGAGATTTCACGCTCTGCAGTGAAAAAGAAATTCTCATAATACTCGAGTTTGCATTCGTAGTAATCAGTTATACATTATTAAGTGGATAACCAACTAAAGCTTTCGATAAACTGGGTGACTCTCCTCATATCAGTTAGGCGAGATAAGAAATAAGAGTGAAGACAGTCCAGCAACCAGTATATTTTTATTGAATACTTTTTTAATTGTACTTGCGGTTTGGGATCTTCACTAGTTTTGTGTAAATCGGTTAATTATGCAGAATAAAGGATAAATTGCGGGCCTTCCCTAAGAGATAGTGAGAGTATGTCACTATCTTAATCGTACATACTATATATCGGCACTCGAGAAGAGAAGATATGGACAGTACCACATTTTGGCCGTGTGCCCGTCCACCCAACTGGAATATGCTCTGATTTTAAACCAGTATGTATCATAACTGAAAGGCCTTATAGACCATCTGAAGAATAACTCGAAACAAATCTCGTTGTCATCAACGGGATTGAACCAGGGACATTCGATTTACGCGGTGAGCACTCTAATCAATACACCACGCAAAGTGTTGATGTTCATAATTAAGTTTTCAGTTTATTATTAATATTATCAGCAGATGATTAGCCCGCGGTGGCAACGTTGAATGGCTTTCAATAAATTTAAAATCCTATCACACATATATGCCTCAAAATTAAAATTATGAATATGAATAAGTTCCTAGTCATTTTGCCTGCAATAGAGAACACAATAGAACATTTTTAACAATCATTCAATATGAATTGTGTACAGCTGTAAGAGCCACAGTGTGGCATGGAGACTACCAATACAAAAACGGCGTTGAACCCGACGGTAATCGATCAAGTTCGTAGTTCAGCAGCACTATTTATCTCGAGGGCAAACTTAACTATCGGTACCAAATCACTCCTCGCGGTACTTCATTAGTTTCCAAAGCATGCTAAATGTGTAGTTTCAAGTTTAATTTTTGTGATCGTTAAGCACACAGAATATAGGGTTAACCATTTTACGCTTGGGAAAGTAAAGCTACAGAAAACACATAACATATTCTGATGGAAACGAAATTTTTTCATCGATATAAAGATTGAACCTTGCCATTATACGTGAAACACAACATCATTCAAATGTCTTCCACGGGCTTACAGGCCTCAGTCCTTTTGAGGTAACTTTCAATGACTTTTCGGCACATTTCCGGCAATATCTCGGCCATTACTTCACGAATATTGGTTTTCAATTGCTCAAGATTTTGAAGATTGTTCGCGTAAACACGATCTTTCGCATAGCCCCATAAAAAGAAATCAAAAGGTGTTAAATCGCAGGATCTTGCGGGCCAATTGACATCACTCAATCTCGAAATTACGCGTCCTGGAAATTTCTCTTGCAAAAGTGCTCGATTAGCCTGTGTTGTGTGGCTCCGCCCTGTTGGAACTACATGTTCTCCATATCATAATCTTCAATTTCTCTCCAAAAATAATCGGTTAACATCCGTCCATAGCGGTCAGAATTGACTGTAACGGCTCTTCCTTGACCGTTTTCAAAAAAATACGGGCCAATCACACCAGCATACCATAATGCACACCAAACGGTCACTTTTTCCGGATGCAAAGGCCTTTCTGAGATCACCTGAGGATTTTGAGAGCCTCATATGCGGCAATTCTGTTTATTTACGTAAACCACTGAGCGAAAAATGAGCCTCATCACCAAAAAAAATGTTGTCCGAAAAATCGTTATCAATGGCTTGTTGTTCAATCAATCACCCAATTTGCATACATTCTGCGTTGTGTATGGTCTTGAGGCTTAAGTTCTTGAGTGAGTTGGATTTTGTAAGGATAGAGATGCAAATCCAAATGCAAATCCGCCACAATGAGCCGTAAGACAAGCCCAAATGTTGAGCACGTCGAGGAATCGACAAATTCGGGTCTCCCTAAACACTTTGAGCAACGACAGCGATATTTTCAGCAGAACGAATGTTTCGATGATGCACAGGCCTTGCAATATCTATAACCAATCCAGTCTCTTCAAGTTTTATCACTGTGTTCGAACTTGTTTGCTGTGTAGGTCGATTATGTCAACCGTAATCGGCTCGTAAAGCCCTAAATGTTGATACAGCAGAATCACCATTTTTATAATAAAATTTGATAATTTTAACGCGTTCTTCGACTATTAAACGATCCATATTTCTAAATGGCAAATCTTCAACTAAAAAAACACGCTTTGGATGACATTTAATTCTGACCGATGTCGAATGGCAGAGTTATACTTTCCTCCCACGAAATGGATAACCCTGTATAATTCAACTTCAGCCACGTGGCTTCGGGTGTCATCAATACACTTACTACGCTTCTCTAATTTCGTCTGAAATAGATTTTTGTATGGATCACGTGCTCTCGCGAATCTCGGGGTCAGTTCAGTTAATTGGTTCGAGCCATTTCTTCTGTATGTAATATTTTTTCTGTGATTTTAGCTAAGCCGGATCTCATACGCTAAATTTTCTAAATGTCCGAGGTCAGCCTTAGCTCAATTACAAAATATATATGCTGCCGGATCCTATGAACAAAGACTATACGATCGCTCAACCAAAATCGTATTGAGGGTTAGAGTTGCATCAATCAGATATTCAGAATAAATATTTGCATTTTCACAGAAAACCCACTCTACAGATTCTATACGTTCTCTAAGCTTGTCAAATGGCGAGCATCCTTCAATCAGATGTCGACTCTGTCGATCTAATAGCTCTTTAGGGACAGTGGGCATGCAGTCTTTACTAAGATGAAACTATAAGCTAACGATTACACCAATGGGCCAGTTCATAAGATTCAGCTTGCTGCGTCCTCAAATACACTATGTTCAGTTAGCTTAAGACCACTTGATTTTTTTTATATGCTTCTAAGAAGTGTGTCTTTATTTTTGGTACATCCTGTGGCATTGTGTTCATATTGGCTCAAGTTGTTAATTGAACTAGTGGTCTGTACGTGTTGGTGCAATGATCAATCGATCAGCAAAAAAAGTTTCCTCTTTTTAGGACTATGCATAAAAGAGAATTTATTTATTGGTTTCTCGTTTCATTTCGTCTGAGGAGATTACGAAATGCCATTTGCAATGATGTGGTATTAAATGTTCGCTAGTGCAACAGCGGGTATGGGGAAAGCAATAATACGAAAAAATTTTCAGGCTTTGCCGTTAGCATGTTCAAAAAGTTGAAAAGGGTAATAGCAAGTTGACGACAATTTGAAAATATTACTTTTCCAAAATCTACGAAAACGGATCAAAGCAGACAGGTGGGCTGGCCCCGTTGCCATTGAATTTGGCTCTGGAATGCGTCATAAAAAAGCTACTTGTCGATACAAGAGGTACGTTATTATACAAGTCGAGCCAAGTGGTAGCCTAAGCGGACGTTATTACAATAACATTTTGTCACGTTTGTTAACAATTGTCAAAGAACTTTTCCTGAAACTTGACAGGGAAGCAAAACTAATAGGGCTACAAATCAATAAAACAAAACACGCAGTCGAGGAAAAATACCTCAAACACCCAAAATACCACACTCGGTGAATAAAATATTGAAAGGGCGTCAAAATATCGAGAACCAGTAATGAAAGAGATGAAATACGCTCAAGAATACAGCTCGCAAATAAAATATTTTACGCAGTTTTCATGGTTTTGAAGACCAGCTGCAAACACAGGAAATCAAAGCTCCAAGTATACAAATCTAAGCTAAGACCTGTGCTATGTTATGGGTGTGAAATATGGTCCCTAATCCAAGCCTTCGCAAATATATTGAACACCTTTGAGAGACGGGTCTTGAGACGAATCATTAGAGCGAAGCTAGAAGCGAAGGGGATCAATGGCGAATTCGATACATCCACGAGCTGCATGAAATTTTTAACGAGCTGGATGTCTCAACGATTTTTAGACTGCGGAAGCTGCAATAGGTTGGCCACATGAATCGTATGGACGAACAACGGATACCTAAGAAGTTATTCGTTGGGAGAAGCTAAGGGCGGAGATCAGTGGTGGAAACCGAGGAAACGCGGTCTGACTCGGTCGACGAAGGCAGTTTATTGCTGTTGAAGGTACTTTTTGCAGGAAGCGAAGTCCTGAGGGCTGTAGTGGTTCGATAATGAAGAGAAATCCGCTAAACGATTTTGCGTATGGAAATAGTGATGTTATTGGACCCACATTCTTAATGTGGAGAATAATGTATCATATTAAAAATGTTTGAATAAATTCTTCTGACAGAAGATGTTTCCTGATAAGTAAATCTGTTATATATAAATATATTTGGGGGCAGTTTCCGATGAAGTCTCGCGTAGCCACACTTGGCTCATTGTGATATCACGATAAGAAAAGATAGGGTAGACATATTCAAACAATACACATGCGAACAGTACAGTCTACCGGATGATCCTCCGAAGTGCTTTACATGACCATACCCCGCTGGACTTTGGGTGTTCATTGTTGTTTATGTTTAATTTTCCTTTGGTACCAAGAAATTAGTTACCAATTATTTTGGATAAATATGTGAATGACTCCAGTAGTAATTTACCTTCGACAGGAATTGCAACATTTTGTTTTTTGGGGTGTTGCAAAGGGGAAATAACATTTAATTGTGCCGCGAAAGTATTACTCAATTTGATCATTAGTGTTTGTTTAAGGATATAAATATGATCAGTGTTATGATTGGTAGACATACTATACAGCGGAGACTTTATATCAACTTTATTTTGCTATACCTGTTTTGTTTCCTTAAAGCTGTTCAGGCGAGTATTAAAGAATATAGTACAAGGAAAGCGTCCAGTAGGGAAACCAAGGAAATCAGTGAAAAGAAAGCTAAGGACAACAATATATCCATGTCAGGAGTCGTAAAATGGGTGAACGAAGTTGACAAACGATGATTGTTGGAGGCAGTGGCTCGATTCAGGTTGTCATAGAATCGATGATGCTTGTAAAGTTAATGGATCAACGGTTCTTGAAATCCCTAAAATTATACTAATGGGTAGTGCTTCTTATCAATCTCATGCGAAGTACTTATTTTAAATGAAAATCAAACAAGACACGTGGGTGATTTTATATCCGAAATCACTGATTGAATAAAGTAACAAGGCACGAACAAGATCGTAGAATGAAACAGACGCACAACCAATCTTAGTATCTGTATGTTTACAAACTGTAGAATGGACTGTTTTGCGATAGGTTATCATCTTTTGGGAGCCAGCAGTGGTGTATTTGGCAAAGAGCCAATATAACATCAAGAATATCAAATAGGCCCAATAAACGTTTAACAATTTGTTTTGTCTAGCTTTAATATGCAAATAAAGGGTTTTCCATTAGGGGCATAACAATTTTGTATCTTTATATGGACGCATCCTTAAACATTTTTAATAAACTGTTAATGTTAAAACGTTACCTAATGTCAACATTTTTATCATGGTAAAGTTCACGAACCAGCAACATTTGAAAATTATTGAAAATTACTACCGAAATTCTGAGTCGGTGGTCACAACGTTAACTGCGCTTACTCCAATTTTCGGCTGTAATAATCGTCCCACCCGACAGGCTTTGTGGTATAGTGGATAAATTCGAGTCCAAATTTTTAATATTGGGCATTCCGATGCCAAAAAGACGACGTACCGCTCGAAGCGAAGGAAATATCGCAGCCGTAAGTGCATCGTTCAAAATGAGCCAAATCAGTCGATTCCACGTCGTTCTCAAGAATTGGGCATCGCTCAATCGACACTGTGGCGTATTTTGCAAAAAGATCTTGGCCTAGATGGTTACAAGATCAAATTGACTCAAGAACTAAAGCCACTTGATAATTCGAAACGCCGAAACTTCTCCAATTGGGCTCTGGAAAAGCTTGAAAAAAATGAAGAATTTCATCGAAAAATCATCTTCAGCGATGAAGCTCATTTCTGGCTCAATGGCTTTGTTAATAAGCAAAACATGCGTTATTGGTCAGCAACAATCCCAAATGTGCTTCTTGAGAAGACGCTGCATCCGCAAAAAAATTACTATTTGGAGCGATGTTCATGCCGGAGGTGTGATTGAGCGGTATTTTTTCGTGGATGAAAATGACCGCCAACTATCTTCTAGAATATTATTTTTAAAGATATAGACCTTACAATACTTTTCACAAATAATAAACCCTTTTTAATATCATATCAAATTAAATTTCCCTGACAGAAAGCTACTTAATCATTAAGAAATTATCTAATTAGTTTTGAACAATCTTATCAAGCTAAATCTTTCGTCTGATATAAAAAGATTCTTCTCAAAGGAATTTAATGAAACTATATCTATATCTTCATAATTTATCATTAAACTACATATAACAGCTTTTCACTTATCCAATGCGACTACATACAATATCCTTTCTTTCTTTCCGTCCTTTTCTAATTTCTGCAAACGTACGAAGACCTCAGAGAGTTCCTATTAAACGTGATATAATCATAAATTTAATATGCCTTAAAGATTTCCCTTGGTGGATACTGAAAAGCAGAAAAAACAACAAACAATCCAATAGGGACATATCCTTTTTATCTTCTCTCGATTTCATCTAAGCTTAACATTGCCTAGCCAACAAAGGATTGTCAGCTATTCAGCTTCGGAGGAGCTAAAAACGTGCAGAGACAATCATGAAAAATATCTTTAATATTAACTGAGGGAGAAAGAGACAATCATTAAAAGCGAATAGAAAATAAAACAAGCAATTAAAATAATTCTCCAGCCAAGGATACATTTGAGAATCTTCGGGACGAGACATTTTGGCGACTATCGACACTTTATATGGAAATGTATGTATATAAAGAATTTCCCCTGGAAATTTGGCGAATAGACACAACTAGAAAGAGAGGAAGAGAAAAAAGGAGAGTGAATCCAATTGGGATAGCGGAGAACATTCTCAGGATGCTTGCACATCTGTATTGGGACATGTCGCCATATTGAAATTGGAGATCCTTGGGCATTCTCAAAGTGCAAGTTCACACGAATGAATTGCTTTTCTCGTCGTCCTTTCTGGGCGATGATGTGATTGTATTTACCACTAGCTCCCCCTCGGTTTCCCGTCACCCGCTAAAAAATATCAATATATCGAATTAGATACACACCCTTCTGCAGCGTCTGATGTAGCGCCATCGGCGCCTGCCGCTTTGCCATTTTCGCCGGTGGTAGCGTCAGCAGCGACTTTGTCTTTTTTCTCCTTTGATGCGCATCCGCCCATTTTTATGTGTCTTTTATTATTTTGTTGTGTTAAGTACAAAAATTTATAGTTTTTCTTTTATAGATTACACTTTTAATAAAAATTAGTTTCCGCTTTGATTCCGATTGATTTCTATTATAATATGCCGCGAACACGCGAATATACGGTGGATGGGGTTATCTCGATTTTAGTTTAGCTTTTTGTGTTTTTTGTATTCCCTATTTGTTGCTTATGGTATTATCGTTTACGATAGATACTTGGTTCAGATATATATTTTTTTAATTTTCTTATTTATGATCACAAAAAATATATAAAAAAGTGTCAAGTTGGCTCAAAAATATACAAATAAAACCGTTAATTTTATTTTATAATAAAAAAATTTGTTTTGTTGTATAGACGATGCGTTGTATAAGTGTAGAAAATATTTTTTGTTCTTGTATTATTTATGTATTAGAAAAGAAATCATTAAATGGGTATTACACTTTTCTCGATAATTATGTTAGTATTGCATAGACGTAAATTATTACTCGATGAATATGTTTTTAAGCGGAAATTACAAACGTTGATTTCGTTGCTAATTTATGGCTCAATAAGCGGTGAAGAATATGATTTTTTTTTTGAATATTTGTTAGCTTGCTTATTGCGTTTGAGCGTTATGCATGTATGGTTCACTAAAGCGAATGTATAATGTCCGAACAAAATGTGGAGATGATTTTCACTGCGGCTGTTGTTCGATAAGTTTTATAAAATGATTACAAATATATGTTTTGCATTGATTCTACCGTGTTAATATTTAAATAATTTGTGCGTTTTCTTTCGTTACGTTGTTTTTAGTCACAATTCTTTTTACAAATTAAATTAATTCTTTGTAGATATTTTTATGGCTGTCGTGTTGAATTTTGCATTAATTTGTTGCTTACTCGCGCATCCGTTTACGAAAAACATTCGAAGCTAAAATTTAGTTATGCCTTGTATAGTTTTGATTTTTATATTACTTTGTAAAATTTTACGTTGTTTTCTATTTCTTTTTACTTATCACTGATATCACCAGAGCTTTTTTGCTTTACACTTTCTTTTTGTTGCTCACCAAAATTTTCACAATCACTTCATGTCCCGCAGACTCGGATAATTTCCATAAATGGCAGTATCGTAAAAGGACCTGATTTAAACACACTTCAGAAGCCGGTCTCGATTGGTTTGATTAAATTGTTATAATTAGTCTCACACTGCAGGGAATGTTGTCGGCGAAAAAATATTACATTTAAATAGTTTACAATATATATTTATATACTCTAAGAAAAAGCTTGATAAAAATGACTGAAAGGATGTTTAAAACAAAATGAATTCTTTGGCGTTTAATAGATTTGATTCTCTCTGTTTCGCTTAGGGTTAACTTTTTCGCGTTTGTGTTTTCACTAATTTCCAATTGTATACTCGTACAGCAGCAGCTTTTAACTTTTCCGTTTTACTACACTTTATATCTACTTAAAGATCCTTTTAAAAATACGATGACGACAGTATTTTAGTAAATTTTCACGCAAATACGGGTACAAGTTTTTACAAGTAGAAAATTTGTATCTTTTTTTTAAATATTATATGTATAACTTTTGGTGGTCGCGCCCAGACCCTATTGCGAGCGCGCTGCCAACAACGAACACAATCGGAAAATGAAAGGAACTGAAATGGATGAGAGTATATCGTTTTATTCCGATGCCTCTTGGTATTCCTTGTACGTTTCTTCTTCTCCATGCACTGAGAGAGATCCTTTATTCAATAGAATTAAACTACAACTACTACTTGAATCGTTTTGCTTCCATACCAACATAAAATAATGTTAACCCTCATCTCGTCCTTGAGTCGCCTGATGGTGTACATGTACAGATACTGAAATGAGCGGTATAGCGTGTAAAAGAAAAGTATTAGGGTAACAGGATCAACGTTCGACACGAACGAGAGCCTATGAGGAAGCATATTATAGAGTGTATGGTGAACTAATTACACGCATTAGTGTCCGACGAAAGAAGTATAGCGTTGAAATGTGTATTCCAGCTGCCCTTTAAACCAGGAGATCCGCATCAAGTTAAGGGTAAAGTACAGAGCAACTCTACAATGATTCCAATTTGAACTGAAGAGGATGATGTGCGCGCATTTTCTCCTTTTCAAATGGAACCTATGTATCAGGGCTCATATTATAGAGAGAGAGAGAGAGGGAAAGAATAATGAATTTATAAAACAAACCTGAGAATAGTTCATTTCTATCCTGAGCACGTCCTAGTGAATTTTAATTTTCTTGTTCAAGGGTGTATAGGCCCCTTTAAAGGGAGTAGTCGTCGACAAGCTGTTTGAGTTGTGACTTTGAACCAGTGTGAATGCTATGACCCTTTCTCTATTATCCTTGGAGACAAAGGCAAATTGTTAATTCATTTTCCCTGTAAATTGTTTCCTTTGAGTAACCGAAGTTTAAGTATTTTAAACGACGTTTTCCAATAACAGACACATTTTAAAGGTGTCGTTAAATTCTTTTTTTTTCCAAGAGGTTAATCGGTTCAAAAAGAAACTCATTGAATCAAAGGTCAATTTACCGTAATCCCTTTAAATATGTTTCCAGGTATAAAAGTCCGTACAGACATGTACTCGTAAGTTGACTATCATAACCTGGCTAAATACCATTGATACGAAAATATATGAAAACGTCCATCAATTTAGATTCGACTTTTAGATTTGCTACTGTATCTCATCTTACGATACTAACGACATGTGACCAACTAAGCCAAATGTATGAGGAAATTGTGTAAATTATACTATGCCTACGGTCAGCAGCCTTACACATAACAATGCCCACGACAATCAAATATTCGAATTCGCTTGAGTAACATTAATTGGAGGATTAAGTTGTCTTATACCTTAATAATGGTGTATACTTGTATACCTTGTGATCAGTGAAATGTGGGTTCGATTGCAGCCCAAGCCTCTAGGAGGTAGTAATTGGAATGAATAAATGTTTGAATACATACGAGTATTTATCCAACATTAAATATAATTTAGAGTTCTGGTTTCATAAGAAGAGTGTGACGGGGGGAGAGGTGGTGAATATTGAATTTGGCAGAAGACCTTCAGAAACAATCTAAGTGAAGCTTTTTTAAAATTGCGTAATTAGACATAAAATCGAGTGATTTACCTAAGCGTCTATTCTAAAATAAACTTACAAAATTTTTGCTAATTTTCCATCGGTCTTCCATATCCAAAAAATTTGCTGGATTGTTTTTTGCAATTTTAACTATTTTTTCATCATTCAACGAGCTTTCATTTTGAGACAGTTATTGTAAAAAAAAATGAGTTTTATTTTCGTGATTTTTTATGATTTCCTGTTTAAATTGTTTTAGAGTTTGCTTTAAAGATGTCTACTCCAATGCTAAGAGCTTTCATGTGCGGCACAGCAAACTCATACAAGGGTCATTTGAAAAGTTTCGGGCCTTACCGGCAAAAAGTCATCGTACATTCAAGTTCTCTTGCCAACCAATAGACGGCCTTTACATATTTCAAATCATTCCGATCAGTATAAAACACATGGTACCTTTCCAAAGTTGACAGGTGACGTTTGTTAAGAACAATGGATAAAATTGAGTATCCCGCGGTGATAAAGTTCCTCTATTGAAAAGGGGGAAAAAATTCGGAAAATGACAGAAGAGTTAGGCTCCGTGTATGATGAATCGTTGCCCTCATTTACAGCCGTGAAACATTGGGTGGTCACAAGAATTTTTGACGATGAACGTTCTGGACGTCCAAAAACAGTCAGCGGAAGATATCGTCAGTTTAGTGCACACAACCGTGATGGAAGATCGCCGATTAAGCATTAAGAAAATTGCTGAGGCTTGTGGGATATCATCTGAACGGGTGCATACGATTTTACATCATCGATTTTTATGCATGAGAAAATTACCGCGCGATGGGTTCCGCGTTTGTTGACGATCGACTAAAAGCAAATACGGATGGACATGTCGCATGAGACACTTCAGCTGTTCCAAAAGAATCCTACCGAGTTTTTGCGCCGATTAATTACCATCGACGAAACCTGGATCCATCACCATACTCTGGAGAGTAAACAACAGTCAATGCAGTGGATTCTGGAGGGGGAACCAGCTCCGACGGAGACGAGGTCGTTCTTTCTGCCGGAAAAGCTGTTACGATCGGAATTTCTCTAACGATTAGAAAACAACCTTATTTAGAAACTTTGATCGTAAATATCCAAGACAACGGCAACGGCAATGAGATACAAATTAATTCCTTGGAAGCTTTCTGTTGGTTGGCTTTGCCCAACAGATTGATTGAAAACCAGTTGGCCTTGCGCCTGGTTTTTGTCTAGATGGCTAAAGTGCCTAGACCCGTCTTTGCATATCTAGATGCTCTGGCTGGGTATTTGCCTAGAGCCCTAGATGCCGTCAGGACCAAGTTTGGCAGAGGCCATTACAGCGGACCCCCAAGCTAGCCCCATAACAATCAGCATCGCTGAATACCGGTCCCGGCAGAAGAAGTCGCTCGATACCAAGGTGGTAGAGGGCAAACCACCGGCATTGCGTGGAGGCTGGCAGGTGCCGTTACGACAACGCACCTGCGAAGCAAAACGAATCGCCAAAGTCGCAACAACTGCAGCGGAGCGCGACAAGTTCCCGCGCCTGGTCAGGGAACTGCCGCAGGAGTACCGGCCTCGAAAGGAAATTCAACGGCAGACCGGAAAGGGCAAGGCGTACAAACCAGGACAACCAACGAAGCAACGTTCAAAATAAAACCGGACGACAGCAGAAACCTGCAATCTCGCTGTTCAATAGTTATTAAGTTGAAATGTATAAATTGTAAATATAGAACAGACACCATGTTTGACTGGAGTGTGGTGAAAGAGTCCAAGTGGGGAATTGATAAAGGTAAGTGTGTTGGAGTGAAGCAATAAGGCTTTATGGCTCGAATAATAGGGCTATAAAAGATAAGAATATAACAAAGCGATGACAACAGTGTTTTTGGGATACCCGGGGAGTAATTGTGGTTGATTACCTTCAAAAAGGTAAAACCATTAACGGACTGTATTACGCTGCGTTGCTGGACCAATTGAAGGCGGAATTCAAGAAGAAGCGACTACACTTGGCGAGGAAGGTGCTGTTTCATCAAGACAACGCGCAAGTCCACACACGCATGGTCGCAATGGCGAAATTGGACGAATTGAAATTCGAATTACTTCAACACCCACCCTACTCACCAGACCTAGTTGCGAGTGACTTTTTTGTTCCCCAACTTGAAAAAATAATGGGTCAAATACCGAGGTTGAAGAGGCAGTAAACCTATATTTTTCAGGTTAACAAAGATTTTTTTTTCTTGGGTCTGAAGGGTTGGGAAAAACGTTTGACCAAATGTATTGAATTGTGTGGAAACTATGTCGAGAAATAAATTACCCTCGTAGTAGGCAAAATCCACATATACAATACTTTTCTAATCCCTGCCTCTTCTTCTGTTGATGCTTAAAGAAGACAATTTCACATAATTAAAGTCAAAGCACATGATACTTTATGCCTGAGCTTAAGATATAATAAGCTCCATGCTGGGAGGGTATACGCTGGCTTTTGGGAGAATCTACGAGTATGTTCGGAACGGATTTCCGGTGAAGTAACTCATTGAGAACTTGGAAGCAGTTCTTATTCTGTGCAAGAAGTTCAATTTCTATGCCATGGAGGTAATTCCAAAATGTAGCACTCCTCCACCTTCCGCCGAAGCTGGTCTATTATTGACTTTTTCATCGTGTCTGCCAATCTGCTAAATCTCTCCCACAGTTGGTGGAATTTCGAGTGTGAAGTTCTTGACACCGATCTGAGCATATTTTGGTTGAGCTGGCTTTAAGAGTGAAGTAGTGTGTGAAACCTGAGTTTACAGATCTTCAACTTTTTATTCCATCCAAGCGAATCGATTGGGAAGCTGTCAATGCTGACCTTCATGGAAAATTGAAGAAAATTTCAATCAATAGATTGAAAAATCTTTCTTTCTTGAAATCGACGAGAAAGTCGCTTGTTTAAGTGCAAACCTGAATACGGCCATCTTAAGGATCTCCATTAAGAAATCCTTGATTTACCAGAAGATATCTAGGGGATTTATTCTAGATGTAGTCGGCTTAGAAAGCTACTCGCAAGGATATACCATCGCAATTTAAATATGGTCAACTGGGGGCATGAACATATTCATCTAGTAATTATGTTTATAAAACGAATGATTTTGAAGAGAACCACGTCCTTTGCTAACGAGAGATTCGCACAGGCCCTGGAAAGTATCAAACCAGGTCCCTGTATGTTTCCTCATATCAATAGAATAACTGGCAGACATAGGCTGCCTGGAGTCCTCACTAATAGTGGCTCCATGCTCATGGATGACGAACGCATTGGTGAGTATCGCAAAAATTTTTGGGAAAGTTCTTCAAGGAGAGAAAGCAAGTGAGGACTCTTCCGTTACTTCGTTGGTGATCAGTAGCACAACGAATTTCGATAAGGACCATGAGCAACTGTGCTTGGCCAGATGTTCTGATTTGAATCGGTCTGACGCACCTCTTAGCCATGGTCTGTTTTTCAGTCCTGAGAGGCTCACTTTGTTGGCACTGGACAAAACTCCAAAAAATCAGCACGGGCTGATGGAGTCTCCAATTATTGGTAAGTCTAAAAAGTATTGAGCCTTTATATGGCACGGTAGATGTTCTGGGCGTGTTCCAAGCCGACACAATGAAAAATTGGCACAACAAAACCTGGTTGTAGCTTGTCTAATTGATATGGAGAGATCCTTTGACTCTGTATAGATCAATGGATTGTTCTACAAAATGATAAATTTTGGCGTTCCGGCCCATACTGTGAAAATTATAGGCTGTTTCGTAAAGGGAGGAACTGCCTTTGCGGCGGCTGGTGGAGCTGTCAGACCATTTCATATCGACTCGGGGGTCCCACGGGGATCTATATTAGGGCCTTTTCTTTTCAATATATTCACGTTTGGCGGTAAAAGACGAATATAAGCCCGGAGTCCATGTGAACCTCTTCGCTGACGACTTGTTAGTATGATCATTTGAATACTTTAAGCTTCGCTAAGACAAGGCTCCAAAAATACTTGAAATATCCGGAAATGGGGAATCAAAGTAAATGCAAAGAAACACGAACTAATCGTGTTGAAGGACCCACACAAAAACTTTGGTTGTCGTGCAAGAGCCATCTGCGACTATAGAATTAAATTGAATGGGCAGATGGTGCACTGCTCCAGGCAAACGAAATACTTGGGTTTCGTTTTCGATAGGAAAGCTACTTTCAGTGCTCACGTTGACAATGTTTAATGCGTGCCACCTTCTTATGCCTCTTTTCAGGAAGCGATAGCAAGCCAGCGGGTGAAGGTTCTGGCTTACAAATCGCTCATCCGTTCAATCGTCACATATGCGGTGATGATCTGGAGAGTAGGCAATGGGAAAGGTAGGATTAGTGGAGCGAAAAATCCTTCGGGCTTGCACAGGTCTATACAAAGAGGAGGACGGACGGTCCTACCCTAATGAGGCGCTTTATCGGGAGGCAGCGATTGTCCCAACCAAGATATATGCCGAGAAGCTAGTGACATTAGCGTTAAGGAGAGCAACGTAGTATACGGCCAAAATAGTCAGAGCTGCGAGGATAATCGTTCAATGGATGCAGCGAACGAGTAGTTTTAATGTAGTCTTCAGCAAATAAGGTATTTATTTTTAGAAATTCATATTTTCTGACTTCAATTCTTTAAAACTAATTAATCTAGCGCCTATTTCTTTTGTTAACCATCAATATTTGAACAAGTTTTGGATTTCAAAATTTTAAGGTTTGTTTTTAATTTTCATGACAAGATTAATATTGCTGCTGTTTATGAATTGTAAAACACCATTAAAGATCTTGAATCCTGCCTGACCCTAAGTGCTGTACTTCCTATATGTCGGTCTATTAGTATTTCTAGTGCTTTCTGCGAACACGAGATGCTTTATTCTTAGAGCAGTCATTTTTCCCGGGTTCAGTAACCGAGTATACGTGCTAGACGTTAGAATTTTGCACAGATTTCAGAGCATGTTGGACTCTGCTATCCATCTTTGTTGGATTTGAGTTTCGTCTATCTGCTTTCACTCTTAACGGAGGCATAGGCAGATCGATTCGAGCTCTTGATTCATTTAGCTGCAACCACAGGCGGTATTTATCCGAGTTAAGAGGGAACTCTGTCTTGACTTCGATAAGGGATCCACATGTTTTTTTGATTAAGTATACTTTAACAGTATGGTCTTCGCTTTGAACTGTGTACAGATCTGTCGTTTCTTTTGTCACTGCAGTTTTATTATACTCAAGGCCAGACAATCGACCTCCAGTACTAAGAACGCGTTTTGAAAAGGTTCCTGGTCACAGGCTAGTGCTTTTGCGACTTTCGGATCTCCAGATTATTGTCCATCCTCATCCTACAACGCCCCAGACCTTGGTTTCTGTGATTTCTTTATGCTTCTTAAAATTGAAAGAGTTTTAACGACAAATTTTCGATTCAGTTGATAACATTACCAACCTGTATGGTATCGTTGAAACACCGCAAGGCAAATGGATGGAAAGAGTAGGAGGTCCTTTGAAAGAGATAAAATCTAATAAGCAGTATATCAGATAAAAATAAAACTTAAAATTCAGGATTTAATTCTAGCAATAATTAAGGTGCATTCCGACCACTTTTCTTGGTTTATCTAAGAATTTGCTATGAAACGTTAAGGACCTCGATTAAAATTACATTTTAAAAATTGAATGATTTTATCTTAAACATTTTCAATAATTCATCCCCAATTTCTAATCCACCTTACCCTGACCTTTGACAGAATGTGAACATATCGAAAGAAAAGACGATATCACGCATGGGTGTGCCCAGAGCGTGATTCATATTGTTATATGTATGTGATGATTTTCTGAGTCATAAAATCCTTACCTTTTTTAATTGAAAGCTTTTATTAAATTATTTTTAAAACATGGTTTGACGTCATATCTATTCTTATTCGAAAAACTGCCTTGTACAATAAATTCCTAATCTGCTATATCAGTTAAGGAAGTAATTATAATAGTAAATTAATAGGAAGAAATTCGGTTTAATTAGATTCAATTTCTCCATGAAAGAAAGGGAATTTGTTTCTAGTTTCAGTAGTTTTCATTTATGTTTCCTCATTCTAAAAATGAACACGATTTAATGCAATAAACACAAAAAAGGCTGTTGCATTCTTTCCATTTATTCTTTACCCCCATCCTGTCCTGTATCCTTGGCACGCGGCCATTGTTTTCTCGTAGTCAACCTAATTCTATTGCTCTCTTTTCATTTCAAAGGACTTAGGTGTTAACATCCTTCCACAAAGAAAAGCTCCAACCCTAATCATCATCCTCACCAACGGCTTTTGAAAATCTTGACTTTTATGATTTAATCAGCTAACAAGGATTTTTCAAGAGGAAGAAAACAAATTATAAACAGTGTAGAAGAGAATTAGAAATGTGTGGTAAAAAGTTACATCTAGCAAGCGATAGATTGAGATTATTGTTCTTCCCTTATGCTTTCTGTTCAACCAGACATTTTCTTTGCTACGAGTATGCACATAGCGTCCTAGTAATAACACTCTGCAGAATTTACCTTAGCGTTCAAGCGTATTCACATAATTTTTTTTGATGACGTTCTACTTCATCAAGTCTGTACTTAATTCTTTGCTATGAGACTCATCACCAAAGCAAGAATAACAGCCAAGGTGGTGATGATAGAAGAAGGGTTACAGGTTGGGTAATGTGATACACAACTTTGGTGAAGTCATCGGCGCGATGGCGGCGGTGTCTCACTATATATATGCCTTTCTTCTCTTTCGTATCTACTTCTGCACTGCGTGTTGAATGCACGACGAAAGATTGCAGACAATAAGGGAAGTAATTTGTTATGTGAAGTGATATTTATGCACTTGTTTGAATCTATCTTGCAGCTTGTTTGTCGTCATTGCGCTATTCCGGTAATTACAACAATCTGTTGATGTGATATATAACATAACGCACACACTGAGCCGCTGCTGTCATGGCTATTTGAAATGTTTGGTAGACGGATGAGAGTATAGGGACTACTTGGTGGCGTGACAGTTTGTTAATTTTTTAATGAGATCTTATTTTTTATTTATTTCTAGCTCAATAAGTGGGGGAATAATATATAAAAGTTGTGAAAATAATAATTCAGTAACAGAATAGCTCTATCCAATCAAAAAAGTCTAGATGATAGTGTCCAAATACGAGTATTGTAGAGGGTGGTCCAACCATAATGCACGATGTTAATTGACATTTCTTTGTTTCAGTGTTTGACAAATTCAACCATGGAGAGGTACACAATTTAGCAGCGCCTTAAGGATGTTGAAGCCTTTTACGAAAATGGGCATTCAGATCAAAATGCATTTCGTGTACTTTGTGATTTTTTTGGTCAGCATAATCGACCAAATGTGTCCACAATCGGGAGAATTGTGCGCAAATTTCAGCAAACCGGGTCTGTAGGAAACGTGAAATCGCCTGTGCATGCTCACCCAGTTCGTTCTGCGGAAAACATTGCTGTTGTTCGCGATAGTGTGACAGAAGAGCCGTCAACCTCGACTCGTCGTGCCCAACAATTGAACGTCTCACGAACATCACTGATGCGAATTTTAACTAAAGATTTGAATTTACACGGTTACAAGATTCAATTGACTCAAGAGCTGAAGCCTACTGACCATTTCAAGCGTCGGCATTACGCCGAATGGTTAGTTGAACAGACAGAAGGGAATGGTGACTTTACAAAGAAAATCATCTTCAGCGACGAGGCAAACTTTCACCTCAGTGGATTCGTTAACAAGCAGAATTGCCGCATTTAGGCAAATGAGAATCTACGAGTGATTGTTGAAAAGCCGATGCATCCACGAAGAGTTGACTGTTTGGTGCGATTTATGGGCTGGCGGCGTCATCGGGCTGTACTTCTTCGAAAATGAGGACGGCCAAGCAGTTACCGTGAATGGTGTTCGCTATTGCGAGATGATAACGGAGGATCTTGTGGCCAGAATTTGAGGTAATGGACACCTGGACAATATGTGGTTCTAACAGGATGGTGCCACTTGTTATGTTTTTTTCGGGGTCATTGCATGTTTTTTTTCGGGGCCACTCCCCTATATGGGGAGACCCCGCTTAAATGCCTCATAAATTTTTTTAAAGAAATGAAGAAAAGGAAAGAAAGGCAGAAAAAGAAAGAAGGGAAGAAAAGGAAAGAAAGAAAAGGAAAGAAAGAAAGAAAAGGAAAGAAAGGAAAGAAAGAAAGGAAAGAAAGAAAAGGAAAGGAAAGAAAAGGGAAGAAAGGAAGGAAAGGGAAGAAATGAAGGAAAGGGAAGAAAGGAAGGAAAGGGAAGAAAGGATGGAAAGGGAAGAAAGGATGGAAAGGGAAGAAAGGATGGAAAGGGAAGAAAGGAAGGAAAGGGAAGAAAGAAAGAAATGGAAGGAAAAGGAAGAAATGGAAGGAAAAGGAAGAAATGGAAAGAAAAGGAAGAAATGGAAGGAAAAGGAAGAAATGGAAGGAAAAGAAGGGAAGCAAAGTAAGGAGAGAATGCCGGGAAAGAAAGGAAGGGAGGAAAAGGAAGAATCGTGCAGTATGCTATGTAAATGCAGAAATCTGACTAATTGATTGGCCTGATCAAAGGTGATAATAATTTAGTACGTATTAAATTTTTATTTTAACTGGGAATTCGAAAAAGAGCCGAATCAAAAGGAGCCATCATAAGAATTTAGACACTTCTACTGTCAGGCAAGTGCTACTCATCTGTGTCGCTCTTACCATCCCGACACATATTCCGGCAATCAGCCCACCGACGAATGTGCGAAGCCTCTATTATACCGTTATAAGGCAACTGGTTTATCTGACAGTTTTCAATATCCCAACTCACATATCGATCATTTGGGAGCACCTTCTACACAGTATACGATCCTTTGTGCTTTGTTAAAAGCTTCTTATTGCTTTCAATAGTGGTATCGACATTTCTAATTACGACAAATTCACCGTTTTCAGCCAACCAATCAACATTTCGTTCGAGAATTTGGTGTACATGCACATACGAGTACAACACACATTAGTCGAGGCTATACGTCCCAACAGCGAACACCAAATCTCATGGTAATTTTTGTTTCTCTTTCTGAGTATCACAGATTCTGCGTTGTGTCTCTAAACACTCCACCAGAATCACCTGTTGGGCGTTGAGGCTTTCTTCGAGCTTAGCGATCTCAGTGCCTTGCGCTTCCCTATCGTACGTCCATTGGATAGGGTATGACCGCAGGTACTCCACGTATTTCGCCAATTTGGAGTTTTGCCACTTAATTACCAGATCATTGGCTCTTTGGTGTTAGTCCTTGATATGGCACACAATTTTAGAACACTCCACGATCAATGTTTTGCGCTGCTTGAGCGTGATACATGGTTGATGATTCGTTACCGTATGAGTACATAATTTAGCTGCTCCGATTAGAGCCAGTAGCTGCGTTGAGAGCTCCATGAGTTTATCCGTATCTTTCTGGAATTTCAGTTTCTTCCTTTGCCCATCTTTGGTACCATCAGCTGCATTGAAATTGCGGTTCGTTACCAAGTCATAGATCCGCGTAGAAAATTGCCTAATTTCGGCCCTCTTGGCCTCCTTCTAGGGCTTCGCTGGCTGGACTGGCTTATGCGATTCCGGGCAGGGATTCCTATGGTGATTTTCTTTTCTGCTCAGGAAGATTGTTCAACTTTCTGGGATCAGGAGCTCCTAGTGGCGGCAGCCCAACGTACTCGCATGTAAACTCGACCTTGGGTAGCTTCCCGAGCCCACAAATGCCCGGAATGGTCTGCATAACTTGGAGCTGTTCAGCCGTGATAGCGTCAAACTGGGTGCGACCTCTAATTAAGGAAGCTTCGAGCTTTTGTCTGCATAAGGCCAAAGCTTCGTTCATTGCTCTGTGTTTACATATCTTTATTATTTTCAATAAAACATACACTAATATCCAATAGTTTATTATGTCCGGTCTTGATCGAGGCTTACAAAAGAATCAATTTTTCTTGACTTTTCTAGGGCAACCAGTACTTTTAAAAAATTTTAGGGCTGCCTAAATTTATGCATTTATTAATCATCCATTTCCTTAAATTCACGGCCCTAAAGATTTTTAACAGTACTAGCAGTACTGAAAAAAGTCAAGAAAAATTTATTCTTTTGTAAGCATGGATCGAATTCGGACACAATCAACTATTAGGCAGTAGTTTTTTAAAATAATAAAGACATATGAAGACTTTACACAAGGAAGAAAAAGAGAAAAGGGCAACACGAAAAGATGAAAAAGAAAATTGACAAGGGAAGAAAAAAAAATCAAAAAAAGTCGGATAAAAAAATAGGGGAAAAAAGAAAAAGTAAGAGAGGAAAAAAACCAAAAGAACATAAGGAAGAAAGACCAAAAAGGAGAAGAATTAAAAGGGAGAAAAAGAAGAAGAGACCAATGGCGAATTCGATGCAATCATGAGCGGTATGAAATATTTGACGAGATGGAGAACTAAATGATTGTAAGACTGTAGAAGTTGCAATGGGCTGGCCAAATGAATCGTATGGACGAACAACGGATACCCAGAAAGGTATTCGATGGGAGAACTGAAGGGCGGAGACCAGTGGGGAAACCTGGTCTGATGCGGTCGACGAAGACAGTCCATCGCTCATCGGATTTCGAAATTGGAGGACGCGGTCAATGGACGAGACAGATGGAGGCGCTTGTTGCAGGAAGCAGAAGCCCGAGAGGGGCTGTAGCGCTACGAAGAAGAAGTTATAAACAACGTAAATATTTAAGAAAAAAGAAAATGACTGCCGTTCCAAAAATATGAACAATAAACTTCGAAGGCATTATTTATGTTAAATGAATAGTTTTGTGTAGTAAAGAAGTTAATAATACTCCTCCGATCAAGCTCAAAATAAGCACGAAAAGAGTTTTTAACAAATCCTAAACATAAGGATGGCAATTGAGAGTGTCATAAACATTCATAAACCCTTTGGTATTCATTGCCAATATTTTACCACTATTAGGAATGTTTTAACTTAAAGTTGCTAATTGGCATCGATAGTGAAATTGATTTCATTGAAAAGGATGCGTCTCTAGTAAATCATATTCTTGTTTATAATCAAAGAAACTGAAAGCCTTATCTACTGGTGTTTTTGAAATTTTGCTGACAGCCGAAGCAGCTGGCTGATCTGACCTGATCGAAAACCATATAGACCGGACAGCAGCCAATGTTTAATAAATAACGATGAAATGCTCTTGGACGTTTTGGTATTGGTGGAACAGAGAAGCTTCCAGCTACCGATCTTGACTCAGTTGTATTGAGGAGGAACCAAGAGTCTTTGGTTTCGGTTTTTGGGAAAGTAAACGGTGACCCGATGCTGTTAAGTTTATGAAGAAATTGAGATGTGTAGGATACTACTTGTGGAGGGGCTGAAACGTTAAATGAATGAGAAGAAGAGTTATGGAATGAGTTAAGATGATCAGAAGTTGAAAGTATGAAGTTGGAATGAAGGGCGGTCGTTCTCACCTACCGGGCCAAACCGAGATTGAACGATGAAGAAAGGAGTCTTTTAAGCCAAGAATTCAAGAAGTTGTAGATTTGACTAGCGAGGAAGATACATTTAAGAAAAGTAGAAAAATGTTGATACTCTTATAAATCTCGATAAATGAATTAAATTGTTACCAAAACTTAAAAATTCAATTGAAAAAGAAGTATAGGTATTGATCCTTTTAGTTTAATCTAGAGTCGTAAATTGTGTTTCGGGATAACATAACACAAGGGAAGCTTCGAACGTTTCGCTCAATTGGCCAGATGAACTTGAGATTTTTGAGATTTCGCGGTCTTATACAAAAATTTGGTTTAAACGAAAATTGAAGAAATAAAATCAGTGAAATTGTAGTACCTCAAGCCGCGTGGTTGATTTTACCTTCTGGGCGTATCAATTCTGTGTTCAAAAATATTTGTTTCAACCTCGCTTTTAATTACAGTATAACAGTTATTTAACAAACAAAGAATTTTATTAAACACTAGGATAATCTATGGAGGGAGCCGCTGTCACGGACCCGATATGATAGTACCAATTTTAGTTTAGGAATTTGAAAGTCGTTATTGGTATGGTTTCCATGAAAGCAACGGTTTGAACTTGTTCGCGGGACAGGGGAAGTTAATGACAATTTACTGCCGCAATATACATGGACAGGAGATTGGTGTATGTGATCTGGAAAAGAGCTAGAATATTGGATCAAATATACTGAAACGTGACGTTTGGCGCATTGTACCGATACTTGTCGAGACCGTAGAATTAACAAATAACCCATCGGAAGATATCCAGGTAAATTTGCCAAGAACCATTAAAAACGTTACCGCGACATAGATAGGAAAGGTTTTCAAACATTTTAAATTTGAGAATTTTTGTTAAAATCCTGATTAATCTTTCAATTCACTTATGCGTGTATACCAGCGCAAGTGTGTTCGCCAATTGCTAGGCGTTATGATGCTAAAATATAAGTTTCATTTATTGGAAAAAGATTGTTCATAAATATTATGCATGAGCAATTTTTAACCAACTTCTATATGAGAGGAAGGTATGAGGTTCACATGTAAAATTGTGTTTCTTTTTTAACTGTTCCCATGTACAATTTTGAACGAGGATAGGTTGAAGTGCTTTGTTTCCACTAAAGAGTTGTGTCAATTTCCCACTGGGAGCCACATGGAAAATAAAAAAAAAATGTTTTTAATTTTCGCGGTAATTTCTTGGGAGTACTGATCGATACATTTACTTATTTCGATTATTATGCTATGATTAATGTAAGACTCAAATGTAAGATTAGAGTCCTTAGTTATTTAAAATAGTCGAATATGAATTAATGGTTCATAATACCATGTATGGTTTAAGCTCTGTTCTATCTACATAGTAGGGCATTTTGATATGCTTCCTTTTTTAAGAAAGTAGCTTCATTATGGTTTTTATGGGAGTTTTGTGTAGCCTGCATTTATGCTGAAATATTAGTCTCTGGGTAGTGAGCCAAATCGATGTTGCATTTAACCTTTACCATGAGAGATGGATGTGCCAATTTAATGTTGAGGCTGATAAAATTCCATTAATTCATGAGTATATACTCGCAATTTAACGCGAGCATTTCATACCTTCTAAGCATCAATTGAATCGGACATAACATAATCAAGCGATTTTTTTTAATCATTTAAATAGCATTTCGAGATGTCAGCAATAAAAAACATATTTAGGCCAAACGAAGATTAACGATGTTTGAAAGATGGGGTAGTTCCTTCTGATTTGGGGGTCCCATTTCCACATGGTTCGCTTTATGTATATCCAAAAAATCGGACTCCGCCTTTTTTTTGTATGAGGACTATGGTCATCCCCATTAGGTGTAGGACAGGGCAGTAAATGTCAGTAAAGTATAAAAATGTTAAACCTTTACCCCTACTGTGACATCTTTCTCCACAATTTTTATAATCCAATTCGATCGTTTATTTGGCCACAAATTCAGCTGGCCGACGTAATTACATGTGTGATACAGTCTGTTAAGTAAGAGCGTGTCCAGCATAATTTTGAAATAGTTTATTTAACAACAGTTTTGGAGTTATATATACATTAAATACATTCTGAGGTATCGCGGTTTCAGTTTAATAGTGAGTCCAATCACCACCAGCATCAACTATTGCTTGGCATCTTCGAGGCATATGTTACTTTACACTAAATTTTCGACGTATTCGAGGGGAAGCGCCGTCCAAATGAGTCGAATTTGTCGGGAGAGTTGCTTCAAAGTGTAAACACGTTTTTCACGGAGCTTCTGCTTGATGTAGGCCCAGATGGTTTCGATAGGACTTCCATCAGGCGATTGCAAAGGCCAATCAAGTGTCACAATGCATTTTTTCCGTTTCCATTCAGTACACAGGCGGCTCCAGTGTTTGGGATCATTATCGGTACTCTGCCGTTTTACATTGTTTGCGCACAGATGTTCCCAAATGGCGACGTGTGACAACTCGAGACCTTTTTGCTTCAATTTCGCTTGTCCTTGACGTAAGGACAAGCCAGGATTGCGAGAAAACAAAGCCACGATTCGCTTTTCATCTTTTTTGGCCACTTTTCCTACCCATTCACGATTTGGAAGGCCATCGACGGTTTTTGACTCTTTAATCGTTGAACCCACTTCTTGACAAACGATACAGACATTTTATTTTTTTAGCCGCCACTACATAGTTAGTTAGTTAGTTGTAAAGGAACACGGCCTCGAAGCGCTTTGCGTAAATGGCATTCATCGCGATTTTAGTGTTTTCCCGACGAAAGATTGACTTCGACAGAAATTTATTTTTCAAAGCGTGAAAAACAGAGGTTCCCTCTACCGATCAAAAAAAATTTGAAGTCTATATCACCTACCGATCGCAAGCTCTGCTGGACACGCTATTACTTAACAGACTGTATGTACGAGTATAAAGCCATAGAACATTTCTACTAACAAAGTGCTTTGAAATAATGCACTTCGAGAGGAAGAAAAGTATTTTAAAATATTGGAAGTCGGTCTATAAAATTATAAATAAGTATACTTTCATTTTACTTTCAATTACAATTTATAAAAAGACAAATGTACTGGACGAAACCTGAATTAATTGCGATTCTATGGCAATTGAACAAATAACGAGCAATGTGGAAGCAAATCAAAGCTTGAAAGTTACTGAAGATCGAACAGAGAGCTTTGATAAAAAAAAACCAAAGAACCCAACAGGTAAATGTAGGAAAAATCCGTGGAGCCTTAGGAAAACCTAAGAATAAAATCCGATATCTAGGTATTGTAAAAATTTTTGAAAATATTACGGTAAAAAAAATTCAAAGATGAATATTACAGGGAGGATAGAATAAAATTGACGTGACTTTTTAACGATTGGATTATGGAGGAATGTAACAATCAAATCAAGGAAATTAGCTTTGCTTCAGGATATCCAAATCTCGAGATTAGGTTGCATAAGACTGCAGTCATAGACTGAGTTAATTGTTCAACATATTTCAAAGGGGCCAGCGTAAATAGATAAAATTTTAATAAAGGTCGAAAATAAGGAATAAAAACAGCAAGAGACCTAGAATAAATCTTTTGGGAACCACAAACAGAGGATGAAAGGAAGACGGTTTATAAATATTGAGTTTTAGCTTACGTCCAGGAGAACATAGATGACCTGGGTCCTAGTACGTGATTAACAGAATCCGAAACTTTTGACAAGTGTGAATAAACTGCATCAACCTGACTTATTTTTTTATCTAAAACATATGACACACTACGAGTACCGTCCTATTAATTAGCGAGGTTGTAAAAATGATAATTTATTTTGTTGCAGACAATTCTTCCAAGAAGCATACTAAAACATGTAATAATGCTAACAAGATGCTGAGAGATAAATGAAGAAATTAGTTCTCAGATCATTTTAGTCAAATGCAACAATTTAAAAAATCAAATCAGTCATGTCCACATTAACTTCAATCTAGGGGATTTTTAACATCGATGGTTAAAATTTGAGTCACATCAAGGCGAGTTCTAAGGTATGTCGTTATTTCAAAAGACTTTTTTACATCAATGCCTATTTTCTATTGTTTATTCCAATACAATAGGATTGGTCATTTATTTATCGATTTGAATTTTCAATAAAACCTTTAAAAAACCATACATGAAGTTTAAGATATACTTTAAAGTTTGCAATCATATCTTTTTGGGTTTTTCTCAAAATAAAAATTCTTCATAAAAACCCCCAATCAAAATTCCATTAACCCACACTGAAACGATATTAATTTGATTAGCCACTCAATAATAAAAGCTTAACTGAACTGTAAAAAATAACTCCTAGAACGATATCAATCATAGATCGATTCAATTAACTGACAACCTCTAGTGCTAATCTAAACAATATTCACTTATCATCAGCTATTTCTGTATGAATTTATAGTATATAAGAGTGGAAAAATTCATCATATTATCAATCATTATCTTAAAGCATTCATACGGTATAATATTGTCAGTGTCGGATAGTATTTGTTCCATTCATTTTCCCATATCATTGATATATATTGTATTTTATTTTAACCTATCACATTAGATATCTCATCTCTTTGAATATAAAGATACGGAAAAAGTTGTATGCACTTGTTATCATTCGTTATGAAAAATTTAGCGCTTTGTGTAGGATTGCGTAATATTTTTTAAAAGAGAGATGAACTGCGTAATGCAGGTTGTGATATATCATAAGAAGAATGTCGGTGTAGGTAACATTTAAATTTAAGTCTTATTTTGTGAATTCACTTAGATGTTGCTATCTACTTGTTTTGCATTAAAGTTGATTATCAGATGCATATGACGAAGAATATTTTTGGTTAGATATAAGTATATTGCATGTGCAAACTGAGGGTTTAAATACTTTTGGAATGTTTGCGAGACGTTATTTAGTCATTTTAAATGGAATTCAATATTAGATTTGAGCAAATAAATTTTGATGTGGTGAATAATATAAGATTCTCCAAGGTAGATGAAAAATGTTGTCTACCAGCATTTGATTGGCTGTCGGAAAGCATCAGAAAAATTAACATAGCGACTTTTTTCTGCAATCGTACTTAGTGAAGAGTTCATTATCAGACAAGCTGGGTTTTTTTGCTTTAGCACTACAGTCCCTTTCAGGCCTTCGCTTAGAGATAGCTAGAGTATCTCATCTTGATCGAATGTACGGCACTCGAGAAGGTGACATGGTCAGTACCACACTTTGGCTGTGTGTCCGTCCTCCTACTCAGCCGCGATACGTTCTGATTTTAAAGCGGTACGTATAATTGAACGGGCGTCCGATGAATCATTCGAAATAAATCTCGTTCTCACTAACGGGATTCGAACCAGGGACCTCGCATAATGCGGTCAATTTTTGACATTAACTATTAGTATGTTTTGCCAATTCATTATATACAGACTCACGTATGGGAGCCTGTCCATTATATAAATTTACTTCGAAAATTAATCGGCTATTCGCACTAATCATAAACGATTGCAAAAAAGGTTAATTAAGCCTTACACTTTGTAATTTCAACAGTTTTTGCATGGCTGGACACATCGCACTCGTTTGGTCACTGAAATAAATGATGTGTTGATTCTTCCCGTTATTTCTTTTCAGAAAAGAGTGGGAATATTTATTTTTTCCAAAATAGTATAGCAGTTTCTGTTAATTGCTAAGGTACTCTATTATGAACAATTTTCATGGATATTAAAATATTTCGTCAAATGCACGGCACGCTTCTACGGCTCCTTCTCGAGAAAATTTCACAGCAGTTTATTATCATACCAATAGTACACAAGTGTGAAAAAGTCAGTTTAAATTTGACATTTCAAAGGCATATGACCAAAAACTACTGGATCGTCTAGTTATTTCTCAAAACATGCAAACCCTCTAGAGAAAAATATTTTGATTGTATTTTACCAATTTCTGAGAAATATACATTTTTCGCATGTAGATCGAACCAATAATTTTCTGCTTGTACGCCTGAAATTTCAATCAAAACCGTGTGATCTAGGAGCTGGAGTACTCGGCGCCTACGCAATAGTTCCTAGGTTCAAAACTCATTGGTAGCAACGAATGTGCTCCAACAGTTTTTCTTCATGACTATGAGCCAACACGGGAATGATGGGTACTGGTTAAAAAATCGCTTACCTCATCACCTTCTAGAGTACCGTTATGGTAAAGGTATGAGATTTTCTAACAATCTCAAAAGGATTATTATTTTTTTCACGAAAAGACAATAATTAAATTGAAAAAAAGTTCGTTTTTCAAACTATTTGTTTCAATTATTTTGTTTGTTTGATATTCGCAGGCCAATTCTCTTTTTTCTTGAAAACCCATCAGACCTTGCTTTGTTGTGTGAGCAGACGGGTTTCGACTCCTGTCATCTTCAGTGTCTTCAAGTCATTTCCTTCCACACATCCTTTAGACATTGAAGATTTATTTATTTATTTCATCTAACAGACATCAGTTAAAATTTTAATATTTAAAAAACAAGAGAAGCTTTAATAAGGACCCCATCACGGAAGAAAGGATGATATATGGCGGGTGTCTGATGCTCAGTACCGGAGACTGTCAAGGTGGAAAGGCAAGCCTCAAATTGCCCCTTGTTCTTCAGTGATGGAACAATTGACCTCTGTCACTGAATATAATCCAAAAAGCGATTGCAGAGGAAGGAAGCTGCCTTCATTTGAAGCCTCGGCTAATCAGAACTCCACATTGAATGCTGTCAATTTTGGCATCTTACTTTCTTCTCTCTGATTTTTAAATCCATAACGATTTTGATTCAAGTAGGTGCCTCGTCCAAAAACAATATACTTGAAATCAAAAGCGATTTCAACAAATAACTCAAAGGGAATGCCCAACTATTGCTAAAGGAACAGGGAAGATTTTTCGTTTTTTTTTTTCATTTTTTTACGAAATTGATTTTCGACTTCAATTAATTTTGTAAAAAAAAAACACGAAATAAAAAGATCGATTTAATTTATTTCTAAACCGAATTATTTTTTTTTTTGAATATGGAGCAAACTTGGGAAGATTTTGCGTTTATTTCCTTTTTTACGGAATTGATTGTCGACTTCAATCAATTTCGTAAAAAAATAAAACTTTATTAAATAAAAAGACTGATTTATTTTATTTCTGACAAAAAAAAATTTTGAATATGGACCGAATTAAAAACACGGAAAATATGATAGGAACTTTATAAAAGCATGGAACAACTCATTTTGAACTTCGAAAAGGGACTTGATGTGATCGCTACTTGTAAAAAAAATATACTGGAAGGAGGCGAAACTCGATCCTAAGAAGCAGGAATATTTTAAAAGTGCATCAATTTTTATTTCTACAGGAAATAAAGTCAGTTCGCCTCATACGAGTGTGTCAAACGGTTGCCTTAAAATGGTACAAATTCGTTGCCTTTATTGGAATGGATAGAAATATGATGAGTATGATAAAGGTTCACGTTTTATCATAATTGGGGTTTTGTGCAAAGAGGAATGGCGACCTGCAATGCCAACACGGCAGATTGAAACCGTAACAGTGGACATCAGTCTTGAATTTTGCCAGGCTTTCAGTTGAGAGTTTAAGAAGGAAAAATTTTGCGCAGAATGAAGGAGCAGTTAGGTCTGACCATAATCGGAATAAACCTCATTACATACTCGTAAATAAGGGATGAGCTAGGCAAAAATCCAAATTGAAATCTATGTTTAAACTAAGGAGTGCCTTGTACCTAAATTTGACACTTAGGTATGGAGTGTTTCTGAGACGTTAAAAACCTTTGGCTTTGAAGCAAGTATTAATTGAAATAGCAAAACTTTAAGCGTTTAGCTAGAAATACTGAAATGGTAAAACCATGCAAAAGTGAGAACGGAATCATATGCTTTTCATTTAGACCATACAGACGAAAAGTACACTGAAAGGGAAGTCTCTCGATTCTGACCAAACACTATGGGATAATAGAGAGTAGCGATCTATATTAAAAACAGTTTAGGAGATTCTGAATGTAGGAAAATAAAAATTTGTAGGGTAGACGATAGAGTCTAGAAATTGATTGAGTTCCAAAGATGCTATTGATGTATTGGATGCAGCCAATCTAAGTGTAACGATCGTATAGATAATTTCTAGAACTATGACAATACCGGACATCTTGCGATATCATTTTTACAGATTCATTTGAAGTACAAAAGTAGTCTCCAGATAACTGCTCCTGCCAAAAAAAAAATCCAAGCGTAGCAATCGTATAGATAATTTCTAGAGATATGACAATACCGGACATCTTGCAATATAATTTTTACAGATCCATTTGACGTACGAAAGTATCCTTCAGATAACTTCTCCTGTAGCCCGGACCATTAAGTCTTAACATAGAACTAGGCTAAAAGCATTGTTAACGACTCTAGACGAACGTTAATGTTTAAACGGTTAATGCATTGGATACACTGGGTTAACTTACTAGATATACACAAAAATGGATTTCAAGTATGAAACTTTATCTTGGCTATGATGCAGCAATGTCTGAAGGATCGTTAGTATTTATACTGATGTGAAGATAAAAGGATATAGAGTCTAGTATAGTCGATGCAGTACAAGGATCGATCCGTAAATCTGATCTAAGAAATAACGTTCGATCGACTACTGGAATTTAAATGCTGTCGAGTGGGGATTTCACGGAATATACTGACCCCGCGCAATGAACATAATTTGAAATAATGTAAACCTCATCCTGAATACGCTCTGCTCATCTTTTTTTTGAGTACACATTTGGTTTGCTGTAGTCATCTTTAGCTTGTTCTAAGGGATAATTGTTAGCATGCACCTTTTAATAGGTAATAGGAGAGTTGGCTAGGTAAGTTGAGGTAAGTAGAGTTGGATAAAAAGATTAAGATAAGTAGGGTTGCGTAAGGTTAGGTGGGAGAATTGCAAAGAATTTGTCGTTTTTGACGGTTTAATTCCTGGTTGAATATAGGGCCTGACTCATCCCAATTTTGATTTTCTTTAGAGTGTGAGGTCAAATATGGAGAAGATTGATCGGACTCATAAGTTGTTCATTTATTATGCTTCCGTCAGTTTTCTGTGTTTATATGTGTCAAGTTTATCCAAGCGAAACGAGAACGGCTCAGGTTCTACGTTGACCGAGAACTTTTTCAATCCAGACCGAGTCCAACCCTACTTATCTTACCAACAGCTCACCCATAATCAACAAAAAGGTGCAGCTTGACAATTATCCCTCAGAACGAGCTAAAGAAAGACGAAATGTGCACTACTGCAAAGTTTAGCAAAACCCGGCGTAAAGAAAACAAGAAAAAGTAATAGAAAAGAATTTATGGTAATTGAATAACTTCTGTTGTGATGCCTAGCCGATATGTGATTATCTTAACCTCATAAAAAAATGGCGTGATCTGCGGGGGTCCCAGGGTTAAATAGAAACTATAACCAGCCCTGTGATAGCAGGACTGACAAGCCCTACACAATACTCACATCCGTTAGCACAAAAATGAATCTGAGAGTCATATTGGTTAGAGCACTTGTCTCCAAAGCCAAAGCGCATTGGTTCGAGTCAATTTGCCGGCAACAAAATCTATCGAATTATTCTACTCTGACTTTAAGCCTACCTAGCAATCACGAATACCGCTCGGGTAGTAATCACACGGTCAAGCATTATATATCAAATCGCTATGAGCACACAATAAGACAGGAAAATATTATTGAAGAGGGAGTTCGTTTAATCAGTACCTATTAAAGCTGGTTATGCTAAGCATGACAGAAGAATCGCAGTGAATGACAAATAGCCAACAATGACACATGATTCCGTGAACTCTTCTTTAGCTTATCGAACTTTGTCGAGAACTTGTATGTGCAGACCACAGCCGACGAGGGTGACGGAATAATGGGTGCAGTAATTGCCCCGGGGTACATTTTGAAACGAGTATCCAGTCTAACATCGAGTAAAGATTTAATTTGTTAATACCCAAGAAATAAGCGATTTTTTCCTATCAAATTTAATATAAAAAGAGTTGTAAGTGTAAGAAACTTTTCACTATCCCGAAAAATCAGTGATGAGGGTAGACAGGCAGAATGAACGTAATGCAAGTATGGATACAGTTCAAGCCCAGAGTTACTCACTACTTTCAACGAGAAAAACATGCTGAAGTTTTATAGAAGTATTTGCAAAAATTGTATTCTATTTTAAAGGCATTTTCAAAGTCTCCCCTGAGATTGTTCTTTAAATGAATTAAATCCTACCTCACATGTTCTCTATTCGAATCAATAAAACTCTAAACAGTATATAAATCTCTCTTTCACTCCCTCTCTCTCTGCGCAGATTTTTATATGAGAGGATATTTCGCCGGTACCGGCGATATATAGGAATAGATATCCTCTATTACTCCTGATTTCCCCAAAACCGGGATGTGATTGACAATGCGCATTCTCTGCCCCAAATTATCAAGCACACCTTCAAAATTCACATGTGAGAGACTGTCTTGCATATTTGCAATATGTATTCCATGATTACTTAAAGGAGCGTTTATGTACATATGTAACACCATCATAGCTACTGAGTAGATCAAAGAGTAGACAATATGGAATATATATATACTACATGGATTCAAGTGCATATCCTTTGATGTTGTTCAGTAAACGTTGTCACTCTCTAGCGCGTGAATGTTTGCAGCCACAAGTGAATTCGATCAAAACTATTCTTTAATTTCCCTTGTGTTCGATTGTCAGCTCGAATTGCAGCCGTCAATGACGCTGAATAGAGTCCAGTTACGTAGGCGATTAAACGTTTCATTGTTGACACAATTTGTTAAAATATTTATATTAATTTGATTGTCTTTTGTTATGCACGAAAGATGTTATTTTAAACACATTTCATCAGAACAGTATCTTCACTCACGTACAGTAGATTGAACCGGCGAATATTAAAAGAAAAAAACTGTTTTATTTTAACGATCTTTAATCACTTTTTGAAGTATACCAACACTTTAGTTCCTCCTCATTCTTAATTCAGAATATGAATGCACACAATGAACAACCAAGTGAAACTGTCCTCGCTACTAGACTAAGTTTTTTTTTGGAATTATACTCGTATATTCATAGGTGTAATCAGCAGTTAATCACAAACCAATAATCGTACTTTATGTTAACACTTTTTCACTATCATCGAATGATAAATAGCAGTAGTTCACTCTGAATAATTAAGCTCATTCGCGATTACTGCATCACACCTATATGATTCGCGGGATCCAAACGAAAAATAATTCTGCATCAAATGCAATCCGCTTACTAACTAATATTCCATTATCAGAATATATTCGGAGTAATATTTTCTTCGGACTACAACCGGAGTTAAATGTTGACCGAGTATTGAAGAGCAGTATATTATCACAGAAATTTGAAGATTGTATGGGTACCTACGTGCTTGAAAAGTAGTCACACTAAGCCGACAAAAGCGACAATAGATTGTTTGCTCAGATACAATGCATGACAGGTCTTGCTATATGCATATACACATGTCTACATATGTACAAGAAATGAATATTATTCACTTATCAGCATGCAAAATGAAATAAGAGTATAATTATTTAATTATTGATAATCATATCAATTTTCTGCTTGTATGATTGCATATTCACATCTTTTTGGAATGGATTTTGTTGGCTTTAGACATGTTGTAACTTCTTCTCTGAATTCAGGCAGGTACGGTAAGTAACGGTCGTATTTTTAACGTGAATGTATTAAAAATGCAACACAAAAGAAAGTGATAGTGATTGAATCGTTGTTGGAATTCGACAAGGTGGACTAGAGAATGGAGAAAGAATTAATTTAAATATTTTAAAGTTTAACAAGTGTTCTTTTTGGTGGAACATGTTTTGAATATAATTTTATTATTTATTTAGATATCAGTATCGCTTTTTCGGGGTTATTTTTCAAAGATGAGATATATACAAGTAATCGTATATTCTCCACAAATGTAGTTATGTTGAATGTTTAAGGCTATACACATTAGAGTGAGATTGCTATGAAGTGGAAAAGTTTAACTGAAAAAAAATATTTTTTTGTCATATTTCCGGAATGTATATGAATTTTCAATCAAAAAATTATTGAAGTGCGTTAGTATTATCTTTATCTGATTTGACCAAACAGGAGAGTGGGTCTGTCAAACGGAATATGTGAATAAGTATCTTTAACTGATTCAATCTTTACAAAATATTTTAGATAAAATATTTAAAATAAAAAAACCATTCTTTAAATCATCGCGATTTCCTCGAAATCGATTTTCAACCATTATCGTTCGTTTTGTATCAGCGATCAATTTTCGACATTGAAAAAATCGCCCAGGCAACAGTCTGGGTTCGAATCTTGTTGAATGTAATACAGTGTCGATAGAGCTACACTAAAAAATCGTGTACTCAGACACACATATAACGCATAATCGTTTTATATGATGACCCAGTTCTTCATTTAATCGTGGGCTGGCTGATCAACGAATACACAGATAGAAGAACTACTTCATATTTGCCAACAGCGACATGATCTCAAAAATGGACAAGTGTAGATCACCGGTTCCGATAAAATTTGAAGAGTAGAAAGTTCCCCTATGAGCAACACATCCTTCAAGCCGTTCGATGCACCTCTCAATAGTTTTCGAGGAAATCACCTTCAAATTTTGTCTAGTACGATGATAATATTAACCAATTTTACGGCAAGTCGCCGAGTGGTTAGCAAGTTAACGTCTCACGGGGGAGTCCAGGGTTCGAGGCCCCACGTGTGCTTCATTTATGTTCGCATTGTTAAGTCTGCTTATCATTAATTAATGTTTTTGATAAATTTATGAAAGCTGCGACCTTTTTCGCTAGCCATGCATCCAGACTAGCACACGACAAGATCTTATTTCTGAACGAGAACAAAGTTTTTTTTGTAATTGTATTTAATAAGTGTTTGAATATGAAAGTAGCTTTTGCATGCTGCTTTATTGTAAAAAAAAAAAAAAAAAAAACTAATTTTGTTCTAGCCCTTTTTTCGATTTATACCCCCAAATTTATTTTGAAGCTAAGAGAATAGTTAATAATTAAATAAATAAAATTTTTAAGATACCTTTGCACGCCTACGTGGTAATTGTCGTTGAATTTCTGTTATGCTTTAAAAATTATAACTAAATTATTCTAAAACTATTTAAAAGCATAGATATTAGAACATTAATAAAAAATCAGAATGAAAAATGAAAACATAAGTGGAGCTTGCAAAGGGACTAGAACCCTGAACTCCCCCGTAAAAGACTAACTCGCTGATCAGTCGGTCGCCGATTTAGTTAAATTAATGGATATTATTATTACAGGGAGTAAACTTTAGGTAGTTTGAAGACGATTTTCTGGAAAACTACTGAGAAGTGTACCGACTGGCTTGCAGGATCTTCACGGCTTCCGCTTCACTACTTTATCTAAAGGGTTTTCCAATAAGAGGTGTTATTTTGAATAGCCCGTTATTTCGGTAGATGTCACTTTTGAAGCTGTCATTTTTTGACATTTGACAAGTAGAAACTACGCCATTAATACAAATGGAAATATTACACGCTTCAACAACGCATTGAAATTATTAAAATTCACTATAACAATGGTGAAAATTTGGCAGAGGTGGTTCGTAAAACTCGCACATTTTTGGGTCGCCGTGAAGCACCTTGTCGGACCGCAATACAGAAATTGGTGGAAAAATTCGAGCTGTTGGGACAACTTAGTGATGTGAAGAATAAAACCCGTGCACGTCATTCAAGAACAGCCGAGAATATTGCTGCTGTAGCCGAAAGTGTTGAAGAAAACCCAGGTTTGTCCATTCCTCGTCGTTCTTTGGAATTAGGCATTCCACAAACGTCATTACACCGTATTTTGCACAAAGATTTGGGTCTTAAGGCTTATAAAGTTCAGCTAACAGAAGAACTCAAGCCGGTCGATCATCAACAACGTCGTGAATTGATTGGGTCCATGAAATGCATGAAAATGATCCGGAATTCCATCGAAAAATCATCTTGAGTGATGAGGCCCATTTCCAGCTCGGTGGCTGCGTCAACTAGCAAAATTGTCGCATCTGGGCCTCGGAAAGCCCAAGAGTTATTTTTGAAAAGCCTCTCTATCCTCAACATGTGACTGTTTGGTGCGGTTTAAGGTCCGGCGGAGTCATTGGACCTTACTTTTTCGGAGCACCAGTTACGGTGAATGGATTGCGCTATCGAGAGATGATTAATGATTTTTTATGATCTGGACAACGTTTACTTTCAACAAGACGAAACCATTGATCTTTTACGAGAAAAGTTTCCTGGATACTGATTGAAAAATCAGGTAAGGGTAGCGAAAAATTGCTGCTGAATCAACCCAGAAGATTTTCATCTGCTTTGATGAAAAATATTCACACCAGTTAAGGTGTTCAAATTCACTTTGATTAACACCATTAAACTACTACGGAAACGACACAAAGCGTGGGTCATTGATTTCAATAAAATTTGGAGCGATAAACATTCAATCGTGAGGAGCACATCCTTTAAGATGCTCGATGCACTTCTAAATAGTTTGGCACTATATCCCTTTCGGGGCTTCGCTTAGAGATAGTTGAGCATCTCATTTTGATTGAATGTATCGGCACTCGAGATACCATGCTTTGGCCGTTGATTCGTACGTTCTGACTTTAAACCAGTACGTATCATAACTGCACGAGCTTATAGTCTGTCCGAAAAAAATCTCGTTGTCACCAACGGGAGGGAGTCGAACCAAGGAGCTTCGGCTTACGCAGCAAGTACTCTAACCACTACACCACGCGGACAAGCTTTGCTTTAATAATAAGTATCCATCACGGGCGAGTGGTTAGCGAGTGGGCTTCTAAAGAGGGAGCTAAAGACTCGAGTCCCAATATTTACTTCATTTTCATGAAATAGGTTTTTCTAATTAACACATGCTCACCCCGATTTGTCGAATTTTGGCGCTTGGTTCAGTCTGGTCCATTTTATCGTATTCTAAATGAATTCAAAGTATTTTGAAAAAGGAAACAAATTTTGTTACTGTTATGAAGTAGTAGTAGTAGAATCTCGAAGAATGACGTTCATTCGCTGATTCACATTACTGATGTGTATGACACAAAGATAAAAAACTAACAAAAAAAACCTGTGGTTTTGAATTTTCTAAAAATAATTGTTACACATTATTTCTTTCAAATAAAGAAAAAGAAAGCTTTTTGAACCTCAGATGGCCTCAATCGTTAAGAACAAAAACCTTGATCTCAAGGAGAAATACCATGTACAATAGTGTCCATTAAAATTCATTTTAAACTTAACATGTTTTCGGCAGTCGACTCAAGTATACTACAGGTATTAACAGTACAATATGCTACTCTTGATATGAAAATTTCATTCACTATCACAAGGAACTTATCTAGATATCTTGTCTGTTTTAAGGACTTTATTCCGTGGATGATGCATAAGATGAGTGGGTCTGGTTTTTAATCTAGTTATATATTCTAAAAATATTATTTCCTAGGATAAAATTTATCAAATTTGTTTTTGTTACTAGAACTGGAAAATTACGCCCATTATTTCGAAAGTCAATCCTATTTTCCTAGTCTAATTTTGAATGAAATATAAAATCTAAAAAAGATAATTCACTTCAAAATGCCCTAAAAAGAATGGAATTGATTTTATGGAATCTATGACAAATCAGTTTTCCTCTTTTGAAATAGTGAGTGGCATCCATTTATTAAACAATTGTGACTAAAACAGAAAAAAATAATTTCGCAAAGTAACCACTAACCACTTAATTTATTTCATCCCTTGTAGGGCATTTTAATGTTGTTTTTCTTCATTTCTAACTATTTTGTTTTTTAAATTAAAACTTCTATCGCGATTTTTTCTATTTCAAGAAAGTACAATAAAATTGTCCCATTTTGTTCACGTATCCAATCAGAATATAGATTTTTAGTATACAGGCAATTTATAAAGATTTTTATTTGACAAATTGTACATTTGAGGAATTTAGATTTTTTGTTCAATGATATTTTAGAATGAATGGTTTGCACTAACATAACTCTTCACAACAAAGCTTTCGATGGATCTTTACGAGCTAAACTAAGAAAAGAGTACACCCATACCTCGCTATATGGCCGCTCGTTATACGATATCATTTCGCTATAGCGGCCGTTTTCAATTATGACACTGCTATGATTTACAGCCCTCATTGCTTTGTTACACGGCATGAACAATTTTATACTATCAGTGATTTACAGATTTTGCATACACTTTTCGTTCCCCTTTAAGGCTTGTAAATAATTTTGAATTCAAGAGTTTAGAAGAACGTGATTTGATTGATTTACTTACAAGAAGCCTATCTCGAAGGAGGCACTTATTCAGTTTGAAGCAGAGCGAAAGCTTGAAGATGGAGTCCGAATCAGTGACAAAGCCCGTCAGACAACACCAGCAAAAACTCTCCAATTGCGGTTTCTTATGCCGGCCAGGAAGTCAAATTTCTTCTTCAAAATTATATCGCAGTAGTAAGAAGCTATTTACTATTATAAAACGCTACATAAAAAACGCAAAATCTGACAAAGGATCAATTCAGATTATTAGAGTGATGATCGCAGCAATTAAGAGCCTATACATCTAGCTTTCTTGATTTTATGTTTTCATTTACATGAAAAACATGTTCCTCTAATTGTGCTATTTTTCAATAACATGACTATAGTTTGGGCTTCTGGTTTTTAGTTGTTTTATATTTTTATTTTTATGGGAAATAACAGAAAAACGATGTATATTTCTTAGCGATGAGAACCGATCTAATTGAATTTGCATGGGATTGTCCAGAGTTGATCTTGGCCGTAAAACGAGGTATGGGTGTAATGACATATAGTAACTAGGATATTATATCTACAGAAACTTAAAATAATATATTCGATCCCAAACAGTAAGCAATATTTTTTTTTAAATATTGTAGTAATGAAAAAAGTATTTGTCATACCTCCCACATATTCCAAAGTTTCTAAACTTGACAATTTCTTGTAAGCATTTGCTGTAAACTCTTAACTTGCATTTGTATAACATCACTATTGATTTTGCGGTTTAGGTTTTATTAATCCAACCTTTTTATATTTCACAAGCACTATGTCAACTTGAAATTTAAGTCAAAAATTTAATTTTGTTTTTCCAAATTAGTGATTCGGAGTGACTATTGTTTTATAAATATTTCAATCACACAATCACAAACCATCCAAATTACTTACACTTGAAGTATAATTTAAGAAAAAATGTTGGTGCTTACCTGAAAAGATAAAGAATAAATATAATTAGTTACACTAGTTTGAAATATAAAAGTTTTAATAAAAATAAGAATGTGAGATTATAAGTACGTATTATGAATAATAAATGAATTGTGCATGCGATCAATTGGTCTTTATATTATTTTCCTTATAAAATACTACAAATATGGATGTTTAAATTGCTTGGAATATAATGCAGTTGTACAAATTTGGGTATACTACTGCACATATTATAAGAGCCCAAGGGTGGAGGTTCTATGTATCCGTTGTGCATGTTCACGAGATATCCTTCATGCGGTATTTCGAGTCAAACGCTTCAGATCCGGTAGGGGTGTTTGTGATTTGGCGTTCTGGACGCTTCATTTAAAAGGTTTAGACTTAATCAGGTATTCCGTTGGTTGCTTATCAGAAAATTCATAAGGTCGAATAGTAGCATTCGAAAGCAATGAGTAAACAAAAGGGGTAATACCATCCAAACAAATAGTTCGAGTGTGTCTAATTTTCTTCCTCATCAACTTGCTTTTAGGTAATCCGATGGTGTAGTGGATAGACTGCTAGGCGCTCAAGCTGAAAGTTACTGGTTCGAGTTCCCATGACGCCGTCGAGAACCGTTTCTATTAATTCTTTACCGGGACCTATGAGCCCACGGTTATGAAGACTATTTGAAAAAAAAACGGCTAATAATCAATCAATTTATACTGGCGATCTCTACTTGATGTATTGCATACTAATAATCGCTCAGTCATGCGTGATACTAACCATATAATCTTCTAGAATACTGTCATGGAATGCGATAGTTAACGATATCAACGCCAAGATTCAATCTGGATGGATAATTATTTCTCTAAGAATGAACTGTACAATTTGTTGGATTGCTTGACAAGTTCTCATTCAATGTGCTCAGTGCATCAATTTCTACTTTTCGCCCATTTGCAGGTGATCATGTACAAGATCATCTTGGCAATCGGCCTTATATTTGCACAAATCAGCTTTTCACTTTCAGATTCTGAAGGTCCAATTCAAGACCTATTATAAAATCCTATAATTATGTTTTGATAAAACCACAACCTTCATTAGCCCACCATTTTTGACCTTTCCATCAAGTTTTTGGTTGTTTCTAAGAAAACTTACCGTAAAGGCAGATGGATATAGATGGACAGACAGGACGCAAAACTAGTAGGTTTTTTGTAAAATTCATTTTAACAATTCATTAATAAGATATTAATAAGTTTTAACAACATTTCTTTGAACATGGCCTAAGATGTTTTATTACTTTGTTTTTGAACAAGGATCTTAAAGCGGTTTCAGATGAGTGTTTAATAAATTTGTTGAATGCCTGGCAGCATCTTCATCGCCTTACTATCTACGTGAAACCTTCTTAAAGGTTAATTCGAAATTGTTTGATCTACTCGTTATTGTAGTCCTGAGGGCCGTTAGCCTCAGAACATTGAGTGCCGGACATACAGGTATCAGCATTTCCCTCGAATCAAGTATGGTAAACCTTGTATTTAAAGACGATAGCTATATAATAGTAGGCAAAAAGCCTTTTCCGGGTTTCAGAATTTTTTCAATGCAAACACGATAATCTATTTACACATCGACTCCAGCTGGTCGGTATGCAGATTGAAAACCTGGAACTCGTTTGTCATTTCACATAGAAACGAAGATGATCAAATCATTAAATTTGCAATATGCGAGATTCAGCTGCTCAAAAAATAATGAGTTGATGGACAGGTTATTTTCAACTCATCTTATGAAATCGTATAATGTGGGAAAATCTGCAGTAAGAAGATAACATAAGAAAGTTGTTGTAACTAATGTAGCCAAACTTGATTAAACGATTAGTGATTGACCAGGAAGCAGAATTATTATCAAGCTTAGCCCCTTTATTCAGATTCAGATCTTCAATTGTCTGAAAAATGTTTTCCTTGAACATCCCTTCAATTTTATATGTTACGCGTCCAGAAATGCAGTAAGCTAGAAAATAATCATCGAAAAATTCCCCAGATCTATCTCGAAAAGATGAGACTGAATCCATTTATGTCATAGATTAATCTAGGGGTTTATGCTTGATATTCAAGAAACATAAAACCTTATTGGAATTCTGGTCAATATTCTTCCTAGAAAAGTTAACATCGATTCCATTATTCATAGCAGTCGCTTGCAGGCTTGCTTCAAATTGAACCTTGGCGTTGTGATTAGTTAGTGACCGTGAGGGTATAGTAGAAAGGGACTTGATTAGTATCGCGCTGGACCAAGTGATTATTATCTGATTTAGAATCAGTGCACATCACAGCTGGATGGGCTCATAGTCCGACAGTAGAACCACCGAAATAAATACGTTGCCACCAACCAGAGTTGGACCAGGAATTCACCGTGCAAGAGCTGAGCACATTAGTCCGGAATACGTGTTAGGCGTAGTAATTAAGACAATTAGAAAAAGACAGCCATAAAATGAATAAGTACAGAGAAATCGATTGTCTGGGAGAAGATATGTGTATAGACCAGACATGGGCCGGATAAAATATAAATTATCTAGGCGGGCCGAAAAAAAAGTGGCAAACTTTATATATTTAATATTTACATCACACGCAACTTATATGCTACTATGGTAAAGTACTCAGACAAAAAGTTACAAAAATTGATTATTCTTTAGAAGAGATATTATAGACAAACCTAAAATTGGTCCGATTAAGACCAATAGCAATTACTTTGTTTTCCTCTGTACTAATTTGTAGTAGACCTATTTGAACTTTTGAGGGGTTTAAAATACACAAATACATATACTGAACATTTTCCTGTTTATATGCAGAACACGTTTTAGGAAGAATTTCTGTGACATGGTGTTTAAATCCGCTCTTGATAAAAAAAACTTGGAAGCACAACTGGCGCACCACTTTTTCAGCATTGTCAAGAGGTGATAAAGTCTTCTTTGCCTTTTTCAATACTGCAACGGTGAAGATGCCTCAATTTTGTTGTAAATCATAGAAAGATTTAGCATCAAGAGACAGTAGATTGATTTTACTTCGAATACTACAATAATTGTAAATATTTTAAGTCATCATCATGGTACTGCGCATAAAGGTGGCACAGTTGGGTCAGAATAACCTCCCAAAAGGATTCCGTCTGCTGAGCGCTAGCTGGTCTCTTAATACCGCCCAGGAGTAAATGACATTCTGCTATACTTTCAATCGTCTGCAATTGCGGTGAATACTGGGGCCGTGACGTTATTAATTTAAACTTCTATGATCGGCCGAAGAATGGACCAAAGAACTTTTTTGCCACGTACGGGACACGAACCAGAGACCTTTGGCAAAAGCAGCTAGCGCTCTAATTGGTTGACGTAAATTTCGACCATCTTATCAGGAATGAAAAAAATTATGATAGTATTCTGTAGACCTATGAAGCGAGCAGATACTCGTATAGTTTGAGCTTACATTTCAGGCAAAGGTTTACGATCTTTTTCGGTTCAATCTGAAAATGGGTTCGGTTGTAATTACACGACCCAAAGAATATCTTGACCTCTAGGAAAATATTTTTAGGCTATGATACGGGCGCATTTGTAAATTTTCAAAGAATGATAGCAAAGACTGGCAGTAAAAAGGGTCAGATTTTCCAGCGGGGCTAAGGTTGAAAGTAAGGCAAGGTTTTGGCCTACCTCAGGGTGTCTAACTTTGGGCCGACAAGTCTGAAACTAATCAGGAGGGTGGGTCTTTATGAGTAAAAGGTTAATAAATACATGAAATTTACTGAGCTTTGTTAGACTACTGGGATTTGCTGCATAAAGTCGCAACGGTACCCTTATTTTTCTTTTGTAATTGTGTCCACCAACATAAGGTTTTGTGCTCACATAATTGCATAAAAATCGTGGGATAGAGCCATTAAAATTAACTGGCATTAAAATAATATGTGTTGATTTGTATGTGTTTTAAATCACCCTAGATACTAAAATTTTCTTCGAATTTTCAAAAGAATTTTAGGAATTGTGTTTTATTTCATTATGTCGAACGGACAGATAGTTAAGCAAAATGTTTGAAGACAGCACAAAAATCGCAACTATGTGGTGTGAATGAAAGGAATTTGCGGATTTCTGATTTGTTTGAATGATTTGATTTATTTTTCCTTCCATCGTCAGCTCGTACTGAGGGGTTTGTTTGTTTGTTTTATTTTGGAGCAAAATCTCTTTAGCGCCCAGACCTTGGTCTATTGCACTCGGCAATCCCATCTATCAGACCCTACTCGTTATTTTATAGTAATGAAGTAGATCAGATAGATTTTCATCCGTGAGCATATTCCAGCTCATTGCTGTGACAGCAAATATCTGCAGTCTTGTATACGCACATACATAGTGCATGTTTGTCTCATCCTCTTCTAAGCAGCATTGGCAAATAGGGACTTCAGCAATACCTATTCTCCACCGATGAGCATGAAGGGATTTGTGCCATGTAACCAGTTTAACCAGATGTGTACACTCTTTGCTCCTTAATTTAAGTGGAAAATCTGTTAACCCCTGATTTGACTCTTTTACTAAGGATTTACTAAGTCTGCAGCCGTCACATACCCACCACAACTCCGGCGGCTGAGTCTTCAGCCATCAGTTTATCTTGTGAATGATATCGAGTGCTGGGGACTCCTATACAAGGTTCCGGGCAGTATGACAGGGTCGCAGAGCCCTTCTTCGCTAAAGCTTCAAATTTTTCATTGCCCCCGTACCTTTTATGCCTTGGAACCCAGAAAAGCTTGAGCAAATTGTATCTCTCAACAGATTTTAGTTTATTCAAGCATCATAGACAATTTTCGATTTTGCTTTCCGTATCGAGAGGGTAAGCAGTGCCGCCTAGCTATCACTGCAAATGTTAATTTGCTTTCCTTTCCATCTATTGCCCTTGATCCACGACACCACGTCTAGTACAGCAAACACTTGTCTGAAACACAGAAGTCCGCATTCGTAGTGGTACCAATTTCGGGATGTTTTGATTTAAGAACCATCCTGCTCTAGTTCCCTCATTGGTCTCAGAGCCATCCGTGTAGAAAGTCATGTCTGCCTTACCGAATCGGGACTCCACTTGGCCCTGTCCGGGATTTTTACAGGAAACCTTCTATAAAAATTCGGAACAGCACTCATCCTGTCGGTTGGCATAACTGTCTCAGAGACATATTCCGTCAACAGTTTAAATATGTTGTTATGACCTTCTGCGTATCACGTCTCAGTGCAGATTCCAGGGCCTTTCCTTTTATGAACAATTCGAGGAGAGACAAGTTAAATATGGCTTTCAAGGCCTTAACAGGTGTTGTGCTAACGCCCCAGTAAATTCCCAGATACACCATTCTTTGCAGACTGGCCAAGGAAGGTGACACCCAAGAGCGGTCTACTTTATGCTACCACATACACAGCAAATCAGTGGTCTCATAATCGATGTATACAGCCATAAGGTCTGCTTGGGCACCAAGTCCCACGGCTTACCAAAAGCATTTCTGCATTTTCAAAACAGTCTACTGGCCTGCTTTCTCTTTGCAAGAATATGCTCGTTCCAAATGAGTTTCCTATCTAAGGTGACCCCAGGATACTAGACCTCTAGTCGAGTTAGACCATCAATTTTCGTTTTCCTCGTGAAGAGAACCACAATAGTTTTGTGCGGATTAACTGAAAGTACATTGTCCTGAACCCACTGCCGCAGCGTGCCCGTGGCAAGCAGGACTGTCATCCGTCTATGCTTGCGAAAAGAATTCATAGTCTTCCAGTCCAAGTAAGAGGGTGTAAGCCAGTATCCTCCATCGCAGTGGTCAAACGAGATCACCTTGAATGTATCCCTTCTCTGCCTTCGCTACAACATATTGTCCACCCTCTGTCGTTGCGGAAATTGTGTGAAGTTGTGCTCGAGTTTGTTACTGATCCAGTTCACAATCTCTGGTTCAACCCCATGAGGTCTTGCTGCTTCACACAGGGAGTTGTATGGTGCATGATCAAAGTCTTCCTCAAGATCAAAAAATACCCCTGGCGCACATGCTTACCTGACCATCACCCCCTCAATTTTCTCCACTAGGGAATGAAGAGCTGTTTCGCAGGATTCTCCCCATAGAAATGCGTGTCGTGAAATGCAGAGAGGATTCCTTTTCAATGTACGTCTTATGAGTTGGTCTAGAAGCTTTTCAAGTACCTTGAGCGAAAACGAAGTACGACTGACAGGCTCAGAGTAGTCACTTTTTCTGGGTTTCGGAATAACCGTAACTCTAATTATCTGCGAAGGTGAGGTGTTACTCTCATGATCCATCTTGTTATAAATTATAGGTAAGTTGGGTAGGTAAGATCTAGTAAGTGGAAATGGGTTAGGTCAGATGAAGTCTTAAGAGAATTTTGTAAATTGTTGATTTTTTGATTTCTGATTGTTAGTAGTGTATGGGTTTTCCTTGGTCGTTTCAGTTTTTGTGATTTAAGGGTGCAAAGTTACCTTTATCCCGAGAAAATTTTCGCTCATTAATATTTGAGAATTGCAGATTATCGATAAATCTAATATTTGCTCATATTAAAATTTAAGAATGATTTTTTTAAATATCCAAAAATTTATTAAAAAATTGTACGGTTTAAAAAGTACACATTCAAAAAGAAACACTGCTTGGATTATGAGATTAAGCTCATTAGCACTTTTTTGTTTAGAAATAATATTATTTTGTCATGCTCTCATTAATTTTAAATATGCTTTTAAAAATTGTTTATTTTTTTGGTATATATTTTTGTATGTAGCATTTTCCCTGCTTGTAACTCCCACGTAAAGAGTTTCGGTCTCTAAATTGGACCATAGTTTTGGGTGTGTTGCAATAGGGAATTGATTTTAAATATGCATTGCATTTCAGACTTCATCAAAGGCCTCAACTATATCAAACATAATTAGTTCTTTTTTATTTGTAGATGAGCTGAAAATATTTGGAAACTCTCCCGAAGCTGATGGTCTCAGGGTCGAAGTTATGCAAAAAAAATCTCACCAACGGCTTGTTTCGGAATACACTAATCTAGTCATGAGTTTAATTCCTCAATGTACTTGCTTTTATGGGAATTGTTCCATCACCTGTATACTTACGCCGAACTCGACTCTTTCTCCTCATTAGCCATTTAGTACTGTATGGTACATAGTTTTAGTATTTTATGAGCCTAAGTAGGAAATTATCTTCTAGTCTTTCACAAAGGACATAAATTGAAATGCTCTCACATATCAAACCGTAGAGTGATAAATTATTAACTTAGGTATTGCACGAATTGTATGAAAATAAGTTTCATTTGGCGTGTATAACGGTATTTTAGAGGATATTCACTTGGATAATACGTCAGTCGCAATTAAATCCTTTTAAAAGTTTTCCAATGCAATATTACAACCAACAAAGAATAGGTAATAATTTGTTGTTAAATCGATATTTCAACAATTACCAGCAATTCAAAACAACAATTATATATGCTAGATTTTATAGTCATAATTCTTCCATTAATGACTATTTCTGTTTATTGCAAGTATAAATGTCTACAGTATGCTAATGTACAAGTAATGTATGTTATTGTATAATACAAGTACATTCATTCACCATTCGTTCATTGTACAATTACCATTCCATTATAAAATTCTATTCTCGGAATCATGGGAATTGCATCAAAATGGAAATATAGACGAGTATATCCAATGTTGGAATAACATTGTTGTGCATGTAAAGCAAAGTTAAATGCTGCTTACATACAATTCGCTTCGAAAAATAAATTGGAAATCTCCATCTCGACGGATTGAAGTGCTTTATATGTATTAAACCCAGCTATGTTGGTTGTAAATTGTAATTGATGAATCGCGGGGTGGTTACTTTTTTGTTGTAGAATTTATTTTATGTGAAAAGTCTAGTCATAATTGGTTAGTTCAGCATGAAAGTCGTTTAATGAGTTGGCAACGAGTTGATTTGTTTTTTAGAAGTAGAAGAGAGAATATGCTAATTGCAAAACTAAAGTTGCTCGTGATATAAATGAGAGATTTATGCCGCCCATTTTGGTTTAATAAAAGATTAAATGAAATGAAATCAACGATACATAAGAAATGAATTTAGCGAATGAATAAGAAACAAAAGCAGTGTAGGTATATTTTTGTTTTTAAATAAATCTAAAGTATAAAAATGAAAGTGTAGAAAATATTACCTTCTATCGAATGTAAGCCAGTCTTCATTGATTTTAATGTTTCCAATAATTAAAACGTAAAACGTAACCGCCAATAGTAAAAATTTCATTTTACAAACAATATTCTTCATCATTTCTCATTAAATCACTTGAATTTTTTGGCAAATTGAAGACTGAATTCATTTTTAATGATAAGAAACAGATTAACCATTTTCATGCAGAAATTGATGTGTTAGTATTAAATCGCAATCTAACAGAAATTGCATTAAATCCTATCTCATAAATCAGCTTGACATATGTAAGTAACATCTACATGTTTCAGCCTTCGTGTGTATCTGAAACTTTCTCAGTTAGCCTAAGCTCCAGATAAATCAAAAGTTATCAACAAAAGCTGTGTATTTAGGTATTAAGATATTTTCTATTGTCTACTGCACACATGTGGTTAGTATTGATATTTTTACATTTTCGTGTATATGGGAGAATGTAGTCATGCATGGATATAGTATACAGTATGAGTTCGCAAATCATTTACTGGATTTAAGCATTCTTAAAAATTTAGTCAGGTCACGAGGTAAAATACGAGAATTAATCATCAGACAATCTTCAGCAACATTACGAAGATACGCCTCGTTGCACTCCATCATGAATTGTTAAGTGAACATATCCGGTTTGATATATTAAAATAATCGTAACGTATGCCTCTTTTTGCATGTTACTCGTATGTATGATGCTAGGATGCACGGGTATGTAGGTACAGAATATTGCTACATACGTAGGTGCGGATGCGCAGCCCATACCACAGACAACGATTCTTATTCGAATGAATGCATATTGTTAAAATTGATGATGCGATGCTGTCTGGCATGCTGCCTACAATCAACGGATTCTTTGAATAGTATGGTATTATGCAGCATCGGGGGATTGAAAGATTGTTTCTACGATTTTGCAGAATTACTATACATTGTATTATTTATTTTTGTGCCAGGTTTGTGAACTCAATTGTTTCCGCATTCTATTCGAGTTCATAATAGAAGGAATGAATTTGTAGTAATATTATATGTACGATTCTCTGCTCCAACAAAAGGTGCAATTCGCACATATTCCGTTTCAGTGAATGGGTTACGTTACCCAATAATGACCGAATTTTTTATTGAATCCAAATTTGTGCTGTGGTCATTGGCGATATTTATTTTCTGCAGGAAACAAGTCAGGCAGCTAGTGAACAAATGGATCTATTTCATCAAAAAATGTTTGAACATCTAATAATTTTTTGGTATCTCTAACTCGGCGTATCAGTACAAACACTCAAGAGCAATTGATCACCAACAATTTATTCTTAACATAAACGTTAATACAAAAATACGTGGGCCGATCACATTCCAGTTGATAACATTCTGAGAACCAAGATTCGAATGACTGTAACAGAAAGAAATAAAAGAATGTCAAAAATATCCACCATCTGTCTCCAGCGCCTCAGCGGTCGGTTGCATTACTTGATGTCAGCTATGGTCGCTACAATACTCCCCCTATTTCTTTATTAACTTTTATTTTAAGAATAAATTGTTAGTGGTTGATAGAAATACCACTCTGGTGACCCTGATAGAAAAATGTCAAAAATATCCACTATCTGTCTCAAGCGCCGCAGGGATCAGTTGCATTATTTAATGTCAGCTGAGGTCGCTAAAATACTCCCCCTATTTTGGTATTAACGTTTATGTTAAGAATAATTTTTTGGTGGTCAATAGCTGTTGAGTGTTTGTACTGATACGCCGAGCTAGAGATACCACATTGGTGACTCCGACGTGATCGATTAGAGCCCACATGCCGGCAGAAATGACGAGTAACGAGAAGCCAGCCTCAGCATCTATGCCCAGCACTAGTGGTTCAGGGCTGAATAAACCAACGAGAATGACGCCGCAACCGCAATGTTCTCAAGCGATGCAAACATCGAAGACATTTTGAGAATTCGAGTGCCGCCATTTTGGAAGCGAAAGCCAACGCTATGGTTCCTGCATCTCGAAACTGTGTTTCAGCTTTACCGCGTCAACCACGACGCCGCCAAGTATACAAAACTAGTCAGCGAGCTGGATGATACCACATTCGAACAAACCAGTGACATCGCAGAAACCTGCCTGATAAAGATAAATATAACGCATCAAAGAACCGTATATAACATATATTTGCTGAATCAGTAGTGATGGGTCAGTCATATCCTGAAAAAAAAACACCTGTTTTTTTTTATCCCGTGAGAATTTTCATGCAATATATTTAACAAATTCTGTTACTGGGAAGATTTTGATGCGATGATACAATCACAATTAGTACAAAAATTTGATTTTTAATTTACTCAATAATCCAGAATCCAACATAAAAGATGATATGTATGGTTTCAGAAAACGAAGTGCGGTTTTGAATTGATCCAATGAAGTTGCCGAGGTGAAAGCAAAATTCAGATTTGGACTTTGGTTTTTTCATTCAAAGGCGGACCTACAAAAATCGGTTGCGGCATATGGAAGCAAAACATCTAGGGGTACAAACTCTTAAGCTTAGGTCAAAAAACTACTGTCGATGGGGACCTCACAAGTTTGAAATCTCCAGTTGCAAAGAGTTCTCAAATAGAAGGTGAAACTTTTCATCTCCAAAAAAAAAAATTATTGTAGGTAACGAATGGGTAAGGGTTATAACAAAAGAATATCAGTCTTTCCTTAGTTGAAGGTGCAGAGTTCTAAAAATATGTTCAACCATTGAACGCGAATTACGTTCTTCCATATCGTAAAACTCTATCCATGATTTTAGTTCCTCAATTATACGACAAAAGAAAGATCCACGCCCAACCCTGTTTGCAAAACGCTGAAATTGTAGTGTTGATAACAAATAGTTGGACATAACTGAATAACCAAAATTATATGACAGTAACGACGCACTTTATTACGGAATCTGGTCTTGGCTTACAATTATTTCTGCTATACTGCTTTGAGTGTAGCGATGAGAGGCACGCAGCATAACATTGTCTACAAAGATAAAGTGCATTACAGAAAAATGGAATTTGTTACAGAAAATGTCTGCGATTGTGAGTGACAATACTTCGAATATAGTAGCTGCGATACAATTGGGTAATTGGGACCATATTTCCTGCTTTGCACATACACTGAACATAATTGTTCAAAACAGCATTAGAGAGATATCCCGTACAAAGTTGAAAGTTAAGTCAGACGTTGAATTTTTCAAAAGTAAAGTCCCGAACTAAGCAAAGAAAGCTAAAAACCGGATCTACTCCATTCAAGAAAGTGCGAAAGATAGGCTGCATAACTTAGAAAACCATGATTTATACGCTGAATCAATATTCCTGGACCCACGATTCAAAAAACAACCTTTCAACAATGAGTAATGCTTTGTAATGACGAAAGCTTACTAGCTGACAAAGCACGCCGGGTCATATTATCCATTAAAAGTACACAAGATGATTTGCAACCATCGTCAACCTCAGCAAAATTGAATTGAGATGGTCTGATTTTGATGCTGACGTTCAAACTCTGGTTCCATCAAAAAATTAATATCCGAAATCATTCAGGAAATTGACCGCTATCTCATGGAACCCCACGTATGCCGCAAATGGTGAAGAGAAGGACAAATGCTGTATCCCAGGTTGTACAACATAATGAAACTGAGGTTGTGTACTCTCGCTACTTCGGTTCCCTGCGAATCAACCTTTTCTAAAGCAGGGTAAATTATTACGGATAGTAGGAGTCGAATTTCTCTTCCTAAATTATAATTTATATGTTAGACTCCTTGTTTTTTTTATTGACTTAACCAATAACGAAGAAAAATTGTTTATATCCTAAGTTTTATAGCTAGCATAAGTTAAAATTGTATGATTGATTCCTTTGTAAAAATATCGATGCACCGAAAAAAAATATTTTACTTATATTTTAATACATCGAGTTTCATTTAAATGACTTTGTATAGAACTATTATTTCAAATTTTCACTAGACTTTAGTTTTGCTGATAATTTTAGATTTTTAGAACCTATAAAATATTGGGATATTCTAAAAAGTATTAAGCCTTTTTTCCCCTTTTTCGGCTGAATATTTTTTTTATTTAAAATGGATTTCATTTAAGTACATGTTGTCCATTATTATCTATGACCTTTTGCCATTTTTTGGGTAGAGCCATTACTCCGTCTGTGTAAAATGGTTTATCGGCGAAATCATTCCACAGTCCCTTTTTGAAGTGAATTTCTTTTCATTAAGGAAGTTTTGCAGAGACCGAAACAAATAGTAGTCTGATGGTGCAAGGTCTGGACTATACGGTGGATGCATCAAAACTTCCCACCAAGCTCTGTCAATTTTTGCCGGGTCATCAAAGATGTGTGTGGTCTGGGATTGTCATGATGGAAGACAACGCTCTTTCTATTGATCAAACCTGGCCGGTTTTTTGAGTTGTTTGTTGCAATCTGGTTAATTGCTGACAGTACAGAGCCAAATTGAGTGTTTGACCAGGTTTTAGCACCTCAGGATAAACAATTCCCTTCCAATCCCACCATACACACAGCATAACCTTATTTGGTGTCAATCCTGGCTTTGAAGTCGTTTGTGATGATTCATCTTTTTTTGACCATGATCTTTTTCGAACGACATTCTCGTATCTTACTCATTTTTCATCGCCCGTGATGAATTGCTTCAAAAATGGATCGATTTCGTTGCGTTTGATTAGCATTTCGCAAATGGCAATTCGGCTGATCAAATTTTTTTGTGTTAATTCATGCGGCACCCAAACGTCGAGCTTGTCAATCCAACCTTACGCAAATGGTTCAAAACTGTTTGGTGATAGAAATTCAGTTCCTTAGCAATGTCATGGTTGGTTATGTGTCGGTCTCCTTCAATTTTTTGTAAGATTTCATCGACTTTTTCAGTGATTGGCCGACCAGAGCGAGGTGCATCTTTGACATCAAAATTTCCAGAACGAAGGCGAACGAACCATCCCTTGGCTGTGGCTCTTGATAAAGTATCTTGACCGTAGACACCACAAATTTTTTCGCGAGCCTGCGATGCATTCTCACCTTGATTGTAGTGATATTGTAAAATAAAACGATTTTTTTCAGAAATTTCACTCATTTTTAATTCAATACAACTTTTGACGCGAATGACGAAATACAAAACTGTCTAGGTGAAAATTGTAGACTGGAATGTCACCTTTCAAACGCATGCCAGTTTGACTCAATCTGATTAGTATTGCCTGATATATGACAACGAACACCATCTAGTGACAAAAAAGGCTCAATAATTTTTAGACTATCCAATATTTTAGTATATCGAGTTTCATTTAAATAACTTTGTGTAAAACTATTTTCACTAGGCTTTAGTTTTGATGATAATTTTAGATTTTTAGAATCTATAAAATATATTTTAGTTATTTTAGACATATATTTTGTGCAATAAAGTTTAGCATTCATAGCAACGATTGATTTCATTTGTAAACGAAACGGACCGAAATGATTCATTGGCCGTGTCAATTTTTTCGGTCACCCGAAATAAATGACTCACTTATACTGAGTCAATAAAATGATCGATTTTACCCATCACTATGAATCAGATTTCAAGATGATAGAGAAGCTTTTGTCTTACCTAGAACCTGGGGACTTGAAACCATCACAGGTGTTGCGAAATATGCGGACATTAGCTGGCAGCATTGTGCCAGACGCTTTTCTCCCAACTTAGTGGATGCAACGACTTAGTGCGCACTTTCGAGCCGTTTTAGTTACAAGTGCAATTTATGACCTCACCAAACGCCGAGTTTGCAGATAAGATAGTGGAAATCACTGAAACCTCCCTAGGATATGTCATGCTCACACATAATATGGTGAGCCTTCCTCAGGTTGATCCCATATAGTAGAAAAAATGATATTGTCGACATGCTTGCCTCCATTGAGAAACGTCTGGCCGATTTGGAGTTTGACTAGTGGTTGCCCACGAAGACCACGATCAACAAGCCGCAGGCGAACACGAACGGCAACTCCAACGAACAACAGTGTTATTATCATAATAAATTCGGATAAAAAGCGCGAAAATACGAAGCTCCTTGCAAGTATTTTCCGATCCTCAATAAAAATTTCACCTTCACGTTACGGACCGTCAGCTAAAGATCACTTTTCTCGTCGATACCGAAGCCAATATCTGCGTGCTGGCAAAATCATTTGCCAAGTGGAATGCACCATCGGAGCTTAAACTTTACGCTGCTAATGGGACGCCAATATGTACATAGGGTGACAAATTAATGCGTCTCGATTTCGATATAAGCCGACTGTTTAAATGGGGTTTTCTGGTCGCAAATACCCTACGACTCATCATAGGAGCAGATTGGCTCGAAAAATTCAACCTGCTAACCTACCTCAAAATTGGGCAGCTCATCGAAGGAACGTCTCGAATTATGATTCCCGACGAAATAAAATACAATTATCGTCCGCAAGCAGTATTCACACCATTACAGATGGACGCAGTTCCATCACTCGCCAATGAAAACACGAGTAAAAAAATACGACACTATAACATCACGAGAGGCCCACCAATAGCTCTGAATTATCTCGAAGAGTATCACCAGAGAAACTATCGATCGCACGAAAGTAATTTGGATGCATGGTCGAGCAGAGATATTGCCGTCAGTCCGACAGCCCTTGGGCAAGTCCGCTTCATATGGCGCCAAAAAGGGGTGAATCATGGAGATCTTGAGGTGATCACCACAGGTTAAACGCAATCACCCAACCGAACAGATATCCAATAAGATACATCCACGATACTTTACCAATACTAAAAAGGAAGAAGATATTTTAAAAGGCAAACCTCGTATGCGCCTACACTCAAATATCAATAGCAAAGAAGAGGACGTTTCAAAAACAGCGGTTATTACACCGTTCGGTCTGTCCAGATTTCTGGTGATGACATTTGGTATTGAAAATGCTTCCTAGATACATATATTCCAACGTTACATGGACCAAGTGTTTTGCGGCCTGGGCGATTTTTGTTCCTGTTACATGGACGGCATATTCGTGGCATCCGAAAACTTAGAAGAGCACCTCAAACAGTTGAAGATAATTGGTGAAGTATGGCCTAGTAATAACGTAGCCAAATGTGTATTCAAAGTTGAACAAAAAGTTGAATAATGTACCTTGGTTATTGAATAAACAAAAATGGCGTAAGACCACCGGAGATCAACGTACAAGCCATCCATAGTATCGAAAAACAAAAACAGTAAAAGGACTGTGACGATTTTTCGACACGATAAATTTTTACCGCCAATTTTTCAGAAATATAGCGAAATTCAAGGCCCACTAAACCAGCATCTTTCTACATGGGGTGATAAGTCCGGGGATTTTTCAACAGGTGGCGACACTGGAAAATAGACCCAACTCATTTCGAGAGACTCATCTGTCACTAGTTTGTGTATGAAGTTACATGAAATTTCGTTCTTTCATTTACAAGCTGCATTCGTAAAAGTGACGCTACTTTCACCTTCGTAAAAAATGGGAAAACAGGAGTATCGCATCTTGACCAAACATTGTTTTTTTATGGCGAAAAACTTTTGAACAATCATTGCAATGGATGGAGAAATGTTAATCCATATCTGTTCCTTTGAGGACAGCAGTTTATCGGTGGTTTAGTGAATTTAAAAAGGGTCATACAAGCACCGAAGGTGTACCTCACTCGGGAAGGCCGGAAGAGACTACAAATGCGGAAATCGTAAAGCAAGTACATCGAATCGTTTCGAGTAATCGTAAAGTGAAGTTGCGCACGTTAGCTGAGGCTGTGTGCATCTCAAAGGAATAGGCGAGATCCATTATGCACGATATTTTGAAGAGTCCAATAGGCAGTCTATAGAGTGGCTGAAAAGCCACAAAAGCCGACCAAAGCGGCTAAAAGACCAGCGCTCGGCTGGGAAGGTGACGGCCTGTTTTTTGGGATGCGCATGGAATATTTTTTATCAATTATCTGCAGAAAGGCAGAATAGTCATCGGAGGGTATTATACAGCGTTATTGGCCAAACTGAACGTCGAATTGAAGAAAAAACTGCCCTATATGGCGAAGAAAAAAATTCTGTACCATCACGATAACCCACATACGTCCTTGAAACCGATGACCAAATTGGACCAACTACGATTCGAATTGGTTGCTCACCCGCCATATTCTCCAGACTTGGCCCCCCAGCGACTATTATCTTTTCAAGTAGCTCAAGGGAATAAGATTTAGATTTATAAGTACACGTATTTCGAAGGTTTGGACGTTTCGTACTACAGAAAGGATATCGAAATGCTGGAAAATCGCTATCCAAGTGTATCACGCTCCCCTATGTCCAGGAATAAAAATAACTCTTCCGAAAAAACATGTAGTAGTGGTAATTCAAAGGCGGATAAACAGGACACGCAATGGACGACTGAGAGCAACGAAGCGTTAGAAAAGTGCAAAGAGGAACTTGCAAAGGCGGCATCTTTAGCGCACTGCCAACCAAACGCACCCGTTTTTCTGACCACAGACGGTTCTTGAGCAAGTGCAGGAAAACGCAATGGTACCGTAGCGTTCTTCAATCGAAAACTCACCACGACAGAGAAAGCGTACTGTCTATATGACCGCGAACTTCAGCAATTTTTTGTGCGGTGAAACATTTCCGAAATATGGTACGACAACACTTTACCATAAGCCATTGACTTATGTATTCATCCAAAAAGCCGAAAAGATTCCACCACGTAGAACTAATCTTCCTGCCTGGTGACAGTAACACTGTGGCAGACACATTATCACGCATAGCGTCGAGAGATATGCCACTCGAAGAACTTGCAGCCAAGCAAGAGGAAAACAAGGATCTCAAAACCCATGCTGCAGGCGGAAAACAGCGGCATAAAATGGCAGAAGTTCCTTTTGGACAATGGCAAACATATTTACCGCAATGGCAAACATATTTACCCTATGTACCAGAGAGTTTTCGGCAATGTGCACCACCGAGCGTCTAACGAATGGTGGATCGGTTTTCGGGATGGCTCGATTTCATACCCATCGTCGCCCAAACAGCAGAAGTCTCAGAGGCATTTTATAGCAATTGGATCGCAAGATTCGGTGCACCTAAAGTAATGACCGATCAAGGCGCTCAGTTTGAATCCATCAGAGTATTGTAGCGACCATAGCTGACATTAAGTAATGCAACCGACCGCTGCGGCGCTGGAGACAGATGGTGGATATTTTTGACATTCTTCTATTTCTTTCTGTTGCAGGCATCCAATTCGTGGCTCTCAGAACGTGATCAACTGGAGTAAGATTGGCTCACGTATATTTGTATTAATGTTTATGTTAAGAATAAATTGTTGGTGATCAATAGCTCTTGAGAGTTTGTACTGTTACGTCGAGTTAGAGATACTACAATTTCTCGAAATAGAGACATCTATTGAATTATAGAAGGTTACATTTATTAGACTTTATAAAGAGCATGATAGATGAAAAAAGCACTAGGAATATGTGATGCATTTCAAAAATCTACTAAGGCTGGCGCAGTAAGGAATATATTGCATTCAAAAGAATTTTATATAATTTTAAAATCTTACTACCTAAACGTTGAGATATGCTACAGAACTATAATATATCAGAATAATGAAATGTTTTCTCTGCTTATACCAAAAATGAGTACTATAATATTCTGTGTATTAGTTCAGCAAACTGAATATACAATAATTAATATATTAATTTTACTATATGGCCGAACACTCAGATATTGTGCACTCTATTTTGCTGCAAAGAATATTATTAGATGATTCTTTCGAATCCTCTTCAGTATTCGAAATTTTTAAGTCACAGACAAGAGCACCATTAAAATGTTTGGATTGCTTACTGATGACTTATGTAATAAATAATAAATACATTACATTCCAAATTTGACCATGCAAAGCATATAAAGAGAAAATATTTATTTTAGCAATTATAGACGCCTTGAGAACTATCTTCTATCAAAATTTAACTGTGCAAACCAATTTCTATGTTTTCGGATAGCAACTCTTCAATCACCCTTGACCTTATATGTCATACAAATTAATAAAGAATTTTCGTTCTTCTTAAAAGATTATCAGATTAGCGAAACAATTTATGAAGAACTAAATTTTTCATTGTGCTTTCATGATAGGAAAAAATGCTAGCTAGCTTAAACCGTACCATAAATAACAGTTAATTAAAAAGCAAAATTTCGACTGAAACCCTCATCAAATGCGTTTAATCCAATTGTGGTATGTGCAATGCAAAGTTTGCATCCACGCGAATTCCAATGAAATGAATGTGAAAAAGACAATTTAAACAATTAAGAAGACTGCACAATAGCTTAGAAAAATAAAAAATAATTGGAATGTTGCTTCGGATGAAGTGATGATTCAACTTTAATCCCAGCAAATATGCGTTTGCAGATGGTATTAACTTAAAATGGATCGTGGTTGCTTTGGGATAAAACTGGATATACGCATTTATTGGAACAGTAATCTTAGTGTTGCAAATTTAAGTTAAGGAAATAGTTCGATTCTCAGCCGATAAATTTTTATTGCTGAACCAGTGAGATTTGGTGTAAATAGTAATTCTAATCCAGACCCGCCCCCTTAGAATCAAGATAATTTAGGGCATCTTATTTCGAGACGGTATTTCAAAGCGAGATATGATCACGACTACATGATTTTTACCCTATTTTTTAAATCTACAACCTATCACAGCTCGATGGTTTTATAGTACATTCCAAAAACCATTCGAAAAAAATGTCGTTGCTGCCAACGGGACTCGAACCTGCCAATTTCGGGTTATGTAGCTAGTGTTCTAACCACTTCACTCGAATGATGGTGAAAATTATAAAGGATTTTTTCTGCTGTTCTTATTTTTAGTTTCGAGAGATAATGTAAAATATATGATGCATGTCACAATCAACAGCGCTCAGTTATTATTGTCATTTTACCATAAGATCCCACGTGTCATTAGACACCAGTAAAGATGCTCGAAAAAAATATTCTTTGAGATTTGACCTCTCACATGCATAGCTCAATTAAATCTTCATAAAGGAATGGCAAGCAATAATAATAAAATTTTATAAATGTTTGCAAATTTTGCTGTTGTTTTCTCAATATCGAAAGACTTGAAACCCCAAACGAGTCAAATTTCAAAATTTATAAGTAGGAAAGAAATAATTGATGCTGGCATCAGCCAACCTACTATGACGCATAAATTTATTAGGGGAAATTTAATCTTAAAAGCCAATGAATCGCTGAGCAGAATAACATCTTCCAGATATGCAAGCCAGGTGAGGATATCCTGCATGTATCGCTGGAAAATTTTTCTATAGTGTCGGTAAGAGCTACTCCCATATATTAAAATGTAGCAATAAAGAAGAGAACAAAGATACCCTGGTTGACAACCTTAAGCCTCAACGTGCAATATATTGCGAAAGTGCACAAAACGACGGAGGACGAACAATGTAGTAATATTTCAGGCTAGACCACGACACCAACACCATGTGCGAGTTAAAGCGAAATAGATACATCTTAGCCAATAAGAAGAGGCTGATATAACCAGCAGCAGGACAGTTTCTACAGCTCTACTACTCTCCTTGGAAGAAGGAACCTCTTGGATATCCCGAGGAAGAATCAAAAGTTTAGCATCGTGAAACTACATCCTGATATATTCTGGGGTAGACAGAAAGAAAACGATCATTTTGTCGGAAATAGAACCTTAAGGCCAACTCCGCCATAGACTGTCCCAAGCCCGTTTGAGAAAGGAGGAGGAAGCCCTTGTTTTCCTATCCCATAGATTCCATGATTCCTCACCCCAAACCCCCCAATTAAATAGTAGTAAATGTTCTCGGGATGCACATGGGGTCTACTGGTTCCCCAATAATGTAACATTAAATGCCGAGAAATGCTAATAACTGCAAATGAATCTACAGCTCTGCTACTAAATCCTACTTACACCTCCTTTATGAGGACATAAGAGGGTGAAGGCGAAGTTTCCGCGCTTGAAAACGGAATCGACGTAATAACCATGCCGCCGAAATGGAGGTTGGGTGACGGGCTAACTCTCCGTCCTTGGAAAATCTATAATTGTTTCGAAACCTGCAGATGGGCCTCGGAATAGATTGGACTCACGGCAACGACCTCGCAAACGAAAAAAGGACTATGGCATTGGATCCTGGAATGTCAGATCACTCAATTATCCTGGCGCTGTTAAAGACCTTTTACAGCAGGCCAGTCAATATCAATTCAAAATACTGGCAGTCCAGGAAATGAATTGGACTGGAAACGACATTCAAGACATGAGATCGCACACAATATTCAAAAGTGGGAAGCCTACTGGAAAACGAGAATTCAGAGTGGCCTTCATTGTGGAATGAACGGTTGTGTGCGATCCGTATAAAAGCGAAATTCTTCAAAATTTGGCTGATTAATGTTCACGCCCCGACCGAAGAAAAAGACGAAGAAACGAAGGAAACGTTTTACAACCACCTGGGAAGACTGGTCAACTCATTGCCCACAAACGACACAAAAATAATTCTGGGTGATTTCAACGCTAATGTTGGCAATGAGCCAACATATCTTATCGAGGAACGTCTGGAGGATATAGCCTCCACGATTAAACAAATGACAACGGCCAGCGCCTGATTGACTTTGCATGTAGCAGAAGTCCAGTCATACGTTCGACTTGCTTCCCACATCGACGCATTCATAAAATGACCTGGGTATCACCGGATGGCCAGATCGATCATGTTCTGATCCAACAATGTTGGGCCTCGAGCATACTTGACGTCCGTACATGCCGAGGAGGCAATTGTAACTCAGATCATTACTTGAGCAAATTAGCCTATCGATGTCGTATATCAAAGGCATATTCAGCGAAGACCAGCCCGCTAAAAAAACGGCGTCTGTGGCCAAAAATTTCACGGAGACGCTTGACAACCAGCTGGCTCCCATCTTATCAGATGCATCGTCAAACACAAGCAACGAGCTCTGGATGGAGCGGCTATTAAGACCGTGGTGGAACAGACGATCGGATATCAAGCCCGGCGCAAGAGAAATGATTGGTTCGATGATTAGTGTCAGAATGCGTTAGGCAAAAAGAATCAGGCGCACAAAGATTACGTAAGTAGAAAAACCAGGACGAAGAGAGGACACTATGAAAATCTCAGAAGAGTACCGAATAAGATTATAAGAATTCAGAAAAGAAAATACGATGACGACCAATAGAGTAGTATAGATATAAGTTTAGCGAGCAACAACACAAAGTAGTGAAAAGCCTGAAACGTGATTATCAGCCCAAAACATCGCTCTGTCGTGATATCGGCAGTATCATCTCTGATGAAACCAAGATTAAGGAAAGATGGACATCATATTTCTAGAACCTCCTTAATCCTTCACACAGCTTCAGAACATCGGAGCCTATAGATGTCTACGGAAAGCTTCCATTGGCCCCACGAACTCTGGATGAAGTTTGTTCCATCATCAAAGCCCAAAAGAACAATAAAGCGCCGGGCATCGATGAGGTTCCAGTGGAGCTAATCAAATATGGTGGCAGTAGTGTTCATCAAGCTATTCACAAAGTCATCCAGTACATTTGACAACAAGAACATATGCCGAAAGAGTGGAGCAAATCAATTATATTCCCTATCCACAAAAAAGGTGAGAAGCTACAGAGCGATAATTATAGAGGCATATCACGACTTTGTACGGCGTATAAAATATTTTCTAAAAATCTTAGAAAATAAAATCGGATCATACGCCAACAGTATTATTGGGGAGTATCAAGTTGGTTTTAGGGCAGGTAGATCAACAACAGCCCAATTGTTCACAGTCAAGCAGGTACTTGAAAAATGCTGGGAGTTCAACATAGACGTGCACCAAATTTTCGTTGACTTCAAGCAAGCATACGACAGTATTGATCGTAACGTACTGTACCAAATAATGCTTTGCTTTGGCATCCCAGCCAAATTAGTCCGTCTTACCAAAATGACAATAACGTTGACAACCTCCCAAGTCCGCATCAATAACCAACTTACCGATGCCTTTGACACAAATATCGGATTAAAGCAGGGTGATGGGCTGGCCCCATTTCTATTCAATATGGCTCTGGAGTACGTCATAAGAAAGCTACCTGTCGATACGCGAGGTACATTACTATACAAGTCGAGCCAAGGAGTAGCCTTTGTGGACGACATCAACATTTTGTCACGGTCAATAACAACTGCCAAAGAACTTTTCCTGAAACTCGACAGCGAAGCAAAACTGGTATTGCTACAAATCAATGAAAATAAAAGAAACTCATGACGCAATCGAGGAAAAATACCTCAAATACCCAAAATATCACACTTGGGGGGGGTACAGTATCGAGAATGTCAGCGAATCTGTGTATTTAGGCGCTAAAATAACGAAAACGGGCAATGAAAGAAACGAAAAACGCCGAAGAATACAGCTCGCAAATAAAATATTTTATCCAGTATTGACGATCTTGAAGACCAGCTGCATACACAGGAAAACAAAGCTCCGAGTATACAAATCGGTGGTAAGACCTGTGTTATGCTATGGGTGTGAAACATAGACACTAACCCAAGTATCCGCAAACATATTGAACGCCTTTGAGCGACGGGTCCTGAGGCGAATAATCGGAGCTAAGCTAGACGGGGACCAATGGCGAATTCGATACAACAATGAGCTGTATGAAATTTTTGACGAACCGGAGGTCTCAACGATCGTAAGATTGCAGAAGCTGCAATGGGAATGGGCTGGACACATGGATCGTATGGACGAACACCGGTACCCAAAAAGGTATTAGTTGGGAGAACTGAAGGCCGGAGAACAGTGGGGAGACCGAGGAAACGCTGGTCTGACTCGGTCGACGAAGACAGTTCATCTCTGCTCGGATTTCGGAATTGGAAGACGCGGTCAATGGGCCGAGACAGTTAGAGGCACTGTTTGCAGTACGAAAGGTAGTTAATGGCCTGTTGAGGATCTATTATAGAATTGAGGTGTGACTAGAAGAATTTGGGATTAGCAAAAAATGCTTCAATAGATATAAGATAAAGCTTTCCAGATTGAATAGCTTTTTGGATTTTGTACGGAGAATATGGAATTTAGAGAGGTCCAGTTCCGATTTCGAACGTAATAATTTCAGGCTGAATTTTTTTAAGGACAATCTATCATCAGTTTCTCTTGCGAACCACAGGTGGCGATTAGGGTTAGAATCGTGGGTGGTCGGTTAAGTTGTGAAATGATTTCATTTAGGAGTAAATAGAACTAGGCTAGTTTCATCTAGGAGTAGATCTAGAATAGCATGCGAATTGACATCAGCACCTTAGACTCCAAGCCCTCGTAGTTAAAATGGGGTAATTTTACTTTTTGATTCGCAACCAAAGTGGAGTGCTCAAAGTAGCCGTACTTCTAGGGGGTGAGTATTGTAGGCGCGGCTTGCGCCGCAGCAGAAAGCCAAGATCTACCACCTCAGGTTTGTTGCAGATAATAAGCTAGAGAATTTGGTTTGTAGTATTCATACCGTGGTTCAGTTGATTTCGGAAATGAGGATAAGGCGATAGAAAGGCCATTTGAAGATACAATGAAGTTCGTTTCAGTGTCCCAGATGCCCCGAGCCAAATTGAAATCTCCTCAGATTAGGAAGTGAGCCAGCAATTTGGTGTTGTTCATAAAATTCGATAACTCATTGAAAAGAGATTCGTACAGGTTCAAAGGTGAGCTGCAAGGGATATAAACACAGAAGACATCTAGGGGCGAGTTGTATATGGAGACTCAAACCGCCACACCCCCAACTGGACGTCTCCACCATCTAAGTTTCCAGACAGACCGGTCCCGATCACGTCTGAAAATCATATGGTGAGGGAAGATTAAATTATTCGATATCTCATCAGTGAGCCAGGTTTCAATTAAACATATAATATCGTGATTAGAAATAATGGATGCATGTTGGATTGAGTCCAGCTTGGTTTTAGTTTAAGAGAATTAACCGATTATTCGACAGATCAAAGTTTAATTTCTTTGCTGAGATCCGTCGAACACATGAAAAATTTTTCGCAGAGAATGTACAAAGCGCTTCACGAGGATACCCGATGGCCAGAAGTCCGAGTTTAGTAAAAAATTTTGTCTTAGATGATACCATTACCAAACCAAAAAAAAATCTTTTTATGAATTTAATTAACAGACCAGTTTTTAGTTGTTATGATAACTACGGATTGATTTTTATCATTGCTGAAAAGCTGAAGCGGCGGTAACTATAAATTACTTTCATTAATAACTTTCGAAGAAAAGTTGCCACGATGGACAATGGAATCATATTTTATATAGCTCTAGTATCAAATTTCTAAAGGAATTATCCTTAAAAATTTTAATTATAGTCCTTTTCTAATTTAACTAATGATACAGTTTTCCATACGATTTTCATTTCAATCGCATGTCGTTATATAACCGCAAATATAAACATTCCCCTTTGAACATAATCATTAAACCAAAATTTTCCAGTCCATTCCATATATTTTTAGACCCACTGTAAAACTTTCAATCGACCCCAAGTTATTTTTACTCTAGTACAAGCACTAACTTGAATCTGATACCCCTAACCCAATCAGAGTCAGTGCACTCGCAAAGCTCTAACGCGAAAGAGCGGACGAAATCGCTTCAAAGTTGAAGCAACTTTTTAACAAGACCATCCGCAGTTCTTCAACTGCGTTCAACTTTGCGGTAGTTTTTCGCGCTCACCAATTGTTTTTTACCGGCAGCCGGTCGCTCGTTCGCTCTGCCACTTGCACGGGAATCTGAATAAAAATGTTAGGCCAACAAGCGTCGAAGCTGCTAGAGGCAATATTTTCCCAGTACGCGGTTATTTTTTCCGCCATGAACTAATTGACCTAATCAAGGGGCCGCGAAGCCTTAACCGCTGCTTGTCTGGCGTACGGGAAGTATTAATTGGTCCATGCAGGTTCGAAGCGATTCGTTCCCCCATTCATTCGACTCGATTTAATTGGAATTTCCATACTCTGTAGCAATTCATATTTCGTAATTTTCGATGGCAATTACTTTGCATATGAATGACCCGGAATTAAACCGAGCGAACAATAATATGCACTTCCTGACCGCACGTGACTGCATTTCACACCCACTCACTCCACTTTCGATTCCTTTGCTATCGCACAACTTTCCAACCCACTCCGTCCTATTATCCCAAGTTTTTCAACCAAATTGAAAGGACTCGTTACGTAAAGGAAATTTCAACATTCACATCTACTTATAAAAAAATTTTCACTTAATTTCACCATTAATAATTCAAAAAATATTTTAAAATTCTCCATAAAAATTGCACTCACTAAAATACTTTTCAGTTCAAAGCAAATTTCTATAGCAAAAAAATCAAAGAGCGGGTCAACACCGCTTTGGAGCGCTCACCTTGGATCAACGACAACCGAAGAAATCAACTTTCAACGAAATAATGATCAGCTCGTCGCCGTTCTCGGAGTTCTTGGCTGCCCATTCGAGCTCACGGAGCGCGAGTGTGGCGCTTCAGGCGGAAATTAGCGAAACTACTCACATCTCTCTCTCCCTCAGTCACCCCCGCCAAATCTAACACTTCGACTTTGTCAACTTCGCACAGGGGCCAGCAACATCATCGGTTGCATCTCTTACATGTTGCGCAACGTTTCGCTGTGACGTATGCGAACGGATGGGATCCTTCCTCCCCAACTAACCAATCAACAAATTGCATTTGTTCATTTGTTTTACAAGCCACATGTTTCGCGTTGACGTAGCGGTTTCAAATTTTCCTTTGAACGAATTTGGCGAGCGAGAGGAGTTTGTTCATGTGTTTCCGGGCTTTATCTCACCATTCTCAACTTTGCGCGGATTAGTAATAAGTAGATACCGCTCACCAAACAAACAATAATAAGTAACGGCCGGGCCAAAAAACGCAAGATGGGACACGGTTCCGTTGAATTCGATAGAAAATTTATTTTAGCACTTGGCCCAGCTCTAGTTCAAGGCGAGAGAGGCTGAGAGGGTGCGGGATTGGCCCGGGGTTTGATTGAATGTTGTTTTTTGCGCTAAGGTGAAAAATTGACGCGGGCGGACGATTGCATAACTTGCTTTGCGGACGGACTGGCTGCTTTCTGGCAACCGGTATATGAAATCGATTAGCGCCTCGCAAGGTGGTGATGGCGATGGTCGGTTGCTCACCTCCCTGTGGATTGATGCATTCGTTGCATTTCTTCGCAATAAAATCAGGAAGAGCACATTTGAATGCAAAATCGTTGTCCCATGATAAACTTGTTTCGCAAGAACCAGGTCACGATTAAGTTCATGAGAGTTGTGAGGGTGGCAGTGGCCACGAAAGCGGAAGTGCAAGGAATTGCTACAGAGGTGGCCAAAAGTGATCGGACAATACAAGAAACAAGCAATAAAATACTTTTACGAGCATAAGCTTTGAAATGAAATAAAAATTTTTCCCTTATATAAAAGTTACTTGTATTCTCAATTAATTGCACAAAAAAATAAAACAGAAATAAAAAGATTTTCACAAGAAAATTAACAACTAATTCAAATTCACATTGCATCAAGTGGACAAAAGTAATCGGACATTTTGAAAAGTGTGAAATTAGTCATTGAAGTTTGGAGCAATTCTTTTCTTTTCATTTCCGAGTTTAAAAGGGAATTCCCCTAATTATATATTGATATGTGTTTTTCTGATATCAGTCATTTACTTGTCAGTTTTAAGTGAAGAAAGTTAAACATGGCTAAGAATCGCAAAGAAACCGGTATACATGAAAGAAAAGTTATAATAAAGTTGTATAAAGAGAATAAATCCTTTTCTGAAATATCAAAAATAATTGGAAGAAGTCGTTCGACAGTTTTCGATATCGTGAAACGGTTCAGAAAAAATAATCAGGTGGAAAACGAAATTAGGAGTGGTCGACCATGTAAACTAACAGAGACAGACGCACGAAAAATCTTAAGAATTGTTAAAAAGAATCCGACTACAACGTCCAGAAGTATTAGGGATCAATTAGCAGATGTAAATGGTACCAATGTTAGTGCCCGGACTATTCGTAGAGCTCTCAGCCGTGCTGGTTATCAAGCGAGAGTACCTCGAAAGAAACCACTAATTAGTAAAGTTAATAAGAAGATTCTTTTGCTTTGCAAAAGAATTTAAAAGCAAGCCGCTCGACTTTTGGACTCGTATAATATTCTCTGATGAGAGTAAGTTTAATATCTACCACTCCGACGGCAGGTTGTTGGTGTGGAGAACTCAAAATAGTGAGCTTCATCCCAAAAACATTTAACATACAGTAAAACACGGAGGTGGCTGTGTAATGGTCTGGGGTTGCATGGCTGCCAACGGTGTAGGAGAACTTGTTTTCATTGACGAACCTATGGACAAACTAGGTTACTTGCCGATTTTGAAAGAAAATTTGAAAAAAAGTGCACAAAAATTGGGTCTTGATGGTCATTATTTGTTCCAGCAAGATAATGACCCAAAGCATACAGCTCATGATGTTCGTATGTGGCTCCTTTTCAACACTCCTGGTCAATTAAAAACACCACCGCAATCCCCAGACCTAAATCCCATCGAACATCTTTGGGATCATCTGGATAAAAAAATAAGGAACCATCACATTACTAATAAAAGTCAACTGAAGACGGTGTTATTAGAAGAATGGGACAACATTACTCCGGACGTTAGCCGTAAGTTGGTACAGTCTATGCCCAATAGGTTAACAGAAGTTATAAAACAAAAAGGATACGCAACTAGATATTAAAAGCCTATGTTCTAATGGAATCATCAGAAGGAAAAGTATTACAATTGAACGTCCGATTACTTTTGTCCACTTGATGCAATGTGAATTTGAATTAGTTGTTAATTTTCTTGTGAAAATCTTTTTATTTCTGTTTTATTTTTTTGTGCAATTAATTGAGAATACAAGTAACTTTTATATAAGGGAAAATTTTTTATTTCATTTCAAAGCTTATGCTCGTAAAAGTGTTTTATTGCTTGTTTCTTGTATTGTCCGATCACTTTTGGCCACCTCTGTATTTGGTCTTGTAGGGATACAAATGTATAAACTTGCTATTGGTTGAGTAACATGACCATTGGAAAGAAAACTATGCGAGAAAAAATATCCGTACATTCAAAATAATTGCCGTTATATTAAGAAAAAGTATGCAGGTGTTCATTTAATTTGACTTTTCTTTTAGAATAACAGAATCGGCATTTTTTCGTAATTCTCAGATGTTTCATAATTTAAAGGACTTGCACCTCAAATAAAATCAATATATGGCAGCACGTTTGGCCAGAATTGATTTCGATACAGAACAAAACGGAGTACACATTCCCCGTGTTATGCGGTGACATGTGTAAATGCACACTCAAAAAAGTCTGCGTACACCTCAGTAAGTACTGAATGATGCTGTAATTGTATGATTGAATAATGCGATCTTCATTAAATAATTTTGATAAAAAAGCCTAAGTTACAAGAAATCGATTGGAACATGTTTGATTAAAAAATTCTCAAAATTAACAAAGATATGGTAATTTTTATATTTGGATGTCTGTGAGCGGCCATAAACAAGTCTGCATACCCATCACAAAATTTAGGGATTCCCCAAAATGTGCAGTGGTTATGCCTCGATTTTTTCATTGAAACGCGAGACGATACATACTTCATTGGAAAACTGTTTGTGAGTTTTGCGTGAATTAAACACTGTCCTTTCATATAGTACAGTAAATCTATCGAAAAATAAATCGTTTTACAGAAATGATTGCCTAGGGGTTGAATCTTTTTTTATTCGATGTAAAATGATGTCAATAAAGCTACCTTGAGGGTGGGCACGTGCAACTCTTCCGGCTTTTTTGAAAAACTCAAAAAAATATCCAAAAATTTTTTGAAATGCGTTTATCTCGTTTGCTATGCATTTCACAGAAAAATCGATTGATGATAAAATGTAGAGGACGTTAAAATCTACAATTTATGTCATTGGAGCAATGCTGTACGACAAAAAATGCACACGGTAGGTGGCGCCAAAGTCTCCAAAAAAGTGTTTTTCCACTTTTTCACCCTGAAAATGTTATTTTATCGCAAAGACGTAAATGCAAAAGTTGTTCCTTACTTTATTATCAACAACTTTTATTTAAACAATTTTTTCATATTACTTGCCGTTTTGAAGTTACAGTGCAATATAGCGCTGCGTATACAGCACCGTGCTGTTAATGGTAATTTCGTCGATCCTACTGTAACTTTCTCCAGCGGCGATGGCATGCTTTTAACAAAAGGGATTATTCGGCCACCTGCCCTATTGATATGAAAAAATTGTTTAAATAAAAGTTGTTGATAATAAAGTAAGGAACAACTTTTGCATTTACGTCTTTGTGATAAAATAACATTTTCAGGGTGAAAAAGTGGAAAAACACTTTTTTGGAGACTTTGGCGCCACCTACCGTGTGCATTATTTGTCGTACAGCATTGCTCCAATGACATAAATTGTAGATTTTAACGTCCTCTACATTTTATCATCAATCGATTTTTCTGTGAAATGCATAGCAAACGAGATAAACGCATTTCAAAAATTTTTTGGATGTTTTTTTGAGTTTTTCAAAAAAGCCGGAAGAGTTGCACGTGCCCACCCTCAAGGTAGCTTTATTGACATCATTTTACATCGAATAAAAAAAGATTCAACCCCTAGGCAATCATTTCCGACCTCAACCTATAGATTTACTGTACTAATATGGAATTTGATAATAAGGAAATCAGTGATAATAAATTTTCGTGAAAATGGAAAAAATGTTCATATAATCGCTAACTTAGTTGGAAGAAACCATTCCTCGGGACAAAGAATTGTTGCTAATTACAAAGCAACCGATTTATGTATCGAGCAGGACGTCCTCCTAAACTTGCAGCTCGTGAAGGTCGGAATATTAATGCTATGAAAAAAACCCGATTAACCGCTTTCTGAATTGCGCAGGACATAAAAAACAAATATGTATAATAAAACAATATGGGATGAAACTAGGGTTGCCAACCGTACTATATTATATAGTATTGTACTATATTTTGTTCTACGTACTATATACTTGTAATAATCGAGCAGTCGCCTAAGCAAACTGCTCGAAAACCAAAAATTGCGAATCCAAATTTCAATTGTAAATTTAAAATAATACTCATCATTTTTAATTTGCAATTGAAATCTGGATACGGCAACCCACTTTCCAACGGAGCTCTTCCACGACCGCACTTTCGCGATGAGCAGGAAAGTGGATGGAAGGCTCGCTGACTCGCGGTTTCGTAAGGCGACGACGAGGAACAAACCGAGAGTCCGGTTCTATCACTGGCAGACTATAGGCACGAATATGAGCATATCGTACATTTAGCTAAAATTAAAGGATACGATAAAGCGCTAATGGACAAGTTGATTGCCAAATACATGCAAAAAATGAAAAGAGAAAGAGCTTCAATCCTTTTCAACCAAAACAGTACAGCAAACAACAACGAATCGCGTGTAACCTTGGCGTATGTCCCTATGATTTCCAACCCTCTTAAAAAGGAATTTAGCAAAGCGAATCTGAAGGTTGTGCATAACAACACCCGCAAGCTTTGCTCATTACTTGGTTCCACGAAAGATCCTTTTTCGCCAAAACAAAAAAGCGGAATCTACCAAGTTAATTGCACAGAATGTGATAAAGAATATACTGGACAAACCAAACGTGCTGTTGAAGTTCGCCTGAAGGAACATGAACGATACATCAAAAACAAGGACTTTAACAAAGGGATTGCTGCACATGCATTCGATTTAAACAACACAGGAAGACTACACGGGATCGCTTATAAATAATTTTAAATTGCTAAAAACAGTAGCTAATCCGCGAAAACTCGACGCGTATGAATCGTTATTCATGCATATAACGGATAATCTAGTTAATATCGACGATAGCCCAATAAATTCAAGTTTATTTCAATTGGCTAAATAATGTGTTAACGGTTATTTTTATTTTGCATAGATTATTATATATTATATGTGGTTAACACATAACAGTACAGTAATTTTATATGGACGATATTCTGATAACAGAATTTTTCATTTTTATTTAATCCGACTAAATTGTGTAGAATCAATAAGTCGTTATTTGCTAATGTATTTCAATTTTTAGGGTTTTGTACTAAAATACAAAACCCTATTGCAATCACGACCTGTGTCCGTCTGTCCGTCCGTCCGTCCGTCTGTATGTCACAGCACTTTTTCTCCGAAACTATAGAAGCTACCGCCATGAAACTTTGTGGAAAGGTCAGAAGTGGTGACCTCTTGAAAGTTCAAGGGTGGAAAAATTTTTCAAAGGGTTTAAGGGGGGGTCTCCCCGTATAGGGAGGTGACCCCTCAAAAAAAAATTTCACCATTGGTAGTCGAGTAGGGTGTCATTGGAAAGGTCTCAATGAGATCTTTTCAAAACAAGTCTTAAAGTTGCCTTGTGAGTACCGAGGGGGGCAGGGGAAGGGGAAATGTACGAACTTTTCGCGTACCTCCCCCTCGCGATTGGAAACCTTCCATCCGAAAAATCTGAAAAAAATCATGAATGTAGGCCTTAATGAGTACAACAACAACAAATACATGAGAAGTCAAAATTCACTCAACTTTGTTAGTAATAGTATGATTTATCGATTTTATGTTTTCTTGAATAAAATCCAAACGGTACCCTTAAATTCAATAAAATTTGGCAAACAGATGAGTTTCTATAAGATTGATCTTTTCTGAAAGTTTCATAAAGATCGAATAGTATTTAATGAAGTTATAGCGATTTGAATTTTCCTGTATTACTATGGAACAATATGCCCTGTACTACTATGGAAACATATGGCTATGGAGCCATATGCGCTTTTTATCGATTTAGACACTACAGCTTTGCTAGGATTTGCATGAAAATTTCAGGAATGATAGGTATCATGAAAATGAGTACATACAATTGAAACAAGTCGAAGAGGCAGGAGAGAGCTCCTAGCAAAAGGGCTTTGTAACCATTCTAGGATTCGAAAAAATAGGCCATGAATCGATGATTACAGTAAGAGGAGTGGGCCCTGAAAAAAATTTCATGAAAGGTAGCCGATATGAATGTCAACTGAAAGTTCTCTATGAGAGCTTTTCAAAACAGTTCTTAAACTGACAGTTTTTGGTGCAGTGGGGGCACAGGGGGGGGGGGGGGGGGTATACATGAAAAATGTGTTTCTAAAAAATCTGGAAAAATTATCAAGGGAGATATCTATGGGTATAAGTAAAACAAATACCTCAGAAGTCACAATTCTTTCAACTTTGTTAATAATAGTATGATCCTCGAATTTCACATTTTCTCCAATAAAATCGTCTTTGACATGTTTCTTGATTTTATTCGTTGCTGGTTACTGCATTTTGTAAGTTGAGTACAAAACCCTTCTGACATGAGCATAGGTCTGTCTACCCAACTTGTTTATTTTTTATTCAGTAGTTTCATTAGAAGTTTCGCGCATAGCGCTGAAGATGGTCGGCAATACCGTCCGAAATGCATTCGTATGTGTCTTAGAATAAAAAATCGTTTTCTTACCATCAAACTCTTGGTTTTTTTATTCTGAATCAATATTTGTGGTCAATAAGGGAATTTTAATTTTTATTTTTATTTCATTAATCTCAAACGACCTCAAAGTGTTTATATCTAACAGATTAAAGTGTTAGAAAAAGTGTCTGAACTTATCCGGTTCTAGCTTCTACACGATATGGACGGAAAAAACTGTATTTGACCGCGTGGGAGGAGGCCTTACGTTTTTTGTGCGAAATAATAATTGGTCGTGTATGAAATGCAAAGAGATAAATAAAGAGGTTTCGGAAATGGTTGTATGTTTAAAATTTGAAAATTTACAGAGATAATTGAATTGCCAGTCGATCGGCTTTAAACAACATATTAATTCGGCAAAGTGTGATATACCCATTTACTTCAGACGGAATGGGAACGATCAAACGGATGCAAAAGCAATGAATATTAAAAATATAAATATATCAAATCAAGTTAAACTCATAAAACGCTTTGTATCGATCGCTGGTGGGAGTAATGTTAAATAATCTCGTAATGTTATGTGGCATACTGTTTACACTCTTCATCATTACGGCATCAGGAAAGTGAAAGTAAAGGCATTTTTATCGAATCTTGAACTTGGGGCCACAATTTTAGGTAAACTTCTCGAGAGCAATTTACCTATTGCGGAGAGTATCATATATATATATATATATATATATATATATATATATATATATATATATATATATATATATATATATATATATATATATATATATATATATATATATATATATATATATATATGTATATATATATGGGATATAACGAAATTCGTGACCACGCTAGAGGTTGCAATTTTGCTCCGATTTTCACCAAATTTTCAGGAAAGGTGTATTGAGTAAATATCTCGGTTAAGTTCGTGAACCAGTTAAAAGAATATAGTTTCACTATGGGAAAGCAAACATCGCCTGATACTCGGAAAATTATAATTATAATATAAAGAAAAAGGCAAATCCTTGCGTGAAATTGGCGAAATCGTGGGCAGAAACCACTGCACAGTAAAAAAAATTATTGATGAGTATGCCAAACATCATTTCGTTGAATATTTACCGAGGTCTGGACGCCCAAAGCGGCTTAGTGGTACTGACGTTAGAGCTGTAGTAAGACAATTAAGGGCATATCCAGCCTCAAGTGCAGTTAAATTGTCAGAAGACAACGCAGGCATCAGGCAAACCAGGAAGTACGAGTACAGTCAGGAGAGCGCTTAATATAAATGGTCTACATGGAAGAATACAACGGAAAAAGCCATGCATATCCAAGGCGAATCAGATCAAGCGTATGGACTTTGCTAAAAAATGCAAAAATGGGGCTCCATCTTTTTGGGAAAATGTATTATATACAGATGAGAGCAAATTCAAAATTTTCGTCGTGAAAAAGCCCCCAAAAATATGGCGTACTAAGAATGAAGCCTCCAAAGAAAAGTGTCTTACCAGCACTGTTAAGCACGGTGGCGGTTCAGTTATGGTATGGGGGTGTATGGCGGCAACTGGTGTTGGTAATCTTGTTTTTATTGACTCCACTATAATGGACAAAATGGATTATTTAGCCATTTTGAGGGACAATGTTGCCCCTAGCGTCGAAAAATTAGGCTTGTCTGAAAATTGGATCTTTCAACAGGACAACGATCCAAAGCATACGTCCAAAATTGTGAAAGAGTGGCTACTATATAGGACTCCTAAGACACTTGATCATCCGCCCCAGCCCCCAGATCTTAACCCGATCGAGCATCTGTGGAAATACCTTGACAGAAAAGTGAGACAAAGGGTCATTTCAAGCAAAGTCGACTTAAAGAAAGTTATAAAGGAAGAATGGGGCCAAATCTCTCCCGATGTTACAAAAAAACTTGACGCGTCGATGCCTAGAAGACTAAATGAGGTGCTTAAGTCCAAAGGAAAGTAGTCTGTAGCCTAGTGGTTAGAGCATGAACCCATGAGCCGAAGGTCCCAGGTTCAAATCTCGTTGGGAACAACGTGATTTAGTTCAGGGGATTTTTTGGACAGACTACGAGTGTTCTCTCAGTGGTGATATGTACTGATTTAATCAGATCATATCATAGCTGAGCAAGCACACGGGAGCATGGTACTGACCAAACCAACTTCCGAAAAAATCAAATACGGTCATAAAAATGAAATAATCTAACTGTCTCTAAGCGAAGGCCCGAGAGGGGCTGTAGTGCTACAAAGAAGAAGAAGAAAGAAGTCCAAAGGAAACAAACGAAATATGGAAAAATTAAAAAAATCGACTTTTTATATTGATGTTCTGTTATGTTTTGTTTGCTGTTTACTTTTTTTTGACGCGTGAAATTTGGTCTTGTTTTTAAAAAAGTGAATTTATTTTTTTTGTATTACTTTTGTTTAATGTTTATGTTGTGTTCAGTTTTTATTAAATAATTCATTAATTCCTTATACTTATTTTTGATTTTGTGTTAATTACTATGTTTTAATAAAATTCTTAATGTAAGAATCTAAGGTGTTTACTTTCTTTTGACGCTCACTGTATGTGATGAATCTTGCGATAAAAAATCCAAAGTCGACACAGCTTAAACAATATGGCGGCCGCTCAAAGATCGAAAAACGTACAAAATTTTGTTGTTGTAGTTGTGACCAAAGTTTTCAACCGATGTCAATGAAATTCGGCACAATAGCTAGGTAGCTATTGTACTGAGGAAAGGAGTAAGTCGCTCCCGAAATGCGCATATACTAAAAATAAAAGTTATTGTAGAAAGGATTAGCTACGTGTTTTTTAACATTTTAAGATCAACTACAAGTTTCGGAAAAATTATAAATTGTATTCATATGTTCATAACAATTCATTAACCGCCGATTTTCAATATGTGATCCATACGTGTGCAATCAATTTAATTAGCAAAATATTTGCGCCTCTATAAAGGGTCTCTTAATACGAACGTCGGCAGATTCTTTTTATGTTAATAAATACCCATGTGGTACTACGAAAATTGCAGTAAGAAGTCTAGTAGTAGGCAAGCCAAATTCTTTTTCGAAACCTTACGCTACATACGAGAAATTTACCTTTCCAGCTGGTGCTGCCAACGGGAATTTTTCATTGATAGGCGTGACGATACTTCATTGGAAAACTGTTAGTGAGTTTTGCGTGAATTAAACAATATCCTTTAATATGAAAATTGATAATTAGGAAATCAGTGTTACTGAGCGTAAAGTGATAAAAAATTTTCGTGAAAGCAGGAAAACTTTTTATGAAATCGCTAACAAAGTATTATTGCTAATTACAAAGAACCCGATTTATTTATCTCACGGCGTCAAACAGGACGTCTTTCTAAACTTGTAACACGTGAAGGTTGGAATATTATCAACGCTGTGAAAAAAACCTCGATTAACCGCGTTCTGAATTGCGTAGGACATAAGAACGAAATATGTATAATAAAAAAATTTTTAGAAAAAAAAAGAAAATCGACTTCAACATGCCCTAAAAAGGATGAAATAAATTTTATGGAAGCGGTGTCATATCAGTTTTCCCCGTTGCTTTTGCGATGGTGCACATGTTGGACATTTTTATGTTGAAATGGGGAAATTGATTTGGCAGCGCTTCTATAAAATTTATTTCATCCTTTTTAGGGCATGTTGAAGTCGATTTTCTTTTTTTTCTAAAAGTTTTTTTATTTCACCCTTTTTAGTGGCAAATTCTTTTCATTCAAAATCTTTTAAAACTCAGTTTCTTGAATATGTTGTACCATGTACATACATACATTAAAATATAATTTTTTGAATGCAATGCAAAACTCACCTGCAGCGTTTATAGGCATCGAATTTAGTTCTGATACATTTTAGTACCCGATCTCATCAACGTGATCTTAGGTTTCATAAAACTCCAATATAAATTGTAGCTTTAAGGAGTTTTCGAATTTTGCACTTTGCCTAGCTGCCATTTTGATATTCTGCCCTGACTTTGAAGTGTTTTTTTTTTATTGTTCGACTTTTAAGTTTCCGCCATTTTCTTTCAGATGATTCGACTTTGAATTTTTTATTGTGAGCCTTATCACACATTCAAATGGATCCTTGTACCAATTTTGGTAAAAATCGGAACTATATTTTGGTCAGAGCTAGGGAATTCAACCCCGAATCCCGGGATCCCAACCATTTTACAGATTTAGAAATTTCGGAATTTTAATTAGTTAATCCCGAGATTTACGGGATTGATTAATCATTTTTGAACTTTTTATAAATACGCTGCTTGAAATGAACTCCTTCGCTTTCATCTGCAATTTGTCCACTCTTCTGTTTTTGTTTGTTTAACTTGTTTAGTTTTTCCAGTCAATTCAATTAGTTTTTGAGTGCGGTGACGATCAGGCAAGTTCACGGTGTCCAAAGAGATTCGACTAGTTTATGTGTTACCTGACAATCGAGCAGATTAAGTGGAAAAGTACAAAAATGAAAAGTGGAAAAATACAAAAAGGAAGTTTCTTTTAAACGTTAACATTGTTGTTGGTAGGAATTCTTTTCAAATACGATTTTGTCCACTCTTTTGCATTTCCCGTTTATTTCCCCAGCCGATTCGATTAGTTTTTGAGTGCAGTTATAATCGGACAGATTCACACTTTACAAAAAGTAAGTTTTTTAAACATTAACATTATTGTTGGTAGAAATTCTTTCATTAGCATAGTTAGAGTGAAACAAACAGACGTTGATTTTTTTCTTTTTATTTTAAAGCTATTGATTTTTAGTATTATAGTCGCAAATGAGATACATTTGTTTGTTTCTAGACAGCATAAAGGGAGTAGCATGTCCACAAAAAGTGTCTATATTGATCATAAAAAAGATACCAATGCTTCCTCTATATGGAGTCATTTTTTGATTGCCAAAGAGGGAAATACAGCGAAATGTAAGCGTTGCCCAGCAGTTTTGAAAACACTTGGAGGATCTACCAAAGGTTTACATTCCTATCTCCAAGCGAAACATTCATTGACATTAAGCTCAACAATATCGCCTACATTAAATGCTTACAACGTAGAAGAACCACCCTTGAAACGAAAAAGCAATTCGATCGTGGACTATTTTTGTAAAACTGATACTCTCGACGATGTTTTAGCTCGGATGACTACTTTAGACGGCTTTCCTATGAGTGCGTTTGTGACGTCAAATGATTTAAGAACTTTGATCCTATCAAAAGGGTATTCAGATTTACCAAGATCTGCCGCAACAATCCGCAATCGCGGAATGATTTACATTAAAGAATGAATGATTAAAAAAGTTCGTCGAACAGCTGTTCTGTTCAAAAGATCACCTATGAAGAATATACAATTCTTCAAAAATATGTACAGCAGGAAGACAGAAAAGAGCTAACCTTGTTGCACGACTGTAAGACGAGATGGAACAGCCTCTTCACAATGCTTGAAAACTTTGTTCTTATAAAGAATAGCGTTCAAAAAGCTCTTATAGACCTGAATAATCCAGAGATTTTTGATAAATCTGATTTAGATATCATAAATGAAATAATCAATGTCTTCAGCTATCCGTAGAAGCATTTTGTCGTTCTGACGCAAATTTGTGCATGGCTGATGCAACTTTAACGTTTCTTTTTAAACAGTTGAGTGGCAATGAGTCAATTATGCCGCCTAGATTGAAATCACATCTGTTAAAACGCTTACAAAATCGCCGATGTAATGAATTAAGTGACGTGTTAAATTATTTACAAAATCCTCACAATGAGAGTAGTTGCTTGGATGATGTAAAAGATTTATTTTCATGTCCAAGCAAATTCCAAACTAAAAATCAGATGAACTCATTATTTGAAAGGTTGAATACCACTTTTTGTAGTGAAGTAGTGAAGAAAATTATCCTAATACGCTAATGGAATCGACATCTTGCAGTACAGCGACTTTAACATTAAAAGATAAGCTTCAGCTGGAAATCAACAATAGTATGAAAACATCAACTCCTGAAGGTATCAAAAAAACAGACTTTTCAAAATTGATCAAGTAAGAAATGACTCTTCTCGAACCAACTAAAACTCGAGGTCACAATTTAGAACAAATTTATAAATATTTGAGGCGGAATGCGCTTTCTCAGCGTCTACTTATATGTGCAACAAATTGAAAACTAGGCTTGAGGACGAAACATTGGATGCGTTAGTCTTTCTAAGATTTTATTTCCGCAATGCAAATAAGTATAAAAGGTTAATACCTTAAATTTACCTCGTTAATTTAATAATATTAATCGCGATATCTGGAACATATTTTGTTTATGACAGACGAAAATTTAATAAGTTGATTTTAGAATGTTAAACATTAATGTATTTATGAGAAAAAATAATTGATTAACTTAAGTTGAAGCCGAATTTTGTGAAATTAAGTGACAAACTATTATATCTGATAACTTTATTTAAAGATAACAGTTGATATAAGTAGAAAAACAATAAATTTATTAAGGACATCTAAGATTAGTTGAGTTGTTTTTTAATTGCGAGCTTCAAGTTGTTCGCTTGTTGGAAGAGATTTATGTTGATTTGTTTTGTATTGAATTTTCCTGCATTTGTGATGGTTATGTAAACATAAGATAATGAAAAAATTTGATTTTTGAAGAGCACTCAGACTTTTATTCCCTTTTTATTCCCTTCAGGCACAAATTCCGATACATCATATATAGGGGTACCGGTTAATTTGTGCGGTTTTCTAACAGATGGCGTAACTTGATTTTCATTCCAGTGATTCCCTTTCCAAATATGTGTTGGAAAGCTACTGTCATATAGTTTCAGAATCAGTATGTGTCATTTAGCTGAAGCGTAAACAACAATACTTTTTTTTACTCTGAAAATGTCGAATTTTGTGCCGAATAAAGTGTTTTTACGGGGAGTACTTCTTCATTGAAGAAAAAGGCTACCGAAAGTCATCGTATTTTGGTGGCAGTGTATGGTGTGCATGCTCTAGCTGAGCGTACGTGCCAGAAGTGGTTGGCACGGTTTAAAAGTGGCAATTTTGACTTGGAGGACGATGAACGGCTCGCACAACCAAAAAAGTTTGAAGATCACGGATTGGAGACATTGCTCGACCAAGGTCCATCCCAAACTTGCAAAATCACTTGGCGTTCGCTCAACAAACCATTTCCGATCGTCTAAAGGCAATTTTTCATAATAAAGCTTCAATTTTCGAAAAAACCGGTACCCCAATTATATATATATATATATATATATATATATATATATATATATATATATATATATATATATATATATATATATATATATATATATATATATATATATATATATATAACCATAAAGTGAACTCCGCAATCAATCTCAAGAAACGACTAATTCAGTTAATTATGACAAAAAATTTTCATGAAATCTTCATGATCTCCTATAGTTGAACGAAAATTCGGCTATGCATTTTCATGTTCATCTTTAAAGTTATGATCAGTTCTAGAAGGAAAAGTATTTTCCAATCGAATCATAACATAAGTAATAATCTTAATTTATTTGAATTTGCTATAGTTTTTTTGATAAACTGTGTTTAACTGATAACGTATAAATTTAGAGAGCCATTTAAAATTTATAACGATTAGTATGGAATAAAGCGCTTTTGACTTCGACTTTGAAGGAAAAGTAACGTCTTTTTATGTCGCGATTCTAGTCGGTCCTTAGTATGGAAATCACTAACTTTAGTTTTCTGGGCATATCATGTATAATATTAACTAGAAAGTAACGAATCAATTTTCAAATGGCGATTAACTCTATAATTGCAATCACTCAATCCTTATTATTTCTTCAGAGAATTTTATAAATCGTTTGTGTAACGCTTGATGTAAGAAGGATCTTTTAATAAGTTCATCGCTAGACGAAGAATGAATGCGGAAGAGAAAAGCGTCCTGAAATTTTCCCCAATGAAATTGCTCTAAATCATGTTGAATTGTATTTATGCTACATTTAGAAATAATTTATTGGTTATTTCCGGTAGAAATGATTGACTAAAGGGTACCGCTTATGCAGAAAATTAAGGATACTGATCATTTTTATCATCCGGCTCGGTATCTTCATAAAATCCTTGAAGAGTGCCAAATAATTGGCGTTTTTCGTACGAGAGGTCATTAAAATTCAATTTCTCGACATCAATGTATCATATTGAACAGTTAATACCTACAGAGCCCTTGAAAGGATTACAATTTTGTACTGACGCATTTTAATTCAATATGCTGTCTTTCATTTCAAACCTCTATAATCAAAATCCTTACACGCGTCGATCAATTATGCTGAAAAGTCGGGGTGAAAGTGGATTTTTTTTAGTTTTAACGGTAAACGTCCTTTACCGTTAATTGAATTTCTTGTCCTTTAAATGGAACCTAATAGGCAGAAAGACGTATCATTTGTCGGCAACAAGACTCTTCTACCTATCTCCGGTCAAAAGTTATGTGTGAACATAAATAAAAAAAAGCAAAAAAATAAATAAATAACGTGATGAATTGATAACCTTCTTTCCTTTGGAAGTCGGTTAAAAACAATATGGGATGAAACAGTGCGCATCATTTTCAGGAAATGCGGTTACCATAGTAGAGTCGCACGTAAAAAGCCGTTCGTATATGTACAGAATCGTCATAAGAGGATGGAATGCGCCACAACTTACGCGAATATGCCAAAAGAATTTTGGAAAGTATGTTTCGTATATTTGAGACAAAAGGACGCAAATTAGTATAGAGAAAATGCTCGACAGAATTCAATAATGAAAATTTGATGAGCAGTACGGTGGTGGTGTAGTGATGGTTTGGAGGTGTATGGCAGGCAGTAGAGTGGGGTAACTGATTTTCAAAAAATCCACATCGGATAAATACGAGTACCTTAATATTTTGAAAAATAATATTAAGTGAAGTGCTGTGAAATTGGCGCTGTAGAAGTTGTTGATATGATAAGCTAATACAATGCATCCCAAATAAAATGAATAAATTTTTTCAGGTATATGCAGACTTTTTTAAATGCATTTTGATGACTTCTTGGAAGAAACCTTTTTTAGGTCTTTGTTGAAATTTTTTTTACAAACACCTACTAGTTTCGCGACCTGTCTGTCCGTCTGTCCATCTATCCGTGCGTCACAGTAAGTTCCTCAGAAACTATAAAAGCTAGAATGCTCAAATTTTGTGGAAAGGTCAGAAAGTTTAGGTCTTACCAAAAATCTAAAATTTTTTTAAATAACGAAGTAGTCCTTAAACAATTTTTTAATCAAAGGTAGTCGAGTTGGGTATCAAATGAAAGGTCTTGATTAGAACTATAAGAATCTGAAAGAAAAAGGTCATTTTGTGCATCAGGGGGTCCAGGGGGAGGCAAAATGTACCAACATTTTGTGAACTCTCCTGCTTACTCAACTTGTTTAATTTTGGTTATCCTAATAATTGACGAGCAAATTAGTTGGTTAAGTGTTACCAACTAACTACAGTTACGTACGGCATAACAACGGCTCCATATTTAGCCAAACGATGCCTAAGACAAATAGCAACACAAACTGAAACATCAACCCCATTGGATTTGCAAGCGATCAAGAACAATAGTTACATCGATGACGTGATGGTGGAAGCCGAGAGTTTAACATAAGTTCTCGCAGTACAAAAGCAACTAAAGGAATTGCTTCAATCAGGGGGATTCAAATTGGGAAAGTGGTGTGCAAACCAAAGTCTGCTAATTCAGAGCATGCTCCGCCAGGACCAAGCAGTTCAATTCAATGTAAATAGTAAAGATAGCTACCATGTGAAAACGTTGGGTATAATCTGGCTCCCCCAAGAGGAAAACTTCTGCGCAAAGACAACCCGGCCCAGCGATGGTAAAGTTACCAAGAGAACAGTATCCTCTGACAACGCGCATCTCTTCGACCCATTAGGAGTAATGGGCCCAGTGGTGACAAAAGCTTAAAATATTCCTTCAAGCACTATGGAATCTAAAAATAGATTGGGGCGCAGTTGTACTAATGAGACCCACCCTTTTTGGGTAAAATTTCGTGGAGAACTGCAATACCTGGAAGACATCTAATTACCCAGGCATATATTTTCCGGCAAAAAGCCGCGAAGCATTGAAGAATATGAATATGGTGCAGCTATATATGTGCGATCACAGCAAAATGATGCTAATGTGGTGGTGAGACTGCTATGTGCCAAGTCAAAGGTAGCGCCTAGTCAAGGCCACATCGATACCGCGTTTGGAGCTCAAAGCCGCAGCTCTCACTACTAAGCTCGATACTTGGGTCCAAGGGAACTTCCCTGCACATTTTGGACGGATTCGGAGGTAGTTCTTGCCTGGCTGAGGATCATTATAGTCACCTTCGTTGCGAATCGAATAGCAGCTATACAGGAGCTTACAACGGTCGAAGCTTGGTGACATATACCACCTAAGGAAAATCTTGCCGATTTGTTTTCCCGTGGAATCTTACCCATCAAAATAAAACATAACACTTTTTTGGTTTTACGGGCCGAGTTTTCGTCATGGCGGCGAAAGCATATGGCCGAGGAATCCAAAATTCAAAACAAATTTAGATAGGAAGCAAGCAAAATTCCCAAGTCTAGTATCAATTATCGAAATTCTTTTCAACATTTGCAACGGATTTTTGCTGATATTCTTCGGTTCGGGAATAATACTAGAAGCAGAGAGTAAACGTTCATCATACCTGACTGTTGAAGAATTGGAAGCATTCACGGCACTACTTATAAAGGAAGCTCAACGCTGAAACCTTCCACAAGAGTTAGCCCAAACTATTATTCCAAATGATGGGTAATCTGCCTGAAAGACGAATTAAACCGGATAAGCCATTCCAAACAACAGGAGTTGATTTCTGCGGCCCATTTTGAATTCATTACAAAATTAGAGAGTAGCCTCACAAGTGTTATGTTGCGGTATTTGTTTGCTTTCCAACAAAGGCAGTGCATTTAATAGTAGTTAGCGACTTAACCACCAACGTATTCATCGGCTTGCTGAAACGCTTTGTAGGCAGGGGTGGAAACTGTCAACATTTGTAGAAGTTGGAGACTATTATAGTGCAAGTAGAAGCGATACTCAATTCACGATCTATCACGTCAATGTTTTCGGATCCAAACGCTCTAACTGCACTAACCCCAGGACACTTTCTAATAGGCGAACCGTTGATCAGTACCGCCAAACCCACTGAAAACCCTCAGCGATTAGATCTACATCAACACTGGAAACCAACTCTTTACCTCAAGAATCAGTTCTGGCAACGATAGTTCAAAGAATATTTAACCGAGCCGCAGTATCGAACGAAATGGAAACAACAGTGCCAAAACGCCCAACCTGGCACGGTGTTAATAATAAAGGACAGCAATCTTCCAGTCATGCAATGGCCTCCCGGTCGCATACTAGAGACTATTAAGGGAAATGATGGTCTCGTCCGGGTTGCAATCGTAAAAACAGCTCCAGGTGTTCTCAAAAGCACAGTCCACAATCTTGCTCCACTTCCAGTGGAGGTCGATGCAGCAGCAAATGATGAAACCAATGAAGAAGGCGTCATCAGAACAGCGTCATCACTCTCTACAACCCAAACAAAAATAAACGAAACAACAAGTCCACTCCAAAACGAAGGTCCACCATCTTCCAAAAAACTACGCCGTGCGAATACTGAGGAATTCTAAGTGAATCCAGAAGTGCATCTTTGAATAGTTCGTTCAAAGGGGAGGTGGATGTTCACTTACGATAGCGAAATTTCTACGTTTTGTCCGCTAAAACAATTTCAATTTATATCATGTTACTCACTTGCCCGCGAGCATGAATTGCAACTTGAGCGCGTTTTCGTTTCCATGGGAAAATTTTGCTCGTCCAGATTTCGTAGAAGTATGAAAGTTTAGAATTTCTTTTGGTCGCGAAAATTATGGCAACTTGATTTGCAATTTTTATTCCCGTGGGAAGGAAAAATTATTTAGAGTAAGTAATTTAGACTAAAAAATTTTTGTGTTTAAATTAAGGTATAATAAAGTTCAGTTGTTGTTCAACGTGCACAGCCTTTTATTTTATTTCTTTGGTGAGGCTGCTAGAGCCACTGGATTGAAGGACCAATTGAAGGTTGTACATATATATTCTAGTACTGTTGTAGTAATCGAGTAGATGTGCGCTGGCATCGAGACGCTTTGCAGCAGAAGCAAAAGTCTCCACAACAATCTCAACATCCATTGCAACAATCTCATAACCCTCTACAAACAACACAGACATTAATTAAACAACAAAATATTTTTCATAATGTATATAGACAACAGCAGCAAATGCAGCATGCATTACAACAAAACTTAATGCAAAATTGCTATAGACTTTCATCGCCTAGTGCTGCTAGCTACGGATACAATAATTATTTACATCACCCTTTATTAATCAAACCCCAATTTCCATCTGAGAATTGGCAAAATTTTCAGTATTTACAAACAAATCCTCAATACATGTCGTACCAGCAACCACAAAATATTCCACTTCTAAATAAATTAAATCAAACGGATACATTGTTGCAACACATTGAAAATATATATACAAAATTACCTCCGAATGACTTGCAATTGCATAAATCATGTTATAAACCTAGACAAGTATGTTGCGCAATGTATATGGGACTATGGCATCGAGCTCAGATATTAGAGATTCATGAGAATGTAACTCGCATAGCTTCAGCCAGCATATTCCCGGAGAAACAATTGCAAACGTTGAAGCAACAACAAATGCTTCAAGCACAGCAAATGCAACAAATGCAAGGGACGAATCGTTCGGGAAACTGGCTAAGCGGGAAAACGAGAATTTCACGGCTATCGATTGTGCATAGACAGAGGGGAGTCTGCTTTGAATCGCCACGGGATCAGGTCGGAAAAAACCGCACCAGCAAGCGGAGACGTGGAAAATTGAATTTTCGTCCGTTTTTTAACCATCGAAAGATGAATTCGGGACGTCTAATAGCCAAGCATAAATTTTTGAAGTCGTAAAATCATTTGAATATTTGGTGTTGAGACTCTTGGACAGTGAAATTAACTAGTATTGAAGGTGAAAGAGTGATAGCCCCAAAAGTGGTTCTTTCGGTACAAATTTCGGGAAATATGACACCGTTAGTCTCTTCAATTGTCTGCGAAAACTGAATCGGTGCTGTTTAACGTACAGATATGTGGATGTCGTGAAGGCCGGAATCGATTGCCGCGTTAAGTGCAATTTTGCGAGGAGTGGAAAATTTGCATTAGAAAAGCAGGGAAGGAGTTACGACAGTACTCATTCGATTGAAAAGTGTTTTGCCCCATACTGGGAATCACCCGTTATTCGCGTTACCAGTCCGGGAGATGAACGTAATTGCAGTCAGAAAATTGGACTCCAGGAGATAGTAATCGGTTGAAAAGTGTTCGCCGGAGCGCCAGTGAAGAAAAAACAAGGTGAACAAATCAGTTCAGATTCGGACCGTGCCCATCAAATTAATCGCATTCGCGCACAAACACAGTCATGCGCAGCACCCATCCGTTGATAACGGAGCCCACTATCATACCAGAGTGCGGACAATTGGAAAAGTATCACCCCGAGAATGATGATTGTTTTTGGCGGAAAAGAATGTGCACACATCGAGCGAAATAGGTGCGATCAGAAGATGTTATTTTGGGTTGTAAAAAAAGAGCGAGGGGATCGTTCGACCCAATCCGACTGCATGACCACGGAATACACGCTGGCAAGAACTTGGAATTACCCTCTAATTAACTGAATGCACAGTTATCGTTTTTTTGTTTTAATGCGAAAATAATTTCATAACGAATAAGTTTAAGGAAAAGGGTGTAAATGTTAAATTCTATTTGGTTCTAATAATGAAATTAATTTATATACAGTGCAAAAGTGCGATTAGAAATTTTCCTCTCCATGTTGGACCATCTGCACCCATCGAGCGCTCGACGGACCATGCGGGTGAGTACCCTTTTAATTTAAATATATTATTAAAATATTTTTAATTATAAAATGAAATGAAAGCAAAATGATGGCTTTACTATAGTAAAGTAAATTAAACCAATGAACATCTGTAGATATATTGATGGAGGTGTCTTGAATTAAATGTAAATGTTACACACAACACATGTGCATTATAACATCCATGCGAATAAATAAAAACCAAACAATTGTTCCATGTAGTTGAAAAAAAAAAAAATATATACTAAATATTTAGAACTTTGATAACAATAGTAGCAAAAGCAGAAAAGTTGATATAAAAACATGCGATCTAGTTGATTTCAGATGAGTTGATGGAAATTAAGCTGAAGTTTTTGATTTGAACGGTGCTCTTAACGTTTTTCTGCTACACAAGTGTTTGGGTAAAAATTGAACAAATTTATCGTATGAACGAACCATCTGGAATGAAGTGAGCATATTAGTAAAGAAGGAAAAGTTGATTGTTTTTAGAGGTCTTGTTTATTATAGGTTTTAATATATTTTTCATTATAAAATAAAACAATGAATTAGTACCATACCCTTTGGTCTTTCCTTTCGTCCGACTCTGACCGGGTATAGGACTGGGTACGGTGGCAGGCTGCCCCCCAAAACCATGAGCCAGCCACCGGGTACTTATTAATCCTTTTTTCTGTTTCAGGTGACTTTTTGGGTTGAGTGGCCCAAACAGAGTGCCTTTTTATGGCATAGAGTTATGCAATCAAATTGTATAATTCTATGGCATAAATTGGTCACCGGGGTACTCCCCTTCTGATGGGAAAGTTCATACAATTCAAGTTGTATGAGTTTTCCACTCAGAAGAGGAATACCTGGCCACTTCAACAAGATATCTATGGATTTATTCCGGTTGGGTGGGTACGAAGGGGCTCCACCACCACTCGGTTGCCCCTCTTTCATTTGTGGGCCATGAACTTCGTTGGGTAATGACGAGGTCACCCCAAGTTCGCCTCTCGTTTCAGGTTCCACTTGTTCTCGTAACAAGTTCCATCCCCCTCTGTGAGGTTATCTACAATTTTTGCGACTTCGGTCGCCTTTTGAGCTGTAGTCCAATTCGTGAATGCGAAATTTTTTGTAGTGGGTCCTCGTGCTGGGGAAATGAGCCCGCCCCACGACACCGCAATGCTAGCCTGCCAGCGCATTCACGCATCTCCAGACGAGGGCATTCTCGGCAGATACCGACACCTTCCTCTGCCGAGGCAGCAGAACATCGCTGCAGTCCTTCACGGACTTTATGAAACTCCTTCTAATTCACTACACTGTCCTAGAAATATGGATATCTTTCAAATTCTAGTATTGCGTTGGAGTGTAATTTGCGCGGTAAGGAAAACCCGTATAGCGGTACAAAACATATGCTGTGTTGTTGTAAAGAAGGAATTAAATATCGGACGTTAAGCATCGGCGAGATAATTACAAAAAAAAAATCGACTTTACCCAGCTTCTCAGTTATTTTTAACCCAATTCTTAAATATTTTTTTTGCTTAAGAGGATGGTGTATGACTGGTATACAGGTGAACCCAAGTTCAAAACAAGCACAGCTGCAACCCATTTAAAACCTACTCGTACTTTCCATTTTACAGCTAATCAAACGTTATACTGACCGCTTTCTATGAACGCTATTCTAAACCTACAAAGTTAAGTATTAATTTTTAGTTTTCATTTAGCGTGAATACATTTTTTTCAATTCAGTGGAAATAAAAGGAAAAGTTTTTGTGAAGATAATAAATTCAATTAAACTCTTGCAAAATCTTTAGAATTTCGACATTTTCAATGTTCTGAAAAGCATTATTTAATATTTTTGGCTATAGCATAAATTAGTATTTTCAATTTTTTCAATAAAAATAATTATTTATATTGCTCATACCAAATGATTCAGGAGACGAACGATTTTGCGAAAGACATTATTTTCAATATAATTTGTATTATTTCACCAAATTGAGTTGGCAATGGGCCAACCAAAGAGCATGCATCATTTTGTAGAGTTTCGTGTACTATCATTTAATTCAATTATAAAACAGATTTTTTGATCTTTTCAATTCAATAACTACTCTTAATTTAATAGGTAATTACCCACTTAAGCTACCCATTTCATTGTCTCAAATATACAATGAAAATATATAATAGGTTTTGAAGATGAATGAAAGATTAAGACAGAAGGATGAGTTTTGGGTCAAATTCATATGCAGAATTTCTTAAAGATTAGCATTTCTATCGCTAAAACGTATTCTCTTTCAGAAAACCGATACAAAATTAGAATTAAATCCAAGCAACCCGACAATCAATCCTTATCAATAACACCGGTTTTATCGTATTCGGTATCAGTATAGTGCTGCATTTAAATATGTTTACATAATACTTTAAAAAGATTATCAACTGCTCCCATTCTGATAATAATTATAAAGCAAAACACTTTCCCTGGTAACCTGCATGTGAATTTTTGGCATTATCTTTAGCATTGCCATTTTTTCTTCGACAAATTGTTGTCATATCAGAGCAAGCATTAACGCAACAGTCAAATTAGAATTCTCAATCTATCGATTGCAACTCAAATCACAATACCTTTACGTTGCCGCATTCAATATTCAGAATATCTTGATATAAATAGACGTCGAAACGCTGAAGACATAGTCAACGGCACAAAAGAAATAAATTTTTTATCTAGCGTGACATGATGAATGGTGCAATGGTGGCTGGTTGTGGTTGGTCTTGGTTACGCTGCTACTAGTTATGAAATGTGCGAATTTTCCCAATCGCATGATAACGATTATCTTTTTTCTGCGTGCGAAAGAATAGACTCGAAAGTAAAAGCTTTACTAATAGAAGCAGCAACAGCTGACTACATGCATTATGTATGTATGTAAGAAGAATAGGTGAGATTTTTGTATTGATAAATCACATGATATTATGATTGGATTAGATTAAATCTGGATTCTGATTGCCTGTTGAGCTAAATTGGAAGATTACTGGTAAATGAGGATGGTTTATTCAGAAAGATTATGTACTCATATACCTATATCGTTGCCCGTTAAGTAAATTTAGTAGAGATTTGGCAAGGTACCTTAATTTTGCATTCAGATTAAGATGGACTGTAATCCGCTTGACCGAGAATGGTTGTACAAATAGAAGTCGCTTTTCAAAAAACCGAGCAAGTGTGAGTTGGACTTGCGTGTCAAACTTGCCGATATTTCCCTTAATCAGTATTCAAAAACATAACGCCACGTTCCGGACTATGAATTAGTTTAGTTATCCACTTTTCTAAAAAATCTGAACAAATTTGTTCGTGGTAAGTAAAAAAGTTATGTATGGCACCGGATTCTAGAGGAAAATCGCTGAACATACTGTCGATTTCCCTCTAGCATCTGGTACGATACTTACTTTTTTTAGTTTCCACACGCAAATATGGATCATTTTTAGGGTATTGTAAAAGAATTTTTTAAAAAATACCCTACTAAAATCGAGACCTGTCTGTCCGTCTGTCACAGCAAGTTTTCTCGCAAACTATCTATGCTGGAAACATAAAATTTGGTGAGTAGGTCAAAAGTGGTGCCCTCTTGAAAGTTACAGTCGAAAATAATTTTTATAAGTTACTTATGAAAATTCTTTGTGTGTAGCTACATAATTGAGTTGCTTTAATAATTTTTCTGACAAATTATTAGAGCGGGAAAATGTTAGACGAAGGTGGTTTCGACATGTGTACCAATTCTCCTCAGGCTATCAGTCTTATTAGATACACACCGGTGATAGCGACCACCATGCTTAGAGGTGAGAGAATTATTTTTAATTTTCTTACTTATGCGAACTGAATGTGGTATTGTAACTACGAAATATGTTCATGTTGAATTTCTCCTGTAAGTACTTGTCTTTGCTAAACTTTTAAATTGATAATTTTAACCTTAAAATTCAAATGACTAAGATTAAATAATGACTAGACGATAAGGTATTGAAGGTAGCTATGTAGCTTATAAGTGTAGGCTATTTGAAGAGCTACAACAGTAGCCACAACCGCCGTCATCATCAGCAGCATATATGAAGCACGAATAGTGCGGGAGCAAGCTTTATCTCAACAGCAAGCCCCGACCCCGCAGGCTCAACAGTCTTCGACATAAACCGAACAGCAATGTTGCCGACAACGCCACACAAACGGTTGATTCCGCAACGAGAGCCACGTCCACAACAACTCTCTACAACGCTCCAGATGCTGCAGCGTAGTTACATTATAATATATCATACATATCCGTCGCCACGTAAAAGAACAGGCGACGGGAAATATGTACTCTCAATTAGCATACATGTCATAAAATATCCGTCGCCACGTAAAAGAACAGGCGGCGGGAAACAAATACTCATAATTATTATAATATACAAGTAGTAAAACATCCTTCGCCCTGTAATAGACAGAACGCGGTAAAATCCCATTATGTATTAAGGATGCGATTTCTTTTAAGATAAGAATGTAAATAATCTTAGTAGGTAAGAAATAGAGTATTTAAGCCGAGATAATTTAAGTTCTTTCCTCAGTTTGGTTTTGTATTCTCAGATAAGATGAATAATTCGTTAGTTACGTAATAAGTTATAGTTTTTTTCTTTAAAACATTTCTTTCGAAGTTTTAAAGTCTTAATTGGCGCAGTCGTGCGGTTAACGCAAAAAACAACCCTTAAAAGTGCATTTAAGTGAGTAAAGTAACCCTGGAAGAACATCTTTTGGCGTTATTGCAGGCTCTTTGTTTGGACTCACACCAAATATGACGCATGCGGTGAACCATTTTATTCAACCTTCGTATTGAATTCGCAACCAGCCATGCAACCATCGGTGTTTGAGCAATTCAAGTTCCTTACTCATCTGATAGCACAGGTTCCCACATACAACGGAGATTCAGAACAACTGTATCGATTTATATCTGCAATGGAGAGAATTGTACCGAGGATAGCTGCATATCCTGTTGAAGCAGACCGCGACTTATTGTATCAAAACATTATGAACAAACTTACCGGACCAGCAGCACAGCTTATTCAAATACACCTTGTTACACCAACATGGAACGATATGAAGCCGCTACTGATTCAACACTTCGACACAAAGGAAACAACAGGGCAAATTATAACGCAACTACGCAGTGCAAGATTCACGAATACAACAGAGTACTATGAACACAACCGTAAGTTACTATTTAAGTTAAATACTAGGATTAGATATAGTGATGATATTTCCAACACAGAAAAACATAGGATTATAGAATATAATTGTCAAATTGCTACGGACGTTTTTATTGAAAACAGTCTAAGGTTTTTACAAACTATACTCTATGCCCAACAACCCACGTCTCTGGAGGCCGCGTTTGCTATTCATGTCAAGTCTAATTTGGTCAATTATTCAGTAGAAAGAGCACAAATTGGGATCGATAAAAAAATTCATACCAAAGAAACTATTTTCGCCAACAGAAAAATTCTTACCCAATGTTGCCAGTGAACGAGCAACATGTATTTAATAATCACCAGCAAATGAATAGTTCACACCAATTGCCTAGCGAACAATTCAATCGCGATAATGCCAATTCGCATAATCTTTGGCAACAGCCATTTTTGAACTATAGGAACAATAATAATCTAGGTTTTTCAAATCCTCATGATATGAGACTTAACAGTGATGTGTCAATGAACACTGCAGTATCCAGAGAAACTACACTGCATTTAAATAATAATCTTCCCCAACAGGATTTTCGAATCCCAGCCTCGGAAGACAACTACCAACGGTTCAACTCACAATCGGTGGGAAGCTTCTCAAATGTATTATAGACACAGGAAGTACAATTTCTATTCTTGACGAAAGAATCTTCCCTGAGCATCAAAAACGAACTTATCATAGTCCTTTGATTATAAAAACAATGAATAACAGTTTTAATACTTCTAAGTGCCTAAGAACACAACCTCCAGAAGAATTTAGAATCACAACTCCCGTTGAATCGAAGCTAATTTCATTGTCAAGAAAAGATTTCCAAGCTATCATAGGAAACGATATAGCGCGCACTGTTGGTTTAGTCATAGATTATCGAACTCAAACACTGTGTAGTAACAATTTCCGTATACCTTTCGCGCACAATGCGGAAGAACAAATTTATTTCACAGAAGCTTTGAAAAATATTTCTGATAAACCAAAAGAGTTAAATTTAGTTCCTACAGAAGTCGAACATACTCTCGAAGAGAAACATTCCTTACGCCTTACTTCCGATAAACCAATATATCAACGAAATTATAGACTACCTTACACTGTCCGAGATTTTCTTTCGAAACAAATTCAGGTATCATTCAACCTTCTCAATCACCGTATAATAACCCTATTTGGATAGTACCAAAAAAGAGTGACAAATACAGACTTGTGGTTGACTTTAGAAAACTAAATGAAATGACAGTTGAAGATAAATTTCCTATCCCACAGATAGACGATCTACTTGGCAAACTTTGGGAACTGCCAATATTTTACGTCAATTGACTTAGCGAAAGGATTCCACCAAATTGAATTGGAACCTTCAGATAGGCACAAAACCGCTTTCTCCACTACTTCTGGACACTACGAGTTCGACCGTATGCCATTTGGTCTGAAAAACGCTCCGACTACTTTTCAGAAGTTAATGAATAACATTCAACATGAGCATATCGGAAAAACATGTATTGTATACATGGATGATATACTGATTTTCAGTGCATCTTTACAAGGGCATGAGGTAGCATTAAGAAAAATATTTCAGACATTGCGCAAAGCAAATCTTAAAATTCAATTGAACAAAACCAAATTCTTATCACGTTATACCGAATTTTTTGGGGCATATTACACCACAGGGTATCAAACCTAATCCATCTAAGATAGAAGCAATCAAAAATTTCCAATTCCGAAAACAATAAGGAAATTAAAAGCTTTTTGGGGTTAACAGGATTTTATCGTCAGCGCCAAGCCAATAACCATATATTTACAGAAAGATAAAAAAATCAACCTTAATGACCCATTTTATGTAGAATCCAGGCTTAAAATGTATATTCAAAGTGAACCAATACTTATAAATTCAGACTTAAATAAACCCTTTACTGTAACTACTGACGCCTCAAACTATGCACCTGGTGCAGTATTGTCGCAAAACCAAAAACCGATAGCATTTGCATCGCGAACACTTAACAAACATGAGATAAATTATTCAACGATTGAAAAAGAGTTATTTGCAATCGTTTGGTCCTTAAAACATTTCAGACCATACCTATTTGGCAAACGTTTTACTCTTGTAACAGATCACAAACCACTTACTTTCTTGGATAATATTAAAGAAGAAAACAGTAAACTCCAACGGTGGCGTTAAGAATCAAAGAATATAATTTTGTTATTCAACATATAAAGGGCAAAGAAAATCTTGTCGCAGATGCTCTGTCCCGTGTACAAATCGTTCACATGGAAGATAGCCATGAAAAACAAATTATAAACCCAGAAGATAATGAATCCGTTGTAGCAACACAACATTCCGCCCAAGAAAACAACCACCATTGCATATACATAGCAGAGAAAATTATTAATCACTTTCAACAACAGATTTTCTTGAAGCAAGGAAAAATAAAATCAACTAAACTTATCAAGTACCAAGGGAAGGAAATACTGCATTTACAGTTTCAACAAATAACACCCAAAACAATTCAATATATACTTAAAATTCATACCCTGCAAAAAGGTACTACAGCCATCAATTTCCCCAGCAAAAATGTCCTTTTAATAGCTCAAACAGAATATGGTAAATATAAACTATCTAATCCCAACATGTGCATAGTATCAGCGCCCAAAATACTACACAATTGCACTGAAACATTAATTAAAGAGCAAATAGCTCGGACTCATCAAAAATCTAACCATCAAGGAATAGACAAAACATACGAGGAATTAAAAACCAAGTATTACTTTCCGAAACTTAGAGAACTTGTGACTATATAGAAACACATGTGATATATGTAAGCGATCAAAGTACTAACGCAATCCAGTTAAACTTCCATTCAAGAAACCAGAGTATCCAAACAAAGTTCGAGATACATATCACATTGACATGATAAAAATCATCCTTATATATCCATCATAGACAAGTTTAGTAAGTACTTGGCCATCTACCCCATCCAAAATCGGCAATGGGATACAATCAACCATGCTTTATTAGAGGCTTTTAATATGTTAGGTTTCCCTAAACATATCATCACTGACAACGAAAGTTCTTTTAGTTATCCTAAAACTATTGACTGGCTTAAAAAAAAAACAACGTCACAATTCACTTTGCATCCCCTCATGTTCATAATGGTGACGCTGATGTGGAAGTAGCCCATAGAACTCTTAATGAAAATCTTCGCACCTTCCTCATTCGGCAAGTAGAAGAGGATAAGAACCTACTGGAATTAAACCCTGTTCAGGAATGTGTTCGCATATATAATACAACAGTGCACTCGGCCCATAAAGAAAAACCTGCGAGTGTGTTTCATCAACAAACACCCACCCCCAACTACGAAATCCATGCAAAATTACTACAAAACCAAGCTAAGTAAAATGAATATCACAATAAGCTTCGTAAAGAAGAACGCTTGGATGAGCAGTACATTAAAAACACTAGCGCTACTAAATTACAACCCCGATATATCAAATATAATAATAAGCATAAGCGAAAAATACATCCTCAGCGCTTTCGAGGAGCTAAACGTTCCACACCATTAAGTCCCGCAAATATCGATACTCATTTTCCCAATATCAATTCAAACTCAATCAATTGAAAAGTATAAACTAAAATTTTCGACTACAGCTTTTCAAAAATCCAATATAAAAATATAGAATTCATTTTACTCCTGAATAATAAGAAACGACTCCATAATAGAAAAACATCTCAATTAAACTTTAAATTTATCATATTAGTACTCCAGATACATGGGTGACACAAATAATCGAATCCTCTTTGTTATCATTATATGTATCTCAAATAATTACAATAAGTTACTAACAATATTCTTTGAACAATTAAATATGTAGTTCAAATCATGTTGAAATGAAATAAATATGTACATCCAAAGCCTGAAACTTGAAATAGACGAAATTCATTTTTTAAATAGATTTTTTTTAGTAATATAGAAAAATCCAGGCCGATTTTAATTATAAGGGATGGAGTAGTTACATTATAACATATCATAAAATATCCGTCGCCACGTAAAAGAACAGGTGACGGGAAACAAATACTCATAATTATTATAATATACAAGTAATAAAACATCCTTCGCCCTGTAATAGTCAGGACGCGGGAAAATCCCATTATGTATTAAGGATGGGATTTCTTTTAAGATAAGAATGTAAATAATCTTAGTAGGTAAGAAATAGAGTATTTAAGCCGAGATAATTTAAGTTCTTTCTTCAGTTTAGTTTTGTATTCTCAGATAAGATAAATAAATCGATGGTTACGTAATTAGTTATAGTTTTTTCTTTAAAACATTTCTTTCGAAGTTTTAAAGTCTTAATTGCGTCCCTAAAACCAGATTCCGTGTCGTCGGGCTACACTGAAAAATAAAAGTTGAGACAGAATGCGCTGAAGAAGATCGACGCCGATCAACTACTCGATGCGGAGGAGCTAGAGCGTGAACGTAATTTGCATACGAGGGAACTGAGGCAAACATTGAACGAAGATCAGTCACGATTCAACAACCACCCTGTGCTGAATGATCGATATTTGTTGTTAATGCAACTCGTCAGAATAGGCTTTTTGGAAGTTCACAAAGCGTTCGATTCGAAAGAACATTGATACGCAGCGTGTAAAGGGCATCAACTGATTAAGAATCGGACGGAAGATAAAAAGCTAATACGTTTTTGGGTATCCGTTGTTCGCTCATACGATTCACGTGACCAGCCCATTACAGCTTTCGCAATCTTACAATCGTTTAGACATCCGGCTCGGTCAAAATTTCTTACAGCTCATGGTTGTATCGAATTCGCCATTGTTTCCCGTCTAGCTTCGCTCCAGTTATTCGCTTCAGGGCCAGTCTTTCGAAGACGTTCAATATGTTTGGGGATGCTTGGGTTAGGGTCCATGTTTTCATAGCATAGCACTGGTCTTATCGTAGTTTCGTGTACTTGGAGCTTTGTTTTCCTGTATATTGCAGCTGATCTTAAGATCGTCAAAACAGCATAAAATATTTTAATTACGAGCTGTATTCTTCGACGTATTTCATCTCTTTCATTACCAGTTCTTGTTATTTTGGCGCTTAAACATACAAATTTGCCCACATTTCCGATATTGTATTCGCCAAGTGTGATATTTTTGTTTTTTGAGGTATTTTTCTTCAACTGCGTCATGAGCCTTGTTTTATTTTTATTGACAACGAAAACTCACGATATTAATTGTAAATAAAACAAAAAGTTTTCAGAGAATTTTGTTAATATTTTTTATTATAATAGAAGGATATATGAAAATTATGTGTGAAATAAAATATTGCCCAAATGCTGGCCACGGCTACGGTGGCATACTTCTATCCGATAGTCCATATTTTCAATGAGTCTGAGACATAATTGAGACTCAATGTCGTTAAGTTGCTGAATTATCTCATCCTTTAGCTCTTGAATTGTTCTTGGCTTATTGACGTACACGTTTTCTTTTAAATATCGCCAGAGAAAGAAGTCCAACGGTGTCAAACACATGATCGTGGCGGCCAATTAACATTGCCACAACGTGAGATAACACGGCCATTGAATTTCTTGCGCAAAAGAGCCATTGTTTCGTTGGCTGTGTGGCCAGTGGCACCATCCTGTTGGAACCACATATCGTCCAGGTCCATAACCTCAATTTCTGGCCACAAGAAGTCCGTTATCATCTCGCAATAGCGAACACCATTCACGGTAACTGCGGTTCGAAAAAGTACGGCCTGATGACGCCACCAGCCCACAAACCGCACCAAACAGTCACTCTTTGTGGATGCATCAGCTTTTCAACAATCACTCGTGTATTCTCATTTGCGGCAATTCTGCTTGTTAATGAATCCACTGAGGTGAAAGTGTGCCGCGGCGCTGAAGATGATTTTCTCTGTAAAGTCACCATTCCCTTTTGTCTGTTCAACCAACCATTCGGCGTATTGCCGACACTTGAAATGGTCAGTAGGCTTCAGCTCTTGAGTTAATTGAACCTTGTAAGCGTGTAAATTCAAATCTTTATTCAAAATTCGCATCAGTGATGTTCGTGAGATATTCAATTGTTGGGCGCGACGACGAGTCTAGGCTGGCGGCTCTTCTGCCCCACTATTGCGAACAACATCAATGTTTTCCGCAGAACGAACTGGGCGAGCATGCATAGGTGATTTCACATTTCCTACAGACCCGATTCGCTGAAATTTGCGCACAATTCTCCCGATTGTGCACATTTCGTCGATTTTGCTGACCAAAATAATCACGAAGTACACGAAATGCATTTTGATTTGAACGCCAATTTTCGTAAAAGGCTTCAACCACCTTAACGCGCTGCTCAATTGTGTACCTCTCCATGGTTGAATTTGTCAAACACTGAAATAAAGAACTGTCAAATTAAGTTGGGCGAAAAACTTGACGTTAAGGCGTGACACACAATTAACATCGTGTATTATGGTTGGACCACCCTTTATAACGCAGTCAGATTGATAAATCAATCAATTATTCGTTCAACTGCAGGCCCCGGGCGTAACTGCCTTGGAGCGCTAATACTCGGGCAGACGCCTTGAGTACGCAATTGAACGTATTCTTATTCGCTTATTCCGGGCTATGCCTTGGGATAGAATAAGCTCGGGCGCACACCTTGAGCCAGCGAATGGAGAAATACTTCTCGCTTTTCCTGCTTGTTTAATTTTCTTAAATAGCATAATTATGCTGGCTTAATAATCTAAATAATGAAGACAATTTAAACTAGTACATGATCAAAATTGTTATTATTTTTTTTACCGCTATCTCTCTGTGACTGGTGCAACCATAAAGCTCAAACTTTCGCCCGATTTGCCTAATTGCGCATGCGTGTAATCAATTAGTTTCACTGAGGCGGTACGGTTGATAGCGAAGTCTTGTGTGTATATTTTAATTCATAATACGAGTATGGACACACACCAACTTCTGCTAATGCATTATACGACGACCGTACCCAAAGTGGCTTGATTACGATTCGCAGCTTTTCGCATATGTTGCAAATCAGAATACACAGAGAGGAACGACGGACCGAGTCATAATTGCACTGCAGCTTCCGTAACATCCTCTTCGGCCTTTAATCAGCTCCTCGGGTAATGCCCTATGCGGTCTAGGAACTCCTCCAGTTCTAGGGGCCTGTTCTTTACACTTTTGCAGATTTTTGGGGAGTCACATGATGATTTTATTCTTTTTAGAACGTCACCCACTTTTCGGATTAGCCTTTCTTTTTCACGTGGCTAGACGGCAATTGCACTTTGTGACCTCCTTTCTTTGGAAAAGTTATGGGCTTCCATTTTCAAGTATACAATTTCTGCCACAGTGGCAACGGTGGTAGTGAAAATTCACAACGCCGTCTCGTTTCTGTTCATTCCTTTATTTTTCTGCCGTAATCACTTCGTAGACTTCAGGATGGCTAATTATTATTTCGGCATTTAAGACCCTCGCTTCACTCTCTTCGGTAGCGGTCGCAGTAATAACTATCGAATTCTCGATGTTCTTTACATGTATTTTCTTCTATTGCGCGAACATCTGGCACGCCCTGCAGAATTACCCGCTCTTCCTTTTTGGGATGCTCTTGCATTCGCATCGTTTTTTTGCTGAGGCCGAACGCCGCAGGAATTTCTGTTTGGACAAGGCTGTCTGTTATTCTCAGCGTTTCGTCCGTCTTTACTATCATTGTATTCGTCGTCGTTGGTACTGTTGGCAATGTGCTGTTAATATCGTAACTTTAACTGTTGGTTCCTTCATCGTTCCTGGTATTTACATTTTCTTCTTTGGTTTTTATCATCTATTCATAAGTTTTTTAGTTGAGAATACTCCAGTCCACCCTCGAAGCCGCTATTTCGGTTCTTGCGTGTAGTCGCCTATTGGTGTCATGGTTATCTTTGCAGAGCAGGGCTATGCGAGGGGTTGCACAAGCCTATATGAGTGCTCAAACCCAGACTAGCTCTAATTGGGAGTCCGTCTCAACTGAACCTACACAGTCAACCCAATAATGCGAGCTTTGAACGTACTTCGAGGTCAGCCAACGTGTTACCGGGACGAAAACGATATGATTGTTGGATTAGAGCCGTTTATGCACGAGTGTCCCCCCGGCACTACCACGCAAGCCCAAATCACAAATTTCAGTTCACTGTTTAAAGCGTAGACCAGATTAAGTCAGATTCATTACTTGTCATCCCAGAAGGGACCTCACGGTGGCACTTCTAAAAGAATGATAGCCTCCAAGAGTATTCCTTTCAACCAGCATTCCCCCTGCTTTAGCCCGATATTTGTGTCAAAGGCATCGGTGAGTTGGTTATTGATGCGGACTTGGGAGATTGTCGCCATCATTGTCATTTTGGTAAAATGGACCAATTTCACTGGGATACCAAAGCAAAGCATAACTTGATTCAGTACGTTACGATCAATACTGTCCTATGCTTACTTAAAGGCAACGAAAATTTAGTGTACGGCTATGTTGAACTCCCAGCATTTCTTAAGCGTCTGCTTGACTGTATACAATTCATCAATTGTCGGCATACCTGCTCCAAGACCACCTTGATACTCTCCAATAATACTTTTGGCGTATGATGTCATTTTATTTTCTAAGTTCTTTGATAATATTTTTTACACTGTACAAAGTAGTGATATGCTTCTATAGTTTTCGCACTGTAGCTTGTTGCCTTTTTTGTGGATAGGGAATATCATTAATTGGCTTCACTCGCTCGGGACTTGTTCGTGTTGCCAAACATGCTGGATGACTTTATAGATGGCTTTCTGAAAACCGCTGCCACCATATTCAATGAGCTCCACTGGAATCTCATCGATGCCTGACACATTATTATTCTTTTGGGATTTGATGCTGGAACAAACTCTCTGGGAATCTCTATCGGCTCCAATGTCCTGGAACTGTGCCGGAGATTAAGGAGGTTTATAAAATATGATATCCATCTTTCTTTAATCCTGTTTTCAACAGTGAGAATGTTACCGATGTAATGGGCTGATAACCTTGTTTCAGGCTTTTCACTACTTTGTATGCTTGGCTTGGGTTATTGCTCGCTAGAATTACATCGATGCTACTCAATTGGTCGTGATAGTATTTTCTTTTCTAAGTTTTAATTATCTTATTTACGACGCTTCTGAGATTTCCGTAATGTTCCCTCATTGCCCTGGTTTTTCTGCCTTAATACTGTTTGTACGCCTGATTCTTTTTGTCCAACGCATTTGGCACTCTTCGTCGAAACAATCATTTCTTTAGCGCCGTGCTTGATATCCGATCGCGTCTGTTCTGCCACGGTCTTAATTGCCACTTTCATTTCCACATACAGCCCGTTGCTTGTTTTCAGCGCTATATCTGATAGTTCAACAGTATCATAAGAAAAATATTAAAAAGCTGTATGAAGGCTACTTTTTGAGAAAACTTCATACAGCAAGTTTTCTCAAAAAGTATTAAAGCTAGAATAGTAAAACTGTTTAGGAAGGTCAGATGTGATGGTCTCGCAAAAGCTTCGGTGATATTAAAAACTCCAAGGATTTTTAAGGGGCACCCCTCCATATACTAAAGGGATCCTTAAAATTTCGATTCTAACATCAAATGCAAGGTCTTGGTTAGAGCTTTTAGAATATGTGCCTAAAAGGTCAGTCTGTGCTAGAGAAGGACAAAGTATGTAAAATTTCTATCACCCCCTCGCGGCTAGATCCCTTTGAATCTAAAAATCTAAAAAAAAAAAATCAAAAAGTAGTATAACAAATACTTCAGAAGTCAAAGTCCAATCAAATTTCCTATCAATAGTGTCAACAGTCAGGGTTTAAACTAAAACGCGAAAACCAAGGTTTTCGATTATAAGTCTTACTTTATTCAAGGACCAGCATCGACCCCTTAACAGTTTTTACACACATGCATATGACAATGAAGGTAGATGGTGTTACCATAGTTCATATCGACGTTGGATAGAAAAACATTTATGGATGACAGTCGGCCTCTTCTGGCAATAGCTCGCTTCGAGTTAAATAGATGTGTCAAATTCCTCAACTGCGAGATTATCGTAATCGTCATCGATCTCCGGACAAAATTTGCACCAGGGCTTCTTTCTGTCGCTGCTCATCACCGAACTGAATGGTCGCTGTTTCTGATGTGCTTCGCTCTCTTCCACAACATATCGATCATGCCGCAGAACTCTCGATGATACAGGGGCCACGATAGGTAGCCTCCAACTTCTTGGACTCACCCGTAGCTGGAATGGTCCTTTCCACCAAGACCAACTCTCCTTTCTTGTACTGCCTTGGTTTCTGATGTCTCTCGTCGTATCGCTTTTTCCACTTAAGTCTAGCCTCGGATTTATTTTTGATCGCGTCTTCTCTCTTATCTGTCATCGTTTTCTCGACCAAATTAGTGGCCTGCACGGCTGCTACGAGCCTGTTGCCGCTGATGTCCTTCACCGGGTAATCGACAATTAGCGCGATTGGAGAATACTTCGTCGTTGAACCCACTCGTGTATTCAGCGTCCATTGAAGCTGTCGTAATTCGTCATCCCAGGTGTTCGCTTCAGCGCATGACATTTCAAGGTAAGCCAGTATCGACTGGTTGACTCGCTCGGCAATACCGTTTGCTCGAGGTGTTCGAGTTGCCGTTTTAATGTGGGTTATGTCGTTGACATTACAGTAAGCCTCAAACATATGCGAGGTAAACGTTGTTCCCCGATCGGTAACCACCACACGCGGGAGACCAAAAAAAATCGTCAACTGATTGACTACTTCGAGGGCAGGTTTCGATTTCGTTGACCTTGTTGGATTCATGACCGTGTACCTAGTTAACGCATCTACCAGGACCAGCACATACTCGTTACCGCGAATTCTAATAAACGGACCCAAGTGATCTATATGGACTATTTCAAATGCTAATCGGATGAGATTCCAGTGGAGCTCATCAAATATGGTGGCAGTAGTGTTCATCAAGCAATGCACAAAGTCATCCAGTACATTTGGCAACAAGAACATATGCCGAAAGAGTGGAGCCAATCAATTATATCCTCTATCCACAAAAAAGGTGACAAGTTACAGTGCGAAAATTATAGAGGCATATCATTACTTTGTACAGCGTACAAAATATTTTCTAAAATCTTAGAAAATCAAATTAGATCATACGCCAACAGTATTATTGGGGAGTATCAAGGTGGTTTTAGAGCAGGTAGATCAACAACAGACCAATTTTTCACAGTCAAGCAGGTACTTGAAAAATGCTGGGAGTTCAACATACACGTACACCAAATTTCCGTTGACTTCAAGCAAGCATACGACAGTATTGATCGTAACGTACTGTACCAAACAATGCTTTGCTTTGGCATCCCAGCCAAATTAGTCCGTCTTACCAAAATGACAATGACGTCGATGATCGCCCAAGCCCGCATCAATAACCAACTCACTGATGTCTTTGACACAAATATCAGACTAAAGCAGGGAGATGGGCTGGCCCCATTGTATTCAATTTGGCTCTGGAATACGTCGTAAGGAAGCTACCTGTCGATACACGAGGTACATTATTATACAAGTCGAGTCAAGTAGTAATCTATGCGGACGATATCAACATTTTGTCACGGTCATTGACAACTGCCAAAGAATTCTTCCTGACGGCAGCAAAGCAAAACTAGTAGGGCTACAAATCAATGCTAAAACAAAGCTCATGACGCAGTCGAGGAAAAAGACATCAAGTACACAAAATATCACACTTGGCGAATACAGTATCGAAAATGTGAGCAAATTTGTGTATTTAGGCGCCAAAATAAAGAGAACCAGTAGTGAAAGAGACGAAGTACGCCAAAGAATACAGCTGACAAATAAAATATTTTTTTCAGTTTTGACGATCTTGAAGCCCAGCTGCATATACAGGAAAACAAAATTCCAACTATACAAATCTGTGATAAGACCTGTGTTATGCTATGGGTGTGAAACATGGACCCAAACCCAAACATCCGCAAATATATTCAACGCCTGTGAGCGACGGGTCTTCAGGCGAATAATCGAAGAGAAGCTAGGCGGGGATCAATGGCGAATTTGATATAACCATGAGCTGTATAAAATTTTTGACGAGCCGGAGGTGTCAATTATTGTCAGAAGGCGGAAGCTGCAACGGGCTGGACACATGAATCGTATGGATGAGCAACGGATACCCAAAATGGTATTCTTTGGGAGAACTGAAGGCCGGAGAACAGTGGGGAGACCGAGGAACTCTGGTCTGACTCGATCAACGAAGACAGTTCATCGCTGCTCGGATTTCGAAATTGGAGGACGCGGCCAATGGACCGAGACAGTTGAAGGCGCTATTTGGAGGAAACGAAGGCCTGAGAGGGGCTGTAGTGCTACGAAGATTAAGTATGATTTGCCAATTTTACATTATGCTCCATAAAATCAAAACACATCTCTAATCTTCTTAATCTCGCAACTATGTGCTTTGAGGCATGTTTCTTGCATACACAAAATTTTTTAGAAACTGATGCGTAATGTTAGATATAGCCATATGACATTACAAAAATAACATGTGTTGATGCTTGGTACATACTTCAAATCGACATTTTTTTTGGTTTTAGCACTACAGCCCTTTAAGGCCTTCGCTTAGAGAGAGTATTTAAACCAGTACATATCATAACTGATCCGGCTTATAGTCCATCCGAAGAATCACTCGAAAAATATCTCGTTGTTATCAACAAGACTCGAAGTAGGAACCTTCGGCTTACCCAGCGAGCACTCTAACCACTGCAGCACGTGGACTGCACTCAAATCGATCTAACCCTTCAATTTTCTTCGATTTTCATGAAATTTTCAGGAATGTTTAATCGGACCGAGTCTTAAGCAAAATCACCTAAGCTGGGACAAAATAGCGACTGTTTTATGCTTCTGAAAGGACCACTTATATGTGCAATGGATATACAACTCAAGTTGAAAATTTATGTCCTCAGAAAAATTGTTTTCAACTCTACGGTGGTTATGAAGCCTTCTAGTAAGAGCTGTCTTCTGCTGGTTGAACTTGTTAAAGTTCAAAAATATAGGATTGAAATACTAAGTATGAGAATATTGAGCAAAATTTTCAAATAAACGTTTTATTCTATCTTTAAAACACCAAAAAATATTTGAAACGAAATTAAATCGGCTCCCTTTTAAGTTTAAGCTGAAAATTTTGAAAACTATGAAGAAGGGTTCTTTTTAGGGTTTTGTACTAAAATACAAAACCCTATTGCAATCACGACCTGTGTCCGTCTGTCCGTCTGTCCGTCCGTCCGTCCGTCCGTCCGTCCGTCCGTCCGTCTGTATGTCACAGCACTTTTTCTCCGAAACTATAAGGGCTACAGCCATGAAACTTTGTAGAAAGGTCAGAAGTGGTGACCTCTTGAAAGTTCAAGGGTGGAAAAATTTTTCAAAGGCGTTTAAGGGGGGTCTCCCCATATAAGGGGGTGACCCCTCAAAAAAAAATTTTCACCATTGGTAGTCGAGTAGGGTGTCATTGGAAAGGCCTCAATGAGATCTTTTCAAAACAAGTCTTAAAATTGTCTTATAAGTACCGAGGGGGGCAGGGGAAGGGGAAATGTACGAACTTTTCGCGTACCCCCCCCTCGCGATTGGACACCTTCCATCCGAAAAATCTGAAAAAAATCATGAATGTAGGCCTTAATGAGTACAACAACAACAAATACATGAGAAGTCGAAATTCACTCAACTTTGTTAGTAATAGTATGATTTATCGATTTTGTGTTTTCTTGAATAAAATCTAAACGGTACCCTTAAACTCAATAAAATTTAGCAAAGAGATGACTTTTTATAAGATTGATCTTTTCTGAAAGTTTCATAAAGATATAATGGTATTTACCGAAGTTATAGCGATTTGAATTTTCCTGTATTACTATGGAGCAATATGCCCTGTATTACTATGGAAACATATTGCTATGGAGCCATATGCGCTTTTTACCGACTTAGACACTACAGCTTTGCTAGAATTTGCATGAAAATTTCAGGAGTGATAGGTATCATGAAGATGAGTACATACAATTGAAACAAGTCGAAGAGGCAGGAGAGAGCTCCTAGCAAAAGGGCTTTGTAACCATTCTAGGATTCGAAAAAATAGGCCATGAATCGATGATTACAGTACAGAGGAGTGGCCCCTGAAAAAAAATTTCATGAAAGGTAGCCGATATGAGTATCAACTGAAAGTTCTCTATGAGGGCTTTTCAAAACAGTTCTTAAACTGACAGTTTTTGCTTCAGTGGGAGCACCGGGGGGGAAATACATGAAAAATGTGTTTCCTCCCTCGCGAATGGTCACCAGTGATCTAAAAAATCTGAAAAAAATATCAAAGGAGATATTTATGGGTATAACTATAACAAATACCTCAGAAGTCAAAATTCGTTCAACTTTGTTAATAATAGTATGAACCTCGAATTTCACATTTTCTCCAATTAAATCGTCTTTGACATGTTTCTTGATTTTATTCGTTGCTGGTTACTGCATTTTGTAAGTTGAGTACAAAACCCTTCTGACATGAGCATAGGTCTGTCTACCCAACTTGTTTTTATTTATCTATAATTAATGCTTTTCTACTTTCTTTGTTACTGTCAGCAAAAATCTCGTAAATTACCCGAAAATTAATCTGGAAGTTAGTACACTATCCAAAAGAAAATCAACAGATCTAGAGCATCTAGAAACATTCAACGGATTTAAAAATAAACCATTTTCATTTGTTTACAGCAAAAAAAAACCGTCAGGAGAAATTCGGACAGCAAATGTGAAATGAAAAACATCTTTTGAAATTTTTTTTCGCAAAATTTCTTATTTTTACCGCGAGCTTCTCTAGCGAACAAATGTGTTTCAGGGTTGAAAATGAACACAACCATACAATCATACAAATTTATGTGAAAAACTCATGAGCCAAGTCTATTATATAATCATCGCTTTCCGCAAAGTCAAGTTCAAGTGGAGAAGAAGTCGATAACATTTCACATTGCTTTATGCTCGTATTCTGTTTGTTTATATCGTCAGCACCTACAAGGACGTTTTGAGCGTACTTTTTCGTTATTAATGGACATGCAAGAATTTTCGTTTCCACAGTACTGACGTCACGTGGGAAATTCGTACTGAATGTGAAAATTTTATAAGGTAATGAGTATGAAGGTATTAAATGGAAATATGAGACTAAAAGATTGAACAGATATTCCGTTAAATTGCATGGCACTGACAAAGGGTGATTTAAATATTAAATATTTACGATTGGAATACTTCCTTTTTCACCAGAAAACTATTCAGATTCAATTCAAATAATCCAGATTCAATTCAGCTCTACATACACAAGCACGTGCATTTCATTAAAGAATATTCAGAACATATGTACATACATCAAACATAATCTTTTACGTATTCACATGGATTAGTAAATTACACCCAAAGGCGCGAAACATTCGACAATCGATTATTTGTCAGTTTTATGAGACGTTATTATTAATGCGTTCCATTCATAAACGATTGATTGTCTTGAGGGAATTAGAGCTCAATTTTATTTTTGTTCGACGAAAAATGTGTCGAATATCGGCCAATTTACAAGAAATGAAACCAACACATCGAAGTCATGCAACATTTCATGAGAAACTATCATTATGTGGGAAAATCTGAATCAATACTTTTCCCTTTGATGAAGTTTTTATATCCAGTAATGCATGAAAATGGACTTTCATGAAAAGAGAAGATTGTAATGACAAATACTTTGTCAATAGAGTATATACAGGTACTACAATATTGTTATTAGAGAAGAACGAGTGTTACCAAATTATTTTCAGTGTAAGAATTGCGGGTAAATAAGAAATCAATTACGCGCCCGCATATTTCACAATAGGTATGTTCTTGGAATTATTGTGTAGTGAAATGGTAGTAGATAAGAATGTCCGTGAAGAATTGCAGCGATGGTCTGCTGCCTCGGCGAAAGAGGATGGTGAGATCCGCCGAGGTCGGCCTTGTCTGAGGACGCGTGAATGCGCTGACAGGCTAGCGTTGCGATGTCGTGGAGCGGGTTCTTGTCCCCCAGCACAAGGACCCATTACAAAAAAAAAAATTTCGCATCCACGCATTTCGAAGGTCAAAGGAATATCGACCGGAGTCGAGAAGGAGGTAACCTACTAAGGGTTATTAAATTGCTGACTCAGAGGACAAACCGGGCCTGGAGAAAACAGACGGACTTAAGAGAACTTCGTCGTTACCGACACTTATGGCCTACAAGTTAGAGTGGGGCATCCAGGGATTTACCAACATCCACGAAGCCAGGAGATCGCCGAACGGGAAGGCATACCCTTGGCGAAGAGACAGTACCGGGACTATTCAGCAACGAATGCAATCGTTGGCCGTGCGCTATTCCACTAGCAAAAATAGCATATAGAGTGGCTAGCTGGAAGTTAGTGTTTACGGACCAAGACGTCCCTACGACCATCGATGCCTTCCTGAGAAGGCTCGAGAATATGGCTGCGTTGAACCTAGGAGGGAACATGAGAGCCGTCACACGCTGCGACCAAATGCTATTTACTGGGAGAGCTCTCCGTAGGTTTTGGCAGTTTGTGGACACGTTTCCTACCTTTGACTGGGAAACGTTGAGGCATGCCGCATTGCGGGGAATCACAACAGTCGCAGGGATGACATCTTAAGGCAGCGAATACGAAACAGACACCAACAGGCACAGGAGACCGTAGATGACTACTACGAAGCCCTGTGTTGCCTGTTGGAACGTCTGATGAGCCCCATGCCGGAGTCTGAGTTCCTAAGTCTCTTTTGGGAGGGAATCAGGCCCGAGCTACGAGAGCGACTTGTTTTTGCTCCGCGCCACAATGTACACGCGCGTCAGCAAAGGAGCTTGAAGCTGTTTAATACTCCCAGCGGTCCACACACCAAGGTAAAGTCTTTAGCCGACGAGAGCAACCACAACGACGCTCAGTAGCTGAGCTGGAACACAGCGTGCCTGCTCTACCCGTGCCAGCTTGTCTCATTCCACCCATTACAGACAGCGCGCCGGAAACCATCTCTCCATTATCCACAGAACTAGACCAAGAACATCAAAGCGAAGTACACGAACTGGCTCCTAGGACACGAATTTCCACATGTTGGAACTGTCGACAGACGGGACACTATTTTACCGCAAGCCAGGCAGAGGCTAACATTTTTTGTTTCCATTCTGGGAAGCCAGATACTTATGCGCCACGAATTGCTAGAAGCAAAAAAACTTGCAAGCGAGTGCCCGCGACAGCCCACAGCACTCGCGATAGACTCAGTAACGAAACTGTACTCCGTCCCATCTATTGACAGTTTTAACAAGACCAGTTCCTCGTCACAAAACACACTAGATACGAACACCTCAATAAGTTTGCTGGTTCATGATGCTGCAGATGCCACACCTTCCCCACAGGCCTATCCAATTTGACTACATCAAGGAAATAGAAAACACCACACTTGGCGTATACACTATCGAAAATGTGAGCGAATGTGTGTATTTAGGCGTCAAAATAATGAGAACCGGTAATGAAGGAGACTAAGTACACCGAAGAATATAGCTCGCAAATAAAATATTTTTTTACAGTTTTGACGATCTTTAAAACCATCTGCATACACAGGAAAACAAAGCTCCAAATATACAAATCTGTGAAAAGACCTGTGTTATGCTGTACTTGTGAAACATGGATCCTAACCCAAGCATCGGCAAATATATTGAGCGCCTTCGAGGGCCGGGCTTGAGGTGAATAATCGAATGCAACCATGAGCTGTATGAAATTTTGATGAGCCGGAGGTCTCAGCGATTTTATGACTGCGGAAGCTGCAATGGGCTGGACATATGAATCGTACGGACGAACAACGGATATCGAGAAAGGTATTCGTTGGGAGAACTGAAGGACGGAGACCAGTAGGGAAACCGAGGAAACGCTGGTCTGACTCGGTCGACGAAGACAGTTCATCGCTGCTCGGATTGCAAACTTGACAAAATGTTGATGTCATCTGCATAGGCTACTTCTTGGCTCGACTTGTATAGTAATGTACCTCGTGTATCGAAAGGTAGCTTCCTTATGATTTCTAGGCCCCTCTTTGTAGTTTTAAATTCATGTAGGTGTCCCGCCACAGGCAGAGTTAGCAATACAAATGGAGCTCCGATAAAGACTCTAGTTAGCCAGTCCAGGATCCAACCATGAAAGCCATAACTCTCTTCTACTTCAAATCGCGTTAACTGCGGTGAGCACCGCGGTCTTAATATCTGGCGCATAGCTCATTATTCCCCGGAAATATTTTGTGTTTTCGGGCCCGGTAAATGATCGATAAATTGTACTTAAATTTGTCAAAAGTTTTGGCCATCTGATGGGTTAATTGTTTAATGAAGAGAGTGTAACATCGATCCGGTCTTGCCTAAAATCCAGTTTATAATTTGTGGAGCTCGTAACGAACCTTTTTAACGTACATTATTGTTGCAGCCCTGAACAAAAATTACCAACTTCAGGTTGGTTACACTTTGATAGCCAATTTCTTTCCCTCTCTCTCTTGCAACTGTGTGGCCATCGAGGTAGAATGGTTCAACGAGCTCCTAATCATTATATCAAGTCATTGATTAATAATATACATTAGTAAACAACAATTGTGTTTAATTGTGCATCCATAACATATTTGGCGACGAGGATTACGGAGAAATCAAGTAATTTGAAAATTATACCAATGAAATGGACGAATGCACGAGACAAATGTTGCTCTCCATCACGGAAGTGCTCAGATCTCACGACATTCTAATAAGATCATTGGTAAGCAACAAGTCCTGAGAGACGAGTTGCTAATTAGCACAATAACTATGCTCAGCAAATACATAGCCTCGCAAATCATATTGTGGAATTTCACTCTGACCCAGAAGACGGAAAATACTTTCACACATGGTACGAAGGAACAAAAAGACGGCTCCTACTACGGGAACTGCACACTTCAAATCATGTCAAGTATGTAAACTTTATATTGCCCAAGAAAACCCGTGATTTTTCATTTGAGGAAATTGAAAGACATGTTTTAACACGCGTCTTGAATGTCTCCAGCAACAAAGGAGGTTCGGAGGATTTTGTTGCATACGCAGGCCGTATCAATAGACATTGTGAAAATTTTGATCTAAATAATTTGACAGCTGATCAATTCAAGTGTTTGTTATTTACATGTGGTTTACGGTCATCAGGCGACGCTGACATCCGAACCAGACTGTTATCTAAAATTGACGCAGATCCATCAATGACACTGGAAAAACTAATCACAGAAGCTCATCAAATAATGAAGCTCAAAGAAGACACGAAAATGATTGAGAATCATGATTCACATCATCATCAAGAGGCTTCAACTATCAACGCCAGTTTTGCAGGCACAAAAGCAAGGGAATATTTTTATAAAGAGTGCAATAATACAGAAGCAAAGCACAAAAAATACTTCAGCGGTTGCAATCTACACCCCAGCAAGTCGAGTCCGAATCACCACACGGATAAACACCAATCAGCGCCCCGAAAGCCATGCTGGCAGTGCGGTGGCATGCAATTCGTAGCCTTCTGCACATACAAACAGCATCGGTGCAGAGTGTGCAACAAAGTGGGGCACTAGGAGGGGTACAGCAGCTACAGTAGTGCCCCACACAGCAAACAGGGAAGTATCCATCATGATAGCAGACATTTGCCGCACTCAAAACGTATTTTTTCAGTGAGCGGCGAGATAGTATCAAAGCGGAAATTCATCAAAGTGAAAGGGAACAAAATTTCAATGAAAATGCAGGGGGACACAGCCTCGTATATCACCATAATATTCAGATCAGTTTGGCTGCAGATGGGCAAACCTTCATTAACTCACACTTAGCAATTAATAGCAAGTCCATCTTCGCAGCAGCTTAAATCAGTTGACGAATTTCAATGCGAGATGAAATTCAATGGCACTGTCTTGTCAGGGAAATGTTTTGCAGCAGATCACAACAATCTGGATTTATTTGGAATAGATTGGATCGACAAATTTCACATTTTCGATCTGCCACTCAGTTCCATACGTAACAGCGCGTCCATCAACAGGAACAGCTGACAACATTAGTTTCAACCTTTCCAGAAGTCTTTAAAGATAGTCTTGTACTGTGCACAAAAATGCAAGTCACCTTGCACATCAAATCTAATAAACGACCAGTATCGTATGCAGCACTTAACGCAATTATGACGAATTGGATGTCTTGTAAATCTCAGTATCATTACACTTGTGGATTTTTCAAACTGTGCCGCACCGGTTGTCTGCTGAAGGAAAAGCAGTGGTCAAATACAAATATGTGTAGACTACTCAACAGGCCTTAACGACGCTCTAGAGTTCCATCAATTCCCGTTACGACATTTTTTCTAAGTTGGCCAACGGCAAAATGTTTAGTCAAATAGACGTATCCGATACTTTTTTCCAAGTAGAAGTCGAAGAGGCGTCACGAGAATTACAATCAATTTAATCGATTACCACCGGGTGTCAAAGCAGCGCCAGATGAATTCCAGCAGATTAGCAGCGTACATGGATAATTTACTCATCTGTGCCAGAACAGAAGCAGAACATCAGAATCGACTATACCAACCACTTCAGCGTATACAAGACTTCGGATTCACTATTCAAATCAGTAAAAGTAACAATCAAGTATCTATGACGAATTATCGACTAATTTGGGACGAATCCAGATCCAGCTAAAGTGGAAGCATTCACGGCCATGCCTACGACCTGTAATATTCAAATATTAAATTCATCCCTGGTAGCAGTCAACTTTTATGGGAAGTTCATAAAAGGTATGCATAGGCTTAGGCGCCCGTTAGACGATCTACTTAAAAAGGACGCCAACTGGAACTGGACAAATTATTGCTAAAAATCATTTGAAAATTTCAAACCTTAAGTCCGACCTTATGATCACTCATTATGATTCAAATGAGCAGATAGTGGTAGCTGCGGATGCTTGTCAAACAGGTATTGGTGCTTGTTTATATCACCGATATAAAGATTGTTCGGTAAAAGCTATAAATCATGCATGCCGATCACTTACAAAAGCCGAAATAGGCTATGGATTGATCGGAAAGGAGACTTTAGGATTAGTTTTTGCAATTACTAAATTTCATCGAATGATATATGGCTGCAAATTTAAATTGGAAACGGACCATAAAACTTTGCTATCAATTTTCGGCTCAAATAAGGGAATCCCCGTGTACACTGCGAATAGGCTTCTAAGGTGGGCATGTGCCTTACTACTATATGATTTTAGTATTGAATACGTGAATTTTGGATACGTTGATATCCTTTCACGATTAATCAATACCCAAGTGAGAGCTGATGAGGACTCTACGTTATAGCATCACTCCAGCTTGAAGATGAACTACACAGCTCACAAGTCGAAACCGTCAATCATCTACCGATCACATTTCCAATGATAAAAGTGCTACAAAGAAATGTGAAGTAATCCAAAGGGTAATCCAGTATGTCAATTTGCAATGGCAAAACATAAAAATCATCTCTGACCCCAACATCAAAACATTTTTTTTAAAAGATCACATTCATTATCAGTTATTAACGATTGTTTGATGTTTAGAGATAGAAAAGTTATTCCGAAGGTGTACCAACAAAAAGTACTTCATCAATTGCACAAGGCACTTTAGGGCATTGACGCACTCAAGAGGGCATTTAAAAAAATTCAAGGGGAGGAAGATACAAAGGAGGAATCATTACAAATATTCCTATGAGCACATCGCATTATACCCAACCCGAATGCACCATTTGCATTGTCTCCAGCTAAGGTTATGTTCGGGCGGGAAATGAGAACATAACTGGACTTAGTACGCCAAGACAAAACTTACCATGGCCAATCTTTTGATCAACGGAAAAATGCGATGAATAAACAGTTTAACAAAAAGCACGGAAACTAAGGAAGACATTACGAAGTCCGAGATATCGTGAGGGCAAAGGTCTTCAAAAACAGTCGTTTTGAATGGGTGTCCGGCAGAATTCACTCCAAAATTGGACGTGTTATGTACAAGGTTATTATAAATAATGGAACTCGAACCATACGATCACATGCGAATCAACTATTACCATAATCACGTCTATCGTCAGTACAGAACGCAATGTCACTTTATGTTTTGCTAGATGATTTTGGAATTCAGGGAAAATTTGTCTCAAAAACGAGCTCAATTATCATCATCTCAACAGCAAGATCAGTCACCATCATTATCATATCAGGAGACGCAACAATTTCCAGCAGCACAACGTCCTACTCGAACTCGAGGCGCCCCTCGATACCTGGATTTATTTCTTTTTTATTCGGGGAAGATGTTGCAGCCCTGAACAAAAGTTACCAACTTCATGTTGGTTACACTTTGACAGCTAGGAACAGCAAGCCGATTTATCTCTCTCTCTCTTGCAACTGTGTGGCCAACGAGGTAGAATGATTCCACGAGCTCCTAATCATTATATTAAGTCATTGATTAATAATATACATTAGTTCAGTTAGTAAACAACAATTGTGTTTAACTTTGCAAACACAACAATTATGATATTAAATACCTTAAAAATAGGGTTACATTTCATTTTTACAGGCTACGAAGTTTCAATCGGAAACCATTTCTGTTCTATGCTTTCAAGCTAATATTTCAACCTTTTGAAATGGAATATATTCTAACCTTTGAAATATAATGCTTTATTGTTGATCAGTGTTTCAGAATTCCCGGCAAAGACACCATATTTATCTGGATAATCAGTTGAGATGTAACCAAAAGCAAAAATAAGAAAAATTAAATGTTTTTTGGAGTTAAAAATAAAACAGCCCATTAAAATACTTTTCAAACATCTTTGCCAGCGAGTACCACCAGTCTATGCGTCTCTACCGTAAAAATATATTTTTAAACCGTGCGTTGTGCTCGTGTCGAAGAAGAAGCGGACGTTCATGTTGGCGTTGGTTGGTGCTACTTCAAAATGATCGGCGGCTCCTGACAACTATGGTGTAAAAATATACAACAAAGTGCGAAGAAAACAAAGATAAACTAAAGAAATATTTCCATAGGCTTGTCACATGTTGTTCGCTTTGAGCACACAAATCTGATTTATGCTCTTCATGTGCATTTAATGAGGTTTTGTATGCATTTAATTTTTATCTAGAAAATAAATTCGGTTTAATATTTGCGATTATTGTCTGGTTACCTTCATTGTAGGTTCCCTGGGTTGGTTTTGTGATTCATACCGCTTCCACATTATTTTCATAACAAGCGTTATTTAGCCAGAAAACAATGAACGATACTGGAAGAAGCGCCAGTTCAATTAAAGTACCAAAAATATTTTGCAGACATTCTAAAAGTAGGTTTACAAACAAAAGTTGAATTGCATTCAAAACATTTTTGGGGCGCCAAACGGTCCTCTAGCAAGCACGAGTTGGATACTTGAGTCTAACGTTTAGCACTCTTATCCGTTTTCCCATTGCACTATTCTTTTTGCCGAACTAAATTAGTGCATTTGAAAGAGGATACGCTTGGGAAAAAAACAAAAGAAAAACACCAGCAATGAAAACGATACTTGAGAAATACTTCATAAACTTCAACCACTTAGAAAAATTGAATGTCAATGTCTGTACGTTTTGTCTGCAAGTCTGTCTGCTGCTCGAATTACATTCGCCTATATTCAAGCGCTATTTGCATCTTTGCCAAAATCGATTCCGTTCAATCCCAACTATTGCGCCTACACGACACTGCAAAAACGTCTTCTTGTCATAACTCAAGTACGATTAAGAACGTTGCTCCCAAGGAAAGTTGGATGCAACGAACGGATCAAGAAAAATTTCTGGATTTTGGTTGCGTATCTTTCAACTGACAGATATATTTTGAGATCCAATTTATGTACATAGATACATTCTCTATGTGAAATAAGATTGTATCTAATGGGTCGTGTGGCTAAGAAACGTTTTATCTGAAGTGCATGGAAAATTTGATGCGACACTGACGGGCGGTGTTTTTCTATCAGAGCTAGACACATGCCTAATTATATGTATTTTAAGATGCATTTCGAATGGGACGGATGTTGGCCGTTTCAAGGAGCTATTTCAGGGTCTAAAAATAAATAACTGCAGCGACGCTAACGTGACAATAATTTCGATAAGTGAAAAAGGTTCTGAGCATTTCTTTGATGAGACACTTCCGGCTTGCTTCGAATCGCAAACAATCGATGTACCATTTTATAAGAAAGCTTTTGAACATTTGAAGCGCTGTACCGCATTTGGCATTCATATATCCAATTGAAGATTTGAATTTAGTACAGACTTTAGCTCCTAATTTCCGGAGCCAGGTTCGCGTCCCAACCAGGATATTAACAAGAATTTAAAGGATAAAATGAGAAATTGGATAGAATATTTTAGGTCAAATCATCACAGCTTTTGCAAGTTACATGAGGTCAAACTAGGCCAAATGTACAAGGAATCGGGTAGATTATATATTGTATACTCGTAGAAGGCAATCAGCCCAAGCGTAATGACCGTTAGGACAGTCGAAAATTCGGATTTACTTCATGTACATGAACTTAGCATCTATCTGTATCAGCCTTATAATCTATGATATGCGAGTTCTAATCCAGCCCAAGGCTTTAATTTGAGTAAATAATTTTAGCAAAAAATATGATAATTCTACATTGGATAGAGTGTAAAATTTAGATTTCGCAATAAATATAGGACGAGGAGGTGCGGAAGAGGGTGAGAATTAACTATGGCAGAATGCCTGCTTGCAGTCAATGAACGGTTGTGTGCGATCCGTATAAAAGCGAAATTCTTCAAAATCTGGCGGATTAATGTTCATGCCCCGACCGAAAAACAAGACGAGGAAACGAAGGAATCATTTTACAATCACCTGGAAAGACTGGTCGACTCATTGCCCACAAACGACACAAAAATTATTCTGGGTAATTTCAACGCTAAGGTTGGCAATGAGCCAAAGACTGGAGGATATGGCCTCCACGATGAAACAAATAACAATGGCCAGCGCCTGATTGACTTTGCATGTAGCAGAAATCTAGTTATACGTTTGACTTGCTTCCCACATCGACGCATTCATAAAATCGCCTGGGTATCACCGGATGGCAACACACAAAGCCAGATCGATCATGTTCTGATCCAACAACGTTGGGCCTCGAGCATACTTGACGTCCGTACATACCGAGAAGCCAATTGTAACTCAGATCATTACTTGATCGAATTAAACTATCGATGTCGTATGTCAAAGGCATATTCAGCGAAGACCAGCCCGCTTCAAAAATTTGACATCGAAAGGCTCCAAACGGCGTCTGTGGCCGAAAATTTCACGGAGACCCTCGACAACCAGCTGGCTTCCATCTTATCAGATGCATCGATAAAAACGAGCAACGAGCTCTGGATGGAAGTGAAAGCGGTAATCAGAACCGTGGCAGAACAGACGATCGGACATCAAGCCCGGCCCAAGAGGAATGATTGGTTCGATGATGAGTGCCAGAATGCGTTAGATAAAAAGAATCAGGCGTACAAAGAATACGTAGGTAGGAAAACCTGGACGAAGAGAGAACACGTTGAAAATCTCAGAAGAGTAGCGAATAACATCATTAGGATTACGAAAAGAAAATACTATGACGACCAATTGAGAAGTATAGATGTAAGTTTAGCGAGCAATAACACAAGACAAGTATACAAAGTAGTGAAAAGCCTGAAACGTGGTTATCAGCCCAAAACCACGCTCTGTCGTGATGACATCGGCAATATAATCGCTGATGATGGGCATCATATTTCAAGAACCTCCTTAATCCTCCGCGCAGCTCCAGCTCATCGGAGCCTACAGATGTCTGCGGAGAGCTTCCATTGGCCCCACCAACTCTGGATGAAGTCTGTTCCATCATCAAAGCCCAAAAGAATAATAAAGCGCCGGGCATTGATGAGATTCCAGTGGAGCTCATCAAATATGGTGGCAGTAGTGTTCATCAAGCTATTCACAAAGTCATCCAGCACATTTGGCAACAAGAACATATGCCGAAAGAGTGGAGCCAATCAATTATATTCCCTATCCACAAAAAAGGTGACAAGCTACAGTGCGAAAATTATAGAGGCATATCACGACTTTGTACGGCGTATAAAATATTTTCTAAAATCTTAGAAAAAAGGTGACAAGCTACAGTGCGAAAATTATAGAGGCATATCACGACTTTGTACGGCGTATAAAATATTTTCTAAAATCTTAGAAAAATTATTCTTAGAAGTACTGTACCAAATAATGCTTGGTTTTGGCATCCCAGCCAAATTAGTCCGTCTTACCAAAATGACAATGACGTCGATAACCTCCCAAATCAGCATAAATAACCAACTCACCGATGCCTTTGACACAAATATCGGACTAAAGCAGGGAGATGGGCTGGCCCCATTGCTATTCAATTTGGCTCTGGAGTACGTCATACGGAAGCTAACTGTCGATACGCGAGGTACATTACTATACAAGGCGAGCCAGGTAGTGGCCTATGCGGACGACATCAACATTTTGTCACGGTTATTAACAACTGCCAAAGAGCTCTTCCTGAAACTCGACAGCGAAGCAAAACTAGTAGGGCTACAAATCAAGGAAAATAAAACAAAGCTCATGACGCAGTCGAGGAAAAATACCCCAAATACACAAAATATCACACTTGGCGAATACAGTATCGAAAATGTTAGCGAATTTGTGTATTTAGGCGCCAAAATAACGAAAACGGACAATGAAAGAAACGAAATACGCCGAAGAATACAGCTCACAAATAAAATATTTTATTCAGTATTGACAATCTTGAAGACCAGCTGCATACACAGGAAAACAAAGCTCCAAGTATACAAATCGGTGGTAAGACCTGTGTTATGCTATGGGTGTGGAACATGGACCCTATATCAAGCATCCGCAAATATATTGAACGCCTTTGAGCGACGGGTCCTGAGGCGACTAATCGGAGCGAAGCTAGACGGGGACCAATGGCGAATTCGATACAACCATGAGCTGTACGAAATTTTTGACGAGCCGGAAGTCTCAAGGATTGTAAGACTGCGGAAGCTGCAATGGGCTAGACACATGAATCGTATGGACGAACAACGGATACCCAAGAAGGTATTCGTTGGGAGAACTGAGGGCCGGCGGCCAGTGGGGAACCGAGGAAACGCTGGTCTGACTCGGTCGACGAAGACAGTTCATCGCTGCTTGGATTTCGGAATTTCTAAGAGACAGTTGAAGGCGCTGTCTGCATGAAGCAAAGGCCCGAAAGGGGCTGTAGTGCTAAGAAGAAGAATGCCTGCTTAATAAATTAAGGGCGCCTTTTTAAACTATATGATTGGAAATAAATTTAGGCGATTTATCTCAGCGATAAGTATAAAATATATTCATAAAACTTTTTAGCTAATTGCCGTAGATTTATGCAGACCTGAAAATGCCTTAACAACTTTTATGACATTTACTCATTTTTTGTGTAGCTCAATCTCCGTTTTTTTCTCGGTTTACTACTGCACGTTGGCACCCCTGAATCTTTAAGGATAAATCAACATACCAGCATGAGGCCGATAGAGAGTGTGAAAAAGAAAGAGAAAATATCATAGCTACAGTGCTGATGCTGAAAGAAATCTGATATGTTTTTCTCAAATATAATTCCACCCTCATAGATTTTGTGATGAGATCAAAAGAATCGGAACAGTCAGTTGCCACATAGTTGCATGGTTATCAAAGATAAAGTTGAATGGTTCAAATGACTTTTTACAGGGGCTACAAAAGTCTTTGCCATAGCCTTCGTACTGGGGGCTCATCATAAAAAGAGTTATTTAAATGTCTGCTGAATATGTTAAATGACAGTATCATAGGGAAGTGATACAAAATTTGGGGGAGAAAAAAACCTCTGAAGACATCGTTTGATATTACTCTAAGCGTAACTTCAACATCCAAGTTTGTAAAATCGCCCTAGATTCTAGAGGTGCTATTTCCAGCGAGAAAAGACAATTAGAGGAGTAAATATTTTATATGAAGCTCTTTAGGATTGGATACATTATAAGTAAGTGTCATACAAAAAGCAATCATCTACTTTAAGAGACAATCTGATTAAGTTAAATGACAATTCTGTGAAGTCCATATATATGTCGTTACTAGAAGACACACTTACAGAGGAATTGCTCTATTGAGCACATCATATAAAATGCTGTCTAAAGTCATTGAGGAAACACTGACCTCTATTATGAAAATATCATTGACGAGTATCAAAGTTGTTTCCGAAGTGGACGATATATGATTGATCGTATTTTCAGTAAAGTGGTCCTCGAAAAGCCCTGCGATTATAATATCGATGTAAGAGTACACCACCTCTTCGTAGGCTTCAAGCAAGCATAAGACAGTGTTGACAGAATAGTTCTGTATAAAATAATGCTTGACTTTGGTGTCCCAACAAAACTCGTCCGCATGACCAAGGTTGCAATGCTAAACATTAAGTCACAGTTAACGGAGATTTGACTGAAAGCTTCCCAGCGAGTTCAGGCCTAAAACAGAGGGATAGGCTTGCCGCAATGTTGTTCAGTATTGCTCTGGAGCATGTGGTTAGGAAAACGCCAGCAGACACACCGGCACGCTTTTCTATGTCTAGATTAATTCTAGATGCAAAGGAAGTGTTTATACGACTGGAGTCACAAGCGAAAAAAATCAGCCTCCTGGTCAATTAAGCTAAAACTAAATTCACGACCCAAGCAAGGAAAGACATACCTGTGCGAAAAAACCTGACCTTAGGAGACTACAACCTGGAAAGAATGGATAGCTTCCCATATTTAGGAGTTCATCTTGACAGAAAGGATACAAAAAAGAATGAAATATGGCAAAGGATAAACTCAGCAAACAAAGCCCACTCTTCACAGGGAAAACTAAAACAGGGAAACTAAAATTCGCATATACAAGTCACTAATAAGACCTGTGCTGCTGTATGGATGTGAAACCTGGATTCTTACAAAAGTTTCCGAAAACGCCCTGGACGTATTCGAACGCTAAGTGCTCAGGAGGATATAAGGCCCTGTAAAGCATGGACCAGAGTAGAGACTTCGTTATAATGTCGAGTTGTATAATCTTTATGTGGACCCACCTGTATCAGCATGCGTAAAGCTACGCAAACTCCAATGGGGGGCAGGAGATGTGGAGAGAATGGAAGAGCACAGAGTACCTAGTTGAAGGGTAGAGCCCAGGGAAACATCCAGTTGGGAAACCGAGGAGACGCTGGAAAGATTCAATTGATGCTGACAGCAGATCTCTGCTAGGGATTTCCAATTGGCGAACAAGGCTTCATAGGAACAAACATTATTATTTAATAAAGTAGCCAAAATTGCTCTATAGTTTTCATATATACCGATTATATAGCTTAAAAGAAAGTGTTTCAAATAGCTACTTAATAGAAGTCAATCGAATGGACGGATTTTTGTCTCAATTCATCTCAAAAGGGTAAACCAGGGGCATGCACTTCACGCATAGAAATGTGCAAGCACTGATGAATGATCTACAGGTATATGCAGCATTGGTTGCGTGTATGTCTTTTTCCAAGAAAAAAGCTATGTGAACTGCAACTAGCGTCAAAAGAGTGAGCACAATGTTTGAAGCTGCAACTTTGATTAAAACGTGTGGGCTGCAAGCGGTCCATGGTGGCAACTAGGAACGCCAATTTGTAGGGCAAAACCACTTAGGTCCGGCATACAATCTACTCAACGTCCGTTCAATTTTAATGTAGTTGGGCCATGGTGAACCTTTTGATTTTCACAGTGCTTGATATCTCATTCTCTAGCGCTGGTAGATTTTAAAGAAGGCCCTTGGAAAATTACGAGTACATCCGTCTTTCGCGCAATTCGTCATCGTAAAGTTTTTAACCAATGAAGGCGGAAATTTTTACCCTTTCAAAGGCGCACTACATTGTCTCAGAATCGAGCGCATCCGTGGGCCAGAGAATTTAAGGGTGGGCGAGAACATGTCAAAAACGAAAGTCTTGATCGAAGTCCGCTGACAAGTCTTATAGATGACTACATCCGTCATTCAAGAGCTTATTGAAATCATTAATTATCTTCACGATCATCCAACAGTGAATGTGGCCTACTATTGCCAGTTTTTACACTTGGCGAAACTGTCCTACCGAAAAAAAGACGAGGTGTGTCCATTAGTGTCCTTCATGACAACGCTAGACAGCCCACCGCGGTTGGACAAGGGATAAATTAGAAGAAACAGGCTGGGAAACACTCGATTTGTTTGTTTTGTTTGCGCCACTGAAAGAATCATTTGGAGGAAAACGATTCGAAATCAATGGAGAAGTCGAGGCGCACATGCGCAATTCTAAACCTTTTGATGGGCAAGCAATATTCAAGCTTCCAAAAGGGTGGCAGAGACTACATCGAGAAATGTTGATATGGTTTGTGTGTAATATCATTCAATAAATGTATAAAAAAAAATTACCGTACGTCTTGCTCAGTCATGGCTGTACAGATAACAGAGCCGAGCATGGCCGCCAACTAAGCTGATTCCCTCACTCCTTATAAACGAACCACCAACCGCCATACTATTGAGATCATCTAGTTCGGAGGTGCATGCTCAGCAGAATAGCTAAATTAACGTTTATATTTGACTCACTCCGTACTTCGTTACAGGATTCATATACAGTAGGAAGTGATAATCAGGGAGTATCACAAAAAGCTGAGTAGAGCTATGATATGTATCATACGTTAGGGGGAGCCCATGACGGTTACTGTCACCCTCTCCTCGGTGGGTACCCTATCCTGGCTGAAAAATGATGGCTGTGGTTGTAGTTTTGAGCACACACTAGTTGTTACCAATTCTAGTATAATGGTGACCGTGGGGTTAGGCCTATTCTTGTCGGAAACTTGCGTAAACAAGCAGCTGGACGTTAATGAATGAGGAATACGAATTCGAGTGATTATCTAGCCTCAGTTAGCCAAAAACATTTTCTAATTCCAATTGTTTTGTGTGCCTACCTAGTTAAGATATGTGGGGGTAAAGCACTGTTGTACTATACGAAGAAATATTGAGCTGCGAAATTTGTCGCAAGTTGCCGGTGGAGTTCTTACATTCACTTTGTACAATGAATATGTCAGCCGAATGCATTCTTGAGATGGGACGTACGAGTATATAAAGCCTTCCCCAAAGGTTGGATGAAAGATTACCATGATATATTTTAAATAAGCAACACAGGTTTTGGTTATCGATTTATCGATAGTGCCCTCAGACCGGGGAACCAAACGCGTCCCCAGGGTTGCGGATAGGGGAAGACCTTTCTCGAAAGGTTCGCTGCGAATAACCAATAAGCAGCCGCGGACAATGGTCGGCAGTGAAGGGAGAGTCTCAGGACAAATAACTGAGTGTCAATGATCTTCACTGTAACATGACGAAATATATGGCGTCATCAATTATCCATATATCCTGGCGTAGGTAAAATGCTATGGGAACGGAAACCCAGACAGAAAACCAAATCATGCAGGTCCACAAGGGGAACCAAATTACGGTGCAGGGGGTCGGATCCCCAGTACCGGCGGCAGAGGGCAGTGAGCGAGCAGGCTCCCGGCCGTCGTCATCCAGCGACTGCAATATTATTGAAGTGGTGAACTTGGCTTCTGTAACAGATATAACTACAAGCAAACAAGACGCTAGCACGGAGAACCCTTTCAGGCAAAAACCGCTGTTGGCAAGAACACCGATAAAACAAGTCACCGATTGCGGGGGAGGCAGCAAACCCCAGAAACACTGTCAAAGTCAACATCACAGGCTAAATCATCGGAGACAGACCACAGACGGACTAACGAACAAAAGAAGGCAGAGTGCGTTGTGCAACCTGGCATAATTGCGGCCTTTGGGCGCAGTAGAAGGACTATGCGCACCCCGGAGCGTCCAGTGCAAGACGTACACAATCCGAATCAAGCTGCGACACCAACAGAGGCCAGTGTAAGACTGGGGGAGGGAGAAGTTGTGCCGTTGGCCGACGCCACTTCAAATGCGACCCAAGCGATAGAAGCAAATGGGCTAGGAAACGGGGGCCTCTCCCAAGAGGTGGCGCCAAATAACACAATCGCCCTTGACCGCGCCGAAGAGGAGCGGCTTACTCGGAAAGCGGGGACTATCGTCAAACAACTGAGGGCTGCCTGCGAAGTGCAGAAAAACATAGGCAAGAGTGTCAAGAATGGCATTCTTGAACTGGAGGAGCTTTTTGGCCGCATAACGCACTACAGGCGGAGGTGGCTTGCAACCGAAAAGCACCAAAAAGACACGCTCTCCCTCGAGGCATCAGTGGGTCCTAGCAGCAGCAAAAGAATGGCCGGTAGCCCAATTGAAGGCGACCGTGAGAAAAGGAGGAAGGACGAGACCATAAACGAAGTTGACACTCCAGGCGAGGAGTTTCATGTGGTGCGAAACAAGGCAGCGAAAAAAGCGGCCAAAAAGCTACTCCTAGAAAAAACAGACAAAGAGCTCAACCACGAAAAGAACAAAGAACCCCCCGATATACCGCAGAAAACAAAGAGCGAACCGCGGCGCAAACCCTTGCGAGAGGCACTGCTTATTAAACCCAGTAAGGGCCGAACCTAGCAGATGTCCTCCGTGAAATTAAAGGAGCGGTCAAGCCAGACGACACCAAAACTGCCATCAAAGCAGTTCGACCAACCCGGACCGGTGGCCTGCTGGCGAAATTCGGGCCAGAGGCCACAAACAAAGATGCATTCCGTGACGCGGTTCAAAAGGTTCTTGGAGATGCGGCAACGGTTGCCTCGCTCGAACCAATGGCCACCCTGGAAATCAGGGACCGCGACTGCGTCACGGACAAAGCTGAAGTAGAGGATGCCATCAGGAGGGAGTTCCCCAGCTTAAGTGAAGTCAAGGCAAGATTGACACGTGAAAACACAAGGGGGCAACGCATGGCTATTGTCGAACTAGCTGATAAAGACGTCCAGCAAATCCTGGCGAAGGGCAAAATTAAGATAGGTTGGGTGATCTGCAGGATACGGAGAAGAGCGATCCCTATCCGCTGCTTCAGATGCCTCGAATACGGACACACCGCGTATGGCTGTAGGGGATCCGACAGGAGATCTCTGTGCTACGAATGTGGTGAAACGGGGCACAAAAGGAAGGAGTGCACGAACGAGGCAAAATGCATTCTTTGCAAGGATGCTAAGCTAGTACCCGGCGACCTCAAACATGAGCCGGGGACAGGGAGATGCTGGGTTTTCAAGGAGGCCCTAACTAAAGCCAAATCGATACTCAAATGATCCGTATCCTGCAGGTCAATTTGCACCGAAGCACAAACGCCCAGGACCTACTTGAGCAGTTTGCGAGGGATAAGAAAGCTGACCTCCTGTTGCTGAGCGAGCAACATCATAACAAGGACTCGCAAGCGTGGTACCCTGACAAATCTAGTACCTCGGCCATCTGGGTTCGAGACAGCGCCCGCCTTCAGGTGCAGGGCCATGGACGTAGGGATGGTTTTGTGTGGGTGCGGTGTTCAGGGATAACATATTTCAGTGTTTATCTGACGCCTATCGAGGCAATGCGATCTTTTCGAACCAAACTCGATGCACTGGAGGACGTTGTCTCGAACATAGAGGGCCACATGCTGGTCGGGGGAGACTTCAACGCTAGAGCCATTGAATGGGGTATGCCACAATCCGACCCAAGGGGAAAGCAAATCTTGGACATGGCGGCCAGAACAGCGCTTTTTGTCCTAAATACTGGTAACACCCCTATTTTCCGCCGCTGGGGTTGCGTAGGAACCATACCCGATGTGACACTCGCTTCGGAGTCCCTGGTACCTAGAGTACAGAACTGGCGAGTACTAGAGGACTACTCGGCTAGTGATCACCATTATATAGCGGTGGAGATTCACGACAGTGACACTCTGCGTGCATATGCCCAAACTTTAATCCTCGGATGGAGGACTGGGAGGATGGACGTTGAGAGGTTCGCTGACGCGCTTACGGCAGGCGCACCGTTGCTGGGAGCTCCGCCAGGGAGTGGAGGGCCTACAGCCAAGGACTTGGTGAACTCAACTATGAGTACCATCATAGCTGCTTGCGAGTCTTCCATGCCCCGTCGGAGACCCCGACACGGTAAGCCTCCAGTATACTGGTGGTCAAACGAGATCGCCGAACAAAGAAGCGAGTGTCACAAACTTCGGCGAGAGGCCCAGCGGGCGCGAACACGGGAGGAGGCAGACACTAGGCTAGCAGCATACAGGTCCGGCAGGAAATATCTTCGCAGGCTTATTAACAAGAGCAAGGCCCGATGCTGGCAAGACCTCGTGGATGATGTAAATAGGGATCCGTGGGGCCTTGGCTACAAGCTGGTCATGGGGAAACTTGGTGCCCTACGGAAGCCTTGTATACATGACGCGGAAAAGATGGAGGCGATAGTGCGGGGACTCTTCCCCGCCCATCCCGTCCGTGTTGACGCTGTCCGTGGTGAAACAGCGGTCGAGTGCCCACTCTTCACACAGCTGGAACTGGAGGAGGCAGTCCTCTCCCTGAAAGCGAGGAAGGCTCCAGATCCAGATGGTGTTCCAGCTGAGGTTTTGCAGCTCGTCTATCACCATTGTCCTGACTTGCTGCTCAGCACACTCAACGCTTGCCTACGGGACGGGGTTTTCCCGGTACGATGGAAGGTGGCGAGGCTTGTGCGCGTCAGTAAGGGGAAGGGAAATCCCGAATCGCCGTCTGCATACCGCCCGTTTTGCATGCTAGACACGGCTGGGAAAGTGCTAGAGAAACTCATTAAGGGAAGACTCACTGACGCGATTCGTGCTGCTGAGGACCTATCTCCTCGGCAGTACGGCTTTAGAGCAGGACGTTCTACCATTGATGCGATTGCAGAGGTGGTGAACGCGGTCCAAAAGGCAGAGGCATGTAGTCGCACCAAGCGACGGATCGTCCTGTTGGTGACACTCGACGTCAGGAATGCCTTCAACTCCGCTAGATGGGTGGATATTCTGGATACGCTGGAAAACTCTTTTCAAGTTCCAGAATATCTAATGCGGCTTTTGAGGAACTACCTAAAGGACCGAAGCCTGCTCTACGACACAGCACAGGGCCAACGAAGGATGGAAATTACATCGGGTGTTGCCCAGGGATCTATCCTTGGTCCGGACCTGTGGAACGTGTCTTACGACGGGCTACTGAGACTTGAGATGCTATGCGGTTGATGTTGCGGCTCTGGTCGCCGGACGCACCGTTGAACAAGCGCAACTTAGGCTAGGTATGCTAATGCGTCGAGTGAGGGACTGGATGACTGCTCGCGGGCTCAGTTTAGCACTGGAGAAAACCGAAGTGGTCATCTTGACAAAAAAGAGAATCCCTAGAGTAAGGATGATCAGTATTGGAGATATACAGGTCGAATCGAAGCCAGCGGTGAAGTACCTGGGGCTACTGATCGACTCGAAGATGAGTTTCTCTGAGCAAATCAGGGCAACGGCTGAGAAGGCTGCTTCGGGAATGTCGGCCCTGAGTCGACTTATGGCCAACGTAGGGGGACCCAGCCCATCAAGAAGACGCCTCTTGATGAGTGCTGTAGGGTCAGTGCTACTGTACGGAGCAGAGGTATGGGGCGACGCTCTCAGCAAGGAGGTATACCGAAAACGATTGGCACAGGTACAGAGAAGAGGAGCACTGAGAATTGCATCTTCGTATCCAACAGTCTCCGACTCGGCGGTGAGAGTGATTGCAGGCGTGATACCTGTCGCCCTCCTTGCGAGAGAGCGCCGCGCTATTTACCTGCGCCGAAACGAGGATGCGAGGGAGATGGTTTTCCGCGAGGAGAGACAACGCTCGCTCAACGATTGGCAGCAGTCTTGGAGGAATTGCACGAAGGGAAGGTGGACTGCACGCCTCATCCCGGATGTGAGACCGTGGCTAAATCGAAGGCATGGTGAGACTGACTTCTATCTGACCCAGCTTTTGAGCGGGCACGGGTGTTTTCAGTCTTACCTGCACAAGATCGGTAAGTCACGGTCTCCCGATTGTCGGTTTTGCCCAGGAGAGGAGGGCAATGCCTGTCACACATTTTTTGCGTGTACCAAATGGACCAGGCTGCGAAGGTTTGACCGGGCTGAGAGTACAAATACATATATGGACGCTGGTTAAGATGTTGAAGGACTTTCAGGAGGATCGTAAAATGAAACCAGCGACACGTGAACCTCTAGTGGTTATGTACGAAATTTGGATGTCAAATTTCAAACCTAGGTCAAATACTACGTCCAAATCATTAAATTTGTCCACAAGTGCGAGCAACGACCCATCAATCCGGTGTTCATATATTGCTGGATAAATTTTGTTGGTGAGCCTTGATTTACACTAAAACTATGTATGTAAGTTAAGTGAATGAATATATAGCACCCGAAATACGTGGTTGGGTTTGAAGCTTACATTCTATGAGTCAAGAGTTTAAGGCGCCGCATATAACTGTTTAAATTCTTGCGAGAGTTGAATATAGTGTAGTGTTTATATTTGAGCTTTTTAAACGTTATACGTATACTTCAATTTGTTACTTTAAACTTTAGTTGTAATTTAACAAAGTGTTATATAATCGTAATTCCGTCTTAATGCAATTCAATAGTACAAAACTTGCTCAATAAAATGTAGAAATATACTTGTCAAAAATTATTTGTATAAACAAAATTCAGTAACCAATCTTCAAACAGAATTTTGAGTAATTAACTGATGATTTTTCTGAGAAAATGGAAATAAAAAATAGAGAGCACAAACTAAAAGTACCTTTTCTCATTCAGTCGTGCATTCAGCTTCGCAGTTTCTTCTTCTAAAAATGATGCAGTAGCATTTATAATTGCCTGTTTAGGATTCATCAAGTTCACTTCGATATTGCCAACGCCATTAGTGAATGCTTCTGGTGCATTGATATTGTTTGATCTACGATCAACTGGTCTAGTCATCCAGGCTGGTTCACTACTTTCATTGAGTCCAGCAGGCATTTTTGGCCTTGCATTACTAGCATTTTCAGCTTCGCCATTGTTGAAAGGTTTTGCTGCAAAGTTTTTGGGAGATTCTGGCTTTGGCGAAGCTGGCTTTGGTTCTGGTGACTTTGGAATAGTGAACGGTTTTGGTTCAGGTATCGTGGGTTTTGGTGATTCTGCTTTTGGTTCGACTGGCTTTGATGGCGATGTTCTAGTTGGCGTAACTGGTGTTGTCGGTGTTGCTGGCTTCGGTGAAGCAGGTGAGGTAGGTGTCACTTGTGTTGGTGGTGAAATTGGTGTTGGTGTAGTGAATGGTGTAGGTGTGACAATTGGTTTGAAAGCAGGTTGTTCTTCTGGCGTTGTAGGTTTTTGTATCAATTTTGTTTGTGGCTTTAACTCTGGCTCAGCCGGTTTTATAACTGGCTTCACTTCAGGTTTTGGTACTGGCTTCACTTCAGGTTTTTGTGTTGGCTTTACTTCAGGTTTATTTATCGGTTGAGGCACTTTCGGTTCAGGAACTTTTGGCTTTTCAATTTTCTGACTAGATTTTTCAGGACTTGGTTCAATCGCTTTATTGCCACTATCTTTATTCCATTTGAATATATCAAATATTGATGTCCATCCCATGTATTTCCTATTTGCAAGAAATCAAATGATATAGAGAAAAACTCATAATCAAATCATATTAACAGAATAGACGGACAGTCTTGCATAAGAAAGATTAAATCATTACACAAAACCATGGTTAGATTGTTAGGTTTGTTAGTTCAGTAGTTGATGAAATAAGGCATTCACTAGCAAAGTACATTCAACTGAAAGTAGATAATAGTATTGAGCATACAAAGAAGGAAAACAGAAAATAGTACTACAAATAAATCGGAAATAAAAAACTGTGAAGCAATACATTTGCAGAGAAAATTAAATGTAATATGAATATATTATTTAAATTAAAGCGGAAACTAATTCAGAACCCTAGAGCTAGTACAAAGTTATGTAACGCAGCGTTTAGTGCATATTACGCTACCACTAATGCAGAATTGATGAACCCCTTTAAAGAAATCATTGCTGAAGAGAGTCCCTGATTGAGCTTAATTATTTTAGATTTTTATTTACCAGCAATAAAAAAGAGCGTTGAAATTAATTTGAATTTTTTCAATTATCTTCATCAATTTAGTCTTAATGTTTTTGCTCATCTCCAAATTCAGAAAGGTAGTAGTCCGCGTGGTGTAGTGGCTAGATCACTCATCCCGTAAGCCGAAGGTCCCTGGTTCGACTCTCGTTGGCGGCAACGAGATTTAGTCGGAGTGATTCTTCGGACGGACTATAAGCCCGTTCAGTTATGAAACGTGATGGTTGAAAGTCCGAACGTATCGCAGCTGGGTAGACGGACATAAGTCCAAAGCGTGATACTGGCCATATCAGCTGATGGAGTGGCGACACATCCAATCACGATAGTGAGATACTCTAACTATCTCTAAGCAAAGGCCCGAATGGGGTTTTAGTGCTACAACAACAATTCAAAAAGATATCCGCAGGCCTTTGATCGAAATAGCCCCCCAGTATTAGTTACTATAGTTCTCTCAATTTTTCAAGTATTTGAGGCTTAGGCAGGAATATGTAGCCATATGAGGTAGATGAGAACAGTAGAAGTATCTTTTGTCTTTTATTAGGTCTTTGTAAAATTTTTTTTTACAAAGACCTACTAGTTTCGCGACCTGTCTGTCCGACTGTCCGTGCGTCACAGCTAATTTCCTCAGAAACTATAGAAGCTAGAATGCTCAAAATTTGTCAAAAGGTCAGAAGTGATGGTCTCTCAAAAGTTAAGGCCTTAACAAAAATTTAAAAAATTTTTATGGGGGTCCCCCCTAATAACGAATTGGCCCTTAAAAATTTTTTTAAATCAAAGGTGGTCGAGTGGGGTATTTATTTATTTATTCAAGTCCATTTAACAGACAGAAATCCAATTAAAAAATAGACTTAGAGAATTAAATATAGTTAAATATAATTTAGAGTAAGACAAATCAATACAACAAATCAAGCAGAAAAGAGTTAATCTAAAACATGTAAGAAATGAAGATAGATTCAAGATCAAAGTTTATAAAATTTAGTGCTAAGGAACATTAATCACTATTCGCAAAAAGTAACATCTTTAATTTAATTTTAAAAACAAAGTAGGACGTGGCATAATTGAGTGAAAATATAAATCTGTTCGGGCGTACGGAACCTCGAGAATGTGATTAGACCGACTAGGTCGTGCATACAGTCTGTATTGCAAGTCTGCGCTTAGGGTGGATGCAATTTGTTGGTGGTACAACTTAAAAAGGAAACATTGATCTAAGAAGGTTCTACGGGACGACAGAGAAGGGAGACGAAGTATGGATAGACGACGCTCATAAGACTCATAAGCTACGTTGAATTTGAAAAACACAATACGGGTAAACTTACGCTGAACAGCTTCTAGTGAGTTCATAAGATATAAATGTCTAGGAGACCACACTACTGAGCAGTACTCAAGGAGCGGGCGGACAAGACACGTGAACAAGCGAACAGCGGTAGCAATATTTGCAAACTTATGCAAATGGCGCATAAGAAAACCCGAAACTTTTGATGCCTTGGTAATTAGGCTAAAAATGTGGACATCAAATTTAAGCTTGGGGTCGAATATTACACCAAGATCTTTACATGAGTCTGCAGAGGAGAGAACAACATCACATAGGGTGTAATCAAAAATTAAAGGGACAATTTTCAAAGTAAAAGTCATTTTAAAACATTTGGAAACATTAATACGAAGGGAGTTTACATTACACCAGTTATACAGGCTAAAAAGATCAATTTGGAGTTGCTGACAATCTTCAAGGGATCTAATTGTCCGGAATACCTTGAAATCATCAGCATACAGGAGACAAGAAGAAAAAATTACAGAAGGAAGATCATTGATAAACAGTACGAAAAGAAGAGGTCCAAGGATTGACCCTTGAGGGACACCAGATGTAGGATTGAATGGAAAGGAAAATGTGCCATAGAGATTGACACGACATGAACGGGATGAAATCCAAGAATGAAGGGAACCGGATATGCCAAGCAAAGCTAACTTTTGACAGAGCAGAACATGGTTCACGGAGTCAAAAGCTTTAGAGAAGTCCGTGAATGTTGCATCTACTTGAAGCTGTTTATCTAAAGCTCTTGCAATATAGTCTTCGAACTCAGCCAAGTTCGTGGAAGTTGAACGACCTTTTAAGAATCCATGTTGCTGTGGTGTGACAAATGAACTCAGGGACTCAAGAAGCCTGTTGTGCACAAGTCGTTCCAGCAGCTTAGAGAAACAGGAGAGGTGTGATATGGGACGATAGTTTGAGGCAGATGATGGGTCGCCGTTTTTAAAGATAGGAACAACATTTGCATCTTTCCAGTACGTTGGAAAGGTGCCAGTACTAAAACTGAGATTGAATATAAGGGAAAGAGGAAAACACAAAGAGGAACAAAGTGACTGTACAAATATATTAAGTAATCCATCAGGACCAGGGCTAACATTCGGATCGAGCAACTAATAAGGGATGCAACTTCAGAAGGATCAGTGGAATAGGATGTACTTGATGCTGGATAAGTTTGAATTGAATTTATGGGGGAGTGTAGTAAAAATATTCGGCAAATAGGTTAGAAATATCCTGAGGGGAGGAGGCTTCAGTGTTATTCCATTTGACAGTATGCGGGATGGAAGAGGAAGATTTAAGGGATCGGATGTATGACCAAAATGGTTTAGGGTTATTTGTCAGGAGGGAATTCTCTAAGCTGCTAAAGTAGTTTTTCATGGCCGTTTTGATCTCTGTTTTCGCCAAAGAGCGCAATCTGCAGAAATTTTGCCTAGCATTATCACTTCCGGTCAATTTATCGGTATCGAATGAAAGGTCTTGATTAGAACTTTTAGAATCTGAAATAAAAAAATCATTTTATGAATTAGGGGGTCCAGGGGAAGGCAAAATGTACCCAAAATTTGTGTCCCCCCCCCCCTCGCGATTGGACACCTTTCAGCCGAAAAATCTGAAAATTATCACGAACGTGGGCCTTTATGAGTACAAGGGCAACAAATACCTTAGAAATCGAAACTCGCTCAACTTTGTTAATAATAGTATGATTTGTAGATTTTACATTTTTGCCCATAAAATCAAAACGGTACCTTTAAACTTCTTGAAATTTTGCAATTATATAGACTGACATAAGGTATATATTTAATTGAGATCGAATCATAACCAAGTGAGTTATAGCCATTTCAATTATATGGAATTACAACAACAATAACAATGATTGAAGCTAGATTAAAATGGCGGGTGCACTGTGCTTATGAAAGAAACTGTGCATCTTTTGCATAAATTTGAACGGTTTCATATCTAAGTATTGGATGAATAATTCAAGTTATCGATTCACGCCATAAGAAAACTTACTTCTAACCCTAGGATGTTTACAAAGACCTTCTGGTAGGAGCACTCTCCTGCTTACTCAACTTGTTTTCCCAAGTTTCTGGTAAACCATGAAATATTATTAAACCAAATACAGGGAAGGGAGATATTCTTTAAAACAAATGATCATGAGATCCGATCCACATTAAATCATTGCTAATTTTATGATATTATATTAGCACTAATTATATTAACACTTTTTGCATCTATTACACTATTCCATATTTGTTTAAATAAACAGAAAATCAAACAGACTACATGCTACCATATGGTGCTAATCATTGTAAAGAGTGCGTTCAATTTAGTTTGTCTAGTGCAATAATATTTATTCTCGCTTGAAATTGATCTGTTCCGATCATCTAGATGAGCGAAATTCAGTAAATAAAATGAATAACCCCCTGACAAAAATCTCATGTATGTATATGATCTTTTGATTTTGCAAGGAAACATGTGTAGGATTACTCAATTGTTGTAGCCATTCTGGCACATCTTCAAATTAATTATACACATTACACATATTTGATACAGAGCCAACTCATGTTTGTAGTTAATGCATCATCACGGCCATATGCTTGTAGAATGCAATTTCATTTTTGATCAAGTTGAAGTGATGGGTAACGCTTGAAATACGATTTCAAACGATCTTTAATTACAATTATTTAGCCATGGATCTAGTTTCTGTATCCTTTTTTTTCATCCAGTAAAATCGTGCTTTTCAATGCAATATATTGTAATTTTAAAGTCAATCGATAGATATATAGGATGGTCCAACTTAAACGCACGATGTGAATTGTACGAGTAAATAGAACAAAAAGTTTGCAAAGAATTGTGTTAATATTTTTTATTATAATAGAAGGATCTATGACAATTATGTGTGAAATAAAATATCGCCCAAATGCTCGCCACGGCTACGGTGGCATACTTCTATCCGATGGTCCATATTTTCAATGGCTCTGAGACATAATTAAGGTTCAATGTCGTTAATGTTGAGAATTATCTCATCCTTTAGCTCTTGAATTGTTCTTAGCTTATTGACGTACACTTTCTCTTTTAAATATCGCCAGAGAAAGAAGTCCAACGGTGTCAAATCACATGATCGTGGCGGCCAATTAACATGTGAGATAACCCGGCCATTGAATTTCTCGCGCAAAAGAGCCATTGTTTCGTTGGCTGTGTGGCAAGTGGCACCATCCTGTTGGAATCACATATCGTCCAGGTCCATAACCTCAATTTATGGGCACAAAAAGTCCGTAATCATCTCGCAATAGCGAACACCATTCACGGTAACTGCTTTGCCGTGCTCATTTTCGAAGAAGTACGGCCCGATGACACCGCTAGCCCACAAACCGCACCAAATAGTCACTCTTTGTGGATGCATCAACTTTTCAACAATCACTCGTGGATTCTCATTTGCCCAAATGCGGCAATTCTGCTTGTTAACGAATCCACTGAGGTGAAAGTGTGCCTCACCGCTGAAGATGATTTTCGTTGTAAAGTCACCATTCCCTTCTGTCTGTTCAACCAACCATTCGGCGTATTGCCGACGCTTGAAATGGTCAGTAGGCTTCAGCTCTTGCGTCCATTGAGCCTTGTAAGCGTGTGAATTCAAATCTTTATTCCGAATTCGCATCAGTGATGTTCGTGAGATGTTCAATTGTTGGTCACGACGACGAGTCGAGGTTGACGGCTCTTCTTACACACTATCGCGAACAATAGCAATGTTTTCCACAGAACGAACTGGGCGAGCATGCACAGGTGAGATCATATTTAAGGTTAAGGTGTGATTCACAATTACCATCGTGCATTATTGTTGGACCACCCTTTAGTTAGAATGTCCGTCCAAAAATCTCATCGCATCGATTAAAAATAAAATTTTTTGTTGCAGCCAGGATGTAGCTCAACTCAATATAGTGATGTGTTTTAATCAACCAACTCCATCGCAGCTTGATTCAACACAATGGACCAAAAAAGTTAAAGAAAAACATGTTGAGTAAGTAAGGGAGTGCTCCTACCAGAAGGTCTTTGTAACTGCCATAGGGCTCAAAACAAGTTTTCTAGTAGCGTAAATCGGTGACTTGAATTTTATTCATCCATTACTTGGGTAAGAAATCGATCAAATTTATGCAAAAGATGCAGAGTTCCTTTCATAAGCACGTTGCATCCGTCACAACACAAGATTTTGGTACCTTTTGCCTCCCCCTGGACCTCCTGCTGCATAAAATTCAGATTCTAAAAGTTCTAATCAAGACCTTTCATTTGATACCCTACTTGACTACCTTTGATTTAAAAAAAATGTTAAAGGTCACTTCGTTATAAGGGGGGCCGCCCCCTTCAAAACTTTGAAATGTTTGGTAAGATCTAAACTTTTGAGAGACCACCACTTCCGACCTTTTCACAATGTTTGAGCTTCCTAGCGTCTATAGATTCTGAGGGAACTTACTGTGACGCACGGACAGACAGACAGACGGACAGACAGGTCGCGAAACTAGTGTGTCTTTGTAAAAATTTTGTTTACAAAGACCTCAAAACCGGCTTCAATATGCTCTAAAACTGATAAAATGAAATTTAAGAAAGTGGTGCCAAATCAGTTTTTCATCATTCCATTCGCGATGCTTATAGTGTTTTTAACCTCATTATTTTGAAGCAGGAAAATCGATTTGGCACCGTTCCCTTCAATTTTATTTTATCATTTTTAGAGCATATTAAAGTCAGTTTTGTCGTCTTTAAGTGTTTTTCATGTCATGCTTTTGATAAGCAAAATATATGTCATAATTGGCAAGTAACGATTTTTTTCGTATGTAACTCATTTATTCATCTACGGCGCGACAGTCCAAGCCGGGCCTGGCCTTCAGAATTAATCTCCTCCAATCATAACGATTTCGCGACCTTATCCGCCAGTTGGATCTGCTGTCAGCTTTTATCCCGACGTCCCATCGAGTTCTCGGTCTTCCCGCTGGACGTTTCCTTGTGCTCAATCTGTTAATTTTCTTTTGGGAAGACGATTTTCTTCCATTCTTTCTACATGGCCCGACCATTGCAATTTATGTAACCTTACGATCGTCAAAAAGTTCATACAACTTATCGTTGTAAAGTAGTCTGCACTCTGTTCCTTGTTTCACTGGGCCGTTGATTTTCCAGAGAACGTTGCGTTCAAATACGTTCACTGCCATTTCAGATTCGCTCGTCAGGGTCCATATTTCATTTCCACATAATAGAACAAGTTTGACTAGTGGTTCGTTTATGCGGAGCTTATTTTGCCTGTGTACCACTCCGGACCTTAGAATGGGAAGTACAGAGTAAAAGGCTTTGTTTACGGCGTTTATGCGGCATATAGTCCCATCCTTTTCGGTACCTCTTCTATTCAGGTTGGCTCCAAGATATCCACACTTTCAAGGTTTAAGTCTCCTTTTGTCGAACTGGAGCTTTCTTACTCGTTTGTGTCATGCATTTAGTTTTAAAATAAAAGAAAAAAAGAATTATTCCTTAAAGCACTATTTGTTTTTTATTTTTCCAAATATCGATATTTCGGAGATAAATGATCTCCTTCCTCAGTGGCGATATTCTGAAGCTAATTGCTGTTTACATGGCCTTTTATAGCAATAGTTTTTTCCCCTAGAGTAATTAAACGGTAATTAACAACAGAAGAATCTTATAAAAAGGGGTTTTAACAAAATAACGATTTTTGTATGGAAAGGAGATATTTCAAGTGATGACTCACACCAACTTCATTAAGTAACTATACCCGTTGCCAACATCGGTGTTCATTCTTTTGTTTTTCGGAACTCGAGATATCCACAAACTTTCGTATCCATCCAGTTTTCTCCAATCAGCTACTTCCTGCACAATCTCGAGATTTTCCCATTCGATTTTATGCTTTTCTTCGACAATGTGCCTCGCTACCGCCGATCTTGCTGTTTCTGTTGCACCTCGTTTGATTATTTGTTCCGCTTCTTTGATGTGCTCTTGCCACCGGGTTTTCGCTAGTCGTTTCGTTTGCCCAATATAAACCATGCCACACTCCGGGCAAGTGATCTTGTAGATACCGCCTTTTTCTTCCTTGTTTTTCGGGTCCTTCGCTGATCCTAAGGCTGTTTCTAAGCTGTATTTTCTGCTGGTAAAAGCTGCGTTGTTTCCCGTCATTTTTATTATCCTTTGAAGCTTTTTCGAAATTGTTGTGTGGGTGAGTGAGATCCTGCTTACCTGTTGTTCTTGCTCCTGTTTGAATAATGTTGTCAGCTGATTTTTGCGTTGTTCGTGCTCCTTTTTCTTTATCCGTTGTTCGATTACTTTTGTGCTGTACCCATTCTTCATCGCTGTTTCCATTATGTAGTGTTTTTCCAACTGTAGTCGCTCGTTTGTCATTGGTACCGTGATCATCCGGTGAATCATCATATTGTACGCTGCCATTTTGTGCCCATATGTGTGGTTTGACGTGCTCGGGATCGTTCTTTGTGTGGTTGTTTCTTTCCTATATATGTCAAATTCAAGTTTGCCAGAGCCTTTTATTATGCTGATATCCAGGAAAGGTATCCGATCGTTCTTCTCTTTCTCCATTGTAAACGCTATTCGTGGGTGTATATTGTTCAGCTCATCCAAAAGTTTTTCCGCTTCCTTACTTTTGATCACCGTGAAGATGTCATCTACATATCTGATCCAGATAGGTGGCATTATTTCTTTGTGTTCGAGCTCCGTCTCGAGCCAGTCCATAAAGATGTCACTTAAGATAGGTGAGAGAGGGTTTCCCATTGCTGCTCCTACTGTTGCTTTGTAGAAGTTTCCTCTGAACATGAAGTAGTTCTCACTCATACATAAGGTGGCTAATTTAGTGTAACATTTTACACGTTTCCTCCACTCTGGGGACTTATCATGTTTGAGCACCCAGTCTTCGAACAGTGCCAAGGCTTGTTTTACTGGTAGGTTCGGGAACAAAGATTTGACGTCGTATGAGACCAGTATATCATCCTCCGCTATTTGCACTGTTTGGAGGATCTCGATCAACTCATCCCTGTTTTTGACGGAGTTGATCGAGATCCTCCAAACAGTGCAAATAGCGGAGGATGATATACTGGTCTCATACGACGTCAAATCTTTGTTCCCGAACCTACCAGTAAAACAAGCCTTGGCACTGTTCGAAGACTGGGTGCTCAAACATGATAAGTCCCCAGAGTGGAGGAAACGTGTAAAATGTTACACTAAATTAGCCACCTTATGTATGAGTGAGAACTACTTCATGTTCAGAGGAAACTTCTACAAAGCAACAGTAGGAGCAGCAATGGGAAACCCTCTCTCACCTATCTTAAGTGACATCTTTATGGACTGGCTCGAGACGGAGCTCGAACACAAAGAAATAATGCCACCTATCTGGATCAGATATGTAGATGACATCTTCACGGTGATCAAAAGTAAGGAAGCGGAAAAACTTTTGGATGAGCTGAACAATATACACCCACGAATAGCGTTTACAATGGAGAAAGAGAAGAACGATCGGATACCTTTCCTGGATATCAGCATAATAAAAGGCTCTGGCAAACTTGAATTTGACATATATAGGAAAGAAACAACCACACAAAGAACGATCCCGAGCACGTCAAACCACACATATGGGCACAAAATGGCAGCGTACAATATGATGATTCACCGGATGATCACGGTACCAATGACAAACGAGCGACTACAGTTGGAAAAACACTACATAATGGAAACAGCGATGAAGAATGGGTACAGCACAAAAGTAATCGAACAACGGATAAAGAAAAAGGAGCACGAACAACGCAAAAATCAGCTGACAACATTATTCAAACAGGAGCAAGAACAACAGGTAAGCAGGATCTCACTCACCCACACAACAATTTCGAAAAAGCTTCAAAGGATAATAAAAATGACGGGAAACAACGCAGCTTTTACCAGCAGAAAATACAGCTTAGAAACAGCCTTAGGATCAGCGAAGGACCCGAAAAACAAGGAAGAAAAAGGCGGTATCTACAAGATCACTTGCCCGGAGTGTGGCATGGTTTATATTGGGCAAACGAAACGACTAGCGAAAACCCGGTGGCAAGAGCACATCAAAGAAGCGGAACAAATAATCAAACGAGGTGCAACAGAAACAGCAAGATCGGCGGTAGCGAGGCACATTGTCGAAGAAAAGCATAAAATCGAATGGGAAAATCTCGAGATTGTGCAGGAAGTAGCTGATTGGAGAAAACTGGATGGATACGAAAGTTTGTGGATATCTCGAGTTCCGAAAAACAAAAGAATGAACACCGATGTTGGCAACGGGTATAGTTACTTAATGAAGTTGGTGTGAGTCATCACTTGAAATATCTCCTTTCCATACAAAAATCGTTATTTTGTTAAAACCCCTTTTTATAAGATTCTTCTGTTGTTAATTACCGTTTAATTACTCTAGGGGAAAAAACTATTGCTATAAAAGGCCATGTAAACAGCAATTAGCTTCAGAATATCGCCACTGAGGAAGGAGATCATTTATCTCCGAAATATCGATATTTGGAAAAATAAAAAACAAATAGTGCTTTAAGGAATAATTCTTTTTTTCTTTTATTTTATTTTAGGCGCTATTATTCCGAAAATGAGTATTGCATTTAGTTTTAGTTTTATTAACTGGTAAATCAGAACGGACACACGGCCAATGCGTGGTACTGACCATATCACCTTCCCGAGTGCCGACGCTTTCGATCACGATAATGAGATACTCTAACTATCTCTAAGCAAATGCCCGATAGGGCTGCAGTGCTAAATAAAAAGAAAATCATTAACTCGGAGGCCAATTTGGTTTGATTCAGATTCTAGGCTCAGAAATGCCCCTTTGGCATCTAAGATTGAATGTGTCACAATATTGACGTCATCAGCATATGCTACCAATTGTGTGGACTTGAACATTGGTGTACCCGAGGCTTCAGCTGATGTCTTCTTGATGACGTATTCCAGCCCAATATTAAATCGCATTGGGGCAAGTCCATCCCCTTGGTTTAAGCCTGATTCCGTCTTAAAACTGTCCGTTAACCTACCGTTTACCTTGACCTGGGACTCTGTCTTTAGCCTCGTGACCTTGACCATGCGGACTCGTTATGTTGGGACGCTAAAATCAAGCATTATTTTTTAAAGCGCATTTCTGTCGACACTGTCGTATGCTTGGTTGAAGTCTAAAAAAACTTGGTGCACACCGATGTTATATTCGAGCACCTACTTTTCTGAGAATATTTGGTCTATTGTAGACTGTCCACTTCGAAAGGCTCCCTATAGCACTTTCATAGTACGGCTTTAATATTCTTTCTATGATTTTGGAGAGCGCTTTATAATAGGTGCACAACAGAGCGATGTCTCTATACTTATCACGCCTTAACTTGTCCCGTTTTCCGTGTACAGGACATATTATACTTTGCCGCCAGTCGTCTGGTAACTACTCATCTGACCATGTTTTGCATATTAGCCGATGCAGAAGGTTTTTTTTTAGATAGAAACGCCCGCTCTGGAGCAGTTCTGCTGGTACTTCATCTATTTCAGAAGTCTTATTTTTTCTGAGAGCCCGTACTGCTGCCTGTACTTCGTCTCTGGTTGATGGTGAGACTGGGACCTCTTGCTCTGCTTCTGGAATGTTCACAGCTTCAGTCATTGTTGGGGACGCTGTGAATAGCTTCTGGAAATATTGCAGCCACCTGTTTTTAATTTCGACTGTGTTGCCTATTATTGCTCCTTGTGCACGTTTGCAGTGACTTGTTTGTGGATTGAAGCCGTCTCTTAATTGTTTATTAGAAGCATACATCGATCTGACTTTATGTAGGGTAATGTTTGTTGGATGACGATGATACATATAAATGAATCTATTTTAGTATTACCATATCTTAATATGTATTTTCGGTATTGCCATATTTACATGTTACTCTTATTCATTTCCATTCATTTCTGGTTATTTTTGTATTAATAAATCAGTTCTAAATCAAAAGGGCTTGTGTCCAGACGTATTTTATTTTATCGTAGCTAACTCTTTATTCCACAGTTTTTATTCTATAGAGAGTATATACCAACAGGTTATGTGCCCAGACCAACGGTTCGCTACCAAAGTAATATAGTACAATAATTCGGGAAAAATCCATTCGTTTTACGGAACATAACGTTTTGAGTTAATTTCGTCACAACTCGCAACTCCGAACATAGCGGACGTTTCGAGAGTAAACATTCCAAAGCTGACCAACACTAATCATCAAACGTGGAAGGTCAGGACTGAAATGCTGCTGATGAAAGAGCAACTGTGATCGGTAATATCAAAAGATGCACCGATTCCTATGACTGACTCATGGACGACGATGGATGAAAGGGCCAGAGCATATATTGGATTACTAGTGGAGGATAATCAGCTAATCCATATCAAACGCAAGAACGGCATTGAAATCGTATAATGAAAAGTCTACGTTATCGAATAAGGTTTGTCTGGTGCGCCGATTATGCCGGCTTACACTGTCAGAAGGGGGTGATATGCAGATGCATCTGACCGAAATGGAACAAATTATCGACGAATTAACTAAGATGGACGCCAACCTTGCAGATGAGCTTGCTGTGTCATTCTATTTGAGCAGTTTGACGGAGAGTCACAGTACTCTCACAACAGCGCTTGAAACAAGGCCTGAAGGTGATCTTACTCGCGATCTCGTCAAACGGAAATAAATCGACGAATACAGGCGTCGTAATGAAATGGCCAGGGAAAAGTCAAGTGGTGGAGAGGCAGCATTCAAAGTATCAAGAAATAACAACAAGGAGAGAAATTTTCTGTTTCTTTGGTAAGAAGCCGGGGCATCTGAAGAAAGATTGCCATAAATATTAGGCTTGGCTAAGGAAAAATGGCGGGGGCCAACAGGCGAACGCAGTCGAAAAAGGGTTGCCAAGTTTTTTTCAATGCAGATGTGTGCGAAGTTAAGCTGAATGGTCGGATGCTATTCACAGTAAAAGGTTGCGGTGATGTTTATAAAATGAAATTGGAAAACAATGCATTCACTGTGGCTGATTCTCGCAAATCAAAGTGTATTCATGAGTGGCATAAAATCCTCCGCCACATACATTTGTGCGACATACGAAAAGTTAGTGTTTGGCTACTGGAATTATCATCAAGAAATGCCAGCACACCAATGTTTGCGATATTTGTTTGGAAAATAAATCGACTAGAAAACTATTCCTGCAGCATTCATCTACAGTCGCAAAGGAGAGACTTGATCTAATACATACGGACGTTTGTGGTAAGCTCCAGTTACCTACACCACGAGGAAATGAATACGTGCTAACCCTGATTGACGATTACAGCAAATTTAAATAGATTTGTTTGCTGAAGCTGAAATCAGATGTGACTGAGAAATTGATTGAATTCATTCAGTTGATGCAAACGCAATACGGCAAGACACCAACGGTTATTAGATCGGATCGCGGCGTCGAGTATATAGATGGGAGATTGCAGAAATTTACTAAAGCCAATGGAATGCGTAGCGAACTTGTAGTTCCGAAAATATCTCAACAGAATGGCCATGCTGAACACGAAAATCGTTCGTTCATTGAGATGACCAGATGCCTATTGCACAGTTCTACCATACACAAACAATATTGGGGAGAGGCGATTGATACAGCAAATCATATTTTGAACCGTTTGCCGATGAAAAATAGATTGGCCACTCCATATGAGCTGTGGTATGGATGAAACCCGAATTTGGGATATTTTCATCAATTCAGAGCTGAAGTGTATGCTCATATTCCGAAAGATCAAAGGAAGAAGCTGGATCAGACATAAGAGAAGCTGATGTTTGTCGGCAACTGGATCCGAATACTCATTGAATAAAGATCAGTCGAGACGTTGTTTTTACAAATGAGGCTGGTGGAATTCCAGAAATTTTACCAGATTCCAAACATCAGATGGAGGAACAAATAAATGAGCCGCGCGAGGACGAGTTGGTGGCGATTGACAACGAAAATGACTACGGCAATGAAGATATCGAAGATTAGAAGAACGAGATCGAAGAGCACGTGAATTATCGACAACCGAGACGCTCAATGAGACCTAATTTTGGTGTAAATTGAAGAATTTCGGCACCTGGGAAATTACTAATTTACCTCCTGGATCTAAAGTTATTGGGAGTAAATGGGTATTCAAGACAAAGACTGACCAAACTGGAAATCCGGTGAAACTCAAGGCTAGATTGGTTGCACAGGGATTCTCGCAAAAGTTCGGACTGGACTACGATGAGGTATTCGCACCTGTCGCCAATCCGACCACTTTGAAAATTTTATTGACAGTGGCTGGTGCTAGAAAAATGCCGGTTCGTCATTGTGAAATACAGACAGCATATTTGAATAGCGATTTGTCTCATGATGTTTATATGAGGCAACCCAAAGGCTACGAAGAAGGAGGACCAAATAAAGTATGCAGATTGAGAAAGAATTTATATGGTCTCAAGCAGGAAGCAAGGGAGTGGAACTTAAAATTCGACCAAGTCATGAAGAAAAACGGATACATACAGAGTAAAAATGATCTTTGTTTGTATTGGAAGAAAACGAAGAAAGAAGGAAATAAAGTGATTTATATTTCGAATCACGTGGACGACGTCGTCGCAGCCGCGATCATCGACCAGCTTTTGGATGAGTTTGAATCGTAGATGAACCAGGAATTCACGTTCAAGGATCTCGGAGGGTTGCAGTTTTACCTGGAAATTCAATTTGAACGAGACGAGAACAGCATTTTCTGTGTGCACCAAAGCAAGTGTATAGAGAACAAGCTACATGAATTCAATTTGGCCGATGTAGGTGATTCAAAATATCCATTGAATCCAGACTATATGAACCAGATAGTTGTATGGAGCAATTCGAGAACAACGCTGTGTATCGAAGTGCTATTGGTTTGTTGCTTTACTTATCGACCAATACAAGACCTGATATTGCAGTGGAAACTTCAATTTTAGCAAGGCGTGTTTCTGTACCAAGAAGATGCGACTGGATTGACGTGAAGTGGGTTTTCAAGTACCTAAAGTCATTGAAATTGAGGCTCGGCAAAGATAACGTATACACAGATGACGACTTTACTTGCTACGTCGACGCAGATTGGGGAAGCGACGTCACCGATCGAAAATCCACCTCGGGATTTTGTTTTTTTAATTGATCGTTGATTGGATGGGCGAGTAAAAAGCAAGCTCGCATTGTATATTCGTCATGCGAAGCGGAATTTGTTGCTTTTTCTGAAGCGACGAGAGAGCTGTTGTGGATTGAGAAAATTCTTAAAGATCTCGATCAACCAGTCAGAGCAACCATAAAAGTTTTTGAGGACAACTAAGGATGTATTAAGCTACTATACAACCAGAAGGGGAATAAACTTACCAGGCAAATCGACATGAAATATAAGTTCGGGCAGGATCTTATTTTTTCGAAGAAAATTGTAGCGATCTATTTTAAGACAAGAGACATGATTGCCGATATTCTTACCAAACCATTGGACCGGCGAAAAATTTCGCTGACCAGATTGGACTAAAATATTGAAGTTATAATCGAGAAGGGGTGTTGGGTGGCGATGATATATATAAATGAATCTATTTTAGTATTGCCATATCTTATTATGTATTTTCAGTATTGCCATATTTACATGTTACTCTTGTTCATTTCCATTCATTCCTGTTCATCTTTGTATTAATAAATCAGTTCTAAATCAAAAGGGCTTGTGTCCAGACGTATTTTATTTAATCGTAGCTTGCTCTGTATTCCACAGCTTTTATTCTATAGAGAATATATACCAACAATGTTTTCGTTTATCTATTGGATCTTGATTGCAATGGTCAGTCGTTTCTTTCTTCAGTATTTTTTTTTTGGCTTGACGTCGAAAAATTTTATATTGTTCTTCTATGGCCCGAGTTGGTCTCTGGATTTATTCTTTGTACATCTGGTTCCTTTTTAGGGTTTTATAAAATAATTTTACAAAACCCTACTAAAATCGCGTCCTGTCTGTCAGTCTGTCTGTCCTTCCGTCCGTCCGTGTGTCACAGCAGTTTTTCTCGGAAACTACTTAAGCTAGAAACATCAAATTTTGTATGTAGGTGTAAAGTGGTGCTCTCTTCAAAATTCAATACCAAAAAGAATGTATAAGGTATTTAAGGAGGGCCTCCCTAATAGGGGAGTGACTCGCCGAAAAAAAAATTTCATCAAAGGTAGCTGATATTGGTATCAAAGGAAAGTTTTTGATGAGAACTTTTCAAAACTGGTCTTAGCTTGGCAAAGTTTGCTTCGAGGGGTGCACAGGGAGGGGAAATACACAAAAAATGTATGCCCCCCCCTCGCGATTGGACACCTGTGATCTGAAAAAAATTAGGGGTGGAGGTGTTTATGAGTACAACAACAACAAATACCTTAGAAGTCAAAATTCGGTCAACTTTGTTAATAATAGTATGATAATCGAGTTTCACATTTTGCCCAATAAAATCGTATAGGTACCATTAAACTGAACGAAATTCGATATTTAAGTAGTCCTACAATCGAATGATATACACGGAAGTTATAGCCATTTGAAATTTCTCCAATTACAACAATAATTACACATGATTTTGGTATTTTACGGACTTTCCATTGAATCAGACACTGCAGTTTTGATTTGATCTTCTTGAAATTTTCAAACAAGAGCAGTAACATTAATATTTTGAGGAGTTCATGATTTGAGTGATTTTTGTTGGCTTGCAACAAAATGGCGCCCGTTGAAAATAGGAGAACAATGGATATTCTTTGAAACGTGCACATCTCTTTGACATATTTCTTGACTTTATTCGTTGATGGTGACTGCACTTCTGAGAAGTTGAATACAAAACCCTTCTGACATAAGTGTAGGTCTGTTTACCCAACTTGTTTTTAATCATTTCTTTGCATGCTTCGTCGAACCAGTCATTCATTTTCATTTTCTTTGGTTGGTGCCCAAAGACCTCCTCGGCTTCTTCTGTTGCTGCATCTCTTACTGTCTTCTATATGGTTTAGTTACTTTCTCCCGCTCTGACATGTATGTGGACGTTACTGAGTTAGCATTTAGCTTGTGTATCTGGTACTTTGGAGTAACTAATGTTTCTTGTTTACAGCTCTTGGAGATGCGCCATCGGAACTCGACCCTTATAAGATAGTGGTTCGAATCACAGACAGCACCGCAGAACGAGCGCGTGTCGAGAATGCTGGTGGCCCCTAGTTTTTGTATGAGAACATGGTCGATCTGGTTGAATGTGCGGACGTCCGGGGATACCCACATTCTCTTATGGATTCCTCGATGCGGTAAGTATGTGGAGTTTACTGTGAAGCCTCTTCATCTCCTACTTTGTAGCACTACAGCCCCTCTCGGGCCTTCGCTTAGAGATAGATAGAGTATCTCATTTTCATGACCGTATTGATTTTTTCGGAAATTGGTTTGGTCAGTACAATGCTCTCGTGTGCTTGCTCAGCTATGATATGGATCTGATTAAATCAGTACTTGTCACCACTGAGTGAACACTCGTAGTCTGCCCGAAAAATCCCCTGAACTAAATCACGCTGCTCCCAACGAGATTTGAACCTGGGACCTTCGGCTTATGGGTTCTACTAGTAGCAAAGTCTATCAGGCATTGTCCGTTGTCACTGGTCTCTGCATGGACGCTGTGCACTCCCGTTGTTCCCCTATGTGCCCTTTCTCGGCCGATTTTTGCATTGAAGTCATCCAGAACAGTTTTAATGTCATTCAATGGTAATGTATCAACAGTGCGTTCTAGCTGTTAAATTCGTCCTTGATTCCCTCTTCCTTTTCTTGTGTGGGCACGTGACAGTTGACCTATTGAAGAATTTGGTCTGGATACGAATCGCACAGAGCCTTTCTTTAATGGGCATAAAGTCGGTGATAATTTGTTTAAATGTGCTGTCAACAATGAAAGCCAGTCCCACCTCATGGTTTCCCTGTAGTTTGCCGCTTTTAAACACGGTATGTCAAATATATCTTCACCGTGCTATCTGGTTTCTTGCAATGCGAGGATGTTGATTTTATAATTCTTTATTTTATCCAAAAGTTGTCGCAGTGCACATGGTCTATTCAATGATCTTCAAAGTTCCAAAAGAATAGTCCTTTATACGTTGCATTAGTTGTTGCCGTTTACCTGTATCCAATCCGATCCGAGGCTGCTGTCCTGGTTTCGTGACAAGCAAATACTAAGTGGAGCATTGTCAGCGCTTCGACTAAGTCAGTTTTGGCCCACGAGTGGTATTTTCCCATTTCTTTAGTGTACCTTGTACGTTTTTGCTCCGCTAAAGGACAAATATTTAAAAGGAAAAGTATTCCTCAAATTTTCCCCAAATATGTTTTTCTTACTTATCATGAATTATGCAATCTACAAGTAAATTGATAAATTGGTACGGGGCGGATCAATACAACTTAACACAGGATAAATGATCGGAAAAAATATAGCAATTTGTTTAAATCAAACCAGAAATGAGAGAAACTCTTGAAGTTATATCTGAAATATGAACATCAAACTTTAACTCAAAGTCAGAGGTGGCTACGAAGTCCCTGAAATAAGTCACAGTGCTTAAGTAGAAATCATTTATTGAAAATAGTAAGCGAAGAGGATTAGGGTAATTGGAAAATGAAAGAAAGAAAAAGCTTCTAGATCTTTTTGTAGTAAGGCACACTTATAGTAGGATGGAACTACTTTGAAAAGATTGCCGTTGTCCGCAACAGAATGCATGATGAGTTGATAAATACGGAACTTAAACCATTTACAAATAGAGTGAATAATAGAGAAATAGATCCATGAGAAACACCAAAAGACGGATGGAAAGGAGTGGAAAGACAGCCCTGAAAAGCTGCTTGACCAACACGGTTGGATAGGTATGAGGATAAACAGTGAAGCAAATACTCAGGAATACTAAGACATAGTCCACGTGGAGTAGTGATTAGAGTGCTCAACCTGTCAACAGAAGGTCCCTGGTTCAATTCACATTGGTGACAATGAGATTTGTTTCGAGTGATTCTTCATACGAACTATAAACCCTTCAGTTATGATAAGTTGCGGTTTAAAAATCAGAACGTATCACAGCTGAGTGGAGGGGCATACGGCCAAAGCGTGGTGCCGACCATATCACCTTCTTGAGTGCCGATACATTCGATGAAAATAATGAGATACACTATCTCTAAGCGAAGGCCCGAAAGGGGCAGATGAAAATAATGAGATATACTATCTCAAAGCGAAGGCCCGAAAGGGGCAGTAGTGAACAAGCAAAGCAAAAAGCACTCAAAACTAGGAGGGCTGAGTATGTCACTGGGTTTTGGGAAACTTTATCAGATAGCAAATCTAAATACAATATTTGGAGAAAACCGCAGGCTGCAACATAATGAGACCCAAAAAGAGAGTCTGGAGGACTTTCGATTATTAAGATAATTTGAATCATATGATTTTTTTTTTGCGTGAGAGTAAAATAGAAAACAAAAATTAAAAATTGGTCGATCAACGTAGTAGAGCGCACCTGGGGCACCTGACATTCCTAGCGGCGAAAGAGAGCTAGGAAAATAGAAGTGCTTCCTTCTTTTTTTTAGACTTTCAATAAATAATTCTTTAGAATTCAAATTTGATGTTTAATTTTTTTTAAATTATCTAGTAAAAAATCAACCGCAATGGTACTGAGATGATGAATTTACAATTTACCATTTCAAAGTTATCATCTCACACACAAGTTTAACCAAACTGCACATTCACAGCCAAGAGTAGATTTTCTATGAAAGCCTCACACCGCTAGTACCGTCTATTTGGCCCCATGTAATCTAACACTATTGAGTTCAACACTCACAGTCTTTATTTGGGGAAGACACACTATGCAGAGTATATTTTATCAAAAGATAACGGCAAGCAATACACCGCTTTCATTGAAAAAAATTTGTATTGCCAATTGGAATGATTTTGTTGTGTCACGTGGGTTGTATACAGGGTCTGAATAATAAGTAACCGGACTGACCTCAGGAAATTTTTTATTGGCAAAATAAGTACAATTTTTCTTTAGAAATCATCAAAGTAGTCCCCATTAGAGTCGATAACACGCTAATACCGGATTTTCCAATCCCCGAACGCTCCCTGGAAGTCGGCAACCTCGATGCTGTCTAGAGTCCTCGTCGTAGCACGTTGAACGTTTTCCAGAGTCCCGAACCGCGTCCCCTTAAGGTGTCTCTTGATCTTGGGGAACAGAAAGAAGCCCGCTGGTGCCTTATCCGGGCTGTAAGGAGGCTGTGGCAACGTTGCCCTCGACTGTTTGGCCAACTGCTCGGTGACGAGCAGGCAGGTGTGCGACAAAGCATTGTCGTGATGGAGGATCCACAAATCGGCAATCTCCGGACGGACTCGGCGAACCCGAGCGGTTAGTCGACGGAGCACCTCTCTGTAGTACTGGCCGTTTACGCTTTGTGAACAATGCCTTTCACGTCAAAGAAAGCAATGAGCATCGACTTTGCCTTCTATTTGCTTATGCGCGCTTTTTTCGGTCGTGGTGACGCCGGTGTGTGCCACTCCGAACTCTGCCGCTTCGTCTCAAGATCGTTTTCGAAAACCCACGTCTCGTCTCCTGTAATAACGTGGTTAAAAAACTCTGGTTCGGTTGCTCGATCGTACGCTCCATTTTCACTCCGACGACGTAACTGAACACGCACTCCGCTCTCGCTCGATGCTATCTCTTCAAGCGCTTGGAGGCAACTGCTGCACCCCGCTTCCCTTTACCTAGACACTACTACAGTTATACCGGTTAGCAGACGTTCCGACGGCGCGGAGCAGGCTCAGTCCGGTTACTTATTATACAGACCCTGTATATTACAAATCATGCCCCGCAATTGTTCCAACACTAGTACGGGTTTCAGTTGTCTAGGTGAGACAACCCCATTAGTAGATAAGTAGAAATAACATAAATTCTAAGAAACGTCAAATTTGTCCATTTCTAACTTACGTTGAGTAGACAGCAGCATGCTCCTGTCAAGAGGGTTTTGTACTATTTCTAGATTCGATACCAATAAGACATTTTAAAGACCTATTTCGGAAAGTCCTTGTCAAGACCTTTTATTTAATACTCCATATGTATAGTAATCGAGCAGTCCCTTAAGCCAACTGCCCGAAAACCGGCAAAACACTGTTCCGAAACTTCAATTGCAAATTTGAAAAATTTAGTAACTCAAATTTAAATTTTTGTAAATTATAAAATTTACAAAAAGTACAAATTTATATTATTTTTTTATATATTAAACTTAAATTTCCCTTTGCATTGATATTCTTTATAAAATTTATCTTTTTATTATGATTGAAAATTTCAATATATTATTATTTTTTATTAACTTTATTACGCAAATCTGTAATTGAAAATTTTCACATGAGAACATTGCTATAATGCATCCTATCCATGTATTGCATTGCTGAATGCAATCTAACTCGGCTGAGCTAGAAGCTTGTCTCAATTTACCGGTGCGGTAAAGAAATGAAGCTGGGATCTGCTTGGGCGGATCGAGAAGTCTTTTAATAATCGTCACCGCGAACACGTCGCGGGAAGAATGTTAGCAGCAGTAGAAGCAATCGGGTTGGCTTGCAGTCTTTAAAATAAGTGAAAAGAGTTAACAAATCAAGGAGAGAGTCAAGGTTAGGTTAGAGTCATTGTGGACTGCAAGTGCTCAGGGCAATCAAATTCGAAACAAGTGCAATTTGTAGAAATTACTTAATTTTAATTTGGCACGATTTTTCGCAACGAAATATCAGACACGATTGCCGCGCGAATAAGCGCAGTGGATCGATGACATTAAGCAATTTAACCAAGTTTCTCCTCATTTTACTAAAAGAGTTTGGATGGAGACGATAGTAATTGATTATCTTTAGATTTTTTAGCATTGATTAGTGAAAATTAGTCGAAATTCTAAGAATTTAATATAATATATACCATAGCACATTTAGCAGCTTCAAACTTTCAATTTCTTAAAGGGGAAAAAGCCTTGCGATTGCTAGATATTAAACGCGAATATAGGCAATCGGTTCCGTGCTTCTTATCGTAACGGAAATTGGAACCATATCGGGGTTGAGGGCGGATTTGAATCGCAACTGTAGAAATTGAACGGAGTATGTTTGATTGCGTGTGAAGTACGGAACTTTGATCACTATAAATCGCACTACATGAAAATAAATTTCCCGAGCAATTAGCGACCAACTTTCACTTATTTGATGCTGACGCATTTCTACTGATTTTGTTTGAGATTCGTTACATGAAGGTTTGCACGAATGAACGAACGCGCAAACTAACCACCAGCGATTGAGGTCGTTGCAGAAACATGTTGGAATTTTCCAGACATTTTTCGTTACACAGCTCATTCATGGTACCTAAGTACAATTAGCTTTTGATGCAAGAAACGTTGCTTCAACATTAATTTACTTTTTCTCGGCGAACCAGATACAAATAAGACTTAAACTAGTTTAAACAATTATAGTTAATATGAGTTATATTTGAGTTGTAGCTTTAACAGACTTAAATATTGCAGAGATATTGTAATACACCGGCAAGGATGTTGGGTAAGTACCCTTTTATTTTTATGTATATTTTCTTGCATATTATTTTCTTATGTATATATTGATTCGATTTTTATCTATTATATTCTTTAAAACAATCATTTAAAAATATGTTTTTATGATCCCCTACGTCCTCCGATAAGGGAAAAGCAATTGTTTTGAAGTAATATTAAATTGGTTCTAAATAATAAAAATTTTAAAAGTAAACTCATATCAGAATAAAATTCTACAGACAAAAGCACATGTTTCAAATTAAAATGAATTAAAAAGTACCTTCGGTCATTCCATTCCATGGTATGGGCCCCTCCGCTATAATGAGCTAGCCGTCGGGCAAGCTCTCCCCTTTTTATGCGTTTCAGGGACTCTTGCCCGGGTAGAGTGTCCTTCCGCTTGCGTACCCTTTTATGGTATAGTGTTATGTGATTCCTGTATTAATCGAGCATTCACACAAGCAAACTGCTCGAAAACCTTCCTTTCTCATGCTCGGAATTTTGTGGCAGATTAAAAAAAAAAATATGTAATTACTTTTACTCAATATTCGTAATTTGTAGAATAATGTTTCTTCTTATTATATTTATTAAATGCTAGTTCATATCAATTTCCCTTTATATTAAATGTTAATTTATTTCAATATTCCTTTATATTAAAATTTAAATGTTTCCCTTTAATTATGTTCGTCATGAGATTTAACTTCTATTACTGTTTAAAATCTTTATTTCTTTACATCATTTAAATTTTCTTTACCTCGATTAAATATTGTTTTAAAAAATTATAAATCTGCACATGGAGTTCGAGTTGGACCACGACACGGGATACGAGGCGGAAAGTGCGCGATACTACTACGGAAGCTTCATAATTATTGCTCTATTCATGAGTGTTTGATCAAGTCGATTTTAACCCACCAAAAAACAATTCTCGAGAACCTTACGTGCTAGTAACATCTACCGAGAGTGTAAATTTGGTATATCGATTGTAAATTGCCCGCCAGCAACGTTCGCTTGTGTTGTATGTTAAAGCTGAGTTCGTTTACGCTGCTTATTTCAGTTTTTCTCGCATAAATCATGCGCAAGAGGTTATATCCATTGTAAATTGGGCGCCAGCAATGTTCGCTTGTGTTGTGTGTTAAAACGTCTCATTTTCGAATAAAATCTTCGGGAGCGGCACCTGATTTCTAATACCTAATGATTCATGCATCGTTTAAATTTGAAAGGAAGTCAGAATATCTGAAATACCTTCCCAGCGTTCAATCCAAAGTCACTGTAGTTTGAATTTTGGTATTTATTCGTGCAACCGGTAGGGATGTTTTGAGAGTTGACTTACGACCGCGACACGGAAAGCACGCGGAGAACGGAGTTTTTATATCGATACTCGGGAGTGCATAAGACGTGTTCAAGTTTTGTTGTTTAACTCTCTTTGAAAAATTGCCGAATAGACAAAATTAAATTAAATAATAAGTATTTCGACCAACGCTATCTAAAAAACTTGAAATAAAGTGGCAAGAGTAAAAATCGCATTATAAACGTTGCTGTCGATAAACCTTCGAACGCAAGGAAGTAGAGCCTCCTCTTGAAAGTGAAAAAAATCCCCGTTGGCAGCACCAGCCGGAAAGGTAAATTTCTCGTATGTAGCGTAAAGCTTCGAAAAAGAATTTGGCTTCCCTACTACTAAACTTCTTTCTGCAATTTTCGTAGTACCACATGGGTATTTATTAACATTAAACAAGTTGGGTAGACAGACCTATGCTCATGTCAGAAGGGTTTTGTACTCAACTTACAAAATGCCGTAACCAGCAACGAATAAAATTAAGAAACACGTCATGTTCGAGGATCATACTATTATTAACTAAGTTGGAAGAATTTTTTAATTCTGAGGTATTTGTTAATATTATACCCATAAATATCTCGCTTGATAATTTTTTCAGATTTTTTTAGATCACGGGTGTCCATTCGCGAGGGAGAAAACACATTTTTCATGTATTCCCCCCCCCCCCCCCCCCCCTCTGTGCCCCACTGAAGCAAAAACTGTCAGTTTAAGAACTGTTTTGAAAAGCTCTCATAGAGAACTTTCATTTGATACTCTGTACTGTAAGCATCGATTCATGTCCTATTTTTTCGAATCCTAGAATGGCTACAAAACCCTTTTGCTAGGAGCTCTCTCCTGCCTCTTTGACTTGTTTCAATTGTATGTAGTCATCCTCATGATATCTATCATTCCTGAAACTTTCATGCAAATCCTAGCAAAGCTGTAGTGTCTAAGTCGGTAAAAGCGCATATGGCTCCATAGCCATATGTTTCCATAGTAATACAGGGCACATTGTTCCATAGTAATACGGGAAAATTCAAATCACTATAACTTCGTTAAATACTATTCGATCTTTATGAAACTTTCAGAAAAGATCAATCTTATAAATAGTCATCTGTTTGCTAAATTTTATTGAATTTAAGGGTACCATTTAGATTTTATTCAAGAAAACATAAAATCGATAAATCATACTATTACTAACAAAGTTGAGTGAATTTCGACTTCTCACGTATTTGTTGTTGTTGTACTCATTAAGGCCTACATCCATGATTTTTTTCAGGTTTTTCGGATGGAAGGTGTCCAATCGCGAGGGGGGGGTACGCGAAAAGTTCGTACATTCCCCCTTCCCCTGTCCCCCTCGGTACTCATAAGGCAATTTTAAGACCTGTTTTCAAAAGATTTCATTAAGACCTTTCCAATGACACCCTACTCGACTACCATTGGTGAAAATTTTTTTTTGAGGGGTCAACTCCCTATATGGGGAGACCCCCCTTAAACCCCTTTGAAAAATTTTTTCACCCTTGAACTTTCAAGAGGTCACCACTTCTGACCTTTCCACAAAGTTTCATGGCTGTAGCCTCTATAGTTTCGGAGAAAAAGTGCTGTGACATACAGACGGACGGACGGACGGACGGACGGACGGACGGACGGACGGACGGACAGACGGACAGACGGACAGACGGACACAGGTCGTGATTGCAATAGGGTTTTGTATTTTAGTACAAAACCCTAAAAAACATATAAATACGCCCTTCGCCCTTCTCGCATCTGCTGTTTACACAGTTCACAGTGGTAACCACACAAAGGCTTAAATAGCTCCAATATTTAATTTCGAAAGATTTCCATAAAAGTTTAATCAGCACTTGCATTGCCATTAATATATACATTTCAATTTTTTCTGAACTGTGAGGGCCGTCATTTCGATTTTTATTGAAATCGGCTGCTAAAAATATTAAGCTGTATTTTCGACTGTTTTATTTGTCATTCGATTTGCATAATCAAATTAAATTAACTTGCCTTAATAACTTATAATTTCAAGTTTCAACGGAATCTGTTGAGAATCTTGGCTGCTAGAGGGCTACAGAAATAAAAAAAATTGTATGCCATCCGCCTGTATGGGGAGACCCGCCTGTATGGGGAGACCCCCCTTAAATACCTTAAAATATTTTCTTGCACTGCAAATTTCAAGAGGCACCACTTTTGACCTACGTAGAAAATTTCCTCATTCTAGCTCATGTGGTTTGCGAGAAAACTTGTTATGACGCACGAACAAACGGGCGGACGGACGGACAGACAGACAAGTCGCGATTTTATAATTTTTTAGGGTATTGTTAAAAATATTATACAATATCTTAAAAATGATCTGGTTTATAAATTCTATCAAGTAAAGTCATTTAAAACGTTTCAATGAAAAATATTCATTATTTCAGTTGGCACTAAAATAGCGAATTGCGCTTGCCTTCAGACCTTTGGGGGCCGCCATTTTGAATGCATGCATTTGATTTTGGATTATTTTAAATCTTTGTATGCTAGGACCCATCAATCAATGTACTATCTCGTTCAAATAGGAGTTTCACTCTAGACAGGGCAAAATAATTCAATTTTTAAAGAAAATCGCAGCTAAAAATATTAGGCTTTAAATTTTCGACTTTTTTTTTTCATTCAATTTTAATAATTTCCTGCAAAATACAAGAACATAGTACAGAGACTCATAATCTCAAGTTCCATCAAAATCCGTTGGAAAATGTGACCGCTAGAGGGCCACAAAAACATGAAAAAAACGCATATTTAAACGGCCGCCATTTTGAAATTTGCACATGCATGATCACCAAAATATCAAAGACTGTAGGTGTAAGTAATGTCTATCTTGAAACCAAGTTTCATATATGTCGGATCAAAATTGCAACTTTTAAAAGCCTTTGAAATTTCGACTTTCAACTGGCCGCCATTTTGTTTTTTGCAACCTGACCTCCAGTTTTTTTACGTAATTCTCTAGATACTTATAATTTCTTTCAAACTACCGAATTTCATGAAAATCTGTTGAAAGCTTTGACCACTATTACAACAACAAAATTTTGCACGTTTTTCGACCTTTGAGCGGCCGCCATTTTGTTTCTGCCGTACCGACTTTGGATTTTTTATTGTGAGATTCATCACATACTTCAATGAACCTTTGTACCAAATTTCATCCAAATCGGAGCTACACTTTGGTCAGCACAGAAATCACGATTTTTCGTCTAAAATGGCCGCCATTTTGTTTTTGCCCGGCCGATATAGCTGGTTCACGAACTTAACCGAGATAATTACCCAATACACCTTTCCTCAAAATTTGGTGAAAACCGAAGCAAAATTGCAACCTCTAGCGTGGTCACAAATTTCGTTATATCCCATATATATATATATATATATATATATATATATATATATATATATATATATATATATATGATGCTCTCCGCAATAGATAAATTTCTCTCGAGAAATTTACCTAATTAGCGGCTCTATTTGTCTTCCATTTCGCATATAGGATCTCGACACCCCACACTTGAAATCAATTCGAAGTTGAATTTGTGGTTTTTCCCAATTCTTTTTGTATATTATAACGAGTAAATGTGATATGGTTGGAGAAACAAATGGAGTGCAATTCTAACTGGCAAACATGTAACAGTGTAATGCTTAATTCCTCCATAGTCGCGGATTATTTTGATAGTGTTCCTACCAGTTCAGTGATGGTGTTTTTTTGAAAGACTCCATTTTTCCCCAAAACATCTACCCACGAACGGGACTTCAACAGAATGTGTTCCTTGTCTTCCCATTAAAATTTCAAGAGAAATAATCATGAAATGCATTCATATAAATTCGGTGTAGAATGCACTCGTTATCTTAGAATTGCTTACTTCATTCGAGCCGTATTCTGGGGCACATGCTTTCCCGCGAGAACCCTCACGATGAGCATTTCGTCAATTTAATTACGATGGATTGTCAAAGTTAGAATGCCGTCAACAGTTGTTTCCGTTACACGTGGACGCCTGATCCGCTGCGAAGAAGCAACGGAGAATGACCATGGTCCATGAATTGGAACTTTGCAGATTGTTGTTCGAGCAGATTTTTTTTAAGTATCGGGAGACCAACCACTTTACTGCGGCTAGTCGATGTCCCGTTGTCGTTTCGTCAGCTTCAATGCGAAAGAATAGTTCTTTGAAGCGCCGATCAGTGTCCGAGAAAGATTCAACATTAATAAAGAGTGTTTTGCATCTGAAAGGCTCAAAGGATTTTGAAGAGTTGGATTGTCGGCATGGTGGACGTTGTTTTGATTGCACCGTAGCTAATTATCAGCATCCATCATACGAATGCAAGGAAGGCTACATGGGTAAGATGAGAAATGAAATATTTTTCAATGGTCTATCCACTGCAAAAGGTAAGGCTCCATGTTGCCGGTGTGTGTTTCAGTGCAGCAGCTGCCTCTTTATTCTCTGCATTTCTTATGTATTATTGCCTAGATCGTTGTCTTAAGTTCTTTCTTAAAAATAACTCTGAAGATAGCTTATAGTTTTGTCCCTAAAAATTTTCAAGTAGTTCCAATCGTTTTTTTTGCACTCATAAAACAATTATCACAAACAAATGATATAACTTTTATAGTTTTCGTAATGTGTATTAAATCTAAGACAACAAATGAAAACAAACAACAGTTATATAATCCTAATATTGCAATATTAGAACTTCGTATCGGGCCAAGTCAAAAAAAAAATACCCCAGTTTCAAATGTTAATGTTTTCTTTTGTTTTATTTTTAATTGATAAAATGAAATTTTATTATTACATACTGATATAGTAAACAATCAATTATTAATTAAACCGCGAAAATAAGAGTAAAAAAATATTTATACTAAAGTACAAAAAAATAAAATGAATTGTTAAACGTACACCTCGGTCTTTCCATTTCGGTATACCTGACCGGGTATAGGACCCGCAACGATGGCAAGCTTTTCGTCTACTATGGTCTAGCCATCGGGCGCGCGCCTTCGTTTTTTCGTTGCTAGCAGAGGCTCTTGCCGGGTAGAGTAGCCTTCCGTTCGCGTGCCCTTTTATGATAAAGGGTTATGTGATTTCATTGCATAACTCTACGAGTATAGCATAAATTGGTTACGTTTGCGCTTCTCATTTGAAGGGAAGAGTCATACAAAGTGCTTTTGTATGAGTTTTTCACTCAAATGGGAAACACGTGACCACGTCTACGATTGGATCTTGATCCGGTTGGTAGGGTGCGAGGGGGCACCACCTCCATCTGGATGTCCCACTCTTACTTGTGGGCCATAAGGTTCGTCGTTAATGACGAAGTCCCCGCGAGTCCGTCCGTTTTTGCTGGTCCCAACTTGTTCTCTGAACAAGCAATTTCAACCCTTAATAGGTTACCTCGGCCTCGCACCAGTCAATCGGCATTCGATCCCTTTCATTCGTGAATGCAAAATTTTTTGTAGTGAGTCCTTATGCTAGGGGGAAAGAACCCGCGTCACGACACCGCAACGCTAGCCTGCCAGTGCATTCACGCGTCCCCAGACAAGGCCGATCTCGGCGGATCCTACCATCCTCTTTCGCCGAGGCAGCAGACCATCGTTGCAGTCCTTTACTAACATTTATAATATCTACCCATTTCACTACACATGACCACCTTTGGTAAAAAATGTTTAAGTGTCCCCTTCCTATATTGGGAGACCCCCTCCTATCAAGCTGTGAATATTTTTTTTTAGGCCTAAACCCTTAAGAGGTGACCAATTCTGATATGCTTACTAGGTTTGGTGAATGTAGTTGTAATGGCGTCGGAAACAACTTCTACTCGTATTATAGACGGACGGATAGACAGGTTGCAATTTCAATAAAGTTTTGGAAGAATTTATTTAAATTTTCCCCATCTAATTACTTTTTAATTATTATTTAGACACCGAAAATGTTCTCTAAAAGGACTTTTTGCTGAAGTCAACAAAATCTATCTTATACTTTTCAACATAAAGCTTTCACTTTATCTGAAAGAACAAACTAGCAAATAAACCCCAACAAAAACTGTTATTGTCAGCCAATGAGATAAATTTCAATTGCGTAATCCTCAATTGGATTTTTCCATTCTGGTTGAAACCATAGTGCAAATTATTCACTTGAGTGAAGCAAAAAGATAATTCTGCCAGATACATTAAAGCTTATAGCAACAATAAATATATTATGCAAGCGCTGACACTGATTTTATACATTCACAGACGGGCATCTGGGTTAGAGACAACCTTAAAGTTTTTAGCGATGCCAATGGAAAATTCTCATGGATGCAGTAATAATCCAAATTAACAATGTCTTGCGAATAAAGCAGATGCAGTGCCTTAATATCTGAGATGACGAATAAGGTTAGACAAATGAAAGCTGTCTAGGTAAAATGCTTCGCAAACGTAAGACGAAAATTATTTTCAATTGTCAAACTTCTAATAGCAAAGGAAAAAATGTTAAGAGCGGAAGCGTTAATTTGCCAATACTTTGAAGATTGACTTGGGGAAAAGTTGTTTAGAATAGCAAAATATTTTAAATCATGTGAATTACGCAAAAATGATCTTTAACAACTAGCTGTTAAGTAAATACACAATTTTACGAGTATAAATAAATGTACACATTTATGAGAGGTAAAATAAAATTATCAACATCTCTTTGTTTCCTCGAACATTGAATAATCTTCCTCCTAGCTCTTTGGCAATGTTTCAATTTAACGATTTTAATGTGACATAATGTTCCTAGAAATTTTGTTTTTCTTCAGCAAGAAAAAGCTTGAATATTCGTAAAATAAATAAAAATTTATGCATGTGAACAAATTATTTTTAGATGTATGGGTAGAGTTTCAAATGATAGAATTGATTAACGAAATTTGTACTTTAGAGGCGATCGTGTTGTTTCTATTAAATTTATGTATACTCTAATTAAATTACCATGTTTTTCTGGGTTTGTTTTGATTGCGGAAAATCGGAGCTGTTGTTTGATACGAACATTGTGTATTCATAACTATGCACAGAGAATTTTAAACAAATTACAGGATTTGTAGAAAATATGTACCGCTAAAATTTTTCATTGCAAATAGATTCACGTGAGTATATATTCGCAAATCGGGAAATACCTTATTGAAACCGAGAGTCATAATTATTGTTAAGAATATCTACTACAAAACTTTCATACATGTACTCCAAAAAACACAAGACAAATCGCGTAGTGGTTTTTGCTAAAAGCTTCCTGAGTCAAAATTTCAAGTCTCTTTTCAAATATTTTGAAGGATTGGAGTAGACCTTCCATCCTTACAATTTTTATCCCACATTAACTCTACATATTGGGGCAAAATGGTTAATAATCCATATGTAGGATAAAAACAGGCTTTAAAAATGAATATTTTCAAGAATATGTATATATTTTTTTCAAAGTGAAACAAAGAAGTGTTCACCCGGAAATTCTGATTCGGAAAGTTAGGCCAGAGCATTATTCCATAGCAATTCATAATGAAGTGGCCATGTTAGCTAACCACAATTTTAAGGATGATTCATAGAAACGTTACAACACAGCACAAATGCAAATTAAATTTTAAGTTTAACTTTTCCCACAAACATACTGTCACTTTAGATGCAATAACTTCGCTTCCATCACCAAACTTTCACTGGAAGTCAGGGAGGGATGTAACTTTCCAACGCACTATCTCATTCACAAATGGCGCCACCAAAAAAATTTTATGACAAAAGTTTCGTTTATTTTGGAATGCATCTTATTCAACTGGTCGACCGAATGCGAGTAGGCACATCAACAGCTGGTGAGGTTGTTGACTGAGGTACCCACCCTAGTCATTTACGACGAGGCATCACAGCATCAGTTGCACACCGATGCAAGCTCCGTGGGCCTTGCAGGCATCTTGGTGCAGAAAAATGGATCGGGACAGATAAATCCCGTTGCGTACTATAGCTGTCTGTGCAATTCAGCGGAGAGCCGATACCATAGCTACGAGCTGCAGGTGCTCGCGATCGTCGACGCGTGTGAACGGTTCCGAATGTACTTGTTCCGAAAGGAGTTCGAAATAGTAACTGATTGCCAAGCCAATGCCAGTTTGAAAGCCACGAAGCCTCTCATTCCGCGAGTGACGAGATGGTTTTTGAAACGACAAGAGTTCGATTACCGGGTTGTATTTCGTCCCGGAATACGTCGCCTTACGTCGCTGGATTGAGTCGAGCGCCTGTGGAGCCACCGACTAAACCGAGTGAAGTAGAGGAATATGTTGGTAGTGTCAACTTTTCGATTGAGGATTGGGTACGCACTCTACAGCGACAAGATTCAGACGTGAAAAACATCATAGAGGTTCTCGAGATGAAGGCGCATTCTGAGCAGCGGGAGCAAATTCGCAAGGAATATGTTATAAAGAACAGCCGTCCCTTCAGAGTTGATAAAGAGGGAGAAAAAATGCTCGTTGTTCCGAAGGGCATACGCTGGCGGGTGGCAAAACTGTGTCACGATGACGCCGGACATCCCATGTCGATGGTACACTGATGCGAATGAAATGAAGTTTTTGGTTCCCTCGAATACGTAACTTCATGTCATGGCAACATCAATTGAAGACCACCGGCCACGGTAGAAATCGAGAAGAGTCAGTCGCATCCAAACTATCAACCGAGCCATTGTATTTTGAACACAATTAAATTGATTATTAATAAACGGTGCGCGTTAGTTTATTGTTTCCCTTTACAATTATGCTGTTCCTAAGGTCCACCTCTGACATTCATAAAGCACTACACGATGACATACATTGACTGTAGCTATGTGCGAACAAATGTCAATGACATGGTATGGACATTTTGCGATCTCGTGTTTAATTCCCTCGCGATCTCGTGTTTAATTCTGCTACGGTTTGTCTGCGAAAAGAGACGAAAACAGAAACGTGCGATATGCATACGCAAAAGTGACGAAAGGAGAAACGTGCGATACACATACGCGAAAGAAACGAAAGGAGAAACGTGCGACATACATACACGAGTGGCTACACATAATTGTAATAGTGGTTCGATTTCCCCTTCGGTCCGTATACGAGGGAAACGGAACGCAATACGATGCCGGTCGAAAAGGTCAATACGCTAAACAAGGAACGACTAAAACTTGAACTTGGAGTACGGAATGCCTCTACGCAGGGGAAACAAAGCCGAGCTAGCACAAAACTCCGTAAAATTCTGGCTAATGACGAAATCGAAACGGACGGGAAAATGTCAGAATGTTCGGGTGAAGATGATGTGCGCGAGTTACGTGATGAAGTGAAGCGATTGAGCGTGTTAATATCAGCTGTCGTCACAACGTTACCTAACGGGGGAAAGTTGGCGACGTCGTCAACAACTGAGCAGATTAACACTCAAACGATCGTAGTACAGGAGCCGACAACACCACTCACTAACGCCATGAAATCGGGTGAGACGCCGCCGGCAGCGACGTTCGAAGTTGACGCATGCGAATGATCGGCTAATTTAGTGCGGGCATGTAGTGGACCGCATTTTCATAACATCCGAGATGTGACGGATATTTTACCAGACTTCGACCCGTCGCCCAAATCCGGCATGTCGGCAGCGCAGTTTGTTGATCGCGTTACGAAGCTTGCCGAGACATATCAGTGGAACGATAGAGTTTTGGTGTTCGCCGTGCAAGCCTCCCTAAAGGGGCCTGGTAAAATTTGGAGTGATGGTTCTGCGCAGGTTCTTGGAAGCTGGCTTGAGCTGGTCGAATCATTGAGGCGAGGTTTCCTTAGCCATGAAAGCGAGGCCGATGAAATGGTTTAACATTATTCCGAGTCTCACTTCTAGGGTGAAAAAATCGATTAATACAATTGCTTCTAATTATTTTTACCCAAACCTACGCAAGTGGAGAATTGCTCCGCAAAGAACATTGTCCACAATGCCGCAATTTCTAAATCCGCAAAAATTACTTCGCGGAGCGAAGACTTGTAATGAAAACGCCAAGATGATTAAATTACAAATCTTGATTTTCTTCAATTACACTTCAGTATTTATACATTTTTCTTTCACTTAACCCATGTCTTACACAGCTAATTTGTTTTTTGTTTTTTTTACAAGTGTAAGCAAAAATTCATTATTTGACACAATTCTACCTATGCTTTCCTTTAAATCGATTTTATTGGCTCATGAAAAAAAACTCACGCGTCTCGATATTACCAATGTGCTAACACATGCGTTTATTTTCTCCATTGGAAGATATCCATATTCCATACATTATGCATGCACTCATATTTCAATAACCCATGTTCGTACGTATCACTTGGGTATGGTCGCTAACCTCTTGATGAGTAAGACAATTAGCGTGCATTGAGTGTGATCAGCGAATACCTCCACACGTGATGGGTGATGAATGAATTGCAACGTGATATGGGTACACTCGATATTTAGAATGAGTGTAGAAGAAATAAAAGAAATTGCATTGTATGATTATGCACAGGTATGTTTACATGTAGCCATGCGATAGGATTGATATTTCATGGTTGTCTTTTTTGTTTGCTTAGGTTGGACTTTTGTTGGTAAAAAAATGAATTTTGTTAGAAACCAAATGAATTGGATGATGTACAATTGAACATGTGTATATATGTTTGCTTATGATATGTACGTATGAATGTTATTACGATTGTTGTTATTGTTCATGATTTGAATTGAATCTACTATTATAGTAAGTGAATGAATGTGTACATATGTTTGCTTAAGATGTGTACGTATGAATATTATTATGATTGTTGTGTTTTGATATGTGAATTCGAGCTATTACACCGATGTTCACATAAAAATGATGAATCGCACCAGGGAGCCGAGCGAGACAACACAAAGTTACTTCTATACTATGCTAGCATTGGGAAAACGAGGTAACTTGAGCGATCACGCTATAATCCGGTATATAAGGAACGGGCTATGGCATTCATCTTTGGAAAATGCGATCGCGAGCTCAATTTTCGACACCGTCAACGATCTTTTAGCCGCGATAAAGAATTTCGAAACGAATTCTGTTCGAGTTTTGGAGCCACGAACGGAGTCGAGACGAAATTTTTGACCACCACCACCGATACAACGAGGTATTATGTCATCAAATGCGCGAGCGCCACCGACTTCGAGCAATTTGGAATCCCGTCGAATCCGATGTTATAATTGTCTTGAGGTGGGGCATATTTCGCTGAACTGTCCAAAACCGCAACGGAAACAAAGATGCGAGAAGTTTCAACGCACATCAAATACGACCAACCGATGTCCGGAAAATGAAACTGCAACTGCCGTCAGTAATGTTCGTCGCATAAATTCAACAGAAAGAATTAATCCGCTTGTTAAGGAGGTTCTTCTAAACTTTCAATTTAAGTCCTTCATCGACCCCGGCAGCGAAAGAACACTCATTCAACGAACGATCGCAATGTCGATGGGAGGCGTGAAGCAGTGCTCACCGATCATCCTGTGAGGATTTGTAGGAGCTTCAGTAACGTGCAACTAGATACTGGAGGCCGAAATTCAGTTGGATGGTAAGAATCTAAACGCGAAGATTTTTCCCGGTGGATGACGACTTGAGCCACTTTTATTGTGATCACGACTGATCATTGAACCGGGAGCTTGTCGATTGGAAAAGGCTCCAACTTTTCAGCCAACGCTATCCGTCAAAGAAAGGGACCAATTGTATCAGCTCATCAGTGAGCCTAGAGAATGCTTCTCTGAATCGCTTGCTCAGTTAGGCCAATGCAACTCGGTAACGATGACGATAAGGTTAACGACCTTAAAACCTGTCCGACGCCAGCCATACCGGATACCATTCGCAAAGCGTGACCGCGTCCATCATCATCAGAATATTCGTCACCGATTGTCCTCGTTCGCAAACAAATGGTCAGGACAGTCTCTGTGTCGATTTCCGTGAGCTCAATGCTATCACTGAAAAGCGTCTGTTTCTCATGCCAACTGTTGAGGAGCAGCTATCATCGATCGCTGGTAATTTATTTCACACGACTCTCGATTTAATGTCCGGCTTTTATCAAATGTCAACCGCAGAAGAGTGCGGGAAATACACTGCATTTGTCACGAATGCAGGCCAATACGAATTCAACCGGATGCCTTTCGGCCTGTGTAATGCACCGAGTTATTTTCATGAGGTCATTACCAAGTTGGTACGAAAAATGAGAAATCGAGCAGTTAGCTCCGTAGAATCGAACTCGGTGAATTCCTGGTTATACTTCGAGATGCCGGTATGACGCTGCGGCCCTCTAAGTGTACGTTTTTGTCTAAACAAATCACCTTTTTGGATCATCGAGTCGATGAGGACGAAATAAAATCAGGAGCTGAAAAGACTAATGTAATTTGAGAGTTTCCACAACCAACCAACGTTACAGAAGTTCGAAGATTTCTGGGATTGAGCGGTTTTTCCGCAAATTTATTCACGATTATTCTCTAATATCGAGGCCGCTTACACTTTTGTTGAAGCAGAAGGACAATTCACAATTTTGTTGGTCGACCGAACAACGAGACGCATTCAAAAAATTGCAATCAGCACTTTGCTGCAATTCAGTGCTCAGTGCATACGATCCGACGAAGGAACATCAAGTTCACACTGACGGGAGCACACTGGGTCTTGCCGGAATCCCCATGGAACGAGACGACGGTGGCAATTTCAAACCGGTTTCCTACTACAGTCGCCAATGTAGCGAATCCGAAAGCAGATGCCATAGTCATGAACTTGAAGTTTTGGCTATCGTCGAGTCGTTAGAAAGATTCCGCATTTATTTGCTCGGTAAGCATTTCGAGATAATTACCGATTGCACCCACAATTAGCACCACAGGAACGTCTAAGCCATTGCTACCGGACATCGGTCGATGGTTTCTGAAGCTGCAGGAGTACGATTTCCGCATCATACATCGATCGGCTGAACGCATGAGTCACGCAGATGCTCTAAGCAGGACTCCAAACGAACCACCGAACGAGACAAAGATAGTATGGGGGAATATATTGCAAATGGAAGAAAATGAAGACTGGCTTGTACTCCTACAACGACAAGACGTGAAGTTGAAGGAGTCAATCGAAGTTCTGAAAGGCGATATTGAGTCACTCAATCCAAACAGATCGAGTCAGCTTATCAGCTCAAAAACGGTCGGTTTTATCGTAAGATCGACCAATATCTCTCATTCGTCGTTCCGTCCGCAGTCAGGTGGAAAATCATCCGCACGTACCACGGTGACATGGGCCACTTTGGTCTTGAGAAGACTACAACTCGAGTTCGGCAAGATTTTTGGTTCGACAATCTCCGAAAATACATCAAGTCGTACATCGCAGCATGCTTACAGTGCTGCTATAATAAAGGAATCGCAGGCAATCTGAAGGGTCAACTCTATTCGGAAGAGATGACATCTATTCTGTTCTGGACGTTACACTTTGATCACCTGGGACCTTTCCCACGCAGTCGTCGAGATAATTTGGACATCATTGGAATATCTGATTCGTTCAATAAGTACTTAATTTTGAGAGCTGTCAAAACTACGAAATCGAAGCCCTCATCAATGCATTCAGGGATCTGACGTTGCACTTCGGTCTACCTAAGCGTATAGTTAGCGATCGAGGCACTGCTTTTACATCACGAGAATTTGATGAATTCTGCGCATCTAATGAGATTCAACATTTAATGTTTCCGTCAGAACACCTCGAGCGAATGGCCAAATGGAACGTGCAAATCAGTCCATATTATCATTTCTAAGAACTGCACCAACTGATCATAAGGATTGGGATTTACAATTGCGCAATCTTCAGTGGTCTCTGAATTCGCAATGTCACGCTGTGACTCAGTTTAGTCCGATCGAGTTGATATTCGATTATCGCATTCCAGACGTCAGCATGAATCGGCTAGTTATGGCTCTAACATCAGATGAAGCGACTGCTGATCCAACGGAATGCGATATGGTTAACCGAAGACAATTAGCTGCAGAGCGAATTAGCACCGAACGAGATAAATGGAGATTGAGGTTCAGCGCGAAACACAAGAAACCTTTTATCTACAAGGAAGGAGATCTCATCGTTCTAGAGAACGTACCTGCTGCTAGGAAGAATCTCGAACGTTAGAGCCCAATTATCGTGGGCCCTACATCATTTCGAGAATTTTATGAAATGACAGATATCTCGTCGAGGACGTGGGAATCGCGCGTCTTAACGAACGGAAATTCTGTTCGTTGTATACGAGCGAAAAGTTGAAACCGTGGATTGTCGTGAGTCCCGAACTCGATTTTTACGATGATGCTGCGGATTCATATACGGAGTAATGAATCGAGACGATTCAATGTCAAGATGGTCGAGTATCATGGCAACACCAATTGAAGAGTACCGGCCACGGAAGAAATCGAGAAGACTCAGTCGCATCCGAACCATCAAACGAGCCATTGTATTTTGAACACAATTAAATTGATTATTAATAAACGGTGCGCGTTAGTTTATTGTTTCCCTCTACAATTATGCTGTTCCTAAGGTCCACCTCTGACATTCATAAAGCACTACACGAAGACATGCATTGACTGTAGCTATGTGCGAACAAATGTCAATGACATGGTATGGACATTCCTCGATTATCATTTGAAATAGTCCATATGGATCACTTGGGTTCATTTTTTAGAAGTCGCCGCGGTAACGAGTCAACCAGTCGATACTGGCTTACCTTAAAACGTCATGCGCTAAACGGAACACCTGAGATGATGAACTAGAACAGCTTCAATGGACTCTGAATATACGAGTGAGTGCAACGACGAAGTATTCTCCAATCGCGCTAATTTTCGACTACCTGGTAAAGGACATCAGCGACAACAGGCTTCTAGCAGCCGTGCAGGATACTAATTTGGACGAGAAAATGATGATAGACAAGAGAGAAGACGCGATCGAAAATATATCCGAGGCTAGACTTAAGTCGAAAAAGCGATTCGATGAGAGATATTAGAAACCCAGGCAGTACAAGGAAGGAGAGTTGGTCTTGGTGGAAAGCGCCATTCCAGCTACGGGTGAGTCCAAGAAGTTGGAGGCTACATATCGTGGCCTCTGTATCATCAAGAGTGTTCTGCGGCATGCTCGATATGTCGTGGAAGAGAGCGAAGCACATCAGAAACAGCGACCATTCAGTTCGGTGATGACAGCGACAAAATAAAGCCCTGGTGTGAATTATGTCCGAAGATCGATGACGATTACGATGATCTCGCAGATGAGGAATTCCACACATCCATTTAACTCGAGGCGAGTTATTGTCAGGAGACGCCGACTGTCATCCATAAATGTTTTGCTACCTAACGTATATATGAACTATGGCAACACCATCTATCTTCATTGTTAAATGCATGTGTGTAAAAACTGTTAGGGGGTCGATGTCAGTCCTTGAATAAAGTAATCGACGACCTTGGTATTTGCGTTTTAGTTTAAACCCTGACTGTTGTCAATAGTGTGTCTGGCACCGCGTCGGTATGTAGATCAGGAATGTGCGGGTTCGACATATGTTCTTGTTGAAATATTGAAAGCCCCGCAAAGGTAACGGTAGAGTAAAGTTTAGCTTACCTTTTTGAAAAATGTTTGAACGAGTTTGAAACGGGCTCTTTGGACAGTGAGTGGAAGTCGTAACGAGCATAGTCTATTCGCAAAAAGACCCACGACCATATTCCTTTTCGAGCTAATTAGCCGACCTGCAGCCACCACGGAGTAGACTAGGAGCGCCCGTTTGCGCTCACCTTCAAATTACGGTTCGTTGGCACAGCTCGAGACTTCACGTCTTGGAATCGCTGAGGACGCTCTGCACTTCTTTCGAGAAGTAATCGACCCGAGCGATGGAAATCGTTACAGTTCCAACCTCTGTATACATTAATAATTAAAGATGTTTCAACCAGCAAGGACAGAATACACACATAACCTTTTTTTTTACCTCCCTTTAATTCATGTAGTGAGCTTAGAATCAAAGAAATTTTGCCAAGACCTTTCATTTGATACTTTGGTAAAATAATTTTTATGACAACACCGTATAGGGGGCCACCCCTTAATATCCTTGAGAATATCGAACAGGCTAAAAATTTGATTAAAACGCTGCTTCTTATCTTCCCACGAAATTCGATGCCTGCAGATTCTAAATAAATTTTCCCCCAAACGTTCAAAGGTCTTTGCAAAATTTCATTTCTGCAAAGTCCTCTTACGGAAGTCATAGCATTTCCGTTTAATATCTTCAACTGCACCAAGCGCCATAATTTGATACTTTTATGTTATATTGGCCTTATCCCAATTTCCACATTCACATTATAACTGTTCTTAAAAATGATTGTCTTTTCTTTTTTACCGATCCATTATTTTTGGCATACTAATATGTAACAAAAAATGGGATATCTAGAAAATTCACATCCATTGATACGGTTGTAACAACCAAAACCTACTTCTGCTTTCAGAAATCGAGACAATTCACTTTGTATCTAACTCGTGTGTATGTATGTATATCAAGCACAAGCTAGTATGTACACGTCATAGGTGCAAACTTGCACAGACAGGTAAGAAGACAAAAATGACTCATAGCCGGCAAAATTCAACTCCTGCTAATGAAAAATCTTAAGTTTGCCGATCACATGGTGAACGTGAGAAGTTCGTCAATATTTCTTGAGTTGATTATTCTTTTTATTTCTTTCTTAACAAACAGTGATTTTGCGCATGAAAATTTATCGATGGGGAATCAATGACTGAATAAAATTTCGGCTGCTATTAATTATTTACTTTCAATTCATCGAGAACATGGAGAGTTGACTTTTTGCTTAAATACATAACTACACATATAGGGAGCTTTTCTACATGGATCTGGTGAAATTAGTCCAGTTAGAAACAATTGAAAGTGTAATATTAGAGACAGTTGGATCGATGCTACGTCTGCATCCCTCGCATTCAATCCCCACTCATGAGTCATGAACCCCACTGGCGGTGGCACCAGCAATTGGAATAAACTACGTTTCAAGTTGCACGTACACCCTTAGCCCCGGCTACCGCTAATTGCTCATGTGGCGACTACGCACATGACACGATTGTAAGCCGGCTTTTTGCTCCAACCGGCATAAGAACGCATGGCAGGGGACGATAAGACTTTACTCGTACCTAAGGCAAACGTGTACATAGATTAAAAGATTTATCATCCACTTGAGATGTTATAAATAGCGTCGAGAGTGCATTATCAACAAGCCCCCATAAATTGCCTCCACGTCGTCGCTGCTGACAATGATCTATGCACATATGTAAGTATGTTTTCTATTCATGTATCATGTACTCGTATGTACGCGTACATAAGATGCGTTCATGTTAATTTCTAAGACCTTGATCGTCGGATTTAGATAAGCAGATATAAGTCGCGATGCAAGTGAAATGGTCTTATCTGGTCTATAGATAAGAATCGCGATCAACTGATAAGTTAATGCGTTAAGTTCGGTTAATTTAGCAAAGGAGGCGTAATTCGATAATTTGATCAAGGTCAACGGAGGAGGAATTTGTTAAGAAGCAGAAATCTATCTGACGGCGCAAGAATTTACGTAGCTATAGCAAAAGGAAGTAATAAATGCCGATTTTTAGAAACTTCCGCTTTTTATCTATACTGAGATATTCTTAGAGAATATTTAGAATTTATTTTTCAAAGTAACGTATAGCGGGATGAAAAATATGGGAAAGAAAAGAAGCAAATTAAACCACCAAAATAAATAAAATTTCGACAACCAGATAGACACGAAAGCTATTTCAAATCTGAATCTACAATGCCCTTATTAAGATATGAGGCCGAGTGGAAAATTTTAATTTATTCTGTGATTTTGCACCCAACTTGCAGCGTTTCTAATGGCAGAAATATAATTTAGCAGGGTACAGCTTAGGTGCTGGTCAACTTTTGAGACTGAAAAGAAGTAGAACAACCAAAACGAACCACAAAGGAAATCGTTGAATACTCTCGCGTTATGACAATGATGCATCTCATAAATTATTAGCCATGTCATCAACCTTATTATTTGATCTACAGTGGCTCATCGCTTTATTGGATTCACAAAAAACCAACCAGAAATAATTATAATTTCGAAATTACCTAAACGCAGTTTGTAAGAAAGATGTTGCAAAATCATTATGAATTTAATATTAACAACATTTATTTGATACAACGTTTTTTGATTAGATAATAAGCTATTCTTTCTTTTTTTGCGATTAAGAGGTGCATGCGTGCAAGACGGCACTAAATACCTCCCCGGTCAATGTGAGAACCTAGCCTGGAATCGGTTGACATATTACTTCAGGTTAAGCCTTGTTTTGCTACGCCGTGAGGCGCCTTCTAGTTGGGGGGGATCCCTCCGCTAGCGGCATGGGAGGAAGAAGGATTGTTAGAAAAGTGATCCCCCAAACCCCGGTGTCCGCGGCTAATCATGTGAGCCTTTTTTATCTTTTAGGACTACTCGAACGTACTATGTCACATGGTTCGATTTGTCAACCTATCCAAACATCTCCCCGATTAGACTATCCAGGTAGAGCTCTCTAAATTTTACGAATTTTATATTTTCATCTATAAAATCGAATGGTGACCCTTAAATTTTGTAAAAATTTGTATCTAAGTTTCTTGACATAAAACGCATGCTTTCTGAAAGTTTCCCCCGCAGGGGAAATGCTGCCCGACAGTAATACTCTTGGAGGCTAGCATTCTTTGGGGAGTGCCACTCCACCTATCTGAGCAAATTCCGGCATGGGTAATGCCGATCGACAGGATCACTCTTGGAGGCTAGCATTCTTTGGGGAGCGCCGCCTCCACGGACCTGAGGATATGGAGGCCGCCGTGAGGTTCCCTCCTGACAGGACAGGTAACGACCCTGACTGAATCTGGACTTTGTTGTGGACAACGAACTGGAATTTATGCTTTGGGCTGGCGGATATGATACTTTTGACCTAGTTCGGCCTCCAATCCAATAGTCATACCGTCTGCGTCCCGGTAAAACCTTGGCAGGCCTCGGAGTACGTTCGAAGGTCGCCCGATCGGGTTGGTTGTGTAGGTTCGGTTGAGACGGACTCCCAATTAGCGCTGGTCTGGCTCTGAGCACTTGTCCCCAAAAGGGCTTGTGCCAACCCTCGCATGGCTTCCCTGCTCTGCAAAGATAACTATGGGACCAAAAATGGGACTACATACACGAACAGTGATAGCGGCTTAGAGGGAGGGCCCAGTAAAACTGGAGCAGCAAAAAACCCTAAAAAAAGATAAAAAAATACAAAAAAAGAAAGCAAAAATAATAACAATGACGACGCAACCAGCAGCCGCAGCCACGATGTTTACAGCACATCGGGAGCGATATCAACGATGACAAAAACGACGATGAATACAATGACAGTAAAGACTGACGAAATACGGAGATTAATGATGTGAGCGCCAGAGCGTCCTAAAAAGGAAGAGTGTGAAACTCTGCGGCATGCACCAGAGCGGTGGGGGAAAATGTGTTATAAAGAACATCGAGATTTAAATGGTTACTGCTCCGATCGCTACCGAAGCGACTGAAGCAAGGGTCGTAAATCCCGAAATAATAACGAACCACCCTGAAGTCGACAAAGATATTACGGCAGGAAAAGAAAGGAATGACCCGACAAATAAAGTGCTGTTGTGTGATTTCTTCGCCACCGTTGAAAATGTGGCGGAAGTACTCTACTTAGAAACTGAAGCCGATAACCTCTTCCAAGAAAGGTGCCGACAAAAGGAGCGAAGAAAGCCGCAAAGAAACTTCTTCGAAAAGCGATAGAAAATAAAAACCCTAGACGAAACAGGAGAGAAGCAAGCCCCGACAAAGACCCCGGAAGCAGGCACTGCTCGTAAAACCCCAAGATGGCCGATTCTACGCAGAAGTGCTGCGGGATATCAGGCGAAATGTATGGCCCAAAGACATTAACACTGCCATTAAAGGAGTACTACCAACTTGATCGAGCCGTATACTGATAGAATTCGGAGCAGGGGCCGACAATAAAGTAATATTTTGCGACGCAGTAAAGAAAGTCCTCGGCAAAAGCACAACTATAGCCTCAATCGAGCCTATGGCAACGATCGAAATAAGAGACATTGACTGCGTCACGGACCTGGCCGAGGTAGAAGAGGCCATCAAAAGGGAGCTACCTAGCGTGTCCAGGATCAAAGCAAGGCTGATACCAGAAAACAATAGGGGACAATGCATGGCCATCGTTGAAGTGACCGAAAAGGACGCCGAACAATTTCTGAATAAGGGCAAAGTAAGAATAGGGTAGGTTGTCTCCAGGCTAAAGCGAAGAGCAGCGCTTCTTCAAAGTTTCAAATGCCTTGGATATAGTCACAACAAAAAAGTATGCAAAGGACCTGATAGGAGTTCCCTATGTTACAAATGCGGTGAAATGGGACATAAAAGAAACTAGTGTACAAAGGGAGCACACTGTATTCTTTGCAAGGATGCTGATCCAAGACCGGATCTTGTGCATGGCTTGGAATCAGGGAAATGTCGGGTTTTCCAGGAAGCTCTAGCCAAGGCTAAATCAGAACTTCGATGACCCGCATTCTGCAGCTAAACCTACACCGCAGTTCAACCGCCCAAATTCTGCTTGAGCAGTTAGCGAAAGACATAAAAGCTGATTTTATGCTGCTGAGTGCGCAACACCATGATAAAAGTTCTGTATCATGGTATCCTGATGAAACTGGTACGGAAGCGGAGAGTTACGGTCGGGGGGATGGTTTCGTTTGGGTTCGGTGCTCAAGGACTACCTTCTTTAGAGTGTACTTAACGCCGAACGAATCGATATCATCCTTCCAAGCCAGGCTAGATGCTTTGGAGGGCGCTGTCTCGAACCCAGACGGCAACGTGCTCGTTGGTGGAGACTTCAACGAAATGGGGCATGCCTCAAACATAGCAGCCAGGACGGCGCTCATTGTACTAAACATCGGAAATACGCCGACTTTTCGCTCTATTGGCTGTGAAGGAACTATACCGGACGTGACATTCGCCTCGGAGTCCTTAGTATGGAGGATACACAATTGGAGAGTATTAGAGGACTACTCAGCGAGTGATCATCAGTGCATTCATCTCCCGATGTCCGTGCTCTCGACTTTCTACAATTGGGTGGAACATCGGAAGGATGGACATCAAGAGGTTCGTCGAGGTGCTCACAGCAGGCACCCCGTTGCAGGCAGATTCGTAGGGGACGGAAGAACTGGCAGCTCTAGAGGTGAACTCAACTCTGAGCTACATAACGACTGCTTTCAACGCTTCTATGCCCCATCGAAAACTCCGGCACGGCAACCTCCCAGTGTCCTGGTGGTCGACTGAAATCGCTGAATAAGGAACGGAGTGTCACAAGCTTCGGCGTGAGGGTCAACGGGCATGGAACCGTGACGTGAGATGCAACCGGGTAGCAGCATATAAGTTGGCCAGGAAATGCCTTCATAAATTGAGTAACAACAGTAAGGATCCGTGAGGCCTTGGCTACAAGCTAGTTATGCGGCGGCTTGGTGCCCTACGGAAACCTTACATACATGTTGCGAGAAAGCTGGACGAGAAAGTGCGGGCGCTCTTCTACGCCCATCCCGTCCACGTTGTCTATGGTGAAACAGCAGTCGAGTGTCCACTCTTCACACAGCCGGAAATGGAAGAGGCAGTCCTTCCACTGAAAGTGAGGAAGGCTCCAGATCCAGATGGTGTTCCAGCTGAGGTGTTGCAACTTGTCTATCACCATTGTCCTGACTTGCTGCTCAGCACATTCAACGCCTGGCTACGGGATGGGGTTTTCCTGGTACGATGGAAGGCGGTGAAGCTCGTGCTGATCAGCAAGGAGAAGAGTAATCCCGAATCGCCGTCTGCATACCGCCCGAAAATGCTAGAGAAACTCATCAGACTCACTGATGCGATTTGTGCTACTGGGAACCTATCTCCTCGGCAGGACGGCTTAGAGCTGGTCGTGGGCGCGGTCCAAAAGGCAGAGGCACCCAGTGACGGATCGTCTTGTAGGTGAAACTTGACGTTGAAAACGCCTTCAACTCCGCCAAATAGGTGGATATTCTGGATACGCTGGAAAACCCTTTTCAAGTTCCAGAATATTTATTGCGGTTTTTAAGGGGATACCTCAAGGATCGAAGCATGCTTTACGACACGACACAGGGCTCTTGTCGCTAGATGCACCGTTGAACAAGCGCAACTTAAGCTAGGTATATTAATGCGCCGAGTGAGAGACTAAACGACTGCTCGCGGGTTCAGTTTAGCACTGGAACCAGGTAGCACATAATGTTCGAGCAGTCCTAAAAGATAAAAAGGACTCACAGCAGCCTGGGAATTCCTCGTCCCCTTTCCCTTCTTGCTAGAGGATGGATCCCCCAGCTTGAAGGCGCCTCACGGCGTAACAAAACGAGACCTAGCCCTAAGTAATTTGTCAAACGGTTCCGGGCAGGGTTCTCGGGTTGGCAGAGGAGGTGTTTAGTGGGTAGTCCAGTCGCTTGCGAGCATGGGAGTCCCATACTCTGTGCGTAAATGACATTCGCCTTCCAACAAAAAAAAACAAGGCTCAATTCATGGAATATATGTATAGGCCAAGCTTTGATATTCAGAAGACGTTGTTTGAGTTTCCAATTGTTTATGCTTTCATGCTTTCTTATAAAGTTCTTTGGTTGATGGAGGAAAAGTACGCACAGGGGCAATCGAATGACTGATGGTAAAAAAAAATGTTGAGAATCAATATGGTATTTTAACACACCGAATGTGTTCATTTTATTCAAAAAATTATAGTTATAATTTTATCAAACAGAAAATTTTTATAACCTGCATGAAACAATATTTAAAAAAATATGAGAGCCAACATTTATTAAATTGGGGATGCGTTGCTAAATCAATCAAACCAACTACACTAATGACGACGCAATATTCCTGTATACTAGCGCGAGATTAGTAGTCCTACCTGGTATTACGAGTATCTAATTACTACAGAACCCAAAATAAGGTCTCGCATTAGGTTGGAACAACAGCGCTATTGGACCATAGAATGGCAGACCACTGAACAAACCTGGCGCTAAAAAAGGCGGGTCCTGTGACAGAATGTAGATGTGAAACGAAGAAAGGATGACTGGTGACTGTTATGCGACAACGAGCGGTGGCCATGTTCTGTTTCTGGAGAGGCAGGCAAAGCCGCAATTGTCATTAATGGTATATACCTTGAACTTATATTTATGCATGAATTGACCTCTGAGCTTGGTGTGTGTCTAGATGAAGGATCATTTTTGTTTGGTGACGGTGGGAAACAAGCAATTATAGCCTTATTGAAGTCATAATGACGTCAGCACTCGTTGCGTATAGACATGTTTTTTAATACAGGGTTTTCCAATAAGAGGTGTTATTTTGATATTAAAAGAAAAATACGATTTTTTAATATAAATGGTCGGATGTTTATTTCACTATAAAGAAGAAGGTATGCCGTTAATAGTGTAAAATAACATCAGGCAAATGACCACCATGACCACGCTTACAGGACCATATCCTTTTGATGAAATTTTCCATAACCAAATCGCAAAGTGGCTGCCCTATTTCCTCGATAGCCTCACGAATCTTTGAGGTCTTGAATCGACGCTGGGCTATTGGCGTAGACCTTCTCTTTCACGTGGCCCCAAAGGAAGAAGTCGCAAGGTATTAAATCACAAGATACCGGTGGCCAATTGTGATCACCTCTTCGAGAGATAACACGATCCGGAAACTTTTCCCGTAAAAAATCAATGGTTCCGTTGCTTGTGTGGCACGTAGCGCCATCTTGTTGAAAGTAAACGTTGTCTAGATTAATATCATCCAATTCCGGCCATAAAAAATCATTAATCATCTCTCGATAGCGCAATCCATTCACCGTAACTGTTGCTCCAGCCTCATTTTCGCTGGAACATAAACCGCAACAAACTGTCACACGTTGAGGATAGAGAGGCTTTTCAACAATAACTCTTGGGCTTTCCGAGTCCCAGATGCGACAATTTTGCTTGTTAACGAAGCCACCGAGGTGGGAATGGGTCTCAACACTCAAGATGATTTTTCGATGGAATTCCGGATCATCTTCATGCATTTCAAGGACCCAATCAGCAAAGACACGACGTTGTTGATGATCGACCGGCTTGAGTTCTTGTGTTAACTGAGCTTTGTAAGCCTTAAGACCCAAATCTTTATGCAAAATACGGTGTGATGACGTTTGTGGAATGCCTAATTCCAAAGAACGACGAGGAATGGACAAACCTGGATTTTCCTCAACACTTTCGGCTACAGCAGCAACATTCCGACTGTTCTTGAGTGACGTGCACGGGTTTTATTCTTCATATAACTAAGTTGTCCAAGGTGCTTTACGACGACCCAAAAATGTTCGAGTTTTACGAAGCGTATCTGCCAAATTTTCACCATTTTTATAGTGAATTTTAATAATTTCAATGCATTGTTGAAGCATGTATCGTTCCATTTTTATTAATGGCGTAGTTTCTACTTGTCAAATGTCAAAAAATGACATCTACCGAAAAAGCGGGCTATTCAAAATAACACCTCTTATTGAAAAACCCTTTATATGTACATTTATATGTTAATATGAACAGATAAAATATCTCTAGCCGACATGAATTAGATATTACCTTTTTTTTTTTTTCGTAAAAGACGTATACCTCTGTGGTATAGTGTTGTACCTGCAAGAGATAACCTATTTTTTTCGAAAGATCTTTTCCTTAAATTTGATTATTGGCGGGATATTAAATACACCTCCTATAGGTGCAAAATTATACCTACGAGAGGTATAAACTACCTGTAACGTACATAAAGCCTATGTCTAAATTATATCTGCTACAGATATCCTATAGTTATTCGAGTAATTCATTATATCTACCGCAGATATATTCTTTGTAATCAAACCATGCAATATATCTGCCAGAAATAAATAACAGATGACCAAACTATTTAATATATCAACCCCAGCTATATTATATCCAGGTCATTTTAAAGCTGTCTCGGATATGTTTTTTTTTTTTTTTTGAGTGTAGAAAACCCGATTTTTGAGGCGTTCAAATTTCAAATATTCAAAAATAACAAATAATTTGCGGAAGTGTGTGCAGCTCTTATTTGAGCCAAGAAATCAAAACTTGTGTGTAATTCTTAAAAATTATTTTATGGCCAGGACTAAGTTTTAAGTTACACATGGGAGATGCTTGAATATCCCGCTAACAACGCATTAGTCTAAAACAATGTGTTACCAACTTATTCAACGAGTCTCCCACCGACAATTATGCGGCGATTTGGAGCTTGCATCATTTATTTAACTGCACTTAGTAAATTTATTGTTTGGTTAAACAAAAAAAAATTCAATAAAATTTTTATCCATTGGCTGATTCAATTTCTTTTCATGTTGCTCTTTAAAAAAAAGCCTTTATACAAAACTGAAACAATTAACTAAAATGTAAGAGCAGTTCTGAATCACACTGTAATTAGAACCAAATTGCTGAGTACCTAAATATATGCAATTTAAACTAGATTCCTTTCAACTTTCAGTATTTCGACACCTCTATTCAAGTTTAGAAAGTTGACTGAAAACTCTCCAAAAGATCTTGAGATTAATTCGGAAAATGTCTACAATTCAAGCCGGTACACAAAGTATATCTGCCAAACTATCTCATAGTACTTGAGACAAAATATCTTCTAGATCTGAAATCTGTCCTCTGTTTTGAATGTACAATCTCACACCAAAAACAAAAGTAAAGCAAGTTCAAATTGAGAAAGTTTCACTTAGTGAACGTTAAAAAGTTCAGAAGCTTATTTCAACCAGAATTTGAAAATGGAAAAATGGAAATTGTTTTATTCAGTCGGTGACGACTGATGTATGTATGTATTCTTAGAGTCCATAGTATTTGCTGTATTTATAAATAAAATTTCAATTTTCGCTTTTGTCGATAGAATGCGATTCACATACTCGAAATTGCGGAATAGAAAATAATTCAGGAGACTTTCGATTAAGCTCTTTTTATTTAACTGAAGTGTTTTAGACTCCTTTGGATACTTAAACTGTCTGGAATTACAAAGTAATACTTAGCATTTTTTGTTTGGGTACTTTCAGATTAGCGTATGTTAGTATTTAGGATTCGTTTATTTTTGATTATTTAAGCAGTGAGGGTTAGCAAGAAAAAGCAAAGCTGGCTAGATACAGTGTATTTTTTTTTTTGAGGCATAAAAAATAAATTGTACTTACCGGAATTCATCGATAGCGAAAGTTAAATACCACAGCGCAAACATTATAGTAAAGTGTGTCTAAGACTTTTTTAAAAAATCTTGTAGATCTTTAAATCTGAAATTACAAAAAAATGTCTAAATCAATGCTTTTGCACGGATGGTTTGTAATTTATGTTTGAATATTTAATAATATTTAGAATTAAGAAAAATAAGAAAATTGAGAAGTATCGATGTAACACAAAACAAGCATGCAAAGTAGTGAAAAGCCTGAAACGTGGTTATCAGCCCAAGAACATGATGACATCGGCAACATCATCGCTTATGGAAACAGGATCAAGGAAAGATGGGCATCATATTTCAAGAACCTCCTTAATTCTCCGCACAGCTCCAAAATATCGGAGAGCTCCAATTGGCCCCATATACTCTGGATGTAGTGTGTTCCACCATCAAAGCTCAAAAGAATAATAAAGTGCCGGGCATCGTTGAGATTCCAATGGAGCTCATTAAATATGGTGGCAGCGGTGTTCAGAAAGCCATCCAGCACATTTGGCTACAAGAACATATGCCGAACGAGTGGAGCCAATCAATTATATTCTCTATCCACAAAAAAGGTGACAAGCTACAGTTCGAAAACTAAAGAGGCATATCACTACTTTGTACGGCGTACAAAATATTTTCAAAGATCTTAGAAAACTGTATTATTGGGGAGTATCAAGGTGGTTTTAGAGCAGGTAGATTGACAATGGACCAATTGTTTACAGTCAAGTAGTTACTTGAGAAATGCTGGGAGTTCAACATAGACGCACACCAAATTTTCGTTGACTTTAAGCAAGCATACGATAGTATTGATCGTCACATACTGCACCAAATAATGCTTTGCTTTGGTATCCCAGCCAAATTAGTTCGTCTTACCAAAATCACAATGACGTCGACAACCTCCCAAGTCCAAGTATACAGATCTGTGATTAGAACTGTGTTATCCTATGGGTATGAAACATGGAGCCTAACCCAAGTATCCGAAAACATATTGAACGCCTTCGAAAGACGTGTCCTGAGGCGAATAATTGGAGCGAAGATAGATGGGGACCAATGGCGAATTCGATACAACCATGAGCTGTATGAAATTTTTGACAAGCCGGAGGTCTCAACGATTGTTAGACTGTGTAAGCTGCAATGGGCTGGCCATGGAACCGTTGGGAGAACTGAAGGCCAGAGGCCAGTGGGGAAACCGAGGACACGCTGGTTTGACTCCGCCAACGAAGACAGTTCATCGCTGCTCGGATTTCGAAACTGGAGGAAGCGCTTAATGGACCGAGACAATTGAAGGGGCTTATTACAGGAAGCCAAGGCCCAAGAGGGGTTGTAGCGCAACGAAGACGAAGATTTAATAACTAAAAATAACTTCTTAGAGATTGAAAAGCGATTGCACGATCTCATACGTGTAAGTGCTTTGAAGCAAATTACCCACTTTCTCATCGATAATGACTTTCGTCTGCTATTAATGCGATCACCGGACTACAGTGTCAGAAGGCCGTAAATGCTGAACTTAACAGGATACACACCCCTAATACTGGCTCCTCATCGTCTGCTATGAATGTGAGTACAGGACTTCAGTGTTAAAAGGTTGTAACGGTCGAAGTCAATAGGATTCACACTGCTAATGCTAGTTCATTATCTATTGCTGGCCCATCTACTTCAGAGGGTCCTAGGATTTTTGGTCATCTATCACAAACTAGTCCAGATGAGATTAATCTTGCTCGTCCATCGTCTCCATCTCTTTCTCAGTCATCTTTATCGTGTTGTTGCTCCACATAGTCATCTGAAGACTGGCGTATCAGACTTTGGTGGATGACATATATACTAAATTTTATACAATTAAAACTTGGAAGTTCAGATGGCATTATCAGTTGCTCAAAGCTGACAAAAGAAAATTTGCCGGGCCGAGTAATGCCCTCCTTTAAATTGACCTTTATGCCCAACTATGACGCCATCAACAGCAGTGATTTCTGGCTACCTGGGACACTGATTAAACCATTAGTTTCTGCACAAACAGATGAATTTTCACCGGAACCAATCGGTAAATACAAAAAATTGTCCAAAGTAACGTTATGAACAACATTCATATCTATTATCAAATGTAAGCGGATTAAGAACTAAGTTGAATCTTTTTAGCACTTCTTGCTTTACCACGTACGATAATATCATCTGTATTACGGAGATGTGTTTGAATGAAAGTATTTTTAATGATGAACTTTCAACTGAACACAATACTTTCAGACGGGATCGGGACATCCCAGCTTCATCTAAATTGGATGGTGGGGGTGCCCTGATAGCTGTCAAGAAGACCAAGTCAGCTTCAGCCTGCTGCAACTTCTCCCCGTCTCCTCCTATTGAACGTATCCTTGTAAAAGTCCAAAGATCTCTTAATAAGTACCTTCTTTTTGGTTCGGCTGGAGACTTTAACTCCCCTTCGGTTTCGTGGTTATATTTCCCTGCATCTGCTCCGTCCTCATCTAAGAGCCTATCCATAATTCTTTCATCTTTTCTGTCTCACTAGTCCCTTTCCCAATTTAATTCTGTACTTAATGTAAACAGCAAGCTCTTAGACTTGGTGCTTTGTAACATTTCTTATCAGGGCCTGTCTCTTTCTCGGTGTTCAGTTTCCTATCTCGACATTGATGCCTTTCATCCTCCACTAATTATGACCTTTCTCTAACTCATTTCACTCGCCCTAAAATTCGTGCCCGTCCTAAGTACAGTTTTTATCGATTCGACTATCAATTAATTTTCTCACATCTGTCTTCCGTGAACTGGCAAAATTTCTTCGCTGATCTTGATTGTGACAAAGCGGTGTCGAAATTCTACACCTTTTTCTATATTATTATTCATAATTTTACACCACTTTACTCCTCGTCATTAAATACTTACTCCCCATGGTTCACTAGGCACGTCAAGGAAGCCCTGAAAAACAAAAATAGGGCACACAGAACGTGGAATTCCCGAAAAACGATTGATTCTCCCTTAGAGTTTGTTAGGCTCCGCTCGATTGCTAATAAGGAAGTTTTGAGAGCCAAACAAGCGTATTATAATAATATAGAAGAATCTCTTCATTCTGACCAAACAAAGCAATTTTGGTCTTTTGTTAAATCTCAGAGATCTTCAAGTGCCTTTCCTGAAGCCATTCGATGGAATAATATCACTGTTTCGTTCCCCTCAGAGATTTCTAACTTATTCTCAAACTTTTTCTCCTCTACGTTTTCCTCATATAAAAGGATTACTTTTCCTTGCTCTTCTCCCATAGTTCCTCCCTCAACTATCTCCTCCATTCTCACGAATCCTCTCCAAGTTAAGTCTATCCTCAATTCTTCTTCTTTCTTTTTGTGTCCATCGAATATTCTATTAGATGAAGAAAATTGAAATAAAAAAGATCGAAAGACATAGACACTACATAAATAAAACGTATTGTTATTAGATTTACTTAGCAGTTAAGCTTGCCCAAAAGATGATCAATTCAATTTCATGGGTGGTGATGGGGAAAGTCCACAACATACCTGTGTACACCTGATGTATGTGAGCTTTTCTAGTATACCGACATCAGCTAGTACAACAATGTTATCAAATAATCAATTTCATAATAATAGTACCGCAATAAGTGCTGAACAATCTAATACGCAACTTAATAATATTAGTAGTACTAACCGGAAATCAACACCGCTACCATTATCGATGAAAATAAAACAAACACCCAAAATGGCTCGTATTCAAAGTCGCGAAAATTCCGCTTCATCAAATTACAGTAGTTTTATTAACCGTCCTGATATCAAATATATGCAAGTTTCGACGGAACAATTAATGTCCAAGTTAGAAGATTGTCATGAGAGTTTTACTCTAAATACATTTCAAACGGCAGCTGATCAAAATGACAACACTTACATATAGTTTCAAAAGCCAGTGCCAATCAATTCCGGGCATGATAATAGTACGATAAATCCGCTGTGTGAAAGCATACACACTATAATCAGTAATAACAATAACAATTTAATGACTCGATCAGCGGCAGTACGAACAATAATATTTTCATTGATCCTCAAATTGATTCGAATTGCGTCCGCGGTATCTTGAATCCTTTTATGAGGTCACAACATGCTCCGTGGTCTGATCAACTTCGCCATGAGCAGCATTCACATCAACATAGTGCTCATCAAAACTTTCATTACCCCCTTTACAAAGTGCACGCTCGCAAGAGGCTAGTGAAGAGGGTCATAGGAAAATTTTGGGACAACGACGACAATTCCGCCAAGGCAACAATGCAATGTCAAGCCGAGCACATATTTCCTCGAAGGCAAGATTTGCAGCTGAAAATAAGAGAAGTACGTCAGAAGTATATGGGTTAACCAGGCTTCACACCTCAATCGGCTGGTCCAACCACGCCCATTGAGACTTCATTAGGTCATATAGGGGATCAATCACAATAAGAACAAAATCCGTAGTCGCAGCAATTACAACCAACGTAACAGTAACACGAAATTTCGAAAACACAGCAAGTAACAGAAAATTCTTCGATTTCAATAGTTCGTACAATTTTGAATGACGGAAAACAATCAACATACAAACATATTTACGCATCAAATAAATTATAATAGATAAAATCTATACCTAGGCAATTGTAAAGGAGAATAATTAGAACCACTAAATGCGAGTACATACAAAATATAAAAAAATAAACAAATAGACTCTACAAACAAAAATAGTTACTGGTAAACAATTTTTAATGGGGTAACAGTTTTTCATATATAATACATGCTTATAACGTACATAAAACAATAGTATGAGTCAATCAAGTGCTTTAAGGCCGCCTCTTCATTTTCAAATTGAATTCACGTGAAGAAGGAAATTAGATACATCTCGTTCGACAAAATCTGTTCTCTGAACATTGTTTTATATAATTTTTCAAAATTACGAAAAGTTTGTTCAATATTTCTTATTGCAATTTACGAATTGGCAAAGTCCCGTTCCGGCGCGAGAAGCAAAAAGAAAGAAAAAGTTTATCTCGTCGACGACGGTTAGCTGTGCGCTGGGCAACAAAGGGACTTGCTTCGAAAACGCCAGCGTGGAGGGAGACGCGATCGGAAAACATTAGCGTTCGGACGTGTGTTGAAAAGTTTTCTAATATTGCTTGGCCGTCACTGTGATAGCTCGCGACGTGTTAAAAATCACAAACTTTATCAGCAATTTTGTTTTCCTTCGGATTTCCCTCGAAAATTTAATTATTTTTAAAGCTTTCACACATATGTACGCTAGTTGCGAAGGGATTCAAGCGCAGTTTTAGCTAACGTTCTGGCTAAGAAGTATATAAAGTGTCATGGACGATCTACGCTTCTTATATGTATGCTCGTGAATACAGTTAACACGACAAATTGTTGGAGGTGCTGATTATCATAGGAGTGAAAAGGAAAAGGTTTCCATCTTCGCAGTGAAATTTAAAGTGTTCGGTTTTCCTTCCGCGAAGTGTTTCTGACCTTGCAAATTGACACTTATACCTTTACCTGTCCACACGAAAGTTAAAAGGGGAACAATCGATACCGCAAATATTCGTATAGTCGCAGCCCCTCAAAAACGAAAGATACAAAACTGGTGGAAGATATTGCTGATAATCGGTTTATCGCTGCTGCATTTTTTGTTTAATCCAAAAGCTTGTGCAGTTTTTTACAGGTTGGTTTTTTCGTCTCTCGATTAACATCATGCAAATTAACAAATAAAACTGTTCAAGAAATAGATCGAAGAAGATTGCGATCAAAATATAATGAAATTTCTGTACACCGCTTTATCTATAAATTTCGCTACATCTCTATACGTAAAATATCCACCTAGCCATTCAAAGTGTGATTAAAATAGATTATGACATCGAACTTACAAAATTATCAACACAACGTCAAAGCGATTGTAAATTTTGGAAAAATTCTCAAAATATGATAAAATCTCGTCCTATGTGTAAAGTGCAATTAATAATGGTTTTGCAGCTGTGATTTATTTTAATCAAAAATTAATTCAAATAACAAAAACATAAAAAAAACTGAAATTGTAAAAACAGTTGAGCATAAATCTATAACAGCAACAATCCGTGTGAAAGTGATTGCAGGCCGAGTACAGCGAAAAAAGGAAAGGGTTCGGTTCTGTTCGAAACAACTAAAATTGCTTCATTTGTGGTAAGACATTCTATTCAGAGATTGATTTGATCGTTTCCTGTCATTCGATACTTAATCAAATCTGCGACAACTTTAATTGAGTTCACCGCTTCCACTTGGATGCCTTACTCTTATTTGGGTCAAGTATCGAGTAGTTAAAACGAGATCCTCTCTAGTCCGCACGCGTTAATCAGGCTCGGGCAGTCGTACTTTAGTATTACATCCCTTCAGTAGGGTACCTCGGCTTCGACACCGTCGAACCACGAGTCTATCTTTTAATTTGTTAATGCAAGGGCTCACTGGCCCTTGTGCTGGGGAAAAGAACTCGCCCCGCGACACCGCAATGCTAGCTTACCAGCGCATTCACGAGTTCTAAAACAACGCCAATTCCGGCGAGCACTAATATCTTCGCTCGCCGAGGCAGCAAACTATCGTTGCAGTCCTTAACGAACATTTGAAAATTCCTTCAAATCACTACATAGCGTTATACAATGTATTAAATTAGAAATCTTTTCAATTAATATTGAAAAGATACGAGAAAGTTGTAAGGGAGAAATTTTGAATCTACATTAAACAAAATGGACGCCAATTTCAGATCTTACACCCCCCAACAACGAGCGCTCGTCGAAGGAGTGGATGAGTACCCTGATTTGTTTTAAATTTTTATCACATTCTTTTATCGCATATCTATATAAATATTTTTTTGTATATTGTATATAAATATATTTTGTTATGCTTTTTAACAAAAACAAAAATGAAAAATAAGAAAAATCCCTACCTCTACAAAGTTTTATATTTTTAATTTTTGAGAAATATAGATCAACAACAAATACAAAATCCACAAAGCCCAAAATGCATCGAATGTGAAAATACCTTAGATGGAAGAGAATAAAGATTAAAAAATTATAGTATTAGAATATATATGAAGTAAAGAGAAGGCGCGAGGGCGAAACTTATAGAGTAACGAAGTTTTTTTTTTAGATTAGGATATAAAGCAGTGGAATGTACATCGAATTCTTAATTGAAAAAAATAAACGATGAAAAATAATGTCAACTTAAACATTAACACTCGGTCTTTCCATTTTTGGACCCCGACCAGATATGGGACCCGCCACGTTGGCGAGCTCTTCCGCTTATGAGCTAACCATCGAGTGACCTCTCCCCTTTTTTCTGCTGCCAAGGCAGCATTTTTTGGATTTCGATCCGGTTGGGAGGGGTGCGTGTGGGGCACTCCCACCACATGGATACCCCAATCTTATTTGTGGGCCGCGATCGTCCTCAGCAAGGACGGAATCGTCTTGACTATCGCGCGCGGCCAATCGGTTTTGCCCTTTTGACTTCGGTCACTTACTAATTCGTAAGTGCGAAAATATTTTGTAGTGCGCCCTTCTGCTGTGGAAAAAGAACACGCCCCACGATATCGCAAAGCTAGCTTGCCAGCGCTCTTACGCGTCCCCAGACAAGGCCGTTTCCAGCGCAGCCTTTGTTTTTAGAAGCGAAGAACTGGTCCAACTCATTTTTAACAGCTTGATCGGAATCGGAAGTTTTACCGGACATATGGTTTTAAAGGTAGCAAAACAAATGATAGTATGATGGTGCTACGAGTAAGTCAGGGCTTTCGAGGCGATGTGACATCAGTTCCCAGTTGAGCTCCATTCATTTTCATTTATCAACGAGGTGTGGCTTTGGCGGTATCATGTTGGAACATCGCACCTTTGCGATTGGTCAGTTCAGGGCATTTTTTCTTGATTTATTTGTTCAATCCCGATAGTTGACGACAGTAGATATTGGAATCAATAGTTTGGTTTCTTGGAAGCAGCTCAAAGTAGACTAAACCCTTGTAATCCCACCACACAGAAAGCATAATCTTCTTTTGGTGAATATTGGCTTTGGATGTCGATTGAGGGGGCTCATCTTGCTTGGTCTATGATTGTTCCCGGGCTACGTTATCGTTAACAATCCATTTTTCATCACCCGTTGTGATTCTTTTTAGAAACGGGTCGTTTATGTTACGATTCATCAAAGAGCTACATATGTTTGGTGTTTGCGTTTGGTGAGGTGGATTTACTTTAATTCGTGAGGAACCCAAACATCTAGTTTATTTACCTAATCAAGCTGTTGTAAGTGCAAGTAAACGGTTAAATTCGATATGCCAAGCTTCTCTGCTATCTCTCTACGCCGGCCTTTATTTTGTCGTCATCATTAGTGGCTGGACGACCAGTATGTGGTGCATCTTGCACATTGAAATTTCCAGAACGAAAGCGAGCCATCCAGCGCTGTTTTTTTTAAAACCTTCCGGGTTTGATACGATGATGGGTTTTAAATGAAAAGCTCGTGAAAAAAGATAATTTAACCACATCATCAGCATTTTGGGAGCACGGACCGCGGAAAAGTGCACAAAATCAAGTTATAATAAAATATGTCCCGCAAATCAATTCAACAAATTATAGACAAAAAATTATTTTTTAGGTCTTTGATAAAAGTCTTACACAGGCCTACCTGTCTTTCCGTGCGTCACATCAAGATTCCTCAGAAACTACAGAAGCTAGAATATTCAAACTTTGTGAAAAGGTCAGAAATGATGGTCTCTCAAAAATTTAGGTCTTTCTCAAAATTTAAAATATTTTTAAGGGGGTCCCCCCTTATAACGAAGTAGCCCTCAAAAACATTTTTTGATCAAAGGTATTCGAGTGGGGAATTGAATGAAAGTTCTTGTTTAGAACTTTTAGAACATGAAAGATAAAGTCATTTTATGCATGAGGGAGTCCGGGGGAGGCAAAACGTACCAAAATTTTGTATTCCCCCTTCGCGATTGGGCACCTTGGGCCGCAAAATCTGTAAATTAATCACGGAAGTGGGTCTTCATGAGCTCAAGGGCAACAAATAAATACAGTGAAATCTCTCTTCGCTGACACTTCTCATACACGGGTACCTCCCATAAACGGACAGAATTCATACACACAAGTTCGTGGTTACGTTTTTGGTACAATATTCCCTCCGATAAGCGGACCCTCCAATGAACGGTCGCGGACACTGTATTCATATACATTTCATCCAAAATGCCTCCCACAAGCGGACACTAAGCACTGTCATAAAATAAATTGGTGGTTCCCCTTTCTGGAAATTCGGCTGCATGATGTTTATCGTTGATTTCAATGGATTTGGTGATTCCCCTTTCTTTATATTCGGTTGCATGATGTGTGTCGTTGATTGCAACATATCTGTTCAGTCAGTGAAATTTAATAATTGGTGTGCGTCGCTTATATACTGTACGAGTATCTGTGACTAGAAAATCGTTTAGGAGTTTTCTCATATTCTTGGTAAAGCTCGTGTGTTTGATTGCTTTTTAGGGTTTTGTAAAATAATTTTACAAAACCCTACTAGTTTCGCGACCAGTCTGTCCGTCCGTCCGTCTGTCCGTGTGTCACAGCAGTTTTTCTCGGAAACTACTTAAGCTAGAAACATCAAATTTTGTGCGTTGGTGTAAAGTGGTGATCTCTTCAAAGTTCAACTACAATAAAATTTTATAAGGTATTTAAGGGGGGTCTCCCCATATAGGAGAGTGACCCCCCGAAAAAAAAAAGTCATTGAAGGTTGCTGATATGGGTATCAAATGAAAGGTCTTGATGAGAACTTTTCAAAACAGGTCTTAGTTTTGCAAAATTTTCTTCGAGGGGCGCACAGGGAGGGGAAATACACGAAAAATTTGTGTCCCCCCCTCGCGATTGGACACCTGCGATCCGAAAAATCTGAAAAAAAATCAGGAATGTAGGCCTTGGTGTGTACAACAACAAAAAATACATGAGAAGTCGCAATTCACTCAACTTTGTTAGTAATAGTATGATTTATCGATTTTATGTTTTCTTGACTAAAATCTTAACGGTACCCTTAAATTCTATGAAATTCAATACACAGATGACTTTTAATAAGATTGATCTATCCTGAAAGTTTCATAAAGATTGAATCATATTTAGCGAAGTTATAGCGGTTTGAATTTTCCTGTATTACTATGGAACAATATGCGCTACATTTATTACTATGGCAACATATGGCTATGGAACAACATGCGCTTTTTACCGACTCAGACACTACAGTTTTGCTAGGATTTGCATGAAAATTTCAGGAATGATAGGTGTTATGCATATCTTTGAGAATCGGTTCAGCTAGTGGTATCAGTAATCGTAAAACAAAATAGTGGCTGTTTTAAATGCGAAGATTCAATAATTTTGAGTTATTTTTTCCCAACTTCAACGTTTAAGGTGCATGCTTTGAACACTTGATTCAATTGAATGAATGACTGAAGATGAGTTCCTACAATTAATGCTCATAAGTGAAACAAGTCAAGGAGGTGGGAAAGAGCTCTTATCAAAAGGGTTTTGTAGCCGTTCTAGGATTCGAAAAAATTTGGCCATGAATCGATGATTTCAGTACAGGAGAGTGGCCCCTGAAAAAAAAATTCATCAAACGTAGCCGATATGAGTATGAAATGAAAGTTTCCACGGGAGCTTTTCAAACCAGTTGTTAAACTGTCAGTTTTTGATCCAGTGGGGGCACAGGGTGGAAATACATGAAGAATGCGTTTCCTCCGTCGCGGACGGACATCTGAAATAATTATCAAGGGTGTAGTATAACAATACCAAAAACCTCAGAAGTCGAAATTCGTTCAACTTTGTTAATAATAGTATGATCTTCGTATTTCATATTTTCTCCAATAAAATCGACTTTGACATGTTTCTTGATTTGATTCGATCTGGTGACTGCATTTTGTAAATTGAATACAAAACCCTTCTGACATGAGCGTAGGTCTGTTTACCCAACTTGTTTTAAATACCTCCATTCCCTACCACTCTCTCCATCACTCTTTTTTCGTCGCACAACGCTCGTGCGATCTGCATTCACATTACGTCACTTGGTCCTTTGTGCCACCCAGACAATGTTTAACACATCGGTATAAGGGGGCACACAATATAATGTGAACTAGTCCTTTTCATGAACATCTAATCCAAAAAAAAATCATGATCAGCTCTCAGAGATAATAAAAATTCAATATAATACGATGCATTCAAAAAAAAAAAAACTCTGAGTAACTGTCACTTCAGTATCTCGCCGATAGGGTCAAAAAGAACGCCCTAAGATACTTGGCTCATAAAAGCAGGATTACAGGACCACGCTTCAATCAGTGCTCATTAAATGATCCCTTAGTCTTTTCTTAAATACCATAAGTGAGTTTGCTTCCTTAACAGTCTCTGGTAGACTGTTATATATACGCAGAGCATCATTCGTTGCATCGTTCTTTAGACGATCCGTTCTGGCAAAAGGTATTACGTATTGATCTGCATTCCTCGCATTATATGGGTTGATCTGTGATACCTTAATTAATGGCGCTCGTTCCGATCCATTAGTTTTTAAATTTCTGTAGATAAACTCTCCATAATAATAATTTGACTAAAGGTTAATGATTTTGCCAATTGGTAAATCAAACTAGTTTGAGTAAGCATTTGCAGCTTCAGAATGTTTTTATACGCTTTGTTCAGCAGCCTGGATATACTGTTTAAATGTTGCTTCGCTGATTGACTCCAAATAAGTACTCCATAATGCAATTTCGCCAGGACAAACGCATTTAGAACAAGTTTCTTGATGTGCATTGGAAAATCCTCATATCTTCTTAACAATCCTATTATTGGGGCTTATTGCCTCCTTAAGCTATTTATGTGTGGTAACCAGGCCATACGATGGTCTATGATAAGACCAAGATATTTCAGCACGCAAAAAGATATTTCTAGCACTCTTTGCAATTTTTCGCCATTAATATTTAGGTCGACATCTATGTCTCCTTTGTTCTTTTGCTTAAAAACAATATATTTTGTCTTTGAGGTGTTCAATACTAGTTTGTTTCCAATTAACCACTGATGGAATTTTCCCAGATCCTCGTTGATAGTGTTCTCAATGGCAGTTTTGTCTCGTCCTGAATAAAGTAGAACTGTGTCATCAGCATATAATGTGTGATATCCCGTCAGCCCGCATTTATTTAGATTATTTGTGTATAGCAGGAACAAAGTTGGGCCCAGTATTGAACCTTGGGGAACTACTGTTTCCGTAGGTGCATGATCGCTCAGGACATTGTTGATTAAAGTTCTCTGCGATCTTCCCTCCATGTAACTCTTAAACAACTGCTTAGGACTACCCTGAATACCGTACGATTCAAGTTTACGAAGCAAGAGGTCATGATCAACTGTATCAAATGCTTTTTTCAAATCCACAAAAATTGCGATGACATAATCACCCCTGTCAAGTCCTAGATTTATGAAACGTGTGACAGAATGTAGGGCATCCAAAGTACTCTTGTTCTTTTGAAAACCAAACTGATGTTGGCTTATGATAGAGTTTTCCACTTAGAATGATGTTAATCGATTGTTTAGTATTTTTTCAAATATCTTACTAAATCCCGTCAGCAGCGCAATCGGGCGATAGTTATTCGGGTCAAGATGATCACCACCCTTAAATATAGGAACTATTTTTGCAAGTTTTTCTTCTTCCGGAAAAGTCCCATTCCTAATATGCACGTTTATAAAATTTGCCATAATCTGGGCTATGTCCTCCTTTATTATACTAATCTCATTCATCGTGACGCTATCGATGCCTGGCGCCGTATTCTTTTTCAATTCATTGATTACATTTAAGACTTCCCTTTTATTTGTTTGATGAATGTGAAGGATGGAATTTATTGCGATATTTGTAGTTTTTAAATTGCCTGCTGAACTGGCAACGATTTCTTTAGTGATTCTTCCACCAATTGTTGAAAAAAAGTTATTTAATGAGTTCGCCGCGTCACGTGGACACGATGTGTTAGAGGGCCCATCAGGATTCAGTTGAAAGTTTTGTGATATAGCCTGGGTTGAAGAGTTATCCTTTACCTCATTTATTATTTTCCATATTTCGCGAGAGTTGTCAGCCGCTGTTTCCATTCTTCTTGAGAAATATAAGAGTTTAGCTTCTTTCACCAGTCGTTTCGATTCTTTTTTCGCTTGCATATATACAAACTTGAAAACCTGGTTTCCACTGTTCTTCCTGTAGTCCATGTATGCCTTCCTTTTTTTAATACTTGCATCAATTACTTTTTTCGTTATCCAAGTCCGTTGTCGACACCTGATTTTTTTCTCAATTGTAGAACTTTGCTTAGCAGATATGATGATATTTTTGAGTTCAATAATACGATTTGGTTTCCGCTTTTCCAGTAACTCTCGTATGTTTGATTTAAAGAGCTCCTTGTCTAGAAATCTGAACGTTTTGTAGGTCGGCTACTGTGTGTTCAGGGTTTGGTCTTGAATAGCAATTTTTAACACACGATGATCCAGTTCCGGCCAGTCCTCAAATATGTATGTCATGCTTTCAGCGACTTTTGAATCATTGGTTACTATATGATCCAGACAGGTATTTGACACTAGGCGAGTAATTTGGTTGTTGTTTATGATTACCGTTCCATTCGTTTCTAGCGTATCCTTATAAATCCATGTTTCTGGTGCTTCTGTTAGTACATCAATGTTTGTGTCCGCTACTGTGATTAAATTTTTTTCAGTTGAGAATAATGTATCTATTACTGTGCAAAAATCTTGTGCATTCATACGATTGGGATTGCAGTACGTCCCTAATTTTATTTTTTTACCTGCATGGCGTACTTCCATTATTATAACGTTATACTTATCAGGCGTCACTCTCTTGGTAATGAAATTGATTGTGTTTTTTACGTACATTGCTGTACCTCCACCTCTTCCAGGTCTGCAGGAGAATACCGCATTATATCCTTCAATATTGTAAAACCGTGCTTCTTCTGTGCAAATCCAGATTTCATTGAGAATAATCAAATCTATGTCAGGATTTTGCTGCAGGTAAATCTGAATATCACTTAGCTTATGTCTTAAGCTTCTTATATGAGCATACATGAGTGTTAAATTTGTTCCACTTGATTGATTAGAAAGATTAGCAATCCCCAAAGTTGTAGTCGGTGCTCCTCCTGGCGATCAATATTCTGCGTTGAAACTCCGGACACTCTACAGAGTCAGCTCTGTGAGAATGATCTGCATTATTATTGTTACCAATACAGTTCGAGCACTTCTCAATCGTGCTTTTGCAGTCCTTTAGGTCATGCTTTCCTCCAATTTTTACACATATTTGCTCCCCTCCACATTTTGATGTTTTGTGGTTGTATTTTTGACACTTATAACACCTCCTTACGTTGAAGTCCTCCTTCACAAAATACGATCCATAATCTATATTAATGTATCTATTTGCCAGCCTCTTATACATACTCCCGTTTACCTGGATGATGTGGAACCACCTTCTATTTCTTGTCCGCCTAGCATGTACAAGTTCCATAGAATCTCGCCCCTCTATATTGGGATTTAATGACTGGATCTCATTTCTTAATTCATTATTTGAGTATTGCTTTTCTAGTCCATTGATGACAAGTCTAGGCTGTCGCAATCTGGTCTCAGCAACATCATGCTCCTCTTTCATTGCATCCATTGCTATATTAAAAAGCGAAGTAGCATTTTCATTTGTCGATGTTTTGATAATCGCCCCACCATTACGAATAGGCCTCATTAGCTGTAGAGGAATTTTACATTTTGATGTCCTGATCCTCGACTTAAAATCAATCAGTGTTTTTTTCTGATGAAGAGTGATTACTAGGCTTAATTATAATCCCTTCTTGCGATATTGTATTTGATCGATGCACTGATGGAGGAGAAGTAGAATTTTTAATAATTTCGGTATATGAGGGCTTGCTCGCAGACGTAGATTTATCTATTAATAAGGTGACATTTGAGCTCATCTCTTCGACTTGGCTTTGCAAATTTTTCATTTGTTGGAAGAGTTGGTCTTCTTTAGACTCACGGTGCTGAGCTCTACATCCGGCACACATCCAAATCACATCTTCGGTTATGTCCATTATAGCCCGAGATCTCTCCTCCGACAACCACTTGAGCCAGAAGCCATCACACCCCATAGCCGAGTGGATATCCTCCACGGGTTTCCTACACTTCCCACACTTATCATTGGCTGGTTTAGTAGCCATTATATTTTTAATTTTTTTTATTATTTGCTTTTTATAAAGTTTTTATTATCCTTGATTTATTTAATATAGTTAGTGAAAAAACGTAGAAATCCGCACTTGCAAAAAAAAAATAATTTAAAATATTAAAATATAAATATAAAATTAAATTCAAAAATTTTTAGAATAAATTTAGCTACACGGGAGTCCCACTCCTAAACCAAAGCAAGAATTCCCGGTTCCGTTAATTTTCGTTTGCCTAAGTAAAAATTGAAACAATTAAATTGATGACTTAAAAGATCGCTACTTATCTCGAACTTGATAGAGCGACACTAGTAACCACTTCACTTATTTCACACAGCTGATTATAATTTATGACAGTATTTATTACTTCACTTAAGTCAAGAAATTCAAAGAGCTGAAACTGACACTTCTTTGTTTTGACACTTCGAAAGTCATTTTTGCCAATAAAATCAAAACGGTATCCTCAAGCTTCTTAAAATTGAATTGAACTGATATAAGATCTTAATGCTCACCAAATTTGATAGAAATTGAACCATAATCAAGTGAGTTATAGCGATTTCAATTGTATGGAATTACAACAACAACACCTGTTTATGGTTGATACATATTTCAAATTGGCCTAGGCATTTTTACTTTCTTCCAATTTTCATGAACGTTAAGGAATAGCGTTTAATTTGAGTACTTCAATCGGCCGAGCATTCGGAAAAATTATTTAAGCTAGATCAAAATGGCGGCTGCAATGTACTTATGAATAAAACTCTGCATATTTTGCATAAATTTGATCGATTTCTTATGTATTAGATGAATAATTTAAATCATCGATTCATGCTATTAGAAAACTTGATTCGAACCCTAGGGTGCTTACAAAGACCTTTTGGTATGAGCACTCTCCTGCTTACTCAACTAGTTTTTAACTACTAATTATATATATCATATTCACCAAAAAAATTGGTCTTCTATTCAAAAGTTATGTTATGTGGCAATGAACTTTAACATTTGAGTCATAAAAGACACATTATAGCCACCACGTCCTTTAAAATCTGTTTTATGACTTCATTTTATACCCTTTTATGATTCGAGGATAATCCGTAATATTTTTGGATATGAGGACACATCCTGCAGTTAATCGATTTTACAAAGATTATATTAGGAGCGCTTGGGCCGGAAATACAAAATAATCCAGTTTGAATAGGATTAGTTTTATTCAGTATAAACTTAGAGTGGAATTCAACGTGAAAATATGTCACATACGGATTGATGTTGGTTTGTATACTATAAGCGCGTTTTCTGGATGACTAAAATGCTGTTGGAACATTCTAATAATTATTTTGCTATAGTTTTGTGTAAGTGCATTGAACTGATAAAAAAGTAAGGATCCGTTTTACTTCTAAAGTTCTATAAATAATTCATTTTCAAACACAATGACCTAGATACTTAATGGAAATATTGTCATTTCTTTCAAATCATTAAGCAAGTAAAAACACATCCACCACAAAAATATCGCATTGGAAAAAAGAATCTAATATAGTCATTGCCTTCCTCACTGTGAAAAGTATGAAAAAGAAGCATTCAAATTTTAAAGTATATTGCATTGGAAAATACTTGTTGGCATTGGCTCAAAATACCAAATCGTGTCACTACCCTGCAAGACACTTTCTAATTCTAAGCCATCTAATTGCACCGTAGTTGTCGCCGACATGTGAAATTTCTCTTTTTATCAGCCAAATTGTCTGCGAAGTATTTATTAATCACATCGTTGCTATTTTAACTCCTACCAGAGGAGCCGGCCAAGAGATTCAATTCATCTGCGACATTTTCCAAGTAAATAACCTTTTCTCTGACCTAGTCACGAAGGGTCCAATGAAAACGCGAGAATGAGTGTGTTTGGGTAATTGAAGTTGGATATCGATTAAATACAACAGAGAACGGGTTGCTGATGATGATGAAATTAAAGTTCACTCAAGTGTGAAAATAGAAAAGACTGGGAATGTGTAAGATAAGAACGAGCTTTTGGATCAGCAATGAATGCTGAATCTATGAACAATATTTTTAAGTTCAATGATTTGATATTTAAAATTCAGGGCAACGCAACGAACTTGAAGCGCGTGGATTCAGAATCCTTATTGTGCGCCCGGCGTTACATTAAATTATAAAATCACTGCTAAATACAACGTAATATCTTTATTCACGGATAACAACTAACAAAACATAAAATAGAATTCATATTGATTTCGATATTCGCATCGGAATGATCGCGTATGTAAAATAATGCTCTGCTGCTTAATGGCGTCATCAGTCGAAGCGTTGTTGAAAAGCACGCGATAGAGTTGGCGTCTCGGACAGGACTGTATAGAATGAAACTTCCTTTGTTCCTTTTTCGATGTTTTGCGATGTCCCGATCGAAAAGATCTCTCTTGGGACAAGTGTTTGTTTGCGCGGTTTTCTCGTCATTTTTGGATGACGCGGTAGAGGCGCCACAGCTACCTCCTCTCCAATGATCTTCGTGCTCTGCGAAGGGAATGAAAATGTCACATGCTTCGATTTGACAGCTGCTTGATTTTCGTTGGATGCGAAAGGCATTTCCTCTTGTGGCGGAGTTGGTGGTATAATTTGCGTTTGGGTTGCCGATGCTCGTGCTCGTGGCAAATGCGATTGATTTCGTTCGTGTTGTTGTGAGCGTTCGTCTTCTGGAGAGAGATATGCTGGTTTCAGCTGATTTGTGGAGACGTCTATTATGAAATTCCTGTCGTCTAACCTTTTTATGACGCGATGGGGTCTGGTATAAGGTGGCTACAATGGTTTGCAGACTGCATCGACACGGCGAAAAACGTATTCGCAAGTGCGTAGTGATTCACATGTCTGGCTCCAGGTACAGGACGAATGGCTCTGAGGAGTCGTCGGAGTTCTGCGACGAAATCTTGCGGGCTGGTTGAAATCGTTTTGTTTGTGTCGAGAAATTCACCAGGAATTCGAAGAGAAGTTCCAAAAAGCATTTCGGCTGGTGAAGCTTGTAGATCCTCCTTGAACGTTGTTCGCATGCCTAATAGGACTGCTGGGAGAGCATGAATCCATGGCGTTTTGGGTGTGCATTTGAGGGCTGCTTTGAGCGTTCTGTGCATACGCTCTACCATGCCATTTGCCTGGGGGGTGGGAGGGCGTCATGTAGATATGTTGTGTACCAAAGAGGCGACTGCATTGTTGCATTAAGTCGGCTTCGAATTGCGGTCTTTGATCCGAAGAAAGTGTTAGAGGTGTTCCGAAAATAGCTATCCATTGATCAAAGAGAGCACGCGCAACTGTAGAGGCTTTGGTGTCAATAACTGGGGTGGCTTGCGGCCAGCGGGTGTATTGGTCGATGATTGTCAAACAGTTCTCATAACCTTGACATAGTGGCAGCTTTATCAGATCGATGTGGATATGATCGAAACGGCTGTCTGGCAGTTTAAAGTCTCCGAGCTCTGCGCGGTTGTGGCGATGTACTTGTGAGCGCTGACAAGGTACGCATTGTTTTGCCCATCGGAGGATATCTTTCCGGAGACCCGGCCAAAAATACTTCGTTTCCAAGCGTTTGGCTGTGGCTCTTCCTCCTGGGTGTGATAGTTCATGGACGGCGTTGAAAGCTTGGCGGCGAAGAATGACGGGTAGATACGGTTTAATGCTGTCGTCCTTCTCGTGGAAAACTATCGATTGTCCCTCGACATCTAAGCGGCGTAGTTTGCAGCGGGGGTTGTTCATTAGGAACGGCAATTGTTCGTCAGAAAGTTGTGCTTGGCTGATGACCTCGATGTTGATGGTTGAAGGTACATCAATTGTTTCAACTCGTGATAGAGCGTCTGCAACGACATTGTCATCTCCGGGTTTGTATGTAACTTGGGCATCAAATTGGGCTATGAAATCGAGTTGTCTGCATTGCCGAGGTGTTGCTTTGTCGGAACGTTGAGAGAGAGCGAATGGGAGAGGTCGGTGGTCGGAGCATATAGTAAACTTTCTGCCTTCCAGGATGCGCTGTAAGTGTTTTACAGCTGCAAAGACTGCAAGAAGCTCTCGATCGTAAGTAGAATAACGCTTCTCGGTTTCCGACAATTTTCTCGAGAAAAATCCAGGCTCCATTAGGGTGCTGCTGATCTAATGATGCTCCGATTGCTACATTTGAAGCATCCGTGTTTAAGAGCAATGGTTGCTTTTGCGATAGGAAAGTCGTTGTTGTAGCTGAAGCTATGCTTTGTTTGCACAATTGGAATGCGGCTTCTGATTCAGTCGACCATGACAGCTTGACTTTCTTTTTCGTTAGACCCTTTAACATGTCGTTCAAAGAATATGAATATCGGCTGTGTGTGGAATACAGCGTCTATAATAGTTCAACATTCCTATGAAGCGCCTGAGTTGAGTGGACTGTTCTGGTCGTGGAAACTCGATAATTGCTTCTGTTTTTGGTTTTGGTGGACGAAAACCTGTTTCAGAAACTTGATAGCCTGCGAATGTGATTTCGGTTAGTCCCATCAGGCATTTGCTCCAGTTTATCTGTAAATTGGATTCTTGCAAGACCTTGAATAGCTGTTGAAGATGATTCTGGTGCTGCTCGTGGTCCGTGGAAAATACGAGGATATCGTCCTGATAGCTTTGAGCGAAAGGCTAGTTTCCTGAGGATATGGTTCATGACTCGTTGCATTGTTTGTGCTCCGTTTCGGAGTCCCATTGGCATGCCAACAAATTCATACAACCCAAAGGGTGTTGTCACTGCAGTTTTGGGTACGTCAGCTGGAGCGACTGGGATCTGGTAAAACGCCTTTTGCAGGTCTATCACGGAAAACACTTTGCCTTCGACCTCTTGAAGAAGATCCTCTATTATTGGAAGTGGGTATCGGTCTACACGTGTGATGAGATTAAATTGGCGATAGCCCCCTGTCGCACGCCATCCACCGTTCGGTTTCGGAACCATGTGTAATGGGCTGGCCCATTGGCTGGAGGATGGGCGAACAACACCTCGTTCGGCTTATGTGTCGAATACTTGTTTTGCGGCTGCAAGTCGATCGCATACGAGACGGCGTGGTCGAGAGGACACAGGTGAGCCTTTTGTTGTAATATGGTGGTTAATCGGTAAATCTGAGATTGTAGCCATTTGACCGGAAGCTGCAGATGTATACGCAAATTTGCTGATGAGTTGCTTGTAACTCTTACCGATAGTGCCGTATGTGGTGACTGGTGCGCCATTCGCTGCTCGTAATGTAAGCGGTTGGTTAAATATTGGCTTCGAAATGATATGTTTTGGTATGATGGAAACAACCGATCCTGAGTCGACAAGGAATCGGGTCGCTGTATTTCCATCTTTTATGTATAGGCGGCATAAGCCGCCGGCAGGTTTAGTTTCCCGTCGGGGTTGTCGATGTCGCTGAGTCGAACGTGCATGGTTTTGATGGAACCAACAATATTTGGAACGAGAAGTTGCTCCGGGTGTAATTGAACGGCTGCGTGGATGCTGGTTGTTGCGTGATGGAGAGCGTCGGTGCTGATCAGGGTTGTGTTGCGAACGTTGCAACGCATCGCGTGTCAGGTTTGACAGCTGAAAGATCGCAAGGCGTAAAGCGGCAAGCTCTTGCGTGATGTGGTCGGTCGCTTCCGTAGACGGTGTGAACGCTGTGTCTGATGTGAGGTGACTAAGGCTGACGGTCCGAAATCGTGTGCCTCATCGGTGACTGCTGCGAGCTCTTCAAGCGTTTGCCCTTTTATAAGCAAGAAAATGCATTTAGTGTGTTGCGGAAGTAAATCCAGCCATTTGATTCGTAGAACGTCATCGCTAACACGTGTGCCAATAGCTGTGAGGGTCTTTTGTCTCCGATTTCCACTCCCGTTAGAAGCTTGTGGAGCTGTGCGTCCGGTGAGTCCGTGAGACGGGCAAGGATGGCTTTTTTCAAAGCAGCGTATTTCTCTGCTGTCGGAGGCGAGCGAATAATGTCGGACACCTCTGATATTGTGTCGTGATCCAACGTTGCTACGAACAAATGGTACTTCGTAGAGTCTTGTGTGATTCGGTGCACTTGAAATTGCGATTCGATTTGCAAAAACCACAGATCTGGGCTGGCATGCCAAAATGGTGGAAGCTTACATTGCCCCACAATATTCACCTGACTCGCGAGCTGACTATTGTTTGAACTCGGTACAGCGGCAGCTATGATGCTCGATGCGGCGGCCTTTGTTTTGGCTTCTTGCTTTGCCATCGTGGAGAACTCAAAACAACACTTACGATTGTGAATTCGGTTTTCGATAAAGTAATAATTGTTTATCACAACATTATATTACGATTGTTGTATAGTTTTAGATTGCCGCACTTTCCAAGGAAAACGGGGTCACCAGTGTACGAACTTGAGGCGCGTGGATTCAGAATCCTTATTGTGCGCCCGGCGTTACATTAAATTATAAAATCACGGCTAAATACAACGTAATGTCTTTATTCACGGATAACAACTAACAAAACATAAAATAGAATTCATATTGATTTCGATATTCGGATCGGAATGATCGCGTATGTAAAATAATGCTCTGCTGCTTAATGGCGTCGTCAGTCGAAGCGTTGTTGAAAAGCACGCGATAGAGTTGGCGTCTCGGACAGGACTGTATAGAATGAAACTTCCTTTGTTCCTTTTTCGATGTTTTGCGATGTCCCGATCGAAAAGATCTCTCTTGGGACAAGTGTTTGTTTGCGCAGTTTTCTCGTCATTTTTGGATGACGCGGTAGAGGCGCCACAGATCCTCTTAGCTTCTGGGTCCTTTGAACATTGGGTTGGGCTAATAAGGTCGTATAGTGTGGAAATTGACTTCTTGATATTTAAATATAGGTGAATCTTGTACTTAAAACTTATTCAAAAGAACTTCAATTTTATTTATTAGACTTAATTACCAATAGTACGCACAAGTGAATGTAAAAATTTTTAAGAGTACAAATAAACGAATTAATGTAATCAAATTAAGGCGATACCTACCAGACACTTTATGTATGCAAAATATGGGATAGGCTGCGCCGGAATCTCTACAAGGAAGCAGGAGAGCTCTCCCCTGGATAGTCTTATAGCGGAGATGCTTGTTTCGGTTGATAAATGGAAAAATGTCGCATATTATGCTCGGGTAATTCTAAAAGATAAAAGGGACGCAAAGTAGTCGGGGTTGGGGGATCACTTTTCTAGAAATCCCTTTTCCTCCTTACCCTCTCACTAGAGGCGGGATCCTCCAACTTGAAGGTGCCCTACGAGGTAGCAAAACGGGGCTTAGCCCGATATAATGTGTCAAAGGGTTCTAGGCTAGGTTCTCAGATTGACAGGGGAGGGGTTTCGTGGATAGTTCAGACGTCATGTCCGTTTGCAAGCCCCGCACTCAGAGCGTAAACAGCCTTCATCTGCTAATTACAAAAAAAAAACGTAATCAAATTGAAACAATCAAATTTGAATGCGCCTGGTCTGCATCTGCAACTTAAAGTTAAGGGTCTCATGGCTCAACGGCAGTGTATCTACCTTGTGTTCCATAAAATGCGGGTTCGATTCTAGCTAAGGCAATGAGTGGACATGAATATATTATGATTATGTTTTACTGTCCAAAATTATTTAGGATGTAAGACTGTGGTTTGTATAGGGTATTTGACTGCAAAAACTTAAAATTTGACAGAATGCCTAGATCAAAAAATTTAATGTTTCCATCTTTATATGGAGCAATTAGAGATGCTTAAATAATTTGTATGGCATTCTCTTTTGACAAATGGTCTAGGACACCCCGTATTTTTGATTTTTCTATGAATTTGATTCTTGTTCCTCTTAAAAAAACCGGTATTATGAAGGCTTCATAGGGATTATATGTCTCTCTCAAAGTTCCTGCCGTCAGAGTTCGGCTGTAATCTAATGTACAAATGATTAGGTAATTTAATTTGGAAATCTTCATAAAATTATACTAGTTTAGATTTTAAAGGTCGCCTGTTTATATTCGTTTTTTGAACCGATTAATATTTCATCATTTTTCACAGAATATGCTTTTGTATCAAAAAGAAAATATTTCACAGGTCGCTTGTTAGAGTATGATGTTGCATTTATGATCATTAAAACGTTGAACCAACCTTTCAGTACTTGAAAGAAGAAATATGCTATCGATGAGAGCACGGAAAGATGATTCACAGGGTGAATTATTGTTAAAATGTGTTGCAGTTTATGTGAAGGTGAACGTGCCATGTACCAAACAGTTTTTTTATAGTATGAGACGTTTGCCATGTTTTTGAGACTGGGGGCTGTTTTCGGTGGATTTCGTATAGCTTGTTTTTCTGAAGCAATAATTTATTGTTCAATCTAAAGAAGTCAATCCATTTTGGCGACATTTTCTAAATAATACTTTGGTGCTGTTTCAAATATGGGGAAAGTTTTTGACAGTTGAAGTAGTAACACATTTTCCTACCTTTGAATGGTAGTCTTGCAAGTTTAATAACTGATTTTGAACATTTTTGCAGACACGTGTTATTTGCACTCAATAATCAAGCACTTTCAGGGGAACATGAAAAGTATTGGTCCGAGAAACTTAAGTGCCGAAGTCGATTAATCCTATTCACTCTTATTCATTTCGTAACATACCAACTAGAAATTAAATCAGGTATTCCGGATTATGATAAGGCCTGGATCAGATATACCTTAATACAGCCATCTGATCAGCTCTTGATTTGAGTTCAGTATCATAATCCTTGATACGGATATCTAATTATGCGCTGATTTCTGTTTAGCACTGGAGCCTTGGATCCAATCACCCGATCAGATCCCGACTTGAATACACTACCATACACCTAGCTGCTGCCACCTGATCAGGACCTGATTCCAGTACAGTAGCAAATCTTTTCAAATAATTATTTGATTAGTTCGTTAGCACAATTTCCTATTGAAGACTATTTTAAGATTCCGGCACTTAATTTGAGTCAGAATCATGTCCGTTATCCTGAATTGATTTACAATTGGAAATTTTTTCTTTTAACCTAATCAATTCAAAAAATAATATTAATTAACTTAAGTGCATTTCTTTTTCAGCATATGCCTTGTTTAATATGAAATGTGTTTTTATTTGCTCCAAATGTATTAAAAATATTTAATAAGTAAAATATTTGAGAGGAATAATAAGATATTTAACATAGGGTAGATCGTGCGTGACTGTAATGTAATTTTTGCTCAGGATTATTTGACAAATCATCATGGAAAGACTTACACCGCAACAACGTATCTGAAGGGGCTCTGCATCAGCTAAATGATAATCCACTGTTTTATCACGAAATTTTGTTAAGTGATGAGATACATTTTTGACTTAATGGATACTTCGATAAACAAAATTGCCGAATTTGGGCTGATGAACAACCTGAAGAGCTTCAACAGCTACCATTACAGCCACAGAAATGCCAAGTTGGTGTGGGTTAAGGACCGCTGGAATAATCGGTCCATATTTCTTTAAAAACGAGTCCGATCAGAACCGTCAATGGCGACCGCCATCGCACCATGATAACGGGTTTTTTGCTACCTGAAATTGAAGCTCGTGGTATCGGTGAACTTTGGTTTCAACAAGACGTCGCTACTACATGCAGCGAGAAAAACAATCGACTAATTGAGAAATCATTTTGGTGAGAGTCTGATTTGACGTTTTGGACCAGTAAATTGGCCGGCTAGATCGTGTGATATCACATCTTTCGATTATTTTCTTTGAGGTTACAGGAAATCTTTGGTTCCTTCAGGGATAAGCCAGCTTCAATCGCGAGATACTAGTCGCCTTTGTTGGAACGCGTCGTCCAAAATTGAACCCTCAGAATGGACCATTTACGGCGTAGTCGCGGTCAGCATTTAAACGAGATAATCTTCAAAAAGTAAATGTCATAGATTGTTCTTTCGACTCACAATAACATTTTTACTATAGAATTTAACTCTATGCTTTTTATTTGAGATTAAAAACCAAAGCTCACAATGAATCATCCTATATATTACACGTATGTAGGAGTATATGAGATTTGGTGAAAATGTCACTGATTTTATTAGCGCACACTAGCTAATCAATTTGTGAAAAACTCACTTTTCAGGTCGAGTCTATCTTAGTCTCTTAACACCCTTAAATCTTAAAACTCAGTTTAACCCAATCCCAGAATCCAGTTATCGTGATAGTAGTACTACTACGACTTCCAGTAGTAGTACTAAGATGGGGGACCATATTGTGTACCACATGGTGCTTGTGCATGGGTAAGCTGTGTTTAGATATCTCGTACAGTGGCATCACAAAGTTAATGTAAGACTACATTGAAGGAACTGATTTTTGAAAAAAAGTCATTTATAGGAACAGATCTGTCCAGTGGATTCACCCTGGATCATGAAAGGCGTGACGGATACTTTCATATTCTGAGAAGATTACCTGATACTTCCCAGATAATACATCAGGCAAGCCTAATCCAGATCGGATCCTAACCTGAAGTTTTTTCTAGTCGGGTAAAGTTTTCGAACAAATGTTCAGACAAAGAGGTCCGAGTGGAAGGTGCGGATACTGGAACAATCTAAGGTAGAAAAACACTTCATGGAGGAAATCCTGCGAGCTGACGAGGGTAAAGTAATCCATCGTTATCAAAGCACCTAGGTGACTGATTTAACCTGTTAACTGGATCACGTGTGTGAAATTAAAATTGAGCGGAAGTCGCAGAGTAAGATGCATGGTTGGATACTCATTAGGATAGATGGATTTTTTTACAATAGTTTAAAATTCAAGTTTGGTACTAATTTATTTATTTATTGATAAATCCGTTGTACAGAATGTAAAGAGTATGAAATGTGAAACGTAAAAATTTAATTTGCTTGTGAGGTGTGGTACTAAAACTTAAACATGAAACGATACTGTCATATATCAGCCCTACGCCACTGATAACGATCAGCAGTTCCACGTATCCTACGTGATTGACGTCGACGGTTCGGGAGCGACCCTTTAACCACTCGCTGACACTGATCCGCGTTTTGACAGTTGTCAAGAAAAGGAAGGTAAAAGGTATGACGTCAGCAACGTCCGCATACATGTCAGCGTGCTGGAAAATCGCATCAACATATCCCCGCAGGCGGGAGAAAGTAATTATGACATCAAAACCATGTGGAAGACAGTAAGAGATGCGGTACCAGAAGCAGTCGAGGAGGTCTTGGGGCGCCAGCCAAAGAAAGGTAGGAACGACTGGCATGCAAGGAAGCGATTAAAAGAGCAGCCAGGCGTACAAAGAATATATCCAGCGACTAACTCGGGCCAAAGAACAAGACGATATAAAAGCCTTCGATGCCAAACTTAAAAAAATGTGCCGAAGAAAGAAACGACTGACAATCAACACTCACATCAACGGATAAACGAAAACATGACCCTACATAAAGTCAGATCGGAGTATGCCTCTATCAAACAGTTAAGAAACGGCTTCAATTCACTAACAAGTCTTTGCAAAAGTGTACAAGGAGCAATCATAGGTGACCCAGTTGATATTGAAAACAGATTGCTGCCATATTTCCAGAAGCTATTCACTGTGTCCCCAACAACGACTGAAGTTGGGCTGGAGGTCCCAGTTTCGCCACCAACCAGGGACGAAGAACAGGCAGCAGTACGGGACCTAAGAAAAATAAGGCTCCTGTAATAGATGAAAAACCAGCAGAGCTGCTCCAGAGCGTGGCCCGTATCTAAATAAACTTCTGCATCGGCTAATATGGAGTTACCGGAGGACTGGTGAAAAAGTATAATATGTCCTGTACACAAAAAGGGGAACAAATTAATGTGTGAAAATTAAAGAGGCATTGCTCTGCTGTGCACGTCTTATAAAGTGCTTTCCGAAATTGTAATAAACATAAGCAGTCGAGCAGCCTCGTGGTGATCAGGAGTGGCTGCTCCTGCTCCTTTGTTGTTTTACTAGTTTAAAGTGAGTGGTTCTCTTCAGCCACTTTAACATCTTTAGGTTTGACGTTCTCCTTCTTCGGAGAAAGTAATGGTTGCTTTTTGTATAATGTTTGCGTTTGTCTCAAGCCTCCGTGTCCGCTAACTTTAAAGAGGCAAAAAAATGTTTAATTACTGTAGAGTCACTTAATTGACACATAATAGAACATTTCTAAAGATAATAAAAATTGATCGGTAACGTCTCGTAGAGTACGCGTGATAAGTATTTTGTATTGTAGCTTCGTGGCTCGAAAAGAACCCGCCTCATATGATCCCGCAAATGCTAGTCGTCAAGCACGCGTACGCCGTCGTTAAGCGAAGCTAGTTAGCTGAGCTCGGTGTTGTTTATAGCTCGCTGACATTTGTGCCAGACCATCGGCACCCGTGTCCTACACGGATTTTTGAAACGAAAATCATTACAAAATCATAGAAGGAATATTAAAGCCGTACTGTGAAAGTATTATAGGAGAATATCAGGGAGGCTTTCGAAGTGGACGGGCTACAATAGACCAAATATTCTCGGTGAAGTAGGTGCTCGAAAAGTGCGGAATATATAACATTGATGTGCACCAACTCTTTGTGGACTTCAAGCAAGCATACGACAGTATCGACAGATATGCGCTATACAAAATAATGCTTGACTTTGGCGTCCCAAGAAAACTATTCTGCATGGTCAAGGTCGCAGTTCTAAACACAGAGTCCCAGGTCAAGGTAAATGGTGAACTAACGGATAGCTTTATAACAGAATCAGGCTTAAAACAAAGGGATGAACTTCCCCCAATGTTTTTTTATATTGCGCTGGAACACGTCATCAGGAAGACATCAACTGAAACCTCTGGTACGCTTAGGTTTAAGTCCACACATAGTAGCTGATGCTGATGACGTCAATATTATGGCACGTTCAATCTTAGATGCCAACGGAGCATTTCTGATTTCTAGAATCTGAAGCAAACTGAATTGGCCTACGAGTTAATGAAACTTAAACTAAATTCATGACTCAAACGAGGAAGCAAACTCGAGTTCGACAAAATCTGACCGTAGGCGACTACAACCTTGAAAGTTTGGATAATTTTGTATATCTTGAAGCCAACCTGAATAGAAGAGGCGCCAAAAAGGACAATATTGGACGCCACAAATAAAGCATATTGTTCCGTACTTCCCTTTTTAAGGTCAGGATTGTGCACAGGCAAAATAAACTCCGCATTTTTAAAAAACTAGTCAAACCTGTGCTGAAGTGGAAGTAAAACATGAACCCTGACGAGCGAGTCCGAAAAGGCAGTGGAGGTATTTGAATGCAAAGTGCTCCAGAAAATCGACGGCCCAGTGAAACAACGAACAGAGTGGAGCCTTCATTACAGTGATGAGTTGTATGAACTATTTGGCGATCCACCTGTTTCTGGTTGCGTAAAGCTACGGGAATTGCAATGGCCGGGCCATGTAGATAGAATGGAAGAAAACCGGCTACGGATAGAGCACAAGGTAGACGTCCAGCGGGAAGACCGAGGACTCGGTGGGAAGACACAACAGAAGCTGACAGCAGATCCTTATTTGGAGTAAACTACTGGCGGACTATCCACCAAACACCTCCTCTGTCAATCTGAATCCATCTTAGGACCATTTGGCTGTGCTTCGCTTTCCTATGCCATAAGGCGCTTGCGATCTGAAGACATGAAAGGGAAATATATCCCTCTTCCTTTGACACCTCCAGGCGACGAAACGTACTCTTTTTCAATGACTGCCCAAGCATTTGTCGATTGATCTAAGAATCCCTCTGAATAAACTGTCCCTATCTAGAGGGCTCTATTAATAATGTCATCGCTCTATGTGTCCCATTTCTTGTATGCAAAAAATGTGTGGTAGGCTCTACGAAATATACAATCAGGAGATCGTGAATTACAAATCTTGTGCAAGAAATGATGTCTTTGTCAAATCGTTTCCTTCAACTTCAGCAAGGAGTTTTCGCAACAACAAACGAAAATTCCAACAATATTGGCTATTAGTCGTCCAATTAATTCTTAATTTTTATTTTCATTTAGTATCAAAATGTACTCCACAAAGTTAGGTGGTGGTGCAATACTAATTATTCGTCATTTAGACATCACCGTCTTTGGAAATGGAATGCTTCCTCAATAACGAGGCTCTTATGTTGCTCCGTAAGTTCTAGCCAACTACCAATGTATCGTCCTTGATTTTCATGTTCACATTAGCTTTCATTAAAACCTTGAAATCGAGTCCTGGAAAACACCCGTTTGCGTTTATTGTGTGTATCCAGATGGTGGTTCAGGGATAGGATGGAGAATAAACCAATATCAAGCTCCTCCAACAATATAGCGTAAGAATATTTAAATTTAAGAATTGCTTTTCCGTTGACCTCTAGATTGCCTTCGCCATTACATAGAGTTGAGGAGAGAAGTGTTAATGCATGGTACTCTAGAAGGTAATATGATGTATCGCGCTTGACCATACGATTAATACCCGATTTATCAATCAGTACCCACCACGCCTAGATGTGCTGATAGCAAGTCTGAAGAACTAATCCAATAAAATTTGGTTGCCAGCAGCAGGACTCGAGCCAGTGACTATTAGTTTAAATGGCTAACGTTCTAACTACTATATTACTCGAACAACACTTTCGTTTCATACGCGATCTCTTGCAGTAGCAGACGAAGGCCTCTACAACATCGGAAATACTAGAAGTCTTGGAAGTGTGCGTGGCCATCATCCGAGGATTCTCAGATTTAAAGGTCTCTGGATCGCTAAGAGAAAACTAGTGACATTTCCCAAACTAAATAATTACTTCGCAAGTCCTGTAAATGTTTTGTCAACTTGGAAGTTTAAAACGATTTTCCTTTCTTAAACAGTTGAAAATTTCAAATCATGTTGAGATTACTGTTAATCTGCCTATGCATTATATAAATAAGACTATTCCAAGATATGATACCATATAAGCAAAGCCTTTAGTCATGGCACTCATACGAGTACACATTAGTCGTGACCTCACAATGTCGACCATAAAAAGCGAAGTGTGCCACAACGATCCGCTATTACTTCTGGTTGACAGTTAGCTTTGAGAACATAAACAATCATTACTCGGCAGCATACGAATTAACAATAAACGCGGTTATCATTATGAAGCGAAAGAACTGTTATGTATTGCACTTAAAAAGTGAATAAAAATGTTTTTAGAAATAACATCATGTGTTCGTTTTTTCCTTTAAAATTATTTTTTTGGTTCTCGAATGGAAAAATAACGTATGATATTGTGTGTATTATGGTATTTTGTTTTAATCCAGTCAGCTGGCGCAACCTACACACAAATGCAGTGACAAATTTTTAAACAGATTATTTACAGGTTTTTCGGTGCATGGCAATGACGTCACTATGAAAAAATTTAAATGTGGCGGGCCATGCTATAATATACCTTTTCATGAATACATAATCCGCTGTTCCTAAATCATCTCCCTTTTAAATTAAGCATAAGCTAGGCTAAATGTTTAAATGAAAAGCATTCACCCAGAATAACACTCAACATCTTTTGTAGGCACAAAAATCGATAAAGCCGACCACACGTTTTTGTACTCATGAACGCTTAGAGAATGTTTTGAGAAAAACAAACTTTTTATTTGCGAGCATGTTGATGTCGCAGAAGTTAAGTCAGAGCATATCTACTAACAAGCAATTTCACATAGAACAAATTTCGCATCTAACGGTAGTTAACGTAAAGACCGATTTGTGTATGTATTGCGTAAAATTAGAGATCGATTTGTGTATGTATTGAGTAAAATTTATTTTCCTCTCAAATTGTTAGAAAGGAAAGAAAGAAATGCAAAATAATTTCTCTTATGTTATTTTACGTCCCTTTCTAATCGGAAAAACAGCTGGTGCAGTTGCTTTTTAGTATATATGCTCTGGTTAAGTTTTGAATTTTTTATTACGCCTTCATTCTGAAAAATTAACGAGTTGAGTAGGTAGTGGAGTGTACCTACTAGAAGTCCTTTGTAATCATCCTAAAATTCAAAATAACTTTTTTGACTTTTGTATGCATTGGATATATAAGAAATCTTTCAAATACATATATGCAGAAGATTAACGATTTCTTTCATAAACACCAAACAGCCGCTATTTTGTACCAACTTAGATAATTTTTCTGAACTCTCGGTTAATTGAACATATTCAAATTAGATACTATTCTTGAAATTTTCATGAAAGTCCAAAGAAAACTAGTTAATTGTTCAGTGTCTCAAAAGAATTGAAACGCGACGACTTTTCAAGAAAAAAAGAATTGGCATGCGGGTATCCAATGAAAAAAATAATTGACAAACTTAGAACGTCTCTTTTTGTAGTTGCTAATGGAAACCAAAAGCTTCTCCAGAATGTAACAAATATTTTTCTGAAAACCGAATCAAAGCCGGTTCAACCAAATGCGAGATAATTGCGGATAAACATAACATACATACATGCAAGCATACGGGATGGTGTTATGCAAAGGCAATAGTTTTTGTAATAACGTTTACTTGCACTACATAAAAACACACAATAATAATATACACAGGAAAATATTTGACTCTTCGATGCTTCGCGTGTGTCTCTGTTCTCTCAACTGCTATCTTAACTCGGATGCCTGGCGATGAACACAATAACTATCTGTCATATAGGAAACGCTACGCTGCTCCCTCTTGAGTGACATTCCCACTGTCACGATGGCGCTTTGCAGGTGTTCTTACAGCCGTATGAGGTCGTGCTATGATAGGTTCCCATATAATTGTTTTTCTTTTTTCGGGTGTAGAAACTATTCGCTTCGTTACGGAGTCTGACGGAGCTTCGGTTTGCTGAGTAGTGGCGACGTTAATGAAGGCTGACTTCAGTCGTACGGTGGAGACGATGATTTGTCTACCTTTGATATCAATCGTAAACAGTACATCTGAAATTCGTTTGATCACTTTGTGTGGTCCTGAATACGGTTAACATAGCGATTTCCTTACGGCGTCAACTCTTAAGAAGACGTGTGTACATGAATTTAATTGATGATGTACGAAGGTCGTTCGATCATTGCGGAGGTTAATTGGAACAGGTCGCAATTCACGCATCTGCTGTTTTAACATGGATCCAAAAGCGTGCGGATCGAACAGATTGTTATCGCTCATAAAGAATTTTCCAGGAACTGTTAACGTTGTTCCTTAAACGAGCCCCGCGCAACTTGCGCTTAGATCTTCCTTGTATGAGTTTCGGAGTCCTAGGAGAACGGTCGGCAGGATGCGAGGCCAGTTGAAATTCTGCTCATGCCACATGATGGCGGCTTTCAATGTGCGATGCCATCGCTCTACCAATCCATTGAATCCTGGGTGATACGGCGTTCGTGTACGTTTACATCCCAAAAGTTTGGAAAGAGAAGAGAAAAGCGCGAACTCAAATTGAGTTCCTTGGTCAGTTGTGATTTTGTGCGGCGCTCCAAATCTCGATACCCAGTTAGTGTAAAATGCACATGCGACAGTTTCAGCTGTTTGTTTGCAAACAGGAACTGCTTCTGGCCAGCGTGTAAATCGGTCAACCCTCGTTATGCACTAGCGATAACCGTTGGCTGTTATCAGATGTCCGATATCAAGGTGCACTTGCTGGAATCGTTTGCCCGGTATCGATAACTGCTGGATATCGTTTCTTGTATGCCTTTCAATCTTTGATCTTTGACATGGCATACAAGTGCGTGTGTAGGCTCGAATATCTTTTTTCATGTCAGGCCAAACAAACTTTCTTTGTACAGCTCGAATCACGTGCGGGCTCCAGGGGGCGAGCATCTGTGGAAGGTGTTCATAACTCGATTACGTAGAGTTGATGGTACGTATAGCCGAACATTGTTCGTCGATGTATCACAATATAAACTTCCATATTCCTCTATAGGTAGTGGATGCAGCTTAAGTGATGAATTGTTTCCAAAGAGAAATGATTGAAGTGCAGTGTCGTTACGTTGTTCATCTATCAGCTCGTGGGTGGTTAATGAAGATGGCAGGTTGGTCGCTTCGATTCTTGTTAGCGTATCTGCTACAATATTTTCCTCTCCATTAACGCGGACGATTCGGGTACAAAATTCCGATATAAAACTTAAGTACCTAATTTGTTTCGGCGAAGATTTTTCTGTTTTTTGACTGATCGCATATATCAACGGTTTGTGGTCCGTTTTGATAACAAACTGGTTGCCTTCGAGCCAGTCTCGAAAGTGTTTTAAACTGCTGTAAATAGCCAACAGCTCTCGGTCGTAAACGCTGTACTTTGATTCAGCGTGATTCAGTTTTCGTTGAAAGTAAGCTAATGGTAGCCAAATGCCATTTACTTTTTCCTCTAATACTGACCGATGGAAAAAAAATGTACTAGCAATGTCGCCTTCGCAAGGCTTTCCTTACAATCGTTAAAGGCTTTTATGGTTTCGGGTGACCAATGAATAACGCATTTGTCGCCTTTTTTACATTGCGGAGATATTGGTGGAGCGGTGCTTGTAGGTTGGCAGCATTACGGATGAATCTCCTGTAAAAATTTAATATGCCCAGGAAACGGCGTAGTTGTTTGACTGTTGTTGGTAATTGAAAATCACGTATGGCTTGAACTCGCGAATCAGGTGGTGAAATGCCATGTTTATTTATTTTGTGTCCCAGGTACTCAATTTCTTCGACGCCAAAGAAACATTTTGCAACGCTGATTATCACTCCGTAAGTTTTTAATCGTTCAAATAAAGAAGATGTTGCATATGTTTTTCCATTGAGTTAGATGAAACAAGAATATCATCTAGAGAACAGGCACAAAACATTGAGTAATTAAATAATACTGGAGTGGACAACCACGTGACAATGTGGTTGCAACAACCCGTGCGACCACTTTTCCTACTGCTACGCTCTTGTTTACAACCTTAGAGAGAGCCAAATTGCACAAGCAAACATGGCTGCTGCTCAATGTAAACAAATTTTCATACAATACCAAAAATTTGCTTTCTATTTGAAAAACCTTCAGCATTGTACGAAAAACATGCAAAACATTAATATATTAACTACTCACTTGTGAAAGGAAACACCTACAGATCCTTTTCCACTATGATTTTTTCACGAAGGCACTACACATTTCATTTTGAAATTCTAAATTAATTTCACAGTGTCACACGTTAAAGTTACTTGAATCACAAACTGCAATCGAATGTTTAAACACTTGGAACGAATTGAGATCGCGAACACTTTGCACAGTTTTAATATCGGATAAAATTCGCGACGAAACTTGCAAATTTGCCAATTTGGCGTCCAATTTGCATCAGTCAACTTGACAGTCAGTTCACACCTAGTCAGCTTTTGGAACAAGAAAGTGACCAGCAAGAGGCAGACGGAGAGGAAATGACAGACTGTTCGCTTGGAAGAGAGCAGAAACCGGTCGCATGCTCTCTCATGCATTTTATATGAGCTTAGTCCATCCAGTTCTAATTAATCTTAACACAAAAGTCCAATCCGCGCAACACTTCGTCAACAAACCGTTGAAAGGTTTGGGCGGCATTCCGGAAGCCAAACTTCATTACCGTAAATTCAAATAGGCCAAACGGTGTTGTCACTGCCGTCTTTGGGATATCCTCATCCGCAACTGGGATCTGATAGCATGCACGAAGCAAATCTTTTTTAGAAAATATACATTTGCCTGTGAGATCTGATGTAATGTCCTGAATGTGTCGCATGGGATAGCGATCGGGTATGGTAATCGCGTTTTATTTACGATAATCTCCGCATGGGCGCCGAAAACCTTCCTTCTTGGGCACAAGATGCAAAGGGCTAGAACAGCCCATGGGCTGTTCGATGGGCGGCAGTAGTTCTTATCCATCATGTACTGTAACTCTGTTTTAGCTTTTTTCAGGTTGTCTGGTTGTAGAAAGTGCTGTGTAGTGTTCGCTAGAGCAGGATTCGTTACATCTGGGAATGATTTCAGTAATGCGTGGAACTGCGATTCTTCGATCAATATAGAGATAGATCCTGTGGGTAGAGTTGATACGGTACCTGCTGTTGTAAGTTTCGTTTTCGAGTCTACAAGACGTCTGTTTGTAATATCTACAGAGAGGCCGTGTTCTTTAAAAAAAATTAGCACCTATTATTGGCTGTGCAACGTCTGCTATTATAAATGGCCACGTAAATTGTCGACGAGATTTAGTTCGAGTGGTTCTTCGGACGGACTATAAGCCTGTTCAGTTATGATACGTGCTGGTTAAAATCAGAACGTATTGCAGCTGGGTGGACGGATAAACGGCCAGAGCGCGATAATGATCATATCACCTTGTGAAGTGCCGATATATTCGATCATGACAATGAAATACTCTAACTATCTCCAAGCGAAGGCCCGAAAGGGGCTGTAGGGCTACAACGAAGAAGAAATTGTTGACGTAAATTGATATTTAATGTAAGCAACTTTTTACCATAAGTGTCGATCGGAGATTTATTGACCGCGTAAAGCTTAAATTCTGTTTTTGTGTTGCTTTTAAGCGATCGAAGTCGAGGTATGACTGACACGTCTGCACCTGTGTCGATTAGAAACTTAAGCCGTGTTAATTTGTCAGTGACAAAAAGACGGTTTGTTGCGGAGCGACTGCGAGCCGTCTCAACACGCAGGGCTCCTAGGCGTTTTCCGACATCGATGGGGTCTGAAAGTTACATAGTTTGGTACAATGACGAGCGGCTATTCCAAATTTTCGATGATAGAAGCAGATTCTTCTCTCGTTTTCTCGATTGCGAGAACGGCTTCGACTTCTGAAGTGTCGTGGTGCTGCGAAGCGTCGAGCAGGTGGTATTCGTAATTGTTGGATTGATGCTTTTAATTCTGCAATCTGTGCAACTAAATCTACAGTATTGGTCGAAACACCTTTTGATATTTGGCAATCTGAGACTTCACAAAATTTGTTAGGCCTCTTGACATCTAGAATTTTATCAGCCATTTCTGCGAGGCGGGTGAGATCCGTTGTTTCCGCGATGGCGAAAATCGATTGTACATCCGCGGGCAGCCAAGGTGATTTCAAAAATGATTCACTTACCTTGCTTTTTGCAGCCAAACTCATGCACCGTAGCAATTGTGACGGCTTGCTGTCACCTTATTCCATGCCAGTGAGAAGAGTTCGAACTTGAGCCTCTTCGGACGGCGCGTAAACATTGATCAATCTTGTTTTCAGCGCTTCATATTTGCCCGTTTCCGGCGGTTTCTCCATGATGTCTGCTATAGCGTCCAAGCAGGTACAACCGAGGTTGCTGACGATCTTGTCAAACATGGCGGCAAATGAGCTTATTCTGCACCCTCACAATTGCGCCTCAACGCGGGCGAACCACAGCGTTGGTCGAGTTGTCCAAAATGGTGGTACGCTAACATTTGCGATGTCGTTGTTGCTAACTGGTGCATGATTCTGGTGTCGTTTGCGGCTCCTGTGGCGGGCTCAGTTCCAGTAACAGTTTCGGCTTTAGTGGCTTTTGTATTTTCTGCCTCTAGCTTTTTAGTTGCATCACGTGCAGATTTTCCTTTAGCAGACATCATGTCGGGGTCTCCAATGTTATGCATAGGCAAAAATTTTTGTAATAACGTTTACTTGCACTACATAAAAACACACAATAATAATATACACAGGAAAATCTTTGTTTCGCAGTTGTGACGCTTCGATGCTTCGCGTGTGGCTCTGTTCTCTACACCGTTATCTTAACTCGAATGCCTGGCGATGAACACAATAATTATCTGCCATATGAGAAACGCTACAATGGCATAGTGTTTAGCTGTAGAGCGAAACGTCAGGTGTGACTTTAGGCACTAAACTTGAATCCAATACATTTGATAATTTTTTTTAAAGGCAACATTGTAAGGGGCGACCCCTTTAAAAACGTTTGAAGTCTAAGATACGACCTAAGCTTTTGAGAGATTACCACTTCTGACCTTTCCATAGAGTTTGATTATTATAGCTTCTATAAGTTCACGCGAAACTATGAGGTTTTTGTAAAATTCATTTCACAAAGCCCTAATATATCTGTTATATAATTTAATATTCGGTATATAGTAAATTAAAATTATTATTGAAGTTAAAATAGAAAATAAAATATCAATGAAAATTTTCCGGGAAATAGAGTTAACTGTTAATTAGAGCAGCCGGCAACACATGTTAATTTCTATCAATGTTATTTATATTGAATAAGGAACTGACAAATTGCAATCAATACTGTTGTTCGACATAATACTTCATCCTTTCAATAGAAGATCGATTGATGTGAATAAATGATAAATGAATAATAGCAATAGATTGTTCACTCTGACCAAACGTATTGTATTGTCGTACGCTTCGATTGATAAATAATTTTCTTTCTTTTTTCTCCGATTACTATATCAGCAAAGAGAATCAAATTCGAATGTTTGTGTGTTCAGCATTTCTTCTTTTATCATATCTATTTCGGTCATTTGGAAATGTTTTGAATGTCGAACTCGTTTATTTTGAGATAATTGAAGGAGTGAGCATCATGAATAATTTTAAATAGATTAAATTAATAATGATTTGTTTAGCCTAAAATAAAGCTTGACAAATGCCCTAATTTGGTCTCACTCTAAATAGACGATGAAAATCACTATTGCAGCACAACTGCGGATGCGGTAATTAAATGACGTTTGTAAGATTTGAATCGAGATAATAATAAAGCGAACGATAAACTTGAAATTGTTGATGATAAGGTTGTTTAGATTGCAGATTCAAAAGAAAATGCCGTAATCGTGGCGGATCTATTATTAAATACATATGCGATACTATTCTCTAGAAACCGATAAAATAAATGCAATCACGTAGGCACCTATGTATACCGAAATAAATAAATGAAAATTAAATGTGCTCAATTTATAATAATATTGAAGATAATATCATTAGACGATTCATTAAGCGTCCTTATGAATAACATTTCGACTTGCCTATCAACACATTATAGACATCCTCAAATAGTCTTCAATGTTATATGATGATTATCGAATAAATCAACGTAATGTAACTATGTAATTTAGAGGCATCGCAATTGCAATTTGTTGAAAAGTTTGCTAAAATAGTCGACATCAAGTAGACCGCTTTGCGCAATTATGGAAACTAGTATCAGTTAAACTGGAATGCCTCAACCGAGTTTTTCATTAAACAAGGATAGTAACATATATGTTTGTGACTTTCATTTACCTTTCATAGCGGTCAAAGAATTTAATTGCGTCAAAATTCAGCAACTTAGCTCATATAACTTGAAAGTGTGATTTATAAGTTCATGTTGGCGTATAATAACGCTCAAATGTTACGTTTTTCGTAAACGCTTTTTAAGCTTCCTAATTTAGAAGTTCGCAAGACAACATTTCAAACCTTCATCACTCCAAACCTTAGTGTGCTGATGCTCTGTTATGTCTTTCAAATTGATCTTAAACGTTTAACTGTTTCCTTTCAAAATACCCATGAGAGGGCACGTCTCAAACGTTACACGGATACGCCCGTGTGAGCAAAATGCTCACGCTGTTTCAAATGTATTTTTATGTTTCAAGAATGATATTTTATTAAAACAACTTATGTTAAACTTTCTTTTTTATTTATCACACGACGCTTTTTACATCAATTTAATGTAAATCTATACGTTTTATGTGCTCTACATTGAGCTTTCCATTGCTCTGAAAACTTCGTTGCAATGGAAAGCTCAGTGTAGAGCACATAAAACGTATAGATTTACATTAAATTGATGTAAAAAGGGTCGAGTGATCAGCAAAAAAAGTTTAGTACAGACAAGTGTCATGTAAATGTATGTATATGTATTCGTACTATATTTGAAGAGAATAAACCAGTAGCAATCAGAACTCGGACTTGTTTGGTCGTGTCACACGTAACATAACATTGGCGACGACGATAAAAAAAATAATTACGGATTTTACAAGTGCAATGTGTTGGAAGTGAAATAAACGGTTTACGATGAACCCAGAACAACCCTTCCAATCATTAATACAGGAATTGACGATTGAAAACACCTTGAGACGACGAGACGACAGCACTCCGGAAATTAATCCCGCATACGAATTGCAGAGCATCATGAGGGGATTTAAGTGCGAAAAATCCGACACCCACATACAAGCCGCCACGTTTATAGACTATTTTGAGGCACAATGTCGAATGTGGGGCCTCGATAATTCAACAAATAGTGCCTACGTTGCCGCGAAACGTGAGTTACTTTTGTCGTGTCTTAAGCCAGAAACTTTTCACGAGCTGAAAGTTGCCTTTGCCGACGCTAATGTAGAGTTTGAGAAGCAGACATATGACGCTATTAAAGAAAAATTGTTGCGTCTATTCCAAATACGTACAACGCGATTCAAGGCGTTGACGAATTTCTGGAACAGCATTCGAATCTCCGATCAGACTTTTGAGTCGTACGCAAATCAGCTTAAACAATTAAGCCGAGAGCCGACAAGCTCGATCGACAATTGCCTGATCGCTTTGCAACGGGATTGCACCATAAATGACTCGAAATAGAATTAAAACAACGCTGGCCGGACCTTAAATAAAAAAACAGTGAAGGTTTAGATGTGGAAGTAGCATTTGCAGAAGTGTTCACTGTGGCTCAAGGGCGAGAGGCAGCAGAAAAAGACTATAACACTAGTGGTTGTGAATCGGTGAAATGCGTTCAAGACTCGGCAAAACGTAAAATAGTTAGAAAACTTCAAAGTAACTAGTGTCGACGGTGCGGTAAGCCAAAAATGCATAAACAGTGCCGCGTAGAAAATAAAATTTGCGAAGAGTGCGGTATCCGAGGACATTTTGGATCATGCTGCATCAAACGTGGTCGAGCTCAATTAAGTTACACAAGTGCACACACACATGCCAATATAAACGAAAGCGAGAATAATACAACAACTGAAAGCAACAAAAAGTATACGAGACACCGAAAAAGCTTCCAGAAGAGAACAATTTTTAAAATGAGCGAGACACACAGCGCCGACGACGAAATGGAATCCGACTCAATATTCCACGTTAATAAGGGAAAAAGAATAAACGTCAGTATCAGTCAGAGTCCGGGAACCACGATTTACCAATCTTGTGCAAGTAAAACTGAAAATACCCATGTCTGCTCAAGAGCTGGGTCATGTAGAAGTCAGTCTCATCGTGCCTTCGATTGAACCATAGTCCCGAATCAAGGATGAGGTGCGCAGTCCATCTTCCTTTTGTGCTGTTCAACCCGGATTGCTGCGAATCGATGAGTGAACATTGCCTTTCCTTGCGAGCAACTGTCTCTTTTGTGTCCTCTTTTCGATGTAGCTACATAGTACGGCGATTTCTAGCAAAAAGGGCGACATTCATCACGCCTGCGATGACTAGCACCATCGAATCAGAGTCTGTCGGATATGATGATGCAATCGTCAGTGCTCTTCACTCATCTTCGAGTCGATCAGTAACTCCAGGTATTTGAGTGATGATTTCGATTCAACCTGTACTTCCCCAATGCTGATCGTTCTTACTCTGGGGATTCTCTTCTTTGTCAGGACAACCATTTCGGGTTCCTCCAGTGCTAAACTGAGCCCACGAGTAGTCATCTAGCCTCTCACCAGGCACATTAGCATACCTAGCCTAAGTTGTGCTTGTTCAACGGTGGGTCCAGCGACTAGTGCAGCAACATCATCCGCATAGCCGATCAGGAGCGATGCATCTGGAAGCTCTAATTACAGCAGCCCGTAGTATATGTTCCACAGGTCTGGCCCAAGGATAGATCCCTGAGCAAACCCCGATATAATTTTCTTACTTCGTAGGCCTTGCATCGTTTCATAAAACAGGCCCTGGTCCTTCAGGCAGTCCCTCAGAAGCCGCATTAGGTATCCTGGAACTTGAAACGGGGTTTCAGCGTATCCAGAATACCCACCACATCAAGTGTCACCAAAAGATCCGCCCGTCGCTTAGTACGGCTGTGTGGCTTCGCCTTTTTAACCGCGCGCACCACCTCTGCTATTCCATCAATGGTAGTGCGTCCTACTCTAAAGCCGTACTGAGAGATGATACGTCCCCAGCAGCACGAATCGCGTCAATGAGTCTTCCATTGATGAGTTTCTCTAGCACTTTCCCAGCAGTGTCTAGCATTCATAACGGGCGGTATGCAGGCGGTGACCCGGGACTCCCTTTGCCCTTGTTGATCAGCACAGGCCTCGTTACCTTCCAACGATTTAGGAAAATACCTTCCCACAGAGAAGCGTTGAGTGTACTGAGCAGCAAGTCAGAACAATAGTGCAAGACGACCTGCGACACCTCAGCTGGGACGCCATATGGTCCTGGACCCTTCCTTGGTTTCACTTATAGGAGCCTTTTTCAGCCGCGTGAAGAATGGGCATCCAACTGCTATTTCGCCATGGGGATAGGCGCGGAAACTGCCCGTATTACCTCTTTCATCTTATTTGCTTCATATATGCAGAACTTGCGTGGGGCACCAAGCATTCGCATAACTGGCTTGAAGGCAATCCCCCACGGATCTTTGTTCATATTGTTCTTGCCAGCTATGAGCCTTACTGATATTAATCATTTTGTGAAGGCATTTCCACGTCGACTTATATGCTGCTAACCAGTCCCATGCCTCATCGTGATTCTGTGCCCGTTGAGCTTCGCGTTGAAGCTTGTGACACTCTCTGCGCTTTTCAGCAATTTCAGGCGACCACCAGTACACTGGATGTTGGCCGTGCCGTGGTTTCCGAAGTGCTGAGAGCAGACGTTATGATGCTAATGTTTAATTTCACCGCGACTTGAGCTGCTAGCTCTTCAGTCCCCTGCAAATCTTCCAGCAAAAGTGCCCCTGTAGTGAGCACCTCAACAAACCTCTCGAGGTCCATCCTCCCAATCGTGGAAGGTCGAGAGCATGGGCGTCGGAAGACATTATCATGGATCTAAAGCAATATGTACTGATGATCACTGGCCGAGTAGTCCTCGAATACTCTACAATTGTATAGACTCCGTATTAGGGAGGGAATGTCACGTCGGGTAGATTTTTTTCATAACCCACACGATGGAAAGTCGGCGTACCACCGGTGTTCAGCACCACGAGTCCTGTCCTAGTCCCCACCCCTAGGATTAGTTTTTCCAGCTGATCATTTTCCCTGAAGGAGTACGTGGCCATCTTCGTTCAAGACAGCGTCCTCCAATGCATTAAGTTTGGCTTGTAAAAATGATATCGGTTCATTCGACGTCAGGTACACTCTAAAGAATGCCAATAAACCAACACTTTTCCAAGCTCCAGATGGCGGCAGTACTAGATTCATCAGAGTGCCATGTTGGGGAGCTTCGGTTGTGATGTTGGTCGCTGAGCAGTAGCAAGTCAGCTTGACTGTCTCTCGCAAACTGCTCGAGTGGATTTTGAGAGAGTGTGCTCCGATGTAGATTGAAAAATTACGGAAACATATTGAATCGTGTGGCAAAAATGCAACATAAATAAGTTGAAACATTCAAAACTAAATCATTGATGCTTGTGATCAGGTTATAAAAAGTAAAATAATTAAAGATGAAAAAGAAACCACGTTTTTTAGTGTGTTAGCTGACGAAACGACAAACGTGTCGACTCAACAACAGTTTTCTTTATCTGTGAGGTATGTCTCCCACAACGACAAAGATGACTATAAAATCTGTGAAAGATTTTTGCAAATTATTCCTCTAGAATCTATGACTGGTGAAGAACTGAGCAAAACGCTGTTAAAATGGCTAGAAGACTGCAAACCGGAAAATAAAAAGTCAAGAAATCAAGATTATGAGGGAGCATCAGCCGATTATGACGGAGTATCGACCGTCAGAATCAATAACATATCGATTCATATCGATTCAGTACATGAATGCTTCGTGAGGAACGAAGCCAGTGGTGATACAAATCTCAAAACACCCGTCTGTAGAGTGGAACGGCTGTGAAACCCAGGGGTTTTTACTCACAGTTACAGATCTTGCCATATGATTCCGAAGATATCGACTCTTGTCACTTGAGCAGTTTGATAAATTCTTCTATGCGGTATATAGTGCTTCCAATCCGTCTCAGGCTTTCTGTGTAAACCAGTACATGCACGAAGACATTTCCTTTCGAAAACTCTTAATTTTTCCATAGTACTAGCCTTCTGATTGTACCAGATCTGACATCTTTATGTCAAAATTGGTTCAACCAGGGTCTTGTAACAGATAACTTTGACCTTGTAATCAATGTATCTGGAATGAAAGAGTCATCGAAGGGCCATGACTACTTTTTGTGCCTTACTAAGCAGGGTTTTGATATGTTCAGTATAGTACAGATACTGATCGAGATGAACACCGAGGTATCGAACACAGGATTTATGTGGAACCCGTTTGAACTACCTCGCCGGCTATGATGTGGAAATCCGTCCATTTATGTTTCAAGTTTTGACTGACCCCCTGCAGCGTTGTCCGAAACAAAATTGTTTCGCACTTCTGCGCATTGATTTTCATTCGCCAATTGCCTGTGTACAGCTGCACATCATTGAACATTTTTTTAAGGTTGTTCTGAACTATTGTAGCTCTTCCATCTGCCGTATAGACGATCAGATATCAGCAAACGCTACCAATGATCGCGTTGACGAGACGTTAAAATCAAAGCCGTTCAATAGCTTGCGAATAGATATTGAGAAAAGCAGTGGCGCAGTAACTGTTTCCTGCTGTAGATCATTCAAGACCTTGAAGTTGCGCATTATCGTCAGATTTCCATCAGTTACAACAAATGATTTTCCGTACAACATATTGCGACAAGGCATCTGGGGAACCTATCCTGAAGAAATTTATAAATTAGTCCATCTAACCACACCGTATCGAAGGCCTTCTCTATGTCAATGAGACACGTTCCAACACATTCTCTGTTGTTTGATTTCCAAAAGATATCTGAAGGTATTTTCGCTATCGCATATATGGTCGGGTGCTTGGCACGAAAACGAAATTGGCACTTCGGCATCAACTCATATTTCTGAACGTGGGCGTTTAATGCTCTGTTGGGTATCATTTCAAACACCTTGCTGATGTTAGGCAGCAAGCTGATTGGGCGATCGCTTTTAGGGCACGAAGATTCTTTTCCTTTCCTCAAGATCGGAAATAGCTAAGCCTTTTTCCACTCATTTGGGAAATATGAATAGCTCAACATGTATGCAATAATTCCTAATAGCTATCTCAGGCAAATTTCGGAGAACTACACTTGGAACACCGTCGATACCATATGATTTCTTGTTGTTTATTTTGCCAAATATCAAACACAAGTCTTCATAGCTGACAAAATAATCAATAAGATTCAAGCTCGGTATGAGGTCAGATTTTAATGTTTCATTGAAGTGAAGGAGAGATTCGCCGTTCAGGCTTGATTTGAAGTCGGAAACTTTTGCTTCAACGACCTCCGAAAGTATTTCATTCCCTCTCTCAGGGTTTGGTAGATGAACCAACTCAAAATGAGTTCAAATCAGGGCAATTTTCTGCAATCCATCACATATAATCCTGTTTCCATTTCTATCCGGAGTCGTTCTATTAATTTCGATACCAGCCCTATCGAGAAGATTTATCTCATCACTAGCGACCTCAAGATTCTATACCTTCACTCGAGACTTCTTGCGGAATAAGTTATTCACTTTCGTGAAAACGCCATCTGGGTCCTGTGGGCTAATACCCTTCAGTTTTTACGCCCATTGATTGCTGACCTCACTCCAGAAGTATGAACGGATTAAGTTCCAAACATTCTTCAGGTGTAATTTCAACAAAGCCAACGAGGGATGGTTGTAGTCCAAAAATCGCCGATAAATATTGTTGACGCGTGCGAGAAGAAACTTTTTCAATCTTTCTAGCCTTGCAAAGGTTGGTGTTTCATATCCTTCCATATTGTTTCGAAGTTTAATCTTGGGAACTGCTCTCTCAATCGTTTCCAACGTCAGCTTCTCTTACTTCGACAAATAGACATCTATTTCATCGTTAGTTAGATTCCTGTCATTTGGAACCATTGGGCAAGCGTTGCCATCATTAGAAAGAGGACATTGCTTCTGGTACTCTCGATTAAACTTCTTTTGAAACTTTCCCCAATTCTTTTTTTGAAATTCAGCCGATGATTTTCATGTTGAACTGGAATGAGGAAGACATCATCCCTTTGATGATTGATTTCCATTACGATTGCGTTATGGTCGCTATGGTAAGGAAGCACCTGTTGTTTTCGTTGAGGACTATTAAAGCTGAATCCAAGTCTTGCGTCAGCAATGCGGAGGTCCAAACATGAATTTGTCGTAGAGTATATTGGGAACAACGACCCATATAGATTGCATCTGTATTTAATTTGGTTCTCTGTTATCCACGATTTCAGGAATACACCTCTGGGATTATTGTTAGCGTTCAGCCATGATATACAGGTATGTTTGGCATTCAGTTCACCGGTATAAATATAATAACTATGCAGCCTGTTCAATTTGAGTATCTCAAACAAAGAATTGGGCTCGTCCTTGAACTTGAGAACATTTCGACCAGTTGCATAGGCAGAGATAACGAAGAGGTTATCCCCACCTGGCTGTGCGATTTTGATACGGATACTTCAAGAAATTCAAAGTTTTTGAATTCGAATTTTTCAATATTTTGGAAACAATAGGGTCTTCTCACCAATATCCCGGTGCCACCTTCCATATCACCGTTTACCTTATCGTTTCTTACGAATACAAAATCTTTGAATGCCATGGAGTCCCATGAGTTGAAGTGGGTTTCAGTGGAAAGCATGCCAGGCTGTTGCTTAACAATAAATTCAAGGAGATAGTCACGTCGATGTAGAGTAACAATAGAGTCGACGTTAATCAAGATGGGGCGAAGCCTATCGATGGGAAAGGCCTAAGCGCTAAAAAACAAAGTTAATTTTCGAATCTTGTTTATCAATTCTCTCCGATGAAGAATTAAGTCGCTGGTAAATTTTAAGAAGAAGCTCATTATTGAAACTTAAATTATTTACATTATTTGCAGCATTTTCTGCTGGTCCTCTAGTGGCGAGTGTAAATGATACTCCGGGCTTGATGAAATTGGAAGGTATAACACTACGGTGTACTTGTATTTGCTTTGGAGCAAATTTTACTTTCGCATCTTGATACCCCCGGTATCCTGGATATGATGCTGGATGACCAAAAACACCGCAGTTAAGGCTGTATAATTTTTCTTTAGGCTCCTTCTGAGCCAATTGCACTCACCGGGAGCATGAACGTCTTTGCATTTGACGCACCGATAGTGCATGGCGCAGTTGGGAGCCGAATGACCAAATCTTTGATACCAGTAACACTGGTTGACATCTCTTTTCTGGAGGCGTTCCCACCTCACCACTCTGAAATTCAAGTACCTTATTTCTTGAAGGGCACTTGGCGTTGACTGAAATAAATTCAATTTCTGATGCAGCTTCTTTGAGCACCTGAAGAAGGTCGACAGTATCTTCTCCGCAGTCTAAACCCTTCAACAAAAAGGTCTGATTTTTTTCCTTGTTTGGGGTATAGATGAAGTCTGGAACATACAAAGAATTCAGCGCTTTTTGGCTGACTTGAAGTCAACTAGTGATATCATTCTTACAGTTAATTTTTCAGCATTATCTCTTTTGATCTCGAAACTGGTTAGTTTATTTTCGGCTGCCAATAGCCGAACCATATATTTTCCGCTTTGTCCAAAGACGTTGATTGGCAGAACTATTTCAGAGGAACCAGCAGAACTGCGGGCTAGTTTCTTTTCCTTATTCTTATTTTTTTAAATACTGAATAAAGTTTACATCATTATCTTGATTAGAATTACCTCCAACCTTCCATTTCTTTGCTTAATCCCTCCAGCGCTTCAAAAAAGTTTGTCGTTCGTTGGTGCACTTAGAACTTCTTCTGGGATTGCTTGCTTTGCACTTTTCTTCGCCTTAGTTAACTGTTGTACTTGATTTTGCGGCTGCGTCTTTTAAGGCTTCATCCCTTTCTTGAATAGATCTTTAAGGGACTGCACCTCTGACCTTAGTTCATCTTTTTTTTTGCAGTTTGATTATTTGTTGATTGTCCGCTATTATTTGTATCTTGCATCCACCATCTTGCGAAGTTTTCTTCGTTATGTTTGTTGATTATCGCCAGTTTCGTATTCGTTGTTTCCCCAGGTTTCCCTAACGATGTGAAGCCGTTGGTCTCCTCTATACCAGCGGTCCTGAAAGTTTCTTGGGTTCTTCGCTTTTCTTTACTAATCGAAGTAACACAATATTCGATAGAAATTTCCTGAGTCGATTGCTTCGAAAATATACGTTTTTCTGATAAAAATTAACTTTGGACCGAAGTTTTTTTTAAATTAATTTAATTTTTGAAAACTTTTGACAGGAGCGATTTTGAACACGTCGATACGCAAAGATTACTACGATCTCTCCTCAATATGTTGAAGGGATTCCACTGCCTACTACGTGAGACCCCTTCTCAAGGGTAAGAGTGCATCGCAGGCTCGTGAAAAAATGTGTGATGTCTACGGTCAAGATACTTTTTCAAAAACCACAGCCAAGAGATGGTTCGCTCGCTTTCGTTCTGGAAATTTTGATGTCAAAGATGCACCTCGCTCAGGTCGACCAATCACTGAAAAAGTCGATGAAATCTTACAAAAAATTGAAGGAGACCGACACATAAGGAGCCATGACATAACTAAGGAACTGAATATCTATCACCAAACAGTTTTGAACCATTTGCGTAAGGCTGGATACACAAAGAAGCTCGACGTTTGAGCACCGCATGAATTAACACAAAAAGTTTAATCGATCGAATTTCCATTTGCAAAATGCTAATAAAACGTAACAAAATCGAGCCATTTTTCAAGCAAATCATTACGGGCGATGAAAAATGGGTAAGGTACGAGAATTTCGTTCGAAAAAGATCATTGTTAAAAAAAGGTGAATCATCGCAAACGACTTTAAAGCCAGGATTGACACCAAATAAGGTTATGCGTTGTGTATGGTGGGATTGGAAGGGAATTGTTTATCATTGGGTGCTAGAACCTCGCCAAACACTCAATTCGGCCTTGTACTGTCAGCAATTAACCAGACTTGATCAATAGAAAGGGCGTTGTCTTCCATCATGACAATGCCAGACCACACACATCTTTGATGACCCGCCAAAAATTGATAGAGCTTGGCTGGGAAGTTTTGATGCATCCACCGTATAGTCCAGACATTGCACCATCAGACTACCATTTGTTTCGGTCTCTGCAAAACTTCTTTAATGAAAAGAAATTCACTTCAAAAAGGGACTGTGAAAATCACTTGGCCAAGTTTTTCGCCGATAAACCACAGGAGTTGTAACCCAAAAAATGGCAAAAGGTCGTAGATTATAATGGACAATATGTACTTAAATAAAATCCATTTTAAATAAAAGAGATATTCAATCGAAAAATGACAAAAAAGGCTCAATACTTACCAATATAGTATATCACAGCTATTTGTCCACATTAAAACCTACATACGAAGTTTATCTCCTGGTTTTCTTATTTTCCCTGATTACAATATTCTTTTCAGAGATCTTGAATAAGCATTAAAATAAGAGTTTTTGTGGTAATTCCTCAAAACCCCCGGTAGGTCCCTCAAGTGCAATTCCTGGGTGCGCCCGATATGACACCGGTTGCAACGATACAACCACACCATATAGGAATCCAGTAATTACATTTATAGTTCTTTTTGTGGTTGGGAGATGAATGCCATTTACGCACTGAGTGTGGAGCTCCAATGCTCGCGAGCTACCGGACATCTCCCTTGTCAAGCTGAGAACCTAGCCTGGAGCCGTTTGACACATTACTTTGAGCCAGGTCTCGTTTCGCTACGCCGTGAGGCGCCTTCAAGCAGGGGGATCCCTCCTCCAGCGGAAGAGGAGGGAGGAAGAAGAATTGACACAAGGGTTAACAGATAGAAAAAGGTCTAATCAAGAATTTTTTACAATGACCATAAAGACGAATCATGTCTTTTCTGTAAAATCAATCCAAAACATAAACAATCAAATAATAAATAACTTCATTTTACTACAATCCTTATTATCTGAAAACTATTTTCTAGAATGTCGACCAACTTTCCATCCAGAGTGTCGTAGAAATTTAAACATCATCCCCGACTCCAAGCAGAAAATTTTGTTTCACTCGAGTAAGCCAATTGTAAAATCCCTAAGATCAAAACAGCAGTTTCATGAGACTAAGCAGCGAAAAGTTTCCTAGGAATCACTCCCATTCCAGACATGACCTACTTTTCCGGGAAATTACGTAACCTTATCCGACCTGTGAAAAACGCGCAAATTGGATTTCATCGTTGTATAGGATCGGTAGCTACACGCTAAATATGATTAATTTCTGCTTCATCATCAATCATTTATCGCCATGCACATTCACCCCTCAGGAATGTCGTGGGTGCAAATCGGATAGGACGGCGTGCAATATTCTGTTTACATCGATAAAAGTGTGGTAGGTAAGTTCCGTGGAGGTGGGTTAGGGTGTCCTTCGGAATTGAAAGCTCTCACACAACACTTCTACCCTTGACACAAGGTTACAATTAACTATGTTCATCCGAACCAAGCCCAGAAAAACAATTACCGTTACGTCATACTAAGCAAAAGCATGTGCAAGTACGGAAAGCAATATTTGTGTGTCATAGCATGTGAACGAGAATTGGAAGAAGTGAAGAACATACTCGCAGAGCTGAATGAATCGACCTCACCACTCGTTAGGTTTTGATTGACACAGGTACACCGCGACAGGTGATATATTGCCGCCGTTTCGTCCACTCCATTCTTATGACGTTGCGTACTGTATTCTGACGCAGAAACAAGTCATCATCACGAGCTTTCTGTTATTAATTTCTTCTCTAAAGTATAAACTAATGCAATTAATAGTTCCAACACCGGTCCAACACCTCTCCGAGCGGGACCAGCAGCAACATTTCGAGCTGTAGCTCTACAGCTGAACTGAGTCATCGAACTGCGCGGCATTGATGGCACCGCTAGGTCGCCTCGCGGTGCTGTAGCCAATCGCCAGTCATACCGCATGCATGCAGCACGCTGTCGCTTGCCCCCTGCGCCCCGCACCCTTCCGGCAAAATGAACTTGAATATAAAATCAACGGTTACGTCACTTACCTAAAATTGCAAATTGCGCGGAATATGTAAATATTGCTTAAGAAAACTCGAGAAATTTCACTTCACTTCTCTCTGAAACACTTTTCGCAGTAATTCCCCGAAACAATTAACTTTTCTGAGAACGTCTGATTGTCTTCAATTGTACTCGAGCGATGTCACAACAAGCACATGCACTTTTCCAGATTCCCACGCCTTGCACTGCACTTTTGCGAACGAAAAACGGATCTAATATTTTCCCCGGTACGTGAAACCGTTCAACGACGTTCTCGCAACTCACAATCAGATACAAACAGCAGAATCAACTTTTACTGAGCGCTGCACCAGTTGCCAATCGACGATTCAATTTTCACTTTTCTTCGTGATCTGCGAATTGGAAAATCTCAACGTGCTACCGCTGTTGTCAATCATGTGGGGAGCTTTTGTGTGTGAATTTCTCACGAATTGGTCGTGTATCTTTTTCGGGCATGCGAAAGCTTGCAATGGATTTTTTATGTCGTAATTCTTGGCTTAGGAATTTTTCTCACGCATTCACGAACCTAAGAAAGTTATTCGGATTTGTTCGGGTGGAGGAGCTTTTGGAGAAATTGAAGCAATGGTTTAGGAGTTGAATGGAACTTCTCGCATTCTACTGTAAATTGAAAGGGATTAAGTTGCAAGAAATAGGTAAATCACCTGTGGTTGTTTTTGCGATATTTTTTACATTTAAGGAAACGGTGAAAAAATGTAAACTTCCCTAATTGTTTTTAAGGGGGATGTAAGGTTTGGGGGCTTCTAACCTCATTTGAGGGTGAACACCCAATTAATTTAACGTTCGTCGTGGGATGGTTATAGTATTGAAATCGCTGATAAATATTGTTGACGCGTGAAACAATGCTTTAATTTTTACAACCCTGTCATGATTGGCGTCTCCATACGTTTCTTCGTCAATTGTTTCTTATGCAGAGTTTTCCAACTGCGATAAATAGAAATCTATTCGATTGCACGTTAAAATTTTGTTATTAAGTGCCATTAAGCAGGCGTTCCCAATTTTAGAAAATAGAAATTGCTTCTGGTAGTTTTGATTCAACTTTCTTTGAAACTTATCCCAATGCGTCCCTTTCATTTGTGATTTTCATTTTAGACTGGAATGAGGATGACACCCTATAAGATAAAGTTTTTGTTTAAATTTTATTAGAATTAGGTTACAACATGTTTTTTGTGGTAGGGAGGTGAATGCCCATTTACGCACAGCGTGTGGGACTCATTTTCGCAAGAAGGCTGATGGACTACCCACTAAACACCTCCCCTGTCAATCTGAGAACCCAGCCTGGAACCGTTTGACACATTACTTCGGGCCAGGTCGCGTTTTGTTACGCCGTGAGGTGCCTTCTAGCTGGGGGATCCCTCTTCTAGTGGGAGGGGAAGAGGAAGTGCCAGAAAAGCGATCCGCAGCCCCAACTTCCCCGGCTGCTGTGAGTCCCTTTTATCTTAAAGGACTGCCCGAACATAATGTGCCACCAGGTTCCATTTGTCAACCGATTCGAGCATCACCGTGACTTTATTATTCGGGGTGAGCTCCCCCGTCTCCCTGTAGAGGGTCCTTCGCAGCCTGTCCCATTTTATGTACGCAAAAAATTTGTGGCAGATATTGTCTTCCTCTCCTGGGCAATACCGACAATCGGGGGACCGTGACTTACCAATCTTGTGCTGGTAAGACTGAAAACACCCGTGCCCGCTCAAAAGCTGGGTCAGATAGAAGTCAGTCTCACCATGCCTTCGATTTAGCCACGGTCTTACATCCGGGATGAGGCGCGCAGTCCACCTTTCCTTCGTGCAATTCACCCAAGACTGCTGCCAATCGTTGAGTGAGCGCTGTCTCTCTTCACGGACAACCATCTCCCTCGCATCCACGTTTCGACGCAGATAAATAGAGCGGCACTCTCTAGCAAGGAGGCCGACAGGTATCACGCCTGCAATGACTTTCACCGCTGAATCAGAGACTGTCGGGTACGAAGATGCAATCCTCAGCGCTCCTCTTTTCTGTATCTGTGCCAGGTGGTTTCGGTAAACCTCCTTACTGAGAGCGTCGCCCCATACCTCTGCTTCGCACACTAGTACTGACCCTACAGCACTCATCAAGACGCATCTTCTTGATGGGCTGGGTCTCCCTACGTTGGCCATAAGTCGACTCAGAGCCGATACTCCTGAAGCAGCCTTCTCAGCCATTGCCCTGATTTGCTCAGAGAAACTCATCTTCGAGTCGATCAGTAGCCCCAGGTACTTCACCGATGGCTTCGATTCGACTTTAATGTCTCCAATACTGATCATCCTTACTCTAGGGATTCTCTTTTTTGTCAAGATGACCGCTTCGGTTTTCTCCAGTGCTAAACTGAGCCCACGAGCAGTCATGCAGCCCCTCACTCGGCGCACTAGCATACCTAGCCTAAGTTGCGCTTGTTCAACGGTGCGTCCAGTGACCAGAGCAGCAACATTATCCACAAAGCCGACCAAGCGCGACTCATCTGGCATCACCAGTCTCAGTAGCAAGCCGTCGTAAGACACGTTCCATAGGTCCAGACCAAGGATATATCTCTGGGCAACACCTGATGTAATTTTCATCCTTCGTTGGCCCTGTGTCGTATCGTAGAGCAGGCTTCGGTCATTTAGGTAGTTCCTCAAAAGCCGCGTTAGATATTCTGGAACTTGAAAAGAGTTTTCCAGCGTATCCAGAATATCCACCCATCTAGCGGAGTTGAAGGCGTTCTTGACGTCGAGTGTCACCAACAGCATGATCCGTCGCTTGGTGTGACTATGTGCCCCTGTCTTTTGGATCGCGCTCACCACCTCTGCGATCGCATCGATTCTAGAACGTACTTTTCTAAAGCCGTACTGCCGAGGAGATAGGTCCCCAGCAGCACGAATCGCGTCAGTGTGTCTTCCCTTGATGAGTTTCTCTAGCACTTTCCCAGCCATGTCAAGCATGCATAACGGGCGGTATGTAGACGGTGATCCGGGGTTTCCCTTTGCCTTGCTGATCAGCACGAGCCTCGACACCTTCCATCGTACCGGGCAAACCCCGTCCCGTAGGCAAGCGCTTAATGTGCTGAGCAGTAAATCAGGACAATGGTGATAGACAAGCCGCAACACCTCAGCCGGAACATCATCTGGACCTCGAGCCTTCCTCGCTTTCAATGAGAGGACTGCCTCCTCCAGTTCCGGCTGTTTGAAGAGTGGACACTCGACTGCTGTTTCACCATGTATAGCTGCAACATGGATGGAATGGGCGGGGAAGAGTCCCCGCACTATCTCATCCATCTTTCCCCCATCATGTATACAAGGCATCCATAGGCCACCAAGCTTCCGCATAAATAGCTTGTAGCCAAGGCCCCACGGATCCTTGTTCACATTATCCACTAGGTCTTGCCAGCAGCGAGCCTTCCTATTGTGGATCGATTTGCGAAGGCTTTTCCTGGCAGACTTATATACTTCTATCCGGTTGCATGCCTCGTCACGGTTCCACGCCCGTTGAGCCTCACGTCGAAGCTTGTGGCACGCCGTTCACTTTTCAGCGATTTCAGTTGACCACCAGTACACTGGGGGTTTCCCGCACCGGGGTTTTCGACGGAGCATAGAATAATGCTCATAGTAGAGTTCACCACGTCTTGAGCTGCCAGTTCTTCTGGCCCCTCCGAAGCTCCCTGCAGCGGCTCACCTGCTGTGAGCACCTAGGCGAACATCTCGACGTCCATCTTTCCGATGTTCCATCCAGTTGTAGAAAGCCGAGAGCACGGACGTCGGGGATAACATCACTTATCTCAAGCAGAATGCACTGATGATCACTAGCTGAGTCGTCCTCTAATATTTTCCAATTGTATATCCTCCGTACTAAGGACTCCGAGGCGAATGTCGCGCCCGGTATGGTTCCTCCACAGCCAATACGGCGGAAAGTCGGCGTATTTTCGGTATTAAGTACGACGAGCGCCGTCCTGGCCACCATTTCCAGGATTCGTTTTCCCAGCAGATCTGTTTGAGGCACGCCCCATTCGATTGCTTTAGTGTTTGTCTCCCCCAATGAGCACTTTGCCCTCTGCGTTCCAGACAGCGCTCTCCAGAGCATTAAGCTTGGCTTGGAAAGATGATATCGATTCATTCGGCGTTAGGTACACACTAAAGAAGGTGGACCCTGGGCATCGAACCCACACGAAACCATCCCACAACTCTCCGCTTGGAAATCACTGTTCTGAACCCAGATGGCGGCAGTACCAGTTTCGTTAGAATACCACAATGCAGGACTTTTGTCACGGTGCTGCTCACTCAGCAGCAAGTAGTCGGCTTTCATGTCCCTCGCAAACTGCTTAAGCAGATTTTGAGTGGTTAAACTGTGGTGTAGGTTTAGCTGCAGGATGCGGGTCACCAACGTTCTGATTTCGCCTTGGCTAGAGCTTCCTGGAAAACCTGGCATTTTCCTGATCCCAAGACGTGTCCCACGGTCTTGGGTCAGCATCCTTGCAAAGACTACAGTATGCCCCCTTCGCACACTCTTTTCTTTTATCTCCCATGTCACCGTAATTGTAACATAGGGAACTCCCATCGGGTTCTTTGCATACTACATAAGTGGCCATCCCCTTTCACTACATAAGTGGCCATCCCCTTTCCAAAATTGTAGGAATAGAGTGAAACTTTCATGACTTCATGATGTTATATTCTCTGCGCGCATGCAGTTTTGGCCAAGTTATGATCCCATAAGCGGTGATTTTTAGAAGTATCCGTTGGATTCGCTTGCGGATGGTAAAGTGGCATGATATTTACTTGGGTTCCATAACCCTCAACTAGCCATTGCAGTTCTTTACCCCGAAACCGTACCCCATTGTAACAGATCAGCCATCTGGGGACTACAAATAGTAAGAAGATGCCCTCTTCCAACAGACAACATTCTAAGTAGGAAGAGTAACGCGAACTTGCTGACGTAATCTACTATGGTCAGGAAGTGATTGTGTCCCCGAATGGACCAGGGCAAGGGCCCGACTAAGTCCAAACATAACATTTCCAAAAAACAGTGTAGCTTCTCCACTCTAGGAAAGCATTAATCCCGCCGCCAATCATCTTTCCACTTCCGTCGACTGACAAACCTGACATTTACGGACATAACTCCAAACATCTGCTGCCAATTTGGGCCAGTGCTACTTATGAGCTATTCGATCAGAGGTGCGATTGATACCCATATGTCCCGCTATTGTTTCATCATGGTAGCACCTTTAAGCTTCCTTTTGCTCTTGCTTGAGTAGCACTTGCTTCCAGATATTAGCTTCCCTCAAGTTAGGATCTCATCCCAGTATATGTTTCCATTTTTTCACCTGTTAGTCTGAGAATTTTTCCTGATTTCTGACCACCACATTTTTCATTTTGCTTATCCAAGTGTCGTTGTTTCCGTTCCCGGAGATGACTGAATCAACTAGAACCGACCGAGATAAAGCGTCGGAAACTAGATGATCCTTACCTTTGCGATGGATAACTTTAAAATCAAATTTTTGGAGGCGCACCGCCCAGTGAACCAATCTACCAGTGGGATCTTTCAAATTGCTAAGCCAGACTAGGGAGTGGTGATCTGTTATGACTTGAAGTGTGTACCTTCAATATACGGCCGGGACTTCCCCACAGCCCATAACATGGCCAGGCATTCCTTTTCCGTGATGAAACATTTCCGTTCTGCCTAAGATAATGACCGGCTAAGATGACAACTCATTTTTTCAAGCTTACCAACTCTGATAGAGAAGTGATTTTCGGTAGGGCCAGCTGGGTCTGGTAGAACGGGCTAATATTTTGTCTCACGGTTCTCCCAGGCGTCGGAATCGTCCATCAACACAACATAGACTCTGATTGTCTCATCTTTCCCCTGAGTGTGGTTGATCTCCTCCCACAGTTGCGGGACAAGGATTCTCACGTAATTCATCTCAACTACGAATTCATCCCTGGACCGAGCGACACCAGATCAGAGCCATGCCCTCAAAGAGCTCTACAGCTATTTGGTTGAGCTGGGCCTTTGAAGCATGTTTGACCACTCGCAACTCCTCCACTCTTCCCAGGAACGCGTTTACATTTCCCGGATAGTTACTGGAGAATTAAGTTCCCTTTTGGCCAAAACCGGGAGCTTCCTTAGTTCCGTGTCCACCCGAGACCCAGAACCTCCCAGCCTCTGAGGTGTAGAAAATAGTAGCAGCGATGGCGAAATTTTCACGTTCTAGAAATTATGTCTAAATTAAAAATTCTGTATTTTTATTATTATTAATTTTTTATGTATACTCGTACACACCCATACACACCCTGCAATCAAAAATCCAAATTAAAAATCAGGCTCTCATTCAATCGTACACTTCCACAGTAAATAAATCAAAACACCCGCACTGTCACTCAACACTTCGCACTCCAGGCACAACACTTGCACTTTTAACTTCCTTCCCGCTTAAATAAAACTTACTCATTAGGCCCCACGTTGTTTGCCAAACATGTTACCGGAAACTTTAGTTAACCGTAGGGAAAGCTTATAAGTGCCCGACCGGTTTTTTTTGTGGTAGGGAGGTGAATGCTATTTATGCACAGAGTGTGGGACTCCCATGCGCGACTGGACTACCCACTTAACATCTCCCCTGTCAACCTGAGAACCCAGCCTGGAGCCGTTTGACACATTACTTCGGGCCAGGTCTCGTTTTGTTACGCCGTGAGGTGCCTTCAAGCTGGGAGATCCCTCTTCTAGCGGGAGCGGGCGAGGAAGTGCCAGAAAAGCGATCCCCACCCCCAACACCCCCAGCTGCTGTGAGTCCATTTTATCTTTAAGGACTGCCCGACCGGCTTGGAGATGGGTTGTAAGTAGCGCCACTCGTCCGATTCCTCAGAACCTCGCCGCGTTGTGGGATGAGGCGTAACTTTCGGCAGTTAATAATCCGAAAGAGAGAAAATACAACTCGCTCCGTATAGTTTCACTCACTTCATTCCGTATAGCTTCACCATGTATTTGTTTTGGTTTTCAGATTTATTCAATCTGTTCAAAAATAAACCTAATATTTTCGGGTGTGGAGATATGAGAGTCTTAATATTTATAAAATGAAAGAAAAAATAGCCTTTAACGGACTACTTACCACTTAAAATGTTCATTTCTCTGGAAAATTAATGTAGCTGTGATCAAAGAAATAAGGATTATCAATAATGAATTTAACGTTATACGAATTCGTAACTGATATCTACGATACCTTTTACAATACAATTGTGAAGCTATACGTAGCGAGTTGTACTCTGTCTCTCTCCCTCTCTCTCTTTTGGACTATTAATTCCCGTAAGCTGCGCCGCGTCCCGCAACGCCTGGGGAGGTCCTGAGGAATTGCACGAGTGACGCTATTTACGACCCATCTCCAAAGCCGGTTGGGCCCTCATAAGCCTTCCCTGCGGTTAACTAAAGTTTTCGGTAACAACACCCTCCTTTTGATAATTAATAATTGCAGTGAATATGAATGGATGAAGTGTTCGTGAAGGACCTGCATCGGTAACCTGCTGCCTCAGAGAGCTAAATATTGGTGATCACCGGAAGTGAATTGATGCAGGGACACGTGTAAGCACAGGCAGGCTAGCGTCTGCAGTGTCGTGGGGCGGGCTCTTTCCCCTAGCACCAAGCCCCATTACAAATTTTTTTCCTCCTCTCCTGTTTCTCTACAGGTTTCACTGGGGTATACTGTCTTGAATGGTATGGCCTACTACGCAATTTACTGGCCTTTAGCGATCTCATCCTCTTCTGGGACCAGTGGTAATAGATAATTGAATTTGATGGTGTGTAGTTGTGTTTTGTTATAATGCGACTTGTTGTGACGTATGTTTAGTGGTTAGTGTTTGTATTATTTGGGAGTTAGGATGAGATGAGTGGTTTGATTTAGTATCTTCAAGAAATTTGCCAAATTACTGGAGGTGGAACCTGAAAGCACCATTCCTATTTGAGCAACATTTCGCTAAGAATGCTGTATCAGATACGCTGGATTACTTTTTTCTGGGGCTGTCAAACTTGGTGCAGTTTAGAATCTGGTGTTCTAGATAGTCCGTGTATGCACACCATTTGCACATATCCGTAGTAGTGATTTTTGCAGGTCTAAGTCTGTAGCAGTTGTAAGGTCTGTTAGTTTATATTCTATTAATTTGTTTGGTTGCATTTCTATTTAGGTCTATGTTGTCAAACTATAGTGAAGCGAGCGAGCATATTCGACCTAGAATGTATCATTGTGTAGAGTGCAAACGTGTTCGATCCTGACTATAATGAAAAACTGCCACGTGTATTTTGGCCATGTCTCAATTTAGATTGCATATAATTATTGTCGCAATAAAGAGTATTATGTATAGCTTAGATCAAATGTAGTATATTATTCGGCACCTTGTCACAACAAGTTGTCAACGAGGATGTAAAAAACGGCAAAATATTGTGAAAAGTGAATGACATTAACAATAACCAGTCGTCATCGCACCCAGTTCGTCAGTTTTTTTAAGTTCCAAGTAGCATCTATTCCAACTATTCCAGTAGCCACTTAAAAGTTATTTTCTGCTCCAATTTTCTTGTTTTCACTAACCAAACGCTGGTTTGGCATTTTTAGATTAGTTCTGAAATAATTTATGCATTTTGGCCCTACTCAGAATTCGAGAGTAATCGCGAACCGGAGACAATCAATTCAGAGCAGTTTGAAAGGTTCTTATCCGTTTTGACATCTACTCTTTGAAGTCAGTAAATCACACCAGCAACACGAGTAACACCTTTTGAAAGCTATGACGCCAAAAATGAAAGGGTTTCGTCGTAAATGGAGTGTTTTGATAACTATCATTATCTTAAAAACAATAGTGATAGTCAAAAAGGCTCAACTCTCGCATTAATCGATTGAAAAAGATCAATATAACAATCGAGCTGCATTTCTAGGACCAGGTAATACTGTCAAGGAAATCGAATTTCAAACCTTGAAAGGTCATTTCGAAAAAATGATGGCTCCATCAGTCCCAACCCCCGTTTCTCAGCACTACTTTGTCAGCATCCTTTAGCTGCTACATCAGTCAATCTCGGATTTCATCGCATCTCTAAACGGGAAGTTGAAAAACTGTGATTTCGAGACTATCTGTTCCAATGCAACCTGTAAAAGTTGGTATATTCCTTTGGGCTCAGTTCATCAGAGGCTTGAAGGACAGCTGGATATGCGAACAGATCCTACAAGATGCAAACCTCATGGATTTCGACGGATTTCTAATGAAAGCCACAGCTTTGGAAGCATCTTGGTTTGAGCTAAGTCGACTTAGAAAGCCACTAGAGAAGCCGTATTGTTCATCGATTGAATCATGAGCTTTGTATCATTCTCATTGATTTGCACCCCTACTGGTTTTACTTCGCTGTCGAGTTTGAAGAAGAGTTTTTTGGCAGTTGTCAACAACCGTGACAAAATATTGATGTCGTCTGCATAGGCCACTATTTGGCTTGACTTGTATAGTAATGTACCACGTGTATCGACAGGAAGCTTCCTTATGACATACTCCAGAGCCAAGTTGAATAGCAATGGGGCCAGCCCATCTGCCTGCTTCAGTCCCATATTTGTGTCAAAGGCATCGGTAAGTTGGTTATTGATGTGTATTTGGAAGGTTGTCGACATCATTGTCATTTTGATAAGACGGTCTAGTTTGGCTGGGGTACTAAATCAAAACATTATTTGGTACAGTACGTTATGATCAATACTGTCGTATGCTTTCTTGAAGTCAACGATATTTTGACGTAAGTCTATGTTCAACTCACAGCGTTTCTCAAGAGTTCCTGCTTGATTGTAAATAATTGGTCTATTGTCTATCTACCTGCTTTAAAGTCACATTCATATTCCTCAATAAAAGTGTTGGCGAATGATCTGATTATATTTTCTAAGATCTTTAAAAATATTTCGTTCGTCTATAAAGTAGTGATATGCCTCTGTAGATTGTCACCTTTTTTTGTTGATAGGGAATATAATTGATTGATTCCACTCGTTAGGCATTTTTCCTTGTTGCCAAATGCACTAGATGACTTTATGGATTGCTTTGGAATATCATCTATACCCGGGGCTTTATGATTCTGCTGGGCTTGGATGGCCGAACAAACTTCATCCGAAACTGGTGAGGTCAATGGAAGCTCTCCGGAAATATCTATAGGATCCGATGTTGATTAAGAGTGTAGCGGGTGTAGGAAGTTCTTAGAATATGATGCCCATCTGTAGTAATCGAGCAGTTACCTAAGCAAACTGCTCGAAAACCATCATACTGCGGATTCAAATTTCAATTATAAATCTAAAAATAATAATCATTTAAATTTGGACATGGCAACCCCTCTATAATGACAAGAAATGTTAAACCATACCACCGCTAAAGTGATGTATGCTGAACATAAGAAAAAGGGCGAAAGTCATGCCGAATGCCAACAAAAAACTCAGGTGGTTAATGCAGCTGAATTAAAAGTTCAACAACTTGCGGATCGTCTGCGACGTAACCTACAAAAATCGAGATCATACTTTGAACAAAAACAAATTTGTTAAGATCAATCGCCCACACATAAGAGTCGAATTCAAGAATTACAGGGACAGTTGCGGGCAGAAAAAGGCTAACTACGAGTATTCAACAGCACTGCATAATTTAGAGCACATTAGCGAAGAAATTCATAAGGAGCGCGGTCACTTGCATTTGGCCGCTCCACCTGGACCTCGAGAATCTGGAGCTGGCGCTGAATTATGTCAATGCCAGATTTTAATCTTGCACGAGATAAATGTGAATTTCCGTCGCTGGTTCGTGCTTGTTCGTTGGCAGCCAGCTCGTCACAAGATGTTGAAAGTGATAGCACTTGCTTGGACGACGCAGCGATGAATACAAAGACATATAAAGTAATGGACGCGAAATGAGCTTATTTTCATCCATACGTGAGTGAAGTACTTTTACTACATACATGCCTTCCTCTCGCATGCGAATTGAAATCCCCCTACCTTTCGCGCCGCTAGAGAATCTACACACTCAAGTGGCTCTCTAGTTGCTCTCACGAAAATCCCACTCCTCTTACAACTTAACCCCCGAATTGTCAACAAAATATCAACCATATGATTGAAAACATATGATTTGTGGATATTCAACATTAATGGGAAACGTCTAATCAAGTTGAATTTGAAATTGTACACAAAACAATTTTTTTTAAGATAAACCGTGTTGAATCTAGTGCAAAAGCGTTGCAAATGTGATAATTAATCAAACTGAAAAGTTTGTTACAGATCGCGGGTGTTTTTGTGTCGAAAAATGAAAAATGTAGTGACGTGTGTGGGATTACAAAAATAGCTCTAGGAAGCATGTCAGGGACGTATCCTTCGTAGGGTAAGTCATGCTCAATCTTTTACATCGTTCAAGTTAGAATACCCGCACGGAAAATTGATTTAGTTCAAGATGAAAAAAATAGTGGGAGATGTCACGTCAAATTTATTTGAAATTTGAATAAACAGCAAATAACGCACCAACTTCACGCTACATGATAAAGTGCTTCAATTCTCTCGATGCATTTCGTATCCATTCTCTCTGAGATCTATGGATGAATATGAACAAGAGCGCTACACAACCAATTTCCAAAGTGGATGATTTCATTAGGAACGATGGGTCCAGTTGTGACCAGTATGCCAGGTACACACAACAAATTCGAAATGATCAAGTAGCTATCCAAAATTGAACTACTACCGTTGTGACATGTTCCGTATGATGGCTGGGCACAAAGAGTGAGGGTTCTTCTGGGGCGGATGGGGGAGTCTGTTCAAGATGGCCAACCAGCGCCGACACCGCGAGAAATAGAGGGAAAGTTATCGGTGAAAACAGAGAGGTTTTTAAATATCAGTAATATGCAACGGAGTCGCAAAGACCGTGAAAGAAACAAGTGGCGTCGGAAGCGCATGCGGTACATGATACGGGTGTATCACTGACTACGAGTGCGCGAAGTTCTTTTGATTCACATAAGAGTGGCGGATTAGTCTTCAACAATATCTTTTATTGCTGGTTGAGTGTTTTATGTCACCGTTAAAGCGCATACTGACGACGAGTGCGTGAAGTTCTTTTCATTCACAAAAAGTATCGCATTTTTGGCAATTGTGGTTTTTTGTTCGTTGATATGTGAATAAATTTGTGCTGCAAGCAAATCAGGTACTGCGGTGGGCCCTTGTGGAGTGCTTATTGCTCGGGTGAATTGTAAAGGTGGATGAATTTGTAGAAGTGATTGACTGGGGATTACTTGATTGATTGAGAAGATAATTGCCTTGCAGTGTAGTTGATCAAAAGAGACCATTTTCAGACAACATTTTCCATATGAAGATAATCACTTTAAAGTTGCATTGGATTTATTTAAAATTACGACGATGATGAAACAACTAATCATTATTGTATTTGTATTTATTTCATTTAGCTGGGAAGATCCTCACGCACTTTCCGTCCATAAGACCGGATAAAACGCGAACGCGCCGTCTCAGTCGACAAATATCAATTTTTCAAAGTGACGTGCCATTGAGTAACACTGAGGATTAATTATTAATCAACAACGTAAAGTATAAACATACCGGGAAAGCCAAAACGAAAACAGTTTCAGTTTTGCAAGCGGGTGGAAGTAAATTATCTGGACTGTGCTGCAAGAGAGGGGAAAATAGTCTAGCGGAGAAAATCAATGCCAGGATTTTAACATTTTTTGGAATCGCGCGTCTTTAAGCTTTTTTGCAGCTCAATCAAAAATGAATCGCAAATCGAAGCAGAAAAGAAATTTCGCAAGAAAAACGTTTTAATATGTATGAATTCCGTTACCAAGTGCGCGTTTTACGATTTACAAATTAAAAAAAAAATTATACATATGGCTACTTTGTTAATGTGAATATTAAAGTCGATAACCATAGGTTCGCCCACCCCGTCTACGAACGCTCGTTAGAAAGTTGAGTAAGTACTCTTTTTGTTTATTTTTATTATATTTTTTTATCAACCATATTTATATCTATGATCTTCGTTTTTGTAAAGTATATAAATATACTAGAAGTTTTCGAAAGCAAAAGATTGATTAGAAAACAAAACGAAAAATAGGTTTTAACGACGTGAAATCAATCAATACGAATTTCGATGTAATCCAAAACTTAAAATGTTCAAGCATGCCAAACGAGATGATACATGTAATGATGTTTTAATTTGGCATCCAATGAATTGTATTGAATTTGTATTTTGAACAATTTAAATATGAAAAGGGGGAAATTTATTTGTAATTAATTTTAAATGTCAATTTGCATTTTTGTACTAGGAAGCCAGGGAAAACCTCGGTAATAAGAGTATATTGTGTTTTGGAGTAAATACCTCAATTAAAACAAATGAGGGATTAAATTTATACCCTCGGTCTTTCCTTTTCATCAAACCTGACCGGGTATGGGACCCGCAACGATGGCCAGCCCCTCCACTATTATGAACTAGTCATCGGGCACGCTCCCCCTTGTAATGTTTATCCGGTGCTCCTGCCCGGGTAGAGTGGCCTTCCGCTCGCATCCCCTTTTATGGTATAGTGTTATATGATTCCATCGCATAATATTATAACATAAATTGGCCACGTTTATGTTTCTCATTTAATGGACGAATTCATACAAATTATGTTTGTATGGGTTTTTCACTTAAATGGGAAATATATGGCCACGTCTACATATGGATCGTGATCCGGTTGGAAGGGTGTGTGCGGGCACCGCTTACACTTGGATGCCACCCTCTTATTTGTGGGCCATAAGAATCGTCGGTAACGACGAAGTCTGCGCTCAAGTCCGTCTGTTTTCTCCCGGCCCAGTTTGTTACAGGCTATAAACAATTTCAATCCTTAGTAGGTTACCTCGGCCTCGACACCAGTCTATCGGCATATGACCCTTTATGATTCGAGAATACGATTTTTTTTTTTTTAGTGGGCCCTTGTGCTGGAGAAAAGAGCCCGCCCCACGACACCGCAGCGCTAGCCTGCCAGCGCATTAACGCGTCCCTAGACAAGACCAATCTCGGCGGGTCCCACCATCGTCTTTCGTCGAGGCAGCAGACCATTGCTGCATTCCTTTACGGACAATTTTATACACACCTATTTCACTACACATCCTTCCTTAAACCCAATTCTTATTTGCTACTCTTCTGAGACTTTCATAATATTCTCTCTTTGTCATATTTTTTCTATCTAAATGCTGTTAGTACGTCTTTTTCTTTTTGTTCAACGCATTCTGGCACTCATCATCTAACCAATCATTTCTTTTGCGCCAGGCTTAATAGTATGTTCGACCACGGTCTTAATTTTCGCTTTCACTTCCGCTCACAGCTTGTTGCTTGTTTACAACGATGTGTCTGATAAGATTGGAGCCAGGTGGTTGTAGAAGGTCCCCGTGAAATTTTTTGCCACAGACGCCATTTGGAACCGGTTGATATAAAATTTCTGTAGAGAACTGATCTTTACCGAACACGCCTTTAGCATACGATATCGTTGTGTTGATTTGATCAAGTGATGATCCGAGTTATAATTGGTTTCTCAGTATGCACGGACGTCAAGTATGCTCGAGGCCCATTTTTGTTGAATGAGAGTTTAGTCAATGTGTGTTGTCATCTGGTGACACCCAGGTCATTTTATCTATGCATTAATGTGGGAAGCAAATTGAACGTATGAATCGATTTCTGCTACATCCAAAGTCAATCAGGCACTGGCCGTTGTCATTTGTTAAATCGTGGAGGCTATGTCCTCCAGTCAATCGCAAATGAGATAGCTCATTGCCAACCATAGCGTTGAAATCACTTAGAATTGTTTTTGTATCATTTTTAGGCAATGAGTTGAGGAACGTTTCCTGTGTTTCTATATCCTTTTCTTCGGTTCAGGCGTTTACGTTTCCTGCTTTTATACGGACCGCACACAATCGTTCATTGACTGTCTTAAAATCAATAACGTCCGATTTGAGGTCCCTATCCACAATAAAGGACCCATTGAATTCTCGCTTTCTAGCAGGCTTCCCGCTTTTGAATATTGTTTGTATGAATATTGTCATAAATATAACATCAAGTCCAATTCGCTACCTAAATTGCCAGTATGTTTAAATTATATTGACTGGCGTATTGAAAAAGGTCCTTAACAGCACCAAGGTTGCTCAGTGATCTGGTATTTCAGGATCCAATGCCATAGTCCTTTTTCCTGTTCCAAGGTCGTTGCCATAGGTCCAATCTCAAGACTCTGTTGCAGGTTTCGAATCAATGTAGCGCTTTCTAGTGACATGGTTATTACTTTCGGTTCCGTTATCAGGCACCCTCTTACGTCAGCATTTACAAGAAGTAAAAGTTACCGGTGGTAACCACAATTTCGCAGTTACTGGTATTTCTCTACCCATGATTAGGAAACCAGTGAATCGAATGTGCGAAACCTGGGACAATTTACTGTCATTTGGTTACCATCTTGAGTATTAAGTATCACTATTTATTATTATTGAATGTTACTATAGGAATATATTAAATAATAAAAATTGGTTTTATTTGAGCAGCGGTTGATATAAAACATTGTATTAAAGCCATAAGTGAATACCTTGGCAGATGTTTAATTTGGGCATAGGATACGAAGAGATCATACAATGTTGATTTGAAAATAAAATATTTTTATGACAGTATTCTTTTTTATATTTTCATTACATCTAGAAACTATACACAAAGACTATTCTAATCGTAACAACTATTCTTACTTTTATTCTAAGTATATTTCACCATCGTGTATGGCCTATTTAAGGAATGAGTATTGATTCGCAGTCTCCCAATATCAACGGTTCAGAAGATTATTCATGCTTTGCTTTGATTGAATACATAATTTTTTCCATTATCCAATCTAAATAGTATGACACTTTAACGTACACTCCAGGTTTGTTCGCTTGTCCACAATGTTGTCCCCAGGATATAATTCCGTACAACGTTTCACCATCTAAAAAAATTCAGGTATTAGTGCTATTACTTAATCACGACCCCATATAGAATAATAAACTACTTACTTGGACTTGAACAAGCCAATGGACCTCCCGAGTCACCGTCACATGCATCAACTCCCTCATCCAAATATCCTGCGCAAAACATTCCATCAGTTATAGCTTTCCCATAAACATATGGTTCCTTGCAGACATCTTGCGGTATAATTGGAACATGAGCTGCTTTCAAGTTGTTCGATGGAGCTGGATCTTTAAATATTAGTTAACTTCTCAATTAAATTTAAAACAAGTACATGCTTACTAGAAATTCCTGATTTTATTGATCCCCATCCAGATATTGTACATTTCAGTCCTTCCTCGTATTTTGCATCCTTGGAAGGCAAACATATTGGTTGAATGTAGTCATTGAATATAACTGGAGACTTCAGCACAATCAAACCTATATCGTTGTTCATATGATGTCCTTTTCGGAATTCTTCATGAATGTACCAGTTTTGAATGAAACTGTCAATCTCGGATGGCTCTGCAATTTTGGAATAATGATCTCCCATACGTATAAATAGAGCTTCCTTTTGGTAGCCAATCAAACAGTGAGCCGCAGTTAAGACATGCATTTGAGTAATAAGTATGGCTCCACACCAATGGGAAGACATACCATTGCGGCCTTTGGCTCTTAAACTCGCTTGCCAAGGATGATGACCCCTAATAGCTTTAGTTCCATTTACAACTCTCGCGAATTCATCATTCGAATCAAATTCATCAATGGCATGTTCATTGATTTGGCCACACCTTTTATTAGTGTTCATGGCTTTTGAACTTCTTTGGACTTTGTAGAGGTAGAGATCAATATCTTCTTCAGGCATCATCTCCGGCTCTGGTTTGATAGTAGAAGTTGTTGGTTCTGCGCGAGGATGGGCCAGTCTTTCGGAGCATTTTACACTTACATCTTCTTTATGGTCACAATTGTGTTCACCCCATGCCCAGTGGGTACATTGCTCCAAAGTAGTTTCATTTCCAATACACGAAACTTGATCCAACCAGATAGGGCCAGTACCTCCCCCATATGCGTTTTTCAGGATAGACTGTTAAAATTTAATATGAGCTTGATATGATAATAATAAAAAGTTAACTGACCGCTTCTCCCAAGTACCCTAGTGTTCGACATATGACCTGAGCTTCCTTCTTCCCGAAATCATCATCACAAATTGTCCCCCACGTATCACGATATTTTACTTCCACACGACCTTCCATTTCTGAGGGTCCTCCTATGATACGGAATTGAATGGCTTCCTGGGTTTATAAATGATCATTATGATGCAGGTGAAAACTTTTTCTAAACCGAGTACTTACGTTGCACATCTCCTCGCTTTCATCGGAGCTATCCTGACAGTCGGGAACACTGTCGCAAAGGAATCCTATAGCAACACATTCTTGGGATGTTTTGCATAGCCAATAGTTGGGTGGGCATGTCATTACGGGAACTTTGCATACAACTCCCACAACTTCATCAGGAGAGCAATCGTGCACTCCCCATCCCATGAATTGGCATTCTTTGATTGATGTTTCGTTACCCAGGCAATCAACTTCGTCCATTAAGTAGCGGACACCACTGCGATCATACATTTGCTTGTGCGGGGGATAATAAGAGTTACCGCGAACTTCACTAGCTCCTAATACAAATCCTAGTTCCTTACATAGAACATCAGCAGCACGCATTCCAAACTTGTCATCACATACATAGCCCCACTGGCCTCGAACTGTGAAGGAAAAGGTTTATACTTAACATTAGACTCTAATTTGTTTTAATGAATTATGTTTCAATTTATTGCGCTTTTTCATTCTCAGGGCTTATAAATTTAATCTAAAGAAAGTCTTTTATGTGATGTGTGCATTTCTATATTTATTTTTTGGTTTTTCCAATAATACTTTGAAGAATAGGTATGTCACACTCTATCAATATTACTTTGGACGCCATTCTTTTTCCATGGTTCGTTGGATAAGATATGTGAGTATGCCAAATATGGAATAAAATAACTATTGAAACAAGTTGAAGTGGCAAGAAAGTGCTCCTATCAGAAGGGTTTTTTGAAAATTACTGGTTGTAAATCAAACAATTCTGAATATCAACAACATGGATCTAATATAGGTTTCAGCCCTACGCCACTGACAACGATTCGCAGGTCGTTATTGACGTCGACGGTTCGGGAGCGACCCTTTAACCACTCGCTGACACTGAACCGCGTTTTGACAGCTGGTGGGAAGATAAGAGTTTTGTGGTTGAATGGGAAAGAGAGAGACTCCGGAAAAAATGGCTACACTGTCGTGAGGATATTCAGATATCATCGGGCTTTGGATATAAAATAAAATATACGCGACTGATAAAAAAATTCCTCGTAACCGCAAGAAAAGTGTATGAAAAGTCCAGCGCAGAAACGGAAGACGGGAGGAGAAATTTCTGTCCGAGTTCGCTAAGTTCGGTCGTCGTTAATTAGGAAGAAGTTTCTGTTTTCTGCCAGGAAAAGCGTTGCGAATGCGAAGAACGCAACATTGTATTTGTGCAGCCTGTGGAATTGACTTACAGTCCTCCTCGACAAGCACGGCTAAAACAAGTAAGCATCAATGACCTTACGCCAGAGAGTACTCGTCACCTGAATGCCGTCCAGTCAAAGTTGATTGCAATTTTTTGCTGCCATTGAGAGGATGCACCAAAGAAAAGCCTCATGCATTGAAGCATTTCAATGCAAATGATCATAAGTGGAATCCGTTTTGCAGAAACTTGGAGACGATAAGAAAGTTAGATCTATGCATCTAAAAATTACAATTAAGAGCAAATATTTAATTAAAATAAATTTACAAATGAAATTTTAAAGATGAAAAGGATACGTATAGTATCTTAATAAAAGAAAAAAATAACTAAACAAAAAAATATAAGACCAGCGACACTTAAGAAAAAAAAATACCACACAACGAGCAAATATGATATCTCTTAACTAGTACACGAAGTAATACTCGTATTAGAACTCAGTGTTTTATACGGCATAAATTTGAATTATTCATCTCGCGCCCCCGTAGTTAGTTTATTGAATGCATCGTTGGTGTATCTGTGTACATGGTTGGAAATCTGAATGTTTTATTCGTTGATTGTGGGAATGAATGTGACATGAGAGTTAGAGGCAACTTAATATTAAAATTACAACCATTGACATTATTCTCCTTTCTCTAGAGTAATTTGAAAAAGTCGCTTAGAGGCCCGGTAGAGTGGACAGGGACGTAGTCAAAATGATTTGCATGAAAGTATTACAAAACACAGATTGTTTCCATTTCTAGCGAATAACTGTATTCAATAGGTATGAATGCATTGATCAAATTATCCTTTATCCTGTGAGCTAGGGCGATCAATATTCTTTTGACTTTTGGTTAGGCCATTGACGACAGCCAGTAAAATGTTCGATTCTATTTCAATTCACACATACTAAGACCAAAATGTTATCTCAGGAATAATTTCCATCACAAATATTTTGATGAGCGCTCTTGCTACTACGAGTAATTTGTTTAAAAAGGAAACAGAAAATCAATAATGAACACAAAATTATAAATACGCTTAATAAAACATTTTGGACCTTTACGTTATACTCATACACAAGGCTATAAAAAGTGTCTTTGGTTTCAAAAAAAGAAAAAATCACTTTCAATTATCAAATAATACACTATTTAGATTAAAGTTAGTATATTCGCGTAGTAAACAAAAGTGGAAATAAAACTTACGCCTAGATAACAATTTAAATCGAGCTCAAACGGAACTTTCATATGAAGGATGATTTCATAAAATAACTAAAAAAAATACTAAAATGCGTTATATCTAAATTCTCCGTACCATTGTGTATTTAAAATGAAGGAGAAAAAAATCTAAGAGAACTCCATAACTCAAATTGAACAACAACAGCAACAAACGTGCAAAGTAAAGACATTCAAGTAATTTTTAATTAGAGTATTTAGAAATCACACAATTTATCTGTAATTTCGTTCCTTTTCAGCTAACCCTTCTTTTCCACCAGGAAAGTCAGCGAACGGTGAGTATGCCGTTACGAGGGTAGGGCTCGTGTAATCCGCAAATGGCCGATTTCGCGCAGCATTCGGTACGCGGTACCATAATTTGCTTTGAGGTTTTTGTCAGAGTAGGTTGTTTCGAAGTTCGCGTTAGAGTAAGATATTTTCGGTAACGCGTCGGTGATATTCGGGAAAGACGAATTAGATACACTTTTTGTTGTTGGCTGAATGAATGGAAGAAATACGAAATAAAGTAAAGATAGGTTTCGTTTCCATATGGTGGTATTTTAGACGCGTTAGTAAATCGGGCATGTGAACCCGTGGCTGAATTTTTGTATTTTGGACTTAGTCTGCTCGCGTAAGACCCGCGACTGAACTAGCTAACTAGCCAGCAGCCACTTCGGAGTAGACTAAGAGTGTCCGGACCTGTTGCCCTGAGGGGTACAGTCCTTTGTCACGTTCCAAGACTTCATGTCTAAAACCGATGAGAGGTCGGTTCAGATTTCGTTCGAGACGTTTACGAGTTATTTTTAAATGAAAATCATTACACTTACATTTAGTTCGAAAAAAATAAAATGTGTAGTTATTATAATACATCAGTGTTACACACTCTGAAATTTTCTTGAAGCCCTGTACATATCTGTGGTGTCCAGGTTTTACTGTCGTAATTATGGAATTTTTCAGTTTGTTGTTAGTTTGATCCCGAGTAAAAGTTCAATTTAGGTATTAATTACGCCCTAATTATTCATGCCTATATATAAACCCAACACCACAGCTTTGGTGCAAATTATATCCATTGAAATGCTATGATTTTATTTTTTTAAGTTTATAATTCCGCATTCGGGCCCAATTAGGCAGTGCCTTACTTCGACATGCTACATTAGGGCCCCATTAGGCACGCCTTACTTAGGTATGCAGCACTAGGACCCAATTAGGCCTGCATTAGACATACCTAACTTGAGAAAAAGTGAATAACTTCTGATCACATCCGAACTTGAAAATATTCAAAGCTACGCATTCTCATCTTCAACATTATAATTCGATATTATTACCAAGAAAATTTATTCGCTTCGATTAAACCAATTTTTTTATTTAGGAATTGTTTAAGCAATTAGGAACTGCTTAGGTAAGCGCCATCACTGCCTAAACTAAGAACTGTTTAGGCAAGCCCCTTCACTGCTTAAATTTGCAACTGCTTAGGAACTTTTGAACTTTTTTGCAAAGTAAAGAGAATGGTAGCCTAGTGAACCATATCTTTCGTTAAAGAATCGATAATAATTCATTTTTTGGAAGCATTTTAAACCTCTCAGCGGACTAAAATGGGTTTTCATAACAACTCATTTTTGCGATACATTAACAATTGATTTAAAAGATTCGTCCTTGACTAGATTACTTGCCTAAAGATCCATTAAATCACGCTGTATCGTAAGCTTTTGTAAAACTATCGTAAATATATCATAAAACTATCGTAGAGCTATTGTAGTAAAATCGTAAAACTATCGCAAAATTACCGTTGAACTATCGTAATACTATCGAAAAATTATCTTATAGCTAGACTATCGCAAAAATAAGTTAAATTATCGTAAATCTATCGTAAAACAATTGTAAAATGATAGTTAAACTATTGTAAAACTAAGCTAAAAATATCGTAAAACCATTATAAAACTAGCTAAAATGGTAAGTTTACAAGCCCCAGCTTGTATCTCTTGTTCCCAGCTACGATCTGCTGTACATTTCTATTGTGTCCTCGATCTTCTCGCTGGACTTCTATAATGTGCTTTGACCTTTGCTGTTCTTTTGAGTAGCTGGTTTCCTTCCATTCTATCTATTGTACATGACCCGTCCATTGCAAATTGCGTAACTTTAGGCAAGCATATACAAGCGGTTCATCAAATAATTCATACAACTCATCATTGTAACGTAGTCGCTACTCTGTTTCTTGTTTCACTGGACTGTAGATTTTCCGGAGCACTTTGCATTTAAATATATCCACTGCCTTTTCAGGTTCGCTCGTAAGGGTCCATGTTTCACTTCTTTGAGTATATAACAGCACAGGTTTAATTAGTGATTTATAAATATGCAGCTTATTTTACCTGTGAACAACTCTAGATCTTAGAATTGGAAGTACGGAGTAAAAGACGTTTGTGTGGTGTCCAATCTCGCCCGCGTTGGCACCTCTTTTATTCGGGTTAGCTCCAAGATAAACGAAGTCATCCATACATTCAAGGTTATAGTGTCCTACGGTCAGGTTTTGACAGACTGGAGTGTTCTTCCTCGCTTGAGTCATGAATTTAGTTTTAGTTTCGTTTCGACTTTGACGTCATCAGCATACGCTACCAATTGTGGGAGCTTGTACATTAGTGTACCAGAGGTTTCAGCTGATGTTTTCCTGAGGACGTAATTTAGCGCAATATTGAAGAGTATTGGAGCGAGCCCAACCCATTTTTTGAAGCCGGATTTCATTATGAAACTGTCCGCTAGTTCGCCGTTTACCGTGATCTTGGACTCTGTGCTTAGCATCGTGGCTTTAGCCATAAAGACTAGTTTTGTTGGAACGCCAAAGTCAAGGATTATTTTCTACAAAGCATTTTTGTCGACACTGTCATATGCTTGCTTGAAGTTTACAAAGAGTATATCTATGCTATATTCCCAGCACTTTTTGAGAGCCTACTTAACTGAGAATATTTGGCCTATTGTAGACCATCCACTTCGATAAATTCCCTGATACTCTCCTATAATACTTTCATAGCCCAGCTTTGATTATCTTTCTATGATTTTAGAGAGCACTTACACTTACACACTTTACACTTATCCAGAAGAGCGATGCCTCTATAACTTTGACACCTTCACTGTCTGTCTTCTTGTGTACATGACATATTATACTTTTTCTACAGTGCTCTGGTAACTGCTCTTCTGATTAATATATATTCTGCATATTAGTCGATCCAGAAAGTTACTTCGATGGAAATCCCCGCTCTGGAGTAGCTCTAATAGTATTCCATCTATTCCAGCAGCTGTAATTTTTTCTGAGGTCACGTACTGCTGCCAGTATTTCGTCTCTGGTTGATGGTGAAATTGGGATCTCTTGCCGTGCTTCTAGAATGTTCACAGCGTCAATCACTGTTGGGGACGCTGTAAACAGCTTCTTGAAATATTGCAGCTATCTGTTTTTAATTTTGACTGGGTTACCTATAATTGATCCTTGTGCACTTTTGTAAAGAATTGTTTGTAGATTGGAGCCACCTCTAAGTTGTTTGATAGAGGCGTATGCCCATCTGACTTTATGTAGGGTCATTTTTTCGTTTACCTGATGGATTTTAGTGTTGATATTCAGTCATTTCTTTCTTTGGCACATTTTTTAAGCTTGTCGTTGATGGGTGTTGTATTGTTTTTATTTGGCCCGAGTTGGTGCTGTATGTATTGTTTGTGCACTACGTTCCTCTTGCTTCGTCGTACCAGTCGTTCCTACTTTTCTTTGGCTGGTGCCGGAAGACCTCTTCCACGTCTCATACAGCCTTCCACATGGTTTTGATGTCGTCATTACTTTTTCCCTGACATGTACGAGTATGTGGACGTTACTGAGCTATTATTTAGCACGTGTATTTAGTACCTTGGAGTAACTGATGTTTGGAGATGCGGCATTGGAACTTGACCCTTATAAATTATTGGTCCAAATCACAGATAGCGCCGCAGAGCGAGTGCGTATCGAGAATGCTGGTGGTGGCTCGTTTTTGTATGAGGACATGGTCCATCTGGTTGAATGTGCGGCCGTCTGGGGATGCCCACGTTCTCTTATGGATGTTTTGATGTGGAAACCGTGGGGAGCTTACTCTGAAGCCTTTACTAGTAACAAAGTCTATCAGGTGGTGTCCGTTCTCGCTGGTCTCTGCACAGTGGCTGTGCCCTTCGTTTTTTTTTATGTGCTATTTCTCGATCGATTTTTGCATTGCAGTCACCCAGAACAATTTTAATTTCATTTGACGGCAATACATTCTAGGGTGTGTGTCCTTGATTGCCTCTTTCTTGTCTTCTATGGGTGCGTGACAATTGACCAGCCAGATATTAAACAATTTGGGTCCTTTCGTTAACGGGCTCGATGTCGGTTTGTTTAAACATGCTGTCAACAAAGAAAGCCACTCCTAACTCATGGTTTCCTTGCAATTTTTCGCTTTGAAATACGTTGTGTGTTCGCAATCTCAAATACGTCTTCACCGTGCCATCTGGTTTCTTGTACTACGTAGATGTTGATTTTGTATTTCTTTACTTCATCGAGAATTCGTCACAGTGCACCTGGTCTGATCAACGATCTCATATTTCAAGTTCCAAAAGAATAGCCCTTGATACTTTGAAATAGTGTTCTCATTTATCCAATCTGATCCAAGGCTTTCGACATGTAAATACTAAGTGGACCGTTATCAGCGTCCGCAAATGGTATTTTAGGGTCCCTCTATCCATCGCCTGAGGACCATAAAACTTAAGTCAATCTCGATGATGACAATTTCTTTCACTAACTTCGAAAAACCTTAACAAGGTTAATGATACGCGACCTCATTCAGTTACAAGTATTCATTCAACAACCGTGCCAAATACCCGCGCCATCAGGACTATTAGTCCAGTTGAGAAAGATGCAAGGGTGGATTAACCTCAATGAATACGCCATCTTTTCTGTGGTCAAAAACTTTCGTAGAAAAGGAAGAAGCAAATTCTATTTCCGCGCGATTAAGTGATGGGAAAGTAGTTATAGTTGCTCTTCCCTTCAGTTTTGATCTAGGCTTTTTTCCTTGTTTTAAAATCTTGTAATTTGAGCGCGATACTGACCACAATAACTCAAGTACCGTTACAATCATGAAATAAGATTCCTTTATATGTCCCAACGGCAAGGGATTGTGGGATTATTATTATTAATTTGTTGCTGGAAAGCGAGAAACCGGACTGCTCTTTATTGTGGATAGGGAGTTCAAATCGGACGTTATTGATTAAGAAAAGGATTAAGGATCGAAGCAAGCGCTCTGCTCATTGCCTACAAATGACACAAAAATAATTCCGGGTGATTTCAACGCTGAGGTTGGCAATCAGCTATCTCATTGGGGAACGACTAGAAGATATAGCCTCCACCATGGAGAAAATCAAAACGGCTAAGGCCTGATTGACTTTGCATGTAGCAGAAATCTAGTCATTCGTTCGACTTGCTTCACACATCAACATATACATAAAATGTTCTGGGTATGACTGGATACCAACACACAAAACCAGATCGACCATGTTTTGATCCAACATCGTTAGGCCTCGAGCGCACTTGACATCCGTACATATCGAGGAGCTTAATGTAACACCATAGTCTACATAGTGTAATGGTTAGAGTACTCGCTGCGTAAGCCAAAAGTCCCTGGCTCGAATCCCGTTGGTAACAGCATGATTTGTTTCGAGTGATTCTCCGGACGGACTATAATCCCGTTCAGTTATGATACGCACTGGTTTAAAATCAGAACGTATCACAGTTGGGTGGACGAACGTACGAAAAAAGCGTAATACTAAGCATATCACCTTTTAGAGTGCTGATACATTCGATTAAGATAAATGAGATACTCTATCTCTGAACAAAGGCTAAAGCAAAAAAAATTGTAAGTCGGATCATTATTGATCAAACTCACCTATTGATGTTGTATATCAAAGGCGTATTCAGTGAAGACCTGTCCTCTACAGACACCCGGCATCAAAAGGCTCCAAACGTCGTCTGTCGCCGAAAATTTCACGGGGACCCTCGGCAACCTTCTTATTCCCATCTTATCAGACACATCGCTGAAAACAAGCAACGAGCTATGGGTGGAAGTGAAAGCGGCTATTAAGACCGTGGCAGAACAGACGATCGGACATCAAGCCCGGCGCAAAAGAAATTATCGGTTAGATGATGACTGCCAGAATACGTTAGACAAAAAGAATCAGGCGTACAAACAATATTTAGGTAATAAAACCTGGATGAGCCCAGAACATTATGAAAATCTGCAAAGAGTAGCGAATAAGATAATTAGAATTAAGGAAAGAAATTCCTATAACAAACAATGGAGAAGTATTGATGTCTGTAAGGCTAGCGAGCAACAAACTATACAAAGTAATGAAAAGCCTGAAATGAGGTAATCAATCCAAGACCTTGCTCCACCGTGATGACATCGGCAACATCTTCGCTAATGAAAACAGCGTTAAGGAAAGAGGAGCACTACATTTATTATTTATTTACTAAGCCAAACAAGGGAATCACAAAAAAACCTCCTGTGGTATAGTTTATGGTCGTCAGAATAAGATCAGGTATGTTACGTAACATTTTGGACAAGTTTGATATAAAGATATTGAATAAAAGAGGGCCCAGGTGGCCACCTTATGGTACACTGGAAGGTGCAATAATTTCTCTTAAAAAAGTGTCCTGCAATTTTACAAACTGTGTTCGATTATTTACATATGATGCGATCCAACTCAGTAACGACCCAAAGATGCCGAACTTCAGAAGTTTGGAGATCAAAATTCCATGATCGACTCGACCAAAAGCTTTCGTGAAGTCCATATAAATAGCATCGATCTTGTTACCTTTTTCCATTTCGCAGAGGTTGGTTGAGGTAAGAAGCATTTAGCTCATTTAATCATGGCTCAACCAGTGTGGTAAGCTTGTCACAAATAATTTTTTCGAATAACTTCGGAACAGCTGAAAGTATGGCAATACCTCTATATTTGTGATAGATCTCTTATCGCTACTTTTGAAAATTGGAGTCAAATTAGAAAATTTCCAGAAAGATGTAAAAGCTCCTCGTGATAAAGACGCGTTGAATAGAATAAGCAGAGGGGAAGTGATCTGGTATATACATTCAACAAGAAATCTTGCGAGAAGAGAATCGGGTCCAGGTCCCATGTTAATATTCAGTTCTTCAATAGGGTTTTGCTTCACAAACTCATCTCATCAATGAATGGTGCTGCCGTTGAATGACAAACTGGTATGCTGGAAGAAGTGGTGGCCAGGTGGAAAGCCTCTTAGAAGTGCTCGGTAAAAAAGCTGCATATAATTTGCGGGCAAGCTGAATAACTTTCTCCGTAAACATTGATGTTGGAATTCCTTTCTGCTAAATTTTTACGAAACTAAAAAATTTTTTGGGATTATTAATGATCATATAGATCACGAGATCTTATAGAGAAGTTGTTATATCTCATTAATTTATAGAGCTTATTCCTCTGATTGCGGAGATGTCGAAGATCGCTCGAAAATTTTTGATTTTTTTCTTTTTTTTCAGGAACATGAATTTAAATGCATTCGAAGAGTGTTTTATGAAATGAAGAGACTACTTCTTCCAAATCTAAACTTGAAAGATAGTTCCAATCAATAGTGACAAGATTAAATTTAATGCTATTATAATCGGTCTTTAAGAAACCAAATACAGTACAGTCACTGTTCGTTCGAGAAAAAGTTAGTTCAAATATGGGTAGTTCAACCAAAGAAGCAAGATGGCTTCGTGTGTTGAAGAAAAGGTTCTCCTTGTCTTTGGTTGGACTGACCACAACATCGTCATAAACGCTGGTAAAAATAAGATCCCACCAATTTTCGTTTTGGTTGGGAGTCATTACCATAAAATGCATTGATTAGGTTAAGATTGTGGTGTTTGAAAGGTTTATTGGTAGAAGACGGTTATCACTTTCATCAAGAGTAAAATATAAATTAGGGCGGTTAAAGTCTCCCAAAGTTATTATTTGATCATGTTCCTCTAAAGTTGCAGCAATAGATATTATGATTTCACTTCGCGTAGGAGGTTTCGTAAGATTTTGGTGGAATGTATTATATATAAGCGTAATCGAAGCACCTTATGTTCAAACGTTTTGTTGAAGGCAGTATCAGCGCTCTCAGAGGCCATGGAACTTTAATTGCAATCAATACTCCCCCACCTCTGGTCAGACCTGTGATTTCACAGTGCCTCTTAAATCCTCCACATAGCTCCAGAACATCGGAGCCTATAGATATTACCGGAGAGCTTCCATTAACTCCACCAACTTTGGATGAAGTTTGTTTCACCATCACGGCCCAAAAGAATAATAAAGCGCCGGGCATCGATGAGATTCTAGTGGTGCTCATTAAATATGGTGGTGTTCAGAAAGCTATTCAGCATAACAGTGTGAAAACTATAGAGGCATATCACTACTTTGTACGGCATATAAAATATTTTCCAAGATCATAGAAAATAAAATCAGATCGTGCGCCAACAGTATGACTGGGGAGTATCAAGGTGACTTTAAAGCAGTTAGATCGACGATGGCCCGATTCTTCACTGTCAAGCAGGCACTTGAGAAATTCTAGGTGTTCAAAATAGAAGTACACAAAATTTTCGATTGACACAAATATTGGACTAAAGCAGGGAGATGAGCTGGCTCCAGTGCTATTCAATTTGGCCCTGGGATATGTCATCAGAAAGCTACCTGTCGATACGTGAGGGACGTTATTGTACAAGTCAAGCCAAGTGGTAGCGTATGCGGATGACATAAACTTTGGTCACGGTTGCCCACAACCGCCAAAGAACTTTTCCGAAACTCGACAGCGAAGCAAAACTAGTAGGTCCACAAATCAATTAGAATAAAATAAAACTCATGACGTAGTCGAGAAAAAATACCTCGAATACACAAAATATCAGACTTGGCGAATACAATATCGAAAATGTGGACAAATTTGGGCATCCAGGCACCAAAATAATGAGAACCGTTAATGAAAGAGACGGAATACGTCGAAGAATACAGCTCGCAAATAAAATATTTTATTCAGTTTTGACGATTTTGAACACCAGCTACATACACGGGAAAACAAAGCTCTAAGTTTAAAACAAATTTGTGATAAGACCCGTACTATGCTTTGGGTGTGAAACATGGTCCCTAACCCAAGCATCCGCAAACATGTTGAACGCATTTCAGCGACGGGTCCTTAGGCTGATCTGACTCGGTCGATGAAGACCGTTCATCGCTGCTTGGGTTTAGAAATCGGAGGACGCGGTTGCTGGACCGAGACAGTTAGAGGCGCTTGTTGCAGGAAGTGAAGGCAAGAGGGGCTATAGTGCTACGAAGATGAAGAAGAAGGAGAACTGAAGGCTGGAGACCAGCAGGGAAACTGACAAAACGCTGGTCTGACTCGGTCGACGAAGACAGTTCATCGCTACTTGGATTTAGAAACTGGAGGATGCGGTCAATGGACTGCAACAGTTGTAGCCACTTTTTGCAGGAAGTCCAGGTCCGCAACGGGCTTTAGTACTATGAGGAAGAAGAAAAGTCAAAAATGGAATACCTTAAGGGCTGAGAAATGTGCAAGTGTTAGTAGTAATAGAGTGATATAATAGCATATTTTGTAATTTTATGGCTTTAAATTAATTTATAAAACAAAAAGGTGCTTAATATTTTTTATGTGATGTTGCATAGTATATGTATCAAATCAGTGTTCAGGGCTATTTATAAATACAGATTATACTATCAAATCAAAGTCGTAAATCGGGGATATTATTCGCTACATATTCCTGAATCTTTTGGAGCTATGGCTGAACGACGACTTCATTTCGCCAATACAGATGAATCAATCTGCAATCATCTTTATGACATATTTTGTCATCTAGTCTTCACCATGCTTGGATAATAGTTCGTGGGAGTTAAGCAGTATCTGCCGTGGCTAGTACTTGGATGAGATCCATGAGGTATAGGAAGATTTGTTGTTATCAACTTTTGCAAAGACAGTTCATCATTAAATTATCCACAGTTCATCATCAGTTCATCATTAAACTATCAACATTATATCATCCTGAAGCTAAGACAAAACATCACGTGCTCCATTACCTGCAAACCTAGACAGATATATGGTATAGAACGAAACCTGGCATCGGTATACCAGGCAACCATGATACACATGCAAATGTAGCATAAACTTAGTATGAATAGTCAAGTGAAGTCAGACGTGGAAATGAAATGACTGAAAATGAGAAATTTATTTAGTTTCTAGCTATATTTTTCAAATATTTGCATTCAAAACGGTTCGATCACCATCCAATGAATGGTAAATCTGTATAAAAATGAATGAATATTGTCAAAAAATCAATTTAATTTGTTTGATACAGAGAAGTTTCATTCATACTGGGAATTCATCCTGGTATCGATACTAGGTTTGTATATACTATGTTTCAAAACGTGGTATACTAGGTTCGTCTACTGCATGTCTGTCTAGGCTTCAACACAACTATTAACCTAGTTTTCACAACATCATCTCAAATATAATGACTTTTTGCAATATATTTGATAACTTTGTTCTTTATGGGAGGTCAAGCTTTTCTCGAGAACTATTAGAGCTACAGTCGGCGAATCTTGTGAGATTTATTTCAAACTAGACTTTTAAACCGCATTATCAGAGTAGAAGGGTTTTGGCGAGAAGAACACTTATGATTAAAGAATGAATGAACAACTTACCTTTAACCTCCACACGGCCCATATTGGCTTTACCCTCCTCACTTGACAATCGCACCTCGAATCCGATGTGATCACAATCGCTTTCATCAAGACGGTTTCCACAGTTATTGACACCATCACAAACCTATCATTAACACAAGGTTGCACTTTTGTTATCACATTATCAATTCCAGGATATTCACCTGATATTCACTAACGCACTTTCCATTTTGGCAATCAAACTGACATGCTGGTTTATCTGCATCTAAAGCTGGGTACAAACTTCCTTCTGTTGTATTGCGATGATCTATACGTGGATCAATCGGACTTGATCCTCCAGAAGACGAATCATTTTCACCAAGATCATTAGTAGGGAAAGGATTGGGAATATTGGGATGTCTAAGGTGGAAATCTCGGCTATGCCCAGTAGTCCGGTTCTGATGATACCAGTGGTGACGGTGATGAGGATGATGATGGTGATGATGTTGGGTATGGTTAAAGTTTGGACCATGACTTTTATGGTTGTGATGAAAACGATGACGATGGTTGTGATGATGTAGTCCAGCACGATGCCCTGATTCTTGGGTGGTATTCTCATTGGAATTTTCAAAGCTACCGTCGTATTGATGATGTTGAGTACCCTGATTCATACTTTCCTGTTCACCTGAAAAAATAAGTTCAGCCTCAGAATCACTTGGCGGTGTAGTTGGGGTTTTGGTGGGGGGTGCCTTAGAAGTATTAACTTTATTGAGTTTCATGATATGTTGATCCATTCTTTCTACCACATCCTCAGTGACAGTCCCACTTCGATTGAAATATGGACGTAGAAGCATTTTTAATGCTTCACTTATGGGGAGTACTGTAGTTTCTCCTGGCGTTGTTTCATGAGCTGACTGTTCAGTGATTTCAAAACCACTTGTACGAGCTTCAGGAGGGTTATAGTAGTTGTGATTGTAAGGTGGAGGCATGTGGGTAGGAGTTTCATCCAACATTTTCTTAGAATGTAAACTGTTTGGTCTCGTATATATTGGCACAACTTTTTTTGAAATAACTTCGTCTTGACCCTCATAAGGTAATTCTTTATTATAATTTTTGTCAGAAGGTTTAGAGTGCGCCACTCCCGAGTAAGGAGTATTGTATACTATAGAAAGTGGAGTATTTAGTGTTGGACTTGAACTCGAGGGTTGAGAGGGATAAACATGAAAAACTCTTTCTTGTCTCGATTGATCTACAGAAATAGGCTTCGTAGATTCAGGTGGAGGGTAGAGAACTGGTGGATGAGAAGCTGGTGGTGAGTCGTGTGTTAATCTTGTATCAAGCATAGGGGGGAGTAAGTCTCCATAAGGAACTGGCACTATGGGTTTTGTTGGTTGCACCCGTTGAGAGGAAGGTGGCGGCAATTGGTCATAGGTCGATGATATAGGAAATGATGTGCGAGGAGGTTGTCTTTGTCCACTAATATCATATAATGGCCTGTTGTTAGTGGGATAAACATTAGTATTAGATGGTGGAACTCTGCGGTTAGTGGTCCATGAACTACTTTGTTCTTGATCGGGAGGTGCTAATGAATCAAGAGGAGTTTGTGATTGTTCCCAACTATCATCTTCAAAATCAACTGTCTGCTGTACGTTTTCTTCGCCAGCACCGTAGTCTCTTAAGTTATGAAAGTCTTCCACTGGGGTGGCATATATAACAGTTTTGTTAGCTTCTGTTGATGGAGGATTTCTTATGGGTTTCCATGCTGAAGTACTACTTGTGGAAGTTCTAAACTCTCTTGATTGGTACTCTCCAACAGGTTGAGCATAGTAAATAGTGGTTTTGTTTCTCCCAGCATTTTCAATCGGTACTTTAGGTGGTTGAAGAAACCTCGATGGTAATTGAATGCTCCCATCCCCCGTATAATCATAGGAACCAACAGGTTTTGCGTAATATATCGTCGTTTTATTTGTAATGAATTGTTCTGAGCTTGGTAATTCATGGACTTGCGCTTGATCGACACTGAATGAATGTGTCAATGTTTGAGAATTTGCGGAAGGATTAAACCTAGCCGGAGAGTTTGCTCGCGATGACTGTTGCCAATCTAATTTAGGCTCTGGATTACCTTGAGTGCTCGTCGTCTGCTTCCAGCTTCCTTGAGATGAGCCTCGATTGTTTCCGTTTGCATTAGTCCACTGTCGCCAGCCTGGTTGTGGTGGCGAGGTCTGATGGTGGTGATGATGATAAGTTCCTGGCCGATGATTGAGATTAGCCGACCATCCTATCTGCGGTTTGTTATCATCTGATCGGTCTTGAGGGTAGACACGGAAGGAACTTGAGGTAGTCTGCGTATTTTCTTCGTAGCCTGGTGAAAGCCCTGATTGACTGATACGATCGGTTTCACTTGTGGCTCTGCTCGCATCATTATTCCGATGACGATGTATGGTATGGTACACTCGCGGTTTTGTACGGGTGTAGTATTCTTCGTCCTGATTAGCAGGTGCAATTTCACTGGTGGTATTTAACTTCCGGCTATTTCGATTCGTACAATTAACTTTGTGGGGCCAATCACACGCAAGTATTGTCGGATTAAACGCGGTACCAGGACCACAATCTTGCACATAAGTCATACCGTTCGAGCAACTTAAAAACTTTGCACAATCAAAAGGGTGAGGGTGTAAGCCAACCACTTCGGGGGGACACTTCACATTTTCGCTATCGCCATAACTTTCATCGTGTACATGAGAAGGGGAGTCTTCGACATTACCGTTCGCTGCTTGTTCAAGCCGCGCAAATTGGTTTTTCGTATTGGATTCACCACGATAATTCAAACAAATCACTTTCGCGGGGTTATCACATTCAAGCGTATCTGGGTTGAAAACGGTTCCAGGGGCACAGCTCTGAATGTGTCCGCGACCTTTCCAGCAATTTAAAAATTGACGACAGTTGAGGAGATACGGAAACTGTCCAGTTGCATTGGGAGGACATTCGAGACCATATTGCGCAACATAATTTTCCGCATCGTTGGTGTAGCTGGTGCGTCCTTGTCGAGTAGAATCATAGGTTGACTGGATCGCGGCTCGGTCTAGAGGCCTGTTAGATGCTACTTGGCTGTACCTATGATGCATGACAATGGGCTCTGATACCTCAGCGGTGCGGCGGTACCCTTTCTTTGTACTGCCATCGTTTGGATCATATATCTGAAATGAAATCACAAAAATCTCTCATTATCTTGAACTTTATCACAACCTTAGTCTACTATTTATCAAAAAATAAATATCTTACCGCGTAAACACAGCTATGCACCAACAAAAGGCAGCAATATAAACCGAAAAACTTCTGCGGAGTGATCATCTTATTATTACGTCTGGCCTTAGATGCTGATAACGTTCAATTGAATATTACAATCACTAAGTACGTTACAAATAGTAACAATTCTGCACTGCTCAGCTCTGCGTATGCGTTACATGTTTCGCGTATGAAACAATTTGAAGAAATAAATTATCTAATTAAGAAAACACAAGTGTAAGGCTAGCCTGGCCGTATATTGCTCAGATCCCAGTGATGATCTTTAGACCTCTTTAAGAGGAATATTATCATCCATCTTGTTATTGTTGACGTTGTCGTCACCAATCCGTATGTGTTTAAATTATGATCCCAACTCATACACAGGGTGTTAACTTACTAATCCAAGTGTATAATTGTTGATATAGTTGAGTAGTTTAATTGTTAATAGAAAGAATTGTTTTTATCTACAGTAGTTAGCATAAATATCGGTTTAAGGTTTGAGTTTATTATGAACTAGTTTCAAAAATAGGGTCTTATTTTGTGGGCATTAGCTACTTACATAGCGTGAAAATCTATATTCAGCCAATTGGATTTTTGGACATTTTTATTGCGGATTATAGAATCGATCCTTAAAGGTTGCTTTCCTATATAATATTTTAAAACTAAGGACAAAAAAACCCACTTCACGGGATGCTGGGCATTTTCAAACCAGGCACTTAATTTTGTCCAAAGAAACCTCAAGAGATGCTATTCTATCAACCAAAGTAAATTCTTTAGAAAAAATAGCAAATACCCTTTTTGTTAGTGGTGGAGCATGTTGTTAATTTTTATTCTTTTTGTTTTTTGAAAAGCCATCAGGCCTTGCTTTTTTCAGTGAACCGACGCCTTTTGACTCCTTTGAGTCATCTTCAGTGTCTAAAAGAAGATGACTCAAAGTAGTTCAACCACGTCTGCTCACTGAAAATAGCAAGGATCGAAGGCTTTTTAAGAAAAAAAGAGAATTGGCCTGCAGATATCAAATAAACAAAAAAAAAATGAAGAAATTTATTTGGCACCGATTCCATGAAATTTATTTTATCTTTTTTATGCTATTTAAGTCGTTTATTTTATTTTCTATTTGTTTTGTTTTTTAACGAATATGATATAAATTTGAAACAGTAGCCCGATATTTTAAGGAATACTCTACGTTTCATGGATCTTGGGTATAATTAATTTAAAAATTAGATAAATATTCTAATTACCGTTTTGTGTTTAGTAGCAAAGGAAACCATTGCAAGCCTTGATATGCATATCTTTGCATAGCTGTGATAAGCGCTTAAATTTTAATCAATGATTAATCCCAACGAGGGCGGACAAAGCCCATTCAATAAATCAATAAATACTGTGAACGGCATAAAAAATTTAAATCAAGATACAACTAACCTACATACAGTGTAGCCATATTTGTGAATAAGATTTCAAAATTTACATTGATTTAGGTTGTTGTACAGCAGAACTCATCACATTCTTAGTTTCAAGCTTGCAGAAAGAATGAGTACCCTGCTCAACTGGTGATTATTAATCCCTGAATATTTTAAATCTCCGTTCAGCATGAATGCTTTTGAGGATGAAAAAGTACAGTTAGGTACGAACGATGATCATCTTCGAGCTGTACAAGAACATGTCACAGCCATAAAGGAGCTTAACGGAACATCCTTCGGGCTCACCCCCGTGAGCTACTCCAGGGTCAGAAGGTTTTTGTACGAAATTTCGCGGTGAGTAAAACAGCCGATCGGTTTCGCTCCACGATTTATTCCTTCCTGCATTGGTTTGTTGCCGTCTTGGTCAGCTGTCGTATGAGCTTGAAGATGGGTCCGGTAAGTTGCTTGGGAATTTTCACGCCAAAGACATCCATTCTCGCTCCGAATTTTGCTTTCGTTTTTTGCCATCGCCCGGCTGTGTGAAACTCTCAGAGTATGGGTCGTCCCCACGATCGTTGCGGAGTACTGCTTGTACATTCACTCATCTTGATGTTTTATTTGACGTCACCTTTAAATTATTCCAATGCCTACATATTACGACCAGCCCGCGAATTATTGTGTTAAGTTTTTTTTCTATTCAATATCATCCTTTATTTAATAGACGTTCATTTATTACTTTTATTAATCTATTTCTGTGCATTAATTTTTTAATTTGTCTTATTCGTTTCATTTTCTTTCTATCAAGCTAATTCTCGTGAGCTTGTCTTCTCGCTAGTTCGCTAATTAAGTATATTTGCATTTTTAGTTATCAAATTCATTCATTCATTGCTTTTTTTTTGTAACGTAATTTATTCGAATTAATATTAAAGTAGCATTTAATACTTGTTTCACCAATCTCATTAAATACTGCAAGGTCTCAGCGCAAAATTTGATATATTTTCCTATTTCTTTAGCATACGAAGTGTTACAATTAAGTAATGAGACTAATTTTACTGCCGCGCTTGTGGTAAACCTGTGACCTTGAAATTCCCTTCCCCCTCCCCTGCATCCTTTCCCTCTTCATTGATATATTTATCAACACTCTAGCTTGTTTAGTTCGCCTGCTGTGTGTTGGTGGTGCTCGTCACGAAAATGGTGAAACGAAATCAAGAGCAACGCGTCGCGATAAAATTTTGCGCCAGATTGCGCGAAACAGCTTCGGAAAAGTACGCTAAAATTGTTGATTTTTTCAATACGACCCGGAATCCAAATGCCAAAGCTTACAATGATTGTCTCCGCATGCCCCCCGCCCGAAAAAAGCTCGCATGAGCAAGTCGAAGGTGAAAACGATGATTATTGGCTTTTTTGATAGCCGTGAAATCGTTCACAAAGAATTTGTTCCATCGACGCAAACCGTAAATCAAGTTTACTATCGCCAAGTACTCGAAAGATTGCGAAAACGAGTCAACAGGGTGCGCTCAGACATCGCTCGTAACTGAGTCCTTCATCACACCGCGCTCAGCGTGTCTCAGTATTTGCCCTCTAAAGGGATCGCCGTGTTGCAACAGCCGCCTTATTTACCCAATATGTTACCCTGTAACTTTTTTTTGTTCCCTAGAACAAAACCGGTGGTCAAAGGAACCCATTTTGAGTCGATTACGGACATCAAAGCGGCCGTGACGATGGTACTCGCAGACATCCCAGTCGAAGCGTTCCAGAAAGGCTACGAAGCATGGAAAACGCGCTGGAATCGTTGTATAGCTAGCTGCCCAAGGGAATTACTTTCAAGGAGATGGCAGGGTTGTAGAATAATTTTTGAATAAACGATTTTCATGGAATCTGTCTCATTACTTAATTATCACACCTGGTATTGAAAGCAAGTTAAGACTAATGGAATTAGTTTTGTACTCGAACTCTGGACGTGGCTATATAGGATATAAATTGATATTGGCTCAATGGAGGGCGACAGTGACAAGGCAATCTTGTATCCTCCAAACGTTAACGTGGCTCGATGAGTTGAGACGTTGATCTAATGTCTTTAGGTGAGATCTTCGGTTCGGTTCGGTAGCATGATCAGAATTTTAGTGCAGCTGGTTTTTCTTGCAGTCTGCTGGTGTTAAGGTCAATGTATTCTGTGAGATAACATTGAACATTAACACCTTTGTGAAAGAATAGTGGTTATGACGTGCATCTCCAAACGAGAGTCAGCTGGGAAAAAACAAGAAAAAAAATAACGGTATGTGTTGGCAGTGGGACTTGTGGCGGATTGGGTGAACAAAATGGGTTGGGAAAAAGTCAGTCAAGGAGTGTGTGGGGAAAAGTTGAGGAGTTAAACTTGGGAGTTTGTGGGATTCACTCGGTTTTAGACCGCGAAAAAGCAGTTGAGTTTGGTAGGAGATTACTTTCAGAGGAAATTCAGATTTAAAGGTTTGTAGAAAACTTAGAAGCTAAGGCATTAGTGATAGAAAATGCGTTAAAATACTTTTGAACAGAATGGTTTTCGCCTGGTGTTGTTCGGAAAGATAGTGTTAAGTAGCCTTCAGTTCTCCCTTTTCGGGTATCTGTTGCTCGTACATACGATTCATGTGTCCAGCCCATAGCAGTTTCTGCAGTCTTATATTCATTGACACCTCTAGCTCGACAAAATTTCATACAGCTCATGGTTGTATCGAATTCACCTTTGGTCCCCGTCTAGCTTCGCTCCGATTATTTGCCTCAGTACCCGTCGCTCAAAGGCATTCAATATATTTGCGGATCCTGGGGTTAGGGTCAACGTTTCACACCAATAGCATAACACAGGTCTCATCATAGATTAGTATACTTGGAGCTTTGCTTTCCTGAGTATGCAGCTGGTCTTCAAGATCGTCAAAACTGAATAAAATATTTCATTTGTGAGCTGTATTTTTCGGTGTGTTTCGTCTCTTTCACTACCCGTTTTCGTTATTTTGGCATCTAAATACACACATTCGCTCACATTTTCGATACTATATATCGCCAAGTGTGATATTTTGTGTGTTTGGGGTTTTCCTCCACTGCGTCATGAGCTGTGTTTCATTTTCATTGATTTGTAGCCCTACTAGTTTTGCTTCGCTATCGTGTTTCAGGAAAAGTTCTTATTAATGACCGTGACAAAATGTTGATGTCATCCGCAGAGGCTACTACTTGGCTCAACTTGTATAGTAATGTACCTCGCGTATCGACAGGTAGCTTTCTTATAATGGACTCCAGAGCCAAATTGAATAGCAATGGGGCTACCCATCTCCCTGCTTTAGCCCGATATTTGTGTCAAAGGCATCGGTGAGTTGGTTATTGATGCGGACATCTGAGGTCGTCGACATCATTGTAAGACGGACGAATTTGGCTGGGATGCCAAAGCAAAGCATTACTTGGTACAGTATGTTACGATCAATACAGTCGTATGCTTGCTTAAAGTCAACGAAAATTTGGTGTACGTCTATGTTGAGCTCTAGCATTTTTCAAGTACCTGCTTGACTGTCTATTGTGGATCTACCTGCTCTAAAGCCACCTTGATACTCTCCAATAATACTGTCGGCGTATGATCAGACCTCATTTTCTAAGATTTTTGAAAATATTTTGTATGCCGTACAAAGCAGTGAAAACCAAAAACCAAAAAACAAAAACCAAAAAACAGAAACCAAAAACCAAAACCAAAAACCAAAAACCAAGAACCAAAAACACAAAAACACAAAAGCCAAAAACCGAAAACCAAAAACCAAAAAAACAAAAACCAAAAACTAAAACCCAAAACCCAAAACCCAAAAAACAAAAACAATAACCACAAAAACCAAAAACTAAAACCAAAAACCAAAAACACAAAAGCCGAAAACCAAAAAACAAAAACCAAAAACACAAAAACACAAAAGCCAAAAACCGAATACCAAAAACCAAAAAACAAAAAACAAAAACCAAAAACAAAAAACCAAAAACCAAAAAACAAAAACCAAAAACCAAATACAAACCAAAAACACACAAACACATAAACCAAAAACCACAAACCTAAAACCAAAAACCAAAAACACAAAAACACAAAAACCAAAAACCGAAAACCAAAAACCAATAAACAAAAAACAAAAACCTAAAATCAAAAACCAAAAACACAAAAACCAAAAACCAAAAACCAAAACCAAAAACCAAAAACCAAAAACCAAAACCCAAAAACCAAAAAACAAAAACCAAAAACCAAAAACCAAAAACCAAAAACCAAAAACCAAAAACACAAAAACCAAAAATACAAAAACACAAAAACCAAAAACCAAAAACACAAAATCAAAATCCAAAAACCGAAAACAATAAACCAAAAACTAAAAACCAAAAAACAAAAAACAAAACCAAAAACCAAAAACCAAAAACCAAAAACAAAAAAAAAATAAACCAAAAACCAAAAGCCGAAAACCAAAAACCAAAAACCAAAATCCAAAAACCAAAACCACAAAAATCAAAAACCAAAAACACAAAAACACAAAAACCAAAAACCGAAAACCAAGAACCAAAAAACAAAAATCAAAAACCAAAAACCAAAAACCAAAAACACAAAAACCAAAAACCAAAAACCAAAAAACAAAAACCAAACCCCGAAAATCAAAAACCAAAAACCAAAACACCAAAAAACAAAACAACAAAAACCAAAAACCAAAAACCATAACCCAAAAACCAAAAACCAAAAAAAAAAACAAAAAACCAAAAGCCAAAAACCAAAAACCAAAAAACAAAAAACAAAAAACAAAAAAACCAAAAACCAAAAAACCAAAAACCAAAAACCAAAAACCAAAAATCAAAAACCAAAAATCAAAAACCAAGCCCCAAAAACCAAAAACCAAAAACCAAAAACCAAAAAACAAAAACCAAATATCAAAAACCAAACCCCAAAAACCAAAAACCAAAAACCAAAAAACAAAAACCAAAAACCAAAAACCAAAAAACAAAAACCAAAAACACAAAAACACAGAAACCAAAAACCAAAAACCAAAAACACAAAAACACAAAAACCGAAAACAAAAAACCAATAATCAAAAAACAAAAACCAAAAAACAAAAAAACAATAAACAAAAACCAAAACCAAAAACCAAAAACCACAAAAAACAAAATCCAAAAACCAAAAAACAAAAACCAAAAACCAAAAAAACAAAACCAAAAACCTAAAACCAAAAAAACAAAAACCAAAAACCAAAAAACAAAAAACAAAAACCAAAAACCAAAAACCAAAAACCAAAAACCAAAAACCAAAAAACAAAACACAAAAAACAAAAGACAAGACAAAACCCAAAAAACAAAAACCAAAAAACAAAAAACAAGAAACTAAAAAACAAAAACCAAAAAATCAAAAACAAAAACCAAAAACCATAAACAAAAACACAAAAACCAAAAACCAAAAACCAAAATCCAAAAACCAAAAACCAAAAAACAAAACACAAAAACACAATAACCAAAAAACAAAAACACAAAAACCAAAAACCAAAAAAACAAAAACACGAAAACACGAAAACACAAAAATCAAAAAACAAAAACCAAAAACCAAAAACACAAAAACCAAAAACCAAAAACCAAAAACCGAAAACCAAAAACCAAAAAACAAAAAACAAAAGACAAAATACAAAAGACAAAAACCCAAAAAACAAAAAAACAAAAATCAAAAGACAAGAAACCAAAAAACAAAAACCAAAAAATCAAAAACAAAAAACACAAACAAAAAACAACAACACAAACCCAAAAACAAAAGGCACTACGGGTTTGCTAGGATTTGCATGAACGTTTCAGGAATTATCCTCATGATGAATATCTTTGAGAATTTGTTCAACGGATGACACCTGTAATCGTAGAACAAAATGGCGGTCGTTTTGAATGAGAACATTGCATAAAATTGTGTAATTTTTCACGAATTCCGACATTTAAAGTACATGCTATTAACACTTAATTAAATCTATTAATGAGTGGAGATGAGCAGCTAAACATAATTGTGAAGAAATTATGAAGGTAGATCCAATAATAAACCACTTAATAGGTGAAATTCTTTCAACTTTGCTAATAATAATAGGGTCTGTAAATTAAATATTTTCGCCAGTAAAACTGTATTAGTATGATTGAATTGGATAAAAGTAGATATTCAAGTGTCCTTTAAAAGGTCCTTATGAACTATGAATTTTCATAGAATGTGCAGAAGTTATTGCCATTTAAATTTTCTCCGATCACAGCAATCAAACAAGGTTTTTCTACTACATGGGTTTTCCATGAAACCAGACACTACCACTTTTGATTCTCCAAATATATAATATAACAAAAAAACATTTAAGGTACGGCTAAGTAAATGATTTTGGCAATATTGTAACAAAATGTTAGCCAATTAAAATGGGGTACCACTGGCTTTTCTTTTAAAGCAAAAGTATATTTATTGTGATGACATTCGTATATTTATTGTGATGACAGTTTTTCTTGAATTAAACCATTCTATATATACTCGTATGTATGCACATCGTACGAGTATGTTAAGTGCAAAACCATTCTGACACGAGCGTAGTTCTGTCCACCCAACTTGTTCTTTCTTCTAATCGTTTTTGAATTTTCGCATTTTTCGTCTTCCCCAAGATCTACATTATGTGATAAAGTAAATTATGATTTAATGCTTGGCTTCATTTTTTTTTTTTTAAATAAATTTTTTTTTGGCCATATGAAATAATTGAAAAGTAAAGCAAATTGTGTTAAAATAATAATATTCGGCCTTTCCACTTCAAATTCAAACGGGCATGGGACCCGCCACGTTGGCCAGCCTCTCCACTCATGAGCTAGCCATCGGGTAAGCTCTCCCTCCTTTTTTGTGTTACAGGGGCTCTCGCCGGGACGCTTGGCCTTTCTCCCCCGCCACGGCATCGAATTGGATTTTTGATTCGGTTGAGATGGGTGCGTTGGGCACCGCCTTCCTTGGCAAAAACGGAATTGCTTTACATCTCACACGCCGTTAACTGGGTATTCGTCGTCGTGTTTGTTCTGTAGTCACTTGACGCTTATCAAGATCAATCGATTTTGCGTTCTTACTGACTTTGGTCATCAACATAAATTGTCAGCGTGAAAGTTTGTAGTGGGTCCTTGCGTTGGCAGAAATAACCCGCCCCACCACACCGCAACGCTAGCTCATTTCCAGCGTTGCACTAATTTTTCGCTAGCTGTACGGATATTTTAACAGCCATCCTAATCACTACAAAATTGTAGCCAAATCAGTTAGTCCATTTTGAAAAAGCAAGTCACAACCGTATATTAACCAACCGCTAATAAAACGGGGAAAACTGATTTGCATCAATTACATTACAATTATTTTAACCTTGTAAAGGCGTTTTTAAGTTTGTTTTTTTTTTTCTTAATTTATTTTTCATATTCTCCTACTTACCTTAACTATTTTATCACTCATCACTGAACTTATCCGCATTTATATTGATATCACTGTCTCCTAGACAACATGTTCTTCATTATCAGTAGCAACTCACTTTTTCACATTTCATACTACTTTGCTTTCATTTTTGATAATCAGAAAATACAGAATGAAATGGTAAACTGGCTTTTGTGGCACAGATCCGACTAATGAGATATTACCTATGTGACTTTGAAGCTAAATGAAATCAAAGGTACTCATGAACAGTAGTTCTCTGTTATCACTATAATAATAACATAATAAACATCATGGAACATGCATGACAAAAGCTTCGACTTAAGTTAATTCTTTAAACGTTATGCTTGTCTGTCTGCCCTATCTAGCAGATTAAGTGCAGTAGTAAGAACATTCTGTTTTACCCAAATACAATGATTTGGGGACGCTAAATGGGCATAGTATCAGTTCGAGCTCAATTTCATAATTGTTATTGTTAAGTTGATAATAAAATATTTATTTAGGTTTGTAGTAGATCTAGAAATGTGTGCATTAGGTCCATCATTCTCTTCTGTACTCGTACGTTTGCATTGTGATAGTCAGTAAAGACAATTGTTTCTTAATATATTTCAGCATATATCTTTTGGGATTACCCTTTTGTTTAATGAATGAACACCACGTTGTCTAGCCGACTTAATTGGAGACACAAATGTTTGTTTGGGGCTGTGAAAAGATTTGGAGCAAATAAAAATGTTTTGATGGGATTTAAAGTTCATTCTTTTAAGTTGAAGTTACCATAGGATAATGCTATTTAAAATTTGAACGGCATTTAATATAAATTTCGTTTAAACTAGTAAAGGGTGGTCCAACCAAAACGGATGATGTTAATTGTTAATAAAACAAGAAGTTTTCAGGGAATTATGTTAATATTTTTTATTATAATAGAAGGATCTATGACAATTATGGGTGAAACAAAATATTGCCCAATTGCTTGCCATGGCTATGGTGGAATACTTCTATCCAATAGTCCATATTTTCAATGATTCCGAGACATAATTGAGGTTAAATCTTGTTAATGTGTTGAACTATCTCATCCTTTGAATCTTGAATTGTTCTTGGCTTATTGACGTACACTTTTTCTTTTGAATATCCCCAGAGAAAGAAGTCTAACGGTTTCAAATCACATGATCGTGGCGGCCAATTAACATCGCCACAACGTGAGACAACACGGCCATTGAATTTCTCGCGCAAAAGAGCTATTGTTTCGTTGGCTGTGTGGCAAGTGGCACCATGCTGTTGGAACCACATATCGTCCAAGTCCATAACCTCAATTTCTGGCCACAAAAAGTCCGTTTTCATCTCGCAATAGCGAACACCATTCACAGTAACTGCTTGGCCGTCCTCATTTTCGAAGAAGTATGGCCCGATGACGCCGCCAGCCCATTAACCGCACCAAACAGTCACTCTTTGTGGATGCATCGGCTTTTCAACAATCTGGATTCTTATTTGCCAAGCAATTCTGCTTGTTAACGAATCGCTGAAGATAATTTTCTTTGTAAAGTCACCATTCCCTTCTGTCTGTTTAATCACATTTCTTGCATGCTAAAAATTCATCTTGCACTGTCCACTGTACACCTTAACTATTTATTTAGAACAACCAAATGAAAAACACGTTCAACTCGTTCCACTGACAGCTAACTTGAGGAAGTCAACAAATTCCAATTCGTTTAACTTTGAATATCAATAAAACATGAACGGATGTATGAACTGAAACTTAATTCACTTCATATAGAGCGCTACGATGCTTTACACGGACCATCTGGATTTCACAATTGAAATCCGTCCCAAGCCCGTACAAAACCTCGAATTTTCATCAGCGCTTCCAGATATCTCCATATACCTTCATATAAACTAGAAAGCAAAGTCAGGCTACATGGGGTTATTTATTTGGTAGTAGGCTTTCTGGTACATAGCTTGTTGAGCTATAGTAAGGCTTTGGTTGCTTGTTAGCCCGAAGCGTGAGTTAGCTAGCACGTCTTCGGCAGCCTCTCACCTGTTCGCTTGCCGCATTTTTTTTTCTGCTCTTCTCTGTTTAAAACAGGAACCTTAGTTGGCTCACTAAGGGGAAATTGGTATGCTCTTGTAGACACTTAACCAGTGTTTTACGATCTAGTCCTCTATGGGGACCAGTGAAAAAATTTTGCGAGCCTTTTCCTTCGTTCCTTTACATTATTATATACTCATTTCCTTTCTGCTTAGTTCGTTGCTCATTTATGATGATGATAAATTTGCGAGTAAACAACTCGCAAATTGATGCGACTCGACGGTTTGTTAATGATTAGTAGTTTTAGAAGGTCGTAATGATTTAATACATCTAAAAATCCGTGTAGAACATGGGTGCTGAGCTATAAACAAAACCGGGCTCAGCTGACTAGCTTCGCTTAACGACCTCGTACGCGTGCTTGTCGGCTAGCTATTTGCGGGATCATATAAGGCGGGTTCTTGTCGAGCCACGAAGCTACACTACAAAATATTTATCACGCGTACTCTACTCTACGAGGCGTACCGATCAGTTTTTATTATCTTTAGAAATGTTCTATTATGTGTCAATCAAGCTACTCTACAGTAATTTAAATTTTTTTTTGTCTCATTAAAGTTAGCAGATGCGAAGGCTTGAGACAAACGCAAGCATTCTACAAAAAGCAACCGTTACTTTCTCCGAAGAAGGTTGTTGCATTACAAGGGGAACGTCAAACCTAAAAATGTAAACGTGGCTGAAGTGAACCACTCATCTCTCCGTAAAGGATGGAAACTTGACGGATGTAGTTAATTTTAAATTTGTAAAACAACAAACTAAGCAGTTTCGACGGGGTGACCATCTTAGCTCTTCAGGAGCAGCCAATCCTGATCACCACGGGGCTGCTCGACTGCTTATGTTTATTACAAGGTGTTAGTTGATAAGTAGTGCAGGTGTTAGTTGATAAGTTTAGAGTGAATTAGGGAAAGGATGCGTGGCTTAGTCAGTGGTACTATAAGTTTATTTTAGAATCTTCAAGAAACTTGCCTAGTTGCTGAAGGTGACACCTGAATGCACCATTCTTGTATCTACAGCAGTTTAATAAGAATTGACCGTCATCTAGGAGTGGGTATTTTTCTCTTTGTTGATCGAATTTGGTGCGGTTTAATATCTGGTGTTCGAGATAGTCTGTGTTGTTACACCATCTACAGGTGTCCGTGTTGTAATATAGATTTGGCTCGTCTGAGTCTGTACCTGTTTTATGCTCTGTTTGTTAAGATTCTATTGATTTCTTTTTATTGTATTTCTGTTGTTTGTGTCATGTGTAATGTGACGCCTACACCCGGGAATCGAAGTGATTCCGATCCCGAACCCTGGCAACCGGCCAGATATGTATGACTTCGAAGTGCAAGCGGACTTCATCTTTCGTGCGGATATCATTGCGCAGAAAATATTTTTTTTTTTCAAATATTTATATCTGTGGAGAAGTATTTTCTGTCAATGGGATCCGTTGAAATTAAACACCGATACATTTCGAAGCATATCTATCTGGCAATGCCTCCCACAGTTGCCATCAAAACATCGAATAGATAGAAAAGTGGAAACTGGTTGGAAGTGTCATTCTGGATATAACCTTCAGAGTGTCGGCGTTCTTTGGTAGTGAGATGTTGTTTTGTGTTACAGTTAAGCTTAATGGGATTCCGTTTTTTCCAGTGTATATGACCTTATGATCACTACCATCTAGATTCGCACTTTCAATCGAATAATATATTCCTGATTGATCATCTGCCCAATATATCCTACGCGAGTACTGATCAACAACAATTCCATGTGGTAAGTACCCCGTATCTATTAATACTTGACGATGTTCACCCGTTAATGAAGCTTGCTCTATTGTTGGATTTTTATGATTGGAATTTGTCCAATATATTTTCCGACGACAAAAATCATTACAAATGGCGCCCAACGTGGGGCCTAAAACATCCTAAGGGGGAAAGAAATTCGCGTCTTCTGACGAGTTGGTCCTTTACGGAGGATGTAAAGTACTTTAGTACTCGAGTCCCACTATCAGGAGCAGTGGAGTTGTGTGATACACTCTAGCAGTCGCTTCACGTGAGTTGTAGCTTCCGCTCTCCTTTGTTTGATTTTGTTTTCGTGACAGAATCCTTCCGATGTGTTGTCCCAGGCTAACCCCTGTAAGGACCTTCTATTTTCTTGATGGAACTGCCAGCCTGATGGGTTTACCTATCAGCATGGACTCTCAAGAAAATAGAAGGCTACCTTGCCTTTATGTCGCGGAAGGATTCTACTTATTTCGTATGCGTGATAGACGAGTGGTATCGGTTCAACGTTCGGTGGCATATGCTGGAGTTGCGGAGCCCGGAATGCTTCCACGCGTCGGGAATTTTGACCGCGTACAAAACCGTTACGGTAGCTCTACCACTTGTCTCGTCGAGTCACTTAACGTAGTTTAGAGACGGTTTTGTAATGTATGTGGGTTTAGGGGATAAAGTTTGTAAATCAACCGAAAGCACCCTTTCTTCGGCAGATTACCACGCACTCTCATTTCCCTTTGGAGGAGTCGACTACTGGAAAGGAGAGTGTGTATTCAAAGAATTTTTTTTCCTATTTTATAGAAATAGCTCGCCACTATCGGCCACTAATATATATTTCTAAGCTTCCATATATATTAAGTTAGTAGTAGGAGTAATCTACCTTTCTGTTTTTTTTTTGGAATACCCATTGCGCACACACATTAATAATCAAACATGGCAACGAAGCGGACCCCAGATAAGCGTTGGACCAGATCCAAAACGGTCCAACCAGCTAACTGCGGGATCTGCTCCGAAGACGTAGTGGAGGGGGTACACAGCATGCGATTGGATTGTGGACATCTATTCCATAATGCCTGTGTCCAACAGCTCCTCCTCACGTCCGATCTTTGCCCGTTATGCCGGCGACCCATCGAGCGGACCGCCCTAGACGTCCCTCTCGGAACGCCCGTCCCAACGCGTGGGGCAGTGGCGAAAGGAGTTCCAGAGGCCGAACCTCCCCAACCACTGTTAGACCTTCAAGGAGCCGTAGACGGGGAAGTTCCGGCTGCAGTTGTCGTGTCCGAGGTGACCCCCATGCCTTCCGCCCACTCCATTGACACCCTCGTGGCGTTGATGCGAGATATGTCGGAGAGGATTGGCAACTTGGAGGGAAAGCTCCAGAATCTCCCCATGAGCCAACCACCCAGCCGCGTGAGAACTCCGCTTGGCTGGGAGCCCAATCCCAGTGTGGCTATGCCCCACTCTCGACCATCCGATCAATGGGTCCTACCTCCAAGGAACTCGGGAATGGATCCCAGAGCTCCCGAATATAGACCACGACACAGCACCGCACCTCCGGTGGTACCTCCAGTCCCCGAGGCAGTCCCGTACAACAGGTCAATCGAGGATGCGATTCCCCCCGGGAACGCATTGACACCTTTCCGAGACCCGACGCCTCGTATCATGGAGAGTTGGCGCCTGAACTTCGCGGGTTTCAACGATATGATATCGGCGGACCGGTTCCTCTTCCGGATTCAGGCGTTAGTATCCAGCACCCTGGGAGGTGATTCCTCGGCCTTCCTCCGGCATGCACATCTTTTGTTCAGCGGTGACGCTGCCGACTGGTACTGGAGTTTTAAGGAATCGACGCCTCGTTGGAACTCTTTCAGTGCAGCCTTCCGCAATCGATTTGAGGATGGCTTCACTGAGAGAGAACTAAGGGAACAATTAAAGAAACGGAAACAAGGCGCTCACGAACCGTTCGACCAGTACTACACAAGTATAGTGAGATTGAGCACTCGCTTGCGAACAACCATGCCCGAGGACGAACTGGTAGAAATTATCAGAGAGAATATGCGCTGGAATCTTCAGAACAGCCTTCTGCATTTTCCCATCAACACCATACAGGGATTGCGCCTCCATGCCCGTAGGCAAGAACAATTGGATGAGCGGCGAGGTACCTTCCGTCCACAACCTCGCATAACGGGACCAAATCCCCGAAATCATCACACCGCGGAGTTGGTGGCAGCGAACCACCTACTTGCTGACCCAGTACCAGTACCGAGGAGCGGAGCACCACAGGAGCTTGAGGACCCAGCATTGATTGATCGACCCTCCCTTGAAGCAATTACAAGCCCGACGGTCTGTTGGAACTGCTGACAAACGGGGCATCGGTTCTATGCATGTCCAGCGGAGCCGACGCTTTTCTGTTACCGCTGCGGGAAGGCCGACACATACGCACCTGACTGCGCAAATTGCAAAATGCGAAAAAACTTGCCACCGAGTGCCGCGACCACCCGTCGGCACTCCTAAACCCCGGACGAACCAATCCTGACCCCATCACTAGATATGACCAAGCTCCCGACATGACTCCAATTCTGCTGACTCGCACCGCTAAACACAGTTCTCTCGAAGTTCCACAACCGACGCCATCGTTCGCCGAGGCCAACGCGCAAGGAAATGATAGCGAGGCGAAAGTTCCTTGGCATGTCAAACCTTTCCACGTCAGGCTGCGGAACTATTTGGCTACTCGACAGCGCATCTTCCATGAGGAGTTGGCTACAAATGTCCCACCGCGAAGAAAGCGAGCCACGTGTCGGATGCGGAGCTTCTGGAGAAAAGTCAGGCAGTCGAGGAAAGTGCTGAAGGACATACACTTAGACGAATTATTGAGGGATGACGTTCGGCCATATGCGTCAGTACACCTCCTGCAAAAACGAGTGTCAGGCTTAGTCAATACGGGAGCCAGCGTGAATTGCATATCCGCCGATTTTGCAGGGGAGGTACTGGCACTGTACGCGGATCAAATTCACCATTTTACCTCCTGGTTAAGCACGGCGGACGGAACTCGTCACTCTGTAGTGGGAAAAATTACGACGGATGTCACCTTTAAAGGAGTAACTAAACCTCTGGAATTTTACATCATACCTCAATTAACCCAGAATCTTTATCTAGGAGTGGATTTCGTTCGAAAGTTTAACTTGGCCCCGGCACTGTTTTCCGGTACGACCCTGGAGTCCGTCACCACAGTTCCTGACCAATCTCAAACCACTCACTTATTACGACATACACTGGATGTAAATCAGCAACTGCGACTTGACTCGGCTATATCGGCTTTTCCATCGCATGAGAAGGAAGGTCTCGGGCGGACTGCACTGGTGTTCCACACTATAGATGTGGGGGATGCTAAATCCATAAAACAGAGACATTTTGCCATATCTCCGGCGAAGGAAAAGTCGTTATATGCCGAAGTGGATCGAATGCTAGCGTGAGGCGTGATCGAAGAATCGCAGAGCGCGTGGGCTTCCCCAGTCACCTTAGTTGTCAAGCCGAACAAGGTCCGGCTATGCTTAGATGCCAGACGCTTGAACCCCGTCACTGTCAAGGACGCATATCCTCTACCGTTGATTGAAGGCATTTTGAGTCGGTTGCCTAAAGCCCACTTCATCACGAGCTTAGACCTCAAGGACGCCTTCTGGCAAATTCCTTTAGACCCTGGCTCAAAGGAGAAAACAGCCTTCACAGTCCCCGGCCGGCCCCTGTATCAATTCGTGACTATGCCATTCGGATTGTGCAATGCCCCCCAAACAATGACGCGCCTTATGGATAAGGTGATACCACCTCATTTGCGGCACCAAGTTTTCGTTTACTTGGATGATCTGCTGCTTATAACCTGCTTCAGGAGGTGGCTCTGCACATACGGAGGGCAAGGTTAACCATCAACATACAGAAGAGTCAGTTCGTGATGACGGAGGTGAAGTATTTAGGTCACATCATTGGGCATGGCCATATCAAGACCGATCCGGACAAGACTCAAGCGATTGACGTTTTTCCATTACCCAAGACCACCAAGCAATTACGCCGATTCTTAGGCTTATGCGGATGGTACCAGCGTTTTGTACGTGACTATGCCACCATTACCACTCCTTTGACCGACATGCTGCGTAAGGGACGTAAATTCGTCTGGGAAGAGCCCAGCTTGCGAGCCTTTGAAGAGCTAAAGAAGAGTCTGACTACAGCCCCCGTACTGCACAGCCCGGGCTTTGACAAACCGTTCTCAATCCATTGTGACGCGAGTCAACATGGGGTGGGAGCAGTCTTAGTCCAGGTTGCACAAGACGGCGAGGAGAGGCCTATAGCCTTCATGTCCCACAAGTTGAACCCAGCCCAGCGAAATTACACGGTCTCCGAGCAGGAATGTCTAGCTGCGGTGTTGGCAGTGAAACGTTTCCGAGCCTATGTGGAGGGACACACCTTTGAAATCGTTGCGGACAGCGCTTCTCTGAAATGGCTAATGAGCCAGACTGATCTCAACGGCAGATTGGCCAGGTGGGCACTGAAACTACAGGCATTTGACTTCACAATTCGCCACCGAAAAGGAAGCCAGCATGTAGTCCCCGACACCCTATCCAGAATGTTCGCTCCTGAAGGAGCCGAGTTGGTTCAGGAGGACGACAGTCCCCAATTGATCGATCTGGACCATCCTGCCTTCAAGTCAGCCAGCTACACCCAACTGATTCACACTATCCAGAATCAACTGTCCCAGCTTCCTGAACTGCGGTTGACGGATGGATTTATTTATAAGCGGATGGGACACGCATCCGGAGACCCCATACAAGAAGAAGAACAGTGGAAGTTGTGGGTGCCCGAAGAATTAACCACTGATCTTATCAGACGGGCTCATGACCACCCATCAAGTGCGCACGGCGGATACGGTCGTACACTTAGGCGGTTGAAAACCTGTTTCTTTTGGCCTAAGATGGCACAACAGATAAAAGCGTACGTAGCCTCCTGTGAGCTATGCAAGTGCACTAAAGCGCCCAACACCATTCTTCGGCCTCCCATGGGTAAGGTTGAGGTCCCCGAACGCGTGTTCCAGCGCTTGTACATTGATCTTATCGGTCCTTATCCTCGATCTGCTTCTGGTCACACGGGAGCTGTCGTGGTCCTGGACCAGCTCTCTAAGTTCCCTATCATAGAACCCCTACGTAACATGCACACTGGACCTATACTCAGCTTCTTGGAGAACCGAGTCTTTCACATGTTTGGAGTTCCAGAGAAACTTGTCTCCGACAACGCGGTCCAGTTCACCTCAAGCAAGTTCCGAGACCTAATGTCCAAATACGGCATCATTCACCAACGAACCGCCGTCTATTCACCACAAGCCAACGCAACCGAACGACTGAACCGTACGCTCATAGCGGCCATTCGCGCCTATGTCCACCCGAATCAGAAGGACTGGGATCGCAAGTTGTCCGCCATCACTAGTGCTCTGCGCTCGTCGTACCACGCCACTACCGGCATTTCGCCGTATTTCGCATTGTTCGGCCAGTACATGATCTGTCATGGAAGCGCTTACCGGCTATTGCGGCAGCTGAAATCGCTAGAGGACCCAATCGTGGTTCTGGAACCGCACGAAAAGCTCCAACTTCTGCGAGATCAACTGCGGGAGAAGATTGAAGAAAGTAGACGGATGGGAGAGGAGCGGTACAACTTGCGATCCCATCCTTCTGGCTTTAAGGCAGGCGACGAAATATATCGTCGAAACTTCCGGCAGAGCGATGCCACCCGACATTACAATGCCAAACTAGACAAGAAATTCGTGAAGTGTCGAGTCCTACAAGTAATAAGCCCCACACGATACCTCATCGCGGACATGGCTGGTAAAACCCTGGGAATTTACCACGCAAAAGACCTTAGACGATGAAGTGCAACTATTTCCCACGAAAAACTATGGCTTACCTAAATCTCTGCCTGGACGAAGACCTCCGAGTAACACCTGACTCCCTACTGTATAGCCACTATCGAGCCTTCACTGAAATTGTTGTAGCCTATTCCTCGAAATCGACCTTCGACCCGCCACGGCCCTAACCAAGACCTTTTACATAGGAGGCGGGATCGGAGTTACTTCGATTTTGGGGGGGGGGGGGGAATGTGTAATGTGACGCCTACGCCCGGGAATCGAAGTGATTCCGATCCCGAACCCTGGCAACCGGCCAGATATGTATGACTTCGAAGTGCAAGCGGACTTCATCTTTCGTGCGGATATCATTGCGCAGAAAATATTTTTTTTTTTCAAATATTTATATCTGTGGAGAAGTATTTTCTGTCAATGGGATCCGTTGAAATTAAACACCGATACATTTCGAAGCATATCTATCTGGCAATGCCTCCCACAGTTGCCATCAAAACATCGAATAGATAGAAAAGTGGAAACTGGTTGGAAGTGCCATTCTGGATATAACCTTCAGAGTGTCGGCATTCTTTGGTAGTGAGATGTTGTTTTGTGTTACAGTTAAGCTTAATGGGATTCCGTTTTTTCCAGTGTATATGACCTTATGATCACTACCATCTAGATTCGCACTTTCAATCGAATAATATATTCCTGATTGATCATCTGCCCAATATATCCTACGCGAGTACTGATCAACAACAATTCCATGTGGTAAGTACTCCGTATCTATTAATACTTGACGATGTTCACCCGTTAATGAAGCTTGCTCTATTGTTGGATTTTTATGATTGGAATTTGTCCAATATATTTTCCGACGACAAAAATCATTACACATGGAACCATGATTTGTTTAGGTTCTGTGGGCGAGAAGGATAGATTCGTGACAAGGTCGTTATACTTGAGGGTCCAGTCATTTCCTAGGGATTTCATGATTATGTCAAAGGTGTCATCTCACTCACGATAGATATTAGTGCTGTTGCCATTTATTATAACGTCTTTTGCATTTGCATCTGCTATGAGGAGGACTATTTTTGGATATCCACATCAAAATCACTCGGATTTTGTTGTTTTCTTGTATGTGGATTCTTACTTTAGACGGTAGGTATTTTGTGTTGTGGTTGTGTATTGTGACTTTGTTATTGGTGTTGTTTGAATGGGATGTCTAGTATAGCTGTCTTAATGGCCGTCATTTCAGTATTGTTGGGGCTAGTGTAATGGTCTAATTTCCACTTGGTTATGTTTCCGGTCTTAAGGTCATAAACTGCGCAACCTGTGCCCAGGAGGTTCTTAGCTGCATCCGTGCAGTATACTGCATGATTATTTGGTATTGTAATTAGCATGTTTTTGAGGCAGTCAGTGACATCATTGAAGTATAATTTAGGGAATTCTGGAGAAAGTTTAAAGTCGAAGTTGCTTAGCTGGTGAAACAGGTTGGGGGGGGGGGTCCAATGCTTGGTTCCCCAACACGTAGAGTCTATAGTGTTCTTATATTGGTTTATGACTTTGGAGTAGTTGGAATTTTTATTATGTGTGTTGGCAAGATTTCTGAAATGGGGGTAATGTATGGTTTTTAGTACCTCTTTGCTTATAAGCAGCTTAGCTCTGAATTCAGAAGGCAGCTCTTTGGCTAAGTTGTTATATTTGGTACATTGATCGGAATGCCCAGACAGGGTTTAAGTATGATGGCTTTATTTCTATCTAGTTTTTGGAATGCTGACTAAGGGGGAGTTTGTTATCTTATTTTCTATTACGGGTCTTATCATCGACTTGTACAGCAGTAGGGCTTTATTTGGGTTTAGGCCATATTTTGGAGCATTGAGTTTTCTGATTAGGATCTAGGACTTCGAGAATTTGGATAGGATTAGGTCCTTTGTTATTACAGACTCTGCACAGGAAGGTGAACCTGTTAACCCAATCTATTTTCTGGTTGTCAAGAGTTATATTTAATAGGAAGGGTTTTTGGAGTAGAATTGTGTGGCTACAGATTTGTTGGCACCAATTTTTCACAATCAAGTAGGTACTTGAAAAAGGCTAGGAGCTCAACATAGACGTGCACGAAATCTTCGTTAACTTTTACGCAAGCATATGAAAGTATTGATCGTAACATACTGTACCAAATAATACTTTGCTTTGGCATCCCAGCCAAATTAGTCCGTCGTACCAAAATGACAATGATGTCGACGACCTCCCAAGTCCGCATCAATAACCAACTCATCGATGCCCGTGACACAAATCTCGGACTCAAACAGGGAGATGGGCTGGCCCCGTTGCTGTTCAATCTGGCTCTTGAGTACGTCATAAGAAAGCTACCTGTGAAAATAAAACAAAGCTCATGACGCAGTCTAGGAAAAATACCTCAAATATACAAAATATCACACTTGGTGAATACAGTAAATGTGGGCAAATGTGTGTATTTAGGCGCTAAAATAACGAGAACGGGAAATAAAAGAGACAAAATACGCCGAAGAAAACACTTCGCAAATAAAATATATTAGTCAGTTTTGACGATCTTGAAGACCAGCTGCATACACAGGAAAACAAAGCTCCAAATATACAAATCTGTGATAAGACCTGTGTTTTGCTATGGGTGTGAAATATGGACCCTAACTCAAGCATCCACAAATATACTGAACGTTTTTGAGCGGCGGGTCATGAGGCGAATAATCGGAGCGAAGCTAGATGGGGAACAATGGTGAATTCGATACAACAATGAGCTGTATTAAATTTTTGACGAGCTGGAGGTCTCAACGAATATAAGACTGCAGAAGCTGCAATGGGCTGAACACATGAATCGTATGAACAAACAACGGATACCCAAACAGGTATTCATTGGGAGAACTGAAGGCCGGAGACCTGTGGGGAACTCGAGGAAACCTTGGTTTGGAGGATGCGGTCAATGGACCGAGACATTTGGAGGTGCTATTTGCAGGAAACAAAGACCCGAGAGGGGCTGTAGTGCTCCCTATCCACAAAAAAGGTGACAAGCTATAGTGCGAAAATTATAGAGGCATATCACTACTTTGTACGGCATACAAAATATTTTCTAAAATCTTAGAAAATAGAATCGGATCATACGCCAACAGTATAATTGTAGATCAACAACAGACCAATTGTTCACAGTCAAGCAGGTACTTGAAAAATGCTGCGAGTTCAACATAGACGTACACCATATTTTCGTTGACTTCAAGCAAGGATACGACAGTATTGATCGTAAAGTACTGTACCAAATAATGCTTGGTTTTGGCATCCCAGCCAAATTAGTCCGTCTTGCCAAAATGACAATGACGTCGACGACCTCCCAAGTCCGCATCAATAACCAACTCATCGATGCCTTTGACACAAATATCGGACTAAAACAGGGAGATGGGCTGGCCCCATTGCTATTCAATTTGGCTCTAGAGTACGTCATACGGAAGCTACCTGTTGATACGCGAGGTACATTACTATACAAGTTGAGCCAGGTAATGGTCTATGCGGACGAAATCAACATTCTGTCACGGTCACTAACAACTGCCAAAGAACTCTTCCTGAAACTCGACAGCGAAGCAAAACTAGTAGGGCTACAAATCAACGAAAATAAAACAAAGCTCATGTTGCAGTCGAGGAAAAATACCCCAAATACACAAAATATCACACTTGGCGAATACAGTATCGAAAATGTTAGCGAATTTGTGTATTTAGGCGCTAAAATAACGAAAACGGGCAATGAAAGAGACGAAATATGCCAAAGAATACAGCTCGCAAATAAAATATTTTATTTATTTTTGACGATCTTGAAGACCAGCTGCATACACAGGAAAACAAAGCTCCAAGTATACAAATCTGTGATAAGACCTGTGTTATGCTATGGGTGTGAAACATGGACCCTAACTCAAACATCCGAAAATATATTGAACGCCTTTGTGCAGCGGGTCCTGAGGCGAATAATCGGAGCGAAGCTAGATGGGGACCAATGGCGAATCCGATACAACCACGAGCTGTATGAAATTTTTGACGAACCGGAGGTCTCAAGGATTGTCAGACTGCGGAAGCTGCAATGGGCTGGACACATGAATCGTATGGACGAACAACGGATACCCAAGAAGGTATTCGTTGGGAGAACTGAAGGCCGGCGGCCAGTGGGGAAACCGAGGAAACGCTGGTCTGACTCGGCCGACGAAGACAGTTTATCGCTGCTCTGATTTCGGAATTGGATGATGCGGTCAACGGACCGAGACAGTTGGAGGAGCTGTTTGCAGGAAGTGAAGGCCCGAAAGGGGCTGTAGTGCTAAGAAGAAGAAGAAGAGGGTGTGTTTAGCGCATTAGTGTAAATATTAAAGAGTAGAGGGCTGAGTACATCTCATTGGGGAAATCTATTTGTAATTGTTTCGGAGTGCTGGCCTAAAGTTATTAATCTTAGTTGTAGAAAATTTAGTATCCAGGCTATTTAATGGTTTTTAAGGTTGATATCTTGCAGTATTCCTATAAGTTTGGGTAAGTTTACTCTTTCATACGCGTTAGAGATGTCCAGCGTGATTGCCATGAATTTTAGTTTGTTGTTTTTATTAATGGATCGTAGTAAGGCAGAGATTGGTTGACTTGCCCTTTCTGCAAGCGAAGGTGTTTTCGCTTAGAATATTGGAGTCTTCGATAAATTTGTTTATTCTGGTTTTTATTAGGTTATTGATTATTTTTAGCGTTACGTTAAGGAGAGATATTGGTCTATACTTATCTATATGAGACGACGGTTTGTTTTTTTTTATGATGGGCACAATTCTGATTTTTGTCATGTTGTTAGTGATTGTGATACTATTGAAAGCTTGATTGATGCTGTGTAAAATATTAACTTTGTTTAGTTGGGAAAGGCTATTTATGATATTGTAGTCTATTTTGTCTAGCCCTGGGGCTGACTGGGTTTTGTGATTATCGAGGATCGTTTGGAGCTCCCATAGTGTAAACTCGTCTTCCAGGGTGAAGTACTGGATTCTATTTGTTATATTGTTGTTATTGATGCTATGTTTGTCTTTTATTTGTTGAAGTGTAATAAACATAAGCAGTCGAGTAGCCCCGTGGTAATCAGGAGTGGCTGCTCCTGAAGAGATAAGGTGGTCACCCCGTCGAAACTGCTTAGTTTGTTGTTTTACTAGTGTAAAGTAAACTACATCCGTCAAGTTTCCATCCTTTAGGCAGAGATGAGTGGTTCACTTCAGCCACTTTAACATCTTTAGGTTTGACATTCCCCTTGTAATGCAACGACCTTCTTCGGAAAAAGTAACGGCTGCTTTTTGTGGAATGCTTTCGTTTGTCTCAAGCCTCAGTGTCCGCTAACTTTAACCGAGACAAAAAAATGTTGAATCACTGCAGAGTAGCTTGATTGACACATAATAGAACATTTCTAAAGATAATAAAAACTGATCGGTACGTCTCGTAGAGTAGAGTACGCGTGATAAAATTTTTGTAGTGTAGCTTCGTGGCTCGACAAGAACCCGCCTCATATGATCCCGCAAATGCTAGTCGTCAAGCACGCGTACGAGGTCGTTAAGCGAAGCCAGTTAGCTGAGCTCGGTGATTTTCATAACTCGCTGACACTTTTGCCAGACAATCGGCACCCGTGTCCTGCACGGGTATTTGTTAAATCATTACAAAAGGAATGGTTCATGGTTCCTTATAGATATGGGCATATCGAAGGCGTAGTTTTTTACGTTTTTCAACAATTTCCAGAATTCTTTATAGTTGACGTTTTTTTCCACTGCATTCAATTTATTCTCCCAATCCTTCGCTTTGCCAATTCTTATGGCTTCTCTGAGGGAGTTTTTGCATTCTGCAAACTTGCTATAGTTTTCCCAAGATTTGAGGCGACTAAATTTTTTCCATGCTTTCTGTTTCATGTTCCATAGTTTATTTAAGTCTTTGATTTACCAGCTTTTGTTCGTAAACCGGAATTTAGGGTTCTTGATTGCGTTGTTTGATGTACAAGTGCTGATCTGTTGAATTACAGTCTCAAGGTCTTTATTTATATGGTTATTTATGTCATTGACGGTTTTCCTGCGATTGAAGGATATAAATTTATTGTAGAAGAGATTAATATTACGGATTTCGAACGGGTAGCTGAGTGGCCACTGTCCGAGACTTTAATTTTGCAGTCCTTCCAATTGTGTTCAGCGCGAGGTAGTTTTGTTATGATGACGTCTAGAGCTGAGTTGATGATTTTTCCTAAGTTTTTTGTTCTATTGAAAGTGGATATTCCGGAATTTAATATTTGTAAATGTCGCTTTTTGATGACGTTGTTTAATATTCTTCCCTTCGCGTTCTTTGTGGTGTTACTCCAGGAGCTGTATCTTGCATGCAGGTTGCCTCCGATGATGAAGAGTTTTCTGTTGCTAATTTTAATGAAAATGTTTTTAATAAGTTTCTAAAAGAATCAGATTTGACGTCAGGGGCGGTCCTCAGTAAAGACGTGGCCAGTAAGCACTACCCGGTTTTGGATGAGTTATAGAATTCAGCCGATCTCAATGCTTTTGCACTTATCATGCACACAGTTTTTAGTGAAGTACGATATTTTTGTTTGTCGGGCTCTGAAACAAAATGCTTCCGACCAATGGAAACAGTTAACCCATAATTACGATCCATGAGTTATTATTACAATCCATGAGTTATCATCTTCGGAACGATCAGGCAGCTCTTCACAGTACCGGACGTAATTGGCTCATGCAGGTCAATCATTTTGAAATCCGAACTTTGATTCTACATTACTGTCCAACAGTTTATTTTCCCTTATTTTTCAATAATTGTGCTTCAAAAAATAAGACAATTGCAGCTATGAATATTCACAGATAAGTCTACGTTAATTTATAACAATATAGTAGATGAATATTTATCATACCCCCAACATGTCTCAAAATATTTTTATTCACCCTGTGATTTTTTAGCATCACGTAATATATTCATGAAGCTTATCAGTGCATAATCAAAAAGTTCAAACAATTAATAATAACAATGACGAAATTACAATTTCTGCTATATTTATTCGCTTCTCGACTAGAACAGAAAAAAGTCATAATAAAAACTTAAACTTAGCACTATTCATCGAACAAATATTCAATTACAAAGAATGAATGAATGACTCGTCGGCTTACTATTGAAAATAATTTAGTTATTAAGTTGATCCAGTTTTATTACTCGATTCATTCGAACCAATTCTTTTCTTTATTGCCAGCATCAAATGTTGATACGGATCTTGGAGTTCTGATTTCGTCTGGGGAACTCCAGTGAGACGTTTAATGCGCGGTGAAATTAAAATTAAATTTTGGATGACACCATATAGACTTGATGATACCCAGTAAAGACAAAGAGCCTGTAATTGGATAATTGATTGCGTAGAAATAAATTTGTCAACCAGATTTTCAACGTTCTTAGTGAATGATTGAAGAATATATTCAAATGAAATGTAACCTAATTCGATTGAATTGCACAAAAGTTCACTTACTGAGGGTACTGTTGAAGCGATAGGAATCATTCCCACACTGAGCAATCGAAATGCATTTGTTACATAACGCTGTAGACGAGTTTGAGGTCGAGTTCGAAGTGCAGATTGTATCTGAAGAATTGAATAGTGTATAAATCTCAATAAAATTGATTCAACTTACTAATACGAGTATACCTGTATAATACTAAGATTTATCAAGCCGAGAGCAACGGGTAAAATGTAGGAGCTATCCACTTCTGTTAGGTTTGGTATCCATCCAAACCCGCCAATTGTTAATTCAGTGAAAATTAACTTAGTTTCTAAGAGATTTGGATCCGGAAGCATGTAAACTAAATTTCTTATAGCTACCGATTGGAAAATCCAAAGCGGTATTTGACCCCACAAGACGATAAGAGTTTTTGCAGGATGGCAATTGTCTCGTACTATCAGATTATTCCATTGCTTTTTCAACTGAAATAAATAAAATCTATGTAAATATTTTCAAATTGCGCTTCGTTAGAATTATTTACAATCTTGCAATAACAGAAATGTAATGGAAAGGATTTTCCATTTTTTAAAGCATTATCACGAATTAAATCGAGTCATATATAAAATTACAATGAATTTGTATATGAATATGAATATAAACAATTTTAAAATTTTACTAGAACTGGGCAGTTTAGTATTTTTAATGAATATAGGAAAATCTTGGAAGCTTTCTACAAGCTGGACTTTAGATGCTAAAATAATTTCCACAGTTGATTTTAAAGCTAATGTTTACCGATTGTGAAATTTATAAATTCTATATTATTTAAAAAAATAAATTCTATATTATTTAAAATAATAAATTTAATTAAATGTTTAATGCAATAATACAAATATTAAATAATCGAACGTCGCATTGCATCCAGTAGCATAAAATGTTAGACGGCAGTTAATTTTATAGTACTGAATGCAATGGAATATGTTACAAGTTTTATATGTATGCTTTTAATTTACAGCCTGTCTATCAGTCTGGCCACCTGTCTGTCCGAGACTCTTGCAGCTCCGAGCACATAACTTTTTATGTATATCAAGTTTGGATACCAACAGCTTTTTCGAAGGTTCTTAAAGGAGTCTTCCCATATAGGGAAGGGAAACTAAACAATTTCGGTACAAAAGGTAGTGATGTGAGAAATTAAATGAAAGGTCTTGATCAGAGCGTTTCAAAAAATTGGCAATATTTGTATTAAGGGGTGCAAGGGTAGTAAAAATCGGTGAAAAATTTGTGTCCCCTCTTGGGATTCCAAAAGTCAAAAAAATCATGGATGCTGTTTTTTATGAGAACAAAAACAAAATATATCTTAGAAGTCGAAATTCACTCAACTTTGTCAATAATAATATAATTTATGAATTTAACATTTTTCTTAATAAAATCGTACAGGAACCCAGATGCGGATGCAGGGAGTCCTATTAAGCTTAATAAGTTTTATTTCTGGTTTTATACTCCAAAATAGTCTGGCACTTCAGTGTATGTCTTGATGCCTTCCATGATAAAGATCCTCGTCAACCAATTTTGTTTCCAGAAGTTCTGATTGTGTCCATCCTTCGTCGACTGATATGGTTGTGTTTCATTTGCAAGCCGACTACATAGTTTCCATGTTATTTGGCATGGTCGTCCCGGAAATACATCTGCGTTATTGTGAGTATTCTTTTTCGATGGAAGATTTCAAAATTTTAAATCTAATGTCTCTCCAGCAAACGCACCACTAGGCTTCAGGGTGGTTGAAATTTAATAACCATTTAAGAGCTGCGTGATCGTTTCGCAGGAAGAATTTTGGATCATACAATATTTATTCGATAATATTGCAGCAAGCAATAAAATTCGTAGTATATGTGGAGCAGTGGGTTAGGGCACACTCCGCTTGCGCAGCAGCTTTCAAGTTCAAAGCTCGGTGGCGGCATGGAGTTTGAACCTTCGATCGTGCTATCGGGCTTTCAGATCAGATCACCCAGCTGTGATGGGTACTAATTGAAAAATTAAGTAATAACCACATGGTTGAGCGTGCTATTGACCATATCACCTCGAATTTCGTTACGGTCATGGAATGAGATACCCTAACAATAAATCTCAACGCCAAGGTTCAGATTTGGACTGTTGTGCGATGGATTATTATTATTATTAATAAAATCCGCAGCTACTGTTTTTTTTTTGGAGGTGGCCTATTGCTCATACTTCCGACTTTTTCAGGACCAGCTTTCATGTTAGGAGATGGATTGAGTGATTCACTTCCTTACCAAATAAGATAAGCTTCCTTACCAAATAAGTTAAGCTGCAGGTTTGCAGATTGAAGCCTCATGAAAACTTGACGCAAGTTTTCAAGGAGTTCACTGAACGCGTTGCAGTGACAATAAACTAGGCAAACGATTTTTCGGATTGTATCTACGAACCAAACAACGCTACATTTGCTAAAATAAATTTTCTTCTTTTGTATCCGTCCAGTCTTACTTTTGTTTGAATGAGGATGCGTTTCGACTGCTTGTAGGAATCTTCACCTACAAACTTAGGGGTTTGCAAGAATTGATTGGAAGCTTAATAGCTAGTCTTCTATCTGGAGTATACAAAGCATTAGGAAAAAGCAATCTCATTATTTCAATTTTATCTTACATAAAAATATTGTGTTGTACTCAGTTGCCGGTCGATAATATTTTACAATTTGATTTGTAGATCGTAAACCAGCAAAACTTTAGCCGTGGATCTGTAGTAAGTGCTTTCTGGTTCGTGACAAAATAAATCACATTAAATAAATTTCAAATTTTGTCTGCCCAGTCATTCATTCAAATTTGGTACGTCTATCTGGCAATGATGAAATTAGGTGGACGCGGAAAATGTCGCGTACATGGAAAACACCCTCTCAGAACGCACCCAAGAGACGTGTCAGTGAGCCGGAAACGCACTAGACGTGGTGATTTGACACGACCGGGTGATCATTTTGTTAGTTGGCGAGATTGAGACCGCTACGTGCTTTTCTTACAAAATATTGGATCTATTAAAAACAGTTTCGGTCGCAGCTCACGCCGGGCAATCTCTTTCAGTGGGTTTGTTCTCAGCGCGTCGATTGTGTCACCTCTGAAGGTGGCCGTGGTTACGGAATAGGCGCTGTCGCTTCTCTCTCCGCTCCATGGTGCGGAGGAATTTGATCCGTTCCGTAATAAGGAAACGGTCTTCCTAAGTCTCGGCTATGGCAAGTTCTCGTCGCTCTACCGCGCGCGCACCACTTCAGAGACGTTTAACTAGGTGAGCTTTTCCAGGAGCTGTCGGCATCTTTACTCCACAGGAGGTCCAGGAGGGCCTCGTCGTCGGTGGAATTCGGGGAGAATTGTCGCGGGCTGAAAGGGACGATGGGCCACGAGGGGTCTGATCTAGTTTCGGCGTCACTAGTTAAGAAAGGAGGCTGGTCGTACCCCGGCGGGACTACCCGCTGCCTACGCCGGTAGACTTCCAGGGAGTTTGGGCACGAGCCTGCGCGTAGTTCCTGTACCATTACCTCCTCCAGTAGCAGTAGTGGTCTACGAGGTCCTGAGGGCTTGCTGGTAATCCTTGGGGTCACCGCAAGAAAGTATAGCGCGTATACCTGGCAAGGCGCGGTATCCGGGCGGATGCGGCGGGGCTTCGGTGTCTTGCGGCTGGGCGCAGGGAGGACGCGGTCAATGGACTGAGACAATTGGAGGTGCTTGTTGCAGGAAGCCCGAGAGGGGCTATAGTGCTACGAAGAAAAATACAGCGAAGCAAAACTAGTAGGGCTATAAATCAATGAAAATAAAACAAAGCTCATGACGCAGTCGAGGAAAAATACCTCAAATACACAAAATATGACACTTGCCGGATACAGTATAGAAAATGTGAGCGAATTTGTGTATTTAGGCGCCAAAGTAACGAGAACCATTAATGAAAGAGAAAAAATACGCCGGAGAATACAGCTCGCAAATAAAATATTTTATTCAGTTTTGACGATCTTGAAAATAAGCTGCATACACAGGAAAACAAAGCCCCAAGTATACAAATCTGTGATAAGACCTGTGTTATGCTGTGGGTGTGAAACATGGACCCTAACCCAAGTATCCGCAAATATATTGAACACCTTTGAGCGACGAGTTCTCAGGCGAATAAACGGAGCGAAGCTAAACGGGGGCCAATGGCAAATCCGATACAATCATGAGCTGTATAAATTTTTGACGAGCCGGAAGTCTCAACGATTGTCAGACTGCGAAAGCTGCAATAGGCTGGACACATGAATCGTATGGACAAACACCGGATACCCAAAAAAGTATTCGTTGGGAGAACTGAAGGGCGGAGGCCAGTTGGGAAACCGGGGAAACGCTGGTCTGATTCGGTCAACGAAGACAGTTCATCGCTGCACGGATTTCGAAATTGGAGGACGCGGTCAATGGACCGAGACATTTGGAGGCGCTATTTGCAGGAAGCGAAGGACCGAGAGGGGCTGTATCACTACGAAGAAGGTAAATTACAGATGTAAGCATCTGATGGAGAAGTTAAGGTGGAGGATATTCCACTTGACCCAGGAGATCTAGAAAATCTAAAAGTAATAATTTGAAAACGATTTTGATTCAACTTTCAAAGAGAACAATCCCTTTTCAAACATAATATCTCCTACATCAAAGGTTGTTAACGATAAAATAATAAGCAATATGGAGATGTCCTACCTCTTTTGTCCCCTTCTTTTGTTTTGGTTTTTGGTTTTGTAGAGTGCTTTCCATATTTCTCTTCTGACTTCTTCTTTTGCTTCGTTGTTGCTGAATCGGATTGCTGCCACCACTTCCACTATTATATCCTCCTTTTTTGGATTTAATTTTGATGCATGGTTTAGGCCTAAGTTTAGAAATGCTAGTTGTTCCTCTGTAAACTCTTGATGTGACCTGTTGACTACAAAATTTGGTATGGTTTCCACCTGCATTGGTTTTGATGTTGATTTTTTCCCATTTAGTACATTGAACTTTTTCTTGAGTATTGCTCTTTTTTTAAGCCTATCACATTCATAAACTGCATCCATCTTTTCCAATATTTCAATCATTTTACCTTTTTTTCCTTGTTTCATACTTGATAACTCTAAGTGAGCTTCGTACGCATTCAAGTACATGTTATCGAGTTTCGCGTATAATCTCTCTATTCTAGCTATTATTGCCTATGCTTCAAATATGTACTTTAATTTCTGTGGTAGACTTTCTTGCATTTTAACTACATGACTTTTCGCGGTTAAATTTTGTTCTAGGCACTTTTTCAAAAAATATATATCTTCCCTGATGCTTGCCATTAATTTCCTTACTTTAAGAAGTTTGTTATACCCAGGATTCGGTCTTGTCGCCATTTTCAAGTTGTGGCTTTTCTAAGTTTTGACCTCGTGTTTTAAATGACTAAATAAATGAAATTCTTATTTTCGTTTATACACGGGTTTTATATTTATTTGCATGCAAGAAAATTTTTACACGTTCCGGGGTCGATACTTCAAATCAACAGCTGGTTTACCGTGTCGCCAATTTTCGGTACATTTTGCCTTTCCCTAGACCCCCTAATTCATAAATTGATTTTTTTATTTCAGATTCTAAAAGTTCTAACTATCTAATTTGATACCCCACTCGACTACCATTGATTAAAAAAATTGTTGGCGGCTAATTCGTTATAAGGGGGGACCTCATTAAAAAAATTTTAAATTTTTGGTAATGCCTTGACTTTTGAGAGACTATCATTTTTGACCTGTTCACAAAGTTTGAGCATTCTAGCTTCAATAGTTTCTGAGGAAATTAGCTGTGACGCACGGACGGACAGACAGGTCGCGATACTGGTAGGTCTTTGTAAAAAAAATTTTTACAAAAACCTAATAAAGCGGATGGATGACAAGTTTTTGGACGAGATATGTCGACGATACATTGGCAATAGTGAAAAAAGAAAAACTGGAAGAAACGTTCCAAACGCTCAACAATCTGCATAGCAATATAACGTTCACAACGGAAATGGAAGACAACAATTAAATACCATTTTTGGACCTCAAGATCATCAAAAATGGGGGAAAAATTGAATATGATGTACTTGTATACAGAAAAACAACTCACACACAAAGGACAATCACCAGAATATCTAAACATAGTTTTTTTCAAAAAATGGCAGCCTATAACACGATGATTTACAGAATGACATCATAACCACTAACGCAAGAACGGAAAAGAAAAGAAAACGAATATTTTTTTAAGGCTGTCGGGTCTTGCTTTATTGTAAAGAGAGAATTGGCCTGCGGGTACCAAATAAACAAAATAATTGAAATTGAATATATCAAAAATACAGCACGGATCAATGGGTTCGAGGAAGAAACAATAAAAACAAGAATAAGCAAAATTGAGAATCAAGGGAAAATGAGCAGAATATCGACATTACAAACAACGAGTAGCAACCGAGAACCAATCAAATAAGTAGGAATAAGCAGAACGAACCACAGCGACAAAATCAAGAAAATTTTAGGCAAAGCGGGAATAGAAGCCGCAATTAGCAGTAAAATGGCAAAAACAAAGACGACACTAGGATCAGCGAAGGATCCTGTAACGGCGGCCGAAAAAAGTGGTATATACGAGGTAGTATGCAATGATTGTGATATGTGATACGTTGGTCAAACGATAAGACCAATTTCAACTAGGATCCAAGAACACCTCAGAGAAGTAGAGCTAGCCGTCCAGAAGAAGCGGAACGAAGTCAAATCATCTGTGGCAAAACATATCATCAATGAAGGGGATGCAATTAATCAAGAAGTGTAATAATCGAGCAGTCGCCTAGGCAAACTGCTCGAAAACCAACATATTGCTGCTCCAAATTTCAACTGTAAATTTAAAATAATGTTCATCATTTTAATTTGCAGAAATTGATTTGCGTTCCTCTCTACCACGCCGTATATAGCATATTATTATGTCTGAAACACAGAAGTCAGGATTTCTAGTGATTTCGATTTGTTGATAGCGATTTTAGAACCATCCTGCTCCAATTACTACATTGGTCCTAGGGCCGTCTGGGTAGACGATCATATTACCTCACCAAACAGTGACTCCGAATGTGAACGCTCGGTCTCGTTTGCGATTCTGACTTGTAACCTTCTCTAAAAATCTGGAATATCATTCATCACCATCAGTGGGCATTCCTATTTCACGGACATAGTCCGCCACAAACTTGTAGGGTGCTTCTACAGCCGCAAGTTTCAGAACAGAATTCAGTGTCTCTACGTTTATGAACACTTCACGGAGTGGCAAATTTAATCCGGAATCCAAGGCCCTGCCTGGCGTTGTGCTAAATGATTTGGTAATTCAAGAATGATTTGCTCTGTGCCACCAAACTACAGATGCATAACAAATCCATGGCCAGATAATCGCTGTATACAGGCAAAGGGTCTCCTTGCTTATCAAGCCATACGACTTGCTGAAAGCGTTCCTACATCGTCCAAATAGTCTGCTAGTCTGTTTGGTCTTCGCAAGAATATGTTCCTTCCGTAGTAGTCCTCTATCTAAGGTAACCGTAAGATATTTGCCTTCTGATTGCGGTGAATAGTGACAGCACCCAGCTGAGCTAGGATTTGGCCATTAGTTTTCCTTGATGACAAGGAAAGGAGAATTGATTTTGCATGTACTAAATGTCAGCCTGTTGTTTTGAGATTACTTTTGCAATGTGTCTAGAACTCTTTACATGTTTCTGCACCGAGCCTTTAGGTTTTTGACCATGGCAAACAGAACTATAACATCCATATATGCTTACGCATAGATCCCATGCTCCTCCACCTCCAAGTAAAAAAGTTTTGACCATTATGCTCCTCAGCAGCGCTGAAAGGCCATCTCTTTGAGGGCATATTTTCTCCGCCTTGGCTACCCTCTTTAGTTGCGTAGAGGCTACCTTTTTTAGTTGCGTAGAGGAGCATGTTGGTGATCTAGCTTATATCTGATTATTTTATAAGTTATATGAGCTGTAAATGAAAAAACTCCTAAAACAGGTTTTTATTTAGTTTTGCTTGCATAGTATACCACTTAAGTTAAAAATAAGATCTAATTTATTGAGCAAGGATAAAAAATCAATCAACGATGCAATAAACAATATTCAAATTGCTCAAATTATAATAAAGTCATGTAGAAATATTAAAATTTCATAAAGAGTGGGAAAAGCTATAAAAGAGATATTACGGATCCATACAAAGCGATGAAATTTATAATTAAAGATATAGAAGTACGCAATCGCCCAATAATAGTATTGGGAAAACATACCTAGATTAGAATTGCTGAAAATTATTAATTGATAAACTTATACGCAATAGGCAATGAATTTTGGAGATATTCGCTCGACCTTTTAAGTATAGACGGAAAAATTTGGAAAACATTATACTTCGGGATGATTAAGATTCAACCCATTTTCCATTTTATGTAGCATGTAATCAAGTGAATATCCAATATACTTAAAAGTATTTTACAATAAATCTGAAAAGGCATCATGCCCCCGAGGGTAGTTATTTTATCAAATTAATGATATAAAATTTCCGATAGCTTGCTTTCATTTAACTTCCTCTTAGTGAAGAAAATAGAACATTTTAAGGTAATAACCAAATAGAACCATAGTTAAGATCTTAAATCCTTGGTTTTGCGTGTTTACTTACAGATCTGCTGTAAGCTTGTCTCGCTTGGCGTTCGTCCCAATGGAATTTCCTTACTGCTATAGCCGTTTCCTTTTTTAATTCCGCCACAATTGCTGGCATTTCAAGCGCCAAATTTTCTAGTCTTGCGGTGATTTTATTCTGAAAAGCAATGAAATAAAAAGAACCTATTCTTATTTTTATTTTTTTGTTATTTACCTGATATATTGCAAGTGGTAGCGTTATCACAGTCCTAAATAAAAATGTTGAAAGAACAATTGATGCCCACCAGGGAAGTCCTGTGAAGTCATGAATTTGTACGAGGCCATGTTGCATATACGCGACTGGTGTGCTGTTTGACATCGTGGTCCAAAATTTTACAATCACCGAATCGAATGAAAAATTTCTCCGACGAATATCAGTGGTAGAAGGGTAGCTATCATGTTGTAATATCCTTTTGTGGTTGATAGCAAAGCAGGAAAAGTTGCGCTCATTGCGAAGATGGAGCGAAGCGATTCCACGCTTCGCAAATGAATTGAGTTGATATGTTATAACAGCATTCATAATGAGTTGTTCAAAAATACGCTCATAGTTTTCAGATCTTTTTTGTTTATTTGTTCTTCCTGAAATCGTACGGAATTTGTATTTATAAAAATGATATACCACGTTCGTGAAATAAGTGCTTTGTCTGAGCAAATTATGATTCCCTGCAATTGAAATATTATGACTCTTCATTCCCTAGTTCAAAAACTAGATAGCAAAATTCAATGAAAACTCTAAACATGTATATGTACTAAGATAGCTTTATTCTTATTATTTTATGACAATTTATATAATAACTCACGACCGATTCCAATAAACAACGCATATTAATATATACGCAAATGAAAAGTATAAAATTTTGATTTACATTGTAGCTTCATACCAGATCGCTTATATTTTAACTATAATACTATAAAATATTGAATTAAACGATTTTGGTATGGCTTAGAACTGTCCCGCAGCAACTTTTCTCGAATATTTCCCAAGGCATGCTAATATTCCGATAGTTCCTAAGAACAATCCCAGAATCAGCGCAAAGGCATCACCGAAATCCATGCCAGTGGAGTTTGCTCGAGCAGCAGCAACGAAGCAAAACAAAAACACCATAAGGACTTCTCTCAACATTTTTATGATTTTTTTCCCAGGGACAAAGCACTTAAAAATTTGATAATAAACAGTCGCAAGAAAGATTACCCGCAAAATGATTCAGATGTTGTGACAGAAGAACGACAGCTGTTTACAGTGGGCAAGCTGACGGAAAAGTTGAATTCAATGCAGGCATCAAAATTGAAGGGAATTTTTTTTATACTTGGTGGCGAAAGAAATCAACCAGTCAAAATATATATTGTGATTTCAAGGCAGTTCGTTAGTAATAATCCATCAGCTGATTGCATATCAATTTTCATATTGTTACCTGTATATTCTCTTTTTCATTCATGAACATTAGATGTGCATTTAATAGAAAAAATTTAAAAAAAAATTAATATTATTGTCTGAAAGTTAATTTCGATGGTGATGGCATTGGGATACTTTAAAAATTTTAGTTTTCTATTGAAGCATAATTAATTAAGCACATATATATTTCGGGCGGCCTTAGCTACTAAAATAAAATAAACTAAACTAGAATACTAACATTCTGAACCTTGTAGGCCTAATTATTAACAAAAAAGAATATTGCTTTATTCTGCAATAGACAACTTCTGCTCGTCCCTTAGAAAATATATAGGAGGCCTCCGTGAATTAAACCCAGAAGAATTTAAACTCAGTACCTACTGTTGGTGAGCCTAGCCTGATAGTCTCTACACACGTGGTTAGTATAATGCACCAACCAACGGGAAGGGGTTCGAATTTATGGTCACCACGAATTTTTAAGCGTTCAATAAAAACGACTAGTCACAGTACAAGTAAATGTAATTAGTTTAATTCCGAGAATTTAGCCTTGAAAGCTAGAGTTTCAAAAATTAATAAACAAAGTGCCCTTTTCACGAGTGTATTGAGAAAACTTACTTTTTTATGGTAGGCAGATAAAGGCTGTGTACGTCTGGAGGGCGGGATTCCCAACCGTACACTGGACTATTCACTAAACGCCTCCCCTATCTATCTGAGAACCTAACCTGGAACCGTTTGACAGATTAATTTGGGCTACGCCTCGTTTTCCTACATCTTGAAAAGCCTTCGGGTTACAGGAGTCTTCTTTCCAATGGGATCAGAGGAAGGGGAAGAGATTGCTAGGATAGACACGCCACCCCCAGTACCTTCCGGCGCTAAAGTATGCCCTGTTTATTTATCAAGACTGCCTACTCATATGTGTGTCTTGGTTCCATTTTTGAAGTGATCGATCATCTCAAGAACTATAATTTCTGGAGACAGCACTGCAAGTTGAATGGAGAGGTCACGCCACAGCTTAGGCAAAGAAGATGTGGCAGGTATCATTCACCTCTTCTGTACAAAATACGCAGCCAGGAGGCCGTCGTTTACCAAGCTCCGTGCATAATCCAGCCAATATCTTTTAAATTGTGATCAAATTGGAAATCTTGGATGACTTTTTTGCCGAAGGACTCCCACTTGTCAATTGACTAGAATATGTGAAATGTTTATTATCAAGTATTTCTAAAAATGATTTCAAAACTCAAATATATGTTGTGGTTCCACTTGCAGTTTGTAGGAAATTTGTAACGTTGATAATTATAACAGAGTGTCTTGTATTGATCGAGCAGTTCACTCCGCAAATAGTTCGATAATTCAGTAATGTACCCACTAATTTCCATTGCGGATGAAATTAGTGCTGTTTTGGTCGCAATATTATGCCAAAATTTGGCACACAATATTGCGTAGCGATATGCAGCAGATATTGGTCACCCCTACACCATTCCCGATATCTACTACTACTCAACTTTGCGACTGAACGAGCATTTGACGTTGGTAGCATAGTGTCGGACCTGGAGACCATAGTATACTCAACTAGTAACCACACTCCATCAACCCTCCGGAAAAATTCGAACACAAGCCGAACAGCGAGCCATAAATCTTCGGTAGCAGGTAGATGGTAAACGCTGATGCGAGGAATGGCGCGAATATAAACATATGCTTCGATGAGAGATTTCAGGGCTACCAGAGCTAAAAAATCAATAACATTGCAGAAAAACAAATTCGTTCCATGCAATCTTTTAGTTTTTTGTTAGGATGTGGCAGCACTCCTATGTTCTGAAATGCGTAAAAGAACACGTGCGTCGGAAATTTTATTTGCATTTTGCTTTGTTTCTTGAGCGCGCGAAACATGGGATCAGCCGTCATGCCCGGATCAAAAAGTGTGCAACACAGGGTAAATGAAAGGTGTGGCTACTATTTGAGTATACTATGCTGGAGACTTCCTCCAACGTCGCGTTCGGCTGGCGCGTTTTCCACAAGGGATTGGCAGTTGTGCTTATGCGAATGCTAATTTTTTCAGTTGGAGTCAGTGGTGGAGCTCAATCGAGTGAGGGAGTCTTGGGTGGTTAAAATCGGTCGCGACGCTAGAAACTTGAGCTGCATAAATTATTGAGTATCGGACAGTGGCAAAGGTATTATACTTCAATCAAACTGAATGTACGCAGTGCGCTAAATGGCAATAGAGCCAGGTTGTGGTGGCACTGCAAAAGCTAAGGAGGCAGGGACGGTGGTGATAAAAATTGTTCCACAGTGCACATTTTATTTATTTTTTTTTCATTTTTGCAAATTTATTAGTAAAAAAATAAATGTAATACCACAAATCTGGTATCCGAATATATTTTAATTTACATTTTTCTTTTTTAATATAAAACAAGCCAGATAATTTTCTAGTTTGAAAATACCTGTTATTTGGGTCTGAAGGCAGAAAATGTGTAACACTGTATTTTTTTCAAAACTAGTTTCTACAGAACATTTTGATTAGCCTTTTCATGTAAATTACTTATGAAATTCTTCGTAGCTACACAATGCTTATTTTAATAATTTTTTTTCTAAAAAATTTTTAGAGAAGAAAAATGTTAGAAACAGGTGGTTTCGAACCGGGCCATCACTCTTATTAGATACACACTGGTGATGGCGACCACCACCTAATAATTATTCAGAAAAAATTATTAAAATAAGCAACTCAATCATGTAGCTACAACGAATTTCATAAGTAATTTAAAAAGCTATCGGAGCCATCCGAAAACGAGATCGATATCCGCACAAAGCAATGGAAGCTCACGTTAGAGCAAAAAATTATCGTATATATTTACATTAAATTGATGCAAAAAGGGTAAGATGATCAATTTAAAGTTTAGCAAAGACAAACTCTTTATGTAGCCAATTCGTTTTTGCTTGAATACATGAATACTTGAAATATCGAAATCTTAAAAATGCAATTATTTTCATAATTCTTTGAAAAGCTATCATTCCTACATACAAGCCTCAGGCAGATATCAAGGAAACACAGAAATTATCAGGTGTGATAAATTTTCAAAAATAACACTTTCAAGGTTTCATGTCTTAAAATGGGTGGCAGATGGTCAATATGAATTGGCGATCTCGTTTTTTTGGATAACTTAAATAGCTTCAGATTACATATGAAAATTGTTTGTACGAGGGTGGTTCAAATATGATGGAGACAAATGCTCTGACACGTTTATTTACCATCGAAAAAATTTACAGTTTTTCCAGGCGCTCCTCCTTACAAGTTATGTATTTTATCCACATTTTTGGAAGCTTTTTGACGCCGGTATCGAAGAATTCCTCAGACAACTCGGACAGCCATGTGCGCCCGAATTCCTTTACCTCGTCGTCGGTGTTGAATCTTTGACCTCCGAGGGCTTCTTTCAGTGGTCCAAAAATCTGGTAGTTGCAGAGTGATAAATCCGAACTGAGACGCGTGGTATAAGGGCACGCGTTAGCCTGGAGAAGCTATCACATACTCAAGCCATGACTTTCAAAACATACATGTTTGAACCCCCGCGAATGTAGCTAATTAATTGAGTTGCATCAATAATTTTTCTGAAATCATCAAAATGAAAACTTAGAAAAAGGTGGTTTCGAGTTATGTACTACATAAAATCTCATTAGATCATCATACTTTAGACACACACCGGTGATCGCAACCACCATGCTTAGAAGCAAGAGAATGATTCTAGTTTATTCTATGCAAACTCAATACGTTTTTCGTAACTACGAATTATATTCTGGTTAATATTTTCTTGTACGTACTAAACATTTTTATTGCAAAAAAAGGAACTTAAACATACAGGTGAGTATGTCACAAGTATGGTAGGGTTTTAATCCATGCCTAACCGGTTCAATACTATGGGGTCAGGTTCACTGTGCTCTTTTTGATATCCTTGGAGATTTTTGTGAATGTAGTTTGTTTCAGATTGAGTCAGAGTAGATTACGTTTTCGGAATACGGTGTTATATAAATCAGTGAAGCAATTGATTTCAAATTGATTCGATTTTATTTTGAAGCTATTTTTTTGATTATGAGTATACGGTTGGAGTAGTATGAAACGTAAAAGTTGAAATGTGTTTAAAATCGGGAAATTTTTTGGCTGCTGAAAAAACTGTAATAAATCAGGGATTTTGATTGCAGGAAGGTAGTATAGACTATCAGAAGTAGGGGGTGATGCAAGAGTTTTTGTATAAAGTATCGGTGTGTATCTACCATTTTGCCAATATTTTGCTACTTTCGAGCATATAGTGAAGGATTGAAGTTAGTCCGCTCTCTCGTTAGAGTACGCGATTTCTGTAGTACTTTTTATTCAGATGTTGATATTTTGAGATACATTTCTGGAGAATCCATCTCTCAAAGACTTGTAACTCTTAAGCTACTGTGAGGAATTTTATGCTCCAGGCTGGCAGAAGTAAATAATAATGGGATGCACTAATGTTTTATACATAAGGAATTTAACGTTTGGTAAGAAGTATTTAGATACAAAGTGCGGACAGATCAATGCCGTCACCACTTTACTTTTCTGATGGTAATTCCTGCATGCGGGTTAGCTAGAAGTCGTTGGATAAAGTTAACTCGAAGGTACATTTTTGATATTTTCTTTGAGAGGGATCGACGTTTTTCGAATATTAAAACATACCATATTGCTTTGCGGTACCGCAAGACGATGTCTTTTACCGCTTGTATTGCGGAAACATACTGACTCCATCTTAGAAGTGCTTACTATTGCTTATCCTTAAAATATAGAGCAATCTCGCGGACCATTTGTTGCACCTTTTCATTCGCGGAAAAGGAGTGAGCATATCCGGCTGTTATGAGTATGTCGTCAGCATATATCGCGAGCTCGGAAATCATGGAAGTAGAAGTTAAATAGAGTTGGGCCAAAGATTGACCCTTAAGAGATACCTGAGGGGATTTTAATTGAGGTGGATGTCTAGTTAGCTATAATAGGTGAGACAGATCTGTTAGAAAGAAAGCTTAAGAGGATTCTAGATAACAATACAGGACAGGTGGTTGAAATCAATTTTTACTTGAGCCCTTCGATCCAGACTGGGTCCAAAGCCTTTTCCAAGTCTAACGTGCAGGCGACAGGGCACACTTTTTTAAGATAGCTTGTTACTTCAATGATGAAGAACATTTAGTGGATCTACTTCTTTTGAATCTAAACTGAAATTCACAAACCAGGTTGGATGCCAATTATCTAAAATACTGAAGGATGACTATTTAAAGAATTTTGCCATGGTTCGAAAAGAGGGATATAGTTTTAAAGAACTTCATCTACCAATTTTCCATGCTAAGGGAAAGTACCCGTTATGTATGCAATTATTGCATATAATGCTTAGGTGTTTTGAAATTAGGTAGCCATATTTTTTTAGAGCTTTGTTGGGGATTCCATCTGGGACGTGAGATGTTTTATAGTTCAGACAACCAAAGATACCCTCTATTTTAGATACTTTCTTCAAAAACTCTCCAAAGTTATTGTGGCAGGGTACCGACGATTTGTTCATATCTGGAAAAATGATAAGATACGAACCTTGATGCCTTCTTCTTCTGAGATTCACATTTCTTTTGGCTTATCCATTTAGTGCTATTGTAGTAATATTTATAGGAAAATATGACTTCCAGTGATACATTTTTCTTCTGGAAACTCAATGCGTTGATTATCTTTATTGATTGGGTTTCTATAGATATCAAGTCTTTGGAATTTACAGCTGTATGATCGGTTGTAAATTAGTTTAGGTAGATATTAGATTTTTGTTAGCTAAAATAGGTATAAGTACTGTTATTTGATTGTTTTAAGAATTAGTTAGCACTGAAGAATTGCGCAACTGACTTCCGAAATATCGGTATTTGCAAAATAAACAAAATTCTATGGTTTCAAGGAAAACTAGTGTTTTACGTTCATTTAAATCAATCATAGCAAAGAGAACCAAACACCTTAGATATTAAAAATATTCTAGTTATTTGAGTTTCTCCTTGAGAATTTTGCTTGAGTTCTTGTCACTTGTTAGGGATTATTTAATACTATATATAAGTTGCAAGCAACGTGGCTTAAAATGCAATAATTAGTCCTTAATATTAGACATAGAACCAACTCACAGGAAACTAGAAACATTTTTTTTTAATTGAGAGAAAACAAATTGTATGGCACATTTAAGCATGCATTTGAATTAAATATCCTAAACATAGAGAACTAAATTTAGAAACTGTCACATAGTATAAATATATTGATTACAAAGAAAAAATAATAACGTAAAAAATAAAAATAATGTAGCCAAGAAAACACAAAAAATAAAAATGCAAACGTGATTTCAATATGAGTTATATAGAACAGGGAACTTAATAGTATATTAAGTATGGTTTGTTAAACTTTAAATTATTCTTTCCTTTCAGTAGCTTAGATTCACAGTGGAGACTGAAGCGGAAGGTGAGTATATCATCAAGTGAGGTTCGACGTAGTCTGTGACTAATTGGTTCAGGCTTTCTGTTCGGCTACGTGATGCCCTAACTTGTAGTTTGGCCGTTTTCATGCAACGTAGTGTAGTGAATTTGAATGTTTCATAAGTCCGTAAAGGACTGCAGCGATGTTCTGCTGCCTTGGCAGAAGAAGATGGAGATATATGCCGAGAATGCTCTCGTCTGCGGACGCGTGAATGCGCTGGCAGGCTAGCATTGCGGTGTCGTGGGGCGGGTTCATTTCCCCAGCACGAGGACCCACTACAAAAAATTTCGCACTCACGAATTTTTTGTGGTCAAACTAAAACGAGGCGACCGAAGTCGCAAAAAGTGTAGGTAACTACACCGAGAGAAAAAGGACTTGTTCCGAGAACAAGTGGAACATGTAAAAAGGGGCGGACTTGGGGTAACCTCGTCGTTACCCGACGAAGCTCATGGCCCACAAATGAGAGGAGGGCAACCGGGTGGTGATGGAGCCCCTTCGCACTCACCCAACCGGATTTAAATCCATATTTGTTGCAGTGGCCAGGTATTCCTCTTCTGAGTGGAAAACTCATACAACTTGACTTGTATAAACTTTCCCATCAGAAGGGGAGTACCCCGGTGACCAATTTATGCCATAGAATTATGCAATTCGATTGCATAACTCTATGCCATAAAGAGGCACTCTGCTGGGGCCACTCAACCCGCGACGTCACCTGAAACAAAGAAGGATTAGCTATGTACCCTGCGGCTGGCTCATGATTGGTAGTGATAGCCTGCCACCGTACCGGGTCCTATACCCGGTCAGAATTATAGGAAAGGAAAGACCGAAGAGTATATTTTAATTCGACATTTTCGTTCTTTTTATTCTTCTCTCAAATACAAAATGACGTCCGATCACTAATAAACTGTTAGATTTGAGTACGTTACACATTAACTTGAATTCAAATACTCGCTCATTCAGACTCTTGTAAGTACAAATTCTTGACATTTTTATTATTTTACGGACTTTTAATCTAATTATAATATTTGTGTATAATATAGTCAACAGGATTCTATCAACATACTTTGACTGTTTTCTTGGTTTATCACGTGATGGAGAAAATATTTAAATAATATATTGATATATTCGATTTAATTTACACGATCTTCGAATAAAGATGAAAGTAAAAACGAACTTCGTTTAGGTGTCACAGCACCAAATGTACAGCTGAAAATCTTTCAATTTACAAAATATAATAAGAACATGCAAAAGGGAAATTTTTCTTTTTTTTTGAACAAAAGAAAGGGTACTTACCCCAAACCTCCTACCCTACAGACGGGTATATAGCGACTTGCCTCGCTACTGGCTTCATTCCTCCAGAAGCATTCGTGTATTTGGACATGAATGGATATGTTTTTGATTCTGACGGCGTCCCAGTCATATATCACACATATCGACGGGCCACCGATAAGAAGATAAAATATCCTCCGAACTTGAGTTCACGAGACCAACAATTCCAATGGAGATACTCATTTGCTAGATTCGTTGAGGCTGATCGAGTTGAGACGGGGCAATCTAGGTATTGGTGGCTGAATGACAATGTCTAAATTATTCGTGTTTATTTTCAGTTTTGGTGTTTTTCGTTATTTAGTTTTTGAGTTTCAGCTCATTATTGCTACATTTAGTGTTATTGTTTATTTTTGTTAAAAATTAGGGATAGGTTAGGTTTATATTATGTTTATTATATTAGGTTAGAGATAAGGTAAAACGCTTAGGTTAGGAACATAGTTATAGATTTTTTTAGTATAAGGTAAAGTTTTTGACTGCATTTATTAGAATTAAGTTAAAACATATTAGGCGTAGGATCAAAGTTCACTATAGTGTTAAGATGATAAATAATTTTAGGATAGTGTTGGTTGGTTTTTTCTCCTTTTTCCAATTGAATTCTAAAAATATGTAATAATCCTAATTAATTGAATTTGCTATAGTTTTTTTTGATGAAATGTGTTAATGATAACGTATAAATTTAGAGAGCCATTTGGGCCATTAAGTTTTGTATTGATATCGTTTGGAATTTGCTTTATATTCTTTTAAAATTTATAACGATCAGTATTAAATAAAGCGCTTTTGACTTTGACTTTGACTTTGACAGTAATGCGATCTAATTTGGCCTCCTGAATACTACTCATGAGCTATTTGAGAGCTTTAATCAAAATTATAAACAGAAGTCTCATAAATGCTTTTATTCAAAATCGCCTGATAATCCTTTCAACAATTGATATTTCATGTGCAATGAGAATGAGTTGTGTTCCCATTAATATTCCATTGAACTGTCAACCACCGATAAGTTGTCCGGCGATTTTGCGTCAGAAATATAACTTTTCACCTTAAGTTAGATTGTCAATACTCTATTCACTTTATATTGGGACAACGAATTTAGTATGAAGCGTATCAACGTTGAACCTTGTTTTCAAATTTTCCATCATTACAATTTATGAATTATTCCATCCAGGCTGCATCTTGCAGTTGGCTGTAACTAACACGGACACACCAGATCGACTACAGCAGCTTTCATTTCCTAAAATTTACTTTCTTGGCTTCGTGTATTTTGATGACTTTCTAAGATAAGTCATATTCCAATTGATTTGGTCTCGGCGATCACGAAAACAATAGACTGTTCACCGTATTCGACCTGATCTTGTAAAAACGATTGGGAAATAGAGAAACAGCCGATAATTTTGAGAGCGTATTTGAAATGCCTCTAGAAACCGGAATATCCTAATACGCTAACGGTTCATTTCCACCTGTTAAAATTTTTGCCCGAAACTTCTTAAAGCCACGATTTCCGCATTCCGTCCAGCAAAAATCCGAGTTTTGGAGAAACACAATGCAAAACGGTTTTTTTTCTTCGTCGCGAAAACGCACACGGCACTTTTCAAACCCCGGCCTGGAACATCGGGAAAATTTTCTTAGAATCTCTTATCCCCCTTGCGCTCTGATCGCTTTACAGTGCTTAAAAGTGATATACGGCAAGAATGCAGATGAATCCCACGACTCTTATCGAGGTGACGAGAACGTAAGCCACGGAGAAGTTCAACGATGGCAATATCGCGTGCAAATGAATTAACTTTGTTCATTGGCCGAAGCGCTATAATTTGATAATTGAGAAATTTGCACGCATTTTCTCAAACACAAATGTACACCGCAAGATTTGTTTTTCAATTTTTCCAACAAAACTTTTCAACAAATGGATTTTGTTGCCAACTATTTGCACGCACTCGCGATCAATTCTCGATCTCAACACCCCGACGTGGTCCCGGTGGCCATGAATCACAGACTGCCCTTAGCGACCATCTCCCGGCAACAGCTCCAGCAACCCAAGCAAATGCCACTCCCGCTACCGCCACCGGTATCGCTGGAATTCTATTTTTCCAACCAATATTCAGCATCTTGTTTATTCACTGGACGTGTGGTAGTTGACGACGATACAAAGTTTTAATCCTATTTCTTTTATTGATCTTTACCAGATGATGCTCTGGCGGGTGAGTTATGGTAGAAGTTTGAGTGAAGAAATGGTCCGGTCGCAACATGACCCTGTGACGGACAATGGGGTGGTAGGCCAAGACGTGCCTTTAACTTGTCGCTGCATGGTTGGCCGCCTGAACTTGAACTGTCTACATCTGAGACTCCGCTATCGGCTGGACTTGGGGGCAGAGATCCTGTACTTGATGTATACTAACTCCGGTGATGTGGTGTAGGATGTAACGGTGCACCACTTAATAGATTATGTAGAAGAGGTCGATGTTGAGCAGCATTTTGTTGTTGTGGATGCGAATGACTGTTAGGATTAACATTTGAATTACCACCATGTTGTGTTGATTGCTGCTGCTGTGATAACGATGGATGTTCAGTTTTAGTATGGGGTGCTGCAGCCGCGGCCGCCTCTACTGCATGTGAGGTCTGTTGATGTTGTTGTAGACGATGTGTCGCTGGTGGACTTGATGACTGTTTGATGATTGGAATTTCGGTATCTTTAATATCAGATCTGTTGAATCTATCCGAATTTAAAATCAGATCTTTGGCTATTGGCATTAGTTTCTTCGTTCCAAGACATGTTTGATCTTTGCAGTTTGTGTACACAACATGATCTATGCCTTCCTTCTCTCTTATGTATGATATAACATCCTTATTGAGACTAGTATCTGTGAGGTCTTTTTTATTTAAGGCTAATATGTGAGGTTTAATGCCACTTACAGTGTATTTGAAGTCGGAATTTCGTCCGGAGATGGGAAGACGGGCATCGTGTACTTCAATTATACAATCCACATTTTTCAGCTGCTGTTGCATTTGGGCGTAAGCCTTTACCCATATGGCCAGGAAACCATCGGATTGCGTTTCAATTTGTGAGTTGAAATGCTGTTGTTGTAAACTATTATTTCCATTGGCAGTGTTCGTTGTTGATATACTTGGCATGAGCAAATTATTATTGGCATTTTGTTGCTGTTGTTGTTGTTGCTGATGTTGTGCAATTGTTGTGCGGCGGCAAGATAATTTTGATTATTTGTATTGATTGTTTGTTGGGTATTATTCAAACTGTTATTGTTTTCCTCTTGCTTCACTTCAGCTGCAGTGAAATCTGACAAAAAACTATCCAGTTCAAATGAATTTTCAGTCAGTTGTTGAAATATATCATCCGAGGAATCATTGCACAGTGGATCAAGTGGATTCAACTCACATGATCCACCTGTTACATCCTGGCCCTGATTTGTACTCGCGCTGACAGTGACAGCATCCTGTAAACATGTCGAAATATCAACCATGCCTCCGTCGTTTTCTGGGCACCATAGTAATGCATCGTCAATGAATGGCATCGCCGCGATGGCAGAGCCACTTTGGAAGGTTGTGGCTAATGCCAGCTTATTGCGTTTTATTTCCAGGAGACAAAGAAGATTTACAGCAATTGCTTGCTGAATTTTCCTAATACTACTGCCTCGGTAACTTAAGCCTCTAAAAACTGTTCTCTTAAATCCTTCTGATCAACTCTCGTTTATTTTTATCGTAGAAAAGACTTAAAACGAGCAATTTGGCTATTCAATCTTAATTTCAGTCTTTTTGAGTATATGTAAAATTTTTTTTTTTGGTCAAAAAAAAAATCCTGAACTTATTACAATACGAGATCCAGAATTTTCTTTTTTTTTTGTTGCAAATGTTCCACAACTTTACCTGCTCGATTACAACAGTAGAATATTTCGGTTACGATTAGAGTAGCTTACATCTGGCACCGCGTTGGTATGCAAATCAGAAACGCGTGAGCTCAATGTTGTTGTAGTAGAGTAATGTTGGAATTTTTCTTCGAACAATTTTTGAATGCATTTTAAAGGAGCAATTTGAATCGGTGGCTGAAAGATTGGATTCGAGTGTAGTCTACTCGCATCAACACCCACGACTGAAATTCCTTTCCGAACCAGTTGGCCAACAAGCTATCACCTCGAAGTAGACTGCAAGCATACGAATATGTAGGCCTTAAAAGGCAGAGTTTGTTGATGCACTTCAAGACTTCACGTCTCTTACCGATAAGAGGTTGGCTTAGATTTCCTTCGAGAAATGATGAACGAAGTGCCAAAGACAAAAATCATTACACCTCACTTTTATTATGCCGAGACTTCACGTCTTTAACCGATGAAAGGTAAGTTTAGATTTCCTTCGGGGAATCTTGAACGACTGATGAAAAATCATTACATAGGCATCGGAAAAGTGTTTACCATGGCTTTTGCTCAGGAGCGTGAATTGTTATGCATCCTGTAATGGAGCACTTTGGATCGTTGACATATTTATCAATTTCCTAATTCACTAGTATACTGTATTCAAGGGGTTATGTTGGTATGAGATCTTCCATATCTTTCGAGCTTGGTGATTTAGTGTTAGGCTTAAGATGCTTCCGTAATGGTCTGAAAGAGCTGTGAAGGTACTTTATTGATAAGAGGTTGGATTTCTTAAGAGCAAATCGCTTGATATTAGGAAGTTGTCCAGAAACGAGCTACCTCTAGAGAATGTTGGACCTCCCGCGTTTACAGAGTAGGACTTGTAATGGCCAGCGAATAGCCATTAGTAAAGGGAACCACCATGGTCAGCACCATTAGAGTTCCGATAGGAAGGCGGTGCCTCTGTCTTGATAGCACACGGATTCTATGTTTGAGTTTCAGGGTAAATTCAGTGAGGAAAATAATATCAGGCTTTTGGAATTTGAAGATGAATTTTACATTTCGATGGCCTGATCTTTGACTTAAATTCGAAAAGTGGATTTTACAGAGGAAGAATGTGTTTTGGACTTAATTGTAGTCCTTTTTTGTGTCTTAGTACTTATTCTATGTTCAATTCGAAAAGAGCTAGTACTTTTCATGATTTCCATATATGAAGGTTAGCGCGTGGAAGTAGACTTATCAATTAAAAGAACTGGTATTTGACTTTAATTGTGCAATATGATTTACCGATTCCTTCATCTGATGCAGGATTTGGTCTGCTTTTGATTTCTGGTATTGAACATTGCATCTAGCGCACAAATAAGTTACATCTTCGGTAACTTCGATTAATGATATATATATCCTTGATATTTTTTTCCTGCAAAAATAACTAAGTTATAATTGCAATATAATTTTCAGCTGGCAGTGCTTCGGGTGCAGTGGGGAAATAAAATATCCCAATTGTAGAACAGCAACTACGCAAAAACAGCTGACTCGCGCATTTGACAGCATCGGAGTAGCGCAGTCGAACAGTGATTTGAAATTGCATCGCATCGCGAACGGGGCTAGCGTTGCAGAACTTCTATTTTAAATGAATATTTTATTCCGACCAAAAACAATTTCATTTCTTTCTTCCGAGCAATATTCCATTTCACATTACCAAATTTTAATATTGTCTAGTTTCTCTTTTGTGCATCAGTAAATGTCCCGTGCAGTTTTGTAGCTCCGTAATCCAGACTCCTGGCCAGGGGGTGGAAATTGGAAAATTTTTGCATTTGCGATTAAGCAGCAAGTAACTAAGTTCGGTAGTAGTGGCTCTGGTCTTTAGCTCCGCTACGCTTCAATTGGCGTCAGTGAAGTGCAGTTTTTGTGGTCAATGGGCTCGCTACTGAAGATTTTCAGAGAGGTCTGATAGGGGAAGGGTGTCGTTTGTTGGCGACGGAAGGAGTACAAACGCACTCAGTTGCGTCACAAGCGGGGGCACGTAATAGTAGTTTTTTCCTTCTCGACATAAAAGACTTGCTTCGTCGCTCGCCACCACCAACCAGCCCAGCAAGAAAACGAACAGCGCGACTCGACAGTTGATCCACGAAACGGTAGACGGGAGCGCCAGCGACCAGACGCGAATCAGACTTCGGATCAGACGTGGGAAAAAGAGTTGCGAGCGCAGACCAATAAGCGAGACGGGAGTTTGTCAAGCGAATCAAAAACGGTAAGTGGCTAATGGACAATTCCGCATTGTGGCCGATTCTCGACTCAGTCCTAACTGTAAAGTGGTGCAAAGTTATTCTTCCAGTGCAGTGTAGCTGAATCGAATTGTTCATAGTTGTCCTGTGCAATCTAGTTTTTGTATTTCGTGTATTGCCTAGCTCTGATCTGTTGACAACTTTCTCTTTCCTGGCGTTTTGTGTACGATGGGTGTTCCTCCTCCCGTGGCGGTGACGAAAAGCAGAAGAAAAGTCAATAGCTGTCATAACAAGAAGCGAACAGCTGCTGTGCTCGCGACGGCCGCACTGCAACGAAAATCTGTCTCGACGGGGAGCAGCAGAATGACCAGGAGGACCCCAAAATGGGGCGAACTGCCGGCCCTGGCAATCAGCAATATATATGATTATCTCGACTGCAACGACATTTACATAGCTTCCGCAACCTGCTGGCATTGGAGGAGTGTTTTATTTCAGAAGAGGTGAGTGACAGACATTTTTTTCCTATTCAAATGTTCAATATATTGCGTCTTACGTCTGCCTGGTGACACTTGAATGCTATTCTGTGTATTGGGCGGATTGTTCCGATTTCGGTCACGGAAAATTTCGTGGTTTTGTGTTGTGTTTACTAAACAGCTTCATGTTAATTTTAGCCCTCTCGCCTGCAAAATTGGAAAGTCCAAGCGTTGCGAGTAATTGATTGAGTAATTTTTCGCGATACACTTCAACTGGTGGTCATATGGCTGTCTCCGCTTTGTGACCCCTTCCCCCGTCTCACCAGATAGTCTGCAATTGAAACATGCTTGCGTTGAGGAAATCTTATCAAGTTAAATGCTTGTTGTTTGTCCCTTATTCCCAACCCGTTCCTTAAGAATCTGATTAGTTAACTTACGCTAGCTGTGCGCTACCGCGGGTTTTTGCTTTCACTTTTTAGTGGCCATGAAACTTAATCGCTACCAGTATCCGCGGATTTCGAAATTGTCAACAAGCCTCTAGATTAATTGTGGTCTTCGATATCTTGCACATTTGTATGTACAATGGTTATTGTTTTTCGCAATTGTGTGGCCATGAAACGGGGAAATGATTCGTGGCGAACGTACCAAGTCCTAAGCGCGTGTAAGGTAGGCTTATCGATAATTATGTATAGTGATTTCTGCTTTGATTAAGATTGTAATTTTGGTTTGAAAAAGACAATTGATACTGTACAATATTAGCAAACATATGCAGAGATAAGAAAACCTCAAGTTCCTTCCGCAACTAATTATATTAATCGTGTTAAATTATCTCCAAGCTTGTAGGCAGGAAAGTACTCCTATCAGAACTACTTTGTAACCTATATAGCTGAAAATAATTTTTTTAAATGTTATCGATTGATCATTTCAATTATCCTTTAATTGTACACAAATGAAATCGTTCTAACAAAAGACAACTGGCTTCCTTCAATAGATCACCCAGACACAAACTATTCCTGAAATTTTTATGATAATCCACCGAAAGATATTGCGTCTGGATCGACAAGAAACATTTATCTGTATCTAGCTTCGAATGCGAATCTTCAAGAAGTGTCAAGGGTCATTGCAATTTATGGTGCAAGACATAAAATCGATTAATAGAACCAAAATAGCTGTTGACTTTTGGATGTCAAGAAATGTCTTTGTTGCCCTGCTGTCAATTAAGAGCTACGTCTGTGATTCTTCCGGATTTTTCAGCGCAATTGTGTCCAATGCAAAGAGAGTGTTGCTCAAATTTTCGCACCTCATCTCCTCCTAGACTGCATTATGTATAGAGATTTCTTTAGTACCATATTCACTTGATACTCCACTCTACTACCCAAAAAGATTTATTTAAGTGTCGCCATAGAAAGTGAGGAAATTGCGTTTAACACTTCGAGGCTTTAAGTTATATCTAACAGTCGGAACATCTGGTATCAATTATTCTCTAGAAATTAACCTTCCCGACAGAAGTTCTTCCGCTTGTGTTTTCGTTTTCATCGTTTACTCAGATTTTTTCGTTGTAGCACTACAGCCCAAGTTTTGGCCGTGTGTCCATCCACCCAGTTACGATACTAATTTAAAACCAGTACGTATAATAATACTGATGCCTTACAGTTCATCAACAACGAACTAAATGTAGGTAAATATGTTGCAGCAATATTTGTTGACCTAGCGAAGGCCTTCGACACTGTTGATCACTCGATTCTGCTTCAATGCTTAAGTGAACTAGGAATAAGAGGCACTCCTTTGAAATTGTTTGAAAGCTTCCTGAAGGACAGAAAAATTGCTGTTTACTTGAATCAGAAAATGAGTGATAAATATAAAATCAACATAGGCGTTCCGCAGGGTTCCATATTGGGTCCAAGTTTATTTATTTTATACATTTATAATATTTGTTTTTCTAATTTGAAGGGCAAATATATTGTCTATGCGGATGATACATTGCTATTATATTCGGATTTCTCTCTTAGTGCATTAGAACGAAAAGTAAATGACGATTTAAAGGAGTAAGGGTCATTGTTGTTAGGGAATAAGTTAACTATAAACATTAAAAAGTCCAAGTTTATGCTATTTAAACAACTAAACAATGCAGATATTGTGTTGGACATTAAAATGTTCAATGAAAGTATTGAGCGTGTAGCATCGTGGAAATACCTAGGTCTTATCATAGATGATAGATTGTCATGGACTCAACAGATTAGTAGTCTGAAATCGAAATTGGTTTTTTGGATTAGGGTGTTTAGGTGTAAAAATTACTTAGATATTGGTCTCAAAAACAATTTATAATGTTCATGTTTTGCCTTTGATTACTTATGGCATTATGAATTGGTGTCATACTTCGGAATCGAACATTGATTCAATTCATAGAATGCTGAATAAGATTGTCAAGGCTATGCATGGCTTGGATAGACTGACCCCTAGTATTACCCTTTATCCAGTAATGAAGAAATTTAGTATCAGGCAGATGATATATATAGAAAAAGCTAAATTTATTTTCAGAATACTTAATTCTGAAATGAAATCGGGTGTCCAGCTAATCAAACACTGTGACATTCATTCTTATAATACCAGATATAATGATTATCTGAAGTTGTCGTTTGCTCGAACTAAAAGAAAACATAGCGACCCTGTTAGATTAGCAATGGAAGTATATAACTCATTACCAACTGAGTTAAAAAAGGTTAAAGTCTTTCCAATATTTAAGAAGCTACTTAGAGAACACAGTGTTGAGGTTTGGAGAATCTGAGAAGTCATGTTTTGCGATCCTGATTGTTTTTTTTTTTCTTCTTTGTTTTTTTTTTTTTTATTTAAAAAGCTTTAAGATTTTGAACATTAAATAACTTCCCTTACACCAGCAGCCTTTAGTTGCTGACTGGGAAGTTGCAAAATTTGATAGAAGAGTAAAATTGTTGGAAAATTTTGAAATTAATACGAAAAGAGCTTCTTCTTCTTCTTTTTTGTTCTTGTTTTTAGTTACTAACGTCACATATCCTCTAATTGGTTATATGTGTGGCTATCCTATAATCCAATAGTTAGATTATGTGTCTTGATCATTGTTAATAATATTACTAACAAAATTAAAAAATATATAACTGAACGGGCTTAAAGTTCGCACGAAGAATCACTCAAAACAAATCTCTTTGTCACCAGTGTGATTTGAACCAGGGATCTTGGGCTCACGGGGTGAGCACTCTAGCCACTACATCACGCGGACTACTTCGCTCTAATTTAGGTAGCCAACATTTTTGTTGCAGCATAGAAAACATGATTCGGTAACTAAACGGCCACTTATCAATCGTTACTGATAGAACTATCCTCACACACGTGGATTGCAGCCGTATGAAAACTTTGTTTGGCCCTTATTGATTAAGGTAGTTTTGACCCATTCCACGCTCTCATCCTGCTTACACTAAGAAATTTTCCCACCCGTGGTTGAAATGTTATCTCTTCATTTCTCGGTTCTTAGATCCCTTCTGCGGAGAAGGTCGTCGTATTCGAATAAATCAGTGGAAGAACGACAAAAGTATCCAACAGTTGAGTATGCAGGATAGTGCTTCTACCAAAAGAGCTTTCCAACCGTTATAGGGTAAAAAAACGTTTCAGTAACATGAATCAATGACTTGATTTATAAATCTATTAAACATTCAAAAATCGTTGCCAATCCGAAAGATCGAGAATTTCTTACATAAACACAAAACAGTCGCCCCTTTGTTTCACCTTCAATAACATTTCTGAGTACTCGACCAATCGAACTTATTTTTTTGCCTCTTTGATGGTCGTCTAAAAGTCGAACGTCTCTTCATCCCGGCTTTGCTTTTCCCTTATTCAATGAGGCTTTCTGCTAAGGCTACGAAGAAATCCAAAAATAATATCTTTCTACCTCTGACTTCAATATGAATTATAGAAGCGTTTACAGCAGTTATCATCAACAGCCTATAAAATACTTTTTTCCATCACTTGTTAGACGCGATCAATTTCATACATGCCAGATAAATGATCAATCAAATCGACCCCTCCCATATACTTGTTGTAAAAGGAGATGTTCTCGGGACATGCAACAGCAAGTTTTTTTGCCATTCTTCTGTTTTCGGTCAAGAAATGTAAGCTGATTCCCATGACAGTTGCTGATTGCCAATACTTTTTTTGTGTCTTGCCAGCTAGTAAACATTATTCTGTCATTTGTGTATAAAAACTTAGCTTCGCCTTTCTCTAGTTTACCCTGACTTTTTGGTATATTTTTTCGCGATCCAATATATAGTAAGTCCCTACTCCAGCATATGGCAATTTTTTCATCAATGTTACCGACGTAAAAAATTTGTCGAAGCAGATCACAACATTTGTATTCCTTATTGAGCTGGTAAGTTTTCTAACTACCCTTTCTCCTACTGTTCCATCTGCTTGTCCATCCTCCTTTCCACTGTATACATTGAGGCCATATACATAACCGGTAAGAGAGTCGCTTCTTACCCATAACTTTATTCTACGTTTGATGGGCTTCAAGGGCAAATACTGCTTCAGACTCGACTTGGCCTTGAATTTGGCCATACTTTCATCTATAGATTGATAAATTGAATCCGTTCTAACTTTTTGATATGTACATTTGAAATATTCAGGAGCTCCTCAACCTAATATATCTTGGAGCAATTAGTTGGTTTCTCAGGGTTACTGAAGTATAATTTAGAAATTAGTAGCTTATAGCGGTCGTGACATTGCATTTTTTATTGAAGTCTCGCCCATAAAGGCATGCTTTGACCAATAGCAGTTTAGGAGTGCGTATTATAAGCCACTACCATTATAACACCCGTCATCATCATAATTTCAGAAGAGTCGATTAGTTTCACTTTTTTTTAGTCTTCCTTTCCAAAATGGTTAATATTTCCTTTGTACACTGGGATATATAAATGTACAGGCTTTTTGGAAATAACTTCAGAAGAATATCAATTTCTGAATACTGACTATTTATAGAGTTTGAAAGAATTTCTGTATACGTTGCATCAGGTAGTTGAATCCTTGGGGTGTAATTCTGCGGAAAAGGATACCATATTATGTTGCCTGATGCGTATGAAGTTGTAGATTCTGTTTGAGGACTGGCTGGTACATTTGGACGGTGGGATCGTCTGGTATGTTATTCCGTTTATTATCGAGCACAACATAGCTAATTCGATTCGATTCCGCTCTCATCAGAACTCGGAAGACTGAATACCACCTTCAGACGCAGACTCGTTTTCAGAACCCAAAGAGGCCCAGTTTGGGTCTTCAGCCTCACTATTATGATAAGGATCAGTATCGCTCTCGGAAAAGTCAGAATTTGCAAGGAATTCCTCGATCTCCCTTTCCGTTAATTTTTTGTTCATTCTGGAAAGTAAAAAAAAACATATTTCTGTATGCTGGCATAAATGGTCCCACTAAAGTAGACTGTTGGGAATTCGAACATATTTCACATCAGCCAATTCGTAAATTAGATTCCAAACAATATGTATACTTGTGTACTTACATGATTATCCACAATACACAGTTAATAAAAAGACACTTTGAAACACTCATAAATGCACTACATGCACCCACGATTTCGATAAGTTTGAGGTTATCTCGGTTTATAAGACGTTGAGCATTAAAAAGACTGAATTGGCATTTATACACGCAAATACGGGACGACAGTATCCACTAGTTAAAATTAAATCTGCCTTGAGACGTATTGTCCCGTTAGTCTTGCAAGGGTTAAACTCATTGCAACCAGCTCAATAAGAAACAAATTCGATATAAAATTTCAGCTCAATCGGCTGACTGGTTCTCGAGTTTTATCGTTAGGTCACACACAAACAAACGACCATGTTTATACAAGTATATACGATAAAGCAAGTTGCAAAACATTAAAACTGACCGAGACAGTATTTATTATTTATGTTGACTCCTTGTCAAGAGCGGTGTTAGTGATTTTAAGCATATGTGTAGCTATAGAACGTTGTGGAACAAAGCCATGTTGGTGGGAGGTTAAAAAGGACGTACAATTGGGAAAATCTGATTATAGACTATACATTCAAAGATTTTAGAGAAATTGGAAAGTTTTGGGATAAGACGGAAGTTCTTAGCCAGCGCGTGGTCAACATTTTTAAAAGTAGTCAATATAGGCCCTTATCTAATATTGACGAAATAAGTTTATTGGAGATTCGACAGCGATATTTGATATTTCGCGTTGAGCACTAATGGTTTCCGTACAACTCCTTTGGTCGTGTCACATCATTTTCGGCGAAAAAATAGGGCACACACAAAAACCCCCTTTAAAAATTTTTTGCTGCGTGCGAACTAATGTTACAATACCAGTGTACATTATGTATACTGCCACGAACTGGGAGCTTGATATGATGTGTATCCTGTATACATATGAAGACTACCGGGGAGAGAGAGATATATATCACTGCATAACACTTACCTGCTACTATATACGTTGGGTAAATTGTGAGTTAATTTCGGTCACGACGAATTACTACTTCGATACAGTATTTTAATCCAAATAAGGTGAAGTAAGTGATCAATGTAAATGAAACTAAGTCTAGCTGTTTTACTGCGCTTAAATTTGGTTTATAGTTCATACAATATTTTAAAAATGAATTAATTAAAATTTAAAACTTCAATGGATCCTCATATGTATAAATTGAGACTATTAATAAAGCAGCAACTTTTTGCGATTTATATCTACAATACTTTATTTAAAGGAAATTAAATGAATGATATTTGATATCATACTTGAACAATCAATTAAGACTATGACTGCAGGCCCTGGGCGTAATTGCCTTAGTACGCTTATACTCGGGCTTACGCCTTGAGTGCGCAGTTATATTAATGAATCAATCAATTAATAATCCAACTGCTGGCCCCCGGTGCAGTGCTTTGGGACGCTTATACTCGGGCTGACGTATTAAGTACACAGTTAAATGTATCCTTATTCGTTTAACCCGGGCTAAGTGCCTTGGGATTGAATAAGCTCAGGCGCACGCCTCGAGCCAGCGAATGCTTACTTGTATCATTTTCTTTTATAGCATAATTATGCTGACTTAATTACTTGCCAACCAAAATAATGAGGACGATTAAAGCTAGTCCATGATCGAAGTTCATATTTTTTTACAGCCATCTCTCTGTAACTGACGTAACAAGAAAGCTCAAGCTTTCGCTCGATTTGCTTAGTTGCGCATTCGTGTAACCAATTCTTACTTTGGCGGTACGATTGATATCGAAGTCTTGTGTTTATATGCTTTAATACTTAATAGTATGGATACACACCCATTTCTGCTAATGCCTGATACGACCGCTGCGCCTACACATGGTTTGATTACAATTCGCAGCTTTTCGCATATATTGCCATTCATAGTACACAGAGAGGAACGACGGGACGAGGACCGAGTCTATATTTGCACTATGGCTTCCGTAACACTAACATACCGCATTGTTTTCGTGAAAAATCATTAGTTGCGCTCCGAATTTCTGGTGCAGTTATAATTTCATGACAACAGACCCTTTAGGGACACACCCTTTAGATATTAATATGCTTGAATACTTTCTCATGTCGGATCGGCTGTCCATATTTAAAGTATCTCCCCCTCATAATTTATATGCTTCAGGAACTCGAGCCCTTAATCTTCAAATCGTATACAAAGTTTTTGGATCCTCCCATTGTTCTTTGAAACCCTATGACAATTCTAAAGGTTTTATTTGGGCCAACACACCGAATGACATTACACTTGAAGTCGTTGTGGGAGAATAATTGTCCGTGTAGAACTGCAGCGATGTTGGGGCTGCCTCAGCGAAAGAGGTGTTCGTTTTCACTGAGACTGGCTTGGTCCAGGGACGCGTGTATGCGTTTGCAGGCTAGCCTCTGTGGTGTCGTGGAGCAGGTTCTATTACCTAACAGCAATTTTCACTACTTATTATTATTCGAATACACGATTTGTAGGGTGCAGAAACATGAAGGGCAAAACAAAAACAGAAAGGCGCAGGTTCGGCTGAAGGTTTCTTGTTTTATGATACTTATCATTCTTTTGCCTGCACGCTGTCAGAAACCTACCTCGTCCTCGACGAGAGAATTGTATTGCACAGAAGAAAGTGGGGGCATCCAGGTAGTTGGTGCCCCCGCACCCTCCCGACCAGTCAAGGTCCTGATGGCGAAGTCCATGTGCGAGGACTCTCCATGGTGAGAGCCCCTACGACAAAAAGAAAAACCACAACCCGATGGCTGGGTCCTCTCATCGATGCGGGTCTGCTACCCAGTTCTTTCGAACGACGAAAGAAGGCCGAACATGTTTTCCTTAAGCAATTCATTTTATTTGGAAGTAACATTGATTACACCTCAAAATGCATAAGCATGCTGAAAAAATATTGGTGTTTATTATGTTGAAAAAAATTTCATATCAGCCTTTAATTAAAGTGAGCAAAAGGCAATTGTTTAATTTAAATCGATATGCAAACAGAAATGTGCAATAATATGACATAAAATATTCTGATTGTTCTAAAAACTACTAGTTAAAAGCACCAACAAAATCAATTATTGAACATGATAAATACTGGAAATAAATTATCGAAGCTCCGATTTGAAAAATAAAATAGTCTCAAGTTCGAAAATAAGAAAAGTGTTTATAGTATAAAAAATGCAATTGACATTAAAAGTATGTTCCAAAATTCATGCTTGAGATTCTCAAATCATTTTTGTTTCAAATTGAATTCATTTTTCTTTCTTTATTTTTAGTCCTCAATTTCAAATTTTTTTTATATAATCGAAAAGTAATAAACTTATAGTTAAGGCATTTTCATCCTCCAATCAAAGCTCGCTATCGCGTAAAATATGAACTTCATTCCTATTTATTGCGTTTCGCTTCTAAAAATAGTCTTAAGTCTCTTCGTCAGTATCTGCTAGCATATTTTCCGTAGAAAATTTGAAACATGCAATACAAGTCACAAACTTTTAGAAAAAGTACGAGGAATCCATCTGGTTTTATTCATAAAAGCATTTGCATGCAACGTGAGGTTATCGAACATAAGCCGAGTTAGAGATAATACAACGAATATGGCTCACGATAATTAATGCACAACTGATTACAGTTTGACGATCTGCATTAGGGATGGGAAACCCGCACTGGTTTAACCGTAAACCGGTTTTAAACTTGGGCGAATTCGTCCCTTTGGAGAATGACTTACTTCTCCAATATTGTAATGACAAACAAGTTAGGTAACTTTCTCTCTGCACAAAATTACCTGGCCAAATGTACCTGATATGTATCCGGGATGGTAGAAATAAACTATACACAGCTCGAGTTTATACTGATATTTTATTAGCTTCGGAAACGTGGTTAACTTGGTGAAAGCTCTGAATAGAGTGAGTATTGTACAATTAGTATGACATCGTTGAGTGCAAACAGGCCTGCGAGTCTATACAATGAAACATTAGAATCTACAATATAGAATGACAACTGTTGATGTGTACAACACCTTTCCTCCCCTTATAGGATTTCCAAGGGCCATAGCGTTCGGGTTGTTTTCATTACCTAGTTGATCTCCTCAGTTGCGCGGAACTCGTCGAAGATGCAGTCTCTTCTCCTGTTCCTACTGATACTTGCATTGGATGGCCTTGTCGGATGCCTTCTTGTCGAACTGGCTGCACTTCAGTCGCTGGGCTTGTCGCTCGATCTTTGGCTTGTTGCATTGGTTTATTTACATCAGGATATCTGGAGTGAGGCTTGTCCGCAACGTCAGTCAAGTCGGTCACATTTTGGTCTAGTGATTGATTGGCGTGATATTCGTTTTTAAAATTAGATTCGCAATTGGCGGGTTTGATTTGGTCGATATGGCGAGTGTGCCTTTGTTTGTCTATCAGGACCTCGTACTGTTTGTTAGCTTTACTTCCCCTTATAACACTTGTTGTTATAGAATTGAGCCTGAACTTTATCTCCAATGTCGAATGTGCGCAGATTTGAATTTACTGGATTTTGTTTATCTCTGAGCTGACTGGCCGTGTCTCTCTTAACTAAATCCAACCTAGTACAAATTTTTCGTTTGAACATTAGTTCTGATGGGCTGACTCCGGTTGTTGAGTTCGGAACTTTCCGGTATTGTATTAAAAATCTGCATAATTTCTGTGTAAGTCACCGCGTTTATTCATTGCTCGTAGCCCTTGCTTCATTGTTTGGACGTATCTCTCTGCTCTCGATGATGGTTTGTGGGCGCGCAATATTTATAAGCAATCTCGTTAGACTTTAAGGAAGGATCCGATATTTTCTAACCTTGAACGCTGTGGCACTGTCTGACACCAAGGTGAGTTATAGGCCGCATCAAGCGTAGGTTTCCCGTAGAATATTAATGGTGGTCCCCGATGTCATATTCTTTGTGGGCACCGCCCACTTGATGCAAGCATCCATGAATATAATTGTAGTATGTTACTAGATATCGAAAAATGGGCCAGCAAAGTCAATGTGCAACCGTTGCCAAGGAAATGTTGGATATTCCCACGGGTGAGGTACGGCTTTCTTTGGGTTTATTTTGATGTCACAGCATCTGTGACGTCCTCGCACCAATTCCTAGATGCCACTGTCTACTCCTCGCCACCAAAAATAGCTGCGAGCAAGAGCCTTTATACGTACGATTCTTCCAATATGCGAGCTTGCAAGATTTTAGGTATCAAAACTCGAATGTCTTCTATCGAAAAGTTGGATTTCATTCCTCATATTTTAGTGTTTCTCGCTTGCTATTCAATTTGATTTTGGAATACGTCATAAGGAAGCTTCCTGTCTATACAAGAGGTACGTTATTAATATAAGTCCAGCCAAGTCGTAGCCTATGCGGACGTTGCGGTCGTTAACAACAGTAAAAGTACTTTTCCTGAAACTCGACAGCAAAGCTACACTAGTAGGGCCGCAAATCAATGGGAAGAAATCAAAACTCATGACGCCGTCGAGGAAAAATACGTCAAATATACAAAACATCACACATTGCGAATACAGTATCGATGAAATTTGGGCGAATTTGTGTATTTAGGCGCCAAAATAACGAGAATCGGCAATGAAAAAGACGAAATACGGCGGAAGATACAGCTCGCAAATAAAATGTTTTATTAAGTTTTGACAATCTTGAAGATCAGCTGCATACACAGGAAAACAAAGCTCCAAGTATAAAAATCTACGATAAGACCTGTGCTATGCTTTTGTTTATTTTGCAGCCAACCTAAATAGAGGAGGCATCGAAAAGGACGAGATAAGATGCCATCTAAATGCCACAAATAAAGCCTATTAATCCATATTTCCAATTCCAAGGTCCCGAATTGTGAACAAGCAAAATAAGTTTCGTATTTATAAATCCTTAGTTAAACCTGTTCAGTTATATGGAAATCAAACGTGGACGCTGACGGGCGGCTCTGAAAAGGCAGTGGGCATATTTGAACACAAAGAACTTCGGAAAAATCTACAATCTACGGCCCAGTTAAGCAAGGAATTATGTATGCATTATTTGACGAACCACATGAATCTACATGCATAAAGCTATGAAATCGCAATATTCGGGCTATGTAGAAAGAATAGCAGATAACCTGCTACCAGAAGAATATTAAAGCGTAGAGCACAAGTCAGACGCCCAGCGGAAAGATCGAGGGCTCGGTGGCAAGATATAATAAAAATTGACAGCAGACCCTTGTTGAAGCCGCTGGCGAAGGAGGTCACAGAACCGTGATGATTGGAGGAGATTAATCCCAGAAGCCAAGGCCCGGCTTGCGCGGTCGCGTCATAGATGAAGATGATTCTATCAAATTCTTCAATTTTAATTTTCACTCACTATATCAGATTTTATTAACTGATTACGGTACCCAATTCATTATGAAGTAATTAAAAAAAAAAAAAAAAAAAAAAAAAGGTGCCGACAACGGACTTGGATAACGAAAAAAGTAATTGATGCAAGTATTAAAAAACGGAAGGCATACATGGACTACAGGAAGAACAGTGGAAACCAGGCTTTCAAGTTTCTGTATATGCAAGCGAAAAAAGAATCGAAACGACTGGTGAAAGAGGCTAAATTCTTATATTTCTCAAGAAGAATGGAAACAGCGGCTGACAACTCCCGCGAAATATGGAAAATAATAAATGAGGTAAAGGATAACTCTTCAACCCAGGGTATATCACAAAACTTTCAACTGAATCCTGATGGGCCCTCTAACACATCGTGTCCACGTGACGCGGCGAACTCATTAAATAAATTTTTTTCAACAATTGGTGGAAGAATCACTAAAGAAATCGTTGCCAGTTCAGCAGGCAATGTAAATAATACAAATATCGCAATAAATTCCATCTTTCACATTCATCAAACAAATAAAAGGGAAGTCTTAAATGTAATCAATGAATTGAAAAAGAATACGGCGCCAGGCATTGATAGCATCACGATGAATGAGATTAGTATAATTAAGGAGGACATAGCCCAGATTATGGCAAATTTTATAAACGTGCATATTAGGAATGGGACTTTTCCGGAAGAAGAAAAACTTGCAAAAATAGTTCCTATATTTAAGGGTGGTGATCATCTTGACCCGAATAACTATCGCCCGATTGCGCTGCTGACGGGATTTAGTAAGATATTTGAAAAAATACTAAACAATCGATTAACATCATTCTTAGTTGAAAACTCTATCATAAGCCAACATCAGTTTGGTTTTCAAAAGAACAAGAGTACTTTGGATGCCCTACATTCTGTCACACGTTTCATCAATCTAGGACTTGACAGAGGTGATTATGTCATCGCAATTTTTGTGGATTTGAAAAAAGCATTTGATACAGTTGATCATGATCTCTTGCTTCGTAAACTTGAATCGTATGGTATTCAGGGGAGTCCTAAGCAGTTGTTTAAGAGTTACTTGGAGGGAAGATCGCAGAGAACTTTAATCAACAATGTCCTGAGCGACCATGCACCTACGGAAACAGGAGTTCCCCAAGGTTCAATACTGGGCCCAACTTTGTTCCTGCTATATACAAATAATCTAAATACATGTGGGCTGACGGGATATCACACATTATATGCTGATGACACAGTTCTACTTTATTCAGTACGAGACAAAACTGCCATTGAGAACACTATCAACGACGATCTAGGAAAATTCCATCAGTGGTTAATTGGAAACAAACTAGTATTGAACACATCAAAGACAAAATATATTGTTTTTAAGCAAAAGAACAAAGGAGACATAGATGTCGAACTAAATATTAACGGCGAAAAATTGCAAAGAGTGCTAGAAATGAAATATCTTGGTCTTATCATAGACCATCGTATGACCTGGTTACCACACATAAATAGCTTAAGAAGGCAATTAGCCCCAATAATAGGACTGTTAAGAAGGTATGAGGATTTTCCAATGCACATCAAGAAACTTGTTCTAAATGCGTTTGTCCTGGCGAAATTGCATTATGGAGTACTTATTTGGAGTCAATCAGCGAAGCAACATTTAAACAGTATATCCAGGCTGCTGACCAAAGCGTATAAAAACATTCTGAAGCTGCCAATGCTTACTCAAACTAGTTTGGTTTACCAATTGGCAAAATCATTAACCTTTAGTCAAATTATTATTATGGAGAAAGCGAAGTTTATCTACAGAAATTTAAAAACTAATGGATCGGAACGAGCGCCATTAATTAAGGTATCACAGATCAACCCATATACGAGTAATGCGAGGAATGCAAATCAATTCGTAATACCTTTTGCCAGAACGGATCGACTAAAGAACGATGCAACGAATGATGCTCTGCGTATATATAACAATCTACCAGAAATTGTTAAGGAAGCAAACTCACTTTTGGTATTTAAGAAAAGACTAAGGGAGCATTTAATGAGTACTGATTGAAGCGTGGACCTGTAATTCTGCTTTTATGAGCCCAGTATCTTAGGGCGTTCTTTTTGACCCTATCGGCGTATGATATTGAATTTTTTTTATCTCTGAGAGCTGATCATGATTTTTTTGGACTAGATGTTCACGAAAAGGACTAGTTCACATTATATTGTGTGCCCCCTTATACCGATGTGTTAAACATTGTCTGGGTGGCACAAAGGACCAAGCGACGTAATGTGAATGCAGATCGCACGAGCGTTGTGCGACGAAGAAAGAGTGATGGAGAGAGTGGTAGGGAATGGAGGTAATTAAAAAAAAAAAAAAAAAAAAAGATAATGGTGGGCAAGATTGCAATATGATATTTTGATTCCATGGCATTTAAAATTTCAAGATTTGTCAAACGCACGCGATACATTGAGTTGCGAGATTTAATTAATCATGGAAGCTTTTTCGAACTCCCTTGTGAAGAAATAAAGATAAGATTTTATGTAACAATTATCGAAACTTAAAATATAACATATTGAAATTAAATGTAATCCGTTGACAATGATTACGTTCGAGAGGTTTATTATCTTTCATCTGTAGAGTAATCTTTAATATTGATCAGCCGTAAGATCTTCTTCTTCTTTGTAGCCTTACAGCCCCTTTCGGGCCTTCGCTTAGAGATAGTTAGAATATCTCATTGTCATGATCGAATGTATCGGCACTCCACAAGGTGATATGATCATTATCACGCTTTGGCCGTGTGTCCGTCCACCCAGCTGCGATACGTTCTGATTTTAAACCAGCTCGTATCCTTTACTGATCAGGCTTATAGTTCGTCCGAAGAACCACTCGAACTAAATCTCGTTGACGCCAACGAGACTTGAACCAGAGGCCTTCGGCTTACGGGCTTAGTGCTCTAACCACTAAGCCACGCGGACTACTGCCGTAAGATCTTATATAAAGCCAAAAAAGTTTAAGTGCTGAATAATCCGTAGTTTATTTCTAATGCGCAAAAGTCAATCTAATTTTCTGTCAACATATCAATAACTCCATCATTCCATTGCATATCTATCAGCAAATCGCTAGACCGTGAACCAAAATGCGTCCCTTCCGTTCCTTTTCGTTACGGGGTGAAAAACACTGCCCACAGTGAATCCCTTCCCTAACGTCATTCGACAGCTCAAATTTTTCCTTCATTAACGATTAATGCGTTAAACAATAATAACTTAATAATGTTTGCACATATTGTTGAGTCTTCCCGAGCTGTTATCATATTTCGATTATAAGAAAGTAGAAAAATTACTCTTGAGGTAATGCTTCCCCGTGAAAGTGCAATTTCGTCCTACTTTCCTATCCTTTCCGGTCCGTAACGTTCACTGTATGCAATTGGATGGGTTCCTCATATGCTCTAAACCCAACACAACGGAACGGAAAGGACGCATTGTGGTTCACGCCTAAGCCTTGGTGTTAAAATGAATGCACTATTAGTAACGACAACGCGGAGTACTATGCAAGAATTTTTTTTAATATCTGTGCTTTTAAAGAAAAAGACTGAATTTATTTTTTATTAAAATCCTAAACTTCTCTAAAGTATTTCTTAGCTTACACTTTTAATGGAATAAGAGCAAAATCCCAAAATTAAATATAAATCCATGGATTCATTGTTTCATTCTTCATTATATTTATTTCATAGTTGCAATGGCAAATGTATCAATAAATAAGCAGTAACGATAAATGGTTCAGAATCTTGAAAAAGCCTAAACAGTTGTGACATTGATAAAAGTACTATTGTGTAAGATAACCTAAAAAATCTTCCATTTCATGTTTGCTGATCTAACAATTTGAAAATTTAATAACTTGTACAGGTGCTTGAACGCACGTTGAATTTGCATCAATATTTACGAAATATATAGCATCAAAATTACCCAAATACGATTCTTTGTCTCGTTTGTTTGCATTAAAACATAAAAAATTTGATTTGGATATACTTGAATTTATTATGATTCAAAATTTGTACATTTAAATAATTACCTTTTAACATTTACAGATTTTTTAAAAATTTTAAGTTCACATTGAATGTTGCAAACGATCGACAATGCAATTTTTTCTTGCAAAGCTTAATCAACTTGACAAGCGAGCTAACGATAATATTTGATGTTCGAAGCATATATCATATTAATAAGGTTAAGAGAATCTTAAGCAGGTAAATTATTAATATTAGGTAGATATTGATAAATTTATGGACTAAAATTTATTTGCTTATTCTACTCCAGAGTTGCGAAAAGCGATCACCTAACTGGCTTAAGATTTCAAACGCGTCTTGGCGCATCAGGATCCCTGCTTGAGCGGGATGCTAAAGAAATTGAGCAGTAAGTATTGCTCTGTCAACTATGAGACAATAGTGTGTCTAATATTAATTCTATTTCAGAATATTTGTAGAACCTATAAAAGCGCTGCTTTCGCGCAAATCACTTTCCTTTAAAAGGTTAGATCTTGGCGCTGTTGAATGTTTAGCTTTATATGCAACAGATTTTATGAAGGCGCTAGCCCGTCCGCAAGACTTGAAAGAAATAACTTTTGCATCAATCAAATATGATCCTAGTCATTATCCAATTCAAATAATCGAACCAATATTGTTTGAAAAATGTACTTCTCTTCAGGTGAACTCAATTTAAATGAATTCTTCGAATTATTCTTAAAATTTATTTTTAACTGTAGGTATTGTCACTCGACTACGATACCCTGAACGATGAGTTCTTGAAAACACTTCGAGTTCTTCCACTGAAAAAGTTTATGATTTGTGTACATGGACTTGATGATACTCATCCAGGAATCTCGGAGAATGCATGGAGTGAATTTAGTAGTCGTTTCGAGAAGATTGATTTAATTTTAACACTTATATACGCTTATGAAGCCGTCGATTTATTACAGCATCAGATATTCCGTCGTACTATGCCCCTTTCACATTTGCGTGTTCTGTTTTGTAATTTGGTAAGCGTTTAGTTTTATAATTGACCAGACATTTTCATACATGAACAGTATATTATTCGATATTTTATTTTTCTTCACAATCATATGCCATTGACTGACAATTGTTTAAACATTTCCAGATAAATATTGACGCTCTTGATCTTATTTCAAGATATTATACAGATACTTTAAAAAGTATACAATGGGTAGATTCGGTAAGATTTAATCGATTTAGTACTCATAAATTTTCATTGTGTGAAATTTTTTGTATTTTATCTTTCAGGCATTTCAAGAAATGGATAGAAACGTGATGGATTTGTATTTAAGATCTGGACAAGATCCATTTGTGATGATGTCTTGGAGGTGCAAATATTTAGAAGAAATAGTCATACACGGTAATTAACATTTTTCCAATTTCAAATTCATTAGAACAGATAACAAATTTTTTTTTTCTAATAGGGTACGTCTTAGATCCACATAATTTAGTTGGTGTATCTCGTCTTCGTGGAAAAAATCTCAAACGCTTAGAAGTATCTATGCTCGATCCACCTGTGTCGGAAATGATGAACTCATTTATTGAGGTAAGAGATTTAGTATTTTATAATAATTAATTGTTCCTAAAAAAAATTTGTTGTCTGAAAAGTCGGTTTACGGACGATAACTTTACGTGATAACGTCATAAGAAAATATTGTTGAAAAATTGCAAACTTTTATGGATTGAATTGAATTATTATCACTGAATTATCATTATTTTGTATAATATAAAGAAGCGAGTTATTTACTGCACTCGCTGACCGATGCTACTTTTTCTTAACAATCAAGGAACAAATATATGAGTTTACATCGCTAATCAAATTCTTAAAATGCAAGAATTAATTACCTTTTTTGACTCAATTTTTGTTGTAATAAACAATGGAAACCACATTAACTTTTCACTTCACTGACAAAATAGTTCTCGTGTAGGTTGTGTGCTGCCGATATCTCTCTTCTACTCGGACACATCGGCCGATGGAATGGAAGAGAGATTGATGCGTCCCAAGTCGAACGCTTAGGCCGATCGGAAAGGTTATAATTGGATTGATGAAAAATTATCTAAAATAAGAATTTAATATTAAAATAATAAAATTTGAAACATGGTATTCCTATGTGGCAACATTTATTTAGACGCTATTTTCATACCTACGAATATCTAGAAATTGTTGAAAATATCAAAAAAATTTTCATATATATCACTAGGTTCAGTACTTTCGTCTGCCCATTCAAAGCAGCTATGTTTGGAATAATAAATTCTTCCTATTCATTGTAGCACTAGAGTATCTCATTTTCATGACCGTATTGATTTTTTCGGGAGTTGGTTTAGTCAGTACCATGCTCCCGTGTGCTTGCTCAGCTATGATATGATCTGATTAAATCAGTACATATCACCACTGAGTGAACACTCGTAGTCTGTCCGAAAAATCCTCTGAACTAAATCACTTTGCTCCCAATGAGATTTGAACCTGGGACCTTCGGCTTATGGGTTCATAAATTAACATGGAAAATGTTCCCCTTTATACACATTTTTTTTTCGTTCAATCATATGTAAAAAAAACCCAAAAAAAAAGAATACGGACTTCAAAATGGTTAGATAAAACATTGAATCTGGGAACCAAATCAGTTTTCCCCGTTTTAGTTACGATTGATTAACAAGATACTGCTACTCACTTTTTAAAACGGGGAAACTGATTTGGCTTTCATTCCAATCTTATTTCATCCTTTCTAGTGCATTTTGAAGTCGGTTTTCTTTCTTTTAAGTTTTTTTCTTCATGGTATTCAGTGACAGCACAACATAAATATAATCATGCTGAATATATAATGATTTCCTTCGAAACTATCAACGTGATTTTCCGCTTGGCGGGAATAATTTTGAAAAGCATTGAACTGGTGCAAGATTGTTTTCAAATTGACAATACATTTTTGCCTTAAATTTAGAGTTAGAATGAAGAGCACCGGAAACCGTGAACTTCTGCTTAAGTCTTGCGGAAAACTTTTAATTAACAACTATTTGTGTTTTTCACCATGTTCTGATGAGGTAGAGAAGAAATAATTTCTTTTGGATCTCATAATGACTAATTCATTCTGCTCCTCCGGCAGTAATTTCAGTTTTCCAGATAATTAAGTGAAAATTTGCCCTAAAAACTCACAAGTACTGCAGATTCCTCAACCGCTTGAATTTTCCAAAAAAACTCAATTAGATATCAGTTGCACGTAATAATTATTATTGAAGAAATAGTGTTACCCAAGAACGGAAACGTTTTCGTAGAAAAGAGTCTACAAATGTATTCTACTCTGATTCCTTATATGGTAAATACATATGATGATAGTATAACGATTATTAAAATATAGTACATTACATATAGAAGGTCTCAACATATTTTTTCGCTGAACCCAAGTTGAAATCTTCACGTTTGAATAAATTCGAAAAACATGGAATTTATAAAGAGAAACCCATAGTTTGAAAGCTAAGAAACATTTATAAAATATGTTTTTGAAAGAGACAAAAGAATGAACTATGTTTCATACTTTTATATGAACACTGGAAAATTTAATGTGCAAAATGCACCACATACTGGTCGTCCAACCACAAGTGTTAATCGAGAGATAGCAGAGAATCTGGACATATCGAATTCAACTGTTTACTTGCACTTACAACAGTTTGGTCACGTAAACAAGCTGAATATTTGGCTTCCTCACTAATTAAAAGAAGTAAGAAATTAAAAAAATAGTTTTGCTTATATTCAAATGAAAAAAAAGTAGCATTATATATATATATATATATATATATATATATATATATATATATATATATATATATATATATATATATATATATATATATATATATAATTTAATGGATTCGCAATTCTTCTATCACATTATCTGCAAAATTTTCTGCAACATTTTCTACAGAATTACATATATTGCCCCGAAATTATGCACTACCAAGTTGGGTAGACAGACCTCCGTTCCTGTAAGAACGATTTTGTACTCAACTTACGATATGCAGTCACCAACAGCAAATAAAGTCAAGAAACACGTCAAAGAGATGTGCGATTGTTTCTCTATTGTTAACGGTCGTTATTTTGATGCAAGTAACAAATATCAATCATATAATGAATTCCCGAAAATATTTATGTTATTGATCTTATCTGAAAATGTTAAGAAAATCAGATCAAAACTGCAGTGTCTGAGTTGATGGAAAGACCATAAAGTACCAAAATTCTGTGTTATTGTTATTGTAATTAGGGAAACTTCAAATGGCTATAACTTCGGTGGAGATTTGAGTTAATAGCACAAATTCGAACTAGGCATTTAAAAAGATTATAACAGAAATACTGTCCACAACCCAGAAGAATTTGCATCAGATAAATCTTACCTAGAGATTTTATACAGCATTTAAACCTACTCACGTTCACTTATAATAATCTGTACATGATATTCACAGAGTCGTAGAACTTTGTTAAGAAAAATTCTGCTCCTGTCTTTCTTTGCGGTAAAGTTCATCAATAAAATTTTCTATGAGAATTATTTTTTTATGTTGCTGAAATGATATTTTCATCACTTAAGCAACTCAAAATACCAATTAGTTACCTCAATAATTTTCAGTCACGCAATTCTAGTAGTTTCTAACATGTTTAATATCTTCACGTTTGGCCTAAAAAAATACCTCAGAAATCAAAATTCACTCAACTTAAAAAGTCGAAACGGTACCTCTAAACTTCTTAAATTATTCCGACCTAGGCACCACCGCCTGTAAGTTTCAGGAATAGTGTTTGATTTGAATATTTTCAATTGGCCGGGGGCATATAGTAAATTATATAAGCTGGAACAAAATGGTGGCTGTTGGGTGCTTATGAAAAAACCCTCGGTAGGATACGATGACTACAAAGTCCTTTTAGTAGGAGAACTCTCCTGCCTACTCAACTTATTTTTTTATCTGATTTCAAAACTAGTAGCCCTTCCCTTTTTGTAAAGTTTCTTAAAAATCTTGCTTTGATTCTCGGACAGGTGGGTACAAAGGTTATGCTTAAAGGGACTATTATTAGCCTCATCCGTGACTCTAATTATAAATCAGAGGAATCAAGTCCTCAACCTCTTTTAAAGCCAAGGTACTTCACAGCCCACGTCAATTGCCTCAGTTAGAAGTCGGAAGTAATTTTACAAATCTGGTCTAGACCTTATCACATTCCAACTGTCTTTGACAATTGTAGATTTGTAAACCGGAAAAAGCCAAATGGTTTGTAATTATAACCCAATTTGCAGACGATATTAAACACGTCGTTGCAAGTTTCTCGCGGACACCGTTTTTAATGGTAGGACTAAATTTTTAGATTTGCGTTTTATACGAACACGGACGCAGAATCTCTACTGAGAGCTGGATTTCGTGTAACTTTTTATTCATCCGAAAAAATTTGTTAAGCCCATCTGAAATTATGAATACCCTTGGGTAGAATAAAGTGAGTTGAAATCAACATATCTATCCTCAGAGTAGCTGTTTCCATCATTAACGGAAAAAAACTTGGACGCAGCATTTGTCCCCTTTTCATTGAGGTTTGCTCTAGTAAACCAATTGAAAAATGTCATTCATCACTTTCACAGCCAAAAGAAATGTTGCAACTGACCGACATTAAATGCATGCTAATTAAAAGTCGTAGTCTGCGTAGTGTAGTGGTTAGAGTACTAGCTGCATAAGCTGAAGGTCCCTGGTTCGAATCCCATTCGTGACAACGAGATTTGTTTCGAGTGATTTAACGGACGGAATATAAGTCCGTGCAGTTATATGTACTCGTTTGAAATCATCAGCTCGGTGAACGGACAAACTGCCAAAGCATGGTATTGACAGTATCACCTTCCCGAATGCCGAAACATATGATCAAGATAATAAGATACTCTTAACTACTAAGCGAAAGCCCGATGGGGCTGTAGTGCTAACGCAAAAAGAAAAAATTAAAGTCATAGATTAATCTCTAATAAAATAATTGTGCAGAGCCGCTGAGGAGATCTCCACAAAACCACTGTAATATAACACACTGGAGAGCATAACGGATGTCAGGAATGACAATCCGAGTCAAAGGCGAGACAATTTGTGGGAATCGTGCGTGACTTTAATCGAGTTGCCCGTAAAAATCACATCGTGTTGCGATGCTGAGTTTGGAGGTTTATTTTTGGGTATTCGTGTCCGGAAATAGTCCAATGTGGGCTTTTTATCGCAGTTTGGGTCACGTGAAGTTTTCGCATCAAGATTGCATTGTTTCGTGGAGAGAGTTACGGGATTGCGTGGAAGTAAAGTGAACGGGTCACAATTTTCCTCCGGTTTCAAGTCAAATTCCCATTTGTACGAGTATGTAAATTTTCATTTTATTGAATGGTAATGTATAAACTATGAAATGATGAACTTACTTTCAGAGTTAATTCTATCACATTCAATTTACGATTCGGTCCACAGGAAACTTGAGAATTCCCGATTCTATGTGTGGCCCTAAGTTAATCAGCAAATATCATTTTTCCCATTGTCGATAATTTTTCTAAATCATGTGACGTCGTCTATTTCGAATTACCGGGCTGTCCTTTGCTTATGGTGGCATAAAAATATCGAAAAGTGAAGCTTCAAACAAAGAACTTTTCGGTTGAAGGAATTGCGTTCTTTACAATTCTCAGAGACGAAATTAAATTGAAAATATCATGACATATTTAAAGAACTCGAGGGTGACTGAAGGTTACGCGGGCTTAAGCGACCCTCATTTATGTTTCGTGTGGACATCGGTTATGCGTGAGATGACAACCATCAAGCCAAATATTCATCAAAATTTTATTCTGAGCAATCTGAAGGTGCAATCGCGTGGATTATGCTTGATTGCCTCGACACCGTTGGCAAAAGAATCATTGCGAGTTGTTTAAGAGTAATTATTCGCAGTGCACAGATAGTCAAACGGGTCATCGATAGGCTTTTTAAGTACAACGAATTCAAGCGAGCTTACGACTTAAGGGCGAGGAGTTTCACTTGCTACGACAAGCAATGATTGCACCGGTACTCTTACTTTCTATTATCCGGCTCATTCACAAACTCATCCGCGGAGCTTCGAGTGTACCGAATGCTTTTTGCGTTGTACATAGTGTGCTCCATTGAGTCGCTTTGTGGCGATTATTCCATTTGATAATTGATCCCTCATAAAAATAAAGAACTGAAACCATTGATTCGGATAATCAGCGACATATGAGCGAAGATATAAAATAAATATAAACGATACCTGTGCTAGTTCAAAGATGATGACAATATGATCTTACTGTTGCACATTTCATATGCTTCGAGGCCAATAATGAGGTACTACTAACTAGGCAATGATCACTTTTCATTTAATTTAACAAATGAACGGGATCAAGCTTAAAAATTGAACATCATAAGATTGGTACTTTATACAATTATAATTTTTCATATAAAAGCCTCGCCTATAATAATCGAAAGTCTGTAGTGAGACTTTTCCTTGCGAGATAGAGTAAAAGTTACTATTAAGGTTCTTTACTCAGTACGTTTGCCTGCTTGCGTAAATCAATATTCTCGGAGTGCTAGAAAGTAGCGAAACTCGTACTGATCAGTAAGGGAAAGGGGACACTCGAGTCGCCGTCTGCATACTTTCCGTCGTGTACACGGCCGAGAAAGTGCTCAAAAAGCTCATCAGGGGAAGACTCGCTGAAGTAATTCATGCTGCTGGAGACCCATGGCAATATGGCTTTAGAGCAGGTCGTTCCACCACCAACGCTATCGGGGAAGTGGTTAGCGCGGTCCGCGCGCAAAGGCACATAGCAGCTCCACTTGATGGGTTGTCCTGCTGGTCACTCGTGACTTCAGAAATACTTTCAACTCCGCTAGACGGGCGGATATTCTGTCAGCATTGGAAAATCCTTTCAAAGTACCAAAATATCTGATACGGATCTTGACACACTATCTGAAGGACCGTAGCCTACCCTGTAACACGAGGAAAGGTCGGCGGAGGATGAAAATTATATCGGGTGTCGCTCAGGGCTCTATTCTTAGCCCGGATTTGTAGAACATCTCGGATGATGGGCTCCTGAGGATGGAGCTTCCAGATGAGTCAAGCTTGATTCGCTGTGCGGATGATGTTGCCGCGTTAGTCGCTAGGCGCACGGTCGAACATGCGCAACATAGGCTTGGTATGCTTATATGCCGAAGTTGTTATCTTGACTGAATTCCCAGAGTCAGGACTATCAATATAGAGGAGATACTAGTAGAATTAAAACCATTAGTGAAATACTTGGGCATAATGATAAACTCGAAGATGAGCTTTCCTGAGCAAATCGGAGCAACTGCTGATAAAGCGGCAGGGATGTTTAATGGCCAATATAGGGGGACCCTTCTTATCAAGAAGTCGACTCTTGGCGAGCGTTGTGTATCGTACACTACTTTAGTGAACAGAAAAACGGAGTGGCGCTCTCAGCAAGGAGGTGCACCGAAAGCGGTTGGAACAAATGCAGAGATAAGGAGCGCGACGAATTGCACGTGCATATCAAATAGTCTCCGAGTAGGCAGTGTTTTTGATAGCAAGGGTGATACAAATCGCCTTCCTTGCTAGAGAGCGTACAGATATTTACCTAAATAGAAGTGACAGCAACAGAGTTAATTACAATAGAGGTGACAAAACGCACTCTGTGATTGGCAACAGTCCTGGGAGAGTGTCACAAAGAGAAGATCCCTGAAATTACCAAGTGGCTTGATTGTAGGCATGAGTTTGATTTTTACTTGACCCAGCTCTTGAGCGGGTATGCACGTTTTCAGTCTTACCTGCACAAGATTGGTAAGTAACGGTATCCGTATATCATGTCTTGCATAGGAGAGGTAGATGATGCGTGCCACACATTTTTTAACTGCAAAAGATCGGACAGGCTGCATGGTGGCTTCTTCTATGAATTGGAGCCCACTCCCCGGAGCCTAGAATCGGAAAGATGCTTACATCCCTGACAAATGGAACTGCGTAGCACATTATGTACGGGCCGTCCTGGAGGCATACTCGATTGTCAGAGGGGATCGATGGCAGGGGATCTCTTTTCTAGTAATCATTTTCTTCCCGCTAGAAAGGAGATTTCTGGATCCCAAAGACGCCTATGGAGGAAGGAAAATGAGTCTTAGCCCAAAGTAATGTGCTAAACGGTTCTAGGCTGGATTATCAGCTGACAGGGGAGGTGTTTAGTGGTATACATAATGTCTGGTGCGCTTGAGAGTCCCACAGTCAGTGCGTTAATAGCCTGTAATTCTAAGTAAATACAAATACATAAATGATTTAAGCAAAAAAAAACGTCTCAACCATAAATAAAACTGAAGGGAATGACTTTTTATATAGTCGTAGGATAGGTTCAGCGGATGGGCAATTAGGTTAGGTAGTATATTACGTCAAGTACTAAATAAGGCCAGATAGGACATTACGTTTTTGTTTTTTTTTTTTTTGCTTATTGGAAGATTATATTTACCATTCCGATCAGTTCTGTTGTCTGTAATTCAAACTGAATACAAAACCCACTTTGAAAAACAAAATTATTTGTTAGATATTCGTCGAATATGGAAAGTATCAAACTAGGGCCAATCGAGCGAAACTTATTTGAAGCAAAATCGACGGTTTAAGCTCAAAACTAGGTTCTTGCTTATAAAATATGCCCAAACATTGATACTGGCCATATCACCTTCTGAAATATCGTTATGGTCTCGGAGTGAGGACAATCTAGCATATCTCAACGCCAAAGCTCAAGCTGGATTGTCTGGTGATGGATTGTTATATACAGCAATGGCAAATTAAGTCGAATCATTTTCACGTAAATTACTATTTTCTAGAATTTCCAGATTTGGATTCATGTGTTACTTGGTTCTTCTATTCTTTGGCTTCCAATATTGCATTAACATTTTCATTTTATTTGCAATGGCGTTAATTTCACTAATTCTTTATTTACTCTTCCCAACAGGAAATTAGCACTCAATTAGGTCAACCATGGCGTCCTCAAGATTCGAATACAATACATCCAGCTCTTGGCTACGTACAAGTTTCAGAAGATGTACGCGATGAATATGTGATGAATGTTATTCGTACAGATTTAACTAATTAATAAGCAACATAAGCTTTCTTCTGACTGGATCGTTGCCATAGTCTTATAGGCACATGTACGGAATTAACTCATCGCTACGAAATGCTCAAACTGGAATGACATCTTTCTGGTGTACGAATAATACGTAAGTACATAATGAAACGAAAGAAAAATGACAAGGAGAATGCAAAAGTACATTCGTTTTGCAATCATCAAAATCAAAGAGCGAACTCCTGTTGATGATTTACGAAAAAGAAAAAATTAAAGTAAAATATTCATCTTAGATACGATATAAAAGATTTAAAAAAAATTATTTGCAACTAACGTAGTCTAATAGAAACCAAAATTATAGACGTATATGCATAATATAAAAAAATGGAAACACATTATATAAACGATTATATATTTGTTCAAATGTGTTGATCTAGATTTTTTAAATAGTTTTCTCAATTTCCATATATTTTCTTACTTAAACGAACGAGGAAACATTTAAAAATATGATTTGAACATTGACGTGATAGTAAATAAAATTAAATAAACGAAATGCTAGCGAAAGACAAGGACATATGGAAAATTACAGACCTGACAACTACAGAAACAACTTTAGGAAAATATTTCGATATAATTTGTGATATAACAACTACACGATAAACAAATGTGAAATTTACGAAATTACGTGTCTCGATTTTATACACACGATTTATATGTATGTAAAGAAAAAAATTGATACGACAAAACATTCATCTTTTCATTTCACTATTTTAATTGAAAAGAAATGATTCTCGAAGCGAATAATTTATAAAATCAATGTAGACACGAAATGAAACTTTTGATTTTTTAAGAAACGAAACAAAAAGGTTTGACAAGCAAATAAAACCAATTGATATGGTAACCTTCTGTGATTTGCAAAGAAAAAAATATTTTCCGTTCAATTTGCGAATAAGTTCTATTATAAATACCACAAATAGCACGATGCAACAAACAATCGAAGAATTCGTTATGGAACTAGAAAAACACAATAATAAGCGCAGAAAGAATTATGTGTAGACCATTTGCAAATTAGATGATAAAGTTTAGATGAGAAAAAGAATGAATTTATTAGATATGTCCTTATCGCAATTTGATTCAGACTTCACGTTTTAATCGACTACTTATAATTTTTTAAGATATATTTTCTGTATTTTGTTCTATCGTAGTTGGTTATAGCACTAGTTTTGATTTTAACGTTTTTCAATAAGATATCTAGTTAAAAATTATACATTTATATATTTTTTATACTGTACAACTATCTCTATGAATCGCGCAGAAAATAATTAGAATGAATAATAGAACGAATTAAAATAAAAGGGAAGAAAGTACGAAAAGATTATTTTAAAACAGTAAATGCTCTTAAAAACGTATACGTTCCATATTTTAAAACACAACCAATAATGGATTGCTTTTTTTCGATTTAATTTATGTTTTTATTGAACAATCGATTCCTATTCGCATGAGTTATAGAAGGGTAGACGGCAACTCATGCATGTATATATACATAAATATTATTGAATGTGATTTGAGTTAATTTTTACATAATACCAGTAGATAATTTTTAAACTTTGATAATTCAGTTGGAAAGAATACCAAAACCATACTTACATCTGTGATACTAATAATCTATGCGACTTTTTGAATCTACCACGTAGTAAGATTATAGATATTCGTTAATATTTGTTTTTGTATCATGTGAATGCCCTCGTTATATGTGCATATAACGGCAAAAACAAAAACAAGTTGAGCATTGCTATTGTCAGCTTTCTATATTTTATGCTTGTTATGATGAAAAAAAACAATATTTTTGATTGAATGAAATCAAACTAATTAGAACTTGTTGGACTTAAAATTCGCGATGCTCTTCTAAAAATATTCTGTTAATCGATCTATGCTTACATAATTGTTTGCCAAATGACAGTTAAAAAATTAAGTCAAAATTAAAAATTTGGGAGCTCTATGTGTCGGAATATGTACTTAATTTTTTTACAAATTAACGGATGGCTAGTTGAAGAAAAATATGAATTCATATAATTGAAGCTCTATATTTTTTTAAATTTTTATATTGATCTAACAAACAACTTTCAAATTTATTTTTATTCATATTTTTTGTCGTTTAATTTATTCAAATTTGTTTGTTCCATATCTAAGATGAACTTCTGTCGATCGTAAATCGATGTGCTTTTCAGGATCTTGAAATGAAAAACATAATCATTTTTTAGTTTATAATATCAGCAATGCTCTTAGTTAAAAAGACTCTCATAATGAAATCAATAACAAAATAATTCCGTGACACGTATTAGCCATTCAAAGCATTGAAGATATACCATTTTAGATTAAATTCAGGCCAAAAGCTACTAATTTAAAATACGACATGCCTTACACAGTTGTAGCAGATGATTGCGTGATTATCGACTCTGGAAGTGATATGGCTGAAGAAATTAAGCATCTACTTTCCACATGGCTTCAAGTTGAGGAGATTGTCGTCATCGTGACACTAGCCTATCTTGAGTCTTGGCTTTCCCTAGGTTTCACCTCCAGCTGTCTCGATTTAATGGCCGCATCCTCTAGTTTTGAAACCCCGAATTGCAATCTGCTATCGTCGTCTATAGAGTCGGACCAGCGCTTCCTAGGTTTTCCAACTGATCTTCTTAGGACATGGTTTTATGTGAAGTAGGCTTAACAACATGGTCACCATTGACAAAGACTGGTACATTGCGGTAATCAGCGCCCTGCACTCAAGAGATGGGGTCTCATGGCACCCTCATTTAGGATACATGCAACACAATTCGTGTATGCTCAAAAACTACTTTCTTATCCTTTCTAAAACTACAATCATCACGCTCCTAACGTTAGGTACCTCACCATGCAAGGGGCGACAGTAACCTGTCGTGGACTCTTCTACCCAGTAAACGGATCAGATCTGTGTCATTTCCTATATGGCTTCTCTACTAAAGTAGGTTGTCTCGCCTTAGATGCGTAGGGGCGATGTTCCCCAAAAACTACTAGTTAATCAGAATCTCTCTCAGGTTTTAACAAGAGAAAGCTGAAATAGGCTGCACAAGGCCAGCAAAAGGTTTTGTACGTGAGCTGAATTCGGCGCTCATTTCTTCCTTTTCATTGTTGTCCACATAATTGGAGCCAAGACACAAACTTAGAAATTTTATTGGTATAAGAAGACAATGAATGAAAAAATATCTGCAGCAAGATCCTGACACAGATTTGATTATTTTTAATGAAATATTGATTTACCCAGAAGAAGCGCGATTTTATATTATTGAAGGATATAATACGGTATTCTCCTGAAGGCCTGGAAACGGTGGGGGCACGGCAATATATGTGAAAAATACAATCAATATCATTACCAAGAGAGTGACGCCTGACAAATATAACATAATAAAAGTAAGCCGTGCAGGTAAAAAATGAAATCAGGGACGTACTACAACCCCAATCGTCTCAATGCGCAAGACTTTTGCACAATACTAGATGCATTACACTCGACTGAAAAAAATTTAACCACAGTAGCTGACACAAACATTGATTTAATTACCAAATCAAGGATTTACAAGGAGACTCTAGAAACGAATGGAGTGGTTATCATCAACAACAAAATTATTCGCCCAGTTTCGTATACCCGCCTGGATCATATAATAACCAATGATCCAAAAGTGGCTGAACATACACATTTGAGAACTGGCCAGAGTTGGATGGTCGTGTTTTAAAAATTGCCATTCAAGACCAAACCTTAAGCAAATAGAAGCCACAATACAAAACGTTTACTTATCTAGATAAGGAGCTCTTTGAATCTAACCTACAACAGTTACTGAAGAAACGGAAACCTGATAACCTCATGCGACTCAAAAATATGATTACAGTTTCTAAGCAAAGCTCTACTATTGAGGAAAAAATTAAACGTCGACAGCGTACTTGGATAAGGACATTGAGCAATTAAATAATACTGGAGTGGACAACAATGTGACCATGTGGTCACAACAACCCACTTTTCCTATTGCTATGCTTTTGTTTACAACCTAAAAGAGAGCCAAATTGCACAAGTAAACATGGATGCTGCTCAATGAAAACAAAATTTCATACAATACTAAAAATTTGTTTTCTATTTGAAAACCATTCAGCATTATGAGGAAAACATGCAAAACGTTAACATACTAACTACTTATCTGTAAAAGGAAACACCCACAGAGCCTTTTCGACTATAATTTTTACACGAAGGCACTACCCATTATACTTTGAAATTGTAGTGTCACACGTTAAAGTTATTCGAATCACAAAGCACAATAGAATGTTTAAACACTTACATTGAATTCAGATCGCGAACACTTTCCACAGTTTTAATATCGGATAAAATTCGCGACGAAACTTGCAATTTGGCATCCAATTTGCATCAGTCAACTTGACAGACAGATCCAATCCAGTGAGCTCTTGGAACAAGAAAGTGAGCGGCAAGAGGCAGAGGGAGAGGAAATGACAGACAGATCCCTTGGAAGAGAGCAGAAATCGGTCGCATGCACTCCTATGCGTTTTATATGAGCTTAGCCCATCCAGTTCTTATTCATCTGAGGATAAGGCGTACAATTTCAAGTATGTATATATGCAAGGGAAAAAAGAATCGAAACGACGTGCCACGAATGATGGCTCTGCGTGTATATAACAGCCTTACAAAGATGGTGAAGGAAGCAAACTCACTTTTGGTCTTTAAGAAAACATTTTGGGATAATTTAATGAACACTGATTGAAGCGTGGACCTAAAAATTTATGCAACATTATCTTAGGGCGTTTTTGAACCTATCGGTGAGATAGACAGTTACTCAGAATTTTTTTAATGCGTCGTATTATATGAATTTTTTTACCTCTGAAAGCTGATCATGAACTGGACTAGACATCCATGAAAGGATTAATTCAAATTATTTTATGTGCCCCCTTATACCGATGTATTGAACATTGTCTAGGTAGCACACTTACTAAGTCGCGAAATGTGAGTGCAGATCCGACGAGCGTTGTGCGGCGAAGAAAGAGTCATGGAGAGAGTGGTACGGAATGGAGATACCAAAAATAAAAAGGTACAGAAAAACAAAACAAGATCAAATTTATTTGAAATGTCTACTATCACTTCCATATCGGCTCGACGTTTTTCGTCGCTTGTTCGCAATCATACGTCTCTCCGTTCCTCACACACAATCGCACTGAGTCAGTACGGCTATTCTGACAGTCATCAGGCCGGCTGTGCCCAGTCGTTCAACTTGTATCTATATTTTCCATTGCTGTCTATTACCTTGTATGGTTCCATCAATTTGGCACGAGTTTTGGCTAAAGGTGAAAATTGTATTATTCCCCTAGTCTATACATGGTTGCTCTTTTCCTTTTTCTATTGACAGCTTTTCGTTGTTCTCGCTGTGCTTCTTGTATCTGCCGTTTTGCCTGGACACGTAATTCATTTTTATTATCGACGTACTTTTCTACAAAAGCTTCTTGCATGATTTCCTTTCATCGAAATTCACCAGTTCATCGCATATCTGTTCCGACAGTACAGTCCAAATGGGCTCATTTTAATACTTCGCTGGTAGGTTGCATTCAAAGCTGTTTGAATATGGTCAATATGCCTGTACAACTGTTCCGGCTTCTCCAAACTATATTCTGTCAAGATAGAAGCGATGATACCATTGATCCTTTGAATCCTTCCGTTTCCGCGAGGAACACCACTAGACACCTTTATTCGTCACCATTTTGCTGGCATTTCCGAAATTCTTATTCTGGATGCGAAGCTTATCTACTACCTCACTTACATTCGTCGTTCTTGTGGGATAAATTTAAGTGTATTTCATGAACCCGTTATAATGGCTAAGGCATATTTATAGCCCTTAGGTCTTGACGGTAACGGGCCCAAGATCGTAGCCCATCTTGCCACTTTCGGAGATAATTTTTTTTCTAGTGTCAGCCGGGACGCATTGCAATCAGTTACAATCTTAAATTGGGGCCCGACAAGATAAAACTTAATTTTTTTAACAGCTATGGTAGCTGCGAGTGCTTGCAGTTCATAACAGCTGTAGTTCTTCACGAAGCTCGTTATACTGAATGGGATGAAATTTTCCGTCATAGTTACTCTTTGAGAGGAGAACTCCAGCGAAACCATCTTCACCCACATGGTGTGCAGCTCATTCTCTGTAGTTGGGTCATATATATTTAGTACAAGAATGGTGCTTAGTTTCATGTCTAATATCTGAAAAGCTTGTTTAATTATCTATAGTCTACACAAGTTCTTGTTCAACCGTTTTTTACGCACCAACACTATTGAGCTCGCGAATTCCGAATCTGTCTTCTATTATTTGTAGTAATCGAGCAGTGACCAAGGCAAACTGCTCGAAAAACACCATTATACGTCATCCAATTCTAATTGTAAATTTAAAATAAAATTATTTAAACTTACATTTAAAATTCGATGACGGTAACCCCATTGCAACGCAACTTAGTAAAGTGAATTGCGTTGTCTCGCAATGGAAGAGTTCCATTGCCGGCGAGCAGAAGGCTTGCAGATGGAACTACAGTTGCGAGAGGGGAAGTCTTTTGGTGATCGCGGGACATTGCGGACGTCGCGAATAATCTGTGCCGGCGACCGGTGATTTGCACACCGAAAAGTGAGTGCGAAACGCATTCAGGAGTACGCGGAACCATCAAGACCATAACGTTCGCGGAAACTTTTGTTCCGGCTCGAGTTCACTATCGTCGTAAATCATTATATTGTCGAATATTCCAACTTCGCGAAGTGATATTCAGAAATTTCTTCTATTATTATCAGTGGTGGAGCATTCGCTCAAATTGATAAAATTCAAGAAATCCATCTTATGAAAGGCAGAACTAAATAAAATTAAAAGATTAACGGTTCTACGAGTATAGTGCAGTGTTTGAACAGTTATTTGTGCTAAAGAAATTTCTCTCCATAGAAGCCAAACATAAAAGATAAAAAAAGCAAAAATCGACCAACCAGCTGGCGGTGATTCCCAGAACTTAGCTTCGTTTTGCGGCTTTGAGAAAGAAAGAAGAAATAAATATGGTTTGTCAACTAGAAGTACCCAATAATGAAAGTTGAAGGGAATGAAGTTCCCGATTCGACGGATGAAAATCAAAGACTGTACCTTCAAGCAAACACAGATCATCATTCTTCTTTTACTGCAACAATCGTGGACAGCGAAAGTTCAGATGGAGAAGTCGAAAACCTCTCAATCAAATTAGGAAGTATGAATACACAAAATACTGCTAATGCCACTAATACGAAGGGAATAATTGTTGAGTAATAGAGTCAATAGCTACTGGAAATCTACCTAAACAAGATTGACATCTGCATAACAGAAACTGTCAGAGGGAAACAAATAAACTTTTCAGTGCAGAAACACCACACAAATTTGTTTTTATATTTATTTCGTGTTCTGGTGTGACCGGGCTTATCTAACGCCTGCATTGTTATGTGCCTTTAATGTATTTTGTTGATCTCCGTAACCGTGATAAGGTGTTGCATATATTTTGATGTTTTACGAGCCATTTTGGGCAAATCGATTGACAGTTAAACGAACGAACGTACATTTCCCGTGAATTCGTCAAGCAATCACTATAACAAAAGCAATAGAAAATTTACTCATTCAAGTATAGGAATCGTTTCGTGGAAAGCATTGGTTTTAAAAGTACAGTGTATGTAGAGTTTTCAACATTAGAAATAACTACAATAAATGCAGATATAAATATTTGCGGAGAGGAGCACACTTTTATGGTTAACCGTATAGTCTTCATTTTATTTGTCAATCAATCCCGCCTTCGCGTTTTACATTTATTTTAATGGTTATTGTGTGACACAGAGCCCGGCACATAATTGCAATTCATAAATGAGGTAAACAATCATGTCGTAACATACAATTTCATTGTCTAACTCTAATTCGTCGTCGCCAATTGAAATAGAAAACACTTGAGGAACCCCTTCGTATCAATACGTATCAATAGGGTCATGAAAATGAGATACTCTTAACTATCTCTAAGCGAAGGCCCGAGAGGGGCTGTAGTGCTACAAAGAAGAAGAAGAAGAACCCCTTCGTATTTCATGAAACATACGTATTTCATGAAACATACGTTGGTTGTGATCAAATAAAACAGCAACGTTTTTTAAGAAATGTCGGCCAAGTACTGCGTCAAATAATAAATCGGAGTCTTGAACTACCAAGTCGCGTGGCGTACTCTTCATTTCGATCAGCTAGAATGAAACCGCGTAGAAAAACTCCAATCGTAGATACAGAATGATAACAAGTCCAAACATCATGCACCGATGATGACTTGGGTCGTCCAGCAGAAACATATGCTGAGAATTTGCACAATGTCACGTTGGACTCAGTGTCAAGAATGCAGTGAACACTTTATTACCCATCGCAATTTAAATCAGCCAATCAGAGATATTAATAATTTTCCGGGCTACCAGAGCAGGATTAGTTAGAATTGATTTAGTCGGAGGCACATCGCTTTTTGTCTCAACGTACACAGTCTTTCGACTTATGGCCTATATCATCGTAGTTAAAGTATCGCATCTCTTGTACTTCTGAAATTAGTGTTTGCTGATGGCAATCGTTTAAGTCTGGAAATGGGTTTCTGTCTGGAGTCTGGAGAAATGGGTTTATGTTTTGTCGGCTTCTTCCTCTACTTCGAACTCGTAACCCGCAGGATCCTCTCTGCTGTCCATTAGTCGACCTAATAGTGCTAGTTTGATTCCTGTCGATAAGTTCCGCTTTTTCAGCTCCTCTTTGAGCTGTGTTCCCCCTGATAATTATCTGTCACAAATTGCTTACTTATTATTTGCCTGTTTGCCAAAAATCCCACTTCTGACATCAAAGGTAGAAGACTGTGTGTAACTAGAATTTTAAGCAAACCCACACGCAATTTTCTTATGTAATTATGTTTTCAATAACACTGTGGATATCTTCTATTAACAAATAATTATATTTATTTTTAACAACCGCCTTGCTAAATCACAAAATTGTGCCCCTCATTAAATGTCTGACATTAATCTTTAATAAGGCCAAACTGGTCGCGCACTTACCATGCGATAAATTTCGGCCTGTCGCACAAAAGAACAATCCTTCAAAAAAAGAATCGCGGGCGTTTTTTTGCTTCCACGCTCATATAATTCCTCTTTCGATTTACTTTTATCAACGAAACACCCTTTATTTCAGCCTCACCCTCCTTTTTCTACTTCTCTCCTTTGAGCGAATCACTGAATATACTCCGCAAAATTGAGTTCAACCCTAAATTAAAGCACGAAACCATTGGATTCACTTAAATCAACATTTTTTATTGGATTTTCAGAATCCTGTCCCATTAAAACATAAATTTAAATGTTTTGGCTTTTACTCAGGACTTTCTCTCCTGGCAAATTCAAAACTTCTCTACATAAGCTAACTCAAGCGTTAAACTCTGGGCCTAAAATTTTATTAAAACTATCCAAATAAATAATCTCTGGAATTGACATATTTTTATTTGTTCTTCTTCCATCTTCCATCGAGCCAACTCATTCCATTTTACAAGCTAGAAGATTACTGCACCATGTTCAAAGCAGAGCGATAGGAGGTATAGCTTTTACCATCGCGCAACTGCAGAGGTATACAAAGCTCAACCAAGATGAATGCAACCAGAACAAGTATTGTATTGTTAGCTTGCAAATTATCAAATACAAAAATTTCAAGTGAGATTTTAGTCTCCGAATTTTTCATTGATGAACAGTTAATCCCCAAGTAAATACGACTTATACTTTTCACTCTGTTTGATTGTGCTGGACCAGACGTTCAAAACTTGAAACAACTACCGCTAATATATTAGGAAAGTTATACAGACATTTCATCATATCCATCCATTCACTGAAAACTCGTAATTAAATTTCTCTATATAATAGAATAGTCCGCGTAGTGTAGTGGTTAGAGAACTCGCTGCGTAAGCCGAAGATCCTTGGTTCGAATCCCGTTGGTGACAAGGTTAGTTTCGATTGATTCTTTAGACGGACTATAAGCCCGCTCAGTTATGATACGTACTGGTTTAAAATCAGAACGTATCGGAGCTGGGTGGACGCACATACGGCCAAAGCGTGGTACTGACCACATAAACCTTCCCGAGTGCCGATAAAGTCGATCAAGATAATGAGATACTCTAACTATCTCTAAACGAAAGAGCGAAAGGGGCTGTAGTGCTAAAGCAACATAAAAAAATGGATAGAAGTATGTATAGAAAACTGAAACGTTATTAAATATTTCAAAGTGAAGGTTATACTTCTGTTATCCTCAAGTATTATGTGAGTGCGATCTTGTTTTATCTACTTTGCTATATGCAAAGTCGTCCTCAGTATTAAATTCAAAACGAACATCAAATTAAGATAAAAGCATTATTAACGCTACACTCATCTTTAACTTTTGTCGTAAAATGTAACATCGTCTCACAGTTGAAGCAAAAATTACAGTTTCCATCATTAATTACATTGGATAACCTTCGCTTGTTTAAATTTTTGAAATGAACAAATAATAAACGCATAGAGCCTTAGTGAAAATATGCTCTCCCAAGTATTCAACAAACGCCAAATCATTAATAGAAAACAGTAGTTATTAAAAGCAGTCGCATATGATCGATACATCCATACTTGTACAAAATTCAACATGGTACAAATAAAACAATCAATTCTCTTGTGTATAGAAATAAGATATCGAAAAACAAAAAATCAATTATCAAAGTTTAAAATTGCACCAACACCAACATCAAACACACAATTATATTACCATTTCTACATTTATTAATTTTAATATAAAATACTTTATATTAATGGTAAAACCAACCATCAAATAAAAAAGCAATCCAAACGCAAATGAAAATACATGTGGACATCAAACACAGATTAATTGAAAGAAAACAACAAACAAATAAAACATACAAATATGATAACAACTTAAAATGTGATGATTTCAAATACATATACATTGAATAGATAAAAACAATTATAAATGAAACAAAAGCCAAGTATTTAAAACCTGCATAGAAAAATATATAAGAAGACGGCCATTGAATTTAGAATATTTGTGATGAAGCACAAGATATTAAAGAAGTAAACTCGAAGAAGAAAAAATAACGCGCGTGTGAACTGAATAATAAAATCTCAATTCAAAGAAGCTTTATTAAAACAAAAGGTGAATGTGAATACCATAAATGAAATGAAAAATGCAAACGATATTTAAGACGAACTAAATATAAAATCAATATTAAGTAACAACAAAGAAAAACCAACCAACAACAAACAAACATCAACTTATTTAGAAATGTGATATAAACAAAGAGTTTTTACAATCATTGCCATGAATTAAAAAGAAAAATATTGTATGTTAGTGTAAAAGATTTATATAGTATACAAGTGAGATATAAAGCGTGCAAAAGAAATTGTAATCAAGCGCAAAAATCAGCTAACGAAAGAGAGAGAATGACGAGACAGTGTATGTAAGAGAGTTTATTGCTATCAACATACCCCCAATGTGAAAAATAATACCAACTCAAAATGTGTGAAATCAAGTCTTTTTTTATGAGTTTTCTTTATGAAAATAATATTCTGAACTATACTGTGATGCAAGAAAATATGAAACAGCTTGTGCTATATAGACGTGTTCTCATATGAAATATTTTGATATATATACCGGACCTGTTTGTTAACTCGAAATTATTGAATCCAGAATGTTCAAGAAAATGGAAATTTTATACAAAATTTTACGAATTACAAATTTGATAAAAAGGAAAATGAACTTGTTCATATTATATTTTCATTTGACTAGGATTTGATGTACATAAATTCATTCATTTCAGTTGAGGTCAAACCTGATATGATCCGGTTGAGTTTCACATCTTCAGTTGGTAAGTTACATTTATGCATACATTTTCATATAATCTTTGGTCATTGCTGTCAACACTCAGCGTAAGAATTTAGTTTTTAATAGTGCGATTTTTAATTGCTATCATAACGTGTCATAACGGTACAACATATGTACGTACCTACGTACGTTATACGTATCTCCACAAGAAACATAATAGACTTAGCCTCTGCAATAATGCTGATTATTACCAATTCCCATGTTCGGAAACTCTTTTCCAAGAAACTGGGAGTATTATTGGGTATAGGTTCTGCTATCCACTATTGAATTGGGAACTTTTTAACGCTGAGTAGACATTCGATCCATTAAAGAATCATGGGTGGACGAATGTAAACGTCTTTCGCATTCCTTCTAATGTCGTTAACTTCTCATAATTGGTTCATCCGATTTAATACCTCATTTTATGTGAATTGTTATAGTGTAAACTTCGACATATTTTCTTTGTTGCCCACAAGCGCTTTTGGTGTTTTCAGTATGGCTTGCATGTAAAAATTGAATACCATTAAGTGGCCCCAGCTTAACTTTATATGCCTTTACAAATATTAGTCGTGACCAGCTATTTGTAACTTCATTTCTTTTTTGGTTTGCAAACTAGTTGAATTTCTTACCATTGCATTGGTGGCCTATTAAAACGCCCGAAACACATCTATATTGGTAACATCTTCTTCATAGAACTACAGCCCCTCTCGGGCCATCGCTTCCTGCAAATAGCGCCTCCAACTGTCTCGGTCGATGGCCTGCGGCATCCAATTTCGAAATCCGAGCAGCGATTAATTGTCCGTCGACCGAGTCAGACCAGCGTTTCCTCGGTTTCCCCACTAGTCTCCACTCTTCGGTTCTCCCAGCGAATACCTTTTTGGGTATCCGTTGTTCGTCCATACAATTCACATGGCCAGCCCATTGTAGGTTCCGCAGTCTTCCAATCGTTGAGACCTCCGTTTGGTCAAAAATTTCATACAGCTCATGGTTGTATCGAATTCACCATTTGTGGTATTCGCCTGAGGACCCGTCTTTCGAAAGCGTTCAATATATTTCTACGTGTTTTTCTTCGATCGGGCCGTGTACCTTTATTAGCCAAATTTTGAAGAATTTCGCTTTTATACGGATCGTACACAACCGTTCATTGACTGCCTTAAAATCAATAACGTGCGATTAGAACTCCCTATCCAAATTAAAGACCACTCCGAATTCTCGCTTTCGAACAGACTTCCCACTTTTGAATATTGTGTGCGATCTCATATCTTGAATATCACTTCCAATCCAGTTCGTTTGCTGGGTTGCCAGTATGTTTAATTTCTATTGACTGGACTGTTGTAAAAGGTCATTAGCCGGGCCAGGGTTATTCAGTGATCTTACATTCCAACATATAATGCCAAAGTCCTATTTTCGGTTGCGAGGTCGGTGCCATAGGTCCAATCCATTCCAAGGTTCGGTTACAGGTTTCGATGCAATGTAGGGTTTTCCAGGGACAGGGAGTTAGCCCGTCGCCCAACCTCTATTCCGGCGGCATGGTTATTAATTTCATTTGTTAGAAACAATCTGGATCAATTGAGTCCTCCCAACGCTTCCGCGATTTCGGCCTGGCATCGTTCGAAATCGGTCGGTTTTTCTCTACTTCAATTTTCCCTAGATCCATTTTCACACATTTTTGGACTGTCTTTTCAGATCAAAAAATCGTATCGGAAGTGTCCTCGGTTTTGCATTTCTTTTATAATGGTGTGAAGTTAACGTTAACGTGAAGCATCTTATTTCCAGCTCTGTGTTGCACCTTGTAGTCAAATTTTTCCATAAACATAGCCCACCTTGCAATTTTTGTTACGTGTCGCCATTGTTGTTGTATATGCCTTACAATCTGTGATGATGAAAAATGGTTGGCCAAGTAAGTAGACCATAAATTTCTTCATCGCTTCGTAAACCGCTCAGACTTCCAGTTCAAACTTGAATATTTTTCTTCAATAGCAGATGTCTTCCGGCTCCATAAATAAACAGGATCCAACTTCTGATCACCGTCATTCTTTTGAAATAAAATTCCAGCCAGTCCATCTTTACTTGCGCCACTATGTAACTCAGTTCTTGCTCCATAACGGAAAATTTGAAGCACTGGCTTTGCAACTAGTAATGACTTTATGATATTAAACGATTGGCTTTACTTTTCTCCGAAGACAAAGCAAACTACATTTCGTAGCAGATTTGACAATGGTCTTGAAATGAAAATATCCAGTAAGCCCTAAAAATGATTGTATTGCTTTCACGTTGTGGAGTTCCGGATAGTTCTGAACTACTTTTAGTTTGGCTTCAGATAGTGTAACATTGCCTTTCTCAACAATATGACCAAGATATACGGTACGCGTTTGCAGAAAGTCACATGTTTTCCATTTGATGTTCAGGCCGTTAGTACCTGTAATTTCTAGTACTTCTTCCAGCCGTGTCAGTTCCTTAGATAGTGCCGTGGAGGGTATAATGATGTCGTTGATATAAATAATTACAATTACTTTATTCACCTGGTCTCTGAAGATATGGTTAATCCATCGTTGAAATACACTAGGTGAATTTCAGAGCCCAAACGGCACTTTAAGAAATTTAAATTGGTCTGCCGTTGTGGCAAAAAACCGATACATGGGAAACCCCGTTAGACACATCAAGTGCCGTGAAGAATGTTACAGATTGTAGTTTGTCTATTTAGTCGTCAGTTCGTAGCAATGGATACCGGTCTTTATAGATCTTCAGGTTTATTTTCCTGCAATCAATACACAACCTTAGCATATCATTTTTTTGTTCACCAAAACTATTGGACTTGCGTAATCGGATGTCGATGGGTGGATCACTTCATCTTCCAGCCAATGTTCAGTTTGCTCTTCCACTATTTTTTGGTCAGGAAATGGTAGTCATCGTAGTGTCTGGCAAACTGGAACATGATCAGTCACCACTATTTTCGACTTTATATCGGTTTCCGTCACTCATGCTGATGTGTAATTTTTAATCAGTGTTTCGACTTTGACTTTAATATCGGCATCGGGCGTAGTCACATTTACAGTTGAGCTCTCGTTCAAGATTTCCATTTGTATCGTTCTCGCATGCTGGCTCCAATTTTTTATCAGCTGAACACCGCTCATAAATATCTATGCCCGTCTTGTCAGTAAACAAATTACCCGGTTTAGAATTGTAATTCTGATAATAACGTCAGATTCACTTACCGTATCTGGAACAACATGTAGCCCACAATTTTCGATTGGAATTCCGTTCAAAACAACGTCTGTTATGATGGATCCCATCGATTTGAACTTAGATCCGAACCCTCGTAAATTTGGGTTTCTAAGATAAGTTTATCTGTAGTGTTATCATTTACACCATCTTGAAAATATTTGATTCCTGAAGAATGCTCCATATATCTTATTTGAAAAGCAATTGCATGAATTTCATACAAATATTCTTTCATGCTTTCACTCGGTCCCTTTTTTCGTTCACCTAACGCTCGATGAATATCAGCGCTGTCGATTTCTTCTGAAAATTCTTCACTTTACAACCAGGAGCGAATGTGTCTTTGTGTTCGTGCATGATTCAGTGCAGTGACTCTCAATAGCCGCTTTGCGGAAATGAAAAGCTCTTGTCATCCCATCGACCCATTTCGTTGGAATCGTCGACGTCCTTAATCCATGTCTCTTTTCGAAGGGACATCAGCCGAAAAATACCCAATGTTACTCTACAAATCACTGAGTATAATTGCTTGCCGAACATTAGTGCTTTTTTGCCTTTTTGAGGCTTTCATTGTTTCTACAGCTTAGTTCAAAAGTGTTGATACCGGAAATAAGAGAATGTGTATTTTTCAATAAAAGTAGTTTTTTTGATTCCATATAATCTCCCTTAACTTCAGCACACTTATTCCAGCGATCCTCCAATAATTTTATATCATTTCTGTAATGATCTCCCGGAAGCTCTGCAAAATACTGTTTCACGGCTGGAATAGCTTCTTCGTTCGATGAAAAATGCTTTCCATGAAGAAATCGTTTCAAATTCCCGACGAGGTAATAGTTGGAGGGAGCCAAATTTGGAGAATATGGTGGGTGTTCAAGTAATTCGTACTTTGATCCTTTCAATTTAGCCATCGTCAAAGCACTTGGGTGAGGACGTGTACTTTATGATAAATGATTTTTTCTTCTGTAAGTTAGGCCTTCTTTCCAAAAGGTTGCAATAATATTCAGATTTAATTTTTTTACCTTTTTCAAGATAATCAACCAAAGAATTCTCTTTTGAAGCCGAAAAAACTGATGCCATGCCCTAATTTGGCGATCGTTCTGACTTAACCTGTTTCGAAGCTGGTCAAACTGGTCCATTCCACTGTAAACGTTTTAGTTTCAGTTTAAGATCATGAAGGTAAATCTAAGTCCCATCCACAGTTATAAAATGACGCATAAAATCGGTTTCATTCAGCTTAAAACGCTCCAAATTACGCTTACAAATTTGTTTTCGATTGAGGTTTTTTTTGAATTAACGAGTGTGGCACTATCTTTCCCAATAGCTTTTTCATTTCGTAAGTACTCATTTATCTGAGATGCCTATGGTATCAGCGATTTTAACGCTTAGTCGCACTTGGATCTTTACAAACAATATCATAGACTTGCTCAATGATTTCTAGTGCTGTTGCACTTTTTGGACGTCTACTACATGGTTCATCCTCAACGCTTGTACGACCATGTTTAAACTCAAAAACCCATCGATGCACAGTTGGAAATAAAGGAGCAAATTCCTTTAACACTTTCATCATTTTAATATGAATTTCTGCTTTCCAAAACAAAAAATGTTACCACTGCACGACATTCGATTTTATCCATTTTTTAAAAATTCACTGACACGCCAACTTCGAATTGCTTGCAAACAAGGAATGAATTGACAGATAGAAATAAGCTTTTGTGTTTATTCATATCGAAGATGAAAGATTAAAATGGAGTATTAATGTAAATCCCTGTACTGGTTAGTAGGTGTTGCTTTCAAAACCTTTCAACCAACCTGTAATAGCGCCCTCCTTTAACCTGTCATCGACTAATTGATATATTTTTCCTTATACAGGTTTCCGTGTACTCTATCCTAAGGAAATTTGAAGATGTTTTCAATTCTCTGCGTTTCTTGAGTAGCGCCTTAGTCTCATTAGGCAATTTGTGGTGCCTTTCATTTATCCGTGGTCCACTGATTATTTTGGGGTATACCAGTATGGCGTCTGGTTTCGCATTTTTGATTCATCTGCTAGTAAGTCTTGAGAACTTTCAATGTTTATTCTAATATTTTCAGTGTTAAAGCCAGGTTTTATTGGCTTCCTGATCAGCCTGTCTTTTTGATTTCAAGTCAAGGGTTAGTTTTACTCTGACCAGGCGATGATCGCTGCCTGTTTTGAATTTACATATTAAGTACCGAGACGTCTTGGCCGTTCTTAGGAGCTTCGTGAGTACTAGGTCAATTTTTTTCTTGTTATACCGTTAGATGCTTGTCATGTCCGTTTCCTGTTTGGATTCTTCTTGAATAAGCAGTTTACTATGTACTGATCATGTTGGTGAGCAAATTGGGTGAGTCATTTCGATTTTTTGTCCTGTCTAAACTTTCCTATCAGCTCTTTGTGGTCTCTTCTTTTTCCTATTATGGCATTAAACCCACACATTATGTACTTAAAGTTGCTGTTGTTACTGTTCCAATTCTAATTTATGTCGTTGTAGAATTCCTTAATTTTCTCATCAGTTTGACTATAGATGTAGGTGCGTAGATTTGAATGATCTGAAAAGTACACCCCTAGATCTGATTATCAGACTGGCTACATACCTTACTACGCTGTTTCGTTGCGGGTGGGTAAGGGGTAGTAGTTAGTGGATGGGTGGTGTTAGTGTTGAGACTGGAAGTCGCGTCGGAAGTGGGGAGTTCCATCGAAATTACCGTCTTCCTACGGCCAATCTACCCCAGCTGGTTTGACTAACTTTTTATTAATGAAAAAGTCGTACTTGGGATTCGAACCTGGCCCCTAATGTCTGAAAGTTCAACGCTCCGTTACTTATTTTAGCATTTTTAACTTACACTCACAGTTGCTTAATTTTGCGGATAGGGGTTTTCGTAGTAACGAAACGTCGGGCATGTTTTACATAAATTTCAATGCAAAAGGAGCATGTTTATTATTGTGAAATTAGATTTCTCTACCACCTGCGCAAGACACTGGCAGTTTATTGAGAACATCATCATCATCTATGGCCCGACAGCCAGTGCTGGGCTTTGGCCTCCAGGAATAATCCCCTCCAATCATCACGGTTCTGCAACCTCGTTCGCCGGTTGATCACCCTCAGTGAAGATCTGCTGTCAGCTTCTATCGTGTTTTTCTATGGAGTATCCGGTCTTCCCATCGAGTTCTCGATCTTCTCGCTGGACGTCTCCCGTGTGTTATACCCCTTAATTCTCTTTTCGGTAGCCAGTTCCCTTCGATTCTTTTTACATAGCCCGCCCAGTCAGATACAAGTGGTTCGTTAAATAGTTCATACAACTCATGGTTGTAAGTAGTTACTACTCTGTTCCTTGTTTCACTGGACTGTCGATTTTCTGCAGCATTTTGCATTCAGCTATGTCCATTACCTTTTCGGATTCGCTCGTCAGGGTCCATGTTTTACTTCGATATAACAGCACAGGTTTGACTAGTGATTTGTAAATAGGAAGCTTATTTTGTCTATGCACAACTCTTGACCTTAGAATGGGAAGTACGGAGTTAAAGGTTTTATTTGGGGCATTTATAAGGCGTCAAATCTCATCTTTTTCGGTACCTCTTCTGTTCAGGTTGGACTTTATTTAGAACACCATTTATTTACTTTATTTAGAAAACCATTAAATGATGATTCTTCCATTCTTATTGGGTGAAATTAAACCAGATTCATAAAGCTAACTAAGATAAATACTCGAGCTAGGCGCACTAAAATGTCACTATTTAAAGCATTCTCCTTCTACATTTAAATCGATATTTTCTCACAATAAGCGGAATCAACCAGATTCTAATGTGTAATGGAGGTGACGTTTATCATCAACTGGTAATCTAACGTTGTCAGTATCAAGATGGTGATGCAGACATGTAAATTTAAAAAAAATTAATTTTATTTTAGAAGGCATCTTCCATTAAACAGATACAAAAACTAACCAAAGTTTAGTCAATTATTTTGTTTATTTGATATCCGCAGGCCAGTCATCTTTTTTTTTTAAAGCCGTCGAGCCTTGCTTTGTTGTGTGAGCAGATGCATATCGACTCCTTTGAGTCATAAGAGTAGAAACGCGTCTGCTCAGACAACAAAGCAAGGCTCGACAGCTTTTGAAGAAAAATATAACCAAGGTTTTACTTTGAAAATATTATTTTATCGGCGAACTATATAAATTCCAATCCTGAAATCCTTCTTCAACCAGTCTTAAAATGGTCACACTAAAATTAACTGAAAGGAATTGAAACGCGTCCACTCACTCAAAAAAGCAAGGTCCGATGGCTTTTCAAGAAGAAAAAAAAGCAAAATTATCTCGACTAATATAAATTTCTCGGTTTCAATTCGTTTATAGAATTGAATGATATAGTAAACACTTTTATTTATAGGCTTCCTATAATCACATGCGTGGAAAGATGGTAAGCTGTTGAGTTTTACATACGGTTTTGATAGCAAAATATACTCAATCAGGTTAAAAATTCAAAAATTTTAAATTTGCACAACACGAGCCTTAAATTTTTTATACGAGCTTAAATAACTGAGACAAATAGGTTAGTAAACTTGCGTTTAAATGTGGCATGTCAACTTAACAAGAAATGTATATTTTATAGATATAAGCATTAACGAAGGATTTTTCAATGTTTTAAGAATATAGCGCATCTTTATGTTTAAAAGCAAATCTAAAATCCAAATCAAACCAATGAGCTGTTTTCAATTTTCTTGAGATCTTCAGTATAGTGAGATTCGCACTTAGAAAATAATCAGTTATAAGAAAAGAGTTGAGCTCAAGTGTAACAAATTGCAATTTTAGATTTAACTAGACAATATAGATATTATATTTTTCCCCTTTCTTAAGACCTTAACAATTAGCGAAATATTTATCAAAAATACGAAACTTTCGTTGTCATTTGCTAACCAATTTACATCGGTTATAATGAATTTTGATTATAAAAGTATCTTTCGAAAAAATTGAAGAAAAAAGGAAATGTTAGAATGATAATTTGATAAAAAAAAGGTACCTGGATATCAACCAACATTTAAAGAAGAAATTTGGCAGTAGGTACAACACCGTCTTAAGCTTAAATTGGTTTTTTTTTAATCTTTCTATTCCTTTACTTCCTGCGATTTGAGTCGATGGGATGCTGACAGATATTTTCATTATTCTATCGTCAAAAAAAAATACTAACATATGTTAAAAAAAGGGCGAAACTATAACAACTCTCTTATAGTTCACGTGTTGAAGTGGTTAGAGTGCTCACCCCGTAAGCTAAAAGTTCCTGGTGCAGATCCCATTATTGACACTGAGATTTGTTTCGAGCGATTCTTCGGATAGACTTTATAAGCCCGTTCAGTTATAATACTTCCAGATTATAAATTATAACGTATCGCAGCTGAGTGGTGCGACACATGGCGTGATACTGACCATATCACCTTCTCGAGTGCCAAGACATACGATCAAGATAATGAGGTACTTTAACTATCTCTAAGCAAAGGCCCGAAAGGGGCTGTACGAGTAGTGCTACAAAAAAATTACAACTCTCATAACTGCCATCATGAAATAAGTCGCGTTTGCAAACAATAAGTCTTTTGTATTTAATTTTCAAACTTAAGAAGCTTTATTTGCTATACTTATCTGGCTTCCTTCCAATAATTTTTGGAAATTAAAATAAATTGAATCGTTAAAGCTCTCGAAGGTTGGAAGAATAAGTTTATACAAGATAACATAATTGAATGGAAAAGAAAATTTAAAGAAGTAAAATGATCTATTAAAAATTTAATTTAGGAATAAACAAATGGAGACCAAATAAATCGGTGCCATAAGTCTTGTTTTACGTTCAATAGAGCGCATTTGTAGGAGTGATTCTAGCTTGCATATCGCTGACGAATTGATAAATTTACAATAGATCAGTGGAGCTCATTCAATAACTTGCTTTAAACAAATGAAATATGCAACATATCTACTAGTTAACCATGGCAATATGAAATACCAGTAAATATAGCAGTTTTCAAAAAATGTTCGACCTTCAAACCATAACAACAACATAATGCTCGGGTGGAATGCCATACATGTAAAAATGCTTAGTAACCAATTTAACTACTATGTTTGAGATAATATTCGAAAGAAACTTAATTTTTAAGATCGCAAAGAAAAGACTGATATCAGAGAATTCTTTAAAAGATTGCGTCTACGGTTACAAATGACAACGAAAGATTGAGCGAATTCAAATTTATTATGGAGTGAAATTGAAAATTTTAATTCAAATGTAGAATGGAATGGAATTATAGAATTTAGCCTAATCTTAATCAAATCATCCTTCCATTTCTTTATTCAAAGCATTTCAAATGATAAAATAATATCTTATGATTTTTTATAATGCCATGAAAACAAAATCTTTTGTAACAAGACATTCAGTGATAATTATATGTACTGCGTTTCTACATGATTTTGTATTTTGTATAAAATGAAAAAAAAAATTTAAATTTGGAAAAAAAAACTTTACCCACATACTGTGAAGGGACACGATTAAAGTTTGTGAAACTAGTAACTAATGTGATCAATATCAATAAATCGATAGCTTTTGTCCATCAATAAATTGAATAGGCATACTAACAAAAAGCCAAGCAAAATAACAACAAATCAACCAAGAAACTAACACTCTGTGAAAGAATATCATGGAAAGATAGTAGAAACAATAATGAATTATATTAGTTACGTAAGAATGAATAGAAAACAAATATTGCGATATATATCAGAGCAAAAAAAACCCGATATGAACATCAAATCAAAGAATTATTTTGTATACCTATGTAAAATTGAAAAGAAAACTATAGGCGCGATTAATGAACACCATACAAGAAAAATTAGTCTTCTGAAGAAAATAAAAGACAATGTGATGATAATATGTAAACGAAATCAACAAAATTTATCAAAATGTAATAAATTTGCTTATGGTAGTTGCATTATCGGAATTCGCACTCTAATAACAACGTCGAATAATTGACAATTTTAGATGCAAGTCGGTGCATCTGGGTTGAAATATTATTGAAAACAAATTGATAACATCGTTAATCTATCAAAGATAAATATAACATGCAACTATTATTTAATGAAATGAATATCAATTGGAGAATTTACGTATATGATGAATTCCAAGATTTTTTTTTTTGCTAGATTGGTTTAACTTTTATTAATATCGATCATAATGCCCTCAAATTAGCTTTGAAATCATATATCTAGTAACCTCCAATTCCTCCAGGTTATCTTGTTCGGTTCCAAGAAACCGTTCCGGCATCCGTAGGGTAACTCTTATCGAGATGAGATAAGGGTTAGATTAAAGAATAAAAGTGCCTACCGGCCATACCTTTCCTTGTCCTTTTTTTTTTTGTTTGTAACAAAATGCGTCCACAGATCGCGATAATCTTCAGCCAAAAGGTAACGATTGTCGGTATCGGCTGCCAAAAGTCAACACATGGAACCAGAAACAGTTTGATTATATCTTGTGGCTAAATTACAATACATTAATTTAAAAAGATTATAGTGAAAACATTTCTGGTTTCCTCTACATGTTTCCCTGCATGTAACGAAAAGGGTAAACTCGCAAAAGAGCAGATGAAAGAATTTTACACGAACCAGCCACACTCGGACGACGTTCCAAAGAGCCCAGTCTCGTCGGTGGCGGAAGTTCTTTTGCTGACTGCGAAGCATCAACATCTAGCGAAGAGATCTGTCATTCAGCGCGCATGCATAGCGGTTGAATGGCAGATCCCATCCCGAGATTGTAGTGAAAGTAGATAGGACTGCAGCGATGGTCTGCTGCCTCAGCGGAAGAGGATGTTGGGATCCGCTGAGATTGGTCTTATCTGGGGAAGCGTGAATGCGCTGGCAGGCTAGCGTTGCAGTGTCGTGGGGCAGGTTCTTACCCCCAGCACAAGGACCCACTACAAAAGAATTTTGCATCCACGAATTCCGGGGTCATATCAAAGTCGACCGAAGTCGAAAAGGAGGTAACCAACTAAGGGTTTGTAATTGCTGACGAAAGGGACCTGGGGAAGACAGACGGACTTAAGGGAACTTCGTCGTTACCCGACAATTCTTATGGCCCACAAATAAGAGCGGGGCATCCAATTGGAGGTGGTGCCCTCCTCGCACCCTCTCAACCGGATCAAGATCCAAACGTAGACGTGGCCATATATTTCCCATTTGAGTGGAAAACTCATACAAACATAATTCCCATTAACTTTCCCATCAAATGAGAAATATAGACGTGACCAATTAATGTTATAGAATTATGTGATCGAATCGCTTAACTCTATACCATAAAAGGGCACGAGAGCGGAAGGCTAGTCTACCCGGCAAGAGTCCCTGTCAAACAAGAAAAAACGGAGGAGTGCGCCCGATGGCCAGCCCATATGAGCGGAGGAGCCTGCCATCGATAAGGGCCCTATACCCGCTCAGGTATAATGGAATGGAAAGACCGACGGCTCCGCTTTAATAATCCATTTTATTCATTTCTAATTCACTGCCAAATTTTATTCTTGCTTCGAATTTTCTCTATAATTTTATCAATTCTTCATTTAAAATCTAACTTTCAAGCTTTAACAAACATTTTATCTTTCATTTTTATGTAAACATAATCTGTACCACAATTTCTTTTAGAACAACATATAAGACTACTACTCTATGAAAAATCAAAAAAAGTGATGGTAAAGTTTTAAGGATTAACTATACTATGGATAAAGTTTAAACCTAAATACATTTGCTTTATTGATTGTGTACTGAGCGAAATGTTTATATTTCTATATGAGATGCATTATTATAAATATAGTTTGCCTATGTATTTGTCTTTCTTATTTTTCCTTTTTTGTTTCTGGTTTATACAATCCTACAATAGCTAGTTAATTTAAAAACAAATGGATCCATTAGTTTTGACATTTAACTATTTTTACTTTTTTTTCTCTGTACCCTTTGATTCTGAATCTCGATGTATTTGATTTGAATTAACCATTTTTGTCTATTTAAAAAAAATGTATTGTCCTGTTTAAAATTTGTATATATAATTCAGGCTACTTTCACTTTATATCTTCCGGTTTAAATATTACAATATAAGAAATCTTTGCTATTGAGTTTTAATAAATTTGTTTGTTCGTTCTTTGTTTCATGATAATATGTAATGATTTTCCGTTCGGAACCGACATCTCATCGATTCTAGACGTGAAGTCTGAGTCGTGCCAACGAATGGTACCAACCGGTCAACCAGTCCGTGCACCCGTAATCCATTTCGTGGTGGCTGCTTGTCGGCCAGCTAGATCGGAGAGGATTTCGGTCGCAGGTCTTTAAATGGATTATGCTCAATTACGTGTCAAAATTTCAACCATACGGAAAAGAAACCTTCTTTACTTTATTCCGTATTCTCTTCCTCTCATTCAGTCAACAATACAGAAAACTAGGTTGTATTTCGCGTTCCCAAGTTTCACCGACGCGGTACCGAAAAATATACTACGTTCATTTAACTCTGATTAACTCTACGCTAATGAAAATGCAAGGCAACCGTTGGTACCGCGTACCGCACGCGACGCAAAACCGACCATCCACGGATTTCTAGAACCCTACCCTCTGCACGGCATACTTACCGTTCGTTTTCACTCCCGCTGAAAAAGAAGGGCAGACTGGAAAGGAAAAACTTGTTGCAAATTAGCAATACATTTTTAATCCTCTTGTTGTACTAATTACAAAAAAATCTAATTTAAATTAGCAACTAATAAAATTAGCTATAGGTTCACAACCTCTTTCTTCTTTTTTTTTAACATGCGTTATTTATTTATTGCTACTTTAACTTTATCGAATTAAAAACGAAAACGAAGTCGTAACGAAATAGTATACAATTCACATATTTTCTCCTTTTTGCTTTCCATAATTATTTTTCATTTGTTTAAATTCCTTTTTTTTTTTAATAAATAACAACAATATTAAAATGAAATATAATATACATAATAAAATATGAATAAAGATCAAATCTTTCGTTAATTATACCGAAGAAAAAAAAGGGTAGCGAGAAAAGGAATAATTGTGATTTTGGGAAGAAGGGCGGTGAAGGGAGTTCTCATCGGATCAACTATGAAAGAACGATTTAATAACTTCAAATAACGGAAATATTTTGCTAATTTTCTCTTAGGCCTCAATTTATTTTTGTTTTAGATACTAAGAATTTGCCAAGGATTCTTGTACTTACATACGGAAAGGCTGTGATGCATTTACCCAAGATCATGAGACATCCAATTGAATGAAATGGCATACCCCTTGATACTCTCAGTCATTGAACACCTGTTCCAGACAGTCGAATTGGAGGGGCCTATTATCTACCAGCATAAAGCGATACAGATTCTCTAATTTGCGTCTGGAATTCAGTTTTATCACATTGATATTGCTCCGCTGCAACATACATCTTTAGCTTTCTTGTAGGCGCGCAATATAGTCCAACAAGCTAGATCCAGATTGTACTTGTTCCTACTCTCCCGTGCCGCCGCCTGCTGGTGAGGATAAGGTAACGTTGTTAGTGTCTACGATGAAGTACCTACTGCTGCTGTTCGCCTGCCTTATTCCCACTCCTATTGTGTGGGGGCAGTTAGAAGCTGTCTATTTTCTTTCGCTCATATTAGAAGAGCCGCGAAAGCCACACACTCAAACACACACTCGTCGCGCCTCTGCACAATTTCCAATTTGCGAATCACGCTCGCTGTGTACGACTATCTACCACCTGCGCCAGAACAAGATGCACTCCCTCGCGGAGTGGGACAACACGAATAACGGTACAGCAGGGAAGGCACCGAGACGAAATGAAGATTGTGTGCGTTTTAATAACACCACAAACGATGTATGATACACGGGAAAATTGACAGGTGGGGTTTCTGCTGTATAGATTCTGGGTTTCATCGTTCCGCAATTTCGTAGGTGGTGTTGCTGAAAGAGTTGAGCACCACACAAAAGGTTAAAAGGCCACAAAAGGAAACAAGTTTCCTACACTGAAATCACAATTATACTTACAGCCGCTACTCACACACCTCCGCCTTAGGAAAACTTCTTGGTCTAATCCTACACTGTCAGATCTCGTTGCTGCAGTACTTTTGCCTTATCACTGCGATTAATCCTCAATCATAGGTTAGAGCACACTCGCGACAAGCAGATAATGGCCTTCATGCCACACTTCCCTCCCTATATGGCTGCGTCAGTCTGCGACTTTGACATTCCCCGACAAAACTGCCGTGGGATGGGAAGTCGTCACAACTGACGTGAGATTGGAAGCCAAATGGTAGCAATGTGCCAGTGGCGTAGGGCCGATTCATTACAAATACATAAAGCATTGATGTACATATCGAATAGAAACATTCACATGTATTAGTGGGTTGTGTCGTATGTTTGTTTTAACAATTTTTTTTCAGTGATATTTACCCAACATAGAAACATTTGAGCTTATTGTAATCTACCTCAATGATAAGACCATGAGTTTTTTTATTTTATTTTTGTGTATGAGTGACTGTGATTAATATTTCTTTTATTTTATTGTACTTATCTAAATTGTAATGGATGCTGACTATTTGAGTTATATTGACATCTTACTAGTACTTTAATGATATTTTATATTGTTTCAAAAATAATAATGCACTTGAATTAGAGAGGTTACTTATAAATGCCACCATTTATTATTTAAATGTACTTATATGTTGTACGTACGTGTTAATTGAAAATTTTCAAGACGATTAGAAATTTAATGTGTTTCTTCTTACATTCATGTTTCTGTTTCTTCTCTTTCGGAATAGCTTACCAATTTTGAATAGAAAATCGCAATTTGACGTTATACTGTTTGTTGTGTCCTGTTCTCTTATTTTATGCTTATGCATATAAAACAATGTATGTGCTAATCACTATTTCAACCTGGTTACTTCTTTTCTTTGAAATTTCCTCTTTAACTTTTCGGTTTCAAATATAAAAAAAATAAATTATTTTTCGCATAAATCTCGATAGAAGGTCACTTTCATATACTATACATCATTGTTCCTGTTTTGTTACTTCTAATTCCTAATTCTGCTTATAATTAATATTTTTTTATGTATATACAATACTTGAACAAATATAAAAGAATAAGACCATCATTACATAGTATTATAAAATTATTGTATATAATAAAACTTGAATACCTCAATTTGTTTATTGTTTAGATTGAAGTTGGCGAAAATTTTGATTTGCAAACAGACTATGTAAACCAAAATTTATGTTTCTAATAGTCAAAAGAATGTTAGAAGAAAAAATAATTGTCTTCACCTTTAACCTATCATTTGTGTATTTTCGCCTTTCATATACCATGGCCATTATAAAATCCTATTAGGTATACTGGGGTTTCTCTAATTTCTTTCTGCTACATTACATTCAAATAAAATTGGATTCTCTACAACATTCCAATAGTTTGTCTTCTTGTTCTCTCTACTCTCCCTTACTTTCTGTGTGAATATATTTCTAACTACATACATATTGTATGAAGCAAATTAAACGACGGTATCCACTTCATTGCCGTTTAGAAAAGAAATGATCACCATTGTAAATTCTTCTTTCGTGAGTCGTAGGTTTTTTTATCCTCTTGTTAACAGTTTTGTTATAATGAGACCCTCAATGTGGTAAAAGCGGTTTAAATGCCTTTAATCCTGTCTCAATGTTGGGCAACGAGTTAAAACTGAAATCCCATACTTTCAGCTTGCGGGGAGGCAACGGTTTGCTAATTGCGTTAATACCAGACTAGTTTAGACTCTTCAAAGATTTAATTTCCTTAAAACACAATCTCTTATAATTAAACGACCAGCTCAGAATAGATCCAAATGCTTCAATGAACTTGAAAAAGAATTCCTGATAAATTCGATATATTCGCCACCGCTTCTTATACGAAGGGTTTCTAGATTTGGTTATCATTCACTATCAATGGTTTTTAAAGATAAAACGAACTCGCCTTCAAGAAACTCATCACCGTGGTCGTTTACAATTGTGCATTTTCTAGATGCGAATGTAACGTAAATTATCGCGAATATCACTAACACGTCTTGTTGCTTTCCTTGTATGACTGTTTTTTTTATTTAGTCTTTCTATCTTTTTAATATCTTCTGTTGTCATCTTATTGGTTGAGAGAATTATAAGATTTCATCGGTATTCACTTTAGATTTTTCGAATCTGTGGAAGGTTTTCAGCCACAGTCTATACATATTTGCCTCAGTTGCTGATATTTCCTACAAAACCAGAGATTGCAGTAAATTTCATTTCGTTGAACTTAAGACATATTGCAGAGCATTCTTCGGTCGTTATTCGTTATTCATACGTCCTTCGGATTTCACTTTGCCTTGCCAAACAAATGTCTGATAATATGCATGCAAGGAGAAACACTTGCAATCGACCAATTCTTCCGATCCAGTTACTCACGGCAGTGATTTGCTCCCAAGGATTGCCTTTTCCGAGTACAATCAGTTTGATGCATAATGATATACAGGGTATGTATAATAAGTAACCGGACTGACCTCAGGAAATTTTTTATTTGAAAAATATGTACAATTTTTCTTTAGAAATCTTCAAAGTAGTCCCCATTGGAGTCGATAACACGCTGATACCGGATTTTCCGACCCCCGAACGCTCCCTGGAAGTTGGCAACCTCGATGCTGTCTAGAGCCCTCGTCGTAGCACGTTGAATGTTTTCCAGAGTCCCGAGCCGCGCCCCCTTAAGGTGTCTCTTGATCTTGGGGAACAGAAAGAAGTCCGCTGGTGCCATATCCGAGCTGTAAGAACTCTGGTTCGGTTTGCAGTCGATCAAGGATTTCCGAAGCGACAGCAACATGACGCTCCTTTTGCTCATCAATCAGGTGTTTGGGTACCAGCTTCGCGCAGATCTTCCTCATGCCCAGATCGTTCTTAATAATGTTGTGAACGGTCATCTTATCAATTGCAACCTCATCAGCAATAGCCCGAATACTCAGACGACGATCACTGTTCAACACATCACGCACTTTTTGCACATTTGTGTCCGTGTGACTCGTTGATGGAGGACCGACGCGCTGTTTGTCATGGACGTCATCGCGGCCCTCCCGGAAATTTCTGTGCCACTGAAACACTTGAGTTCTGGATAGAGCATCCTCACCGTAAGCCTCTTGAATCATTCATCCGTGGCCGTTTTCTTGAGTTTGTCAAAAAATTTGATGCTAACACGTTGCTCGATCGTACGCTCCATTTTCACTCCGACGACGTAACTGAACACGCACTCCGCTCTCGCTCGATGCTATCTCTCCAAGCACTTGGAGGCAACTGCTGCAGCCTGGTTCCCTTTACCTAGACCCCCACCACCACTACAGCACCAGATACCGGTTAGCAGACGTTTTGATGGCGCGGGGGCAGGCTAAGTCCGGTTACTTATTATAACGACCCTGTATGTATTTTGGTTTTCATTTGATAGCTAAATTTCATTTAACTCAATTGCTCGCATTCGCATGTGGTACTCTTACATTGTGATCTTGTGAGTCATAGATATAATTTGATGTACGAATCGCGAGCACTGTCACCAGCGCATCACTTTTTACCAATTATGTACAACTAGGGGCTTGAATAAACCGATTTTACGTAATACTAAGAAATAGCCGCACTAAGCAAGTAATACTAATCTTCAAAAATTCTCTACTGAGTTTCTTAATAAGATTATTCATATTAAGTTTTTGTAATGATTTTCCGTCTAAACTCGTACGAACGAAGTCGGAACCGACCTCTCATCGGTTCTAGACGTGCAGTCTGAGTCGTGCCAACGAACGGTACCAATCAGTCAACCAGTTCGTGCACCCGTAATCCATTTCGCGGTGGCTGCTTGTCGGCCAGCTAGTTTGGAGAGGATTTCGGTCGCAGGTCTTTAAATGGATAACGTTCAATTACCTATTTCAGCCACCATCAAATGCCCGTTCCAAATGAGGCGAAAACAAAAACATACGGAAAAGAAACCTACTTTACTTCATTCCGTATTTCTTCCTTATTCCAGTCAATCAAAAAACTAAATTCTATTTCGCGCTCCCGAATTTCACCGACGCAATACCGAAAAATATGCTACGTTAATTCGAACCCGACGAATGCTACGCTAAGAAAAAAAACAAGGCCACCAGAGGTACCGCGTACCGCACGCGACACCGGACATCCGTGGATTTCTGAAAACCCTACCCTCTTAACGGCATACCTACCGTTCACTCTCCCTCCTGCTGAAAAAAACGGGCGGGCTGGAAAGGAAAGTCTTGTTTATTTTAGCAATTCACGTTATTTTTTTTTATTTACTTTAATCTATTAACAATAAAAGCTTAGAATCAACTGCAGCAGCAATAGTAGCACAGTTATTGAATTAAAACTATCGGCAATAATTTCGATGTAATGAATATGTAATTCTTATACATACATTGTATTTTGAGTATGTCAATTTTACTCACTATGTGCTGAATGGATGAATATAAAAGAAATATTTGTAAACTTTTACTTCCATTCTTTGTGCTTTAAGTCTAGACATACACGTGTATTGTATCTTGAATTAAGTTAATGGAAAACAAGCAACATTGTTTTATATATTTCCATAGATTGTCCTCACTGATTAAACACCACATTCCATTAAGTACAGTTCGGTTCCGTTTTATTTGTTATTGTATGGGCAATGAGTTATTATTAATGAAGATTCTCTCATTTCCGCTTTGGCGTTAATTATACAAATATTCATACCACATTAACTTGGATTGTAATAACTTTTTCAATTTGGTTCAATGTCTATTAATGTAACTAAACGGATGTAATAGCAGGTTGTTCAGAAAAAGAAAACAAGAACGTTTCAAACCTTATTTTGGCACGATTATCACTATTATTTATCACAAGAGTCTTTGTCATAATTAGGATTATTTATTTATTTTGTTTTTATTTCTCATATATTTTTTTTTATTTTTTTGTTTATCAGTTACGCTGGTATCGAGATGTTTGCATTGCTTGGTCAATTGTAATATTTGAGGGCGCGGAAACATTTGAACGCAGCTGAATTTTAAACAGCACTTTTTTAGCCCCTTAAATAGAAGGCGGCTACGGCACGACAGTTTATTTTTCCAAGCAAATGCTAGTTGAACTCCAGCAGATAATCGAAATTCCTTTGCGTTGTTGTTGACGTTAAGTATTGCATTAACTATGTATACAATTATTAAGCACTGCAATCTTATCTCTACATGCCCACACGCATTGCGAGCTCCCCGAGTAGCACACTAGTAGAGCAGTGAAGGTTTTGATTACCAACTAGAATGATCGTAAAATGTAATCTTGTTACACTCGTCGCGATGAAATTCACCAGTCGGTGTTCATTAAAATTTGATAAGAAGTCGGACAGTTGCTTAAAATATTCAGAAAAATGAAGTAGCTGAGGTTTGATTCCTTGATGGGAACTTAATTGACTCCTTTTGATATTCGACATGATATCCCAGGTTTGGATGGAAACTTTGGGGCCGAGAATTCTTTTTGCACTATTCGCAATGAATTTCACACTCGGGGTTCCCACCGATATGGTTCTCAACTTTTCCGCTGCTGTCACTCGAAATCCGCGATTAGCTTATCGAGTCATCGATCACCACTTGCCACCTTTTCCGTTTAATAGTACATCCACTTGGCGCAGCTTGTTACCAACTCAAAACAAGTTGAATTTGGCACACGTCATCCACATAATATCCACGAGCACCGCAAATCAATTTTTAATAAAGAATGCTCCTCTCTTCATGCAAAAAAAAAAAACTGAGTACTTACAGCCGCCGCTAAAAATCGATTTATCCAAAATCGGTTCCAAAATCCAGAAAATGTTCACAAGACGAGTGGAAGAGGCCAAACTCCAACGCCCTTCGCAAGTGCACATGGGAGCCCCAGACTTTGTGTCGTGTTGTTCATCGAAGATAGCACAGCTCCTATTGCTTGGAATGGCATTACTAGAAAAACTGCGCGAATGGATAAGGATTTTCGTCCTCGACTGGTTCCCAATGCACGCCCGTGGTGAAAGATAAGTAACAACTCTTTTTATCTTCTTAGGCCGTCCTACCGTCTGCAATTTGCATGCAAAATTGGGTTAAAAGAAAGGGACAAAGGTGGATCTTTGTTTTCTTACCGATTTACTAGAAATTAAATCATAATAACTTGATCAGAGGCAAAGCCGACCAAATCACTTCCAATATGGCAGGGCGACGCTTTAACAATTGTATATATTTCGATGATATTGCTGATCTTGACTGCCGTGATTGAATTTTAAATTTTGCTCAGATTTGAAATAGTCTATCTAATAATTTAATTTTAAATTATTGGTTAGATGGACCCTGATTATTCTTCAGATATTGTGAAAAGACATTACCTCACCTTCACAAAATAAAAGAAATCAATATACATTTGGTGAGCGTGGAAAAATACAGAAAATTAAAAAAAAAAAAAGAACTATACGGCTCACCGTATACAAATAATCAATTACGAATCTAATGGAAATTTAACTGTTCAATTTCTTTTTATTTTTTTACATTAAAGTGGCTACAGCGAGTGACATTCATTTTCAATGAATATTTTAAGGTTAACTTCGCTAGCGCTGATTTCGCGGAAAACTATCTATCGTTGGACCGTCCTGCCGTCTGGTCCGGATGACATTCCTCGACTCAAACTGACGTAGGATGGGAATGTCATCCAAAGCTGACGTTCAATATAAAGCCATATGGCAGCGATGGGTGTGTGTGCGAGTCGGCAGGGGCGTAGGGCCGATTCATTACATTTTATGGACCACTGGGGAGGCAGAAAACTGTAAAAATACACCGCTGAAAAGCTGACAAGGGGCAAATGCACTTTACTCGAACATGAGCTCTACTCGAGAAACTCTCCTCATAAGATACAATGGAACTTTTTCCTTTGCCATTGGCACTAAATCGCATTGCTGTGGACAATTATATTGATACTTTTGCTTTAAAGCTGCTGGTCCATTGTAATACATGAAAAAATTCGATTGCACTTTTTCCAACTTGTCTTGCTCACGAGTGTGGTCGTCGCTCGCAACTTCCTTGTGTGCTGGTTTGACGGTTTGCGTCTTGAGTGCATAGATTTCTCTTCATCGATTACACTTTTTCTTTTGCCATTGGCAATAAGTAAATCGCATTGCCGCGAACAATTTTTTTGTTACTTTTGTTTAGGGCTGCTTCTGCTATGTAATACATGACAAATTCAATTCCTATTTCTTTTTCCTTAACTGAAAGAAAACTTAGCTTACTTGGATTGCTGAAGGGTCTCCCTTTATTGACTCAATCAATTCGTTGAGGAGTTCCCACTTTTCCAGCGTAAATTTGATTTTTCCCTCTTGATCCGATGGTTCGGTTGCGGGTTCCAAAGCGGCCAAAATGTACTGTTCCAAGTGCGTCCACGCGGCACGTTGACATCCAAGCGATTCTGCAGGTGCAAGCAAGGAAACGTTTTCGACACAGCTTCTTACCTAATCTTTGCCAGAATACGCGAGCCCACTAATTTTCAAATCTCCTCCCGTCTACTCGGGATTTCGTCGTCGAGCAGCTCCACACTCCACAACCTCTCAAATTTCTCTTCTACTCTTTCCACTCTTCCGAATTTAGTACACCGGCTCGGCGTACCCGTATTTTTTGTAAGGGGGCATGTAGGTCTAGGCACTGTCTTAAAGCTGTTGTTAAAGCTTCTACATGGAGGTAAATCTCAGCGTTCGATACAGCCATGTTGCTTGGTGAGACTTCTGGGAGGAGATCCTTGAAATGTCTCCTAAAGGTGTAGGTCTATATTGGAATGTGGTGGCTGCTCTTTTGGACCTTTTCTCCTCCATTCTCTCAACTAACCTTTTCCTTTCGGGGCATGCGGAGTAATTGGCAAGATGACCTTCCAATTGGCATAACACGCAGTAAGGTTCTATTTGTGCGTTGTTTGTTTTTTCCGGTGAGCTTTCTGCATCGGTCTCCATATCTTTTTGAACTGGAATCCCGTTCCTCACCACTTTTGTTTTTAGATGAGTCGCCATGTCCTCAGTTGTGGACTCGGGCCGTTGTAAAGCTGTAGGATTTTTCATTGTCATCGACCGTCGATTCAGGGTTTGATTACTGCTCCAGCCGCCTTTTGCTGCTTATCTCTTCCCTCTATATTGACTTTTTATTATTTTAATTCTTTTTTGTCAACTTGTTTTTATGAATAGTTAATTTTATTGCAATAATAAATGAAACTCCAAAAACTGAACAAATTTCCCGAAATTTTCCTGGCTTGAACTTGGTGTCGGCCTTATCACTTATTCAATCACCAAATTAAGACAAAATGCAATTATCAATTACTTTATTTGAATTCTTATCAGTGGTGAGCAAAATCAAAATGGTGGGTTCTTCTTGAGCGTCAAACTGGGAGTGAGTTGAATGAATCCTTTCACTTTATACTCCAATACTCCTCCTGAATTAAATGATTCTCAAACTTCACGCAGCTGTACAAACCCTTGATGCTGCTATTAATTTTTTCATTATATCTGCTAGCATCATCTCTGATGGACAGTATTCACATTTAACTTCTTTACGCTAAATGTAATATTGTACGAAGTGAGATATTGTATCTATGTGCTTTATCCTGTTTGGACAATTTCTCGTCGCCTGCTAACCTTTGCTTTAACTGAAAATAGAAAAAGACAGCTTCCTTTTAATTTTGTGTATTTTATTTATTTTTATTCTCGAAATCGACTTTCGACCGTAATCGTTCGGTCTTCTTCAAAATAAATAAAATATACAAAATTAAAAGGATGCTGTCTTTTTCTATTTTCAGTTGGAGTATTTTGTGAAGGCGAAAATGAATTCGATTACAAACTTTGCTTTAAGCTTTGGTTGTCTTTATAAATTACCGTTGGTTTATTGATACCCTGGTACAAGTCCCGCATCTGAGCCAAATTACTTCCTTACATGCCTCTAATAGGGCAATATACTCTTTTTTTTTTTTTTCCTCTACCTAACCTTCGTTAGGTGTGTATTGGCTATGGCTAATTAGCACAAGCCACCGATGTATCGATTAGTGTCCTCTAGGGACTTATGGTAATATAGTGCTTTTTTCTAGTTTTTCTTTATTGGTTTTGTGATTTTACTGTATTAGTGTGTTAGTATCCGTTTGGAATGGTTAATAGATTTTTGGTTTGAGTGTTTTTCTTGGGAGGTTAAAAGTTAGTTTTTGGGATTTGAGAGGACTATTCGCGTGAAGTTAAAGTTCTAAATTTGCTTCTTCAAGAAAGTCGATTAATTGAGTTAGTGCTTTCTCGTTGTTTTTATTGAAAAATTTTGCTATTGGATAGTTATTTTGAAAGATATCATACTTGTTCCTTAGAGTTTCAAAGTGATCACAGTTTAGAATTCTATGTTCCAGATCGTCTGTTATGTCGCACCATTTGCATCCTTGGGATGGAACTATTTTAGCTTTTTTTAATCTTTTGTGATTGTAGGCTCTGTTGAGTAGAATTCTGTTAATTTGTTTTTGCGTGTTGCTGCTTGGAGTGAAATCATGGAACCATGGTTTGGTTCTGTAAATAAGGTCCATTTGTAGCCAAGGGCTGTACGCTAGGTTTATGATGTTTTTTCGGTAGTATTCATGCCATTCTATGTTGATGGAGTCATTAATCATTTTGATAGAGTCGTCCCATTCCAGAAATGAGTCGACTTCTTCTCCTTCTATAGTGGCCAGTTTAGCTGCTTTGTCAACCAATTCGAAGCTGTGGAACTTTTCCCCTTTCGGTATCCAGTATAATAATAGTAGTGTGTTGGGTCTATTGTTGATTGTTTTTCTGATTTTTTCTGTAATGAGTTTGTGGTTTGTGTTGTTTATGATCTCGTTTATTGTATTTTTGGCGTCGGTGAAAATGGCAATGGTGTTGGTGGGTTCTTCCTCCACGTTGTTAATTGCTTCCTGGACTGCTTTTAGTTCTGCATTTGCTGCTGTAGAGTCTGTGTTCAGGCAGTATTTTAGTGTCTTTTTGGAGTTATAGCAGTGTATGGCAATACCAGTGCCTAGTCTGTTTTTTGCCGCATCCGTGAAATATATCTTAGCTTGGTTATCCGTTAGGTTTTCTAGTACTGCTTCAATCGACTCGTTGAAATTTTCGTAGTTTATTTTCTTGAAGTTGTTGGGGATGTTGTGCATGAAACTATTGGTTTGAAATTTTATGTTGTGTGGGTTTGGTAGTGCAGAACCCAGACAGGTCTTGTTGTAGATGTCGATATGTTTTTTGTAAACTGTGGTATAGTTCGAGTTTTTTTGGTTTTCCGATATCATTTCTTTGAAATCTTGGCGGTAAAGGTTTTTTCCTATTTCTTTAGCGAGGAGTTGTTCAGCTCTTAGTCTAGCTGGTAATTCTTTAGCTAGAGCAAGCGTTAGTATATTTGGGGCTGTTGAGGGTACCCCAAGACATCGTTTTATGGCTTTGGCTTTCAGGCTGTCTATTTTGTTTAGAAAATAATTTGGCGCATGAACAATGTTTGTTAGATTGCTTTCTATTACCGGTCTTATTAGCGACTTAAAGGTGTTTAGAGCCTTTTTTGGGGGTAAGTCCATGTTTGGGGGAGCTGATTTTGAACGCTATGTTAATTGTTTTGTTTGCTTTATTTAGGGATTTATTATAGAATTCGTTGAAGTGATTCTGGTTGTTAAAGTTTCTGCCTAGAAAAGTAAAATTTTTTACCCAATCTAATTGTTTGTTTCCATATTTTATTTTGTTTGGATGGTTTTTGTTTGTATAGAATTCTATGGCTTGCGATTTTTCCAAGTTCAATGGGAGGTTTAGCCTATTGCATAGTTCTGTGAACTTGTTGAATTTTGTTTGTAGATTATTGAGATTTTTGGGTCTGTTTTTTCCTTTGCTTATGATAAGAAAGTCGTCCGCAAATTGAATGAGTGTAGTTTGACTGTCAGTGATTCTGTGGAGGCTAGTTGTGTAGAGATTAAAGAGGAGCGGGCTTAGTACGTCCCCCTGCGGAAGTCCATTGTTAATTTCGGTCGAATCCTTGCCTAAATGTAATTTCCTGTACATTAGGAAGTTTAAGATCCACGATATGTAATCCTTCTTGATGTTGCAGTTGGACATGATTTTGAAGAGTTCTGCAATATTTACTCTCTCGTACGCACTAGAAATATCACAATTTATAATCATTATGTTTTTTGCTTTCTTATCCTTGTTGAGTAGGTGTATTACAGTGTTTATGCATGAGATTGCCGACTTTCCTTTTCTATAAGCGAAACAGAAATTGCTTAAATTATTTTGGTACTCAATGTCACTAGCAATCCTATTTTTTATTAGGCAGTTGATTATTTTCAGCGGGATACTTAAGAGAGAGATCGGTCTATAGCTTTCTATTTTGTGCAGTGGTTTGTTTTTCTTAGGGATAGGTACGATTTTGATGTCTCTTAGCTCATTATGTATGTTGTTATTTTTGAAGCTATCGTTAATAGAGTTAAGCAGTGCTGATTTATTGTAGTGGGTTAGGGAGTTTATAATATTGTAATCGATTTTATCCAGACCCGGGGATGATCTTTTTTTGCGTTTGATTAGTACTGTGAGCAGTTCGTGTATTTTAAAGGGTTCAGCTGGTTCTATGTTATTTGGCATGTAGGGAGTCCAGTTAGTGTTTAGGGCCTGGTGTTGGTTTTTTATTATTTCAAGAAAGTCTTTATTGTTTTCTGTGTCCCATTGCGATCTCGGGTTATTGTTGTTGTTGTTTTTGACTGCATTGACTAGGTTCCAAAATTGTTTTATATCTCCACTTTGGTTTATTTCGTTGATTTTTTGATCCCACAGTTCTCTTTTTGCCTTAGTTACAGTTTCTCTCCATTTATTTTGTATCTCAAGAAACTTTGCTTCATTTTCGTTGCTCTTCATTTTTCGGAAATTTGTCCAGGCTTTCGTTTTTTCCCTCCATAGGATGTTTATCTCTTTTGACCACCATGGTTTTGGACTGTGTTTGAATTTCTTCGCGCTTGTCTGGTTACTTTTGATTAGCTCATTAATTTTTTTCATATTTTCTTCAAGATCGTTAGTGAAGTTGATCGTGTTGATGTCCTCCATGATTTTCTTTCTGTTTCTAGTTCGTCTTTTCTTTTGGTTCTTATTCTCGACCTGCAGTGTGAATTCAATGGGGACGTGCTCACTTTTGCCTATTTTGTACTTTTTGGTGTTCCATTCATTCCAGTATTTTAAATTATTAGTTAGGGTAATGTCTGGGGCTGACATTTGAGTGGTCTGTTGATTGGTTTTTCTAAAGAAGGTGAATGTGCCTGTGTTGAGGGTTGCCAGTTTATATTTGTTTAGCACTGATTTGAGGATGTTTCCTTTTGCATTGCTTGTTTTATCTCCCCAGTCCTTGTGTCTTGCATTGAAGTCTCCTCCAATTATGAAGAGGTTCTTGTCGTTTACCACTTTTATAATTTGATGTATTTGTTCTTTGAACGTTGAGCTGCTTATGTCAGGGGGAAAATAGCACGCGCAAATATTTATGTTTGGTTTTTGGTTTGTTGTGGTGATTACTATTGCTTCAATGTCTCTGTTACTTATCGGTATTTCTGGCTTCTTTGAGTGTTACATTTCTAATGGAACATACTTTCATCTCCATATCGTAGTTTATCCACTTGGGACAGGTTTTGTCCATGGCGTTGTGATTATGGTCTCCACATAAGAAGCATTTTGTATTTTTACACTCTTTGTCTAGACATTCTTTGTCTCCACATTTTGAACATCTCTTATTTTCTCCTTGGAATTCTTTGCAAAAGTATTGCGTGTGTCCCAGTCTGAGGCATTTCAGGCATTGTTTTGGCCTGAGGTAGTAGTATTCTACGGGCATGTTCAGATATTCTAATTTGACTTCGTCCGGAAGTTCATCTCCTGAAAACGAAATTTTTACTGTTTGTGTTGGAATGAAGTTATCTCTGTTTTCCGGATCTCTTCTTTTTATCCTGTATACGTTCACAATTTTAATGTTCTTTTGTTGAATACCATGAGAGTTGGTTGGGATTCCTTTTTTGGCAATCTCTTCTTCTGTGATGTTAAGTAGAACGCCTCTTATTATTCCGTGCCTCATTATAAAATTGTTGGGTATGAAGGCTCTCAATCCAAAGTTTTTGATGTTCTCATTCATAACTACCTCGTTTGCCTCCTCAGGTTTGTTGAAAATAAGTTTAATCCTGTTGTATCCAACCTGTTTTATGTCCTTTATGTTCTTTAAGTTCATATTTTTGTTTATTGAATAGAAAGACATTGGGGTGAGTCTCATCTTTTCATTTGTTTTTTCTTTTGAAAGGTCCATTAGGACGAAAAACTTCTTCCTGTTGTCGTTTATATCATACTTGTTGATATTCTTCCCAGTTCTCGTTGGTTCGGTGTTTTGATTTTCACTGTCCTTTAATTCAGTCATGTGATCCTTTAGAACTTGGGTTATCGTATTTTTGTTTTTGATCGTCTTGCTTAGTGAATCTGACATAAAGTTTTCAATGTCCTCCATCGGCGTTGACATGGTTGGTGTTTTTTCTGTTAATTCCTTTGTCTCTTTGTTTTTAGGCGTGCTACACGTTTTACCGTTAGTAAAGCCGTTAATTTTTTCCGCTTCAGCAGTGTCCATTGGTTCACTGTAATTATCGGTAGCATTGAGGTTATTGATCTTGCACGTGGAGTCTCCTTTGATGTTTCTTTTTACTCTTTTTGCGTCTGTTTCCTCGTTGCTTTTCCTTAACATGGTGTCTTTTCTTTCCCCAGGGTCGGGAGGTACCTTTTTTTTATTAATTTGATCTTCCATTTTCACATTAAATATAAAACTTTTACCTGTGCTTTGTTAACTCTACGGAACTGGCTTTGATTTTATTTGGCTTTACTTTAACTGTATAATTCTAACTCACTGTGCTACAGAATTTTATTGTTAGGGGGATTAACCAACCCTATTTAACTTTGTTTAAACTTGCAAACTGAAAGGATTTAGTTTTACTCGAAAAATTGATTATTTGAATTTCTAGGTTAAAATTTTACTTTGCAACCACTCACTTAACTCACTGCACACTCTTACGTTTGGAAAGGGAATGGCAATATACTCAGCCTCTGTCGACGATAAGGTAATGTAACTCTGTCTTTTACATGTCCAGCTGATAGTTCCGCTATACATTATGAACACGTATCCGCTATTTGATCTCATGTCACTTCTGCATTCAGCATAATTAGCATCCGTGTAACTAAGAGAAATATTCTTTTCATCGCTGTTGAATTCCAATGTCAATTTAAAATCCGCTATTGCTTTAAGATATCGAACGATGCGCTTGGATTTGGTCTAATCCCTTTGATTTGGTGCTGAGATTTTATGTGCCAAAATAGATACACTTGCTAATATGTCCGGACGAGTATTGACTGGTTGTTTATACTTTACGTTTGATAGTAACAAACGTTCTTCTTGATTTCCCTTTTCATAATTCAAGTCCATTGAAACCTTTGATCCCTTTGCATTATCCAAGCCAAAACCTGCTGCAATTCTTTGAATATATTTCGTTTGACAAATCCTGAAGATGCCTTCGTTCGTTCTACTGATTTCGATTCCCAAGTAATGCTTAATGTCTCCAAGATCTTCAATATTGAATTTCGATGCGATTTATTTTACAGTGGCTTGTAAAATCGTTCTGCTGCAACACCATTACTATATCAACGACATAGATGGGTAAGTAGTTACAATTTCCTCTTGTGTCTTTTGTATATAAACACCTGTCCGCTTTACTTTGAATGAATTTCATCTGGATCGAAACTAAATGTATCGTATTATTCCATAATCGTACCATTTTCTTTCAGTCCGTATTGGCTTTTCTTCAATAAACAAACATGGTTCCTCTTATTCTCATCTTCAAAGCCCGGTGGCTGCTTCATGTGTATTGTTTCATTCAGCATACGATTCAAGAAGTTTGTTTTTGCATCAATGTGTCGACAATAAGTCCTTAGATGCCAATGCAAGCAGTGTTCTAAATGTTGTATAGCTTGCAACTGGCGCTAACACCATCATAACAAATACCGAATTTCTGGGATAACCCCTGAGCAACTAGACGTGCTTTATGCCGCATAATCTCAACTTTCTAATTTCGCTTTTATTTATAACTCCATTTGCAGCCTACTGCTGTTTTTCCTTCTAGAAGTTTTCGTAGTTCCCATGTGTCGTTACGAGGCAATGACTCCATTTCTCTATGCATTGCTTCGAGCCATTTGTCCGTTTTCATACATGACAACGTTTCTGAGAAATTCCTTAGCTCATGAGTTTCGTTTGTAATAAACGTAAGCAGTCGAGCAGCCCCGTGGTGATCAGGAGTGGCTGCTCCTGAAGAGATAAGGTGGTCACCCCGTCGAAACTGCTTAGTTTGTTGTTTTACTAGTCTAAAGTAAACTACATCCGTCAAGTTTCCATCCTTTAGGCAGAGATGAGTGGTTCACTTCAGCCACTTTAACATCTTTAGGTTTGACATTCCCCTTGTAATGCAACGACCTTCTTCGGTGAAAGTGACGGTTGCTTTTTGTGTAATGTTTGCGTTTGTCTCAAGCCTCCGTGTCCGAGGCAAAAAAATATTGAATTACTGTAGAGTAGCTTAATTGACACCTAATAGAACATTTCTAAAGACAATAAAAATTGATCGATGCGTCTTGTAGAGTACGCGTGATAAGTATTTTGTAGTGTAGCTTCGTGGCTCGACAAGAACCCACCTCATATGATCCCGCAAATGCTAGTCGTCAAGCACGCGTACGCGGTCGTTAAGCGAAGCTAGTTAGCTGAGCTCGGTGTTGTTTATAGCTCGCTGACACTTATGGCAGACATCGGCACCCGTATCCTACACGGGCATTTCGAAAATCATTACACGTTACTCACTGCCTCAATTTCATCAATCAGATACTGTGGTGGAACTCCTTTATTTGATCTTTGCGAAATTCCTTGTATATGAGTTGGTTCACTGTTGACTTCTTTATTGTTTTCTGCACTGACATTAGATTCACCTTCTAAATATTTTTCCTTCTCGCATTCCGAATCTTGTTCCGTATGATCCGCAATCACACTGTCATCGATAGCTACTGCAGTTGATGTCACTTTCTCATAGAAATTATTAAAACGAATACCTCGACTCATTACTAAACACTTTCTGGTTTGATCATAACATCTGTATGCCTTGGAATTTTCATCATATCCAAGAAAAATCATATCCTTTGCTATGTCATCTAACTTTTGCCATTTTTCTGCTGGCACAAATACAAAGCATGCAGATCCAAAAACGATGTTCTGTCACCGGTTTCCACCCATTCTAAGCCTCATTTGGTGTTGTTTTTGCGGCCTTTGTTGCTTGACGGTTCTGGGAATAATTCACTGTATTGACTGCCTTTGCCCAACACATGTATGGCAAGTCCGCATCCAGCAACATAAAATGGGCCATTTCAATCACACTACGGTTTTTCCTCTCTGCAACTCCTTTTTGTTGTGGTGTATGGGGATGCCGTGTGTTGCATCTGGATTTCTTCACTTTTCAAGTAGTTGATGACATCTGCTCGGTCTGATCTTATCACTTTGCGTTTTCTAGAAAAACTATTCTTTAAAAGCTCGATATACGAGGTGTGTTCAAACAATATCGCGAATTTTGTTTTTTTTTTTAAATTATTTATTTATTCATGAATATCTATTTTGTCCCCTTCAAAGTAATCCCCATGAGATATTATACACTTGTGCCAACGGTTTTTCCAATCTTCGAAGCACTTCAAAAAATCATTTTTTTTAATCTTGTTCAGCTCCTCCTTCGATGCCGTCTTTATCTCGTCAAGCGTAGCGTAACGTCGTCCTTTCATGGGCCTCTTCAGTTTAGGAAACAAGAAAAAGTCATAGGGGGCCAGATCTGGCAAATACGGTGGCTGCGGCATCATTAGTGTGTTGTTTTTGGCCAAAAAGTCGCGCACAAGCAACGATGTGTGAGCAGGGGCGTTATCGTGGTGCAAAAGCCAATTTTTGTTCTCCCACAAATCCGGGCGTTTCTGGCGGATTGCTTCGCGCAAATTGCGCATAACTTGCAGGTAATATTCCTTATTGACCGTTCTTCCCTGTGGCAAGAACTCATGATGCACCACGCCCCTGCAATCGAAGAAAACTGTCAGCAAAACTTTCACATTCGACAGAACTTGGCGCGCTTTTTTCGGTCTTGGTTCATGCGGCAGCTTCCATTGAGATGATTGAGCTTTGGTTTCCACGTCGTAACCATAAACCCACGATTCGTCACCAGTTATGACCCTCTGGGGCAAATTTGGTTCGTCGCGGACAGAGTTTAACATCTCATTAGCAATGTTCATGCGTTGCTGTTTTTGGTCGCAATTGAGCAATTTTGGTACGAATTTCGCGGCGACCCGTCTCATGCCCAAATCGTTGAAAAAAATCGAATGGCACGAGCCAATCGATATGTTTAGGTCCTCAGCAACTTCTCTAACGGTGATTCGACGATTGGCCAATACCATTTTCTCCACTTCATTAATTTTTTCGTCTGTTGTTGAAGTGTTCGGGCGTCCGGCACGCTCTTCGTCGTTCACATCTTCTCGGCCTTCTAAAAACATTTTGTACCGCCGATAAACGTTGCTTTGGTCCAAGGTAGCTTCTCCGTATGCCACAGTCAACATTCGGAATGCATCTGCGCACTTAATTTCGTTTTTCACACAAAATTTGATACACGTTCTTTGATCCATTTTTTTGAATAAGTAAAAATCGAAGACGATTGAAAACACGTGCAAGTAAAGCAGCTATCACCAATTAAGTGAACATTCAAAATGGCCGAGCTTGTCGGCATAAGTGACAGACATGAGTACCAACATAACGCCACAAAAAAATCGAAATTCGAATAGACGTAACCCGCGAAAATTCAAAATTCGTGATACTTTTTGAACACACTTCGTATACTCCCTTAATTTGTCTTTTACTTCTGATTTCTGCCTTAACAAGAACACTAGTCGTCATTAAAAGTTAACACATATTTCTTTCCACTTAGTGATTTTGTACAAATAGGTCCACAAACATCTGTGTGAATCAGCGTAAGTACTTCGCTTGGGAAATGGTTAACAAGCTGTCTTTCCGAGTGCGCCCACCTCACAAAATTCTTTGATTTCACAGCCAATGATTTTTAAATCATCTGAAAATTTCTTCGATCGCACATTTTTCTAATCGCGTCTGCATCTCGATGATCGAAAATACGGTGCTAACTGTGAATGCATTTTGAATTGTGTTCCTTGATCACGCACATTTTATCGTGTACCCGCAATTTATATAAGCTCATCGACATGTCTACAACTGCGATTAGCTTATTTCCGCACTTTATTTCACAAAGCTATTCTTTGAAATTAACGGTGACGCCTTTTTTAATTAACTTGGAACGAACAAAACATCATTCACTTTCGCTTAAGAAACATGTCCATCTTTGTTGTTGAAATCGATTTTGCATGTGCTTTTTTCTTTTACCTGCACTTTTTTCTACGTTCGCGAAGCTTACATCTAAATTATTTTCCCAACGTAACGAGACGAACGCCTTGTCATTTGCCGACACGTAACAAGTCGCGCCCAAATCGATTACTCAATCACCGTTATTTATCGACGATATCGTAAATAAAAATTCATCCAAATTTTCCACTTTGTTTGCACTGTTCCTTGAATTCACTTTATTTGTTCTTTTTTACTTTTCATATTTTAGACAGTCCCGCTTCAGATGACCATTACGTTTGCAAAAGAAACACTATTTGGTTTTCACCTGTTGATGTTTTGAGAACAGCATTTTTCTTTAGTTGTATTGGTATATCGATATCGGTGTGTTGTCGACTGTATTCATCAATCAACTTCGATTGTACCAATGAGAGTGTCAATTCAGATTCCTCTCTTGTCTCGAGTGCTGTTATCAATGTATTATAATTCGGTGGCATACTGCTTAACACCATCGCAACTTTCCAATTTTGAGGTAACTGCTCACAATCCAAATCATTCAACCGTTGGAATGAATTTATCAACTCTATTAAATGTTTCTCCATATCGCCACCTTTTCTTATTTTTGAACTGCAAATTTTCCACATCAAGCTAACCCAGTTACTTATGGGGTTGTAGCTGTATGCATGTTCCCTTAGCCGTAGTTTGAGTTCGGATCTTCGTCAAGGGACAGTCCGATGTATGCTCATGCCCTTTCATTCTTTCTTTTCCATACCTCAACTGAAGCCTTATTCGAGTTATTTGGTGCCAATTCTGGCTTACCCTGAAGAATTATTGTCGATAAGTCTTCTTTTATTTGGCACAACTCCATTTTGTACTTCCGTGTGAAATAATTTTCATTGTTCAATTTCTCAATTGTCACTTTGGCTTTTTCCGCCATCTTTGAACAAAAAAACGAGAAGAATTTCTATTTCATCCTTCAGCTACACTATTGCTTGTGTTGTACGCCCTGGACCCATAACCTGTTAGCCTTATCGCTTATCAAATCACCAAATTAAGACAAAATGCAATTATGCTTAAATGAATACTTTATTTGAATTCTAATTAGTGGTGTTAGTGGTACGAATAATCAAAATGGTGTGCTTTTCTTGAGTATCGAACTGTGATTGAGTTGAATGAATTATTACATTGAATACTTCTACACTTAGCACGTGTTTCTTGCTACGAATCCAAACGTCAAGTCCCTACCTGGATATCTAACGCCATCAAAGATATCATCTCTTAACTTCGGTGTACCTAGGTGAAAACAAAAAGTTAATGGCACTTAATACAAATAACTACCCGAATCAATCACTGCTTGCATATATTTTCTTAAAATGCTTAGAGTTTTATGCGTTTTCTTGTCACTGACACTAGCTTAATCGTAGAGAGAGTTGCCAGGAGCACTTGAAATTTAATTTTCACCTTTTTTGTTCACTTATTTGTGATGTGTCTAGTCTCTCCACATTTAAAAAATCCCCGTTGGCAGCACCAGCCGGAAAGGTAAATTTCTCGTATGTAGCGTAAAGTTTCGAAAAAGAATTTGGCTTGCACTACTAAACTTCTTTCTGCAATTTTCGTAGTACCACATGGGTATTTATTAACATAAAAAAAATCTGGTCACGTTCGTTTTTAGAGACCTTTTATCGAGGCGCAAATATTTTGCTAATTAAATTGAGCTGCACGCGTATGGATTACATATTGAAAATCGGCGGATCATAAATTGTTGTAAACATATAAATACCGGTTTCGCCCTTCTCGCATTTGCTGTTTACACAGTTCACAGTGGTAACCACACAAAGGTTTAAATAGCTCGAATATTTAATTTCAAAAGATTTCCATAAAAGTTTAATCAGCACTTGCGTTGCACTTAATATATACATTTTCAATTTTTTTCTGAACTGTGAGGGCCGTCCTTTCGATTTTTATTGAAATCGGCTGCTAAAAATATTAAGCTGTAAATTTTCGACTGTTTTATTTGTCATTCGATTTGCATAATTAAATTAAATTAACTTGCCTTAATAACTTATAATTTCAAGTTTCAACGGAATCTGTTGAGAATCTTGGCTGCTAGAGGGCTGCAGAAATAAAAAAAATTGTATTCCACCCCCTTGTATGGGGAGACCCCCCTTAAATCCCTAAAAATATTTTCTTGCACTGCAAATTTCAAGAGGCACCACTTTTGACCTACGTAGAAAATTTCCTCATTCTAGCTCATGTGGTTTGCGAGAAAACTTGTTATGACGCACGAACAAACGGGCGGACGGACGGACAGACAGACAAGTCACGATTTTATATTTTTTTAGGGTATTGTTAAAAATATTTTACAATATCTTAAAAATGATCTGGTTTATAAGTTCTTTCAAGTAAAGTCATTTAAAGCGTTCCCATGAAAAATATTCATTATTTCAGTTGGTACTAAAATAGCGAATTGCGCTTGCCTTCAGACCTTTGGGGGCCGCCATTTTGAATGCATGCATTTGATTTTGGATTATTTTAAATCTTTGTATGCTAGGACCTCATCAATCAATGTACTATCTCGTTCAAATAGGAGTTTTACTCTAGACAGGGCAACATAATTCAATTTTTAAAGAAAATCGCACCTAAAAATATTAGGCTTTAAATTTTCGACTTTTTTATTTTTCATTCAATTTTAATAATTTCCTGCAAAATACAAGAACATAGTACAGAGATTCATAATCTCAAGTTTCATCAAAATCCGTTGGAAAATGTGACCGCTAGAGGGCCACAAAAACATGAAAAAAACGCATATTTAAACGGCCGCCATTTTGAAATTTGCACATGCAAATTTCACTCCAACAAAACAAAAAATTGATGACATGATCCAGGGTGATGAATTATCTTTCACTTCTTTTATTATTTTCCATATTGCGTGTGAGTTGTCCGTAACTGTTTCCAATCTTCTGGAGTAATATGAAAGTTTAGCTTCTTTTATGAGACGGGTTGATTCTTTTGGGGCTTGGTTATACAGATATTTAAGTTCTTGATCTTCAGCGCTCTTTTTGTATTTTTTATAAGCCTTCCTTTTTTTAATACTAGCCTCAATAACTTTCTTTGTTATCCATGTATGTTATCGACATCTGATCTTTTTCTCAATGGTGGAATCATACTTGGACTCTGTAATCATATTTTTAAGCTCCATAAGGTTTTCAGGTTTCCGGTTTGTTAGCAACTGTTGAAATTTCGATTTGAAAAGATCCTTGTCTAAATATCTGATTTTTTTGTGTGTAGGTTTTTACTTACTGAGACTCTGACCATGGATTACAATTTTTAGAACACGATGATCTAACTCCGGCCAGTGCGCAAGAGTGAATTTAATGCTTTCAGCAATTTTTTTATCATTCGTTGCTATGTGATCTAGGCAGGTACTTAAAGTCGGGCGAGTAATTTTGTCATCGACAATGACCGCTCTGTTTGTTTCCAGGGCAAGCAAGTCTATGTTTGTATCAGCAACTGCGATTAGATTTTTCTCAGTAGAGTATATTGCATCTATTACTGTGCAGGCGTCCTGCGCATTGAGACGATTGGGATTATAGTAAGTAACGATTTTTAGTTTTTTATCTAGGTAGGTTATTTCAATTATTATATTATATATGTCAGAAGTTACCCTCTTTGTTAGGAAATTAATTGTATATTTTATATTAATTGCTGTACCACTTCTTGTTCTGGACCTGCAGGAGAAAACGGAGCTATATCCCGGAATATTGTAATGTTTTGCTTTTTCAGGATAGATCCATATTTCGTTTAGTATAAGCAGATCCGTTTCAGGATTTTGCTACAGATAAATTTGAATGTCACCTAACTTGTGCCGTAGGCTTCTTATATTGGCATAAAAGATAGTTAATTTGTCGCTTGATTGAGTTTTGTGATTAACAATCATCATCAAAGTTGTAGTCAGTACTCCTCCTAGCAATTACAATCCTTCTTTGATACTCTAGGCACTCCCATGAGTCTGCTATGTGTGAGTGATCAGCATTCTTATTATTACCCATCAATTGTAACCGTTCTCATGTGTGCTTTTGTATTCCTTGAGCTCATGTTTTCCTCCACATTTCACACAGATTTGTACTTCTTCGTCTTTCGACGTCTTATGGTTATATTTCTGGCACTTAAAGCATCTCGCAACGTTAAAGTCTTCCTTCCCAAAATATAACCTACAATCAATGTTGACATATTTGTTAGCTAATTTTTTATACATGCTTCTATTTACCTCAATAATTTGTAACCATTTTCCGTTTTTTGTCTGTCTGGCATGAATAAGCTCCATTTTTCGCTATTCCCAACATCAGGGTTTAGCGCCTGTACATCCTTTCGTAGCTCCTCATTTGAGAATTGATTATCCAGCCCATTTACAACCAGTGTGGGTTGACGCATTTTTGTCTCGGTAATGTCGTACTCATCCGGCATGGTATCCATGGTTAATCGGTATAGCTCAGACGCGTCGGCATTGGTCGTTGTTTCAATTATCGCCCCACCATTGAGAATGGGCCGTAGCAGTTGAAGAGGAATCTTGCAATTTGACGGTCTTATCCTAGACTTAAAATCGTCAAGCGTTTTTTCTGATGATGTATGCTTTTTTGGCTTGATTATGATCCCTTTCTGGGACATAAAATCTGAGCAGAGCTCAATTTGACCTGTGCATATGTTGGTTTGTGCGTAGCTGCGGTCTTATCAATTAAAGTACTGACATTCGTCTTTAATTCTTTAATGCTACTTTTCAAATCTTTCATCAGCAGAATAAGTTGTTCCTCCTTGGATTGATTGAAGTAACAGCTTACACTTGGGGCACATCCATATAACATCATCTGATGTCTCCTTGATGGTCTTGAATCTCTCTTGCGCCATCTATATACATTTCCAGTGAAATCACTTGAAACACATCCCACCACAGCCTACCGCTGAGTGGACATCTTCTACAGGTTTTCTGCATTACTGGATTCATTACCCACGATTGTATTAAATTTATTAATATTTCCTCGGATGTACTTATTTTTTCTCTCCAATTCCACTTCACGGTAGATCCTTAAATTTTCTTTTTATTATTTAATTAATATTTAAAAAAAGAACTTTATCAAAAAAAAGTTTTTTTTATTTTATTTATATTAAAATGTTGGAGAAAATATATTTATTTTGAAATCACGTTTTACTTAAAAATAAAATATAAAATTAACAAATTTCACTCTACTCCACGCGAATCCCTCTCCTTGTAGAATGAAGACAAGGAATATGAAAGATAGAAAACAACCTTTAATTTATTATTCGAATAAAAAATGTAAAAAAGCCTTCACTTAGCTCTAACTACTTATCCTCAAATTTTTCGGAACGTCCAGTGCAGCTCCCTTCACACTTCATTTCATAAATCACTGTTAAATTCAAATTAACTACCATTCCGATCAATTTCAATTCATGAACGACTTTTCTTCGTACAGCTTGTTATATGTCACAGTCAGCCCAAAGAAGGGTAAGACAAAGAAGGAGTTAATTGAAAATCACAATTTTTTTCTCGATAAATTAACATTTATTTGCACTCGTTAATTCAAATATTTTTAAAGTCAAAATTTTAACATAACTTATTATTACTCTATTCTCCGACCGATGCTCATTTTTTTAATAATCAAAGAACAAATAAATGAGACTATATCACTAATCAAATACTTAAAATGCAAGAATTAATTACCTTTTTTTGTCGCAATGGTTGTTGTAATAAACAATGGAAACCACTTTAACTTTTTACTTCACTTTATAAACAGTTGACAAAACTGTTGATTTCCAAAACTCACGTGTAGATTCTGCGCTGCAACCGTCTCTCTTCTCCTCGGACCCATTGGCTGATGGAGTGGAAAAGAGACAGATGCGTCACAAGCCGAACGCTTAGGACGATCGTGCATCTCTATCGCTTACTCCGCGCTTTCGCTTGCACGCTCGGCTCAGGTGGACCGTGAAAATGAGTCATGCTTTTACAGCGCTCATCGATTCATAAGACGTTATCAAATCAAAAATCATACAATGATTAATTAGGAAAAACTAAAATATTTTTCGTTTATTGACAAACATGCAACACAGGTCTGCGCCCATCAAAATCTTTTTCTAAACTGATCGTGTGAATATTCCGCAGTTATTAGAGCATTTTTATTTGTTTTTATTAATATTCTACTTTTCCATACATTGATAAGCTTTAGACATTTTATTTCCTGGTTAAACGGTTTAATCCTGTGATTCATTATATACGATAATTTGTCCTGAATCAAGCTGAGATATGAAAATAAATGATATGTTAGCATCACGCAACAAAACAAATGAATACCTAACGTAAGCAAATGAATATGAAAATCGAGCTGTGATATTGTAGTATGAAACACCTCAAATACAACTGAATGAAGAATATGTTGAAACAAATCGTAACAACACAATACAAAGCGTTTTAAATGCTTGAAAAACAAAAAACAAAAGCCAACACAATAACGTTTAAACAACAAACGAATATAATTATAGTAATATCAATAAAAAAAAATCGCATAAGAACTGAAGAAAAGATATTTTAAATAGAAAATAACAAATTTAATAGTCTTATTACAAAATAAATTCACACAAACAATTATGAAAAAATAACACCTAATGACATGAAACAGAAGGCAGATGAAATCGAATGAACGCATTTAGAAATAAAAACACTCAATAAAGAAATAAGAACTCTCTGAGTACATGCACAGGAAAATGGCCAACTATCAACTGAGTAATGATGAGCTATTTGTATTTTAAATATTGTAACAAACCAACAAAGAATCAAGAAATCAAGAATAAGAAGTTGATTGAAGAAAAAAAAAAATCAATATTTTTGTGTAATTGTATTTCTAGGTTTATAGGTTATGCGACTATGTTACACACTAGAAACATTTAAATATGTGAAATGAAACCAAAACAAACACACATTCGTACAAGCAAAGGAATGAAAATGAACTTTCCTATACAATTGAATGATACGCGCATTGATGTAATCATCTTAATTGTGTTTATCAAACTCAACATTTTTTTAATTCTATATAAAATTTTAGTATGAGTACTAACCAGTTTTAATTTTTTCTTTCCAATGTTAATTTGACAGAGTAATAAACCTAATATAAAATATTAATGGAAGTAAATGGTATTAACGTACATTTATGATCTATACACTATAGAAGTGAAACTAATTATCCATTGTATTTTACTGTTTATTTGTGCTAAAAGTTATTAATGTAAGCAACTTTCAAAAGTGTAGTGAAAATTTAAAAAAAAAATTACTGTATTCAAATTCATTCAAAATAAATGTATCGAAAAGTGGCAAAAATAGTGTTTCAATCATATATAGTATGGAGCATTTAAAATCCAAGAGGGCTTTACTTTAAATTTTCCCGAAAGTTTCTATATTTTCATTCAAAGGTAATTTTATTAAACTCAATCTATTGCACTCAGGTCTCAACGTTTGAAAGACTGCAGAAACTACAATCGGCTGGCCACATGAATCGTAGGAACGAGTAACGGATACCCAAAAATATATTCCGGCGGAATAGCAGGAAATCTTGAATTCTTGCGGCTTTCAGCGCTGTTAGCGGCGAACACTGTAACTTTCTCCAAATGAATGTTCCTCCAACTTTTCCAGAAAAACGCAAATATTGTAAATTTAATGCTGAACAAATATATATTTCGGAGGTAAGAGTTCCTCCTTCTTCAGTGTTTTTTGTTATGGTTTAATTCCAAATAGTATCCGCTTTTTATATCCCTTACATTACTTACATTTTACCCGTCGAATAACCCAAAGGCTCTCATATACGTCCAATTTCCGATTGTTGCTCACATCTTGTATTACCTCTAGATTATCCCAATTGATTGCGTGATTAGTTTCTACAATATGCTTGGCGACGGCGGACTTAGCAGTATCACCAGGTGCTTTCCTTGACTTTAGCTTCTCAAAGCCAAAGTCAAAGTCAAAGTCAAAAGCGCTTTATTTAATACTCATCGTTATAAATTTTAAAAGAATATAAAGCAAATTCCAAATAATAACAATCAAAAAACTTAATGGCCCAAATGGCTCTCTAAATTTGTACGTTATCATAAACTCATTTCATCAAAAAAAAACTATAGCAAATGCAATTAATTACGATTATTACATATTTTTACAATTCAATTGGAAAAAGGAGAAAAAACCAACCAACACTATCCAAAAATTATTTATAATTAATACACAACAGTGAAACTTTGATCCTACACCTAATATGTTGTAACTTATTTCTAATAAAATACAATCAAAAAAACTTTATCTTATACTAAAAATACTATAACAATGTTGCTAACCTAAGTGTTTAATCTTATCTCTAACGGAATATAGTAAACATTACATATACCTAACCTATACCTGATTTTAACAAAAATAAACAATAACACTAAATGTAGCAATAATGAGCTGAAACTCAAAAACTAAATAACGAAGAACACCAAAACTGAAAACAAACACGAAAAATTTAGACATTGTCATTCAGCCACCAATACCTGGATTGCGCCGTCTCAACTCGATCAGCCTCAACGAATCTAGCAAATGAGTATCTCCATTGAAATCGTTGGTCTCGTGAACTCAAATTCGGAGGATATTTTATCTTCTTATCGGTGGCCCGTCGAAAGTCAAAGTCAAAGTCAAAAGCGCTTTATTTAATACTCATCGTTATAAATTTTAAAAGAATATAAAGCAAATTCCAAATAATAACAATCAAAAAACTTAATGGCCCAAATGGCTCTCTAAATTTATACGTTATCATAAACTCATTTCATCAAAAAAAAAAAAAAACTATAGCAAATGCAATTAATTACGATTATTACATATTTTTACAATTCAATTGGAAAAAGGAGAAAAAACCAACCAACACTATCCAAAAATTATTTATAATTAATACACAACAGTGAAACTTTGATCTTACACCTAATATGTTGTAACTTATTTCTAATAAAATACAATCAAAAAAACTTTATCTTATACTAAAAATACTATAACAATGTTCCTAACCTAAGTGTTTAATCTTATCTCTAACGGAATATAGTAAACATTACATATACCTAACCTATACCTGATTTTAACAAAAATATATAACAATACTAAATGTAGCAATAATGAGCTGAAACTCAAAAACTAAATAACGAAAAACACCAAAACTGAAAACAAACACGAAAAATTTAGACATTGTCATTCAGCCACCAATACCTGGATTGCGCCGTCTCAACTCGATCAGCTTCAACGAATCTAGCAAATGAGTACCTCCATTGAAATCGTTGGTCTCGTGAACTCAAATTAGGAGGATATTTTATCTTCTTATCGGTGGCCCGTCGATATATGTGATATATGACTGGGACGCCGTCAGAATCAAAAACATATCCATTCATGTCCAAATACACGAATGCTTCTGGAGGAATGAAGCCAGTAGCGAGGCAAGTCGCTATATACCCGTCTGTAGGGTGGAACGGCTGTGAAATCCAAGGGTTTTCACTCACAGTCACAGATCTTGCGATATGATTCCGAAGAAGCTTCAATATGAAGATATCGACTCTAGTCACTTCAGCAGTTTGATAAATTCTTCTATTCGATATATAATGTTTCCAATCCGTCTCAGGCTTTCTGTACAAACCAGTACATGCACGAAGACATTTCCTTTCGAAAACTCTTAATTTTTCCATAGTACTAGCACTCTGGTTGTACCAGATCTGACATCCATAGGTCAAAACTGGTCTAACCAGTGTCTTGTAACAGATAATTTTGACCTTTTGATCAATGTATCTGGAATGAAAGAGTTTTCGAAGGGCCATGACTACTTTAAGTGCTTTACTGAGCATGATTTTCACATGTTCAGTATAGTACAGATACTGATCGAGATAAACACCGAGGTATCGAACACAGGATTTATGTGGAATTCGTTCTGAACTACCCTCGCCAGCCATGATGTGGAAATCTTTCCAATTACGTTTCAGGTCTTGACTGACCCCCTGCAGCGTTGTCCGAAACAAGATTGTTTCACACTTCTGCGCATTGATTTTCATTCGCCAATTGTCAGTGTACAGCTGTACATCATTGAACATTTTTTGGAGATTGCTCTGAACTATTGTAGCTTTTCGGTCTGCCGTATAGATGATCAGATCATCAGCAAACGCTACCAATGATCGCTTTGGCGAGACGTTAAAATCAAAGCCGTTCAATAGCTTGCGAATAAAGATTGAGAAGAGCAGAGGCGCAGTAACTGTTCCCTGCTGTAGACCATTCAATACCTTGAACTCGCGCATTGTTGTCAGATTTCCATCGGTTACAACAAACGATTTCCCGTATAACATATTACACATCATGGCGACAAGGTGTCTGGGGAACTTGTCCTGAAGAAGTTTAAAAATAAGTCCATCTAACCATACCGTATCAAAGGCTTTCTCCATATCAATGAGACATGCTCCAACACATTGTCTATCATTTAATTTCCAACAGATGTCTGAGGTTACTTTCGTTATTGCATGTGTGGTCGAATGCCTGGCACGAAAACCAAATTGGCAATTCGGCATCAACTCATTTTCCTCAATGTGGGCGTTTAATGCTCTGTTGAGTATCACTTCAAACACCTTGCTGATGTTAGGCAGCAAGCTGATTGGGCGATAGCTTTTCGGGCATGAAGATTCTTTTCCTTTCTTCAAGATCGGAAATACCTTAGCCTTTTTCCACTCATTTGGGAAATATGAATTGCTCAACATGTTGTTGAACAATATGCAATAGTTCCTAATAGCAACCTCAGGCAAATGTCGGAGAACTACATTTGGAATACCATCATTACCACATGATTTCTTGTTGTTTATCTTGCGAAATATGAAACACAAGTCTTCATAGCTGACAAAATAATCAATTAGATTCAAGCTCGGTATGAGGTCAGATGTTAATGTTTCATTGAAATGAAGAATTGATTGGCCGTTCAGGCTTGATTTGAAGTCGGAAACTTTTGCTTCAACGACCTCTGAAAAAATTTCGTTCCCTCTCTCAGGGTTTGGTAGATGAACCAATTCAAAATGTGTTCCAATCAGGGCAAGTTTATCCAATCCTTCACAAATAATCCTGTTTCCATTTCTATCCGGAGTCGTACTATCAATTTCGATACCAGCCCTATCGAGAAGATTTATCTCATCACTAGTGACTTCAAGATTCGATACCTTCACTCGAGACTTCTTGCGGAATATGCTATTCACTTTCGCGAACACGCCGTCTGGGTCCTGTGGGCTAATACCCCTCAATTTTTCCGCCCATTGATTGCTGACCTCACTCCTGAAGTATGACCGGATTAAGTTCCGGACATTCTTCAGATGTAATTTCAACAAAGACAACGAGGGATGGTTGTAGTCCAAAAATCGTCGATAAATATTGTTGACGCGTGTGAGAAGGAGGCTTTTCAATCTTTTCAACCTTGCGATGGTTGTAGTTTCATATCCTTCCATATTGTTTCGATGTTAAATCTTGGGAACTACTTTCTCAATCGTTTCCAACGTCAGCTTCTCTAACTTCGACAAATAGACATCTATTTCATCGTTAGTTAGATTTCTGTCATTAGGAACCATTGAGCAAGAGTTGCCGCCATCAGAAGGGGGACATTGCTTCTGGTACTCCCGATTAAACTTCTTTTGAAACTTTCCCCAGTCTGTTTTTTTGAAATTCAACCGATGATTTTCATGTTGAACTGGAATGAGGAAGAAATCATCGACTTTAGCTTCTCAAAGTCAAAGTCAAAGTCAAAAGCGCTTTATTTAATACTCATCGTTATAAATTTTAAAAGAATATAAAGCGAATTCCAAATAATAACAATCAAAAAACTTAATGGCCCAAATGGCTCTCTAAATTTGTACGTTATCATAAACTCATTTCATCAACAAAAAAACTATAGCAAATGCAATTAATTACGATTATTACATATTTTTACAATTCAATTGGAAAAAGGAGAAAAAACCAACCAACACTATCCAAAAATTATTTATAATTAATACACAACAGTGAAACTTTGATCCTACACCTAATATGTTGTAACTTATTTCTAATAAAATACAATCAAAAAAACTTTATCTTATACTAAAAATACTATAACAATGTTCCTAACCTAAGTGTTTAATCTTATCTCTAACGGAATATAATAAACATTACATATACCTAACCTATACCTGATTTTAACAAAAATATATAACAATACTAAATGTAGCAATAATGAGCTGAAACTCAAAAACTAAATAACGAAAAACACCAAAACTGAAAACAAACACGAAAAATTTAGACATTGTCATTCAGCCACCAATACCTGGATTGCGCCGTTTCAACTCGATCAGCTTCAACGAATCTAGCAAATGAGTACCTCCATTGAAATCGTTGGTCTCGTGAACTCAAATTAGGAGGATATTTTATCTTCTTATCGGTGGCCCGTCGATATATGTGATATATGACTGGGACGCCGTCAGAATCAAAAACATATCCATTCATGTCCAAATACACGAATGCTTCTGGAGGAATGAAGCCAGTAGCGAGGCAAGTCGCTATATACCCGTCTGTAGGGTGGAACGGCTGTGAAATCCAAGGGTTTTCACTCACAGTCACAGATCTTGCGATATGATTCCGAAGAAGCTTCAATATGAAGATATCGACTCTAGTCACTTCAGCAGTTTGATAAATTCTTCTATTCGATATATAATGTTTCCAATCCGTCTCAGGCTTTCTGTACAAACCAGTACATGCACGAAGACATTTCCTTTCGAAAACTCTTAATTTTTCCATAGTACTAGCACTCTGGTTGTACCAGATCTGACATCCATAGGTCAAAACTGGTCTAACCAGTGTCTTGTAACAGATAATTTTGACCTTTTGATCAATGTATCTGGAATGAAAGAGTTTTCGAAGGGCCATGACTACTTTAAGTGCTTTACTGAGCATGATTTTCACATGTTCAGTATAGTACAGATACTGATCGAGATAAACACCGAGGTATCGAACACAGGATTTATGTGGAATTCGTTCTGAACTACCCTCGCCAGCCATGATGTGGAAATCTTTCCAATTACGTTTCAGGTCTTGACTGACCCCCTGCAGCGTTGTCCGAAACAAGATTGTTTCACACTTCTGCGCATTGATTTTCATTCGCCAATTGTCAGTGTACAGCTGTACATCATTGAACATTTTTTGGAGATTGCTCTGAACTATTGTAGCTTTTCGGTCAGCCGTGTAGATGATCAGATCATCAGCAAACGCTACCAATGATCGCTTTGGCGAGACGTTAAAATCAAAGCCGTTCAATAGCTTGCGAATGAAGATTGAGAAGAGCAGAGGCGCAGTAACTGTTCCCTGCTGTAGACCATTCAAGACCTTGAACTCGCGCATTGTTGTCAGATTTCCATCGGTTACAACAAACGATTTCCCGTATAACATATTACACATCATGGCGACAAGGTGTCTGGGGAACTTGTCCTGAAGAAGTTTAAAAATAAGTCCATCTAACCATACCGTATCAAAGGCTTTCTCCATATCAATGAGACATGCTCCAACACATTGTCTATCATTTAGTTTCCAACAGATGTCTGAGGTTACTTTCGTTATTGCATGTGTGGTCGAATGCCTGGCACGAAAACCAAATTGGCAATTCGGCATCAACTCATTTTCCTCAATGTGGGCGTTTAATGCTCTGTTGAGTATCACTTCAAACACCTTGCTGATGTTAGGCAGCAAGCTGATTGGGCGATAGCTTTTCGGGCATGAAGATTCTTTTCCTTTCTTCAAGATCGGAAATACCTTAGCCTTTTTCCACTCATTTGGGAAATATGAATTGCTCAACATGTTGTTGAACAATATGCAATAGTTCCTAATAGCAACCTCAGGCAAATGTCGGAGAACTACATTTGGAATACCATCATTACCACATGATTTCTTGTTGTTTATCTTGCGAAATATGAAACACAAGTCTTCATAGCTGACAAAATAATCAATTAGATTCAAGCTCGGTATGAGGTCAGATGTTAATGTTTCATTGAAATGAAGAATTGATTGGCCGTTCAGGCTTGATTTGAAGTCGAAAACTTTTGCTTCAACGACCTCTGAAAAAATTTCGTTCCCTCTCTCAGGGTTTGGTAGATGAACCAATTCAAAATGTGTTCCAATCAGGGCAAGTTTATCCAATCCTTCACAAATAATCCTGTTTCCATTTCTATCCGGAGTCGTACTATCAATTTCGATACCAGCCCTATCGAGAAGATTTATCTCATCACTAGTGACTTCAAGATTCGATACCTTCACTCGAGACTTCTTGCGGAATATGCTATTCACTTTCGCGAACACGCCGTCTGGGTCCTGTGGGCTAATACCCCTCAATTTTTCCGCCCATTGATTGCTGACCTCACTCCTGAAGTATGACCGGATTAAGTTCCGGACATTCTTCAGATGTAATTTCAACAAAGACAACGAGGGATGGTTGTAGTCCAAAAATCGTCGATAAATATTGTTGACGCGTGTGAGAAGGAGGCTTTTCAATCTTTTCAACCTTGCGATGGTTGGTGTTTCATATCCTTCCATATTGTTTCGATGTTTAATCTTGGGAACTACTTTCTCAATCGTTTCCAACGTCAGCTTCTCTAACTTCGACAAATAGACATCTATTTCATCGTTAGTTAGATTTCTGTCATTAGGAACCATTGAGCAAGAGTTGCCGCCATCAGAAGGGGGACATTGCTTCTGGTACTCCCGATTAAACTTCTTTTGAAACTTTCCCCAGTCTGTTTTTTTGAAATTCAACCGATGATTTTCATGTTGAACTGGAATGAGGAAGAAATCATCCCTGTGATGATTGATTTCCATTACGATTGCGTTATGGTCGCTATCATAAGGAAGCACCTGCAGTTTCCGTTGAGGACTATTAAAGTTGAATTCGAGTCTTGCGTCAGCAATGCAAAGGTCCAAATATGAATTTGTCCTAGGGTATGTTGGGAACTCCGACCCATATAGATTGCACCTGTATTCAATTTGGTTCTCTGTTATCCACGATTTCAGGAATACACCTCTTGGATTATTGGTGGCGTTCAGCCATGATGTATGCTTGGCGTTCAGGTCACCAGCAAGAATATAATAGTTATGCAGCCTGTTCAATTCGAGTATTTCGAACAAGGAATTGAGTTCCTCCTTGAGCTTGAGAACAGTTCCACCAGTTGCATAGGCAGAGATAACGAAGAGGTTATCCCCACCTGGCAGTGAGATTTTGATAACGGACACTTCAAGAGATTCAAAGCTTTTGAATTCGACTTTTTCAATATTTTGGAAACAATAGGGTCTTCGAACCAATATCCCGGTGCCACCTCCCCCATCACCTATTACCCTATCGTTTCTTACGAATTCAAAATCCTTGAATGTCATGAAGTGCCATGAACTGAGGTGGGTTTCGGTTAGAAGCAGGATGTCAGGCTTTTGTCTGGCAATGAATTCAAGGAGATAATCACGCCGATGTAAAGTAACAATGGAGTTGACGTTGATCGAGATGAGACGAATCCTATCCGTGGGAATGTGGCTGGATGACAACTTATTTTGAGGCATTTGAAAGTCCTAAACGCTGAAAAACAATGTTAATTTTCGAATCTTGTTTATCGATTCGCTCTGATAAGGAATTTAATTGTTGATAAATTTTGAGAAGCAACTCATTATTGCCACTTACATTATTTACCCTATTTTCCGCATTTTCTGCTGGTCCTCTAGCGGCGAGTGCAAATGATACTCCGGGCTTGACGAAGTTCGGAGCTAAGACACTGCGGTGTATTTGTGTTTGTTTTGGGGCAGATTTCAATCTTGCATCCTGATATCGGGAGCATCCTCGATATGATGCCGGGTGACCAAAAACACCGCAGTTCACACAATATAACTTCTCTTTTGGCTCCGTCTGAGCCAATTTGCACTCACCGGGAGCATGCACGTCTTTGCATTTAACGCATCGGTAATGCATGGCGCAGTTGGCAGCCGAATGCCCAAATCGTTGGCAGCGATAGCACTGGTTGATTTCTCGTTTCTGGAGGCGTTCCCACCTCACCACTCGAAAATTTAAATACCTGATTTGCTGAAGAGCGCTTGGACTGCTCTTATTTGTTATTTGTACCAAATAAAGTGGTAAGTTTTTTTTTTCTACCGTCGACCTTCTTGTCGCGAATGTTTTCACTGAGATAAACTCGATTTGTGGCGCCGTTTCCTTGAGAACCTGAAGAAGATCGACGGTATCTTCTCCGCAGTCCAAGCCCTTCAGCAAGAACGTCTGGTTCTTCTCGCTCTTGGGGGTATAGGTGAAGTGCGGAACCTCCCCAGAATTCAAAGCATCTTTCGCTGATTTGAAATCAACCAGTGATTTCGTTCTAATTGACAGCTTCTCAGAATTTACTCGTTTGATTTCGAAATTTGTCAATTTGTTTTCGGCTGCCAACAGCCGAACCATGTCTTTTCCGCTTTGCCCGAAGACATTAATCGGCGGAACTTTCTCGGTATTCTTCGCTACTTTTTGAGGAGGACCAGCAGAACTACGGGCTGGTTTCTTCTCCCTATTTCTACTTTCATTATTTTTATTTTTTAAATATAAGATAAAATTATCGTCTTTGTTACCTTCGTCTACCTCCATGTCCTGCTGGAGTCCATCCAGCGCCGCAAAGTAGTTCTGGCTTTCGTTCGTGCCACCAGCACTTAATACCTCTTCAGTTATTATTGGAGTTGCAGCTTTCTTCTGTTTTTCGATTTTTCGTGTCGGACCACTCTCTTGAACTTGTTTTGCCGTCTTGAACATTTCTTCATACGTTTGAATTCTTGCTTTTAGCTCTTCGATTTCACTTCGAAGGCGGCACACTTCCTGTCTATCCTCGAGCACTTGTGTTTTGCGACCGGCATCTGCGGTATCCTGGGTGCTCGTGTGTCTCCGCTTGTTGACACTTGCCAATTTCACACCGTCACTCTCCCCGGGGCCCCCCAAAGGAGGGAAGCCGTCGGGCTCCTCCATACAGCAGTCCCGAGTTGTCTTTGGTTTGTTGCTTTTCTTGATTTATTGGTATGGTTGGTCGATGCCTTCGACGATTAATTCTTCCCCAATAAAATCAAAACTTGCTTTTGACTGACTCGTACAAAATTAATTCAATTATTTGAAACTGACTTTTGTGAAAAATTAAAATTGACTTTAGCTTCTCTGCTTCCTTGATATGTTCGCTGAACGTTGTTGTGACTGATCGCTTAGTTTGTCCGATGTACGATATCTGGCATGGCTGGCAAGTAATTTTATATATGCCACATTTGGACGCCAATTGGACGTATATGAGAGCCTTTGGATTATTCGACAACCGGAAAACGCACGGCTCAATGAAGATATGGGCAACGGTAACTCAACGATACTAGATCTAATTGTCAATGAATGACAATTCGAAGTGTCAAAACAAAGAAGTGTCATTTTCAGCTCTCTGAATTTCTTGGCTTAAGTGAAGTTTAAATTCTGTCATAATTTATAATTAGCTGTGTGAAACAAGTGGAGTGGTTACTAGTGTCGTTTTATCAAGTTTTCGAGATAAGTAGCGATCTTTCAAGTAATCAATTTCAGTGATTAAATTTTTTACTTAGGCGAACGAAAATTAACGGAACCGGGAATTCTTACTTTGGTCTAGGAGTGAGATTCCCGTGTAGCTAAATTTATTCGAAACAATTTTTTGAATTTAATTTTAAAATTATATTTTGATATTTTAAATTATTTTTTTTTGCAAGTACGGATTTCTGCATTTTTTTTCACTAACTATATTAAATAAATTAAGGATAATAAAAATATTTTATAAAAAGCAAATAATTGAAAAAGCTAAAAATATAATGGCTACTAAACCAGATAAGTGTGGGAAGTGTAGGAAACCCGTGGAGGATATCCACTCGGCTATGGGGTGTGATGGCTTCTGCCTCAAGTGGTTTCATTTGAGGTGTATCAAAATGTCGGAGGAGAGATATCGGGCTATTATGGATATCACCGAAGATGTAATTTGGATGTGTGCAGGATGTAGAGCTCAGCACCGTAAATCTAAAGAAGACCAACTCTTCCAACAAATGAAAAACTTGCAAAGCCAAGTCGAAGAGATGAGCTCAAATGTCACCTTATTAATAGATAAATCTACGTCTGCGAACAAGCCCTCATATGCCGAAATTATAAAAAATTCTACTTCTCCATCAGTGCATCGATCTAATACAATATCGCAAAAAGGGATTATTATTAAGCCTAAAAATCACTCTTCATCAGAAAAAACACTGATTGATTTTAAGTCGAAGATCAGGCCATCAAAATGTAAAATTCCTCTACAACTAATGAGGCCTATTCGTAATGGTGGGGCGATTATAAAAACATCGACAAATGAAAATACTACTTCGCTTTTTAATATAGCAATGGATGCAATGAAAAGGAGTATGATGTTGCTGAGACCAGATTTCGACAGCCTAGACTTGTCATCAATGGACTAGAGAAACAATACGCAAATTATGAACTAAGAAATGAGATCCAGGCATTAAATCCTAATATAGAGGAGCGTGATTCTATGGAACTTGTACATGCTAGGCGAACAAGAAATGGAAGGTGGTTACACATCATCCAGGTAAACGGGAGCATGTATAAGAGGCTTGCGAATAGATACATTAATATAGATTATGGATCGTATTTTGTGAAGGAGGACTTCAACGTAACGAGGTGTTATAAGTGTCAAAAATACAACCACAAAACATCTAAATGTGAAGGGGAGCAAATATGTCTAAAATGTGGAGGAAAGCATGACCTAAAGGACTGCAAAAGCACGATTGAGAAGTGCTCGAACTGTATTGGTAACAATAACAATGCTGATCATTCTCACAGAGCTGACTCTGTAGAGTGTCCGGAGTTTCAACGCAGAATATTGATCGCCAGGAGGAGTACCGACTACAACTTTGATGAGTGCTAATCTTTCTAATCAATCAAGTGGAACAAATTTAACACTTATGTATGCTAATATAAGAAGCTTAAGACATAAGCTAAGTGATATTCAGATTTACCTGCAGCAAAATCCTGACATAGATTTGATTATTCTAAATGAAATCTGGATTTACCCAGAAGAAGCACGGTTTTACAATATTGAAAGATATAATGCGGTATTCTCCTGCAGACCTGGAAGAGGTGGAGGTACAGCAATCTACGTAAAAAATACAATCAATTTCATTACCAAGAGAGTGATGCCTGATAAGTATAACGTTATAATAATTGAAGTACACCATGCAGGTAAAAAAATAAAATTAGGGACGTACTACAACCCCAATCGAATGAATGCGCAAGATTTTTGCACAGTACTAGATACATTATTCTCAACTGAAAAAAATTTGATCACAGTAGCGGACACAAACATTGATGTGCTAACGGAATCACCAGAAACACGGATTTATAAGGATACGCTAGAAACGAATGGAACGGTAATCATAAACAACAACCAAATTACTCGCCTAGTGTCAAATACCTGTCTGGATCATATAGTAACCAATGATTTAAAAGTCGCTGAAAGCATGACATACATATTTGAGGACTGGCCGGAACTGGATCATCGTGTGATAAAAATTGCTATTCAAGACCAAACCCTGAACAAACAGAAGCCGACCTACAAAACGTTCAGATTTCTAGACAAGGAGATCTTTAAATCAAACATGCGAGAGTTACTGGAAAAGCGGAAACCAAATAGTATTATTGAACTCAAAAATATCATCATATCTGCTAAGCAAAGTTCTACAATTGAGAAAAAAATCAGGTGTCGACAACGGACTTGGATAACGAAAAAAGTAATTGATGCAAGTATTACAAAAAGGAAGGCATACATGGACTACAGGAAGAACAGTGGAAACCAGGCTTTCAAGTTTCTGTATATGCAAGCGAAAAAAGAATCGAAACGACTGGTGAAAGAGGCTAAATTCTTATATTTCTCAAGAAGAATGGAAACAGCGGCTGACAACTCCCGCGAAATATGGAAAATAATAAATGAGGTAAAGGATAACTCTTCAACCCAGGGTATATCACAAAACTTTCAACTGAATCCTGATGGGCCCTCTAACACATCGTGTCCACGTGACGCGGCGAACTCATTGAATAATTTTTTTTCAACAATTGGTGGAAGAATCACTAAAGAAATCGTTGCCAGTTCAGCAGGCAATGTAAATAATACAAATATCTCAATAAATTCCATCTTTCACATTCATCAAACAAATAAAAGGGAAGTCTTAAATGTAATCAATGAATTGAAAAAGAATACGGCGCCAGGCATTGATAGCATCACGATGAATGAGATTAGTATAATTAAGGAGGACATAGCCCAGATTATGGCAAATTTTATAAACGTGCATATTAGGAATGGGACTTTTCCGGAAGAAGAAAAACTTGCAAAAATAGTTCCTATATTTAAGGGTGGTGATCATCTCGACCCGAATAACTATCGCCCGATTGCGCTGCTGACGGGATTTAGTAAGATATTTGAAAAAATACTAAACAATCGATTAACATCATTCTTAGTTGAAAACTCTATCATAAGCCAACATCAGTTTGGTTTTCAAAAGAACAAGAGTACTTTGGATGCCCTACATTCTGTCACACGTTTCATCAATCTAGGACTGGACAGAGGTGATTATGTCATCGCAATTTTTGTGGATTTGAAAAAAGCATTTGATACAGTTGATCATGATCTCTTGCTTCGTAAACTTGAATCGTATGGTATTCAGGGGAGTCCTAAGCAGTTGTTTAAGAGTTACTTGGAGGGAAGATCGCAGAGAACTTTAATCAACAATGTCCTGAGCGACCATGCACCTACGGAAACAGGAGTTCCCCAAGGTTCAATACTGGGCCCTACTTTGTTCCTGCTATATACAAATAATCTAAATACATGTGGGCTGACGGGATATCACACATTATATGCTGATGACACAGTTCTACTTTATTCAGTACGAGACAAAACTGCCATTGAGAACACTATCAACGACGACCTAGGAAAATTCCATCAGTGGTTAATTGGAAACAAACTAGTATTGAACACATCAAAGACAAAATATATTGTTTTTAAGCAAAAGAACAAAGGAGACATAGATGTCGAACTAAATATTAATGGCGAAAAATTGCAAAGAGTGCTAGAAATGAAATATCTTGGTCTTATCATAGACCATCGTATGACCTGGTTACCACACATAAATAGCTTAAGAAGGCAATTAGCCCCAATAATAGGATTGTTAAGAAGATATGAGGATTTTCCAATGCACATCAAGAAACTTGTTCTAAATGCGTTTGTCCTGGCGAAATTGCATTATGCAGTACTTATTTGGAGTCAATCAGCGAAGCAACATTTAAACAGTATATCCAGGCTGCTGACCAAAGCGTATAAAAACATTTTGAAGCTGCCAATGCTTACTCAAACTAGTTTGGTTTACCAACTGGCAAAATCATTAACCTTTAGTCAAATTATTATTATGGAGAAAGCGAAGTTTATCTACAGAAATTTAAAAACTAATGGATCGGAACGAGCGCCATTAATTAAGGTATCACAGATCAACCCATATACAGCGAGGAATGCAAATCAATTCGTAATACCTTTTGCCAGAACGGATCGACTAAAGAACGATGCAACGAATGATGCTTTGCGTATATATAACAATCTACCAGAAATTGTTAAGGAAGCAAACTCACTTTTGGTATTTAAGAAAAGACTAAGGGAGCATTTAATGAGTACTGATTGAAGCGTGGACCTGTAATTCTGCTTTTATGAGCCCAGTATCTTAGGGCGTTCTTTTTGACCCTATCGGCAAGATTCTGAAGTGACAGTTACTCAGAGTTTTTTTTGAATGCGTCGTATGATATTGAATTTTTTTTTATCTCTGAGAGCTGATCATGATTTTTTTGGACTAGATGTTCACGAAAAGGACTAGTTCACATTATATTGTGTGCCCCCTTATACCGATGTGTTAAACATTGTCTGGGTGGCACAAAGGGCCAAGCGACGTAATGTGAATGCAGATCGCACGAGCGTTGTGCGACGAAGAAAGAGTGATGGAGAGAGTGGTAGGGAATGGAGGTAATTTAAAAAAAAAAAAAAAAAAATTAAAATTAAATCTAAATAATATTTAAAATATAATAAACGAATTATAATAGCAGTAATAAAAACAAAAACTCAATGAGGGAAAAGCAATAAATGATACCTCTTAAGCAGGGATAATACAATGTAATTAAGGACATAGGTTAATTGATAGGTCTCAAAGACAAAAACAGGTAAAATGTAAGTAATGTAAGGGATATAAAAAGCGGATACTATTTGGAATTAAACCATAACAAAAAACACTGAAGAACGAGGAATTCTTACCTCCAAAATATATATTTGTTTAGCATTAAATTTACAATATTTGCGTTTTTCTGGAAAAGTTGGAGGAATATTTATTTGGAGAATTTTTTAAATGGTGCAAAAAAACCGAGATAACGAAGAATTTGAAATGACGACCTGGTCTTACTCGGATTTTTATGGTTTAGTGAAACTGAAAAAAAGTATTGGAGGATTAAGTGAAGATATAAAATTTTTGAAGACTTGTAGAAAATCAAAAGTTGTTCCAAGGAGCCATAAAGTGAAATTGAAGTCGCATTTGCCTGGAGTAGAAAAATACAAGCAGGAATTACAATCGAAACTGATCTCCGACAGCATAAACCGTCTCTACGCTAAATCATCGGAATTGCAACTGAGAGCATACAATCTCCACCTAAAGCTAACGAAACAAACAATAGGAAGAAAAGGAACAACCGAGGAATGGCTAGACAAAGTACAAAGGGCGTGTGAATGCGAAAAAGATCGAAAAAGAAGAATTTTGAGCAAGAAACGACAACACCTAATAAACCAGCAAAACAGCGTACCCCGACGAAGCGTGGATACAATAAAAGACTTCGTAGTTAATTTATCATCGGAGTCATTCATGGAGAAACAACTGGAACTACTAAACAAGGGCTTGAATTTCGCAATAAGTGACCAACATCTACCGAAGGAAGACATTGTGATAGACGTAGAATCCGCCATCAAATATCTGCCGACAGAAAAGAAACAAGTAGTAAGCGAGGAAACAATAAAACCGTGAAAGCAACCAATTTGAACATAAGGAACAATGAGTACAGCGTTGTGAAGGAATTGAAGGAAAAGCCGGTGTTCTACCTTAAAGCTGACAAAGGGAATAAGATTGTTATAATGGACAAACCAAAATATGACCAACTGGTTTTCGAGAAGCTGAATAGTGGAGAATACCACGAATTCAGGAAAAACCCGTTGCCGGACTCAATCGAAAGAATAGAGAAAGCCCTGATGGATTGCCAGGAAGTGATACCTAGCAAAATTGCGTTAAGGGTGACGAACCAGCACTTCCACGAATTAAATGTCTGCCAAAGATACACAAAGCAGGGGACGAGATGCGTGAAATCATAAACTGCAGGGACGCCCCTACAAGCAAAATCGCGACATGGCTGGTGGAAGAATGCAACATATGTGAAAAACCTACAAGTAACTACTCAGTAAAAAACAGAGGGGAATTGATCGAGAAGTTAATGACGGCAAAGCGCATCGAAGCAGACGAAATACTAGTGTCTTTTGACGTGAAAGCACTTTTTTCAAGTGTCCCAGTAAAACAGGCGTTGGCGTTGTTCGAGGATTGGCTAACTAGCCAGAGTGATTTCAAAACATCAAAGAAGCGATTAAGATGTTTCTACAAATTGGCAACTCTTTGCATGTCAGAGACCTATTTTACCTTCAGAGGAAGACATTTCAAGCAAAAATCCGGCGTGGCAATGGGGAACCCATTGTCCCCCCTCTTGAGTGAAATTTTTATGGGATGGGTAGAGCAAAAAATAGATGAAGAGGGCGTCTTCCCAAGGATGTGGATCCGTTATGTTGACGACGTTCTCGCGATAGTGAAGAGGTATAAAATTGAAGAGATATATAAAGAAAATGAATGAAACACATAAAAATATCACCTTCACAATAGAAGTGGAGAACAACAACGAAATACCTTTTCTAGACATTAAAATAATAAGAAATAATAATGTTTCAGAGTTTGATATTTTCAGGAAACCCACGAATACACAGAGGACGATACCAGCCACATCACACCACTCGTACCAAACAAAGATGGCAACGTTCAACAGTTGGATATACCGAATGCTAACGACTCCGCTAACGAAACAGCGATATGAGCGAGAGAAGACGTTTATTTTGAGTACAGCGAAGATGAAAGGATACAAGGAAAGCGAAATCTTGTCAAAACAAAGGAAAATCGCTAACCACTCTCCATGAACAAAAGTGGAACCTAGAACAAAATCAAAGAGCAGCAATAACGTATTCAAAGATCTTTGGGAAGATCGGGAAAATCCTGAAGAAAGTCGACATAACAGCGATACCCACGAGCCGGAAATTCAAAATAGGATCCAGACTAGGCACACCAAAAGATAGGAAGCAAAATATGAGAACCTTTGGATTATTCGACAACCGGAAAACGCACGGCTCAATGAAGATGTGGGCAACGGTAACTCAACGATACTAGATCTAATTAAAATTAAATCTAAATAATATTTAAAATATAATAAATGAATTATAATAGCAGTAATAAAAACAAAAACTCCATGAGGGAAATGCAATAAATGAGGGAAAAGCAATAAATGGTACCTCTTAAGCAGGGATAACAAAATTAAATTGTAATTAAGGATATAGGTTAATTGATAGGTCTCAAAGACAAAAACAGGTAAAATGTAAGTAATGTAAGGGATATAAAAAGCGGATACTATTTGGAATTAAACCATAACAAAAAACACTGAAGAAGGAGGAACTCTTACCTCCGAAATATATATTTGTTTAGCATTAAATTTACAATATTTGCGTTTTTCTGGAAAAGTTGGAGGAACATTTATTTGGAGAATTTTTTAAATGGTGCAAGAAAACCGAGATAACGAAGAACCGTAACTTTATTCAGTAGTAGATGTGTTAATCGCTACATATGTATCGAAAACAAGCTTCCCGTCTCAGTCGAACTCAATTACATGGCTTTGGGTGTTATCAATTATTTACTCTGCTTGTGTTGTTTTCGTTTAAACCAAATTTTTATATGACGCGACATAATTTTACATATCTCAAGCTCCCTAGCGGTAGTTGAGTGGATTTGTTTGAACCTTTCCTTCTATATATTCTATGTATATTCGTCATTGTCATCGTGGTTGCAGCGCTAAAGCTTCTCAAGTTGTCTCGATCCATCGGCCGTATCAAATTTTCGAAGCGAGTAGCGATACGCTGTTTTCGCCGACAGAATCGGACTAGCATTTTCTTGGTTTTCTCACTAATCTTCCTCCCAGAGTTTTTCCAACGGACTTTTGTATGTTCGTACGTATGACGTGGCCAGCCCATCATAGTTTATGAAATTTTATTATTGTGGATACTTCCGACCCGTCAAATACTTCATACGACTTGTGGTTGTACCTCGGTCGCCATCGGTCCCCTTCTTTTTTGCTCCCATTAGCCACCTAAGGACCTGCGTTTCAAATGTATTTAATATGTTAGCGGAACCTTGTCAGAGGGCCCATGTCTCCCAACGGTAACATAACACAGGTCTTACCACAAATTTGTACACTTGAAACTTTGTTGTCCTTTTTCTGCTGAAGGCCCTGCACTGTGGAGAGAATATAGTTGATCTCCTATTACTGTAAAAAAATTTTACAATAAGGGGATCAACTATTGAAGGCAAAATGTTACCATTTTATTCAGTACAAAATTCAAACGATAGCAGCCCAAGTGCCCTCCAAAAGAAAATGTACCTGAACTTTAGAGTTGTGAGGTCACAGCGCCTTCAAAAAAACTGTGAACAATCAAAGCCAGAAATCTGGAAATGGACGTGTCTTAGGAAAATCCATGTCTATGCCTCCTAAATGTCATAAAGCATTGTATTCTTCAGCAAAGTACTACATATTTACATTTAACGAAAACTACACAAAGCCCGCTACAAGATAAAGTTAAAATTTCAAAAATCAAATAAAAATTGTGGCCACAGTAGGCAATTGAATCTGGAAAACTGCACAAAAACTGCACGTGTACTACAAACAGCCATTTCTATGCCTCCTTTATTCTAGATAATGTGCCTAAAATTCACACGTTTAAGAGGAGAAAAATCGATTTAAAAGTTTTGGGGTCGTGACACGTGAAAAATTGGAAATTTTTCGGCTTTCAGCCGCTGAAACTGACCTTCCACTTTTCCAAAGTACCATAAATTAATGGTTAATCTATACACCAATGACAAAATATTGCAAATCGGTTGGGAAATCCGGCCATAACAATGTCATAAAGGGAAAAGGTCCCCAAAACCTGCCCCCCAAAAATATACTATCTCGCTTACTAGACCACTTAGATAAATAACTTTTGTTTTGATTTTTTTCTTTGCATTCATGTATCACTTACAAACATGAAAATAAATTTTTCAATTACACATAGTGTTTGTATAGCGATCAGTCCTATGCCAACCGCTTTGCGACGATGCTAATCGAATACACAATCCGATTACTCATATAAGTATTTCGAATTTACTGCAACACCAATCTCAATCCTCACCTGTCGCACTACCTCCTATTGCGGGATGCAAAACGCAAGAGGACTTTCAGAATAATCCTTCCACTGAATTGCACAAACACAGGATCCACGCTCGGTGCGAAGCCGATCAATAATTTTAGTCGCTACTTGAAATTGGTGAAACACCAATTTCTAATCTGCCCACACAGAAACTCCAAATGCCAGAAACTTCCTATACTTGAGATTGGTGAAACGACTATTTTCAAAACTGAAATGTGATCGAATATTACCGTTACCTTCTTATTCAGGCCCATAAGGAAATCAATTAACGTACCTTACGTCACTTCGCGTACCGGAAACAGCTGATCAGTAGCCCTAAATTTAGAAAAACAGCTGTCCAGAAAACTTGAAAGCAGCATCTCAGTAGGCCGAAAGTAGGCTTTTGAGATTGTCAAATATGACATTTCTCAGATGAAATTTAGCCGAAATGATACAAACGTGAACGAAATACGTATATTTGCACGTTAATGTCTTCGACGCCTCATATTTAAAATAAATCGTGGACATAGTACTGATAAAATTTCAAACTACAGTCATTTAATCTTTAAAAAATTTGTTTGATTTAAACAGCACTAGATGGCGCTGATGACGCTACTCGAAGATGTTAGTTCGTGACGTGACGCAGTGTTTCCGTTTTCGGGCCTGAATAAGAAGGCAACGATATTACTTGAGACAATGTTGCAACGGAATTCTTACACATGCAAAATATTTTGTTGCAGGATTGAACTTTACTTTCGAGACTTTGATGCGATTCTAATTTCGATATTTTGATTTGATTTTTAATGCTAAATTAATTTCTTATACTCTTAAACCTAATCATAAGCGTGAGCTTCAACAATTAAAGCCGTCAAATCATTTGCATCTGCTGACATTGGGGTTAAGGGCCTCGAGTTCAGAATCGCTTTGATTTCCACCATCAGAGTCTCCAGTTCGTCATATGTAAAAGAAGCAGGGGCTGCGTTTCTAATTAAAAAGTACTTAGCGCACTTAACATTGGCCTCCCAAAGTCCTCCAGTGCGATGATCGGGGGGGAATAAAATGAAAATCCATCTCTTTTGGAGCACAGAAGCTGGTGATCTGTTATTGACCCGTTTCTGCAGAAGGCCATCTTTGAGCTCAGTTGGCTGATTTCTCGCTTCCACAATATTAGTTGCATTATCACAATACAATCGGCGGCAATATTCTACGTCCCAATGAATCTCTTCAGAGACTTCACAAATGCCTCCGTCGTCAATTGCGGCACCAGTTTGAAATGGGTGACCTTCGTGGCAAAACAACAAAATACCGCCAGATAAGCTTTTGCAGGCATTTTTTTCTGACCCTAGAGTGAATCCACAGTGGTCCCGCAAAATCTACACCGGTGTTTACAAATGGCCTTGATGGTTGCACCCGAACACTCTGTAAATCTCCCATATGCTGGGTCATTAGTTTATGTTTGGCCCGTGCGCATCTCATATACTTGTGGGTTACTAATTTGGCAACATTTTTCCCTTTGATGGGCCAACTTTGATGGGCCAAAGTCTCTGCCGCGCTATTGCGAGCAAGGCCTGAAGACCAACGCGCAGATGGCGGAAATGCAACTCCTCCAAAATCATGGCGGCACTGCAAATTCTAAAAAATCAGTCTCGGAATATAATGCGTATAGGGCAAAATCATTGGGTGCTTAGCATCGTGTGGTAAATCTGAAAATTTCAGTCGTCTACAACCCTCGTTACTCCATGCTCACCCAAATATGGACATAGTTCACTCAAAGCGTCCCTAGAGCTTACTTGTTACACAGATCGCAATTGTTGAATGGTGTCTCGATATGCATTCCCTTGAGCCTCTCGCACAATAATTTGAAGTGCGTTTTCCAGCACCCCAACATCTAGGTCCAATTGAAATTTTTTGATGCTGATTGTCTTACGGGTATTGCTTATGAAGCGCATTGTATATGTGACCACCCTTTGTAATCTTTTAAAGGAATTCCGATGATCAATTCCATGTGTGAATGACGTAGCTGCCTTTGTTATGCTAAGAACCACCTTCGCCTGCCTCTTTGCCAAGTCAATATTGACACCTCGATGCCTCCCGGGCCAACCGGTCACGACGCCATGAAGGAACCTTAGGCCAAAAAGCCACAGATTGCTGGTTTGTAGTTTGTCAGGAGAAATGCTTCTGGATACCAAATCGGCTGGATTCTGTTTAGAGTCAACATGTCTCCATTGACTTGAGGTTGACATGTTTTGTATGGTATGATGGTGCTTCAGCGGATATCCAGTTTAAAGTTATTTCCCAATCTTTATATTATTGAGGGTGACTAATTGCGTCCAATATCTCTTCTACTCCTTCAACAAGTTGGATGGGACAGTGTGATCCCAGTCAATCTTTAGGTTCCAGACCTTCTGCAGGAAGATTTTAGCCGTGACAGTAACTGGTGTCATCAAGGCGAGTGGATCAAAAAGCCATACAATATTGACCAGAACAGATCTCTTTGCGAATCTTGTGGCTGTCATGATGGGAGGCTTAACCTGGAAAATGTCCTCTTTGGGGAACCATATTAATCCAAGCGTTTCGATGTGCCCACTTAGCTCGTTCGTAACGCTCAATTGCAATTTGTGGTCGTTAGTTGGGACTCCCTTCACTAGATATTTGTTGTTGACGCACCACTTTCTGAGCTTAAATCCAGCAATGCTCAATATAGCTTGTATCTGAGATTACATCCATGGCTTTCCAGAGACTATTTGAGCCCGTCATCAGATCATCCATATAAAATCCTTCAACGTTTGCACACCCGACGCATGTGCTTGGGCTGTTTAGACAGACAACTGCTGAAGACACTTCGTTGCTAAATAGGGAGGAGACGCCGTCCCGTAAGTGACAATATTCAGTCGATAACACTTCATCAATTCACTAGAATCATCTCTCCACACAACCAACTGATATCGACGATCAGCTTCATTGAGCAGTATTTGGCGATGTGTGCAGTAAGCACAAAGCGAGGAAAATGGAAACGCAGCAAAATAGTAAACAACTCCGGCTGGACAGTTGGTCCCACGTGCAGCAAATCGTTCAAGCTGTTGTTTTGGCAACAAATTACGCTCTGTCTGTATTCGATTAACCTTAATCATGTGTCCCAAATCCCTATGTTCATGCATCATAGGATGTTCCCAGCTTTTTGGGGCTATCTTGAAATGGTGGCCTTACCACGAAGCGCCCATCAATAGTTCTCTTTGTGTTTTTGGCGAAGTCCGGCTGACATTTCAGTTCTTGCCATGTCATTGAGGTCTTCTTAGCTTCGGTGTCCTCAATCCTTTAAAGTCGCTCGATTCTTTCGCTTAGATCCTCGTCATCTACACTGAATATTCCGCAAACAGGCGCAGACTGGTCTAGTCCCTGGGCTCATCCCGCCACAATCAATCCAAATGCGGTTCTATACACTCGCGGTAGCTGTTTTGAGAGCTCCATCGGCCCAGCAACTAGTACCTCGTAAAAGAAATCCGAGCCAAGTAAAAGATTGACTCGACCCAGCCTGTAGAACTTAGGATCAGTCAACTCCACTGAGACCTTTTATCGAAAACTTGTGCTCCACAGGTTTCAGGCCTAATTTTTCTATGGTGTCGCTAAAAATGATATTGACTTGCAAATCACTATCCAGAACAGCTTGCGAATTTACTGCTTGTTCACTGTCATCCATCACTTGTACGTTGGCTGTCCCCAGCAGCAGAAAACCAGCATGAGGCAATGTCACCTCTGCCGATAATGCAGTTGAAACTAGAGTTTCGTTGACAGCCTGTTGGTTAATGAGCAGTCACACATTCGCTCCACTATCAGTCCCAAGACTTGAGTTGCGGTTTCCTTTGGCCTTTTCTGGAAGATACATGTTATGCCCCATCTTGTATTTGCGGCAAGTCATGGAAGTGCAATCACGCGCTCTATGCCCTTAACCCAAGCAGTTCCAACATAACTTGAGCTGTCTGAGCCTGGTGATTCGAGCTTGGCACGGAAGCTTCGAGACTTGTTCACAGGCATATAATTGGTGCTTGACGTTGCATTGCTTGCACTGCCCAGGTATTTCATTTGTTCAAATCAGCGCAGCCGTATGGCGATTATTTGTCTTAGATGAACCAGGCTTCTTTCAGTTAACAAGGATTCTAACGCCTGAAACTGGCACTCCAAAAATGTCAAGAAACTAGTCACTCACTGCGATTCTCGTGGCACTCGCAAGGATTTTTCAAACAAGGCATGCGTGGCCTTGTCTATCTTCTTGACCACTATCTGCAGAAGTACTACTGTGACCAAAAAATAAGGAGACATTTAAATTTAAACTGCGCGCGTCGAAGGATTTGGAGCATTTTTTTTTATGTTGGTAGTACTGTCAGTGACATCTATGTCAAAATATTCATGGGTGTTTGAGATACACGTCGTTTCCGGGATGGCCTTCAGTTCCGTCTTCGCTCCGGCTTGAATCTCCTCTATTGTATCAAAACGGTGTCCCCGGAACGGTCTTTTGAGCTTGCTGAACAGCCAGAAGTCACACGGCTCCAGATCAGGTGAATACGGTGGTTGCGGAACGATAGGGTTGAGGTTTTGGCAAAATGATCACGAATGACGAGTGCAGTATGAGATGGTGCATTATCATGAATTATCTTTCCACAATTCCGGCCTTTTTAGGCGGATATCGTTACCCCAAACGACGCATACTGTTCAAATAATATTCCTTGTTGACTGCTTGGCCCGGCGGAAGGAATTTATAATGCACAACACCACGATTATCGAAGAAGAGAAGAGGTTGATGGTCGCCCAGGACGCTCTTTGTCTTCGACACGTCCAAAGCCGGCTTGGAACTCACTATACCACTTATAAACATTTTTTTTACACATAGCCTCATCACCAAAGGCTTTCTGCACCATCTTCAACGTATCCGCAGCAGAAAATTGATTCCGCAAACAAATTTTAATGCAAACTCAACAAAATACGACATCTCAAAAAACGAAAAACTCCCTTTTAGCAGCTCACAAAACGACGCGTATCTCAAACACTAATGAATATTTTGACATGTAAATTTGACATAGATGTCACAAATTACGGCGTACCAACTTCCTCCCATTCGCAACTTCAAATTGCCTCCGTAACATCTCCATCTTCCTTTGGGTATTTATACCTTTTTCCCTGGTCTTTATTTAATTTTATTAAAATTTTTCCAATTTCTCTATAATTATTACCTCCCCATCATTACAATCCTACCCTTTTCCCTTATTTCCAACTAAAATAATATAATATATACTAATAATTTCAATTTTCCCACTAACAACATTCCATTCATTAATGCCCACTAACAAAACTTCATTCAATACCTTTTCCCTAACAAAACCTAATTCCTTTCCTTCATACTAACTAATTCTATTCACTATTCCCCACTAACAAATTTTATTTTTTATACTAACAAAAATTAATTCACGTTTCCCTACTAACAAAATTCAATCTCATACCCAAATGCATCGTTGAAGTTGCTTATGAGATGAATGGGAGATCGACAGTCCATGGCACCATTAGCTGCGTCGCGAGTTCTCGACCGAGGTCTCCTGGAACCCTGGGTTCAAGTTCCCCCGGGCGAAGGGAAGCACACTTTTTGGGGTATCGGCAAAATCAATAGTTTTCATAATGTATATGTGACACTTTGCATTCGATCAAGCGATTCTTGGATGATGTAAATTACCATATATGCAAATCAATGGATACTATTGTGATTGTCGATACGGGAAAAAAGACGTGTGGGTAGCGGAATCGAAGTGTAATGAACTTCGATTACGTTACCCAAAGGCAACAGCGGTAATTGAAAATGAAAAAGAAATTACGGAATCGGATTGGATGCAAATGAAAAACGCGGGATTAGGCAGTTGGTATTTGGCTGGTGAAGATAAGGGAGTTTTCAATTCGGGATAAAAGTGATTTTTGGGGGTTTTAAAATTGGGAAGAAAGGGAGTTTTTGGGGGTAGAATGTAAATGGGAATTGAATAGACTTTTTGAAGTTTTAGTGACAAAGGAGGAGAGTGGAAAGATTGCAAAAGTGAGGTGAATATTGAATTTTGGGAAAAGAAGGGGTTTGACTTTGTGTGGTGTGAAAAAAATAACATTTTTTATTAATTTGAAGTGCGGGAAAACGAAAATTGTGCGGAAAAAAAAGATTTTGTTAATTTGGATTGCGGGAAGACGAAAATTGTTGTCAGTGAAAAAAAAGATAAACAACAAAAAATCAGAAGTGAAACGAATGAATTTAGGAAAACATTACTAACTAGAAATTAAAAGTGAAAGGAAAATTTGCCGATAGTAGACGGAGTGGAGGAATCAATTAGTGCGGATAAAAGTGGCCGTTACGTTTTTTTTTCTGGTTTAGTGATTTTAAATTACAATTTAATTTTCAGCGACCCCACGCTTCTTTTGCTGTATTGCACCGGGCGCTCGGAGTTCTACGGGGAAAGAAGTGAGTACAATTTTGGTTTTTTTCCTTTTTTTTAAATATATTGTCCAGTAGTTTGATTATTATATTCTCTTTAATCTTGAATTATTTTATGTTGGTATATTGTAGTTTTTTTATATTGTTTCAAATTTCGAAAGGGGTTTTTAGTAGTTTTGTTTTAACTGATTTTCTTTTGTATACTTTGGATTTAGATTATAATTTGTAAATAAAAAACGGCCGTGTCAGATTAAACTCATCATCTTTCATTTCTCAAGGTGACCTTCCCTTTCCCATCCTTCCCCCTTTGTGCTAGTTATTTTATGTAAGGTGGCTCAGCACGAGCAGAGGGTGTCCCGGAAGACCCATGACACGACTAAGCGCTAGCCGGCCTCAGTATGCCACCCCGGGCTACACACCCCTCTGCTAATTCTTAATGTCTGCAACTGCGGTGACTTCCGTGGTTCGCAACATAGTATAGGGTTCCAATTGTCTGTCTTTATACTCTGGTTTTTAGACCAAGTAAACATTCTTTTGTTACATCATGCAAGGTCATCAACGCACTGACCGATTCCGTGCTAATAGATGTCTGCGACACCCAAAAGGACTGTTACTATGAGGCGTTGATTTTTATAACGGCCCTTCAATGTCTCCCATGCTGTGGCGTAAGTCTCGTCGGCTACGACTAGATGCCGAAGCAGTCATTCTGGTTTACCTTTCAGATTTTCCAGGCTCTGAGAATCGATGATTTGCCGAAAGATGCAGTAAAATGCTTGCCACTGGGAATAATCACCATCGAAAATAGGGATCGCCATATTCGGTAACTTGACGGTTGAAGACAATTTGTTTGAGAACACTGGGGGTATACTTATTTTATATTAGCAGGTGCACAGGAACACCAGAGCTTCCTGAAGACGATCCTTTTATTGGAAGTATTCCTCGTCATTATAGCCAAATGCGCTCGGATCACTGGAACTGCTCCGAATTTGCTAATGCAGCTTGTGTAGCTCATCCCAATAATTGACAACTCATAATCCGATTTAGGATGTGCTGCTTCGATTTCGTCGATAGCTTTAATTGTATGAACTATAGCATATATGGTTGAGCGTTGTTGCCTGATGAGTCCTGCAATCGGTTTTGTCTTCTCCTACATGTTTTGTGGGACTTCCATCTGTGCGCAGGTGGCTCAGCTCCTGTACTGTGATGCCGTTTTGATGAAGCTGATGTTTCCTCCAGCCATCTTTGTACAGCCTCCAAAAAAACTTGATGAAGGCTCGTTCTACTGCCACAAAGTACTTGTTTGCAAAATATGTGTGTCCAGCCAAGATTCCGCCAGCTCTTGTAACTGTGTGTCGACTTCCTAGAACATCCTCCATAATTCCTCCACTTGATTGCGCCGAGTAGTGAGAAGCTCAAATGTCCTTCGAGCTTGCGGGTCTTTTCGATAATTGCTGAACTGTCGCTGCAACTCTTGACCGGTGATAGTCAGTTCGTTCAATTGATCCCACATTTATTCCATGTTGCCGCAGCTTACATCTGTTGGCTCGAATAATTTTTGCCTTGAATGTCGAAGATCGATTGATCAAGTCGGGGTCACCAAATATGTTTGTATAGCAATCAGTCCTATGCCAACTGCTTTGCGACGATTCTAATTGAATGCACAATCCAACTACTGATATATTTCTAATTTGGTGCAACACTAATCTCGATCCTAACCTGCCTGGATGCAAAACGCAAGAGGATTTCCAAAAACAATCCTTCCACTGAACTACATAAACAAAGAATCCGCTATTGTTCGGTGCGAAACCAATCAATAATTTTAGTCGTTATTTGAAATTGGTGAAACACCAATTTCCAAGCAGACAACATAGAAACTCCAAATGACAGAAACTTCCTATACTATGTATAATAGAAATTGGTAAAAAACCTATTTCCCAAACTCTAATGGTAGTGATTTCGGATGAGTATAATAATGTCTGTAAAGGACTGTAGCTATGGTCTGCTGCCTCGACGAGCGAAAATTTTGGTCCTCACCGAAATTAGCCTTGTCTGTTAACCCGTGAATACGCTGGCAGGCCAGCATTGCGGTGGCATAGGGCGGTTTCCTTTCCCCAGCACAAGACCCCACTACAAAAGAATTTCGCATTCACGAACTACCAGCTCGTAGTGTTCGGATCGAGAGGTGTCGAGGCAGAGGTAACCTACTGGAAGGATGCGTTTTGCCAAAGCAAACGACTGACTGGGTTTGGTGAACGCAAGCGAGGCTCGAGAGTTTCTTGTCTTTACTAGGTATGCTTACGGCCCCCAAATAAGAGAGGGGCATCTAGGTGTTGACTTTTATTTTCGTACGGTAGATCTATCTACTTTTAGATTGAACAATATACATCAAATGTTTACAACGGACAAAATAAAATGTTGTTATCACATATAATCAAGTCGCCTATTTGTTCCTATTTCATAAACACAACACATCCTTCAGCGAACGATAAATTAAAAATGTAAAAATACTACGACGCATATTATTGAAGCATCATAATTCTTCCATGGAGGTTTCCCCTCCTTTTTTCATGTTTTTTAGTTTCGTTAGCACATACCGATTTTTGTTGTTTTCGAATTACGAGAAGTGTGAGTATTTTCCCTATTTTTCGTTTATTTTGTTGTTGGATTTCTGGTTTTTGTTTGCACTTAAAGATGATAATTAGTATTAATCTTATGTTATATTAAAAGGTTATGAACACTTTTTAGAAAGCGAAAAGCAGCAAGAGAACGCACAAACTCAACAATCACTATTCGATCATCTTTATCACACCTGATTTACTCAAGGCTGTTTAATATCAACACAAAATACGAAGTTGTATTAATTTGAACTGGATTCGTTAAATTGAATCGATTAATAATTCAATGGCTCAAGAGGTAACCCACAACAAGTGATCATTCACACTTGCTCGCGACGACGGTGGAACAACTGTGGTTTTTCCGGTTATGAGTGGGAATCGTGGTGCACCACCTTATAAAACATCGAATGATTTGAAATGAAAAATTATGCTCCTGTTTACGGAATGAGCCTAGGTAAGATGATGTTTTGAAAAAGTTAATCGTTCTATACAAGACGTATTATCAGGTCAAATTATGTTCCAATGAAATACGCAAAAAAGAATTAAAATTTTCTCATTTATTTATATATCTCGATCATTTTCTGTGTATATAAATTAAAATAAATACAGTTTATATATTTTTATCAATATCTTTTCTCGTCTTTCAATCGTTATTTCATATATTCTGTAATAGTAACATAGTATTTAGTGATTTCTTCTTTCTTTTTTTGTTTATCTTAATAACTCTTCACAATATACAACATAACATTCTGCCTAAACCCGTTAATATCATCTTTTGTTTTTCGTTTCATTTCATTTTGTATTTTCCGTTTACTTTTCAGGATAGTTTGCCCGTTTCAATAATTTCTATTTCTTGTGGATTTATTTTTGTTTTGGTTTGTAGATGATTTCGACTATGATGATGATGTCATCATAAGACGAGTGACTCTTTCTTCCATATAAGTACGTACTTGAGTGTGTGTTGGCGTATGTCGCTTATTGCTATCTTAATACTATATACAAGATCGTATTCTTTCTAAATGATAATTTATATTATTATAAATATATAATTTTAAAAATTTTATTTTAATATTTTTATGTAAAGGAAGATGTAAATTTTCGTATCTCTTAATATTTTTTTTTCTTGAGTCTACTATGATATTATGTTAGTGATAATGAATTTATTCTCTCTGGTGAGAGAGATCGTCGTTATGTTATTTAATTTCCTTTGATTAAACTGATAAAGATTATTAAATTGAAAAAAAAAGTGGATGGTAAAAGAATAAGTTTCTATAAAATATACTTTTTTTCCGTTTTTAATTTAGTATCCTTAGGTTACCATATTTTTTTCGCAGATTTTTCAAATCTTATATATTTCTCATGACAGTACAGATGATACATCTTTAAAATTTTTGAAATTATTTAGGTATTTATATGAACCTCCCTGAAACACACTTCCTCCCGCATAACATTTCGTCCAACCTCATGTCGAAAACAGGACTTTTTCTTGAATTGGAGCAACGAAGGAGGTTCCCTTATTGAAATATCTAAAACTGCAGATATCATACAGTCCTTGGTTTCTGCAATTCTATGCAGGTTTGGTTTGCCACACTTAGATGCGAAGATCATAATTTGGTGGACGCAAGTTTTAGATCTTCTTCCACCATAAGTTAAAAGAGCCGTTTTCACTGTTCATAGTCCGAGATGGCTTCTGTAGAGTAGGGTAGACTGGTTACGCTTGAAACAAGGAACGGTTGAAACAGAGCAAATATATCATAAACCGTCGGACAGGCAATGAGGAGCATAGTATACTCCAATAGTACCCACACTCAATCAACCCTCCGGAAAAATTGGAACACAAGCCGAACAGCGAGCCATAAATCTTCGGTAGCAGCATTGCCATCTTACTCAGGCCCATAAGGAAATCAATTAACGCACCTGACGTCACTTCCCGTACCGGAAACAGCTGATCAGTAGCCCTAATTTCGATAAACAGCTACTTTCAAGATTGTCAAATATGACATTTCTCAGATGAAATTTAGCCGAAATGATACCAACGGAATCGAAATACATATATTTGCGCGTTAATGTCTTCGACGTCTCATATTTAAAATAAATCGTTGACATAGTACTGATAAAATTTCAAACTACCGTCATATGTACTGTCAAAAATCTTTAAAAAATTTGTTTGATGTAAACAGCACTAGATGGCGTTGATGAGGCTACTCGAAGAGGTTAGTTCGCGACGTGAAGCGGTGTTTCCGTTTTCGGGTCTGAGTAAGAAGGTAACGGTAGCAGGTAGGTAGGTTAAATGCTGACGCGAGGGTTGGCGCAAATATAAACATATGCTTCGATGAGAGATTTGAGGATTAACACATCTCAAAAAATCAATAACTTCGCAGAAAAACAAATTCATTCCATGTAATCTTTTTGTTTTTTATTAGGATCTGGCAGCACTCCCATTTCTGAAATGCGTAAAAGAACACGTGCGCGGGAAATTTTATTTGCTTTTTGCTTTGTTTCTTGAGCGCGCCAGTCCTGGGCTCAGCTGACGTGCCCCTGGGAAAATTCAAAAAGTGTGCAACACAGGTTAATTGAAAGATGTGGGTACTAGGTGAATGTACTATGATGATGAGTATGAGGAGCAAACGAATCAGATGAATGATTCCAACACGAATCTCAGTATTGCGTGTCTCGCTGCGTATAGTTGTTCATATGAATGAGGTCACCTTGAATTTTAATGGTCAAAAGTATGTAAATATTTGTATCCAACGATGGTACGAAATTATAATGGGTTCTATGTAAGTAGGAATATTGCGGGTGTTTTTGAGATTTAAAAACAGCTTATAAAACACGGCATCATAACTGGTTTTTTTTTTGTTTTATTATAGACTGTCTTTTACTTAACCCATTTGTTCCCATTGTACTCATTTGAATACAGCACAGTTACATGTTCTGGCTCGATCGTTGGAAAAATGATTTTGCTATCTTATAGAACGATTAACTAGGCAAAGGGCAAATGTTTTGAACGAAATGTTGAACTTCATATCTCCTTCAGTTTGATTGGAACCCTTTCTGAACGAAGGCTAAAAAGTATGGTTGGGGTAAAGAGTTTTGCGTGTAAATTTATCAAAAAAATATATTATAAAAGCAACCTTGCTCGAGACGTTTTCAAAGAATGTACTGCACGATGGTAAAACTCTTTTGTAATAGCAGCGTCATTGGGCGGTGAGGCTAAGTACTTGTTGAATGACCCACGTATGACCATAACATTTGGGAACAATGGGATTATAAAGAATATGTGATATGAGTGTTCCTTTTTTTAGGAACCTATAAGCACGACATCTTTTGGAATAAGATACAGAAATTGAGTTTGGCTTTAAAAGATGTAGCAGAACTTGAGCAACATGTCGACATCATAATTGTTCCTCCAAAGCCACACTATCATAGTGATTATGATGAAATCGTTAAAGACAATCTTCGAGCGGATATGTTATCGCATGATGTTCCAGTTAAAGTTGAGTTTTTCAAAATGACACGCAATTTGATTCCGAAGATGAGTTGCCCCTCTACGAATGTTGTGTCCGAAATTTGACGGAAGAAAACCAGAGAAAATAAGAAAACAATGCGAAGAGGAACCTGCTTGGACCAAAAGGCTGATCAATATTTTTATGAAGCTTGGAAATGAATATCAACGATGTTACAACAGTTAAAAAATGTGTATCCTGTAGAAGTTTCTGAGAAAATTTTGACGATGATATTGTCAAATCTAGAGTACAGGAGAGTAACAGATATGTCTCCCGTGACTGAAAATGTAAATATATAAAACTTCGTTGCAATACTTTTCATAAGTGGGTATCATAATTTACCTAGAGATCGTTTGTCCTGGTCTAGTGATGAGGATCTTAGGGTTCCAATCATTACCAACTGTATGGGTCGTATGAAAAATACTTGCATTTTGCTAACAGCGATGAAATCGACACAAAAGATAAAATGTGGAACCTTAGATCGTTCATAAAGAAACTCAATAAAAAAATTCTCTGTTGGGGTACTTTCCATGAAAGCTTATCGATAGATGAAGCCATTGTAAAATACTTTGGACATCATTTTTCACAACAGTTTATTCGAGGCAAGCCAATAAGATTGGGATACAGAGATTCGATGCTTTGCAGCTCAAAGGGCTACTGTTATCAGCTTATTACATATTTTGGTGCAAAACAATGTCAAGAAAACGAAGATTTATCGCTTGGCTCAAAAATTGTTCTGGGACTTCTAAAAGTAGTTAATGATCCAGTCAATTGTATTATATTTTTTAATAACTGTTTTATCAGTCATTCATTACTCACAAGATTACGAGCAATGGGATTATGGATGACAGGAACCATCAGAGATAATCGCACCAAGATGGTGGCGCCGTTAAGTTGTTGGCTGTACTTTTTACTTTGATTTGGGTGATTGGCCCGGCTTTTCGAGGCAGACTATGTGAACTACACGAAAAGGAAATCATCCTAAATCCATTTAGGAACTCATTCGTCCAAAAGAAAAATTAACTATGTTCAATTCAACTATAAGGACCCAGCTACGTTTAGCTGCATCTTTGCGTAGCAATGATGCCAAATCGTTAACCGATCATCGCAGCAGGCATACATCAACAAGATACCCGTCAACACTTAATGCACGGAGCCTGTGCCTGGCCCTTGTCAGCTGGCGTATCTCATTGCAGTTGCTCAGCATTCTACAGCGTTGCATTATCTTATATCATCTATGCTACCAGCCAAGACAATGCAAGTCCAAATGAAACTTCACGAACTCTTAAAGGTGGAGCTCGAACAAGAAAGAAACCTGATCCTTCCTCCATCCCGATTAAGCGGGAACGATCGAACTCCATTCAATCTGAAACTGAGGTCGACGGACTTCCACATCCGAAAAAGGATTAAAATCACCACGTTGAGATAAATTAGAAATTATGGCGCATGTTGATGTTTTCTATTCATTCTGGGATTGTATCTCGAGACGAGCGGAGGTGGTAGCAAAAAGTTCAGCGTGAAGTCGAATCGACCTTCTGCAGGAAGATTTTAGCCATGACACTAACTGGTGTCATCAAGGCGAGTGGATCAAAAAGCCATACAATATTGACCAGAACAGATCTCTTTGCGAATCTTGTGGCTGTCATGATGGGAGGCTTAACCTGGAAAATGTCCTCTTTGCGAAACCATATTAATCCAAGCGTTTCGATGTGCCCACTTAGCTCGTTCGTAACGCTCAATTGCAATTTGTGGTCGTTAGTTGGGACTCCCTTCACTAGATATTTGTTGTTGACGCACCACTTTCTGAGCTTAAATCCAGCAATGCTCAATATAGCTTGTATCTGAGATTACATCCATGGCTTTCCAGAGACTATTTGAGCCCGTCATCAGATCATCCATATAAAATCCTTCAACGTTTGCACACCCGACGCATGTGCTTGGGCTGTTTAGACAGACAACTGCTGAAGACACTTCGTTGCTAAATAGGGAGGAGACGCCGTCCCGTAAGTGACAATATTCAGTCGATAACACTTCATCAATTCACTAGAATCATCTCTCCACACAATCAACTGATATCAACGATCAGGTTCATTGAGCAGTATTTGGCGATGTGTGCAGTAAGCACAAAGCGAGGAAAATGGAAACGCAGCAAAATAGTAAACAACTCCGGCTGGACAGTTGGTCCCACGTGCAGCAAATCGTTCAAGCTGTTGTTTTGGCAACAAATTACGCTCTGTCTGTATTCGATTAACCTTAATCATGTGTCCCAAATCCCTATGTTCATGCATCATAGGATGTTCCCAGCTTTTTGGGGCTATCTTGAAATGGTGGCCTTACCACGAAGCGCCCATCAATAGTTCTCTTCGTGTTTTTGGCGAAGTCCGGCTGACATTTCAGTTCTTGCCGTGTCATTGAGGTCTTCCTAGCTTCGGTCTCCTCAATCCTTTAAAGTCGCTCGATTCTTTCGCTTAGATCCTCGTCATCTACACTGAATATTCCGCAAACAGGCGCAGACTGGTCTAGTCCCTGGGCTCATCCCGCCACAATCAATCCAAATGCGGTTCTATACACTCGCGGTAGCTGTTTTGAGAGCTCCATCGGCCCAGCAACTAGTACCTCGTAAAAGAAATCCGAGCCAAGTAAAAGATTGACTCGACCCAGCCTGTAGAACTTAGGATCAGTCAACTCTATGTTTTTCGGTATATACCATGCACCTATATCCAGACGTATAGCAGGCTGACCTGAAATATATCGAGTACAATGGCACCAAGTTCACGCCTGAATGCTGTCACTCGTGATTGCAGACACAATTGCGCCTAATTCGAGCCTACTGAGAAACACCACTGAGACCTTTTTTCGAAAACTTGTGCTCCACAGGTTTCAGGCCTAATTTTTCTATGGTGTCGCTAAAAATGATATTGACTTGCAAATCACTATCCAGAACAGCTTGCGAATTTACTGCTTGTTCACTGTCATTCATCACTTGTACGTTGGCTGTCCCCAGCAGCAGAAAATCAGCATGAGGCAATGTCACCTCTGCCGATAATGCAGTTGAAACTAGAGTTTCGTTGACAGCCTGTTGGTTAATAAGCAGTCACACATTCGCTCCACTATCAGTCCCAAGACTTGAGTTGCGGTTTTCTTTGGCCTTTTCTGGAAGATACATGTTATGCCCCATCTTGCATTTGCGGCAAGTTATGGAAGGGCAATCACGCGCTCTATGCCCTTAACCCAAGCAGTTCCAACATAACTTGAGCTGTCTGAGCCTGGTGATTCGAGCTTGGCACGGAAGCTTCGAGACTTGTTCACAGGCATATAATTGGTGCTTGACGTTGCATTGCATGCACTGCCCAGGTATTTCATTTGTTCAAATCAGCGCAGCCGTATGGCGATTATTTGTCTTAGATGAACCAGGCTTCTTTCAGTTAACAAGGATTCTAACGCCTGAAACTGGCACTCCAAAAATGTCAAGAAACTAGTCACTCACTGCAATTCTCGTGGCGCTCGCAAGGATTTTTCAAACAAGGCATGCGTGGCCTTGTCTATCTTCTTGACCAGTATCTGCAGAAGTACTACTGTGACCAAAAAATTAGGTGACATTTAAATTTAAACTGCGCGCGTCGAAGGATTTGAAGAATTCTTTTTTATGTTGGTAGTACTGTCAGTGACATCTATGTCAAATTTACATGTCAAAATATTCATGAGTCTTTGAGATACGCGTCGTTTCCGGGATGGCCTTCAGTTCCGTCTTCACTGCGGCTTGAATCTCCTCTATCGTATCAAAACGGTGTCCACGGAGCGGTCTTTTGAGCTTGCTGAACAGCCAGAAGTCACACGGCGCCAAATCAGGTGAAAACGGTTGTTGCGAAACGATATAGGTTGAGCTTTTGGCGAAATGATCACGAATTACGAGTGCAGTATGAGATGGTGCATTATCGTGGTGTAAATACCAAGAATTATCTTTCCACAATTCCGGCCTTTTTAGGCGGATATCGTTACGCAAACGACGCATAACGTTCAAATAATATTCCTTGTTGACTGCTTGGTCCGGCAGAAGGAATTCATAATGCACAACACCACGATTATCGAAGAAGAGAAGAGGTTGATGGTCGCCCAGGACGCTCTTCGTCTTCGACACGTCCACGGCCGGCTTGGAACTCACTATACCACTTATAAACATTTTTTTTAGACAAAGCCTCATCACCAAAGGCTTTCTGCACCATCCTCAACGAATCCGCAGCAGAAAATTGATTCCGCAAACAAATTTTAATGCAAACTCAACAAATTACGACATCTCAAAAAACGAAAAACTCACTTTTAGCAGCTCACGAAACGACGCGTATCTCAAACACTAATGAATATTTTAGCATGTAAATTTGACATAGATGTCACTGACAGTACTACCAACCTAAAAAAAATACTCCAAGCCCTTCCACGCACGCAGTTTAAATTCCAATTTCACCTTATTTTTTCGACACAGTAGTTGTTGCGAATTACGGCGTACCAACTTCCTCCCATTCGCAACTTCAAATTGCCGCCGTAACATCTCCATCTTCCTGTGGGTATTTATACCTTTTTCCCTGGTCTTTATTTAATTTTATTAAAATTTTTCCAACTTCTCTATAATTATTACCTCCCCATCATCACAATCCTACCCTTTTCCCTTATTTCCAACTAAAATAATATAATATATACTAATAATTTCAATTTTCCCACTAACAACACTCCATTCATTAATTCCCACTAACAAAACTTCATTCAATACCTTTTCCCTAACAAAACCTAATTCCTTTCCTTCATACTAACTAATTCTATTCACTATTCCCCACTAACAAATTTTATTTTTTATACTAACAAAAATTAATTCACGTTTCCCTACTAACAAAATTCAATCTCATACCCAAATGCATCGTTGAAGTTGCTTATGAGATGAATGGGAGATCGACAGTCCATGGCACCATTAGCTGCGTCGCGAGTTCTCGACCGGGGGTCTGCTGGAACCCTCGGTTCAAGTTCCCCCGGGCGCAAGGAAGCACACTTCTTAGGGTATCGGCAAAATCAATAGTTTTCATAATGTATATGTGACACTTTGCATTCAATCAAGCGATTCTTGGATGATGTAAATTATCATATATACAAATCAATGGATACTATTGTGATTGTCGATACGGGAAAAAAGATGTGTGGGTAGCGGAATCGAAGTGTAATGAACTTCGATTACGTTACCCAAAGGCAACAGCGGTAATTGAAAATGAAAAAGAAATTACGGAATCGGATTGGATGCAAGTGAAAAATGCGGGATTAGGCAGTTGGTATTTGGCTGGTGAAGATAAGGGAGTTTTTGATTTGGGATAAAAGTGATTTTTGGGGGTTTTAAAATTGAGGAAAAAAAGGAGTTTTGGGGGTAGAATGTAAATGGGAATTGAATAGACTTTTTGAAGTTTTAGTGACAAAGGAGGAGAGTGGAAAGATTGCAAAAGTGAGGTGAATATTGAATTTTGGGAAAAGAAGGGATTTGACTTTGTGTGGTGTGAAAAAAAGAAAAATTTTAATTAATTTGAAGTGCGGGAAAATGAAAATTGTGCGGAAAAAAAAGATTTTGCTGATTTGGGTTGCGGGAAGACGAAAATTGTTGTCAGTGAAAAAAAAGATAAACAACAAAAAATCAGAAGTGAAACGAATGAATTTAGGAAAACATTACTAACTAGAAATTAAAAGCGAAAGGAAAATTTGCCGATAGTAGATGGAGTGGAGGAATCAATTAGTGCGGATAAAAGTGGCCGTTACGTTTTTTTTCTGGTTTAGTGATTTTAAATTACAATTTGATTTTCAGCGACCCCACGCTTCTTTTGCTGTATTGCACCGGGCGCTCGGAGTTCTACGGGGAAAGAAGTGAGTACAATTTTGGTTTTTTTCCTTTTTTTTTAAATACATTGTCGAGTAGTTTGATTATTATATTCTCTTTAATCTTGAATTATTTTATGTTGGTATATTCTAGTTTTTTATATTGTTTCAAATTTCGAAAGGGGTTTTTAGTAGATTTGTTTTAACTGATTTTCTTTTGTATACTTTGGATTTAGATAGTATTTTGTAACTAAAAAACGGCCATGTCAGATTAAACTCATCATCTTTCATTTCTCAAGGTGACCTTCCCTTTCCCATTCTTTTCCCTTTGTGCTAGTTATTTTATGTAAGGTGGCTCAGCACGAGCAAAGGGTGTCCCGGAAGACCCATGACACGACTGAGCGCTAGCCGGCCTCTGTATGCCACCCCGGGCTACACACCCCTCTGCTAATTCTTAATGTCTGCAACTGCGGTGACTTCCGTGGTTCGCAACATAGTATAGGGTTCCAATTGTCTGTCCTTATACTCTGGTTTTTAGACCAAGTAAACATTCTTTTGTTACATCATGCAAGGTCATCAACGCACTGACCGATTCCGTGCTCATAGATGTCTGCGACATCCAAAAGGACTGTTACTATGAGGCGTTGATTTTTATAACGGCCCTTCAATGTCTCCCATGCTGTGGCGTAAGTCTCGTCGGCTACGACTAGATGCCGAAGCAGTCATTCTGGTTTACCTTTCAGATTTTCCAGGCTCTAAGAATCGATGATTTGCCGAAAGATGCAATAAAATGCTTGCCACTGGGAATAATCACCATCGAAAATAGGGATCGCCATATTCGGTAACTTGACGGTTGAAGACAATTTGTTTGAGAACACTGGGGGTATACTTATTTTATATTAGCAGGTGCACAGGAACACCAGAGCTTCCTGAAGACGATCCTTTTATTGGAAGTATTCCTCGTCATTATAGCCAAATGCGCTCGGATCACTTGAACTGCTCCGAATTTGCTAATGCAGCTTGTGTAGCTCATCCCAATAATTGATAACTCATAATCCGATTTAGGATGTGCTGCTTCAATTTCGTCGATAGCTTTAATAATATGAACTATAGCATAAATGGTTGAGCGTTTTTGCCTGATGAGTCCTGCAATCAGTTTTGTCTCCACCTACATGTTTTGTGGGACTTCCATCTTTGCGCAGGTGGCTCAGCTCCTGTACTGTGATGCCGTTTTGATGAACCTGATGTTTCCTCCAGCCATCTTTGTACATCCTCCAAAAACTTGATGAAGGCTCGTTCTACTACCACAAAGTACTTGTTTGCAAAATATGTGTATCCGGCCAAGATTCCGCCAGCTCTTGTAACTGTGTGTCGACTTCCTAGAACATCCTCCATAATTCCTCCACTTGATTGCGCCAAGTAGTGAGAAGCTCAAATGTCCTTCGAGCTTGGGGGTCTTTTCGATAGTTGCTGAACCGTCGCTGCAACTCTTGACCGGTCACTTCAATCGATCAATCAATCAAAAGCGCTTTATTTAATACTAATCGTTATTAATTTTAAAAGAATATAAAGCAAATTCCAAACAATAACAATAAAAAACTTAATGGCCCAAATGGCTCTCTAAATTTGTACGTTATCATTACACATTTAAAAAAAAACTGTAGCAAATTCAAATCAATGAAGATTATTACATATTTTTTAAATTTAATTGGAAAAAGGAGAAAAAACCAACCAACACTATTCTAAAATTATTTATAATCTTAACACTACAGTGAACTTTGATCCTACACCTAATATGTTTTAACTTAATTCTAATAAATGCTATCAAAAACTTTATCTTATACTTAAAAAAATATAACAATGTTCCTAACCTAGCGTTTTACCTTATCTCTAACCTAATATAATAAACATAATATAAACCTGACCTATCCCTAATTTTTAACAAAAATAAACAACAACACTAAATGTAGCAATAATGAGCTGAAACTCAAAAACTAAATAACGAAGAACACCAAAACTGAAAATATACACGAATAATTTAGACATTGTCATTCAGCCACCAATACCTAGATTGCCCCGTCTCAACTCGATCAACCTCAACGAATCTACCAAATGAGTACCTCCATTGGAACTGTTGGTCTCGTGAACTCAAATTAGGAGGATATTTTATCTTCTTATCGGTGGCCCGTCGATATATGTGATATATGACTGGGACACCGTCAGAATCAAAAACATATCGATTCATGTCCAAATACACGAATGCTTCTGGAGGAATGAAGCCAGTAGCGAGGCAAGTCGCTATATACCCGTCTGTAGGGTGGAACGGCTGTGAAATCCAAGGGTTTTCACTCACAGTCACAGATCTTGCGATATGATTCCGAAGAAGTTTCAATATGAAAATATCGAGTCTAGTCACTTCAGCAGTTTGATAAATTCTTCTATTCGATATATAATGTTTCCAATCCGTCTCAGGCTTTCTGTACAAACCAGTAAGTGCACGAAGACATTTCCTTTCGAAAGCTCTTAATTTTTCCATAGTACTAGCACTCTGGTTGTACCAGATCTGACATCCATATGTCAAAACTGGTCTAACCAGTGTCTTGTAACAGATAATTTTGACCTTTTGATCAATGTATCTGAAATGAAAGAGTTTTCGAAGGGCCATGACTACTTTTAGTGCCTTACTGAGCATGATTTTCACATATTCAGTATAGTACTGACCGGTCACTTCTTGCCTGATAGTCAGTTCGTTCAATTGATCCCGCATTTATTCCATGTTGCCGCAGCTTACATCTGTTGGCTCGAATAATTTTTGCCTTGAATGTCGAAGATCGGTTGATCAAGTCGTGGTCACCAAATATGTTTGTATAGCAATCAGTCCTATGCCAACTGCTTTGCGACGATCATAATTGAATACACAATCCGATTACTGATATATTTCTAATTTGGTGCAGCACTAATCTCGATCCTAACCTGTCTGGATGCAAAACGCAAGAGGATTTCCAAAAACAATGCTTCCACTGAACTGCATAAACAAAGAATCCGCTATTGCTCGGTGTGAAACCAATCAATAATTTTAGTCGTTATTTGAAATTGGTGAAACACCAATTTCCAAGCAGACAACATAGAAACTCCAAATGACAGAAACTTCCTATACTATGTATAATAGAAATTGGTAAAAAACCTATTTCCCAAACTCTAATGATAGTGATTTCGGATGAGTATATTAATGTCCGTAAAGGACTGCAGCCATGGTCTGCTGCCTCGACGAGCGAAGGTGTTGGTGCTCACCGAAATTAGCCTTGTCTGAGGACGCGTGAATGCGCTGGCAGGCCAGCATTGTGGTGGCATAGGGCAGTTTCCTTTCCCCAGCAAAAGGAACCACTACAAAAGAATTTCACATTCACGAACTACCAGCTCGTAGTGTTCGGATCGACAGGTGTCGAGGCAGAGGTGACCTACTGGAAGGATGCGTTTTGCCAAAGCAAATAACTGACTAGGTTTGGTGAACGCAAGCGAGGCTCGAGAGTATCTTGTCTTTACTAGGTATGCTTACGGCCCCCAAATAAGAGAGGGGCATCTAGGTGTTGACTTTTATTTTCGTACGGTAGATCTATTTACTTTCAGATTAAACAATATACATCAAATGTTTACAACGGACAAAATAAAATGTTGTTATCACAAATAATCAAGTCGCCTATTTGTTCCTATTTCATAAATACAACACATCCTTCAGCGAACGATAAATTAAAAATGTAAAAATACGACGACGCATATTATTGAAGCATCATAATTCTTCCATGGAGGTTTCCTCTCCTTTTTTCATGTTTTTTAGTTTCGTTAGCACACACCGATTTTTGTTGTTTTCGAATTGCGAGAAGTGTGAGTTTTTTCCTAATTTTTCGTTTATTTTGTTGTTGGATTTCTGGTTTTTGTTTGCACTTAAAGATGATAATTAGTATTAATCTTATATTATATTAAAAGGTTATGAACACTTTTTAGATAGCGGAAAGCAGCAAGAGAACGCACAAACTCAACAATCACTATTCGATCATCTTTATCACACCTGATTTACTCAAGGCTGTTTAATATCAACACAAAATACGAAGTTGTATTAATTCGAACTGGATTCGTTAAATTGAATCGATTAATAATTCAATGGTTCAAGAGGTAACCCACAACAAGTGATCATTCACACTTGCTCGCGACGACGGTGGAACAACTTTGGTTTTTCGGGTTATCAGTGGGAATCGCGGTGCACCACCTTTTAAAACATCTAACGGTTTGAAATGAAAAATTATGCTCCTGTTTACGGAATGAGCCTAGGTAAGATGATGTTTTGAAAAAGTTTATCGTTCTATACAAGACGTATTATCAGATCAAATTATGTTCCAATGAAATACGCAAAAAAGAATTAAAATTTTCTCATTTATTTATATATCTCGATCATTTTCTGTGTATATAAATTAAAATAAATACAGTTTATATATTTTTATCAATATCTTTTCTCGTCTTTCAATCGTTATTTCATATATTCTGTAATAGTAACATAGTATTTAGTGATTTCTTCTTTCTTTTTTTGTTTATCTTAATAACTCTTCACAATATACAACATAACATTCTGCCTAAACCCGTTAATATCATCTTTTGTTTTTCGTTTCATTTCATTTTGTATTTTCCGTTTACTTTTCAGGATAGTTTGCCCGTTTCAATAATTTCTATTTCTTGTGGATTTATTTTTGTTTTGGTTTGTAGATGATTTCGACTATGATGATGATGTCATCATAAGACGAGTGACTCTTTCTTCCATATAAGTACGTACTTGAGTGTGTGTTGGCGTATGTCGCTTATTGCTATCTTAATACTATATACAAGATCGTATTCTTTCTAAATGATAATTTATATTATTATAAATATATAATTTTAAAAATTTTATTTTAATATTTTTATGTAAAGGAAGATGTAAATTTTCGTATCTCTTAATATTTTTTTTTCTTGAGTCTACTATGATATTATGTTAGTGATAATGAATTTATTCTCTCTGGTGAGAGAGATCGTCGTTATGTTATTTAATTTCCTTTGATTAAACTGATAAAGATTATTAAATTCAAAAAAAAGTGGATGGTAAAAGAATAAGTTTCTATAAAATATACTTTTTTTCCGTTTTTAATTTAGTATCCTTAGGTTACCATATTTTTTTCGCAGATTTTTCAAATCTTATATATTTCACATGACTGTACAGATGATACATCTTTAAAATTTTTGAAATTATTTAGGTATTTATACGAACCTCCCTGAAACACACTTCCTCCCGCATAACATTTCGTCCAACCTCATGTCGAAAACAGGACTTTTTCTTGAATTGGAGCAACGAAGGAGGTTCCCTTATTGAAATATCTAAAACTGCAGATATCATACAGTCCTTGGTTTCTGCAATTCTATGTAGGTTTGGTTTGCCACACTTAGATGCGAAGATCATAATTTGGTGGACACAAGTTTTAGATCTTCTTCCACCATAAGTTAAAAGAGCCGTTTTCACTGTTCATAGTCCGAGATGGCTTCTGTAGAGTAGGGTAGACTGGTTACGCTTGAAACAAGGAACGGTTGAAACAGAGCAAATATATCATAAACCGTCGGACAGGCAATGAGGAGCATAGTATACTCCAATAATACCCACACTCAATCAACCCTCCGGAAAAATCGGAACACAAGCCGAACAGCGAGCCATAAATCTTCGGTAGCAGAGTTGCCATCTTACTCAGGCCCATAAGGAAATCAATTAACGTACCTGACGTCACTTCCTGTACCGGAAACAGCTGATCAGTAGCTCTAAATTTCGATAAACAGCTACTTTCAAGATTGTCAAATATGACATTTCTCAGATGAAATTTAGCCGAAATGATACCAACGGAATCGAAATACATATATTTGCGCGTTAATGTCTTCGACGTCTCATATTTAAAATAAATCGTTGACATAGTACTGATAAAATTTCAAACTACCGTCATATGTACTGTCAAAAATCTTTAAAAAATTTGTTTGATGTAAACAGCACTAGATGGCGTTGATGAGGCTACTCGAAGAGGTTAGTTCGCGACGTGAAGCGGTGTTTCCGTTTTCGGGTCTGAGTAAGAAGGTAACGGTAGCAGGTAGGTAGGTTAAATGCTGACGCGAGGGTTGGCGCAAATATAAACATATGCTTCGATGAGAGATTTGAGGATTAACACATCTCAAAAAATCAATAACTTCGCAGAAAAACAAATTCATTCCATGTAATCTTTTTGTTTTTTATTAGGATCTGGCAGCACTCCCATTTCTGAAATGCGTAAAAGAACACGTGCGCGGGAAATTTTATTTGCTTTTTGCTTTGTTTCTTGAGCGCGCCAGTCCTGGGCTCAGCTGACGTGCCCCTGGGAAAATCCAAAAAGTGTGCAACACAGGTTAATTGAAAGATGTGGGTACTAGGTGAATGTACTATGATGATGAGTATGAGGAGCAAACGAATCAGATGAATGATTCCAACACGAATCTCAGTATTGCGTGTCTCGCTGCGTATAGTTGTTCATATGAATGAGGTCACCTTGAATTTTAATGGTCAAAAGTATGTAAATATTTGTATCCAACGATGGTACGAAATTATAATGGGTTCTATGTAAGTAGGAATATTGCGGGTGTTTTTGAGATTTAAAAACAGCTTATAAAACACGGCATCATAACTGGTTTTTTTTTTGTTTTATTATAGACTGTCTTTTACTTAACCCATTTGTTCCCATTGTACTCATTTGAATACAGCACAGTTACATGTTCTGGCTCGATCGTTGGAAAAATGATTTTGCTATCTTATAGAACGATTAACTAGGCAAAGGGCAAATGTTTTGAACGAAATGTTGAACTTCATATCTCCTTCAGTTTGATTGGAACCCTTTCTGAACGAAGGCTAAAAAGTATGGTTGGGGTAAAGAGTTTTGCGTGTAAATTTATCAAAAAAATATATTATAAAAGCAACCTTGCTCGAGACGTTTTCAAAGAATGTACTGCACGATGGTAAAACTCTTTTGTAATAGCAGCGTCATTGGGCGGTGAGGCTAAGTACTTGTTGAATGACCCACGTATGACCATAACATTTGGGAACAATGGGATTATAAAGAATATGTGATATGAGTGTTCCTTTTTTTTAGGAACCTATAAGCACGACATCTTTTGGAATAAGATACAGAAATTGAGTTTGGCTTTAAAAGATGTAGCAGAACTTGAGCAACATGTCGACATCATAATTGTTCCTCCAAAGCCACACTATCATAGTGATTATGATGAAATCGTTAAAGACAATCTTCGAGCGGATATGTTATCGCATGATGTTCCAGTTAAAGTTGAGTTTTTCAAAATGACACGCAATTTGATTCCGAAGATGAGTTGCCCCTCTACGAATGTTGTGTCCGAAATTTGACGGAAGAAAACCAGAGAAAATAAGAAAACAATGCGAAGAGGAACCTGCTTGGACCAAAAGGCTGATCAATATTTTTATGAAGCTTGGAAATGAATATCAACGATGTTACAACAGTTAAAAAATGTGTATCCTGTAGAAGTTTCTGAGAAAATTTTGACGATGATATTGTCAAATCTAGAGTACAGGAGAGTAACAGATATGTCTCCCGTGACTGAAAATGTAAATATATAAAACTTCGTTGCAATACTTTTCATAAGTGGGTATCATAATTTACCTAGAGATCGTTTGTCCTGGTCTAGTGATGAGGATCTTAGGGTTCCAATCATTACCAACTGTATGGGTCGTATGAAAAATACTTGCATTTTGCTAACAGCGATGAAATCGACACAAAAGATAAAATGTGGAACCTTAGATCGTTCATAAAGAAACTCAATAAAAAAATTCTCTGTTGGGGTATTTTCCATGAAAGCTTATCGATAGATGAAGCCATTGTAAAATACTTTGGACATCATTTTTCACAACAGTTTATTCGAGGCAAGCCAATAAGATTGGGATACAGAGATTCGATGCTTTGCAGCTCAAAGGGCTACTGTTATCAACTTATTACATATTTTGGTGCAAAACAATGTCAAGAAAACGAAGATTTATCGCTTGGCTCAAAAATTGTTCTGGGACTTCTAAAAGTAGTTAATGATCCAGTCAATTGTATTATATTTTTTAATAACTGTTTTATCAGTCATTCATTACTCACAAGATTACGAGCAATGGGATTATGGATGGCAGGAACCATCAGAGATAATCGCACCAAGATGGTGTCGCCGTTAAGTTGTTGGCTGTACTTTTTACTTTGATTTGGGTGATTGGCCCGGCTTTTCGAGGCAGACTATGTGAACTACACGAAAAGGAAATCATCCTAAATCCATTTAGGAACTCATTCGTCCAAAAGAAAAATTAATTATGTTCAATTCAACTATAAGGACCCAGCTACGTTTAGCTGCATCTTTGCGTAGCAATGATGCCAAATCGTTAACCGATCATCGCAGCAGGCATACATCAACAAGATACCCGTCAACACTTAATGCACGGAGCCTGTGCCTGGCCCTTGTCAGCTGGCGTATCTCATTGCAGTTGCTCAGCATTCTACAGCGTTGCATTATCTTATATCATCTATGCTACCAGCCAAGACAATGCAAGTCCAAATGAAACTTCACGAACTCTTAAAGGTGGAGCTCGAACAAGAAAGAAACCTGATCCTTCCTCCATCCCGATTAAGCGGGAACGATCGAACTCCATTCAATCTGAAACTGAGGTCGACGGACTTCCACATCCGAAAAAGGATTAAAATCACCACGTTGAGATAAATTAGAAATTATGGCGCATGTTGATGTTTTCTATTCATTCTGGGATTGTATCTCGAGACGAGCGGAGGTGGTAGCAAAAAGTTCAGCGTGAAGTCGAATCGCGTTGCGGAAGTTAATCAGTTCCTGATGATTTCTTTTCTTTTTCCGGCGTCTGCTGCAAAAGGGCACCAACGGTAGGGTTTCGTGTAGGCAGGCCAGTTAAGTTATTAATATGCATGTCAATTTAATTTGCAAAAGCAAAGAATTTTAAGAGAAACGAATTTGATTGGTAAAAGAAAATAATTTAAAGGGAAAGGAATTGGGTTTGTAAAAGAAAATAATTTAAAACGAAACGAATTTGATTTGTAACAGAAAATAATTTAAAGTGAAATGAATTTGATTGGTAAAAGAAAATAGTTTAAAGTGAAATAAGTTCGATTTGGAGTTGAGACAAAGTGTGATCTAGTTAAATAATTTGGATCGCGAAGTAAAAACAGCATTTTCAAATTCAAAGCATACGGATTGTGTTTGATTTCCCTTTTTGTCGGAGACATTTCTCGGAATCTCATTTGATTTAACCGACAGGTTTCGCTCGCATTATATAATTGGCTTAGGTAGTGTAGAAAGTTCTGGCCAACTTAGAAGGGACTGGATGAATTCCGGGTCTAGGAAGACAGTTTCGTTTGTTTCCAATTTCCTTTTGGTGGTTATTAGGGAGTTTCAGGCTGCGAGAATGAGCTAGGCATTTCGTGAGCATTCCGCGTCATCTTGTGATTGTTTCTTTTTTGGAATATACGAGATCGAAGACTCCAGCAAGCCGAAAACACACTCAGTGGTTCTTGGGGCTCTCAAGTTGAGTAAGTGGTGCCTGCCACTCATCCTCGAGGGAGGTAACCGGAATCAAGCAGCCCGACCGGAGTATCCTCTGTTAAGAGGGTGACAAGGTGTTCGTTACTGCTTCCAGTAGAATTAAAAAATAAGGAGCAGGGATATTTTGAGTACCAATGTGGTAAAAAAAAATTGCTATTATTTGTTAGATGGAAGGATAATAGTGTTGCAATGATAGCAACTGATTATGACAATACTGCTCCACTTTCTAATGTGAAGCGTTGATGAGTGTGGTTGAAACAATACATACAGTCGCTCACAGCTCAATTGATGCACTTCAATAAAAATCAAACAAATCATTGCTGTGATATAAATAAATAAATTTTACAAATCTTTTGATGCCACTTTTAAAGTGATTAATTCAGAAATTCGGCGTACAGGGACAGTATAATAAGTAACCGGACTGAGCCTGCCCCAGGCTCTGCTAATCGGTATCTGGTGCTGTAGTGGTGGCGGGGGTCTATGTAAAGGGAACCGGGCTCCAGCAGCTGCCTCCAAGCGCTTGGAGAGATAGAATCGAGCGAGAGCGGAGTGCGTGTTCAGTTACGTCGTCGGAGTGAAAATGGAGCGTACGATCGAGCAACGTGTTAGCATCAAATTTTGTGTCAAACTCAAGAAAACGGCCACGGGAACTCTTCAAATGATTCAAGAGGCTTACGGTAAGGATGCTCTGTTCAGAACTCAAGTGTTTCAGTGGCACAGAAATTTCCGGGAGGGCCGCAATGACGTCCAAGACAAACAGCGCGTCGGTCCTCCATCAACGAGTCACACGGACACAAATGTGCAAAAAGTGCGTGATGTGTTGAACAGTGATCGTCGTCTGAGCATTCGGGCTACCGCAGATGAGGTTGCAATTGATAAGATGACCGTTCACAACATTATTAAGAACGATCTGGGCATGAGGAAGATCTGCGCGAAGCTGGTACCCAAACACCTGACTGATGAGCAAAAGGAGCATCGTGTTGCTGTCGCTTCGGAAATCCTTGATCGACTGCAAACCGAACCAGAGTTCTTACAACCCGGATATGGCACCAGCGGAAATCTTTCTGTTCCCCAAGATCAAGAGACCTTAAGGGGACGCGGTACGGGACTCTGGGAAACGTTCAACGTGCTACGACGAGGGCTCTAGACAGCATCGAGGTTGTCGACTTCCAGGGAGCGTTCGGGGATTAGAAAATCCGGTATCAGCGTGTTATCGACTCCAATGGGGACTACTTTGAAGATTTCTAAAGAAAAATTGTACATATTTTGCCAATTAAAAAATATCCTGAGGTCAGTCCGGTTACTTATTATTCAGACCCTGTATACAAGAAAGTAAGAAAAAATGCTTCAAGTGTTCCATTAGCAAAAGCAAATCAAAAGCGCGTTCTTAGAATAGTGCACAGCTTATTTGATGCAGTTCGTTCTTTGTCTCCTAGTGTCAGAAAGGCACGCTTAACATCTGAATTTATTTTGCTATTTGTTTTCAGTGTGTTTCTAAAGTTATTCTTAAAGGAATAATTTGATCGTGACAGTTAAAAATTGGATAGATTGTGCCCTATTTACAATGGGTTATGAGACAACACTTGATCAGCGAATATTAGTAGCTCACCATTTCTCAACGCGAACTAAGCGAAATTGTTAATTTAAGCTCATCAACAGTCCAATATACTCGTATAATTCAAAATTTTTCGAATGGGAACAAAATGGAAAATAAGGTTAAAATACACTAAACAAAATCTTGAATGAATCTGATGAACAATCGATCGTTAGGAAAATAAAGGAAACCCATATATAAGTAATCGGCTGCTAAAATGGCAGTTGAAATATTCACTGGGACTGGTAAAAGATGTAGTGCATAAACCATACGTTGTGTGCCAAGGAACCGTAATTTTAACGGCTTAGTTGCACGGAAAAACTCATTCATCAATAACGAAAATTGGAAAAGCCGCCTGAACTTTGCTACTGAGCATATTTCAAAGGACCTGAGGACTTTGAAGACCGACAACTCAACTGATGAGTCCAAATTCAATATTTTTGACTCATAGAGAGGTTCTGAGAAACGGAACAAATGGAGAGGCAATGCTCATATGAACTTCATAGGAAATTATATGACCGCGTTCCTGAGGCTGATTGTCATTTCATTTCATTTCCAACAATTTCCAATCTCTCCTCTCGCGAGGCCGATTGTCAATTTAACGACCCAACAGGGACGTGAAATTTTACTAGCGCGTGAAATATGATTTGAAATTTAGTCGTTTTTTCAGTTCGGGAGCGTGTTCGAACGTTGCCATCTTACTCAGGCCCATAAGGAAATCAATCAACGTGCCTGACGTCACATCCCGTACCGGAAACAGTAGCTGTAAATTTCATCAGTAGCTCAAATTTCGATAAACAGCTTCTTTTGAGATTGTCAAATATGACATTTCTCAGATGAAATTTAGCGGTAATGATACAAACGGGATCGAAATACATATATTTGCGCGTTAATGTCTTCGACGTCTCATATTTAAAATAAATCGTTGACATAGTACTGATAAAATTTCAAATTACAGTCATATGTACTGTCAAAAATCTTTAAAAAATTTGTTTGATGTAAACAGCATTAGATGGCGCTGATTACGTTGCTCAAAGAGGTTGGTTCGCGACGTGACGCGGTGTTTCCGTTTTCGGGCCTGAGTAAGAAGGCAACGGTTCGAAGCAACACGTCGACTGTAGCGAAAGTAAGATTACACATGGTTTATGGATATCAACATTGTAAATCGGAGCGAGGAACTCAATAAAAAGTGTAATGTGCATTATTACTAGAAAACTATGGGTTATCGATATGAAAGGTTTTTTCCCCAAGTAGCCATACGTTATATTAATATTCAATTGTCATTTTGTGAAGTGTTTTTCGCAATAAAATCATATTTCCGATTCCATAAACGTTTGTTTGCTTTCTTGTGACAACCCATTGGTTTCCTCTTAACTAGCTTTGGAATCGCGGTCGCAGAGGTAATTGCAAAAATTAAGTAGCTAGGCAGGTGGTCGCAGGGGTTGTTGCGATAACGTGAACATATGGATGTCAACTCCGGTTTTATCTTGTTCCTCAAAGTATGAAATTACGTAGTTATAATGAATGTCAAATACAGAGCTCAAAAAAAAATCTACATGAGAATGTTACGCAAGGCAGTGGAGCATAATGGGCCTATATGTCAGCAACCAGCGTTGGAAAGCTATCTTTTATTGATTGAGATCATGTATATTAATATGCCAAAAGAAAATCTACTCTTAAATGCTGACGAACTTGGGAAGTAAGTGTGAGTTTTCTACCAAGATAACGTCCCTAAGCATAAATCAGGATTGTTCAGCACTGGCTTATTTACAATTGTCTTTATTTGATGGCTTCACCTAACTCAAATGTAATTAAGAATTTATGGGTGTTTTTGGAGTAAAGAATTTGTAACCACATTACTTACAACCAAAATGATTTAAAAAAGCTTTGTTAGAGGAACGGAATAAAATAACCCCAAAATGGCAGGAAAGCTGGTTGAATTGATTCCAAATAGACTCAAAGCAGCGTTAAGCCAAATCATTAACCATACCAATGTTGGTATTGCGCTGGAAAACTTTCAGCTGGGTAATTTTAGGGGTAATTTGTACGGCTTCAAATAAAATGTGACCTAAAATTTCGAATTAATTTTGTTTTTATTACTAAGTAATTTAAGAAAGAATATTTGAAAAAAATTAAATTGTTCATTTGAAAATAGAAGCTTATTTTAATTGTTTGCAGTTTAATTTTTTTCAATATCTTTTTTATTTCGAAGTTATAGCGTTTAATTTTTTGAAAAATTTGCTGCATCAAATAAGCTGTGAGCCGCTATATATTAAATTTCCTTGTTTTCTGGATGCCAACAGCTCGTATAAAGAAGTCTTTTAGAGGAAAAATTAACTTTTAAGGGTAAATATATACTACTCAGCCAGTGATCATCAGTACACTACTCAGCCAGTGATCATCAGTACACTCTGCTTGAGATAAGCGATGTTGTCTACCACCGTCCGGGCTCTCGGCTTTCTACAATTGGATGGAACATCGGGAGGATGGACGTCGAGAGGTTCGTTGAGATTCTCACAATGGGTGCACCGCTGCAGGGGGTTTCGGAGGGGATGGAAGAACTGGCAGCTCAAGACGTGGTGAACTCAACGAGGAGCATCATCACAACTGCTTGCTGCGCTTCTATGCCCCGTCGAAAACCTCGGCACGGCAAGCCTCCAGTGTACTGGTGGTCAACTGAAATCGCTGAAAAGCGAAGGGAGTGTCACAAGCTTCGACATGAGGCTCAATGGGTACGGAGCCGGAACGAGGCAAGCAACCGTGCAGCAGCATATACTTCGGCCAGAAAACGCCTTCGCAAATTGATCAACTACAGCAAGGCTCGCTGCTGGCAAGACCTAGTTGACAATGTGAACAAGGATCCGTAAGGCCTTGCCTAAAAGCTAGTTATGCGGAAGCTTGGTGCCCTACGGAAACTTTGTATACATGATGCGGAAAAGATGGACGAGATAGTGCGGGCATTCTTCCCCGCCCATCCCGTCCGTGTTGACGCTGTCCATGGTGAAACAGCTGTCAAGTGTCCACTCTTCACACACCCGGAACTGGGCAGGCAGTCCTTTCGTTGAAAACGAGGAAGGCTCCAGGTCCAGATGGTGTTCCAGCTAAGGTGCTGCGGCTTGTCTATCACCATTGTTCTGACTTGCTGCTGAGCATATTCAACGCTTTCCGGCAGTACGGCTTTAGAGCAGGACGCTCTACCATTGATGCGATTGCAGAGGTAGTGAGTCCGGTCCAAAATGCAGAGGCATATAGTCACACCAAGTGACGGATCGTCCTGTTGGTGACAGTCGACGTCAGGAACGCCTTCAACTCTGCTAGATGGGGGATATCCTGGATACACTGGGAAACTCTTTTCAAGTTCCAGCATATCTAATGCAGCTTTTGAGGGACTGATTAAAGGACCGAATTCTGCTCTATGAACCGAACAGGGTCAACGAAGGACGGAAATTACAATTGAAAGGATGTATCCTTGGTCCGGACCTGTGGAACGTGTCTTACGACGGGCTACTGAGACTTGAGATGCTATATAAGTCGTGCTTGGTCGGCTATGCGGATGATGTTTTGGCTCTGGTCGCTGGATGCATCGTTGAACAAGCGCAAATAAGGCTAGGTATGCTAATGCACCGAGTGAGGGACTGGATGACTGCTCGTGGGTTCAGTTTAGCACTGGAGAAAACCGAAGTGGTCATCTTGACAAAAAAGAGAATCCCTAGAGTAAGGATGATCAGTGTTGGAGACTTACGAATCGAATCTAAGTCATCGGTGAAGTACCTGGGGTTACTGATCGACTCGAAGATGAGTTTCTCTAAGCAAATCAGGGCAACGGCTGAGAAAGCTGCCTCAAGAGTATCGGCTCTGAGTCGATTTATGGACAACGTAGGGGGATCCAGCCCATCAAGAAGACGCCTCTTGATGAGTGCTGTAGGGTCAGTGCTACTGTACAGAGCAGAAGTATGGGGCGACGCTCTCAATAAGGAGGTATACCGAAAACGTTTGGCACAGGTACAGAGAAGAGGAGCGCTGAGAATTGCATCTTCGTACCCGACAGTCTCTGATTCGGCAGTGAAAGTTATTGAAGGCGTAATACCTGTATCCCTCTTTGCTAGAGAGCGCCATGCTATTTACCTGCGCCGAAACGAGGATGCGAGGGAGATGGTTGTCCGCGAGGACAGACAGCGCTCGCTCAATGATTGGCAGCAGTCTTGGGTCAATTGCACGAAGGGAAGGTGGACTGCGCGCCTCATCCCGGATGTGAGACCATGGCTAAATCGAAGGCATGGTGAGACTGACTTCTATCTGACCCAGCTTTTGAGCGAGTATGGGTGTTTTCAGTCTTACCTGCACAAGATAGGTAAGTCACAGCCCCCCGATCATTGGTTTTGCCCATTTTGACTATCTTAAAAGAGATGAGAAAATGAGCGTAAACATGGACTTAAAAGGAATAACTACAATCCAAAAGCGCCGATAGAGTCGGAGGTAGATGTGGTACTCATCAAGTAGGCTCAATCACTTCCGCAGAAAGGGATACTTTGATCACAATTGCTTTTGCAGCAAATACCATCGGAAATGTAATCTCTTTGCTCTTTGTATTTCCAAGGACCAAGATCATTTTATTAGGGATGGGCCTATAAGATTTGCTGGAACCTCAAATCCTGCAGGCTGGATGCACGATGAATCTTATATGCATTTCCTGGAATACTTTGAAAAGTATACAAATATATCGCCTTCTCATAAAGTATTACTTATACTCGATAACCACTCCTCCCATATTCATATTGACACGCTGGACTTTTGCAAGAATAATGGTATTGTTTTACTATCTTTTCCTCCCCACTGCTCTCACAAGCTCCAACTACTTGATTGACCTGCATGCGACCCCTCAAAAAAAGCTGTTAATTCGGCCTATGATGCTTAGATGTAAAGTCATCTAGAGACAGTAATGTCAATTTATGACATTCCGGAGATTTAAGGTTTCAAATAGAGGTACTTTATCACCGTGCGATACTCGTTTTTATCCATTGTTCTTAACAAACTTCACCTGTCAACTTTGGAAGGGTACCATGTATTTTGTACTGATTGGAATGACTTGAAATTTTTATGGGGAACATGTGTTAATGTACCATGATTTTTTTCCAGTAAGGCCGGAAACTTTTCAAATGACCCTCGTATTTACGGACGTCAATTATACTCGAGGCCCATCTTTAGTGGATCAGAACATGGTTGATCTGGTTTTCAATATGTCTTGAATATCTTTTCCAGTATCATTCGTTTCCTGGGTTGCCAGTACGTTCTATTTATATTGACTGGCCTGCTGCAAAAGTTCCTTAACAGGACCAGGGTTGCTCAATGCCTAATGGTTGCGAGCTCAAATCAATTCAAAATATAGGGTTTTCCAGTGACGGCAAATTAGCCCATCGACCAACTTCAATATCAGTGGCATGGTTATTACGTTTGATTTCATCATCAGGCACGTAAGACTCGTTGTTAACCTTTTACAGAAAGTAAAAGTAACCAGCGGCCACCACAAAGGGTGTGTAAGTAGGGTTTGGTAGCAGATCTGTAAGTGTATTTGTAGTTAATGGCATTTTTCGGCATCTAATGTCCCATCATTGGGGAACCAGTAAAACCAATGTTCGACTGTGAGACCATTTACTGCCATTTGGTCGCCTGCTACCATATGGACGCTACCGCTTTTTATATCCAGAATTATTTATTCATCTTCTTCATGCTCTTCGTAGCACTAAAGCTCCTTAGGGCCGTTGCATTCCGGAAAGATAATGCCTATAGATACATATTTGCTGTCATTGATCGCATCCTTCTCTTTTACAATCTGAGCAGCTTAACATGCGAGCTGTACTCTGCTGTTTCGTTAACGTTAATTTGTAGACGTGTTTGATATTGTATTTGCCAAGTATAATATTTTGACTGTTACGTTTGTTTCTTCTTCTTCTTTGTAGCACCACAGCCCCTCATGAGCCTTCGCTTCCTGCAACAAGCGCCTCCAGCTATCTCTGTTGGTTCGTTGACCGTGTCCTCCAATTTCGAAGTTCGAGCAGCGATGAACTGTCTACGTCGGCCGAGTCAGACCAGCATTTCCTCAGTCTCCCCACTGATCTCCACCCTTTACTTCTCCCCACGAATATCTTTTTGGATATTCGTTATTAATCCATACGATTCACGTGGCTAGCCCATTGCAGCTTCCTCGGTCTTACAATCGTTGATACCTCCGGCTTGTCAAAAATTTCAAACAGATCATGGTTGTATCGAATTTGCCATGGTCCCGTCTAGCTTGCTTTAATTATTTGCCTCAGGACCCGTCTTGCAAAGGAGCTCAATATGTTTGCGGATGTCTGTTCACCTCGTACAGGAACAAAATCCCTTTTCCATAGTTTACCAATCGTTCAAGGTGTACAACTTTCATCTTGGATCTTGGGCTGTAGTACTTGTGAATATGCCTAACAACATCAATTAGTCTTTTAACCGCTTTGCAGGGATTCCAATAAGTCTGTAGTTTGAGAGACAATCCTTTCTTCCTTTATGGGGTAAAGAGTAGATTCAGTTGATCTTCATCAAATCCTTCTGAGTTTGCAGCTCGTTCGCATCTAGTTTCATCTTATCGCTGGTCATTTTGATTCGGCTACGTAAAAATTCATATAGCTCATCAAAGACCTCTTGCACTCGAGCAAAGCATTCACTATATTCATTTGGTAGTGCAGGCTTAAAGCCCAACTTTAAATCTATAGGAAGTTTGAGTTTGGTTCCGAAGATAACATTTCAAGTATTTGTGAAGTTGAAGCATTCACTGCTGACCTGTACGCCAGTAAACATTTTGGAATATGTTTGTCTCAGTGCTTTTTATGCAGCTTGATCACTTTTGTTAACTATAATTCTAGGGTGCGATTAAACTTCTCTTCCATGCCATCAGACTGTGGCTGAAGTGGCGTTGTTCCATAAGGCTCACACATTTCTTTGAATATGTTGGACTCAAAATTTCTTTCCTGATCGTAGTGTAATTCTATCACATACCCAGTTGTCCACAACTGTTTTTGCTTCCTGGTTGAATTTAGTATATACTTCTGGCTATCCCAACTAGGACGTAACAATTCTCTGGCATTGTTGACAGAAAAAGGACCTGCCGCATCCATCACTATGCACTCAAATGGCACATCTAAATTGTTTTGCTGCAGTGGTCCACGATTTCTCCTTGCTGCTTGTTGACACCTAACCCAATAGAAGTGTTGCCTTAACTTTGTCAGTGCGTTTGTTACTCGATGGTAATCGCCACTAGTACTTCAACATCCACCCTACTCACCAGACCTGGCTCCGAGTGACATTTTTTGTTCTCCAACTTGAAACCATTTCTCGGTGGGAAAAATTATGGGTCAAATACTCAGGTTGGAGAGGCAGTAAACCTGTATTTTTCAGGTTTACCTAAAGAATTTTTTTCTGATGACCTGAAGGGTTGGGAAAAGCGTTTGACCAAATGTATTGACTTGCGTGGAGACTATGTCAGGAAATAAATTTTTGTTTGGTTTGAATTATGCGTTTTTCTTTAAGAGGCCGGAAACTTTTCAAATGACCCTCGTACCGAGGAACCAATTGTAATACAGATCAGTAATTGATCAAATCAATTTATCGATGTCGTGTGTCGAAGGCGTATTCGGTGAATACCAGTCCACTGCAGAAATTCTACAACGACAGGCTCCAAACGGCGTCTGTGGCACACAATCTCACGGTAATCCTCGATAACCATGTGGCTTCCATTCTATCAGACACATCGCCAAAAACAAGCAGCGAGCTGCGGACAAAGGAAAAAGCGGCAATTAACACCATGGAGGAACAGCTGATCAGATACCAACCTTGGCGCAAACGGAATGATTGGCTCAGAGATCAATGCCGTACTGCGTTGGACAAAAGAAATTGGGTTACAAAAAATATGTAGGTAGGAAAACCAGGATGAAGAGAGAACATTTTAAAAATCTCAGAAGAGCAGCAAATAAGATAATTAGAAATACTATGACGACCAAGTCAAAAGCATTGATATAAGTATAGCAAGCAACAACAACAGGCAAGCATACAATGTAGTGAAAAGCCAGAAACGATGTTATCAAACCAAGACTATACTCTGCCGTGATGACATCGGCTCGGTAACATCACCGCTAATAAAAATAGAATGAAGGAAAGATGGGCATGATATTTCAAGAATCTTCTCGATTTTAAACACAGCTCCAGAACATCTGAGCCTATAATGCTCCCGGAGAGCTTCCGCTAGCCCCACCAACTCTGAACGAAGTTTGCTCCACCATGAAGGACCAAAAGAATAATAAAACCCCGGACACCGATGGGATTCCAGAAGAGCTCATGAGATATGGTAGTAGCGGTGTACAGAATGCCATCCATAAAGTCATCCAGCATATTTGACAATACTTGCCAAGCAAGTGGAGTCAATCAATTATATTCCCTATCTACAAAAAAAGGTGATAAGCTACAGTGCGAAAATTATGGAGGCATATCAGTACTTTGTACAGCATATCATATATTTGCAAAGATCATAGAAAATAAAATCAGATCATACACCAACAGTATTATTGGAGAGTATCAACGTAGCTTTAGAGCAGGTGGATCAACGATAGACCAATTGTTTATAGTCAAGCAGATGCTTGAGAAGCGTTGGGAGTTCAACACAAACGTAAATAAGCATACGATAATATTGATCATAACATACTGTGCCCAACAATGCTTTGCCTTGGCATACCCGCCAAATTAGTTCGTCTTACCAAAATTACAATATTTTGTAACGGTCATTAACAACTGTAACGGTCATTAAGAACTTGTAACAGTCATTAACAACTGCCAAAGATCTTTTCCTGAAACTCGACACCGAAGCAGAAAAGAACTAGTAGGGCTGCAAATCAATGAGAATAAAATATAGCTCATGATGGAGCCGAGGAGAAATACTTCAAATATCCCACAATCACACTTGGCGAATACAGTTTCGAAAAGATTGATGAGTTTGTGTATTTAGGCGTAAAAATAACAAGAACTGGTAATGAAAGATAGGGAATACGCCGAAGAATACAGCACGCAAATAAAATATTTTATTCAGCTCTGACGATATGGAAGACCAGCTGCATACACTGAAAAAAGAAGCTCCAAGTACACAAATCTGTGATAAGACCTATGCTATGTGTGTGAAATATGGAGAATGACCCAAGCACCCATAAATATGTTGAACGACTTCCCGAGACGGGTCTTGAGGTGAATAATAGGAGCGAAGATAGACGGTGGCAAAGCTTCAAGTATACAAATCTGTGATCAGACCTGTGTTATTCTAGGGGTGTGAAACCTGGACTCAAACAACCCAAGTATCCGCAAACATATTGAACTCCTTCAAGCGTCGGGACCTGAGACGATTAATCGGAGCGAAGTCAGAAGGAGACCAATGTCAAATTCGATAAAATCATGAGCTGTATGAAATTTTTGACAACCCGGAGGTCTCAACGATTGTAGGTCTACGGAAGCTGCAATCGGCTAGCCACGTGCATTGTATGGACGAACAGCGGATACCCAAAGAGGTATTCGTTGGGTGAGCTGAAGGGTGGAGAACAGTGGGAAAACCGAGGAAACGCTGGTCTGACTCGATCGACGAAGACAGTTCATCACTGCTTGGATTTTGAAATTGGGTGACATGGTCAACGGACCGAGACAGTTGGAGGCCCTATTGACAGGAAGCGAAGGCCCGAGAGGGGCTGTAGTGCTACGAAGAAGAAGAGAAGTGTGGCAGATGTAATGCGCATCAGGGTTTATTAGTAATAAGCAAGTCAAAGTGACGAGAGAGTGCTCTTGCCAGAAGAAATTTGTGAGCCAATTGGTAAATCAACGATTGTCTTCTGACGATCAATATCTCGGCTCATATTGGTATGAGCCTCTTGGCGGATGGATTAACAGAAGAACAGACAGACAGATGTGCGGACGACAAGAAAGACCCTAACCGGAGGTAAACTTAAAAAGCAGTAGTCAAGCTGCCCTGAGGTGATTGACAATGGCAGCTTCTGATGAAGGATGGGCCCGTCACCTCGCTGGAAACTTCTTCCTTAAGGAAAAAATTGGTGGTTAGAATTGAGACAGTACACTTCGATTCCGTAAGTTAGGTTAACGTCTTTATGATTGACACCATGTGTTTTCTGTCCTTTCCCCTTGTAATGCAATGACCTTCCTCGGAGAAAAAACGGAGGTTTTTTTACTTTTGTTTGATGTTTGCATTCGTTTTAAGCTTCCGTGTCCAGTAACCTTGGTGTGATGAAATTTTTTAATATTTATAGAATAGCTTGATCAACATTCAGTAAATGAAAATATCAAAGATAATAGAAATTGATCGGGATGTCTGATAACGTAGAGCATGCATAATGCATGATAAACGTTTTGTAGTGTAGCTTCGTGGCGTGACAATAACCCGCCCCATATGATCCCGCAAAAAATTAGCCAATAAGAACGCGTACACCCTCGTGAAGCGAAGCTAGTCACCTAAGTTTGTCCTACTTTATAGCTCACTTATCCTTGTGCCAGAACTTCGGTACTCGTGTCTTGCACGGACTTTAAAGACTCTGAATCATTACAATATGTAGTGTGAAAGCGAAGTCTGCGTTGACTTGGTCGCTGGAAACTCAAAATTACTCATAACACATATTGCTGACGCAACAGCAGGAAAAAGCGCTTGGGACAATCTGACAAATGCTTTCGAGGATATGGGCTTATGCAGGAAAGTTGACCTGTTGAAGCAACCGGTACAGCGAAAACTATTGGGATGCTATAATATAGAGAACTATGTAAATAAAATGGTCATGATCTTCATTATAGCAGAAAAAGCAGGATTAAAAATTGGTAAAATTTTCGTACCTTTGATGCTGACTGGTCTGTCTGAAGATTGCAAACCACTCGCAATGGCAGTCAAGTATTCATCACCGAAACTCACATCAGATTCGGTGAAAACCTTGCTTTTGCAGCAAGCACAATGCAACTACAGTGAAGCGGTTCCGAAAGCGATGATATCCAAGTCATTTCGGCAAAAACCAAAGAAAAATGATTTTCGTTGTCACGCATACGGCGAAATTTGGCACTTTACAAGGAACTGTACAAAAAAAAAAGAGCCAAAGAAAAAAGAGAATCCCTGTACATCACTCTCTTAGTAGAAATAACCAGTTTGCAAAATACATGGTATGTAGACTTTAGCGGCTTAGCTCATATGAATAAAGTGATTCTACAACAAAAGAATGCCCCGTCGAACAACGAAATAATTGTAGCAAACAATTTCAAAATGACAATTGAAATTGTTGGTGATGTGAACATTTCGCTTCTAAATGGTAAAAACAAGCTGAGTGCAACCATCAAAAATATACAGTAAGTGCCAAACCTATGCACAAATTACTTTCAGTGAATCAGTTGGTAAGAACCGGGAACAAAGTGCACTTTGAAAAGACTGGTTGTAAAATGTTTAACAAGTAAAACAAACGCATCGGAACCCTTACCTTAGTTAACAATATATACAGGTTCAGCTGGATGCTAACTCAAGTGGCCACAAACATACTGAACGTCTTCGAGAGACGGGTCCTGAGTTAAATAATTGTCGCGAAGCAAGACGGGAACCAATGGCCAATTCGATACAACCACGAGCTGTATGAAATTTTTATCGAGCCGGAGTCCTGAATGATTGTAAGACTGCAGAAACTGAAATATATTGGCCATGTGAATCGTATGGATGAGCAGCGGATACTCAAAAAAAATATTCGTTGCGAGAAGTGAAGGGCAGAGACCATTGGGGAAACCAATGAAGCGCTAGTGTGACTCGGTCGACCAAGACAGTTCTTCGCTGTCCGGGTTTCGAAATTAGAGAACGCGGCTGATGGGCCGACGCATTGGAGGCACTTTTTGTAGGAAGCGAAGGCCAGAGAGGGACTGTAGTGCTATGAAGAAGAAGAATAGACTTAGCTGTGAGCTCGACGATAGTATTGGTGATCATGAAATTGCCTTGAAGGCGTTAGTGGATGGAGAAGTTTGGCATCGCCGTAGAAGGCATACGAGGTGTGTTCATAAAGTAAGGTGACTTTGTATTTTTAAGGAAAAAATATTTATTTATTCGTCAATATTTATATTGTCCTCTTCAAAGTAATCAATTCAGTTGTGCCAACGCTTTTTCCAATCCTCGAAGCACTTCTCTTAAGCACTTTCGGTATAGCCTTGAGCTCTTTCAGTGATGCAGTCTTATCTCCTCAATCGTTGCAAATCTCCTTCCTTTCATTGGCCTCTGAAGTTTTGGGAACAAGAAAAAGTCACACGGAGCCAAATCCGGTGAATATGTATTTGGTGGCGGAGGCATAATTGTGGTGTTTTTTTGGGCCAAAAAATTCTTGATCTTTGATCCATTTTTTCGATAGCAAAAAATCGCCGAGCATGCAAAACACTTCTAACCCTTGTGCTTCTTACAAACAAACTAAACATATTATATCGCTGAAACTGTAAATATACGTTCGTGCCAACATAAAAAAATAAAAAAATTCGATAATCGAATGTACCTTGCCCGCGAAATTTAAAAAGTCGCCTCACTTTTTGAACACACCTCGTATGTACGATAATAATCTGCTGAAGGTAAAGTCGGCTGTAACAGGTATGCATTTTTTCTTCCTCATACATCGAAGGGTGTGTGTGTGAAAGGGGAGCGCGAATATCTTGGTCATTAGAACGTTGGTTGGTCATCAACGGAATCCAATTTGGTAGCTGTTGTAATGGCGATTCAAGAATCAATGCTAAAGCGGCTGGAGGCAGAAATATTTCCAAATCGTATTAAATGAATGGTTTTGGATTGCGACAACAAGAGTGCTATACAACGGATAAAGAACAATTCGTATTCTCCTCGACCTAAACACATAGAAATAAAAGCTAATTTTACTAGAGAAAGCATCGAAAAAGTTATAATTATATTATAATATGTTCCTTTTTACCAAAAATTAGCTGATTGTTTAGCAAGAAGCCTGGTAAAAATAAAGCTTGAATTAAATAATAATCTACTTGGTCTTGCAAGAATAATGTTAATTTTGTTTTAATGAATGAATAATTTTTAATTTTACGCTAAAACGAAACCTATGTACAAAGACTTAGAGCTTGATTTTACACAACCTAGATATGAGTTTTCGACAAATTTGAGGGTCCGCTTTCGGTTTAATATACAAAAATGTAAAATACATAAATCCTATTAAAGGGTTTTCCAATAAGAGGTGTTATTTTGAATAGCCCGCTATTTCGGTAGATATCACTTTTGAAGCTGTCACTATTTGACATTTGACAAGTAAAAACTACGTCATTAGTAAAAATGGAACGATACACGCTTCAACAACGCATTGAAATTATTAAAATTCACTATAAAAATGGTGAAAATTTGGCAGAGACGGTTCGTAAAACTAGCACATTTTTGGGTCGTCGTGAAGCACCTTGTGGGACCACAATACAGAAATGGTGAAAAAATTCGAGCTTTTGGGACAACTTAGTGGTGTGAAGAATAAAACCCGTGCACGTCACTCAAGAACAGCCGAGAATATTGCTGCTGTAGCCGAAAGTGGTGAACAAAACCCAGGTTTGTCCATTCCTCGTCGTTTTTTGGGGTTAGGCATTCCACAAACGTCATTACACCGTATTTTGCATAAAGATTTAGGTCTTAAGGCTTACAAAGTTCAGTTAACACAAGAACTCAAGCCGGTCGATCATCAACAACGTCGTGGTTTGCTGATTGGGTCCGTGAAATGCATGAAAATTATCCGAAATTCCATCGAAAAATCATCTTGAGTGATGAAGCCCATTTCCACCTCGGTGGCTTCGTCAACATGCAAAATTGTCGTATCTGGGGCTCGGAAAACCCAAGAGTTATTGTTCAAAAAAGCCTCTCTGTCCTCAACGTGTGACTGTTTGATGCGGTTTATGGTCCGGCGGAGTCATTGGACCTTACTTTTTCGAAAATGAGGCTGGAGCAACAGTTACGGTGAATGGATTGCGCTATCGAGAGATGATTAATGATTTTTTATTGCCGGAATTGGATGGTAACGATTTGGACAACGTTTACTTTCAACAAGACGGCGCTATATGCCACACAAGCAACGAAACCATTGATTTTTTACGAGAAAAGTTTCCGGACCGTGTTATCTCTCGAAGAGGTGATCACAATTGGCCACCGAGATCTTGTGATTTAACACCTTGTGACTTCTTCCTTTGGGTCCACGTGAAAAAGAAGGTCTACACCAACGGCCCAGCGTCGATTCAAGACCTCAAAGATGGAATTCGTGAGGCTATCGAGGACATAGGGCAGCCACTTTGCGATTTGGTTATGGGAAATTTCATGAAAAGGATATGGTCCTGTAAGCGTGGTCGTGTGGTCTTTTGCTTGATGTTATTTTTCACTATTAACAGCATACCATGAAATAAACATTTGATCATTCATTTTAAAAAATGGAATTTTTCTTTTAATATCAAAATAACACCTCTTATTGCAAAACCCTGTATTATTTAGAAACTTTAGACCGGATTTTGACTATCAGGTTTTTGTTGCTCTTGTCCTCATGAAGGTCTATTTTCATCATGTCCACAGATATTTTTCACTTTACACATAAAAATTCTTTGTGTGTAGCTACATAATTCAGTTGTATTAATAATTTTTCTGAAAAATTATCGGACAAGAAAATGTTAGAAAAAAGTAGTTTCAACGTATTTATTAATTCTCATCTCTCTCTTATTAAATAAACATGGTTGATGGCGACCACAATGCTTAGAGGTGAGAGAATTATTTTTAATTTTCTACCTATGCAAACTCAATATGTGTTTGTAACTACGAATTATGTTTAGGTTGATTTTCTCCTGTAAGCACTTGTCTTTGATCAATAAAAAAAAAGTTTAGCAAAGACAAGTAAAGGCGATTCATTAGGGTTTGATTTTCAGTAGCCTTTTTTTGACAAATCACGCGTGACTCCTGTCGAACTGTAATGTAATTTTTATTCAGTATTGTTTGACAAATCATTATGGAAAGACTTACGTCACAACAGCGTATCCAAATTGTTCATCTGTATTACGAAAATCAGGGTTCTGTGAGAAATGTTTTTCGTGCTGTCAGAGCAACTTATGCTGTTCATCGTCGACCTATTTTGGTGAGAATCTGATTTCACGTTTTGGACCAGTAAATGGCCGCCTAGATCGTTGGATATCACACCTTTAGATTATTTTCTTTGGGGTTACACGAGGACTCTGGTCTTCAGGGATAAGCCAGCTTCAATCGACGCTTTGGAACCCAATATTCCTCGTCATTTGTGCGATACCTGTCGCTATGCTGGAAGGCTTCGTCCAATATTGAACCCTCTGAATGGACCACGGTCAATATTTAAACCAGATAATCCTTAAAAAGTAAATGTTATAGAGTATGCTTCCGACTCACAATAAAATTTTTACTATAAAATTCAACTTTATGCCTTTTATTTGAGATTACTCACAGGAGAAAATTAACCTGAACATAATTCGTAGTTACAAAAACATATTGAGTTCGCAAAAGCAGAAAAATTAAAAATAATTCTCTCACCTCTAACCATGGTGGACGTCATCATCCGCGTGTATCTAATAAGGGTGATGGCCTGATGAGAATTAGTACACAGTCTCCAATAATTTTTCAGAAAAATAATTAATGCAAATCAATTATGTGACTACACACAAAGAATTTTCATAAGTAATTTGAAGTTATCAGAGCTATCTGAAATACGAGATCGATACCGGCACAGTTCAAAAAGCTCAGTGTAGAGCAAATTACCGTATGGATTTACATTAACACTAGGAGCGCCACCGTTCTATTTTCGTCCCACCTGCAAATTTGATCGGAGGTAACTTTTAAATTTTTTTTCTTAGGTCCGTGAAACTTAATGACCTTTAATCATTTATTGTGGTTATTAAATTTTAGATGTTTTCAATAAAAAAAATAGCAAATGAAAAAATAAGTGATTTACCTAGAACCGCCGCCGGATCATTTGTGTCCCGTCCATATTCTGTGGAATAATTAAATGTAAGATTATTGCTCTGGGTAGTTACGGGATGAAAGGGTGATGTGTGCGTGAATAGACAGTTTGGGCATGGTTTCTATCAGTCAGTTGCACGTCGTTTAGCATGGAATGTACGTTTTTGTTATTATAAGGGTATACCCTACGTTTTATAGTTTTATGTCTAGTTAACGTCGCCAAGTGTTGAAACCGCACGAAATTTTGTCTTGTTTTAATGAAATTTTAGAGGATGAATCCGATGCCGAGCCTTTAGAATAATCTGACGACGACTACCAATTAGAATACAATTCTAGTTCTTCTTCTGACGAGTCTGGAGACACCATTCAAAAATAAATGTCGGAAGGTTATTACATTGTTATTTGGTTTCGTTGGAAAACTTACAGTTATTGCTTTGTTTACTTTATATTATAGGTTACTTTTAGCTAATTCCAAGTTACTTTATTTTTATATTTTAGAAACAAGAAGTTTTATGGGTGTCATGAATGAGATACAAGATCGTGGGCGGAGTCAAAGGCGAGGACGAGCACGGTGTAGTCGCAGCCGGTTGCCTGCAGGTAGAGGATTACTTACAACATTGACGAATCCTCGTTTTAAAACGACATCAGGCTCAATACTTGTTTCTCCCGGTGGTACTACCTCGATAGTAATGGAAGCTGGTAGTACAGCTGGTAGGTATGGATGTCAAAATGTTTTTGTAGATCATGTTGGGCCAACGCCGTATGCGAAGCGCAATGTGGGTGAAACTTCTAAAAGTGCTTGGCCAATAATGTTTACAAAAAAAATCACGCAGCATATTTTAGAGTGCACCGCGGAAGAGGCGCAACACCAACTACGAGGCGAAAATTGGTATATGACAATGGGAGAACTGGAGGCCTTTATTGCTGTACTTTACATACGTGGTGCAATTTGTGCAAATAACTTAGATCTCTCATTATCGTGAGATAATGAGGTACCTGCGGTTCTATCACAAATCCAGAAGACGCCAAAGAGTGACTGGAGATAAGTTTGCTATGATTTCGGAAATTTGGTACGAATTTATCACGAATGTCCAAGCTTGTTACATACCCGGACCATATATAACGATTGACAAACAACTTTTTCCATCTAAGTGCCGTTGCGGATTTACCCAGTTTATGAGCTCTAAACCAGACAAATATAAAAAATTTTGGATGGCTGTTGACAAAGATGTAAATTATGTACTAAATGCGTTCCCTTACCTTGGAAAAGATAAAAAAGGCCTAATGATGAGCGTTTAGGCGACTGGGTGGTAAAAAAATTGATGGAACATTACATCAATAAAGGCCGAAATGTCACTTGTGACGACTTTTTTACTTCACTTTCACTAGCGGAATATATGAAGTTAAAAAATACTAGCATCGTGGGTACAATAAATAGAATACCTGTTTCCGTGAAAACCGCAAAAGACAAACTATTCAGTACATTTATTCGCAAAAACGGTGATACAACATTGACTTTTTATCAGGCGAAATCGAATAAAAATGTTCTTATGCTCAGCACTATGTATCCCGATGTACCAACAAGCTGTGGCTCAAAGAAAAAACCGGAGGCAGTGTTATTCTACAACAGCACGAAATATGGCGTAGATGTTGTCGATTCGATGCGCCGCAAATATACAGTAAAGGCTGCTTCTAGACGTTGGCCAGTTCATACATTTTATAACCTGTTAGATTTGGCAGGTATAAACGCCTGAATATTGTCTAAAATAATCAACAACAGCAAAATCAATCGCAGAGACTTTTTTCCGCAACTGGGAGAAGAATTGGGAACACAATGCATGAATACAAGAAAAACAACCATGCCTGTAAAAATTCCGGAAAACATACCAGAAAAACAAGAAAAACGTTTAAGGTGTCAGGTCAAGTCCAAATGCACAAATATTAAGTCATATGTGAAGTGCCACCTTTGTAAAAAGACCGCCTGCAATAAATGCACTATTAAAGAATATTATTTATGCAATATTTGCTGTACAAATAATTATAACTAGTTCATAGATTTTTCTTAATTTCAAACAGCTAGCTAGTGTCTATAGTTTATTACGTTTTTGTCTTTAAGGAATTAATAATTTGATTAAAATAAATACCCATGGTTCACATTTAATTACAAGATGTTTTAATCATAATATTCATGCATTATGCTAATGAATGGTGCAATAAATATAATAGGACGAAATTGTCACGGCGGCGGTTCAAGGGGGGTAGTAACTTTCGGCGATTTAGTGTTAAATTGATGTAAAAATGTCGAATGATCAATAAAAAAAAATTTTCACCTACTTTGACTCGCTAACGCCACCGCATTTTTGAAACCTGACTTTAAAAGATCTTATCAATATCTTCCATTTGATACATTCATATCGGCTTCCTTCTGTAAATAAAGTTTTTAAGGGTAAATTCTGCATACCCCTCCCTTAAAATCTAAAATTAGGTTAACCTACAGCTGTTATAAGACGGATAGACGAACAAATACGTCGTGATGTTATTAGTTTTGTAAAATTATTATTAACACAAAACCCTTTTGATAACATGTAGTACGATATTATTTTTTTTGAGTAATTTTTGATCGCTATATTGTTTAAATTTAAAGTGCGAAGTAGTCCAACAAACAATGGCTGACAACTCCCGTGAAATATGGAAAATAATAAATGAGGTAAAGGATAACTCTTCAACCCAGGCTATATCACAAAACTTTCAACTGAATCCTGATGGGCCCTCTAACACATCGTGTCCACGTGACGCGGCGAACTCATTAAATAACTTTTTTTCAACAATTGGTGGAAGAATCACTAAAGAAATCGTTGCCAGTTCAGCAAGCAATTTAAATACTACAAATATCTCAATAAATTCCATCCTTCACATTCATCAAACAAATAAAAGGGAAGTCTTAAATGTAATCAATGAATTGAAAAAGAATACGGCGCCAGGCATCGATAGCATCACGATGAATGAGATTAGTATAATAAAGGAGGACATATCCCAGATTATGGCAAATTTTATAAACATGCATATTAGGAATGGGACTTTTCCGGAAGAAGAAAAACTTGCAAAAATAGTTCCTATATTTAAGGGTGGTGATCATCTCGACCCGAATAACTATCGCCCGATTGCGCTGCTGACGGGATTTAGTAAGATATTGGAAAAAATACTAAACAATCGATTAACATCATTCTTAGTTGAAAACTCTATCATAAGCCAACATCAGTTTGGTTTGCAAAAGAACAAGAGTTCTTTGGATGCCCTACATTCTGTCACACGTTTCATCAATCTAGGACTTGACAGTGTTGATTATGTCATCGCAATTTTTGTAGATTTGAAAAAAGCATTTGATACAGTTGATCATGACCTCTTGCTTCGTAAACTTGAATCGTACGGTATTCAGGGTAGTCCTAAGCAGTAGTTTAAGTTACTTGAAGAGAAGATCGCAGAGAACTTTAATCAACAATGTCCTGAGCGATCATGCACCTACGAAAACAGGAGTTCCCCAAGGCTCAATACTTGGCCCAACTTTGTTCCTATTATACACAAATAATTTAAATACATGTGGGCTGACGGGATATCATACATTATATGCTGATGACACAGTTCTGCTTTATTCAGGACGAGACAAAACTGCCATTGAGAACACTATCAACAAGGATCTAGGAAAATTTCATCAGTGGTTAATTGGAAACAAACTAGTATTGAACACATCAAAGACAAAATATATTGTTTTTAAGCAAAAGAACAAACGAGACATAGATGTCGAACTAAATATTAACGGCGAAAAATTGCAGAGTGCTAGAAATGAAATATCTTGGTCTTATCATAGACCGTCGTATGACCTGGTTATCACACATAAATAGCTTAAGAAAGCAATTAGCCCAAATAATAGGATTGTTAAGAAGATATGAGGATTTTCCAATGCACATCAAGAAACTTGTTCTAAATGCGTTTGTCCTGGCGAAATTGCATTATGGAGTACTTATTTGGAGTCAATCAGCAAAGCAACATTTAAACAGTATATCCAGGCTGCTGACCAAAGCGTATAAAAACATTCTGAAGCTGCCAATGCTTACTCAAACTAGTTTGGTTTACCAATTGGCAAAATCATTAACCTTAAGTCAAATTATTATTATGGAGAAAGCGAAGTTTATCTACAGAAATTTAAAAACTAATGGATCGGAACGAGCGCCATTAATTAAGGTATCACAGATCAACCCATATACTGCGAGGAATGCAGATCAATTCGTAATACCTTTTGCCAGAACGGATCGACTAAAGAACGATGCAACGAATGATGCTATGCGTATATATAACAATCTACCAGAAATTGTTAAGGAAGCAAACTCACTTTTGGTATTTAAGAAAAGACTAAGGGAGCATTTAATGAGCACTGATTGAAGCGTGGACCTGTAATTCTGCTTTTATGAGCCCAGTATCTTAGGGCGTTCTTTTTGACCCTATCGGCGAGATACTGAAGTGACAGTTACTCAGAGTTTTTTTTTGAATGCGTTGTATTATATTGAATTTTTTTTATCTCTGAGAGCTGATCATGATTTTTTGGACTAGATGTTCACGAAAAGGACTAGTTCACATTATATTATGTGCCCCTTATACCGATGTGTTAAAACATTGTCTGGGTGGCACAAAGGACCAAGCGACGTAATGTGTATGCAGATCGCACGAGCGGTGTGCGACGAAGAAAAAGTGATGGAGAGAGTGGTAGGAAATGGAGGTATTAAAAAAAAAAACTTGTGCATCAAACATTTTTTCGGTTTTTCTAAGGGGGTCCCCCTCCATATCGGGCGGGTACCCTTAAAAAATTGTTTCACCGAAGGTAGTCGTGGGGGGTGTCAGATGAAAGGCCTTGACAAGAGCTCTCCAAAGCAGATTTTTAAACAATGTTACCAACTTTGTGGAGTATAGGGGAGGAGAAATTGTCGAAAAATGTGTTACCACCTTTGCATTTGGACACCTCTCATCTAAAACATCCGAAAAAATCACGGAGGTAGGACTTCATGAGAACAACCTTAGAAGTTTCAATTCGCTCAAATTTGTTGTTAATATGTAGTAGGACTTATTATTTCACATTTTTCCTAACTCGATAAAATTTGATTTTTGAGTGCTTCTATTTGTTGTGTTTCATAAAAATCGAATAATATTTGCAAATTCACAATTGTTCGAAATTCCTCCCATTACAACAACAACGTGAGGTTTTTACTAGTTTTGATTGGATCTTCTTGAAATTTTCAAATAAGATGAACAACATAAATATTTTTAAGATCTCATTCAAACAATGATATTCGTTATATTGTAACAAAATGGCCGTCGGTTGAAATGGAGCAATGATTTTTCTTTAAAAGTAATTATTTAATGATTTTTTGGTGTCTACTGCATATCATAGGTTGGGTACAAATCTCGTTTTTATTTTTATTTTGAACCGATTTTTTTTCTTTTTGCTAGCTTCGTAAACAATAATTTACTGGTCTTTCAAATGAATGTTTTTCTGTTGCTAGTTAGATCCTAAGATTTTAGAAAGTAACATAAAATAAAGAAAATCATAGGAAAGATATAGCATTTACATAACCGAGAGTATTTGGCGATATGTATTCGAGAAAAAAATCGCAAAAGATAATTTCAGTATTTAGGGTAGCTGCAAGAGAAAACATTTTAAGAGAGCATCGCAAAACTAAGCACAAAATTTCCCTGAATCAGAGCTAATTTCTGATATGCCATTTGTTTTCAGCAATGTCCATACTGAGTGACTCTCAATTAAATCAAAATATAATCGAAATATCCATATCAATATAAATCTGTTCAAAGCTCCTTGGTCAAGAAAAGAAATTTCATGTACCAACCAGATTTTTATGATTCAAGGCCAGAGTGTTTTTGAATCAGTGAAAGTAAGCAAAACACAAATTATTGATGAAAAAATAACTAATTCAGCAGTTACTCTTTTTTTCAGTAAAAACCGATTCCCATTGCATTGCTGTTGCTATGAATTTCATAATTACGCTAACATTTTTTAATTATTCACATATGATACTCAATGGCATCTGAATCACTTATCAGAACAAATTATTTCAACAATCAACAACCATCGAATTTACAACCAAATTTAAACGCTTGACCATCTTACCATCTGATTACCAGACTTGCTCCATATGCACAAAAAATCCAATGCCAGCCAATTGATGAAAACAATTAATAATAGTCCAATAAGCTGCCAATTAGTAGTAAATAAGGATAATAGGGTAGATTAGGATAGTTCCAAAATCAAAAGATTTGTTTTTATTTTTAATGTAAACTGTTTTTTTTCTCGTTTTTATAAATTTTTCCTTAACTTACTTAATAGATTTCTTTCTCTTAACTTAAAAAGAAAAACAATATATCTTTTTTAGTTGTTGCATTTTATGTTTTGTGTTGATGGTACTTTGCAGTTTTTTTATCGTATTTCTTTTTTCATATACGTTCTATCTGATTCATTTTATTCTCTTTTTTGTATATAAATATATAATAATAATTATTATAAACGTTCATGTTTATTGTTTTTTTTTTTGCATTAATTAAATTAATCGTAATAGTTAAGTAATATGGCAATAAATTCACAGATAACGCGAGTGAAAATTGCATTTTTCTTTTTCATTTCCATTTGTTTATGGATTGACGTTGTCTTGTCTGTTATTATTTTTGATGGTATAGAATCTGGTATCGTTTTTCTTTCTTTTTTCTTCATTTATATTGTGTTGTTTCCGACGTTTTTTCTTCTTCATTTTGGTTCACCACATCCAAATGCGCCTTTTTGAATTTGGGATTAGAAAAAGCGAAAAAAAAAATAAAATAAATAAAATTATATTCGATTTTGCGTTATTTGGAAACCACGCGCGCACGTCATAGAAAAAGAGAGTTTCACGTTTTATGCAGAACGAATAGACCGAAATGTTGTTTGACTGTTTTTCGTTTCGATTAAGAGAGTTTTGAAGTTGGAGTTGGATGATGTGAAATGAGGATGATTTTAAAGTACATTTTATTTTCTACTTATTTTTAATGTTTTTCTGTGATTTTAAGTTTATTTCATTTTTTTGTTTTTATTTTATTTTTCTCTTGTTTTATCATTGGATCGGAAAAATTGTTCTGCTGAATATTGTTTTTATTTTCCATACTAGTTATTTTTTGTTTTACTTTTTTTCATTTTTTTATAACAGTTATGTATGCGTTTTATTTTGTATTTTATTCGCTATTTAAATAGTGTCCTTTAAATGTACTTTGTTGCTGCTTTTACTCCTAGCGTGACGGTTTGTTTCCCTTGTAATTCGGATTCGGTTGCCTCGGCGGCATGGTACGGGGAGCTGTATGAGAGGAAAACGAATATATTTACGTTAGTATTAATTTGGTCTGGAAGACAAATGCTAAAACATACCCGGAAGCATCATATTAACGGTTGGATAGACTCCAGTTAGAGGTGCTAGTTGTGGACGCATATCATTTGGCGGAGATCGTCGACTATTTGGCAGTGCCATTGATGGCTGAAAAATGTTAAAAATAGTTAAAATTATTTCAAATAGTTCAAGATGTTAAAATAATGATTATGCCCATACATAGTTCTCTTGATTTTCATGCTTTAACTATGGATTCAACGTTTTTACAATAGGCAAACGATGATAAACTCACATTTGCCCCAGTTATTTGTTATCGGTACCATTACTTGTAAGTCGATTCGAGCTTTAACATTTTTCTTTTTCCACTAAAGAAAATATGAATGCAATATTTACATTTTTAAGACTATTTTGTTTTTTTATTCTAGGATTCCAAACAACTTTCCTGATGAAATGAATTGATGACTTGAATTATGAATCCGTTGGACAAACAATAAATCGTTCAACTATATACGAACGATCGAGGGTTTCTTTCATAAACACAAAACAGCCGCCGTTTTGTTCCATTTTAAATACATGTTCTGGATAGTGATGCAATCAAACATATTCAAATAAAATACTATTCTTAAAATTTTCATGAAAATCCGAAGAAAAGACGTATACCACCCACCACTATATGTTGGTGTTTCCATATATGTAATTGAAATGGCTATAACTCAGTTGAATATGATTCTGTGGGCACAAGGGTCTTATGTTAAAATATATAATTGTAAAATTTTAAGAAGTTTAAGGGTACGATTCCGATTTTATTGGAGCAAATAGAAAAATATGCAGGTCACAGTATTATGAAAAAAATTGAGTGAATTTTGATTTCTGAGGTATCTGTTGCGTTGTACTCATAAAGGCCTACCTCCGTGATTTTTTAAAGTTTTTCAGATTAAAGGTGTGCAGTGGCGAGAGGGTGACACCATTTTCCGTACATTTTTCTTCCTTCTGGGACGCCTGATTCATTCGAAGTTCTAATCAAGAGTTATCAACACTCAACAACCTTAAATTTTTTGGTCATTTCGTTCGGCGGAAACCCCTTAAAAAATTTTGAAATTTTGGTGACCTAAACTTTTGAAAGATTGCACGGGCAAATGGACAGATAGGACGTGAAACTCATAGGTCTTTGTAAAATTCGTTTTACAAAGCCCTAAAAAGTGTAGTCAATTATTTTATTTATTTGATACCTGCAGGCCAATTCTCTTCTTTTTTTTGGAATCATTAACCCTTCGTCATACATCTATGACGATTTCGTCAATAATTACTTTTCCAATGTTCATTATCTCGGGAAGTAAAAGTGGGCGTGGCTTTGAAGCATATCCGAAAAAAAGTCTAGGATATAAAATGTGATTACGCGTCAGTGAGCTTTTGCATTTTGAATCATTACTGAATACGAGCACTTCAAAGTTTAATCGTGTACAAATTCGTCATAGATGACGGACGGTGTTACTATTTGCGAATTTGAAGTAAGTGAAATATGCGAAATATTTTTTAATAAATACATTGTTTTTAATCTTTTATATTGCATTTAGCAAATAAAAATTATTTATACAGTAATAAAATTCTGACATTCAATTAAAATGAATGAAACCCTTCGCCGTCTTTTGCGTGAGCCAGCTCCAGTATGCTATGCTCATGCGAGTGGGGATGAGGAGGATTACCTTGAAGAAGAAGAACATTATTCGGATTTCCAACCTGCCGATGAAGATACTTCCTGGCCCAATTCTGAATATTATCGTTGAGAATACAAATCAGAAATACGTGAGGCAAGAGCAAATGCTAATTGAAATTTTATGTACGACACGAGCTTAGTCGAACTAAAAGCCTTGCTAGGATAGCTATATTTCAAAGGAACAGAAAAACGAGTGCGACTGATTTGTGGGATAGACGAATTTGTTCCAATTTTTGCCAAATAACGATGGGTTATCATCGATTTGTATTTTTATGAGGAAAAATTCATTTTGATGACAAAACCACTGGTTTGCAAAGAAGATTGCAGCATGGCTTAGCTCCAATAAAAGAAGTGTGGGATTTATTTCTTGGAAACTGACAAAAATATTACTCGCCATCCACAAACTGCACCATCGATGAACAGCTCTTAGCATTTCGCGGACGATTCAAACGCAGAGTTTACATTCCGAAAAAACCCGCCAAATACGGTATCAAAATAGTGTGCTGCAATGATGTGCAAACCTCATATAAGTTCGATGCTGAGCCGTACGTAGGTAATGGGCCTGGGATTCTCGATAACTCTGCAAGTCACTACCTAACTGAACTGACAAAGATAATTCACCATACAGGACGAAATGTTACATGCGACAATTGGTTTACCCAAGTCCCTTTAGTGCAAAAAAAAATAATAAAGGATTACGGCTTGACAATGGTTAGCACATTGAAAAAAATAAGCCCGAAATCTCAGAGTTTTTCGAAAAGTGACAATGTTGGAAAAACTCGATTTGCATGTACTGATCACTGGACGCTGATATCTCATTGCCCTAAGCGAAATGCACTACCGCCCGAATCACAAAGAGATGGCCGGTACGTCTATTTTATGGTATATTAGAGCAAGCGGGAGTGAATTCCAACGTTCTGTACAATTTAGTTCCAATTCAATTTCTACAGTTACCACAGGATAATCCCGAAGAAAATCATAAAATAAAATTTGAACACACAAAAAGGAAATTTTGTACGATATGCCCACTCGAAAACAGAAAAAGGACAGTTTGGTGTTGCTCTCTCTCTGCGAGCGTGCTGCGTCCAATGAGCACAGAATGCATGTGTGCTTAACTTGCAAATAAGTTTTTTTATAAATAGAATTTTCTGTTTTTGAATGTATTTCTTTTGAATAAATAAGCATTTTGTCAATAAAAACATTATTTTATCATTATATATCCCCAATTTCGCCTTTTGAAGTTTTGTCATTTTCACATATTAAAATAAATATGGTTTTTTAAACATTATCATATCTAACTGTCAAAGTCAAAGTCAAAGTCAAAAGCGCTTTATTTAATACTGATCGTTATAAATTTTAAAAGAATATAAAGCAAATTCCAAACGATATCAATACAAAACTTAATGGCCCAAATGGCTCTCTAAATTTATACGTTATCATTAACACATTCCATCAAAAAAAAACTATAGCAAATTCAATTAATTAGGATTATTACATATTTTTAGAATTCAATTGGAAAAAGGAGAAAAAAACCAACCAACACTATCCTAATCATATCTAACTGTATGTTTTTGAAAGAACATACCGTGAATATTAAATACTTCAGGCTTAGATATGAATTTTTTGGTAAAGTGATCTGAATTACACGGATTTCAATGTTAAAATTTTGTATGGGACAATCAATTTAACCTATGGGGAATATTAGAATATCGAAAAGAGATGTTAAAATGATATCGTGATTATTTTCGGAATTTTTGTATCGTTCCAATAGGCTTAAATATGTTGAAAAACGATATCGTCATAGGTGACTGACGGTGTATATGAAAAGGATGATGTATGACGAAGGGTTAAGGACACCTAAGGGGATGTTGACATGAGCTACTCAACAGTGTTCGAATGGCATAAGTTGTTCGAGGAGGGGCGGGAGCTCGTTGAAGACGACCAGTGCGCCGGTAGACCGTCAACTCCAAGGATTAATGAAAATCTGGCCTAAGTAAAGGCGCTTCTGAACTCCGACCGGTGCACAAACATTCATCTAATTGTTGATGAGTTAGGGATTTCGTACGGTAGCGCCCAAAAAATTATTACCAAGGATTTGCCCAATCGAAAAGTGTGCGCCAAGTTTGTGCGAGGAGTCCTGTGATTGTGAGGGAGTTTTTGGCCAAGCACAGGGTTGCTTCACCCCTTACAGTCTAAATCTGGCATCGCCGAACTTCCTCCTCTTTCCTCGTCTCAAGCGGAACCTCAAGGAAAAATGATACAGCTCCGTAGAAGGCATCCAAGGGGCCTTAATGGCATCTTCGAAGAGGATCCCAGATAGCTAGTTCCAGAAGACGTATGCGCAGTGGGAATCGCATTATACGCGTTGGGTCGAAGCACAAGGGTGCTATTTCGAGGACTGCTAATGATTTGTAACATTAAGTTCAATAAACAATTCAAATTAATTCAAAGTAATAAAAGCCATTCGAGAGAGAAAAAAAACATCTACATGTATTTTTTTTCTCTGCCTTTAGCTTGATTGTCAAATTGAGAAGTACTAGAAGGGAAATGACAATCAAACCGCGTGGGCTTCGTTCTGTTCTTTCCCCTGAATTCTTTGTGAGCGAAGCCTCTCAATTTGTTCCAGCCTCAAAGGCCGACACATGGGCGGTCAGTGCCATGAGAGAGAGAAAAACAAACGCCTCGAGGCACGTCGCACAGCGGAAACTAATTCGCTTCAACTTCCAAGTCACTAAGGCATACGGCGGAAAATGTGGACTGTATTCATGGAGGCCAGGGAGAATACGACAGTCACGGAACTGAGGAGAATGATCGAAGGTACATTAGTTCCTGTAGGCATGAAAACGTAATTTTGGATGCCATAAAAAAATTTTAATTATATTAAATCTAATTTCATTTGTTGATGAATAAAGCGGAGCGCATTTTGGAGCATATCTAAAAATGACCAATGCAAGGATAGATTGAAAAACATGTGTTTTTGTCTTTTATAACTGAAGGTCACTATCTGGAATAGAAAAGGAATCCACCAGGAGCTGTAATTCTTTTTAAATCGGAGGAAGGGGATATCACTTGATCGGGGTACTCGTTATTTAATTATTACTTCTATAAAAAAAAACAAACGTCGAATGTGTCGAGTGAAAATCGAAAAAGACACCTTAAATTTACACCACTTGATCCTAAACCGGATTCCATTATTGTCAGATTAGGATTTTCAACAATTTTACCCTGGTTCAAGTAGTAAAACTATATCTATGATAAGAAATGAGAGCAGATGTGATAAAAATCCTTACTCTTTAAAACAAATTGATTTATAGGATGCAAGTGAATGTGAAAATGCCCAAAAACAAGGTTATCTATAATGTCCATTCAATTGGAAAGAAATGCCTATACTCAACAATCCCGTTTTCGGAAAATTAAATCATGAGAGTCCAAATTGTATTCTAGCCTATTTAAGATTAATTTTGATACAGAGTAGGGCGATTAGAAATGATTCAAACAGCCATCTGTGTTTAAAATAATTGTAGGATATATATCCTTGGAACCGAGGTTTTAGTGTTGCAAGAAAAAAAAAAGGTGTGGGCAATCTATCTGGCAAGGAGGGATACTTCATATCGCAGTTAAATCATTTCCTTCATGCCAATATATTGATGAGTTTCCCCAAATCAAAATTTTTATCAAATTTCGCCAAGTAGTTTCGCTTGGCTCAATCGTGATACTTTGAATGATAACACATTGTGAAGTTTAATGAAATATAGTTATAACTCCCTTATGGACCACAATTAGTAGTTTCGCGCATAGCGCTGAAGATGGTCGGCAATACGGACCGAAATGCATCCGTGTGTGTTGTAGAATAAAAAATCCTTTTTACCATCAAAATCTTGATTTTTATTCTAAATCAATATTTGTGGTCTATAGGGGAATTATAACTATATTTCATTAATCGAAAAAGACCTCAAAGGGTTCATATCTAACCGGTTAAAGTGTTACAAAAAGTTTCTGAACTTATAAACACTGTGAAGTATTTGTAGTATTTATTATAATAGAGGAGGAATGAAGTGTTTGTCCGGAATAAAATAAAAAAAAAGAATTGTTAATTTCACTATCTCAAGGTGGCTGGTAAGTAAACGATGAACAGGGGCGGTTTTCGTTTAAATTCGGGAATGATCGGTTATTCGGTTCAGTTACGCGGTAGCATGGTTCGTATTTGTTATTTTTTTATTAGCGAAGCGTGTCAGTTAGAACTCGAGTTGATTATTTCTGGTACAGCGTCGGTATTGAGATCGGGAACGCGCGGACTTTGATGGTTGTAAAGCGATGAAAAGCCTCGCGAAGGCTGCCGTAACGTAATGTAAGGATTGCGATTTTTGGTAAAAAAAAAAAAAATATTAATAAAATTATTCATCAAAATGAACTGAAGGATATTTCACCTTTGTGTTAAAAATAAGAGACTAACGTATTGACATCCAAGCCAACAGCTTACTGTTAAGCTGTCATTCATTTACAGTATACGGATGAAAGATGCTTCAGTCTAGTCCCCAAACATTTTGCATTTATGGTGTATCGTGTCCTAGCTTCACATTGCACTCCGAGTGAAGTCCTCCGTATTGAAACGAAGCAAACAACTATGTTAATACCAAGAACCAATCAAACATAGAAATTTGCTTGGCTCTTGTGACTGCCTTCATTAATGTTGACTAGGTATGAATGGCGAAAAAAACTGTTCTTCGATTTTCGTTTTCATTTCTTTCCGGTTCTCGAATTTGAAAGAAAAAAAAACCGGTTTAAACGGGAGAAAAAAACTGACGTAATGACACATTGTTTTACCTCGAAGGATTTTTTGAACGCATTTTAAACGGACATTTGAATCGGTGGCTGATAAATTGTATCCAGAATTAGTCTGCTCGCGTAAGACCTGCGACCGAAATTCCTCTCCAAACTAGATGGCCCTGCCAGCAGCCACCTCGGAGTAGACTAACTGTGCCCGGACTAGCTGTCCTTTTGGGTATCGTCCGTTGGCACGTACCGAGACCACGTCTTTAACCGATAATTCTACGTCTAGCACTCGTTGCGTGTGGACGTGTTTTTAATCGCTCCTGTCATTAATTTTAAAAATTAATTAATTTTTCACAAAAGTCAGTTTCAAACAATTGAAATAATTTTTTACGAGCCAGTCAAAAGCAAGTTTTGATTTTATTGGGGAAGAATTTATCGTCGAAGGCATCGACCAACGATATCCATAAATCAAGAAAAGGCCAAACCAAAGACAACTCGGGACTGCTGTATGGAGGAGCCCGACGGCTTCCCTCCGTTGTGGGGCCCCGGGGAGAGTGACAGTGTGAATTTGGCGGCGTGTCAACAAGCGGAGACACACGAGCACCCTGGATACCGCAGATGGCGGCCGTAAGACACAAGTGCTCGAGGATAGACAGGAGGTGTGTCGACTTCGAAGTGAAATCGAAGAGTTAAAAGCAAGAATTCAAACTTACGAAGATATGTTCAAGACGGCAAAAAAAGTTCAAGAGAGTGAACCGATACGAAAAATCTATAAGCACCAGAAGAAAGCTGCAAATCCAATAATCACTGAAGAAGTATTAAGTGCTGGTGGCGCCAACGAAAACCAGAATTACTTTGCAGCGCTGGATGAACTCCAACAGGATATGGTGGTAGACGCAAATAATGAAGGTAATAAAGATGATAATTTTATAATTTATTTAAAAAATAAAAATAATGAAAATAGAAATAAGGAGAAAAAACCAGCCCGTAGTTCTGCTGGTCCTCCTCAAAAAGTAGCCAAAAATACCGAGAAAGTTCCGCCAATTAATGTCTTCAGTCAAAGCGGAAAGGACATGGTTCGGCTGTTGGCAGCCGAAAACAAATTAACAAATTTCGAAATCAAACGAATAAATTCCGAGAAGTTATCAATTAGAACGAAATCGCTGGTTGATTTCAAATTGGCGAAAAATGCTTTGAATTCTGGGGAGATTCCGCACTTGACTTATACCCCCAAAAGCGAGAAGAACCAGACGAACTTGCTGAAGGGCTTGGACTGCGGAGAAGATACCTTCGATCTTCTTCAGGTTCTCGAGGAAACAGCACCACAAATCGAGTTTATCTCAGTTAAAACGTTCACGACAAGAAGGTCTACGGTAGAAAAAAAAATTTACCACTTTATTTAGTACAAATAACAAATAAGAGCAGTCCAAGCGCTCTTCAGCAAATCAGATATTTAAATTTCCGAGTGGTGAGGTGGGAACGCCTCCAGAAACGAGAAATCAACCAGTTCTATCGCTGCCAACGATTTGGGCATTCGGCTGCCAACGATTTGGGCATTCGGCTGCCAACTGCGCCATGCATTACCGATGCGTTAAATGCAAGGACGTGCATGCTCCCGGTGAGTGCAAATTGGCTCAGACGGAGCCAAAAGAGAAATTATATTGCGTTAACTGCGGTGCCCGGCATCATATCGAGGATGCTCCCGATATCAGGATGCGAGATTAAAATCTTTCCCTAAGCAAACACAACCACACCGCAGTATCTTAGGTCCGAACTTCGTCAAGCCCGGAGTATCATTTGCACAAGAAAATGCGGAAAATAGTGTAAATAATGTAGGTGGCAATAATGAGCTGCTTCTCAAAATTTTACAGCAATTAAATTCTCTATCGGAAAGAATCGATAAGCAAGATACAAAAATTAATCTTGTTTTTCATCGTCAAAGTCAAAGTCAAAGTCAAAAGCGCTTTATTTAATACTCATCGTTATAAATTTTAAAAGAATATAAAGCAAATTCCAAACAATAACAATCAAAAAAAAACTTAATGGCCCAAATGGCTCTCTAAATTTGTACGTTATCATTAACTCATTCCATAAAAAAAAAAAAAACTATAGCAAATGCAATTAATTACGATTATTACATTTTTTCAAAATTCAATTGGAAAATGGAGAAAAAACCAACCAACACTATCCTAAAATTATTTATAATCAAAACACAACAGTGAAACTTTGATCCTACACCTAATATGTTGTAACTTATTTCTAATAAAATACAATCAAAAAAACTTTATCTTATACTAAAAAATTCTGTAGCAATGTTCCTAACCTAAGTGTTTAATCTTATCTCTAACGGAATATAGTAAACATTACATATACCTAACCTATACCTAATTTTTAACAAAAATATATAACAACACTAAATGCAGCAATAATGAGCTGAAACTCAAAAACTAAATAACGAAAAACACCAAAACTGAAAATAAACACGAATAATTTAGACATTGTCATTCAGCCACTAATACCTGGATTGCGCCGTCTCAACTCGATCAGCTTCAACGAATCTAGCAAATGAGTATCTCCATTGAAATCGTTGGTCTCGTGAACTCAACTTAGGAGGATATTTTATCTTCTTATCGGTGGCCCGTCGATATATGTGATATATGACTGGGACGCCGTCAGAATCAAAAACATATCGATTCATGTCCAAATACACGAATGCTTCTGGAGGAACGAAGCCAGTAGCGAGGCAAGTCGCAATATACCCGTCTGTAGGGTGGAACGGCTGTGAAATCCAAGGGTTTTCGCTCACAGTCACAGATCTTGCGATATGATTCCGAAGAAGCTTCAATATGAAGATATCGACTCTAGTCACTTCAGCAGTTTGATAAATTCTTCTATTCGATATATAATGTTTCCAATCCGTCTCAGGCTTTCTGTACAAACCAGTACATGCACGAAGACATTTCCTTTCGAAAACTCTTAATTTTTCCATAGTACTAGCACTCTAGTTGTACCAGATCTGACATCCATAGGTCAAAACTGGTCTAACCAGTGTCTTGTAACAGATAATTTTGACCTTTTGATCAATGTATTTGGAATGAAAGAGTTTTCGAAGGGCCATGACTATTTTAAGTGCTTTACTGAGCATGATTTTCACATGTTCAGTATAGTACAGATACTGATCGAGATAAACACCGAGGTATCGAACACAGGATTTATGTGGAACTCGTTCTGAACTACCCTCGCCAGCCATGATGTGGAAATCTTTCCAATCACGTTTCAGGTCTTGACTGACCCCCTGCAGCGTTGTCCGAAACAAGATTGTTTCACACTTCTGCGCATTGATTTTCATTCGCCAATTGTCAGTGTACAGCTGCACATCATTGAACATTTTTTGGAGATTGCTCTGAACTATTGTAGCTTTTCGGTCTTCCGTATAGATGATCAGATCATCAGCAAACGCTACCAATGATCGCGTTGGCGAGACGTTAAAATCAAAGCCGTTCAATAGCTTGCGAATGAAGATTGAGAAGAGCAGAGGCGCAGTAACTGTTCCCTGCTGTAGACCATTCAAGACCTTGAACTCGCGCATTGTTGTCAGATTTCCATCGGTTACAACAAACGATTTCCCGTATAACATATTACACATCATGGCGACAAGGTGTCTGGGGAACTTGTCCTGAAGGAGTTTAAAAATTAGTCCATCTAACCATACCGTATCAAAGGCTTTCTCCATATCAATGAGACATGCTCCAACACATTGTCTATCATTTAGTTTCCAACAGATGTCTGAGGTTACTTTCGTTATTGCATGTGTGGTCGAATGTCTGGCACGAAAACCAAATTGGCAAGAAATTCTACGTCTAGCACTCGTAGCGTGTAGACGTGTTTTTAATATTCTACGTCTAGCACTCGTTGCGTGTAGACGTGTTTTTAATCGCTCCTGTCATTAATTTTAAAAATTAATTAATTTTTCACAAAAGTCAGTTTCAAATAATTGAATTAATTTTGTACGAGTCAGTCAAAAGCAAGTTTTGATTTTATTGGGGAAGAATTAATCGTCGAAGGCATCGACCAACCGTACCAATAAATCAAGAAAAGGCAACAAACCAAAGACAACTCGGGACTGCTGTATGGAGGAGCCCGACGGCTTCCCTCCGTTGGGGGGCCCCGGGGAGAGTGACGGTGTGAAATTGGCAAGTGTCAACAAGCGGAGACACACGAGCACCCAGGATACCGCAGATGCCGGTCGCAAAACACAAGTGCTCGAGGATAGACAGGAAGTGTGCCGCCTTCGAAGTGAAATCGAAGAGCTAAAGGCAAGAATTCAAACGTATGAAGAAATGTTCAAGACGGCAAAACAAGTTCAAGAGAGTGGCCCGATACGAAAAATCGAAAAACAGAAGAAAGCTGCAACTCCAATAATAACTGAAGAAGTATTAAGTGCTGGTGGCACGAACGAAAGCCAGAACTACTTTGCGGCGCTGGATGGACTCCAGCAGGACATGGAGGTAGACGAAGGTAACAAAGACGATAATTTTATCTTATATTTAAAAAATAAAAATAATGAAAGTAGAAATAGGGAGAAGAAACCAGCCCGTAGTTCTGCTGGTCCTCCTCAAAAAGTAGCCAAGAATACCGAGAAAGTTCCGCCGATTAATGTCTTCGGGCAAAGCGGAAAAGACATGGTTCGGCTGTTGGCAGCCGAAAACAAATTGACGAATTTCGAAATCAAACGAGTAAATTCTGAGAAGCTGTCAATTAGAACGAAATCACTGGTTGATTTCAAATCAGCGAAAGATGCTTTGAATTCTGGGGAGGTTCCGCACTTCACCTATACCCCCAAGAGCGAGAAGAACCAGACGTTCTTGCTGAAGGGCTTGGACTGCGGAGAAGATACCGTCGATCTTCTTCAGGTTCTCAAGGAAACGGCGCCACAAATCGAGTTTATCTCAGTGAAAACATTCGCGACAAGAAGGTCGACGGTAGAAAAAAAAAAACTTACCACTTTATTTGGTACAAATAACAAATAAGAGCAGTCCAAGCGCTCTTCAGCAAATCAGGTATTTAAATTTTCGAGTGGTGAGGTGGGAACGCCTCCAGAAACGAGAAATCAACCAGTGCTATCGCTGCCAACGATTTGGGCATTCGGCTGCCAACTGCGCCATGCATTACCGATGCGTTAAATGCAAAGACGTGCATGCTCCCGGTGAGTGCAAATTGGCTCAGACGGAGCCAAAAGAGAAGTTATATTGTGTGAACTGCGGTGTTTTTGGTCACCCGGCATCATATCGAGGATGCTCCCGATATCAGGATGCAAGATTGAAATCTGCCCCAAAACAAACACAAATACACCGCAGTGTCTTAGCTCCGAACTTCGTCAAGCCCGGAGTATCATTTGCACTCGCCGCTAGAGGACCAGCAGAAAATGCGGAAAATAGGGTAAATAATGTCAAAGTCAAAGTCAAAGTCAAAAGCGCTTTATTTAATACTCATCGTTATAAATTTTAAAAGAATATAAAGCGAATTCCAAATAATAACAATCAAAAAACTTAATGGCCCAAATGGCTCTCTAAATTTGTACGTTATCATAAACTCATTTCATCAACAAAAAAACTATAGCAAATGCAATTAATTACGATTATTACATATTTTTACAATTCAATTGGAAAAAGGAGAAAAAACCAACCAACACTATCCAAAAATTATTTATAATTAATACACAACAGTGAAACTTTGATCCTACACCTAATATGTTGTAACTTATTTCTAATAAAATACAATCAAAAAAACTTTATCTTATACTAAAAATACTATAACAATGTTCCTAACCTAAGTGTTTAATCTTATCTCTAACGGAATATAGTAAACATTACATATACCTAACCTATACCTGATTTTAACAAAAATATATAACAATACTAAATGTAGCAATAATGAGCTGAAACTCAAAAACTAAATAACGAAAAACACCAAAACTGAAAACAAACACGAAAAATTTAGACATTGTCATTCAGCCACCAATACCTGGATTGCGCCGTCTCAACTCGATCAGCTTCAACGAATCTAGCAAATGAGTACCTCCATTGAAATCGTTGGTCTCGTGAACTCAAATTCGGAGGATATTTTATCTTCTTATCGGTGGCCCGTCGATATATGTGATATATGACTGGGACGCCGTCAGAATCAAAAACATATCCATTCATGTCCAAATACACGAATGCTTCTGGAGGAATGAAGCCAGTAGCGAGGCAAGTCGCTATATACCCGTCTGTAGGGTGGAACGGCTGTGAAATCCAAGGGTTTTCACTCACAGTCACAGATCTTGCGATATGATTCCGAAGAAGCTTCAATATGAAGATATCGACTCTAGTCACTTCAGCAGTTTGATAAATTCTTCTATTCGATATATAATGTTTCCAATCCGTCTCAGGCTTTCTGTACAAACCAGTACATGCACGAAGACATTTCCTTTCGAAAACTCTTAATTTTTCCATAGTACTAGCACTCTGGTTGTACCAGATCTGACATCCATAGGTCAAAACTGGTCTAACCAGTGTCTTGTAACAGATAATTTTGACCTTTTGATCAATGTATCTGGAATGAAAGAGTTTTCGAAGGGCCATGACTACTTTAAGTGCTTTACTGAGCATGATTTTCACATGTTCAGTATAGTACAGATACTGATCGAGATAAACACCGAGGTATCGAACACAGGATTTATGTGGAATTCGTTCTGAACTACCCTCGCCAGCCATGATGTGGAAATCTTTCCAATTACGTTTCAGATCTTGACTGACCCCCTGCAGCGTTGTCCGAAACAAGATTGTTTCACACTTCTGCGCATTGATTTTCATTCGCCAATTGTCAGTGTACAGCTGTACATCATTGAACATTTTTTGGAGATTGCTCTGAACTATTGTAGCTTTTCGGTCAGCCGTGTAGATGATCAGATCATCAGCAAACGCTACCAATGATCGCTTTGGCGAGACGTTAAAATCAAAGCCGTTCAATAGCTTGCGAATGAAGATTGAGAAGAGCAGAGGCGCAGTAACTGTTCCCTGCTGTAGACCATTCAAGACCTTGAACTCGCGCATTGTTGTCAGATTTCCATCGGTTACAACAAACGATTTCCCGTATAACATATTACACATCATGGCGACAAGGTGTCTGGGGAACTTGTCCTGAAGAAGTTTAAAAATAAGTCCATCTAACCATACCGTATCAAAGGCTTTCTCCATATCAATGAGACATGCTCCAACACATTGTCTATCATTTAGTTTCCAACAGATGTCTGAGGTTACTTTCGTTATTGCATGTGTGGTCGAATGCCTGGCACGAAAACCAAATTGGCAATTCGGCATCAACTCATTTTCCTCAATGTGGGCGTTTAATGCTCTGTTGAGTATCACTTCAAACACCTTGCTGATGTTAGGCAGCAAGCTGATTGGGCGATAGCTTTTCGGGCATGAAGATTCTTTTCCTTTCTTCAAGATCGGAAATACCTTAGCCTTTTTCCACTCATTTGGGAAATATGAATTGCTCAACATGTTGTTGAACAATATGCAATAGTTCCTAATAGCAACCTCAGGCAAATGTCGGAGAACTACATTTGGAATACCATCATTACCACATGATTTCTTGTTGTTTATCTTGCGAAATATGAAACACAAGTCTTCATAGCTGACAAAATAATCAATTAGATTCAAGCTCGGTATGAGGTCAGATGTTAATGTTTCATTGAAATGAAGAATTGATTGGCCGTTCAGGCTTGATTTGAAGTCGGAAACTTTTGCTTCAACGACCTCTGAAAAAATTTCGTTCCCTCTCTCAGGGTTTGGTAGATGAACCAATTCAAAATGTGTTCCAATCAGGGCAAGTTTATCCAATCCTTCACAAATAATCCTGTTTCCATTTCTATCCGGAGTCGTACTATCAATTTCGATACCAGCCCTATCGAGAAGATTTATCTCATCACTAGTGACTTCAAGATTCGATACCTTCACTCGAGACTTCTTGCGGAATATGCTATTCACTTTCGCGAACACGCCGTCTGGGTCCTGTGGGCTAATACCCCTCAATTTTTCCGCCCATTGATTGCTGACCTCACTCCTGAAGTATGACCGGATTAAGTTCCGGACATTCTTCAGATGTAATTTCAACAAAGACAACGAGGGATGGTTGTAGTCCAAAAATCGTCGATAAATATTGTTGACGCGTGTGAGAAGGAGGCTTTTCAATCTTTTCAACCTTGCGATGGTTGGTGTTTCATATCCTTCCATATTGTTTCGATGTTTAATCTTGGGAACTACTTTCTCAATCGTTTCCAACGTCAGCTTCTCTAACTTCGACAAATAGACATCTATTTCATCGTTAGTTAGATTTCTGTCATTAGGAACCATTGAGCAAGAGTTGCCGCCATCAGAAGGGGGACATTGCTTCTGGTACTCCCGATTAAACTTCTTTTGAAACTTTCCCCAGTCTGTTTTTTTGAAATTCAACCGATGATTTTCATGTTGAACTGGAATGAGGAAGAAATCATCCCTGTGATGATTGATTTCCATTACGATTGCGTTATGGTCGCTATCATAAGGAAGCACCTGCAGTTTCCGTTGAGGACTATTAAAGTTGAATTCGAGTCTTGCGTCAGCAATGCAAAGGTCCAAATATGAATTTGTCCTAGGGTATGTTGGGAACTCCGACCCATATAGATTGCACCTGTATTCAATTTGGTTCTCTGTTATCCACGATTTCAGGAATACACCTCTTGGATTATTGGTGGCGTTCAGCCATGATGTATGCTTGGCGTTCAGGTCACCAGCAAGAATATAATAGTTATGCAGCCTGTTCAATTCGAGTATTTCGAACAAGGAATTGAGTTCCTCCTTGAGCTTGAGAACAGTTCCACCAGTTGCATAGGCAGAGATAACGAAGAGGTTATCCCCACCTGGCAGTGAGATTTTGATAACGGACACTTCAAGAGATTCAAAGCTTTTGAATTCGACTTTTTCAATATTTTGGAAACAATAGGGTCTTCGAACCAATATCCCGGTGCCACCTCCCCCATCACCTATTACCCTATCGTTTCTTACGAATTCAAAATCCTTGAATGTCATGAAGTGCCATGAACTGAGGTGGGTTTCGGTTAGAAGCAGGATGTCAGGCTTTTGTCTGGCAATGAATGCAAGGAGATAATCACGCCGATGTAAAGTAACAATGGAGTTGACGTTGATCGAGATGAGACGAATCCTATCCGTGGGAATGTGGCTGGATGACAACTTATTTTGAGGCATTTGAAAGTCCTAAACGCTGAAAAACAATGTTAATTTTCGAATCTTGTTTATCGATTCGCTCTGATAAGGAATTTAATTGTTGATAAATTTTGAGAAGCAACTCATTATTGCCACTTACATTATTTACCCTATTTTCCGCATTTTCTGCTGGTCCTCTAGCGGCGAGTGCAAATGATACTCCGGGCTTGACGAAGTTCGGAGCTAAGACACTGCGGTGTATTTGTGTTTGTTTTGGGGCAGATTTCAATCTTGCATCCTGATATCGGGAGCATCCTCGATATGATGCCGGGTGACCAAAAACACCGCAGTTCACACAATATAACTTCTCTTTTGGCTCCGTCTGAGCCAATTTGCACTCACCGGGAGCATGCACGTCTTTGCATTTAACGCATCGGTAATGCATGGCGCAGTTGGCAGCCGAATGCCCAAATCGTTGGCAGCGATAGCACTGGTTGATTTCTCGTTTCTGGAGGCGTTCCCACCTCACCACTCGAAAATTTAAATACCTGATTTGCTGAAGAGCGCTTGGACTGCTCTTATTTGTTATTTGTACCAAATAAAGTGGTAAGTTTTTTTTTTTCTACCGTCGACCTTCTTGTCGCGAATGTTTTCACTGAGATAAACTCGATTTGTGGCGCCGTTTCCTTGAGAACCTGAAGAAGATCGACGGTATCTTCTCCGCAGTCCAAGCCCTTCAGCAAGAACGTCTGGTTCTTCTCGCTCTTGGGGGTATAGGTGAAGTGCGGAACCTCCCCAGAATTCAAAGCATCTTTCGCTGATTTGAAATCAACCAGTGATTTCGTTCTAATTGACAGCTTCTCAGAATTTACTCGTTTGATTTCGAAATTTGTCAATTTGTTTTCGGCTGCCAACAGCCGAACCATGTCTTTTCCGCTTTGCCCGAAGACATTAATCGGCGGAACTTTCTCGGTATTCTTCGCTACTTTTTGAGGAGGACCAGCAGAACTACGGGCTGGTTTCTTCTCCCTATTTCTACTTTCATTATTTTTATTTTTTAAATATAAGATAAAATTATCGTCTTTGTTACCTTCGTCTACCTCCATGTCCTGCTGGAGTCCATCCAGCGCCGCAAAGTAGTTCTGGCTTTCGTTCGTGCCACCAGCACTTAATACCTCTTCAGTTATTATTGGAGTTGCAGCTTTCTTCTGTTTTTCGATTTTTCGTGTCGGACCACTCTCTTGAACTTGTTTTGCCGTCTTGAACATTTCTTCATACGTTTGAATTCTTGCTTTTAGCTCTTCGATTTCACTTCGAAGGCGGCACACTTCCTGTCTATCCTCGAGCACTTGTGTTTTGCGACCGGCATCTGCGGTATCCTGGGTGCTCGTGTGTCTCCGCTTGTTGACACTTGCCAATTTCACACCGTCACTCTCCCCGGGGCCCCCCAAAGGAGGGAAGCCGTCGGGCTCCTCCATACAGCAGTCCCGAGTTGTCTTTGGTTTGTTGCTTTTCTTGATTTATTGGTATGGTTGGTCGATGCCTTCGACGATTAATTCTTCCCCAATAAAATCAAAACTTGCTTTTGACTGACTCGTACAAAATTAATTCAATTATTTGAAACTGACTTTTGTGAAAAATTAATTAATTTTTAAAATTAATGACAGGAGCGATTAAAAACACGTCTACACGCAACGAGTGCTAGACGTAGAATCCGGGTAAATAATGTAAGTGGCAATAATGAGCTGCTTCTCAAAATTTATCAACAATTAAATTCCTTATCAGAGCGAATCGATAAACAAGATTCGAAAATTAACATTGTTTTTCAGCGTTTAGGACTTTCAAATGGCTCAAAATAAGTTGTCATCCAGCCACATTCCCACGGATAGGATTCGTCTCATCTCGATCAACGTAAACTCCATTGTTACTTTACATCGGCGTGATTATCTCCTTGAATTCATTGCCAGACAAAAGCCTGACATCCTGCTTCTAACCGAAACCCACCTCAATTCATGGCACTTCATGACATTCAAGGATTTTGAATTCGTAAGAAACGATAGGGTAATAGGTGATGGGGGAGGTGGCACCGGGATATTGGTACGAAGACCCTATTGTTTCCAAAATATTGAAAAAGTCGAATTCAAAAGCTTTGAATCTCTTGAAGTGTCCGTTATCAAAATCTCACTGCCAGGTGGGGATAACCTCTTCGTTATCTCTGCCTATGCAACTGGTGGAACTGTTCTCAAGCTCAAGGAGGAACTCAATTCCTTGTTCGAAATACTCGAATTGAACAGGCTGCATAACTACTATATTCTTGCTGGTGACCTGAACGCCAAGCATACATCATGGCTGAACGCCACCAATAATCCAAGAGGTGTATTCCTGAAATCGTGGATAACAGAAAACCAAATTGAATACAGGTGCGATCTTTATGGGTCGGAGTTCCCAACATACCCTAGGACAAATTCATATTTGGACCTTTGCATTGCTGACGCAAGACTCGAATTCAACTTTAATAGTCCTCAACGGAAACTGCAGGTGCTTCCTTATGATAGCGACCATAACGCAATCGTAATGGAAATCAATCATCACAGGGATGATTTCTTCCTCATTCCAGTTCAACATGAAAATCATCGGTTGAATTTCAAAAAAACAGACTGGGGAAAGTTTCAAAAGAAGTTTAATCGGGAGTACCAGAAGCAATGTCCCCCTTCTGATGGCGGCAACTCTTGCTCAATGGTTCCTAATGACAGGAATCTAACTAACGATGAAATAGATGTCTATTTGTCGAAGTTAGAGAAGCTGACGTTGGGAACGATTGAGAAAGTAGTTCCCAAGATTAAACATCGAAACAATATGGAAGGATATGAAACACCAACCATCGCAAGGTTGAAAAGATTGAAAAGCCTCCTTCTCACACGTGTCAACAATATTTATCGACGATTTTTGGACTACAACCATCCCTCGTTGTCTTTGTTGAAATTACATCTGAAGAATGTCCGGAACTTAATCCGGTCATACTTCAGGAGTGAGGTCAGCAATCAATGGGCGGAAAAATTGAGGGGTATTAGCCCACAGGACCCAGACGGCGTGTTCGCGAAAGTGAATAGCATATTCCGCAAGAAGTCTCGAGTGAAGGTATCGAATCTTGAAGTCACTAGTGATGAGATAAATCTTCTCGATAGGGCTGGTATCGAAATTGATAGTACGACTCCGGATAGAAATGGAAACAGGATTATTTGTGAAGGATTGGATAAACTTGCCCTGATTGGAACACATTTTGAATTGGTTCATCTACCAAACCCTGAGAGAGGGAACGAAATTTTTTCAGAGGTCGTTGAAGCAAAAGTTTCCGACTTCAAATCAAGCCTGAACGGCCAATCAATTCTTCATTTCAATGAAACATTAACATCTGACCTCATACCGAGCTTGAATCTAATTGATTATTTTGTCAGCTATGAAGACTTGTGTTTCATATTTCGCAAGATAAACAACAAGAAATCATGTGGTACTGATGGTATTCCAAATGTAGTTCTCCGACATTTGCCTGAGGTTGCTATTAGAAACTATTGCATATTGTTCAACAACATGTTGAGCAATTCATATTTCCCAAATGAGTGGAAAAAGGCTAAGGTATTTCCGATCTTGAAGAAAGGAAAAGAATCTTCATGCCCGAAAAGCTATCGCCCAATCAGCTTGCTGCCTAACATCAGCAAGGTGTTTGAAGTGATACTCAACAGAGCATTAAACGCCCACATTGAGGAAAATGAGTTGATGCCGAATTGCCAATTTGGTTTTCGTGCCAGGCATTCGACCACGCATGCAATAACGAAAGTAACCTCAGACATCTGTTGGAAACTAAATGATAGACAATGTGTTGGAGCATGTCTCATTGATATGGAGAAAGCCTTTGATACGGTATGGTTAGATGGACTTATTTTTAAACTTCTTCAGGACAAGTTCCCCAGACACCTTGTCGCCATGATGTGTAATATGTTATACGGGAAATCGTTTGTTGTAACCGATGGAAATCTGACAACAATGCGCGAGTTCAAGGTCTTGAATGGTCTACAGCAGGGAACAGTTACTGCGCCTCTGCTCTTCTCAATCTTTATTCGCAAGCTATTGAACGGCTTTGATTTTAACGTCTCGCCAACGCGATCATTGGTAGCGTTTGCTGATGATCTGATCATCTACACGGCAGACCGAAAAGCTACAATAGTTCAGAGCAATCTCCAAAAAATGTTCAATGATGTACAGCTGTACACTGACAATTGGCGAATGAAAATCAATGCGCAGAAGTGTGAAACAATCTTGTTTCGGACAACGCTGCAGGGGGTCAGTCAAGACCTGAAACGTAATTGGAAAGATTTCCACATCATGGCTGGCGAGGGTAGTTCAGAACGAATTCCACATAAATCCTGTGTTCGATACCTCGGTGTTTATCTGGATCAGTATCTGTACTATACTGAACATGTGAAAATCATGCTCAGTAAGGCACTCAAAGTAGTCATGGCCCTTCGAAGGCTCTTTCATTCCAGATACATTGACCAAAAGGTCAAAATTATCTGTTACAAGATACTGGTTAGACCAGTTTTGACATATGGATGTCAGATCTGGTACAACCAGAGTGCTAGTACTATGGAAAAATTAAGAGTTTTCGAAAGGAAATGTCTTCGTGCATGTACTGGTTTGTACAGAAAGCCTGAGACGGATTGGAAACATTATATATCGAATAGAAGAATTTATCAAACTGCTGAAGTGACGAGGGTCGATATCTTCATATTGAAACTTCTTCGGAATCATATAGCAAGATCTGTGACTGTGAGTGAAAACCCTTGGATTTCACAGCCGTTCCACCCTACAGACGGGTATATAGCGACTTGCCTCGCTACTGGCTTCATTCCTCCAGAAGCATTCGTGTATTTGGACATGAATGGATATGTTTTTGATTCTGACGGCGTCCCAGTCATATATCACATATATCGACGGGCCACCGATAAGAAGATAAAATATCCTCCGAATTTGAGTTCACGAGACCAACGATTTCAATGGAGGTACTCATTTGCTAGATTCGTTGAAGCTGATCGAGTTGAGACGGCGCAATCCAGGTATTGGTGGCTGAATGACAATGTCTAAATTTTTCGTGTTTGTTTTCAGTTTTGGTGTTTTTCGTTATTTAGTTTTTGAGTTTCAGCTCATTATTGCTACGTTTAGTGTTGTTATTTTTTTTTTTTTTTGTTTAAAAATTAGGAATAGGTTAGGTATATGTAATGTTTACTATATTCCGTTAGAGATAAGATTAAACACTTAGGTTAGGAACATTGTTACAGAATTTTTTTAGTATAAGATAAAGTTTTTTGATTGTATTTTATTAGAAATAAGTTACAACATATTAGGTGTAGGATCAAAGTTTCACTGTTGTGTTTTAATTATAAATAATTTTAGGATAGTGTTGGTTGGTTTTTTCTCCTTTTTCCAATTAAATTGTAAAAATATGTAATAATCGTAATTAATTGCATTTGCTATAGTTTTTTTGATGAAATGAATTAATGATAACGTACAGATTTAGAGAGCCATTTGGGCCATTAAGTTTTTTTGATTGTTATTGTTTGGAATTTGCGTTATATTCTTTTAAAATTTATAACGATGAGTATTAAATAAAGCGCTTTTGACTTTGAAAAAACCAAATTGGCAATTCGGCATCAACTCATTTTCCTCAATGTGGGCGTTTAATGCTCTGTTGAGTATCACTTCAAACACCTTGCTGATGTTAGGCAGCAAGCTGATTGGGCGATAGCTTTTGGGGCACGAAGATTCTTTTCCTTTCTTCAAGATCGGAAATACCTTAGCCTTTTTCCACTCATTTGGGAAATATGAATTGCTCAACATGTTGTTGAACAATATGCAATAGTTCCTAATAGCAACCTCAGGCAAATGTCGGAGAACTACATTTGGAATACCATCAGTACCACATGATTTCTTGTTGTTTATCTTGCGAAATATGAAACACAAGTCTTCATAGCTGACAAAATAATCAATTAGATTCAAGCTCGGTATGAGGTCAGATGTTAATGTTTCATTGAAATGAAGAATTGATTGGCCGTTCAGGCTTGATTTGAAGTCGGAAACTCTTGCTTCAACGACCTCTGAAAATATTTCGTTCCCTCTCTCAGGGTTTGGTAGATGAACCAATTCAAAATGTGTTCCAATCAGGGCAAGTTTATCCAATCCTTCACAAATAATCCTGTTTCCATTTCTATCCGGAGTCGTACTATCAATTTCGATACCAGCCCTATCGAGAAGATTTATCTCATCACTAGTGACTTCAAGATTCGATACCTTCACTCGAGACTTCTTGCGGAATATGCTATTCACTTTCGCAAACACGCCATCTGGGTCCTGTGGGCTAATACCCCTCAATTTTTCCGCCCATTGATTGCTGACCTCACTCCTGAAGTATGACCGGATTAAGTTCCGGACATTCTTCAGATGTAATTTCAACAATGCCAACGAGGGATGGTTGTAGTCCAAAAATCGTCGATAAATATTGTTGACGCGTGTGAGAAGGAAGCTTTTCAATCTTTTCAACCTTGCGATGGTTGGTGTTTCATATCCTTCCATATTGTTTCGATGTTTAATCTTGGGAACTACATTCTCAATCGTTTCCAACGTCAGCTTCTCTAGCATCGACAAATAGACATCTATTTCATCGTTAGTTAGATTCCTGTCATTAGGAACCATTGAGCAAGAGTTGCCACCATCAGAAGGGGGACATTGCTTCTGGTACTCCCGAATAAACTTCTTTTGAAACTTTCCCCAGTCTGTTTTTTTGAAATTCAACCGATGATTTTCATGTTGAACTGGAATGAGGAAGACATCATCCCTGTGATGATTTATTTCCATTACGATTACGTTATGGTCGCTATCATAAGGAAGCACCTGCAGTTTCCGTTGAGGACTATTAAAGTTGAATTCGAGTCTTGCGTCAGCAATGCAAAGGTCCAAATATGAATTTGTCCTAGGGGATGTTGGGAACTCCGACCCATATAGATTGCACCTGTGTTCAATTTGGTTCTCTGTTATCCATGATTTCAGGAATACACCTCTTGGATTATTGGTGGCGTTCAGCCATGATGTATGCTTGGCGTTGAGGTCACCAGCAAGAATATAATAGTTATGCAGCCTGTTCAATTCGAGTATTTCAAACAAGGAATTGAGTTCCTCCTTAAGCTTGAGAACAGTTCCACCAGTTGCATAGGCAGAGATAACGATGAGGTTATCCCCACCTGGCAGTGAGATTTTGATAACGGACACTTCAAGAGATTCAAAGCTTTTGAATTCGACTTTTTCAATATTCTGGAAACGGTGTTTATCTCGATCAGTATCTGTACTATACTGAACATGTCAAAATCATGCTCAGTAAGCACTAAAAATAGTCATGGCCCTACGAAGACTCTTTCATTCCAGATACTGGCTAGATGAACCAATTCAAAATGTGTTCCAATCAGGGCAAGTTTATGCAATCCCTCACATATTAGGTGTAGGATCAAAGTTCACTGTTGTGTTAACATTATAAATAATTTTAGGATAGAGTTGGTTGGTTTTTTCTCCTTTTTCCAATCAAATCATAAAATGTGTAATAATCTTAATTAAATTGAATTTGCTATCGTTTTTTTGATAAAATGTATTTAACAGATGACGTATAAATTTAGAGAGCCATTTGGGCCATTAAGTTTTTGTATTGTTATTGTTAGGAATTTGCTTTATATTCTTTTAAATTTATAACGATTAGTATTGAATAAAGCGCTTTTGACTTTGAATGTTTCATTGATAATGTGTATAAATTTAGAGACCCATTTGGGCTATTAAGTTTTAGTATTTTTATTGTTTGGAATTTGCTTTACCTATATATTCTTCGAAAATTTATAACGATTAGTATTGAATAAAGCGCTTTTGACTTTGTCTTCGCTCGTCTCAAGGGTTCTCGGTGCAATCTAACAAGACATTTTTCATATATTTTCCACGAGCAAGTTCATGTTCAAATTCAAAGTTGCTTTATTTAATCAACCCATTGAATTTGATAGAAACAAAGTTAATAAAGAGGTCAATTGTACCATGAAATGGCCAAACTTTTGTATTTCTTAATCAGCATAGTCCTCAATAACAAGTTGTGCCATAATAATCCTTATAGAATGATCTCAAATGAAAAACTAGAGCAAAGAAACGTCTTCTCCCTTCATCTAAAATTTAAAATTCACTACTACAATTACCAAAAGAACATGCACAAACTACACACACATCATTTATCATCATAATATAAATCAATAGAATTTTTATTTACATTTCATCTTGTTTTAAATTAGTTCTCATAAAAATTCGTCTTAGAATTGGCATGATGATGATGATTATTAAGATTTGAACTTACATGTGGTGCAAAATATGGTTGTGGTGGATATTTTATATACATTCCGGCTGGAGGATTATACGCTGCTCCGATCAATTGTTGATGGCATGCATCATTAGCTGCCGCGGCTGCAGCTGCCGCAGCGGCAACTACCGCAGCTGCTGTTGGTGGATGCATTGGCGGATGCATTGGTGGAACGTGAGTTCCACGTGTCATGTACATTGGTGGTGCATGTTCCAGATTCGATGTAATATGTCCCATTGATGCAATGCTATTCGGTGAATTATTGTTGCTCTCGATCGAGTTCGTGCTAGGCGAATTACGTTGGCTTGCACTACGTCTCAGATCAAGATTCGATGGCTTTGATCGTATGCCCCCGCCATTATTTGCTCCACCGCTCACGCTACTTATCATCGATGAATTGCGCGACTTGTCTGTTGAATTGTTACTATTGTTTTGTGCACTGTTTGCTGCTGCGTTAGAATTATTAACGGATGACTGAATTTTATCACTGCTATTGTTGATTCGTTTTTGTTGCATATGCATTGATGAGCGATTGCCACCACCATTTTGCATGGTTGCCGGCGACGATGCTGAATTGTTGGAAAGATCGTTGACATTCGTCTTGCGTCCATTTTGGTTGCTATTTGTGTAACTGTTTTGTCTGCTATTTTGTGAGTAGCCTCCGTTTCGTTTGCTCGAGTTTTTCCGTTCATAGTTTGACGAGCCCGATGAATATGAGGAAACGCCGCAACCGTTTTGTATGTCCGCCAGATGAGAATATTGATTCTGCAAGTGATTATTGTAGGTAGCTGGGAGCATAGGTGGTGTGGCAAAAAGCGGAGGTTGATTTCTTGGTTGATGTGTTAAGGCGACCGAGTTGGACAAGGGCGTACTGGGCGCTGAATGTGGAGTCCCGCCACTATTATTTCCTCCGTGTGATCCATTTCGATCTGCCAAAACGTTATTTAACGCATAGGTTACACCTCCAAGCACACCGCCGCCAGGTGTTCCAGACACATCAAGCGGAATTTGTGGACCACCTGCCATTCCAGAGGCAGCTTGAGTAGAAATCATTGAGTTAATCACAGCATTCGATTGAGGATGCGGCCCAGGGGCTGGAAGTGGGTGAGATAAAACTCCTGAAGGAGTTCCAGGAGGTGGAGCATATGGTAACATACTAGGGAATACAGTAGCTGTTTGTGGAATGGCGTACATCGTAGTTCCAGGTGGCGCGTTGGGATCAGCACTTGCAGTTGCTAGGGCTGTTAGTGGTAGCCCTGGTGGTGCAGCGAATTGATATGTACTAGCGGCAGCCGGTGTAACTGATTGGCTGTTATGGCCGCTTGACGAGTTTTGGGGAGGTGTGCTGCGTTTTGTCGACGCTGAGCCACTCGACGAATTGCTATTCGATGAATGTCCTGCAGAGCTTCCAATAGTCGTTACTCCCCCGGCCGTCGACCCAGCCATTGATTGAGATATTATAGAGGAGGCAATAGGTGGCGGTGCTGGTTGAGGAACATAATAAGTCATTGTCGGTTGACCCCAATATCCTGTAATACAAATATTTAAAGTTTCATTCCAGGCACTTTCAATAAGTAAATCTATTCAGAAACAATGCAAATTGACAATAGTAGCATTAAATTCAATAAAGTTTCTATGTAAACAGATACGGGAATCTTATTACCGTTATATGGATAAGTATAGCCAACTGGATACGTCGGTACAGGATACTGTTGTAGTTGACCTCCAGTTGCAGCTGTAGCGAATTGGTCAGCGGGTGAGTACACAACCTGTCCTTGATACAGCGGAGCGCCACCATAGGGGGCCGCTGTTGGGTATGCTACAACCGCAGTTGCTGGTCCGCCTGCTGGTTGATAAATTGTTTGAGTCGATGCTGCTGCCATCAATCCGTTCGGGTCTCTTTGTGTCTGATCGTAAACGGGCATGAAATAGCCTTGGAATTCTCCATCCTAAAAATGAAACCAAAAACAAATAAATCAATAAGAAAATAAAATCAGAAATATTTTATAATTTCAGAAAAATATCTAACCATTGGGGGTGGATAGGCATAAACCATTGGCTGCGGAACGGCATAAACGCTACCGTCAATCTAATTTATAAAGGATAAAGGAAGAAATTAATTCCAAAATATTTCCGGAAAATTTTAAATGAGAGAATATACTCACCCCCGTTTGATATGCAGTTCCTGCTGGAAATGGTCCATTGCTCGGTGAAGCGAATACCGTACTGCCATCAAAAGCTTGATATCCTGTCGGAGCGAAGCTCATGAGTGGAATATTCGGTGTTGCCGATGATTGTTTATTAGTTGTATCGTCTTTTTTAGATGTGCTTTGTTGTACACTTGTCGTTGATGATGACGACGATGCAGAACTTGATGTTGTGTTCACCGAGTTGTGACTTGGATTTGTATCAACTGTACTATTGCTATTAGATTTCGTATTCTGCAGAAGGATATTTGAATATTCGATTTTTATGTGTGTATGCAAACTTGATAATTAGAAAGAAAATACGATTGTAAGAGCGGCAAGTCACTCTAATGACATTCGTTTAGGCTTGGTTTAAGTAATTGCATTTGCTCTGGGCACTTACGTTGTGTCCTTTGTTTCCGAGATATGACAGCATTTTCCTCATATAAATGCGTTCGTTTGGGATTTAATATATAGTTCTCCCTGAATGCTCGCGAAGATTTAGGATACTACATACTAAATGTACAAATATCTCAACAAAGTTCATCGTACACATTCACCAAACAAATAAAATGGAAGTGTTAAATATAATCCGACATGACGAGTATCGATAACATCACGATGAATAAGATTAGTATAATCAAAGAATACATAGCCGAGCTTTTGGCAAATTTAATAGATGTACATATTAGGAATGGATGATTTTCGGAAGAAAGAGTGGTAACCATCTAGACCCGAATAATAATCGTTCGGTTGCGCTTCTGATGGGTTTTAGTGATATTTGCAAAAATATTAAACATTCGTCTAACATCATTCTTACTTCAAAACTCTGCCTTAGCCTGTAGCAGTTTGAATTTCATAAAAACAAGGTGTAGTAATCGAGCAGTTGCCTAAGCAAACTCCTCGAAAAAACCTTGATAATTCCTATCCGAAATTTTAATTGCAGATTATAAAAAGACGTTTTTTTTTATTATTTCAATTTATAATTATAAATCATAAAACATTTAAGATTTCTCTTTATTTTTATTAAATATAAATTTTAGATCATTTTGTTTTTTTTTTGTATTAAATTTAGACCTTGCGTTATATTCCTTATGAGTTTTGTCTTTTCCTATTATTAATTAAATTTATCTATATTATTTTTCATATTTAAAAAAAAAATTAAAATCTGCAATTAAATTCGGATATGGCAACATCCTTCTGCATGGGCGAAGGCAAGTTTGCAGCGGAATGAGTGGAAGGCTCGTCAACCTCCGTTGGATGGAGTCCCGCAAGTTGACAACGAAGAACAGAGAAGTCTGTCATTGATCGTGACTGGAACACGTCGGAGAACCGCGCCGGCAAACGTTATAGAGCACGGGACGTGACAACTATTTGCTTTGCTCGGGTTTCTGCTGTTCATATTTCAAAACTTCTAAGTACACGAAACCTGAAATTACCTCCATTTCCCATCGATGTGGTGTTTGCAATCTAGTGAATGTTCGATGTGAAAACAAAGAATCCATTACTTTTACGCATCTTCACGAAAGTCTTGCATCGTGGCGTGGCAATAAAAATTTCATATGTGGAATAGGAATAAATTTAGGGTGAACTATTTTCTGATTGAGAGATGTCAACTCTTACGCGATACGCCTATATCGGAGTGTTGTATGCGGAGTTGAAAACGAGATTGACAAAAAAATTCCAGTAAAAGCGAAGGTATAATTGAAATTCTGGGTTTTTCATAGTGGAATCAATCGTTTCGTGTACAAATATCTTATCGAGTTGATTAAAAGTATTGTGAAACGGCCCGAGGTGTATAATGCCGCCCCCCACCATTGCGGGTTCATTTAAATGGGTGATTTGTTGTTGGTCGAGTCGTTTTTGAAAATCAATTGGAGTCATCACGCTAAGCTCGGATAGTAACTGTTTACGCAAATTACATTTCGTCGCGTTTTAGTGCCTCAGAATATTTGAGTGTGCCGCGTTTTAGTGCCTAAGAATATTTGAGTGTACATTTTGATTTCAAAGCCTCTACAGAATTTTCCATGTCCAGCAGCACCGAGGCTCGCATCTGATAGTTTTGAATTGGTGCCTTTGCCAAATGCCAAGGGTCATAAAATTTGAATCATTTAATTAGCATCTGAGTATTGTGAATCAGATGACTGGCGGTTACCACTTCTATGTTTCTCTTTCTAAGGTGTTCAGTATAAATAGAATAAGTAGTATGGTCCTACATATATCAACATTGAGGCGTACAAAAATTGTGTAGAAAACGTTTGTTGTCCGGTCTTCAAATGCTCGAGAGAATTTTCCTTGACTGAGTGTAAATTTTTCACCGCAGTCTTGGTATTTATTATTGAACTTCAAGGGAATACGCTGTCCATTACACATTGCTCGGCGTTCCGGACTGCCCAAAATAGTTCCATGAACAATAAAAGCCTTAATTCCAAAGGAAGCAGTGTGCGAATCCAATGACATTCAATCAAGCTTGGGGAAGGGAATATAAACCCTGACGCATTCCATCATACTGAACTCCAGTCAGCAGATGCAAATTAATGAATTGAGAAGATGCCATTATGGAAATGAAAAGCCAATTGCTAACCAAAGTTACAGTTCATCAAGCGATGGGAAAAAGTAATAATTAATCATTATTGAATAGTACTAGTTTGGCCGCTCCAGAGTAAGTCTCTGCATTCAATGGCTTGCTAATAGATTTTTTCAGAGGATTTCAAGCGACGGTAATTTCTTCGATATACTCGTAAATAGAAAATTATTGCCTGTTATGGATCCATTAATTAAAACGCGTAAAATAACGATTCGATTTATAGCAAAACGCGAAGCTTTTATTCTGCTTGGTACATTAAATGATACGAACAAAGTCTTGCAAGATGTCGTCGTAATTACATTCACTACTTACGTCCACGGTCTTAAATTTTCGTAAAATACACACTCTGTAAATTGTTTATGTTTAAAACCACGCTCTGTTGTGATGACAGCGGCAATATAATCGTTGATGAAATCAAGATTAAGGAAAGATGGGCATCATATTTCAAGAACCTCCTTAATCCTCCGCACAGCTCCAGAACATCGGAGCCTATAGATGTCTGCGGAGAGCTTCCATTGGCCCCACCAACTCTGGATGAAGTTTGTTCCATCATCAAAGCCTAAAAGAATAATAAAGCGCCGGGCATTGATGAGATTCCAGTGGAGCTCATCAAATATGGTGGCAGTAGTGTTCATCAAGCTATTCACAAAGTCATCCAGCACATTTGGCAACAAGAACATATGCCAAAAGAGTGGCGCCAATCAATTATATTCCCTATCCACAAAAAAGGTGACAAGCTACAGTGCGAAAATTATAGAGGCATATCACTACTTTGTAGGGCGTATAAAATATTTTCTAAAGTCTTAGAAAATAAAATCGGATCATACGCCAACAGTATTATTGGTGTTTTTAGGGCAGGTAGATCAACAACAGACCAATTGTTCACAGTCAAGCAGGTACTTGAAAAATGCTGCGAGTTCAACATAGACGTACACCAAATTTTCGTTGACTTCAAGTAAGTATACGACAGTGTTGATCGTAACGTGCTGTACCAAATAATGCTTGGTTTTGGCATCCCAGCTAAATTAGTCCGTCTTACCAAAATGACAATGACGTCGACAACCTCCCAAGTCCGCATCAATAACTAACTCACCGATGCCTTTGACACAAATATCGGACTAAAGCAGGGAGATGGGCTGGCCCCATTGCTATTCAGTTTATCTCTAGAGTATGTCATAACGAAGCTACTTGTCGATATGCGAGGTACATTACTACACGAGTCGAGCCAAGTCGTAGCCTGTGCGGACATCAATATTTTGTCACGGTCATTAACAACCGCTAAAGAACTGTTCCTGAAACTCGACAGCGAAGCAAAACTAGTAGGGCTACAAATCAATGAGAATATAAAAAAACGCTCATGACGTAGTCGAGGAAAAATACCCCACATACACAAAATATCACACTTGGCGAATACAGTATAGAAAATGTGAGCGGAAAAATAAATAATAAATAACTCAAATACACTAAATATCAGACTTGCCGAATACAGTCTCGAGAATGTTGGCGAATTTGTGTATTTAGGCGCCAAAATAACGAAGACTGGCAATGAAAGAGACAAAATACGCCGAAGAATACAGATCAGCTGCATACACAGGAAAACAAAGCTCCAAGTATACAAATCCGTGATGAGACCTGTGTTACGCTATGGGTGTGAAACATGGGCCTTAATCCAAGCATCCGTAAAAATATTGAACGCCCTTGAGCGACGGGTCCTGAGGTGAATAATCGGAGCGAAGCTAGATGGGGACCAATGGCGAAATCAATACAAGTATGAGCTATATGAAATTTTTGACCCGTCGGAGGTCAACGATTGTCAAGACTGCGGAAGCTGCAACGGGCTGGACGCATGAATCGTATGGATGAACACTGGATACCCAAAAAGGTATTCGTTGGGAGAACTGAAGGCCGGAGACCAATGGGGACACTGAGGAAGCGCTGTTCTGACGTTCTAACGAAGACAGTTCATCGTTGCTCGGATTTCAAAATTGGAGGACGGGGTCAATGGTGCGAGACAGTTGGAGGCGGTATTTGCAGGAAACGAAGGCCCGAGAGGGGCTGTAGTGCTACGAAGAAGAATGCGAGAAATGCAAATCAATTTGTAAAACTTTTTGCCAGAACGGAACGTCTAAAGTACAATGGTACGAATGATGCCCTGCATATATTATAACAATCTTCCAGAGACGGTGAAGGAAGCAAACTCACTTTTGATATTTAAGAAAAGTAGAGATTATCTAATGAACACTGATTGAAGCTTGGACCTAAAGATTTTTCACCACAGTATCTTAGCGCATTTCAATCCTATCGGTGAAATACTTGAAGAGACAGTTACTCAACGTTTTTTATTTATGTGTCGTATTATATGAATTTATTTTTTATCTGTGAAACTGATCACGAATTGGGCTAGATATGCACGAAGGATTATTTAACATTATTTTATACCCTCTTATACCGTATTGAACATTGTCTGGGTGACACACTTGACGAAGCGGCGAAATGTGAATACAGATCGCACGAGCGAGAATGCAAAGAGCCAATTTTGCATGATATACTCCATTACCCCTAAAAATAAGGACTTTTCGAGCAATTGCCCAGAAAAACTACAGTTCCTTAAACCAAGCCGAATTGAATACAATCAAAATCATATGGCAGTCGGCACATATTTCCGCAAAGAACTTATTAGCGTTTTCATACAACTATGATTGATATAATTTATGGATGACTATGTTTGACATTATTAGATGAAATGAAGTTACAATTTGTAGGAAAACAACTCCGTACCAAGTCGCTAACTCCAAAATCACTCAAAACGATGAGAAAAGTATAAAATTTCATAAAAATAAACAATTGCGCTTAAATCTTAAAACTAATTTTTAAGTGTTGCCAAGGATATGAGCAACAAATTAAAAATTATTTGCAAGATTTGTGAACAATATTTAGTTTTATTTGGAATTTTTAAACTCATCTTGCCGAAATCATTTTGGAGCTATCAACTTATTCACAATTGGAAAGGAATTGTCCTAAATGATAATAATTTACTTACCTCATTCAATTGTACCTCGTGATCTGGTTCGGGTGATGGAATATTTGGACTAGTTGCCTGATTAATTAGCTTTGGTTTGTCATGAGTATCGGTCAAAGTATCCATAGTCAATAATGACTTGTCTTCATTCGACTGACTACCCGTTTCTGTGAACGATTCAACAGATTCTACTTCAATTTTATTTTTACATCTGTTCCACTAGTCAGATAATTATAACTTACCTTCTTGTATATCACTCATTTCCCGATGAGGATGATTATCTTTGGTAATATTTGTTTCATGTTCGCTGTCTTGATTTGCACTACTGGTATCAACAACAAGAACTGTTTGTGCCGACGACTCGGACAAATTTTCCACCGAATTTGTATTATTTACAATTGGAGGTGATTGTCCACTATTATTTTCAACCGAGTCTTGAGTATTGTTAATGCTGCTGCTGTTCACTAGATTATTCGTGTGTGTAGTATTATGATCGTTGTTGCCAACTCCGTTTAGCAAATCCGTTTGTATGACTTTCGGTTTATCGACTATGATTTTCCGGTGGCTCGATGGTATTCCTGATGATTTGTTGTTGCAGTTACTATAAGTACCAGGCGTGGCAGCTTGACTAGGCGGTAAATTGGACGGGTCAAAGCGATAAATCGAACTGAAAATAATACAAAAAATATTTTACATTAAAAATATGAAATAGACTATGAAATATAACATTCATTGTGAGATAGATAAAGCGCAAGCTAAGATTAGTGTCATGGTCAAGAGGTGTATTTGATTACGTTTAAAACTAAAATAAACTAAACATTAAATATTGGTCCCGTTTGGTTTGGACTTTAGATTTAGGTAAATTAAGAAATAACCAAAAAGAATCAAATCCATATTTCTCCAGCAAGCTGACGAAATTGATCTCGTGACGTTTGTTACTAGCAGGTGAAAACAATCTGCTTAATTTTGCTAATGTGCAACAGTTAGTTTGATAGATCCATTTAACACAACACTTTAAAAAATATATCAAGTCAACACATACTCATACTTCATTGCTAGTTAATTTTGCTAAAATGCAGCCAAAAATAAATCCTTAGTCAGAGTTTAATAGGAAAATACTTAAGTTAGAATAAAAAAATTAAAGCTATCTCCTAAAACTTATAGCTGACTGATAAAATCATTCAATTTTTATTTCAAAAAATGACAGACGATGTGATTATGGTTGCTTTGACATTCATATTAGTTGTACCTATCAGGCGTTTTATATGAAATAACAGCCAGGAGTCTGCTTTTGCACTATCGTCACTTCACTGTAAATTTTAGCAACACTGGACATATGGACTTCAATTGATAGACACTTTTAATCACTAAAATGGTTGAAATTAACATTAAAGATAAAAACAGAAACAGAATCCTTTGAACTCGGTTAAAAAATTCTTATGAATCGTCACATTGGAACTGTGTAAAGATAGTAACAATACTTCAACTAGATGTAAACCGTCAAATGTTTCCGTTTTCTTGAAAATTATAAAATGCAAGGCCTTCTTGAATTTACAAGATAATCTAAAAATGAAACAAAGTGGGATTCAAATTTAAAGTTATGATGAATAGAAAGGACACGCATGGAAAAATAAGGTATAAATCAATTTTTGTTTGCCCAAATACGCTCAAAGATAAACTTAAATATATTACACTCGTATTTTTTCTGAATTCCATTGGTCATTGGTAGAAAACGAATAAATTGAGATTCTTAAACGTTCGGAAAATGTGTTTGTTTTAAAAATTTATTCGCAATTGTTGGGTTTTATTTAAGTTCAAATCATTTCCTAAAGACTTTCAAAGGCTTGTAAATGGACAAAAGAGTGATACATATATATATATATATATATATATATATATATATATATATATATATATATATATATATATATATATATATATATATATATATATATATATATATATATATATATATATATATATATATATATATTTTTTTTTTTTTACTGAATTATTTATTCACGACATCATGTAATTCCTTTCTACAGAATTTGATTACCGCGGTAAAAATACACCCAGGCATTCTACGAATTAGCACAACAATTTAACTTATGCTGAAAAATTCATGTTAGCAAGACACGATTCCTTGTGGTGGGGAGGTGGTTGAACTCTTCCAGTAGCACAAAGCTCTTAGGCTTTCCATTAAACAGCTTCCCTCTCATGAGAACCTAGCCGGAATTTCTCAACATAAGGGTGTCGCTTTAGTTGCATGAGATCTTTCAATAGGGAAAATCTTGCAGACCTTCATATGTAGTTCACGTAGTATGGGTTAGAGTACTCGCAGCGTAAGCCGAATGTCGCTTGTTCGAATCTAGTTGGTGATAACGAGATTTTTTTCGAATGATTCTAGAAGATTAGAAGCCCGTTCAGTTATCGTACGTACTGGTTTAAATCAGGATGTATCGCAACTGAGCGGACGGACATACGGCCAAAGCGTGGTGCTGACCATATCACCTTCTCGAATGCCGATACATTCGATCAAAATAATGAGATACTCTATCTCTAAGCGAAGGTCCGAAAGGGGATGTAGTGCTAAAACAACAACAACATTTGTGTTTAGTAAGGTGTGCCACTTAATCATGCATCATTTAAGAGATCGCGCTGTAAATTTTAAAAATAGATGTAAAATAGGTTTTTTTATTGGCTTAAAAGATCCTTAAATCCCCTGGAATATGAAACAAAACAAAATAATTTCCAAATTTTGATTTTCTTTGGAGCAACTCGTATTGCTTCTATATCGAGTAAATGCACCATGTGGATTCCTATTGGGAAAGTACCGTTTCATGCTGTGGCTTTTGATTGTCTTGCATAGTTGCAGTTGTCGTCAGGAAGTGTTGTAGACAAGTTGCTAGTTTCTTCTTCTTCTTCTTCGCAGCACTAAAGCCCCTCCCCCTCGGGCATTCGGTTCATGCAAAAAGCGCTTCCAACTTCATCGGTCCATTGGCTGCGCTCTCCAATTTTGAAATCCGAGAAGCGGTGAATTGTCTTCGTCGACCGTGTCGGAACAACGTTTCATCGGTTTCCCCACTAATCCTCCCACTGGTCTCCGCTCTTTAGTTCTCCAAGCGAATACCTTTTTGGGTATCGTTTGTTCAACACTACGATTCACATGGCCAGCCCATTGTAGCTTTGGCGGTCTTACTATTGTTGAGACCTCCGGCTCGTCAAAAATTTCATACATCTCATAGTTGTATCGAATTCACCATTGGTCCCTGTCTAGTTTCGCTCCAAATATCCGCCTCACGTCCCGTCTTTCGAAGACATTCAATACGTTTGCGGATGCTTGGGTTAGGATCCATGTTTCACATCGATAGCATAACATACGTCTTACCACAGATGTGTATACTTGGAGCCTTGTTTTCCTGTCTATGTAGCAGGTCTTCAAGATTGTCAAAACAGAATAAAATATTTACTTGCGAGCTGTATTCTTCGGTGTATTACGTCTCTTTCATTACCTGTTTTCGTTATTTTGGCGCCTAAATATACAAATTCGCCCACATTTTCGACATATTATTCGCCATGTGCGATATTTTGGGTATTTGAGGTATTTTTCCTCGAATGCGTCATGAGCTTTATTTTATTCTCATTGATTTATAGTCTGAATAAAAACTTTGGCTACAAAACGATTAACTTTGTGGCAGTTTTCTATTATTTTACAACACGTGAAATGTAAAACGTGCGATTAGGAGATCACGTTCCGTGAAAACAGTTCACGTGGATTGGGCTTCAAAATAATAGTTTTTGTTGTTTTAGCACTACAGTCCCTTTCGGGCCTTCGCTTAGAGATAGTTAGAGTATCTCATTATAATGATCAAATGTGTCGGCACTCTACAAGGTGATATGGTCAGTATCACGCTTTGGCCGTGTGTTCTTCCACCCAGCTGCGATACCCTCTTATATAAACCAGCACGTATCATAGTCCGTCGAAGAATCACTCGAACTAAATCTTGCTGCCGCAAACGAGAGTCGAACCAGGGACCTCCGGCTTACGGGATGAGTGCTCTAGTCACTACCTGCTCAAAATGCCCAGAAGTTACTGTTCCAAGTAGTAAATTTATCAAAAATGCATACGAAACCAACCAACGTATTGTTTTAGTAATGAGGTTACTAGATGTTGGGCTACGTAGAATAGTAGAATTCTGCGCTTTCGTGGAATTGCAATGACCAATATCCCAATAATTTTATGACAAATTGATTGCTACTATATCAGCTGCAATTAAAACTGTACGGGACGCTAGTATGAAGAACGCTGCCCGAGAAGAAAAAGGAAAGTGAAAAAACAGTTAATCTGAAGGAATAAATGGTTCTGATGATGGGTCGTGGAGGAAGTGCAGATTTTCATTCCTTTGCGGTATCTCTTCATTGATTATTGACGTTGAAGTTAAATCCAAGTACTGTATCTCTTGCGAGAAATAAGCCAGGAACATCTGAGTAGGAGGAATGTTTCATTCAACACGGAATGCCAAGCCAATCATACAGGCTCCTCTGGTAAGATGGAAGTACAGTCCTTGGCCAAAAAATTACAAACAGTTGTAAATTTCATCATTTTCTACAATTGTCTTTGACTTTTCTCATAAAAACGAATACCGCGCAGTAATGTTTATTGGTCGGAACTACCTAATCAGTTTACCATCAAACAACGATTGTTTGATCCTTTTTCCAGGCAGAAAAATATAAAAAGGCGGGCAGGAGTGTGATAGTTGCTGAAGTCCATGTGTTCTTTCTTTTGATCTTTTCGTGTGTTAAGTGAATATTTTCACGAGTTTTAGTCAATTCTTAAAGTTTTGTGGAAGTTGACATTAAGTTATAGTCAAATTATTGAACTTTTCAACATTACTACGGTACAAACAAGACAATATTAATGAATATTTGAATATTTTCAGATTTCGTAAAATCTGATATTTCAGATATTTAAAAAAGTGCAATCGCGATACTTTTGAGGATCGAGAAACTTCTCGCTTACAGGGTGTTGCATCGTATGTTGTGGAATTTCTAAAAAAAATTAAGGAGAATACACCAGTCACTTGCTCAAAACGAGCTATTTGTGGGCGTAAAAAGGAGACAACGCCTGGAGCTGCCCGTAAATTGGGATCAATCGCTGCTGCAAATCGGAGGACGGCTTTGCGAGAACTGAATAAAATGGTTGTTGAGGCTGGCGTGGAAATTTCGAGCCGGAAGTTATGAAGAAGGTTAAAGGATGCGAACTTTCAATGAAGTCAGCCAGTGAAAAAACCGCGTTTAAGTCTAGAGGATGAAATATGTAAAACTTGGATTTGCTAATGAGTATTCATGAGTCAATAAAATACTGGAAAAAGGAATTTAAAGGATTGAATGATCAATGAAAAAGTTTAACACAGATTGATACTGACGATAACGCCTTGTAGCTTACCATTAAGGCCAATGCCTAAGATTGCGAACACTTTTTTCGAGGTTTAAATCTGGACATTGTTATTAAAAATGACGCCACATATCAACTCCATTTTTTTTTTAAACAGACTCATATAAAAATGCATTAATTGTATAACTATATAGATAAGGCTCACACAGACTCTTTAAATTCTGCTTCTGTGTGACAATGTTCCAGCATAATTTTTTAGAGAAATCAATATAATTAAAAGGTGATCCAACCATAATGCACGATGTTAATTGTGAGTCACACCTTAACTTAATTTGACATTTCTTTGCTTCAGTGTTTCCACAAATTCAACCATGGAGAGGTACACAATTGAACAGCGCGCTAAGATTGTTGAAGCCTTTTACGAAAATGGGCGTTCACATCAAAATGCATTTCGTGCACTTCGTGATTTTTTTAGTGAGCATAATCGACTAAATGTGTCCACAGTCGGGAGAATTCTGCGCAAATTCCAGCAAACCGGGTCTGTAGGAAATGTGAAATCCCCTGTGCATGCTCGCCCAGTTCGTTCTGCGGAAAACATTGCTGTTTTTCGCGATAGTGTGGCAGAAGAGCCGTCAACCTCGACTCGTCGTCGTGCCCAACAATTTAACCTCTCACGAACATCACTGATGCGAATTTTGAATAAAGATTTGAATTTACACGCTTACAAGGTTCAATTGACTCAAGAGCTGAAGCCTATTGACTATTTCAAGCGTCAGCAATTCGTCGAATGGTTGGTTGAACAGACAAAAGGAATGGTGACTTTACAAAGAAAATCATCTTCGTTAACAAGCAGAATTGGCGCATTTGGGCAAATGAGAATCCAAGAGTAATTGTTGAAAATCCGATGCATCCACAAAGAGTGACTGTTTAATGTGGTTTATGGGGTGGCGGCGTCATCATGCCGTATTTCTTCGAAAATGGGGACGGCCAAGCAGTTACCGCGAATGGTGTTCGCTATTGCGAGATGATAACGGACTTCTTGTGGCCAGAAATAGAGGTTATGGACCTGGACGGAACCACACAGCCAACGAAACAATGGCTCTTTTGCACGAAAAATTGAATGGCCGTGTTATCTCACGTTTTGGCGGTGTTCATTGGGCGCCACGATCATGTGATTTGACACCGTTGGACTTCTTTCTCTGGGGATATTTAAAAGAAAAAGTGTACCTCAATAAGCCAAGAACAATTCAAGAGCTAAAGGATGAAATAATTCAGGCCATTAACGACATTGAACCTCAATTATGTCTCAGAGTCATTGAAAATATGAACCATCGGATAGAAGTATGCCACCGTAGCAGTGGCAAGTATTTGTGCGATATTTTGTTTCACACATAATTGTCATAGATCCTTCTATTATAATAAAAAATATTAACATAATTCCCTGAAAACTTTTTGTTTTATTGACAAATAACATCGTGCGTTTTGGTTGGACCACCGTTTATATAAATAAAGAGGCTCACATTGACTCTTTAAATTCTGCCTCTATGACAATTTCCTAGTATAATTTTTCAGAGAAATCAATATAATTATCTAGCAAAATTAGGAAACATTGTCTCTTCGTGGACTTCCTTGGATACTTTCTGAGATGGTAGTTCTACTCCACGTTAATCTTATCCAGATTTTATTTTAGGAAAAATTTGCCTGAGTGGCTTGTTTTCGGCAATCTAATTTGTCTAAATGATAGAAACATGACTTGAATTTGGTTCGGGTCAGCCAAGATTAACCATTCAATGAATTTAAATGTGTTATCATTATGAGTAGGACTGCAATTGATTCCACTTAAAAAATCTTAATTATATTTAAAACTGGCTAAACCAAACCCATATATGAAGATATGAAAGAAATGATTACTTGAAGACTTACGTAGATATAAGTACATACGAACAAATGGATGGAAAACGGTCAATCTAAACCTAGTTCAAGCACAACCTTAAAATACAAAGTGTTAGTTTAAAATGTTAAAATATATCCTAAATTTTCGACACAATCGATTTCATCACACGCAAATCACAATATACAACTCACACACACACATACAACAACATGCATTCAAAACCAAGTAACCATCTGCATTTAACAAAAATATTTTATGGCAAAAATCTAATAGGAGAAACTTTGGACACTTATCACCCTCCAAACATTTTTATGTGTAGAATTCAAAAAAACATTTCAATGCGTTGTACATCACATAATGAAAGCAGCAGAGGAAGCATGTTTTCTAGTTATCATAAGGCTAAAGCGAATCAGAGACTACTGTGCAGCAATCCATTTATTTCACCACTGTTTCGTCAGCCGAAAATGAGTTTTTCAAGTGTTTATTCTTTCTTTATTCGGGAAATAAAGAATATTGATTATTAGAATGATAAAACACAAATCAAACAAATGGCTAGTAGTGTGACAAGAGCAATAAGTAATTATATATAGGCAAAAATTAAAATAATAATTTTTCATTGGTTAATCATTGATTCGCTTTGAAATAAGGATAATGCACAAACGAAATGCAAATAAAATCCAGACATTATTGAGTGAGTTTGTCATTAATAAGAAAGATTTTATATTAAAAAGAATTCGTAATGCAACCAAATTAAAACAATTTACACTGCACTCTAGTATTGTATATTGTTTTCAATAAAATATAATCGTCATGAAGTGAACAACAGTTAAAGAAATATAACTAAAATATTCACTAGTTATCTTCTCTTAACTGTGTCATCAACTTTAACTCAATTGAATTCAATTTGATGTTTTGTATTGTTTTTGTTCTGATTTCTTTAAAATTATTTTTAATTTTTCTTATTTACCCGTCTTGATTGACGATCGGTTGCAACGTATGTGGATTAATAAGGACACTGCCTCTTGGCACACTAGCCATATCAGTAACGGCCCAAACAACACCAAATGGTATCGCTGGCGGCGATTGTACAACACACGGTTCTGGTGTATGATCATCGCTCCCATAACCAGTTGGCGAGGGAGTTACCGAATCAGAACGAAGTGATTGGGTTTGTGTTTTATATCTATATTACAAGATGAAAAAGAAAATTTAACATGACTGGATCAAAATCAATTTTTTTTTTAAATAGGTTATTTAGAAACATAAACGGAATTATTAAATTTTAAAAGGGGACTTGTTGCATTTGATATGTTGACAAAATTAACGACGATATAATTTAAACGAAACGTCGAGATGGACATAATTGAAAACAATCTGAGATAGATTGAATTAAACATTTAGTTTTGCAGTTTCTATTAAAAAGCCCAATTGTTGACTAAAGGAATGAACATAGGTTAGTATAGAGTTTTGATTAGTTATTTATATAAATGATATCCAAATAGTTTTTTACTTACCGATGTAGTAATGCGAAGTGATGTTTTCAATGCAATTCTTAGCGATATGTTTTATAATAATTCAACTATGTCCACCTTCACCTCAAAATACCCTCTTCCAACCAATCATGCAACTATCAATCATATGAACTTACCCGCTACTCGACGGCGACAATCTCCAAGGAGTATTTGTGCTACCTATTGAATCTTGCTTGGGAAACAGTCTTGGACCTGCACTTCGTGTAGAGTTTATTGAATCACCACGTGTCAGCGGACCACCACTTTGTTGCGGTCCACCGTATCCACCAAAACTATGAGATTTCGACACACTTGGACGCCCATCTTGACGAGTTTCAGTTGACTGTAAATTGAGAGAGAGGGAAATAATATTAAAAAAATATGCCAAAAAATTAATTCGAAATTAAACTAACCATCGATTGAACCTTAAGAAGCTTATTGTGTCGTAAACGTTTCGAATGATCGGGACTTTCGTTTCCGCACCATTGTGAAGGCGGCCATTCGTTCATTTCACCTCCACCGTCGGGAGCATGAAATATTCGATGACGAACCTGTTCATACTCTTCCTCGCGTTGTTCATAGCTCTTCGCCTTACGATCGAGCATACCCCGATCTGGACAATTCAATAAGTTACGTCGCGGTTCATCGAAGCTGTAGGCATCACGTTTTAGAATTGATTTTCGTGGTGGTGCATCACTTGCCCGATATAATGATTTGAACTTTATCTGTAAGAGTAGGGTAAAAGTAGGATAATGTATAATAATATAGTATAAAAGTATTATTAAATGCGAATCTTTACCGATGGAATCCTAGTTTGTTTCGTTTTTGACACAATTACACATTGGGGCGTTGCTGAGTCTACATTATGTTCCATCCCGAAGAATGCAGCCACTCTATGAATTAACATACGATTGTACGAGGACATTGCTGGATATTGAATATCAGTTCGACTGTGAAAATATAATAGATTAATTTCTGCATAGTGGTAAACTAAATAACTTACGTTTTGTCATGTACTAAGTCAGTAAGGTCTTTTTCGATTTCGAGAAGCGTATATCGATCGATCGGGTTTTTCGAAAGTGTTTCTCTGAAGAACTCTTTTAAGTCAATACCACTAGAGTCTGTGAACTGTTCTGTTGAGCTATCTGTAAATTAAAGAGAGTAAATTTTAATGTATTTTAAGGTTACATAATTATTCATCTTTACATATACAGTTAAGAGTCTTCAGAAAAACCAAAAAGGAGATGAGAGCTGTGACTTTTCTTGTGAGGTGATTGCTTATTACTTATTGTCATCGTTGGAAAATATAACAACCCCCCAAAGACGTTATTGAAGAACGTTGAACTTCATAATCAGACTATTATTAACCATATGACATGACTTAGAGCTCGTTGCATCGGAACAGGATTGACGAGGTCTATTTGAATTGCACGGTTCGCAGTTGCTTCCAGGGAAATTTGCTTGGTGTTGTGATTTGTACAGTTTAGCATCGTTCCCAGATTGCAGACAGCTTCACTCATTGATTAGCTATGCGGTTTTAAGTGAAGTGCTATTTTATATTGGATTTCAGACTGAATAACCTAAAGGAGCAATGACTTTCTGCAAAATTTTGTGTTAAACTTGTAAAACCTGCGTCCGAATCATTTGCTGTCCTCAACACGGCTTACACTGATATTGCTATGGAGCATACAGCAAGGTGGTCGACAGTCAATTGAAAACAATAAGCTTCCTGGATGCTCTTCCTCTTTAACTGACAGCGTACACGTTCAGACAAATCGACGTCTGGGCGTCAGGGAGTTTACTCAAGAGTTGGATTTTGTTACAAGATTTAGACCGGAAAATTGAAGATCAACCGCGTAGCTGTGAAATGTAGTCCACGCCTGACGATGAATAATCAAAAAGTCAATCCTTGATAAGGATCGAAACAAATGATCTGTCATGGGTTTGCAATTATTAGATCGATACAAAGGTCCAATCACCTTAATGAGTGGGTTATATATACTTCTTCTAGACCCCAAAAAATGTCAATCAATGTCAAGGGTGATGCTGACAGCTTTCTTTGATGCTAAGAGTGGTTTCCACCAAGAGTACATTGGAGTTCTGAGGGAAGTGGAGACAAGTTTTTTCATCACGACAATACACTACCGTACTGAACTTTCAGAACTCGACATTTTTGAGTTTTTTTTTGCTTTCCAAACTCAAAAACCGTTTAGAAGAGATATAATTTGAGACGATTCCAGAGATTAACGCACATGCGACGAAGGGCCTGAAGAAAATTACAATACTGTATCAGCAAGTGCAAATCCCATTTCGTTCTAAATAAAATGAATTTATTTATTATTCTTTATTTTTGAATAGGCCTCGTATAAGATGCTGAATTACTAGATTTCCAAATTAAAAATTTATTCTTCAATATATCATATGTAATCCCAACCATGAGTTGCATGAAATTTTTGACGAGCCGGAGGTCTCAATGATTGCAAGACTGCGGAAGCTGCAATGGGCTGGACACATAAATCGTATATTCGTTGGGAGAACTGAAGGCCGGAGACCAGTGGGGAAACCGAGGAAACTCTGGTCTGACTCGGTCGACGAAGACAGTTCATCGCTGCTCGGATTTCGAAATTGAAGGACGCGGTCAATGGACCGAGACAGTTGGAGGCGCTATTTGCAGGAAGCGAAGGCCCAACAGGGGCTGTAATGCTATAAAGAGGCTGTAGTGCTATGAAGAAGAAGAATCCCAAGGATAAATTTCTAGAACCTAAGACGATTTTGTAGGTCTTGCCACCAAAGTGCTTCTATTTTTGAAACAAGTTGGATAAACAGAAGTATGTTCATGTCAGAAGGGTTTTGTACTTAACTTACGATATGCAGACATTTATAGTAGAATGATTAACGCAAGGAAAACTTTAATGAAATGCATAACAAATATATTCTTGCTTTAACAGAAAACCCAGCGTTACTCCATTTCACCCTGTCTACATTTGGTTGCAATATTTCTAAAATCATTAACTGAGCCGAATCACAAATGTATTTTTGTTATTCATCTTACCTGGAAATATGTAGAAATTACAGTCAAAAGTCGATGGAAAGCCCATGTAGTAGGAATTCCGTACATTTTTCCGTCTCCTGCCCCCCTCGACACCAAAAAGGTAATTCTGAGACCTTTTTAAAAAAAGACCTCATTGAGACCTTTCATATGACACCCAATTTGACTACCCTTGATGAAAAATATTTAAGGGTCACTCCCCTGTATGGGGAAATCCGCGTTCACCACAAAACTTTGAAGAAGTCATAACTTCTGTCCTTTCCACAAAGTTTCACGGCTGTTACTTCTATAGTTTCGGAGAAAAACTTCTGTGACATACAAATGGACGGGCGGACATATACATACATAAAGGGTTTCGTAATTTAATACAAAACCTTAAAAAAGACACAAATTGCTTTGGGCAACTTCTGACAATGTCGCATAATTTTAGACAAGCCATGAGGTTTGAAATCAATTACTTTAGATAAACACTGCATCTTTCGACAACACACCAAGTACAGAGCTGTACAAAAGCCACTGTGGGGCTCATAGGCTGGTTATTATGAACGGCGGGCAGATACGTAAGTTATCAGCGAATGATAAATAAGCTGTTCTCGGCCAAAATCAGTAGACATTAAAGGTAAGGCAGATATGTGTAGTGTTTGCAGGTGGTTAGTAGAAAACGTGAATCCATGAATCAGTCCGTTGCCAAACCAAATTGACAATTAAATTAATGCCGAAGTAAACTTTTTGCATTCGCGAAGGGATCATATAAAACTTGACTTCCTTCGTTTGACCCCTGAATGTGATGGGTGTGGTTAGCAATCCTAGAATCGATTGTTTTGTGCCATCTGCGGAGCACCAGAATTTTACCAGCTAGGGGTGTTGATTCAGGACATTCGTGCCGAAACTAGAGGCAAGACAGCTGATGCTGGCACTAGTGTCAATTGAGGCAACGTTGACCTCGCCAAGCAATCTGACTGCGACATACGGGCGTTTGTCATTTTCAGTTAATTCCGAGATGTTGCAACATGACTAGTTTTAACGGTAGGTGCGCACTCTCGTACAAAATCTCTTCCAATGACGGGCTGACCATTTAACCGTGCATGGGCTCGATGTGATCTATTCTGTCGCGAAAATTCATGCACGCGGTGCCTGATTTTGGAGGTGCCGTTGTCAAGATTGATGTAGTGGTCATAATTAGTGATAGGGCTAAGCTTCCAATCTACGGCCGATCCTTGCAGTACCGCTGGTGTGTGCGGGTACTCGTTTTCCCGTTTTTTGAAACAGCGCAATCAGGGTAGTCTGGGGAAGATGTGTCTGGCTTACCACAACCGTAACAGAATACCTTGCGTTCTGTACGAAACACCTTTAAACGGTGTTGCGGTTGGAGACAATTCTAACAGACCGCCTTTGTTGCCTTCTGCACTAGCTCGTGGACCTCAGTCCATGCTGAGTTGCTAAAATCAGTATAGGTAGCCAGAATAGGTGTATCTAGGGCGTCCAGTGCAATCTCTGATGAGAAAGTCACTGCTGATAGTGACGTGAACTCTAGTTTAAATTCGGCTATCGAGTGCCAGCCCGGTGGTTCTCGACGATTAAGAGTATGATTCTGTAGTGCCAGACCCGGGGTGTAGCAGATTGATTTTGAAGCTTTTGCTGAAGCGCCAAGCTCAAGAAGGTTCCTTCGGGAGTATAAACCAATCGCTCCCGTAAGCTTATTCTTGCTCTGAGATGGGTTTGGCGGAATGCTCAATCAAACAGCACAGTGCGTCATAATAGGCGTACACCGTCTCATGTGCCAGCTGACAATTACTGCGGAGCTTCTGTTTCATCGTGGTTTCGTTCTTAACCAGGACAAATTCCCGGAGAGCGGCTAATTTCAAGATACTCCACTCATAATAGGGAAAGAATTCCACAAATTTCCAGAACCAACGCTGTGCGCCCGACAAACAATAGCTGAGTGTGCCTGGCTACGAGTCATAGATCTTCCTCGATGTTGACGGCAGTCATGCGCTCTACTCTGTGCAAGAAAGCCTCAATTGCGACTGGATCGTCTTGACCAAAAAATACCAACTTCCTGCTAGCAATCATCTCCTGTTACTCTTGTCGTCAAGCCCAATGAAGTTTGACTGTTTTTAGACGCAGGGAAGGTAAATGCGGTCACCAGCAAAGACGGATACCCTTTTCCACTCATAAATGGTATCCTAAGTCGATCGCCTAACGACCATTACATCTCCAGCCTCGAGCTCAAAGATTCCTTCTGACAAATACCGCTTGAAGAGTCGTCCAGAGGCAAAAAAGCATTTACCGTACGAAAAAGACCCATCTATTAATCCGCGACGATGCCTTTTGGGTTATGCAACGCTCCGCAGACGATGTATCGATTAATGGACGATGTGATACCACTGCTTCTACGACAACAAGTCTTTCATGTCTTGATGATCTCCTGTTGATTACTGAAACTTTCACAGAACACCATACCTTACTCCGGGAAATCGCTTTATACATTCTTAAGGCAGGAATCACCATAAACATGGGAAAGAGTCAGTTTGCAATGAAACAAGTTAAATATTTTGGCTACATCAAAGGTCACGGAACCATCATGACTGGCCCTGACAAAACTTGAACGTTTGGCCAGGTGGGCTTTGAAATTGTAGGGTTTCACCTTCAACATACGAACAGTACATATGCTTTGAAACCCCTTCGACGATAGGTCGAGTTGACGTATATCCTGCATGCCGCCTGAAAGGCTGCGGGGAACATATCGGAGTAAAAATCAAACGAAGTCCACAACGAACTAAAAACAAAGCCAAACAGCGGACTATCTGCTAGCTTAGCTGGAAGGGTGTCGTCACTGAGCTTCAACCTCACAATAGCAGGCAGCTTGACCTCTATTAAAACTTAAATGTACTACAAGGCGAAATACTGGAGGACAAATGGACATTTTTATACTCAACGTTCCCACGTAACGTCGGATAACCTTCGAAAGAGAAATCCAAAATCGATGGAAATACAAATTTCCCAATAAGTAAAAGGGCTGAGTATGAACATTTATATCCACATAAAACCAGGTATGAACGTTGTATAGGATAGCAAAGGAGCGGGTCATGACCGACCAAGATAGAGGGGCAGAAACTTCAGCAAGGTCACCTGGAAACAATCTACATAACAATATGTATTGGATAACGACAATCGATTCGGGATAAAATCTGAAATGAAATTGCGGCGATAGGAGGTTGACGACATACGAGTACGCATGACACAAAGTACTCGCTATGGACACTGGAAAACCCGTTGATCAGCTCTCGAAAATGTCGAGATGATAAGTTGAGAAGACAAGAGAATGTTCCTACCATAGAAATTTTTTATCTGAACTAGTGTCAAGAAGAAAATAACAGCACCATGGCAGCAAAACCGAATTGGTAAGTAAAGGTAGAATGCTATGCGCAGATGTAAATTGATTTATATACCATTGGTTTTTAAAACAAGTGTAAGAATGTGTTATTAGTGTTTAGGTTTGATTTTTATATAAACTTTAAACAAACTTTGGTAGCAACTAAAGTTGGCAATGGGATGATATACGATTTTGCCACAGTTATTTAAAAAAAATGGTTATTTTGACAGGTATACACGCGGAAAGGATGGCAGTGGCTTATTATTTCATGAGATCATTAAATTACTCAACGAAGATAATGAATTAATTCCTAAGAGCATTTCCATAATCCCCCTAGACAAACCTCCAAACGTTGAAACAGACAAGGACTCAGATTTGTCTGATGAGGAAGCATTGCGTGATCCTGATCATCTTCCTTCCTGTTTACTATGTTCTCATGTATCTTTGCGTAGTTTTCTACTAGATGAGGAGGCAGACCAAAAAATGAGCCCATATTGAAGAACCTGCTCCAAACACTTCTTCAAACTGGATGGAACCAATTCCTAAGAGAAAAAAGTCAATCCAATGAATTGGATGCCAAATAAGGACCAATTATACACAAAGGGTCTTGAATTGAAATGCGAATATTCTGCAACAATAGAAGATTTCCTTAAAGAGACTATAACCAACCTAATCGCAGCCTTCAAGATGTTTTTTCAGAAGCTTTGTTACATCACATTGTATTTAAAACAAATCGGTACGCTATGCAGAAGTTTGTGCATTTAAATCCTACACCTGGAGAGATCACGTCGTTCATTGGAGTAATGCTGCTATCGGGATATCATCTACTACTACCTTACAAAAGGTTATACTTAAACGAGTATAACATACGACATAATCGTTGTGACGAAATCATGATACTCATCCATTACGCTAACAACGAAGCCAATTATGGAGCTGACAAAATACTATATGTAAAGTTCGTCCAGTTTTTGATTTACTCCATGACGCTTTCGAACAGATCAGTCCATATGATTCCATATTATGGAAAACATGGATGTAAGCAGTTCCATACGTGGAAAACCAAAAGTTCCTGGATAGGCGAGGTTGCCGGCTGATGAGATTCATCCAGGTAGACAATAAGCAAACTGTTGTTAGCATACATATATACCATGTTTCAGCCTAATTTGGATATAAATGTTTGAGTTTTCAACGAGCAACAAGTCAATCCGGAAGAAACTAGCCACTATGGACAAAATTGAATATCGCACCGTGATCAAGTTCCATACCAAACAAGGAAAGACAAATCAGACAATTTTTTAAGAGTTGTAAGCTGTTTACGGGGACTCTGTTTCTTGTAAAACTATGGTTTATAATTTGCATCACTTTTTCAAGCAAGGGAGGGCCCAATTGAGGAGGCCCTTGACAGCCAGAGATCATCGGAAAAGTAGAAAAACTTGTATTGGCAGATGGCCGGCAAAAGAAGAAAAACGTGAAAGCTCGATTAGAGTGTCTGAAACAAACATTCTCTAAACACCTTACATCAACATCTTGGGATGACAAAATTTGTGCAAGATGAGTCCTGAGAACGCTTAAACCACTTCAAAAGCACGAGCGCGTCGAATGTTCCCGTGAGTTTTTGGGCCACTTTGGAGAGCAGAAGGAAGAAATGATGGCTCGAATTGTTTCCGGTGATGAAACTTGAATTCACCGCTATGACGCTGTCAAAGCATAAGTCGATGCAGTGACATAAAAAAAGTCACATACTCTTCTAAAAAGTTCAAAATGTCTCAATCGGCCGGAAAGATTATGGCGACCATTTTTGGGATACGGAAGGTATAATTTTGATTGATTATAAGGATCATGATGTTTCACTAACAAGAATGTACTACGCTTCTTTACTAGATCGATTATCGATCAAGGACAAAACGGGAGAAAGATTGGCAAAAGATGTGCTCTTCTTGGACGATAAGGCTCTCACCGATCCCGTTTTGAACACTTCCATTCCTACAGTCCAGAATTAGCTCCAAGCGACCAGTATTGATTTCGAAAGATGAAGGAAGAGTGACGGTAATGAAACCAAGTCGGCAATTTCGGCCTGTTTTGACAACCAAGACAAATAATTTTTTAGACGGTACTAGCAAATTATTTGATAGATATGAAAAATGTTTTACAAGTTAAAGGAGAATGTATTGAAAAGGAAAAATAATTTGACATTTTATTAAAACCCCTTCCCTGTCTATTCAGGCAATTTTTAGCCTCCCCTCCTAAATATAAATGAAAACAAAACTTCCGTTATCTGTACTGCATTAAAACTTTAAGACCTAGGTCCTTACCTTAGAGGTGTCAGGCGAATCATTATAGCAAAGAAAGAAAGCCATAAATCTTGACGGTGATGACTACGGAAATTACTATGGGCTGGCCAAATTGATTGCAGACGCGACATTTCGCTCAAATCAACCACTTAGTTTGCTTGTTTCGTTTAAAAAAAATATCTGTATGAAACCAAAAAATCAACGATTTCATGATTACCAGACCAGCTGAGCGAACTCGCTCGAAGCTTTTTTTGTCTATGTCTATCCTGAGAGTAGGTACCTAAAGTATTCGTTGGAAGGACTATTCTACGGAAACCAGTGTAAAATCAAGGAACCACTAGTCCGACTCTGGCGAAAAAGAAAGCTTATCTCTGGTCGGATCCCGAAATTAGACCGCGAAAGTGTGAGACACAAATACGAGTTGTAGGGTTTCAACAACTTTCACTTTGTCAACAAAATAATTAATTTCTATACCATCCTGCTGTTAAAAATAAAATCTTAAAAATCTTATGGGTGCAAACAAAAATATTTCAACAATATAATTTTCTGTACAAATCAATACATAAGTATCACTTACCTCTAGATATAAAACCCGATGTACTATTTCCACCCTCAACGCTCGATGACGATCCCATATTCTTAAGCCTTGCTTTTGTACCCTTGGCATTAGCATTATTCCTATGTTTTTTGCCCATTTGTCGATCACATTTAGCATTTCCCGTAGACATATTTGTCGTATTGTCTGTTGGACTTTCACTTATAACATTATTACGATTTTCATCATGTCCATAGGAGGAACTGCATGAACTGTTATTACAATTCATTTGATTACCACCCATATGAGCGCCACAATTATCATCGTTTGCGCGGATATAACGATTATTTGTTGTCGATGTCTCCTTATCATGACACAGCTGATGCGATTGGGGAGGCGAAGGACATGAGATCTGCATATTATTTAAACTATTTATAAGATTTGAATCAGATTGAATTTGGTGATTTTGATGCTGCTGTTGTTGTTGATCTTGCATTTGTTGTTGCTGCTGTTGTGAATAGGAAGCTTGGTTTCGTCGCTGTGACTGTGTTTGCTTTTGCATCGGCGGCGATTGACCGTTATTGAGACTATTAGAACTATTATTATTTCCACGATTGTTCTTACTATTGTTATTGTGATGATGATTCATTTTCACGCCATCCATTTCCGTGCCTTTGTTGTTTGAACTTTTACCATCTGAATTTCCTCCCGAGCTATAATTTCCCGACTGCTTCGTCGAAATCGACGACGACGATGAATCACTACTATTATTTAGCTGTTTCTCACTTGAATCACGATTGACATTGTTATTGTGATTGCGATGTCCTTTTGACGATTTGGGCGGTGTCAGCTTGGGAAAGTCAACGTCCAATTGACTTTGATTACACACAACGCCGTTACTTTCCGAACCGGAATACATGATTGTTGTTGAAGTTGATATTGTTTGCTGCGATTGCTGTTGATTTGTTGTATATCCTGCTCCTGATGAGGACGATGTAAATTGCTCTTGTGTTTGTATGCTTGACGTAATGGACACTGGTGACGATGCTAGCAGCGGCGATGATGATAATGATTGTACTTGCACTTTATGATCATTTACTGTTTCGCACGATGACGAGTGGGAATGAGTTGTTGCACTTGCTGAGCCTGAAAACGAAACCGGCGAACTGGCTAGTCCTTCGGCTGACGATCGTGGTGTTGGTGTACGAGGTGGTGATGCTGACTCATGCATAGCATGACTTCGTGTCAGATGTTTACCTTTAACACTCTGCAATAGAAAAGAATTGGAAAGAATTAAGCATGGACCTTTTATGTAAATTGCACGACATTTAAACATAACCAATTAAGCAAAATATTTTAAAGTACAAAATTTATGAGCCTGATGATGCCAAAGCATATTCCTTCATTTAATGATGTTTACTATACATGTAACAATGATGGAAAATCCCTAAAGTTTATACATATTTGTTTTTAGAATATTTTATGGTAGAATTACTTTTGTCATACAACATCGGAATTAAATTCTTAGAAAGGCCATTGATTTTCCACCTTTTTTTGAAAACAAATCGAAGCTTATTCACCATAAAATCGGCAAAAAAGTAAAAAAACACATTCCTAAAGCAATTACTGATTGATTTTATCTAGCTTGGTACACATGTAGTATCCAATATCATTTTATATATCCTAATCAATATTTTCGTAACATTTATCAACTGTAGATGACAATTGTATGTAATAATTATATGGCAATGTTTTTTCATTGAAGGAATTTTTACTCGGAGCAATATTGCGTGATAATAAAAATGTGTTGCTTTATTTTTTTTACTTGTTCTAATGATTCGTGCGTAAGGACGATAAACATATTGAGTAATAACATATTATCCTTAAGGTATATACATTATGTGTGCATAAAAGTATACATTACGACTTTTCGTGAATGTTATCATGACTTTTATCTTGCTCAAATGGTTATAAGTCAATTTCACCTTCACCTTGACAGTTTTTCCTATATCCTTATGGGCGAGTTTCGTTTTGTAGTCTAGATTATAGCACGTGATTTGATAAAAGAATAGAAGGAGCTTTAATATTGGTTTATTCAAGTTGAAAAGGAACTGTGTTGCCGTATATTTATTTGAGAATATTTTATTTTATTCAACAAAGATTATGGTATCCAACGACTGGCTTTGAAATTATTCTTTCGGAAATTGTTTTGATAAATTTCTAAACTACAGGTATAGTATTGAGACTGCTTTTAAAGCATTTGGATGATGTTTTCTACAATTTAATGAGACTGAATAGCAAGGGAAATATGATAAAATAGGTATCTTACTACAATGATTTAGGGTCTGAATCCTGAAGAGCGGCCTAACCGACCATCTAGCCTAATTACACAATTATAATAACTAATAAGACATACGTTAAAATTTTCTTTAAATCTCGAATAAGGTTTTTATTCGTGTTAAAAGTAAACATTTACTCTGATCAGAAATGAGGAAATCAGGGCTAGGGTTTGATTGCAGGTTTTAGTATATCCGTATTATCAGATAAGGTTCGATTTTTTAAAACAAAAGTTAAGGGTATCAGGGCAAGAAATTTTCTGTGTTTCTAATCGGCATTTCAGATGGATGGCTGATTGTTAGAATCCTAGCCATATAAAAAAGGACACCTAAATCATTCTAAATTCATCATAATGAATTTTTTTACCATTAAATGGCACGAATTTAACTGTAAGACATTCTGAAAAAAAATTAATTTGAAGGATATAAGAACTTATTTGAAGCACTTCACCATTGAGAGATTATTTAGATATACCCAAAAGTATTCCAAAAAAATTCTTCAGAACAATTCTTACATAAGAAAATTTAAGGAAAGGCATCCATCAGGCGTTTCATTTTGCAAAAAGAGGTAATGGACACATCAATGCAAGTAAAATAACCCATATCTTTCTAATAAGGGCAACGCAAGAATTCATTCATTCATAGTAAATCAAGCAATAAAAACACTGCCTTAAAACAAGTAGGTTAAACAGACCTACGCTCATGTCAGAAGGGTTTTGTATTCAATTTACAAAATGCAGTCACCAGATCGAATCACATCAAGAAACATGTCAAAGACGATTTTATTGGAGAAAATATGAAATACGAAGATCATACTATTATTAACAAAGTTGAACGAATTTCGACTTCTGAGGTTTTTGGTATTGGTATACTCATAAATATCTCCCTTGATAATTATTTCACACGTCCAGCCGCGACGGAGGAAACACATTTTTCATGTATTTACCCCCTGTGCCCCACCGAAGCAAAAACTGGCAGTTTAACAACTGTTTTGAAAAGCTCCCTTGAAAACATTTATTTCATACTCATATCGGCTACGTTTGATGAATTTTTTTTTCAGGGGCCACTCTCCTGTACTGTTATCATCGATTAATGGCCAATTTTTTCGAATCCTAGAATGGTTACAAAACCCTTTTGCTAGGAGCTCTCTCCCGCCTCCTTGACTTGTTTCACGTATAAGCATTAATTGTAGGTACTGATCTACAGTCATTCATTAAATTCAATCAAGTGTTCAAAGCATGCACCTTAAACGTTGAAGTTGGGAAAAAATAACTCAAAATTATTCAATCTTCGCATTTAAAACAGCCACTTTCTTGTTTTACGATTACTGATACCACCAGCTCAACCGATTCTCAAAGATATACATGACACCTATCATTCCTGAAATTTTCATGCAAATCCTAGCAAAATTGTAGTGTCTGAGTCGGTAAAAAGCGCGTGTTGTTCCATAGCCATATGTTGCCATAGTAATAAATGCAGCGCATATTGTTCCATAGTAATACAGGAAAATTCAAACCGCTATAACTTCGCTTAATATGATTCAATCTTTATGAAACTTTCAGAATAGATCAATCTTATAAATAGTGTACTGAATTTCATTGAATTTAAGGGCACCGTTAAGATTTTATTCAAGAAAACATAAAATCGATAAATCATACTATTACTAACAAAGTTGAGTGAATTGCGACTTCTAACGTATTTGTTATTGTTGTACTCATCAAGACCTACATTCTTGATTTTTTTCAGATTTTTCGGATCACAGGTGTCCAATCGCGAGGGGGGGGACACAAATTTTTCGTGTATTTCCCCTCCCTGTGCGCCCCTCGAAGCAAACTTTGCCAAACGAAGACCTGTTTTGAAAAGTTCTCATCGAGACCTTTTATTTGATACCCATATCGGCCACCTTTTTTCGGGGGGTCACACCCCTATATGGGGAGACCCCCCTTAAATGCCTTAAAAAAATTTTTTATATTTGAACTTTGAAGAGATCACCACTTTACACCTACATACAAAATTTGATGTTTCTAGCTCAAGTAGTTTCCGAGAAAAACTGCTGTGACACACGGACGGACGGACAGACAGGACGCGATTTTAGAAGGGTTTTGTAAAATTATTTTACAAAACCCTAAAAAACGTTTCCAACCATTAATGCCACGAATTTCGAAAGATTTTTACTTTCAATTTATAACCGGTACACTCGAAGGTAATATGGTCGGTCAATTTTACAGTATTGTATAATTCCCTGCTTTAAATTAATCTTTCCACGAAAGGTGAATTTTTTTTTTCCTTCTCTCCTATTTCTCTATATGCTCGACAGAAGTATACTGTGGAATTTGATTGGTATGTCCTAGTAGTATTTGTAATCGAATTCATTTTCACAAAATACTCCAACTGAAAGTAGAAATAAAAAGCTTCCTTTTAATTTTGTGCGTTTTATTTTCCTTCTCGAAATCGATTTTCGACTGTAATCGTTCCGTCTGCTTCGGCGATTAATTTATTTTGACTTACATTCCTGCTTATACAAGGTGTATTCTAAAATAAAGGAGACTTTTGTCTGGCGACATCTGTGAATGAGATAGTGCGTTGGAAAGTTACATCCCTCCCTGACTTCCAGTGAATGTTTGGTGACATTCGGTTCAGTTATTGCGTCTAAAGTGACAGTATGTTTGTGTCATCGGTACAAAAATGAGTTTCGAACAAAGAACTAATGTTTTAAAATCGGTAAAATGTTTACCGAAACATTTGAATTGATAAAAAAAGTTTATGGCGATGATTGCCTATCTCGTGCCAGAGTTCATGAGTGGTTTACACGTTTCAGAGATGGTTGTGAGGACATAAATGACGATGAACATACGGGCCGCCCAAAATCAGTGATCACCGAAAACTCCATTGAAATTGTGCGTGAATTTATCAAAAATGAGCCGAAATCATCGTTGAAATTCTCCAAAACATCGATTTATCGCAGTTAACCGATAGTTTGGGCTTACGAAAGGTCTCTGCACGTTTTGTGCCGCACAAGTTAACTGATGACCAAAAATTGTTCAGAATTCAACATTCAAAAGACATCATTAAAGAGGCGAGAAAAGACGAGAACTTCCTTTACAACATTGTAACTGGTGGTGAAACGTGGTGTTTCCAATATGAACCCGAAAGCAGGTGTCAAAGTGCCGAATGAAGTCCTGGAATGAAATCAGCATCAAGTAATTCTACACGAAATTGAACGATACGACTCTCAAGACTTACGAGAAGCATCTGGAGATTATGCGAGAATCTCAACACTGTGGTAATGGTTATATAGAGGACTTACTGGAAAAAGCGGACATAGCATACCAATGTGAGAAAGAAAAGAAAAGGGAAATAGATCGGAAAAAGTTGAATCGATTGGAAGAAGCAGCCAAACCAGTGAAAGAATTCGTAGAAGTTCAAGAAATCCCCGGATTGGTTGTCAACAAATCGAGTGTAGTTCTTAACGAAACTAAAATGCGATTACTCAACATGGGATTAAATTACGCAATAAAACCATCAAAAATACCTATAGAGGACATCATCGTAGAAACGGAAGCAGCACTGCGTAGACTACCGGGAGCACCGAAAACGATGGCAAGGAATGATATAGTCGAGGCGATAAGGGGAGCGAAAAAGGTAGTGAACTGTGAAGAGACGAGCATGCATAGTTGTTGAATTGAAGAAGAAACCTGTTCACTTTGTCAAGACAGATAAAGGAAATACAGTGGTAGTGATGGATAAAAGCAAGTATGTTGAGGCGGTTATACAAAAGCTAAGCAGCGGTAATTGCTTTGAGCTACGCCGGAGCCCGTAAGGGGAAGCCATGAAAAGATTCGAAAGGTCATTTAAAAGTTGTGTCATTAATTGGCGAATTGACGAACGTTAGAGTGAGCAACCCTACTTTGCCTAGGGTAAAGTGTTTGCCAAAAATACACAAAGAGTGGAATGAAATGCGTGAGATTATTTCGGCCTTGAATGGACCGACCCAAAAACTAGCAAAGTGGTTGGTGAATGAATTTAAGGGAATGACTCAAATGGGTATGTAGTAGTTTGGTAAAAAACAGCTAAGAATTCTCTGAGAAAATTCTAAAGTTTGGCCCACCAGCGCAAGACGAAATTATGGTGTCTTTCGACGTGAAAGCTCCATTCCCGAGTATGCCGGTGATGGAAACACTGGGATACATAGAAGAATGGCTTTCTTAGCAAGAAAATTCATTATGTTGGAAAATAAAAACTGGGCAGTATATCCAACTTGCGAAACTTTGCATGACCCAAAATTATTTCACCTTTAGGGGGAAAATTTATAAGACTAATGGCGGAGTAGCGATGGGAAATCCACTTTCACCATTCTTCGGCGAGATATTTATGACGAAACTTGAAGACGGACTGAAGAAGAAAGGCCAGTTACCAAAATATTGGGTCCGATATGTGGACGATGTGTTTGCGTATGTGAGGAGTGACGTGGAGAAGGTGCTTGCTGACCTGAATCGAGCCCACGATGGAGGAAGAGAAAGACGGTAAACTATCGTTCCTAGATACATTAGTAAGGAGAACTCAAACAAATATAACTTTATATGTATACCGGAAAGCAACGCACACATCAAATCATTTGCAGCAAATCAAGGTTTCTCCGTACAAAGCCACGATCCACAGGATGCTCGATTTGCCGCTAAGCAAAGAAGCTAAGGAAAAGGAGATGAGGTACATTGTTGAGACAGCTAGACTAAACGGCTTCAAGGGTTTGACAATTAGGAGAATGACACAGAAGATCCAGATAACTAGACAGCGACAGGGTCGATCAACATTATCAAATGCGAATACAGAAAGAACGTACTGGAAGGCTTTAACTTATCACGCAGGTATCAGCAATCGGATCAAGAGGCAAATCAATCAGCTCAATTCTGTACGGTTAATCGAATCAGGCAGCAAGAACCAGCTCAAAAACGTTCTCGGATCAACGAAGGACATCCGCGAACCATACGAAAAATCTGGTATCTATCGCATCGAATGCCCCACTTGTGAAGAAGTGTACATACGTCAAACGAGGAGACTCATCGGCACGCGGATCAAGGAGCATCTAGGCGAAGCAGCAGCAGCAAGGAAGAAGGAAAGAACTTCGAATTTCAAGTCGGCGGTAGCGGATCATATTATCACGAAGGGACACGAGATAGCAATGGAGGACGCAACGGTCATTAAAGAAACTAGAGACATACGTGAATTGGATGTGATGGAAAGCCTGGCAATTACCCGAGAAAGGAAAAAATTGATGAATCAGCAGGATGACGGAAACTGGAGATCATGGCTATTTGAATTAATTAAATAATATCTTTTCTGAATTTTGTAAAAATTATATCTTTATAACAACCCTTATGTAAATCACCTTCCCTACATTTTATTAGCTTAAGCAAATTTCTTTAATAACATTTTAATGAAGAATGTAAGTCAAAATAAAGGCGAATCATCACAAACGACTTCAAAGCCAGGATTGACACCAAATAAGGTTATGCTGTATGCATGGAGGAATTGGAAGGGAATTGTTTATCATGAGGTGTTAGAACCTAGCCAAACACTCAATTCGGCGCTGTACTGTCAGCAATTAACCAGATTGCAACAAGCAATTCAAAAAAAACCGGCCAGAATTGATCAATAGAAAGGGCGTTGTCTTTCATCATGACAATGCCAGACCACACATCTTTGATGACCCGGCAAAAATTGACAGAGCTTGGCTGGGGAGTTTTCATGCATCCACCTTATAGTCCAGACCGTGCACTATCAGACTACCATTCGTTTTGATCTGTGCAAAACTTCCTTAATGAAAAGAAATTCGCTTCAAAAAGGGACTGTGAAAATCACTTGGCCAAGTTTTTCGCCGATAACCCACAGAAGTTCTACACAGATGGAATAATGGCTCTACCCAAAAAATGGCAAAAGGTCATAGATAATAATGAACAATATGTACTTAAATAAAATCTATTTTAAATAAAAGAAATATTCAATCGAAAAATGAAAAAAAGGCTCAATACTTTTTAGAATTACCAATTTTTGTTATTCTGGTTATGTAAAATTTCTTCTGTTATTTGCGTTGTTGGAGGGGATATCAATAAAGGCTCTCCTTATAGCTGACATCTTTGCGTCACTCGGTTTGATGTGATGGTCTAGTTGGTACTTTAAAATGTTATGAGAGATCGTATATTCCACATTTAGTGCCTAGAAGGTTTTTTTGCTGCATCAGTGCAGTAAACTAAGTTGTTGTGTCTTATTTTAGCCAGTGCTTTGTTTAGCGAGTTAGTGACATCACAGTAGTTGATTTTTGGGAAATTTTGAGGTAGTTTGTTGCTTAATTGAGATAATAAACTGTGGAGCAATATTTTTGGTTCACCAACATGGCATATCTATTATTTGTTTAAATTGATTTAAGATTTTTAAATAGTTGAAATTTTTGTTGACTGAATATATGAAACTTCTGAAATTAGTATCATGTATGTTTTTCAGGACTTCCTTACTGATTAGTAGTTTTGCTCTGAATTCAGAGGGCGATTCTTTAGCTATGGCGAATGCTGAAATATTCGGTGCATTGATAGGAATTCAAAGATAGGATTTAGAATTATGGCTTTTTTCTCACAAGTTTGTTGAAGGAAGATTTGAGGGCGTTTTTTATATTTGCTGTGTTGTACTCCATCAAGGGTCTAATCATTGATTTGTAGAGCAGGGGGGCTTTTTTTGAGTTTAGACCATGTCTAGGACCACTGAGTTTGTTGATTAAAAGTTTTGCTTTGGGGAATTTTGATATGTTAAGGTCAAATTGATCTTTGGTGTTTCCTCTGCTGTTGAAAATCGTTCCAATGAAGGTGAATTTGTGGGACCATTCTATTTTGGAGTTGTTTAAAGTTAAGTATTAAGATGATCGATTTTTGAAGACTGAAACTGTGTAGCTGTGGATTTATTAACATTTAACGTCAAGTCTAGTTTATTGCGTTTTTCTATTAGCTGGTTGGTTTTTAATTGGAGATTTTGAAAGCATCATTGTAGTTTTTTCCTTTACATAATATGAACAAATCAATTTTTTAAAGAGCTTGGATAGGTGAAGACTTCTTATATTTCATTGATTATAATGTATTAAAATTTGTACCAATTTTCAGCTCTATACGACTCATTGTAATTTGAAATGTCAGTTTTGACTAGATTTAATTTAGGATAAAGAAATGTTATCGATCTAACAAAAGAGAAAAAAATTAACATAAAAATCGTTTAAATGTGATAATTTCTTAGGCATTTTTCGGTCTGCAGAAATAAAGGGCAATTTGACAAAAAAATTATGTAAATTTATACTATACGTGCACGTAAATCGCTAAAATGCATGTCCAATCGCGTATTTAAAAAACCAACCTTGAATTTATTATGAAGGCATTCTACTAATCATATTGTAATTCTCCCCCTCTCCTTTCCCTCGCCATACTTCATGGGAAACTACAATTTTACATTCTATCGAATGATGAACAAAAATTTATCAATTCAAATTCGTTGAAACATTTATTCCTTTAAATTTATACTTACTCAAAGATTTGAGCTGGAATCAAACCCATGTAATACGGATCACAAGGCAGAAGCGCTTGCATACAACTAAGCGATATCTGATCTAAACCTAAACTAAGTCATCTATAAAAGGCACATTTGAATGTTCTGTTGTCGTTGTGGCTATTATGGACAATATTGATTGCCTTACTAATCTAATATAATTTACACAATTTTCTAGTATATTTTTAGCTTAGTTTAGTCCTGATTTTTGATTTTTATCGGTCATGTAAATAATTTGAGCCAAGTGAACTTAGGTGGTTTAAATATTTTTTCTCCGACCGGCGTAGAGATTTCTTTATTCGATTTAATACTTTGAAGAACATACACATGGAAAAAATAAATCATAGCCTGAAAATTTAGCAACTAAGAAGCGAATCTTCCAATCAGTAACAACTGTATGGAAACTACTCGCCATTTTAATTTGTTGATCATGCAGACCGTTTGACAAGTACCTGTTCTCCAGCTGAACCTACGAGGGCGGTCCGAAAGGTCCTTAGCCTACAAAAGAAAAACTTAATTATGGAAAGGTAGCAATTTATTTCTCAATATAAGCTCCTCTTAGCTCTCCTCTTGACCCAAAGATGCTCCAATTTCTTTAACTCGTCTGAAAAATATGTTTTCTCGAGGGCTGCAAGTAGGCCTCCGTGGCCGATATGACCTCCTCATCCGACTCAAATTTCTGCCTGGAGAGTGACTTTTTCAGTTTGGAAACAATAAGAAGTCGCACGGGGCCAAATCTGGAGAATACTGTGGATGGGGTAGCAGTTCGTAGCCCAATTCGACCAATTTGGCCGTGGCGACGGCGGAGGTGTGTGCTGGTGCGTTGTCATCGTGGAAGAGCATTTTTCTCTTCACTAAATGAGGCGTTTCTCCTGCAATTCGGCGTCGAATCGACCCAATAACCGTTTTGTCCTTCTCTAGGTAGTCGATGCAGACCACACTTTGTGAATCCCAAAACAAATGGTGGCCATCACCTTTCCGGCCGAAAGGACAGTTTTCGCCTGCTTCCGAGCACGTTCGCCGGGTGAAGTCCACGACGCAGAAACTCCTTCGGGTTATGCTTAAACAGCGTCAAACACTACTCTGAAGTGGCCTCACGGTTGGGGTTGTTGTTCGGAGTGAGCAAACGCGGCACCCATCGCGCCAACAGCTTTCTCATGCCCAAAATTTCATGCAGAGTATGAATATGAATATGAATATGTGCTTAAACAGCGTCAAACACTGCTCTGAAGTAGTCTCACGGTTGCGTTTGTTGTCCAGAGAGAGCAACCGCAGCAACCCAAGGGGCCGACAACTTTCTCAAGCCCAAACTTTCATGCATCATACCCACGTGGTCTTGTGAGATGCATACTGTCTCAGCTGTCTCGGCGGTCTGCCAATACGTGCTCGTGGATTTTTATTATGTTATTATCTGTGGTAGCCGTTTTCGAGGCACCTGGGAGTGACTCATCAAAAGCCGGCGTGCGACCATGTTGAAACTCGTTAAACCAATTTTTTACGGTCGACATCGCAGAAGAGTCACCGTACACAGCATCCAAGCGCTCTACAGACATATTCGGCTATCTAACAGGCATATAAAAGTCCCCAAACTTCAAATATATCTGATAGAAAAATAAGAGTGTCAACCCTTACACACGCCTTTTAAAAACATCTTCCAATATATAGGTCTTATCGTTCAAATTAAACGATAAGAGTCGAAAAGAATAGGCAATTTGATTGATTTATGTGAAATTAAAAATAAATTCGAGTAGGACACTTCTGCACCCTATACATATATTGATCCTTTTTGAAATTCTATACAAACGCTCCACCAGTCAAGGTTGAAATGAAATATTAACATTGAAACCGAAAAGTTTACTTTTTCCCACTCATTCAATCTCATTTTCTAATCAAGAAGAAGGAAACTTTTCTTTCTAGAGGCCACAACAACTCTATATCGATAAAGGCACGCGATATTTTATTAGCTAATACTAATTGAGTTGATTCTCGTCATCGTCTTCGCTTGAACTACAGCGAGTTTGCTTTTCCTTTATAGGTGCGTTAATTATTGCTTTTTCCTTTGCGTGCTACATTGTTAAAATGGAAATTTCGTGGGAATGATGATGGCAAAGTGAAAGGTTAAAAATAGTCATGCTATAAAACACTTTCATATTAAGAATAACATTTAATCAGGCGACATTTGACTAATGCAAAAGCAAAGAGCATAGAAAGGAAGCATGGTAGCCATTGATTTAACCTTGAATTCATATCAAAAGCTTGCTATTGTCCGTTTTGACTAGCTGGATGACATGTAATCCATTAGGTTTTATAGTTCCTTTAAGAGTTACTGATTGGACCGACAAGATAAGTCATTCGCTTTTCTAGTCAATGCTGTGATTATGTTTTGTCTGTACACTGGTGTTCAACGAAATTATAATAGTGATTAGTTTAAATTGCGGGTTATAAAGCGATAAGGAAATGATTATTTTGTGTAGGTTTTAATGAGAGGACTTGAGGTTTGGCTTAATGTAGTTTTCCTTGGTTTTCGATACATAATGTTCGTTTTTCGTAGAATTTGAAAATGACGATGGAGAATCCCTAATTTTTGCTTCTTTGTATTAGGATCAATAAAACATTATCTAATATAATAGAGTGTATCGAGACTGGCAGTATAACTCTTCCTTCCAAACGTACTCTGTTAAACTTAAATTTATTTTTATTTAAATTTCATATATATATATATATATATATATATATATATATATATATATATATATATATATATATATATATATATATATATATATATATATATATATATATATATATATATATATATATATATATATATATATATATATATATATATATGTATAGCAGTAATCTAACATATTCACAGCAAAAAGAAATACTGCCAATTTATTGATTCTCTGTGTGTATACGCATATATTTAACTCAGCACAATTTTACCTTGCATAAAGAAAATGCAAGATATAAATCCAAAGTCAATTTTTTTCACATAACCAAGAATTTGTTTTATTTCGCTGTCATTATGTTGTAAAGGGTTTTCCAATAAGAGATGTTATTTTGAATAGCCGCTATTTCGGTAGATGTTACTTTTGAAGCTGTCATTTTTTGACATTTGACAAGTAGAAACTACGCTATTAATAAAAATGGAACGATACATGCTTCAACAACGCATTGAAATATTTAAAATTCACTATAAAAATGGTGAAAATATGGCAGAGACGGTTCGTAACGCTCGAACATTTTTGGGTCGTCGTGAAGCACCTTGTCGGATCGCAATACAGAAATTGGTGGAAAAATTCGAGCTGTTGGGACAACTTAGTGATGTGAAGAATAAAACCCGTGCACGTCACTCAAGAATAGCCGAGAATATTGCTGCTGTAGCCGAAAGTGTTGAACAAAACCCAGGTTTGTCCATTCCTCGTCGTTCTTTGGAATTAGGCATTCCACAAACGTCATTACATCGTATTTTGCATAAAGATTTGGGTCTTAAGGCTTACAAAGTTCAGTTAACACAAGAACTCAAGCCAGTCGATCATCAACAACGTCGTGTCTTTGCTGATTTTGGGTCCTTGAAATGCATGAAAATGATCCGGAAATCATCTTGAGTGATGAGGCCCATTTCCACCTCGGTGGCTTCGTCAACAAGCAAAATTGTCGCATCTGGGGCTCAGAAAACCCAAGATTTATTGTTGAAAAGTCTCTCTATCCTCAACCTGTGACTGTTCGGTGCGGTTTATGGTCCGGCGGAGTCATTGGACCTTACTTTTTCGAAAATGTGGCTGGAGCAACAGTTACGGTGAATGGATTGCGCTATCGAGAGATGATTAACGATTTTTTATGGACGGAATTGGATGTTATTGATCTGGACAACGTTTACTTTCAACAAGACTGCGCTACGTGCCACACAAGCAACGAAACCATTGATCTTTTACGGGAAAAGTTTCCGGACTGTGTTATCCCTCAAAGAGGTGATCACAATTGGCCACCGTGATCTTGTGATTTAACACCTTGGGACTTCTTCTTTTGGGGCCACGTGAAAGAGAAGGTCTACGCCAACAGCCCAGCGTCGATTCAAGACCTCAAAGATGGAATTCGTGAGGCTATCGAGGACATAGGGCAGCCACTTTGCGATTTGGGTATGGAAAATTTCATGAAAAGGATATGGTCCTGTAAGCGTAGTCGTGGTGGTCATTTTCCTGATGTTATTTTTCAATATTAACGGCATACCTTCCTCTTTATAATGAAATAAACATCCGATCATTTATATTAAAAAATGGCATTTTTCTTTTAATATCAAAATAACATCTCTTATTGGAAAACCCTGTAAATATATAAAGTATATATATATATATATATATATATATATATATATATATATATATATATATATATATATATATAATATATGTATGTATATATATATATATATATATATATATATATATATATATATATATATATATATATACACATACACATACATAAGATTTCAGTTTATAATTAAAGTTAATTCGCTATAGAGCTTCATACAAACGGAGAGTTCTATTGAGATTTCTTAAGGCGGCAACATTAATAGGTTTATATCTAATGTTTTAAGGCTAGTGAAAATAGTTTTGCACAACGATTACTATCTGATTTTTAAATACATGACCATCTGAAAGGATAACTAAAAAAATATTCACTCCAATCATGATTTGAGCCAGTGGACATCAGCTTAAGCGGTTAGCGCTCTAAGTCTACATCACTCCCATTTTCATTTTTGATATATATGATGGAGATGATTTTTTTGGACAAATATTTAAAATTACTTGCTGATTAAGACATGGAAAGTTTAAAGTATTACGGGGCACTTTTGGTGCAGCTCAGTTCTAGAACTTTGGTTATTTTACGTATTCTTTTTGCGTGTTGCAGAGCTAATAGTGATTACTCGTACTTCCTTTCTAGCGGACTCCCTGGTTCAAATCTGGTTGCTGACATAAAATTTGTTTCTTTATCTGTAGAAAAATGAGCCCGACAGGTTGTGTTTATTTCACAGCCCAAAATAAAATATTTACAACATTCAGCGCGAAACAATTGCAAAGCTCAAATTCCACAGTTGCGGAATCCATTATTATTATTATTTGGCCTGCCTTGAAAACGTTTCTCAAAACATATGAATTAAAACAAAAACAAACTTATGAGAAGCATGTTCAGTGGCAAATTTATTTCGTGTTCTCATTCATATATAGATGCTTGTGTTGCTGCATTTATCTCTGAAATTTAACAATACTCGCAGCAACATCGGTGGTTCTATCGAACAAAGCTTTGTTTTTATTGCGGAGTGTAGAGGCGATTTATCGGAGGCTGCTCCATAAGTAAATAGTAATGGTTTGGAAATGTTTGAATTTGGTCTACTTTTTAAATATGATATGAATAAGTTCCTGACACGAAGTGTCTTGAATACTCCTAAATATGAAGTTACTTTGCTTGTAAAGTTTTCGTATAAAACAAATTTTTGTATGGGATCGAAAAATCCCCAACATTTAAAGGTCGTCAGGCAATTTGAATGAGTTTCTTCAAAGTTTTCAATCCGTTTATCTCCAATCGGTGCTCCTAAAGCCCCCTGGATAAAAAATATATGAGGGATTTCTGTTTCGCGGCCAACTTGGCTTAGTTTGTTACAAATATACTCAGTGTTAACAGTTGATAATGTTGGATTTACATTTTCACCCAGATGCCCAGGTAAAAAGGTAAGATGCCATAGTAAAAGTAAGTTGTTGGAATAAATAATTTTTATGCGAATATTGTCAGTTTAATATTCCGGAAAATATTTTTATTTAGTTGTATTTTACAAACTACACTGACGTTAATATAATGTTAATGCTTAAGTTTAAAACATTGAAAATGAATATTAATTTGATGCAAAAACCATTTACGATATTAATTTGCCAACAACATATGAGAATATTATAAGCCTAGTAGAGATTTTAGCGATATTAAGTTACGAAATACAAACATAGAACGATTATTTCTTAAATACCTTCAAATCCGGAATATTTTAATGCATGTATAATCACACTCAACACACTCAGATAAATAAAAATATTTAAGAATTATTGATTGCCCTCCTGAAAAGCATTTAGTTCAATTTAAAACAAAATAAACAAACTAAAATATAATTTTGCATAACGTCAACTCACCCTAATACGTGGTGGTAAACTATTCTGACATGAATACGATGGCTCTTCAAGATAATCCTTCTTGATTTGTGTTGTAGTTGTAACCAAAGACGAGGCGCCCGGTGCCACAGCCAATTGAGTTGGCGCTGAACTCATTTTTTCGTCTCATAAAAGCTAAAATGAAAAATAAATAAAAGATACATTAATTTATGTTTATGCGAATTTATATTTGTAATGTATTTTTTTTTATAAAAGCGATATAAATAAAATTATTAATTTAAATTTAGTTGTATCGAATGTTTCATGTAAAAATACAGATTAGCGAAACATATCAACCACAGCTGTTTAGGAAATGAACAAATCAATCAGCAATGAATAGTCGAAGTGACTTAAAGTTTTTATCAGATAATAAACAAAGGTCGCTAAAGCTTGATAAAATGTTTGAGGCCTAATGGCTTAACAGTACTAGGTGCGGAACTAAGTTCTCGCTGTTTTGATGAAAATGCAACTATATTGTGAAAAAATGGTTACAAATGAATCATTCAAAGTGTTACCCGTCCTTCTTCTTCTTCGTAGCCCCACAGCCCCTTTCGGGCCTTCGCTTAAAGATAGTTAGAGTATCTCATGGTCATGATCTAATGTATCGGCACTCCACAAGGTGATATGATCATTTTCACGCTTTGGCCGTGTGTTCGTCCACCCAGCTGCGATACGTTCTGATTTTAAACTAGCACGTATCATAACTGAACAGGCTTATCGTCCGTCCAAAGAACCACTCGAACTAAATCTCGTTGACGCCAAGGAAACTTGAACCAGAGACCTTCGGCTTACGGGCTTAGTGCTCTAACCACTAAGCCGCGCGGACTACCGCGTCCTAGTTTATCCTAGCTAGAATTTATTCCCATCTTTCTGGCAGTGCTCGGATACCATCATGGTAAAAGTGTTCATCTTTTGAAGGCTATCCACGAATCAAGCCATTTTTTGATGAGACAGACCATGTGTTATCGACCGGAACAAGTAATAATCGGACGGCGCAATATCTGGGGAATATGGCGGGTGGTGTAGGACTTTCTATTTGAGCATTTCTATGTAGGTTTTGTGATAACCTCGCTCTTGGCGCCCTACGCCACTGACGCAACCAGCAGATCCATACATCCTTCGCCACTGACGTCGACAGGTGATGAGCGACTTTAAAACTAACCGCTGCCACTGAACCGCGACTTGACGTTTGTCGGGTATAACTTGTGGGAAAGCAAGAGGGACGTGCCATACTGTGAAGATTCTCGATGTGGGCATCAAAGTGTGAATTTCAAGTGGAGCTATTATTGTATTACTTGTATTGCTCTGCAAAACAATATAAAACGTTCAGCGAAAAGTGTTTAAACTAAATCCTTGAAATAAGCTGTTTTCGAGTTCGATCGTGCAAAGCTTTTTGTCAGGTATAGTTTGTTTTGAAAAGTGAGGTTAATAGTTCTGTTTCTTTCCAGTTGGTATTGTAAAAAGGGACATAGGCTTAGAGGGGGAAATAGTCACCTGGAGAAGCGCTACGCCAGCTTTGCGTACGTAGAAAAAAACGTATAGTTATTTCTGGTGCCGTGAGGTTCTGCGCGTATCTAACCTCAATTTGATTTCTTCGTTCAGGTGGATTGGGGAGCGAGAACCTCAGCGCAAATTTTGGTGCTAAGCGGGATCAACCTGAACACGACTAACCGTTAGGAATCGGATATAATTGAGGAATTCCAGCTAATGCGTTCCAATTAAGAGGTCGTCCTGGAGCCAACCGATTATAAACATAGTCGATTGGAGAGACAACAGAACGAATATGAGCAGCGGGCCGAAATTCGAGAAACGCAGAAAACGATTATACACTATGTCATTGAAGGCGCTTCAGAAATTCTGAATGGCAAAACCATCGAAATCGCCCAGTCAGTATCGTCACTTGGTTCCGGCTCAAATACCCCACCACTTCACATGGTTCCTGTTCAGGTAAGGTGCATACAACATTCCCTGACAAAACGAGATTTAGAGAAGGTTATCGATGATATAGATGCCACAGTGTCCGGTTGGTCTTAATACTTTAGTCATACCAAGAAAAGTCAGGTTAGGAGAACATGTTAATCAACCATATGTATATCTTAATTGCGGGCATGTACAAGGCCATCACGATTGGAGCCAAGATAAATCGACTGGGGCAAGAAGATGCCCTATGTGCTTAAATTTAGGACTAGTAATTACATTATGCAGAGGTATTGAAAAAATATTGGTGCCAACGGAGACATTTTTCACGGTACTAATGGGCAGTTCATCCCTTCTGTGTGAGACCCCTATATGACTCCCCTGGATAATTTAGATTAAAGTAACTGAACGCAGAAGAAGTATAAGTATAACCGAGTAGAGTCTCGGAAAAATAATTAAAAAAAAGTGTTTATATGGAAGCATACCAAACAGCGGTCGGTACGCGGTGTCATAGTTTGTGTTTGCGTTTTTATTAGAGTAGTTTTTTTTTTCGGTTTTGCATTCGAGTAATATTATTCGGGCACCGCGTCAGTTATATTCGGCAATGAAGATATGTAATTTCGAGTAGAGTCGATGGAAGTTGTTCGACGCGTTTTAAGTCGGGCATTTGAACCGGTGGCTGAGTTTTTGTATTTCGGACTTAGTCTGCTCGCGTAAGACCCGCGACCGAAACTCTTCTCCGAACTAGCTAGCTAGCTAGCAGCCACCTCAGAGTAGACTAAGAGTGTCCGGACTTGTCGACCTGATGGGTACAGTCCGTTGTCACGTTCCAAAAGTTCACGTCTAGAGCCGATGAGAGGCCGGTTTAGATTTCCTTCGGGAAATCTCGAATGTTCAAGACGGGATAAATCGTTACAGGTTAACGGGTTTGGCAACGTGAGGCCGAGCGTTCTCACGCGATAAAATCATCGTATTGTGTGCTTTTGAATTATTTTCAGCACATAAAATCACTTGGCGGGTAACTACTAACGCTAAAGTAAGTTCTTCTTGGGTTTGGTACGGATCCTCATCGAGCAATGCCGTCAGTTCAGCGTCTTGGAATGTTTTTGACCTTCCTTAACGCGGACGTTCGTCAACATTGAAATCACCGTCTTTGAAGCGATGGAACCGTCCATGGCACGTTGTTTTACTTAGAGCAGCATCTCCGTAAATTTCTGGAGCTCTCGATCCGCTTCAGTCGCCGATCATTTTCATACAACCGAAAGTTTATGACGCCGCAACAAAATCTCTAATGTGTCAAAACGGTTTGTTTACCATATGTTGAAGCTTGGTTTATGGCGTTTTAGATACGTCAAAATCGACCAGCTGTAGGAATAAAAAAAAACCAGTAGAATGCATGCCAACAATATATTTAAAGACACAGAACATTTACACAATTAGATAATAATTCGCTCAACCAGCTATCAAAGCTCCATCAAGGCCTCGTGAGAAGTGAAGTTCTTCACGGAAATTTGTTGATTTTTTTATCCTCGTTCTTCCTGCCGACTGTGGCGGAGAGAAGTTGAATTTCACCAACCAACACAGAACTCCCTCCCAAGTATTTTACATCATATTCTTGTGTTAGGTACGATTCGATTTTGATTGCTGTACGTATGAAAGTTTGCAGTTGGATCGGTTTCTTTCTCGCGTACCAAAAATGCAGGCTTTAAGCGTTCTACGAAGACGTTGACTTCACGGTTGTCTTGCTGGATACTGAACATTCGGTTGCTGATTATTTTGACAATTTTGAATGGTAAATATGCGAACAAGACCGTAGCTCCTTAAAGTAAAACGAGGTCTGCCTGTGATGATTTGCTGTATGTGTGGGTTGCAGCATTTGTTGCTGGAATTTCTCCACGAATTCAGCGGGGTCAGGAGAATCCAGGTCGGTGAATATTAATTCGCCGAGGATACGAAGTGTGGTTCCGAAAATCAGCTCTGCTGATGTGCAATCCACGTCCTCTTTAAAGGCTGTCCTGAGCCCGAACAGAATAGTGTTCAAGATTTCTGTCCATCCGCCGTCTTTGTGACACATTAAGACCGCTTTCAGTATTTTGTGCCATCGTTCCACCAACCCGTAGGACTTCGGTTGATAGGCCGTTTTCCGAGTACGACTGCATCCCAAAAGGCGTCAGAGCTGTGAACAATCGTGCTTCAAATTCCGTTTGCTGGTCCGTTGTGATCGTTTCAGCATAGAAAGAACGCTGATGCGACATTGTCCGCATCAGGTGAAATCAATGGCACCGCTTGGCCATCCCGAAAACGGATCTATCATCGTTTCAATACTTGTACAGGGTGCGGCAGCATAACTTCCTTTTTTGAAAAAAGGAAGTTATGCTGCCGCACCCTGTATACATTAGATGGGTTAAGCGGATAATTAGCGAATGGGTTCTTGGTTAGTAAATAAACTCTGCTGCCGAGTCTTATTATTTTTTATTACATCGTACTACATCTTTTAAAATACAGGGTGCGGCAGCATAACTTCCTTTTTTGAAAAAAGGAAGTTATGCTGCCGCACCCTGTATATCTGCAGCCGTTATATGGAGATAGAGGCCCGACTAAATAAGTAGACATGCTGAAATCTCTTTGAAGGTACTGCGAAACTGGTTGGGATTCTGTATACACGCGGTCAATGCAACCACTGCTCCTTTCAATGTTGTAATTCAGCCAATCTACTCCGCGGCTTGTGAACCTTCCGGATCAAACTGACCTTGCTCCTTCATCGTACTATTACGGTCGACGGCCGAGATGGGGGACGCTTTTGCCTGGTGGAGCGCCTGAATTCGATCCGCTTGTTTTGCCAGCTTGCCTAAACATTTCTCAGCAAGGACTTACTATTTAATGAGCATTCGTTATAACGATAGTTTTACGTTAATTTGCGAAAGTTTTGTGTTTATTTTGCCATAGCTTTACGATAGATTTATGATAGTTTTAAGAAGGTTTGACGATAATTTTACGATAGTACTACGGAAGTTTCACGTTAGTTTTGCAAATGTTTGCGATACAATGTGTTAATGATCTTTGGACAATACAGTGGAACTTGGCTAATTCGAACTTCTATAACTCGAAATCGTCATTAATTCGAAATTTTCTATTAGTCCCTAGGATTTCATATTAAAAAATCGTGGCTAATTCGATTTTATTTTGGATAATTTTGCTTATCAAAAGTGTCCATGAGCCAGTTATAAACTTTGGGGATCGCTGAAGATAGCCTTACTCTTTCCTATCTTTGGAGATCTCTAAGAGCTGCATGGCCTAATTTTACATTGGAGTGGGAGACAATCGTGTCGGTATGGTCAAGTCAAAGCCCCTCCTCTTTACGAAGTCACTTTTGTGCATATTTAGTGTCTTCACTGCCTCCTCTTCTGATCACCTGAGCAGTCATTACCAACGCCTTCAAAGAGACAATTTATCTGTGCGTGTAGTATTTCAGTTTGCTTGGGATTGCATTTTACATTATTGATTTTGTCGTGCGCGTGGTGTTCTCGTTATTTGTGAGACTTCATTTAACCAGATTTGTTGTTTTTTGTTGAACTAACATTGAGCTAAGATGTCATCATCAAACTCGCGAGCTTACGAATCACTAAAATTAACTGAAAAGGTAGCCGCGATTAGGGAAGTGGAAAAGGGACTGAAGAAGAAATCGGAGATCGCTCGGGACTTCGGAATCCCTTCTAACACATTGTTAACTTATTTAAAAAATAAAGAAAAGATTTTAAGCAATGAATTTGAGAACGGAAATGATCGGAAAAGGTGTAGACCATCAGCTAATCCCGATGTAGACAACTGTATTTTAACGTGGTTTAAGCAGGCACGTGACCCTCTTGTAAGAGGTAAAGCTCAACAATTTGCCACTGGAATGGGGAAAACCAATTTTAAAGCAAGCAAAGGAGGGCTAGATGGTTTCAAAGGCGAAATAAAATTTTTTTTAAATCTATTTGTGGTGAAAGTGGTGGTGTTGATCAGCATAAAGCAGAACAATGGAAGAAAGAATTAGAAGAAATGATCCAGGACAAGGAGCCCAAAAACATTTTTAATGTTGACGAGACGGGTCTACTTTTCAAGTGCACTCCTGATAAAACGCTTGCTTTTAAAGACGAGAAATGTCATGGAGGGAAACTCAGCAAGGAAAGAGTAACGCTTTTGGTAGAAACAAACATGGATGGCTCTGAAAAACTGTTTTTGTTAATGATAGGAAAATCGGCTAGTCTCCGTTGTTTCAAAAACGTGAAGTCAAATCCAGTAGAGTATGAATCTAGTGCACGAGCGTGGATCACAAGTGTTCTTTTTGAGAAGTGGTTCCTGAAAATCAATTAAAAAATTTGGAAAAGAAAAACGGAAGATCTTACTCTTTACTGACAATTACATTGCTCACAAAACCCTGCCGCTTATGGACAATGTGAAGTTATATTTTTCCCCGCTAATATAATATCAGTCATTCAGCCTATGGATCAGGGCATAATATAATAAAAAACCTCAAACATTTTTACCGACATTTATTGGTTGAGAATATTCTCACCGGAGATTTTAATTCTCTCAAAATTAAACTTGATGACTTTCAGACCTCAAGCGTATGTGTAAACAAGCTTGGGATCTTGCGTCACAAGAAACAATTAAGAACTGTTTCAAGAGAGATGGTTTTTTTTTTTTAAAGAAGCAGAAAATGAAAGTGCGAACCAATCTGTAATAGAAGCTGTGCCTGCAGTTAACGGCTCAGAGGATATTATGACAGATCCGCTATCTCCTATGAGGACTTCCTTAACGTAGACGAAGATGTTGCGATGTGTGGCGAGCTTGCGGAAGCGGACATCATCACTGAGGTACTCGGCAACGGCAATCAAGATGGCGACAATAGATCTGATGATGAAGATGACGATTTAACAGTGGAACAAGAAAGGCCAATTCTAAGTACGACTGAAGCAGCAAATCAAGTTGATGAACTCAGGCAGTTTTTTAAAGTAGAAATGAAGTAAGTGAGTCGATTTCTCGACCATAATATCAGTTAGAATCGTTCATTACGGCAGAAAGACGTAATTTTAGGAAACAAATGAAGATCCCGGATTTCTCCAAGAATTTCTAAATGAAATGCCTTAAATTTACATAATAAGGTTTCATTTGTTAGATCATGTAGTGTTGTGCTATTTTTAGCGTTTCCTGAAAACTTTTCTAATTTGAATTTTTGGATAATTCGAATTTTTCGAGTGGTCCCTTGAAGTTCGAATTATCCAAGTTCCACTGTATAATCTACCGAAGAATGAATTATGTATGCATCGGAAATATGAATTGTAATATTATATCGCAAAAACGATTCTTACGAAAAATCATTTTAATCTACTTAAGAGATTCAAAATGCTCCTGAAAAGTGAGTCATAAATTCTTTAACGATAAATACGGCTTTCTAGGTTACCGTTTTCTTCACATTGCGGACAAATTCCATTTTAGGTAGTGGTGCGGCTTGCCAAAACAATTCCTAATTTAAGCGGTGATGGAGCTTGCCTGAACAGTGCCTAATTTAGGCAGCCATGCGGCTTACCTAAACAGCTCCTAAACAGAAATTTTTTAAAGTAAAAAAACAAGCAAAACTAAAATTCGTGGTTTCTTGGTAATAAAATTGGAATTATATGTGGAAGACAAGAATGCGTAGCTTTAAAAATTTTCAAGTTCATATGTGATGAGGAATTCGTTACTTTTTGCCAATTTAGACATGCCTAATGCGGGCCTAATAGGGCCCTTATGCGGTAATCTCAAGTCAACACATTTTACTGCATATAATTTACACCAGGGTCTGGTTGTTCAGTGTACGAGGGTAGTCCCAAAAGTAACCGGCCTGACTTATGAATACAGATAGTTTTAAAAAAACAATTACTGCGATTGACAATATCTCCTTTCAACAGTTTAATGTGAAAAATTCATAACGGTTCGTTTATTATTATTTTTTTAACAGACATCCAAAATGAACGCTCTCAGCGAATTTGTAAATATGGAAAAGTCGGGCATCGTTATGTGATACAATACTTGGAGTTGGATTCTACTCTGGGGAAGTCTGCTCCTTCGTTTACAACGGTCAAATATTGGGTAGCTGAGTTTAAGCGACGTCGTACGAGCTGCCAAGATGAACACCTTAGTGGTCGACCAAGTGAGGTCACTACGTCAGAAAATGTGAAGAAAATCCACAAAATGGTATTGGATGACCGTCGACTAAAAGTGCGCGAAATAGCAGACATGGCAGGCATTTCAAAAAGTGCTGTGCATCGCATTTTGACCGAAAATTTGGACATGAGAAAGCTGTGCGCAAGATGGGTGCCACATTTGCTCACATTGGAGCACAAACAGTAACGTGAGGATGTTTCCATCGAGTGTTTGACAATGTTTCGCAGCAATAAAGCCGAGTTTTTGCGTCGATTCATAACCATGGACGAAATATGGGACCATCATTTTACACCTGAGACCAAGGAGCAGTCAAAGCAGTGGACTGAAAAGGGAGAACCAGCTCCAAAGAACGCAAATACAGTTCAGTCAACTGGCAAGGTCATGGCATCCGTTTTCTGGGATGCGCGTGGAATAATATTTATTGATTATCTCGAAAAAACAAAAACAATCAACGGCACATATTATGCAGCCTTATTGCAGCGTTTGAGTGATGAAATCAAGAAAAAACGGCCCCATCTGACGAAAAAGAAAGTGTTGTTTCATCACGACAACGCACCAGTCCACACGTGCGTCATTGCGATGGCTAAAATCAATGAGTTGAAGTTCGAATTGCTTCCGCACGCACCCTATTTGCCAGATCTGGCTCCCTCGGATTATTTTCTTTTTCCGAATTTGAAAAAATGTCTCGGTGGCAAAATATTTGCCAACAATCAAGAGTTAGAGTCTGCGGTTAATACGAGGTGTGACAATTAAGTAATTATTTATTGCCGCGCTTGTGAAAAACCTGCAACCTTGAAGTTCCCTTCGCCTTCCCCGGCATTCTTCCCCTCTCCATTGATATATTACCATCGCTCTAGCTTGTTTAGTGCGCCTGCTGTGTCGTGATGAGTAGACATGTGTTGGTGATGCTCGTCACGAAAATGGAGAAACGAAATCAAGAGGAACGCGTCACGATAAAATTTTGCGCCAGATTGGGCGAAACAGCTTCAGAAACGTACGCATAAATTGTAAAAGTGCATGGTGAAGTGCTCTTAGTCGTGCCCAGGTGTTTCGATGGCATAAAGAGTTTAAGGAGGGGCGTGAAAGCGTGGAAGACAAGGCGCGGAGCGCGAGACCAGTCGAGGTGCGAACTGACGCGAACGCGCAGCGTGTGCGCTTTCTAATCCATGAAGATCGGCGTTTAACAGTTCGAATGTTGGCCTCGGAACTGGGTATGAACCGTGAAACAGACAAATTTTAACCGACGATTTTGAATTGAAAAAGTTGTGCGCGAAGATGGTTCCAAAGAACCACACCATACCGCCCTCAGCGTGTCACAGTATTTGGCCTCTAAAGGGATCGCCGTGTTGCAATTATTCATGAACGTCAGCCTTCTCCGGAACTTCTAGTTTATTATTAATAGAATTTAGAAAGTTTCCGTGGAGTTTTTTCACGAAAGACAGAATTTCGAAACTTTTTAACGGTTTGACATTGTTATGCGGACGTCTTTTTTGCATATGGACCTTGAAACAAGTTCAAAGAAAGCACTTTGATAGTAAATTTATAGTTGAATGTTTCGATTTAATTCAATATAGTTTTATTAGAAAGATATGAATGAATATAACGGGTACGCCGCTGGAGGAAAATAGAATAACAATAAAATTTAATGCTACACCATATCCAAACCGAAAAGAATTTACTTTAAAAAATATATTTTAATTGATTAATAATTTACCTTTTTGAAAGAGATATGTTGGAACGTGTACTTTTCTTTGAACTATCCATTTATACGAGTTTACACTATCTATGACGTTAAGACTGCACTGATGGACTCGTTGACCAGTTAAAATAGTGCTTTTGCAGTCTATGATTTTTTTTCTAAACGAACTTCACTACCTATACTTGCACAGATTTTATGCTATTCAATTTTTGCATCGTTTTTTATTTAATGTTGTTTAGAATATTGGCAGTGCAATTTTTTAACGATACTTTTCGTATTTCATAATTTTCTAGAAGTATCCGCACGTAAAATTTTTTGAAAATTTTCATCACTTTAACGTAGACGATCAATTGTGTATAATTTTTAATTGTTTAATTTTCTATTAGTCACAGTAAATGATGTTTTGTATAGTTAATTAAATATTAGTAGCTCATAGTTTAGTGTCTTAATATTATTAAGTTTTATTTATATCAGCAACTTAACTTTATATTGTAAATAAGTGTCTGATTATTTCACTTTGTTTTTGGTATTTATTTTATTTCTTTTATTTATATCTATATAAATTATTATCTTTTATATTATTTTTCTTTCGTTTTGAATATATTTAAAATATAGAAATCACTAATAATTATATAGCACAGCACTATCACATTATTAAAATTTCCACTTGAATTTTCTCTTAAAGGTTTTCTTAAAAATAATTTCCATAAAAATCTCCTCTTTTTTTCAATAGAATACGTATGTGTATGTATATTTTATAATAGTTACTATTTTTTAAGATTTACAATTTCACTTATTCGATAATTTCTTGTTCATTACATATCTACGATCCGAACTAAAATATGTAAAGCATTTTAAGTTACTTCATTCACCACGTTCAGCTGTTGTTGTTTAGATTTATTTTTTTTGTGTTTTATTCTGATAAAATTTTAAATATATGTCCTACTGGTAATTTTCATATATATAGAATATATTAAATATAACTTTCACTTTATAGTTTATAAAATACTGTTATTTTCATTATGTTATCACTTGAATGAATTCAATTTCATAAATTCCCGAGTGTGACTGCTGCTGTGTTGCGACCAATTCGTATGCATATTCATCATCACCATCGTCATCGACGTCGTATCATCAAAAGTCTTTTCAATGGTTGTTTGTTTGAATTAAGGCATTCAAGAAAATGACAGTTTAGTTTTTTTTCTTTCTTTTTTCTGTTGAACAAGAAGTGGAATAGAGTGTGAACTTTTATATCAAGATAAGTTTAATCAGCCAAAAAAAGAGCTTTACGAAATGAATCGAACCGGTATCTAATTTTTTTGTTTTTCTATCTGTAGATGTAAGAGCACGTAAGTTATTGGGACAGGTTAGGTAAATTGAATTTGACGATCTTTGACATATTGCTGGTGATAGTATGAAATGGAAAGATTAGATTGTACTAATTTTTGTTTTTATGGCAGATAGTGGGAGTTGATATTCAATTGGAACGATTTTTACTGTCAGTTTTCGTTGAAAAGGGTTTCATTTGCCGGAAAATGCCGAGTAAATTATTTCCTTAAGTATATTAAAAAATATATATTTTTGCCTTATATTAAATGATGTCCCATTGGGTCCCGTCAGCAAATATTGAATGGAAAAGATTTTCCGAACATTATAGAACAATAAATGGCGGAACAGAGACCAGTTTAAGAATCTGATTTGAAGTGAAATAATTCTTTCCCAAGGACAAGCCACTTGAAGCTTCGATTCAGAAAAGATCAAATTCCTGGGGTATACTTTTTTGAAAATGAAGTCATTAGATTTTTAAATTAACAATATCATTAAACTACATTAATCATCTCCTTTAGAAGGGCCGGCATCATGCTTTTGAGCAGGTGTTTGTAATCTAAGATGGATTAGATATTCTGCAATTGGACCGTATTTAATCTATTGTATGATCTTGCAGGGACATATTTTCTTCCAGATGTTGCAAATCTTATCACAGTTCTTAAAAATTAGTTAGGTCGGTCAACCCTGGGTAACACTAAGCGTGGATTTTGAAGTTTAGCCACTAAATTTAAATGAATGTTTTAGGTTGCCAGTATATGTGAGTAAAAGTTGCAATTACGGTTCCGGCTGAATGAAACTGGTGCAACTGTCAGGACTGAGGTTGGCACGTCAGAAACTCTTTGTAGCATAGAGCAAGGAAACCAGATTGAAGCCATATACTCGTACACAGATTTCAGCAAAGCGTTTGATAGAGTGAACCATGGAATATTGTTGAAGAAACTCCATAGCTTCGGTTCGCTGCTCAGCTGTATTCAGTCCTATTTGCAAGACCGCACACAATTTGTTGTTTCAAGGTCGATCATCGCGTAAGATTAATGTCATATCTGTGGTTCTTCAGGGCAGTCACCTCGGTCCACTTCTCTTCAATATCTTCATCTCAGATCTTTTAAAAGGGCTGTCTGATATTTCACACCTATTTTATGCTGACGACCTCAAACTGTATCATAGAATACAATCTGTAACCTATGTACCCTTTCTCCAATCGAAATTAACCATCCTCCATCAATGGTGCGATGAGAGTCATCTTGAATTCAATTTGGAAAAGTGTCAGATAATAAGCTTTTCAAGAAAAACTAATGTCATACAAAGTTACGAAATGAATAACACACAACTGAGAAGAGTTGAAAAAGATGTCGACCTTGGCGTAGTTTTAGACACGAAACTCAGGTTCAACCTTCATTATGATGATGTTCTGTCTAAAGCCAATAAAATGCTAGGTTTTATCAAACGGAGAGCAAAAGAATTTAAGAATATTTGGGCAACAAAAGCACTGTACACCTCACTAGTCTGCCCTATTTTTGAATACGGCTGCATAATATGGGCCCCTGTATACGACATCTACGAGTATAGCCGTAGGGTTGAGTATGTACTAGCACTTTCTACTCTGCGCCTTAAGATCCCTGTATGACCTTACTTCTTTTCAGAATCTACCATCTTATGAGAATCGAGTTCATATATTAAACCTGACATTACTATCCTCCAGGAGAGTCGCTTAGACTGCATGCCTACCTTTCGACGTCTTAAGGTGTATATCAATATTATTTTCTGTCAGACAGGATACACTTGCGCAAAACTGATAAGAGTCACTAAACACATTTCCATGTTAACCCTTATGTGAGCACCCGGAATCATCCACATTGTAGAGCAATTAGGTAGCCGGGTACCCACAGACGAACGTCAAGAAAGTTAAACAAACTCAAGGAAAGAAAAGTGTGCATAGGTTCGGTATGAGCCATGATTTGAGAGCGTAAACAATAAACTAGAGTAACGGACCAGTGCAGTAGCAGTTCGTTCACTCGGAGTTTTCTGTGGTCTTTCGATGCGTATAGTTGTGTCGCTATTAAGTATTTTTCCTAGAGCTTTAGTAGCAGTAGTATATACACTTTTGAAGCATATAATTTGTTGGGATGGCAGCACGGATCCTGGCAGAAGAAGATTTGTCACTTGTCATCGAGGAGTCGGAGAGTCGAGTCTAAGCACACGGAGCTTATGTTGTAATAGCAAAAGATAATAAATTATTCTATATATACTTTAACTAGTCTTGTAGCATTATCTGCTGGAGACAGGACTACGAAGTACGCCAATTAAGTTATGGGACTGATCCCATGAAAACCGTACATTTAAAAATTATTCTACAACTCTGCCACCCCCTTCAAAGTAGTCTCCTTGGGCAGCTATACAACGATTCCAGCGCGTTTTCCATGCTTCGTAACATTTCTGGAACGCTTCGACTGGGATATCCGCGAGTACCCTCGTCACGGCCGCCTGGATGTCCGTAATCGACTCAAAATGGGTTCATTGGCCCACCGATTTTGTTCTAGGGAACAAAAAAGTCACAGGGTGACATATCGGATGAATAAGGCGGCGATCCCTTTAGAGGCCAAATACTGGGACACGCTGAGGGCGGTGTGGTGTGGTTCTTCGGAACCATCTTCGCGCACAACTTTTCCATCCCAAAATCGTCGGTTAAAATTCGTCTGTTTCACGGTTCATACCCAGTTCCGAGGCCAACATTCGAACTGTTAAACGCCAATCTTCACGGATTAGGGCGCACACACGCTTTCACACCCCTCCTTAAACTCTTTATGCCATCAAAACACCTGGGCACGACACGAGCATTATCACCATGCACTTTTACAATTTTAGCGTATAGCGGTTCGCCCAATCTGTCCCAAAATTTTATCACGACGCGTTGCTCTGGATTTCGTTTCTCCATTTTCGTGACGAGCACCACCAACACACGGCTACTCAATACGACACAGCAGGCGAACTAAACAAGCTAGAGCAATGGTAAATAAAGGGTGATTCATAACAAGTGTACACATGTGAATGGGCCTTAACTCTTATTTATCACCAACTTCAGGTCCATATATTGAGAGATTATGACAGTTTGGTCTTTTACAATTCTAACCATGGCGTCATACACATCAGCCGAACGTTTTATTATTGTTAAAACTTTTTACAAAAATAATGAATCTCCAGTGCAAACATTTCGCGCTCTACGTGAAATTTTGGTCCGTGAATTTTTTGGCCGGCGAGATCGTGTGATTTGACTCCTTGTGACTTCTTCCTTTGGGGATTTCTGAAGGATCGTGTTTACGCTGATGATCCCCAGAGTGCTGAAGCATTGAAAAACAATATTCGAGCCAACATACGCCTAATAACGCCGGAAATGTGCGAAAATGTCATCGAAAATTACAATCATCGTTTGATAGTCTGTAAAGCAGCACGAGGTGCACATATGCCCGAAGTAATGTTCCATATTTAATTGTAAGGGACCAAATTTTCATAATAAATAAACATTACAGCTCAATCTTCACAAAAACTATGTTTTTTCTCGACAAAAATGTGTACACTTGTTATGAATCACCCTTTATATGTTATCAATTGAGAGGGGAAGGCTGCCAGCGAAGGAGAAGAATGCCAGGGAAGGGGAAGGGAATTTCAAAGTCGCAGGTTTACCACAAGCGCGGCAATAAAATCAGTCTCTTTACTTAATTGTCACACCTCGTACAACAGTGCCGACGAGATCCGATTTCACGTATGAATTAAAGAAAGAGAATTGCAACTTTTAAGTGCGCGTCTTGCTAAAGTTAATCGATATGGACGCGGATGCATTTAAGCCGTTAATTAAAACAATGGCAACACAGCTCCTCACGAACTTCGCTCCAGCCTGAAACGGCTGAGGATCACACCAGCCTTTTTAATTTTCTGAAGTATGCGAAGGTGGCTTGCTACACCTACATTCTTTCAGGAGAGAGAAAATTAACTGAAAATTGCACAGCTCATACGACTAGAATGATGTCGTGCCTGAGCTAAAGGAACATCTCGGAGAAGATATCCTTTCAGCAAAAAGGTTCTCCACTATAACCTCTAGGAGGCAAAAAAGGACACTTTCATCTTTCTTAGTCCAGTTCAAACCGGACTTTGAAGTGAAGAAAGCAATGGACATAAAGTTCCTATTGCATCAGAAGCTACAATGGAAACGTCTACAGAAAAATTCCACTTTCCAGTGCTTCAATTGCCAAAGATGTGGCCACGTCGCTTCTAACTGCGGATTTAAAGTCAGATGCGTAAAAAACGACAAGCGACATAAGTTTCGAAGGACGAGAAAAAAGACTAGATCTTCTGTGTGAACTGCAGTGCTAAGGGGCACCTTGCGAGTTTCAGAGGTTTACCTAAAGCAAAAGAAGTTGAAGAGAGGAGGAAGAAAAGAAAAAAGAAGGAAAAGAGGGATTTCATCACCGCCTTTATAAAAAAAAAAAAACTGTCGTGAAGAGGTCTCGTACTCTAGCCTTTTGCAAGGCGCAAAGAAGCAGCCTGCACCTCAGCCTATACGGAAACAAAAACAGCAACCCCAGCAGTCGGAGAATGACCGAAATACGGTTTTAAGCACTGACTGCCAACAATTTTTCGGGTGTGACTTGTTTACACTCATTCGAAAGGGGACTCTTTCATCCCCCTCTATAAAAAACTCACTTATCCTAGTGAAGAAAAAGCTGCGTACTTAGAATTCGCTTACAAAGTATGTTGTCGTGATGATGAGTTCCATTAAACTCTCTACCCTCAACATATGTTATGTTCACTAGCTCCACGCTATAAAAGGAATTCTGTTCAGGAATATTTGAACGCCCATAGACCAAACTTCTTGTTTATGCCGAAAACAAGACTCAATCAAGGCACATAGTGCATCTGGGAAAATACAAGATTATCAGGCGTGATGATCCAGAGGGAAGTCTTGGAGTTGCTATGGGTCACAAAGATCACCTGAAAGTCCAAAGGGACTGCCTTCCAAGTCTGAAATGTATTCATGCAGAAATAAAAGCTCCATGCTGGGAGGGCGCACCTTTGCGCTCGTGGGTGTCTATGTTTGACATGGATATCCGGTGAGAGAACTCATTGACGACTTGGAAACAGTGCTTACTCTGTACAAAAAATTCGATTTTTATGCCATGGGAGGTGATTTCAATGTGAAGCATCCCGCTTGGGGAAATATTGCATATAATGGCTATGGAGCAGCTTTCTCTAACTGGGTTCAATTAAATATGGATCTCATATTGATTGCCCCGAAAGCGCCTACTTTCCGCCGAAGCTCGTTTATTATTTTCTCCATTGCGTCTGCCAATCTGGTAAATCTCTCCCACAGTTGGAGGAATTTCAAGTGTGGAGTTCTTGACGCCGAGTCTGACCATCTTTCGGTTGAGTTGAGCTTAAGAGTGAAAAAGGATGTGAAACTTGAGGTTGCAGATACTGAACTTTTTATTCCATACAAGCGAATCGATTGGGCAGCAGGAAGTGCTGACCTTAACGGAAAAGTGAAGCAGATTTCGATCAATACGAGTAGATCGCAAAATCTTTCTAATCCTGAAATCGATGAGCGAGTCACATGTATAAATTCAACCCTGGATACGGTCATCTCAAAGATCTCCATTAAGAAATCCTCGACGAATAACGTTTATCGAGATTTACCAGAAGACATCTTGGAGCTTCATCGTAGACGTAGTCGGTTTAGAAAGCTACTCGCAAGAATCTACCACCGCAATTTAAATATGGTCAACTGAGAGTATGAACGTATTCATTTAGTGATTACGTCTCTAAACCGAATGATCTCGAGGAGAACCACGGCTTTTGCTAACGAGAGATTTGAACAAGCCCTGGAAAGTATCAAACCAGGTCCCTATATGTTTCCTCATATCAATAGGATAACTGGCAGAAATGATGATGGATCCATGCTCATGGACGACAAAGCCATCGCAAAATATTTCTTCAAGTTCTTCAAGGAGAGAAAGCAAGTGAGGACTCTTCCGTTACTTCGTTAGTTAGCAGTACCACAACGAATTTTGGCAGGGACAATGAGCAATGGTGCTTCTCTCGATTCTCTGTTGCGAATCCTTCTGACGCATCTACTTGCTTTGGTCTGTTTGTCAGTCCTGAGAGGCTTACTTTGTTGGCACTGGAGCGAAATTATATGCTTAAAAGGCTTCCCCATTTTTGCTTTGTTTTACTCGCGAGAGCATTCTGAATAACTGCATTAACATTTGCTGCTTCTCTCAGCAATGGTAATGCGGAAAAATATTTGCAATGCCCGAGAATTCGGGCAGTACTGAAGTAATCTATACTCGTCCGATTTCGCTGCTTTCAAATATTGGTAAGCTGCTTGAAAGGATAATACTTGAAGGCATCATACAATTCTCTGCGGGGGCAAGAATAGTGCCAGAAAGACAATTTGGGTTTATAAAAGCCCACTCCAAGGTGGATGATATGCCTTGTTGTAGCTTACCTGATGGATGTGAAGAAAGCCTTTGACTCTGTATGGATCAATGGGCTCCTCTACAAAATGATAAATTTTGGCTTTCCGGACCATATTGTAAAAGGCAGCTTCATGGGAGGACGAACTGGCTTTGCGGTGGCTGGGGGTGGCTTTGTATTGACTGGAGGGTCCCCATTTTGTATTGACTGGAGGGTCCCCATTTTGTTTTGACTGGAGGGTCCCCATTTTGTATTGACTGGAGGTCCCACAAGGGCCTATATTAGGCCCATTTCTTTTCAACATATTCACCTCTGACGTCCCGGGCGTAAGAGACGAATATATTAAGCCCGGAATCCAGGTGAACCTCTTTGCTCACGACTTGTAAGTGTGGTCATCTGAACACAATTTGCGCTTTGCTAGGATGAAGCTCCAAAAATATTTAGAATCTCTTATTGCATATGACCGGAAATGGGGAATCAAGGTAAATGCAAAGAAAAGTGAATTAAGGACCCCCACACAAATTTTGGTCGTCGTGTCGTGTAAGAGGTATCTATGACTCCAGGATTAAGTTGATTGGGCAGAGATGGTGCACTGCTCTAGCCAAACGAAGTACTTGGGGGTAGTTTTTGACAGGAAAGCCACCTTCAGTGCTCACGTTGATAATATTTTGAAAAAAGTGACTTATGTGTACCATCTTCTTATACATCTTTTCAGGAAACATTTAACAGCGAGCAAGCAAGTCAAGGTTTTGGCCTATAAAGCCTTGATTCGTCCGATCATCATATATATGGTGATGATATGGAATGGAGCTCCGAAAACAAAATGGGGCACGATAGGATTAGTGGAACCAAAAATCCTTCGGGCTTGCACAGGCCTATACGGACGGTCTTACCCCAACGAGGCGCTGTACCAGGAGACAGGATTGGAGTCAATAAAATCGTATGCAGAAAAGCTGGTGGAATCGGGAATCAGGAGAGCCAAGAAACACAAAGCGGGAGTAGTCTGGAGAGCGACGGACAACCGCTCAATAGATACAGCGAATGAGTAGTTTTAAGGTAGTTTGAAAGAAATAATGTACTTAATTTTAAGGAACTCAATTTTTAAAATTGTGGTTGTTAGAGCAAATGAATTTGACACCAAACTCCTTTTTATAATCTATTAATGTTTGATAATGTTGTGGATGTCGACATTTTAAAGTTTTGTAATTAATTAAAGTGAACTATTATTGAACTTCGGGAAAAGCCGTAAGACACAACCCACATGAATATTGTTAGGTTAAGTTATTTATGAATTGTATATACGTAAAAAAATTAGAATCACCAAATAAAGAACTTGAATCTTGATCGTAAAAAGCGGTATTTGAAATTCGACCGTTGCAAAATGTATTTCTGGTGAGGAATAAGTTTTTTCATCTTGGCTTTAGACGATGCTACCTTCAAAAGAATGATAGGAGAATAAAGCTCCGGAAAATCCAAGACCCCAAAGCAGTCACGTAGTTAAATTTGTAGTGATCAGGTGGCCTACGGAACGGACAGAGAATTACCCGCTTAGATACCCAGTAACTTCATGTCAGTTAAAATTGCTTGCAACTGCGATGTGGAGTTTATTACAGTATTTTCTAAATTTTCAAAGGTTCGCACAGAGAACACGCAGTGGATACTGACAGCAGATTTCTGAATACTGACAGCAGATTCCTGAAATTAAAGACATCATTTTAAGTTGACTAGACATTTGGACAAATATGTGAATAACTACAGTTGAAAGAGGTTAATCTGCGGACCCCTGGCGCGTTATGCGTAGGATATCAACAAAGAAACCATCTCATGTGAAAGCGCGTCATTTTCTAAATTTTCTATTTATGTAGCCACACTGTTTACGAACTCAACTCTAAGTAAAATAAGATTATGATAGTTCATTTGAGACAGTTTCACCACAAAATGAACAAAGAACGCAGGCGCAGCATTTTGAGCTTGGAACAAAGTAAGTAATCAATTGATATTATTGCAATCCTTCATTAGTATTAAATTATTTTATTTTTTGTCTAACGATTAGTGACTGAAATAATCGCAGCTAAAAGCTATTTTTGATATAACTTCTTCTTCGCCTTCACTGCACTAACTTACTTATTGATATCCAGCCATATGACATTAGTTGTAAATTGAGTTCATTTATTCATCTTGATGTCCTTTACATAATACGTTGTCAGAGTATACGAGTATTTTTTCCTCTTTAGTTTTGAATATTTTGAATGATTCGGGGGCCGATTTCTCGTTCGACGACTCGGAAGATGATCCCATTTATCATCAAAATCAGGTTCGTCATCATGCAAGTCAATCTTCCGGTGAAACCAGTGAAAATTATAATGTCTCAGAACCAGAATACACTGCATTTCCGATACCAAGCTCTTCTTCAATTTCACGCTTGAATCGTGGGAGATGCTCTCGAGCGCGGACCAGAAGTTATTTGCGGAGTCGACAATGTATGAGAGTCATTCAACAAGTACTTAGCCTACAGAAGAAAAACGAAAATTTTAGAAAGGTGGCAATTTATTTTTCCACATCATCTCCTTCAAGTTCGATACACTTGGCCCAGCGATGCTCTAACTTTTTCAACCCGTCCAAAAAATACATTTTCTCGAGGGCTGCAAAATAGGCCTCCGTGGCGGCGATGACCTCCTCATTCGACCCAAATCTATTCCCGGCGAGTGATTTTTTCAGGTTTGGAAACAAAAAGTAGTCACAGGGGGCCAATCTGGAGAGTACGGTGGATGGTGCAGCAATTCGTAGCGCAATTCGACCAATTTGGCGATGGCGACGGCGGAGGTGTGAGCCGGCCCGTTGTCGTGGTGGAACAGCACTTTTTTCTTCGCCAATCGGGCAGCTTTTTCTTCAATTCGACGTCAAATCGGCCCAATAAGTCTGCACAGTAGCGCCCCGTGATTGTTTTACCCTTCTTGAGGTAATCGATGTGGATCACATCTTTTGAATCCCAGAAAATGGTGGCCATCACCTTTCCGGCCGATCGAACAGTCTTCGCGTTCTTCGGAGCACGTTCGCCGGGTGAAGTCCATTGTTTCGACTGCTCCTTGGTCCCTGGTGTGTACCAGTGAATCCATGTTTCGTCGACGGTCACGAAACGACGCAAGAACTCCGTCGGATTGCGCTGAAACGGCGCCAAACACGTCGCCGATGTGGTCTCACGGTTGCGTTTGTTTTCCGGTGTGAGCAAACGCAGCACCCATCGCGCCGACAGCTTTCTTATGCCCAGTTCTTGGTGTAGAATATGATGCACCGTTCCTTCTGCGATGCCCACAGTCTCAGCTATCTCGCGAACCTTCAATCGACGGTCTGCCAACACGAGAATGTGGATTTTTTTAACGTTTTCCTCCGTAGCAGCCGTTTTCGGTGCACCTGGGCGTGGCTCATCAAAAACCGACGTGCGGCCACGAACAAACTCGTTGAATCAATTCTTGACGGTCGCCATTGAAGGGGAAGAGTCACCGTACACAGCATCCAAGCGATCTTTGATTTCGCTGTGCGTTTTGGAAGAGCCAAAAACAAGAATCTAATCACTGAACGATATTGTTCTTTTTCCATTTTTGTACAACCGATCAACACGCTCACTTCCAAAGGCTATTAAAACAAAACTAATGAAGGGAATTGAATGAAACTTTGACAGTAGGCTACTAAAAGAATGTACTGCGCGATCGTAATACTCTTTTGTAACAGCAGCGCCATCGGGCAGTGAGGCTAAGTACTTGCTGAATGATCCTCGTAGAGGTAGAAGACCAGCTGCAGGTTCCCTGGATAAGAATAGTGGAACATCACAGAACTTAACAATTCACCCTATGTCAAGCCCTATTATGTGGAGCGAGACCTTTCCAGGATAGAATGGTATGATTACTATGATGATTCCATTGGTAATGGAATTCTGGAGAAAATGATTATGGCTGTTAATCAGACTAGCGTGTTGAAGAAAGGAAAGTCCATGGAATTGACTTTAGAGGAGCTGACGGTGTTCCTTGGGATATCATTCGTAATGGCTGCCATTAATTATCCTATGGTAGATTCTATTGAAATCGTAAGCGGAGAATTAATTTGACTGCCAATGCAATGACCCGAGACCGATTTTATACCATCAGAACAGGGCTAAAAGTTGTATGCGATATTAATGTCACAGATGAAGAGAAAAAGAACAAGATATGTAAAGTCTACCCACTCTTTCAAAGAATATTGCAAGGGTGTCATCTTCAAAAGAGAGCATGTTTCAATCGATGTAATGATAATCCCATTCACTCGAACATGCGGATTGAAACAATATTGCCCAAACAAACCCAATCCCGTGGGATTTAAGGTTTTTGTTGCAGCTAATCCGGATGACCTCGTATAGGATATGGTGGTCTATTAAGGTGAAAAACATTTGAGGACTATGTGTCCCAGGGTTTTTCGCTCTGTGAAGCAGCTATTCTTAAGATTAACTGAATCGGTGGTGCCTGGTTGTTATCTGTATTTTGACAGATATTTTTCAACAATAAAGCCTCTGAATGAATTATTTTCAACAATACAGGAACAATAATGAAAAATAGACTACCAAAAGGAGGTACTCTCTCTGATGACAAAATTTTCATGAAAAAACCTAGAGGTAGCACTGAAGTGAAATGCAGAACTGATGGAAAATTAGCTGTAACAAAATGGCTTGATAAAAAAAACCAGTTCTGCTGATATCGTCTTGTTTTTAAACGAATCAAAGAATACCAGTTTGTGAGACGACCTGAGGTTATTAAAAACTATAACTCTAATATGGGTGGTGTTGATCTCACCGACAGGTTGCTTGCTGTTTGTCTAGAGAGGAGTCGAACAAAAAAAAAATAGACCATACGGTTCATATTTCACATGTTTGTCTCAAATGCCTGGCTACTATACCGCGATAGTCAACGTGCAAAAAGCGTTATGCTCTACAAAAAAGAGCAGTTAAGAGAATATAAACTCCATTTTGAGAGAAAAGTTGATCATGGAAAACTGCCCTGCACTTCCAACAGAAAAAGTGGATACTAGCGTAGAAGATGATTTAGCACCAGCACATAAGAAACGTCAAGTTGATATTTAATCTGTTTGCGTAAAAAAAAATCGGAAAATGTTTGCATTTGCCAGAGTATACAGATTCTCAAATGCGTTGCCGAAGATACGGCTGCAAAATGAAAGGCACAGTTCAATGTAAATTCTGCGACATTTATTTGTGCCTTGTGAATGGAGGGGAACTGTTTTGCAAAGTTCCATAATTAGATATCAAAGAAATTCGTTGACAATTTGATAGCTAGATATAAAAAGCCATATGATTGATCCAATTAAAGACTGAAAATGTTTTTTTTAGGAGAGAAATTTATTTTTGTTTTTTTTATGTATAGGCCTAAATGTTTGGGTAGATTGTCATAAGAATATATTTTATTTTGAAATAAATACCTATTGATATTACGTGATTTGTTTTAGTTTACCCTTAAAATACTATACATAGGACATTAAAGGCTGTGTATGACACTGAGTTGACATATGTTAAATGTCCTATGGGTAGGATATTTTTTTAAATTATTATTCCTGCGATTTTAGTACCTTTTTAAATAAACCAACCAAAATTCATCCAGTTGGTAACATTTAATAACACCACCGGTTAGGAAGTTAACTTCGAAAATATATAAACAATTCGATTGTTCGTTTGAGCATATGAATCGCTCTAAAATATTGGATGAATACTAAATATTAGGTATTTTATTTGGCCGGAATCTATTTGACCGAATTGCATTTTTATTGTTTTAAGGGAAAAGTACATAATATTTTATAATAATCGGTTGCTGCTTCTAAATTCCGCGAAACGATGCTTCATAATTTCATAGCATTTTTGTTATAACTATAAAATATTGCATTAAAGTTTACATATAGTTAGCGCACCCACTTTACCATCTTTAAAAATTCAAATAGTCTTGCGATAATATTAATTAACGTCCATATCAATGATATGATAACACCCCTTACTATCGGCGTAAACTCTAGGTTATGTAAGATCAGTACCACGAAGCTTCTGACTGATTCATGCTAACGAGATATCTTCTGTTCCTGAGATATATTTGCACAAAGAAACAAATCTTCACTCAGACCATAAGAATTTTCAAAAAAAGTTCGAGCTTTCTTTTCAAAATTTACGTAAAGAATGATAAACATTTCACTCACTGTTAATAATAAAACTGACAAACGCGATTGCCATCGCAAAAAAGCACAAAAACTCACTGAAAAATTCACGATCATCAGCTGTGTTAATTCTCGACATGTGTCACATACGTTGCGTCATAAAGCTTCGTACGTGACGTCATGAAGGTCAAGATCGTTTGCATTAATAATTACATGCGTGACTGTGAGTTAAATTACACAAAATCAAATCTTAACAATCAACTCAGCTGTTTATTTACTAAATTATCATTTCGTTTTATTGTGCTTATTTACTATACTCCCAATAGTACTCTTGTCTATCAGTTTCGAGTATGACCGTGAAGAAAAATTGTTGAAGAATTGCTCGTAATGCGTGCACACTTTTCACTCACACACCGTCAATTGGAAAAACTTGATAGCATATCTACCTTTAAAAACAGTTGACATCACAATTATAACCTGCGTTTGGTGAGTTTGAGAGAAATTTGTAGAGAAAAAAAAATTAAACGAAAACTTTACGTTGTGGAGAGCTTTTTTGCATTAAATGTTTTTAATTTATATCTTTTCGGTATCACATAATATTTGATTAGAAATGAAATTTTTCGATTTGAAGAGAGCCGGGGAGAACTAGTGATTTACTTTTTTCCACTTAACAGTAAAATGGGTTCATTTTTCTTCATCACTTGCACATTTTTCAATTTGAATTTCATATAAAGCACAATGTCGAATAAATTTTGCATTAACTTCAGACACAGCACACAATTGAGATATGTGTAAAGGGAGGAGCGAACACATGTCGGATTGTCTGTACTACCCGAATAACGGCGGAAGGGAAATTTCATTAAATTTATTCTGTAAATTTTCGTGTATTGACGCAGCTCCACAGGAACGTGATGCTACTTCAAAACGAAAATGAAGGAAAACTCGGCAAGTTCATTTATCATCCACTGAGCACATTTTTCATTTACAGTTTTGGTTTGGTTTTTCCCTGGCGAATGATTTTGGCATATCATGTAGGGAAAATTTTAAAGCACAAAAAGATACGAGGCATTTTATTCAGGGGGGGCTTTTCTATTTATTCTGCAAGCGTTGATACAGACCGACTTGCCACCGACAAAGCAATTTTAATATAATTTATTTTCTAACATCATTTCTACCCATTTTCCCGACCGTTCTAATCTATTTTCTCCGACGACAAAGGCGACTATACGATTTTATCAAAAGCAATTTTCGAACTGAATTCGCAATGAGCTTTCGCCCGGAAAATTCATAAAGAATACTATAGGAAAGCGAGAGCGAAAGATACACCGAAACCCGGACATACAACGAACGCCAACGACACGTTCGAGTCGAGGTAAACATAATGAAAAGCTTATATCTAAAGTTTTCCTTCTTCTCTTGCAGTACTCGTATGTACGAGGCGAGTAGTATGTGGTATATTACGAGTGGTTGGTTGTGTTATTTTAAAGTTTAGAAACCGTCCACGGAATATTGTATTCGTATTACGTATTATACTCATATATTCGTATATGTTTGCCGTGTGGGTTTGAATATGTGCAATTCACCTGGCAGGTGGAATGAAATCAAGTTAGCGAATGTTTTTCAAAGAAAATACGAAAATTTCAACGAGAAAAGAAAATATACGAAATTTTAGTCATACGATTTAGAGACGTGCTCCGGCAGGATTCAGTCCACGTGTGGGAATGCTTTTCCTTTTGTGAAGGAAGTACGGGAATTACCACGACGGAAGTGGAGACTATGCTGCAGAGATGTTGACATGGGGGAAATAAATTTTTTAATGCGTCTGGTGTAGTTTCTGTGTTTTATTTGTGAGATAAACTCCTTTTAATATAAGTTTGTGCAAGTTACGATGGAATTTTTTTTATCTAGTTGGTTTTCTCGTAGTGCTAGATTAGCAAGGATACATGGAGGTTGTTCTATACTCGTATATTGTAGAAAGCAATGGTTTCTTTAAACCCTCAGGCAGCCATGAATAATGAAAAGCTTCCTTTGCGGAACAACGGAGGTACGGAGTTAACATTGCAAACTTCAACCACTGATGAATATTGATTTGAATGGACTACCCTAGGGATGGTTTTTGCGGCTGGGTGAAAATTCGAAAAGTATAGAAGAAAACCTGATGAATAAAAGGAAGAGATGCACTTTTCGGTAGTATAGGCAAGCAAAATAATAGAAAGACCAACAGTTGAGAATGAGCGAATCAGAGATTGAATTGGAAAACAATGGTAAGTAGGTATTTGCTCACGCTGTGTACTTTAGTACTACGAAGTGTCGGTCGCTGATTTCGAATAAATTTGAAGTGATAAAATCATTCCTTATCATGATCACATCCTTCACGCGGTTCGATGCATTGCTCAATAGCTTTCGAGAAAATCGTCTTCAAGTGCTTTAATTTTGCTCGAGTGCGATAGTTTATATCCATCATATCAACAGGGGCGTCCCGGCATCCACAAGAGAACGTGGGCATCCCAAGACAACGAGTGCAAAAACGAGCGGCCTACAGCGTTTTCGACATGCGCTCGTTCCGCGGCGCGGTCTGTGATTCGAACCACTACCTTATAAGGGTCAAGTTCCGATGCCACATCTGTAGTAATCGAGCAGCCGCCTGAGCCAACTGCCCGAAAATAGCAGAACATTGTTTAGAAAAAAAAAAATATTTAAATTTTTTTATTATATATATAAATTTATATTTTGTTTGCATACATCAAACGTGAATTTTTTCTTGGCATTGATATTCTTTATAATATTTATCTTTTATTATGATTTAAATTTTCAATCTATTATTTTTTTATGAACTTTATTATGCAAATCTGCAAATTGAAATTTCGAACATGAGAATACTGATTTAGTGCATCCCATCCATGCATTGCGTTGCCGGAACCATCACCGGGAATACGTCGTAGCTGTCCGGTTCTAATTAGCGACATTCTTCCCAATCTCTTTTTGTAGACAACTTTATGAGTTGTACTGTGGATTCGCAACGTAAAACACAAGCGACGTGTTAAAGGGAAACAGACGCCATTGACGTGGTTGAACGATACGAACGGTCCGAAGTGAAGAAAAAATAAGGAAATTTTTGGATGCATCAAACCAACATAAAAATGGAAAAAATGTGTAATCGCATATCTCGCCAATTGTCGAAATTAGTGAATTGATCTGAAGTCGGCAAGTGTGGAAGGTGGACGTGAATTTACCCATATCAAAGTGACACACGACCCGATCGAAAATTCTTCGTGGGTAGGAAATCCCAAACGTTTTTCGTCTATAATCAAGCCATGCGATAATCGATTCGATCGCATATTGTGGATGTGTGTGTGTTTTGATTAGAACTAGTAGCGCGAATGTGCGATGAATACGCGCCACGCGTTGACATACAGTTGCCACGATAGATCTGGACGTTTTCGCTGTGTCGTCGTGTCGACATCTACGCGAAGATCTGCTCGTGTTTCAGACGGGAATTGGGGGGTGCTTAGCGGCAGAGGTAGAGCCGTGAGGGTGGTCGACGCGTGTAAAGAGTGACGTATGTGTTCACATGTGAAATGCGTGTGAGGCTCATGTAATAGAGGGAAAGAGAGTGTTGGATCGGGTGGACGGTGAAAGTGCACCGTTCACTTTCCGACGAGAGAAGCACCGATAAATGTGTGTCGCATCTTGAATGGCAATAATTTCAAAAGTGGTTGATTGGTTCTGTTTGCTGAAAAGTCTTAAAAGTGACATCTCCAATTTATTTAAATATCCAAGTGATCGTGAAAAACTCTAGCTCTGATGAAGTTATATAGTAAAATCGGCTGTCTTGAAATCGTTTGTGATAGCGTTAAGACGGCGTATTAGAAAACCGAGCTAAACTGCCGGCGAGACACTTAGCTGTAAAAATTCGGTCAAAAGCTTGGTCCTCATAACGCCTTACAACTCGTTATGTGCACATTACCAAGCCATATAAATTAAATTGCTGTCCCGGGATAATTTGTTTGTTGCAACTGAATACAACATCCATTTAGCTGTGCCGATTTGTATGATCCATCGGAATTAATGCATCGTGTCTCTGAGAACAGCCTGACGTGAATTTTAATACGTTCTGTCTGATTGTCCCTCTCTTTAATACAATAGAAAATTAAATTTGATAAAGTTGTCGGATTCTAGGGACATTGTGAACCATCCACATCACCAGCGGGCGCCCGGCGAGGATGAGGGTGAGTGCCCTTTTGATTTTCTTTTTTTTTGCTTTGTACATAAATTCATTTTATATTTCTTTTTAAATGTTGTTGTTTATATGTTGAAAAACATATTTAAAGTAGTTTTGTTCTGGATTTGTATTTTTTCTTTTTTTTGAATGATAGCCTCATTATAATGTACACAGTATCGGCGACAGAGGATAGGCTCCCGGCCCTGGTCATCCACCGACTGCAATGTTATAGAAGTGGTGAACATTGCTTCTATAACAGATATGTTATATCTGCAAGCAATCTCGGGCCAGACGGAGAAAATCCATTCAGGGGTAGACCATTGTTGGCTCGAAAACCATTAAAACAAGCAAGTGAACGTAGGGAAAAATAGCAAACCTCTTAAATTAAGCTGCAGCAAATGTCTTCAAAGATAACGTAGGCTCCGATAGGGGAATCCACAATACTGGCGTCATCTTTAGCAGCAACAATGTCAGCTAAAAAACTAGGGGCAAAACAGAGGACAACGGACAGCCTTGTCATAACAGAAATACCTGCGACGTTCGAGCGCAGCAAAAAACGATGCGAACGCCAGAGCGCGCTTAAAAAAAATTCTGCAGGACGCGCCAGGTGTTCGCGCGGTAGAAGAAAATATAAAGAGCATACAGAATTCGATAAACACTGCTGTGACTACTTTTGAAGCGATCGAAGCAAGCGTCTTACGAGGGCGGTCCGATAAGTACTTGGCATGGCGATTTATTTCTCAACATGATCTGCTTTTACAACTTCTTCAATCCGTCTGAAAAAGACGTTTTCTCGAGGTCTGCAAAGAAGGCCTCCGTGGCGGCGATGACTTCCTCATTCGACTCAAATTTCTAGCTGGCGAGTGACTTTTTTAAGTTTGGAAACAAGAAGAAGTCGAACGGGGCTAAATCTGGAGAATACGGTGGTTGGGGTAGCAGTTGTAGCGGTGGTGTGAGCCGGGGCGTTGTTATGGTAGAAGAGCACTTTTTTCTTCGCCAAATGGGGCCTTTTTTCTGCAATTCAGCGTCGAATCAGCCCAACAATTCGGTATAGTAGAGCCCAATAACCGTTTTGCCCTTTTCCAGGTAGTCCATGCAGATCACACCTTGTGAATCTCAGAAAACGGTGGCCATCATCTTTTCGGCCGATAGGAATGTCTCCGCTTTCTTCGGAGCACGTTCGACGGATGAAGTTCACTGTTTCGACTGCTCTTTGATTTCTGGTGTGTACCAGGTGAGCCGTTTTTCGTCGACGATCACGAAAGACGCAGAAACTCCTTTGGATTGAGTTTAAACAGCGTCAAACACAGCTCTGAAGTGGTCTCACGGTTGCGTTTGCTGTCCGGCGTGAGCAAAAACGGCACCCATGGCGCCACAAGATTTCTCATGCCCAAAATTTTATGCAGGAAATGATCCAAGCTGTTTTTTGAGATGCTTACTGTCTCAGCTATCCCGCGCACTTTCAATCGGCGGTCTGTCAATACGTGCCCGTTGATTTTTGTCACTTTATCCTCCGTGGTAGCCGTTTTCGGGACACCTGCGCGTGGCTCATCAAAATCAGACGCGCGACCACGTTGAAACTTGTTAAACCAATTTTTTACAGTCGGCATCGCAGGAGCAGACTCACCGTACACAAACCATTCCAAAAACAAGAATCGAATCTAAAATCCACGGTCAAAACAAAGAGTCCGATTAGGCTGAAATTTTGACAGTAGCCGTCTACGAGAATGTACTACACGATAGTGAATCTCTCGTGCGATAGTGGCGCCATCGGGCGGTGACACAGAGTACTTATCGGACCGTGTTCGTAAATTCTGTAGCAATAACGAACCATCCTGAGGTCCATAAAGTGATCACAGCAGAAAAGGGAAGGAGTGACCAGAAAAACGAAGCGCCGTTATGCGATTTCACTGACACAGTCAAAAATGTGACTGAAGTACTGTATTCGGAAACGGAAGCCGATAAGCTGTTCCAAGAAACAGGGTCACAAAGAACAATTGCCGTCCAGCGACAACAAGAAGAAAGGCTAATCCGAAAAGCGGGAAACGCTTGAAAAAGAATAAAATCAGCAAAGGTGTCAACAATGGACTGCTTGAATTAGAGGAGCTCCTAGTCCGTATATGGCATGGAGCTGGCTAAAGGCTGAAGAGGGTCAGAAGGCTAAAGAAGCGCTGAAGGCTAAACCTAAAGGGCACGCGCAGATAGTTCTTCTATCAAACATCAATAAAAGAATGGCATTTAGCCCAACCAAACAAAATCGGGATAAAAGGAGGAGGCGATTGATGGGCGTGGAACGATAGATCACGGGTTCCACACAGTGCTAACAAAAGGAGCGAGACGGGAGAGAAAAAACAACGACGAAGACCTCAGCAGCAGGCACTGCTCGTAAAACCCCAAGATGGCAGTTCGTATGCAAAAGTGCTGCCAGAAATCAGGGGAAAAGTGTGGTCCGAAGAAACCAACAGTGCTATCAAAGCAATATGACTAACCCGGTCAGGCCACAAAGTGGTCGAATTTGGAGCAGAGGTCGACAATAAAGAAGCATTCTGCGAAGCAGTAAAGAAAGTCCTCGAACAAAGCACTACTGTAGCCTCACTCGAGTCGATGGCAACGATCGATATAAGAAATATTGACTGCGTCACGGACATGGGCGAGGAAGACGCAACCATCTAAAGGCAGCTCCCTAGCGTAGGCATGATCAAAGCATGGGGACTTCGTACGGCCATTATTGACTTGGCCAAACAGGACGCCGAAGAATTTCTGAATAAGGGAGAACTAAGAATAGGGTGGGTCATCTGCAGGAAACGGCGAAGAGCAGCGTCTTTTCAATGCTTCAAATGCCTTGGCTTTGGTCACCTCACACAAGTATGCAACGGACCTGATAAGAGGTCCCTATGCTACAAATGTAGTGAAATGAGACATAAAAGAAAATAGAAATGGCGGCCGGAATGGCGCTCGTTATGTTTAACACTGGAAATACACAAACTTTCGGCCGTATTGACTGTGAAGGAACTATCCCGGATGTGACATTCGCCTTGGAGTCCTTAGAACGGAGGATGCCCAATTGGAGAGTATTAGACGACTACTCAGCTAATGTTCAACAGTACATTCTGCTTGAGATCAGTGATGTTTTCTCCTGACGTCGGTACTCTGGAAGATCGGAAGGATGGACGTCAAGAGGTTCATCGAGGTACTCATGGCAGATGCTCCGCTTTAGCGGGGTTCGCAGGAGAAAGAAGAACTTGCAGTTCAAGACATCGTGAACTCAACTATGAGCATCATCACGACTGCGTGTAATGCTTCTATGTCCCGTCGAAAACCCCGGCACAACAAGCCCACAGTGTACAAGCTTCGGCGTCAGTATCAACGGGCACGGAGCCATGACGAGGAATTTAACCGAACAGCAGCATATAAGTTAGGAAATATACATTCGCAAAGTGATTAACAACAGCAAGGCTCGTTGCTGGCAAGATCTAGTGGATAATATCAACAAGGATCCTTGGGGCCTCGGCTACAAGCTAGTTATGAGGAAGCATGGTGTCCTACGGACGCCTTGCATACATGATGAAAAGGTGGACGAGATAGTGCGGGCACTCTTCCCCGCCCATAACGTCCGTGTTGACGCTGTCCACGGTGAAACAGCAACCAAGTGTCTGCTCAGTAAATTCAACGCAAGTATACAAATCTGTGATAAGACCTATGCTATGCTGTGGGTGTGAGAACATGGACCCTAACCCAAGCATCTGCGAACATATTGAACACCTTCGAAAGACGGCTCCTGTGGCGAATAATCGGAGTGAGGCTGGACGGGGACCAATGGCGAATTCGGTACAACCACGAGCCGGAGGTTTCAACGATTTTAAGGCAGTGGAAGCAGCAATGGGCAAAAAGGTATTCTTTGGGAGAACTGAAGGCCGGAGACCAGTTGGGAAACCACGAAAGCGCTGATCTGACTCGGTCGACGAAGACAGCTCATCGCTGCTCGTATTTCGAAATTGAAGGACGCGGTCAATGGACCGAGATAGTTGGAGGCGCTATTTGCAGGAAGCGAAGCGCCGAAAGGGGCTGCAGCGCTACGAAGAAGAAGGCCCACTGCTTGCAAGGTCTAGTGGATAATGTGAACAAGAATCCGGGGGCGTAAGCTTGGTGCCCTACGAACACCTTGCATACATGATGCGGAAAAGATGGACGAGATAGTGCGGGCACTCTTCCCCGTCCATCCCGTCCGTGATTCGCTGTCCGCGGTGAAACAGCAATCGAATGTCCACTCTTCACACAGTCGGAACTGGAAGAGGCAGTGCCATTATTCAAAACAAGGAAGGCTCCAGGCCCAGATGGTCTTCCAGCTGAGGTGTCGCAACTTGTCTACCACCACCTGTGTTGCTGGCTCAGCACATTCAACGCTTGCCTAGCCTATGGGACGGGACTTTTCCGGTATGATGGAAGGTGGCGAGGCTGGTGCTGATCACCAAGAGGCAAGGAAATCCCGGATCGTCATGTGAATACCGCCTGTTAAGCATTCGGCTGGGAAAGTGCTAGAGAAACTCATCAAGGGAAGATTAACTGACGCAGTTCGTCCTGTTTGGGACCTATCTCCTTGGCAGTACGGCTTTAGAGCAGGTCGTTCCACCATTGATGTGATTGCAGAGGTGATGAGCGCGGTTCAAAAGACAGAGGCATATAGCCGCACCAAGCGAGGGATCATCATGTTGCAGGCACTCCACGTTAGGAACACCTTCAACCTCGCTAGATGGGTGGATGTTCTGGATACGCTGGAAAACCCTTTCAAATTCCAGAATATCTTATGCAATTTTTCAGGGACTGCCGGAAGGACCGAAACCTGCTTTATGGTACAATAGAAGGCCAAGTTATATAGGTGGGTATTGCCCAGGGATCTATCCTTGGCCCAGACCTGTGGAACGTGTCTTTCGACGGGCTACTGAGACTGGAGATACCAGATGAGTCGCGCTTGATAGGCTATGTGGATGATGTGACAACACTGTTCACTGGACGCACTGTTAAACAGCGCAACTTAGGCTAGGTAGGCGAATGCGCCGATTGAGAGACCGGATGACTGCTCCCGGGTTCAGTTTAGCACTATCGAAAATCGAAGAGGTCATCTTGACAAAAAAGAGAATCCCTAGAGTAAAGATGATCAGTATGGGAGACATACTAATCGAGTCGAAGCCAGCGGTGAAGCACATAGGGTTACTGATCGACTCGAAGATGATTTTCTCTGAGCAAATCAGGGCAACGGCTGAGAAGGATGCTTCAGGCGAATCGACTCTGATTGGAGTTATGGCCAATGTAGGGGGACCCAGCCCATCAAGCAGACGCCTCTTGATGAGTGTCGTAGGGTCAGTGGTACTGTGCGGAGCAGAAATATAGGGCGACGCTCTCAGGAAGGAGGTATACCGAAAGCGCATGGCACAGGTACAGAGAATAGGAACATTGGGACTGCATCTTCATATACATCATTCTCCGATTTTGGCGATGAGAGTTATTTCACGCGCAATACCTTTCAGCCATCACCCTCCTTGCTAGAGAGCGCCGTACTATCTACTTGCGTCGAAATGGTTATATGAGGGAGACAATTCCCTGCGAGGAGAGAAAGAGCGCATGAAGGGATGGATGACTGCCCGGCTCATTCTCGGATTGTAGTGATTCGGAGACGATGCTTCGTAATTGAATGTCATCCGGCGTACCGACTGGGCGTAACGATGGAAAAGTAAATTCGGTGTGCATCTCCCATAACCCTTTCGCTGCCAATACTTCGCTACATTTGTTCCATTTCATGTCTGAAGGAAGTGTCAGTGGTCAGTGAAAATTTGTGATTTTTGTACAGATTATCAATAGTGGGTTATGCCACCGAAAATATCGAAAAGGCAATTGATAGTGCATCTATTTTTTTTTTCTTTGCCTTGAATTATTTTTGCACCTCACCCCTACTGACCGCACATAAACCCATAATACGAGGGCCATCATTAAAGCTTTTTCAAAGAGTACTCGTATGAAAATGCACTCGGTTTTTATGAAAAATGGTTTCATTATTTTTTCAAAATATTCTCCATGAATATTTATGCACATTTTTCGAAGCACATTTCCCACTTCGATTGAGACATCTCAATAGACCGAGACAGTTGGAGGCGTTATTTGCAGGAAGCGAAGGCCCGAGAGAGGCTGTAGTGCTAAGAAGAAGAAGAGACTTTCTCTTGTTATCGTTGTATCACCACCTCATTTTGGACTTCATATCGGTAATCGAGAAGGTGATATGGTCAATGCCAAGCTTGGCAGCATGCCCACCCACTGTGATACGTTCTGGTTTTAAATCAGTATTAGGATTCACAGTTCGTCCGAAGAATCAATAAAAACAAATCTCGTTGTCACCATCGGCTGGCCGACTTTATCGTCAATGTGAAACTTTTGTTGGTGGCTATCCTGCAAGGTCCACCTTGATAGGAAGGGGACAGAAAAGAATAACATATGGAAAAGGATAAACGCAGCAACCAAACCTTCTTCTCAGTACTACTATGCTAAGATCGAGAGATGTTCACAGGGAAAATAAAATTCGCATATAAGAACTGTGCTGCTGTATGGATGTGAAACCTGGACTCTTACAATTGTTTCCGAAAAGACCTTGGACGTATTCGAACGCAAAGTGATCAGGAGGACATATCGCCCAGTAAACCATGGAGCTGAGTGTAGACTTCGTTACAATGATGAGTTTTGTTATCTGGATATTCGCTCCGCAAACTACAATGGGTAGGATATGTGGAAAAAATGGAAGAGCACATGTTCCAAGGACGAATGTTGCAGGGTAGAACGCAAACCGAGGAAATGGTGGGAAGATTCAATTGATGCTGTCAACAGATCCTTGCTTGGGATTTCCAATTGGCGCGAACGAGGTCGCAGAGCCGCGACTACTACTGGAGGCGAAGACCCGAACTAGAGCTATGCTATAGGTGATCATGATGAAGAACAAATCTCAACATCCATTGTAATCTGAAAACAATTGACCACATGTTTAACTTTCTTTTTTGTAGCACAACAGCTCCTTTGGGGCCTTCGCTTAGAGATAGTTAGAGTATCTAATTATCATGATCGAATGTATAGGCACTTCACAAGGTGATATGGTCAGTATCACGCTTTGGCCGTATGTCCGTCCACCCAGCTGTGATACGTTGATTTTAAACAAGCACGTATCATAACTGAACGGGCTTATAGTCCGTCCGAAGAATCACTTGAGCTAAATCTCGTTGGTGCCAACGAGACTCGAACCAGAGACCTTCGGCTTACGGGTTGAGGGCTCTGACCACTACACAACGCGGACTACATGTTTAACTACCCATTGTTTTTTTCTTCCTATTTTTCAATTCTTTAGATTAATAGGAGGAAATAAGTTAAAGTAAAGTTTAGATTATCATTACTCATGAATTGAAATTTTAATTCTTCGATTAAAACTACTTGTAATTAGAGTTGAAAAGGTAATCAATTACAGAAAGAATTAATTATTTCCAGCTCTGTATTATATGTTAGATAAAAACTTATTGCTTTTGAAGCAACGAATACATATCCAAATAATTTTAGTATTCTATATTCAAATCTTTTTTTAGCTTCACTGGTATCAAAAATGCTCTTATTGCTTACGGCACATTATATTAACATTTATAATCGATAAATTCCTAAAATAAGATACATTTTGATATCAATCTTTTTCTACCTTTTAAATTACAAATTCGTTGAATCGAAAAGCTTCAAGAAATTGAATAGTCCTTAAACTCAGTAAATTTAAAGCATGGTTTAGATGAACGCTTTAGAATATTTTGTTTGACTATGATGTCTGGGAGATGTGAATGTCACAAGAAATGGTTGAATAAGCTTCCAATTTTCAGCAGTCCCAATATCCCGTGGGAATTCATCTTGAAATGCGATTCAATGTGTCATTTTCATTGTCATTTCATTTTTTCCCGAATATTTTCCCACACACATTGCATTGTATGACAGTAACTATTCTATACGTGGAATCATATGGATGATATATAAAATGTATAAATAAAAAGGACATTTTATTATCGATTTTCTGTCTGGCAATTCCAGTCAATATGAATATTATATGAGATATTAACATCGCCAGCAAGCACATTATGTTTAAAGACCACATATGCTAAAGGTTCATATGAGTTCCTCTATATTCATATGCAATGTGATTTCGTGTAGGTATTGTACTATTTGCCTGCTGGATAATCTAACACTGAGCGCTTATTAAGTTGATTGCAGAGAAAAGAATGTTAATCATTATAATTTGATCATACATGTATTAAGGTAAGATGATTAGCGACATGTTGTGGATGTGAGAAGTAATTTTCTATGAATATTGTAGATATTTGACTGATGTAGATTTTATTTGTAGGTGACAGGTGGATTGATAACATCAGGCGCGTGGCAAAATAGGAGGTCGGGATTAATGATTGTCGATCGAAGAAAATCTACGGTAATGTTATGATTCTAGGAATCATGGTACTGAGACAATATGACATTGAAGTCTTTACCAAATAATTCGTCGGAAAAAATTATTACCGCGCAGTTAATATAGAATTACTTTCTTAATTAAATATAGTAAAATTTCTCAGAAACTTTTTAATAAAGTTTTCAATTGCTGAAATAAACTTATATTAAACTCTCTTTCAAAAGTTCACCACTCTTCAGACTTTGTGAAAATGAGGAGAAAAATTAAGAAACTCTCAAATGGATCATTGTAGCTAACTGAAATTTTCATCATTACTAATCTCCTTAAGGCAAAAGGAGGAAAAAAATCAGGGAATGGAAACATTTTATTTTTGCAGTTAAGCTAGTACTACTGCCAACTACGTCCTCGAAGAAGAAAAGTTTATGGAATTGTTATAAAAAGTTTTCCAAGTGAATATGAAGTTGATTTAGTTTCATTTGGTACAATAATGAGTTGTATTATTTTTTGTAAAGGAACCATATTTTTATGAGAACTATGAACTTCATTAAATAAAATGGAATAACAAGAAAGAAAGCACTACAGCAATGCTGAGCCAAATACTGCGAAAGCCGATTTAAAAGTAAACCTAATCATGGCGTTAAAGTTAGTTAGAGAGCCATATTTTGGGGTAGTTCTTTAACATATATGATCGCGCGATTGATTTTCAGTCAGTATCTTTCATAGTTTGTCTGACGTATAGCTAGTTAAACAAGGAAGATTGGGCGGATTTGTTTAGTTGAAGGCTACATTGTACGCTACTCTCGTGAGTCATAATGCTGAAAGGTGAATCGCGCCACGTGTAGAATTAAAAATCTAACCGCACTTAATTGTGCGCAGTTCGAAATTATACCAAGCATTATAGACATCGTTTATTTGAATTTCAACTTACTCCAAATTCCCTGAGAACTAGTAGTGATATTTTCATGAGGTTGCGACCACCATATATCAGCTGAACATAGGCCATGATGTGGATACTGCTAATTTATTGATTGTCTGTGTGTATATGCATATATTTAACTCTGCAAAATTTTACCTTGCATAAAGAAAATGCAAGATATAAATCCCAAGTCAATTTTTTTCACATAACCAACAATTTGTTTTATTTCACTGTCATTATGTTGCAAAGGGTTTTCCAATAAGAGGTGTTATTTTGAATAGCCCGCTATTTCGGTAGATGTCACTTTTGAAGCTGTCATTTTTTGACATTTGACAAGTAAAAACTACGCCATTAATAAAAATGGATCGATACACGCTTCAACAACGCATTGAAGTTATTAAAATTCACTATACAAATGGTGAACATTTGGAAGAGACGGTTCGTAAAACTCGAACATTTTTGGGTCGTCGTGAAGCACCTTGTCGGACCGCAATACAGAAATTGGTGGAAAAATTCGAGCTGTTGGGACAACTTAGTGATTTGAAGAATAAAACCCGTGCACGTCACTCAAGAACAACCGAGAATATTGCTGGTGTTGGCGAAAGTGTCGAAGAAAACCCAGGTTTGTCCATTCCTCATCGTTCTTTGGAATAAGACATTCCACAAACGTCATTACACCGTATTTTGCATAAAGATTTCGGTCTTAAGGCTTATAAAGTTCAGTTAACAGAAGAACTCAAGCCAGTCGATCATCAACAACGTTGTGTCTTCGCTGATTGGGTCCTTGAAATGCCTGAAAATAATGTGGAATTCCATCGAAAAATCATCTTGAGTGATGAGGCCCATTTCCACCTCGGTGGCTTTGTCAACAAGCAAAATTGTCGCATCTGGGGCTCGGAAAAGCCAAGAGTTATTGTTGAAAAGCCTCTCTACCCTCAACGTGTGACTGTTTGGTCCGGTTTATGGTCCGGCGGAGTCATTGGACCCTACTTTTTCGAAAATGAGGCTGGAGCAACAGTTACAGTGAATGAATTGCGCTATCGAGAGATCATTAATGATTTTTTATGGCCAGAATTGGATGGTATTGATCTGGACAACGTTTACTTTCAACAAGACGGCGCTAAGTGCTACACAAGCAACGAAACCATTGATCTTTTATGGGAAACTTTCCGGACCGTGTTATCTCTCCAAGAGGTGATCACAATTGGCCACCGAGATCTTGTGATTTAACACCTTGCGACTTCTTCCTTTGGGGCCACGTGAAAGAGAAGGCCTACGCCAACAGCCCCGCGTCGATTCAAGACCTCAAAGATAAAATTCGTGAGGATATCGAGGATTTAGGGCAGCCACTTTGCGATTTGCTTATGGAAAATTTCATGAAAAGAATATGGTCCTGTAAGCGTAGTCGTGGTGGTCATTTTCCTGATGTTATTTTTCACTATTAACGGCATACCTTCCTCTTTATAAAGAAATAAACATCCAATCATTTATATTAAAAAATGGCATTTTTCTTTTAATATCAAAATAACACCTCTGTATCTTAAATAAGCTTTTTTGAATTCGATGCCGTATACGAGTATAAACAGTTTTTATGTCAATTACAGAAAAATTGTATAAATTTCAATAATGTTACTCATTGAAATTTTTCGTGTAGCTACATTATTGTTGCTTATTTAATATTTTTTTGAAAAATTATTAGAGAAGAAAAATGTTAGAAGAAGGTGGTTCCAACGTGTGTACTAATTCTCTTCGGGCCATCACTCTTATTAGATACCCACCAGTGATGGCGATCACCATGCTTAGAGGTGAGAGTTATTTTAAATTTTCCTATTTATGCGAACTCTCTCACCTCTAAGCATGGTGGTCGCCATCACCGGTGTTGGGTGGGTACAACAGGAATTCAATCGGGCAAGGAAATTTGGAAAATGGAAAAACAACATAGTTCACTACGTTCACTACGGTTTTTCTTCAAAAACGGGGACAAGTACAAAAATGAATATGAATTACGCATTCGTTAGCTACGGAAAGTTTGAAACGCATCTTAAACAAGACGGCATACAACACGGCAATCATAAGCAGAAAAAACAGCATCGAAACAATTCTTGGATCAATCAAGGATAGGAAGAAATGGAGAAGAGCGGAATCTGCAGGATCAGCTACCTAGAAACCGACAAAGTATATATCGAACAGATGAAAGGCTTGGCAAAAACAAGATTTCAAGAGCATATGGAATGGAAATAGTAAGATCATCGATAGCGAGAAACATCATTGAGGAACATTATAAAATTGACTGGGCAGATCTGGAAGTAGTAAAGGAAGTACGCGATTAGAAATAGTTGGATGCATGCGAAGCCTTGTGGATTTCGAGTCCCCAGTAAACGTTTGAATACAGATTTAGGGAACGGGTATAGTGATCAATTGTAATAAAAATTATCGAATAATCTATTTTTGTAAAGATTGCCATAAACTCTTTGTAATTCATCTGCCTGCCTGCCTTAGCTAACCCTTAGTTGTGTTTTAATTGTTTATGATAGCTGCCGTTGGTACTTGCGGGTATTTAGTTTAATTACCAGATATAACTTTTTACCATTAAATGAGAAAGATTTAAATACCTTATAATTGCAATAAAAGCTTCAGAATAACGCCTCTGAAGAAGAAGACAACTTGTCTTCGAAATATCAATATTTAGGGAATAGTTAATAATAAATAGCGCTTTTAAAAAGAAAATTTTCGTCTTTTTTCACTTTTGTTTCATTATAGGTGTTATCATTTTCGAAATGCAAAACATGAGCAAAAAGCGTTTAAATCACATTCGACATATATTCCAGCAGAGAATTTGTAATGCTAAACGGGCTGTGCAATCATAAAGGGTAGTTAACGAGCAGGCAAAAATAAAAGTACTAGAGTTCACTTTCGTTGACAAGGAGACCAGAAAATGTGCTTCCATGCTTGTTTAGTGATAGTTTCCTGTAAGCGCCACTCAAGGCTTCATATTATACAGGGCTTAGACGACAGTCAAAGCCTGGGTTGTCTCCACGATTGCTACGAGATCGACGTAGAACGATTTCTCAGCCTGGTTTACTTTAAAAAGGAGAATATATCAAGATTTTAAGATGAGGGTGATTCTCAATTTAAGGATATGGCCCCTTAAAAAATAAAATTGGCATAAGGATATGTCCCCTTAAAAAATAACAATGGCAATGTGTGGCCGAATAGAAGGTCTAGAAAAAATTCTGTCCCATCTCGTGAATCGAAATTATTTAAATTAGTTATAGTAAAAGAAGTCTACATTTCATAGGTTGAATAGAAAAACCTTCTGGTAGAACATACTCCTGCTTACCCATCAGTTTTTTTTCTATGAACAATTGATTGCAGATTTGAAATAGACTTCGATGAACCCAGATTCGTCTATTGAATGATGATCGCTGAAACATCTCTGAAATGGTTGGTTTTTAGTCAAGGGGTTCAGGTTTCGATACCTAGTAACATCATTTTTTGAGTCATTACGTTGTTTCTACAGCTTTAGCGCAGTAATCAATCAAGATCATGATATTTAAACAGGCCGTGAACATTTACCTGATTGGGATTATATTAAAAAATTTTCTGTTTAGTAGTGCAACTATTATTGTCTAGATTTATACGACGAAGTAAAATCTGACGATGGCACGAGTAGGGACGACAGCAAAGCAAAATTATACCTGCTTTGGATAAACTAAAAGTTAACTTAAAAAGGAATTTGGATTTAGTGGAATTGCTGTAAGATTCAACAACTGAAATTGCTGTTTAACATCTGTTTACTTCATTTCGAATGAAAATGAAATCCAAAGGGAAAATATTACTCCATTTTCATGTAAAATATATTCATAAAATTGATTTGGTTCTTCGAAACGTTTTAATACTTTTGCCCAACGGCATCATCTTAACAGAAAGCTGGAAATTGGTACAGAAGGGACTTCTAGCTTCAGTTATAGATAAATCTTTGGTAATTTCTAAGGCAGATGCTCTGCAGATTTGAATAAAATGCCCGTAAATAAGCACAGAGTATCCTGAAGGTACGAAAGACTAAAAAGGGGAACTTACAATCATCGATTTTGATGAAATTGTGAGGGAACGTAGTACTTATCATCAATAAGGTTTCCCTAGTCCCATTTGTCGCATCTCTCAATGTTTTTTGCGCAAATCGAATTTTAAGATAACCTGATCCGATCTTTTTATCTCAACAGCAGCAATCGCAGCCGAATATTGCTTCAGACTATGGCGCGACGAGCCCATGGTTCGTGGCCCAGCTCGTGCATGGTTTACTCCTTCTAGATTGTTTTATTTTTTATACTTTTTACATATGAAACACTCGTTGACGTTATTTGAACACTCATTTATATAAAATTATTGCCACATCTGATAATAGTGTATTTTAAATTTAATATGTCGAATAAATGGTTATATCGTTTATTACAATTTTTTATACAGGGATAATGAGGTATTTAAGATATTTTATTATATAAATTAATTTATGCTTTGAACTAAATTTAAGGTGGAGCAAATTGCAAAAACATGTAGAACAAAGTGATTTCCTTCAATGAAAATATAATGGGAAAGCTTTTAAATTAACGGAATATGGCTTAAATATTGTATTAATTGCAAAATTAAATTCATTTGCATTTATAAAAAAATTATTTATCCACTAATTTTTAAGATAATGATGCAGACAAAATCATTTTTTACCACGATGATTAAATATGAAACTAATTGGAAATTAATTATAATTAGTAGGGCAAAATGTGCTTTTAAAATTTGGAGCATTTACATATATGTATATCCAAATAAGAATACCATGAATGAAAATGTTAATTCTAAATGGAAATCAAGAAAAACTGATAGTTTTGTGCAGTAAATTCAAAGATTTAAACATTCTGCCAATCCTGTGCGGTTAAAGTGACTCCACCAAAATGCAGCTTTTCGTACAACTCTGCGACGTTTAATTTTACAGGTCGGTTAAAAAATTATTTTACAAGAATACAAAACTGTTCTACACTTCTAGAAGAAAACAGAGAATTGACATTTAAAGGTTTTTCTTCTCTAATTAACCATAAACTTCTTCTCTAATTAACCATAAACTGTCGGCAAATAATTTATAAAAAAATCATTACTAAATTTAATTATTAAAAAAATAATAATTATTTCCAAAAAATTATTAGCATGCAAGGAAATTTTTGTGAATGTGAGTGAAACTTGTTTTGCAAGAAATATATTAGCAACATCTTGTGCATGTAAAAACACAAATTTTTGGTGCATTTCGCTTCCCCTGGACCCCCTAATTAACAAAATAATTTTTTTTATTTCACATCCTGAAAGTTCTAATTAAGACCTTTCATTTGATACCCCACTCGACTACCTTTGATTAAAAAAATATTTTCAGGGTTAATTCGTTATTAGAGGGGACACCCCTTAAAAATTTTTTAAATTTTTGGTAAGACCTTAACTTTTGATAGACCATCACTTCTGACCTTTACACCAAGTTTGAGCATTGTAGCTTCTATAGTTTCTGAGAAAACTAGCTGTGACGCACGGAGAGACGGACGGACGGACCGACAGGTCGCGAAACTAATAGGTCTTTGTAAATTTTTTTTTACAAAGACCTAAAAATAAAGCCGTGCAAGAGCGGGGCCATGAACTATGGACTCGCTACACCATAGTTCGAACCGCTATCTACTCGGCTACGAATGCAGTTGAGATGAGATCGTATTAAGTAATTAATTGATTTTCCAGGATCAGGTTATTCGAATCTGCGCGAATATTATTTTTTCGGTGTGGTCGGTAGATTGTACGCTTTGTCTGGGCTCGCTCCTCTCGCTCAATTTTCTTTGGAAGCTCACTTCTCTCGCTCACTTTTCTCTATAAAGGAATTTAAAGTTCTAAAATAAAATCTTCCAAACAGTAAAAGAACTTTACAAAATTAAGGATAGCACGGAATATCAAATATGCTTTGCAATACTTGACATTATGGGATAGCTGTGTTCTTGTGCTACCCATCAATAAATCTATTATTTTTATTTGGAGTCATCAATATTTGAATTTGTGTAAAAGGTTTTGAGTAATAGGCATTCGACTTCAACGTTTGTTTTAATTAAAAGTAGCCTCGATTTTTCAGGGTTTTTTTCCGTCAGAATCTTCAATTCAAACAAAGATATCTTCTCATCACAAGAGCATTTGTAGCCGAGTAGACAGTACTTCGAAATACGGCGCGGAGGGATCATGGGTTGTGAATGTTTTTTTTATACTAGAACTAGAAAAATTGATCTAAAATTTGCGAATAAGCCTAAACAAATGTAAAGGCAGAAATAGATTAGTAGATATTAAAGCCATTCATGAATTAAAATACGAGGGCGGTCCGAAAAGTACTTAGCCTCACCACCCGATTGCGCCACTATCGCAAGAGAGATTCATTATCGTGTAGTAGATTTTCGAAGACGGTTACTGTCAAAGTTTCAGCCAAATCGGACTCGTAGTTTTGTTTTCACTGCGTGTGGATGCGGGCGTGTCCGCGGATTGTAGAAAAATAGAGACAGAGATTTATCAATCGGTGATTCGATTCTTGTTTTTGGAAGGGAAATCGTGCAGCGAAAACAAAAAGCATTTGGATGCTGTGAACGGTGAATCTACTCCTGCGATGGCGACCGTAAACAATTGGTTTAACGAGTCCCAACGTGGTTGCACGTCGTTTTTTGTGAGCTGTCCTCAGTTGTCCCGAAAAGGCCCCCCACGAAGGATAACGTGACGAAAATCTACGAGCTTGTATTGGCAGGCCGTCGATTGAAGGTGCGCCGGATAGCTGAGACAGTAGGCATCTCAAAAGACCGCGTGGGACATATCCTGCATGAAATTTCGGGCATGAGAAAGCTGTCAGCGCACTTGGTGCCGCGCTTTTTCAATCCGGCCAACAAAAGTAGCCGTGAGACTACTTCAGAGCAGTGTTTGACGCGGTTTATGCACAATCCCAAGGAGTTTCTGCGTCGTTTTGTGGTCATCGACGAAACATGGCTCCACTGGTACACACCAGAGACCAAGGAGCAGTCGAAACAGTGGACCGCGCGGCGAACGTCGAAGAAGGCGGACTGTCTTGTTCTGCTTCTGCTTCGTAGCACTACAGCCCTTTTCGGGCCTTCGCTACCTGCAAATAGCGCTTCCAACTGCCCCGGTCCTTTGACCTCGTCCTTCAATTTTGAAATTCAAGCAGCAATGAACTGTTCTCGTCGACCAAGTCAGACCAGCGTTTCCTCAGTTTCCCCCTGGACTCCGGCTTTCAGTTCTCCCAACGAATACCTTTTTGGGTATCTGTTGTTCGTTCATACGATTCATTTGGTCAGCCCATTGCAGCTTCCGTAGTCTTGCAATCGTTGAGACATCCGGCTCGTCAAAAATTTCATATCGAATTTGAATTCGCCATTGGTCCCCGTTTAGCTTCGCTCCGATTATTCGCCTCAGGACTCGTCGCTCAAAGGCGTTCAATATATTTGCGGATGCTTGGGTTAGGGTCCATGTTTCACACCCATAGCATAACACAGGTTTTATCACAGTTTTTTTTCCTGTGTATACAGCTGGTCTTCAAGATCGTCAAAACTGAATAAAGTATTTTGTTTGCGAGCTGTATTCTTCGGCGTATTCCGTCTCTTCCATTACTGGTTCTCGTTATTTTGGCGCCTAAATACACAAATTCGCTCACATGGTCGATACTGTATTCGCCAAGTGTGATATTTTGTGTATTTGAGGTATTTTTCCCCGATTGCGTCATGAGCTTTGTTTTATTTTCAGGAACAGTTCTTTGGCGGTTGTTAATGCCCGGGACAGAATGTTGATGTCGTCCGAATAGGCTCCTACTTGCCTCGACTTGTATTGTTATATACCTCGTATATCCACAGGTAGCTTTCTTATGATGTATTCCATGGCTAAATTGAATAGCAATGGCCCATCTCCCTGCTTTAATCCTATATTTGTGCCAGAGGCATCGGTGAGTTGGTTATTGATGCGGACTTGGGAGGTCGTCGACGTCATGGTCATTTTGGTAAGACGGACTAATTTGGCTGGATCGAGATGTTCTAGCAAATTGGGATTATGTGCTCTGCAATTGCAATTCGACTGCGAGGATTCCATGTTCCAGATCCCGTACAAAACTAGCAACTGCAACTTTTATCTGGTTAATCGGTTGGGGATAAGTTCATGACTTTTTTTGGGCTTTAATGTACCACATCATTAGCATAACAGTGAGATCAACTTGCTGGATAATTATGGTCGTGGTGTAAATGTCGCCATACTGGATAACACAGAAAAAGTGCATGGCTGTAGCGGGAAAAAATGTGGGAAAGAGCGGTTGGGTAACAAGATGGGAATCGACCGTGAGACAAAAGACAGTGAGTTTATTATCACCGTTAGGAAGAATGGTTGGAAAGCTGTAGAGGAAAATTAAATTCAAGTGTTCAGAAGTTAAACTTTTTTTTTCAGCAAGTTAGACTATTGAATGGGATGGAATAAACGCTTTCAGTTATTGCTTTTAGATAAGAGAGTGTTATCCATTGCATCTATTTTTCTAACTAAAAGTCTGAAAGTCAATGATTGATAATTAGGGCTGAATAAGGAAAATGCAAAGGAGTGCATTAAATAGTATTTCGTTTTAATTTAACATATAAAAGCAACAAAACACTGGACTATGGAAAATCATCTTAGTATGTTTTCTGTTCAATTTATAGCAACGAACTCTTAACCCCTTCAATTGCTTGGAGTACCTAGACATTTTCAACACCAAAGAAACTGGTGCATGAAACTTTCTCATTGATTATGCCGCAAATACCCACGAAAAAACGGATTGAAATAATTGAAAGCAGTACGAAGAATTATTCCATTTAACTTATAGTTACCAGGCTAGCTATATGGAAATACCCTGTACGTGGTAGTTGATACCAGGCCTGTCCGAAAAGTATTCGACCTGTGTTTTTTCGTCATCCTTTCCGTGGCATCTTCGGAAGTGACTCTCCCATTTGAATGAAGAACGGCCCTCCCTTTGATGTTTCCAATCAGTTCTGGAACTCATTTCGGAATGGCCTTTAGCGCACTCGGTATTGGTTTGAATCGTCTCGATGTCGCCCAACTGATATCCATTGAGCGACCTATCCAATTTTGGGAGCTGCAATAAGTCGTCGATGGGAACAGCCAAAAGAGACTATTTCCCAACTGTCCTGAGAGATTTAGTAGTGAAGGATTTCTGCTCGGCCGTGAGCAAACCCAATCAACGCTGTCGCTGCAGTAGCTCCGCAGAAGAAATATGAGCGCTGATCATATATTTTCCAACATATCTCGTATATGAGCCCCCTTAATTATTCAAGAAACCTCTTCTTGCCTTCTTGATATGTCTTTAATTACTACACGACTCAAATAAATCCAGTTGGCAAACGGGACCTTTCCCGCCGTTTTCTTCCCACTCCCTTCCATGGCTTTTAATGTTGGAGGTCAAACTCATCACCTACAAGGAATCTCTGAGCGATACTGGGAGTTTACGGAACCCCAAGAAACCTTGCAATGTGCATGCTTAACGGTGGTGCGCAAATGTGTTCATTTAAATATGTAGTTTGAAAGGGTGCACAACGTTTTTCCACCCCAATTTGCTCCTTGTTCTGGGGTTTGTTGTTTTAATCTGGATTAATATAGGGCGACATTCTAAGCACGGTAATTGCTACAAACTTTAGTGTTAAATAAAGGGGATATGTTTGTAGTTAATGCATTACAATATTATAAATTTTTAGCTAGAATTTAAATTTGCAATGTTTAATTTCGCCTGCACATAAAAAAACGAAAACTGCCTACATTTCATTCGTCATAGCCGAACCATAGTTCATAAGAATTTCGAATCATAAATTCATCAAAATGAATAAATTAGAAAACTTTCTTTGGCCAGGCTGTTGGTGGTGGCCAAGCCTAGCACAATACTCGTAGCGTGAGTTTATTAAGAGGGGTCTTTACTGCATGCGATAATTCTGTTGTAACATTTTTCCTGGGAAGGTCATTCTAAAACAACCACATAAAGCTTCTCTGCTCAACTTGGCTTCGGCTTCCTTTCTTTCGCTCGTTCTTTACTCTATTGACGTTCCTCTTTTTGGTCTTCGTTCGCTTCTTACCGAGTATTGCAGGCGGGCGTGCAAATACATAAGCGAGTGAAGCAATAGAAAAAGTGAAAAACAATTTGCGGGCAATATATCATTCTGTCAGACTATAGGGTACCCAGCAGTAGCACAAGCAGTCACAGCATATAGCTTTATTTTGGCATCGTTCCCAGCTGGCTGGCTCATGTTTTATGTGCTCGAGAATATATTCTTTACACACGAATACGTCTTGCTCGTATCCTATACTTGTACTCGCCTATAACAATGCTAATAACAATAAAGCGTAAAGTTTTCTTTTTCGGTACTTAACACGCACCAAGTAAATGATGAGGTTGTTACAAGAGCCTCGTAGCCACGCCACCGATCACACAAAGCACGCTTGATGCGAATTATTATTATTGATGTTGTTATTAAAACGATAGCATTGCGGTAATCACGATGATTGTCTCCGTAATAATCACTTGTATCTTGTTTTCCTTGTACTTGGCAGATACACACGTTCGGCCCCCCCAACAATAAAAACGCCACAGAATTATTCCCTTGGAGCTTAATTTTTGCGCTTTGGGGACTACTCACTACTCCTCCTTATCTTGAACGAATGGCGACGACATGGCATGTAGCATTACCCTTGCATCCTGCCTTCGTCCTTTCCAATAAGAAGGTAAGGAAACCAGAACAAGGAAATGCCAAGCAGGCCTTCACTCATTAATTGGTCCAGCGGGTTACGCGTTCCACTCCAAGTAGTAGATGATTCTGCTGTTCTGCTGATAGGGGTAAAAACTCGTTGAAGATACAACAAGACTAACAAGAGGATTGCACGACACGTGCGCAATGAAAGCTTCTCTCATACACGTGAACGGATTTCGCTGATCTAAGGAAAACTCAAGCAAGCATAAGTACGAGTACGAGAGTATCTCCACATCGCATTCACATACTCGCGTACGATATTCTGTTGGCTTCATCGAAATGGCATTGTTGCATGCAAGCTAACCCCAATGCGTACGACAACCGACGACGTTGTCATGGTTGGGGATGGACGAATTTTGATACACTGGGCCATTTATAAGGAGCATGTGATACGTGTAGTATATACGAGTATAGCGGTAGATAGAAGGTTAGATATAGACGGTAAAGTATTGATTTTAAGGAATTGAAGGCTATTTCAGCATGGAACCGGTCGGAAGTGTTGCGAATTTATGTGGGACATTATGCGACTTTGGAATTCAGGAGAATGAGGAAAAAATTTAGAACAATCTTATGAATAGGGGATTTATGATTTTATAGGCATTTATTTGTGAAATGAGCGAGTTGATATTTGAAAATAAAATACAAATCGAGAAAATTAGTCTATCAGATTAGAGTTCAACATTAAAAGCAGTAATCAGCTGGGAAAAACTAGAGGTATTCAAGGGTATCTTTAGGATCTTAAATGAGCTTTATTTGTTGGACATATGAATAATATTTTATTAGAAAAACCAATTCGAAATTGGGTTAATAAATACGAAGTTTCAAGAGTGTGCTCCTGCCAGAAGGTTTTAATAAAATAATCGGTAGATAAATGTCATCTGAATATCAATAACTAGGTTCATGCATAGATTCCTTAAATCGAGTTAGAAAATATAAAAGAAAAAACCACATATTTTTTTTGAGTCCCCGTGCGCCTCTCACCTCTGCTACCTGGTTTTGACAGTTGTAATTGAGACCTTTCATTCGATATCCATATCGACTATGTTTTGTTAAAAAAAATTAAAGGGTCACTTCCATCGATGGGGGGCCAGACATTCCTTAAAAAACAATTTTTTTTATTATCGTATTTCTATGTGATTATTACAATTAGCTAGAGGAAAATTTAGGCAAAAACCTCTACTGAACTTATTACTAGCTTAACATAACTATCTACTTATAACTAGCTAAAATTTATGAGGCTAGGTTACGACCAAAACGATGGTGAAATGACTTTGTCAGAACACCTACTATATTAGAAGGCCTCTGTACCGCATACATTCTAATAAAGAAAATTATATATAAAAAACAAATTTTTTTATGTCGAAGTTTGAGCAGGTCAGCACTTTTGACAGGAAATTAAAGCGAGATTGGCATGAATGTTGATTCTTTTCTTTCATTGATAATTAGTTTTTCGTTGCGCAGCCATTGGCCTTTAAAACAGCTTCGCAACGTGCGGCCACTGAGTCAACTAACTTTCGTATGCTATCAAGAGGTCCCCGACTCCATTCATTGCTTAGCGCTTTAAATAAATCATCCTTATTCTTCTTTCTAAAGATGATCTATTGGATTTAAATCTGCACTTTGATTTGGCCATCAAAAAGTTGTATTTTCATGGCCTTCATTAAGTCACTTACATGGTTGGATTCATGCTTCGGATCTTTGTCTTGCTGGAAACACCAGTCGATTGCCATATTTTTTTGGGCATATGGTAATATTTGTTTCATCAAAATGTCAGCATACATTTACATTTAAAGTGCCTTCTATTCTAACCAACGGTCTTACTTCGAAGTGAGAGAAACAGCCTAAAACCATGATGTTGCCACCTCCATGTTTCACTGTGGGTATTTGGTAGTGAACATCAAATCTTTTGTTTATAGAACGTCGCACATAACGTATCCCACCAGAAGCCACTAAATTAAACCTGCTCTCATCATTTCACAATACATTGGACCATTCTAACCAACTGAATACTTGCCAAAATACTTATGAGCGCCTACTTAAACTTTTTTCTTAGAATACAAATAAAAGGACGAGCATGTTCCAAAGATTTCCTATTAATTATTGCACGTACGAGAGCGGTCCAATAAGTACTTAGCCTCACCGCCCGATGGCGCCACTATCGCAAGAGAGATTCACTATTGTGTAGTTCATTCTCTTAGACGGCTACTGTCAAAATTTCAGTCGAATCGGACTCGTAGTTTTGTTTTGACCGCGTGTGGAAGCGGGCGTGTCCACGGATTTTAGAAAAATGAAAGAGTAATATCGGTCGGTGATTCGATTCTTGTTTTTGCAAGGGAAATCGTGCAGAAAAATCAAAGAGCGCTTGGGAGCTGTGTACGGTGACTGCTCCTGCGATGGCGACCGTAAAAATTGGTTTGACGAGTTTTAACGTGGTCGCATATCGGTTTTTGATGAGCCACGCCTAAGTGCCCCGAAAACGGTTAACACGGAGGATATCGTAACAAAAATCCACGAGTTCGTATTGGTGAAGGTGCGCGAGATAGCTCAGACAGTAGGCATATCAAAAGACTACGTGGGTCATATCCTGCATGAAAGTTTGGGTATGAGAAAGTTGTCGGCCCCATAGGTGCTGCGTTTGCTCTCTCTGGACAACAAACGCAACCGTGAGATCACTTCAGAGCAGTGTTTGACGCTGTTTAAGCACAATCCGAAGGAGTTTCTGCGTCGTTTCGTGACCGTCGATAAAACATGGCTCCACTGATACATACCAGAGAACAAGGAGCAGTCGAAACAATGGGCTTCATCCGGCGCATATGCTCCGAAGAAGGCAGAAACTGTCCTATCGGCCGAAAAGATGATGGCCATCGTTTTCTGGGATTCACAAGATGTGATCTGCATCGACTACCTAGAGGGGGCAAAACGGTCACAGGGCTCTACTATGCCGAATTATTGGGCCGATTCGTAGAAACAAATACTCCATTTGGCGACGAAAAAGTTCTCTTCCAACATGACAACGCCACGGCTAAATTGGTCGAATTGGGCTATTAACTGCTATCCCATCCACCGTATTCTCCAGATTTGGCTTCGTGCGACTTCTTTTGGTTTCTAAACTTGAAAAAGACACTCGCCGGACTAAAATTTGAGTCGAATGAGGAGGTCATCGCCGCCACGGAGACTTACTTTGCATACCTCGATAAAACGTATTTTTCTAACGGGTTTAATAAGTTGGAGCAATGCTGGGTCGAGCTAAGAGGAGATTATATTCAAATTGACACTTTTCCAAAGTTTTTGTTCTTCTTTTGTAGGCTAAATACTTATTGAACCGCCCTCGTATTTCAAATGGCCGCCAATACACTGGAGTCTTGCCAAGTGGGCGTCTTCGACGGGACATGGAGGACTTGCAGACCGGCGTGATAATACTTATAGTTGAGTTCACCGCGACCGTAGGTGGTAATCCTCTACTCCCCTGCAAAGTTGCCAGCATCAATACCCGTGCCATGAGCACACCGACAAACATTTCAACGCCCATCTTCCCAGAGTTCCATCCAAGACTGGGCGACGGAGTAGGTGTACACCAAGATGGATTGTCGTTAATCTCAGCCACTGTATTCTGGTGGTCACTGGCAGAGTAGTCCTCTAGAACTCTCCAGTTGTGTACGCTTGGTACTAGGAACTTCCGGTGTTAATACAACAAGCCCATTTCTGGCTGTCATGTCCAGGACTCGGTTTTCTTCTAGCATCTGACAAAGGCATGTCCCATTCAATGGCTCTTCTGGAGTTCTAGAGATTCCGAACCGGTTTTTCTCAAAAAAGCGAATTATTGAGATATTTGCAATTTTTCCAGAAATTCTTTTGAGCGAAAGAGACGCGATACTCATGTTCCGAAATCCGACGAGACGACAGTTTTTGAAGTTTTCTCGGAGTCTTGTAGTGTTTCCCAATACATTCCTTGCAGACTGCCAAATTACGTTCAACTTATAGATTTCCGCCAGAGTGTCTCAGATGTACGATTTTCCTGACGTTCATCTGAAGTTATCCGAAGTTCTCAATAGACTTTCAGAATCGATCTTAGCGATTCTTTTTGAAAACTGGTAAGAGAAATCAGAGACGTCAATGAAAGTCGAGGTATTTCTCAGTGATTTCGAGACATTTTGAGCTAATTTTCAAAAAATTTTTAGCAAGTCAGATAAGTGAATACTGTTCTCTTGAATTTCAGATTTTGGAAATCTAGAATTTAAAAGCATAACAAAAATATCGAGATTTTATAGGTTTGGTGCATATTGCTCACTGGAAAGAATTAAATGAGGCATAATTGAACGGCCCGACCTCCTTTTTAGTTTGATCAATTTGTCGTGCAAACATAATTGAGAATACGTAAGCTTTGTAAAAAAAATCACTGGGAATTTCGAGTTTTGTGGCGTTTTCTTGAAAATGGGGCAGTAGAAATTTTCAAAATTATTTCACTAATTTGGATTTTCCTTTCGAACTTTCATTATTATTCACTATAAATCCAAGTGGTAAAAAAGGCGGCATTATGATTCGATTCGAAATGCTAACTGACTAAAATGTTAATCGAGATTTTCATCTAGCGAGTCTGAGCGTAGTAGTGGGGAGCCTTTCGAAGAGATAGTTATCCAGTCACCAGCAGGTTAGCGGAAAAAAAGCAAGTCGATTTCCGTGAACTTCTGTTAAGACGTGTCGTCGCGACTCAAGATGGTGAAAAATCTCAAGCAGCGCTACGCCTCCAATTTCTGCATCAAGCTCGGGAAAAATCGCGACGGAGACCCATGTATAAAGATTCAGCACGCTTTCGGAGATGCTACCATGAGCTGCTCAACAGTGTTCGAGTGGCTCGCTGAGGACGAACAGCGCGCCAGTCGCCCGTCAACTTCAAGGAATGATGAAATTGTGGCCAAAGGCGCTTCTCAATTCCGACCGACGCACAAACATTCGTCTGATTGTTGATGCGTTAGGGTAGCGTCCAAAGATTTGGAGGATTTGCGATTTGCGAAAGGTGTGAACCAAGTTTGTGTCAAGAGTCCTGAGTGATGGTGAGGGAGTTTTTGGCCAAGCACAGGATTGCTACGTTGCCCCAACTCCCCCACAGTCCACATCAGGCACCGGCGGATTTCTACCTCTTTCTTCGGCTCAAGCGGAACTTCAGCTTCGTAGAAGACGTCCGAGGACTCGTGACGGCATCTCTCACAGGGATAGCAGAAAGCGAGTTCCAGAAGGTGTACGTGCAGTGGGAATCGAATTAGACGCGTTGTATTGAAGTACAAGGGTACTATTTAGAGGACTATTAAGGATTTGCACCGATTAGCTCCATAAAGACATTAAAACTAATTCAGTCCTACTATTTTTTGATCCTACCCTGTACAGAGTCTGTCTCAAAATAAAATTGAATGGGTTAAAAAAATGTATTGCAGATACAGCAACAAGTGGTTAAAATTCTTCAAAGTAAGTTCTTACTGTATCAGAACACCGATGCCAGCGTTCCTAGCACTCGCGATACGGAGCCTGGAAGGCGCCGATGGGGACCTCCTTCAAGCATATCGTCGTCGTCTTTTGGACCGCTTCTAAAGTTCCGAAATGGTGGCTCTTGAGGTGTCCCTTCACCCTTGGGAATAAGAAGTCCGGTGGGGCCAAGTCCGGGCTGTAGTGTGGCGTGTCGCGTTTGGCCAGGTAAAGTCGACTATAACGAGGGCTGTGTGCGACGGGGCGTTGTCATGGTGAAGACGAAAGAACTTCGCGATTTCTCTCCTCACGCGGTTGACTCTGCTTTGCACCCTTTCAAGGTATTCTACCCGTCACTTCACCAGGGGCCCAAACAAATGGTCACGTGCACTGTACAATAGCCCAGGGGCGAGCGGCACGAGTATCGTTCGCTTCGCTAGACCCCCGTCAACCATTTCTGCCACTTGGCCCGCTTCGGTAGCGCCTTGTACGGTTTAACCGAGCAGTTTTTTACAGCCGGAAAAACTGGTTTTTCGGATTTTTTTCATAGCAAACTTTTCATATCAAAAACTCGAATCATAATTAAATATACATTTTTATGTCCATTGATTAACTTTAGGTATAAATGCGTTCTTGGATTTGTCACTCCCAAAATTATTTAATTCAAAATGAATAATATTTCATCCTTGTATTAAAAATAAGAGATTGAAATCCAAGCTGACAGATTACTGTTAAGTCATTCATTTACAGTATAAGTATGAAAGTTCCTCCTGTTCAGTCAAACATAGAAACTTGCTTTGCTCTGGTGACTGTGGTAATTAATGCTGCCTACGAGTATCCAGGGAAGGAGAAAAAACTGTTTTCCGGATTTTTGTGCTCTTGGAATTGAAAGAAAACACCGGTTCAAACCGGGAGGTGAAATCGGGGTTTCGAACCAAAATAACCGGTTTTCGATTGAGCCGGTGCGGTTTTTCCCATCCCTAGCGCCTTGATTTGGGGGGGTAGGGGTTATTTCACTTTACTTTCGAACTGACCCTGTAACTCTAGGCAAACGATTTTTTTCACTGCAACTACGGAAGTTTCATTATCAAGTATTCCAGAAACTTTAAAATTCGAGGTATACTCGTATTCAAATTGAGGACAAAAGCTGCTACCAAATTGTGACAAGAGACGACGGGAAAACGTTCCGAAATCCATCATATTTTGCAAAATCCTAAAGACATCGTTAAAATAACGTGTACCAGAACAAGTACCTCCGAGTACCGGTATATCAAATTCAACACCGCTTCTTTTGAAAATCTTAAGACAGGTGCTGCAATCTCAATATCAACCAGACCTACGCCCTACTGTTTGTTTGCTCTACTGGGAAGCAGAAAAGTAAGATATTTTGCTCTCATTGTTGTCTTAATTTTTGGGCGATCGACTACATGCTTATTCTATGGACACCGCACTACTACTGAATTAGAGGAGCAGCAGTACAACCGCATAATTGTCTTCAGAATGAGAACAATACTGATCATAAAGCTCGATGTGGCTTCCTACTGAATACAGGCTACGAAAATGAATTTAAATTGAAGAGGCACTACCAGGCAGAATATGAAATTCAGGTGGAGAAGAATGAAAATCTTATTTCACTGGAAAATAAAGGGGAGAAATATCTAGAGATTCCACATCAATGTCTACTACCTAGCAGTCATGAAACGAGTCTATACTCATTTATAATAGTGGTTATAGGGATTACTGAATTTTGACACCCCCAACGTGTTTCACCAAAGTAAGGTCTGCCATTTAATCTACCTACCCATCTACCTACTGGCACGGTACTTTGGCGTAGGGATAGAGGTTTTTGGTTTTTCAGTTTGCCGGTTTTTCATCTTAGGTTTAACCGGGTGGGTTTTTACAGCAAAAAAAAAACTGATTTTTGGAAGAACAGGTTTTTTGGTTTCTTTCTTGTTGAGTATCATATACTAGCTACACTTCGCACTCCGAGCGATGTCCTCCACATTGAAACGAATAAAATAACTAATACCGAGAGTTAATCCAACGTAGAAATTTCCTTAGCTCTGGTGACTGCGGTTATTAATCCTACCTAGGTGGGAATGGCGAAGAAACTGTTTTCCGATTTTTTTTTATTCATTTGTATCCGGTTTAGTTTGGAAGAAAAAACCGGTTTAAACCGGGAGGAAAAACTGGGTTTTCGAACCAAAAAACCGATTAAACTGGTGCAGTTTTTTCCCATCCCTATTTTGAACCTAGTGATCATTTGACTTGATTCAGGAAGACACTTGAGATACTGAGGTAGTCCCAACGTCAGGCGAGTAACGTAGACACCAGTATTGTAGAGATGTGCTTGATATTTTAGAGGTAATTTTCCTGATGAACAAACATAAAATTTACTTATTTACTCTTCCTGAAGTATAAATAGTCAGAATATCAGTTGAACTATTTGACAATTAAAAAGTGAAAGACTTGTTAAAAAAGGTGGTAAAGTTAGTGTTAGCAACCGTTCCTTCAGAGGCATATCGACCGAGTATCAAATAAATACAGCATGATTAAATTTTAGAAAGAGTGAGGAAATCAACCATGAGATTTAATCATGCTTTCTTCGTTTTTTCATCATTCAAAGGATCTTTGGAATGCCGGTAAAATTGACACATAAAACATTGTCACTGCTGAATTTTTGGAAGATTCTCTGACTGATTCATCCAGTGACGTATTAGGAAGATTGAAGAAAAACATCGCCGACCTTATACAGCAATAATTTAAAGCTTTATACAAAACGTTTTTTAATTTGACAGTCAGTAATAAAGAAGGCCCTCCGCGATTTTATGAATATAGAAAACACAAGTTATCATTTTAATATACTGTACTTACATTTGAAATGCCTTAGTATAATCCATATCAAAGCAGATCTAGATTCAACACTGGGGGAGTTAGATTCTTCTTTTATAAGGATAAAATGTTGGGCAGCAAAGTTAAAACTAGTCTTCACTAACAAATGACACCAATATCACAGCAACTGAACAAATGAGGTAGCTATAACTGAAATGGTGAAGAAGACCCACAAAATAGTATAAGATGATTTTTGACTGAAGTTGCGCAATCTGCGTAGACAATTCAAAATGTGCTTTAGAGGATGTTTTAACTCAAAATTTGGACATGTGAAACCTGTGCGCATGATGGTTGCCAAGCCTACTCTACTCGAACAAAGGATTGTTGTTGTAAGAATGCTTCAATTGAGTTCGGCAAAATGTTACAGCAATGAAGCCGAGTTCATTCAAAACTATGAATGAAAATTGGGTCCATCTATCTACACCTGAGACAAAGGAAATGTCAAAATAGTAGGCTCTAACGAGAGATTTAGCTCCAGAGAAGACAAAGACATTTCCATCTGCCGGCTAAACAAAGCCGGCAGTTTTTGGAATGGGCGTTGGTTTAATTCTTACTTTATTCAAAAACGACAACCAATGAACGAGCTGCATTATTCAAATCTACTGGCGTTTAACTGAAATAATGTCAAGAAATAAGGCTCACATTTGGCGGGAAAAATTGTTTACGCAATGACAAAAATTGTTAGCTCACGCGCTTTCTTAGCCCCGCCCCACATTTTCTATTCCTACACTTGATGATAGTAGATTGCGAACAAAGAGAAGGTGGAGTCTACGGTTGATAGTTACTTTGAGAAGTTCGACGGTTGTCATCATGAACAGGATATTGAAGCAATCGAACGTTTCCAAGAATGTGTATTCTAGGTAAAAGGAGACTACATATTCAAATAACGATACTTGTTTCCCTCTTTGTTGCGTTTTCTTTGTTGGGTCTTCTTTGTTGGGTCAAGTAGTTCTGGAACGACTGCCTCAGGTGGGTATAAACAAAGAGGCGCAAAATTTACTATGGCAGATTATGGAATTCTTGATGATTTTGTTGTAGGAGAATTTTTAAAGACTTTTGATTGTAAAAATACTGCAAACGTTTTCATTATGGCTATGTGGTGAATTTTAGATTTGATTTTTAGATAGGAACTGAAAGTTTTGAGTTATATGCCGAATAGGAAGAGAAAATTGAGGTTTTTTTCCTAGATAATGATGATAAAATTGAATTTCGCGGAAAATACCAGCTAACTGCATTCAGGGAACAAACAAAAAATTCAATTAAGATAACTGGCACAGGAAGTTAGGGTGAAATAATAAATAAGGGCTCTAATTTCACTATCAAGATTGAATGTTTTACGGATAAGGAATCAAATAAGTATAATAGTGGATTCGAAATTATAAGTCAGAACAGAGTCATTACAATATTCCCTCTCATCCTTCTTCGTATAAACAGTCCACATAAAATTCTAAATTCAAAATCACCCACCCAATTTACGAAGTATGAAACAGGTTCACATTTTCTTTGTTCGCATAGTCCTGGAAGAGATTCTTTCCCTTCGTCCTAATAAAATTCGATAATAACGCTGCATCCCATTTAAAGCTCCTCTTTCATTAGACCCTTCCATCAGACTCAAACGGAATATCATAAAAAAGTTTAAATTCACTCGTACAGAGGCAATGTGTAAATACTATGCCATTTCTGGTGCACTTCGTCGTTTTCCTCTTCCATTTCGTATTTAAGTCAAAATTTTACTACACTCGTGCTACTACCCCGAGAGTGAGAGTGGTGCGAGCCAAAGAATACGAATTAGCAGAGAACCCAAGCACAGCGCCAGAGCTGCAAAAACTCCGAGTACATCGGGAAATTGCGAATGGAGAAAGGAGCTTTTGGTGTGTGTTGGTCCGAGTTGGACTTGGGAAAAATTGCTACTCGCTAGGATACTATAGCGCCACGGAAGTGTGGCCACACGACGTATACCAGTGCCATCCCTGACTCGTTCGTCGCATCAAGATTTTTAGTTAAGGGTAAATATGGGCCATGGGAGAGCTGCACAATCGATAACCATGCATTTCTGCGAGTGCTCGTACATAGAAATGTGACAACACTGCATGATGGCGAGGGGGTTAGGCCATTAGTATGTATAGCACGAATAGAACAAGACAATTTAAAATATGTGCAGATTCTAGATGTATATTTTGCTGATTTTCTACAAGTCTGCAATTGCTGTTTGGCTGAATGTATGTCTCTATGAATTCACCCTTAAAATCTTCTCGCTCACATACGTTGACACACTTCTTGTTCTCAGAAAATCCTGATTTTGTTGTTCCTTCCGTCACTCCATGTTCACTCTCCCCGTTGGCAAGCACTTCACTGGAAAATGTATCACTATCACACAATAAACTTGATTTCTTCCTCCATTTCAAAGGATATTCCACACTCGTGTTTAATGGGAGAGAGACAGAGACACGGAATGTCACGTTTCAAGGATATCGATTTGAAAATTGATTATTCGAGAGCTCTCGAGAACTCGGCCCCAATACCAAAAAATCCGTACCGTGAAAATTTCCTGGCTCTTGTCGTTTGTTTGTTTCGCGGCAGGATGAAAGCACTCCAGCACAGTTTCGCGAGCTTGGCACGTTTCCGCGTTGTTAAATGAAGAAAAAGATTCGATTAAACAACCAGAAACGCGTTTTTCGCATATTTCTGTGTGCAATGTTCGGTCGAGCTACAAACTAAGAAAGCTTTCGCACCCGTGCACCATGGCAGTACGGAAACAACTGCTGTTCCGTGAAAAAGCTGAACCAGAAAGTCTAGAGAGCGCGATTACATACGAAAACGTACGTTTCGTATTTCGTGCATGCATAAACTGGGAACAGTTTTCCCTGAGCTTAGAGTGGCGTTGCCTACATTCGCCTTGTCTCTGCCTCATCGTGTATCGCGTGCCTGCCACCCCATCACGAAGCAAAACGGACTTTGCGAGGATAAATTGTTGTACTGACTGTGCTGGCTGCAAAGAGGAGCTGTGTTCAGCAGCACAAAGCACAATGATGGCCACCAGGCACAAGGAACACTCAAACGGTATTTCGTGGAATACGAGTATATGCGTACGGTGAATTCACATCCAATGTACGAGTATGTACAAAGAATGACATGTTTCGAGAAAATGCGGATATGCTAGTAGGACATTCGATGGGAACATACTCGTAGAATCCCAGCGTGCAAAGGATGTGGATCATATCGCCACCATCGGTATACGTGTTGTGCACAAATTGCTAGAAGATGGATATAAATTTCTATGCAAGCCAAGTAGGGATAAGAACAGGTTCAGAGGACGAGAGTTGATGATCTTTCTCGGTTTCGAGCGAAGTGGTATAAATTTAGCCATAATCTTGACATTTTGTAGATTAAGTTTAAAATTTTATCTTTAGATTTGATTGCGTAGTTTCAACCTACGTGTGGAAGTAAATTTCATTTAAAAGATATGAAGAAAAATGATTTCGAAATGAAATCTCCTTCCGAACAGGCTTTTGAGGACTCTTGAGAGGATTGGAAAATTGTTGAAAATATACCAAAGCAACAAACTTTATTTCGATACCTCGAAGTGAAAGTTCTCTTAAATTCTTTGGACATAGCGGGTGATATTGAAGAGGTAAATTAATGTATAGGGTTTTCCATTAGGGAAGCAGCAATTTCGTATCTTTATATAAACGTACCCTTAAATTTTTTTAAAGAACTGTCAATGTCAAAATGTAGTTAAAGTAAACATTTTTATCGTGGTATAGCTCACGAACCAGCAACGTTTGGTAATCATCAAAAATTACTACCGAAATTCTGAGCCGGTGGGCGCGACTTTAAGAGCGCTTACTCCGATTTTCGGCCGTAATAAGCGTCCCACCCGCCAGGCTGTCCGTGCCATCTAAATTTTCACTATTGGACGTTCTGGTGCCAAAAAGACGTCATACCGCTCAAATCGAAGGAAATATCGCAGCCGTAAGTGCATCGATTCAAAATGAGCCAAATCAGTCGATTCCACGTCGTTCTCAAGAATTGGGCATCGCTCAAACGACACTGTGACGTATTTGGCAAAAAGATATTGACCTACATGGTTACAAGATCAAATTGACTCAAGAACTAAAGCCACTTGATTATTCAAAACGCCGAAACTTATCCAACCGGGCTCTGGCAAAGCTTGAAGAAACTAAAGAATTTCATCGAAAAATCGTCTTCAGTGATGAAGCTCATTTCTGGCTCAATGGCTTTATTAATAAGCAAAATATGCATTATTGGTCAGCAACAAACCCACATGTGCTTCTCGAGACACCGTTGCATCTGCAAAAAATTACTGTTACGGATTTCATGCCGAAGGTGTAATTGGGACGGATTTTTCCGTGGCTGAAAATGACCGTCATGTTACCGTCAATGGAGAGCGCTATCGTGTAATGTTTGAAGATTATTTGTGGCCAGAGTTGGATGAACTTGACATGAAACGATATGTGGTTTCAACAAAACGGTGCCACAAGCCACACAGCACGCGTCACAGTCGATTAATTGAAAGGAAAATTTGGTGAACGTGTTATCTCGAGAAATGATCCGGTCGAATGGCCGACTCGTTCATGCGATCTAACGACATTGGATTTATTTTTATGGGGCTATATCGTCACTGGTCTATGCCAAAAAGCCAGTAACTTTAGACGAGCTCAAAGACAACATCCAACGTGAAATTGCCAACGTTCCTGTCGAAATGTGTGCCAGATTGGTGGAAAATTGAGTGCAAAGAATCGACCGCTGTTAAATGGCTCGTGGTAGTCATATGTTATGATTTCATTTATAAAATGTAATGCTTGCACCACACCCACAATACATTTGCACTAAATATCTCAAATATTAAAATTGTTACATCAATGGAAAACCCTTTATAATGATATATCGGGCAATACTAATCAGATTGAGTAAAACTGACATGCGTTTGAAAGATGACATTCCAGTCTACAATTTTCATATGGACAGTTTTATATTTCGTCGTTCGTGTCAAAAGTTGTATTCATTTAAAAATTAGTGAAATTTCTGAAAATATTCGTTATATTTTACAATATCACTACAATCAAAGTGAGAATGCATCGCAGGCTCGTGAAACATATTGTGGTGTCTACGGTCAAGATACTTTATCAAAAGCCACAGCCAAGGGATGGTTTGCTCACTTTGGAAATTTTGATGGCAAAGATGCACCTCGCTCAGGTCGACCGATCACTGAAAAAGTCGATGAAATCTTACAAAAAATTGAAGAAGACCGACACATAAGCAGCCTTGATATTGCTAAGGAACTGCATATCTATCACCAAACAGTTTTGAACCATTTGCGTAAGGCTGGATACACAAGAAAGCTCGACGGTTGGGTGCCCCATGAATTAACGCAAAAAAATTTGATCGACCGAATTTCCATTTGTGAAATGCTAATAAAACGCAAAGAAATCGAGTCATTTTTAAAGCAAATCATAAGGGGCGATGAAAAATGGGTAAGATACGAGAATCTCGTTCGAAAAAGATCATGGTCAAAAAAAGGTGAATCATCACAAACAACTTCAAAGCCAGGATTGACACCAAATAAGGTTATGCTTTGTGTATGGTGGGATTGGAAGGGAATTGTTTATTATGTCTTAGAACCTGGCCAAACACTCAATTCGGATCTCTACTGTCAGCAATTAACCAGATTGCAACCAGCAATTCAAAATAACCGGCCAGAATTGATCAATAGAAATGGCGTTGTCTTCCATCATGACCATGCCAGACCTCACACATTTTTGATTCGTCAAAAATTGACAGAGCTTGGCTGGGAAGTTTTGATGCATCCACCGTATAGTCCAGACCTTGCACCATCAGACTAACATTTGTTTCGGTCTCTGCAAAACTTCTTGAATTAAAAAAATTCACTTCGAAAAGAGACAGTGAAAATCACTTGGCCAAGTTTTTCACCGATAAACCACAGAAGTTCTATACAGATGGAATAATGACTTTACCCAAAAACGGCAAAACGTCATAGATAATAATGGAAAATATGGACTTAAATAATATCCTTTTTAAATAAAAGAAATATTCAATCGAAAAATGTCGAATATATTTTTAGACTATCCAACATTAAGCATAAATTGATTCACTCTCTTCCGTTGATGGATCTGATGGCATGGGTAGGATAATGTGCAGCAAGATACAGCATGCAAATATGATTGTCCATAAATCGCTGAAAAATCGCGACAGTGTTTATTTTCCAATTCTTTCCAGTGTGCGTGCAATGTTAAATACTAATGTTTACAAAGGATGTTTTGTTTTAGAGGTATAGAGCTATAAGTTGGCAACCCTTTTTTATGATACTATTGAGTATGCAAGATGCCAATAATGAACGCTTGATTACAAATGTTTATTAATCTCTTTATTAAACTTATCTACATGAGCGATGGCGATATGCGTCTGCGTCTATCGAAGTCCAGAAGATAAGAGAGAGAAAACGAAGCCGTTGCTTACTTAGCTGCTACGCTGCTGCCTGGTGGTCAGAATAGCAATCGATGCAAAGCGCGATGCAACTTTGCACTGCGTCGGCACAGTACTCCCTCCCAAGTGTCAGTCATATGACACTGATCGTTCGACCATCGTAACGTCTCCGCTTCTTACTTGGCGGGTAAGTCCTTGTCCCTGCGGGTGGTGGATTCACCGGTGTGAGCTGCTGTTTACCTGGCGGGAAGTATGCGCTGGGTGCAGTTTGTTGTAGCGCCGATGGGCTCGCATGATTCGCTTCGGCGGGAGTTACACTAGGCGCTCCGAATGCAACAGGAACTTTCGGCGAACAAAAGACTTTCGGTGAATTGGTGATGCTCGGTGTGTTGGTGGGTTGATGCGTATTCTGTTCAAGTTCTTGAAAAGCCGGCTTCAGGCGCTCCGTCGATACGCTGACATGGCGGCCATTCACATCGATCTTGTACAGCAACTCCGACAGTCTCTGCAGCACACGATGTGGTCCTGTGTAAGGCGCTGACAGGGGTTTACGGACTGCATCCACGCGTAGGAAAACATGTGTGCAGCTACTGAGCCTTTTGTTGACGAAGATCGTTCGCTCGTGTCGGTGGGCCGTCAGCACTGGTCGGATTTGCGATACATGCTCTTGCTGTTTGAGGAGAAAACTATGCGGGTTAGCCAAAGGGCTGTCAGGACTGATGAAATCACCTGGAATCGACAACGTAGTTCCATACAGCAGCTCTGCACACGATGCATCGATGTCCTCTTTGTAACTGGTGCGTAGCCCCAATAATACAGTCGGGAGAATATCTGGCCAGGAAACGCCACCGCCGTGACACATAATTGCGGCTTTTAACGTACGATGCCAGCGCTCGATAACTCCGTTTGATGAAGGGTGATACGGTGAAGTTCTAATTCTGGCACTTCCGGCGAAAACCGCGAGGGATTTGAACAGTGGCGACTCGAACTGAGTACCCTGATCTGTCGTGATGAGTCGAGGAGTGCCGTAACGGGTGATCCAGTTATTGAACAGCGCCTTCGCCACGGTTTCCGCTTTCTGATCGGCGATGGGAACGGCCTCTGGCCATCTCGTAAAGCGATCGATCATCGTTAGGCAATATTTATAGCCTTGTGATGGGGTGAGCGGCCCAATGATGTCCACATGGATGTGCTGGAAACGGCCGTCGGGCGTCGGAAATGGCTGCACTGGGTTCCTCTGATGACGAGTAACCTTCGAGCGTTGGCACGGCACGCACGAACGAGCCCAAATACAGATGTCTCTCTTCATGTTTGTCTACACAAATCTTCTAGCGATGGCCTTACAGGTAGAGCGAGCGCTGGGGTGCGCCAGTCGGTGAAAAATTTCGAAAACTTTCTTGCGCAACGAAACCGGGACGAAGGGTCTAAGCCGGCCCAAGGACTCATCACAAATCAACACCTGCTGCGAACCGCATGAACGCTGGATAAGTTTCAACGATGTGCTGTTGCTTCGGAGCAGCTGTTGAAGCTCACTGTCGCGGCTTTGCTCTTGAGGGAGCTCGTCCTCGCTGACCATAGTCGGCATCTCTATAGTGCTCACACGGGAAAGTGCATCCACGACTTCGTTGCTGGCCCCGGAAATGAAGCGGAAATCCGTCGTGAACTGCGAAACGTAGTTTAGATGTCTGAGTTGGCGTGGCGAAGCTTTGCTAGCGGATTGGGCGAACGCATACGTCAGCGGTTTATGGTCCGTTAGCACAAAAAACGAAGAGCCTTCCAGGAAGTGACGGAAATGATGGACGCTGGTATAAATAGCGAGCAATTCGCGGTCGTTTGAAAAAACGCTAAGGGGAGCTATCGACCATTTTGCTCTTGTTCTAACACGGCACCTACGGCTACGTCGGATGCATCAGTAGTCAGCCCGAGAGGTCTACCGGTCTGGAAATGTACGAGCAATGTGGCATCTGCCAAGCTGTTCCTAGATTTCACGAACGCCTCCTCCGTTTCCGGGTTCCACTCGATTTCCGTCCTGTCTCCTTTCCTGTTGCCAGCACATAACTTGTTGAGGGGGGCTTGAAGCACCGCGGCGTTGCGGACGAACCGCCGATAAAAGTTTAGTGTTCCCAGAAACCACCGGAGATCTTTCACCGTGACGGGCATTTTAAACTTTCGGATTGCATCTACTCTGGACGTCGGAGTGCGTATACCCTTCTCGCTAATTACGTGCCCGATGTATTCTATTTCACTCACGCCAAACTCGCACTTAGGGGACGTTAATAACAATCCAGAAATTTGACAGGCGTTCAAATACTGCTCGTAGATGCAGTAAATGCTCTGATTCCGATTTTGAAGCGATTAGCACGTCGTCGAGGTAGCAAAAGCAGTAATCGAGCCCTCGGAGCACCTCGTCCATAAATCGCTGAAATGTCTGTGCCGCGTTCCGAAGACCGAACGTCATCACCGTATACTCAAACAGTCCAAACGGCGTCGTGACTGCCGTTTTCGGGATGTCCTCTTCCGCTATTGGGATCTGGTGGAACGCGCGTAGTAAGTCTATCTTTGAGAATATACGCATTCCACTCAAGCTCACGGAAATATCTTCAATGTGTCGCATCGGATATTTATCCGGAATCGTAGCGGCGTTAAGGCGACAATAGTCCCCGCATGGACGCCATGTGCCGTCTTTCTTTGGAACGAGGTGTAAGGGGCTTGCCCAGGGGCTTTTGGATGGTCGACAGAAACCTTTATTCAGCAGGAATTGGAATTCCTCTCGCGCTACGCTCAGCTTGTCCGGGGTTAGTCGACGGGGGCGGTCTGCTACCGGGGCGCCCGTAGTCGTTATATAATGTTTTGTCTGATGTCTCGGAGAGCACGTGGAGACTGCTGGATTGGTTACGCCCGGAAATTCCTTGAGCAGCGACACGTACGGCGAACTTCCCACAACAGTTGACACGGACACCTGTTGATGCCGGCTAATCCTTCCTGATATAATCGCCTGACTTGTAGGGTCCACAAGCTTACGATTCTTAACATCCACAAGTAGACCGAAACACTTTAAAAAATCGGCGCCTAGAATGAGGCGCGACACTTTAGCGATGCAATAACGCCAGCGGAACACGCGCGGCAGGCCGAGTGAAACCGTGAGAACCTTGTTCCCGAAGGTACGAATTGCAGTTCCGTTTGCCGCGAACAATCTGTACGGGGACACTTCTGGGGCACCATGTAGGTGAGCAACTGGGATTATGGAGACATCCGCTCCTGTATCGATGAGAAAGTTTACTTTCGACATTGGGTCAAAAACTTCGAGACGACTTCCCGCAAAATCACCAGCTGTCGTCTCTTGAGCTAGTGATTCAATGCGTTTCTCGGACGCTTGTCAGTGAAAGAGCATGGCGGGCGACACTGTCTCGCAGCGGCGCCAAAACGGCGATGGAAATAACACTTTGCTTATAGTTTTTATGAGGGTTTGGCTGCTGGAACGAGGAACAACAGGAGCTGCAACCGGAAGAGCTATCTTGTTGTGATGACGCCTGTATGCGGTTCACTTCCGTTATCAGCTCGTCGATGCTTTTAAGGATGGACTCGCTGTCATTCGCCGGGCGTAATGCTGAGTCGTTCTGCACGCACGCCACTGTGTCTGATGTGCCGATGCTGGTTATACGGTCTGCAATCGTTGCCAATTCGTCTAGGCTACCACCCTCGTTTACGGCGAGGATTGCGCGAGTGCTGGGGGGAAGGCGTTGCAACCATAACGATTTGATCAGGTTGTCCGGAATGGATTTCCCAGCGGAGCACTGCAGGCGACGCAAAAACTGGGACGGCCGCATATCCTCCATTTCAAGCTCAAACAGCACCTGGCGCGTTCTTTCTTCGTCTGTGACGCCAAAAACAGCTAATAGCCTCCGTTTCAGGGCTTCGTACTTGCCTGCCTCGGGTGGATCCTCCACGATGTCTGCCACCTGCGATAGAATTGGCATGTCCAACTCTGCCACGACTTTGTCGAAACGTGCCGCGTCCGGGCTAATTTTTCCGCTGCGGAACTGCGCTTCAACGCGCGTGAACCAAAGTGCTGGTTTGGTGTGCCAGAAAGGTGGCAATTTCACCATGATGGCGGCGTTGATGCCAGCGGAGGCTCGGTCGACATTGCCTTCATCGGCATCGAAGAATTCATTTGGCATTATAAAGAAAATCACTACGGAGTCACCAACATTGAGTATGCGAGATGCCAATAATGAACGCTTGATTACAAATGTTTATTAATCTCTTTATTACACTTATCTACATGAGCGATGGCGATATGCGTCTGCGTCTATCGAAGTCCAGAAGATAAGAGAGAGAAAACGAAGTCGTTGCTTACTTAGCTGCTACGCTGCTGCCTGGTGGTCAGAATAGCAATCGATGCAAAGCGCGATGCAACTTTGCACTGCGTCGGCACAATACGTATGGTGTGACAGCTGTCGTGCGTTTTATGGTTAGTTTGGTTTGCAATTTTATCATAAATACTCTTAGGTTGACGCCTGTAATTATGCAGATTAATTTAAAAACAAGTTTGGTAAACAGACCTATGGTCATGTCAGAAGGGTTTTGTACCCAACTTCTCAGAAATGCAGTCACCAGCAATGAATAACGTCAAGAAATATGTCAAAGAGATGTGCACGTTCAAAGGAAAATCCATTGTTTTTCTACTTTCAATGGTCGCCATTTTGTTGCAAACAAACAAAAATCACTCAAATCATGAATTCTCAAAAATGTTAATGTTATTGGCCTTATTGGCACATTTCAAGAAGATCAAGTCAAAACTGCAGTGACTGATTCGATGGAAAGTCCATAAAATACCAAAATCATGTGTTATTGTTGGTGTAATTGGAGAAACTTCAAATGACTATAACTTCCGTGTATATCATTCGATTTTCATCAAACTTACAAAGTTTAAGGAACCTTAGCAGGACTACGTAAATATTCAATCTCGTTCAATTTATGAGTACCGACGCGATTTTATTGGGGAAAACGTGAAATTCGAATATCATACTATTATTAACAAAGTTGAGCGAATTTCGACTTCTAAGGTATTTGTTGTTGTTGTACTCATAAACACCTACTACCAAATTTTTTTCAGATTTTTCGGATCACAGGTGTCCAATCGCGAGGGGGGGGGGGGGGGGGTAAGACACAAATTTTTCGTGTATTTCCCCTCCCTGCGCGTCCCTCGAAGCAAAAAATATCAAATTAAGACCTGTTTTGAAAAGTTCTCATCAAGACCTTTCACTTGATACCTATATCGACTACCTTTGATGAAATTTTTTCGGGGGTCACTCCCCTATATGGGCAGACCCCCCCTTAAATACCTTATAAAATTTTTTGTAGTTGAACTTTGAAGAGAGCACCACTTTACATATGCTTACAAAATTTGATGTTTCTATCTTAAGTAGTTTGCGAGAAAAAGTGCTGTGCCACACGGACGGACGGACGGACAGACGAACAGACAGGTCGCGAAACTAGTAGGGTTTTGTAAAATTATTTTACAAAATCCTAAAAAAAACGGTTCGGTTTGAAAAACAACGTGCTCACCGTTAATTTTATGGCCCATATTATGGTCCATCAGAACAATTACAATAATTGCACCACGTTTACTCTCACTGATAATACGCATCCATGCAGACGTCCTACAGCGCGTCATGAAGAATCTATAGCAGCTGTAGAGTGTAATATCGAAGACCCAAGTGAATCCATTCGACATAGTGCTCAACAATTACACCCATCCACATTATGGAAGATTTTACGGAAGGATCTTGGGTTGCGGGCTTACAAAATCCAACTCGTGCAGGAATTGAAGTCGAAAGACCACCGGGCACGGCGTAGATTCGCAATATGGACCCATGATCAAATTGCTGCAGATCCCGAGTTTCATAAGAAAATTTTTTCTAGCGAATAGGATCATTTCTAGTAATATTTTTTTTGTACAAAGAGATAAGGTAGAGAATATAAAATAAGTGATGACGGAAAATCAATAAATACAGTATAAAATAAGTAAAAGGCAAGGCAAAAGAAGCTGGAAGATGAAGTTTGAATTTTTGATCTGGAAGATGCCGGCATTAACGGAATTCGGAACAATCGTGGGGATGACTCTGACCCTGAGGGTCTCATTCAGCGGGGCAAAGAATGAACGTCAGCAGGGATAACTGAAAAACAGACATTCACTGGACTTCAGACCATGTAAATATTGTGTCTGGTTTTTTGATAGGTGATGGACGCGGCTCATAATCTTCTTTTTCTTCGTAGCACTACAACCCGTCTCGGGCTTCGTTTCCTGCATATAGCGGGTCCAAATGTCTCGGTCCATTGACCACGTCCTCCAATTTTGAAATCCGAGCAGCGATGAAATGTCTTCGTCGACCGAGTTAGGCTAACATTTCCTCGGTTTTCCCACTGAGCTTCAGCCTTCAGTTCCGCCAACGATGCCTTTTTGGGTATTCGTCTTTCGTCCATACGATTCCTGTGTCCAGCCCATAGCAGCTTCCGCAGTATGACAATCATTGAGACTTCAGACCCCTGAAAAATTTCATACAGCTCATGGTTGTATCTAATTCGCCATTCGCCTGTCTAGCTTCGCTCCAATTATTCCCCTCCGGACCCGTCGCTCAAAGGCGTTCAATATATTTTCGGATGCTTGGGTTAGGGTCCATGTTTCACACTCATAGCATAACACAGATTACAGCTTTGTTTTCCTGTGTATGCAGCTGGTCTTCAAAATTGTCAAAACTGAATAAAATATTTGATTTGCGAGCTGTATTTTTTAGCGTATTTCGTCTCTTTCATTACTTTTTCTCGTTATTTTGGCGCCTAAACACACAATTTCACTCACATTTTCAATACCGTACTCGCCAAGTATGATTTTTTGTGTATTTGAGGTATTTTTACTCGACTGCGTCATTAGCTTTGTTTTATTTTCGTTGATTTGCAGCCCTACTAGTTTTGCTTCGCTGTCCGAGCTCCAGGAAGAGTTCTTTGGCAGTTGTTAAAGACCGTAATAAAATGTTGATGTGGTTCGCTTAGCCTACTACTTGGCTCGACTTGTACAGTAACGTACCTCGTGCATCAACAGGAAGCTTTCTTATGACATACTCCAGAGCCAAATTGAATAGCAATGGGGCCAGCCCATCTCCCTGCTTTAGTCCGATATTTGTGTCAAGGGCATCGGCGAGTCGGTTATTGATGTGGACTTGGGAGGTCGTCGATGCGATTGTCATTTTGGTAAAAAAAAGCATCTTGGTGCCCATTATGACAATGTACAGGCTGCATCAGCACAATCCGGAGAAACCACATTAATTTGTCGCTGTAGTGGATCTCATAAACAGCAGTCATTTGTCGTCATTTCAACTGAGTAGACGTGTGTGCATTCGTCTGCGGATTCTAAATGGCGGAGTTAGTTCAATCGAGTGCGAAGGACAGCCGACCTCATTTCGGAGGATCCTGGGAGCTCACTTGGAAAAATGGCGGCCATCTTGGGTGTAAGGTACACGTCATACGTAAAAAAGATGCGACAGATGCTGTCCGAGGCTGCCAAAACAAAAAGAATTGCCCCCTGTCACTTACTTCTGTGGTCACTAAAAACGTAGCTGTGAGTCGCATCCCGTTTTCCCCTCTAGACTCCCTGATTGAAACCCCCCTGGACTATTACGTGTGCAGCGTTATTGAGCGGGTTACTAACATGTCCAGACATCCTAATATGGCATCCCTACAGGCCGCTGTTGAAGCAGCGTTCATCAATTAACAACTAGAGCAGTTGAAGAAGGCGTACACCCAGAATTAAGATGTAATAACTTTTTTGGTAAATGTTAGTTTATAAGTAATAAATAATTATTATTATAAACTGCATGTTCTTTCCGGATTTTGCTGACGCACTCTGTATATTTAAGGCGAACTCCATTCAAAATGTCGCAATCTAGGGTGACTACGAGACTTTTATGGATCCAAACAGACTCCTTAATAGTTCGGACAAGAGCCGCACAGAGAACAATGACACACGAGCAAGATGACGATGAGCTCAGTGCGTTGGATAGTTCCAAAAGATTACCCAAGGCAACCTATCCCTTGTAGATATAGACAACGACACGAATTTTGGTAGCCTGCATACAATCAAAGCCAGAATGACTATATAACACAAGAGTTCCAGCCCGGCGGAAAAGGTACCCTTAAGCTTCTTAAAATTTTACAGTTGTGTAGGTGGGTATAAAACCTTTATGTCTACCAAATTTCATGGAAATCAAATCATAAGCAAGTGAGTTATTGCCAAAATTGTGAAAATTTCGTACATTTCCCCTTCCCCTGCTTCGCTCGGTGCTGTTAAGATAATTTTAAGATTTGTTTTTAAAAGATCGCATTAAGACCTTTCCAATGATATCCTACTCGAGTACCAATGGCGAAAAATTTTTTGTAGAGTCACCACCCTAAATGGGGGGACTCCGCTAAATTTTTGGAAAAAATTGTTCACCCCAATACTTTCAAGACGTCACCACTTCTGGCCTTTCTAAAATCTTTCAAAGCTGTAGCTTCTATAGTTTCGGACAAAAACTGCTGTGGCATACAGACTGGCGGACACAGTTCGTGACTTGAATAGCGGTTTGTACTTTAGTACAAAACCCTAAAAAGAAAAAGGTATGTGTGCCCAAAAGAATGTTGAAGATGATATAAATGAAGTTTGAATTTGTGAACTGGAGAGCACAGAAATAGATTGGTAAGTCGTGATTTCCTGAGTGCATGTTTTGCGCATGACTTCATCTCTGAAGAAATAGTAGAGCCCTTTTCAGAGAGTCTAACCGAAGAGATGCCTAGTTCGTTTAACAAATGGAACCATGTGATGATGATGCCTTTCTGTCTGCCGCATAGATCATGAGATCATTAGCAAATGCCACTAATGATCACGATGGCGACAAATTAAAATCAAAACTGTTCAAAAGTTTGAGAAAAGCAGAAGTGCAGTTACCGTTCAACACCTTAAAATAGCGCTTCGTTATCAGATTTCCATTTGCAACAAAAAATTATTTTTCATACAACATCATGCACATTATGGCGACATGATGTGAGGGGAAGTTGTCCTGAAGGAGCTTAAAAATCAGTCCATTTAACCATACTGAATCGAAGGCTTTCTCCATATTAATGAGGCAAGCTCCGTCACATTTTCTATTGCTTAGTTTCGAGCAAATGTCTGAGGTTACTTTCGTTACCGCATGTATAATCGAATACAATGCAGAATCCAAACTGGCAGTTCGGTACCAATTCATATTTCTCAACGCTTGGTTGACTATCACTTCAAAAACCTTGCCGATGTTAAGCAGGAAGCTGTGTGGGCGATGGCTTTTAGAGTACGAAGAGTCCTTTCCTTTCTTTACGATCGAGAAGACTTTAGTCTGTATCCATATTGTTGGGAAATGTGAATTGTTCAACATATGTTATTGTTGAACAATATGCGATAATTTCTAATAGCAATCCTTGGCAAATGTCGGAGGATTATGTTAGGAGTAACGTCAATTCAAATTGATTTCTTGTTATATATTTTCTCAAATATAGAACACAAGTTTTCTCATAGCTGGCATAATAATCAGGAAGATTACAACTTGGTATGAGGTCAGAGGTCAATGATCTATTGAATTGAAGAAGATATTGGCCGTTTAGGGTTTGAAATTGGACACCTTCATTTTTTAAGTCGGAGAAAGCAACTGTGTCCCTCTCTCAGCGTTCGATGGATGAACCAAGGCAAGTTTATGTAAGTCATCATTTCTTACAATCCTATTGCCCTGTGTATTCAGAGTTGTATTGTTGGGATCAATACTTGCTTTATCTAGAATATTTATCTCTACCTGTAACTTTGAGGTGCGACACATTCATTTGAGAGTTTTTGAGAATAAAATTATTCATTTTTATGAAAGTACCATCTGGGTTCTGTGGACTAATACTCCTAAGTTTGTTTTTCCGCCCATTGATATGTGATATGAAAGGATCATGCACCAACTCCGCAAATTGAACAGGAAATCATCGGCACCGTTTACACCAAGGGGATTATATTACTCGAATTTGTGGGAGATTTTAACGGAAGGGCTTTTATATGAAAGTCTGTAAAATACAGCTAATTCATGATACGATCTGATAAACTGTTTTCCAGTTGGCAATTCGTAAGCAATACGAGTTTAGAGCAAAATTATCGAGAATACTCGTATTTATTCATCGAAAGATATGTGTAACAATATTGAAAATTCGGTTGAAATTTCATCATGAAAAAGGACTCACCATATAGTTTTAGTGACATATAAATAGTCGCATCATTTACCTGTAAATAAAAAGAAAAAACGTTAGATACCAATATTAATAGTTAGAATATAGACTGAATTCAGGTAGAACGAAATATCGATCGTCAAATTACATTGGCAATAACCACAAAACAATAAAGGCTGAGTATGCTTCCACCAGAAAGGTTTTGTACCCAACGTATTAAATCCAGACTTTTATAGTAAGCCAGTCATGAACAAAACGAAGATATTAATAGCATGTTATCATCATCATTTATGGCATAGCTCCAATTCGGGCCTTCGCCTCCAGTAGTAGTCGCGGTTCTGCAACCTCGTTCGCCAATTGGAAATCCCCAACATGGGTCTGCTGTCAGCATCGATTGTCTTCCCATCGTTTCTTCAGTTTCTCAACTAGATGTTTCCCTTGCGCTCTACCCTTCAACCGTTGTCTGGGGAGCCTGTGCTTTTCTATTCTCTCCACATGTACTCTTTGCTTTTCAGGGCTGCATATCCTCCTCAGCACTTTGCGTTCAAATATGTACAGGGCCTTTTTGCAGCACAGGTCTTATTAGTGACTTGTATAGGCGTATCTCATTCCACCAGTGAACATCTCTGGATCTTAGCATAGGAGGTACTGAGAAGTAGGCTTTCTTTGCTAGGTTCATTCGTCTCCATACTATATTTCGCTCTTTTCTGTGCCCTTTTTATCGAAATGGCTCCTAAGAAGGCGAAGTAATCCACTTTTTCCAGGTTGTATTCTCCTAAGGTCAAATTTGACGGACTGGCATATCTTTCCTTATGTGGGTCATGAATGTAGTTTTAACTTCATTAACCTCGAGATCGGCTTTTTTGGCTTCTAACTCCAACTGTATAAGTTGCTTCCATCGTATATGGAATTGAAAGAATAGCGTGCCCGTAGTGTTGGTGCCGTTTTCCTGCTCACATGTTCCAGAGCAATACTGGAGCAAGCCCATCCCATGTTTTAGGCTACAGTTCGTTGGGAAGCTTTCAGTCAAACTCCGTTAACTTTGACTTCAGACTCGGATTTGAAAATTCTAACCTTGGTCATGCGGACGAGTTTAGTTGGGTCGTCAAAATCAAGCATTATTTTATACAGGGCATTTCTGTCAATACTGTGGTATGCTTGCTTGAAGTCGACGAAGAGCTGGTGTACATCGATATTATATTCCCAGCACTTTTCGCGCACCAGTTTTACTGAAAATATCGAGTCAATCGTACTTGTACACCGTCTACTTCGGAAAACACCATGTTACTGTCTAATGATATTTACATAATTAGGCCTCAGCCTTCGTTTAATGACTATGGATAACACTTCATACGATGTACTCAAAAGAGCTCTCTGTTGTTTCCACTGCGTAGCCTGTCTGCCTTTTTATGTAAGGGGCATATGATGCTTTTTCGTGTCATCTGGTAGGTGCTCCTCTTTCCATATCCTACATTTTTACCGATGAAGGATTTAGCAGCATATAGTAAGGACCGTGCCAGAACAGACGATAGTACATCAACCCCAGCGCAAGAGAAATGATTGGTTCGATGATGAGTGCCAGAATGCGTTAGACAAAAAGAATCAGGCGTACAAAAAATACGCTGGTAGTAAAACCTTGACAAAGAGAGAACATTATGAAAATCTTGAAAGAGTAACGAATAAGATAATTAGAATTAAAAAAAGAAAATACTATGACAACAAATTGAGAAGTGTAGATGTAAGTCCAGCGAGCAACAACACAAGACAAGCATACAAAGTAGTGAAAAGACTGAAACGTGGTTATCAGCCCAAAACGACGCTCTGTCGTGAGGACATCGGCAATAGAATCGCTGATGAAAACAGGATTTAGATAAGATGGGCATCTTATTTCAAGAACCTCCTTAATGCTCCGCACAGCTCCAAAACATCAGAGCGTATAGATGCCTGCGGAGTGCTTCCATTTGCTCCACGAACTCTGGATGAAGTTTCTTCCATCATCAAAGCCCAAAAGCATCGATGAAATTCCACTGGAGTTCATCAAATATGCTGGCAGCAGTATTCATAAAGCAATTCAAAATGTCATCCAGCAAATTTGGTAACAAGAACATATGCCGAAAGAGTAGAGCCAATCAATTATATTCTTTATCCACAAAAAAGGTGACAAGCTACAGTGCGAAAATTATAGAGGCAGATCGGCGTAGCCCATTGCGGAAGCTGCAATAGCCTTGACACATGAATCGTATGGACAAACAATGGATACCCAAAAAGGTATTAGTTGGGAGAACTGAAGGGCGGAGACCAGTGGAGAAACCGAGAAAAAGCTGACTGACTCGGTCGACGAAGACAGTTCATCGCTGCTCGGATTTCGAAATTTGAGGACGCGTTCAATTGACCGAGACAGTTGGAGCTGCTATTTGCAGGAAGCGAAGGCCCGAGAGGGGTTGTAGTGTTAAGAAGAAGAATTTTTTAGGAACTGCACCCCTGCTCTTGCCAATATCAATATTGTTAGTAGCAGCAGAAATAGCTGATGATATTAAAAATACCAGAAGCTTTGATGAACTACCCGCACTGTTATGAGGACGTACATCGTTAGTGGCCTGTTCGCGGTGTTAACGCAGCACCAGCGTGAAGGCCAATATGTTCGCAACACAAAGAGTCTAATACGATGGCGTAAGTCAGGGAACGAAAAGTAAAACCAATGCTCGGATAGAGAACTTTAGTTGCTTTTTGATATGCATCAGAATCCAACCTCTTTGCTGTATCTAAGTTAAACATTTCGTCTGGCTTCTCTCAATACAATCATGCCACATAAACCTTTAAATCTTAACAAATGTCATACGTTGTAATCAATCACTACTTATCGATCATAGTCATTCATCTCATCAATTCTCCCACAAAGCTAATTTTGATGGCATTTCGTCTAAGGTCGTTGTTATTAATTATCCCCAATTTTTTGAAGACCTGACTTGTGAACAAGTTCTAGAAAACTTTGACAATTTTCTTTTTCTTACAAGAGTTTGCACCTATTCGTTCTTCTATCAAGAAAAATGATATTTCTTGGATTACAAACTCAGTTATGAATGCTCTAAAACTTAAAAACAGAGTCTTCTAAGGTTCGAAAAAATTACAAAACGATGATGCTCGTGATAACTTTTGTAGACATTGATGTACGGCCAAAAAAGAAGTAATCTCATCCAAAAAGGCCTATTTCACTAAGGTTTCAATTTCTCCGCACTCCTAATCAGCCGAAACCCTTTTGGGCCTATGTGAAATCTCTGAAATTCTCCTTTTCGGTTCCTCGTGTAATGATTGAGTTACATCTTCCCTAGCTTCAATCACTGAATTGTTCGCCTCGTTCTTCTCCTCTTCTCTCCCTAATCATCATCACAGCGCATTCTCTCATGATATTTCCGACTTTCCGACAGATTCAATGAATCTATCTCTATTACTTTTGCCTTAGTGCAACCGTCTATCAACTAAATCGATCGTTCTGTCGGCCCTGATTCAGATGGGATTCCGAACCAGATTGTAAAATCCTTAGCAGCCCCTTTAAGTGAAGCTCTTTTCATAATTTTCAATCTTAGTCTCTCTTGTGGAATTTTTTCCGTTTTCTTAGAAGAGGGCCTATCTTTAAAAAGGGTGACCCTGCGCTTGTCACCAACTATCATCCTATTACCAAGCTTTCCAATTTATCAAAAATACTTGAAAAAATAGTTTTTTATTTTCTCCTAGACAGCATTGATTTATTCCTCAGCGCTCTACAACTTCTCCAACTATTTCCTTGAGATAAGTAACACCCTAGCCTCAAGTCGACCTTATTTATACTGATGTTTCTAAGGAAACTTGGGCCTCATTGGCAATACTTTGACTATTTCAGGGAGTTAGTTCTTCCCTATTTTATACCACTGCTGGCGTGCCTCAAGGATTAATCTGGGATCCGCTTTTATTCAAAAACTTTATCAATGATCTTCCCGCCTATTTCGACTTTTCATCTCTACTCTATGCAGACAATCTTAAAATTTATAGTCATACATTCATAGGATGATTGTGTTAACGTCAAAAATGATCTTAAATCCCTGAATCCTGGTGTGAACTGAGCTCTACATTTAAATATCCCTAAATGTCATACTATGTTTTACTTGCTTAAAAAACCGCCTACAGTTTTTCCTTACAACATAGGGGCTTCGCTCTTGGAAGCTGTCTCTCAGATATGTAATCTAGGTGTAATTTTTGATCCGAAGCTCAAATTTGATCTGCACATAGTACACCATAATAAGGCTCCTAGAATAGATGGAATATCAGCAGAACTTTTCCAGAGCGGGGGTCCCTATCCAAATAATCTTCTGCATCGGCTAATATGCAGAGCATGGTCAGAGGAGCAATTACCAGAAGGCTGGCGAAAAAGTATAATACGTCCTGTACACAAAAAGAGGGACAAAATAATGTGTGAAAATTATAGAGACACTGCTCTACTGTGCACGTCTTATAAAGCGCTCTCCAAAATCATAGAAAGAAAATTAAAGCCGTACTATGAAAGTATTATAGGAGAATATTAGGGAAGCTTTCGAAGTGGACGGTCTACAATAGACCAAATATTCTCAGTAAAGCAGGTGCTCGAAAAGTGCTGGGAATATAACTCGAAGTGCACCAATTCGTTGCATACCTCAAGCAAGCATACGACAGTGTCGATAGAAATGCGCTGTACAAGATAATGCTTGATTTTGGCGTCCCAACAAAACTAGTTCGCATGGTCAAGGCCACGATGCTAAACGCAGAGTCCCAGGCCAAGGTCAACGGTGAACTAACGGACAGCTTTATAACGAAATCAGGCTTAAAATAAGGGAATGTACTAGCCCCAATGCTCTTCAATATTGTGCTGGAACACGTCATCAGGAAGACATCAGCTGAAACTTCGGGTACACTAATGTTCAAGTCCACAGAATTGGTAGCATATGCTGATGACGTCAATATAATGTGTCTAGGATCTGAAGCAAACCGAATTGGCATAAGAGTTAATGAAACTTAAACTAAAGTCACGACTCAAACGAGAAAGAAAACTCTAGTTCGACAAAACCTGACCGTCGGCGACTACAACCTTGCAAGTGCGGATAATTTTATCTACCGTGGAACCAACCTGAATAGAACAGGCACAGGACGAGATTCGACGCCGCAAATAAAGCCTATTACTCCCTACTTTCCATTCTAAGGTCCAGAGTTGTGCACAGGCAAAATAAGCTCCGCATTTACAAAACACTAGTCAGACCTGTGCTGTTACATGGAAGTGAAACATGAGCCCCGATGAGCGAATCCGAAAAGGCAGTGGACGCATTTGAACGCTAAATGCTCCGGGAAATCTACGGCCCAGTGAAACAAGGAACAGCGTGGAAACTACTTTACCACGATGAGTTGTATGAACTATTTGACGATCCACCAGTTTCCTTATGTGTAAAGTTACGTAAATTGCATTGGACGGGAAGTCCGAGAAGTCGATGGGAAGACACAATAGAAGCTGGCAGCAGATCCTTAGTGGGAGTAAAATGGCGGACAAGGTCGCGGAACCGTGATGATTGGAGGAATTTAATCCTGAAGACCAAGGCCCGGCTTGGGCTGTCGCGCCATAGATGATGTACACCAAGTGAGTAAAGCAGTGCGCTTATCGGGATTTATTTTAAGGCACTCATATTTTTACCGGATCCACGTTCAGTAATGATACTTTGCTGTAGCTCGGTAAGTACAGTCTTAGAACACTGCTCCTCTATTTGGTCTCCATTTTTAAGTTATTTGATTGTTCTCGTTGAATCCATACAACGTAAATTCACGGGCATCTATTCTACAAATTCAAACTACTCAATTAATCCTATGAGGATCGACTATTGTTGTTAAAGACAATTTACTTAGAGAACCGTCATTGGATACTGGATCAGTTTCTTCATATTGAATCGTGTAATTGTCTTATTGACTCTCGTTAAGACTCTGCTTCAAGTAAAAATGACTTACTGCCCGTCGTGTTTCCCTAACTTGTTTAACATCCCTTTTGCGTGTACGGAAATCTACTTTTGTTCTCCCTTGTTGAGACGTCTTCGGGATCATGATTTTCTTCAGCTTAGTTCTTTCCCTGTTTCTTTTTCTTCTTTTTCGTAGCACTACAGCTTCTCTCGGGCCTTCGCTTCCTGCGAATACCGCCTCCAACTTTCTCGGTCCATTGACCGCGGCCTCCAATTTCCAATTCTTCGTCGACCGAGTCAGACCAGCATTTCCTCAGTTTCCCCACAAGTCTCCGCCCTTCAGTTCTCACAACAAATACCTTTTTGGGTATCCGTTGTTCATCCATAAGATTCATGTGGCCAGGCCATTGCAGCTTCCGCAGTCTTACAATCGTTGAGACCTCAGGCTCGTCATAAATTTCATACAGCTCATGGTTGTATCGAGTTCGCTATTGGCCCCTGTCTAGCTTCGCTCCGATTATTCGCCTCAGGAGGACCCGTGGCTCAAAGGTGTTTAATATATTTACGGATGCTTGAGTTAGGGTCCACGTTTCACACTCATAGCATAGCACAGGTCATCACAAATTTGTATACTTGGAGCTGAATAAAATATTTTTGCGAGCTGTATTCTTCGGCGTATTTCGTCTCTTTCATTGCCGGTTTACGTTACTTTGGCGCCTAAACATACGAATTCGCTCACACTGACGATACTGTATTCGCCAAGTGGGATATTTTTGGTATTTTTCCTCGACTGCGTCATGGGCTTTGTTTTATTTTTATTGATTTGTAGCCCTACTAGTTTTGCTTCGCCGTCGAGTTTCAGGAAGAGTTTTTTGGCGGTTGTTAATGACCGTGACAAAATGTTGATGTCGTCCGCATAGGCTACTAATTGGCTCGACTTGCATAGTTACGAGTATGTGCCTCGTCTATTGAGAGGTAGCTTCCTTATGACGTTTTTTTTACGGCTTTGTAGATTTTTTTTTTGCAAATACCTACTAATTTCGCGTCCTGTCTGTTCGTACGACACAGCATGTTCCCTCAGGAACTGTGGCAGCTAGAAAGCTCAAACTTTGTGAAAAGGTCAAACGTGATGGTCTCTCAAAAGTTGAAGCCTTATCAAACATTTCAAAAAAGTTTAAACGGGGAACTGGCCCTTAACAATATTTTTTTAACAAAGGTAGTCGAGTGGGGTATCAAATGAAATGTCTGAATAAGAACTTTTAAAATCTGAAATGAATAATTTGGTTTACGGATAAGTGGAAGGCCAAATATACGAAAATTCGCATCCAGATATGTAATGTAAAACTTTGCTATGAGCGGAAAACGAGCCATTTGCAAAAACAAATGTCTTTTGAATTGAATAAGAAAACATTTATCATCATTACCCACCATAGCAACGCATTTTTTCCCATTGAGCAGGTAATTGGATCATGCTGTTTTCGAAGAATGACTTCGGGCGGGTATTCAATTAATTGCTCATAAAATGTTGATCGTTCGCGAAATGCTCTCCTCGAAGTGCTTCCTTGCGAGGCCCAAACCTATGAAAATCGCAAGGTGAAAGGGTTGTAAGGGCTGCAGTGTGCGGTCTTGCATTGGCGTGCAAGAGCAGGACGTCTCGAATGTGTTGAAGGCACCTTTTTGACTGATATGCAGCTCGAAACTGGTCAATAAGTTCAAAGTACGAGGGCGTTTCAAATATGATGGAGACAAACGATGTAGATGGCGCGCATGAATGTTTTGAAGGTCGTGGCGAACAGTGTGACATTGTCTTCGTCGGGAGTGCATCTTTCACACCCGTGCTACTACCATGAGTGAACGTCAAGTGCTGACCTCCGTTGCGCAATGTATTGTCGTTCGTTTTTTAGTGTGGGAAGGCGTTACGAACACAGAAATGTTTCTGCGTTTGCGAAATCAGTTCTTCGTAGTAAGCAGCGTTTATTGTGCGACGATCATGAAGGAAATCAACGAATAGAACTCCCTGAGAGTCCCAAAAAACCGTTGACATTACCTTACTGACTGACAAGCGACTTCTGGCTTTTGCTGGTCCTGACTTCCCCTTTTTTCTCTCCACTTCATTGAGGCACTTTTTGACTCGAGAATGTAGCGCTTTTACCCGTGGGCATCAAAGTGCATTCTCTCAGAACTGTGCATGCACTCAATCCGGGATTTACGCTGGTTTCATGCCTTCGTTCGTTAAAAACTTTATGAGGCGCTGCGCAACCGAAGGTTGAACCTCGCTTCCACTCATTGTGAGGATAACTAAACAAATCGGTTAGGCGATCGGCTTAGCCTTGAGTCATCTAGACGGGTTCTCCCTACCCTTCCTAACGCTTCGCCTATCTTCGACACGCTTTATAAGTCCTCAACAGTTAAAGGCTCGTTTATATTTTAATGCCCCTCGTAGAACGTAGCAATATCGTTTTTGTGATATTTATACCTTTAAAGTTTTCTCAAAATAGGCGAGTTTATGTAACTGATATCCGAGGGCGGTCCGATAAGTACTTAGCCTCACCGCCTGATGGCGCCACTATCGCAAGACAGAGAGAGAGAGGGAGAGATTCAGTATCATCTAGTACATTCTCGTAGGCGGCTACTGTCAAAATTTCAGCTGAATCGGACCCGTAGTTTTGTTTTGGCCACGTGTTGTAACAGACATGTCCACGGATTTTAGAAAAATAGAGAAAGAGCAATATCGTCGGTGATTCGATTCTTGTTTTTGGAATCGCGCAGCGAAATCAAAGAGCGTTTGGATACTGTGTACGGTGACTCTGCTCCTGCGATGCGACTATGAAAAAATTGGTTTAACGGTTTTCAACTGGGTCGCTCGTCGGTTTTTGATGAGCCACGCCCAGGTGCTCCGAAAACGGCTATCACGAGGGACAACGTGATAAAAATCCATGAGCTCGTATTGACAGTCCGCCGATTGAAGGTGCGCGAGATAGCTGAGACAGTAGGCATCTCAAAAGACCGCGTGTGTCATATCCCACATGAGATTTTGGGCATGAGAAAGCTATCGGCCCAATGGGTGCCGCGTTTGCTTACTCCAGACTAGTACACACCAGAGACCAAGGAGCAGAAGAAGGCGAAGACTGTCCTATCGGCCAGGAAGGTGATGGCCACGGTTTTCTGGGATTCACAAGGTGAGGTCGCATCGACTACCTGGAGAAGGGCAAAGCGGTCACAGGGGGCTACTATGCCGAATTATTGGGCCGATTCGACGCCGAATATCAGGAAAAATCCCAATCGGCGAAGACAAAAGTATTTTTTCACCATGACAACGCACTGGCTGACGACTCCACCGTCGCCACGGCCAAATTAGGCTACGAACTGCTACCCCATCCACCGTATTCTCCAGATTTGGCCCGGTGCGACTTATTTTCCCAACTTAAAAAAGTCACTCCCCGGGCAGAAATTCGAATCGAATGAGGAGGTCATCGCCGCCACGAAGGCCTATTTTGCAGACCTTGAGAAAACGGTTTTTTTTCAGACGAGTTAAAGAATTTGGAGCATCGCTGGGTCAAGTATATCGAGCTAAGAGGAGATTATGTTGAGCAATAAATCGCTACTTTTCCAAAATGTTTGTTTTTCTTTCATAGGCTAAGTACTTATCGAACTGTGCTCGTAATTCGGCATATATTTCTAAGGGGGGCGATAATTGTTTACAAGTAAAATTTTAAGCCCACGAACAAAATTTGATAGATATTTGATCTGTACCTCGGGGGGATCATTTAGAATTGAGCGGCGGAATTCCGTAAGGCACGTTGTCACTGAAAATTTTTTTTAATAAAAAAAACTGTTCGACACCCAAGTAAACCAAAAAATTCAAAATGCACTTGACATGAATAAGCAATCAAGTCAATAATGAGGGAAGCAATTCACAAACAATTGAAATTTGATATTTAGACACACAGATGTAGGCATTTCAATTAATTCCGTACAATTCTCGTGTATATAATGTTCTGCAGATAATGAGGTGTATTTTATATTTTCCTTCATCGTATAATTCAAATAAAGGCCGCATAATTTACGAAAACCCAATCTTTTTTTGATATCTTCGGGGATTTACTTATTTGAGTATCCTTTGTTCTGCATGTGCTATTTATTTTACATAGGTTTACGATTATGGACTCAACTTTCCCTCTAAATCAACTTCCCACCAGGGGACCCGGAAGCCAGCACATAAATTTTTGCGGCTGTGATGTTGACCATCTTATCCCGCAACAACTGGAAGTAGTTGAATTGATTAGGATATACGCGTCCAGCAAGAGATTTCCTTTGTTTCTCATTATTAAATCTCCGCAAACTACATAAGTAGGGTGCTATTAAATATAATAAGCCGGTTCATATCCAAGGGTTTAGAAATGTTTATTTGGCTTCCCTGAATAAAGAAAGTTAATTTAGGCGTGAAGCCAATAAAATATTATAACCCAATTAAATTCGCACTTGGAGATGTCAAACGCAGGCTGGTCCTTCATCCTCAGATTATTGCAACAAATTCGTTTTTCTAAGCACTTAGTTTCATAAGTGGACTTCTTTAAGTTCTTTGTTTCGGCATAGATGGAAAAAATGTCATCTTCAGCAGAGCGCACGCCTAAAAGATGTTGCCTATTCAAGATTCAAGATTTTGGATTGGCTGCGAGTCGAACAAAGAAATGTATTCGTACTTATTGTCCATTTATCAAATAATTTTGCCGCATTGATGTAATCGCTATTTGACGTGTACTACAAAGACTCAAAGACTGTTAACGCTACTATAAAATTCTCTTTATTATTACCAATAAATCTACTCCCCCTTCCTTCCTTTTGCTGAAAATTTTCGCTTCATTCCAATCAAATATCAGTAAATTTGATTTACTGCCCGCATTTTTTCTAATCCCCCAAAAAACTGAATCCTTTTGTGTGCACTGGGAGTTTACGGAAGGCGTATCATCAACAGGACATGAAGTACAGAATACGGCCTCAGCGGGAGCAGACAAAGAACATAAAGGCTCATTCGAAGGATCCAACGAAACGGACAAAGAATCCTAAAGGAACATATAAAAAATACTTTTACTATTTGCTGATACACACGAACGAGTGTAGTCCTCTGATGAGGGAGAAGAGCTCCTGCTACGTGTGCTGCATTCGCCGCGAATCAAACATTCAGCAACAAAGAAGCCACGGCAACAACAACAACAGGCAGAGGGGGCCGACAGATTGCTTCAGAATTTCCATGCCAGGATGCTCCTTCTTTATTCTCTCCCTACTACTCGCCAGGCAAAGGCTGTGTAGCACATTTGGTATGTTCCGGATGTTCCTGTTTCTGATTCCCGAATAAAGCCACGTACAGCGTAGCAGGGAGGAATGTGCGAGTACTCTTATATAGAAGAAGGTGATGGCAGGATATATGAATATGAAGTGAAATGATTTTAAACTGTGTGCGAAATGCGATTGAGACCGATGGTATAAGCTTTTACTGCTCGCATACATTCGGAAATTAAATAGGTCATGGGAAGATGAACAAGTATACGAGCAGTTCGAAGCATCCCAAAAAGAGGACAAAGAAGAAAACGAAGAACAAGCAATGAAGGAACATTATGGTGGCTATTAGGTAAGGATATTGAATGTTGTGGATAAGATCTGTTTAAGGGGGCAATTTGAAATAAGATCATTTTTTAAATAATGGAGCAGTGGTTAAGGGTAACTGCGAAGTTTGGTTGGATGGTGGATCCTGGGATGTGAGTGAGAATAAAATGCTGGTTAGCATCCAACGGACGTACATTAAATTTAAACAATGAGGCTTAAAAGGGTTGAGCTTTTGTAGGATTTGATTTGGAAAGCTATTATTCAACGGGGGATAGACAAATGTATACAGAAAAGGATTTTATTTGAGAATAGGTCGATATGTGATATTTATTTGGAGCGGATTGTATTCGCTATTTGAACAGGATAATCCGATGAAACTGTTTTAAGTTGGAAGGGTGTTTTCCAAAATGTATTCCCATTTGCTGTTACATCCCTATGAAGAGTGGCCAGAATTTGAATTAAATATTTAAGAAGGAATGATGTTTTAAGATATTTGTGCAATTTTTAACAATGCTGGAGCGAACGTGACATTCTCCAGAAGGGATGGGTGGACATCCAGCACTATCGCAGAACGGGGCGTAAAGATATGTTCTTACATCAAAAAGCAATATTAATAGAACTTATTCTTCATTTCCAGAAGGAACCAAATTAAGATTAAGATAATCAAAAAGTAATGATTAAATAAACATCTTCCTCCGCATCAATCTCATTCATCAAACTGATTCTATTTGAAAAAATCAAACAACAATAGTCATACATCGGCCACATTATGGTTATTTAAATTATTTCATTCTTCATACAAACGAGCGAACTTGCTTAAATGTCAAATGAATCCTATCCATCACATGTTAAAAAAATCTCATCAGCACCACCAGCCGGAAAGAGAAATTTCTCGTAGGCACCCTTACCATTAAAACAAATGATCATTTTATTGGCTGCCCCTTTAAAAGTCAAACAACGTTTAAGGAAAGTGTTCTATTGTGTAATTTAAGCCATTCAAACGTTTCTATGGAAAGTATTCATTATTTCAGATGCTACTAAAATAGCGAATTGCGCTTCCTTTATGAACTTCGGGGGGCGCCATTTTGAATTTATGCATGTGATTTTGGTTTTTTTTAAATTATATGTCTTAAGGTCTCATCAATCACTAAGCCAAATTTCGTTCAAACCGGAATTTTACTAATCAATTTTTAAGTGAAAATGGTAGCTAAAAATATGAGGCTTTAAATTTTCGATTTTTTTATCTTTCATCTGATACAAGATCTTAATATTCATAATCGCAAGCTGCATCAAAATCAGTTGGCAAACATGGCCGCTAGAGGGCAACAAATATGTGAACAAATCGCATATTTGAGTCGCCGCAATTATCAAACGTGCTCATGTATGACCACCATAATTACAAAATGTTTAGATACGAATGTTTTCTATTTTCAAATTAAGTTTCATACAAATCGAATCAAATCGTGACTTTTAGAAGCCTTCAAAATTTCGAGACACAACAAGTCGCCATTTTGTTTTTTCACACCTAACATCTGGTTTTTTACCTTGTTCTTTAGACACTAATAGGTTTTACCAAATTATCGAATTCCATTTAAATCATTATAATCAGTTGAAAGGTTTGGTCACAACTACAATAACAAATTTTTGCACGTTTTTCAACCTTTGAGCGGCGGCCATTTTGTTTCTGACGTTTCGACTTTGTATTTTTTTACTGTCAGATTCATCACATAGTTCAATAAACCACTGTATCAAATTTCATCCAAATCTGAGCTTTACTTTGGTCAGAACATAAATCAAGATTTTTCATCTAAAAAAGCCGCCATTTTGTTTTTTCTCGGCCGATTTGCCTTGTTAAGGAACTCAGCCGAGATACTCAACACACTTTTCCTAAAAATTTGGTAAAAATTGGAGCGAAATTGCGATCTCTAGTGTGGTTACAAATTTCGTTACATCCCATATACTCTTATATATGAGGACAGTCCAATAAGTACTTACCCTCACCGCCCGATCGCGCCACACTCGCAAGAGAAATTCATTATCGCGTAGTATTCTCTCGAATCTCGAAATTTCAGCCGAATCGGGCCCCTAGTTTTGTTTTGACTGCGTGTGGAAGCGGGCGTGTCCGCGGATTTTACAAAAATGGAGAAAGAGCAATATTGGCCGGTATTCCGATTCTTGTTTTTGGAAGGAAAATAAGAGAGCGCTTGGATACTGTGTACGGTGATTGCTCATGCGATGGCGATCGTAAAAATTTGGTTTAACAAATTTCAACGTGGTTGCACGTCGGTTTTTGATGTCACGCCCAGGTGTCAGGAAAACGGCTACCACGGAGGATAGCCTGCTAAAATCCACGACCTCGTATTGAAAGACCACTGATTGAAGGTGCGCGAGATAGCTGACAATAGACATCTCAAAAGACCGCGTGGGTTTTATCTTGCTTGAAATTGAGAAAGCTGTCAGCGCGATGGGTGCCGCGTTTGCTTACTCTGGACAACAAATGCAACCGTGAGACCCGGATGCTGTTTAAGAGCAATCAGAAGGTGCTTCTGCGTCGTTTCGTGAACGTCAACGAAACATGGCTCCACTGGTACACACCAGAGACCAAGGAGCAGTCGAAACAGTGGACCACCTGGAGAAAGGCAAAACAGTCACAGAACTTTGCCGAATTATTGGGACAATTTGACACTGAATTGCAGTAAACAATGCCCCATTTGACGAAGATAAAAGGCTCTGCTGCCATGACAACGCACCGGCTTACACCTCCGTCGTTGCCACGGTCAAATTGGTCTAATTGTGCTACGAACTGCTAACCCATCCACCGTATTCTCCAGATTTTCCCCCTTGCGACTTCTTTTTGTTTCCAAACTTGAAAAAGTTATTCGCCGGGCATAAATTTGAGTCGAATGAGGTCTTTGCCGCCACGGAGGCCTACTTTACAGATCTCGAGAAAACGCATATTTCAGACGCGGTAAAGAGCATCGTTGGGTCAAGTGTATCGAGCTAAAAGAAAATTATGTTGAGAAATAAATCGCCACTTATCCAATATTTTCGTTTTTTTGAAGGCTAAGAACTTATCGGACCGCCCTCTTATATAAAATGTTCTCGGCAATAGGTTAATTTCTCTCGAGATATTTACCTAATAGATTACGGTTTGATTCAAATTTCTATACATTCAGACTCACGTACATGGCAATTTTTGAATGAGACTTGTTAACATTTAGCGCCCCTTTGAAGATCTGAAACTGCATTCGTTCGGTGACAGTACGCTATAAAGTGATATACGACAGTACCCCGTTTGATAATATACTCTTAGTTTTTATGACGTTTTCTTTACAAACTATATAGACGGCAAATCAACCACCAACGGAAGTTGAACAAGTGATTTTCGTGTTGACTAGTTCTTCTTCTTCTTCTTCGTAGCAGGACAGCCCCTCTCGAGCCTTCGCTTCCAACAAAAAGAGGCCCCAACTTTCTTGGTCCATTGATCGCGTTCTCCAATTTCGAAATTCCAGCAGCGATGAACCGTCTTCGTCAACCTAATCAGAACAGTGGTTCCTCGGTTTCCCCACTGGTCTCCGGCCCTTCAGTTCTCCCAAAGAATGCCTTTTTGGGTGTCTGTTGTTCGTCCATACGAGTCATGTGGCCAGCCCACTGTAGCTTCCGCAGTCTCTCAATCGTTGAGACCTCAGGCTCGTTAAAAATTTCATACAGCTCATGGTTGTATCGAATTTGCCATTGGTCCCCATCCAGCTTCGCTACGATTATTCGCCTTAGGACCCGTCGCTTAAAGACATTCAGTATATTTGCGGATGCTAGGGTTAGGGTCCATGTTTCACACCCATAGCATAAAACAGGTCTTATCAGATTTGAATACTTGGAGCTTTGTTCTCCTGCGTATGCGGCTGGTCTTCAAAATCGTCAAAACTGAATAAAATATTTTATTTGCGAGCTGTATTCTTCGGCGTATTTCGTCTCTTTCATTATCGGTTCTCCTTATTTTGGCGCCTAAATACCCAAATTCACATCTTCGATATGCATTCGCCAAGTGTGGTATCTTAGGTATTTGAGGTATTTTTCCTCGACTTTGTCATGAGTTCTGTTTTATTCTCATTGATTTGTAGCCCTACTAGTTAGCTGCCGCCGAACGTGAGGCCCGAGCTCACGACACTAAGATTAAGAGCCTCATGCTCTACCGACTGAGCCAGCGGGGCTCAGCAAGCCTCCTCGGGTAAGATAGCCGCTTGCAACTTTCTAATGTCTGCGACTGGGGTAAATACCGTGGTCGGGACAGAATGGCCCCTAAATTGGAAGGTTTTGATTATGATTGTTTAAGATTGATTCTGAATTCTCTTGGTGGCTAGCATTCTTTCGGGCTTGCCGCCCCACGCACCCGAGCAAATTCCCGCAGGGAGAATGCCGATCGACAGGAGTATTCGTGGAGGCTAACATTCTTGGTGAGTACCGCCCCCATGGACCCGAGGATATGGGGGGCGCCGTGAGATTCCTTCCTGGGATGACAGGTAACGACTCTGACTGAATGCGGACTACGCTTTGGACAACGAATCGGTATTGATGCGTTGGGCTGGTGGATTGATGGTTTTGACCTAGTTTCTTTGCACGGTAGCGCCAAGGTAACACTTGTGCGGTAACGGCTCCAATTTAACTATCATACCGTCTTCGTTCCAGTAAAACCTTAGCAGGCCTCGAAGTACTTTCGAACTTCGCACCATTGGGTTTGTGGTGTAGGTTCGGTTGAGACGGACTCCCAATTAGCACTGATCTGGCGCCAAGCACGTGTCTCCATATGGGCTTGTGCCAACCCTCGCATGGCCTCCCTGCTCTGCAGAGCTAACCATGGAACCAAAACGGCGAATACACACACGAACGCGGATAGCAGTTCCGAGGGGGGACCCAATAAAACTAGAGCAACATCAACAAAAAATCCTCGAAATAGATTTAAAAAAAATCAAAAACAAGAAACCAAAATTAACAACAACGATGACGCAACCAGCGGCTGCAGTTACGTTGTTTACTGCACATCGGGAGCGGTACTAACGATGACAAAAACGACAATGAATACAATGACAGTGAAGACGGACGAAAAACTGAGATTTACAGACAGTGAAATGATGCGAACGCCAGAATGTCCTAAAAAGGAAGAGCAGGAAACTCTGCAGGATGTGCCAGATATTCCAGCGGTGGAGGAATAAACGAAGAGCATCGAGACTTCGATGACTACTGTTGCGATCGCTACCGAAGCGCGGGTCTTAAATTCTGTAATAATAAAGAACCATTCTGAAGTCTACAAAGTGATCACGGCAGAAAGGAGTGACCAGACAAATAAAGCGCCATTGCGTGATTTCACCGCCACTGTCGAAAAAGTGGCGGAAGTGCTTTACTCGGAAATGGACGCCGATAACCTAGACCGCATAGGGCATTACCGAAAGGGCTGGTTAAAGGCCGAAGAGGAGCAGAAGGCTAAAGAAGCGTTGAGGGCAAAGCCTTTAGGGCACGCGCAGATAGTTCCACTATTAAACATCAATAAAAGAATAGCGTCTAGCCCAAGCGAAGGAGATCGAAATAAAAGAAGGAAGGAAGAGGTACTTGATGGGCGTGGAACGCCAGACCAGAGGTTCCAGACAGTAGTGACAAAACGATCGAATAAAGCCGCAAAGAACTCTTCAAAAATAAAGTTCGCACTGACGCCCAACAAGAGAAACGACAGGAGAGAAAGAAGCCCCGACGAAGACACCGTCAGCACGAACTACTCGTAAAACCCCAAGATATCAGGAGAAATGTAAGGCCTGAAGACATAAACATATCTATTAAAGCACTATGACCAACGCGGTCGGGCCACATCCTGATCAAATACAGAGCAGAGACTGACAATAAAGAAGCATTCTTTGAAAGAAATTCCTCAGCAAAAGCGCAACTATAGCCGCGGTCGAGCCGATAGCAACGACCGAATTAAGAGACATTGACTGCGCCACCGATTTGGCCAAGGTAGAAGAGCCCATCAAAAGCGAGTTCCCTAGTGTGGGCAAGATCAAAGCAAGGGTGACACCAGAAAACCATAGGGAACAACGCATGGCCATCATTGACGCCGAACAATTTCTGAATAAAGGCAAAGTACGAATAGGGTGGGTTGTCTGTAGGATACGGCAAAGAGCAACGCCTCTTCAATGTTTCAAATGCCTTGGCTATGGCCACACCGCACAAGCATGCAAACGACCCGATAGGAGTTCTTTATGTTACGAATGCAGTGAAATGGAACATAAAAGAAAAAAGTGTACAAAGAGGGCCCACTGGATTCTTTCCAAGGATGCTGATCTAAGACCGTATCATCTTGGGATCAGGGAAATGTCAGGTTTTCCAGAAGGCTCTTCTTCGTCTTCGTAGCACTAAAGCCCTTCTCGGACTTTCGCTTCCTGCAAATAGCGCCTCCAACTGTCTCGGTCCATTGACCGCACACTTCAATTTCGAAATCCGAGCAGCGATGAACTGTCTTCGCCGACCGAGTCAGACCAGCGTTTCCCCACTAATCTCCGGCCTTCAGTTCTCTCAGCCAAGGCGAAACCAGAGCTTCGATGAACCGTATCCTGCAGCTAAACCTACACCGCAGTTCAACTGCCTAAAACCTGCTTGAGCAGTTTGCAAGGGACTTGAAAACCAACTTTTTGCTGCTGAGTGAGCAATACCATGATAAAAGTTCTGCATCATGGTAGCGTGATGAAACTGGTACTGTTGTTATATTCTTATTTGTGCTGGCTCTATTATTAGAGCCATAAAGGGTTATTGCTTCACTCCAACAAACTTACCATTATCTTCAACCTACTCGGACTCTTCCATTGTAATCCAGTTAAAGATATTTTATTTTTAGTGGAATCACACTTTATTTTAATTTAAATGTTTTTTGGTTCTATATTTACAGTTTACACAGGCTGACCTAATGACTTTTGGAGTTCTGCTGTCGTTCCGTTTTGCTTTGCACGTTGCCTCGTTTGTCTGAGGCCGCCTGTCCGGCGTGTCGCGATGAGGCCGCCTGTCCGGCGTGTCGCAATGGGGCCGCCTTGCCCTTCTCGGTCTGTATTTGCATTTGCTTCCGGCGCCGGTACTCCTGCCCGCAGTTCCCTGATCATGCGCCGGAACTTGTCGCGCTCCGCTGCCGTTGTTGCGACCTTGGCGAGTCGCTTTGCTTCGCAGGTGCGTTGTTGTAACTCCACCTGCAAACCTCCACGCTATTCCGTTGGTTTGCCCTCTATCACCTTGGTAACGAGCGGCTTCTTCTGCCGGGCCCAATGTTCAGCGATGCGGATTGGTTTCGGACCGGCTTGGGAGTCCGCTTCAATGGCCTTTGCCAAACTTGGTCCTGGCGGCACCTAGGGCTCTAGGCAAATAGCCAACCAGAGCACCTGTGTTAGATATGGGGAGACGTGTTAGATATGGTAGGAGGTTGTTGTCTCCACTGTTATATTTTCTATGAAAATTAGTTTGTTCTATTTTCTGTGGAAACTGGGTTGTTGTATCAACTGAAGATCGAAAGGATGGGCGTCGAGAGGTTCGGCGAGGTGCTCACGGGATGTGCACCGCTGCAGAGTGATTCGCCGGGGACAGAAGAACTAGCAAAAGGCAGCGGCATATGGCCACTCCAAGCGACGACTCGACAGAGGGCCACCGAAGGATGGAAGTTACATCGAGTGTTGCCAAGGGATCTATCCTTATTACATACCTATGGAACGTGTCTTACACGAAGGTCTACTTAGACTGGAGATGCCAGATGAGTTGCGCTTGATCGACTATGCAGATGATGCTGTGGCTGGACGCACCGTCGAACAAGCGCAACTTAGGCTAGGTATGCTAATGCGCCCAGTGAGAGGCTGGATGACTGCTCGAGGGTTCAGTCTAGTACTGGAAAAAAACCGAATTGAGTGACCCAATGCCATAGTCCTTTTTTTCGTTTGCTAGGTCGTTGCCGTGAGTCCAATCCATTCCGAGGACCTTCTGCCCAACCTCCATTTCGGCGGCATGTTTATTACTTCGATTCTGTTGTCAGACACGGAAGATTCGCCTTCACCCTCTTACGTCCCCGCAAAGGAGATGTCAACAGGATTTAGTAGCAGAGCTGTAGATGCAATTACAGTTAATAGCATTTCTCAGCATCTAATGTCATATTAATGGGGAACCTAAACCCAATGTGCGACGCCGAGAGCAGTTACTACCATGTAATAGAGGGGTTTGGGATGAGGAATCATGAAAGCTGTGTGTTGGGGAAACAAGGGGATTCCCTCCTCCTTTGTCAAACGGGTTTGGGATCGTTTACGGTGAAGTTATTTAAAAAAGTTTAGCGAAGATCAAATCTAAATCATACCAAAATCACCACCAAATCATCAGCTCAGACGAGTAACACAGTGAGAAGCAATGTAAAAGAAAACATGAAAAACCGATTGAGTGTATTAATTGCAACCCGTATTCGATTCTTTGATCGACTCCATGAGTGGATGAGTAGTAATGGTCAGTGAGTAGTTACACTCGAATCAAAGGCTCTATTCAAAGTTTTGAGTGTGTACCAGTACCGAATATTTTTATGAACGATTATTCGATACTTATATCCACTCAAAGCATTCGTTATTAGGTAAATTTCTCGAGAGAAATTTACCTATTGCGGAGAGCATCATATATATATATATATATATATATGGGATATAACGAAATTTGTGACCACGATAGAGGTCGCAATTTTGCTTCGATTTTCACCAAATTTTCAGGAAAGGTGTATTGGGTAATTATCTCGGTTAAGTTCGTGAACCAGCTATATCGGCCGGGCAAAAACAAAATGGCGGCCATTTTAGACGAAAAATCGTGATTTCTGTTCTGACCAAAGTATAGCTCCGATTTGGATGAAATTTGGTACAAAGGTTCATTGCTATATGTGATGAATCTCACAATAAAAAATCCAAAGTCGGTACGGCAGAAACAAAATGGCGGCCGCTCAAATGTCGAAAAACGTGCAAAATTTTGTTGTTGTAATAGTGGTCAAAGCTTTCGACAGATTTTCATGAAATTTGATAACTTGATAGGAATTATAGGTATCTAAAGAATTACGTGAAAAAATTGGAGGTCAGGTTGCAAAAAACAAAATGGCGGCCAGTTAAAGGGCAAAATTTCAAAGGCTTTTTAAAGTCGCAATTTTAATCCGACATATACGAAATTCGGTTTCAAGATAGACATTATTTAGGCCTACAGTCTTTGATATTTTGGTGATCATGCATGAGCAAATTTCAAAATGGCGGCCGTTTAAATATGCGTTTTTTTCAGGTTTTTGTGGCCCTCTAGCGGTCACATTTTCCAGCGGATTTTGATGAAACTTGAGATTATGGATCTCTGTACTATGTTCTTGTATTATGCAGGAAATTATTAAAATTGAATGAAAAATAAAAAAGTCGAAAATTTAAAGCCTAATATTTTTAGCTGCCATTTTCTTTAAAAATTGAATTATTTTGCCCTGTCTAGAGTGAAACTTCTATTTGAACGAGATAGTACATTGATTGATGAGTTCCTAGCATACAAAGATTTAAAATAATCCAAAATAAAATGCATGCATTCAAAATGGCGGCCCCCAAAGGTCAGAAGGCAAGCGCAATTCGCTATTTTAGTGCCAACTGAAATAATGAATATTTTTCATGATAACGTTTTAAATGACTTTACTTGATAGAATTTATAAACCAGACCATTTTTAAGATATTGTAAAATCTTTTTAACAATCCCCTAAAAAAATTATAAAATCGCGACTTGTCTGTCTGTCCGTCCGTTTGTTCGTGCGTCAAAACAAGTTTTCTCGCAAACCACATGAGCTAGAATGAGGAAATTTTCTACGTAGGTCAAAAGTGGTGCCTCTTGAAATTTGCAGTGCAAGAAAATATTTTAAGGTATTTTAAGGGGGGTCTCCCCATACAGGGGGGTGGCATACAATTTTTTTTATTTCTGTAGCAGCCAAGATTCTCAACAGATTCCGTTGAAACTTGAAATTATAAGTTATTAACGCAAGTTAATTTAATTTTGACAAATAAAACAGTCGAAAATTTACAGCTTAATATTTTTAGCAGCCGATTTCAATAAAAATCGAAAAGACAGCCCTCACAGTTCAGAAAAAAATTGAAATGTATATATTAATGGCGATGCAAGTGCTGATTAAACGTTTATGGAAATCTTTTGAAATTAAATATTCGAGCTATTTAAGCCTTTGTGTGGTTACCACTGTGAACTAAGTAAACAGCAAATGCGAGAAGGGCGAAACCGGTATTTATATGTTTAAAACAATTTATGATCCGCTGATTTTCAATATGTAATCCATACGTATGCAACTCAATTTAATTAGCAAAATATTTGCGCCCCGATAAAAGGTCTCTAAGAACGAACGTGGCCAGATTTTTTTTATGTTAATAAATACCCATGTGGTACTACGAAAATTGCAGAAAGAAGTTGAGTAGTAGGCAAGCCAAATTTTTTTTCGAAGCTTTATGCTACATACGAGAAATTTGCCTCTCCGGCTGGTGCTGCCAACGGGGATTTTTTTATATTGAATGAGTAATTTTTGCACATCTCTAGTCTGGACTTTATTGTTAGACTTGATTGTATGTCGACCATTGCAGTTAGTTTTGAACGTACTTCTCGTGAATTAAAAAAAATCGAACGGGTTTATTCATGTGACCATATTGCACATAAATAAACATTTAACTGTTCAGGGAATATGATGAAATCATTTATCGTGATTGAGGAATCCTTAGACAAAAAATTTCTTGTTTTCGTTGTTGCACACATCGAGCGCTCGAATATCCAACTATACTTTTCCATGTAATGAGTTTTAGATGGATCGAACGAAGCACATGTAGATGCAGTTATAATTTATTCATTTTGAACGCTTAGCTTCACAGTTCAGCTAATCAAATGTTTATTCCTTGAATACGTTTATGCTTTATGTCTTACTATAAAAATCATAAATTCAAAGTGGCATCATCAAAGCAACATGTTAAACAAACATATCTCTAATATGTCTAATGTACTTAAGTTATTAAATTCTATTTCTCAAACCAGTTGATCCATTTGAATATTTCTTTTATGGATTCTAAGTCACATTTGCCTACGCATAAATTTAACTAAAGCTCGAAAAATTATCCATAATCTATCTGCACAATACTCTTCATCCGACGACAAAAGCAAATATCAAACCATCATAGCTCAAACAAATGTATCTACAACACAATAAACTGAACAAGAAGAACACAATCAAGTTGAACAATAACGACAATGCAAAATCCTACAATTCTTATCTCCATACAATTTATCATTATCCTTCTAAATCATCCATAATCCAACATAAACGAAACGAAATTAATTTCTTCTTTTTCGATATTTCCTCTCGAACTTGTTACGCCATACTGGTTGCTGCCTCCCTTGCTTGCTATCATCATCTGCCATTTCTCCTACTTCAATTACTTCTGCTTTCTTCCCGTATAGAATTTATCTAAAAGCATTTATCTGTACCGACCTCTGCCAATGTATATCCTGAAAATTGATGATTCATACAACCATCAAACCGTTGCTGTAGGTATGACAGCCAGCGGCTGACTGTGAGGGGGGTGGAAAAGAAATAACGAATAAAAACAGAAACAATATACATACTCGTGCAATCTATACCCCCAAAAACAAACCAACCGAGACATGGGCATCAAAAAGCTTTCACGTTCGTGCCTTCATTCTTCCTGTCGAGGACGATGTTGGGATTTTTTCATATCCCAGAGTACCAGCACAAACGAGCCGGGATTGAGTTGAGATCTAAAGTCAAAATGCATCAAATCACGGAGAACTACACCGATTTAGCGTCTTTTTGCTCATCCTGCTCCAACTGATGGACTGGCTGGATGCTCAGGAAAAACTAAAGGTATTAATTTTCCTTACCGGGAAAAATCGCACTTAGCGTCAGGTTGGAAATAGTTGGGGACGTCGAAATAGAGGAACAAATACTTGAAAAGCTATCAAGGTACTTGTGAGTAGGAATAACGATATGTAGAAATGATTTTGTTGCTGTTGTTGGTCTGGCGGCGGCAATGATGGGGTGTGCCTACTGCAAGTAAGGAAGAAAACTATGTCAGGAAAGCTCCATCGTCGACCAGGGGAAGCTCTCAAAATCGATAAAGCGTCGCCTTGACTAGCCAGCCACCAATAACGAGATTGATACCAATGATGATATCAGACCATCCTTCCACCACTAGCCCCAACTGCATGAACATCAATAATCAAAATTAAAGGTTGAGTAATTTCAATGAATAGCCTTTCCAACTCTGTTGCTGATTATAAGGATTGTATTAAATGATAAACGGAATTATTTCGAGGGTTATCGAAAGAACAATCGTAAAATATTAACATGAAGTTGCTATTGTAATATTGTCGATGTTGAAATAACAGGAAGATGTTTGCTTCGCGAACAATGAATGACTCCATTTCAACTCCCCCTCATCATTCAGCCGCAAATCATGCCCCATAAAAACATTAGGCCAACGTCATCTTAATTGTTACTTCAAGATGTGGCAGTAGGTCGTCTACACGACTCTTAAGAATGTTTCAGGAAATGAGACTTATTGTTTGATTTTGTTGTAAAAGCCTCATCCTCGAGTTCCTTCCGGGGGTTTATTGATACTTATTCCTTTGTTTTCACCCATCTGAGTCCACTCATTTCTTGCTGACAACAAAAAACAACTCCGTGCACAATCATTCTCTCCTAAGCTATTGTTCCTTTACCTTAGTTACGAGAGGATAATAAACATAAGTAATATGAAACGCCAAAAAGATAGGATGAACCACTTCAACCGTTGCCAAATACCATATCCTTGCAATAAGTTATTCAATAGTTTCCTTATTGTTTCTGTACTTATATTATCCGATTTGATTATTCCAGTATGTATTGCTCTCCAATTTGATACCCTCATGCATAAAGCTCTCTAGTGTTCAGGCCCAGAAGATCAAAATCGCCATTCATGCTTTATTATCCGAAATCGCATTGAAAAGCCATGCCAAAAAAAATGTTGCATAAATATCTCTGTATTAAACTAACTAACAATGAAAAGAAGGCACGAGTAGCATATACATATACATTTTGTTAGAACTCATCAATAACAGCAATGTACTTCTATTAAATTTCATATCATTTTTTTAACGTTTTCTAAATATTGAGTGTAAAAACAATTTAACTCCATATTCTTTTTTGGCAGAACCGCACTCCTCATACTCTTATTAGAACTTTATTGGGACCGTTTTTCGGAGGAAATAGTCCCCTTAAACTTTTCTACACTCTTGATGATTGTGAAATGTGTACTTTTTACCCTCAACGGATTTTTGTTTTTTCTTTCAAAACAATGATTTTGGAGCTGTATCGTTTTTCCACTCACTGATTCAATTGTATAAGGTGCTTTCTAAAATAAACGAGACTTTTTTCATAAACATTTTTTTGGTGGCGCCATCTGTGAATGAGATAGTGCGTTGGAAAGTTACATCCCTTCCCTGGCTTCCAGTGAAAGCTTGGTGACATTCGGTTCCAGTGGTAGCGAAGTTATTGCGTCTGAAGTGACAGTATGTTTGTGTCATCGGTACAAAAATGAGTTTCGAACAAAGAGCTAATATCACATTTGGTTTTAAATTCGGTAAAACGTTTACCGACACATTTGAATTGATGCAAAAAGTTTATGGCGATGATTGCCTAGTTCGTGCAAGAGTTCATGAGTGGTTTACACGTTTCAGAGATGGTCGTGAGAACATAAATGATGATGAACATACGGGCCGCCCAAAATCAGTGATAACCGCAAACTCCATCGAAATTGTGCGTGAAATTACTGTTGAAATTCATGGAATCGGAGTTGAATATCTCCAAAACATCGATTTATCGCATTTTAACCGATCATTTGGGCTTACAAAAGGTCTGTGCACGAGACTTTTATCATAATTTTTTTTTTGAATTTCACTCACCGTATTCACCTGATATGGCTCCCTGTGACTTCTACCTATTCGGAAAATTGCATTTGGCCATGAAAGGAAGACGCTCTGCGTCCGTAGAGGGCATCCAAAAAGCTTGTACCGACATCCTGAAGGACATTCCGGTCAATGAACTGAAATACTTTTTTGAAAAGCTTTTGGATCGCGCAAAACAGTGTATCGAGGCCGGAGGAGAGCTCTTGTCGTTTCTATTTTAGCTCAGTCTCGGTTATTTTTGAACACACCTTGTATAATGCTCTGAATTTGTTTAGTAACCAACCATTTCAATAGTACTTAGATTTTGGCTCGGAATCGGGGAGAAAATTAATTGTACTTTGCTTAATAAATTGTTAAGCAACGTCCTAGTCACATACACTCTACGTGGACGCTAACTGAAACAGCCAATTCGAACATTTTATATAGAACGGTATGGTGTCATGCTGATGTTACTTTACCTCAATGTAACTTCGGCCCAAAAACGCTGCTCCCCTCTCCTACACACATTCATGTGGATTAACGTCATCCTTACTTCTAGGCATAATTTTACATCTCATCATCAGTCCTCTTTTGTTTTATGTCCTTGTCTACTTAAAAATGGTCTTACTGAAAAATAAGGTGAAGGCTTTCTAGTGGACATGCCCACGCATATGATTCTGAAGACCGGGCTTACCCCTGCATGTCCCTGTTTGATGAACTGAAACTAAGTTTCAGAAATATCTTCTTTTCTCTGTAAGAGGTGCTATATGACCCCAAGCTAAAATGGAACAGTGTATGCCTAGAGCTACATATCCAAGGGGTACTTGATTCTAAATACGCGCACTTCGGATACTTTGGACATTTCAGATTTCAAATGCGACCCTAACCTCGATATTTCAGGTCTACTGGCGATCACCAGGATCTTCGACTCAGAAACTTTCCGATGTGTGATATCCGACCGCAGCACTCTTCGTTTCTTGTAACTTCTAGCTGAGAGCGTGGTCCCATAGCTCTGATCCGTACAATGGTACAGACAACGCAGCGCTTATCAAGAGACACCTTCTTGATAGAGTAGGTCACCGTATGTTGCTATCAGTTGATAAACCCGCCGCTCCCTTATCAGCTTGTGGCAGTAATCGTTGCAACCGCCTGTAACAAAACCCCGGGAAATTCAATAAAAATAATAAGAATTAGTCGTTTCCATGCCGGCACCTTAAAAATTGTTACCATACAGGGCTGGAATAAAACGTAGCCTTTCTTGCACGAACTCAGGGGATATGCGCTGGTGCATAAACGACCAAACTACTGCCGCAACGTGCACACAGGATAACCCCTTTTGTGATGAGTTTATTACACATCTGGTCTCCAGATTTTTCCATATTATCTAAATATAAAAGTAGACGTAAGTAGATTGTAAGAGTAGTAGTACGACTCAATAAAATTTAGATAATATTCTTTCGTTGTGTTGTCATTGTGAATCAAATGGTTGTGTTGTTAGTTTGAATTGATAACGAGTCCATTAGCCACAGTGGTGACCCCGACGTGATTTAAACGAAATAGTGTACAAGAATGGCTAAGGACTCGGCAAATGAAAATGCAAATCGTTACTGCATTACAGTCGGCGTTTTTAAATCGAAGCGGCAGAGTAACATTGCCACCATTCAACAATGATGACCCAGAAATCTGGTTCACGCAAGTTGAGCTGGCTTTCGAAGGAGCGAATCTAACCACCGAGGGACAGAAAAACGCATGCGTGATTCAATCGCTAGATAGCAGAGTTGCCGCAGAAGTACGACAAAATTGTAACCTCCAGGCCACCCGAGAAGCCATACACGGGGTTGAAAGCAGCGTGAATCAAAAAGCTATGTGCTTCGCAAGAGCAAAACATGCGTCAATTATTAGAGGTCGAGGAGTTAGGTGATAGGAAATCAAGTCAGTTTCTACACCATCTGAGAAAATTGACAGGTTCGTTCATTTCCGACGAAATATTCTGTGCTTTGTGTTTTTAAAGAATGCCAGAGGATATGAGGCCGGTCGTACTGATTCAAAAAGACATCCAGCTTGAGAGCGTTGTAGAGTTGGTCGGTCAAAACATGGAGATGCCATTTCTGCGAAATCAGTTAGCAGCTGTGGCGACACCAGCAATAACCCTAGGTCCGCTTACAACAGCAACGACATCAGAAGCGCTAGCGGAACAGCTAGAAAGCCTTGATTTCAAGCTATTTGCAAAGACAGAAGATAAACTGGTCTCGTTTCGCCACGAGATCAGTGAGCTGCGAGGTTGTTCTCATACCCGAAAATATTCACGTAACCGCACACGTTCCCCGTCCCGGAGTCGTTACGTTGCAGAAGGTGTATGCTGGTACCATGCTCGTTTTGGCCCAAAATCAAACAAATGCACAAAACCATGTAGTTTTGGGTCGGGAAACGCAATGGCTCGTCGTTAATGGTGGGGGACGACACGCGCCTTAATCAACCACGCCGCCTCTTTATAAAAGACATCACAAGCGAGAAAACCTTCCTGATAGACACTGGTGCAGAGTTATGCGTATATCACACTCACAAATACTTCACTGCGCCTCGAGAAAGGTGTGATTTTGAACTTTCCGCGGCAAGTGGGACACGCATAACTACTTACGGCACTATAACCCTGACGTTAAACCTTGACTTACGACGCGATCTCATTTGGCGTTTCGTAATTGCAGATGTAGAAAAGCCAATAATTGGATTCAATTTCCTGGAGTACTACGGACTTTTGGTAGATTCCAGGAATCGAAAGCTGTTGGACAACACAACCCAGCTGGAAGTGAAAGGCTGTCCCGTTGTTGGAGAAGTCTTCAGCGTAAAACTGGTAACAGGATCAACACCATTTCATGAGCTTCTATCGAAATATCCGGAAATTCTGAAGCCAGTCCGGGTGCTAAAAGTTAAATACAATACGATTCACTATATAAGGACTACAGGAGGATCACCAGTTGCTAGCAAACCCAGACGGTTAGCACCTGATAAACTGAAAATAGCCAAAACGGAATTCGACAACTAGGCATTGACAGACCATCACAAAGTTGCTGGTCTTGACCTCTTCATATGCAGCAAAATACCAACAATGAATGGAGACCCTGCGGGGACCATCGTGGACTCAACGCCAGGACTATCCTAGATCGTTATCCCGTTCAAAACATCCACGACTTTTTGTACAGGCTTACGGGGAAATAGGTTTTCCCATTGACTTTGTGAAAGCGGTTCACCAAATCCCCGTGGCCGAAGAAGATACCTGCAAGACAGCAATTACAACACCATTTGGGCTGTTCGAATTCCCGTTCATGACGTTTGAACGAAATGCAGCGCAAACTTTCCAGCGTTTCAAAGATGAAGTACTGCGTTATATGGATTTTTGCTATGCGTATATAGACGACATCATAGTTGCCTCAGCATCAGCAGTAGAACACATTAACCACCTTAACATCCTATTTCACCGCCTGCAAACGTACGGAGTAGTAATTAATTCCGCGAAGTGCATCTTTGGACAACCGGCCGTACAATTTTCGGGATATTCAGTTAGTGAAAATGGCAGTCGACCGCTACCGCAAAAAAGTTGAAGTCATCAGATTGTACCCACAGCCGAAAACAGCAAAAGAGTTTCAACTTATCGGAGATTCATACCGAAAGCAGCAAAAACTCAAGCTCCATTATGTAGCCTACTCGCTGATAATATCAAGGGGAAATCAATCACACTTTGGACCTCGGAGCAAGAAGCAAGGTTCCATGAAGCAAAAGAAAGCCTAGCACAAGCAAGACTACTTATCACCCAGTACCCAACGCAAACTAGCAGTATTTAGTGATGCTTCCGACCTCAGCATTGGTGCAGCACTGCAACAACTTTCCAATGGCCACTGGCAACCATTGGACTTTTTCTTAAGAAAACTGATCAGTGGAGAGTAAATACGCCGCATATGATCGGGAACTCTTAGCGATCTACGACGCCGTTAAATATTTCCGTCATATAATCGAGGGACGAGAATTCGTTATCTACACTGACCTCAAACCAATACCCTTTGCATTCAGGAAAAGTAAAATACGCAAGGTTTTCCAAGACAGTTCAGATACCTCGACATGATCAGCTAATTCTGTACAAATATCCGATATATACCAGGAGAGGAGAATACAGTTGCAGATGCTCTCTCGAGGATCGAAGAAATCGAAGCAAAAGTCGCCTTCCCTGCCTTAGCAGCAGCTCAAAGGCACGATGAAAAGCCCACAAAACGATAAATAAGTTGATCAAGCTACTAGGATTAAAAGAGCCCCTACTCTGCGATGTTTCCACAGTAACAGCACGCCTAGCCGTGCCAAAGGAGTTTCGAAGAACTGTGTTCAACAGTGTACACAGACTGTCTAACGCGGGTATAAAGGTCATCCTTAAACTCATCTCACAGCGTTATGTTTGACCATCAATGAATAAAGACTGCCGCGAATGGGCAAAATGCTGCATTGAGTGCCAGCAAGCGAAAATTTCTAGACACGTTAGCACTACGCCAAGCACATTCTCACCACTTACTGGTAGATTTGAGCATGTCCACATTGACATTGTCGTCATGCCTATCTCAGAAGGGTTCGGGTACATTTTAACATGCATAGATCGTTTTACACGCCGGCCGGAAACAGTTCCCATGGAAGATTTCAAGGTTTGGGGCGCCTTTAAGAGTTACAACAGACTAAGGACGCCAATTTGAGTTATGCTTGATTAGGGAAGTAAACAACCTAACTGGTACCACTCATTTCAGGACAACATCATATCACCCAGCAGCAAATGGCATGGTCGAACGATTCCACAGGCAACTCAAAGCAGCAATCAAATGTCACAAGAGCAATCAATGGACACAAGTCTTACCCTCAGTACTCCTAGGAATACGTTGCACTTGGAAGGAAGACCTCCAATTAACCGTTGCGGAGCTAGTTTATGGCGAACCATTAAGAATACCAATTGAATTCCTCGTAGAATCAAACAAGGACCAAATACAGCAGAGCAATTTTGTCCAAGTCCTCCGATGCCATATCCAGGGTATACGATATAACATAAGCCTAACTCGACATGGTGAAAAGAAAACGTTCATATTCAAAGATCTCGCCGCAACGCAATACGTATTTATTCGCACTTGCTCCATAACATAACAGCTTCAATTGGCGTATAGCGGGCCTTTCAAAGTCGTATCTAGAGCCGATAAAACTTTCGTGGTAAACGTTCGAGGCAAAAATGTTACCATCTCAATTGATAGGTTGAAACCAGCGTACGTTATGGAGGAAACCATAAGCGATGATGAAGATACTGAGCAACAAGAATATACGAGTACGTGGCACCTAGACTCAATGCCATCGCAAGCGAGAGAAGAGTTGGCTACTGGAATTCAAACACCAAGGAGTCATGCAGACGAATCCTCATCAAGGCATACACCCTCAGGAAGACGAGTTTGATTCCCAGATTGCTTGCAAGTTGGAATTTCGAGATTCAAATCACTGGTAAGGGGATACTGCGGCAGTAATTGTTGCAACCGCCTAAAACAAAACCCCGTGAAACCCAATAAAAATAATAAGAATTATCCGTTTCCATGCCGGCATCATAAAAATTATTACCATGCGCGGCTGCAATAAAACGTATCCTTTTTTGCACGAACTCAAGGGAAAATGACCATGCGCTGGTGGAATAAACGACCAAACTACTGTCGGTCCGTGCACACAGGATAACCCCTTTAATTATGGGTTTACTACACATCTGGTCTCCAGATTTTTCCATATATTGTAAATATAAAAATAGACGTAAGTAGGTTGTAAGAGTAGTATTGTCGCAAGCATCGTCGAAGTGAGACGACTCAATAAAATTTACATAATATTCTTTCGTTGTGTTGTCATTGTGAATCAAATGGTTGTGTTGTTAGTTTGAATTGATAACGAGTCTATTAACCACAAGCTGTTGCCTTAATTTGTTCAGAGACACTATTTTCGAGTCTATCAGTAGCCTCAGGTGCTTCACTGCTGCTTTCGATTCGACCAGCATTTCCCCGATACTGTACCTTCTTTGTCAGGATGACCATTTTAGTTTTCTCCAGTAACAGGCTAAATCTACGAAGTCATCCAGTTCCTCACTCGGCGCATTAGCGTGCCTAGTCTAAGTTATACATGTTTGACGGTGCATCTAGAGACTAGCGCCGAAAAATTATCCGCATAGCCGATCAAGTGTAGGTCATCTGGCGGCGTAAGCCTGAGTAACCTGCCATACGAAATGTTCCACAAGTTACTCGAGGATAGAGCCCTAAGCTACCTCCGATGCAACTTCCGACCTAAGAGAGCTTTCTTCGTATCTCGCAAAGTGGTCTGCGGTCCTTCAGATAGCGCCTCTAAGTTTGCATCAGATATTCTGGAAGTTGGAAAGGATTTCCAAGGCATTCGTCCATCTAGCGAAGTTAAGGGCATTTCTGAAGCCATGAGTAACCAGCAAAACAAACCGTCGGGTGGACTTGCTGTGTGCCTCCGCACTATCACTTCCACAATGCCATTAAGTCAAAAACGCTTTATTCAATGCGAATCGTTATAAATTTTAAAACGAATATAAAGCAAATTCCAAACAATAATAATATGAAAACTGAATGGCCTAAATGGCTCTCTAAAGTTATACGTTATCAGTTAAACATATTTGATCAAAAAAACTATAGCAAATTCAAATTAATTAAGATTATTACATATTTTATCATTCGATTGAAAAAAAAACCAACCAACACTATACCAAAATTATTTATAATTATAACACAACAGCAAGCTTTTATCCTATACGTAATATGTTATAATCTAATTCTAATAAAATTCAACCAAGGCTTTACCTTATGTTAAAGAAAGAGGTCATCACAATGTTCCTAATCTAAGCGCTATACCTTATCTCTAAACCTAATATAATAAACATAACATATACCTAACCTATCTCTACTTTTTAACACAAATAAACAACAATAAATGTAGCAGTAATGAGCTGAAACACAAAAACTAAGTAACGAAAAACACAAAAACTGAAAATAAACACGAATAATTTAGACATTGTCATTCAGCAACCAATACCTAGATTGCTACGTCTCAGCTCGACCAGCCTCAACTTATCTAGCAAATGAGTATCTCCATTGGAATTGTTGGTCTCGTAAACTCATATTCGGAGGATATTTTATCTTCTTATCGGTGGCCCGTCTATATATGTGATATATGATTGGGACGCCATCAGAATCAAAAACATATCGATTCATGTCCAAATACACGAATGCTTCTGGAGGAATGAAGCCAGTAGCGAGGCAAGTCGCTATATACCCGTCTGTAGGGTGGAACGGCTGTGAAATCCAAGGGTTTTCACTCACAGTCACAGATCTTGCGATATGATTCCGAAGAAGTTTCAATATGAAGATATCGACTCTTGTCACATTAGCAGTTTGATAAATTCTTCATTTTTCGATTGAATATTTCTTTTATTTAAAATGGATTTTATTTAAGTACATATTGTTCATTATTATCTATGACCTTTTGCCATTTTTTGGGTAGAGCCATTATTACATGTGTGTAGAACTTCTGTGGTTTATCGGCGCAAAACTTGGCCGAGTGATTTTCACCGTTCCTTTTTGAAGTGAGTTTCTTTTCATTAAGGAAGTTTTGCAGAGACCGAAACAAATGGTAGTCTGATGGTGCAAGGCCTGGACTATACGGTGGATACATCAAAACTTCACAGCCAAGCTCTGCCAATTTTTGCCGGGTTATCAAAGATGTGTGTGGTCTGGCATTGTCATGGTGGCATACAACGCCCTTAATATTGATCAATTCTGGTCATGATAAACAATTCCCTTCCAATCCCACCATACACACAGCATAACCATATTTGGTGTCAATCCTGGCTTTGAAGTCGTTTGTGATGATTGACCTTTTTTGACCATGATCTTTTTCGAACAACACTCTCGTATCTTACCCATTGAAAAATGGTCCCGTAATGATTTGCTTCAAAAATGGCTCGATTTCGTTGCGTTTTATTATTGTTTCACAAATGGAAATGCTGTCGATCAATTTTTTGAGTTAATTCATGCGGCATCCAAACGTTGAGCTTCTTTGTATATCCAACTTTACGCAAATGGTTCAAAACTGTTTGCTGATGGATATTCCTTAGCAATGTCATGGCTGCTTAAGTGTCGGTCTTCCTCAATTTTTGTAAGTTTTCATAGACTTTTTCAATGATTGGTCGACATGAGCGAGGTGCATCTTTGGCATCAAAATTTCCAGAACGAAAGCGAGCGAGCCATATCTTGGCTGTGGTATCTTGATCGTAGACACCACAAATTTTTTCACGAGTCTGCGATGCATTCTTACCTTGATCGTAGTGATATTGTAAAATATAACGAATTTTTCAGAAATTTCACTCATTTTTAAATGAATACAACTTTTGATACGAATGACGAAACACAAAACTGTCCTATGAAAATTGTGGACTGGAATGTCTCCTTTCAAACGCATGTCAGTTTAACTCAATCTGATTAGTATTGCCCGATATATGACAACGAACACCGTGAAGTGACAAAAAAGGCTTAATACATATAATATATAATGCTTCAAATCCGCCTCAGGCTTTCTGTACAAACCAGTACATGCACGAAGACATTTCCTTTCGGAAACTCTTAATTTTTCCATAGTACTACCACTCTGGTGGTACCAAATCTGACGTCTGTATGTCAAAACTGATCTAACCAGGGTTGGAATGAAAGTCTTCGTTTTAACATGTGAACCTAGGATTTATGTGGAACCCGTTCTGAACTACCCTCGCCAGCCATGATGTGGAAATCCTTCCAATCAAGTTTCAGGTCATGATTGAACCCCTGCAACTTTGCCCGAAACAAAATTGTTTCGTACTTATGCGTATTGATTTTCATTCGCCAATTGTCAGTGTACAGCTGCACAGCATTGAACATTTTTTAAAGATTGTTTTGAACTATTGTAGCTTTTCGGTCTACCGTATAGATGATCAGATCATCGGAAAACGCTACCAATGATCGTGTTGACGAGACGTTAAAATCAAAGCCGTTCAATAGCTTGCGAATGAAGATTGAGAAGAGCAGAGGCGCAGTAACTGTTCCCTGCTGTAGACCATTCAAGACCTTGAACTCGCGCATTGTTGTCAGATTTCCATCAGTTACAACAAACGATTTCCCGTATAACATATTGCACATCATGGCGACAAGGTGTCTGGGGAACTTGTCCTGAAGGAGTTTAAAAACTAGTCCATCTAACCAAACCGTATCGAAGGCTTTCTCCACATCAATGAGACACTCTCCGACACATTCTCTAGCATTGAGTTTCCAACAGATGTCTGAGGTTACTTTCGTTATCGCATGTATGGTCGAATGCCTGGCACGAAAACCAAATTGGCAATTCGGCATCAACTCATTTTCTTCAATGTGGGCTTTTAATACTTTGTTTAGTATCACTTCAAACACCGTGCTGATGTTAGGCAGCAAGCTGATTAGCGATAGCTTTTAGGGCTTGAAGATTCTTTTCCTTTCTTGGAGATCGGAAATACCTTAGCCTTTTTCCACTCATTTGGGAAATATGAATTGCTCAACATGTTGTTGAACAATATGCAATAATTCCTAATAGCAACCTCAGGCAAATGTCGGAGAACTACATTTGGAATAACATCAGTACCACATGATTTCTTGTTGTTTATCTTGCCAAATATGAAATACAAATCTTCATAGCTGACAAAATAATCGATAATATTCAAGCTCGGTATGAGATCAGAAGTTAATTTTCCATTAAAATGAAGAATTGATTGGCCGTTTAGGCTTGATTTGAAGTCGGAAACTTTTACTTCAACGACCTCTGAAAATATTCATTCCCTCTCTCAGGGGTTGGTAGATGAACCAATTCAAAATGTGTTCCAATCAGGGAAAGTTTATGGAATCCATCACATATAATTCTGTTTCCATTTGTATCCGGAGTCGTACTATCAATTTCGATACCAGCCCTATCGAGAAGATTTATCTCATCACTAGTGACTTCAAAATTCGATACCTTCACTCGAAACGTCTTACGGAATATGCTATTCACTTTCGCGAAAACGCCATCTGGGCCCTGTAGACTAATTAATACCCCTCAATTTTTCCGCCCATTGATTGCTGACCTCACTCCTGAAGTATGAACGGATTAAATTCCGGACACTCTTCAGGTGTAATTTCAACAAAGCCAACGAGGGATGGTTGTAGTCCAAATATTGCCGATAAATATTATTGACGCGTTTGAGGAGGTTTTTCAATCTTTTCAACCTTTTTTTTTGTGGTAGGGAGGTGAATGCTATTTATGCACAGAGTGTGGGACTCCCATGCGCGACTGGACTACCCACTAAACACCTCCCCTGTCAACCTTTCAATGATTGATGTTTCATATCCCTCCATATTGTTTCGATGTTTCATCTTGGGAGCTGCTTTCTCAATCGCTTCCAACGTGAGCTTCTCTAACTTCGACAAATAAAGATCTATTTCATCGTAAGTTAGATTCGCGTCATTAGGTACCATTGAGCAAGAGTTGCCATCATCAGAAGAACATTGCTTCTGGTACTCGCGATTAAACTTCTTTTGAAACTTTCCCCAGTCTGTTCTTTTTATGTTTAACTGGAATGAGGAAGAGATCATCCCTTTGATGATTGATTTCCATTACGATTGCGTTATGTCGCTATCATAAGGAAACACCTGCAGTTTCCGTTGACTATTAAAGCTGAATTCAAGTCTTGCGTCAGCAATGCAGAGGCCCGAATATGAATTTGTCCTAGGGTATGTTGGGAACTCCGACCCATATAGATTGTACTTGTATTCAATTTGGTTCTCTGTTATCCACGATTTCAGGAATATACCTCTGGAATCATTGGTGGCGTTCAGAGATGATGTATGCTTGGCGTTCAGGTCACCAGAAAGAATATAATAATTATGCAGCCTGTTCAGTTCGAGTATTTCAAGCAAGGAATTGAGCTCGTCCTTGAACTTGAGAACATTTCGACCAGTTGCAGAGGTAGAGATAACGAAGAGATTATCTCCACCTGGCAGTGAGATTTTGATAACGGACACATCAAAAAATCCAAAGCTTTTGAATTCTACTTTTTCAATATTTTGGAAACAAAAGGGTCTTCGAACCAATATCCACCTCCCCTACTACCTATTACCTACCTATTACCCTATCGTTTCGCGGTGTACTGGACTTCGTTTGGGAGTGAATTTTAGCTTTGCACCTTGATACCGGGGGAATCCTCGATATGATGCTGGATGACCAAAGAGACCGCAGTTTATACAATATAATTTTTCTTTTGGGTCCGCCTGAGCCAATTTGCACTCGCCGGAAGCATAGACATCTTTGCACTTTACACATCTATATTTCATGGCGCAATTGGCAGACGAATGACCGAATCTATGGCACCTGTGGCACTGGTTGACCTCACGTTTCTGAAGGCGTTCCCACCTCACCACACGGAAGTTCAAGTACCTTATGTTTTGTAGGGCACTTGAACTGCTTTTGCTGGAAATCTGGACTAAGTAATAAGGTAAGTTTTTACGCTTGACAATCAATCAATGCGGGACAGCTCCATAATTCAACGCACCATTTGCTGCCTGAAAATCAACCAATGACTTAGTTCTAATTGTCAGTTTATCGGCGTTGACTCTCTTGATCTCAAAATCATCGAATTTATTTTCGGCTGGTAAAAGCCGAACCATATCTTTGCCTGTTTGCCAAAATACATTGATTGGTGGGACTTTCTCTTTCTTTTGATTAACCTGTACAGACATACCAGCAGACAGAACTTTTGGTTTTTTCTCACTATTTTTAATTTTCAAATGTTAGATAAGTCCATTATCAGGTTTGGTAATACAATGTTCAGAACATTTACCTCTTTAATGCTCATGGAATCGTCTAGTCCAGCTAGTGCTGTATAAAAGTTCGTGCTGACGTTTGCTGCGCCTGCGCTGAGGACATTCTCTTGATCAGGTTCTTGTTGCGGTTTCTTACTGGAGTGTTCATTCTCGGTTGAGTCATGAATTTAGTTTTCGTTCCATTAACTCATAGGCTAATTCAATTTGCTTCATGCTCAGAAATGCTCCTTTGGCATCTGAGATTGATCGTGCCATAATATTGAGGCCATTAGTATATGCTACCAATTGTGTCGACTTGAACATTTGTGTACCAGATATTTAAGCTATTGTATTTCTGATGACGTGTTCCAACGCAATATTAAAGAGCATTCGGGCAAGCCAATCCCCTCGTTTTAAGCCTAATTCCATCATGACGTTATCCTCTATTTCGCCGTTTACCTTGACCTAGGACCCTGTGTTTAGCATCGTGACTTTGACCATGCGGACTAGTTTTGGGACGCCAACGTCAAGCATTATTTAATACCATACATGGCGTATGCAAATCGTCATCAGCTCAGAAATATATGCATTTGATAAAACAAAAATATTTTTCCCCTATAGAGAATTTGAACCCACGGTCCCAGTGAAACCCCAGATTGGGTGTCCGAAACTCTAGCATCTAGACTAGCTTCTGACATTTCCCCAATCATCGAGTTCCAATTGCTTGTGTTACTATCACTGCAATGGGCAAGTTTGTACGCTTAAACAAGTAAAAGCATCATAAATCGATTAGGAAATATTATTTTACGATTGCTGTTCCATTGCAAGGGATGAATGGGGGCAACAAGTACTATGGGAAAAATGTTTAAAAAAATCCGCGATCTCGTGTTGGCAGACCGTCGATTGAAGGTTCGCGAGATAGCTGAGACTGTGGGCATAGCGGAAGGAACGGTGCATCATATTCTACACGAACTTGGCATGAGAAAGCTGTCGGCGCGATGGGTGCCGCGTTTGCTCACACCGGAAAACAAACGCAACCGTGAGACCACATCGGCGACGTGTTTGGCGCTGTTTCAGCGCAATCCGACGGAGTTCTTGCGTCGTTTCGTGACCGTCGACGAAACATGGATTCACTGGTACACACCAGAGACCAAGGAACAGTCGAAACAGTGGACTTCACCCGGCGAACGTGCTCCGCAGCAGGCGAATACTGTTCGATCGGCCGGAAAGGTGATGGCCACCGTTTTCTGGGATTTAAAAGATGTGATCCACATCGATTACCTCGAGAAGGGTAAAACAATCACGGGGCGCTACTATGCAGACCTATTGGGCCGGTTTGACGTCGAATTGAAGAAAAAGCGGCCCCGCTTGGCGAAGAAAAAAGTGCTGTTCCACCACGACAACGCGCCGGCTTGCTGCCCCATCCACCGTACTCTCCAGATTTGGCCCCCTGTGACTACTTTTTGTTTCCAAACCTGAAAAAATCACTCGCCACGAATAGATTTGGGTCGAACGAGGTCATCGCCGCCACGGAGGCCTATTTTGCAGCCCTCGAGAAAATGTATTTTTTGGACGGGTTGAAAAAGTTAGAGCATCGCTGGGCCAAGTGTATCGAACTTGAAGGAGATTATGTGGAGAAATAAATCGCCACCTTTCCAAAATTTTCGTTTTTCTTCTGTAGGCTAAGTACTTGTTGAATGACCCTCGTAAGTTTAGGGTATGGTAGGAAAAATGCCCCGTGGCTCAATGTGAGCGCTTTCGATTTGTGGTCGGGAAATGCGAGACCGACGCCAAACTTTCTACAGATTTTCACCGCCTATAAATTACGTAAAAACTGGAGGAAATTTTCTCAGTGCATAGTTCAACTTTTTAATTGTATGTGAAGTAGATAGTTGAATTTATTTTTCTTGTTAAGCCGTCGGGCCTCGCTTTATTGTGTGAGCAAATGCGATTCGACTTCTTTCAGTCATGTTCAGTGTCTCAAAGAAGTCGAAACGCGTCTATTCACACAACAAAGCAAGACCCGACGGCTTTTCAAGAAAAAAGAGAAGTGGCCTGCGGATATCAAATCAACATAATACTTGACTAGACAGTTTGACTTTAAGATCCGTACAAATAAATTGTGCGCTACTTTATTTTGCCCTTGAAAAACTTTGTCTGTTTTAATAAAGAAAGAGCTTCTAGTTTTCTGAAGTCTGGGTTCACATTCAAAAAATAGTAGCCGTAAGGGCCTGCTACTATATAAGGTTGAAATACTAAGTGATAGCATGAATGTTTGTAGGTTTTTATTCTTTTTGGATATTAGCAATAGTGTTTTACAGTCATAAATGTAAACTAGACAAATTAAACAAAGTGCGCAACTTATATACTCGTAAGTACTCTTTTACTAGAAATGATAAGTTAACTCAAGCAAAGATTTCTGGGTTCATGACGGCAAGGTGTTATTTTCTTCCCCATTTTATTTATTTTTTATCAATATCTCAAAGAAGAGTTGTCAAGTGATAGATGTTTCGACCCACAAAAAGACAATTTGAATTAAAAGTGGTAGACACAGATGGAAATCCATGATGGAAAGTTGTGTTGGTTGAACAAATGGCGTCAAGCTGAAATATCGAAGCGATGGTTAAGTGATCACTTTTTACGAAGGATGGGGAATTATTAGATGTGGAATAAGTGAAGTGAATGGATTTCCGAGGAAAAGGCGTTCATATAAGGAGAATGTAAGTGTAAACGGTGCAGCTTAACTTGCCGAGCGTTGAAATGCCACAAAGAAGTCCAAATTGGTGGATAAGGATAACGGAAAAGCCTGATATCGATTGCTAAATAGATAACCCTATGGAATAAAATCTGGATTTAAGCTGTCCATTTGTTTGTTTATTTGGGTACTGCTTCACTAGCCTTACACTGAAACTGCATTCATCAAAGTTCGAGGAATGGCCAGTAGCGATGACCTACCAAAAGGTTTGGGGTTAAATTGTTAAATATTTTTAAAGGGTCTCTCTGTATGTGGAGACTCTGAAAAAAAAGCTTCAAAGATGTGGAGTGAGAAACATCTTTTGGCATAGTTTTATCAGTATCAAGGTGTGCATTAAGGGAAAAAATTTTCATTTCTTAGGCGAGTTAAAAATTCCTTCTGATAGGAGGAAAAATTTTAACAGCTACATAGTAACATTTCATCCCAACTTTTACTCTAATCTTTTTGAAAAAGGAATATTATGCACCGATCAAGAAGTGAGCTGATTGTCACGTAATTGGTCAATTGTTCATGGTAGTTTACTTCATTAAGTGATACATTCATTAATTATATCAATTGTGTAAAAGGCTTAATTTGCTAAGTTCATACTTACTATGGCACGAAATCCGATTATTTGGATGCTTACCTGAAAAAGAGAAAAATGATTGTTAATATTTGCTACCTCGACTAGATTAGTAAACTTTTCTCACGAAGGATTTCCCCTAAGTAGACTACAAACATTAAAGTTCAATCTTGGAATAAAAGCTCCGATCTAAAAACAGAGATACCGCCAAATTCCAATCATATTAACTATAAAATTTGCGCATTTTAATAAGCACAATCCAACTAAAATCTAACGAATCAACAAAACATTTTCATATGAATCCAAATTTCATTTCAAATACGCAAATTCCACCCCTATTCATTTTTCAGCATAGGCAAAGTTTTTACTAATGAAAGCGTTACAAACAAAATATAAAGTTTTAGTACAAATTATATATATATATATATATATATATATATATATATATATATATACACATATATATATATACATATATATATATATATATATATATATATATATATATATATATATATATATATATATATATATACATATATATATATATATATATACACATATATATATATACATATATATATATATATATATATATATATATACATATATATATATATATACATATATATATATATATATACATATATATATATATATATATATATATATATATATATATATATATATATATACATATATACATATATATATATATATATATATATATATATATATATATATATATATACATATATATATATATATATATATATATATATATATATATATATATATATATATATATATATATATATATATATATATATATTCTATACATCGATTTTAAAATCCCCCGGCGGGTTTTCCATATGTGATGTCCTTCACAGTTCTATAGAATACACACCACTCTATCGACGGTTGGATGCACTTGATAAACTAAAGCTATTAAATCCTTTTTGCATACATCCTTTGGTGGCATTTTGTGTCCCTATGAATTGAAGTCATAGTGTAGTGCATTTTCGATTGCAAACGCGTGACCTATATTTTATTGATTTTATTCTCCCTCTTTTTCCAGAATGGACGAATCATTATTGTTTTCAGACAAATGTTTGCATTTGTACTGGGATCCTTTGAATGGGAATATCGTTGGAGCGTATAATATCGATGGTTCGATAAATTCGTCAAAATATTATATCACTCTGGTTGGGTAAATGACAGAAATGTAGACATAGCAACGGAAAGCGCAGTTCTGCATAAGAGACTAATTAAAAGTGAGTTTTCAACAATTTGAGAGCAGTCTAAGTTTTACAAAAAGGGGAAAAAACAATAAAAATTGTAGCACCTTCAACTTAGGTTTTTGTTAAAAAGTTCAAACAACAGTTTAAAATAATGAAACCAAGTATTCAATTACTTTATTGTTTTGAGTATTCATAATGATGGGTACACAGACAATACATATGTATGTCGTTCGAGGGGGGGTGTGTTCCCTCTTCATTGATATACTACAAGGATTAGGCTTTTGCATTTTGATTACTTTTCCACTTGACGTCAATTTTAATTTCTTTGTTTCCACGAAGTACTATCATAGCTTTGTAAATTTCGAATTTGGTGTGCTGGGCGGCCCAGGACTTTACTATCGGGGGAATAAATTTGCGAAATAAATTTAATTTAAATTCGTTGAATGAAAACTTGAATATATTTACCAGGAATTAATTACATTAAACGACAGTGTGTTGTAGGAAGGGTAGTGTTACAAACGACAAAGCGAAATATTCTGCAGTATAGGAGTAGCTTCTCCTTTGTTAGCTTTAATGAGCTTTTTACGTTACGGGTTATTTATTTCACGGGAGGTGTTCAAAAATTTAATAGTAAGACTCGATTGGTTTATCTTTTATGTTTCAGTTTTAAAGTTTCCAAAATATCGGTGAGGTTTTGTCAAAAAGCAACTTCCTCGCAAAAGAGGAAATGAAATGTACTATTTTTTTGTAGCAAAATTTTAAAGAATTTCAGGGCTGGGTCGGCCCCGCGAATGTTGTGGCTGAAGTGGACTAAATTTCATCTTATTTGAAATTGCAGTTTACGAACACCTAAGAATTCAAATTTGTATTTAATAAAAATAACTTTAAGGACGAAGTGAAATTCGCTAGTTATACTCGTATAATGCTACCATCAACCATTTTTCGCTGCAAAATTGTACCAAATCGATCGGCTACTCGCATATTTCAGGTCAAATATTCGTATTGAGATATGTTATGAAATAAAACAAACTTTGTGGCAGGACCGTGCCTCTATCAGAAGGACATTGTGATCAGCCAGAGGTTTGAACCACTTTTTCTAAATATACTCGTAGGTTAAATCTCAACAAAACAACAGTATTCAGCTACCGGCAAGAAATCGTATTGTTAAAATTCAATGAAAATTTAAATGAACCTACCCTGCTTATGTACGAGCCATTTCGACTAGGTACTTCGAGCAAAGAGGTCTTACACAGGAGGGAACTAGTCAATTGTGCACATCAAACACAACGGAGCAGAAATATGGTGAAATTTCGCTGCATTGCTTCGATTGTAATGTTTTCTTGCTATCGAATTAGATTGTTGAACCCAGCATGCGTTTAATGTATATTTTTTCGAATTTCAATGGTTTTACATCACATACCGACGACTTTATAAAACCAATCACAAATTGTCATGCAACCCGTTTGTATATGTATTATATTGTTTCCTCAGACTTTATATTAAATTTTGTACTTAATTTACGATTCTCGCCTCCCTCTTTTCCAAAGCTTTTGAAGAGAGGGTCTTCTATATTCAGGGCCGATTTTAGATGCAATGATACCCGGGGCGTTAATGAAACGAGGCGCCCTTTGAAAGTATTTTGTACCACCTCGGTGTTTTTTTCAATGTAATGCAAAAATAATCAAAATTCACGAATTTTAGAGTTTTTATTACAATCAGATTTTACAAATATCAATAACACCAAATTTACTTGCGTGCTTTGGCTTGAGCAAATTTTTGGATGGTTTCGGACAAGTCAAGCTGATTAACAATCTCGTTTTCAAGAGATAAGACAGCAAAGCGATTAATCTTTCTTGGGACAAAGTACATCTATAGTAAGTACGTTTTGATGAGCTTCAATTTTGAAAAACTTCGCTCCCCGCTAGCAACAGTTTATGGCAAAGTGAACAAATCCTGAGGGAAATGCAAAAAGTATGAAAGACATCGATGATATTTTTCTTGACGATAAATTGAAAAACTCCCAATGACCGCTTGATGGCTGCTGACCTTCGACAAAGAGTAATTAAGTCCTCCAAAGATAGACGCTCGTCTCAAAACATTGCATCACTTTTGACGGTAGGAAAAATTGAGTTGGAAATGGTCTAAAAGGCTAAAACGCGGATGCGAGAAAGACCAAGATAAACAACAATCCGAGTTGATCACCTTATTAGAGGAGGTCTACTGCAAATGTCAGAAAAACAGCAGCCGGAATTTCGCGTGAAGTTCGTAAGTAAAATATTGCCGATGTTAGTAGGAGCACGATAATAAGGCGTTTGCCAGAGGTTCGTTGAACGCATAGTAGCAAGAAAGCCATTTGGAACCGAACTAACAAGAAAGCCCGCGTGGAGTTTACTAAAGCCAATCAGTTGTGGACAGAAGATGATAGGAAAATTCTTGCATTTTCCAAGAATCAAAGTTTAAATAGTTTAGAAACGATGGAAAACAGAATGCTCGACAGCCTGTTGGTTAACGAGATAGGACACAATTTTTGCATACATTTTGCCATTCCCTTGGGCCGCCTGATGCACAAAATGACATTTTCGTTTCGGATTAAAGGAGGCTTTTCTTTTGATACCCCACTCGACTATCTTTGATAAAGAAATTTTTTTAAGAGTCACTAAGGGGGAATCCCCATTAAAAAATTTTGAAATGTACGATGAAACTTTAACTTCTGAGAGACCACCACTTCTGATCTTCCCACAAAATTTGGGTACCATAGCATCTATGTTATCGATTCTGAGAAAACTTGCCGCGACTGACGGGCAGACTGGAATTCAAACTATTAGGCTTTTGTAAAATTCGTTTTACAAAGCTCTAAAAATAACAGAAGAACAGGTTTTACCATTCAATTATTTACAGCATGGCAACATTTCATACTGGCTGGAAACTTATGCACTTGCTGTATTTAAATAAAAATTGAGAAAAAAGTTTCCAAAAATACACGAAGTTCGGAGGTTGTGCTCGACAATAAATGGATGCGGATTGATCGATATTGAACTTTTCAGAATATCTCCTCTTACTCTCTTAAAGTCCCGATGAATCATTGAAATATTGTTAAGTCTTAAAAAGCATTGAGCCTTTTTTGTCATTTTTCGATTGAATATTTTTTTAATTTAAAATGGATTTTATTTAAGTACATTTTATGGGTGGAGCCATTATTCCATCTGTGTAGAACTTCTGTGGTTTATCGGCAAAAAGCTTGGCCAAATGATTTTCACAGTCCCTTTTTGTAGTGGATTTCATTTCATTAAGGAAGTTTTGCAGAGATCGAAACAATTGGTAGTCTGATGGTGCAAGGTCTGGACTATAAGCTGGATGCATCAAAACTTCCCAGCCAAGCTCTGTCAATTTTTGCCGGGGCATCAAAGATGTGTGTGGTCTGGCATTGTCATGGTGGAAGACAACGCCCTTTCTATTGATCAATTCCGGCCGGTTTTTTTGAATCCCTTGTTGCAATCTAGTTAATTGCTGATAGTACAAAGCCGAATTGAGTGTTTGGCCAGGTTCTAGCACCTCATGATAAACAATTCCCTTCCAATCGCATCATGCATCAGCATAACCTTATTTGGTGTCAACCTGGCTTTGAAGTCATTTGTGATGATTCATCTTTATTTTTACCATGATCTTTTTCGAACGACATTCTCGTATCTTACCCCTTCCTCATCGCTCGTAATGATTTGCTTAAAAAATGGGTCGATTTCGTTGCGTTTTATTAGCATTTCGCAAATGGAAATTCGGTCGATCAATTTTTAGGGTTTAGTACTAAAATACAAAACCCTATTGCAATCACGACCTGTGTCCGTCTGTCCGTCTGTCCGTCTGTCCGTCCGTCCGTCCGTCCGTCCGTCTGTATGTCACAGCACTTTTTCTCCGAAACTATAGAGGCTACAGCCATGAAACTTTGTGTGAAGGTCAGAAGTGGTGACCTCTTGAAAGTTCAAGGGTGGAAAAATTTTTCAAAGGCGTTTAAGGGGGGTCTCCCCATATAGGGAGGTGTACATGAAAAATGTGTTTCTAAAAAATCTGGAAAAATTATCAAGGGAAATATCTATGGGTATAACTATAACAAATACCTCAGAATTCATAATTCTTTCAACTTTGTTAATAATAGTATGATCCTCGAATTTCACATTTTCTCCAATAAAATCGTCTTTGACATGTTTCTTGATTTTATTCGTTGCTGGTTACTGCATTTTGTAAGTTGAGTACAAAACCCTTCTGACATGAGCATAGGTCTGTCTACCCAACTTGTTTTGTGTTAATTCACGCTGCACCCAAACGTCGAGCTTCTTTGTGTATCTAGGCTTACGCAAATGGAATACATGATAAATGTGTTTCTAAAAAATCTGGAAAAATTATCAAGGGAGATATCTATGGGTATAACTATAACAAATACCTCAGAATTCATAATTCTTTCAACTTTGTTAATAATAGTATGATCCTCGAATTTCACATTTTCTCCAATAAAATCGTCTTTGACATGTGTCTTGATTTTATTCGTTGCTGGTTACTGCATTTTGTAAGTTGAGTACAAAACCCTTCTGACATGAGCATAGGTCTGTCTACCCAACTTGTTTTGTGTTAATTCACGCTGCACCCAAACGTCGAGCTTCTTTGTGTATCTAGGCTTACGCAAATGGTTCAACTGTTTGAGAATGGATATTCAGTTCCTTAGCAATGTCATGGTTGCTTGTGTGTCGGTCTTCTTCAATTTTTTGTAAGATTTCATCGACTTTTTCAGTGATTGGTCATCTTTGACATAAAAATTTCAAGAACGAAATAGAGCGAACCATCTCTTGGCTGTGGCTTTTGATAAAGTATCTTGACCGTAGACACCACAAATTTTTTCACGATCCTGCGATGCATTCTCACCTTGATCGTAGTGGTATTGTAAAATACAACGATTTTTTCAGAAATTTCACTCATTTTTAAATGAATACAACTTTTGACACGAATGACGAAGTACAAAATTGTCCATATGAACATTGTAGACTGGAATGTCACCTTTCAAACGCATCTCAGTTTGCCTCAATCTGATTAGTATTACCCGATATATGACAACGAACACCATCTAGTGACAAAAAAGGCGCAATACTTTTTAGTCTATCGAATATATTGTCGCGTGTTACGGTTCGCGGCCAATACTTTTAATGTTCCGGGAAAGTGAAAACGTAATGTCTTTTAAATTAAGTTAAAAGAGTTTATTTACTATGAAAGCCCAATAATTGATTTCACTATTGTAGAAATAATCAAAATGTTATTCACTTTGTCTATAAATTTATATTCCAACTGTCTGTATCACGAAAATCACTTCACTATCAATCAATATCGCCTTTAATTCGCGCACCACACTTATCGCAGTTTTACTATCGCGGTTTTACTATTGCTCCCCATTGATTCAGCTCGGCTTTATATAGGGTCTCTAGTCATTCAATCCATTTCTCGTATATTGGCGACAACTACCTAGAATATTCGAGCAGTTCTGAATACCACGCAGTGACGTCACTTTCAGACATTGATCATGCTTGGTCGATTCTTGTGCTTTCGAGTACATTCTATTATTGATCATGATGTTATTAATAGTTGCGATAACAATGGCGACAGTAGCTCGCAGAAATGTTTGGACATGTAACAATATGTAGATAAGGGTGAATTGTATGAAATAATTTTTCAGCTAGCTCAAATTAAGATGATGTTGACCTTCTGGGGAAGGTCGACCCCACGATTGCTGCGATAAATGGAATCAATTTTAAGTAAATCCTCTGAACATCAATTTGCAAACAGGCAAGAAATACAATTTGCATTCAGTTTTAGATTCAGTTTTACTGTTGGTTAGTATTCAATAAGTTATATTTTATAACATATAGTAGCTATATTCGGAAAGCAGCGTGAGACCCTTTCAACTAAAATTCTTAAATTTATTATTTGTGCCAACAATATTTTTCCAAACTTTCCCCTCGCCCTGCGCCCCTCTATGTTGGAACACTGTTTTAAGACCGGTTTTGAAAAGTTCTCATCAATACTTTGCATTTGATACCCTACACGTGTAGTGAATAAAAAGTTTCCATAAGTCCGTGAAGGACCGCGGCGATGTTCTGCTGCCTCGGCAGAGGAAGGTGTTGGTTCCTGCCGAGAATGCCCTCGTCCGGAGACGCGTGAATGCGCTGGCAGGCTAGCATTGCGGTGTCGTGGGGCGGGTTCGTTTCCCCGGCACGAGGACTCACTACAAAACATTTCGCATTCACGAATTGCTTGCAGAGATCACAAGAGGACGACCGAAGTCGCAAATTTGTAGATAACCTCCACGAAGGAATTATGACTTGTTACGAGAACAAGTGCAACCTCACAAGAAAGGCTAATTTGGGGTGACCTCGTCTTTACCCAAATACATTCAGGGCCCACAAATGAAAGAGGGGCAACCGGGTGGTGGTGGAGCCCCTTCATGCCCACCCAACCGGAATAAATCCAATGTTAAATTGTTGAAGTGGCCAGGTATTCCTCTTCTGAGTGGAAAACTGATACAACTTGAATTATATGAACTTTCCCATCAGAAGGGGAGTACCCCGGTGACCAATTTATGTCATAGAATTATACAATTGAATTGCATAACTCTATGCCATAAAAAGGCACTTGGCTTGGGCCACTCAACCCAGAAAGTCACCTGAAACAAAAGAAGGAATTAATCTGTACCCGGCGGCTGGCTCATATTTTAGGGTGGAAGCCTGACACCTTACCGGGTCCTATACCCGATTGGAAAAGACCGGAAGGGAAAGACCGATTTTTGCCGTTTAATTCATCATCATTTTTTATTTTTATATAATTTCATAGAAAATTATACCTTCCCTCTATACATAATAAAATTATTTAATTTTTTTAATAAACCATTACTATTAATTTTTTTAATAGGTATATTTTCATTAAACGCGATTTGATTTATTCAAAAATGTCAAAAAAAAATATTTTTTTTTTTTTTTTCAGGCAACTTATCCAAATTGACATTTACCAGAGAACCGCGTTTTCACAATTCAGCATCAACTTTGGCAATTAAGGAGGATACCTCCCACAATTCAACAGATTTATAAAGCATAAACAAAAACATCGACTTATTCAATTATTCGTTAGTGTAATGCTTTGGGCTTTGAGAAAAAAACAAAATTCATTTGATTCCACGAATTGTTCGAAGCGAACAGAGTCAAGCTTGAGATTGATATATGCGAATGCGAGAGTACGATTCCAATTGATTTGTAAGGAGTGTTGAGAAGTTTGTAAGCTACACTGTAATTAATCTGTCATTACTACCCGATGGCACAATATGCAACAAAAGTATTCATGAACTGGGAACAAATCAATTTGACTTATAACAAAGTCAAAAGATTCGGAGAACGTTATATGAAAATTTTTAACTCATTCTGAATTGAAATTTAGAACATTTAAGTGTTCAGGAGTTAATTTATGTGTAGCTGAAACTCTCACAATTCTCTATTATTTTTTTTTTTTTTAATATAAATATTAATAAATATATAATATTATACTGATATTAAATAATTTTTGTAAATAAGGAATCTATATGTATTTTTCAATAAATAAGTAAATAATTAATATATATAATAAAAAAGATATAAGTAAAAAGGGTACTTACAATACCTTTCCCTCGACGACGAGCGCTCGTTGACGATTTGGAGGTAAGCAAGTACTGGAATTTATTTTAATCGTATTAGTGTACCGGTTGTAACTTATGAGTCACGACTTCATTCTTTTGGTAGCGTAGATTCGCATTTGTATACCAACTATTAGTACACGAGTATGAGGGCATAGAATATATCCTAAGTGTGTATACAATCATATAAAAATTTAGCTATCAAAGTGCAAATACAGGTAGACCTCTCTGAATATCACAACCGTATGGTCTTCGAACGTGGTAATGCTCGCTGCTACTTATTCTACGGCTTTTAATGTTTAATATTTCTTTATATGCAATCCGCTGGTCAATATATGGATTGAGTGATTTGACTAATTCTTCCGGATCTAACTTTTCAGTTGATTTATCACTCTTTGTTGAACTATGTTTGAATACACAATGCGCCTTTTTGCATCCAAACGGTGTGTTTTCCCAGAAACAGGGAGTATGGTCCCGCCGTTTCCCAATCAACATGTGCCGCTCCTTCCAATGAAAATCTTCACATCGGCCTTCCAACCACCTGTTGCACATCACTTGGTGACCTAATGCTGATGGCTCATGGCGATATTGGCAGCTGCTATCGTTTTTTTTACAGGCACTGTCGTAGAAAAAGTAGCAGTCTGTGAAGTTTTTTCGCTGTGTATCAACAGGATAGTAGGAGTTATCTATCTGCCAACAACCATCCACCACGATTTTGTTGTGGTTTTAAAACATTTCCTTCGCTGATGTACCTATTTCCACTATAACTTCACACTTTGAAATTAAGGGAATTCACGACACTACAATGGCCACCAAGCGTACTTTTCGGCGTTCACTCGCCTTCCTCTCACGAGGATCTTGTGCAACTACGAACTAACATGGCGGGGCCGAGCCATCGAGCAACGAAACAGCAAAAGTTTCGTTGAATAATGCCATCTATGGGTGAACATGCGGTGGTGATAATGCACACTCGTTTCGGTTGTTTTTTAAAATTTTAAGTCGCCTCTTGTAGATTCGCTTAAATTATCAATTGAAAGCAATTTATGTTTATTAGGCGTAATTAAGAGGGAAATAAATCAAAAGAATAAGACAGGCACGCGTTAATTACCGACAAACAAAACAATTTTTAATTAATATTATGGTTGGAATGGGTAAAATTTGACAAATTTTGTGGGGTTTAAATGATACAATGATTTTATCGTTCATATAATTTAAGGGGTTAACCGTTTCGTTCTAAGCATTTGCATACCGCGTTACACCGCAATTAGTTAAATTATATTCAAAAGATATTGAAATAAAATCACTACACATTAAAATATTAAACAGTTTTAGAATTTTGTTTCCCGGGTGTTAAGTACAAAAGAAATTTTTTCACTTATTTTTCATGCAAAAAAAAAAAAAAAGAGCGAGTGTTGCGATGGGGAAGGTGACTGAATCGACCGAATCCTTGTTAAATTGCGTTCGTGCTGTGTGCCTGTGTCAGCGCTGCTTTTAGAGCCATAGCTCCTAGATTACTACACACGACTGCCTTTGGTAAAAATATTTTTTTAAGGGTCACCTCCATATATGGGGAAATCTCCGTAAGAAATTTTGCTTGATAGCCAAACTTTCAACACGTCATCACATCTAATATACAATAGGTAGAATGTTTGGCGCTTGTAGCTTCTATAGTGTCGGAGAAAAACTGCTATGACAGACGGATAGGTAGACGATTTGCGATTTTAATAGAGTTTTGCTGAACCCTATAAATACCGTTTTATTCTTGTTATGTTGAAAACATGTAAAAACCACAATATTGCATGATTAATGGGTAACAAATGTATGCACATTTTTGAGGTATCGTCGATGATAGGGACCTGAAAGTTATTTGGCTTATGTAAATGGGTGTGGTGATGGCTATAAATTAATTCCCAATAATTAAATTATAAGCTCCCACTAATTCTCATGAGTTATCTTCTCTTTGTTCTAACTAGGTCTTTCCTTCGCGCAATGTTTGATTTATGCTTAGTTATTCCTCCGCCCATCGTAAGGGTATCATTATTTCCCTAAATATTATCAATTCTCACTGAGCTAAGGGAACAAAGAAGTACTGCGATACGATTTCCTTATAGATCCTCTTTACAAACAAATTCATACCACCTGCCTCTCGTGTTTCATTTTCAATTTGGTTTAGATTTTACACCATGCGACAATTAATATCAATCTCAACGCAATATGCTTAGTATAACATTATAGTTTTTAATACTCGTACATAAACCCGCAATAAGCTCTTCGTTTTGAATGTTCGAATTTCGACCCAGGCGCCATTGCCGACAGATACATTTTAACGGAGGGTTAAGGCGTGTGGTAATATATTGCTGGTTAATGAAATTTGAATTTCACGAGGGAAAGTTAATGAATGTGGTTGAAATCTTGCCTTCTCTGGAAATTCCTATAGCTGTTTTCTTAGGATTTGATTGTAAATTATTAAAATGAAAGTTTTACACAACTTTGAAATAACTTTATTTAGATTAGAGTTCATATGTTCAATCCTTCAGGGAAACAGGTCCTATCACTTCAGCATTAATATGGAATTGAATTTGTACATTTCTTCCATATTGAAGAAACTTATCACTTAAATGTGCCAACTTCGATTATTTATTAAGGTCAAACCCGCAAAAGCATGAAAGGACATTTCCGGGCCCAGGCATTCCAGAAGAGGTGTGAAATTATTTGTGTTCGAAAAAGTAAAATCAAAACTAGGCTCATCAGTAATCAGATGATCAACTTGACCATTTGACCAGTGATCTGAGCTACCGAAAGCGATAACAGGCTGCGACACAATTTCTTTCCGTATTTCTTGTATAAATGGCCAGATGGATGGTAAAAATTAATCAATTACCTTTCTTCTTCCGAAAAATACGGTAAATCCGTGAAAGTAAACTTGCCCAACAAATAATCGTAAAAATTATTTGGTATCCAATTGTTATTAACTTGACCGTTCGTTGGGAACATTGTTAAGGAGCTCCTTCATGTTTTTAAATTTCGACTGTATCAATCTCTATAGCAGAATTTACAGTAAAATTCATTACTTCTCGAAATTGTATGTTCATATTCATAAATTGGTATATTGATTTGTTCGATAATTCATGTCGTGAACTGCATATTTCATATAGTATGGATTGCGTGGCTTATATTATTATATACTATTTTAAAGATTATACATTAGACAGTCAAAAACTGTGCGTCATTAGTAAACAACAAGTTGAAAATGGACAATCAAAAAGAGCATTATCGGTATATTTTATTGTTTTACTGTCGAAAGGGCAAAGTTTATGGTGAGGATTGCCTTACTGAACACCAGTGTCATCGTTGGTTTGCTCGCTTTCGTTCCGGAAATTTTAATGTGCAAGATGCACCACATACTGGTCGTCCAACCACTACTGATAACAACAAAATAAAGGCGTTAATTGAAACTAACCGGCATATGACAACACGAGAGATAGCAGAAAAGCTGGAAATATCGAATTCAACCGTTTCTTGCACTGACAACAGCTTGGTTAATTACACAAACTAGATGTTTGGGTTCCTCACGAATTAAAGGAAATCCACCTCACTGATCGCAAATCCACCTCACTGAGCCTGTGGATTTGGAGAATTCTATTTTTTTTTTATGTTGGTAGTACTGTCAGTGACATCTATATCAAATTTACATGTCAAAATATTCATTAGTGTTTGAGATACGCGTCGTATTGTGAGCTGCTTAAAGTGAGTTTTTCGTTTTTTGCGATGTCGAAATTTGTTGAATTTGCATTGAACTTTGTTTGCGGGATCAATTTTCCGCTGCGGATACATTGAGAATGGTGCAGAAAGCCTTTGGTGATGAGGCTATATCTAAAAAAATGTTTACAAGTGGTATATTGAGTTCCAAGCCGGCCGTGAACGTGTCGAAGACGAAGAGCGTCCTGGGCGACCATCAACATCTTCTCTTCTTCGATTATCGTGGTGTTGTGCATTATGAATTCCTTCCGCCGAGCCAAACAGTCAACAAGGAATATTATTTGAACGTTATGCGTCGTTTGCTTAACGCTATCCGCCTAAAAAGGCCGGGATTGTGGAAAGATAATTCTTGGTTTTTACACCACCATAATGCACCATCCCATACTGCACTCGTAATTCGTGATCATTTCGCCAAAAACTCAACCCTTATTATTCCGCAACCACCGTATTCATCTGATCTGGCGCCGTGGGACTTCTGGCTGTTCAGCAAGCTCAAAAGACCGCTCCGGGGACACCGTTTTGATACGATAGAGGAGATTCAAGCCGCAGCGAAGACGGAACTGAAGGCCATCCCGGAAACGACGCGTATCTCAAACACTAATGAATATTTTGACATGTAGATTTGACATAGATGTCACTGACAGTACTACCAACCTAAAAAAAAAATTCTCTAAATCTTTCGACGCGCGCAGTTTAAATTTAAATGTCACCTTATTTTTTGGTCACAGTATGCGACTCTTTGCGAAATCGTAGCCAAAACGACCTATTTCTGAATCATAACGGGTGATGAAAAAGCGATTGTTTACGATAACGTAGTCCGAAAACAATCATGGATCAAGCAAGTTGAGCTCCCACAATCGACGTCTAAAGTCAATATTCACCGAAAGAAGATTATGCTTTCTGTGTGGTGGTATTACAAGCGTATAGTCTACTTTGTGCTCCTTCCATACCAAACTATTGAATGGAATGTCTACTGTCATCAACAATCGAAATTAAACGAAGAAATCAAGAAAAAACGCCTTGAACTGGCTAATCGCAAAGGCGTGATGTTCCATCATGATAGCGCGAGACCGCACGCCTCTTTGATAGCCCGTCAAAAATTAATGGAGCTCAATTGGGAACTTATGCCCCACCCATCCTATAGCCCTGACTTAGCACCATCAGACAATCATTTGTTTCGCTCCCTTCAAAACCATTTGATCGATAAAACTTTCGATTCCGATCAGGCTGTTAAAAATGAGTTGGACCAATTCTTCGCTTCTAAAAATCAAGGCTTCTTCGAACATGGAATTTTGAAGCAAAAGGGCATCCAATTAAGCGGTCAATATATCATTGATTTTTGTAAATATGAATAAATTCACTTTGAAAAACGTGAAAAAACGACATTAATTATCGAGCCACCAAATATATCGTGGATGGTGGCAGTAGTTTTTTTAACGGCCTTTCGGTGATGGCGGCTTATATACCTTCGTTGTGCGAACTTATACGTGAAATTATCAACAATAGTCTACACGATTACTTCCCAATATTATTTCAAAAACGTTTTGCGAATTTCTCAGGTCATCGGTTGGTGATCGTTCAACTTGTGATATGATGTTTCATCATCTATGGCGCGACAGCCCAAGTCGGGCCTCCAGGACCAAGGATTAATTTCCTCAAATCATCACAGTTCTATGGCCTCGTCCGCCAGTTGATCACAAGGATCTGCTGTCAGCTTCTATCGTATCTTTAAATAGAATCCTCGGTCTTCCCGCAGGACATCTACCTTATGCTTTGTAATGTTGTTTTAGGTAGCCGGTTTTCTTCCATTCTTTCTACATGGTCTTCCCACTGACTTTACGCAAGCGAAAGAGGTTCGTCAAATAATTGATACAACTCATTGTTGTAACATAGTCTCCACTCTGTTCGTTGTTTTACTGGGCCGGAGATTTTCCGGAGCACGATGCGTCCAAATATATCCACTGCCTTTTCAGATTCGCTCCTCAGGGTCCATATAACAGCACAGGTTTGACTAGTGTTTTGTAAATGCGGAGCTTATCTTGCTTGCGCACAGCTCGGGCTTGATTTGCGTCCTCCATTCTCGTCCTTTTCGGCGCCTCTTCTATTCACGTTGGCTCCAAGACAGACGAATTTATCCACACTTCAAGGTTATAGTCGCCTAGGGTTAGGTTTTGTCGAACTGGTGTGTTCTTCCTCCTTTGAGTCATGAATTTATTTTCAGTTTCATTAACTCATAGGCCAATTCGGTTTATTTCAGACTTTAGGCTCAGAAATGCTCCTTAGGCATCCAAGTTGAACGTGCTATAATATTGACGTCATCAGCATATGCTACCAATTATGTGAACTTTAAACATAAGTGTACTCGAGGTTTCAACTGATGCCTTCCTGATGACGTTTTCCAGCGCAATATTTAAGAGCATTGGGCAAGTGTATGCCCTTGTTTTAAGTCTGATTCTATTATGAAGCTGTCCATTAGTTCACCGTTTAGCTTGACCTGGACCCTGTGTTTGGCATCGTAACCTTGAACTTACGGACTAGTATTGTTTGGACGACGAGCATTATTTTGTACAGCGCATGTCTGTTTTCACTGTTTTATGCTTGCTTGAAGTCTACAAAGAATTGGTGCACATCGATGTTATATTCCCAACACTTTTCGAGTACCTGCTTTACTGAGAATATTCAGTCAATTGTAGGCTCTGTACTTCGAAAGTCTCCCTGATACTGTCCTATAATACTTTCAGTACGGCTTTATTCTTCTTTCTTTGATTTTCGAGAGCACTTTACAAGTATAACATATACACAGTAAAGGGATACCTCTATAATTTTCCGCCTTAACTTGTCCCCCTTTTTGTGTATAGGACATATTATACTTTTTCGCCAGTCCTCTGGTAACTGCTCCTCTGGTCATATTCTGTATTATTAGTCGATGCAGAAGATTGCTTAGATGGGGCCCCCCGATATGGACTAGTTCTGCTGGTATTTCATCTATTCCAGGAGCCTTATTTTTTCTGAGGTCCCGTACTACTGACTGTATTTCTTTTCTGGTTGGTGGTGAGACTGGGAACTCTTGCTCTGCTTCTGCAATGCTGACAGCTTCAGTAGTTGTTGGGGACGCTGTGAATAGCTTCTGGAAATATTCCAGCCATCTTTTGATTTTGATTAGGTTACCTATGATTGATCGTTATGCACTTGTTTATGAATTGAAGCCGTCTCTTAGTTTTTCAATGGAGGCATACGCCGATCCGACTTCATGTAGGGCCATATTCTCGTTTGTGTTGGATCTTGGTATTTATGGTCAGTCATTTCTTTCTTCAGCACATTTTTTTAGTTTGTCGTCGGAGCTTTATACAGGGTGCGTCAGCAAAATCCAGAAAGAGCACGCAGTTTAAAATAATTATTTAGTAGTTATAAACTAATATTTGCCAAAAGAGTTATTATATCTTTATCATAGGTATTCTCTTTAAGTTTATAACTCAATGTAACCCCCGCTTGCTTCAATCATCGCTTCAATTCTCCGTCTGAATCGTGAGCATGCCTTTTTTAACGGCTCTCGTTGTAGATTGATGAATGCTGCTTCAACCGCGGCCTGTAGGGATGCCACATTAGGATGTCTGGTAATAGTCCAGGGGGTTTACATCTGGGAGTTGGGAGGGAAAAACCAGATGCGACCCACAGCTTCGTTCTTCAGTGAACACAGAAGCAAATGACAGCGGGAAATTCTTTTTGTTTTAGCAGCCTCGGACAGCATCTGTCGCACCTTTTTTACGTAGGATGTGTACCTCAGACCCTCTTCGGCGATTCGACGCATGGAAGCCTCACTTACACCCAAGATGGCCGCTATTATCCTGAGCGAGCTCCCAGGATCCTCCGAAATGAGGTCTTGGGCCCTTCGAACAACTTCCGGGGTCCTTGCCGTCTTCTCTTCGCATGGGTTTTCCTTGCTGGACTAAGAGAACCTTCCTCACAATTTTCCGCGGCCGCATGCTTCTGAGCAATATCGTAAACTGCGGATTTTAAATACCCGAGAAGCTTTATAATTTCTATTGGCGACCGTCCAGCGCGAAGACTTTCAATAACCGCCGGTCTTCGTATGTATTCCGCACTTGATTGCAATAACTTCGCTATTTACAATTGCACGAATGCACACACGTCTATTCAGTTGAAATGACAACAAATGACTGCTGTCGTTGAGACCCACTACACCACTACGACAAATTCGAATTAATGTGAAGTTTCACGGATTTTGCTGTATTGTTCTCCTTTGGCCCGAGTTGGTCGATGAATGTAGTTTTTGTACGCCTGGTACGTTTTTTTAACCGCTTTCTTGCATTCTTCGTGATAGCAGTCGTTTCTTCTTTTCTTTGGTCGATGCTTCAAGACGTCTTCGGCCGCTTCAGATATCGCATCTCTTACGGTCTTCCACATGGCATTGATATCATCATAATTTTTTACCGCCTGCGGGGATATGTTGCAGCTGTTGGATATGCGGCATCGGAACTTGAGCCTAATAAGATAGTGGTCCGAATCACAGACAGCGACGCGAAACGAGCGCGTATCGAGAATGCTGGTGGCCGCACGTTTTTGTATGAGAACATGGTCGATCTGGTTGAATGTGCGACCGCCTGGGAATGCCTACCTTCTCTTTTGAATATCTCGATTTGGAAAGCATGTGAAGCTTATTGTGAGGCGTCTACTAATAGCAAAGTCTATCAAGCATTTCCGTTGTCCCTGGTGTCTGTATGAAGGCTGTGTCCTCCGGTTGTTCCTCTATGTGTTGTTTTCCCGTCACCCAGAACAATTATCCTGTCGTTTGACGGCAACTCATCGACAGCGTGTTCCAGGATGATGTGAAATTCGTCCTTGATTGCCTCTTCCTTGTCTGACAGATGACCAGGCCGACATTAAAGAATTCGTCTTGATACGAACGGCCCAGAGCGGGCTTGAAGTCGGTGAAAATTTGTTTAAATATGTTGTGGAAAATGAAAGCCACTCCGGAGTCTTGGCTTCTTTGCGATTTTCCGCTTTTAAACACGGTGTGCGTGCGCATGGCAAATATGTCTTCACCGTGCCATCTGGTTACATACACTGTGAAAGTGTTGATTCTGCATTTCTTTATATCATTAAGAAGTTTTGCAGTGCACCTGGTCTGTTCAATGATCTAAAATTCCAAGTTCCAAAAGAATGATCTGTTATACATTGTGTAGTGAACAGAGTGGATAAATATGTCCGTAAAGAACTATAGCGATGGTCTGCTGCCTCGGCGAGAGAGGTTGGTGGGTTCCGCCAAGATTGGACTTGTCTGAGGATGCGTGAATACGCTGGCAGGCTAGCATTGTGGTGTGGTGGGGCGGGTTCTTTCCCCCAGTCGAAGCATTTTTCAACGCCTCCAATATCAAATGCGAATCACTTGTTGTGTAATCCTGTTTGTTGATGTTTGAGTGCTTTATAAACCATTCAACTACATGACTATCTAGCGGGCAAATTTTACTCACAGTGCGTTGTTCCTGCAGTTTTCCGACAGATTTCTTTTTCACGCCAAATACAACAACGTCTTTATCGATTTCCAGATAAAATCACTTCTTGCCTCGACAAAAAACCCACCACGGTAAAATCTAATTCATTCACAAAGGGAAATTTCTCTACTAGATCAATAAATTTGCACAAGACTTGGGACAACTGCCGCCGTGTAGAATCGTCACTTTGATGGCGAGTTAAATTTCCCGGCAAGCTGTCGACAATTCGATAATGTCGATAATTTTCTACTCCTCGATGCGGAAATTTGAATTAGAACGTGCTTCCATTAGGGAAGTTCGACTTAAATATCTGAGCAAAGACGGAACTAATGCTTATTTTAATAGATAGCAGTTCTCCCGACGTGCTTGCTGTGGCGATCAAAAGCAGACTCCCTGTTTTGTTCCCATTAGTCATCTCAAGGGACACGTCGCACCGATAGTTCACGAGTGCAGCTCATCCGTCTCTGTAGATTGCATTTGGCAATGCAATTTGTGGATGAGCTGCGTTTTCGTGTCCAAATTTTAATTGTAGATTTGAATAATTAAATTTTTCAAATTTTCAATTAAAATTTGGATCAGTATTATGGAGGTCTTCGAGCAGTTTGCTCAGGCGACTGATCGATTACTACAGTTGCGATAGTCGTTGTCATTTATCCAATCCGATCCGAGGCTGCTGCCCTGGTTCCATGACAAGTAAATACTAAGTGGAGCGTTTTCAACGCTTCGATTATCCAGTTTTTGGTCCGCGAGTGGTATTTTACTTCCCACTAGCCGGATAGAGCACCGCGTCCGATGGGGAACCGAAAGCCCCACACGGAAATGATGTTTCAAGTTAAGCATTAATCGGATCAATATTTGCTCAAAGTGTTAAAGGGGTATCGATGAGGCTGAAACATTGGCTTTATTGACTCACCGGTGATAAATAATAAAAAATTTGCAACTTAAAAATGCAAGAAAAGCAAGCACTGGTTCTTTTTTTCGTTGTTTTGAAGTGTATTACACTTTTCCTTAAAAGTATTCGGTGCTAGAAATGTGTACTTTCTAATGTCGGCAAACAACTTTTATGATTAAAAATGAATAGCAAGAATTTAATCTTAATATTAAAAATGAAAGAGATATTTTAATCACCTGAAGTTTTTCCGTAGCATTTGAATTTTACTAATTTTTAACCGACTTCAATAGGTGAGTAGATTATTAGTTTCATCCGTATATTTGTTTTGTTGCATCTTTTAAGGTCTTTGTAAACAATTTTTTTTTACAAAGACATTCTAGTTTCGCGACCTGTCTGTCCGTACGTCACAGCAAGTTTCCTCGGAAAATATAGATGCGAGAGAGCTCAAAATTTCTGGAAAGGTCAATAGTGGTGGTCTTTCAAAAATTTAGGTCTTAGCAAACATTTCAAAATTTTTTAAGGGTGGTCCCCCACTTATAACGGAGGGGCCGTTAACATTTTTTAAATTAAAGCTAGTCGAGTAGGGTATTAAATGAAAGGTCTGATTAGAACTTTTAAAATCTGAGCCTAAAAAGTTATTTTGTGCATCAGGGGGACGCAAATTGTACCAACATTTTGTGTCCCCCCCTCCGCGATTGGACACCTTTGAACCGAAAATTCTGAAAAAAAAATCAGGGAGGTGGGTCTTTATGAGTACAAGGGCAACAAATACCTCAGAAATCGAAATTCACTCAACTTTGTTAATAATAGTATGATTTGTAGGTTTTACCTTTTCATCCATAAAATCAAAACGGTACCTTTAAACTTCATGAAATTTCGTATTTATATAAATCTTTATACTCACAATATTTTATGAAAATCCAATCATAATTAAGTGAGTTACCGTCATTTCAATTGTGTGGTATTTTAACAACAATAACAAGTGTTTATGGTAATCACATATTTCCAATTGACCTATGCACTTTTATTTTCTTCCAATTTTCATGAAAATTTAAGGAATAGTGTTTAAATTGAATACCTTCAATCGGCCGAGCATTCAGAAAAATTATTTAAGCTGGAACGAAATGGCGGTTGCAACGTGCTTATGAAGGAAACGCTGCATCGTTTGCATAAATTAGAACGATTTCGTACCCAAGTATTGGATGAAAAATTCAAGTCACTGACTCATGCTATTGGAAAACTTGTTTCGAACCCTAGGGTGGTTACAAAGACCTTCTGGTCGGAGCACTCTCTTGCTTACTCAACTTGTTTTTAATATATGTCCAGGCATACCTTTTGAACAGAGATGGATAGAGGAGTTCTTTTTTCACCAAAGTAGTGGATCTGCTTTCCATTAGGTCCCATTTGGTGATCGAAGAATGTTGAAGGGCATTTTCTGGTAAAACAAAAAATGTCCGACTTTCACGCAGATTTTGCGACAGCTGTTAGATGTACGTTCCGATTTTCATCATTATGGTTGCATATGAGAATAAAATGGGTCGGAATAGAATCGCAAGCCATTGATAGACTCCAGAGATATTAACAATTAGCTTTCATTTTTGAAAAAAAATAAAATAAAAATTAAATAATTCAAGAATTTTAAGGGAGGTCCTTTCACATGGGAAAGGGAGCCGTAACAATTATTTTACCGCTTATTGGTTTCCAATCGGCCAGCGTTCAGTTTTCCCTTTCCTGTGCCCATCAGAACCTTTTTGCTTGTATCGATGCTGTTAAAAGTGGCTTTTTAGCAGGTCTACGCGCTCGAATACCAATTGGTTTAAGCTCCGTTGCACCGTTCGGACGTTTTTCTTGACTTTATTCGTTGTTGATGACTGCAGATCGTAAGTTGAGTACAAAACACTTCCGACAGAAACGTAAGTTTGTCTACCCAACTTGTTTACTTATGTCTGTCTAGGGATATACGAGTATTTTGAATGCAGATAGATCGAGGGATTCGGACTATTTTATTGGAACAGAATTCTAATCCAATGGACTCCGATTTTAACATTTTTTGTATTGTGCAAATACAGGCACTAGTTTTATATAGTGTATGGATTTGATGGCATAAAAAGATATGTGTTATATTCGCTTGAAATATGTTATTTATTGCTATTATGCTCAATGCCTTATCACTTATGTTCCTTTAGCGCATGGTTGTTATTATCTTACTTCATAGCATTATAATTTTGAATATAGCATTATGACGCACATGTCACTAACCAATGACAAATGCAACACACACTGACTTGATAGTGGATTTGAGAGCATCGTGTTGCTGAGGATAAGTGCATTGTCTATTTTTGCTTTTACTTTAGCACTACAGCCCCTTTCGGGCCTTCGCTTAGAGATACTTAGGGTATCTCATTATTGAAAATGTATCGGCACTTCACAAGAGGATATGGTCAGTACCACGTCCCAAGAATCACTAGAATTGAATTTTGTTGTCCCCAACGAGACTCGAACCAGGGACCTTCGGTTTACGGGATGAGTACTCCAACCACTACACCACGCAGACTACTTGATTTGTCTATTGCGCTAAGCATATTAAAATCATCTGCACTTTTGGGAGTCGGCATGGAAGATTGGTTTCCTTCGTTGAACAGCTCAAATATTGCTCTTTGCACTTATAACATTGGTTCCTGTTAAGGCCAAATGGAAGCCTTTTCGACGGGATATTAGATGCAGGAAATGTGAGAAAGTTGATTTTCCGTTATAGAAAATTTGGGGTGGTAGATTATCGAAAAGGCAATCGAGTTGAAAATTCCACAGCAAATTGATAATTCAATTGATATTTTGTGAATTGAGTGAGAAAATGGGGTTAAATCGCGAAGGAGTCAGGACCAGTAAACTCTGACGTGGAAATTCGGCAGGTAATTTCAAAGAAATTTGAGTGATCGAGAGAAATTTCGAAGAACGTAGATTTTCGAAGTACTCAACAATGAACGACAGGAGAATAATGAATTGTAGAGTTAAAGAGATACTAGATGATTTTAGAAGCTAGTGATCGTCTGCTTTAAATTTGAATCGTATGTTTATCCAAGTAATGAACAAGTCCTGAAGTATACTGTTTGTGGCCTTCTGGAAAAGAGCGGATCCCTGTCAATATTGAATTTCATTTTAACATGTGACTTCACTTGACACTTTATACCAGGTTTATACTTCTTTAGAATGTGTGTCACAGTTACCTGCTACACTCATGCCAGGTTTACATGTCTGCCTAGGATTTAACGTTGTGAAAGTTTATTGAGTGGATCGCGCCGATTTTTCATTGCAATTTTGGTCACAAGTTGTCAAAGTATTTAGGCTCGTATTTTAGTTCGGATTCACCCGCGAAGGCAATCTTTTTGTAAATTAATTTTATTTTTTGAAAATATTTATGATTAAAATTGTTCCTGTATTTCCCCTCCCTGTGCGCCCCTCGAAGGAAAAAGTGTAAAATTAAGACCGGTTTTGAAAAGTTCATAACTTTCAATTGATACCCATATCGGCTACCTTTGATGCATTTTTTTTCCGGGGCCACTCCCCTATATGGGGAGAACCCCCCTTAAATACCTTATAAAATTTTTTTGTAGTTGAACTTTGAAAAGAGCACGACTGTACACCTGCGTACAAAATTTGATGTTTCTAGCTTTGCTGTGACATACAGACGGACAGACAGGACGCGATTTTACTAGGGTTTTGTAAAATAATTTTACAAAACTCTAAAAACGAAGACTAACCGTAAACGTGGTGTACGCAATCTTCGGCATTAAGTATCTGATAAGGGGCTGTTTTGCCATCCACCTTTAAGAATCGGCACGCTAAGCACCATATAAATACTGTGGTAGATGAAGTGCCTTCTTGATTGTTTTGCTACTGATTTGATTGCTTACTAAATACTTTGCCAGGAAACGTGTGTGGTATTAAATGTTAGTTTAGGTTTGGCTTCAATTGGTGAGTATATCTGTGATTTGCGGAAACCGAGTTTGAAGCTGATTGCTTATTTATATTTTAATTAAAAAATCACGGCCTCGAATTTGATCGAAAGCATTCGTACTGTAGGAACTTGAGTCGGAGCAGGCATACTGTTTTTTCGCCTACAAGACTTCACGTGTGAAGTTAACTCTTACTTTGGTAACTTATGGTTGAAACAAGTCTAGACGGTTATTTAACATCCCTCTTTTTTCTTGAAAGTCCCTTTATGATTGAATATTAATTTACTTAAATTCAGGGACAGTGCCATCTAGTCGCACATTTATTATGTGAATAAGTTTATAAATAATATGAAGAATTTCGAAATAGAAAAAATTAACACTTTTTGAATCCTTTGAGTGTTAAAGGAAATCTTTCCCTAATATTAGTTGGTTAATAACTTTTCAAGATTTTATTGCGCTCGTATTATGAACTTCTATTTGGTAACAAAAGAAAAAATTTCGAGTTTGTAATAAATGAACTATGGAATCTTTATATGCAAGGAAGGATAAAAATTACAATTAAATATCATACTTAGTACTAATTCCTAATAATGTTTGTTTTATGAATACGTCCTTAAAGTTAAAGTTTACTTAATGAATACGTCCTAATGGGGGAGTCGTCGTCATACTTAAATTTGGGATCCGTAACAACGATTGGAAGGTTAAGCTGTAATATACCTAATAGCTTCCTGTGGCTGTTATTTGTAATTAGGGATACACAAAATATAATGCCGTTTGAAGGGGCGGCTCTACGTTCATATATTATTAATCGTAGAAAACGATGGTTTTGCATTTTTATTACTTTCTTATCTTCATTGTTATTCTAATTTCTTTGTTAGCATGAAGTGATTACCATATTGCTATTTAAAATATGAGATTATTCTGTTATTCTTCCGTTTATCTGGGATTAACGGTCCTACTAAATCTTAATCGAATTTCGTTGTTCAAGTTGAATGGATTCTTAGAATATATTGTACTTGCTAGAAAGTGTTTGTAGAGTGGAGTGTCCTATTGCACCTGAAAGAGTGATATATTCTACAAAAAAAGCAGTCATGAATAAATTATTCGGGGAATTTTCTGTGTGTATTGATATGATGTATGGGTCTGGAGTGATTTGATGATTATTAAGCAACGAGAGATTTCCTTATTTCAAATTACGTGAATTAATCCGCTAATCGAAAAATCGTTTACGTAAAACTGAGCGCAACTTAAAAAATATTAGTCACTTGTCGAGCAGAAAAAACTGAAAATAGTTCAAAGTAGTTGAAACTTGCCCAACATGCAAAATAAAGACTGATAGCTTTAAAAGGAGAAAATATCTACACATTACTAATCATAATGATTTCGAGGTTGAAGCAAAGTACAGTATTGAAATTACAATACGACCAATCTGCTACAATAACCGAAATCATACAGGATCTGAGGGTTGGGTTGGCCCCGCATATGTTGCGTCGTCTTCGATCGAATGCTGGAAATGTCATTCAGATGAAAGTGGCAGGTATCTCTACACAGTTTGATTGTTTTAAAAACACAACGCCGCTTGGACATCGGTAGGTTATCGTTCTTCTGTTAAGTGTTTAAAATGTAGAGAAAATGCGTCTAATATTTGCTTCAGGACATGCTAGGCAAGGACTTGTTTGTGTGAAGATACCACTGAACTGAATACTCTTTGTAAGGACTCTTTCGAACTTAACGTTTGGTTCTAGACCCCCTCCTCTGGGACTGAGCTGGAGGGCAGCAAGGTACCAATTTTAAAAATAAAATTTGCCGCTATTCAGTTTGAAATACACCTTGATACATTTATAATTACAATAAATTAATTTTAAAATGTCTTGTACGAAAAAAACAAAACAATTTTGCGCCGAGGTGAACGCAAACAAATTTAAGAAGTCATTCCAAAATTTGATTATTCAGTAGTTTTACTTGTAGTAATCGAGTGGCCACACAAGTAAACCAACTCATCGCATCCTAACTCAATTACTTCCATCAATAATCGTAATTTGTAAAAAAGTGTTCTTTCTCATTATTATCAAATGTAGTTTTATATCAATTTACCTTTATATTAAATTTAAACATTTCCCTTTAATTATATTCTTCATGAGATTTAACTTTTATTACTATTTAGAATCTTTTTCATTTTTCTTTACTTCAGTTAATTTTTCTTGTAAGTTTTTAAACCTGCCAATTATAATTTTGGACATGGGAACACTGATTTGGTGCACCCCAACGATGTATTACCTTACCTAAGGCAATCGAGCTCGGCTGAGCGAGCAGCTGATGCGATTTACCGTGTACACGGGAAAAGAAAGAGAAAGACAAGTTTTGGACGGATCGAGGAGTTGACGCGACCGCGACACGGGAAACACGCGGAGCACGGTAGTTTTTATATCAATACTCTGACAGTGCATAAAAAGTGTTCAAGTTTTGTTGTTTGGTTCCCTTTAACAAATTGCCAAATGGATAAACCTAAATTAAACAATAAGCATTTCGACCAATGGTATCAAATAAATTTGAAATAAAGTGACAAGTGTAAAAATCGGATTATAAACGTTGCTGTCGATAAACCCTCAAACGCATGGAAGGAGAGCCCTTTTTGAGAGTGAAAATCAGCGGCCCAATTTGTCTTCCGTTCCGCATATAGAATCTCGACACCCTACACTTGAAATAAATTTGAAGTTGAATCTGTGGTTTTCTCCCAGTTCTTGTTGATAATATATTATAACGAGTGAATGTGATATGGTTAGAAAAACAAATGGAGTGCAATTCTAACCGGAAAACATATGACACTACAATGCTTAATTCCTCCGTAGTCGCGGATTATTTTGATAGTATTTCTACCAGTTCAGTGATGGGTGTTCTCTTGAAAGACTCATTTTTTTCCCTAAATACCTACCCACTAACAAACCCAACAAAATGTGTTTCTTTCCTTCCCATTGAAATTTCAAGAAAAATAATCATGAAATGCATTCATGTAGATTCAGTGTAGAATGCACTCATTTTAAAATTGTTTTCTTCATTCGAGTGTTACATAACCAGTATACCTTTGGGTACTGGTCTGAACTGGGAGCTCGCTTTGATATGTATCCTATATACACCATCAAAGCACCCGGGGAGAGAGAGATCTTCCTGCATAACACTTACCTGCTACTCGATCTATCTGAACCAAATCAACAAAGACGAGAGTTAACTTTAGAGAATCAATTTTATTACACTGTTCATTTTTTCAACATTTAGATTGCAACTGAATTGATTAATTAACTAGGATGCCTTTGAATTCCGCTTTGATTTGCTGTCCCCTGATGTCGGCGGGACTTATCGCGCTTCCCATCTGAGCGGTAGCCCGTGGAGCGAATCGGAGAAGATGAGTAAATGGATCGGGATGGCCACTCGGTGTGGAACGCCAAAAGGCCGATTAAGGATCGCGGCGCAAGCCAACATCTCACCCCTCACCACTTCTTCGTAAACTTTGACTATACCTCCGTCTTAAATTTTACTTGCGTATGCTTAACTAATAATTGGGTAGCAGCACGCTCCCTACTGGACCTTAACAAGACTGCTTCTCAACAGTTCCACCACATTTATAAATATTAATTCAACTCGAGCTTTTGTTCTACTTCGCCGTTAAAATCGCTGAGGCGATGAAAAAGTGTGTTCTCATTTACCAGGAACTTCTCTTCCCCGCTACGCCTTATTGATTCTACGATAGTGACGATATTATCGTAGCCAGCTTGGGGGAAATATCTTGCATATGAGCGAGGAAAGCTATCGCCCCCATATGCGCCGCAGCTCTCAGTCGGCTGGCGAAAGCTTTTACATTTGATCGCTATAAGCTCTCCTAACTTGCTCATACATAGAGCTTTTCGCGTGTGATCTATCGCCGAAGTGTACGCGTCATCCATTATGCTGAAGCTTAACAGCGGCATGTCGGCCGCAACGTACATAGTTATCATTTGCAGGCGCTTATCAGTGCTAACTCCTAGGTTGAACGGTGTTGTTCATCTGCCGTCATTTGCTGGGCTTATCAGCGCTAAACGGTCGGCGGGAGTTCTACTGGCTCGTTCATAACATTTAGCCTTCATTCGCTGGCACTAAACAGCGCTAAACGGTAGGCGGGGAATTTCCTTCGCTCGTTCATAACACGAGCCGTATTCGAAAGCGCATGCTTTCCCGTGAGAGCCCTCCCGATGAGTATTTCATCAATTTGACTGGGATGGATGGTCATAGTTAAAATGCCGTCAACTGTTGTTCCCGTTACGCGTGAACGCCTAATTCGCTGGGAAGAACCCAACGTAGAAGGACCTTTTTGTTGGTTTAAATAACTTTTATAATTATAAGTCTCACCAAACGAACCATTCTAATCAACAAATATAAAACTAATTAGGTGTGTAAAACAAAGGAAAAATTAAAGAGCGCTTTGAGTGTCAAGTCACTACTCTAAGCCTTGTTATTGGAATTTGATTGATTGGATAAAATTTACAAAAAGTAAAAGCAGAGTTGGAGATAAATTCCTGATATTTGGATCGTTAGATGAAATGCGTGATGTAACCGATGGCGGCCTGGATATTTGGATAAAATTACCAGAGCAGGTGAAACATGATCCCATTTTAGCTGCTTATCGTAATGAATATGAGTGTTCTAGAGGTGAAGGAACTTCGTCAACACTTCCGAGCCGAACTAGAACCCATTCAGTTGTTAACATCGGGATCAGCTTGGGACAGATTGTTATCGGGCAGATTTTTTAAGCATCGAGAGACCGAGCACTTTACTCCGGCTAATCGATGTCCCGTTGTCGTTTCGTCATCTTCAATGCGAAAGAATAGTTCTTTGAAGCGCCAATCAGTATCCGAGAAAGATTCAAAATTAATAAAGGGTGTTTCGCATGAAATGCATAAAGGAATTTGACGAGTTGTAGCTAATTATTCGCTTCCATCATGCGAATGTAAGGGAGGCTACTTGGGTGAAAGATGGAAGTGAAATGTTTTTCAATGGTTTATCCACTGCAAAAGGTAACTTGGAAGATAGCTAATATTTTTTGTCCCTAAAAAATCCTCGAATTGTACCAATATGTTTTTTGCTGTGCACTCATAAGACAATATCAAAAACATAAATTCAAGTTTTATTGAATCCAGCTTGAAAACCTGTTAAAATTTCTATTAGGCTAAACTTTTTAAATAGGAAAATTCATTCGACGAATTTAATTATGTTAAATTTATGAACATTTTTCTTTTTGGCCAAAAAGCATATTTAGCATTTTCTAATTTACAAAATTTATATTTTTCAACACTTAATCTTTATCACATAAGTATCTGTGAGTATAAAATATTGTTTGTGATTTTGTTACTTATATCGAATTTTCGGATGATTTCCAATTTAAATGAATTTTCATTTGCTCATTACTGATAGGAAATATAATTTTTCTTCAAGGATTTGATAGACTAACTACATATAACCATAGGAACTGCCTAACTAAACTGTAATTTCTAAGATCATAAAGATAATTCTATTAGTTTCAGTATTAAATCCGATTCTATGTAAAGGGTTAAATTTTAAAACGACATGTAATTTGCGTGATTATAAACGAAAAGTGTTCTGTTGATTGATCAACAAGCTGATACATTTATGTATTAGAAAATATATAAAAGCACATGCTAAGGGAAATGTAATGCGGAAGTTTTATCTATAGGTATCAAATCCGGAGCATTAAATATCTTTATTTGATTTATATTTATAAAATTCTACGTTATAGTCATTAAGATTTAAATATATAAAAATAAAGAGAACAATAAATGGAAATCATAATATATTGAAGATCGACATGTAATTATTGTTACTATTTGCGCCGGGACTCTTTTGTCCCGATCTTGTACCAATTGTTATCTTTGTGCGAGTAGAGTGTTAAATAGCGTATTAATTTCGAATATCCTGTTTAACGAGCTAGTTATGTTTAATTGAGCACCAAAGTTCTACTTTAAATAATTTCGAACAAGGCTTCTGAATTTGTCATGATACTATTCTTTCTCAAAATTTCTATTCAAAAACAACTTAAATTCACATTAAATTCTCAATAATTTTGTAATTTGACCGTAATCATTAATTCTGCACCAAGCCACATTATATTAATCGACACCTTTCTGTGGAGTTGTAGACCGACTCGCCTCCCTTCAACGACTGAACCGGCCGAGCATTTCATCCACGTTTCATTCCAAAGCAATTCGCTGACGCGTCAAAGAAAGAACGCTGAGTTTGCGCCTTTTCGCTGGCACATCTGCCTTTGTCCATGAAATGTAATCCAATCTCCTCGATTACGGATCCACTTCATGGACAAATGCACCAGATGAATGTGCATGGTCAGCAATCTGGCTGGGAATGAAAAATATCAAATGGAATTACAGTATGTGGCAAAATTTAGTATTAGTATTCGTGAAGTTCAGCTGAAATTGAATTAAATTATTGATGTTGGGTGAAATGCCGGCGAAAGGTAAATACAATTGTTCCCAAAGGGAACGGTAAATGATTGATCAATTGGTCGGTGAATTGAACTGAAATGGTTGATCAATTGATAAATCAATCGAATTAATTACAAATGGGCTAATTAACCTTAGATAAATATGTAAGTTGATTGAAGTGTTGGTGTTGCCGGGTCAGGCCGTGATGGGCGCTCAGGGGTGTCAGGAACTCAACAGTTACCTTAATGAATACAATGAATTACTAAATTATACCTTCGGTCTTTCCATTTCAATCAACCTAACTAGGTATAGGACCCGCATCGATGGCAGGCTTTTTCGCTGATATGGGCTAGCCGTCGGAAGCGCTCTACCGTTTTGTCGCTTACCAGGGGCTCTTGCCGGGTAGAGTGGCCTTCTGCTCGCGTGCCCATTTATGATATAGGGTTATGTGATTTCATTACATACTCTATAGCATAAATTGGTTACGTTTGTGCTTCTCATTTGAGGGAAAGAGTCATCAGTGCTTTTGAATGAGTTTTTCACTCAAATGGGAAACACATGGCCACGGCTACGTTTGGATCTTGATCCGGTTTGGAGGGTGCGAGGAGGCCCCACCGCCATCTGGATGCCCCAACATAGCAATTTCAACCCTTAGTAGGTTACCTCGGCCTCGACACCAGTTGATCGGCATTTGACACTTTTAATTCGTGAATGCAAAATTTTTTTGTAGTGGGTCCTTGTGCTAGAGGGAAAGAACCCGTCCCAAGACACCACAACGCTAGCCTGCCAGCGCATTCACGCGTCCCCAGACAAGGCCAATCTCAGAGGATCCCAACATCCTATTCCGCTGAGGCAGCAGACAATCGCGGCAGTCCTTTGAGGACATTTTTATACATACTTTCACTACATATGGGTACGATTTGTGGATGATGTCTTCTCGATAGTCAACAAGGACGAGGCTGAAGAAACGTTGCCGAGCCTTAACGAAATGCACCATAACATAAAGTTCACAATGGAGATAGAGGACGGAGGACAACTCCCCTGTTTCGATGTTCTTGTTAAAAGGGCCGGTAATACACTCGAATTCGGTATATTCAGGATGAAGATTAGCACGCAAAGATTGATCTCATCAACGACTCAAACCACTCGATCCAGCACACAATGGCGGCCTGCAACAACATGATACATCGCATGTACAACGTCCCAATGAAGCAACAGAATAGACAAAAGAGCAATGCTATGTTATGGATAGAGCAAGGAAAAATGTGTACGACGTAGCCACCATCAGAAACAAAAAGGAAGACACAAAATGACGAAGTACAACTCACGAATTTTTTACGGACAGGAGAAACAGAAAGCGCTCAAGACAAGAATTAGCATTACGTATCAAAGGGACGTAACAACGCAACTGAAACAAACTCTAAACCGCATCGATATGAAAATCGCCACAAGTAGCAGAGTACACCAGCTAAAGTCGATACTTGAATCCATGAAGGACAAAAAGAAACCAGAAGTAAAAAGCCGTGTTTATAAGATATCGTGCAAGGAATGTAACGAATCGAGTAAGAGAACATATTAAGCCCAAAAACTAAAGAAGAACAAAAACGAAAACAACCTGCCGGTCAACGGTACGAGTAGCGAGGCATATCATCGAGGAAAATCATAACATAAACGTGAATGACGTCACAATCCTGAAAGAAAATCACCAGGAATGGAATCTAAAGGCCTGGGAGGCCATAGAAATGGCGAAAATGGACTGGCACAAATAATTTTTTTTGTGGTTGGGACGTGAATGCCATTTACGCACTGAGTGTGGGACTTCCATGCTTGCAAGCGGCTGGAGTTCTCACTAATCGCTTCCCTTGTCAACCCGAGAGCCTATCCTGGAACCGTTTGACACATTACTTCGGACCAGGTCTCGTTTTGTTACACCATGAAGAGCCTTCAAGCTGGGGAATCCCTATACTATCGGGAGGGGAATAGGAATTGCCAGACAAGCGATCCCCAGTCCCGACAGCTGTGAGTCGCTTTTATCTTTTAGGGCTGCCCGAACAAAGTGTGCCACATGGTTCCTTTTGTCAACCGATCCAAGCATCACCGCGACTATACTCTCCGGGGTGAGCTCTCCCGTCGTAGCTTGAGCCATTTTTTGCACGCAAAAAATGTGCGGCATGCTTCGTCTTCCTCTCCTGGACAAAACCGATAATCGGGGGAACGTGACTTACCAATCTTGTGCAGGTAAGACTGATAATACCCATGCCCGCTCAATAGCTGGGAAATATCCATGTCCGCTTAAAAGCTGGGTCAGATAGAAGCCAGTCTCTCCGTGAGTTCGATTTAACCACGGTCTCCCATCCGGTATGAGGCTCGCAGTCCACCTTGGATTCGTGCAATTCACTCAAGACTGTTGCCAATCGTTGAGTGAGCGATGTCCTTCTTCGCGGGCAACCGTGTCCCTCGCATCCTCGCTTCGACGCAAGTAAATATCGCGGCGCTCTCTAGCAAGGAGGGCAACAGGTATCACGCCAGCAATAACTCTCACCGCCGAATCAGACTGCTGGATATGAAGATGCAAACCTCAGTGCTCCTCTTCTCTGTACCTGTGCCAAGCGTGTTCGGTACTAAGACAATCGAAAATGGTTTTGAAGGTAAAAAAAGGAAATCCAAACATAAGAAAACGAAATCCTAATTAATATTGACCTGAGTCGAATAATATAATTTTTGACGAGCTGGAGGTCTTAATGGGCCGGCCATTTGGATCGTACGGACGAACAAAGGACAAGATATTCACTGAAAGACTTGAAGGGCGAAGAACAGTGGCGAAACCGAGGAAACGCTGACCTGACTCCATCGATGAAGATAGTTCATCGCCACTCAGATTTCAAAATTGGAGGACGCGGCCGATGGACCGAGATAGCTTGGTATAATTTACATTATTTTTTTGTACATTTAGCCTTATTTGATTCCACATAATTTGCTTAAAGTTATGTATGATTTAAATACTTCTATTGTGAAAATTCAGCAGTCAATTTACGTGATTTTAATACAGTTCCTTGCTGGATGATCGCACGTAACAGATATTGCTCGAGAACCCTTTTTAACAATAGGGATTAGAAAGTGAGGATTCATGTACATGAAGGTATGACGTCTAACAATGCAAGGTTGCGAAAATTTTGTTCTATAATATTGACTATGGGTACTATCAAATCTGGAAGACCCAGTTTTATTACTCAAAGTAACAAATTGAGTTCCATGGTCTAAGTGCTCAAGAGTGGCTTAGCAACCATCTCGCACCGTTATTTACAGCAACAGCATTTATTGAAGTTCTTGCCTCAACCAAAGATGGAAGCACTCTTATTCCAACGAAAAGACTGTCTGAATATCCTGCACTCAAAGCGATTATGCTGGACAAATATACATTCCCCGTTGCAAGCATTTTCACCTTGAATAGAAAGCAGAATATGGTTACGACCATACGAAAATATTGTTTCTACTTTTTCATCCTGAAAGCATGATTTGCATGCATAGATGGATACAGATATGTGTCAGGCTATCAATTTCATTCTCAAGCATCATCATAACATATAAAAATCTAAACCATGTGATATGACTTTATATTCCATTCTCTCATCATCTATCCATTAATTCTGCTTCCATGTTCAGCATTTTAAAAAGGAGCAGGAGGCAGAAAAATGACTAGCAACTAACTAGCTCTGCGAATTGCCTAAAGGAAAAGCTTTCAAAATGCTCTATTGATCCAACTTTTGAAATTCCGTACAAGTTCGAGAAGTATGTGATGCAGCTTGTTAGGAAAGGGAAAATAGGGGTTGTTTTGCGAGCTAACGAGTTAACATTGATTTTCAATTCATTCCGCATAAGGCGAAAGGAATTCTTTAAAATTGGTATCGAGGATAATGTAAGTGAGAGATTATGTTTTATTTTTAAGTACATACACCAATCCTGCAAAGTTGATGGGAAACAACGGATGGTATGTGACATATATTTGCACTACAACCTTTCACTTTCGCGTTTTTTTCTTTAATTTCGTAAGTACAAGAAGGCGTTTGCGATGGAGCAGGCCAAAAATTACTTCACGCTTTCTTGAGCGATAGAACCTGCGAAAGGATATCGTTTGCAATAAACATCAAAAACTTTTATTATTCTTCGTAATCCCGATAAAAATTCCAACAAACTTCTCGGTATCACGTGAATCCTTTGGCATTTTACCTCGATTCCTGGAATTCGTAACTTTGAGATTCCCTGCCTCACACCACCCGTACGACCTAGACACAGCCACTACTAAAGCTTATACACTTAAGCGCTTGATATATGAATATCCTGCTTTGAATCAATTTACCATAGACCCACTAAATTACCAACACATGCTACCCTTAGACCTTGTTGAGTGTTTTTCAGTGGAAGCGATTTACATTTCGCTCTTTTCCGTGAAATGCTGTTTTTGTGTTGTAGGACTAGAACATGTACGAGTAGTCATGATTCATGAATTTGTGAGCCTTGTACTGTCCCGATAATGCCACCCTGAGGGAACCTTCAACTTCAACTTCAATCCAGCATTTCTTTCTGTTTCGTTCAAGGGCATCAGAGGAAAGCTCTAAACAAACGCTGAGGCATGGCTACAGGGTGATAAAGGTGGGCGGATTATGCAGGGGGGTGGTCGATTAAGTAACGGAAAAGAAGAGAATGAGACTTGAACCTTTATCACGAAAACAGAGCCAAGACGATAATAATGACGATGGGGCATATTATCACTTAATTGCATGTACTGCACGAGTATGTGTGTACGATAGCGTTTCGAGGTCAGAAATAAGTGACTGGTTCACGAAGTTCCCATACCCATCACTCCATCGACGCGTGGATTAGTGAGAAAAGGACATTTTCCAAATTGTTGTGATTAGTCAGAATAAGGACATTTTGATGTTATAATCGCTTTGGACTTGGAGGAATTCGTGGATTGGAATGAGTAAAAAAATGTATTGAATGAGAATGCTGCAAAGTATTGGAAGCTTTAACGATCGGTCTAATTATGTAGGACCAAATAAAGGAGTTGCAGACACAATTATTGACCTACGGTCACGGGCAAAGAGACCTTCAATTTGAATGTAAGCCCAAAGAAACGTACTCGTATATCGAAAGAATGTTAAAAGGAATTTTTATAGATTGGATTGGGACGGAGACATTGTAAATATGAGCTGAAATGTCATTGCGTGCTTTTACTGTATTATACGAATGTTTACGGCTATGTTTACCAGAATTGTTACAAAAAAGGAAATTCTTGGAATTCTTTTGGTGTAGGAAGTTTATCACGGATTGCAATTGAATGTGTAATTTATTCGTGGATTTGATTATAGGATTTTCATATGAAATGGCTCTCAAAATGTCATGTTTTTGGAAGACATCAATAAATAAACTTAATTGCGATTAGGTATTGTATTTTTGGAGGAATTCCGAATATTATCGATATAAAAATGATTTCTTCCAATTCTCGGAACATATGCATACAAAACTATTTTTAACTTATGTTTATTTCCTTTAAATATTAAAATCGATGAAAGAAAGAACGTTCGTTGCTATTAAGATATTTTTGCGACAGCGACGTAAATTTAATATGAGATAAATTTCAAGAGTGAGTTTTTACCCGATTAGAATTTTTATAGAATTCATTTTGTGTTTCTCACCTTCCAATAATCTAGGATAAGAATATTCAACACAAGGCAATATAAGTCAATATCCTCATCTTGATTCAATCAAGTAGATATGATAAACAAAATAAGGAAGAGATAGGGAGTAACCCATTTTTCAAGTTTTAAGTCTAAGCTCAAGTGCTGTCAAAGAAGGCATTTTAGAATGTTTTGGATTCAATTTTTAATTTCAGTGAGTAATCAAGGTTGATTGCTAGAATCAACCCAAAGATACCTGTGTTACAAGAATAACATGTGCCCATGCCATGTAGTAATCGAGCAGCCCGCCTACGCAAACTACTCGACCTTCACGAAAAGAAGCAATTTCATAATAGTAACGCAATAAGTGCGGAGTGATTTGATACGCAACTTAATAATATTATTAGTGCTAACCCGAAATAAACACCGCCATTATCACCGCTACCATCATCGAAAAAAAGTTTCTCCGATCCTTACTCAATGAGCAAGAAATTTCAATAAGCTGACAATAATGTTGAAATCAACAAAATCACAAATTTACTTATCCCAGTTGGTTTTAAAATCGGTCATAATAACTCTGCAGTTGAATTTATGAATCAGCTCAGAAAATAAATAAATAACCATATGACCAAATAATTGATAATAGCAACAACATTGCTACGCGAATGGGTGAAGCTACCGCCATGGCTAGAACTTGAACAAGTGGATGAGCAAGATAACTCGCCGAACGGACCGGGGAATGGTATTGGCACTTGATCCCGTACCTGGGGATAACGAGCAGGGGGAAATTGGTTAGAAGAAGCGCAAAGCGAATCTAGTTGATAAAAGTTACTGACGAATTCAATTTTTTCCGTGGATATTGCAAAAATATATACTGAGGTGTAACCAGAGGTGCTAAAATAAATGACGTGTCTTTTTTTTTCTTCGAGGGAAATGTGTTCGTAAGAGAAAAATTTGGTAAATTGAATACGTTTCCCAATCGCAAAATCATACAAGTGAAGTTTAATGTACCTTAAAAGTAGTTTTTGGGAAGTATTAAAAATGTAATAAGAGTGGGGAAAATTTACATATATTACTTTCTTTTCCCGAAAGTGGTCTCGATCCAATGCCTGGCTGCTTTTTGAAGGGATGAAAATCGTCCATTCATTGGTTGAAACGGCTTCGTTTACATTTAAAACTATAAAACCTGACTCACACCAGTGTTCTCGCTGGTTGTTCAATATTTACATTTAAACTTCACTGGCTCTAATGCCAAATCTTGAAACCTACTAGCAAAAGTTCAACCGAAAAATCCCCGCAAAGTGAATGTCGTCGCAGTGTGCACGATAGTTGTCGGCCATTGGTCGCAATGCCGCGTGAGTCTGATCGTCCTTATGGAGTTTTGGCTAAGAAGTACACCTGTGTCGTTCCGTTGCGCGAACGTGAAAATATATTCCCATAACAAGTGGGCGCCGTGCTCTACTTCCATGGTGCTTGTCAGTTCGCTAAAACTAGAATCTCACTTGTTCAATGAAATGGCAAAGCAGTTATTTGTTTCGTCTTTTTTAAATATTCTGTGAGTTGGAAGTTCGCGCAAAAAGCCAAAAGTGCAGTACGTGCAAAAAGTGTCAGTCGCACAGTCAGTGAGACTAATCAAAACTTTACACGTTCGAGCGTATTGGTCAGATCGTTTTTGAAGGAATTTTAAGCAGTGGCATCATAAATCGCGGGTCAAACAGAAAATAATCGAAAAAATACACAAAGGAGCAAGTGAGAATGATCTCAAAGTTCGAGAGTGTTTTGTTTCCCAAGTGACCATAAACTCGTATTCATATTCAACACTATTTTTTTGTGGTCTTTTATTAGCAAAAATCCCTAATGTTGCGGGAAAAGGTAACAAAAAATAGGAATTTTTTTTTTAAAAAACTTGCAGGTCTTACCAGTTCTTGCTGGATAGAGGATTTAGCTCGCCGTCCTGGAGTCCCTGAGCAAGCCCCCTGCACCTCGTCCGAAAGATCGACAATGTCTGGCGTCCTTCCGGGAATTATCGTCGCCTAACGCCATTACGATTCCGGATAAATACCCTATGCGGTACATCGAGGATATTTCCTTCAACTTGAGTGGCAGGCATTTTCCTTAAAGATCGCTTTGTTGCGAGCGTATCATCATATGCCGATAGTAGAGGAGGACGTCCTGAAAGCGGTGTTTGCGACTCTTTATGGATTATTGAATTCACGTTGATGACGTTTGGTCTTCGTAACGCTGCGCAGGCCTTTCATTGCTTCAGGAACGCGGTTCTCCAGGGACTCGACTTCTGTCTTCTATCCGGACGATGTGTTGGTTGCGTCGAGATTGGAAGTAGAGCATGTGCACTACTTGCGTCTAGTATTCTAACGCCTATCGGCATTCGGGATTGATGTCAACTTGTCAATGTGATTGTATGGAGTGAACGAGGTGGAGTACCTGGTTCACATTATCAGTGAAAAGACAGTGATACCTCTGATATCTCGAGTAGACGCGATACGTGACTTAAATAGGCCCGTCACAGTAAAAGATCTCCGGCGGTTTTTTGAACACTAAATTTTTATGGCGGTTTGTCTGCGATGCTGCTGTACTACCTGCTCCCCTCAACAAGTTGTGCGTAGGCAACAAAAAAGGGAGACAAGACTGTCATCGAGTGGATCTCGGAGACTCAGGACGGTTTTATAAATTGTCAGAATAGCTCCGTCCTGTTTGTCCATTTTCAAGCCAATGCGCTTCTCAAGCTTACGATCGACGCTTCCGAAATCGCCGTGGGTGCCGTTTTGAAACACGAACAGGGTGGCCGTTGGCTCACACTGGTTTTCTTCCAGAGGAAGCTTTCCCTGTCCGAGCCTAAGTACAGTATCTGAGACCACGATTTGCTTGCTATACGAGGGCGGTCCGATAAGTACTTAGCCTACAAAACAAAAACGACAATTCTGGAAAAGTGGCGATTTATTTTTCAACAAAATCTCATCTTAGCTTAATACACTTGACCCAGCTATGCTCCAGCTTCTTTAACCCGCCTGAAAAATACGTTTTCTCGAGGTCTGCAAAGTAGGCCCCTCCGTGGCAGCTATGACCTCCTCATTCGACTCGAAAATCTATCTGGCGAGTGGCTTTTCAAATTTGGAAACATAAAGAAGTAGCCACGGGGCCAAATCTGGAGAATAGGGTGGATGGGGTAGCAGTTCGTAGCCCAATTCGATCAAATTGGCCGTGGCGACGGCGGGGGTGGAGACAGTGCGGTATCATGGAGGAAGAGCACTTTTTTCTTTGCCAAATGGGGCCCCTCTTTCTGCAATTCGGCGTCGAAACAGCCCAGTACTTCGACATAGTAGAGCCCTTCTCCAGGTAATCGATGCAGATAACACCTTGTGAATCCCAGAAAACGGTGGCTATCACCTTTCCGGCCGATAGAACAGTCATCGTCTTCTTCGGAACATGTTCGCCGGGTGAAGTCCACTGTTTCGACTGCTTCTTGGTCTCTGGTGTATACCAGTGAAGCCATGTTTCGTCGACGGTCACGAAACGACACAGAAACTTATTCGAATTCCGCGTAAACATCGTCAAATACTGTTCTGAAGTGGTTTCACGATTGCGTTTGTTGTCCGGAGTGAGCAAACGCGGCACTAATAGCGCCGACAGATTTCTCATGCCCAAAATTTCATGCAGGATATGACCCACGCTGTCTTTTGAGATGCTGTTTCAACTATCTCGCACACCTTCAATCGGCGGTCTGCCAATACGAACTTGTCGATTTTTGGCACATTATCCTCCGTGGTAGCCGGTTTCGGGGCACCTGGGTATGGCTCATCAAAAACTGACATGCGAACACATTGAAACTCGTTAAATCAACGCAGGAGCAGCGTCACCGTACACAGTATCCAAGCGCTTCCAATCACCGACCAATATTGCTCTTTCTCAATTTTTTTAAAATTCATGGACACGCCCGCTTCCACACGGGGTCAAACCCAAACTACGAGTCCGATTCAGCTGAAATTGTAGCCGTGTAGTATACGATAGTGAATCTCTCTTGCGATAGTGGCGGCATTGGGCGGTGAGCCTAGGTACTTATCGGACCGCCCTCTTTTATACCACCGTACGTCATTTTCGGTAATACTTGGAGGGTTCTGCGTTCTTCGTTCTGACGGATCGCAAGCCAATCATGTACGCGTTCGGCCAATTCGCAACCAAAGCTTCACTGCGCCAACTTTCGTTTTATCTATGGCGCCAGCAACAAGATCGTGGACGCACTCTCTCGGAGGGAGACTATCGAGATGCCCACGCTTGCCGGCGAAGACAAGCTGGCTGACGAGCAGATTCGTGGCGTTGAACTTCAGGAGCTGCTCCAACAACACCACCCCCAAAAGTTTGCTCGCCGTTCACGTGGCACTCGTCAAGAGGTGTTATGCGACAATTCTTTGGGTCGGCTGAGGCCCCTTGTCTCGGTTTCATTGAGCAGAAAGGTTTTCAACATTTTTCACCAGCTAGCGCACCCCAGCGCTCGGGCTACCTGCACAGCCAGGGCTGAGAAGTTTGTATGGGTGCACATGAGAAGAGACAACCGCGTGTGGGCTCGCTCGTGTGTCTCAAGCCAGGGATCGAAGATTGCTCGCCGTCAAAATAATCTGATACAGTCTTTACCGGTGCCTAAAGGTCGCTTCTAGCAGATTCAACTGTACATTGTGGGACCTCTTACCCCTTCACGTGCCTATAAATAGTGCTTAACAGTGATCGACCGTCTTTCGAGGTGGCCTGAGGCACTTCCCATTGCTGATTAGATAGTGGATACCGCGAAGAGAGTTTTGTTTAACAACAGTATTGCTCGTTTCGGTACGCTTGTGTCATCACTACGGATCCCAGAATAGCCAGTTCGAATCGTAGTTGTTCAGATCTCTCGCCGCGTTCGTCGGATGCTCCAAGAATAGAACGTTACGGGATTATCGAGCGCTGGCACCGTACTTTGAAGGCCGCGATTATGTGTCACTGCGATAGCCCTTCCTGGCCGGGAATACTTCCCACCGTCTTATTGGGGTTGCGCACTAGCTACAAAGAAGATATAAATGCGTTATGCGCCGAGTTACTTTACGGAACTATTCTACCGATTCCTGAAGATTCATCAGTCCCAGCAGTTCAACGATCAGCCCGTACGATTTTCTCGTCAAACTGCATAAAGTTACGTCTGAAGTCAGGCCTGTGCTGGCGGCCCAGCGGAGGAACCATTAAGGTAGATTGGCTCACTAATTCACTGATTTACTTGCAAAAAGTGTTTTTGCTCACTGAGGATCTGCTGCTGCTTATCTTCGAGATACCAAAGAGAACGATCCTTTGTTCCAAGATCCCACATCATCCATTAATCTTTTTCTTGGAGGGAACTTACTTTACTTAGCTTGATGCGCTCCACCAGCTGTTGACTATCTGACAATATGAATGTAAACTTCGCTTGATCTAATACGTCAGTTGCAAATAACATAGTAAGACAATCTGTCAATCGTGTTTTTTTTTACTCAAGCTATTTTTTGTTTTGATTTTAAATTTTCTCTGATTCGTGGTTTTGTTAATTTTTTCTGCCAGACTCCGCAATTTATTGGCTCCCCTGCGCTTGTTTCCATTGAATAAGTAACATTGATTTCAATCATTCACCTTTGAAGCGGTAAACTTAGACAATAATTATCTAATGGACGTATTTAATTTTTTAGATAGGACTGGCAATGAAATATCCAAAAACCGAACGAAAACAGCAAGAGTGTATTTGATGTTACTCGTGACTTGCGGCCAGTAATAAGATTAGGCGATTAATCACCCGTACGCTTGACCCCCATGCGGCCCCACGGTTGAATCATCGAGTTATTGTTGGAATACTTGCTTCCGCTCGTACTTGGGAAGTACACGTTTTCCATCTTGACTTCGAGTGTCTTCAAGGTACCAGGCGGTATACTTGTCAGCATCCTCGTAACACAATATCAGCAAATGGAAGCTATCTTGGGAAAACGAGCCCTATGATAGATGGATCTCGTGGCTCATCAGTTATCTGATCCAGTTCTTGAGCTGTAATTTACGTTTTCAGTCTTTCCTACGTAAAATTGGCCTGTCTAGGATTTCTGATTGTTGTGCAGCTGAGCCGTTTTACGTCACCGCATAGTCGTTGAATCGATGGGACAGTCAGCGCGAAGATTACCTTAAGAATCTAGGGAAGCTCCTTTACAATATACGAGGTCTGTTCAAAAAGTACCCGGAATTTTTAAATTTCGCGGGTCTGGAGAGTCCGATTGTCAAAATTTTTTTTAATGTGTTGCCCCTAAGGTATGATAAAATTTTCAGCCATATTCACTGTTTACTTTGTCTGTGGTAGTCGCTAAGGTTCGACGTGTTTTTATGAGCTCGGCGATTTTTGCTGAGACTGCTGAATTTTGACCAAAAAAACAATCGAATGAACATCGCTCAGGAGCTGTTAAATGACGTCAACGACGATCCAAGTTTGCTTGAAAGGGTCATAACTGGTGATGAAACATGGGTGTACGGTTACGATGTCGAAACCAAAGCACAATCGTCCACCTGGAAGCATTCAACGTCACCAAGAGTTCGATGAAATGTCAAGGTTTTGCTTACTGTTTTCTTCGATTATAATGGCATAGTGCATCAAGACTTCTTACCACAAGGTCGTACGGTTAATAAGGAGTATTACCTTGAAGTTATGCGACGTTTGCTTGAAGCAATCCGAAAAAAACGGCCCGATTTATGTGAAAAGAATTCATGGCTTTTGAACCACGGCAACGCACGTGCTCACTCATCGTGGCTTGTTCGTAATTTTTTGGCCAAAAACAATACCGTAGTCATGCCCCAACCTCCATATTCACCAGATATGGCTCCGTGCGACTTTTTCCTGTTCCCAAAGTTGAAGAGACCCATGAAAGGTCGGCGTTTTTCCTCGATTGAAGAAATAAAGGCCGAATCGCTGAGAGTGCTCAAGGACATACCAAAAAGTGAATATCAAAAGTGCTTCGAAGATTGGAAAAAAGCTGGCATAAGTGTATTATATCTGGGGGGGACTACTTTGAAGGGGACCACATTGATGTAGAATAAATATTTTTTTTGAAAAAAAAAAAAACGAAAATTCCGGGTACTTTTGAACAGACCTCGTATAGGGTAGTCCAACCATAATGCACGATGTTAATTGTGAGTCACACCTTAACGTCAAGTTTTTCGCCCAACTTAATTTGACATTTTTTTGTTTCAGGGTTTGAGAAATTCAATCATGGAGAGGTACACAATTGAGCAGCGTGTTAAGGTTGTTGAAGCCTTTTACGAAAATGGGCGTTCAAATCAAAATGCATTTCGTGCACTTCGTGATTTTTTTGGTCAGCATAATCGACCAAAAGTGTCCACAATCGGGAGATTTGTGTGCAAATTTCAGCAAATTGGGTCTGTAGAAAATGTGAAGTCAACTGTGCATGCTCGCCCAGTTCGTTCTGCGGAAAACATTCCTGTTGTTCGCGATAGTGAGGCAGAAGAGCCGTCAAACTCGATTCTTCGTCGTGCCCAACAATTGAACATCTCACGAACGTCACTGATGCGAATTTTGAACAAAGATTTGAATTTACACGCTTACAAGGTTGCGTCGGCAATACGCCGAATGGTTCGTTGAACAGATCATCTTCAGCGACGAGGCACACTTTCACCTCAGTGGATTCGTTAACATGCATAATTGCCGCATTTGGGCAAATGAGAATCCACGAGTGCGTTTTGTTTGGACCATCCTTTACATACATTATAAGTCCGCAATTTCCTCGAAAGCAAACAAGCTGTTCATCTAGCGTCAAATAATCACTTGGAGTGTAGTTATTGCGACACCTGTGAATAAACAACATGAAAATCTGTCGGATATATGCCATTTTATCAACACCTCTGCGCTTTTCTCTGTCGATGATATCATCAAATCCATTCCGTGATATTCCCGTAACGTGCAGCAAACCTAAGAAAGCTCTCATTTCAATCAGATCAGTGGTTTTAGTATCGCCGTCTCTTTGATAATTTTATTTTAGCGTTTCGATATAAGTATTCGTGTACCTCACTAGTATATCCAAAATTTCTTGGGGGAAAAAAAGGTCGAAACACTCTTTTGGGTCCTTTACCTTCTGAGTAGCTCCACCTCTAGGGCCTGGTGCTCTAATTCGAATATTTTGAACGCGAGTTCGCATTGATGGAGGCGCTTCTTTACTCTACGTGGTTCCGTTGACGAATTTGTAAAGTTGACTTTGTCTTCCGCCGGCCGATTCGGAGAGTAGAATATCACCTGAAGTATATTCAGACTCGCTTGAATCCAAGATTTCAGCTTCGCAAACCAAAGCTTGCAAGTCTGGCTCAGTTTCTTTAGAAAAGAATTGTACCGAAAACTTCTGGCGCAAATGCAAAGAAGAAACTGCATCTGCCTTTTCAACAGCTTCCGAATCGGAGATGATGATAATTCCAGGGGCAGGCAATACTTTTCTCATTCCCTTCTGGAAAGCGTTCAAAAATCGAATTGCATAGACATGAAGCAGATAAGGAGGCCATCGCTCATGGGGCGAATAACAGCACTATAAGCAAATAGAAGCTATCCTGGGGAAACTAGAAATGACCCAGCTCTTAGCGGGTATTAACGTTTTCAGTCTTTTTCTACGTAAAATTGGCCTATCTAGACCTTCTGGTGGTGTATAGCTAAGCCATTGAACGCCTACCACAGAGTTGTTAAATCAAGAGATGGGACAGTAAGCGCGACGATTGCATTAAGGATCTAGAAGAGCTTCTCTACAATGTAACCGTGTGACACGTTACGCTCGGGTAATGCTGAGTGTCAAAAGATTTTTGATTAATTAGAGAGGTCTTTTTTATAGCAGTCTCTCCTCCCTCCCGTCCCATCGAAAAAGTTATTACTGAAATCCAATGGCGCAAGTTATAGGAAAACGCGGTCTGCCCAAGATATTGTGTGAAATGGTTCCCGGCTAGGCCCTCTGGATAAGAGAGGAGTTTAGATTGTATTCTAGAAGCCTTGCGATGCGGGGAATTCTACACTCTGGGCGCTAATAGTCTTCAAAAACAAGTTTCAATAGCCTTTTGTAAAACATATCTGCAAAATTTCTAGCTGCTAAATTGAATATGATTTAACACCGCAACCTGAGCGTTCACCTGTAGTTTTAAAGCCTTGCGAGCGCTAAACCCATATCAAACTTAAATACTCGTGCTGGAGTTAAAGCATCTTCAATGTGACAATTACTTAACACTATTCAGGCCGCTGATATGTCGAAATCCGCCAAGCTTACTGTTACCTTTTTGGTCCATGCGCCTGTTTTTGAATTACGGCAATTATGATGTTTGGATTCATTTATTTGCTTTCATTGCCTACGGTGCTAAGATTGGTTTCCGGCTATTAATTAGCTCAGCGAAAAAGAATATCAAAACTTTGATGAAAGCTTAATTCCAACCTGTTTGTCGCATTTGTCACTATTTAGGGTGATGAATTGATAAGGAAATTCAATTGAACTTCGAAAGCTAGAATTAATGAGAATCATTAATACGCCACAGGATTAATATGAGGCTGTACGTCAATCAAACCGCTAGACAAAGAGATGCCAAATACAGTTGGAGTCATGATAGGGGATTAATTATTAGAGGAAAATCGACCTTTCGGCAGAAGGAATTATAGACGTGAAATCAAAGCTGATTTATAATTGCCACGCCATAAGGATGTATAATATAATACTCTTGTCCGGATGAAGTAGAGAAATATCCTCAAGGAAATTTATAGTATTTGATTACTTTATTCACGAGAACTGACTGCTGATTAATTGGGGAATATGTGGAGAATGATGGGAGTAATTTTTCGCTATTTGATTATCCTAGAACAATGATAAACTATATGTGAAGAGTGGCGACTAAGGACTGAAATCGAGGAATAGGATGGATACATATTATTCATTGCCTTTGTTTCGTAAGCTTGTTTGTAGTTTTTTTTTGCTCTATTCAGTGAATTTATAGATTCAGCACATTTCGCCATCATAGGCCATCACCATTATGGGATGAAACGTAAATTTCTATAAACTTCTTAATACAGAATTTTAATTAAATTTTACAGAAATGGTCCTTTTTCGGGATGTATATAGTACATATACCATCGTATGCATTTCCTTATTTTCTGAAGAATTTCATTAGTCATGCAGATGATTTTGCTTGAGTCAGTCGAATATAAAAAAAGGGTTTAACAGGGAAGTTTGGAGTGTACGTGACTGATTCTTATCAGTGAGAAATGTTTAGGGGAGGTTAATCCTTCGAGTCCTTTTCAAAGTAGAAAATTGAAAAGTGCATGTTCAAATGTAGACGCTTTTTGTTTTTTAATGGACAAGGGGATCAAAGTGAATGCTAAGCTTCTGCAGATAGAACTAGCAAATCAAATATTCATTCAAGCTTTGAACGCATCCTTAATTCATCATACCCTAAATAAAACACAGGATTTTTGGTTAAGTACGCCACTAGACCTTTTTTGAGCGATTGCTGGCATGTAGTGTATTACAGCTTTAGTGTTTTGTTTCTGGACGACAATGATTCTAAATAAGTCTTGTACAGGATAAGTGCATTAAAAGAAGTGAGAAATAAAAACTGAAGTAGAATTTCTTTATCAGTAAATTTATACTTGACTTGAGTCTATTAGTTAAACCGAAAATCTTTTGGGCCTTTTCAGTTCGGTAAGATGAGCTCTTGTTTTCTAACATTTTGAATTTTTGACGCTTTTCGTTGAACGAGAATTTCAAATGCTTTAATTTTCTACTGACACCATTACTTCCATATGAAGTCGCCCATTTATATTGAAAATAACCCAATGATGTATGTTATATTTCGTTGAAACTTACTCTACACAAGTCTTAATTCATTCATTTGCTGAGTTGGTTCTTCTGCTACAAATAGTTAATGTAACGCAGGCTCACATGGCAGAGAGCATAGTAGTTCGAGCATCGAGGAAGCTTTGGAGCGATGGAACGGTAAAAATGTTAAGGAACTTGTATTTTTAATTAATGACCAGGAAATGGATGGTCTTTGAACACCCATTTGGATGAATGGAAATAAAACGAGGAAGAGTTGATTTTCAGAAAATGTAATAGAGCAAAGAAATGAAGTTTAGGACAAATTTGTTTATTTGAGCGAATTGCCCTTAATTGTGCTCTAGCATAATTGTGGGTAGAAAATTTGTTTGGTTTTCTTTTGTTTGAGGAAAGTTTAAAAAGCGAGGGAGACTTCAACCACATGCTTAGGAGGGTTATTCGAAAAGTTTCTGGCCTTATCGGCATGGTACATTCAAGTTATCTTGCCAACCAAAAGATGGCGTTTACATATGTATGCGATAAAAATTTCAAGTAATTCCGATCAGTACAAAACACATGGTACCATTCCATAGTTGACAGGTGACGTTTGTTAAGAACAATGGATAAAATAGAGTATCACCTCTATTTGAAAGGGCAATAAAACTCTGGAAGTGAAAGAAGAGTTAGACTCCGTGTCTAGTGAATCGTCGCCCTCATTTACAACCGTGAAACATTGGGTGGCCGAGTTCAAACGCGGTCGCACAAGCATTTTTGACGATGAACTTTCTGGACGTCCAAAAATTGTTTCAAGGGAACATATCGTCAGTTTGGTGCACACAACCGTGATGGAAGATTGTCGATTAACCATTAAGGAAATTGCTCAGGCTTGTGGGATATCAACTGAATAGGTGCAGAAGATTTTACATGAGGATTTATGCATGAGAAATTTATCCGCGCGATGGGTGCCGCGTTTGCTGACGATCGACCATAAGCGCGTACGGATGGACATGTCGGGCGAGAATTCAGCTGTTCCAAAAGAATCCTACCGAGTTTTTGTGCCGGTTGATTACTGTCGGCGAAACCTGGATTCATCACCATACTTCGGAGATTAAACAACAGTCAATGCAGTGGATTGTACTGGGGGAACCAGCTGCTGGAAAAGTGATGGCGACAGTTTTTTGGAACAGTCGTGGAGTAAATTACCTTCAGAACAGGTAAAACCATTAACGGACGTTATTACGCTGGGTTACTGGACCAATTGAAGACGGAGCTCAAGAAGAAGCGACCAAACGAGGGAGAAGGTGCTGTTTTATCAAAACAACGCACAGGTCCACACATGTATGGCGAAATTGGACGAATTGAAGTTCGAATTGCTTTAACTCCCACCCTACTCACCAGACATAGCTCAGAGTGACTTTTTTTGTTCCCCCAACTTGAAAAAATTTCTTGGTGCGAAAAATATGGGTCAAATATCGAGGTTGAAGGGGCAGTAAACCTGTATTTTTCAGGTTTACCTAAAGAATTTTTTTCTGGTGGCCTGAAGGGTTGGGAAAAGTGTTCGAATAAATGTATTGACTTGACGAGAAATGAATTTTTGTTTGGCTTGAATTATGTGCTTTTCGTTAAAAGCCGGAAACTTTTCAAATGGCCCTCGTATTTACCTCGTCAGGGCGGGGCTGGATAATATACTAGCCCACAGAGGGCAAAGATTATACTTATTAGTAAGAAAGGGGTTGGAAAATGTTAATTTTAAAGTTTATAAGAGAGGTAATGGAAAGTACCTTGATCTTCTTTTAAGTGTGAAATAATTCAGAAATAAAAATAATTAATTTGGCAAGAGCCGGTAAGAAAATTTCAGCCAAAACGACATCAGCAAACGAGTCTCAACCAATCATAATAAGATCTTGTGAAGGCGAAATCTACAAACTTAAAAATTTACGTGGGTAAACCCCTTCTCAATCTCAACCTAGTGATATAACTAACATAATGAACTGAACCTCAAAGACCAATAAGTGTATAGGATGTACGTGGTGTGGTACATCAATGAATTGCGTGAGATACGTGATAGCACTTTTACAAAAAGTTCTTAGATAGAAACTAAGCTGTGATTTCCTAAGCGGAAAACAACATATGAGCTTTCCATCCTCCGTGAGGATAGGTCCGGAGTTAAGGGCTTGGTGGTAGGACATTAATTCACCAGTGACTTTCTGCTGTTCTTAACGAAGATATTCCCTACAGTAGCGAGACCGCAGAATTTGTTATAAAACTCGAACTTATCTCCCTTGCCTTTATACGCGTGGCATTTGAAGAATTTGTGATCTAGGTCGGTCGTCAATGTCATTGAATTCGAATCAACGCATTTTGCTTTATACAATCTTAAAATGTTGTAGCCCTTGTTAAAAAAGATTCTATTTATGGATTTGATCGCAAGACTGCTTATAGGAAGAGAATGAAACCATGGTTTTCACAACTCAAATGGTGGGCTCTTTTCCAGATACAATCGGAGAACGATTCGTCTAATCACGATTCAATCTTGTAGCGATCATGTACATAACATCTTCCTGCTCAGGTAGTGTATGTATAAACAATAGTGCTCCTCTTGACAACTTCTTCAGAATAGTGAAAGGCTTTTGCCACTGCATCAATCCCTTTATGCCCACGAACCGAATGAAAATTGAAGTTTATGTTCCGACTTTTCTTAGTAACTTGCCAGATGTCGTTAACCACCCTTTGATGATTTCTATTGTGATCACAGTTTAATAGTGCTGCTTTAGAATCTAAGAAAATGTTAATTTTAGTAGATGTGGCTGCATCCTTGAGGGCTGCAAGTATAGCATGTCATTCTGAATTTAAAGCCGAGACATGTTCCTCCAAGCTGAAAACGCTTGCGCCGGTTTTTGTACGGTTGATGAAGGCTCCACCCACCCCATATAAAAGGTTTTCCAATAAGAGGTGTTATTTTGGATAGCTATTTCGGTAGATGTCACTTTTGAAGCTGTCATTTTTTGCCATTTGACAAGTAGAAACTACGCCATTAATAAAAATGGAACGATACACGCTTCAACAACGCATTAAAATTATTAAAATTCACTATAAAAATGGTGAAAATTTGGCAGAGACGGTTCGTAAAACTCGAACATTTTTGGGGCGTCGTGAAGCACCTTCTCGGACCGCAATACAGAAATTGGTGGATAAATTCGAGCTGTTGGGACAACTTAGTGATGTGAAGAATAAAACCCGTGCACGCCACTCAAGAACAGCCGAGAATATTGCTGCTACAGCCGAGAATATTGCTGCTGCAGCCGAAAGTGTTGAAGAAAACCCAGGTTTATCCATTCCTCGTCGTTCTTTGGAATTAGGCATTCCACAAACGTCATTACACCGTATTTTGCATAAAGATTTGGGTTTTAAGGCTTACAAAGTTCAGTTAACACAAGAACTCAAGACGGTCGATCATCAACAACGTCGTGTCTTTGCTGATTGGGTCTTTGAAATGCATGAAAATGATCCGGGATTCCATCGAAAAATCATCTTGAGTGGTGAGGCCCATTTCCACTTCGGTGGCCTCGTCAACAAGCAAAATTGTCGCATCTGGGGCTCGGAAAACCCAAGAGTTATTGTTGAAAAGTCTCTCTATCCTCAAAGTGTGACTTTTTGGTGTGGTTTATGGTTCGGCGGAGTCATTGGACCTTACTTTTTCGAAAATGAGACTGGAGCAACAGTTACGGTGAATGGATTGCGCTATCGAGAGATGATTAATGATTTTTTTATGGCTGGAATTGTATGGTATTGATCTGGACAACGTTTACTTTTAACAAGACGGAGCTACGTGCCACACAAGCAACGAAACCATTGATCTTTTACGGGAAAAGTTTCCGGATCTTGTGATTTAACACCTTGCGACTTCTTCCTTTGGGGCCATGTGAAAGAGAAGGTCTACGCCATCAGCCCAGCGTCGATTCAAGACTATCGAGGACATAGGGCAGCTACTTTGCGATTTGGCTATGGAAAATTTTATGAAAAGGATATGGTCCTGTTAGCGTGGTCGTGGTGGTCATTTTCCTGATGTTATTTTTCACTATTAACGGCATACCTTCCTCTTTATAATGAAATAAACATTCGATCATTTATATTAAAAAATGACATTTTTCTTTTAATATCAAAATAACACTTCTTATTGGAAAGCCCTGTATATTTTTAGCATCGTCCGTACTGACGACGAGATATAAGCTCTTCAGCTTATTCACGTAATTATATATTAAGGCTCAGGGAATCGCTAATGGGTCCGGCAAACTCATTCCACTGTATTTTGCTTAAAAACTTGCTAAGCTGACGTTGTCACCTTCAGTACCTTTCAAGTGCAGTGCAGCACATCAAATGACGATACTGATTGTCAGTTAGTGAGCGGCTCATGAGTGTCATCGCCGTAAAAGATGTTTGTGGGGCCATTAGACCCGGTAGCGACCAAATTTTCTACATTATTATTAATAATATTTGTCGTACTTTCTGTATTTTATTTCATAGAAAATGGCAACTAATAAGTTTTTGATGTCTAGCGAGATCGAAAAACTATTAAATGAAGACTGCTCTGAAACTGAACTTTTAGAACATAAGCAAATATCAATCGGATTCTGAACAAGAAGGTGAACTAAGTGGTGTTCAGTTTTCAAAGTTCGTCCGCGTCCAAAATAAAGGACGTTTTTTAGAGGCGGAGAACCTAAAAATGGCAACACTGTTTCCGGTGACAGCCGATGTCAAGATTCTCGATTGTTTTGAGGTTAGTTTTGTTTGGCAATTCATCATGAATGCTCACATCACAGTGGTATTTGGTGAATGGGTGATAGAAGGAAAGTTTGCCATTGATCCACAAATTCATTTGAAAATTTAATTCCGTGATGAAGCACATTTTTGGTTAAATGGCTACGTCAGCAAATAGAATTGCCGGCGCCACAGGCTACACAGCATGCGATACAATTATCACTCATCATAGAAAAAACAAAAACAACTTTCAAATTCTACAAAAAAAAAAAAAAAAATACAGCGCCTTTTGAGTAAAATCACATTTCAGCATGTATTCAATCGTTTTGTATTCGAAAATTAGGTAGAACAATTTAAACTAATATGCCGCAAGTGTTCTCCGCAAATTGATACACTACATTTGATCCAAAATATTCTCGTTTTTAGGCTATTGTAAAGAATTACTGCACAGCTCGAACCATCGATGTTTCATGAATCCTTCGTATTCAAGGATATGCCTCTCAATTTTCCAATATAGAAAAGAAGTCCAAACAATGCTTTTATTTCAGTTACATCAGAAGGTTTACAGGCTCTGACTCTCTCAAAGTTATCGCGAACTTTTTCAGTAATGTAAATGTTTGTATTTTCCACTATTTTTGAACATTAAATTTTGTTCAAATAGAAGAACATTTCTATCGGTGAAGCTGACTTCAAAGCTTCGCCACAAGGCACTGGTATTTCACGTATAATATTATGACTTCTTGAGTTCTAACATTTCTGGCCCCTTCTTATTGTAGTTTTGTCCGTACCGATATAAAATCCGTTTCGTATAATCGACAATGGAACACATTATAAATCTTGCGTCAATCAGGAGCCGGTCGACTGATGTCTTGCTATGTCTGTAAGTTTAGTTCATGCTTAGGTTAGAGGCGGAGAACTTTAAATTCTATATTGGAAAATTGAGAGGCATATCCTTGAATACGAAGGATTCATGAAACACCGATGGTTCGAGCTGTGCAGTAATTCTTTACAATAGCCTAAAAACGAGAATATTTTGGATCAAATGTAGTGTATCAATTTGCAGAGAACACTTGCGGCATATTAGTTTAAATTGTTCTACCTAATTTTCGAATACAAAACGATTGAATACATGCTGAAATGTGATTTTACTCAAAAGGCGCTGTATTTTTTTTTTTTTTTGTAGAATTTGAAAGTTGTTTTTGTTTTTTCTATGATGAGTGATATATATAATTTTTCTGTTGTTTTATCAAGTATATTATAAATGTTCAAAACATACATTTAATTTTGTTTAATATATGTATTTAAAGAAAATATACAGAGTATTCTAAATTTTGTCAAAAAAAAAAAAACATGGGGAAATTAGTATTTTTTTTTTTGTAATGTAAGTATTTGATTCAAGTTTCTTCTTTATTATATGCTTACAATATTTATTATAAAGTAAACATTTACATTTATGAAATAGTGTAGGAATAAACTATTGTTGTATTCCGCGCAGTGTAGTAATTAAGAGTGCTCGCTGCGTAAGCCGGAGGTCTCTGGTTCGAGTCCCGTTGGTGAAAACAAGATTTGTTTCGACTGATTCTCCGACTGGACTGTAAGCCCATTTATTATGATACGTACTGGTTTAATCAATCGCAGCTGGGTGGATGAATCAATCGCCATAGCGTGATACGGATTATACCAATTATACAGCGCCGATACATTCGATCAAGATAATGAGATACCCTAACTATCTCTAAGCGAGACCCGAAAAAGGCTGTAGTGCTAAAGCAAAAACAAAAAAAAAACTTTGATGTTATACTATGTCCATTTGACATGGTAGCGAGTACTTGTGCTTTGAATTAGGGCGCGATTCCCTCCCTAAGTGTTAAATATACCCTGCAACTCCACTCCCAAATGGTCGATATGTTTGTTATACACAGGGTTTCTAGCCTCAAGAGTTAACATTAAATTTGGTGGTCTGGTAGTAATGTCAGATGGAATTATGTTATTAAAGAGGACTAAGTACGCAGGCCATTAGTGATTAAAATCCTTTGATTGTACAATATCAGGGTTCTTCTACTTAAGAGTTTAATTATCCAGTTGATATATAGCGTGCTTTTTTCAGCGTTTTTAAATCCACTGCGTTGGAATTGTCAAGAATCACAGTTACGTTAAACTTGAATTCCTTATCTGTAGCATTCATGCGTCCATGCAGGGAGAAGTTGATTTATTTTTCCTGTATGCATAACAGTTAGGAGATAAGAGACCCACACGTTAGAACATAGCATAATAATCACACTTTTGGCGAGCTCTAGCGGCCGCAAGATGAAACTAGAATATCTAGCAAATCAAATGGCGATAAATTATGTTATTTTGCATTAAAATAAAGATAACTGTCAAGTTTCATCAAAATCAAAAAAAGTGCGGCTTCACTCATTTTATGAATTTCCACTGAATAATCCTTGTAGAATAAATTTGTACGATATTGAACTGACTTTCTGTATACCTCTATTTAGTCATTGTAACCAGTAGACCCCGAACTAGAATAGTTTCGACATCGACGTTTTAAAAGCGAAAAATATTGCAGAAATGTCTAAATGACAACTTTTTCATACTTTAGTTCAAAACCGTCACATTTTGTCATTTAGGAAATTTATCTTTTTTTTACTTGAATACACAGCGATTAATAAGAAGACGCTATCGATTGAATTATTTCCTTTGTGTCAGTGTCATATCTGAAATTTTAGATCTCATTCTTTCCTGCAGTTTTGTGCGTCGGCAGGTGTTTCTTTTTCGATGCAGAGGAAAACTGTGTCCTCCGGGTAAAATTGGTGAAGGGTCCGGTGAACTCTAGTGGAAGGTGGATCCGTGCTGGCGGTTTATCGTGGTCTTCATAGAAGGTTCTCATGATCGACCGAAGAACGGTTCCGTGTGATTTTCCGGAATTCTTGTCTCCTGCAAGAGACTGCAAGCGTGATTGCAAGTGCCTACGCCCAAGAGTGTGATGTGGGTTATTAAAATAAGGAAAGATACTTTGGTGAGTCACATTCTCGCTTGGCGCCTAATTGGGGCTCATAGCCAAAAGCGAGTGGCGCTTACGTCCGCCTCCGGACGAGGGCTCCGACCAGAGCTCCTTAGTGGTTGCCGGGAGAAAACCGGTAATACCCGGTGGGAATCGCAGTCTAAATTTTTATTTATCATTTAATTTATTTTAATTTTAAATTTCAGCTCGTTACTTTATTTATATTTATTTACGTACAACACAAGTTTTTACTTTAAATCACTATAAAAATACTATTTTTATGTTATAAAATATTAACTATACTAAATTAAACAAATTAACTAAGGTCCGATTTTTTTTGCCCCTGAGTGTATGTTTTTTGAAAGATTTTGAGGCGACTAAGGTAATTTTTTATATGTTTTATATTAATCAGTGCTTACGCTAGATATTTTGTAAATAGGTGTAAAGTGGTGACCTCTTTAAAGTTTCACTACAAAAATCTTTATAATCCATCTCCATATAGGAGATTGGTCCTTAAAAAAAATGTTATTTCAACAAAATTAGCCAATATGGTGGGAATTATATGAAAGGTCTTGATAAAAACTTTTCAAAACATGTCTTAAGCTGAAAAGTTTTGCTTCGAGGGGTGCAAGGGGTACAAACACTTTGTCAAAACACTTGAAACAAAATGTCGGCAAATTTAAATACATAATAGCCAGGATTTAGTTTTGCGAACTGAATTTATGGAGTCCGTATGGGTCAAGTTTTAATATTCAGCAGATATTATTTGAGTTACTAATTGGTTCACAAAACCTTTCTGGCAGGAGTACTCTACTGCGACTATGACTTGCTTTATACTTTAATTCAAAATCATCACCGTTTCTCGTTTAAAAAATTTGCCTTTTTTTACGTGAGGGCACGGCGATTAATTAAAAGATACTATCGATTGGATTATTTCTTTTGTATTTAAGAAATCACGATAAATTAGGGTGGCTTTTTAAGCAAACTTTCTTTTCGATCTCTGCCTCCGTTGCCGCGTCTAATATGGATTGATTGGATTTCAGCATAAAGAAATTTAAAAATTCCCGTCGGAAATTAAGGATAAAGTACACTTTCTCAGGAGATTAGCAGTCAAAAGATACTTCCAATCAACTGTCAGTTTTCGAAGCTGAAAAGGGAAATGAGCTGATGTACAGAGAACTTAAGTGGTACGTGAAATTGACGATTTCAACCTCAAGACGAAGGAAAAGCGCGCTCTTTGACGTATTTCTAGGGTGAATACATTACAACGCGCTTTATTCTTCTATGAATATATTTTAACAGAGCAAATTAAACTTTTCATCAATTGAGATGATGTAAATATGGAAAACTAATTTGATTTTTTTCCTTTCATTAGATATTCTGGTCGATTTAAATTTTTATTGTGTCAATACATTAAAAATGTATGATTGACTTACTTCTTATTATTCACGCCCTTTGCTTTCTTCTTTTGTGTTTGCTTTGTACATAAGTAGGCCAGTCTCGGCAATAATAACCCTACCAGATACTCCCAGAAGATAGGGGAACTCTGCATTCAAACTTTATGAATACGTAGAATTAGACTGTGGTTTGGTATGCAGGAAAAGCCTAGAATGGAAAAATTTAAGGGAGAAAGATAAAATTTCATCACTTTCGAGAGCAAATTTTGGACAGTTTTCCGATGGAAACGACCGTATAGGTTGCTGTACAGAAAAAAAAGTTTAAGGAATGTTAACTTTATCCTGAGCTTGAAGTTCTATTATTACTACATAAGAAAAAAGTGACAACTTTTTCATTATGCTTACTCTCGCTATCCTGGATTTCCTTTATGCACAGTATTAAATTTTTCTTGGTTTAAATATATTATCATACAAGATTAACCTTAAAAAAAAAACTTCTTTTTTGTTTGATTGAAATACACACTTTCTGCCATGACTAAATATACTTAGCCAGCCGATATGTTGTTGTCTCAACTTAATGAAAATATTATAAATATTGTTTGGGAATAAATGTTGGAATAAATTGAAATTCAATGAAAGTAACTAAATATTTACAATGCCTTGAAGTGATTCGAATATAAATAAAATGTCGAAAGATTGTAATATGTGAGGCTAAGTTATATTCACATGAAGAACATACTGATCAGATAGTATGGAGCTAATTTAAGATGTCTATAGACTAAACGGAAGGTTCTTTTGAAAGAAGAATTGCTTACGCAAGCTCCCACTCAGGTATTCATATTGGGAAAACCTACAGTAACAATTGCAATTTCATGAAGGATGGCGCGTAATTAAAAAAACATTTCAAGTCAATGAAAAGTGTTTTCAATACGAGCTCCACGAATGTTTCTATCTTGGCAACTATTGAAGTTTGCGGTTAATACTAAGCGTCCAATACAATATGAACAGAAATTGAGCATTTCTTTTCTTTGTATACGCATCTCTTCTAGCTGCCCAAATAGTTTTAAATAGTTGGATTAAACATAGCTAAATCATGCAACTGCAATATTAAAATAAGCCACTCAATCACGCATGTCTGACTGAGGAGGTAAGGTAGCCTTAGTAGTTTATTCATCTCATCTATTGATGAAAAACAAATCTAAATTAATGCATCAACCGAGCCTTGGAATGGATTGGACTTACGGTAACAACCTCGCAACCGACAGACTAACTCCCCGTTCCTGGAAAACTCTGGAGAGTTTGAAACCTGTAGCCGAGCCTTGGAATGGATTGGACCTACGACAAAAACCTCGCTGGCATTGGACCCTACAATGTCAGATCACTGAACAACCCTGGCGCTTTCAAAGACCTTTTATAACAGGCCAGCCTATATAAATTAAACAAAAAAAACAATCCAGGAAACGAACTGGACTGGAATTGATATTCAGGATATGAGATCGCACGAAAACTATCTCATCAACAACGATCAGCGTCTGATTGCTTTCGCATGTAGCAGAAATCTACAAAAGAAAAACGACAATTTTGGAAAAGTGGCGATTTATGACGGCTTTTATGTGCTTATGGAAAAAACTTTGCATCCTTTGCACAAATTTGAATCATTTCTTATCCAAGTATTGGATGAATAATTCAAGTCATCTATTCACGCATTTAGAAAACTTTTTTCGAACCCTAGGATGGTTACAAGGAACTTCTGGTAGGAGCACTCTCCTGCTTATTCAAATTGTTATTACCATAAAATTACTTTAAAATCATACAGGGTTTTCCAATAAGAGGTGTTATTTTGATATTAAAAGAAAAATGCCGTTTTGAATATAAATGATGATTATAAAGAGGAAGGTATGCCGTTAATAGTGAAAATAACATCAGGCAAATGACCACCACGACCACGCTTACAGGACCATATACTTTTCATGAAATTTTCCAAAACCAAATCGCAAACTGGCTACCCTATGTCCTCGATAGCCTCACAAATACCATCTTTGAGGTCTTGGATCGACGCTGGGCTGTTGGCGTAGACCTTCTCTTTCACGTGGCCCCAAAGGAAGAAGTCGCAAGGTGTTAAATCACAAGATCTCGGTGGCCAATTGTGATCACCTCTTCGAGAGAAACTTTTCCCGTAAAAGATCTATGGTTTCGTTGCTTGTGTGGCATGTAGCGCCGTCTTGTTGAAAGTAAACGTTGTCCAGATCAATACTATCCAATTCCAGGCATAAAAAATCATTGATCATCTCTCGATAGCGCAATCCATTCACCGTAACTGTTGCTCCAGCCTCATTTTTGAAAAAGTAAGGTTGAATGACTCCGCCAGACCATAAACCGCACCAAACAGTCACATGTTGAGGATACAGAGGCTTTTCAACAATAACTCTTGGGTTTTTCGAGCCCCAGATGCGACGATTTTGCTTCAGGTGGAAATGGGCCTCACCACTCAAGATGATTTTCCGATGGAATTCCGGATCATTTTCATGCATTTCAAGGACCCAATCAGCGAAGACACGACGTGTTTGATAATCGACCGGCTTGAGTCCTTGTGTTAACTGAACTTTATAAGCCTTAAGACCCAAATCTTTATGCAAAATACGGTGTAATGACGTTTGTGGAATGCCTAATTCCAAAGAACGACGAGGAATGGACAAACCTGGGTTTTCTTCAACACTTTCGGCTACAGCAGCAGTATTCTCGGCTGTTCTTGAGTGACTTGCACGGGTTTTATTCTTCACATCACTAAGCTGTCCCAACAGCTCGAATTTTTCCACCGAATTTCTGTATTGCGATCCGAAAAGGTGCTTCACGACGACCCAAAAATGTGCTAGTTTTACGAACCGTCTCTGCCAAATGTTCATCATTTTTATAGTGAATTTCAATAATTTCAATGCGATGTTGAATCATGAATCGTTCCATTTTTATTAATGGCGTAGTTCCTACTTGTCAAATATCAAAAAATGACAGCTTCAAAAGTGACATCTACCGAAATAGCGGGCTATTCAAAACAACACCTCTTCTTGGAAAACCCTTTATTTGCAACTATGTGTTACCAAATTTGGAATAAGGCAAAACATTTTATGTTTGCCTGGCGGTAATTGAATGGATGTATTGTAGTATTAAATGTTTACGGACACAACCTGGTTTGGGCATACCAGCAATTAGATTTTAATTAGATACGATTTGGCTAAATATTTATACTCACAAGTCACAAATGTTTGAAGCGTTTATGGAAGTAGTATGTGTACCTGTAAGAGAAAAAGAATTATTATATAATAGGAGTTTCAAAGGGTTGCTATCGAAGTACAGAATTTAATAAAAATATAATAGAGTTAATTAGTATGCATGATAAATACATGAACGTTTAACTTTCGATTGTTATATATGTACCTGTATAATAATAAAAAAACAACTTAAATGTATTTGCACTAACTATGGAAGGTTGTGAAAAATCACTTTCATAACACGATTTCATTCGTTATGCCATAATCTCTATTACACGGTTATTGATTAAAACTTTATTTCAACCCTAAAAACATTTTAGTATAGGGTTTAAAATTAGGGACATAACAATTTCGTATCTTTATATAACGCACCCTTAAAGCAAAGTTCACGAACCAGCAACGTTTGGAAAAATTACTACCGGAATTCTGAGTCGGTGGTCGCAATTTTAAGAGCGCTTACTTCAATTTTCGGCCGTAATAATCGCCCCACCCGACAGTCTGTGCGGGCTATAGGGGATAAGTTTCGCTATTGGATGTTCCGGTGCCAAAAAGACATCGTACCGCTCGAAGCGAGATCCGTCTGTGCGGGCTATAGTGGATAAGTTTCACTATTGGACGTTCCGGTGCCAAAAAGACATCGTACCGCTCGAAGCGAAGCAAATATCGCAGCCGTAAGTGCATCGATTCAAAATGAGCCAAATCAATCGGTTCCACGGCGTTCTCAAGAATTGGACATCGCTCAAACGACACTTGACCAACAACGAACTTCTACACAGATGGGATAATGGCTCTACCCGAAAAATGGCAAAAGGTCATAGGTAATAATGAACAATATGTACTTAAATAAAATCTATCTTACTTAAAAGAAATATTCAATCGATCAATGACAAAAAGAATTAATACTTTTTAGACTTACTAATATATATCCAGGCCACCGATAAGAAGATAAAATATCCTCCGAATTTGAGTTCACGAGACCAACAATCCCAATGGAGATACTCATTTGCTGCATTCGTTGAAGCTGGTCGAGCTGAGACGGATCAATTCTTATGTTTTAAAAATACTTTAACACAGTGCGCCACATTGTCCCATTTGTCTTATCTCCCCGATAAGGCTATCCAGAGCGACCCCTCCTGTTTCACTTTAGAGGCCCCAGTGCAATTTAGTACAAGTAAGACTGAAAACATCCGTAGCCGCTGAAGAGCTGGAGCATGTATACGAGTATAAGTCAGTCTCACCATGCCTTCGATTTAGCCACACCAAAGACATATAAACAAATGGACGAGCAACGAGAATCTGTGTACTCGTCCATGTGAGAAGCAAATTTGCCACATAAATAAGTTATAAATAACTTACGCTCTCGAGACTATATGATTCCCTCTGCTTCTCCTTCCCCGTTTTTTCCAGACAAGTTTTTCTTTTCTCACTTCAGAAGAATCGCTTCCCCCACTGACACCCGCGCACACCAACGAAATTTCATTTCACGTGCACACGATCGCGCCTTCGTTATCATTCGGAAAACAGTTTGAGTACAAACAACAAACGACTCTCACGGAAAACTCGTACGTCAACCAAAAGAAAATCGAAAAGAGCGCGAAACACGCGGGAAAACTCATGTGTCAAAGCGAATGGAAATTTCGTAAATTTTTAATTAAAACCGTGAATTAAAGTTCCGATTACGTACGCGCGATCTTTAAAATTAAAAACTTTTTAAATGTAAACGTGTTTCGCCGTGAATAGAGTGCTAAATTAAAAGCATATCACCTCAAACCTCAACTTCACACAACTTTAGCGAAGGTTACCAATTGCTTCGGCTCTCACGACCGGTTGCGGATCCAGTACTCTCTATATCTATGAGCCACACAAATTTTTCGTGTATTTCCCTTCTCTGTGCGCCCCTGGAAGCAAAGTTTGCCAAACTAAGACCTGTTTTGAAAAGTTCTCATCATTTGATACCCATATCGGCTACTTTAGATGAAATTTTTTGTTCGGGGGGTCACTCCCCTATATGGGGAGACCCACCTTAAATACCTTATACAATTTTTTTGTAATTGAACTTTGAAGAGAGCACCACTTTACACCTGCATACAAAATTTGATGTTTCTAGCTTAAGCAGTTTCCGAGAAAAACTGCTGTGACGCGATTTTAGTAGGGTTTTGTAAAATTATTTTACAAAACCTTAAAATGAGCATCCTTCCCATTGTCTTGTCCGGTAATGTTTACTTCGCAATGCTGATCACCTTTCGCGGTTCAATGTTCTAATCAGAAAAATATACCTCCGCTTTGGCCGACCGCGGGGTTTTAGAGCATCAGTCTCGGAATGAATTTCGCGACCTTATACTCTTGCAATTTTATTTTTGTGGATTTCGTAATTCAAAGAATCCCATCTCGTATCGACCGCAGTCTTCCCTTAAATTTTATAGTTTCCACTTTAATTACTGACATTCAGTGATAGGAGTTAAAGATGAGCTGCTTAAAAGAAACCGACAGTCCGACACAGGATGAAGCTAGCTAGTGTTTCTATCCTGATTTGCTCGGCCTGCCTGCCTAATTTTTATACCGACAGATGCGCCAAAATCAGGTTTTAGAGACGGTGCTTTCCTAGCTACATGCAGAAGTGGAAAAAGTGATACGCTACCTAAGCCGTTCTCCATCTGAGACGGAACGCGTACATCGAGAGCAATCTTGTTTATCGAGATATTCCCGCTCAGGTCCATCACCAACCCATACTCAGAGATTACTTCTTGAGGTATCGACGATACAATCAGAATCTGCGCGGAATTTAACTTTGACCGCAATCTTTTCGGTACATTAGACGCAACCATCATTGTTTGCCATACGATCGCTTCAGTGATTGAATTTAATGAGCTGGATGCCGATTGTCTACAGACATTTCTAGCTTGCCCTATAGATTAACATGTTCGAGGCCGCCGAATCAAAAATTCTCAGAAACGTATGCCTTAATATATCGACTTTTATGTTAGCTGTGGCCTATTATTCATTTCAATATAAACAGCATCTCTGGCTACGCGGCTTCTTTCTACCCTCCTTCATCCTATTCACGATAAAGATCAGTGTTGTTTCCATTCATAATTGCATCCGTCGCGTATTCAAATGCTATGGGTAGCGTCTCCCATATGCTATTTTTTGGTATCCAGATCAGTACTACTTGGATGTTACTGTTTTTGTGCATTAAGCTTCTGAGTGTCGAGGGTAGGTATTTAATGCTGTGGTTGCATTTTGTTTCAGTAATACTGTTTTTTGAATTTGTAAAAATGACTATGTTTTTTGTTTTGTTTGTGGGAATATCTAGTACGGCTGTCATGCTCAGCGTTATTAGGACTTGTATGATTGCCTAGTTTCCATTCAAAGACTTGGTTGGACTTAAGGTCGTAGACTGTACACCCTATGCCCAGGAAGTTTTTTTGCTGCATCAGTTTAGTATACGAAGTATTGTTTGTTATTGTAGTCTGCATGTTGTTGAGAGAGTTTGTGACGCCATTGTGGTTTATTTCAGTGAATTTGGAGAGTAATTTGAAGTCGATATTGCTTAAATTAGAAGACTAAGTGATGTGGGCTCATCTTCTTAATTTCCCAACACGTGGCGCTGATGGTATGTTTGAATTGGTTTAAGACTTTGGAGTAGTTATTTTGTGTTTTGACGGAATTCCTGAAATTGGGATCATGCATGTCTTTTAGGACTTCTGTGCATATCAGTGGTTTGGTTCTGAATTCGGAAGCGAGTTCCTTAGCAATGGACAATGTTGATATTTTTGGTGCACTAATCGAATAAAATAATGGCTTTGTTTTTATCCAGTTTATTAAAGGTTGACTTGGGGGAGTTGGTTATGTCGGCAAAGTAAGCTGTTTTCAATTAAGGGTCTTATCATTGACTTGTACAAAAGTAATGCTTTGTTTGGATTTAAGCCGCAACTGGGACCGCTTAGTTTAGTGATTAGATGTTTCGGCGCTTGGGAAATTTGGATAGTGCTGAGCCAATATGATCATTGGAGAATCTTTACTACATTTGCATGCGTGTCATTGTTACCTGGCATACTGATGCCAGGTTACGTTCTATATCAAATGTCTTCCTAGAATGAAAGATTAAAACGTTCCTTAACAAGCACTTTTTTTATTTTTCTTTTCTGCCATATGCTGATATTTCGGGGTCTAATTGTCTCCTTCCTCAGTGGCAATATATGGCAGAAAAGAAAAATAAAAATAGTGCTTGTTAAGGAACCTTTTAATCTTTCATTTTAGGCACAATTAATCCGAAAAATGGGTATTGTGGCTTTCTAGGCTGATACACGTTTGACAGCTCAAAGGTTTAGAAAAACAGTGATGGACAACTTTCAAATAAATCTATTAACAGCGATTTGAAATAATGTATTAGAAAGTGTAACTTAACAAGTTAAGCTTTGCAATAAGAAGAACTGGACTCGATTGGTGCCACTAAAGAGCATAGACTCTATCCTTGTTTTTGAAAGAGAAAATAGGTGATATTGACTACTATGTAATTTTAGCTTTGAAAGTAGCTGGGCTAACCAGCCCCTCAAGAAAACGTAGCATACGAGCATTTTAAAATGAAAAGGGATAAAGAATGTGGAAATATGGATCCCAAAGACAGATTTCGAATTGGAGTATTCAGGCCAATTTTGAACCATCTGGTAGTACAACTTCAAGAAGCTCAGTGAAAGATTTGAAATGTTTAGCTCTCTTAGTGAAAAGCAGAACGAAGAAATAAACAAGTTGGGTAAACAGACCTACGCTCATGTCAGAAGGGTTTTGTATTCAATTTACAAAATGCAGTCACCAGATCGAATAAAATCAAGAAACATGTCAAAGACGATTTTATTGGAGAAAATATGAAATTCGAAGATCATACTATTATTAACGAAGTTGAACGAATTTCGACTTCTGAGGTTTTTGTTATTGTTATACCCATAAATATTTCCCTTGATAATTATTTCAGATATCCATACGTGAGGGAGGAAACACATTTTTCATGTATTTCCCCCCTGTGCCCCCACTGAAGCAAAAACTGACAGTTTAAGAACTGTTTTGAAAAGCTCCCATGTAAACTTTCATTTCATACTCATATCGGCTACGTTTGACGAATTTTTATTTTCAGGGGCCACTCTCCTATACTGTTATTTTTCGTGTATTTCCCCTCCCTGTACGCCCCTCGAAGCAAACTTTGCCAAACGAAGACCTGTTTTGGAAAGTTCTCAGCAAGACCTTTCATTTGATACCCATATCGGCCACCTTCAATGAAATTTTTTTTCGGGGGGTCACTCCCCTATATGGGGAGACCCCCCTTAAATACCTTATAAAATTTTTTTTATATTTGAACTTTGAAGAGATCACCACTTTACACCTACATAAAAAATTTGATGTTTCTAGCTTAAGTAGTTTCCGAGAAAAACTGCTGTGACACACGGACGGACGGACGGACGGACGGACGGACAGACAGACGGACAGACGGACAGACAGGACGCGATTTTAGAACAGGCTAAGGGATGGTTCAAAGTTACTCAAGTTTTCATGTAGTATTTAGATTTTAAATTGTACATGGAAGCTGAGAAAATCACAAGTACTACATTAGAGAGTGCTATGCATACATATGTTAAAAAACAGAGCTTAAAAAGTACATTCTCAAACTTGTAGGTAACTATCCGGATTTATTTGACGTTGCAGTGACAATTTGCATAACTGAGAGGAGCTTTTCGGCCTTAACAGAATCTAGCCTGCAGATCGATCTACTATTGAAGACGAAAAGCTGAACAGCTTAACGCTTTTACGCACTCAAAGTAACATTACACTCAAGCTTAACCTCAAAGATATAATCGACAATTTTGTAAAAGTAAAGATTAGAAAGAAAGCAATGATGTAACTACGATTTTAAAAGCATGGCTAGGATAAAAACGTACAAGTTTTTTCACAAGGCTCGGTAAACAGTTAAATGCGTTGTTTATGAGTATATAGAAGATTTTGTGTAAATGGAATTCATAAATATTTTAAGCGTGGAAGGGCGGTCCGTGATACCGTGAAAACGAGTTTATAAAACGTGCTATAATCACGCCTGTAACTGCAGTAGTTAACGGAGAAATCCTCCCCGGACCAAAATCGACAAAGATTAAGGACTGGAGGAGTTGAGTACACCTGTTTAATTTGCCCATAGCACCATGAGGGTTAAAAACCGGCCTGCCGTGAAAATCGACCGATACCACATGCTGTGAGGTTGCCTGCTTTTAATTTTCGCTCCTAGCTCATTCACCCACTCTCTCATTTCCATGCCGCTTTCTTGCAAGCGAGGCACATTCGACCCTTCGAACAGTCTGCAACTTGGATTCACCTTCCATATTCTATATTACATTCCTTATGTTCAGATCGTCCACGCTCTCTGCAACTGTGACCTTGGCTCCTCCAATTCAAGCACTGTACATCCATACTCTGCATTGCAGTCACCCCGATGGTCCTAATCTTTCTAAATGCGTTAAATCGGGGTGAATCACAATACGATACCGATATTCAGGCTATTATCGGTAACGCATAGAGTTAGATTTTTTAATATCGTATCGATATCGGCGATATTTTTTTTTTGTAAATTTATCGTATCGGTATCGACCTCGAGTTGATATCGATACGATAACCGATAAAATGTCGATATTACATAAGCTCAAGAATCTATATATAAAATGGCAAAAAACCAGTTAAATCCCTTTTTAGGTTTTTGTTTAGTAGTTTTAATAAAAACCTACTAGTTTCGCGACCTGTCTGTCCGTGCGTCACAGCAAGTTTTATCAGAAACTACATAAGCCACAATCTTGTAATTTTGTGAACAGTTCAGAAGTGATAACCTCTCCAAAGTTCAGGTATAAAAAACCTCTTATAAGGTTGTTAAGGGGAGGTTTCTCATCCACAAAGGTGACCCTTAACATTTTTTTCGTAAAATATCTCCGATATTAGTATCAAAAGAAAGGGCTTTGTGAGTGCTTTTTGAATCAGGCAAAAAAAAGTAAGATGACACCATAGGGGAGTTTGGGGGAGGTCAAAATACGTGAAAAATTTGTGTTCTCCCTCGCAATTGGACATTTTTAAGCCGAATATCTAAAGAAAGTCATGAAAGTAGACCTTAATGAGTACATGGGCAACAAATTCCTGAGAAGTCTAGTTCGATTAACTTTGTTAATAATAGCAGGGGACCTTTAAAATTTTCAAAAATTATTATTATTTATCATTGTTATTATCTCATGTATAAGTTCATATACCCTGAAAATTTTACAGCAATCGTGCAATAAACAACAAAGTTATGGTCAATTGAAAATTATACAATTGGAACAACGGTCACACGGGATTCTTATTCAACACACGTTTCTAAATGACACACAGATTTGTTCCGATTTACGAAAAAAATTCAAAAATCGGGCATAACATTTGTATGCTGTTAGTACAAAGACAACGACGTCGGTAAGGCTTGAAAGAAAATGGCGCTTCGGGTATTTAGAGAAATTGTTTGATTCACTAATTTGTGGTAGGAACACTCTCCGGCTACTGCAACTTATTCTCTTCTATTTGTCAACCGATTTTCTTCTTGTTATTTTATTTAGTAGCTTTTGACGAGCTTTAGTGTCATCCATAAGTTAGTAAGTCCGTTATTTTTAATCGACTAATTTTGTTGTTGCTTTTTTACAAATGGCCGGGCATAATCCTAGACCGAAGGTGGGTATAAGAGTCCTACTTTCTCCAAAGTATAGGACTTCTTTTTATGAGGTCCCGTTTGAAGGACATGGAAATGAAATAACAGGTAAGGATATTTACCGTTGAAACAAGAAAATTTCCTACTTTTGCCAATTTCTTCGGCATAACTAATCGACGCATGTAAGGATTTTGATTATTGAGGTTTCAAACGGGAGACATCATATTGGACTAAATTGTCCCATCACAGAATCGTAATCCTTTGTAGGAAACTCCAGGTATTATCAGTTCAATACTTTAGATTGAAATTGTAAAATTGAATTTTAATGCACTTTCGTATGGTCACCTATTATTTTGGGAATCTTCAAGGATGTCAAAGATGATGAAATAAAAAATAACGTTTTAATTTTTGAATCCTCTCGATTGGAAAAAGACAGTAAATTACCCGGAAATTCAGCTTAAGGGGCTATTCTACTTTAGAACCCTATAAAAATGCTAATTTTTGCGATTTTTTTTATTGAGGAGTCATTACATGTATCGTTATAAATCTTCCTGGCATTGAATAAATAAACTCTTGAACTTCACAAAAAAATTTTTTTTTATATACAGAGTCATGACGCATACATTCTTGACATGTCATAAAAAAAGGGGTGCAATTGTCCATTAGATTTCTAAGTAACGGAGAGTTGGAACTACAAAATTCAAAAAGATACTTAATTTATATAATAGCGGCTATGGCTGGAACTAGAATCATGAAGTTGTATGCAAAATCAACAAAATGGCAACTGTTTGAAAAATTTTTTCGAAAAAACCGTTTTTACCGATTTTTTGTTGAAAAAAAAAATAGAAAAAATCAATATTTTGACACGATTCTAGTACCAGCCATAGCTGTATGTTTGACAAATATGAGATAAAAATTTCAGGAGGATCGGTTCATTAGTTTCTGAGAAAACCTTTGGACAGTATCGAAAAACATGATATTGATAAAAACGCGTCTAAGTTTTTTTTAAATTGATTGCAGGTCCTGATTGTAACATCGCTTCCTCAAGAGTTCATCTTCGGCCTTGACTTTTTCCGGCAGTGTGGATTGATCATGGATCTGAGGGAAAATAAATGGTATTTATTGACCGTATTCCAGAGAAACGTAGCTGAGCAACTGACTAATGAATAAGGGAAGGTGCTCGACACGTTGTTACCAGAACATTTTACTTTGATTGGAGACGGGATCAGGCATAGGAAGCAGGTCGAGAATGTTATCAGGACCACGGTCGCCCCAATCAAGCTAGGTACTACCCTGCTTTTTCCGACCAATTATGCGAGGAAAAGAGAAAGTTGATTTCTGTTCAGAAGACTTTTCTTTTTTCCTTGTTCTAGGTGAACATCAATTTCAAACAAATTTGATGAAATACAACCAACCACTCTCGCGTATCCTTATATTTCGTCGAAAGAGAATATAACAAAACTTTAGTTGGCGCTTAACACAAAACAGCATTTAGCACTAACTGCGATGTTACATGAAATCACTGAGGAGGGAGCCGAATGAAATTTATACATTTGTAGTGATGGTACGCCGGGAATCTCCTCAGTCTTCGAAAGCGTTGATTATTCTGTGAATTTCATAAATTCAAAGTTTTCTTATTAACGTTGGAAAATAACGTTTTAATTTTTGAATCCTCTCGATTGGAAAAAGACAGTAAATTACCCGGAAATTCAGCTTAAGGGGCTATTCTACTTTAGAACCCTATAAAAATGCAAATTTTTGCGATTTTTTTATTGAGGAGTCATTACATGTATCGTTATAAATCTTCCTGGCATTGAATAAATAAACTCTTGAACTTCACAAAAAAATTTTTTTTTATATATATAGAGTCATGACGCCTACATTCTTGACATGTCATAAAAAAAGGGATGCACTTGTCCATTAGATTTCTCAGTAACGGAGAGTCGGAACTACAAAATTCAAAAAGATACTTAATTTGTATAATAGCGGCTATGGCTGGAACTAGAATCATGAAGTTGGATGCAAAATCAACAAAATGGCAACTGTTTGAAAATTTTTTTCGAAAAAACCGTTTTTTACCGATTTTTGTTGAAAAAAAAAGAAAAAATCAATATTTTGACACGATTCTAGTACCAGCCATAGCTGTATGTTTGACAAATATGAGATAAAAATTTCAGGAGGATCGGTTCATTAGTTTCTGAGAAAACCTTTGGACAGTATCGAAAAACATGATATTGATAAAAACGCGTCTAAGTTTTTTTTTATTGAAAATTTGTATAAAAATGATACCTACAGCTAATAAGCGACCCCTGCTCATCATTCTGAAATTTTAATACGATATTTTTGAAATCATATACTTTCAAAAAACGTAAAAAAGGAAAATTCAATTTTTTGAAATTGACAAAGTAGAATCGCCCCTTAAATTATATAATTTCAGATGAATCAAAGCAGTTTTTTTTTTTAAATAGAAGATGGTCTGCCAACAAAAATCGTTCTAGACTCGCAAGCAGCACACGTCCTATAATGAACACTCAATATTCGATTAAGTTTAAGATGAGGAGCACAACTTTTGGTTTGGTGTGCTAAGCTAGATTGACGGACCGATGGGAATATAGGCTTAAATCCCGAGCAATAATCAGGGACTCTAGTACACTATAATCTGGTTTGCTGTTCTCCTTGCTTGGTGGGGCCAGATGATTTTCGGAGAACTTGTCGTTCAAAGGCATCTTTCCATTTTTCGAATGTTCCCGTCGGCGTCCACGTTTCGCATACATAAAGGATAATGAGCCTCATCAAAACCTTGTCTATTTTTATTTTGGACTTTTGTGTAATTTCATGAACTTGATCTGGAGTTTTGTTTTTCTTGTGAGTATCATAAATTTGGTTGTATTTTCAATGACTAGTAGTCCCACCTAGTTTGCGGATTTATTTATTTCTTAAAACGCTTACTGCAAATAGCAAAGTGATCAGGCCAGTATGTGGACTTTGTCTGCATATGTTACCAGTTGCGCAAATTTCACGAGCAGCGTGCCTTTTCCTTCTATGGATTCTGTTTTTCTCATGATGTACTCAAGTGTTAGGTAAAGAGAATTCGTGCCAAACTGTTTGCCTGTTGTAATCCTTTCTTTGTGAAGATTATTACCGTTAGATCGTTTTGGATTTTAACTTGGCACTCGGTATGATACATTCTAATCTCTATCAAACGCACTAATTTTGTTGTCTTAAAAAAAGTTGGAATGCATCGATATTTTGTTCCCAGGATTTTTCTAGTAGTTGTTTTACGGAGAAGATCTGCTCAATCGTCGATCGTCCTGCTCTGAAGCTAGCTTGGTACTCTCCAATAATTAAGTCAGCATGTTTCCTGAAAACTTCTTCAAATATTTATGAATTTATGATATCACCGACTTTTACCAAAAATGGCCGCCATTTTATTACTTCTCGGCCGATATGGCCAGAAAATGAACTTAGTCGAGATATTTATACTTTACAAAAGATCGAAGCAACATTGCGACTTGTTCTTTTCAAGAAAGAATTCTACCTAATAGGTGCAATTTTTTATACATCGCCCCTCTTATGCCACACTGACTTCCCTATTCCTAAGGCAATTGTCGGTTATTCCTAGAAAGGATCCTTTTGCCTGAGAAAGAGCTGGAGCAAAACAGCCGTGATTTCCCAGGAATGCAAACCTAAAGTTGAAACGTAATACGAGTATGAAATTATTTAATTTTCTGGATGTTATTCACGGCTTTTAATTAAGGTCTTAGAAAACGGATCAGATTCAAACCACCAGTGCTTTCGACTAAAATAGAAGTCGAGTTTACAATACCTAATAGAAGAATTGTACTCGTATTCTATTTTAATCGGACTGAATATTAATTTTTATTTAATTCTTAATGTCGATCATATCGGGACGTATTTATCGGCGACACGATAATATCGATAATTTGATGAATTAATTATATTGTATCGTTAATGGTATCGTGACACTGAATATCGTATCGTATATCATATCGATATTTTTATTGATTATCGTGAAGGCCTAGGTGAAGCAATTTTTGATGATCATTTCCAAGAGAAAATGGTGCGATAATAGGCTACATCTAGAGGTCGACATACTAGGGCATAAGTTTCTAGGATTTTTAGATTTGGGGGCGTCAAACACGGTAGTCGGCAGAGAAGGCTATAAACATCATGGCAAACAATGGCAGCTGTGAAGTTCCTGGGGACAGTGAGTATCCCAATAGGATTATGCTCCAGTTTAAATTGATTGCAGGTCCTGATTGTAACATCGCTTCCTCAAGAGTTCATCTTCGGCCTTGACTTTTTCCGGCAGTATGGATTGATCATGGATCTGAGGGAAAATAAATGGTATTTATTGACCGTATCCCAGACAAACGTAGCTGAGCAACTGACTAATGAAGAAGGGAAGGTGCTCGACACGTTGTTACCAGAACATTTTACTTTGATTGGAGACGGGATCAGGCATAGGAAGCAGGTCGAGAATGTTATCAGGACCACGGTCGCCCCAATCAAGCTAGGTACTACCCTGCTTTTTCCGACCAATTATGCGAGGAAAAGAGAAAGTTGATTTCTGTTCAGAAGACTTTTCTTTTTTCCTTGTTCTAGGTGAACATCAATTTCAAACAAAATTGATGAAATACAACCAACCACTCTCGCGTATCCTTATATTTCGTCGAAAGAGAATATAACAAAACTTTAGTTGGCGCTTAACACAAAACAGCATTTAGCACTAACTGCGATGTTACATGAAATCACTGAGGAGGGAGCCGAATGAAATTTATACATTTGTAGTGATGGTACGCCGGGAATCTCCTCAGTCTTCGAAAGCGTTGATTATTCTGTGAATTTCATAAGTTCAAAGTTTTCTTATTAACGTTGGAATTGCTGATAAGGCAATAATTTGTGGAATATAATACCCTCATCTGTCACAAATTGGCTTGCTTTTGCGTAAACAATGCAGTGCGACCATCTATTGTTAGAAAATTACACGACCTAAATAAAAGTCTATTTACTGATTCCATTAGAATGTTTATGATTGGAATCCTGGATGGCATTGTGATGAATGAAAGCGATTAATAATAAATTCAACAAATTGACAAACTCCATTAAATCCATCATATTTAACAATTTTCAGCTTTTATCGTAATTACGAGTACATCAAACGCTTGATTCAATGCACCAAATCCTTGCGTTATTTAATAATTGCTAATATCTCGCCTATTGGGAGTAGTTAGCAAACAATTTAGGATCCTACCAACACACAACGTAATCATCACTTTGTTGAACTCTCCCGAGTTAGTTTTGCAGTCAACTGAAATTTGTTTGCCGGTACACTTAATACGAGGAGCATAGATGGAATTTATGGATGCATCCCATTGGGTCAATTACATGTAAAATTAATCGGCAGCCTCGCCACCACCTAATACTGCCTCTGCCTGGCTGCCAACATATGTGCCATTCGTTTGCAGGCTAAATAGTTTGCTCGGCAGTGGGTAGTATGGAACGCATGTGGCGCTTCGTCCCGAACATACGTGAACATATGATACACTAAATCATATCAAATAATTTGGAAGGTGTTTCCTAAATTGTTTCCATGAGCTCGGGGAATTTATAGGATGCGTAGAACAACATAAAATCGATGCTGTGTTTGCTGCTAACGAACCTGTGAGTAATTAGACTTTGGGTGGTGAAGTGAGCGTAATAATGTTAATAGCTGAGAGTACAGAGGAGTTGCTGTGCTTGGTAGTGCATGAGCAAGGCGCGTGCGGCGGACGATGCGGAAAATGGTTTTCAAGAAATTAATCTCAGCCTTAAACATGATTTTTAATTAAAATAGTTTCATAAAAATTTACATCCCTCAGTCCTTTTGTCGTTGTCGGCAGTGCTCCTTCCACCCTTTGAATTTGCTGGCTAATCACCCGAACCCATTAAGACCTCTTGATTTCACTTTTTCATTTATTTCTAATCACTGTGCATCCATCCGATACGCCTTCTCTTCGTAACAAGCCTTTGCTGCCTCCCCTCGTCGGACGAAAAGTTTCCCAGCGAATTTGCACTCAAATATTTTAGTCCGAACCGAACAACCCGAATTTTCCTCTTAGTTAATTTTAGCATAGCGAACGAATCCTGTGTTGGCTAACACTTTCTTGGCATCATCATCATCGTGAACATCATCAGCATCATGATTATCTTTCGTTTCCACCACCACCATCGTCGTCGTCATGCTCATCGCAGTCAGCTGCTTGCCTACAAAGTGTGGAGCAAAAAAGCCAACAGGGGGATGATGTAAAGGGTGTCAGAGAATAAGTGAAGGCCATTCAAGAGTTCTTATAAGTTGTGGCGCTCATTCGTTATATTGTTGTGTTATTCTTTTTGTTTTTTATTTTTGTTGTTGTGCCATTCGTATTTATGTTTCTGGTTGGATTAAGACGAATTCTGTATGGGCAAATCAATTTTCAATGGTGATGGTGGTGGTTTTTCTGATTATTTTCCTTTCCCATCAAAAGTCGGAAAGCATCTTGAGGCGGCCAAGCCAAATTACACGTTTTGGCGTTGAAGCATGAAACGAGTGAGCTTCAGTCGAAATTAAAATACGAAATACTTTCTTTTTTGTGCTCTCTCTCTCTCGCTCCCTCATTGAAAATGATTTGTTCACAGAAAGAGGGGATTGGAAAAAAATATTAAAAGGAAAGTAAGGCAGTCTGGTGAATTGTTCTTAAGAATTATTGCCATAGTGAACGCTAGGAAATTAACATGTCCTTTTTCCTTTGAACGATTACAATTATGACAAGTGGATCTGACACTTTAGTTAATTAAATTTAATAGTCTTCTTCACATGCAATCAGAATCAACGTTTCTAACGTTTTTATAATTTTTTCAAATTAGTAGGCTTTTGAAGGGTGTTCTTATGGACACTGATTTTGAGTGACGAACGTAATATTATTGGTATGATGCTTTGATTTTAGCAGGAAAATAAAAATATTTTTTTCCTAGTCTTTTGGATAGGACAAAAAATAATATTAATCACTGCAACGTTCACGCGCAAATAACGTCTAAGAAGTTAATTAAAATGCAGTAGTAGGGTTTTATTAAATGGCAGAATAGAGTGGAATGGTCGTATTGGGAGGATAGCTTTGTTTAATTTTTTTGAAGATTTTCTTCACAAATGCAGCAGCAAATGAGGTCTGTCTAAGATTAAGAAAAGATTATTTTATTTTGCACGCCTCACAGAGAGGTATTTGATCCGAAAAGCTGGTCAAAATTCATAAATTTTAAAATCATGAAAACTTAACAGTTTTACAACCCAGTCTTAGGCAAGAGCCTAATGCATAATATACAGCAATTTCAATTATCTGATTTAAGACTATCAGTCAGTTGTTGAACGCATTGGTAATTAGACTATTGTGTATTATGTGGAAAACATATTCGGGATTTTTTTTTATTACGGAAATAAGTGAAAATCTAAAATTTGTTGGAATGGATGCTATTGAGCAAGGTATGTAGAATAAATATTGTTTATTGATTTGGGATTATATTGTTTTGTATCCGCAGAAATTGATATTTTCTTGACCACCTTAAATTTACTTATTATTTACCTTTGCTATAATAAAAGAAGTATATTTTTTATATTTCCCAACGAGTGCCAGCGTTCTTCCTTTTGAGAATAATTAGTCCCATTAGTCGGTCGAAGATTAAAAGGATTTAGGTGCCACTTAGTGCCCCTTTAAAAATTATGATGTTTTAATTGCATCAACTTTTTTACTAGGTTTAAGTTTTATATGCGGTCTATATCATTCATTGTCGCATTTTGTGGTTGTAGGTCCCTCTGGAGTTACAATTTCGAAGCGTCACATAATTTTAATGATGGCCAAAGATTGCAGTAAAGGTGGTTTTGTTGAAAGAATGGATAAGTTGGAGCAAGCTCTAATAAATAGATCCAATTTTCCCAAAAGAATAAAAAAAAAAGTATTCGTTAGCAAATCTTCGAAACTGAAGTCGCAGATGAGGTCACGATGGGTAGCTGCAGGGAAAAATTAATTTTTTTAAAAAACGTTAGTCCGAAGTTAATTTTTATTGGAAAAAAACTTATATTGTCGAAGTAATCGACTCAGGAAATTTCTATCGAATATTTTTTACTTCGATTGGTAACGAAAAACAAATTACCAAAGAAAACTTCGCCGCTGGTATGGAGGAGCCCGACGGCTTCCCACCGTTGGGGCAACCTGGGGAAACGACGAATACGAAACTGGCGATAATCACCAAGAGAAAACATAACGAAGAAAACTCCGCAGATGGAGGGTGCAAGCTGCAAATAATAGCGGACAATCAACAAATGGCCAAATTGCAAAAAGAAAATGATGAACTAAGGCTAGAGATACAGTCCCTCAAGGATCTTGTCAAGAAAGGGATGAAGCCTCAAAAGACGCAGCCGCAAAATCAATGGCAACAGGTAACAAAGCTGAAGAAAAGTACAAAGCAAGCAATTCCAGAAGAAGTTCTAAGAGCTGGTGCCACCAACGCGAGCCAAAACTATTTTGCAGCGCTGGAGGGATTAACCAAAGATATGGAAATTGAAGCAAACACAGAAGGTAATTCTAATCAAGATAATGACTTAAATTTTATTCAATATTTAAAGAACAAAAATAAGGAGAAAAAACCAGCCCGCAGTTCTTCTGGTTCCTCTGAAAAAGCTTCCAACAAGACAAAAAAAGTTCCGCCAATCAACGTGTTCGGACAAAGCGGGAAAGATATGGTTCGGCTATTGGCAGCCGAAAATAAACTGGCCAATTTCGAAATCAAAAGAGTGAATGCCGAAAAAATTAACTATAAGAACGAAATCACTGGTTGATTTCAAGTCAGCCAAAGATGCGCTGAATTCTGGAGAGGTTCCACACTTCACCTATACCCCAAAAAGTGAAAAGAATAAGACCTTTTTGTTGAAGGGTTTGGACTGCGGAGAGGATACGTTCGATCTTCTTCAGGTGCTCGAGGAAGCTGCACCAGATATTGATTTTGTTTCAGTCAAAGCCTTTGCGACAAGAAGGTCAACCATAGAAAGGAAGAATTTACCACTTTATCTGGTACAAATTGCAAATAAGAGCAGTTCAAGTGCCCTTCAACAAATAAGATACTTGAATTTCAGAGTGGTGAGGTGGGAACGCCTCCAGAAAAGAGAAGTCAACCAGTTTTACCGGTGTCAAAGATTTGGACATTCGGCTGCAAATTGTGCCATGCACTATCGGTGCGTTAAATGCAAAGACGTTCATGCTCCCGGTGAGTGCAAATTGGCTCAGACGGAGCCTAAAGAAAAATTATACTGCGTTAACTGCGGTATTTTTGGTCACCCAGCATCATATCGAGGATGCTCCCGATATCAAGATGCAAGAGTTAAATTTGCTCCAAAGCAAACACAAGTACACCGTAATATCATACCTTCCAACTTCGTCAAGCCCGGAGTATCATTTGCACTCGCCGCTAGAGGACCAGCAGAAAATGCTGGAAATAATGTAAGTGGCAATAATGAGCTGCTTCTCAAAATTTACCAGCAACTTAATTCTTTATCGGAGAGAATTGACAAACAAGATTCAAAAATTAACTTTGCTTTTCAGCGTTTAGGTCTTTCAAATGCCTAATAATAACTTGTCATCCAGTCATATTCCCATGGATAGGCTTCGCCTCATATCGATCAACGTCAACTCTATCGTTGCTATACATCGACGTGATTATATCCTTGAATTTATTGTTAAGCAAAAGCCTGACATCATACTTCTCGCTGAACCCCACCACAATTCTTGGCATTCCATGGAATTCAAAGATTTTGCATTCGTAAGAGACGATAGGGTAATAGGTGATGGGGGAGGTGGCACCGGGATATTGGTTAGAAGACCCTATTGTTTCCAAAATATTGAAAAAGTCAAATTCAAAAGCTTTGAGTTTCTTGAAGTGTCCGTCATCAAAATTTCACTGGCAGGTGGGGATAACTTCTTCGTTATCTCTGCCTATGCAACTGGTCAAAATGTTCTCAAGTTCAAGGAGGAACTCAATTCCTTGTTTGAAATACTCGAATTGAACAGGCTGCATAATTATTATATTCTTGCCGGTGGCCTGAATGCCAAGCATACGTCATAGCTGAACGCCACCAATAATCCAAGAGGTATATTCCTGAAATCATGGATAACAGAGAACCAAATTGAATACAGGTGCAACCTATATGGGTCGGAGTTCCCAACATACCCTAGGACAAATTCATATTTGGACCTTTGCATTGCTGTCGCAAGACTTGAATTCAGCTTTAATAGTCCTCAACGGAAACTGCAGGTGGTTCCTAACGATAGCGACCATAACGCAATCGTAATGGAATTCAGTCATCAAAGGGATGATTTCTCCCTCATTCCAGGTTCAACATGACAAACATCGGTTGAATTAAAAAAAACTGACTGGGGAAAGTTTCAAAAGAAGTTTAATCGGGAGTACCGGAAGCAACGTCCTCCTTCTGATGATGGCAACTCTTGCTCAATAGTTCCTAATGACAGGAACCTAACTAACGATGAAATAGATCTCTATTTGTCGAAGTTAGAGAAGCTGACGTTGGAAACGATTGAGAAAGTAGTTCCCAAGATTAAACATCGAAACAATATGGAAGGATATGAAACACCAACCATCGCAAGGTTGAAAAGATTGAAAAGCCTTCTTCTCACACGCGTCAACAATATTTATCGACGATTTTTGGACTACAACCATCCCTCGTTGGCTTTGTTGAAATTACACCTGAAGAATGTCCGGAACTTAATCCGTTCATACTTCAGGAGTGAGGTCAGCAATCAATGGGCGGAAAAACTGAGGGGTATTAGCCCACAGGACCCAGACGGCGTTTTCGCGAAAGTGAATAGCATATTCCGCACGAAGTCTCGAGTGAAGGTATCGATTCTTGAAGTCGCTAGCGATGAGATAAATCTTCTCGATAGGGCTGGTATCTAAATTGATAATACGACTCCGGATAGAAATGGAAACAGGATTATATGTGATGGATTGCATAAACTTGCCCTGATTGGAACACATTTTGAATTGGTCCATCTGCCAAACTCGGAGAGAGGGAATGAAATATTTTCAGAGGCCGTTGAAGCAAAAGTTTCCAACTTCAAATCGAGCCTGAACGGCCAATCAATTCTTCATTTCAATGAAACATTAACATCTGACCTCATACCGAGCTTGAATCTTATTGATTATTTTGTCAGCTATGAAGACTTGTGTTTCATATTTCGCAGAATAAACCACCAAAAATCAAGTGGTACTGACGGTATTCCAAATATAGTTCTCCGACTTTTGCCTGAGGTTGCTATTAGAAATTATTGCATATTGTTCAACAACATGTTGAACAATTCATATTTCCCAAATGAGTGGAAAAAGGCTAAGGTATTTCCGATCTTGAAGAAAGGAAAAGAATCTTAATGCCCTAAAAGCTATCGCGCAATCAACTTGCTGCCTAACATTAGCAAGGTGTTTGAAGCAATACTCAACAGAGCATTAAACGCAATACTCAACAGAGCATTAAACGAGTTGATGCCGAATTGCCAATTCGGTTTTAGTGCCAGGCATTCGACCATACATGCAATAACGAAAGTAACCTCAGACATCTGTTGGAAACTAAACAACAAAGAATGTGTTGGAGCATGTCTCATTGATATGGAGAAAGCTTTCGATACGGTGTGGTTAGATGGACTAGTTTTCAAACTTCTTCAGGACAGGTTCCCCAGACACCTTGTCGCCATAATGTGCAATATGTTATACGGAAATCATTTGTTGTAACTGATGGAGATCTGACAACAATGCGGGAATTCAAGGTCTTGAATGGTCTACAGCAGGAAACAGTTACTGTGCCCCTGCTTTTCTCAATATTCATTCGCAAGCTATTGAATAGCTTTGGTTTTAACGTCTCGCCAACGCGATCATTAGTAGCGTTTGCTGATGATTTGATCATCTATACGGTAGACCGAAAAGGTACAATAGTTCAGAGCAATCTTCAAAAAATGTTTAATGATGTGCAGCTCTACACCGACAATTGGCGAATGAAGATCAATGCGCAGAAGTGCGAAACAATTTTGTTTCGGACAACGCTGCAGGTGGCCAGTCAAGACCTGAAACGTAATTGGAAGGATTTCCACATTATGGCTGGTGAGGGTAGTTCAGGACGGATTCCACATAAATCCTATGTTCGATACCTCGGTGTCCATCTCGATCAGTATCTGTACTATACTGAACATGTCAATATCATGCTCAGTAAAGCACTGAAAGTAGTCATGGCTCTTCGGCAACTCTTTCATTCCAGATACATTGATCAAAAAGTCGAAGTTATTTGTTACAAGACCCTGGTTAGACCAGTTTTAACATACGGATACCAGATCTTCCTAGTACAATGGAAAGATTAAGAGTTTTCGAAAGGAAATGTTTTCGTGCATGTACTGGTTTGTACAGAAAGCCTGAGACGGATTGGAAGCACTATATATCGAATAGAAAAATTTATCAAACCGCTCAAGTGACAAGAGTTGACATCTTCATATTGAAACTTCTTCGGAATCATATCGCAAGATCTGTAACTGTGAGTGAAAACCCTTGGATTTCACAGCCGTTCCGCCTTACAGACGGGTATATTGTGACTTGCCTCACTACTGGCTTCGTTCGTCCAGAAGCATTCGTGTATTTGGGCATGAATCGATATGTTTTTGATTCTGACGGCGTCCCAATCATATATCACATATATAGACCGGCCACCGATAAGAAGATAAAATATCCTCAGAATCTGAGTTCACGAGACCAACAATTCCAATGGAGATACTCATTTGCTAGATTCGTTGAGGCTGGTCGAGCTGAGATGGAGCAATCTAGGTATTGGTGGCTGAATGACAATGTCTAAATTATTCGTGTTTATTTTCTGTTTTTGTGTTTTTTTCTCGTTACTTAGTTTTTGTTTCATCTTATTATTGCTACATCTAGTGTTGTTGTTTATTTGCATTATAAATTAGGTATAGGTTTCAATATAAGGTAACGTTCTTTTTTTGTTTTTGATTGAACTTATTTAGAATTAGGGTGTAACATCTTAGGTATAGGATATAAGTTCACTGTTGTGTTAGTAATATAAGTAATTTTTGAATAATGCTGGTTGGTTTTTTCTCCTTTTTCCAATTGAATCAAAAAATATGTAATTATCTTAATTTAAATTTGCTTTTTATAACGTATAACTTTAGAGAGCCATTCGGGCCATTAATTTTTTCATAGTTTTATTGTTTGGAATTTGTTTTATGTTCTTTTAAAAATTTATAACGATTGGTATTAAATAAAGCGCTTTTGACTTTGACTTTGACCCTGGGTAGCGATTAAGGAAGGAAAAAGCAGCCACTGAGTTGTTATATGTTGGTCAAATGATACTCCGTCAAGCGGGAAACACAGGCGGTTTATCTGTAGTCAAAGATGTAATGGAGTCCCCCAAAAGAGGAGGTAAATATAGAAAAGCATTCCAAGAAAGCAAGAAACCAGGATTAACACCTTTGACACCTGCTGAAGCCATATCAATTTTTGTGGAAGTATCACTGACAAGACTACGAAATTGTAATAACAAGTGACAAAAAACGGTATCATTGTTTTACTATCCTGAAAAAACGCTAAAAAGGAATGCTACCCGAGTCAAGATTCGTTTCGAGTGAATGCCACTTGTGCGGAAATTGAGCTTCAGGCTTTGCTTAATCACACAAGTGAGCGATTATTGTTATACTTGGACGAAGCTATAAATAATCTAAATCAGTCAGAATTTGCTTCTTTGACGTAAATTCACAAATGGAGTTGTGATGGATCACAGCAAACAAAGGTTTGAAAATTGCACAGATTCAGACTCAAGCATATTTCAGTCATCCTTAGTGTCTCTTCGACTGTGTAATGTTAATGGAAAACCCATTTGGAAAAATCCCACACCCTCGTCTCCCCGTTTTTGCAGGCCAATGCGAATTAGGTTCATACACGAATACAACGATGTGACTAATGAGGAAATCAATTATTTTAACGAAAAAATTGAACATTTGCAACCTACTATAATAAGAAAAGGTAATTTTAATATGAAGATCACTCACAAGATGCTCTTTACTATGGTAGATGAAAAGGTGTGCATTGCAGCTACTCAAACTGCTTCAACTATGACGTGCTATACTTGTAAAGCCACTGCGAAAGAATTTAATGATTTATCAAATGCAAGATCAGTTGAACGAGCCAATTTGAATTTTTGTCTGTCTATTCTGCACACAAGGGTACGATTTTTTGAACCACTTCTGCACCTTTACTATAAAATTCCGATTCAGAAATGGCAAATTAGAACAGAAGCGGAGAAAGCTACAAGTATAGTAAAATTAAGAAAAAATGAAATCCCAGCACAATTTAAAAATGAACTCGGTCTTATTGTAGATGTTCCAAAGCCGTAGTATGGAACAAAGTAATGACGGCAATATGAGCAGAAGATCCAAACTTTTACTCAAGCTGCTCTGCAAATGCTACTGCCTTGGGAAAATGACCCAAATAATGAACCAGATCTCTATTCCCAGGCGGTTCAAAGTGATTCCGACGAAACTTCAAATGAAGAAAACATGGAATACCGCTTGGGACCAATTTTTGTGTTTTTGTTCCCTGGATTTGAATAAATAATTGTTTATTTTCATATATTCATGCATTTTTATAACTAATTATAATGATTTAACGTCTGAATGATCAGAATTTCAAAAGATTATCGCAGATCATTTTATTTCATCAAAATAAATAAAAAAAATCTAGCGAAATAGGTTTGGCCAGTTTTTTGGGTCAAATACTTCTCTGTGCGACTGTTAGTACGAGAAGTGATTCATAGCATATAGTGAACCCTCCTCACCAATAGCTTTTTCGGATATCCCTATCCTTTTATCAAGTTTTTCAATCGTTTTAACTTTAATATTGGGTATTTTTGACATATTACCTCTAAAATTCTGAATAAATTTCGTTGTCAATATTTTAGGATTCCTGAAGGGCAGTGTTGTTTTTTCAACAAACTAAGGTTTAACAGTATCCAATTGTGGTCCGAGATAGTTTTCAAACCATAAACTTTTCAATTCTCTACCCTAATTTCTTCACTGCCTTTCATGAGTGTAATATCGAACGCATCTTCCTACCCTCCTCTGCAGTTCTCCAAACTTGGAAAAACAAAGTTTGGGGTATTACCTTTTTTGCACACAGATATGTTATTGTCAATAATGAAGTCATGTCAGAGTTCATCCCTCTTGTTGGTTTTGGTGCTCTCCGAAAGCAAATGTTCTGCATGGCCATCATCTGCTACTAAGATCGTGGCCTTCTTTTGTGATACATTAGAAATTATCTGTCGTAACTCTTCCGGTGATGCTGATCGGTCATGGGCTAAATAGGCAGAGAAGACGTAATAACTGCTAAATTTCTCAGAGCTGAGATCAGAACACATGCATGCTCTATGCCTATCGAATAGATTGACCGATATGTAAAACAGGTTATAATTTTTGTCACGGATTCCTTATATAGATGAGTCTCTGACTCGGGGCTCCTGTATTAAGCGAGGTCACTATTGGCCTCCCTATGAAAGACCTTAAAGTTCTCCGAACAAAGTTAATCTACACAGGTCTGCCCTCTCAAGAGCGTCGACTCTTCATGTTTATGAGAAGGAACCTGGAGCTGGATCTTTGTGGTGCTTCAGCCTTAGAGGTTACCCAGTCATCCATGGGGGAATTCGGATTGTTGATACGTAGACTCACCTTTCAGCAACTGTCCACTTTCTCCCTTTATGACTGGTAACCAAAATACGGACCTTTGGTTTGACCGGTATTAACTTGGGTCTCATGCTATCCCATGCGCATCTAACCTTAGTAGCATATTCGATAATTTCACTGGAATCGTAGTGAAATAGTGAGCCCCTCACACTCTTCAACGGCACCCCATAACCATCTTTGATAGCCTGCCCACAACCCCCGCCTGCACTTCCGTGAATGACCTGCCTTCCACAGAGAGTTCATTCATTATGGCCACCATCAGATGGTGTCTGGCAACCACGGCATAACCCTTGCAGCGTGTTGACCATCAATTACCAGAGAGCTACCCGCTTGTCGGCCATTCTCTTCCTTTCAGCAACCTAATTAGGGTGTTTAGCGCTATCGCTGCTATCTGTTTTATTCGATTCAATTCCAATCCAAGTCCAAGGTTATTTTTACTTAAAAAATTTTTTCATCTTAGTCGCTTGCGGGTGATGTTCGTGTGATGTTTCATGTGCTGCAGCTGAAGGTCCCTGATTAAACATTCGTTGGTGTCAACGAGATTTAGTTCGTGTGATTCGTCGGATAGACTCTAAGCCCGTTCAGTTATGATAAGTGCTGGTTTAAAAATCAGAACGTACCGCGACTGGGTGGAGGGATACACGGCCAAAGCGTGATACTGACCATATCACCTTGTGAAGTGCCGACACATTCGGTCATGATAATGAGATACTCTAAATATCTCTAAGCGAAGGCCCGAAAGGGACTGTAGTGTTACTTTTTTTTCCAAATTTTACATGTGCTACAAGTATCCTTGTCGATCATTACAAGAATTAATGCCGGGTGGAGATCCAGATCAACGAACATTCACATAGCATCCACAGCTGCCGCTTACCATCCGTTGCACATTTTTTGAATTTTCCCAGGGATCTGGTAGCAAGTTCGGAAATACGTTTTACATTAGGGTTTGACCAGACTGCAGCTGTGCGCAACCTTGTATTTAGCGATGTAAATTGATTGTCGGGCGAATGTGGAGTAGCTATCTGCCTGTGAGCTCGCTAAGACCAATTGCGTAGAGAATTGTTGCTACCTACTGTTGAGTACGTGGTGAACGCTGTTCGCTTTTTTCGGTAGCCTAGGTTGAGTAGGGATATTATGTAAGTATGATATGCTGGATAATCAATATGGGCCCTATCGCCGAACCAACATAGACAGCGGGAATTGCATGGGTACGGAACGTCTGCAGGATATCAACAATGAAACTGAGAAGCAAGGGAAACGGAAAAAGGCTGAGATGGGAGGTTTGTAGAGGACAGATGAAGAGTTTAAATGTGAGTGTAGTTCTAATCGCTAAGAGCAGTAAAATGAAATATAAAAAAACATGTCCATAAAATTTACTAAAACGTTTTAAAGTTACATTGGGAGCGACGCGGAGGACTCGATGAACAGGTAGTAATAATGTTTAGATACAAGTAACATTATACTTTGGGTTGTTCTCGGAATGATGATCGCAAGGATTTTTAAGCAGGAAATGATGAATAAAGAACCGAAGGGAGGAAAAAAGCATAATGTTCGATATTACATTTTAATGACATTGTAAAACCTAAAACATATGATCATAACGCTTTTTTGCAAAATTAAAAGCATTGGAAATTAGCAATTATCGGTTGATACATTTTCGCTGTGGCCACACTTTATTCCGTATGAATTATAAATTAAGTAATTAATTGAGGAAGGATAATTTAGGAAAGTACAAAGTTTAGTCGAGGTGACTGATACTCATCAGAAGCTTCCACAACCAATCACCTCTGGGCAGTTCGCCTGCGTGGGTTCTAGATGTCTACATACTCGTAGTAGTATCAGTCCCCTCAACGAAACTACGTAGTTTTTTAATGGTACCAGCCTTATGCCGGAATCAGCTGGTGTCCATCAAGCTTAAAGTGCTATTAAGTTGACGGTCAAAATACTTGGGTGAAGAACAATGTACTTCTTTTTCTTCCGTATACAAAATTGATCGGGAAAATAGTTAGTATGGTAAAAAGGAATTAACTTTTTTGTTAATCACTGTCGTAACATATATAAGGTTTAATTCATGGTTTTTGTGAATTGTTCTGAGGAAGGACACAACAGATGTCCGGAAAACACGTATATGTACAATAAAATAAAGTCAAAGCACAGCATTTTTATTCATTTGAATTTATTTACGGGCGTGGAAAACATCAGGCACCAACAGGTACAAGGGTGGTTCAAATATAATGTAGACAAGCGCTGTAGATGGTGCGCATGTAGTTTTGAAGGTCGTGGCTTGAGTATGTGATAGCTGGGTCCCTTACAAACAGTGTGGCATAGTTTTCGTCGGGAGTGCATGTTTCACGCGCGTGCTAAGACCATGTGTGAACGTCAAGTGCCGACCGCCGTTGCGCAACGTATTGTCATGCGGTTTTTAGTGAGGGAAGGCGTTAAAAACATGGAAATTTTTCTGCGTTTGCGAAATCAGTTCAGTAGTGAGCGCCTGAGTAGGGCTGATGTGTTTAAATGGGCAAAAGCATTCAAGGGTGTTCACGACACCGTCGAGAATGAGCCGCATGATCATCGACGGCGAACCAGCATCACAACAGACAACATTTGCCGCGTAGAACAACTCATTTTGGAGGACCGTAGAATGTACTGGTAGTGTAGAGTCGATCATCCACGAACACCTTGTTTTCTAGCATCCCGATCAAAGAAGTTCTACTTTACCGGGAGGAATGGTTAGTATCAAAGGATTCTACATCATTCGACAACACGAAGTGAATCTTATTTTGAAACCTGTAAAAGCATTCATAACGGAGAATTTCCTCACGTTCAGAGGCCAGTTGTTCAGGGGAACGACAAGCAGCGAGAGGGAATCCCCTCTCCTCCTTCATAAGCGAAATTTTTAAGTGATGAGTCCAACAAGAACTACATGAGGAAGTACCATTCCAAAGATTATGGTTTGGGTACGTTCACGACATCCTTACAGTTGTACGCAAAGAGAAAGTAGACAAAATTCTACGGATCCTAAATCAAGCGCACCGAAACCTACAATTTAGTAGTAGAAAACGATGGAGAACCCGCGTTTTGGGACCTCAAACTTACCAAGTCAGAAGCAAGGATTCATTTTGACATCTTCAGGAAGCCGATTCACACACTAGAATGATACCTTTAAGCTCGAACCATACACATGCTCACAAAATGGCAGCTTTTCATTCCATGATCCACTGACTGTATACGGTGCCCCCAAGTCCGGAACGGTTCGAAAAGGAGCATAGGTATATATTAAACAAAGGACTGAAAAACGGTTATCGACCTTAGTTAATAGAAAACATGATGAGGATAAGACCAGGCGTATGGAGAAAAAAGAATTATGCACGCTCCCACGGGAAGAGGAAATCCCCAGAAAACGAGTACCAATGACGCGCCCAGTGGTTTCAGAAAAAATAAACAAGGTGGTGAAATATCTACAAATTCAGTGAATTCATCAGCAGAAGAATATTCTACGGTCAGCGAGGGATAAGAAAATAGAGTACGAGATCAAGGAAAGCTACAAAGTATCTTGCCCGAATTGTTCGAAAACAGCCATCGACAAACTAAACGTCTGATCTCGGTGCGATGGGAGGAACATTCAAGGGAAGTGGAACTAGCAAGGAAGAGATGTAGTAATCGAGCAGTCCGCCTAGACAAAATGTTCAAGGAGCCGTAACGAAAAGGATAATGGGAGATAAATACTATTCGCAATTCGTGAATAGTTCCCCCCGCTTCTAATATCGAGCGCTACTAGAATCTCGAGCTGTACACAATTCAGATAAGTGTATGACTACCAAAGACAATAAAAGCCGATCTTCACCGTTATCATATATGTTAACAATATCATCAACGACAAACAGTTATCAATGACACTACTAACAATGAATCGATCTGAAATCAAATAAGTGGGAAGAGGCTGTAACACCAGTTGAAGTTAAAGCAATTTTATATATAATGAATGTCATCTAGTGGGCAAAAGTTTTGTTGTGCTGGTTGGGAAAAAAAGATTTAGTAACGAAGAATGAAGCAAACTGGTTCAAGTGAACTACACTCATCAAAATATTCAGCTCGTACCAAGCGTACCTGAATATATCAGGTGAAAATAGCCCCAACTGAAGTACAACGTACTGGTTCGATCAAATTAACCAGTTCCTGCAGTCTTCAAAACTCCAATGTTTTATTTGACCTCGGTGACGATGAGTATTGCAAATAGGTCTATAGCTTGTTGCGACCGTGCCCTACATTAGCTGTTTATTCAAACTCCTTTTGGAAAAATGTGTAGATATGCTTCTATTTCAAAACGGCGGAATGATTGTTGAGCGTTGCATGCGATTTGTGTGTGTTTTGACGACCAAATCCAACACACAAGGCATTGAGTGCCACGAACAATTTCCTGTTTTAGCAAACATTTTTGCCTACTTAATAAGCGGCTTAGATGGTGAACACGCGGCAAAAAAATCTTTCTGTATCAAGGATAAGATATTGGATAACTTTAAACTAGCTGACCTATGTATAAGTAACACCAACTAATGAAAGGAGCTTTATTAAAAAACCAATCAAAAAATATGTAAACCAGACAGACGTTCAAATAACATTATTTTATCTGTTTTAGGACAGATTTCCAGTCACTAAGGAATTTTTCTAAGAGAATGCAGATTATTATTGCTGAATCGCCTCCAAGATTGTCTCACTAATTGTAAACCATCATCACATCTCATGATATCATGAGAGATAGCTCGTCTTGTGCAAACTTGGAATTGACTTGGACGTGATCCCGTTCCGACGCAAGAGAGGGGCGAATTGGGTCTCGTCGATGACGGTTAGCTGTGCGCTGGGCAATAAGGGAAAGTTGACTCGAAAACGCAAGCGCAAACGGATCTACGCGAGGTTGTCGAGACAGTTCACATCGTACTCGGGCACTTTTCAGCGAAAATTCCAAATTAATGGTTTCAAAACTAAAATATAGTCTGAGACAAAGCAAAACTTGTCCTTAAACCTCCCGAATCAGTGGAGTCTGTTCATGAATCCTGGCTGCGCGAAGTGCCCCCTAGAGCGCTGCGAGTGCATTTTAATGGCCGCAACAGTACCTATGGCACATGTAGATTTTGTTGGTTTCGCGTGTGCTAAGAAATTCGATTGGCCGTTTTGCCATCACAAGTTGAATTGAATTGTTAGAGACGTAGTAACTGTGAAATGTGTTCAACGCCATTTTGTTGTGAATTAAATAAGACTAAAATTCCTTCCTTGCGGTTGAATACTTGTTATTGGTATTTATTTTTTAATATCGTCATTTTATGTCGTATCACTCACTAACAAATGGCCATATGTATTGGTATTACAATAAACCTAGTTCTGAATTTTAAATTAAGCTTCTAACTATGATCCTCTCTTTCATTCCTTACTCCTCAATCGTTTATTTTTACTATATATAGGTAGTCTGGCAAAGACAGAGTTCTCCGGAAGGAATCCCTACAAAGACTATGATTTGTTATGTGAATGGTCCACCTTGGGATGCAAAACGTTCAGCCATTTGAAAGCCCTGTAACTGCAATGGTTTCTGCAGCCGCTACCGAGCTTGAAACAAGAATTTCTGGCATTCCACTAGAGATTGGACATCTGTAGGAGGTAGATCTTTATAAGAATGAAAGATCTTTATGTGAACAAAGAACGAAAGTTAACACTATCTTTTAATTGAAATAAGACTTTCATTTACCAAAATTTGCCAAATTCCGGAAAATATTTATCACATTTATCACTTTTCACTATCGCTTTCGCTTTTTTCATCATACACCACCGCACGTACTGACGCAACTAACGACGTGAGTCTGATCAATCTATCTCGAACGTTTGGAATGACTTAAGTGTCAATGACGTCATCGATGTTTTTAATTAGCAATCTCATTATTGTTACTGTTGTAATGACGCAAGCGCCGATTTCGTCATCAGTATATGTAGTTTCAGATCATTCAAGTATGTTCTTGATCCTTCCAATGACGATTCATTCTTTTCCATGAATTTGTTAGTTTGCTAATGATACAATTATGTTAACATAGCAAGGCAAAAGTAACTTGCGAAGTATTGTAAACATGTACTACATATAAGGAAGAATGCAGAAATCGGTCTTAATGAGTTCAGAGTTGCTCTGCGAGCCTTTGTGTGGACCAGATCCCCTAAGATTCGACAATTGATCTAAATCAATCATAGATCAACGTGTGTAAAGAGTAGCCTTAAAAATGCAATACATGAGTTTTTATTTGGCTCGTTTCAAACTGATAAATTTGAGGTAACTTTAATACTTAATAACTATCCAATTGAAGTAAATTTTTTTTTTTTGAATTTGACTATTTATAAAAGCGAAGAGCGATGGAAAGACTTTCGATAAACAAGTCGATAAGATTAGGCAGGCATAACAGCATCTTATTAAGAACTCTGTTTGGAGATTTAGCACAATACTCAATGAGTTTCATTTAAAAGAATAGAAGAAAATGAAAATCATACAGTCGCAAAAATATTTGAATGCGATGCTACTTCTTACACAGTGGGTCCCTGTTGGCATTAATGAATCAATGGTTTTTCGATCGGACTCTCATCCAATTCAAATACAATAGATATCAGGATAAACACGAAGTAAGTTGTTTGCCGACGCGATACATGCGTTGGCCTAAGAATAGGGGACGCGAAAAAAAGGACTGAGATCTTAATCGGCTTATCAATCTCTATGTTACTCCGGTAAGCTAATAGAAACAAGAAAACGACGGGTACTGGAGTTTCCACTACTGTTGGACGATTTATTGGTGAGTTAAGAAGTTTAAAAAAGGCAGCACAGTTTTGCTCTTATTCAAATATGCGAATATTTGACAAAATAGGGAGAAAGGGTGAGTATTATATTTGGCCGAACGCTTTCATAAATTCAAGGATAATTTTTGATTTAGCGATTTTTGTACTTAAGCGTGTGGTATGATATAAATTTTCTTGCAATTTATCGGTCGTTTTTACAGACATAAAAATCCATATAGTAGGTTTTTTGTAATTTTACATACGTTCCTTTTTTCGATGTAGGATAAAAAAATCAACGGAAATTTCGCGCATATTTCAAAGATTTTATACCTGGTTGGAAAAGTGTTCTTTTAAATTTTTGATTTGATACACTACTTCATTGACCGCCAGCGAATATCATTTCATAGAATCACCTCCTTATGTGAGCAAGTCTTGATTAAAAATATTATCAAGGAAACATTGTCAAGAATTCACCATTTTTTCCAGAATTTTCACTAATGTAGCTTTTATAGATACAGTTAAAATTTGCTGTGACACATCAGATTCTGTTCGCGGTTAGGTGTTTGATAGTCTCCAAAGAAACAAACTAAACAGCGCACGGAATAAGAATCAATCTTTTTTACGCGTTGATCTGCGCACAATACTTCGATTTCCTATACGTTGACGAGGGAAATTTAATGCATGAAATAAAGTTGGGTGATTATTTATTTGATTCATTTAATTAATACGGTGCATAGCAAATGTATTAGTCAGAAGATAAAAAACGATATTCAGTAAATTATTGCCAGCAATTCATCAATCATCCAGCAAACATTTACATTAATCCATCAATTTGCGAAAAAAATATTACTACACTAAAACCACAAACACATTCTTCCTACATACCTCATCATTTTGATTAAATGCTTATTTAAAGCTTCCCGCGCATACAACATATGTTTTTATACATCATTTCTCTGCTAAAAATATCACAACCTGGATCACTGCATATACTAGTAGCTTGCTTGGCATCATAGCTGTAGCATAAATGATCCAATAATTTATCGTGATTCGGCGAAAGCTTGATAAATACGAAATTTTGCTTTCTTCCGGATGGGGGCGTGTGAAAAAGGAGACAGTATCATTTTAAGACTGACTTTTTATGATCTCTAAATCATGCAAAAAGTGGGGTCTAAGAATTTATGCCGTTCCATTTCTTTGGTGAAATTAAATTGAATATTTTGCAACATTAATTGGAAAATTAGTGTCATTTTGAGAAAAAAAAAATACGTGTAGCACACATTCAAAACTGGGTAAACATTAGAATTTAAATTTAATTTATCTAAAAATTTTGTTTAGATATTCGAAAAAACGAAAAACATCACATTGTAGAGCTGCAGTCCGCATAGTGTAGTAGTTAGAGTACTAGTAGCTTAAGCTGAAATTCTCAGGTTCGATTCTCATTGGTGACAAAACTTGTTTGGGGTGGTTTTTCGGTCGGTTTCTACTCAGTAATATGTACTAATTTATAATCAGACCATATCACATCTGAATGGACCATGGCCAAGCGTGATACTGACCTTATCACCTTTAGGATAAGAAATCAAAAACTCTTATGCCAAGGTTCAAATTGGACCGTAGGGCGATGTACTCATTAAATTGTAGAACTAAACACAACTATTGAATGATGATTTTATTGTACAATTAAAGCACCGTGCAATGGTTACTCCTATTCACAATAATTTATCTTCGCGAGAAAATCAAGCAATTTCGTTCGTTTTCCCTTAATCTCTTTCTTTCCCTCCATCTCTCTCTCTCTCTCTCTCTCTCTCTTGCATATACATGTAGAGTTGACTTTTGAAGATAAACTTCTTTTGGTAAACAACCATCCCTTTACAAGAGGACTTTACGGTTTGGGGGTTATCGGTTTTTATGAAATATTCAGGAGACATAGTACTCATCATCAATAAGCTTTCCTTAAAGCCATTCGTAGCACCTGTCAAGGATATTCGAGCAAATCGAGTTTAAAAACTACCTAGCCCTGGAAATTAGCTTAACTATTTAATACTACGATCTTCTTGTCCAAACAACATTCGTAGCCTAGTACAGTGCTTCGGACCGAGGTGGCGAGGGATCCATAGTTCGTGACCCCACTCGTGTTGTTAAATTACTTTTCAGGATCAGGTCATCTTTAAACTCGATTTGCTCGAATATCCTTGAGGTACGACGAATAGTTTTAAGAGAAAAATTATTGGTAATGAGTACTATGCTTCCTGAAAATTTTATCAAAATTGACGACCCCCAAGCAGTGAGGGCTCGTTTTTAGTTTAGATATTTATTTTTGGTAGTAGCATTCCGGAAAGAATAGTTAAATAAGTAGGCATGGGAGATAGTAGGAGTGAATATAGAGATTATGGTTCCTTCTTTCTTGAAATTATCATTGTCCCTAAAGGCTTGTTCGAAAGCTAGTGTTTGGCGTATGTCCAGTTGAATTCTCATAGCAGGGGAAACATAAGGCACAACCATGTTCCAGTATGGTATGTAGATTTGATTATACAATTGAAAGAATTGTCGATTAATCGAAGGAGTAAATCATGTGAGACGGAGCAGTTCGCATGCAGCAGAATTTAGTTGTCTGGCTACAGAAGATATTATTAGTTCCATGTTGTATGAAGATGCAGAACTAGTAAAGTAGTGAGTAGACTGAACAACAATCGAAACGATTATTCGTCGTCCATTGTCACGTGGTCTTTTGACAAACGCGGTTCGGTGTTTTTTAGGGTTTTGTAAGATAATTTTGTCCTGTCTGTCCGGCCGTCCGTCCATGTGCCACAGAACTTTTTCTCGCTAACTACCAAAGCTAGAAACATCAAATTTTGTATGCAGGTGTAAGGTTGTGCTCTCTTCAAAGTTCAGCTAGAAAAAAATTTATAAGGTGTTTAAGGAGGGTCTCCCCATATAGGGGAGTGGCCACCCGAAAAAAATTGCATTAAAGGTAGCCGATATGGGTATCAAATGAAAGGCCTTGATAAGAACTTTTCAAACCAGGTCTTAATTTGACACTTTTTTGCATCGAGAGGCGCACAGGGAGGGGAAATACACGAAAAATTTGCGATCCACCCCCCCTCGCGATTGAACACCTGTGAACCGAAAAACCTGAAAAATATTATGGAGGTAGGTGTTTATGAGTACAACACCAAATCTTAGAAGTCAAAATTCGCTCAATTTTGTTAATAATAGTATATTTGAATTTCACATTTTCCCCAACAAAACCGTATAGGTACCCTTAAACTGAACGAAATTCGATATTTGCGTAAGCCTACAAAAGGTCCTTAAACTTTTTAAGTTTGATGAAAATCGAATCACATACACGGAAGTTATAGCCAGTTGAAATTTCAAAATTTTTAAATAATGTCAATAACATTAATATTTTTGGGAATTCATGCTGTGAATGATTTTTGTTGGTTTGCAACAAAATGGCGATCGTTGAAGATAGAAAAACAATGGATTTTCTTTTAAAAGTGCACATCTCTTTGGCATATCTCTTGACGTTATTCGTTGCTGGTGACTGCATTTCTGAGAAGTTGAGTACAAAACCCTTCTGACATGAGCGTAGGTCTGTCTACCCAACTTGATTAAGCATAATTTCTCTTCTCCTTCGGAAAATTAAAGGAAATTTTAACAAGATATTTCTAGCCCTAATCTACAATTTCTGTGCAATTTCAGTAAGCCTATTGCGATTTAATTCTTTAAAAACGCTTTTTTCGAAGACAAATTTTATAAGCTGGTGTGTTTATATAAACAAAAAACAAAACAAAAAACAAAAAAAATATATTTATTTACTTAAGGAATCAATAACAACCATTAGTAATTTATAGAATCGAAATCATTTTTAAATGCCATCTTCATCCTCTTCGGCATTGAATCATTCAATTTTTTCAACGCTGTCATACTGGCATTTTCCATGCTGTTTATATAGTCTCTTTGAGCGCAGGCACCATTTCCCATTGTCAAGTGTTGTCGTATGTCCCGAACTATAATTCCCCAAACCTTTTCTTTGGGATTAAGGTCCGTGGGGATGGCTGGCCACTTTAGAGTTGGAATATTTGCCATACCTAATCACTCTTTCGTAGACTCGCTCACATGTGTTGACACGTCATCCTGCTGAAATAATACGTAGGGAGGTCAAAAAATTCCTGAATAGGTGGGGTTGCCGGCTGGTGAGATTTTTCATAAAGATAGGCATTCATTAAGTAAACTTTTGTTCGTATATATACAAAATTTCAGCCTAATCCGCTTAACGTTTCGAATTTTCAACGAGCAAACAAATCAATCCGGAAGAAATTATACACTATGGAAAAAATTGAATATCGTGCCATGATTAAGTTCCTCACGAAACAAGAAAAGACACTTCCAACAATTTTTCAAGAGATGCTCTGCTCCTTGTAAAACAAGGGTTTATAATTGGCACCACCTTTTCAAGCAAGAGAGGGACACAATTGAAGACGACCCTCGACCTGGACGGCCAGTTAAGTCTACCACGCCAGAGAGCATCCCAAAAGTAGAGAAACTTACAGCATTGCTAGGAGTGTCTGAATCAACCATTCTAAACATCTTACATCAACATCTCCGGATGACTAAAGTCTGGAAAAGACGGGTCCAGAGAATGCTTAGCGCGTCAAATAATCTCGTGTGTCTGGGCCGCTATGGAGAGCAGAAGGAAACAATTATGGCTCAGATTGTTACTGGTAATTAAACATGGATTCCCCATTCAAAGAAAGCGTCGATACAGTGGCATAAAAAAGGCACACCCCTTTCAAAGAGTTTCTCAATCGGTTGGAAAAATCATGGCGTCCATATTTTACGATACGGAAGAAATCCTTTCGATTGATTATAAGGAACATGATGCCTACATAATAGGAATCTACTACAATTCTGTACTAGATCGTTGAAAAGAAACAATCGAGGGGAAAAGGAGGGGAAAATTGGCAAAAGGTGTGCTCCTCTTGGACGACAGCGCTCCCGTGCACACAAGCTGCCATTTACCGATGCCGTTTTGAAAAACTTCGTCATCCGCCCTAAAGTCTAGTCCCGGCTCCAAGCGCCAATTATTTTTTTTCCAAAGATGAAGTAAGAGCTGCGTTTAGCGAGGTTGATGGTCATATCGGCAATTTCGGCCTATACTGACAACCAAGACAAACCATTTTTAGATCTTTGTAAAAAAATTTTTTTTTATAGACCTACTAATTTCGCGGCCTGTCCATGCATCGCAACAAGTTTCCTCAGAAACTATAAAGGCTGGAATGCTCAAACTTTGTGGTCATAAACGATGGTCTCTCAAAAGTTTAGGTCTTACCAAACATTTCAAATTTTTTAAGGGGGGTCCTCCCTAATAAAAAAGTAGCCTTTCAAAATTTGTTTTAATCAAAGGTAGTCGAGTTGGGTATCAAATGAAAGGTCTTGATTAGAACTATAAGAATCTGAAAGAAAAAGGTCATTTTATGCATCAGGGGGTCCAGGGGGTGGGGTAAGTAAGGGGAGAGTAAGTTATATACCGTGGACCATTCATGCGTCCAATACAATTGTATCGGCGGACTGATAGCGGGATGATTTTCAAGAGGCTAGTTTAGGCGCTTTTAGCATTTTTTCCCCGAATCAAGTCCGTGCAATGTTTCAATGTTCTGTGGGCGGTACTTTTGGACACGTGTCGTGGCGACCTCACTTCTAATGCTTCTACAGCTCGTCGTTGTTTGAGAAGCGGCTGTAATGATTTTGCGTTTATCGCGCTCTGAAAGCTTTGGCACGTCTTTGTTCTGACGTACCTGTCGATTAGATTACTCGACCGGCTCAAACGCTTGGCGATTTGTCTGTTTGGCTTTCCGCATATGTTCAAAGCATCGATGGAGGGCTTTTCCACTAGCAAGGTCCTTTTCTCTTCCCAATTTTTACAAAACTTTAAATTCTTAAACTAGTTTTATGCGCCCTTAGATTTTCGCCTTTGTTAATTTTTCTTACGCAAAATCTCCTTCTTTTTCATACCCTTTATATGAAAGTGTCATGTATGTGAAGGCCCGTCTGTAAAGGATGAGACATCAGCTTTGCCAGATGAAGGTTTTCTTTCTTGCTGGGGACAATATTTTCTTCGCTACGGACTCAGCATGATACGGATTCTTGAGGGCATAATCTACATTTAAAATATATCTTGTTTACTAATTAATGTCTAATTTCATTTATGTAGTAATGAAGAATCACGGTATAACAAAAGCAAATGAATCTAATGGAACCTACAATTTGTTCACGTAAGACAAACAATAGAATCCTTTTGAAAGATAGATATCATCCGAAGCAATTTATCGAAATGTGCATTGTAACCATGTTATAATAAACCAATATAATCCACAATTCATTCGTAAATTCATATTTCCCAGCAGGAGTTGATTGTTCTGTTGAAATTTGTTGTCCTTACGCATTCCACGTGTCTTACGTGTCAGAGTAAATATTCGAAATAATATAACACAGCATGAGAACTCGACATGAACCCGACATGCGTTTATATTCGTGTTATGAATACGAATTTCTCGTTTTTTTGGTTACTTTTTCCTGATTCTCTTTAAATATTTGAACAGTTTTCGGATTATGTGAACGGATAAAAGTTGTTAAGTGCTTTTGGTTACCGAGAATAAAAAGAGCTTATTCATAATCCGTTCTGAAATGTTTGTATATATTTTATATGGTTTGTTTCATTCGATTCGCCATAATACATACCGTAGTGAGTGACATGTTGCAGATATCCTTTAGTCTTAGAGATATTGAATTCATAAGTTTGATATGTATTTTTTGAACGGATGGACGTATACAAATATCCTGATGAAGTTTCTTTTTATTTTGTGGTAGAGATATATGCTATTTACTCATTGAGTGTACAACTCCCAGACAAGCAAGGTTTATGGACTACTCACTGAACGCCTTCCTTGTCAACTTGCGACTCTGGTGTGAAACCAGATGAATGAATAGCAAAAGAATGACTTCTTACTTAGGAGGAGAAGAATAATAAAATCCGCAATGGACTTCTTGATCATTTTCGAATTTCACAACTCAAAAAGGTTAATCTATTGTTTCGTGGTAATTTTCGACTCATAAAATTTGACATCGTCATGAAATCAGGCGGGAATTTTTCAAAGTGACTCTAGCCGACCTCTAATTAATTGAAAATTCAACCTCTACTTATTATATCTGTAGAACTAAATGAAAACAAGTCCATCTAATAAACTCTTTTGAAGCTTTTCAACACAAACACTTCGACTTTTTCACAAGCGATTAAAAGAACATATATTACCCGCTAGAATAAACACATCCTCTTCCAAGATACTGAATCAGCTTCTAGATCAACTGGTTTCTTTAAAACCAACACACATCATCTGCCACCACCTCATTGCTCGGATATTCCCTCATTGTTATGACTACGTGAAAAATTACGTTTACATCTTGATTCCGTTTATATGTTTAGCCAACATTTCACAAGTTGTATTTTAAATATTCCATTTAAATGAACAAACTTGATTCCGCCTGTTTGCGAATTTACAGGTACCTCCTACGTAGAACGCCGTTTTGGCTATCGGTCCCGGTCCGTAACAGCAGTTTGGTGGCCCGGTTCAACCCGATGAAAATAAATTGCACGCAACGCGCTATCTGGCTAATGTTCAAATTACTATTGAAAGAAGGAATGGGTGGAGGACGCGGCAGGATCAACTTTGGAACAGATGAGGAAGAGGTATTACGTGTGATTTCAGTTGGAGCTTAATTTTACGATATGTCTACGTCAGGTTTCATTCAATTTTCAAGTTCGGATTCTTTGCCACGTCGAAAAGTTAATTTTAGAATATTTCCTTCTTCTTCGTCTGTCGATTTGCGTTGGGTGAAAACCGTCCGCTCTTTGGCGAAAAGATGTGGTGCTCTATCTATGATGGGGGAAATTATTTGTTGCAAAAGTTTTTCTTTCCGGTATTTGATACAGATTTCATGCTCTATATATTTTAGTAGCGAGTATTTGTGCGAGCATCATTAATTTTCACTTAGTGGTCCAGGATTTGTTTTAATTTATACTGAAGTAAATTTCAATTTACAACGCTCATCCCTATCGTTAATGAATTTTCCTGCATTAAGTTTAATCCTGAGCTGTAACTTTTAAATATAATAGAAGTTGCGTAATGATACATTCAAATCCTAGGAATACAAAAGGGACGAGAGAAGACCTCATATAAAGTAAGCAAATCAATCATTTTAATGAAACTTTGCGCTATATTCGTTTACAACAAAACTTTTCTTTGGAAACTTTTGATCATTTTTCATTATTTAGATATGGAAATGATATGGAATGGAACATAAGATAGTTACTTTGGAAATCAGAGATGAACGAGATAACTTATCGTCACCATGTGCGACTTCTGTTTCATAACAGAAAAACTTCTCGAACGTGATGTGAAATTTGCGTATTTCCTGATGAATATGGATGTCTTAGCTATATTTCACTCACAACTAATATGAAGTCACCCAACTTCAAGTTGGCACAATTTAAACGAAATTTCTGTACGATTTTTACAGACATACTAAACTTACTATTATCGAATTGAGAATTTAGCGCGTGTATAAATGATTACTTCGAGAATTGAAACATAACGAGCCAATAAATAGCAATAGCGATGCTGTTCGGGTTTTGCAATAAGGACTTTGCAAAGCTTTATCAAAACCGCGACTTGACCCTCAGTCTTTAAGCGCAACCGAGTGGGCTTTCTCAAAAGCTACTGTTGCAACTGTGTTGCTATTCACTACAAGAATTCTTTATTTCATAATTCAAATTAATATTTCATTAATAACGTTTTTTTAACTTAAGACGTCACTTGGAATTTATGCAATTTTTATATTCAATAAATAAGTAATAGCCAGTTGTACTTTCTTCTCGATTACTTTAATAGGTTCCTTGCGTGTATGTACGATTTCGGCTACTACTTGCGTCCAAAACTAAAGCAATGTTTGTCGGATTTGCAAAGTATGGCAGCAGAACACTTTGATGCTGCAAGTGGAAATAACGCAGCAACCTGGTAGACCAAAGTGACCATTGAAAATACGGGGACAGTCCAATTAATACTTAGCCTCATCGCTCGACGGCAGTACTATAGCGAGGGATTCATTATCGTATAGTACATTCTTGCAGACGGCCACTTTCAAAATTTCAGCCGAATCGGACTCGTAGTTATGTTTGAACGGCGTGTGGATTTCAGAAAACCACGGATTTCAGAAAAATGGAGAAAGATCAATATCGGGCGATGATTCGATTTTTTTGGATGGAAAGTCGTGCAGCGAAATCAAAGAGCGCTTAGATGCTGTGTACGGTGACTACTCCTGCGATAGCGACTGTAATAAATTGATTTGACAAGTTTCAACGTGATCACACGTCGGTTTTTGATGAGCCACGCCTAGGTTCCCCGAAAACGACTGACACGGAGGATAACGTGATAAAAATCCACGAGCTCGTATTGGCAGACCGTCGATTGAAGTTGCGCGAGATATCTGAGACAGTAGGCATTGCAAAAGACCGCGTGGGTCATATCCTGTATGAAATTTTGGGGAACTACGAGTCCGATTCGGCTGAAATTTTGAAAGTAGCCGTCTACGAGAATGCCGTCGAGCGGTGAGGCTACGTACTTTTCGGACCGCCCTCGTTTGTCGTTGAAGGAAGAAAAGGTCAAGATATCAGACTCAAGATATTATTCGTAAGTCAGGGAAAACCGGCGCGTCGGCCCTGGTCGAAAGTTCGCGCTTCAAGCGACCAGGAGACGTGAAGAACCAAACTTTAAGCGTGTGGCGCCACGATCCGTCATCTCTGCGCGGGTAAGGCGGCCTACATTTATCTCGCGCCGTCCTAGGCTGCGTTTTCCCTGTAACAAAAATACGCAATGAGGCTCTGCCTCTCAAAGCAACTCACAAGCCATCCTCATGGACATAGTAACATCGTTCTTCCAGGGGTATTTGAAACCGACTATTACGAGCCATATGCAGGAGTTCGATAGAAGGTTTCGGTTACAACTCTAAGCTGCAAGATGGAAGGTTAAACACATTCACAGGGGGCGATAGCTATCTATCGGTCTCCGTTATGGAGACCGATGAGTGTAATAGTGTACTTACCTAAGCTAATGATTAACTTCAGTTTCAAACCGCGTGACTATTGTAAGAACGTTTGCGATACAGATGGGAACAAGAAACAAAAAGATGACGACATACTCAGATACTCAGAGGATTGAAGTTTTATACTATCAAACCAAAAAAGATATCAAACTGTCGTTTGAGAAAAGAAGGGTGATAATCGAATGGATTCCAGAACATACAGGAATAGTCGGAAACCAACGAGCCGATGAGCCTGCGAGCAGGAGAGCAAACCTTTAGAAGTTTATATGAGAGATATACTAATATAGGGTGGGCCATTAGGTAGTTTCTTTTCAAATCACATGTTATTTTGACGCTGACAGCTGTTACCCACCCAAAATTATGTTAGTGAGTCAGTATTAACCATTGATTTTTGTTCATTTTATTGCATTATTTTTTTCATTTTATTGCATTTTCTGTTCATTTTATTGAATTTTTAAAAAGAAACTACTTAATGGCCCACCCTGTACATGAACACGTTATGGTGGACATTCTGAACGAGAAGCTGAAAATCTCAGCCAAACTTAGATGGGAATGTTCAACTACCTCAGTAATAACAAAAGAGGTATGGAAAGGGTACCATCGAAAGAAAACTGATTATCTGATGAAGCTATCAAGATCACTTTGTGCACTGCTGGTAAGACTCTATACCGACTATTGTCTCATAGGAGCGCATGCTCACAGACTCGAAATCGCAGCAAGTGGCTTGTGCGAAATTGTGGGCAATTGTTGGGTCTTCTACGTAGTTGCCCAGCCCTTTCCCAGAGGAGATAGAAGGCCCTCAGGGCAGCGAGCTTCGATTAACTGAATAAGGACTTTGAATATAGTACGAGGCGAATCCTATGGTTCGCATTAGTCACTGGTATTTTCGAACTTAACCTGAAAATCTTAGTCATAACAAATTGGCATGCTCTTTCACGTTAAGCAGAATATTAAAGCGATTTCACTATTGACCTTTAGGGATTTATGTGAGGCTCAGGTGGCCACAATAACCTAAGATATCCTAACTATAAGGTGTCTACCAACATCATTATTGTGAGGTAGATGTTCGTCAAATCACATAAAGCATTCTACTCGGACAATGATGTTTTACTTTCGGATTGCATGCTGGAATTATCGTTCGCCGCGTTTAAATAGCAATCGATTAGTTATACTGGATGGCCCCGATTTTATTTTTTCAACAAAGGATCAAGTATAGGTGATCATTGGGATAAATCAAGGTTACAGCAGGAGGGACTGTGGTACGGATTGCAGAATGGATTCAAGAAGTCGGAGCGGAAGAGAAAAAAATTGATTTTTTTTTGTACGAAATGATTACTTTTTGTGGACTTGTGATTATTGTAAAAAAATATCAACATGAAATACAGAAATTTTTTTAAAAGCTTTTATGAAATATTTTAGTGGAGTTTACTTTCATTAATTTATTCTGGAAAACATAGCCGTACTTATTCTGGTGGCGGCAGGAATTTGAGATTTATATTAACAAATAATTTTTCTAAAAGCAAAAGAAATCCAGAGCTTCAATGTCGATTATCGTATGGTAATGGAAATGGGGATATAATTTACTATAAGGCGCCACGAAAAACGATAGTCTGTGTGAAAGAATATTAAATGTTCAGTATAGGTCAATTTATGCACATAAAAATGTATATTTTGACAAGCTAACATATTTAAAATCGTAATCAAACGATGCGAATAATCATTATAGGCATATCTGAATGAAAATAATGACGAAAATGATAGAAGTTAATTGGGTCGTTTCCTTTTTTTCCCCCATTTATTTTGGCGCTACTTAGTGGAGTGGCATAATGGTCATGTCACCCCTACGGATTTAGTGAAATAAATGTGGGCATATTGACAACTACACACCATCCTCGTAGCAAATTAAAAGCAATCTTAAACATTCATATGATAGTAGGCAACATCCACACCCGTTTTTGTCAAGAATTTTATGTTTTTTTTTTGTTTTCATAATATGTCCAACTATATAATTAATAATAAGTTGAGTAGGGAGAGTAGGGAGAGTACTATATAATCAAAAGATTTTGTGGTCATTTAAGTGTTCATAATTATTTTCCTAATGACATGATGAGTTTAGTTTTACGTCCAGAAGGATTTAAGACTCCTAAAGGTGTCATTTTTCGATTTCGACTATTTTTTTACCTAATCTTCGACCAATTCGACATATTCTCATTTTTTGAAATTTAATTTGTTAAATTTCGAAGAAAATTTTCGTGCCTAAGTGGATTTGAAATATAAACGAAGTATTAATTTGTGTAATCTCAGATAATTCAAATAGTTACGTCTCTCTGGATGATGAAGATTTGATTTTCATGGGAATTTGTATAGGCATGATGTTAATGTACAACAAAAGAAATTTTAGAAAGTTTAAGCCTGAAATAATGTATTTTACGGTTCTCGGCTAAATTGCCAAACAGAGCTGGAGCGCTTCTGGGAGTCACGCTTACAAGGGGAAGTCACGAAATTTAGTTCAACGATTTGCATAAAATTAGTTGAGATGAAATTTCCACCTTTTGAAAACATACTCTGTAAGCCATTAGATGCACTTTTGAATATTTAGAGAAAATAAAATTTTTGAAGGGCACTTCAGCATAAGGGAGGACACCTCTAAAAAGTTCTAAATTTTCGATGAGACCTAACTTTCGGAGAGGCCACAACTTCTCACCTTTACACAAACTTAGACGATTGTATCTTCTACAGTTTCTGAGAAAACTTGCTGTGACCAACGGACACAAGTACGGAGAATGGAAAGACGGGCAGATAGAACGCGAAATATGTAAGTTTGTAAAATTTGCTTTCCAAAACCAAGAAAAAGTAACATCTTTCCTCTCTAAGCTTTAAATTTTTTCGTTCCGATTTTCTCTTGTGTTTTTTTTTGTAATGGGATTCGGTATGTAAAATGAGATCAATTAAGAAAGCATTTGACTCCTCCCTGAGGTTGGTATTAAATAGTTTTTGCGGAGGTCGGTTATACTGATTAATGAACCATCTTGCGGAATTTCGTTCAAATCAGAGCTTTACTTCGACCAGAACGCCCATCACTGAATGGTTTAAAATAGCAACTAAAAATATTACTATTTCATTTTTCGACTTTCCTATTTCTGATCTTACTGACTTACAGGCGTTCCAACTTTCTAACAGCTGCAAGGCTGCTCCATATTTTGCCGGCCATGATCAGCACTGAAAATTATCATTGTTGTTATGCTGAAGGAAGACCTACTTCATGAAAGTTCACACACGAGAAGTGTGTGACTAGTTTTTCGACACACCATAGTTCGGCCATATTGAAAATTTATGAATTTATTTGTATTTTCCTACATTTTTTCTTTGACAGAAATTTAATATGATCACAAGCATTAAAAAGTGCTTGATCATCATGGCGTTCCAAGTCGGGCACGGATCTGCGACCTTGTTGCGAAATTAAAATTCCAAGCGGGGATCTCCTATTGAGCACTTATTGAGTCTTCCCATCATTTCCAACTTGGACAGTTCCTCTACGCGTTATCCATCCTTTCAACATGCCCCGCCCAGCTTGCAAAGTTTTACAAACGCAGATAAAGGTGGATCGTCAATCAAATTATTCAACTGCATTTTGTATGGAAATTTCCATTCTGCTCCATGCTTCACTGGGCCATATATCCTCCTGAGCACTTTGCGTTCGAACATTTTCAGAGCCTTTACGGAAACATTTGTGAGAGTCCAGACTTCCACTCTATAGTCGTACAGCAGCACAGGTTTTATGAGTGATGTTCCCCGTGAACATCTTTAGACTTTATAACAGAGAGTTCTGACTAAGGCTTTGTTTGCTGCATTTATCATTTGCTAGATTTCATTGTTTTTAATGCCCCTTCTATCAAGATGGATTCCTAAGAATGGGGAGTTATCCGAACTTTCTATGTGGTAGTCGCCCAAGGATGTGAGGCAATATTGTTGCATGTCCAAACATTTCTGCGAGCTGTTGTCGCTACTATCAATGACATCATGATCAAAAAACGAATGTACTCGAAGGCACAAGAATCGGCCAAGCATGATCAACATCTGAAAGTGACGTCACTGCGGCCATTCAGTATTGCTCGAATATTCCAGGTAGTTCGCCAATCTACGCGAAATGGATTGAATGACTAGAGACCCTCTATAAAGCCGAGCTGAATGAATGGGGGAAGTAGTAAAACCGCGATAGTATGAACTGCAATAAGTGTGGAGTGCGAATTAAAGGCAATAATTACGACAGTTGAATTAAAAATGTATAGACAAGTGCAAAGTAAAATTGGTGAAATAGTTAAATTAATGATTGAGCATTTTTTAAGTAACTAAACCCTTTTAACTTAATTGAAAAGGCAGTGCGTTTTCACTTTCCCGGAACATTAAAATTATTGGCCGCGAATCATAGCACGCGACAATATATTGGCTTTTATGGTATTGTAAAACCATTTTATTGTACAAAACCCTACCAAAATCACAAATTGTCTGTCGTCACGTGCGTCATAGCAAGTTTTCTCGCAAACCACAGTAGTTAGAAACACGAAATTTTGTGAATAGGTCAAAAATGATGCGCTCTTCAAATCTTCATTATATCTCTCCTACAGAGAGTGACCCTTATTCAATTTCTGTTCCGAAAGCTAGCTAATATGAGTACCAAATGAAAGGCCTTCATGAGAAATGTTTAAAACAGACCTTAAACTGACACTGTTTGCTTCGAGGGGCGCAGGAGGAAGGGAAATGTATGAAAAATGCATCATGGAGGTAGGTTTTTACTAGCACAAGGCATACAAATACCTCGGAAGTCAAAATTGGATCAACTTGCTTAATAATAGTACATTTAATGAATTTTATATTTCTGCCTATAAAATCAAAAGGTGACCCTCATATTTAGTAGCAGTCGTACGTGTCCTGATAATTTAATAATTGTTTAGTTTTTCAAATTCAATTTATGGGACCCGTATATAAGTGTAAAATAATTTTACAAAACGCTACTAGAATCGTGACCTGTCTGTTCATCTGCCCGTCCATGTGTCACAGCAAATTTTTCGCAAACTGCATAAACTAGAAACAGGTCGAAAGTATTGTCCTCCTCAAAATTACATAGCAAATAAATGTATAAGTTGTTTAAGGGGGGGGGGGGGGTCTTACCATACAGGGACTGACCCTTAACTCTTTCAGCCACGAATTCATATTGTTACATGTACAAATAATTACATGTACAAATAATTCTGCGAGCTACTGTCGCAATTGTTTTCACAACAATGAAGAACACGAATTCACTCGAAACCACGAGAACCCAACAAGCATGATCAACATCTGCAAGTGACGTCACTCCATTCATTAATTTGCTCGAACCTACCAGGTAGAACGGTAGAACATTCGCCAATGTACGAGAAATGGGTGAAGAGGTAGAGACCCTATATAAAGGCGAGCTGAATGAATGGGGGGATCATCATTCATTCAACCGCGATAAGAACTGCGATAGTATGTGGCAAGTGATTTTCGTAATAGAGAAGTGATTTAGAAGACAATTGCGATAATAAATTTATGGACAAGTGTTAGAATCTTAATAGTGAAAATTAAAATTAGTGAAAGTGTTAACCGATTATTGTGCATTTTATTTAATTAAATAAACTCTTTTAACTTAAATTAAAAGACATTGCGTTTTCACTTTCCCGGAACGTTAAAATTATAGGCCGCGAACCAATAACACGCGACAATGGTGTCAAGAAGTGCGAAAGAAAAATTTTGAAAGTGAAAATTTGAACATTTTTATAGTGCACAATAGTAAAATTTAAAGAAACATTAAAAATGCCACGAAGTTTAAACTTAAAAATTAATGAATTGACCATATCGGAGCTCAAGGAGGAGCTGGAACAGCGGAACCTGGCCACACAAGGTACAAAAGCCATACTGATTGCACGCTTGCGTGATGCGATCGAGTCGGAATGCGTGAATCTGGATGCGGGTGAGCCCTCAGATGCGGAACAAGGCGCAGAAGGTGGAGAAGAAGAAACACCCAAATCAAAGGAGCCAGAAAATGCGATATTACAAATGTCAATGCTGATGCAGCAAGAGCAGCGACAACAGTCATCTAATTTAACTGTGAAGCTTAATGAACAATCAGCGAAGCTTAATGAACAATCAGCGAAGCTTAATGAACAATCAGCGAAGCTTAATGAACAATCAGTGAAGCTGGATCAACAAGCGATCGAAATCAAGGCAGATTTTCAAAAACAGTCCACCGAAATAAAAGCGGAGCTCAGTAGTCTTAACAAGCAAATTAAAGGCGTCGAGGAAAAGGTTGACCAGGTCGAAGAAAAGGTTTACCAGGTCGAGGAAAAGGTCAGCCAGGTCGAAGAAAGAATGAACCATGAGATGGAAAAAGTGAAAAAAGAATTGGAAGCTGCGAAGGCAGTAGCAACCACTTCACCAGCCCCGCTTATAACCGCAGCGCAAAGCTTATCCAGAAATGTGCAAGCACCAATATTCGATGGGCAAACGGTCTGGAGTATTTACAAAATCCAGTTTGAAGCAGCCGCGAGGACAAATCACTGGAATGAGCAGGAACGAGCAACTGCACTGATTCTTGCTCTAAGAGGCCCAGCTGCCGAGCTTTTGCAGACTATCCCCGTTGAGCTGCATTCAAACCCGGCTGCTATAATGAATGCGCTGGACATGCGTTATGGAGACGATCATCTGAAGCAGATTTACCGGGCACAGCTACGGCAACGGATGCAGAAGTCTGGCGAAACCTTGCAGCAGCTAGCACAAGACATTGAGCGACTGACACTTTTGGCTTACCCAGCGTACGACCCAGAACATCGAGATGACGTAGCAGCAGAAGCATTCATCAGCGCACTGAAGGACCCGGAATTGCAAAAAGCCGTGCGATTAGCTCAAAAGCAAACGGTTAAGGACGCATTGGTTAATAGTCTGAACTATGAGGCAGCGAAAAATGCGACTCGTACCACTGCCCGAGTCCGTGAAGTAGTGGCAGACGAGTGCAGGTGTAAGCGCGTGGAAAATGAACGAGAGCCGCAGGTGAATGGTGCGCCTAGATGCTGGGATTGCGGAGAAAAAGGGCACTTGCAAAGAGACTGCAAGAAGCGAAGAAAACGGAATTATTGTCTAGGATGGTGGAGATCCAGACCGTGTCAGGAGCCTAGAATGGAGGCCCATCAAACCGCAAGGGCCAACTTCGTGGGGCGTACGTTGGCTAGGAGGATCGACATCCCCAGCACCCCCATCACCGTGCCGAGGCAACATCGTGGAGAAGCTGACAGATGCCTTCCTGGTCAAGTTGATGAAGAACATTGCACCATAACAAACGACACTAGTGCAACCCGATCGATGATCCGACCAGACCTAGTGAGACCCCAACTACTTCACAAGGGCAGAGTTCATGAAAATGCTGACGCCCTAGCTCGTCATCCATGTCCAGCTAACTGCAAGCATTGCCGGCGGATGGAGGAAAAGGAGCCGCCCGTTGATCTGCGATTGATAGCGGCCGAATTCGATGAAGGTTGGTCATCGGAGGAGATTCGAAATGCCCAGCTAGCCGATGAAGACATCGGACCATTGCTCGTATGGAAGGAGACGACTGGGCGACCGGAGTGGAAGGACGTTTCGATGCATGGCGCAACCCTGAAAAGCTATTGGGCACAATGGAACTCCCTTCAGGTGGAGGGTGGCGTACTCAAGCGGAAATGGGAAACGGCGGATGGCAGCTCCTATAGGATGCAAACTATACTACCCAAAAGCCGAATCCACGATGTGATTAAGGAAATGCATGAAGGATCCTCGGGAGGCCACCTTGGTGTTAACAAGACCTTAGCGAAATTGCGGGAAAGGTTCTACTGGCTCCACGCTCGAGAAGACGTAGAGGACTGGTGTCGCAGATGCACAATTTGCGCTTCCGTCAAAGGCCCAAAGCGACGACTGAGAGGACAAATGCAAACCTATAACGTAGGCGTGCCATTCGAAAGGATTGCTGTTGACATCGCAGGACCCTTTCCTGAATCCGATTGGGGAAATCGATATATGCTGGTTGTAGCCGATTATTTCAGCAAGTGGCCTGAGGTCTACCCCATTCCCAACCAGGAAGCAACTACTGTAGCCGAACAGCTAGTGTTAAATTGGGTCAGTAGGTACGGCGTACCTTGCGAATTACATTCAGATCAAGGCCGAAACTTTGAGTCACTAGTTTTTGGCGAAATGTGTGAACTACTGGGAATACGGAAAACGAGGACAACACCGCTGCATCCCCAATCCGATGGAATGGTCGAACGGTTCAACGGCACGCTCAATAAACATCTGGCCAAGATGGTTGACGAGAACCAAAGGGACTGGGACCGACATATCCCACTATTTTTGATGGCGTATAGAGCTGCTGAACATGCATCGACGGGCCGAACCCCAGCCAGAGTCATTTTTGGAAAGACTATTCGTTCGCCAGCCGATATAAAGTTCGGAACACCCCCTGAGAAACCCCAAACGGTCTCGGAATACGCAAGTGATCTAAGACAACGGTTGAACCAGATACATCGGACAGTGCGAAAACACCTCGAATCGGCTACTGACCGCATGAAGACCAGGTATGATCTAAAGGCTAATTCTACTGGCTTCCAGCAAGATGACTTGGTGTGGCTTTATAACCCGCAACGGCGAAAGGGTAGGTCTCCAAAGTTGCAACATAATTGTGAGGGACCATACCGAGTTACAAAGCGAATCAACGACGTCGTATACCGAATACAGGAACATTGTAAGCCGAGAGCTAAAATGAAAATCGTGCATCTGGACCGTCTTGCCCCATATTACACCCAGGGAGAATTGACTACAAATAGTGACACATCTTTTCGGGGCGAAAAGAACTGAGGTGGGGGCAGTGTTACATGTACAAATAATTACATGTACAAATAATTCTGCGAGCTACTGTCGCAATTGTTTTCACAACAATTGCGAGCTACTGTCGCAATTGTTTTCACAACAATGAAGAACACGAATTCACTCGCAACACGAGAACCCAACAAGCATGATCAACATCTGCAAGTGACGTCACTCCATTCATTAATTTGCTCGAACCTACCAGGTAGAACGGTAGAACATTCGCCAATGTACGAGAAATGGGTGAAGAGGTAGAGACCCTATATAAAGGCGAGCTGAATGAATGGGAGGATCATCATTCATTCAACCGCGATAAGAACTGCGATAGTATGTGGGAAGTGATTTTCGTAATAGTGAAGTGATTTAGAAGACAATTGCGATAATAAATTTATGGACAAGTGTTAGAATCTTAATAGTGAAAATTAAAATTAGTGAAAGTGTTAACCGATTATTGTGCATTTTATTTAATTAAATAAACTCTTTTAACTTAAATTAAAAGACATTGCGTTTTCACTTTCCCGGAACGTTAAAATTATAGGCCGCGAACCAATAACACGCGACAATATGATGAAAGTTTAAAATAAAAATTTGTTATAAAGGTCTATACGAGAGTCTATAAAACATAAAAAACTATGAAAAAAAATTTACCATCTAAGGGTGTTGAGAAATGTGGTTAGTTTACTGACAACCGTGACGGTCGTCGTAAATACCTTATTCATAAAATTTTAAAATACAGAATTTCTTTTATCCTTTTTTTCAGAAATTAGAACTCTTACATTCTATGATAGTCTTTGAAACATGGTTAATCTCTTTTGATGCAGAGAGGCCCTTTGCAAGTGCTGCACTGCCAGACAGTACGTGCTGGACTTTTTTTGGTACTACAATGTGCACATATTCGCGACGTGGTTCGCACAGGCTGATGCATATTGCTTTCCAAGCGTAACTCTGTAGGCACTGTGGGTTTATTAAACCAAAAAAGAGTTGACTACAGCACAGTCAAGAAAGTGAAAAAAAATTCGATGCTACCATTTATGACACTTTCTGTCAATGGCATAGGCAGTCTTTAATTGGGCAAATTTATCAACGAAATTCATATTATTGTTGTACTGTATCGGTGCTTCAGGACAAGATACTTCTACTTTTTTCGGTTTTGTTTCCTTCGAGTAACTTTGACCGAATTTCTGGGATTTATATAATTCGATAGTATAAAAACTGACATTATGTCTTTCTATTTTAGAACTTTGATACTCGTATCGCTGTTTCGATAATCGTATTCTTCTTGTCTCAAACTTCTGTCATCTTTAAGTTTAGGTAAGAACTTGCACTTTTGATTGACTATACCACAAGCCAATATTTTGGCTTGAAGTAAGTCGATCTATCGAGGACAACTGTTGAAATAGTTGTCGAAAAACAGTGTTATTTTCAAAACTTCAAATCTTCACTAAACTGTAACAATTTTCCCTCCTAGGTCAGTTTCTACACTATTACTTTGTTTGCCGGTATACTATATATAAGGTGCGTTCCAAAATAAACGAGACTGAGCTAAAATAGAAACGACAGGAGCTTTGTTCTAATAAATTAGAGTTTATTTATTCAAAATAGTCTCCTCCGGCCTCGATACACTGTTTTGCGCGATCCAAAAGCTTTTCGAAAGAGTGTTTCTGGTCATTGACCGGAAGGTCCATCAGAATGTCGGTACAAGCCTTTTGGATGCCCTCTACGGACGCAAAGCGTTTTCCTTTCATGGCCAAATGCAATTTTCCGAATAGGCAGAAGTCACAGGGAGCCATATCAGGCGAATACGGTGAGTGATTGATGGTTAAAATGCGATTCCTAGTCAAAAAATCAGTCACAAAAGTGGATCGATGAGATGGTGCATTATCATGCAATAATCGCCAGCTTCCTCCTTCGCGGTATTTAGGTGGAATTCGATGAATGCAATGCAAAAAACGCTTCAAAACGCCAAGATAGAAAATTGCATTGACGGTTTGGCCCGTTTGCACGAACTCCTTGTGGACAATTCCCTTGGAATCGTAAAAACAAATGAGCATCGACTTGATTTTTGACTTCTCCAAACGCGATTTTTGGGTGATGGCTCGTCTGGGACCTTCCATTCGCCACTTTGACACTTGGCTTCGGGTTCATATTGGAAAAACATGTTTCATCACCAGTTACAATGTTATAAAGGAAGTTCTCGTCTTTTCTCGCCTCTTTATGGTGTCTTTCGAATGAAAGACATGAACAAAACGTGCACAAACCTTTCGTAAGCCCAAATGATCGGTTAAAATGCGATAAATCGATGTTTTGGAGATATTCAACTCCGATTCCGTGAATTTCAACGATGATTTCGGCTCATTTTTGATAAATTCAAGCACAATTTCGATGGAGTTTTCGGTGATCACTGATTTTGGGCGGCCCGTATGTTCATCGTCATTTATGTCCTCACGACCATCTCTGAAATGTGTAAACTTCTCACAGGCAATCATCGCCATAAACTTTTTTAATCAATTCAAACGTTTTACCGATTTTAAAACAAAATTTGATATTAGCTCTTTGTTCGAAACTCATTTTTGTACCGGTGACACAAACATACTGTCACTTTAGATGCAATAACTTCGCTCCCACTGAACAGAATGTTAGCAAACTTTCACTCAGGGAGGGATGTAACTTTCCAACGCATCTCTTTCAAAGATGGCGCCACCAAAAAAAAAATTTATGACCAAAGTCTCGTTTATTTTAGAATGCACCTTGTAGGATTTATGTAATCGAAGAAAATTCCAACGACTATAGCTTCATACGACTACTTAAATATCTAACTCCATCTAATTTAATCATACTACAGTTTTATTCGCGAAAATATTAAATTTACAAATCCGACTAGTACCAACAACCTCCAATGGAAGTCAAACTTTAAGTTATTTGTCTCCTCCATGATTTTTTCACCTATGATCTTTAAGATGCTCATCTTCAGCTATTCATTAATAAATTCAATCAAGGGATAGCATATATCAACGCAACTTGTAGATTTCGTCGAGAAAAATTTTCTCGGCGAGGATCTGCATCCTTCCTTCTGAAGGACGCTTTCTAAGGAGAAAAACGCCTCTGTGTAGAAGAAAATTGTTGATATAAGCAAGAACAACCTTGTAACTGCGGTCAGTATGGCGAAAACTAGTATCCCCGGATCAAGCAACAAGGAGATACCATCCCCTTTTCAGCGGAGAAACTAGCGGGTCCAAATTGATGAGCAAAGGGGAAAACCACCCGAATAACGAAGGAGACTTTTCAAAAAAGTTGGGTAAACAGACCTACGTTCATGTCAGATGGGTTTTGTACCCAACGTACGAAATGCTGTCACCAGCAACGAATAAAGGAAAGAAACACGTCAAAGGGATGTGCACATTTATAAGAAAATCCATTGCTTCTCGACTTTCAACGGTCGCCATTTTGTTGCAAACTAACAAAAATCACTCAAATCATGAATTTCCAAAACTATTCATGTTATTGATTTTATTTGAAAATTTCAAGAAGATCAAATCAAAATTGCAGTGTCTGATTCAATGGAAAGTCCGTAAAATAACAAAATCGTATGTTATTGTAATTGGAGAAATTTCAAATGGCTACAAGTATAACTTCCGTGAATATGATTAGATTTTCAACAAACTTCCAGACTATTAGGAACTTATGTAAGACTACTTAAATGTCGTTTTTCATTGAGTTTAAGGGTATCCATACGATTTTATTGGGGAAAATGTGAAATTCGATGTTCATACTATTATTAACAAAGTTGAGTGAATTTCTACTTCTAAGGTATTTGTTGTTGTGATTTTTCGGATCCCAGGGGTCCAATCACGAGGGAGGTACACAAATCTTTCGTGCATTTCCCCTTCCTGTGCGCCCCTGAAGCAAAAAAATACAAGTTTAAGACCTGTTTTGAAAAGTTCTTATTGAGACCATACATTTGATACCCATATCGGCTACCTTCGATGAATTTTTTTTTTCAGGGGCCACTTCCCTATATGGGGAGGGGGCACACCCCTATATGGGGAGGGGGCACTCCCCTATATGGGGGAGACCCCCTTAAGCACCTTCTAAATTTTTTTTTTGTAGTGCAACTTTGAAGAGGGCATCACTTTACACCTATACACTAAATTTTATGTTTGTAGCTTATACGGTTTGCGAGAAAAAGTGCTGTGACTCACGGACGTACGGACGGACAGACAGGCGCGATTTTAGTAGGGTTTTGTAAAATTATTTTACAAAACCCTCTAAAAGGCAGCCTACAAACGTTTCATCTCTAGACGAGGCATTTGTGCTAGCTTGACAAGCGATTGCGGAAATAATTTTAAGTGAACCAATACAGAATTGAAGAATCTCTTCTCATATCAATCGGAGATGCCAGGAAAATTCGCATCTCTGATAGGATCTGATGGAATGACATGGAAGTTCAATCCTTCATCAGCACCTCACTTCGGAGGAAAATTTGTAGCAGCCGTCAAATCAATGAAGCAGGGATGGCGATTTTGAAAAAAAAAAACCGGTTCTTCGCTTTTGTTATCTTTGGTTTAACCGAGCGCATTTTTACAGCCAATAAAACAGGTTTTCCGATTTTTTTCTAAGCAAATTATTTGAATCAAAATCAACTGAAGGGTATCTCATCTTTTTGTTAAAAATGAGAAACTAAGGTATTAAAATCCGAGCCGATAGCTTACTGGTAAGCTAAATCATTCATTTACAGTATAAGGATGAAAGAATCTTCAGTTCAGTCCCATGCATTTTGCATTTATTGGGTATCGTGTGCTAGCATCACTTCGCGCCCTGCATAGAGTCCTCCAGATTTAAACAAAATATCATACGAGTATACCAAGCACAAATCAAACATCGAATTTTACTTTGCACTAGAGCCTGCGGTCATTAATACTGCCTAGGTAGGGATGGCGAATTGATTTTATTCTGATTTTTTCTCCACAGTATTTTTTTATTGTTTTGTATCCAGTTCTTGAATTTGAAAGAAAAAACCGGCTTAAACTGGGGGTAAAAAACCCCCCAAAAAACGTTTTTCCGAACCAAAAAAACCCGGTTTTCGGTTAAACCAGTGCGGTTTTTCCATCCCTACAATGAAGTACCATCTCCGACGGGTAGTGGGAGAGACAAAACTCACCTACGAACAACTCAGCAACATCCTGACTCAAGTTAAAGCCCTCCTTAACTCTCGACCACACTACGCGCTTACTGACGACCCTGATGATCTAGGGAGTTCTCACTCCAGGCAACTTTTTAATTGGCCAACCATTATCTGTGATTGCAGAGCCAATCAATCAATCAAAACAACAAGACTTTCTCAATGGCAACACATTATCCAACTCATTCAGAACTTCTGAAATCCAGTTGTCAAAAGAATATCTACAGCGCCATAGCCAAGCAACAATGTACAAATGAAATAAGAGCTTCCAATCACTCAAAAGAGGCGACATGGTGCTGGTCATCGACGAGCGGTTCCCACCAGCTAAATGGCCATTAGGCAGAATAACGGACGTCCTTCCCGGAGCTGACGGCATTGTTCCGACTCGTAACAATAAAAACCAGCATCTTAACGTATACGCGACCAGTTGTCAAGCTGATTCCACGCTACATTTCATCAGAAACAGAAAATTCGTCGCTGGAATCAACGAAGGTGGGCGGAAATGTTAAGACACATTTCGAAAAACCCATTGTCTGAATAAACATCTATGACTTAATTGCTTGGGTTTTCAAATCCTCGCGCGTCCAGAGATATCCCGGCGCACTGCCAAATGTTAGAAATCCCTTGAAAATGAGGCACGCACATGATCGACACTCTGGGCTTTACCCTAACTTTCTTTCTTTTGAGCATCGTCCTAGCGTTTTTTAGGTCCTTGTAAAGATTTTTTTTTTACAAAGATCTTCTAGTTTCGCGACCTGTCTGTCTGTCTGTTCGTGCATCACAGCAAGTTTCCGCAGACACTATAGAAGCTAGAAAGCTCAAACTTTGTGAAAAGGTCAGCAATGATGGTCTCTCAAAAGTTTAGGTCTTACCAAACATTTCAAAATTTTTTCAGGGGGTCCCCTCTTAGAACGAAGTAGGGCTTCAAAAATTTTGTAATCAAAGATAGTCGAGTGGGATATCAAATGAAAGGTCTTGATTAGAACATTTAGAATCTGAAACAAAACAATCATTTGTTGCATCAGGGGATGGCAAAATGTATGAACATTTTGTTACTCAACTTGTTTTTTTAATGCCTCCATTCCCTACCACTCTCTCCATCACTCTTTCTTCGTTGCACAACGCACGTGCGATCTGCATTCACATCTCATCCCTTCGTCAGGTCTGCCACCCAGACAATGTTCAATACATTGGTAAAGGGGGCACACAAAATAATGTGAATTAATTCTTTCATGAATATCTAGTCCAAATTCATGAGATAAAAAAATTGAATATAGAAGAAAACGGAGTAACAGTGTCCAAGTATCTCGCCGATAGGGTCGAAAATGCCCTAAGATATTGAACTTTAAAAACAGATCTTCAGGTCCACGCTTCAATCAGTGTTCATTAAATGATCCCTAAATCTTTTCCCAAATAACAAAAGTGAGTTTGCTTTCTTGACCATTTCTGGTCGATTGTTATATATACGCAGATCTTCATTCGTGGCATCGTTCTTTAGACGATCCATTCTGGCAAAAGGTACTACGAATTGATCTGCATTCCTCGTATTACATGGGTTGATCTGTGATACCTTAATTAATGGTGTTCGATCTGATCCAATAGTTTTTAAATTTTAGTAGATATACTTAGCTTTCTCCATTATATTGATTTGACTAAATGTTAATGATTTTGCTAATTGGTAAACCGAACGCTGGTCTGACTCGCTCGACGAAGACAGTTCATCGCTGCTCGGATTTCGAAATTGGAGGACGCGGTCAATGGACCGAGACAGTTGGTGGCGCTATTTGCAGGCAGCGAAGGCCCGGGAGGGGCTATAGTGCGACGAAGAAGAAACCAAACTAGTTTGAGTAAGCATTGGCAGATTCAAAATGTTTTAAAATGATTTGGGTCGCAGCCTGGATATACTATCAAGATTTTGCATTGCCGATTGACCCCAAATAAGTATTCTATAATGTAATTTCGTATTTAGAACGAGTTTCTTCATGTGCATTGGAAAATCCTCATAACTTCTTAACAAGCCTATTATTGGGGCTAATTGCCTCCTTAAGCTGTTTATGTGTGGCAACCAGGTCATACGATGATCTGCGATAAGATCAAGATATATTATTTCTAACTCTCTTTGCAATTTTTCGCCGTTAATACAATATTTAGGTCGACATCGATGTCTCCTTTGTTCTTTTGCTTAAAAAAAATATATTTTGTCTTTGCAGTGTTCAATACTAGTTTGCTATCGATTAACCACTGATGGAGTTTTCCTAGATCCTCGTTGATAGTGTTCTTAATGGCAGTTTTGTCTCGTCCTGAATAAAGTAGAACTGTGTCGTCAGCAGTTTAATGTGTGATATCCCGTCATTCCACATGTATTTAGATTATTTGTGTGTGGCAGGAACAAAATTGGGCCAAGTATTGAGGCCTTGGGGAACTCTTATGTTCGTAGGTGCTCGGTCGCTCAAGACATTGTTGATTAAAGTTCTCTGCAATCTTTCCTCCAAGTAACTCTTAAACAACTGCTTAGGACTACCCTTAATACCATACGATTCAAGTTTACGAAGCAAGAGGTCATGATCAACTGTATCAAATGCTTTTTTCAAATCCACAAAAATTGCGATGACGTAATCACCTATGTCAAGTCCTAGATTGATAAAACGTGTGACAGAATGTAGTGCATCCAAAGTACTCTTGTTCTTTTGAAAACCAAACTGATGTTGGCTTACGATAGAGTTTTCAACTAAGAATGATGTTATCGATTGTTTAGTGTTTTTTCAGCAGCGCAATCAGACGATAGTTATTCGGGTCGAGATGATCACCACCCTTAAATATAGGAACTATTTTTGCAAGTTTTTCTTCTTCCGGAAATGACCCATTCCTAATATGCACGTTTATAAAATTTGCCATAAGCTCCGCTATGTCCTCTTCGATTATACTAATCTCGTTCATCGTGATGCTATCGATGCCTGGTGCCGTAGTCTTTTTCAATCCATTGATTACATTTAAGACTTCCTTTTTATTTGTTTGATGAATGTGAAGGATAGAATTTATTGAGATATTTGTAGTATTTAAATTGCTTTCGGAACTGGCAACCATTTCTTTAGTGATTCTTCCACCAATTGTTCAAAAAAAAGTTATTTAATGAGTTCGCCGCGGCACGTGGAGCCGATGTATAAGAGGGTCCATCAGGATTCAGTTGAAAGTTTTGTGATATACCCCGGGGTGGAGTTATCCTTTACCTTATTTATTATTTTCCATATTTCATAGGAGTTGTCAGCCCTTGTTTCGATTCTTCTTGAGAAATATGAGAATTTCGCCTCTTTCACCAGTCGTTTCGATTCTTTTTCGCTTGCATGTATACAAACATGAAAGCTTGGTTTCCATTGTTCTTCCTGTAGTCCATGTATGTCTTCCTTTTTTTAATACTTACAGGAATTACTTTTTTCGTTATCCAAGTCCCTTGTCGATACCTGATTTTTTTCTCAATTGTAGAGCTTTGTTTAGCAGCGGTATTTATATTTTTGAGTTCAATAATACTATTTGGTTTCCGTTTCTTCAGTAATTCTCGTAAAGAGCTCGTTATCTAGATTTGGTCTTCAATAGCTATTTTTAACACACGGTGATCTAGCTCCGGCCACTCCGCAAATGTGTATGTCATGTTTTTAGCCACTTTTTGATCATTAGTTATTATATGATTTAGACAGGTATTTGAAACTGGGCGAATAATTTTGTTATTTATTATCACCACTACTCCATTCGTTTCTAGCGTTTCCTTATAAATCCTTGATTCTGGGATTCCATTAATACATCAATGTTTGTATCCGCTACTGTGATGACATTTTTTTCAGTTGAGAATAATGTATCTAGTACTGTGCAAAAGTCTTGCCGCATTCATACGATTGGGGTTGTAGTACGTCCCTAATTTTATTTTTTTACCTGCATGGCGTACTTCAATTATTATAACGTTATTTTTATCAGGCGTCACTCTCTTGGTAAAGAAATTGATTGTATTTTTTACGTACAGGTATATTGGTGTGCCTCCACCTCTTCCAGGCCTGCAGGAGAATACCGCATTATATCCTTCAATATTGTAAAATCGTGTTTCTTCTGCGTAAATCCAGATTTCATTGAGAATAATCAAATCTATGTCAGGATTTTGCTGCAGGTAAATCTGAATGTCATTTAACCTTGTGTCTTAAGCTTCTTATATTAGCATACATGAGTGTTAAATTTGTACCAGTTGATTTATTAGAAAGATTAGTATTTGTAGTCGATGCTCCTCCTGGCGATCAATATTCTGCGTTGAAACTCCGGACACTCTACCGAGGCAGCTCTGTGAGAACGATCAGCATTATTATTGTGACCAATACAATTGGAGCACCTTTCAATCGTGCTTTTGCAGTCCTTTAGGTCATGCTTTCCTCCACATTTCACACATATTTGCTTTCTTTCACATTATGTTTTGTGATTGAATTTTTGACATTTATGACAGTTCGTTACGTTGAAGTCTTCCTTCACAAAATATGATCCATAATCATTATTACCGTATCTATTTGCAAGCCTCTTATACATGCTCCCATTTACTTGGATAATGTGCAACCATCTTCCATTTGTCTGCCTAGCATGTACAAGTTGCAATAGTGTCTCCCTCCTCTATACTGGGATTTAACGATTGAATCTCATTCCTTAATTCCTCATTTGAATATTGATTTTCTAGACCATTTATGACAAGTCTAGGCTGTCGCAATCTAGTCTCGGCAATATCATACTCATCTTTCATTGTCTCCGTTGCTATATTAAAGAGCGATGTAGCATTTTCATTGGTCGATGTTTTGATAATCACCCCACCATTACGAATAGACCGCATCAGTTGAAGAGGAATTTTACATTTTGATAGCCTGATCTTCGACTTAAAATGATCAGTGTTTTTTTTTTGAGGAAGAGTGATTTCTAGGCTTAATTATAATGTCTTTTTGTGATAATGTATTTGACCGATTGTATTTGACCGATGCTCCGATGGACGAGAATAAGAATTTTTAATAATTTCAGCATATGAAACCTTGCTCGTAGACGCAGATTTAGCCGAATAGATATCCTCCACGGGTTTTCTATATTTTCCACACTTATCCTTGGCGGGTTTAGTAGCCACTATAATTTCCCTTTTTTAAATTTTTCTTTCAACCTGGCTATTATTTTATTCTTATTAACTTTTTATTATTTACTATTTATAAATTTTTAGATTACCACCGATCTTCCGTATTTTTTATTTCTTATATTGTTACGAATAAAACCGAAGGGCACCAGGATGACCTCACCCCGAACACTATCGTAACATTCGCGTGACTATGTATAGTCAGAAAGCTAAGCCGCACTCGACTAGGGTTTGTTTGCCATTCCAAATTGTAATCATATTAGTAGTTTAAATACGATTATTTGTAGTTTTAAGCAAACATAATTGTCATCGAGCGAAGGTCAGAATCACCGCATGTTTGAAGTTGGAATGTTCCCCAGAAATATTTCGGTAAACTCAAAACCTAACAAGATCGAGCCAGATGTTGCCAAGGAGGATTCAGATGATGAATCGCTTAGCCCAGTAGAAGACGTCCAAGAAAAGATTGTTCAAAAGGTTCTTGTTAGCAAAAGGCATGTGAAAGAAGTGAAGGAAGTGAAGGAGGAAGCAGTTGAACTTGTAAGGCCTCAAACTCCTATGAATCCGTCAAAAGAGCAAAAGAGAGCAAAACAGTCGAAAAGAGAAGCGCCCGTAGCAGTGAATAAGGAAGTTGTTGCAAGGATTGAGACTCTTCCTACTGAAAACACGCCAGTCTTGCAAAGTAAAGAAACTAAACAACCCGATGAGAAATTGGCGAAGCAGGTTGATTCACCAAAAGCTCAAAACAAACTAACTAAAGTTAAAAAGAAAACCGAAGCAAATTTGACATCTGCTGCTTTGAAGAAAGATTTACCAATTCCGACTGTAAATTCATTTAACATTGCCGAAGATCGGCTCGGGCTGACGAAGCTGCTCGATGCAGAGGATGTGTTTGTTGAGCATCCCGATGAGAAGTCCATTATTACATATGTTGTAACCTATTATCACTACTTCAGCAAAATGAAGCAGGAAACAGTGCAAGGCACACGTATTGGCAAAGTGGTCGGAATCGCAATGGAGAACGAGAAGATGATTAATGAGAAAAAAATACATTCCTCGACGGATAAGCAGTACCTTTTCCAAAAGGTGACTGCCCAATCCATTCTCATCATCTTCCAACAACGGAGGAAGTGTTGACGAGGACCAACCAAAATATCACAACTTGTATTTTTTTTTTGTTATTGAAAACGACGAAACGCGCACGATAGACAATATTCACAACGAAGCTAAGCCCAACTAAGGTGACAGGATGACGACAGATATTTCCGTGGTGCGTTGGGACCCAAGTCAAGGGCCCGGTACCGAATATATTGACGAATACGAATACGACGGAGGTAATTCAAGCTCTCGATTGTTCCAACGATCGCGTATTAAAGCGCTAGCCGAGGAGCGTGAATCAGTACAGAAGAAAACATTCACAAAATGGGTAAATTCACATTTGGTTCGGGTAAATTGTCGCATACAGGATTTATATGTGGATATGCGAGATGGCAAGAATTTGATACGATTGCTAGAAGTTTTATCAGGCGAGCGACTGCGAAAGCCGACAAAGGGTAAGATGAGAATTCACTGTCTTGAAAATGTCGATAAAGCGCTACAGTTTCTCCGGGAGCAACGAGTACATTTAGAAAACATCGGTTCACATGATATTGTAGATGGAAACGCATCTCTAAATTTAGGTCTTATCTGGACAATTATTCTAAGATTCCAAATCCAAGATACTACTATTGAGGAAGTAGATAATAAGGAGACGAAATCTGCAAAGGATGCTTTATTGTTGTGGTGTCAAATGAAAACAGCTGGATATCATAATGTTAACGTACGTAATTTCACGACCTCTTGGAGAGATGGTCTTGCATTTAATGCTATCATCCATAAACACCGCCCGGATCTAATTCAATTTGAGAAATTATCAGTCTAATCCCATTGGTAACCTGAACAATGTCAGTAAACAAACATCACTGACAGGCCAAACTGTCATGTGAATTATGTTCAGCTGATGCAGCCGCACTTGGAGTGCTCGCTACCAGAGGGGAGCGGAGACCAAGTGGCGGCAGAAAGGAATTACCCCGCTGAAGAGGTGGATGACCGACGAGCGGAACCATAGCCGTTAGGAGGCTATAAAAGCGCGCGAAGAATGACGCGCCTCCTCTTTGATCTTTTCTATCGTGTGCGACGAAGCAGCGGAGCAAGAACAACCAGGGAGAAAGTAATTCGAAGCGCAGCGGCAATCTTCAGTGGAGGACAGCGGAATAAGCAATTGAGATTCAAGCGAAGGGAAAATTCGTATCAAAACGACGAGCAAGCCCAGACATTGGAGGAATGGCTACAAAGTACAACAGCGTATACGATCGTCGAAGGGGCCCCTTTGAAGGTATATAATAGAAGTAAGTTTTCTTATTGAATAAAGTGTATCACATGTTAAAATTATATGGAAGTTCCGATTTGGAGTACAAGTGTTGGAAAATTTTAAATAATCGTAGTTTCTTTGTGATATATTAATGCTTGGAGGAAGAAATTTTTGTCTTTAGGACAAGATTAGAGAAAATCTTTGTTTTCAGATTACGGGTTGTGACGAGTGCGGCTTGGAAGGACAAGTCGAAGTGGAAGTGTCGTAGAATTAAATGAAACTCGTGATATCGGGAGTCAGAGTGTTCGGGGGTGGTATAGTGGTCCACGCGAAGATTAGTGTGATTAAGAAGTAGAGGTGTACAGTGGTGTAGGTGAAGGATTGTAGTGAAGGTCATAGGGTGGTTATTATTGTAGCTAGGGTTTCGGCCGAATAACGTCGCGTTTAATCCGGTTAGTCGCATTCTCGCTTGGCGGCTATCTGGGGCTTTGAGGGACAAGCGAGTGGCGCCCCACGCCCGTCTTCGGACGAGCTAACCGGGTCCATAAGCCCCGCCGGAGCACTCCAGTTTCACTGAGGACCATAGTGGCTCTCGCGAGGTAAAAAGTGGGTGTAACAATATTTTTAAGTCCACAATTCATTTATATATACGGAAAAATCTCTAATACAAAGAAGTTCCTGACTATCCGTGCCAAATGAGGATGTTCTAAAGCTTACTGAACCATTTGGATCAAAAAAGATATGTCAGCGGAGACAGTTAGTTCACTTCTGTGGAGCTAGTGGATCTTCTCTTACAAAAAGGACTCACATTTGTTGGCACCATGCAAAAAATGAGTGAGAAATTCCACGTGAATTTCTTCCTAACAAGTCAAGACGTGTGGAATCATTATTTGGATTTCTACAAGATAAAAAAAAGAGCGAAAGTGTTATTCTAATTTCTTCTCTGCACCACGAAATATCAGTAAACGAGCAGTCTCAAAAACAGAAAATCATAGAACTCTACAATAGCGAAGGAGAGTAGATACTTTGAATTTGAAGTGTTCAAATGATTTCTGTTTACGCTGAACACGAAGATGGCCTGTTGCAATCTTTGATTGATGAATATTCCAATTGCAAATGGCTATGTTCTCTGGGTTCTATCTAACCAAATACAAAAATTAGCCGACGAAGCTATATAAAAACTATTGCAATGTCTCTTATAAAATTACATGTTTGCCAAAGATTGGAAAATAATACTAGCTTGACAAATGATATAAGGAAATAATGTGCACGATAACCGACAAAGAGCAGCCTTTGCCTAGTTCAGATGAAGCTGGTCCTAGAAACCCAAAAATGAAGCGAAAATCTGTTTGCCCAAGATCTAAACACAAAAAGAGTACTATTGTTTGTCAGTCTTGCAAGATGATTATTTGCAAGCCTCATTCAGTGGCATTTACTATTTGTTTACCATGCCAGCCCAAAGAATAATTTTTAACCTTAGTCCACGATAGAAACATTGAGGTGTTGTCGTTTTTGTTATGACGATTGTTTATTTTTCTTATGACACCGGATTTTTGGTTCCTATTTGATTGAAAAATAATAATTTAGTCAGAAGTAGGCTCTTGTGTTAAACTTTATTACATTAGTTGTGTCTTGAAAGAATTCTTTGTAAAAGATGCTTTTTTGCAAAATGTTTCTTACTATCTGAAGACTGATTTTTTTACGCATATTAAATACTTTTCATAAATATTAATGTCTTTTCTTATAATCTAAATTGACATTTAAATAACTTCCAAATATATTGAAAATAAATGCAAAATATTTTGGGGATACCTCTGGACCCCACGTGTGACGGAAGGTTACCATAGAGAACGCGTGTACTTAAATGTCCATATCAAGTTATATGAAGATAATTACGTAGGGAGAGCATTTTAACTTTGATTCAGAAGAACTAAGTCTAATCACATTTTTGCGATTACCTATAAGGAGGACCAGAAACAATTTAAAACGGATTTCATATATGCATCTAGTCTAAAGTTTCAGTTTGAGGGAATCTTAAATAATCTACTTCCTAGAAAAGCCAACAATACATGTTGAACTCAATTACAAGTTTCCATAGAGAAATCTTGACATGTTCACTAGTTCATATCTTAACACGATCAATGGAACGCTATTATGTCTACAAAGAGAACCGTAAACTGATAATGAATGCTTCAAATTGTAGCAATTGTGTGACGAATGGCATTGAAATTGGTTATCACGCTAGCAATTGTCTGTAGCAAATCGACTTAGATTTGTTCCAGCAGGAACGCAAACGCAGCAAGTTATAAAATTCGTAAAACAATTTTCAAAAGTAACGTTCCAGCTTTTGCATAGTCATCCGAGCTCAGATTTGCTCTAGGCCGATCGCATAAACCCTCGCGGAGCCCAGCAGAATCCCCCGTTCTATTGGCAACAACTTACCTGGGAGCTGAGATGTTGCGAATCTCCGAGCCAGCGGCGAACAGCTGACAGCTCAGGTTCGTGTCGCGGCCGACCGCGAATTCATTTCGGGATGTCCGAACCGAAAGCACTACCGAAGACTTCGAGACACTTCGTTAACTTTTCAGCAACTCAGTTGGCTGCAGAACAATGTGACGAATCCCTTCAACGAGCAACTAAAATGACAATAGAAATAAAGATTAGTTAAATAAAATCATCTTTTAATGCAACAATGCAATTGAAGTAGGAATCTTCAACAAAGATCCAAAGTAAAATTCAAACACACACCACTAATGACAGCCGTCACCGAAGACGTACGTCCGTTCAAACGCGAATTTGACATGTGCGTCCGCGTCCGACGGCAAACAGCTTTGCCGATTTGTAGTTCACCGTGCAAATCCACGGGATGAATGCAATCGCCACGATCTAGGATACGCTGACACTCAAAAAATTACCAAAAGAAATTAATCTGTGTCGACCGCGGAACGTGATACGAGCAAAAACAAAGAGATAAATGCGACAAAACAAGGACAAAATCAAGGAAAATTTATACGGGATAATCTCGACCGAAACTTACACGACCGATTCCTTTGCATGAACGCAGACGAATGCAAAAAATAATAAATGAGCGGCCGATACTCAAATACTTCAGCGAGATCTTCCTGTACCGATTAGAATTATATGCAATTTTGCTAGTGTGTAGTAATGACAATTGCACACACATGTTAAGCATGACCAAACCGATGCACCAACACACGCTTCATGTCTAACGGAACACGACGGCTTGCAGACGGATCCTTTTTCGCGAAAACTTTGAGTACTCAATTGTCACGCAAACACGTGTAAAATTCTTGATTTAAATAATGCCCACCTTACTGAAATGCAGATTTATCAAGTTCACACACACAGTAATAGTTTATGCAAATTGAGAGTTACTAATTGCATTGATAAGATAGCGAAATTCAACACTAAATCTCGATTGTTACGAGCTACGAGGCGTATGGCGCCATATTAATAACACGACCAAATGACGGATACGACAAACACAGGTGAAAATACACTACCAGCAGCAGCCGATAGCGTTTGACGATGGTGGATAATTTCGAGGAAGAAAGAGACGACGGTAGACTGTGGCGTGGTGAATATGAGGTATAACTACGCAAAGACAGATGTCTCTGCTTGGCGAAAACGTTAAAAGTCCCAACTGCAACGGAGTCGAAGCCGTTGTCAGAGCATATCTACTAAATGGCAGCTGCAATTAGAACAAATTTTCTATTTTACGGTACTTTGGAGTAGAGAGAATTAGACTAAAAGTGCGTATGTATGGTAAACAAAAACTTGAACTTGCATGCAATTTTACCGACGCAAGGTAAACTTTAATCCATCTTTTACACGTTTATTTGCCTCTCTTTTCATTTTGACAGCTCCTCGATTGCAGGTGCTAGTTAGTATATATCATAATACAATAACTAACAAGTATGGTCACTCTTGGATGTCAATAATTACAACAACAAAAATTGATGGGGCAATGTAAAATGGAGACAAGAAAGGACTGAAAATAAATGGCTTTTGCCCTTTAGCGAAAGAGAGTTAGGTAGAGCTGCGGCCCATATGTGAGGTTGTGTTAGTAAGTTTGCCCGCGCTTGCGTTTGTATGGGTTTGTACGTGAAGCGGGGAGTTATAGTTGTGTGCGTTGGAATTTAGCCATTTTCGTGTTACCAGATTAGCAAATTTTGTTGCTTAACGAAAGATATTATTGCCAGATTGATAACACAGCTGAGGTTTTTCGCGGGAAAGTGATTTTGAAATCTGTTCGTTTAAGAGCAATGGAAAATAAAGAGTGCATTGTGATTAAAATTAATACAGAAAATTGTTCCGGCTTCCATCGGACCATACCACGTAACACCTTGCGACTACTTACAATGGGGCCACGTGAAAGAGAAGGTATACGCCAACAGCCTAGCGGTGATTCATTCGTGAATTCGTGAGGCTATCGAGGACATAGGGCAGCCACTTTGTGATTTGGTTATGGAAAATTTCATGAAAAGGATATGGTCCTGTAAGCGTGGTCGGCATTTGCCTGATATTATTTTCCACTATTAACGGCATACCTAGCCCTTCATAATGAAATAAACATCCGATCATTTATATTAAAAAATTGCATTTTTCTTTTAATATCAAAATAACACCTCTTATTGGAAAACCCTGTATTTTCGGTGCCCTCGATTCGTAGCCGTTAACTCAAATAGGTGGTTTGGCTGTCTTTTTTTGTAATGAGGCTTATTTATTAAGTTTTAACTTCATAGAGACTTGGTAGTGCATTGATTAGCATGAAAAGGAGGATCGTACTTGAAGAAATAAACACATTGAATTTTTTGATTTTATTTTGATACAAAGGGAAATAGTTTCTTATATTTCTAGAAAAAGGTTCCCCTAACTGTTAACGCATTCTTTCAACAAGCTATAATTATCGGTAATATTACTTTTATAAGTGGCACATTAAAGTGAGGTGCTTCAGAAGCTTTCATTCTTTGACGGCTGACTCAATTTCATAATATTTCATATACATATTTACCTATGTATTGTAACATTTGTGTATCATTTTAATACTGTCTTTAAGAACCTTATCTAGTTTTCATTTAACAATTAGCTATAAACAATATATAACGCTATTATTTGCCCCTTTAAGAGTGTCACAAGAGAACTGAGTAAATTTGCTTTCACTAAAAACGAGTTTAAATAAGAAAACTTGTGTCTTTAATATACAAAGATAAACATTTAAGAAGATATCACATGGAATTTTCGCTTAAGTTTTAACATTACAAGGTACTTAAGTGTTCTCTTAGATTCCTAACTGAATGTATGTTAATTTTCTCATTTACATAATTTACTTCTTTTCTAGTAGAGGAGGAGCACTTTCACCTTTCTTTGGCTTCTCCTTCTTGAGAGTTTTAATTTGACCGGAGAAGTAATCTTCGATTTCTTGTAGAGTGTGTCCCTTGGTCTCTGGCAGGCAGAAGTAGAACAATATCATTCCTAAAAGTTAAAGAAAATTTTTAATGAATTCCGCTTTTTGTTTTCATTATTCATGATGACTTACCATGGCGATATATTGCGTGAGTTAAGAAAGGATATGTTTTGACAACGACGAATATAAAGATATGTGCACTGCACGCAGTGAAGCCACCAACAATGCCCCGAAATTTTGTGGGTAAATTTCTCCAATCATCACCCATGGAACGACCAAGAAGCCGAGTGTGCACGCGATTGTGAAAATGAAGATACAAGCTACAGGGAACCTGGTTGCTGTTGGGAGTTCTGGTGGATCAGCAGTATCCCACTTATGTTTCATGCACAAGTAACCCTAACATTGAAAGTCCACAGCCGATTCCTGTAAGGTTATTCGAAAATATTAAATAATGTCCTCGTGTTGATTTAATTGACACTTACCCGAAATGAATGTTAGCGGCCTTCGTCCCATTCTTCGCAGAGGAATGCAAGCAACTATGGTAAATGCTAGACGAATAGCTCGAAGCATTATGGTACACGTGTATGTTTCATTGTAGTTCCAGAATCGCGGAACATTTCAACCGCGTAGAATGTGATAACGTTCACACCACTGAATTGGTACATCATGAAATGAAGAACTGAAATCCCAAAGGACTAGCGTAACTGGACTGAAGAAACTGGCAATCTTGTCTTTAGCCGTCACTTTGCTGTAACATTTAAATTGAATTAATTTATCATCTTCATATTATTTGATATTTTCGCTTACTTATTAGCATTTGCCTTCCGATTGAATTCACGTTCCACGTAGATCCTCGAAGTTTTTCCAAACTTTTTCTAGCTTCAACAACTTTACCACGCACTACCAAATAGTTGGGAGTTTCGGGTGTGAAGAACAGTAACAGAAATGTAGCAGCTGGGACCATGGTCGAAGTTATTGCTAGAATTTTCCACATTATGAAGGATCCTAGGGTATACTGCACAAGTACACCGAAACTGATAAACACCGCTGCCAGCGCACTTAACATGCCTCGCAGATGTGGTTGCGTTACTTCTGATGTATAAACTCGAGCTGGTTCGCCAACCATGCTCGATCCAAGTCCAGTTAGGAATCGGCCGGCATAAATTAATTCAACTCTGTCCGCTGAAGCGATTAAAATCCATCCTAATACTGCAGGAACTTGAGTTAATGAAAGCGTCAGCTTTTGACGTTTGTCTTTTGACAACATTCGTTTAATTGAACGTAGAAATCGTTCAGTTGTTTATCGGACTTCTCTTTTCTTTCAATGCGATGTATTCACCAGTCAGCTGATGACTGTTCTTTCCTGTTTTACTTTCGTCGAATTTGTGACATGTTCCCCATGCCCTGTCTGTGCACGCTGTCACAAATACTATCTCACGCGTCGGCAAGTCCCGTTATTCGGAAATTTGTATGAACTGACCGTACTTGTTAGTGATTGTATTATGGTATATATGCTCTGCCGTTGTCTAATTTTCCTAAAAATACACCACGTTCAGAACTCAACAAAATTCTACTTTATTGAGTGTAAGCAGCTGAGATTTTAATTAACAAATTATATGTACAACATGACAAAGGTGACGGTTTCACACAGATTATTTTCAGATTTTTTTTTTAAATGACAATGATGCCATTGTTACATCCAGTATCTGTAATAGATTCTTAGAGAAATGAAATGGTACTTCATTAACACTAATAAATTTATTCGTGAGCAGAAACTACAATTTACATTTCACAAGATACAAGTTAGGCTAGGATGAATGTAGAATGAAGGGCGCGTCTTGCTGCTCGTGCAATAAACTACCACATGCTGCGACGTATGTGTGGCGTCCACATGCTCACCGCAAGGAGCGCATCAAGCAGTTAGTGGATTCACTATGAATTTCTCAACTCATGTCAACGAGACGGCCACTTCGTTCACAACCTCCGACGAGTCAACATCGCGCGCGCCATAATGTACATAATCCTGTCAATAAAGTTATATTTGTGTTTAGTAAAGAAATACTCTTTCTTCTTATGGGGATTGCACCTAGCTTATTAACAATCCCCATACTGGTGACCCCGTTTTTGTTCAAGTTCACGTTTTTGTTACAGGAGTCATGTGCTCGCCATCTTTTTACTATCGCCGCAGGTCGTAGCTTCACGAGTCAGCGCAAGCACGCCGTATGCAATCCCGACATGCCCGATCACGCACCCGTCATACGCATGCCCGAACAGACGCCGCGTTCGCATGTGTACGTCACACCGCCTCGATCGCATGTTCGATTGCGCCGCCAACACGCCGCACAGTGTGGCACGCCCAAACCCGCACAGTGTCGCATGCCCGACCCCGCACAGTGTTGCATGCCCGACCTCGCACCAGACCGCATGCCTAACTTCGCACAGTGTCGCATGCCCGACCTCGCACCAGGCCGCAAGCCCGACAGTGTCACATGCCCGACCTCACACCAGGCCGCATGCCCGACCTCGCACTACGTCATATGCCCAACCTCGCACTGCAGCCCCACAGCAACATTCACGACATTGAAAGTGCATCTTCTGAACATGTGCTACGCAACCCGCCATTGCACCAGGCTCATTTACGACATTTTTCAACGCCATTTTTCGATCGTGACATTCTCATCAAAATGTCACTTGGGAGGGAGTACTGTGGTGTCCACATGCTCACCGCAAGGAGCACATCAAGCAGTTAGTGGATGCCATGAATTTCTCAACTCATGTCAACGAGACGGCCACTTCGTTCGCAACCTCCGACGAGTCAACATCACGCGCGCCAACATGTAGTCCTTCACTACATTCACTTCTATGTACATAATCCTGTCAATAAAGTTATATTTGTGTTTAGTAAAGAAATACTCTTTCTTCTTATGGGGATCGCACCTAGCTTATCAATAATCCCCATATAAGTATCGCAACTTCCTTTTCACTCGATGCTCGCTGCAAACAATCCAAGCGTCGCCAAGGAACGAATGACGATCAAAAGAAAAACACGTCTATGATGCCTGAAATGACCTGTCCACACTCTGCATCTGCGTGTGTTTGCATCTCAACTAAGCCACGCGAAAATCTCCCTTGGTGTAATTCTTTGTTTACGCCGAGACCAGAGCATATATACTAACAAGCAACTGCACCAGCTGTTTTTCCGATTAGAAAGGGACGTAAAATAACATAAGAGAAATTATTTTGAATTTCTTTCTTTCCTTTCTAACAATTTAAGAGGAAAATAAATTTTACTCAATACATACACAAATCGATCTCTAATTTTACGCAATACATACACAAATCGGTCTTTACGTTAACTACCGTTAGATGCGAAATTTGTTCTATGTGAAATTGCTTGATAGTAGATATGCTCTGCCGAGACTGTGGAAGCGGAGGCATTACAGCTACTCCCTCGCCAATGAGCTTCGCGGGGTGCGAAGGGAATGAATATGTAACGCGCTTTTGGGCCCTCGGTATGTTTGCTGGTGATGGAAGCTGAGCAGGTAACGAAGGAGCGATGGATGTTGGTGAATGAGGCGGTGAGCTGCTAAGCTGTGGCATAGGCTGTGAAGTCTCAGGCTCTGGTATGGAGGCTGGTGAATCGACTGGAGTGGACATTTGTGAATCTGTGATTCCTGGATGGCTTAAATCTGCTGCAGCGATGTAAGCCGTTCTTCAGCTGATCGGTCGATAGTGTTTTTACTATGCAATTAACGTCTACGAGGAAAGTGCGCTCGTTTATACGCTTTATCACTCGATGAGGGCCGGGGTACGGTTGCTCCAGTGGTTATTTGATTGAGTCTATTCGGTGGAAAACATATTCGCAAGTGGCTAAGTCCCTGCAAACGAAAGGGCTATAGTCAACATGTCTGGAAGCTTGGATTTGGCGAATGGCGTTGAACAGGCAATGGAGGTCGGTAACGAAATCTGCCGGAGTACAAACGGGAACAGGACGAGGATCAATGAATTCGCCTGGGACGCGAAGTAATGTCCCAAAGACTAGTTCTGCTGGCGAGGCCTGAAGGTCCTCCTTGAAAGTCGTTCGCAAACCAAGGAATACGGTGGGAAGTACTTTCGGTCAGGAGATTTCTGGAGTACTGTCGAAGGCTGCAAACAATGTACATCTGAGAAAAACCTTGAGCGTGCGGTGCATACGCTCTACCATGCCGTTCGATTTGGGGTGGTAAGAGGTCGTATGAATTTGATGAGCTCCTAGGAGGCGAGATAGTTCACGGTGAAACTCAGCGAGCGGCATTCCAAGGCAGGATATCCAATTGTCAACGAGAGCACGGTTGACGGTTGTGGCTGTGATGTCACGTACTGGTATTGCCTGCGGCTAACGGGAGTAGCGGTTTATAATAGTTAGACAGTGTTCGAAATTTTCAGCGATTGGCACTCTGATCAGGTCCAAATATATGTGGTAGAATCTTTGATCTGGTGCTATGAAATTTCCTAGCTCCGCTCTGTTGTGGCGATGAACTTTTGGCAGGGGTTTCACGGCTTGACCCACCAAAATATTTCTCTACGAAGGCTTGGCCAAAAATATTTAAGGGCGGTGCGCTTAGCAGTAGCACGACCTCTCGGATGGGACAAATTGTGAGCTGCGTCGAATGCTTGTTTGCGTAGTGAGACTGGCAAGTAGGGCTTGATAGTGCTGTCATGTTCAGTGCAAATCAATGAATATCCGTTAAGCTCAAGGCGTCAAAGCTTGAAACGAGGGATAGCTAATAGGTGCGGTAGCTGTTCATCTTTCTCTTGCTTAGCGCTAATGGTGCTGAGGTTGCAGGCTTCGGCTACTGCGTTTTCTTCCCAAGGTGTGTATTCAAGCTGGGTATTAAACTGTAATTTAAATCTAATTGCCGAATCTCCCAAGGCGATGCTTTTTATTATCGTTGCTTGAGTGCATGAGTGAGCGGCCGATGATTTGTATAGGTGGTGAACTGCCTGCCTCCGAGAATGCGCTGGAAATGCCTGATTGCAGCGAATATGGCTAGAAGCTCCCGAACGTAGGTCGAATATTTCTGCTCCGCATCTGAGAGCTTTCACGAGAAGAATCCTAGTGGGACGTAGGTACCATCAGTTAGCTGCTGATCCAAAACTGCGCCTATGGCAGTGTTGGATGCATTCGTGCGTAAAGCGACCCGCTAAGTGAGTGAGAGAAAACCTGAGGTTGTTGCAGAAGCTGTAGCCTTTTTGCAGCGCATGAAGAATCGTTGGCCTACTCGGACCAGGCAAGCTTAGCTTTCTTTTTCGTGATTCCATTAAGTAAGTCGGTGAGAGGAGCTTGCAATATAGCAGCTTGTGGATTGCAGCGCCAGTAAAAGTTCAACATTCCCACGAAACATCTGAGCTGCGTAGTGCCCTCGGGTCTTGGGAAGCCGACGATGGCCTGAGGTGGGTGAAAAGCTTCTTTCGACACGTGATAGCCGAAAAATGTTACCTGCGGCTGGGCGATCTGACATTCAGTCCAGTTAATTTGGAGGCGTGCTTCGTTCCAAGTCGAGAGAAGTTTATCGAAGTGCGCCTGATGCTCTTCGTGGCTGTCTGAGCTGACGAGAAGATCATCATGATATTCACGCACGAATGGTAGATTGCTGAGGACATGATTAATTGTACGCTGCATGGTTTGAGTCGCATTCTTCAGACCAAGTGGCATGCCTAAAAATTCGAACAATCCAAAAGGCGTCGTGACTACTGTCTTTTCAATGTCTTCCGGTGCCATCAGGATCTGGTAAAAGGCTTTGTGAAGGTCGATAACCGTAAACACTTTGCCTTGAGCATCATGCAGCAAGTCCTCTATTATTGGAAGTAGGTAACGGTCGGGGCGGGTGATTGCATTGAGCTGGTGATAGTCACCCGTAGCTCGCCAACCTCCATTGTCCTTCGGTACCATGTGAAGAGGACTGGCCCACTGACTCGCTGAGGGGCGGATGATTTTTCGTTTTAGCAATTCGCTGAATTCCCTTTTAGCTGCGCTAAGTCGTTCACCTGAGAGTCAACGTGGTCGGGCGAATACTGGCGGGCCACTTGTAACGATGTGGTGCTGAACGGGTGGATCAGGAACGTGCGCCATCTCTCCAGAGCGAGCAGAGCTTTTGGCGAAATTGTCGATAAGCTTTGCGTAGACTTCTTTTAGAGATCCGTGAGGCATGATTTTGGATGCAGCAATTATAATACAGTGCACTTCCGAAACTGGACCAATTGAGCAAGGTGCTGAAAGGCTGGTGCGAGCATCTAGTAAGCGGTGATCTCGGAGATCTATAAGAAGTCCGTGGTGTTTCAAAGCGTCTGCTCCAAGAATTGTCATCTGCACGTTTGTGATGATAAAGTTCCACTGAAAAAGGCGGCGTAAACCAACGTTTAAGCTGAGCTGTCTCGCCCGGAAGGTTGCAATAGGTGTTCCGTTGGCTGCAGTAAGAGTCAAACTCTGTTTTCGAAGTGGTTTCTTGATAATGTTTTTGGGAATGATAGAGAGTTCAGATCCTGAGTTGACGAGAAATCGGATCGAGGAATTGCGATCCAAGTCGTAAAGGCAGCTTTCTGAAGAGCTGCCGGTGACGGCCGCCAAAAGTATTGCCGGCTTCTTCAGTTTTTCTGAGACACGAGTGATGTTCAAGAGCTGGGCGATGGCCTGTCACATTGCGGATAGCTCCTGCGTTAGCAGATCGGGCGGAGGCTGCGGAATGCATAGCCAGACGAAGGTGATGAAATTCGAAATTGAGAAGTCGCCATGACAGATGGTCCTATGTCATGAGCCTCATCAGCTGCAGCAGCGAGCTCTTCGAGTGTCTGGCCTTTATAAGAAGAAGCATGCAGCGCATCTGCGGTGATAAAACATCTAACCACTTTACTCGTAAGACGTCATACCCAACACGTGTGCCGGCAAGTGTCCGCATGTGGCACAGTAATTGCGACGGCCTTTTATCCCCGAGCTCTACTCCAGTCCAGAGCTCATGGAGCTGCTTGTCTAGTGAAAGGTGAGGCGTGAAACTATGGCTTTCTTCAGCGTGTTATAACTGTCTGCCACCGGCGGCATACGGAGAATGTCAGAAATGTCCGCAACTGTTTCAAAGTCCAGTGCTCCGACAACGAGGTGATACTTTGTTGAGTCCGAAGCTTTTCTGTGCACGTGAAACTATGACTCAATTTGAAAAAACCATAGTTCGGTGCTCGACCGCCAAAATGACGGCAATTTACAGCTACTCATGACATTAACCTGTTGCTGCCCGGTGGGCTCCGGAGCAAAATGATCTCGTTCCTTCGTTACGATCTGCTTGGCGTGGTTCTGCACACTCATTTTGGAACTTGCTGATGATTTACTTAACAGCAATTGCGAATGTTTTTCGAATTATCGTCTGACATAAGTACTGAGTACAATTCACACTACCAAATGAGTTCACAGTATTTTGCTTTTCTGTTGTTCTTTTGTTTTAAATACGGGGTCACCACTTTAGTGAAATAAAATGGTACTTCATTAACACTAAGAAATTTATTCGCGAACAGAAACTACAATTTACATTTCACAAGATACAAGTAAGGCTAGGATGAATGTAGAATGAAAGGCGCGTCTTGCTGCTCATGCAATAACCTACTGCTTGCTGCGACGCATGTATTGCAACTCCCTTTTCACTCGATGCTCACTGCAAAGAATCCAAGTGTCGCCAAGGAACGAATGACGATCTAAAAGAAAACGCGTCTATGATGCTTGAAATGCCGTGTCCACACTCTGCATGTGCGTGTGTTTGCATCTCAACCAAGGCACGCAAAAATCTCTCTTGGTACAATTCTTTGTTTCCGCCGAGGCTGTGGAAGCGGAGGCGTTACAGATTTCTTCAAGATGGTTAAAATATTTTTATTCGAAATAGAAATGCTAATACTACCATAACTTTATTCTATACTATTATAAGAATTATTCCAAATATGTCTCATGAACGGAGATGTTTTGTAAAACTCATAGTGCTGAAAACCTACCATGCAAATTAATTTTGATCACATTTTCTGGCTTTTGACTTTGACTTTAGTTGTTACGCAAAAACAAAACGTTGGCTCGATGGTCGCATGTTCAATCAAACCGACCATAATTTGTTGCAAAAACGAGCTACCACCATATTCTCGGCTACCGCTCATTCCGTGGTGCAAACTGTGATACGGACCAGTATCTATCAAGGATTAAATACAGATGCTACGTCTCCACCAACCCAAAACTGGCTTAATAATCAACGCCAAGATATGAGCTAAACAAATTGAATAACATTTCAGTAATCTCCACATACGGAGTACAAGCCGTCGCTTGAAAGCGATACTATTCCATTCCATAGTGATAGCATCCAAACTATATGGAAAGTTATCAAAGATGTGATCACAGAGACTGCAAAAAAATCAACTGAATAATCAGTGAGATAACTAGTTTGATAAAGAATACCAAGATGAGGTTAATGAAAAAAATTGAGCATGTAAGGAGTATATCCAAAGATCGATTCGAGCCAATATGGGAAAATTGTAATGATTTTCCACCGTTTCGTCCAAGGTTTCCCAAAGGAAATCTAAATCGACCTTTCATCAACGAACTGCGCCTCCTAAGGCCTAAAAGTTCAGGTGCATGCAGTCTACTCCAAGGTGGCTGCAAGAATTGATACTGACCTAGTTGCTTTGCACGGTAGCGGTGAGGTGACACTCGTGTGTGAACGGCTCCAACTATCATACCGGCTCTGTCCCGGTAAAACCTTGGCAGGCCTCGGAGTACGTTCGAAATTTGCACCATTGGGTTGGTGGTGTACGTTCGGTTGAGATGGGTTCCCGATTAGCACTGGTTTGGCTCTGAGCACTTGTCCCCATAAGCACTTATGCCAACCCTCGCATGGCCTCTCTACTCTGCAAAGATAGTCATGGTACCAAAAAGGTGACTACGCACACAAACGGAGATAGTAGCTCCGAGGGGGGCCCAATAAAGCTGGAGCAACCAAAAACCCTAAAAAATGATAACAACAATGACGACGCAACCAACGGCTGCCGCCACGATGCTAACAGCACATCGGGAGCGGTGCTAACGATGACAAAAACGACGATGAGTACAATGACAGTGAAGATGGACGAAAAGTGGAGATTAACAGACAGTCTTGTCCAAACTGAGATTCCTGCGGCATTCAAATGCAGCAAAAAAAAATGATGCTATCGCCAGAGTGTTTTAGACAGGAAAAGTGGAAAACTCTGCAGGACGCGCCGGAGGAAAATATAAAGAACATCGAGAATTCGATGGTCACTGCTGCGATTGCTACGTAAGCAAGGTCATAACTCCCGAAGCAATAATGAAGAATCCTGAAGCCCACAAATAGATTACGGTAGAAAAGAGAGAAGTGGTCAGACAAATAAAACAACGCTGTGTGATTTCATCGCCATCGTCGAAAATGAGGCGGAAGTACTTTAATCGAAAACGAAAGTCAATAACCTCTACCAAGAAAGGAGGTCGCGAAGTACAATTTCCGCCCAGCGACTTGGAAGAAGAAAGGCTAATCCAAAAAGCGGGAGATGTTCTAAAAAGAATACAATCGGCATGTGGCTCACCAAAAATCAACAAAGCAGTAAAAATTGGGCTCCTTGAACTAAAAGAGCTCCTCGACTGCATAAGAATTATAGGTCAAAGAGGACCAGAAAGTCGAAAAAGAGCAGAAGGCTAAAGAAACACTGAGAGCGAAGTCTAAAGGACGCGCGCATATAGCTCCACCATCAAAAATCAATAAAAGATTGGCGTCTAGCCCAATCGAAAGAGATCGGGATGAAACAAGGAAGGAAGAGGCACTTGATGGGTGCGGAATGACAGATCAGGGGTCCCAGATAGTGCTGACAAAAGGAGCTTAGAAAGCCATGAAGAAACTCCTTCAAAAAGTGCCAGAAAATAAAGTTCGCACGTACACTCAACAAGAAAAAAGACCTGATGCGAAGCAGGAGAGAAAGAAGCCCCGACGAAATCCCAGCAGTAGGCACTGCTCGTAAAACCCCAAGATGGCCGATCCTACGCGGAGGTACTGCGGGATATCAGTGGAAATTCAAGGCTCGTAAATACCAACACTGCCATCAAAGCAGTACGACCCACGCGATTAGGCCACTTACCAGTTGAATTCAGAGCAAAGGCCGACAATAAGAAAGTATTCTGCGACGCAGTAAAGAAAGTCCTCGGCATGCAAGTATATCCTCGCTCGAGACGACGGCAATGATCGAAATAGGAGACGTTGACTGCATCATGCATCTGGTCGAGGCAGAAAAGGCCATCAAAAGGGAGTTCTCTAGCGTGGGCAGGATCAAAATGAGGCATTAAGAACAACGCATGGCCAACAATGACTTGACCGAAAAGGACGCCGAACAATTTCTGAATAAGGGCAAAGTAAGAAATGGGTGGGTTGTCTTCAGGATACGGCAAAGAGTACCACCTCTTTAATGTTTCAAATGCCTTGGCTATGGTCATATCGGATAAGGATGCAAAGGACCCGATAGGAGTTCCCTTTGTTATAAATGCGGTGAAATGGCACACTGTATTCTTTGCAAGGATACCGATCCAAGACCATACTTTCGGCATGTCTTGGGATCAGGAAAATGCCAGCTTTACCAGAAAGCCCTAGCCAAGGCCAAATCAGAACTTTAATGACCCGTATTCTGCAACTAAACCTACACCGCACTTCAACCACCCAAAATCTGCTTGAGCAGTTTGCGGGGGTATGAAAACTGACTTTATGCTGTTGAGTGGGCAACACCATGATAATAGTTCGACACCATAGTATCCTGATGAAACTGGTACTGTCGCCAATTGGATTCGGAATAGTGGTTTCTAGGCGAAGAGCTGTGGACAAAGGCATCGTTTCGTGTGGGTTCGAACTAACCGATATCATCTTTCCAAGCCATGCTGAATGCTTTGGAGGGTGCTGTCTCGAATGCAGACGGCAACGTGCTCGTTGGGGTGGACTTCAACGCTAAAGCAATCGAATGTGGCATGCCTTAAACAGATCCACCGGCAAAACGAAACCTAGAAATGGCCATCAGAACGGCGCTTGTTGTACTAAGCACCAGGAAAATGCCGGATTTCCACCATATTGGCTGTGAAGGAACCACACTGGACATGACAGTCACCTCAGATTTATTAATATGGGGGATACACAATTGACGAGTATTAGACGACTACTCAGCCAGTGATTATTAGTGCATTCTGTTTGAGATCAGTGATGTTGTCTCCCGACGTCCGGGCTCTCGTCTTTCTACAATTGGATGGATGTCCAGAATGTTCATCGTAGTGCTTACAGCAGGTGCTCCGCTGCAGGGAGATTCGCAGGGGACGGTAAAACTGGCAGCTCAAGACGTGGTGAACTCAACCATGTGCATCAGTATGGCTGCTTGCAACGCTTCTATGCCTCATCAAAAACCCCGGCACGGCAAGTCCCAAGTGTACTGGTGGTCCACTAAAATCACTAAAAAGCGAAGAGAGTGTCATAAGTTGCATCTTGAGTCTCAACGGGCAAGGGGTAGCAGCATATAAGTCGGCCATGAAATACCATCGCAAATTGATTAACAACAGCAAGGCTCACTGCTGGCAAGATTGAGTGGACAACGTGAACAAGGGTCCATGGGACCTTTGCTACAAGCTAGTTCTGCGGAAGCTTGGTGCCCTGAAATCCTGGATCACTATCTGCATACCGCCCGTTATGCATGCTAGACCCTGCTGGGAAAGTGCTAGCGAAACTCATCAAGGGAAGGCTCACTGACGCGACTCGTGCTGCTGGGGACCTAGCTCCTCGGTAGTATGGCTTTAGAGCAAGGCACTCCACCATTGATGCGATTGCAGAGGTAGTGAACGTGGTCCAAAAGGCAGAGAGATATAGCCACATAAAGCGATGGATCGTCCTGTTGGTCACACTCTACGTAAGGAATGCCTTCAACTCCGCTAGATGGGTGGATATTCTGGATACGCTGGAAAACCCATTTCAAGTTCCAAAATATCTAATGCGACTTTTGGGGGACTATCTGAAGGACAGAAGCGTTATCTTGAATAGCGTACAGTTTGAAAAGATATTTAACAATCTTGCAAAGATACGAGAATGACTGTACAAGAGATCGCGGCACCGCATCTGTGCGCGCAAAGACGTGGGCACTGGCTTGCTTATTGATGAACGTTGATCTCATACTATGCTGACTTGTTGCGGTTGGACGGAATCGCCCGATTGTCTGGTGAATAATGCCCAAAAATGTATCCGGCTCGAGACGGTTTTGAACGGGAATGAGAAACTCCCCTGGCAAGGTAAGAGTGGCACCATAGACCAGCTTAGCGCTTGACGTGCCCAAGTCCTCTTGCATACATTCTTTTCAAAAATTTTGAAATATTTAAAATTGGCAGTCGAATCACTGGCTTGAGAATTGTGTTCGGCCAAAGTCTACGCGTTAATACCCATAACCAACATTCCTCTCCGAACTAGCTGGCCAACAAGTGGCCACCTTTTTTGTGGTTGGCAGGTGAATGCCATTTACGCGCAGAGTTTGGGACTCCCATGCTCGCAAGTGACTGGACTATCCACTGAATACCTCCCCTGTCAACCTGAGAACCTAGCCTGGAACCATTTGGCAAATTATTTCGGGCCAGGCCTCGGTTTGTCACGCCGTGAGGTACCTTCAAGCTGGGGGATCCATCTTCTAGCGCGAGGAGAGAGGAGAAGAGAAATATACAGACAAGCGATTCCCCAGCCTAAACGCCTCCGGCTGCTGCGAGTTCCGTTTATCTTATCCCGGTCAAACTCTCCAATCTGCTTGTAGAGGTTCCTACGCAGCCTGACCCATTTTGTGCACTCAAAAAATGTGTGGCAAGCATTGTCTTCCTTTCCTGGGCAAAACCGACAATCGGGGGACCGCAACTTACCAATCTTGTGTAGGTGTGCCCGCTCAAAAGTTGGGTAGATAGAATTCAGTCTCACCATGCCTTCAATTTAGCCACGGTCTCATATTCGGGATGAGGCGCGCAGTCTTTTCGTGCAATTCACCTAAGACTGCATGCCAAGACTGCATGCTAATCTTTGGGTGAGCGCTGTCTCTCGTAACATCCTCGTTTCGACGCAGATAAATAGCGTGGCGCTCTCTAGCAAGAAGGGCAACAGGTATCGTGCCTGCAATAACTCTCACCCACCGAATCAGAGACTGTCGGATACGAAGATGTAGTCCTCAGTGCTCCTCTTCTCTGTACCTGTGGCAAGCGTTTTCAGTATACCTCCATACTGAGACCATCACCCCCTATATCTGTTCCGTATAGTAGCACTGACCCTACAGCCCTCATCAAGAGGCATCTTCTTGATGGACTGGGTCCCCCTACGTTGGCCATAAGTCGACCCAGAGCTGATACTCCCGAAGCAGTCTTCTCACGCTACCTGAAGTAAAGTGACAGCAACATCAACGACGCCGAACGTTGGCGTGGACAGCTTGGCAAGATTTACCCTCTTTCTTTCTTTGATCTCGCCCAAGGCGGGTTATTCTAAATTTGTGCATATTGATGCCTTTTAACCTTTTGAGTGGAAATAACGTTTTGTGTGTAGTGACCACAATTATTTGCAGTCTATCTTTGATTGCTTGCAGGCTTTGAGATGATATTTTGTTCTAGATTCTATTGTTGATATTTTTTTTTAGCACTATAGCCTCCTTGGGGCCTTCACTTATCTTGATGGAAAGTATTGGCGATCGAGGTTATATAGTCAGTACCATGCTTTGGCTGTATGTTCGTCCACACAGCTGCCATGCGAGTAAGTTCTGATTTTAAACTAGTGCGTATGACAACTGAACGGGCTAATAGTCCGTCCGAATAATCACTGGATTCGTTTGTCATTTTTGCAATACTTGGTCCATATTCGTTCTTATGACAGTTTTCAATTGAATACGCTACAATTAGCTTTTTAGTACATTTTTTTACCATACTCCCTCCAGTCAGTGATAAATAACTTAAAAACAATTTTTTTTTCATTTCCTCAAATGGTCCTTCTATTCCCTCCCTTTCGTTGAAGTGTCACACTGACCTAACACTTCATGTTTAAAAAGTTTCATGATTTTAGCTCTTATAGTTTTTGATAAATCTCATTTTGATGCACAATGAGACAAATGGACGGATTTTTGTATGTTTCAAAATATGTCAGCAAATTTTCATTGACTTATATTCACTTGAACATTTACTCTAATAATGTAGCACATCTTAGGTACCGAACCAAGTCAACAATGTCCCTCATACTGACAAATAAAAATCATTTTAAATTTTTTTAAAAGAAGAAGATACGCGGGGAAAAAATATTTTATTTATATAATTTTAATTGAAAAAGTGCTGAAAGTTCTATAAACTATGTTATAACGACACAAAAATCTTGATCAGATAAATAAATTAAAATTTGAACTTGGGCAAAATTTTTAGTGAAAATATTTAATAATAATAAAAAAAATTAATCTCGAATAAAACATGCAACAATTGGTAAGTTTCCGAATCACTACAAAAATTATTATTGGCGCTTGTTGAAATTGCAGGGATATCCTTGTTGTACTCCTGGACCATGTGCCGATCGGCCATTTGTGACAGTCCAACAGCCACCTCGAATTGTAGTTCGGAAGGATGTTGCGTTTGTCAAGAAATTAATTCCAGAACCGAAGCTAATTCAAGGAATGCGCAAAGTTAATGTACCCTTCGTAGGAGAGGAAACCTGTACTGTACGAGTACCTCAATTAAGTTGGGTTAATCAGACAATAAGAGAGCCTTGCGTCAATTACATCCGTGTTCCAAAAGTAAACTATGGGGTTGGTTGGTGTCAAAAAGTCATCAATGTTCCTCATGAAGTTTGTCAGCCGATAGTTTGCCATGCTCAACCACAAGTTATTCCTGTACCTCCTCCTTTAGAATATTGTTGCTATCCTGTTGGACCTCCAAATATAAATTGCTGCCCAACGCCAACATATGGAGGATGTCCTCCTTGCCCACCGTATGGTGCATGTTGTCCATATTAAGAGTTGATGAATGATTTTACGAGAAATTTTTAATTTTGGCTTTGATAAATTAAATTAGTTGTACTAATGTCGTTGTAGCAAATAAAATATCTTGGTGCTTTTAAATAATTCGGTCATTTGATTATTTTATTTGTTTATTTTGATACCTTCATTCCCTACCACTCTCTCCATCACTCTTTGGCTTCGTTCGAAAACCCTTGGATTTCACAGCCGTTCCACCCTACAGACGGGTATATAGCGACTTGCCTCGCTACTGGCTTCATTCCTCCAGAAGCATTCGTGTATTTGGACATGAATCGATATGTTTTTGATTCTGACGGCGTCCCAGTCATATATCACATATATCGACGGGCCACCGGATTCTACGTCTAGCACTCGTTGCGTGTAGACGTGTTTTTAATTGCTCCTGTCATTAATTTTAAAAATTAATTAATTTTTCACAAGTCAGTTTCAAATAATTGAGTTAATTTTGTACGAGCCAGTCAAAAGCAAGTTTTGATTTTATTGGGGAAGAATATATCGTCGAAGGCATCGACCAACCGTACCCATAAACCAAGAAAAGGCCAAACCAACGACAACTCGGGACTGCTGTATGGAGGTGCCCGACGGCTTCCCTCCGTTGGGGGGCCCCGGGGAGAGTGACGGTGTGAAATTGGCAAGTGTCAACAAGCGGAGACACACGAGCACCCAGGATACCGCAGATGCCGGTCGCAAAACACAAGTGCTCGAGGATAGACAGGAAGTGTGCCGCCTTCGAAGTGAAATCGAAGAGCTAAAGGCAAGAATTCAAACGTATGAAGAAATGTTCAAGACGGCAAAACAAGTTCAAGAGAATGGTCCGATACGAAAAATCGAAAAACAGAAGAAAGCTGCAACTCCAATAATAACTGAAGAGGTATTAAGTGCTGGTGGCACGAACGAAAGCCAGAACTACTTTGCGGCGCTGGATGGACTCCAGCAGGACATGGAGGTAGACGAAGGTAACAAAGACGATAATTTTATCTTATATTTAAAAAATAAAAATAATGAAAGTAGAAATAGGGAGAAGAAACCAGCCCGTAGTTCTGCTGGTCCTCCTCAAAAAGTAGCGAAGAATACCGAGAAAGTTCCGCCGATTAATGTCTTCGGGCAAAGCGGAAAAGACATGGTTCGGCTGTTGGCAGCCGAAAACAAATTGACAAATTTCGAAATCAAACGAGTAAATTCTGAGAAGCTGTCAATTAGAACGAAATCACTGGTTGATTTCAAATCAGCGAAAGATGCTTTGAATTCTGGGGAGGTTCCGCACTTCACCTATACCCCCAAGAGCGAGAAGAACCAGACGTTCTTGCTGAAGGGCTTGGACTGCGGAGAAGATACCGTCGATCTTCTTCAGGTTCTCAAGGAAACGGCGCCACAAATCGAGTTTATCTCAGTGAAAACATTCGCGACAAGAAGGTCGACGGTAGAAAAAAAAAACTTACCACTTTATTTGGTACAAATAACAAATAAGAGCAGTCCAAGCGCTCTTCAGCAAATCAGGTATTTAAATTTTCGAGTGGTGAGGTGGGAACGCCTCCAGAAACGAGAAGTCAACCAGTGCTATCGCTGCCAACGATTTGGGCATTCGGCTGCCAACTGCGCCATGCATTACCGATGCGTTAAATGCAAAGACGTGCATGCTCCCGGTGAGTGCAAATTGGCTCAGACGGAGCCAAAAGAGAAGTTATATTGTGTGAACTGCGGTGTTTTTGGTCACCCGGCATCATATCGAGGATGCTCCCGATATCAGGATGCAAGATTGAAATCTGCCCCAAAACAAACACAAATACACCGCAGTGTCTTAGCTCCGAACTTCGTCAAGCCCGGAGTATCATTTGCACTCGCCGCTAGAGGACCAGCAGAAAATGCGGAAAATAGGGTAAATAATGTAAGTGGCAATAATGAGCTGCTTCTCAAAATTTATCAACAATTAAATTCCTTATCAGAGCGAATCGATAAACAAGATTCGAAAATTAACATTGTTTTTCAGCGTTTAGGACTTTCAAATTACTCAAAATAAGTTGTCATCCAGCCACATTCCCACGGATAGGATTCGTCTCATCTCGATCAACGTCAACTCCATTGTTACTTTACATCGGCGTGATTATCTCCTTGAATTCATTGCCAGACAAAAGCCTGACATCCTGCTTCTAACCGAAACCCACCTCAATTCATGGCACTTCATGACATTCAAGGATTTTGAATTCGTAAGAAACGATAGGGTAATAGGTGATGGGGGAGGTGGCACCGGGATATTGGTACGAAGACCCTATTGATTCCAAAATATTGAAAAAGTCGAATTCAAAAGCTTTGAATCTCTTGAAGTGTCCGTTATCAAAATCTCACTGCCAGGTGGGGATAACCTCTTCGTTATCTCTGCCTATGCAACTGGTGGAACTGTTCTTAAGCTCAAGGAGGAACTCAATTCCTTGTTCGAAATACTCGAATTGAACAGGCTGCATAACTATTATATTCTTGCTGGTGACCTGAACGCCAAGCATACATCATGGCTGAACGCCACCAATAATCCAAGAGGTGTATTCCTGAAATCGTGGATAACAGAGAACCAAATTGAATACAGGTGCGATCTTTATGGGTCGGAGTTCCCAACATACCCTAGGACAAATTCATATTTGGACCTTTGCATTGCTGACGCAAGACTCGAATTCAACTTTAATAGTCCTCAACGGAAACTGCAGGTGCTTCCTTATGATAGCGACCATAACGCAATCGTAATGGAAATCAATCATCACAGGGATGATTTCTTCCTCATTCCAGTTCAACATGAAAATCATCGGTTGAATTTCAAAAAAACAGACTGGGGAAAGTTTCAAAAGAAGTTTAATCGGGAGTACCAGAAGCAATGTCCCCCTTCTGATGGCGGCAACTCTTGCTCAATGGTTCCTAATGACAGAAATCTAACTAACGATGAAATAGATGTCTATTTGCCGAAGTTAGAGAAGCTGACGTTGGAAACGATTGAGAAAGTAGTTCCCAAGATTAAACATCGAAACAATATGGAAGGATATGAAACACCAACCATCGCAAGATTGAAAAGATTGAAAAGCCTCCTTCTCACACGCGTCAACAATATTTATCGACGATTTTTGGACTACAACCATCCCTCGTTGTCTTTGTTGAAATTACATCTGAAGAATGTCCGGAACTTAATCCGGTCATACTTCAGGAGTGAGGTCAGCAATCAATGGGCGGAAAAATTGAGGGGTATTAGCCCACAGGACCCAGACGGCGTGTTCGCGAAAGTGAATAGCATATTCCGCAAGAGGTCTCGAGTGAAGGTATCGAATCTTGAAGTCACTAGTGATGAGATAAATCTTCTCGATAGGGCTGGTATCGAAATTGATAGTACGACTCCGGATAGAAATGGAAACAGGATCATTTGTGAAGGATTAGATAAACTTGCCCTGATTGGAACACATTTTGAATTGGTTCATCTACCAAACCCTGAGAGAGGGAATGAGATATTTTCAGAGGTCGTTGAAGCAAAAGTTTCCGACTTCAAGTCAAGCCTGAACGGCCAATCAATTCTTCATTTCAATGAAACATTAACATCTGACCTCATACCGAACTTGAATCTTATTGATTATTTTGTCAGCTATGAAGACTTGTGTTTCATATTTCGCAAAATAAACAACAAGAAATCATGTGGTACTGATGGTATTCCAAATGTAGTTCTCCGACATTTGCCTGAGGTTGCTATTAGGAACTATTGCATATTGTTCAACAACATGTTGAGCAATTCATATTTCCCAAATGAGTGGAAAAGGGCTAAGGTATTTCCGATCTTGAAGAAAGGAAAAGAATCTTCATGCCCCAAAAGCTATCGCCCAATCAGCTTGCTGCCTAACATCAGCAAGGTGTTTGAAGTGATACTCAATAGAGCATTAAACGCCCACATTGAGGAAAATGAGTTGATGCCGAATTGCCAATTTGGTTTTCGTGCCAGGCATTCGACCACACATGCAATAACGAAAGTAACCTCAGACATCTGTTGGAAACTAAATGATAGACAATGTGTTGGAGCATGTCTCATTGATATGGAGAAAGCCTTTGATACGGTATGGTTAGATGGACTTATTTTTAAACTCCTTCAGGACAAGTTCCCCAGACACCTTGTCGCCATGATGTGTAATATGTTACACGGGAAATCGTTTGTTGTAACTGATGGAAATCTGACAACAATGCGCGAGTTCAAGGTCTTGAATGGTCTACAGCAGGGAACAGTTACTGCGCCTCTGCTCTTCTCAATATTCATTCGCAAGCTATTGAACGGCTTTGATTTTAACGTCTCGCCAACGCGATCATTGGTAGCGTTTGCTGATGATCTGATCATCTATACGGCAGACCGAAAAGCCACAATAGTTCAGAGCAATCTCCAAAAAATGTTCAATGATGTACAGCTGTACACTGACAATTGGCGAATGAAAATCAATGCGCAGAAGTGTGAAACAATCTTGTTTCGGACAACGCTGCAGGGGGTCAGTCAAGACCTGAAACGTAATTGGAAAGATTTCCACATCATGGCTGGCGAGGGTAGTTCAGAACGAATTCCACATAAATCCTGTGTTCGATACCTCGGTGTTTATCTCGATCAGTATCTGTACTATACTGAACATGTGAAAATCATGCTCAGTAAAGCACTTAAAGTAGTCATGGCCCTTCGAAAGCTCTTTCATTCCAGATACATTGATCAAAAGGTCAAAATTATCTGTTACAAGACACTGGTTAGACCAGTTTTGACCTATGGATGTCAGATCTGGTACAACCAGAGTGCTAGTACTATGGAAAAATTAAGAGTTTTCGAAAGGAAATGTCTTCGTGCATGTACTGGTTTGTACAGAAAGCCTGAGACGGATTGGAAACATTATATATCGAATAGAAGAATTTATCAAACTGCTGAAGTGACTAGAGTCGATATCTTCATATTGAAGCTTCTTCGGAATCATATCGCAAGATCTGTGACTGTGAGTGAAAACCCTTGGATTTCACAGCCGTTCCACCCTACAGACGGGTATATAGCGACTTGCCTCGCTACTGGCTTCATTCCTCCAGAAGCATTCGTGTATTTGGACATGAATCGATATGTTTTTGATTCTGACGGCGTCCCAGTCATATATCATATATATCGACGGGCCACCGATAAGAAGATAAAATATCCTCCGAATTTGAGTTCACGAGACCAACGATTTCAATGGAGATACTCATTTGCTAGATTCGTTGAAGCTGATCGAGTTGAGACGGCGCAATCCAGGTATTGGTGGCTGAATGACAATGTCTAAATTTTTCGTGTTTGTTTTCAGTTTTGGTGTTTTTCGTTATTTAGTTTTTTAGATTCAGCTCATTATTGCTACTTTTAGTATTGTTATATATTTTTGTTAAAATCAGGTATAGGTTAGGTATATGTAATGTTTACTATATTCCGTTAGAGATAAGATTAAACACTTAGGTTAGGAACATTGTTATAGTATTTTTAGTATAAGATAAAGTTTTTTTGATTGTATTTTATTAGAAATAAGTTACAACATATTAGGTGTAGGATCAAAGTTTCACTGTTGTGTATTAATTATAAATAATTTTTGGATAGTGTTGGTTGGTTTTTTCTCCTTTTTCCAATTGAATTGTAAAAATATGTAATAATCGTAATTAATTGCATTTGCTATAGTTTTTTTTTTTGATGAAGTGAGTTTATGATAACGTACAAATTGAGAGAGCCATTTGGGCCATTAAGTTTTTTGATTGTTATTATTTGGAATTTGCTTTATATTCTTTTAAAATTTATAACGATGAGTATTAAATAAAGCGCTTTTGACTTTGACTTTGACTTTGAGAGAGGGAACGAAATTTTTTCAGAGGTCGTTGAAGCAAAAGTTTCCGACTTCAAATCAAGCCTGAACGGCCAATCAATTCTTCATTTCAATGAAACATTAACATCTGACCTCATACCGAGCTTGAATCTTATTGATTATTTTGTCAGCTATGAAGACTTGTGTTTCATATTTCGCAAGATAAACAACAAGAAATCATGTGGTAATGATGGTATTCCAAATGTAGTTCTCCGACATTTGCCTGAGGTTGCTATTAGGAACTATTGCATATTGTTCAACAACATGTTGAGCAATTCATATTTCCCAAATGAGTGGAAAAAGGCTAAGGTATTTCCGATCTTGAAGAAAGGAAAAGAATCTTCATGCCCGAAAAGCTATCACCCAATCAGCTTGCTGCCTAACATCAGCAAGGTGTTTGAAGTGATACTCAACAGAGCATTAAACGCCCACATTGAGGAAAATGAGTTGATGCCGAGTTGCCAATTTGGTTTTCGTGCCAGGCATTCGACCACACATGCAATAACGAAAGTAACCTCAGACATCTGTTGGAAACTAAATGATAGACAATGTGTTGGAGCATGTCTCATTGATATGGAGAAAGCCTTTGATACGGTATGGTTAGATGGACTTATTTTTAAACTTCTTCAGGACAAGTTCCCCAGACACCTTGTCGCCATGATGTGTAATATGTTACACGGGAAATCGTTTGTTGTAACCGATGGAAATCTGACAACAATGCGCGAGTTCAAGGTCTTGAATGGTCTACAGCAGGGAACAGTTACTGCGCCTCTGCTCTTCTCAATCTTTATTCGCAAGCTATTGAACGGCTTTGATTTTAACGTCTCGCCAACGCGATCATTGGTAGCGTTTGCTGATGATCTGATCATCTACACGGCAGACCGAAAAGCTACAATAGTTCAGAGCAATCTCCAAAAAATGTTCAATGATGTACAGCTGTACACTGACAATTGGCGAATGAAAATCAATGCGCAGAAGTGTGAAACAATCTTGTTTCGGACAACGCTGCAGGGGGTCAGTCAAGACCTGAAACGTAATTGGAAAGATTTCCACATCATGGCTGGCGAGGGTAGTTCAGAACGAATTCCACATAAATCCTGTGTTCGATACCTCGGTGTTTATCTCGATCAGTATCTGTACTATACTGAACATGTGAAAATCATGCTCAGTAAAGCACTTAAAGTAGTCATGGCCCTTCGAAAACTCTTTCATTCCAGATACATTGATCAAAAGGTCAAAATTATCTGTTACAAAACACTGGTTAGACCAGTTTTGACCTATGGATGTCAGATCTGGTACAACCAGAGTGCTAGTACTATGGAAAAATTAAGAGTTTTCGAAAGGAAATGTCTTCGTGCATGTACTGGTTTGTACAGAAAGCCTGAGACGGATTGGAAACATTATATATCGAATAGAAGAATTTATCAAACTGCTGAAGTGACTAGAGTCGATATCTTCATATTGAAGCTTCTTCGGAATCATATCGCAAGATCTGTGACTGTGAGTGAAAACCCTTGGATTTCACAGCCGTTCCACCCTACAGACGGGTATATAGCGACTTGCCTCGCTACTGGCTTCATTCCTCCAGAAGCATTCGTGTATTTGGACATGAATCGATATGTTTTTGATTCTGACGGCGTCCCAGTCATATATCACATATATAGACGGGCCACCGATAAGAAGATAAAATATCCTCCGAATTTGAGTTCACGAGACCAACGATTTCAATGGAGATACTCATTTGCTAGATTCGTTGAAGCTGATCGAGTTGAGACGGCGCAATCCAGGTATTGGTGGCTGAATGACAATGTCTAAATTTTTCGTGTTTGTTTTCAGTTTTGGTGTTTTTCGTTATTTAGTTTTTGAGTTTCAGCTCATTATTGCTACATTTAGTATTGTTATATATTTTTGTTAAAATCAGGTATAGGTTAGGTATATGTAATGTTTACTATATTCCGTTAGAGATAAGATTAAACACTTAGGTTAGGAACATTGTTATAGAATTTTTAGTATAAGATAAAGTTTTTTTTGATTGTATTTTATTAGAAATAAGTTACAACATATTAGGTGTAGGATCAAAGTTTCACTGTTGGGTATTAATTATAAATAATTTTAGGATAGTGTTGGTTGGTTTTTTCTCCTTTTTCCAATTGAATTGTAAAAATATGTAATAATCGTAATTAATTGCATTTGCTATAGTTTTTTTTTATGAAATGAGTTAATGATAACGTTCAAATTTAGAGAGCCATTTGGGCCATTAAGTTTTTTGATTGTTATTATTTGGAATTTGCTTTATATTCTTTTAAAATTTATAACGATGAGTATTAAATAAAGCGCTTTTGACTTTGACTTTGACTTTCGACGGGCCACCGATTCTACGTCTAGCACTCGTTGCGTGTAGACGTGTTTTTAATCGCTCCTGTCATTAATTTTAAAAATTAATTAATTTTTCACAAAAGTCAGTTTCAAAATATTGAAATAATTTTTTACGAGCCAGTCAAAAGCAAGTTTTGATTTTATTGGGGAAGAATTTATCGTCGAAGGCATCGACCAACCGTACCAATAAACCAAGAAAAGGCCATTCTACGTCTAGCACTCGTAGCGTGTAGACGTGTTTTTAATCGCTCCTGTCATTAATTTTAAAAATTAATTAATTTTTTGCAAAAGTCAGTTTCAAACAATTGCAATATTTTTTTACGAGCCAGTCAAAAGCAAATTTTGATTTTATTGGGAAAACTATCACCGTCGATATTATTCGAGCATTTATCGAATACCTGAAATTCATTTCCTGAAGAAATATCAAAAGTGGAAATACGTTCAAGGGAAGTCCCGGTCTGAGAACATTCCCTCCAGTCTCGCTGCGAAAGCGACGAGATGGAGGAGCCCGATGGCTTCAGCCATCAATCAGGATCATGCCCACTGCCAATGATGATGGGCGAAAAAAAACTAAAAAGAAGTCACGAGAATAAAGCAGAAAAACCGACAATCCTATCGGTTACGGAAATCGAACAGCTTATCCACGAAAAAGATAGAGCTGAAAAAATCGAAAAAGAAAATGAAGAACTCAAGCTGCGAGTTAAATCTTTGGAAGCACTTGTTGGAACGTTAACGTTCAACAAGGATAACGAAAGCAAGAAAGGCCGACAAACAAACCCAAAAACCGAAGAAAAGAAAATTAAGAAGCCACAGGAAGCTCATCAAGAGGATGTCCTCAGCGCAGGAGGCGCAAACGAAAGCAAGAATTATTATGCAGCGCTAGCTGGTCTGGAAGAAACAATGGACGTTGAAGAGGATACAGGTAAAACGTCAAAATTAGATAGTGATTTCATTGAATATCTTAGAGTTAAAAACCGGGAGAAAAAACCAAAAGGTTTGTCTGCTGGTCCGTCTGCTGGTCCGTCCGTTAACATTAATGAAAAAAAAGAGAAAGTCCCACCAATCAATGTGTTTGGGCAAACGGGAAAAGATATGGTTCGGCTTCTGGCAGCCGAAAATAAACTAAAAGATTTTCAGATAAAAAGAGTCAATGCCGATAAGTTGACAATAAGGACAAAGTCGCTGGTTGATTTCGAGGCAACAAAAAGTGCCTTAAATTCTGGAGATGTTCCACATTTCACGTACACCCCGAAAAGCGAGAAGAACCAAACCTTTTTATTGAAGGGTCTGGACTGTGGTGAGGACACAATCGATCTCCTTCAGGTGCTGCAAGAAGCTGCACCAGAAATACAGTATATTTCAGTTAAAAATTTTGCAACGAGAAGATCGATTGTGGAGCGCAAAAACTTGCCTCACTACTTAGTCCAAATTTCCAGCAAAAGTAGTTCGAGTGCGCTGCAGAAAATGCGGTACTTGAACTTCCGCGTGGTGAGGTGGGAACGCCTCCAGAAAAGTGAGGTCAACCAGTGCTACAGGTGTCAAAGATTCGGGCATTCGGCTGCCAATTGCGCCATGAAATATAGGTGTGTGAAATGCAAAGACATCCATGTTCCCGGCGAGTGCAAATTGGCTCAGGCGGAGCCAAAAGAAAAACTATATTGTGTGAACTGCGGTGCCTTTGGTCATCCAGCATCATATCGAGGATGCCCCCGGTATCAAGATGCAAAGGTTAAAGTCACATCAAAACAAATTCAAGCACACCGCAGTTCGATACCTACCAACTTCGTCAAGCCCGGGGTGTCATTTGCACTTGCTGCGAGAGGACCAGCAGACAATGTAAATAAAATAAATAATGTAAGTAGCAATAATGAGCTGCTCCTTAAAATTTATCAACAACTAAATTCCTTATCGGAGCGAATCGATAAACAAGATTCGAAAATTAACATTGTTTTTCAGCGTTTAGGGCTTTCAAATGCCTCCAAATAAGTTGTCATCCAGCCACATTACCATGGATAGGATTCGTCTCATCTCGATCAACGTCAACTCCATTGTTACTTTACATCGGCGTGATTATCTCCTTGAATTCATTGCCAGACAAAAGCCTGACATCCTGCTTCTCACCGAAACCCACCTCAGTTCATGGCACTCCATGGGATTCAAGGATTTTGAGTTCGTAAGAAACGATAGGGTAACAGGTGATGGGGGAGGTGGCACCGGGATATTGGTTCGAAGACCCTATCGCTTCCAAAATATTGAAAAAGTCGAATTCAAAAGCTTTGAATCTCTTGAAGTGTCCGTTATCAAAATCTCACTGCCAGGTGGGGATAACCTCTTCGTTATCTCTGCCTATGCAACTGGTGGAACTGTTCTCAAGCTCAAGGAGGAGCTCAATTCCTTGTTCGAAATACTCGAATTGAACAGGCTGCATAACTATTATATTCTTGCTGGTGACCTGAACGCCAAGCATACATCATGGCTGAACGCCACCAATAATCCAAGAGGTGTATTCCTGAGATCGTGGATAACAGAGAACCAAATTGAATACAGGTGCAATCTATATGGGTCGGAGTTCCCAACATACCCTAGGACAAATTCATATTTGGACCTCTGCATTGCTGACGCAAGACTTGAATTCAGCTTTAATAGTCCTCAACGGAAACTGCAGGTACTTCCTTATGATAGCGACCATAACGCAATCGTAATGGAAATCAATCATCACAGGCATGATTTCTTCCTCATTCCAGTTCAACACGAAAATCATCGGTTGAACTTCAAAAAAACAGACTGGGGAAAGTTTCAAAAGAAGTTTAATCGAGAGTACCAGAAGCAATGTCCCCCTTCTGATAGTGGCAACTCTTGCTCAATGGTTCCTAATGACAGGAATCTAACTAACGATGAAATAGATGTCTATTTGTCGAAGCTAGAGAAGCTGACGTTGGAAACGATTGAGAAAGTAGTTCCCAAGATTAAACATCGAAACAATATGGAAGGATATGAAACACCAATCATTGCAAGGTTGAAAAGATTGAAAAGCCTCCTTCTCACACGCGTCAACAATATTTATCGACGATTTTTGGACTACAACCATCCCTCGTTGTCTTTGTTGAAATTACATCTGAAGAATGTCCGGAACTTAATCCGGTCATACTTCAGAAGTGAGGTCAGCAATCAATGGGCGGAAAAATTGAGGGGTATTAGCCCACAGGACCCAGATGGCGTGTTTGCGAAAGTGAATAGTATATTCCGCAAGAAGTCTCGAGTGAAGGTATCGAATCTTGAAGTCACTAGTGATGAGATAAGTCTTCTCGATAGGGCTGGTATCGAAATTGATAGTACGACTCCGGATAGAAATGGAAACAGGATTATTTGTGAAGGATTGGATAAACTTGCCCTGATTGGAACACATTTCGAATTGGTTCATCTACCAAACCCTGAGAGAGGGAACGACATTTTTTCAGAGGTCGTTGAAGCAAAAGTTTCCGACTTCAAATCAAGCCTGAACGGCCAATCAATTCTTCATTTCAATGAAACATTAACATCTGACCTCATACCGAGCTTGAATCTTATTGATTATTTTGTCAGCTATGAAGACTTGTGTTTCATATTTCGCAAGATAAACAACAAGAAATCATGTGGTACTGATGGTATTCCAAATGTAGTTCTCCGACATTTGCCTGAGGTTGCTATTAGGAACTATTGCATATTGTTCAACAACATGTTGAGCAATTCATATTTCCCAAATGAGTGGAAAAAGGCTAAGGTATTTCCGATCTTGAAGAAAGGAAAAGAATCTTCGTGCCCCAAAAGCTATCACCCAATCAGCTTGCTGCCTAACATCAGCAAGGTGTTTGAAGTGATACTCAACAGAGCATTAAACGCCCACATTGAGGAAAATGAGTTGATGCCGAATTGCCAATTTGGTTTTCGTGCCAGGCATTCGACCACACATGCAATAACGAAAGTAACCTCAGACATCTGTTGGAAACTAAATGATAGACAATGTGTTGGAGCATGTCTCATTGATATGGAGAAAGCCTTCGATACGGTGTGGTTAGATGGACTAGTTTTTAAACTCCTTCAGGACAAGTTCCCCAGACACCTTGTCGCCATGATGTGTAATATGTTATACGGGAAATCGTTTGTTGTAACCGATGGAAATCTGACAACAATGCGCGAGTTCAAGGTCTTGAATGGTCTACAGCAGGGAACAGTTACTGCGCCTCTGCTCTTTTCAATCTTTATTCGCAAGCTATTGAACGGCTTTGATTTTAACGTCTCGCCAACGCGATCATTGGTAGCGTTTGCTGATGATCTGATCATCTACACGGCAGACCGAAAAGCTACAATAGTTCAGAGCAATCTCCAAAAAATGTTCAATGATGTACAGCTGTATACTGACAATTGGAGAATGAAAATCAATGTGCAGAAGTGTGAAACAATCTTATTTCGGACAACGCTGCGGGGGGTCAGTCAAGACCTGAAACGTAATTGGAAAGATTTCCACATCATGGCTGGTGAGGGTAGTCTTGAACGGGTTCCACATAAATCCTGTGTTCGATACCTCGGTGTTTATCTCGATCAGTATCTGTACTATACTGAACATGTGAAAATCATGCTCAGTAAGGCACTCAAAGTAGTCATGGCCCTTCGAAGGCTCTTTCATTCCAGATACATTGACCAAAAGGTCAAAGTTATCTGTTACAAGACACTGGTTAGACCAGTTTTGACATATGGATGTCAGATCTGGTACAACCAGAGCGCTAGTACTATGGAAAAATTAAGAGTTTTCGAAAGGAAATGTCTTCGTGCATGTACTGGTTTGTACAGAAAGCCTGAGACGGATTGGAAACATTATATATCGAATAGAAAAATTTATCAAACTGCTGAAGTGACGAGGGTCGATATCTTCATATTGAAACTTCTTCGGAATCATATCGCAAGATCTGTGACTGTGAGTGAAAACCCTTGGATTTCACAGCCGTTCCACCCTACAGACGGGTATATAGCGACTTGCCTCGCTACTGGCTTCATTCCTCCAGAAGCATTCGTGTATTTGGACATGAATGGATATGTTTTTGATTCTGACGGCGTCCCAGTCATATATCACATATATCGACGGGCCACCGATAAGAAGATAAAATATCCTCCGAATTTGAGTTCACGAGACCAACAATTTCAATGGAGATACTCATTTGCTAGATTCGTTGAAGCTGATCGAGTTGAGACGGCGCAATCCAGGTATTGGTGGCTGAATGACAATGTCTAAATTATTCGTGTTTATTTCTAGTTTTGGTGTTTTTTCGTTATTTAGTTTTTGAGTTTCAGCTCATTATTGCTACTAGTGTTGTTATTTTTTTTTTTGTTAAAAATTAGGTATAGGTTAGGTATATGTAATGTTTACTATATTCCGTTAGAGATAAGATTAAACACTTAGGTTAGGAACATTGTTACAGAATTTTTTAGTATAAGAAAAAGGTTTTTTGATTGTATTTTATTAGAAATAAGTTACAACATATTAGGTGTAGGATCAAAGTTTCACTGTTGTGTTTTAATTATAAATAATTTTAGGATAGTGTTGGTTGGTTTTTTATCCTTTTTCCAATTAAATTTTCAAAATATGTAATAATCGTAATTAATTGAATTTGCTATAATTTTTTTGATGAAATGAGTTAATGATAACGTACAAATTTAGAGAGCCATTTGGGCCATTAAGTTTTTTGATTGTTATTGTTTGGAATTTGCTTTATATTCTTTTAAAATTTATAACGATTAGTATTAAATAAAGCACTTTTGACTTTGACTTTGACCAAGAAAAGGCCAAACCAACGACAACTCGGGACTGCTGTATGGAGGAGCCCGACGGCTTCCCTCCGTTGGGGGGCCCCGGGGAAAATGACGGTGTGAAATTGGCAAGTGTCAACAAGCGGAGGCACACGAGCACCCAGGATACCGCAGATGCCGGTCGCAAAACACAAGTGCTCGAGGATAGACAGGAAGTGTGCCGCCTTCGAAGTGAAATCGAAGAGCTAAAGGCAAGAATTCAAACGTATGAAGAAATGTTCAAGACGGCAAAACAAGTTCAAGAGAGTGGTCCGATACGAAAAATCGAAAAACAGAAGAAAGCTGCAACTCCAATAATAACTGAAGAGGTATTAAGTGCTGGTGGCACGAACGAAAGCCAGAACTACTTTGCGGCGCTGGATGGACTCCAGCAGGACATGGAGGTAGACGAAGGTAACAAAGACGATAATTTTATCTTATATTTAAAAAATAAAAATAATGAAAGTAGAAATAGGAAGAAGAAACCAGCCCGTAGTTCTGCCGGTCCTCCTCAAAAAGTAGCCAAGAATACCGAGAAAATTCCGCCAATTAATGTCTTCGGGCAAAGCGGAAAAGACATGGTTCGGCTGTTGGCGGCCGAAAACAAATTGACAAATTTCGAAATCAAACGAATAAATTCTGAGAAGCTGTCAATTAGAACGAAATCACTGGTTGATTTCAAATCAGCGAAAAATGCTTTGAATTCTGGGGAGGTTCCGCACTTCACCTATACCCCCAAGAGCGAGAAGAACCAGACGTTCTTGCTGAAGGGCTTGGACTGCGGAGAAGATACCGTCGATCTTCTTCAGGTTCTCAAGGAAACGGCGCCACAAATCGAGTTTATCTCAGTGAAAACATTCGCGACAAGAAGGTCGACGGTAGAAAAAAAAAATTTACCACTTTATTTGGTACAAATAACAAATAAGAGCAGTCCAAGCGCTCTTCAGCAAATCAGGTATTTAAATTTTCGAGTGGTGAGGTGGGAACGCCTTCAGAAGCGAGAAGTCAACCAGTGCTATCGCTGCCAACGATTTGGGCATTCGGCTGCCAACTGCGCCATGCATTACCGATGCGTTAAATGCAAAGACGTGCATGCTCCCGGTGAGTGCAAATTGGCTCAGACGGAGCCAAAAGAGAAGTTATATTGTGTGAACTGCGGTGTTTTTGGTCACCCGGCATCATATCGAGGATGCTCCCGATATCAGGATGCAAGATTGAAATCTGCTCCAAAACAAACACAAATACACCGCAGTGTCTTAGCTCCGAACTTCGTCAAGCCCGGAGTATCATTTGCACTCGCCGCTAGAGGACCAGCAGAAAATGCGGAAAATAGGGTAAATAATGTAAGTGGCAATAATGAGCTGTTTCTCAAAATTTATCAACAATTAAATTCCTTATCAGAGCGAATCGATAAACAAGATTCGAAAATTAACATTGTTTTTCAGCGTTTAGGACTTTCAAATGCCTCAAAATAAGTTGTCATCCAGCCACATTCCCACGGATAGGATTCGTCTCATCTCGATCAACGTCAACTCCATTGTTACTTTACATCGGCGTGATTATCTCCTTGAATTCATTGCCAGACAAAAGCCTGACATCCTGCTTCTAGCCGAAACCCACCTCAATTCATGGCACTTCATGACATTCAAGGATTTTGAATTCGTAAGAAACGATAGGGTAATAGGTGATGGGGGAGGTGGCACCGGGATATTGGTGCGAAGACCCTATCGTTTCCAAAATATTGAAAAAGTCGAATTCAAAAGCTTTGAATCTCTTGAAGTGTCCGTTATCAAAATCTCACTGCCAGGTGGGGATAACCTCTTCGTTATCTCTGCCTATGCAACTGGTGGAACTGTTCTCAAGCTCAAGGAGGAACTCAATTCCTTGTTCGAAATACTCGAATTGAACAGGCTGCATAACTATTATATTCTTGCTGGTGACCTGAACGCCAAGCATACATCATGGCTGAACGCCACCAATAATCCAAGAGGTGTATTCCTGAAATCGTGGATAACAGAGAACAAAATTGAATACAGGTGCAATCTATATGGGTCGGAGTTCCCAACATACCCTAGGACAAATTCATATTTGGACCTCTGCATTGCTGACGCAAGACTCGAATTCAACTTTAATAGTCCTCAACGGAAACTGCAGGTGCTTCCTTATGATAGCGACCATAACGCAATCGTAATGGAAATCAATCATCACAGGGATGATTTCTTCCTCATTCCAGTTCAACATGAAAATCATCGGTTGAATTTCAAAAAAACAGACTGGGGAAAGTTTCAAAAGAAGTTTAATCGCGAGTACCAGAAGCAATGTCCCCCTTCTGATGGCGGCAACCCTTGCTCAATGGTTCCTAATGACAGAAATCTAACTAACGATGAAATAGATGTCTATTTGTCGAAGTTAGAGAAGCTGACGTTGGAAACGATTGAGAAAGTAGTTCCCAAGATTAAACATCGAAACAATATGGAAGGATATGAAACACCAACCATCGCAAGGTTGAAAAGATTGAAAAGCCTCCTTCTCACACGCGTCAACAATATTTATCGACGATTTTTGGACTACAACCATCCCTCGTTGTCTTTGTTGAAATTACATCTGAAGAATGTCCGGAACTTAATCCGGTCATACTTCAGGAGTGAGGTCAGCAATCAATGGGCGGAAAAATTGAGGGGTATTAGCCCACAGGACCCAGACGGCGTGTTCGCGAAAGTGGATAGCATATTCCGCAAGAAGTCTCGAGTGCAGGTATTGAATCTTGAAGTCACTAGTGATGAGATAAATCTTCTCGATAGGGCTGGTATCGAAATTGATAGTACGACTCCGGATAGAAATGGAAACAGGATTATTTGTGAAGGATTGGATAAACTTGCCCTGATTGGAACACATTTTGAATTGGTTCATCTGCCAAACCCTGAGAGAGGGAACGAAATTTTTTCAGAGGTCGTTGAAGCAAAAGTTTCCGACTTCAAATCAAGCCTGAACGGCCAATCAATTCTTCATTTCAATGAAACATTAACATCTGAGCTCATACCGAGCTTGAATCTAATTGATTATTTTGTCAGCTATGAAGACTTGTGTTTCATATTTCGCAAGATAAACAACAAGAAATCATGTGGTAATGATGGTATTCCAAATGTAGTTCTCCGACATTTGCCTGAGGTTGCTATTAGGAACTATTGCATATTGTTCAACAACATGTTGAGCAATTCATATTTCCCAAATGAGTGGAAAAAGGCTAAAGTATTTCCGATCTTGAAGAAAGCAAAAGAATCTTCATGCCCGAAAAGCTATCGCCCAATCAGCTTGCTGCCTAACATCAGCAAGGTGTTTGAAGTGATACTCAACAGAGCATTAAACGCCCACATTGAGGAAAATGAGTTGATGCCGAATTGCCAATTTGGTTTTCGTGCCAGGCATTTGACCACACATGCAATAACGAAAGTAACCTCAGACATCTGTTGGAAACTAAATGATAGACAATGTGTTGGAGCATGTCTCATTGATATGGAGAAAGCCTTTGATACGGTATGGTTAGATGGACTTATTTTTAAACTTCTTCAGGACAAGTTCCCCAGACACCTTGTCGCCATGATGTGTAATATGTTATACGGGAAATCGTTTGTTGTAACCGATGGAAATCTGACAACAATGCGCGAGTTCAAGGTCTTGAATGGTCTACAGCAGGGAACAGTTACTGCGCCTCTGCTCTTCTCAATCTTCATTCGCAAGCTATTGAACGGCTTTGATTTTAACGTCTCGCCAACGCGATCATTGGTAGCGTTTGCTGATGATCTGATCATCTACACGGCAGACCGAAAAGCTACAATAGTTCAGAGCAATCTCCAAAAAATGTTCAATGATGTACAGCTGTACACTGACAATTGGCGAATGAAAATCAATGCGCAGAAGTGTGAAACAATCTTGTTTCGGACAACGCTGCAGGGGGTCAGTCAAGACCTGAAACGTAATTGGAAAGATTTCCACATCATGGCTGGCGAGGGTAGTTCAGAACGAATTCCACATAAATCCTGTGTTCGATACCTCGGTGTTTATCTCGATCAGTATCTGTACTATACTGAACATGTGAAAATCATGCTCAGTAAAGCACTTAAAGTAGTCATGGCCCTTCGAAAACTCTTTCATTCCAGATACATTGATCAAAAGGTCAAAATTATCTGTTACAAGACACTGGTTAGACCAGTTTTGACCTATGGATGTCAGATCTGGTACAACCAGAGTGCTAGTACTATGGAAAAATTAAGAGTTTTCGAAAGGAAATGTCTTCGTGCATGTACTGGTTTGTACAGAAAGCCTGAGACGGATTGGAAACATTATATATCGAATAGAAGAATTTATCAAACTGCTGAAGTGACTAGAGTCGATATCTTCATATTGAAGCTTCTTCGGAATCATATCGCAAGATCTGTGACTGTGAGTGAAAACCCTTGGATTTCACAGCCGTTCCACCCTACAGACGGGTATATAGCGACTTGCCTCGCTACTGGCTTCATTCCTCCAGAAGCATTCGTGTATTTGGACATGAATGGATATGTTTTTGATTCTGACGGCGTCCCAGTCATATATCACATATATCGACGGGCCACCGATAAGAAGATAAAATATCCTCCGAATTTGAGTTCACGAGACCAACAATTTCAATGGAGATACTCATTTGCTAGATTCGTTGAAGCTGATCGAGTTGAGACGGCGCAATCCAGGTATTGGTGGCTGAATGACAATGTCTAAATTTTTCGTGTTTGTTTTCAGTTTTGGTGTTTTTCGTTATTTAGTTTTTGAGTTTCAGCTCATTATTGCTACATTTAGTATTGTTATATATTTTTGTTAAAATCAGGTATAGGTTAGGTATATGTAATGTTTACTATATTCCGTTAGAGATAAGATTAAACACTTAGGTTAGGAACATTGTTATAGTATTTTTAGTATAAGATAAAGTTTTTTTGATTGTATTTTATTAGAAATAAGTTACAACATATTAGGTGTAGGATCAAAGTTTCACTGTTGTGTATTAATTATAAATAATTTTTGGATAGTGTTGGTTGGTTTTTTCTCCTTTTTCCAATTGAATTGTAAAAATATGTAATAATCGTAATTAATTGCATTTGCTATAGTTTTTTTTTGATGAAATGAGTTTATGATAACGTACAAATTTAGAGAGCCATTTGGGCCATTAAGTTTTTTGATTGTTATTATTTGGAATTTGCTTTATATTCTTTTAAAATTTATAACGATGAGTATTAAATAAAGCGCTTTTGACTTTGACTTTGACTTTCGACGGGCCACCGATAAGAAGATAAAATATCCTCCTAATTTGAGTTCACGAGACCAACGATTTCAATGGAGGTACTCATTTGCTAGATTCGTTGAAGCTGATCGAGTTGAGACGGCGCAATCCAGGTATTGGTGGCTGAATGACAATATCTAAATTATTCGTGTTTATTTTCAGTTTTGGTGTTCTTCGTTATTTAGTTTTTGAGTTTCAGCTCATTATTGCTACATTTAGTGTTGTTGTTTATTTTTGTTAAAAATTAGGTATAGGTTAGGTATATGTAATGTTTACTATATTCCGTTAGAGATAAGATTAAACACTTACGTTAGGAACATTTTTAACTATTTTTAACTATTTTTAACTATTGTTATTGATTTTTTTAGTATAAGTTAAAGTTTTTGATTGTATTTTATTAGAAATAAGTTACAACATATTAGGTGTAGGATCAAAGTTTCACTGTTGTGTTTTGATTATAAATAATTTTAGGATAGTGTTGGTTGGTTTTTTCTCCTTTTTCCAATTAAATTTTAAAAATATGTAATAATCCTAATTAATTGAATTTGCTATAGTTTTTTTTTTTTTTTTGATAATATGAGTTAACGATAACGTACAAATTTAGAGAGCCATTTGGGCCATTAAGTTTTTTGATTGTTATTGTTTGAAATTTGCTTTATATTCTTTTAAAATTTATAACGATTAGTATTAAATAAAGCGCTTTTGACTTTGACTTTGACCAATACCTAGATTGCTCCGTCTCAGCTCGATCAGTTTCAACGAATCTAGCAAATGGGTATCTCCATTGGAATTGTTGGTCTCGTGAACTCAAACTCTGAGGATATTTTATCTTCTTGTCGGTGGCCCGTCTAAAGTCAAGTCAAAGTCAAAAACGCTTTATTTAATACTAATCGTTATAAATTTTAAAAGAATTTAAAGCAAAATCCAAACAATAACAATAAAAAACTTAATGGTCCAAATGGCTCTCTAAATTTGTACGTTATCATTAAACACATTTAAAAAAAAAACTCTAGCAAATTCAAATCAATGAAGATTGTTACATATTTTTAAAATTCAATTGGAAAAAGGTGAAAAACCAACCAACACTATTCTAAAATTATTTATCATCTTAACACTACAGTGAACTTTGATCCTAAACCTAATATGTTTTAACTTAATTCTAATAAATGCAATCAAAAACTTTATCTTATACTTAAAAAAATCTATAACTATGTTCCTAACCTAAGCGTTTTACCTTATCTCTCACCTAATATAATAAACATAATATAAACCTAACCTACACCTAATTTTTAACAAAAATAAACAATAACACTAAATGTAGCAATAATGAGCTGAAAATCAAAAACTATGTAACGAAAAACACCAAAACTGAAATAGACACGAATAATTTAGACATTGTCATTCAGCCACCAATACCTAGATTGCCCCGTCTCAACTCGATCAGCCGCAACGAATCTAGCAAATGAGTATCTCCATTGGAATTGTTGGTCTCGTGAACTCAGATTCGGAGGATATTTTATCTTCTTATCGGTGGCCCGTCTATAGATGTGATATATGACTGGGACGCCGTCGGAATCAAAAACATATCGATTCATGTCCAAATACATAAATGCTTCTGGAGGAACGAAGCCAGGAGCAAAGCAAGTCGCAATATACGCGTCTGTAGGGTGGAACGGCTGTGAAATCCAAGGGTTTCCAGTCACAGTTACAGATCTTGCGATATAATTCCGAAGAAGTTTCAATATGAAGATATTGACTCCTGTCACTTGAGCTGTTTGAATTCTTCTGTTCGATATATAATGTTTCCAATCCGTCTCAGGCTTTCTGTACAAACCAGTACATGCACGAAGACATTTCCTTTCAAAAACTCTTATATTTTCCATTGTATTAGCACTCTGGTTGTACCAGATCTAACATCCATATATCAAAACTGGTCTAACCAGGGTCTTGTAACAGATAATTTTGACTTTTTGATCAATGTATTTGGAATGAAAGAGTCTTCGTAGGGCCATGACTACTTTTTGTTACTTACTGAGCATAATTTTCACATGTTCAGTATAGTACAGATACTGATCGAGATAAACACCGAGGTATCGAACACAGGATTTATGTGGAACCCGTTCTGAACTACCCTCGCCAGCCATGATGTGGAAATCCTTCCAATTACGTTTCAGGTCTTGACTGGCCCCCTGTAGCGTTGTCCGAAACAAAATTGTTTCACACCTCTGCGCATTGATTTACATTAGCCAATTGTCAGTGTATAGCTGCTCATCATTGAACATTTTTTGGAGATGTCTCTGAGCTATTGTAGCTTTTCGGTCTGCCGTATAGATAATCAGATCATCAGCAAACGCTACCAATGATCGCGTTGGCGAGAAGTTAAAATCGAAGCCGTTCAATAGCTTGCGAATGAAGATTGAGAAGAGCAGAGGCGCAGTAACTGTTCCCTGCTGTAGACCATTCAAGACCTTGAACTCGCGCATTGTTGTCAGATTTCCATCAGTTACGACAAACGATTTCCCGTATAACATATTACACATCATGGCGACAAGGTGTCTGGGGAACTTGTCCTGAAGGAGTTTAAAAATGAGTCCATCTAACCACACCGTATCGAAGGCTTTCTCCATATCAATGAGACATGCTCCAGCACATTGTCTATCATTTAGTTTCCAACAGATGTCTGAGGTTACTTTCATTATTGCATGTGTGGTCAAACGCCTGGCACGAAAACCGAATTGGCAATTCGGCATCAACTCATATTCCTCAATGTGGCCGTTTAATGCTCTGTTGAGTATCACTTCAAGCACCTTGCTGATGTTAGGCAGCAAGCTGATTGGGCGATAGCTTTTAGGGCATGAAGATTCTTTTCCTTTCTTCAAGATCGAAAAAACCTTAGCCTTTTTCCACTCATTTGGGAAATATGAATTGCTCAACATGTTGTTGGACAATATGCAATAATTTCTAATAGCAACCTCAGGCAAATGTCGGAGAACTACATTTGGAAGACCATCAGTACCACATGAATTCTTGTTGTTTATCCTGCGAAATATGAAACACAAGTCTTCATAGCTGACAAAATAATCAATTAGATTCAAGCTCGGTATGAGCTCAGATGTTAATGTTTCATTGAAATGAAGAATTGATTGGCCGTTCAGGCTTGATTTGAAGTCGGAAACTTTTGCTTCAACGACCTCTGAAAATATTTCATTCCCTCTCTCAGAGTTTGGTAGATGAATCAATTCAAAATATGTTCCAATCAGGGCAAGTTTATGCAGTCTATCACATATAATCCTGTTTTCATTTCTATCTGGAGTCATACTATCAATTTCAATACCAGCCAGCAAGAAGATCTTTCTCATCACTAGCGACTTCAAGATTCGATACCTTCACTTGAGACGTCTTACGAAATATGCTATTCACTTTCGCGAAAACGCCATTTGGATCCTGTGGGCTAATACCCCTCAGTTTTTCCGCCCATTGATTTTTGGCCTCACTCCTGAAGTATCAACGGATTAAGTTCTGGACATTCTTCAGGTGTAACTTCAACAAAGCCAACGAGGGATGGTTGTACTCCAAAATTCGCCGATAGATATTGCTGACGCGGTTGAGAAGAAAGCTTTTCAACCTTTTGAACCTTGCAATAGTCGGCGTCTCATATTCTTCCATATTTTTTTAAATCTTTAATCTTGGGAACTACTTTCTCAATTGTTTCCAACGTCAGCTCTCTAACTTCGACAAATAGAGATTTATTTCATCGTTAGCTAGATTCCTGTCATTAGAACCATTGAGCAAGCGTTTCCATCATCAGAAAGAGGACATTCCTTCAGATACTCTCGATCAAACTTTTTTTGAAACTTTCCCCCCAATGAGGAAGAGATCATTCCTTTGATGATTGATTTCCATCACGATTGCGTTATGGTCGCTATAATAAGGAAGAACCTGCAGTTTCCATTGAGGACTATTAAAGCTTTATTCAAGTCTTGCGTCTGCAATGCAGAAGTATAGACATGAATTGTATGTATGTTGGAAACTCCGACCCATATAACATGGATTGTAGCTGTATTCAATTCGGTTTTCTATTATCCATGATTTCAGGAATACACCTCTAGGATTATTAGTGACGTTCAGCCATGATGTATGCTTGGCGTTCAGGTCACCAGCAAGAATATAATAACTATGCAGCCTGTTCAATTCGAGTATTTCAAACAAGGAATCGGACTCCTCCTTGAACTTGGAGAACATTTCCACCAGTTGCATAGGTAGAGATAACGAAGAAGTTATCTCCACCTAGCAGTGAGATTTTGATAATGGACACTTCAAGAAATTCAAAGCTTTTGATTTCAAATTTTTCACTATTTTGGAAACAATAGGGTCTTCGAACCAATATCCCGGTGCCAATCCCCCATCACCGTTTGCCCTATCGTTTCTTACGAATTAAAAATCCTTGAATGTCATTCAGTGCCATGAATTGAGGTGGGTTTCAGTGAGAAGCATGATATCAGACTTTTGCTTAACAATGAATTCGAGGAAATAGCCACGTTGATGTATAATAACAATGGAGTTGACGTTGATCGAGATGAGACGAATCCTGTACATGGGAATATGACTGGTTGACAAGTAATTTTGAGGCATTTGAAAGCCCTAAACGCTGAAAAATAAAATTAATTTTTGTATCTTGTTTATCGACTCACTCCGATAAAGCATTTAGTTGCTGGTAAATTTTGAGAAGCAGCTCATTATTGCCACTGACATTATTAACATTATTCACCGCATTTTCTGCTGGTCCTCTAATAGCGAGTGCAAATGATACTCCGGGCTTGACGAAGTTCGAAGCTAAGATACTGCGGTGTGGACAAATTTTACTCTCGCATCTTGATATAGGGAGCATCTTCGATATGATGCCGGATGACCAAAAATACGGCAGTTAACACAGTATAATTTCTCTTTTGGCTCCCTCTGAGCCAATTTGCATTCACCGGCAGCATGAACGTCCTTGCGTTTGACGCTACGATAGTGCATGGTGCAGTTGGCAGTCAAATGTCAAAATCTTTGATACCGATAACACTGGTTCACTTCCATTTTCTGGATGCGTTCCCACCTCACCACTCAGAAGTTCAAGTATCTAATTTATTGAAGAGCACTTGGACTGCTCTTATTTTCAATTTGTACCAAGTAAAGTTGTAAATTCTTCTTTCAACCGTCGATCTTCTTGTTGCGAAGGTTTTAACGGAAATAAATTCAATTTCAGGTGCAGCTTCCTTGAGCACCTGAAGAAGATCGACGGTATCCTCTCCTCAGTCTAAGTCCTTCAACAAGGAGGTCTGATTCTTCTTACTTTTTGGGGTATAGGTGGAGTGTGGAACCTCCCCAGAACTCAGTGCATTTTTAAGCTGATTTGAAATCAACCAGTGATTTCGTTTTGATTGTTAATTTTTTTTCCGCTTTGACCGAACACGTTAATTGGCGGAACTTTTTCTGTATTTTTGGAAACTTTTTGGGAGGGACCAGGAGAACTGTGAGCTGGTTTCTTCTCCTTAGTTTTATTTTTTAAGTGCTGAGTAAAATTAACATCGTTATGTTGATTGATTTACCTTCAATACATTCTTCAACGTTCATTTCTTATTGTAAGCCGTCCAGCGTTGCATAATAGTTTTGGCTATCGTTAGCGCCCCCAGCACTTAGTATTTCTTCTGGGATAGCTTGTTTGACAGCTTTGTTTACCTTAGTTTCCTTATTGATTTGCTTTGCCGGTTCTGCATCTTGAGTTTTCATCCCTCTCTTGAACATTTCTTCGAGGGACTTCAATCGTAGTCTCAATTCTTAATTTTCAAGTCGAAGTCGAATCACTTCTTGTTGGTTTTTGTTAAAATCATAATTTGAATTTCGCGCCTTTATTCAACTCTGTCTTGACTTTTCCTGAGCTTGACCGCTCCCTATCAACTTCAACTCTCTACGTTCTGTGACTTTGACATGCAAGTGTTAATCGCGCCTTAATACTGAAATAAAAGACTTTTCCTTGCAAAGCAGAAATATGTTTTCAATTATTTCATCAGGTTATGGGCCCAGTAAAGCCCAGCAAAGCCTAAATATAGAATCAGTGCAAAAACTTTCAGTGGAATAAACATCACGGTGAAAAATAGTGAACACAACCTAAAACGCAAAAACGTGACTTCTAATTTAACAATTGCAAAGTATTTTCTCTGTTTTCTCGTGATTACTGGACTGAGTTCTTAAAAATGGCAGCAAATAATCAATTGGCATTAATTGAAAAGTTAACCGGTCGAAATAATTATGCAACCTGGCGATTTGCTGTAAAAACATATCTACAGCATGAGGAGCTGTGGGGCTGCATAGAACCCGCCACAAGTGTCAAAGTGGACACAAAACGAGATACAAGGGCAAAAACTAAGATAGTTCTACTAGTTGACCCAATAGTTATAAGCACATACAAGAAGCTAGCACTGCACAGTAAGTATGGGATAAGTTATCGAAAGTATTCGATGACTCTGGGCTGACACGCCGTGTTGGGCTGCTGCGTGATCTCTGTAATGTCAAAACGGAGAGGAATATGTGAGCAAAATTATGTGCACTGCTCACAAGCTCAGAAACATTGGTTTCCAAGTAGACGACGAATGGCTGGGTACACTGCTGCTCTTCGGTCTACCAGAATCCTATCAACCAATGGTAATTGCTATTGAAAGCTTAGGCATGAAGATAACCTCAGACTCTTTGAAATCAAAACTTTTGCAAGATGTTAGACAAAAAGAAAGTGACTCAATAGTGTTCTCAGTCACTAAGAAGTTTAAAAACAATTATAAGAAGCAAACTAAGGCTCCGAGGTGCTACTCTTGTAACAAGTATGGCCATAAAAGTTCTGAATGCAAATCCGAGACGAAGGATATTCAACGAGAAACAAGCAGTTCTTCATATGCTGCGGTGTTTGTGGCAACATCCAGCCAAGATGACGCCTGGTACGTGGCTTCCGGTGCATCCTCACACATGATAAGACATAAGAATATGCTTGAAAATCTGACGGCTCCTGCCATACAGAAAATTAGAGTCGCAGACAACAAAGTACTACCCGTGCAATGCTCAGGAGAAGTGAGCTTAGATGTTTATGACGACGAAGGTCAAAACAAGAAGGTGCTTTTTACAAAAGTATTATGTGTTCCCGAACTCGCAACAAATTTATTGTCCGTAAGTCAAATTATTCGCAGTGGTGGCCAAGTTAAGAGTGACAAAACCGGCTGTGTTATTATGAACAGAAGAAATGAGATAGTTGCAACAGCAAGTGTCATCAACAATATGTACCGGCAGAATATGTCTGGAAAAGGCTATGCATGTGTGAGTATATGTTTGTGCGGATGATTTTATAAACAATATTTCCCTTTGAAATATTTCACTGCATAAAAATTGTTCACGTTTTGAAGCTATCAACATTCGGTCTATTATAATCAAAAGAGATCGCAGTGTTCCTGGAATGAGTTCAAATTTGGCCCATGACCTCGCTGTGTACAATTTGCGATACGCCATTGTTCCCAAAAGTTATCAAATTAAAACAACGTAATGAAGCGCAACAATGACCAAATTAATTTCAAATACGGTAACAAAATTTTAATGTAGTGTGGAGTAATATACAATACATGGAACATTAAATTTAATCATGATAAAAATAACTATCTTTGCCGATCAGATAAACATAGTAATTGGCATTGTAAAAGTAGAAAATGATGTTAATTCATACAAACAAGACCAAGCCTAGTTCTCAGTGAACAGAATTCACCCAAGATATTATGTTCGTTTAGAATATATAAAAGTTTTAGCTAACGTTTTATATAGTTTGAGATTATTGAGTTGCACATTTTTTTGCTTTGAAGAAATATTTCAAAAGTTTTGGTAAATTAAATAAACACCTTCAAGTTCATTATGTTTCGATTGAAACAGATTCTCAAATGTTAAGTCTAATTTTGGAACTGAAATTTGATAGTAGATAAAATAAATTCACCGGATTTAAATTCAATCGGACCAAATACATACTACTGCTTCAAAAAAGCAAAATGGTCTGGATTCCGGAGTTTTATTGATGAAAGAGTGACTTTAGCACCAAGAACGATAGAATCGCTCAATACTCCCTCAGTATGTAAGGAGCAAATTGTAGAGTTCACAAACACTATCTGGCAAGCTATCGAGTCTAGCGTTCCAAAGCGATCAAAAGCTTCCTATAATTTAATAGAATTTGATGAAGAAACATACAAGCTAATAAGGAAGCGTAATTCTTTGCGGCGTAAATGGCAAAAAACCCGCATTAGGTCTCTCAAAATTGGTGCTAATATCCTCACACTAGCAATTAAGAATAAAATTAAGGAGCTCCGGAATCTCCGATGGAACAACATGCTATCAAATCTAGGCTACAACTCGCGGAAAGTCTGGTATTTAAATAGAATTTTTAAGCGAAAGTATCATGCGTTACCGTATTCGATTACAAATAACAACGGAGAGCATATTTACTCTAATCAAGGAAAAGCAGATATACTTGCAGATAAGTTTAAGCAGTTCCATAATATCTCCAATAGGTTCTGCAACAACTTAGCAGAAATGATGGTGGCCAGAGCTTTAGAACATCAGCCTAAACAAACATCTTTACCTCCTGGTGCATTAATAAAAACCAGGGAGTTAATAAGTTTACTTAAAAAAGTTAAAAACGGTAAAGCACCTGGTATCGATGGCCTACCGAATATAGTACTTAAAAATTTACCCAAAAAAGGAATAGTATTCCTATGCCACCTATTCAACGCATGCCTTAGGCTTTCTCTCTTTCCATCCATCTGGAAACAAGCTCTAGTCATACCTATCCCGAAGCCTGGAAAAGATCCGCACTCTCCTGACAACTACAGGCCCATTAGCTTACTACCAGGATTAGGTAAGCTCTTTGAAAGAATAGTCCTGAAAAGATTAAATAATTTAATGGCTAACAATAATATCTTACCGGATTTCCAATTCGGCTTCAGAAACAGACATTCGACTGAGCATCAGCTCCTCCGTGTTACGAAGGTCGTCAAAGCAGCGATGTACAATAAATTGTCTGTAGGTTTGGTGACACTGGACATAGAAAAAGCCTTTGATACTGTCTGGCATGATGCTCTGGTCTACAAACTTCAGAAATACAATACACCCCCATACCTGTTGAGCCTTTTACAATCATTTTTAACTGATAGGAAGTTCCAGGTCAAAGTCGGGGAAAGCATTTCCTCACTAAAAAGTATATCTGCCGGTGTTCCGCAAGGCTCCTGCCTAAGCCCATCTCTATATAACATCTATACGTCTGACTTCCCTTCTTTACCAAACTGCCAAGTTGCAGCTTTCGCAGACGACATTTGCATATACAGCATAAGCGCAGATCCAACTTCCATTATTTCTAGCCTTGAAACGGCGTTAGAACTTACTTATCAATACTACCATAGATGGAAAATTAAAATAAATGTTGCAAAAACGAAGTCAATATACTTCACCAGGAAGCGTAAGCCTGCTCACTTACCCAAGCGACCAATAAATTTTTTAGGGCAAACTATTCCTTGGAGCGAGGATCTTAAATATCTTGGACTTATATTCGATACAAAACTAACTTTCAGAAAACATATTGAGCATATTAGCTCCAAAGCGTTTAAGGCCGTGCTTTCGCTTTATCCCCTTCTTAATCGTAATTCACGTCTCAACACCAGAAACAAAGTCCTCATCGTCAAAATGGCAATCCAACCGATCATCCTATACGGCTCGCCTACCTGGATCCAATGTGCTAAATATCTAGTAACAAAGCTTCAGATCACCCAAAATAGATACCTGAAAATGGTCCTTAACAAATCATTTTACTTCTCTTCTGAAAAGCTACACAGACTGGCTGGCGTTAGTCCAATACGTAAGCTCGCTGCATTGCGCCGTGACAAATTAATCGCGAAAGCAAAAGACTCGCCCAATCCGCTAATACATGCCCTGGCGAATTGAAAATCAGCAGTTGCTACCACCTATCTTTTGGCCGTAACCTAGCCTCATAGATTTTAGCTAGTTATAAGTAGAAAGTTAAGTTATGTTAAGCTAATATAAGTTCAGTAGAGGTTTTTGCCTAAATTTTCCTCTAGCTTATTGTAATAATCTCATAGAAATACGATTATATGCATAGTTTTAAGTAATGTTCAAACGATGGTGAGATGACTTTGTCAGAACACCTACTATATTATAAGGCCTCTGTACCGCATACATTCCAATAAAGAAAAATTATATAATATAAATTCAATCGGTTTGCAAATACAAGGAATGCATTTAGTTAAGGCGATAGGTTAGATCAGTTATCATTATTCAGGTTAAAAGTGAATAAAGCAAGACTGCAATGATCAGCTAACTACTTTACCCTCTTAGAATTATTTTTAAAAATTTATGACTGAATAAAATATTTATACACCTTTTGGTCAATTTATTCAGTTGATGGTTCTGAGTTTACATCTGGTTAGTCCGAGCAAATTAGCTTTGGTTAAGGAAAAAAAAAATTCTACTTTGAACATCAAATTACTTGTAAAAGAAAGACAAAATACGTTCCAGTGAATTAAACTTAATGTTTATAAAGCTTAGAATGAAGCTTGAATTTGGCCAAATTAAGCAATCTTAACTAAATCTGATCTCATAACTTAAAACTCAGCCAGATTGTTTGTCATACTTTCAAAACCAAATTAAAATTGAGTAATTTTATCGATTAAAAAGAAAAATAGAAAAGCTATAATTTGTTATTGTTTCAAATACTGTTTCATAAAAAATAAGAAAACAGAAAAAACTACTGTTATTATTATTGCTATTATAAATAAATGTAGTCATGTTTTCTATGGCTTTAAATATAAAATGCTGATCACTAAATAAAATAAAAATTATACATATAAACACAAAAATAGAAAACAGCAACATGAAAAATCCGAGAAATTTAACTTGTTTGTATAAAGATCAATAATAATTAGAATGTTGAAGTAAACCATAAACTTGGTCTTTCTATTTTTGGCCCTTTTGACCGGGTATAGGACCCGGTACGATGGTAGGCTCTCCACGCCACAAATGAGCCAGCCATCGGGCGTTAAATAACTTCTTTGTTTCAGGTGACTTCGCGGGTTGAGTGGCCCGAGCAAGGTGCCTCTGTATGGCATAGGGTTATGTAATCGAATTGCATAATTCTATGGCGTAAATTGGTCACCGTGGTACTTCTCGTCTGATGGGAAGGCTCATGCAAGTTAAGTTGTATGAGTTTTCCACTCAGAAGAGGCATACCTGGCCACTACAACAATTATGGATTTTGATCCGGTTGGGTGGGTGCGCGGGGGCTCCATCACCACCTGGTTGCTCCTCTCTTATTTGTGGGCCATGAGCCTCTCCGGGTAAGGACGAAGCTACCCTGATTCCGCCCATTTTTACTTGTTTCTCTTGTTCCATGAACAAGTGATTTACCCCTGCTGTAGTTGCCTACAATTTTTGCGACTTCGGTCGCATTGCTTTTGTTCGACCCCAGAAATTCGTGAATGCGAAATTCTTTGTAGTGGGTCCTTGTGATGGGGAATAAACCCACCCCACGACACCACGATGCTAGCCTGCCAGTGCATTCACGCGTCCCCAGACAAGGGCATTCTCGGCGGATATCTCCATCTTCTTCTGCCGAGGCAGCAGACCATCGCTGCAGTTCTTCACGGACATTTGATTTTACCCTTACACTACAACATTCCGGACACCAGCATTGATCTTGATAGTCCTCCAGTCAGCAAAATCACCCTGAGACCAAGAAAGAAAAGTAAGGAAAAGACAAATCTAGATGATTCCGTAGAAAATACTTACCAGTGTCATCACGAAGAGGTACTGTCAGATGTGCCTACGACTTAATCCGAAGCTATAAAATCGGTAAACCAAGAAAAATGGAGAAAATCTATCACTGAAGAACTGGATGCTCTACAGAAGAACAACATATGGACATTGGTAGAAAAACCCCCAAATGCCAGAGCAATTGGGTGCAAATGGGTATTCCGTATAAAAGAAGAACCAACTGGTCCACGTTATAAATCACGTCTATGTGCAAAAAGATATGCACAAACTGTAGGTATTGATTACCAAGAAACTTTTGCTCCAACAGTCAGGTATGATTCAATACGATTGTTACTATCTTTAGCTGTACAAAATAATCTCAAAACCATGCAACTAGACGTCAAGACAGCTTTCTTATATGGGGAACTTGAAGAGACCATAATTATGACTCCACCAGAAGAGTTGGACCATGGTGAAAATATGGTATGTAAACTGAACAAGTCACTATACGGGTTAAAACAAGCCCCTCGCTGCTGGAATGCCAAAGTTGACTTTCGATCAATGTGTGTACATTGGTCAAGCCAATAAGAAGAAATGCTGTCTGTGTCTCTATGTTGATGATGGTCTCCTATTTTCAAATGATGAATCAGCATTGAATGAATTTATAGGAGGACTGAAAAACATATTTGAGATCAAAATATTGGTAACTCCAAGTAATTTTGTGGGAATGCAAATAGAAAGATTTAGTAACTGCATATTCATACATCAGATCAAATACATAGGACAAATATTAAACAGATTTGAAATGAATAATGCTAATCCTAATACTGTTCCAGTCGACCCTCACATGAAGCTACAGAAGGGAGATGGAGAGTACGAGAAGAACGTTCCATACAGAGAAGCTGTGGGCGCTCTTATGCATCTGGCTACAGTGAGTCGGCCCGACATAATGTTCGCTGTCAGTTTGGTGAGCAGATTCCTCAATTGCTACAACCGGAGTCACTGGAACGCAGTCAAACGGATCTTTAAATATTTAAAAGATTCTAAAAAGTATGGACTATGCTACTCACATACACCAGAAGCTTCTGAAGTCATTGACTACAGCGATTCTGACTATGCAAACGATCTGGACACACGTCGTTCCGTCACTGGCTATGTTTTCTTCAAGAACGGGGCAGCCGTGGCTTGGTCGAGTCAAAGACAACAAACTGTGGCTCTGTCGACAACTGAAGCTGAATTCATGACAGCTTGTGCCGCCACTAAAGAAGCAATGTGGATAAAACAATTGCTAAGTGATATTGGTGAATATAAACAGGACTCAATATGTCTTCATTTAGACAATCAAAGTGCCATCAGTGTTATTAAAAATATAAACTTTCACAAGAGTTGAATTAAATATCACTTCATTAAGGAAAAATACTTTTTAAAAATAATCATATTAAAGTTTGTAAGCAGTGACTCTCAGTTTGCCGATATATTCACAAAAGGATTGTCAAAAGATAAATTTCATTTTATAAGGTCTAAACTTGGCATGTACTTGCATAACTCATTGTTATAAATAATCATTAATCTATATCATGTATGTTGTTATGTAATTAATGAAATAAGGCTTGAATTCAAGGAGAATGTTAAAATCATAATTTGAATTTCGCGCCTTTATTCAACTCTGTCTTGACTTTTTCTGAGCTTGACCGCTCCCTATCAACTTTAACTCTCTACGTTCTGTGACTTTGACATGCAAGTGTTAATCGCGCCTTAATACTGAAATAAAAGACTTTTCCTTGTAAAATAGAAATATATTTTCAATTATTTCATCAGTTTTCAACTAACATTGAGTTTCACGTCCACCACCTGTGGAGCTTTCCTAGTTACTCGTATGTCTCCTTTTATGGACGATTGCTGCCAATTTTATATTGCTTGTCTCCCCGGGGTCCCCAGCGGTGGGAAGCCGTCGGGCTGCTCCATACCAGTAGTCCCGAATTACTCTGTGAAAGTAAACACAAGGCCCTCATAAAAATGTTACATGGAAAGTCAAGACGCTAATATTTACTCCGGAAATTCTTTGAAATACAATTTGCGTGGTGAAATAATGTTGATTGTTTTCCATCTACTGTTTAAAGTCCCGTTATTGTAAACTGGACTAGAGATATCTCGATCACATATGAATATGAAGGGCTTTCTTTTATCTATATTGATTTATAACAAGAAATATATATCGTAATAGCATACAAATCAAGAAATTTCGGTAAATTAATTGTGAAAGGTCAAATGGAAGTATGGAAGTTATGGAGACTTTGGTTGTGTCGTATAAAAAAAAACAACCTTTTTTAATTTAAACAACTGTTTATTTCAACTTCCAAAACGCAACTAACTAATTCTATGTTTACCTCATATTCTAAGACTCTAAATTGCTTACAAATGAAAACGTGCAAGTTCTAATTTTTACTTTACATGCAAAACGTGAGAATACCGAAATTTGCTGAATATAGAAAAATATATGGAACGTTTAAAGTTCATTTATGAAGAAGAGAATCCGCGGAATAGAAAAGAAATATGATATGTAATATAGAAGTGAGTTATGTCTGGGAATGTGCAATTATGGAATTGTGGGAAGGTAAGGATAGTCGGAATAGGAATAGAAGAAGCGTGTTAACTCCTCGCTCCTTAAAAATCGGTGTCCCACAGATTATAAAGCTAGAATTACAGGATTAGGGTAAGTATAGGGTAAGTTAATTTTACGAGGAAATGACCCTTGACGAAAAAACAAAAATAGAAGCACAACAGCAATGATTATAAGGATTATAATTGAATCGGATGTTACTGATAAGGTATTGCCAAATGAAAAGTAGTCTAATTTTTTCACATTGTCCAAATGTAGTTTGTGGAGATAATCGAGATCTAATTTAATATCTTTTCCGGTTAAGTTACCCTGCAGAACAAGTGGCAAAGGGTGGAGAGTATGTAATTCCTTCGTCGTGTACTCAACATCGTTAATTCGTACCGTGTCGTTTCGAATATTTATTACATATGTTCCGTTTATGATATGTGACCTGGTCTGATGCTGCATTTTCCCAACAAAATTAGTTAAGAATATTGTGTTCTCATTGAGGAACTCTAGGATTGGTTTGCTATGGTATTGGTATTCACATAGCGCACTGGTTCCATCTAGGATTTGGGAGATGCAATCATTGGGGGACAATTTTTGTAGCTGCTGCTTATTGCAGATTGTAGTATTTCGAATTTCTTTTCTTCCTTAGAAATGTCCTGAACGATACGTTGTGTAATTCTAATTTTGAAATGTGAAAAATTTTCTTTCGAAATTGTTGGGGCAATTGAATATACTCGTATTTTTCTGGGATTTTGATGCCATTAATTACATTCGAATTTAAATACTCTTTCAATACTTGGGTCAAGATTTCCCTTGTGATCCTATCGAGACGGATGTAGTATCTGTGGTATGTGGGATGGGGTTCTTCGTGAGCAATGATGTTTTTCCCTTGCGATATTATCAGTTGTCTCCTGAAAACATTTATTGGAGATTCAACGCAAGGTATAAGGTCACTACTATCCTCGTTTGCACTGTGCATTGTCCCAGAATCTCCTATTAAGGTATTAGCTTCGAGCGGAAGTCTGGATAGGGCATCAGCCACCACGTTGGTTTTTCCCTGCTTATATACAAGCTCGTAGTTGTATTCTTCGATTCTGGCTTTCCATCGTTTGAGCTTGGCGTTGTGATTTTTGTTGCTAAGAGCGAAAGTAAAAGGCTGATGATCTGTGAGAATTTTCACTTTTTTTGCTCCGTAAAGGTCAGTTCGCAGCTTATCGAGGGCCCAAATAACAGCCAGCATTTCTTTTTCTCCCGTCGAGTAATTTTCCTCTGTTTTATTGAGGGACCTTGATATGTAAATTATGGGTTTATCCTTTCCAATTTCTCCTTGATTGGATGCGTCCGTGGTTAAAATGAAAGTTTTCGTGAAGTCCGGGAATGCTAATATCTCAGAGGACGTTAAAAGATTTTTAGAGCATTGAATGCTTCTAGTTCTATTTTTCCCAGTTTGATTTCCCGCTTTTTTGACTGATTTGCCTTTACTTGGGCGTTTTCTCCTCTTGTTAATTGTGTTAATGGTTTTGCGACTTTTGCAAAATCCTTCACGAATTTTCGATAATAGGACGCCAATCCCAGGAATGCTTTCAAGTCCTTTAGATTTTCCGGGGGCTTAATTCTGGATATTGCTGAGATTTTTTTGGGATCCGGAAGGATTCCATTTTCTGATATAATGTACCCCAAGAACTCAACCTTCTTTTTGAAGAAAGATGACTTTTCTAGGTTTACCCTCAGGTTAGCTTTTTTCAATTGGGAAAATATTGTTTCCAGATTTCGTAAGTGGTCATCCTCTGTTTCGCCAAGAATAATTATATCGTCGATATATACAAAGCATATCTTCCCGATGAATGGTTTTAGGACGTCGTCAATCATTCTTTGGAAGATTGCTGGTGCATTTTTGAGTCCGAACGGGAGTCTCGTGAATTCGTATTTCCCGTTAGCTGTGGAAAATGCCGTTTTTTCAATGTCTTTCTCATTCATACGTATTTGATGGAATCCGGATGTCAAGTCGAGAGTGGTGAAGAATTTTGATTGACCAAAGCTAGCCAGAGTGTTAGTTAAGTCCGGAATCGGATATGTATCTGCGATTGTAACCGCGTTCAGCCGCTTGAAATCGATGACGAGCCTATATTGTTTTTTCCCTTCCGAATTGGCTTTTTTGGGTACTACCCATATGGGGGAATTATATGGACTTTTCGAGGGCCGGATAATTCCATTTTCGAGCATTTCTGCTATTTGCGTTTCAACTTCGGGTCTGAGGTTAACTGGATAAGGATACGATTTTGTGTAAATTGGGCTGTCATTAGTAGTTTTGATTTCTGCCCTTATGCTAGTGTCAATTATTTCTTTATGAGAAATTGGTCCAAAAATATTTGAAAACTTGTCAACTACCAATTGCAATTTTTTTGCAAGCTCCTTCCCTAAATGCTCATATTTGTTCTGCAAGCTGTAAATTTGTTTGGATATCTTTGGTTTCAGGGGGATTTTAATGTTGGGTTCTATAATCAAAACATCATTTTTCCTGTCGATAATTGCTTGCAAGTCTCGCAGTGTATCGTCACCTATTATTCCGTCGAATGATTTTAAACCTGGTAAAATGTAAAAGTCCAGAATTTTGTTTATACCTAAACTTTTGAAGAAGGGTCCGCTTAATTTTTCTGTTATTTTAATGTTTCCTGCAGCTGATTGTATTGTGAATGGCTCTTTTAAACGTTTGGAATTTTGGCTTAATTTTCTGGAAACGAAATTTGTGTTGGCACCTGTGTCGATAAGGAATTTTTGCGTCTGGCCATCTCTTGTAACATACTCTATGTAGGGTACGCTAGAGAGGCGTCCATCATAAAATTTAGGTCGGATACATCCTGATAGTCCTCAACATTAGAGTCTTCATATGCGATTTCAAGGTCCTGCTCATTATTCTCCTCGGTATCTTCCTCAGGAGTTTGTATGTTGTATAGACGCTGCGTTTTTTTGGGATATGAGATCGAATCGTTTGATCGTTTCAGCGCTAGGGGTTGCAAGGGTTCATTTATATAATCAACCTGCCGTGTTTGAATTGATGGATCAATCTCCATCGGTACAGCGGGCTTAGGTTGACTAGGTCTAGGAGGTACAGGATAAGCGGTGGGAAGTCGATTTGCGTAATGCTGAGCGTTATAAATTTCGTCTCTCTCCTGGCTATCTGAATTCCTATAAGCTGCAGGTACTCGTTTCAACGTTTGATTGGGTGTAAATGTTTGATTTACTGGTGCTGAAAAAGAACTGTAGGGGTTACCGGGGTGCAACTGAAGATTCCTGAAATTAAGATTTAGAAGCTCCAAACAGGAGGCGTATGCTTCAGGCAAGGTTTTTGGTTTCTGTATGATTAGGATCTTAGAGAGATCACCATTAAGACCATGAATGAAAACATTGAGAGCCTTCTCACGGTAATTCTCACTAAGAGCAGCAACAGTTTCCTGCGAATAATCCTCTACTTTAATTTTATTGATAAGTAGAGAAAGTTAATGATTCACGGCAGCATAGAATTCGTCAACACTTCTATTTTTTTGGAACATCGTGTGTAATTGGTGTTCCAGAGTGCGGACATCGCGTTTATCCGCGTAATGGAGGGACAAACACTTTTTCATACTGGCCCAATCATTATCAAATATATTATAAGAAATAAGGGCAGCGTCTGCTGGACCCCTTATTTTTTGCCTAATGTGTCTAAGTATTGCCGCATAGATAGGCTTGTTACGGACAATACTATAATCTTGAAGGGTGGTCTCGACGTTATGCACCCATGAAATATATTCAATGGGATTGCCATCGAAAGTTGGTAAATCCCTAACGGAATCAGGAAGCTTCTTAGTTTTGTCGAGATCCTGGACCGTTTTAGGGCGCGATAAACTTTGTTTTGATTCGAGGGAAGGACTCACAGATTTTTGCTCGAGTTGAGACAACCTACTCTCCAACCTTTTCACCTGCTCTATCTGAGCATTAACCGCCCCGGTGAGTTGCGTAAGGGTTGCTTGTATAGCCTCCATTTTTATCTTGAAAGTAGGGAATCGGATAATTTTCAAATGGTAAGAACACTAAGGGTGATTAGGATGAGAGAGTATAATTAAACGTTAGAAGTGAAAAGCAGATCGGGAAAATACGTAATTAAAACGTACCGATTCAACAAATGTCGGTTTACACTTTTCACTTATATTCACTCACGTTAACGAATTTAAAACTTTAAGTAACCGTTTACACATAAGCAATATTACGATACTTGTAAAATAATTAAATTAGTTATTTTAAAATTATAAATTTAAATCTGAAGTTCTATAATAGTAACTTGCATCTATTGAATTTGATTCAAAAAAAGAGGTAAACTTACAAAATTAACATCAAATTCCAAATTCGTGGATCGCCTGTCATTATCCTTTTTGGCTCCAAACTTTAAATGGTTTTTCTTTCGCCTGTGCCTACTGGGGTGCAGGTTGGATCACTCGATTTTCGTTCTCCGCAATGTAATTGCTTGTACCACTTCCGTTGATTGCAAAACTTCAATATAATTCCGTTATAGCCACTTTTTTTTTTATTAGAATCAGCTCCCTTGTCAGCCTCAACAAGAGATTTAAGACGCGAAAAAAGGCTCATTCACTGATTATTCAATACTTTATTACACGTCCGACGAGTTGTTTATTCTTTAATTTTGGTTAATTGAACACACTCGATTCCGGTAACACGTATTTAATTCCTTAAAATATTGTTCAATCCGCGATTAGACAATCACTTTATCGTCTACTCACTTTTCGGATTTGATTTGATTATCGATTATCAATAACTGCTCGGGCGCCAGTTATGGAGACTTTGGTTGTGTCGTATAAAAAAAACAACCTTTTTTAATTTAAACAACTGTTTATTTCAACTTCCAAAACGCAACTAACTAATTCTATGTTTACCTCATATTTTAAGACTCTAAATTGCTTAGAAATGAAAACGTGCAAGTTCTAATTTTTACTTTACATGCAAAACGTGAGAATACCGAAGTTTGCTGAATATAGAAAAATATATGGAACGTTTAAAGTTCATTTATGAAGAAGAGAATCCGCGAAATAGAAAAGAAATATGATATGTAATATAGAAGTGAGTTATGTCTGGGAATGTGCAATTATGGAATTGTGGGAAGGTAAGGATAGTCGGAATAGGAATAGAAGAAGCGTGTTAACTTGGATGTCTCTTAATTTTATTTGTGTTGATTGATTAAGTATATTCGAGAGAGCTGTCTGCTATTATTCCCTAAAAGAACGTCATTGCACTTCTAATCGCAATCCGAAGTCGATTGCGAAAACAGTAGCTGCACGCTAGATGCATTATCCATTTACACGTATTCCTCGCAATCATTTAAAAAACGGAATTACTAATTAGGTAACGATGCATGACATTTATTTTTGAGATATGTATCTTGTCCTGCTTACTAATGTTTCATTCAGTCAATCATTGTTAATGATATTGCAACAAAATGGCAGCATGTTAAAATGATATAATAAAAGTTTCCCTTTTAAAACGAGTATGTATGTATGTATTTGTTGTAGATGCCGTCTAAGTTCCTCTTGAGTTTATTCATTACAAAACCCTTCTGACATGAGCGTAGCTCTGTCTACACTATTTGTTTGGATTCTAAAAACCCCAGACCAACCAATAATAGCGCATGGAAATCACAAAATTTGGAGACAATAGAATTAAACAACTTAATGGCTGAAACAGCTTATGATTGGACATCTTAACTTGGCAACGGTGTTGGTAGGCTGGCTTGGCGCTTTTCTTTTTATCTTCTCACTCTGGTGTCTATTCCCTATTTTCTTTACGATGTGTTTATGTTTTTACTACATATATAATTCATTGTGGTATGGAGACTGGCCATCACTGTTCTTCGGGCTGCGATTCTTGCTCTTTAATCCTTAGGGTTTGAATACATTGCCGTCTTATGTTCCGATCTAGATGGATTTGTCAGTCCTGGCTTCACATATCTTCTCAATATATATTTTTGCGCTTGATTTATGTAAAGTGGTCAGAAGAAGTAGGGGAAAGTGGTAAATACGCCAGCACTTCCCTGGGCTAACAAACCCTGATAATATTGTATATTCGCTAGCAAGGACTGCTCCTTGTGGTCTGGTTAATAAGGGTCTCACTCATTCCCCACACGTCTCGTTGGCGGTGCTATTTGAAGGTTGGTTCCTGACCTGTTCAAGGATTCGTTATTCAGCGAATCTTTTCTTTCCCCCTCTTTGGCAGCTCCTTCCGCAGTGTGTCAACTTGGACCAGCCTCTCGGCACCAGCACGGACGAGGCTTCTTTCACAACTGATCCCGCTCGTAGGCATGCCGTCATTTCTAACGCTCGGAATAAGAAATAAAGCGAAGATTTTCAACTCTCTGTTCTTTTTATCAAGAATTGGGCAATAAAAGAGTTGATTTCCTGTAGACATAAAACAACTAAAATGCCATTAAATACTAACAAAAAACCTCTAACAGTGAATGGGTGAATTTGTTGCAGCATATTCAAGTTTTTGTAGCTTTCGCTAGTTTTTATTCACACTTTACCTTCGTTTTTATCCCAGCATCCAGACACGTATGGACCATTTTTCGGTTCCTTTTAATGTGCAAGCTTCCGATGCATCCTACACAAAAAATCTTTTGAAATTCTTGTCAGCAGGTTATCTACCTAAAAGCGCAATTTTTGAGAAAAATCACTAGGCCAAGACAAGTTTGCTGGGCAAAAAAGTAATTTGGCCGTGAACTTGGTTTTTCAAAAGACTCAAAAGCTATCGAGACAGGCAGACCGACAGACGAATAGATGAACGAACCAGCAACGCCGATCCGTTCTTAATATTTCACGGTTGCAAGCTTGCATTTGTTGCGAGAACTTGTTTGGAAATTTTTGGTGGATGTACTTAAGTGCAACAAATGGTCAAGGTCAAAAACTTTTGCAGATTTCGATGGATTTCGCGCCTTGCATTTTGAGAATAAAGAAAATAAGATGCAATAGATATTTCGGTTACGAGGGCGGATCCAGGGAGTGGTGGCGAGCGGGAGCTAATGGAGTCGACGAGGCGCGGACAAAGCAAAAAGACATGATTTCATTTAATACATTACGATTTGGATATATTGGAATTTAAATTTGAATTTTTAATTAGACAACCAGTTGAACATGTCTGTACGGATTTGGGTCTCGAGAATCAACGAGAGAAGTGAAGGTTTTGAAAAGTGGTGGATAATTAATTCTGGTTTTGTAGCTTAATGTATGCATTGTGTATAAGATTAATGTTGCATGGTATCAATATTATTTTTAAAAATAACTATGGCGTAAAAGTGCATTCTATTGACTTTTTGGTTATTGTTTTTGAACACGAAGAGAAGTGAAGTAAGGAGGAGCCACATGAATTTTTGCTAACTTAAATGATTTTCGGAATTTAATTTTTATTTCATATGAAGGATAATTGATTATATCTTCTAATAAAAGGTTTAAGAAGGAATTCATACGCTAATGAAAGTTTAGTAAATATTCCTTAAGGAATTTTAGACACTAATTAAATTCCTATATTGCTAGAGTGATTAAAGTGAAAAATGTTACTCGGGGAAGATTCATATTTACTGGTCATACAGTCGCTTCTTTGCGAAATTCAAGAAGCCAGAGAGCAAGGTCATCAATGCTCATTCTTTGTACGTTAATGAGGTTGAGGCCTATGTAATATAATCAGACTTGTGATTCCATTCGTTTGTCAAGTGCTTAAAGAACACTCATCAAGTCCTCGAGCGATTTTTCTTTGGTAGCATTATCTCATCTTCTTCTTCGTAGCACTACAGCCCCTCTCGATCCTTCGCTTCCTGCAAATAGCCCTCCAACTGTTTCATTCCATTGATCGCGTCCAATTTCGAAATCCGAGCAGCAATGAAATGTCTTCGTTTCCTTGGTTTCCCCACTGGTATTTGCCCTTGACTTCTCCATGTAAATACCTTTTTGGGTATCCGTTGTTCGTCCATACGATTTACATGGCCAATTTTGTTACATGTCCACACAACTCTGCGAGCTACTATCGCTTCGCAACTATTAATAACATCATGATCAATGTTGATTGAGAAGAAGCAACCAAGAAAAGTAAAGAATGACGTCAAAAGCATGTACTCGAAAGCACAAGAATGGACCCAGTAGATTCATGATCAATATCTGAAAGTGACGTCACTGCGGGTATTCAGAATTGGTCGAATATTCCAGGTAGTTCCTGCCATAACATTCGCCAAAATACGAGAAATGGATTGAATGACTAGAGACCCTATATAAAGCCGGCTGAATGAATGGGGGCAGAGTAATAGTAAAACTGCGATAGTAAAACTGCGATTTTAAAAACTGCGATAAGAGTACAGCGCAAATTTTGTGATTTGTAAAATAGTGAAGTTAATTATTGTGCATTCTTAGTTAATAAACTCTTTTAACTTAATTTTAAAGACAATGCTTTTTCACTTTTCCGGGACATTAAACTTATCGGCCGCGAGCCATAACACACGACAGTGGTGTCGAGAAGTGAGAAAGAAAACTTTGAAAGTGAAAACTTTTAAACATTTTTAAAGTGCACAATAGTGAAATTTAACGTGGAAATTTGTAGAAAAAAAAGCCGAAATAATTAAAATGATACGAAGTTTACATTTAAAAATTAATGAATTGACCATGTCGGAGCTTAAGGAAGAGTTGGAACAGCGAAATCTGACTACACAAGGTACAATGGCCTCATTGATTGCACGCTTGCACGACGCAATTGAATCAAAAGGCGCATATCTGAATTCGGGTGCGCCCTCAGATGCGGAAAAAAGTGCAGAAGGTGCAGAAGCAGACACACCAAAATCAAGGGAACCAGAAAATGCGCTGATGCAAATGTTGATGCTGATGAAGCAACAGCAGCGAGAACAGTCATCCAGTTTAACTGCGAAGCTAAATGAACAATCATCAAATCTGGACCAACAAGCATTCGAAATCAAGGCAGACATCATACAGAAGCTGGAAGAGTAATCAACGAAGCTAGATCAACAGGCAATCGAAATCAAGACAGATTTTCAGAAACAGTCAGCAGATTTAAAGGCCGATTTGCAAAAACTGCCAAACGAAATAAAAACGGAGCTCAATAGTCTGAACAACCAAATTAAATGCGTCGAGGAAAAGGTTTACCAGGTCAAGGAGAGAATCAACCATGAGATTGCAAAAATGAAAAGGAATTGGAAGCAGCAAAGGCAAGAGTAACCACATCACCAGCTCCGCTTATAACCGCAGCGAAAAGCACATCCAGAAATATGAAAGCACCAATATTCGACGGGCAAACGGTCTGGAGTATTTACCAAACCCAGTTTGAAGCCGCCTCTAGGACAAATCACTGGAATGGGTAGGAACGAGCAACTGTATTAATTTTTGCTCTAAGAGGCCCAGCTGCTGAGCTTTTGCAGACTATTCCCATTGACTTGCATTCAAACTCGACTGCTATAATGAATGCGCTTGTCATGCGTTATCGAGACGATCATCTGAAGCAGATTTTTTGGTCACAGCTACGGCATCGACTGCAGAAGTCCGGCGAAACCCTACAGCAGCTAGTCCAAGACATTGAGTGACTGACACTTTTGACTTACCCAGCTTACGACCCGTAACATCGAGATGACGCTGCAACAGAAGCATTCATCAGCTCATCAGAAGACCAGGAATTGTAACAAGCCGTGGATATAGATCAAAAGCAAACGGTTAAGGATGCATTGGCTTATAGTCTGAACTTTGAGGCAGCGAAAAATATGACTCTTACCATTGCCCGGCTTCGCGAGGTAGTGGCGAATGAGTGCAAGTGTGAGTGCGTGGAAATCGAGCGAGAGCGGCAGGTAAATGGTGTGTCCAGATGCTGGAATTACGGAGAGAAAGAGCACCTGCAAAGGGACTGAAAAAAGCGAAGAAAACCGAGCTATTGTCCAGGGTGTGCAGCTAGGAGGAGATCAAGACCGAGTCAGGAGGCCTGCATGGAAGCCCTTCAAACTAAGGGGTCGGGAAACATGTAAGAGCCAACTTCGTTGGGCAGATCGACTTCTCCAGCACCATCATCACGCGTATGAAGACTACATCGTGGTGAAGCAGACTTATGCCTTCCGGGTCAAGTTGATGGAGAACATTGCACCATAACAATCGACACTGGTGTAACCCGATCTATTATCCGACCAGATCTAGTGAGGCAACAACTACTTCATAAGGGCAGAATTTTCTCACTATGGACAGCTACGGGAGAAACTGCACTTGTCCATGGGTAGGTCAACCCCCAGATACTTAATTTTTTCCGGGTTCGGGAGAACACCGTTACTTGAGACAATATGCCCTAGGTACACGACTTCGTGTCGCATGAACTCACGTTTCAAGGGTTTAAGCTTGAGATTACTTTCACGAATTCTTTTGATAACGTTTCTGCGTTTTGATACGTGATCCTCGATAGAACTTGCGTAAATAACAACGTCGTTCAGATAAACAAAGCATTAGATTCCTTGCAATCCATACAATACTGCATTTACGAGGCATTGAAAAGTCTCAGGGCCATTTTCAAGCCAAAAGGCATCCTTTTATATTCATAATTTCCTAAAGGTGAGGTAAAAGCAGTTTTAAGTCAATCCTCTGGACGCATATTTATCTGGTGAAATCACTCGCCAAATCTAGAGTGGTAAAATATATGGAATGCCAAAGTTGATCTAGTATATCTATGATGTTGGGTGTAGGGAAGACATTAGATTCTGCGACGCTGACGTTGTTAAGTTTCCTAAAGTCAATCACCACTATTCATCTGATTTTTCTAGAGGCATCCTGTTTTTTAGGAACAACCGAAAGTGCAGCTGATGGTTGAATTATTTTGTTTAAGCATTTTATTTATTTGCTCGTTTACTTCGCTTTTGTGGATCTCAGAATATCGATGATTTTCCAGATATGGGCCTTGAATCAGCTAAATTAATTTCGTGATAGCACAAACCTGTGCTCGTGAGTTGATATCCTTCTACATAAAATATATCTGAGTATTCGTTTGTGATATCTTGAATTGACTTTCTTTCTTCCCTATTTAAATGGTCCAATCTTAACGATTTTCCAAGCAGAATTCTCCTATAAAAATAGTTTGAGGAATTTGAAGACTGGTTTGATTGAGGTTGAAATGATAGATTTGAGAAATTTTGATTCTCATTCAGAAGTTTTGAGTTAGTTTGATTTAGTATAAGATTTTGTGTTTGGTTTTAAATTTGAGTATAATTTAGAATTCGCTATTGATTTAGATTTCGTTTTTGATTTCGAATTTGATCATGATTTTGAGTTTGATTTTGATTTAGTTTTAGATTTTGATTTTGATTTAGATTATTTTTTTGATTTTGAAATTGATTTTGAGCTGGTGAGCCAAAACAAAAAAGATTTTGATTTAATTTGTTGATTGTGGTCTCACCATTTTCGATTTCTTCGAGACATATTTCAGGCAGGACTATGTCTTCATCGTGTTCGTTGATGTTCAGAATAGAGACAAACGCTTTATTATTTTTATCAATGGCGGTCAAAGCTTCCCTAAGAAAGATTCCGGGAGATAGTTCTTTTCGATTCACAATATCTTCCCTTACATCAGGATTTTGGATATTTACTCTGGCAAAGCTTATGGAACGCGATCTTATGGTGAACATTATTGGATTGGAAAGTCCTGGTTGAATTCAAAAGAATTTAGATTCTAGAAATTCAGGAGCATCATTAGCAGATCGTTCATGCAGTCTATGATATATAGTACAATGTACTGCGTACATTTTGCGAGAAATCTAGGCTACAACCGTAATTGCATATAAAATCACATCCCAGAACTCCATCGCCGGGTATATTACCACTATCAAGGACTACATAAAATTTCTGCTGTAGAGTTTGCTGCGGGAATACAAGCTCTATTGGGGAGAATTCTATCACTGAGAGCGATCCATTAATCCCCTGAAACTTCCTCCCTTCTGCAGGACCCACAACAGTGTTCCCCGTCAAGATTGAGCTTTAGTGATTGAGGATGATGCGCCTGTATCAATTAAGAACCTGAATGTTTGATATCTACGATTTCGGCTTTGAAATCTGTTGTAAGGAGCTCGACTACCCGTGTCGTAAAGGGTCCTTGGGGTATCTAATTGGGATTCAGAATCTCTGAACTTGTCCGAACGCCTTGGTTCGGAAATGCTACCCTGTTTTTTGAATTTGGTGTAGAGTTTGGAGTATCACTTGTTTTATTATTCTTATTATTATTATTATCAGCAAGTTTCCGACACTCTTGGAACCCTTTTTACTTGCAATCGTTGCAAGTTTTTTCAACCGCAACTATGTGACCATGAGAAATTTTGTTAATTTTTCTGTAACACTCTGATGTATTATGGTTCTTTAACCCTCCGAGTACACACCTTTTTTTCGATCATCGAGTACATATGGGGTCAATTTGACCCCAACCTTCTTTGAACGTATACAGTATCGCCCCCACTACAAATATTAGTTTGAAAAAATTTTCAGAAATAGTTTGAATATACATACATTGGAGAGGCCTTAAATGTCCTTAGCCTACCTAAAAAAAATTCGCGAACAACCTGAAAAAACGAAAATTAGCATTTTTACATAAAAAGTCGTAACTTTTTCAATTTATAATATTTTTGGCTAAAAATTTACGTGGAAACTCTCAAGACATAACAGAATAAAGAAAAAATGAGCCCTATTGTGTCCCTTAAAAAGAAATTATTTATTTTGCATATTTATATATTCCAACCTGATAATCTTTCACGAGCTCCCATTTTCCACTTTGTCTATTTTTACTGATCAATGTTGATATTGGTCTCCCTCTTGCGGCTGAATTTTCACGCTGTTGTAAAGGGCGTTCACTGAGATTGCATTCTCCACATCATCATGTTCTGAACATTCAGAAAGTTCATAATCAGATACTGATTGCTCAGAGACGTGGTCGTCTTCGGAGGAACCACTGCCGCCAAAATCATCACCACTGTCTTCAGCCAACAAACGATTACGCACACTAGATCGCAGATTATATTCCATATTGCTTTAAAAAAAAATACTTTCAAACATTTTTTTGTCTTTTTGAATTAATCTATTCATTTATAAAGTAAAAAATAAATACAATTTTTACCCCGAGATTATGTTGAGTACACAATGGGGTCAAATTGACCCCAGGCTGATTTCAAAGGTTTCTCAACAATAAGTAACGTCTCCGAAAGCTAAACAAACTATGTAAACTTATAGTCAAGACACTAAAATATACTTAGAAGCCCATAATACCCCCACTCTCCCGCAGGCCTAGGCGCTGCAATCGGTCAAAGTAGCGTCTGGGGTCAAATTGACCCCATGTGTACGCGGAGGGTTAGTTTGCATAAACTGCAAAATTTTGTGGATTTAGGTGCACTTCTAGATTTTAACGGATTCGAGAGTTTTTCTTCTTCGATTGCAACTTGCGTTGCTTTAGTTAGCGATTTTACGTTTCTAGTGCGGAGGATACTTCTTATGGAAGGATCAACATTAAGGATAAATGTGTGAAGAATTAGATAATTTATTACGGCTATTCGTCCCTTAATTTCACTTTTATCCTCGATTGATTGTTTTACGCAACCTATCAAGGTTTTCGCGGCGATTTCTATTCTGACTATAAACTGGGATATCGTCTCTTCTGCATTTGTTCGCATTGCTGCAACTCGAGCAGAAGATGGTTGTAGTATTTTTTGCCGCCATAGAGCAATTTTAAGAAATCACAAAGTTCCGCCCAATCTTCAAACGCATGACTGGACGCGGCCAATTCGGCCTTGCCCTCTAATTTGGTGATTGTGTAATCTAGCAAGATAGGAGCTTGGTCGAGAGACGTAAGTTTAAGAGCACGAGTACACCCCCTAATGTATGAATTAAGTTTATCGCGATCGCCATTAAATGGTTTAATGAACTTCAATAAAATCGAAGGATTCACTTTTTCCATACTAAACAATTCTGTTCACTTGATGAATCAATTTCAAGTTGCTTCGAATTTTCCGTTTCCATTTTTTCACAAAATACTTAATTTTTCAGGTGCACAATACAAGGTTTATAGATAAATTCTCTGTTTTAAAATTTACAACATGTATATAATAAAATATAGTGTGTGTGTGTGTATAAAGATATAACTCACTTATTTTTTGGCCCCTTAAGTGCGCAGCTGGTTCAATTCAGGAAGGTGGCGATGAGATATAGCTGCAGCAACGGATGATAATTTAGGATTTTAATTTTTGAATTCGCAGGACGTCAATGAATTATTCAGCAGGCTTTTTCATTCAACTGGATATAACTTGTCGATTCAGCTTCTGATGCGTCGATGACTAGTACTTAAGTCGGTTCTCCTTTTGTTGAGGTTCACTCAAAATCGATTCAGCGCTCGTCCCCTTTTAAGCACTTGATCGCTCAGACAGCATCGGCCTTTAGCACAGTAACTTAGACCACTGAGTTGTGTGTAATGATCCTTGGATTGAGGAAACAATGAATTTCTTACGAATGTAAAAAAAGAAGGACTTTTAGCGAGTTCGTATGCTGGACGATCCTATTCCTTGAATTAATGAAATATATTTACATAACACTGTAAAAATGCAATACTAGTTCTAAAATTCCTTTGCTCTTTCTCTCTCACTTCTATTACATGTATATCAGATTACTGCACTATCATTACTTTGTGTTCTTTTGTAAAAAGAATAATTCGCACTGAATATACCGCTTGAGCAAGACGCGCTGGTTTTTACTGCTGTAAATCTAACTAACCTCGACAGGTTATGGGCCCAGACCCAGAAATATCATTTAAAAAGTAAAAAATTTCAAGTGAATCTCGTGAAAACATTAAAAGTAGTGATCGCGAAAGATGAGTTTGACGGCTATTTCAATAATTGAAAAACTGCACGATAAAAATTATTGCAGCTGTAAGCTTCAGATGAAAAGTGCTCTAATTTGTCAGGATCTGTGGAAATATGTAGAAGGCCCGAAACCGGAGGAAACCGACGCAGCTACCGTCAGAGCGGAATGGTCCAACAAAGACGAAAAAGCTTTAGCCATTATTATCCTGAATGTAAGTGTATTACAGCTTATTTAAATTAAAAACGCTAAAAGTGCAAAAGATGCCTGGAAAATTCTAGAGGAAATTCATCAGCCTGCTGGGCCTGGTAGAAAAGTTTCGCTTTTCAAGCAACTTTTGTCATTCAAAATGGCATTTTGGAAAAATTAAAAGAGATAGACATATCAGTCGAAGAAGACCTACTATCTATTATTCTATGAGCGAGCCTGCCACAATCATTCGACAATTATGTAGTTGTGATGGAGACAAGAGATGAGTTGCCGACTTTCGAAAATTTAAAAACAAAGTTGATCGATGAATGCCGCAGGAGAGATGCCGACAAAGACGAAAGTAGAGAGTTCGAACATATTTTAATGTCAAAATCGAAATCGGAGCAACGGAATACCCAAGCAAAAGACAGTGACAAATTTAGAAAGAAAATTGAGTGCTTTGTGTGTCACAAAACAGGCCACTACGCGGCCGAATGTAGTAGTAAGCGAAAAGGAAAACCGGTATCCGTATCATTAGCCGAAATGAACACTTCGCTTGCTGCGAATTCATCGAATGAATCGATCACCAATAATAATTGGATTATTGACAGCGGGGTAACAGCTCATATGTGCAACGACAAAAAATGGTTTGTTGAGTTCGATTTATACCAGGAAACAATTTTTCTCGCGAATAATAAAACAATTGACGCAAAAGGCAGAGGTAAAGTGAGATTAACATCCGAAAATCAGCCAGTAAATCTAAAAGAAGTGTTGTATGTACCTGATCTTCGTGCAAGTTTTATTTCAGTGTCAAAAGCAACAGCGAAAAACATGACAGTGAGTTTCGCACGCAAGCAGTGTATAATAAAACGAAAAAAATCGGTGATTTTAACAGCAAAAAGAGTCGGTAATTTGTTTATTTGCACAAATAATGCACAGTATGCGAATGGAAACGCGATAAATAGTGGATTGAATGATGATTATTTCAAGTGGCATAGTCGGTATGGTCATCTAAATAGAAAAAGTATTTGTGAACTGTATACCAATGAAATGATGCACGGGCTTGACGCAAACATTTCAAGTGCCGAAGGCGTAGAAAACTGCGAAGTTTCATTAAAAGAAAAGATGACAGTGAAACCGTTTACAAAATTTTCGGAAAATCGTTGTCAGAAGCCACTAGAACTTATACATAGTAATATATGTGGTCCAATGAGACAAAATTCGATTGGTGGAGCAAAATATTTTGCCACTATTATAGACGATTGCACCAGAATGATGTTTGTTGCATTTTTGAAGCAAAAAAATCCCCGTTAGCAGCACCAGCCGGAAAGGTAAATTTCTCGTATGTAGCGTAAGGTTTCAAAAAAGAATTTGGCTTGCCTACTACTGGACTGTTATTTCTATAGCACTACATCGGTATTTATTAACAAAAAGAATCTGTAGCCGTTTGTATTTGGAGACCCTTCATAGAGGCGCAAATATTATGCTAAATAAATTGAGTTGCACACGTATGGATCACATATTGAAAATCGGCGGGTAATAAATTGTTATAAACATATTTAGAATGGGTTCACCCTTCTCACATTTGCAGTTTATACATTTTACAGTGGTTACCACACAAAGCTGATAACTTTTTAGCTTAAATAGCTCGAATAGTCAATTTCAAAAGATTTCCATAAAAGTTTAATCAGCACTTGGATTGCCATTAATATATACATTTTCGATTCTTTTCTGAACCACCAGGGGCCGTCATTTTGAATTTTTATTGAAAAAATTTTCGAATTTTTTATTTGTCATCCGATTTACATAATTAAATTAAATTGACTTGCCCTAATAACTTATCATTTCAAGTTTTATCGGAGCCTGTTGAGAAACTTGGCTGCTAGAGGGCTACAGAAATAAAAAAAATGTTTATGTCACCCCCCTGTATGGGGAGACCCCCTTAAACACTTTAAAATATTTTCTTAAGCTGCAAATTTCAAGAGGCACCACTTTTGACCTACGTAGAAAATATCCTCATTCTAGCTCATGTGGTTTGCGAGAAAACTTGTGACGCACGAACAAACGCACGGACAGACAGACAATCGGCGATTTGATAAATTTTTTGGTTATTGTTAAAAATATTTTACAATATTTAAAAAATAGTCTGATTTATAAATACTTTCAAGACAAGTCATTTAAAACGTTTCCATGAAAAAAATTCATTATTTCAGTTGCTACTAAAATAGCAAATCGCGCTTGCCTTCTGACCTTTGGGGGATGACATTTTGAATGCATGCATTTGATTTTGGACTATTTTAAATCTTTGTAGGCTAGAACCTCATCAATCAATGTGTCAAATCTCGTTCAAATCGGAGTTTCAATCTAGACAGGGCAAAAATGATTCAATTTTTAAGTGAAAATGGCAGCTGAAAAAATTTTGGGTTTATTTTTTCGACTTTTTTATTTTTCATTCAATTTTAATAATTTCTATTCAACTGCCGAATTTTATGAAAATCTGTTGAAAGCCTTGACCACTATTACAACAACAAAATTTTGCACGTTTTTCGACATTTGAGCGGCCGCCATTTTGTTTCTGCTGTACCGACTTTGGATTTTTTATTGTGACATTCATCACATACATCAGCGAACCTTTGTACAAAATTTCATCCAAATCAGAGCTATACTTTGGTCAGAACAGAAATCACGATTTTTCGTCTAAAATGGCCGCCATTTTGTTTTTGCCCGGCTGATATAGCTGGTTCACGAACTTAACCGAGATATTTACCCAATACACCTTTATTGAAAATTTGGTGAAAATCGGAGCAAAATTGCAGCCTCTAGCGTGGTCACGAATTTCGTTATATCCCAAACGAGGTGTGTTCAAAAAATATCACGAATTTTGTTTTTTTCAAAAATTATTTATTTATTCATGAATATCTATTTTTCCCCTTCAAAGTAATTCCCATGAGATATTATACACTTGTGCCAACGGTTTTTCCAATCTTCGAAGCACTTCAAAAAATCATTTTTTTAGGTAAATTTCTCGAGAGAAATTTACCTATTGCGGAGAGCATCATATATATATATATATATATATATATATATATATATATATATATATATATATATATATATATATATATATATATGTATATATATATATATATATATATATATATATATATATATATATATATATATGGGATATAACGAAATTTGTGACCACGCTAGAGGTTGCAATTTTGCTTCGATTTTTACCAAATTTTCAGGAAAGGTGTATTGGATAATTATCTCGGTTAAGTTCGTGAACCAGCTATATCAGCCGGGCAAAAACAAAATGGCGGCCATTTTAGACGAAAAATCGTGATTTCTGTTCTGACCAAAGTATAGCTCCGATTTGGATGAAATTTGGTACAAGGATTCATTGATGTATATGATGAATCTCACAATAAAAAATCCAAAGTCGGTACAGCAGAAACAAAATGGCGGCCGCTCAAAGGTCAAAAAACGTGCAAAATTTTGTTGTTGCAATAGTGGTCAAAGCTTTCAACGGATTTTCATGAAATTCGGTAATTTGATAGAAATTATAAGTATCTAAAGAATTACGTAAAAAAACTGGAGGTCGAGTTGCAAAAAACAAAATGGCGGCCAGTTGAAGGTCAAAATTTCAAAGGCTTTTAAAAGTCGCAATTTTGATTCGACATATATGAAACTTGGTTTCAAGATAGACATTACTTGGACCTACAGTCTGTGATATTTTGGTGATCATGCATTTGCAAATTTCAAAATGGCGGCCGTTTAAATATGCGTTTTTTTCATGTTTTTGTGGCCCTCTAGCGGTCACATTTTCCAACGGATTTTGATGAAACTTGAGATTATGAATCTCTGTACTATGTTCTTGTATTTTGCAGGAAATTATTATAATTGAATGAAAAATAAAAAAGTCGAAAATTTAAAGCCTAATATTTTTAGCTGCCATTTTCTTTAAAAATTGAATTATTTTGCCCTGTCTAGAGTGAAACTCCTATTTGAACGAGATAGTACATTGATTGATGAGGTCCTAGCATACACAGATTTAAAATAATCAAAAATCAAATGCATGCGCTCAAAATGGTGGCCCCCAAAGGTGTGAAGGCAAGCGCAATTCGCTATTTTAGTACCAACTGAAATAATGAATATTTTTCATGGAAACGCTTTAAATGACTTTACTTGAAAGAACTTATAAACCAGATCATTTTTAAGATATTGCTAAATATTTTTAACTATACCCTAAAAAATTATAAAATCGTGACTTGTCTGTCTGTCCGTCCGTCCGCCCGTTTGTTCGTGCGTCATAACAAGTTTTCTCGCAAACCACATGAGCTAGAATGAGGCAATTTTCTACGTAGGTCAAAAGTGGTGCCTCTTGGAATTTGCAGCTTAAGAAAATATTTTTAGGGATTTAAGGGGGTCTCCGCATACAGGCGGGTCTCCCCATACAAGGCCCATACAAGGGGGTGGCATACAATTTTTTTTATTTCTGTAGCCCTCTAGCAGCCAAGATTCTCAACAGATTCCGTTGAAACTTGAAATTATAAGTTATTAAGGCAAGTTAATTTAATTTAATTATGCAAATCGAATGACAAATAATACAGTCGAAAATTTACGGCTTAATATTTTTAGCAGCCGATTTCAATAAAAATCGAAATGACGGCCCTCACAGTTCAGAAAAAAATTGAAAATGTATATATTAAGTGCAACGCAAGTGCTGATTCAACTTTTATGGAAATCTTTTGAAATTAACTATTCGAGCTATTTAAACCTTTGTGTGGTTACCACTGTGAACTGTGTAAACAGCAAATGCGAGAAGGGCGAAACCGGTATTTATATGTTAACAACAATTTATGATCCGCCGATTTTCAATATGTAATCCATACGCGTGCAACTCAATTTAATTAGCAAAATATTTGCGCCTCGATAAAAGGTCTCTAAAAACGAACGTGACCAGATTTTTTTTTGTTAATAAATACCCATGTGGTACTACGAAAATTGCAGAAAGAAGTTTAGTAGTGCAAGCAAAATTCTTTTTCGAAACTTTACGCTACATACGAGAAATTTACCTTTCCGGCTGGTGCTGCCAACGGGAATTTTCTTAATCTTGTTCAGCTCCTCCTTCGATGCCGTCTTTATCTCGTCAAGCGTAGCGTAACGTCGTCCTTTCATGGGCCTCTTCAGTTTAGGAAACAAGAAAAAGTCACAGGGGGCCAGATCTGGGGAATACGGTGGCTGCGGCATCATTAGTGTGTTGTTTTTGGCCAAAAAGTCGCGCACAAGCAACGATGTGTGAGCAGGGGCGTTATCGTGGTGCAAAAGCCAATTTTTGTTCTCCCACAAATCCGGGCGTTTCTGGCGGATTGCTTCGCGCAAATTGCGCATAACTTGCAGGTAATATTCCTTATTGATCGTTCTTCCCTGTGGCAAGAACTCATGATGCACCACGCCCCTGCAATCGAAGAAAACTGTCAGCAAAACTTTCACATTCGACCGAACTTGGGGCGCTTTTTTCGGTCTTGGTTCATGCGGCAGCTTCCATTGAGATGATTGAGCTTTGGTTTGCACGTCATAACCATAAACCCACATTCGTCACCAGTTATGACCCTCTGGAGCAAATTTGGTTCGTCGCGGACAGAGTTTAACATCTCATTAGCAATGTTCATGCGTTGCTGTTTTTGGTCGCAATTGAGCAATGTTGGTACGAATTTCGCGGCGACCCGTCTCATGCCCAAATCGTTGATAAAAATCGAATGGCACGAGCCAATCGATATGTTTAGGTCCTCAGCAACTTCTCTAACGGTGATTCGACGATTGGCCAATACCATTTTCTCCACTTCATTAATTTTTTCGTCTGTTGTTGAAGTGCTCGGGCGTCCGGCACGCTCTTCGTCGTTCACATCTTCTCGGCCTTCTAAAAACATTTTGTACCACCGACAAACGTTGCTTCGGTCCAAGGTAGCTTCTCCGTATGCCACAGTCAACATTCGGAATGCATCCGCGCACTTAATTTCGTTTTTTACACAAAATTTGATACACGTTCTTTGATCCATTTTTTTGAATAAGTAAAAATCGAAGACGATTGAAAACACGTGCAAGTAAAGCAGCTATCACCAATCAAGTGAACATTCAAAATGGCTGAGCTTGTCGGCATAAGTGACAGACATGAGTACCAACATAACGCCACAAAAAAATCGAAATTCGAATATACGTAACCCGCGAAAATTCATAATTCGCGATACTTTTTGAACACACCTCGTATATATATATATACATATATATATATATATATATATATATATATATATATATATATATATATATATATATATATATATATATATATATATATATATATATATATATATATATATAGATATATATACATCTGTATGATACTCTCCGCAATAGGTAAATTTCCCTAAAGAAATTTACCTAAAAGTGAAATACTTAGTTTGCTAAAAACATTTGAGCAAATCGCTGAGAACCAGACGGGGTGGAAAATAAAAATGTTTCGCAGTGATAATGGAAGAGAGTATTTAAGTCGTGATTTCACAGAATATCTAAATCAGCATGGTATCCGTCGGCAATTAAGTGCTGAATACACACCGCAGCAAAATGGTGTGGCTGAGCGTGCAAATCTGACACTGATCGAAATGGCTCGGTGTATGTTTTCGGGCCTTCGCTTAGAGATAGTTAGAGTATCTCATTGTCATGATCGAATGTATCGGCACTCCACAAGGTGATATGATCATTATCACGCTTTGACCGTGTGTTCATTCGTCCACCCAGCTGCGATACGTTCTGATTTAAACCAGCGCGTATCATAGCTGGACAGGCTTATAGTCCGTCCGAAGAATCACTTGAACTAAATCTCGTCAAAGCCAACGAAACTCGAACCAGAGACCTTCGGCTTACGGGCTTGGTGCTCTAACCACTAAGCGACGTATTGCGCAGAGGCTGTGAATACAGCATATTATTTGCGAAACCGAGCGCCTACCGGATCACTTGAAAAAATTACTCCTTTTCAAGCTTGGAATGGAGTAAAACCACCTAAAAAAATTCGGATGCCGAGCAATAATGCTAAATAAGCAGAAAAGCAAGTCGAAATTTAATTCGAAAGGAATACCAGTTATATTTGTAGGATATAGCGAAGAAGCAAAGGCTTACTGGCTTCATGAACCCAATTCACGGAAAATGTACAAAAGCAGAGATGTAACATTTTGGAAAACGAATGTGATACAAATGAGAATAACGATTATCAGTTAGTTATTTTTGATAATGAACCCGAAGATGAAAATTTAGAAAGTGAAACATTCTAGGCAACGGGAGAGACTTCTAGTAGTAAGACTATATCACCAAAAAAACCCGTGGACAGTGATGAAGTTTACGAAAGCGATCAAGACGAAAATGAACAAGATAAAGAAAAACCAATTGCGAAATCGTATAATAAAGGAGGTAGACCTAGAATTATCAGGACGGGTAAACCAAAAAGACCACGCCTAATTCGAACCGAAAAACAAAACTCAATTGACTTGAGGGGTGTAGATTGAGCAGAAAACCCCCTCACTGTAGAAGCTGCGCTTTCAGGTCCACAAGCAGATGAGTGGAAGAAGTTAATGCCAGCAGAATATGATGGCATAATAAAGAATCAAACCTGGGATTTGGTAGACTTGCGGAAAGGAAGGAAGTCTATAAAATGTAAATGAGTATTCAATATTAAGACCGACCAAAAAGGAAAAATAGTTCGCTACAAGTCAAGATTTTTGGCGGAAGGGTGTAGTCAAAAAGTGAATATTGATTACAAGAACACTTTTTCGCCGGTAGCACGTTATTCGACAGTAAGATGTGTCCTCGCGTTGGCTGCTGAATTTAATTTGTTGTTGCATCAAGTGGATGTAACTGCTGCATATCTTAACGGCACACTTGAGGAGGAGTTATATATGGAGCAGCTTAAAACTTTTATTGATAAAAGATATCCGGAGTGAGGATGCAAGTTAAAGAAAGCTCTTTACGGATTAAAATAATCCGGACGCAAATGGAACAAGAAGCTGGATGACACATTGAAGAAAATCAGTTTTATTCAATGTAAAGCGGACACTTGTGCCTATAATATAAATGGAGCTGAAAAAAACGAAGATAATTGTTATTTATGTCGATGATATGCTGATCGCAAGCTCTCATTAGGATGATTTAAACTGCATCAAAAGAAGTTTATCATCTGTTTTCAATATAATTGACATATGTTTTACAGAATACTTTCTAGGAATTAAAATATGCAGAAATGAAAAACGAGGAAACATAACAATTAACCCAGAACAATTCATCGAAAACCTTCTTCAGGAGAATCGTACGTTGAAATGTAACTCAGCATTAAGGCCACTCAACTGAGGAACGATCTTAAAATCTTGCAGAGGTTTCACAAACTGAGAAAAGGCTGACGTAAAAATGTATCAGTCAATAATCGGATATCCTATGTACCTGGCACTGATGACGCGACCGGACATATTACATTGCATGGTAAGGCTACCGCATTTCAATCAGGATCCACATTTAATGCATTTGAAGTCTGCGAGGAATACTTTGAAATATTTAAACTCCACTATAAAGTTAAAAATCGTTTATCGTTTATTGTAATGATGAGAGAAAATCATTTACGGAATACATCTTTACACTTGGTGGTGGCCCAATACCTTTTTTTAGGGTTTTGTAAAATAATTTTACAAAACCCTACTAGTTTCGCGACCAGTCTGTCCGTCTGTACGTCTGTCCGTCCGTCCGTCCGTGTGTCAAAGCAGTTATCCTCGGAAACTACTTAAGCTAGAAACATCAAATTTTGTGATAAAAGTGGTGATCTTTTCAAAGTTCATTTACAAAAAAATTTTATAAGGTATTTAATGGGGGTCTCCCCATATAGGAGAGTGACCCCCCGAACAAAAAATTTCATTGAAGGTAGCCGATATGGGTATCAAATGAAAGGTCTTGATGAAAACTTTTCAAAACAGGTCTTAGTTAGGCAAAACTTGCTTCGAGGGGCGCACAGGGAGGGGAAATACACGAAAAATTTGTGTCCCCCCCCGCGATTGGACACCTGTGACCCGAAAAATCTGAAAAAAATCAGGATTGTAGGCCTTGGTGAGTACAATAAAATAAATACGTTAGAAGTCGCAATTCACTCACCTTTGTTAGTAATAGTATGATTTATCGATTTTATGTTTTCATGAATAAAATCTTAACGGTACCCTTAAATTCAGTACGTAGATGACTATTTATAAGTTTAATTTATCCTGAAAGTTTCATAAAGATTAAATCATATTTAGCGAAGTTATAGTGGTTTGAATTTTCCTGTATTACTATGGAACAATATGCGCTGCATTTGGAACAACATGCGCTTTTCACCGACTCAGATACTACAGTCTTGCTAGGATTTGCATGAAAGTTTCAGGAATGATAGGTTTATGTATATCTTTGAGAATCGGTCCAGCTAGTGGTGTAGGAATTAGTAAAAGACCTGATTGCTAATCTACAAATAAATTTATTTGATAACGTTTTAAATAAATTAATTCGTGTCGACACGTCGTCGTGACACGTATAAACCACAAAACCAGAAGAGAACGAGTTGTCCTCGCATGCCGGTTAAATATTAGTTTTGTGCTGACGTCGTCGTCTGCTCCAATCCACAGTGGTCGCTACTCCATATCGATGAATATGCTTCGCTTGCATAAGACGTCCACTTGTTAGACGTCAATCCACCAGCCAAAATGTTTACGTTGCACATCTTCGTTCTGCATGTGTTACCTTGCGGTTGATATGCTTGCATAAGCATCCACATGTTGATGGTTTTTGACTTAATCATGGTTGAGCATCAATGCAAACCGAATGGGTGCTGCACTCATGGCAGTCGGGGGTTGGGTGTCTGTTGGTCCGTCGATGGGGCGTTGCGGAGTGTTGGCTGCGGTTTGTGGCAGTCGAGGATCGAGTGCGTATGTGAGTGGCTGATCCGCCACAGTGGTATCAGTTATCGTAAAACAAAATAGTGGCTGTTTTAAATGCGACGATTGAATAATTTTAAGTTATTTTTTCCCAACTTCAACGTTTAAGGTGCATGCTTTGAACACTTGATTCAATTTAATGAATGACTGAAGATGAGTACCTACAATTAATGCTCATAAGTGAAACAAGTCAAGGAGGTGGGAGAGAGCTCCTAGCACAAGGGTTTTGTAACCATTCTAGGATTCGAAAAAATTGGCCATTAATCGATGATAACAGTACAGGAGAGTGGCCCCTGAAAAAAATTCATCAAACGTAGCCGATATGAGTATGAAATAAAATATTTCACGGGAGCTCTTCAAAACAGTTATTAAACTGTCAGTTTTTGCTTCAGTGGGGCACAGGGGGGAAATACATGAAAAATGTGTTTCCTCCGTCGCGGATGGACATCTGAAATAATTATCAAGGGAGATATTTATGAGTATAAAAATACCAAAAACCTCAGAAGTCATAGTTCGTTCAACTTTGTTAATAATAGTATGATCCTCGAATTTCATATTTTCTCCAATAAAATCGTCTTGACATGTTTCTTGATTCGATTCGATCTGGTGACTGCATTTTGTAAATTGAATACAAAACCCTTCTGACATGAGCGTAAGTCTGTTTACCCAACTTGTTTTTTTTTGTGGTAGGGAGGTGAAGGCATTTACGCCCGCCGAGTCTGGCAGTGTGGGACTTCCATGGAGGATACCCTTGGACTACCCACTAAACACCTCCCCTGTCAATCTGAGAACCCAGCCTGGAACCGTTTGACACATTACTTCGGGCCAGGTTTCGTTTTGTTACGCCGTGGGGCGCCTTCAAGCTGGGGAGTCCCTTTCCTAGCGGGAGGGGAAAGAGGAAGAGGAAATGCCAGAAGAGCGATCCCCCAGCCCCAGCGCCTCCGGCTGCTGTGAGTCCCTTTTATATTTTAGGACTGCCCGAGCATAATATGCCACCTGGTTCCATTTGTCAACCGATTCGAGCATCACCGCAACTATATTATCCGGGGTGAGCTCTCCCGTCTCCTTGTAGAGTTCCCTTCGCAGCCTGACCCATTTTGTACACGCGAAAAATGTGTGACAGGCATTGTCCTCCTCTCCTGGGCAAAACCGACAATCGGGAGACCGTGACTTACCGTTCTTGTGCAGGTAAGACTGAAAACACCCGTACCCGCTCAAAAGCTGGGTGAGATAGAAGTCAGTCTCACCATGCCTTCGATTTAGCCACGGTCTCACCTCCGGGATGAGGCGCGCAGTCCACCTTCCCAAGACTGCTGCCAATCGTTGAGCGAGCGTTGTCTCTCCTCGCGGACAACTATGTCCCTCGCATCCTCGTTTCGGCGCAGATAAATAGCGCGGCGCTCTCTAGCAAGGAGGGTGACAGGTATCACGCCTACAATCACTCTCACCGCCGAGTCGGAGACTGTTGGATACGAAGATGCAATTCTCAGTGCTCCTCTTCTCTGTACCTGTGCCAATCGTTTTCGGTAAACCTCCTTGCTGAGAGCGTCACCCCATACCTCTGCTCCGTACAGTAGCACTGACCCTACAGCACTCATCAAGAGGCGTCTTCTTGATAGGCTGGGTCCCCCTACGTTGGCCATAAGTCGACTCAGGGCCGATATTGCCGAAGCAGCCTTCTCAGCCGTTGCCCTGATTTGCTCAGAGAAACTCATCTTCGAGTTGATCAGTAGCCCCAGGTACTTCACCGCTGGCTTCGATTTGATTAGTATGTCTCCAATACTGATCATCCTTACTCTAGGGATTCTCTTTTTTGTCAAGATGACCACTTCGGTTTTCTCCAGTGCTAAACTGAGCCCGCGAGCAGTCATCCAGTCCCTCACTCGGCGCATTAGCATACCTAGCCTAAGTTGCGCTTGTTCAACGGTGCGTCCGGCGACCAGAGCCGCAACATCATCCGCATAGCCGACCAAGCGCGACTCATCTGGCATCTCAAGTCTCAGTAGCCCGTTGTAAGACACGTTCCACAGGTCCGGACCAAAGATAGATCCCTGGGCAACACCCGATGTAATTTCCATCCTTCGTTGGCCCTGTGTCGTATCGTAGAGCAGGCTTCGGTCCTTTAGGTAGTTCCTCAAAAGCCGCATTAGATATTCTGGAACTTGAAAAGAGTTTTCCAGCGTGTCCAGAATATCCACCCATCTAGCGGAGTTGAAGGCATTCCTGACGTCGAGTGTCACCAACAGGACGATCCGTCGCTTGGTGCGACTATATGCCTCTGCCTTTTGGAGGAGATAGGTCCCCAGCAGCACGGATCGCGTCAGTGAGTCTTCCCTTGATGAGTTTCTCTAGCACTTTCCCAGCCGTGTCTAGCATGCATAACGGGCGGTACCAATACGTTAGGAATCTCGAAAACAACATGTCGTAGCTCTGAGTTCTACGGAAGCAGAGTATCTTGCCATGTCGCAAGCAACGAAAGAAATTATTTTCTTAAGGAGTCTGTTGGCTGTGATGGGTTTTGAAAACGTCATCAATGGACCAACATTGCTTTATGGAGACAACCAGAGTCCCTTACAACTTGTGAAGAATCCTGTTTACCATGCGCGCACAAAGCATATTGCTGTGCGCGTTCATCACATCAGGCAAATGTTCAGTGAGGGCATTATAGACGAAAGTCCTCGATAAGAACAATCATGAAAAATTCGTTAAATTACTTGGATTATCATAAAGACAAATCAAAATTTTTTTTGGTGCATTGTTAACTTAATTTTTGTGTATTATGAATTCTGAAAAATAATGAAATGTTACTTTAAATTGTTACAATGGAAAGAGCAATAGATCGATCTTGTATTGTGGGAGACTGTAGAAATACATTTACATAACATTGTAAAAGTGCAATACAAGTTCTAAAATTCCTTAGCTATTTCTCTCACTTCTATCACATGTGTATCAGATTACTGCATTATGATTACTTTCTGTTCTTTTGTAAAAGGAATAAGTTATTAGATACTTATATGGTTCCGTTATAGAGCTCTCTTGATTTCGGGATGATTTGGCATCGCGATTTCTATTATTGCAATTTGGCGTATTATGACTTCGGTACCGACAATTAACGCAATAATATACATAATCATCCGTAGGGAATGTTTGTTGATGGTTTATTTCCGTTGTTTGGCATCGTAAGATTTCTGCAAGGATTTATCTTTATTTTTGGGTTATTTATATTTATTGGTTTTGGGAAACAATTATGGGTTTTAGGAAATTGATATTCTTGGAATCAAATTGAATATTAGAGGGAAATTTAATACGCGTTGTTTGTTTAAAGAATATTATGCGCGGTTGTGAAATAAGTTTACTTGGATTATTAAATTATGGCGTGATGCATTTGACATATGTAGGTGAGTGCGGTGGACATGGTCCATAACAGAATACGAGTTGCGTTACATGTGACCATGGTTGGAAAAATGTCCCTTTGATATTCTATTTACCCCGCAATGCCTTGAAAGAGAGAAGCCAGGATTAGACAATCTCAACATTGATTATTATTTACGATGAGATCGGTAGAAACTGAGGTGATTAAAAAATCTTTTGAAAATATATGCATTTTCATAAATATAAGTTAAAAATTGTGTTTACTGAGATGTTCCCAAGTAGGCGATTATGGATGCCCACAATATTATAAAGGTAAAATATTTACATAGATCGCCTTAATAATATGTATGTATGAAATGAAGAAACCGCAATATCTGTAGTAAGCAAGCAGTTAAGGGTTAAAGGAAATTCAGGCATAAAATGTCCCAGATAAACTAAACAGACAATTTCAGATTGAACTGGAACAATTTGAGATTGTACTGGAACAATTTCAGATTGAACTGGAACAATTTGAGATTGTACTGGAACAATTTCAGATTGAACTGGAACAATTTGAGATTGTACTGGAACAATTTCAGATTGAACTGGAACAATTTGAGATTGTACTGGAACAATTTCAGATTGAGCTGGAACAATTTGAGATTGTACTAGAACAATTTCAGATTGAACTGGAACAATTTGAGATTGTTCTGGGACGATGGGATATTTTGACAGGTGTCGCGAGGGAAAAAGAAGAGGTTATCGCGCTAAATGGATGGACGAGGAGGCACATCGAACAGAGAGTGATTTTAATAGCATAGAATTTGACCAAAATTCGGAAACAGAATCTTGTGATCAAAATTTAGAGAAACCTGCTTACGTTTCTCCATATAGACGTAGTGCTTTGCCTGGAAACAGCTCTCGTACTACATCTCCTAAGTCTCTAATAGGAAATACACCAGTCCGAGCTAATCTATCAGGTAAAAATAGGCCAGATTCAAAGAAGAACTTTTCATCTAAAACAGCTCCCAAAAGGAAAACGTCAAAAACACATGTGCTCATTAACAAGTCTGAAATAGCGAGTAAAAGTAAGGAGACGGGAAGCAAGAGTCGCTTAGTAAAGCCAGGATTTGTGAATAATACAGCTACGAAGAAAAGTGTTGTGGCTCAAAAGAATCTGTTCAACAAGCGTGTGACACCCACGCTCAAAATCCCAAAGACTTCTGTAGTGTCTGGTTCTAAAGATCTTCAGGAAAATACATCCACGACGATACTTGAACGGCAAGGAACGTTTGTGAAGGAGGAACCTTCGACTCCGGAACTTCCAGTAGTTACATCACTTCCTCCATCCCCGAACAAATCTTCCAAGCTACCGACCAAAACCGCTAGTCCTAAACGCACTAAACAGGCAACACACGTTTGAGAAGTTGTGCCCGATATTCGATTGGCAGTTTTATTTCTTGCCTGTGTTTAATTTGTTTAGCACATGTCCATCCAGAATTTGCAAAACTTCGACCCCCTTTGCTGATGCAATCAATTGTGCTGAGGATACGGTACAGGACGGATTTGCGCACATAGAAGTTCAGCTCGCGAGATACGAAGTGGGAGATCGGCCGGTCCGCTGCTTGGCGAAAGTGTTTCCAAGACGATTCCAATTGATGTTGGGTTTTCCACTGGTAATCGGAAAATCCAAAAATCTCAATACGACTTACTGAACGAACGCGCAATTCGCAATATAGTACAGTTCGAAAGCTCGCATCGCGAACGGAAGTGCACGCATATAGTGTGGGAGCATTGTCAACACCCGCGCCCACAGCCTCAACGGTAGTTTGGCTGGTGGTGAAATTACTCGCTGCTTTACGTTCTTCCACATTTCCGTTCTTCCCTGGCGGTCGACAGTTTTGAACCCGCACCGCGAGAGAGGTGATCTGACCTACGTGACTACAAGCAATCAGCGTATTCCGCGCTTCCGTGGTTCCATTGAAAGGCCAAAGGACTTGACCATCAACTCCGACCAGCCCGACCATTTCGACCGGTTTCTTGTTTTCCATTTGGTTTGGTTTGTTTTGGCAGTGAACGATTCGCGGAATCCCTCGCGAAATGCGACTTGGAGCTTTCTGTCTTGCAAGGCCAAAATTCTAAGTAGCTGAAAGCGTTTTCGAGTAGTCGACCCGAAAGTAGTGCGACGCAACGGCAACTGCAGAAAATAGTTCGACATAGGGAAACAAGAAAACCACACCCAACTCATCCTCATCATACGTACATCCTGCACTTAACTAGGAGCGAGCGAAAGGGCACAATCGTGCGAGCTCCCTATCCATATCACATCCGCCAGCAGGAAACAGTTTACTGGACTGCATCCCGGGCACCATTCCGTCTCCCACACATCGATGCAATAAATTGAACGCCAGTGCCTTATTCTGGGACACAATCTTGAGAATCAGCGAATTAAGCGAAACTGCCGCCCACGACTCCCAAGCAATTGGAATTGAGAACGGGAACAGGAATTAATATCTAGGACTCGGTTTCTTCGCTTGCAAACAACAACATTGAATCGTCCCTGTTTTTCGCTGGCTGCCACTTGAGGCGAGCGTAGACGTTGCGAAGGATTCGCATGCATTTGGGTTAGACGACGTTGAAGGAGCAGAAAAGTGAAAGAGCTCCCGCGCTAGTGTTTTGGCAACGCATCCTTCGCTCGCGTTGCCTTGAAATTGATTTAGACAAGTGCCTGGCGGTGACCTAGTGAACAAACGCCAGAATCTATATACGAGTGTTGGGCATTACAAAGTGTAACGGTTCGATCTTAGACGAAAACTCGAAATCCTGTTGAAATCAAACCTAAGAAAAGTTGCCAAAGTTTTTATTGAATTAACGCCAAGTTTCTCTAGTGTAGCTAAAAAGAAAATTGCATTTCAGGACCATCTGCATCGTCGTCGAGCGCTCGGAGGACCATGCGGGTGAGTACCCTTTTGTTGCCTTAATTTTGCATATATATTTTTTAAATGTTGTATTTAATTCTTTTTTTTTCATATATATCTTAACTTTGGCATTTAATTCTTTTTTTCATATATATTATTTTAAATGTTGTATTTAATTCTTTTTTCCACGTATATTTTTAAATTTTGTATTTAATTCCTTTTTTTTCATATATAGTTTAAATGTTGCAGTTAATTCTTTTTTCCATATATATTTTAAATTCTGTATTTAATTTTTGTTTTCATATATATTTTAAAGTTTGCATTAAATTTTTCTTTCATATAGATTTCACATTTTTTGCCTTATGGTTTTCTTTAAATTGCTTTCTTGTCGTAATTTGGTTTTTTTTTAAATTAGTATTTTTATAAGAACAAAAAAATGAAAATAATGAATTACTAAAATCAGAAAACCTTCGGTCTTTTCATTCCTGTGGAACTCTGACCAGGTATAGGACCCGGTATGGTGGCAGGCTGTCCACGAAAAACATGAGCCAGCCGCCGGGTACTTAATTAATCCTTTTTTCTGTTTCAGGTGACATCGCGGGTTGAGTGGCCCAAGCAGAGTGCCTCTTTATGGCATAGCGTTATGCAATCAGATTGTATAATTCTATGGCATAAATTGGTCACCGGGGTACTCCCCTTCTGATGGGGAAGTTCATGCAATTCAAGTTGTATGAGCTTTCCACTCAGAAGAGGAGTACCTGGCCACTGCAACAAAAAATGGATTTATTCCGGTTGGGTGGGTGCGAAGGGGCTCCATCACAACCTGGTTGCCCCTCTTTCATTTGTGGGCCATGAGCTTCGTCGGGTAATGACGAGGTTACCCCAAGTCCGCCTTTCTTCTCAGGTTCCTCTTGTTTTCGTAACAAGTACTATCTCCCTCGGTGTAGTTATCTACACTTTTTGCGACTTCGGTCGCCTCGTGAGCAACATCAAATTCGTGAGTGCGAAATTTCTTTGTAGTGGGTCCTCGTGCTGGGAAAATGAACCCGTCCCACGACACCGCAATGGTAGCCTGCCAGCGCATTCACGCGTCTCCAGACGAGAGCATTCTCGGCAGATATTGTCATCTTCTTCTGCCGAGGCAGCAGAACGTCGCTGCAGTCCTTTACGGACTTATGAAACATTGTAATTCACTACATATCCTCAGCGTAAGTGTAACAAAGGTTATAACTTCGGTAATTGAACATATAGAACTATAAGCGTTCCCGAAAACAATTTCTTAAAACCTGCCCTGAATAACATTTTTAATACAATAAAATTAAAGCTCCCGTGTAAACAATCAATTAGACACTGCCCTTGTCTAAACACAGTTCATTTGGAATGACAAGAAATCTCAAAAATCATTCTCTTTTCAATACAAACTGATTTTGTATGTTTAAATCGAGTTGACCTTGCACTATAGCCATAAAACATTTAAAAACAACACAGCGAAACTACTTTTGCAACCCATCAATGCACTTTTTGTCTAGCACAGCAGGTACTCAGTTAAATTTAATTCCCGCTTCAACCTTGGCTCCATTGCGATATACTATAAAGCCAAGCTATAAAATTCAAGCAAATATTCTTAAGCTAGTCACATCGCCGTCTGATGGATATGAGAAAAAATTTTTGTTCAATTGTTGCAAATTGCATATTGTTTTAATTTCCATGAATTGCAATCACTCTTCTGTTAGTTAAACAGTCAGACATTGTTTTTGTTATCCAAGTGCCGCGAGTGGCTGCACTCTGCACTCGCTCTGTGACTCATGGAAATGAAGTGGTGACTTTGCAATAATTAGACCGACCGCGAAAAACCACACGATAGGGTTCAATTTACCTGTCTGCACCAAAGGTACGAACAAAAGGCAACGCAACATCCGATCAACGGTCAAATGACCAAATACTGACCGAGCCAGGCGTTGTGTGAAAGCTTGCACGAGTACCTACCAGCGTGAGTCATGATGGTAACTTGCATAAATTCTTTGGCAATAAGTGACTCGTTACCAAGCCGCAAACTCGTGTTATGTGGCTTAGTCCATTTTGAAAGAGTTAGGACCCTTCTTCGAGAACCGCAAGATCTTGATGGTGATGATGCTGTCGATGAAATCGATGTGTCATCTCTTTGGCATTTCCGGTAAAAGATTGAACCGTAGCGCGTGGATGAAAGAGGAAATTGCTGGAGCTGAAGAAATTATGCGCTTCGGAAATGTTACGAAGCATTAACTGGTTTCGGAGTAATGATTCTATTCACATTGTAACCGTTTTGGTGAATGAAAGGTGATTCATTTCTGCGTACCAGTAGGCTATCCAATGCTAATGCTCCTTAAACGATTAATGAAAGAGAATAACTTCGTAATTTAGCATTTGTCTATGGCCTCTAAAAATGTTATTAGTTCGCAGCTAAGGGCTATTTTTCAAAATGTTTTAATGTTTCCGTAAAATGTGATTGACATTATAGCTATTGATTGCATAACGGAAGCGTACCGTTAACTTCCAAAAGTGGACGGTCTGTTCCTCACGTTCACTATCGGATTGCGTCAGGTTCTTGCAAATCTTTATCTCAAAAGAAATGATTGCAAGAGGTCTCGGTCGACTTTCATACACATAAAATTGGGAGTCGCTCTGGCAATGACCAATTATGATGATCTGAACCTAGTTGTAAGCTCCCTTTTTTCTCATTTAGAACAGCTGACTCGAATCCTTGTAGTTCAATTGAGTCTAAGGGAACTCAAAGCCAGACTGGTGGTGAATGCAGGATGAAGTTGAACTATGTTACGAGCATGAACTGTTTTTCGAACTATAAAGCTAAGCTTTCCTATAATGGGGTTCGTAAAGCGTGAGAAGCTTTTCAAGGATATTTAATATGCTTACTTGGTAAATATTAATGAAGTTATTCACCTCTGGACAGAGAACACCATAAATCAAAAAAAAAAAAAATAATCCCAGTGAACTAAATCCAAAAAATTAAAAAAAAGTCCAAAATCACAAGTAAAAGTTCATATTGCCCACATTTACAAAAGTCAACATCAGATTTTTATTTAATACTGATCGTTATAAATTTTCAAAGAATATAAAGCAAATTCCAAACAATAAAAATACGAAAACTAAATGACCGAAAGGGCTCTTTAAATTTATACGTTATCAGTTAAAAACATTTTATTAAAAAATATTATCAAATTCAAATTAATTGAAATTATTACATATTTTATGATTCAATTGGAAAAAGAGGAAAAAGCCAACCTACACTATTCAAAAATTATTTATAATTTTAACATCGAAGTTTCATGAGGTATTCAACTCATCGGCAAAATCTTCGAATGACATTTCATTGAATGACACTCAATTGGTGTAACCAATTTTACAATTATCATTGGTGAACATTATCCTTTGGTTCCGATTATTCCATTTGGCTTTATCAGCGGATATAGAGAAGATGTTCCGACTAATGCGTGTAAATGAGCAGCATCAGCCTTGGTAAAAAATTCGGTGGCGAGAAGTGGCAACCGAACCGTTGCGCACATACGAGTTAACTACTGTTATCTATGGCATGGCATGTGGCCCTTCAAAGTCAAAGTCAAAGTCAAAAGCGCTTTATTTAATACCAATCGTTATAAATTTTTAAAAGAACATAAAGCAAATTCCAAACAATAAAACTATAAAAAACTTAATGGCCCGAATGACTCTCTAAATTTATACGTTATCAGTTAAACACATTTAATGAAAAAAATACACTTGCAAATTTAAATTAATTAAGATTATTAGATATTTTTTGATTCAATTGGAAAAAGGAGAAAAAACCAACCAGCATTATTCAAAAATTACTTATACTACTAACACAACAATGAACTTATATCCTATACCTAATATGTTACACCCTAATTCTAAATAAGTTCAATCAAAAAAAAAAAAAAAAACGTTACCTTATATTGAAGCCTATACCTAATTTATAATACAAATAAACAACAATACTAGATGTAGCAATAATGAGATGAATCTAAAAAACTAAGTAACGAGAAAAAGCACAAAAACAGAAAATAAACACGAATAATTTAGACATTGTCATTCAGCCACCAATACCTAGATTGTTCCATCTCAGCTCGACCAGCCTCAACGAATCTAGCAAATGAGTATCTCCATTGGAATTGTTGGTCTCGTGAACTCAGATTTGGAGGATATTTTATCTTCTTATCGGTGGCCCGTCGGTATATGTGATATATGATTGGGACGCCGTCAGAATCAAAAACATATCGATTCATGTCCAAATACACGAATGCTTCTGGAGGAACGAAGCCAGTAGCGAGGCAAGTCACAATATACCCGTCTGTTGGGTGGGATGGCTGTGAAATCCAAGGGCTTTCACTCACAGTTACAGATCTTGCGATATGATTCCGAAGAAGCTGCAATATGAAGATATCGACTCTTGTCACTTGAGCGGTTTGATAAATTTTTCTATTCGATATATAGTGCTTCCAATCCATCTCAGGCTTTCTGTACAAGCCAGTACATGCACAAAGACATTTCCTTTTGAAAACTCTTAATCTATCCATTGTACTAGCACTCTGGTTGTACCAGATCTGGCATCCGTATGTCAAAACTGGCCTAACCAGGGTCTTGTAACAAATAACTTTGACTTTTTGATCAATGTTTCTGGAATGAAAGAGTCACCGAAGGGCCATGACTACTTTTAGTGCTTTACTGAGCATGATTTTCACATGTTCAGTATAGTACAGATACTGATCGAGATGAACACCGAGGTATCGAACACAGAATTTATGTGGAACCCGTTCTGAACTTTCCTCACCAGCCATGATGTGGAAATCCTTCCAATTACGTTTCAGGTCTTGACTGGCCCCCTGCAGCGTTGTCCGAAACAAAATTGTTTCGCACTTCTGCGCATTGATTTTCATTCGCCAATTGTCGGTGTAGAGCTGCACATCATTAAACATTTTTTGAAGATTGCTCTGAACTATTGTAGCTTTTCGGTCTGCCGTATAGATGATCAGATCATCAGCAAACGCTACCCATGATCGCGTTGGCGAGACATTAAAATCAAAGCTGTTCAATAGTTTGCGACCGTATATTGAGAAAAGCAGGGGCGCAGTAACTGTTCCCTGCTGTAGACCATTCAAGACCTTGAATTCGCGCATTGTTGTCAGATTTCCATCAGTTACAACAAATGATTTCCCGTATAACATATGACACATCATGACGACAAGGTGTCTGGGGAACCTGTCCTGAAGAAGTTTGGAAACTAGTCCATCTAATCATACCGTATCGAAGGCTTTCTCCATATCAATGAGACATGCTCCAACAAATTCTTTGTTGTTTAGTTTCCAACAGATGTCTGAGGTTACTTTCATTATTGCATGTATATTCGAATGCCTGGCACGAAAACCAAATTGGCAATTTGGCATCAACTCATATTTCTCAATGTGGGCGTTTAATGCTCTATTGAGTATCACTTCAAACACCTTGCTGATGTTAGGCAGCAAGCTGATTGGGCGATAGCTTTTAGGGCATGAAGATTCTTTTCCTTTCTTCAAGATCGAAAATACCTTAGCCTTTTTCCACTCATTTGGGAAATATGAATTGTTCAACATGTTGTTGAACAATATGCAATAATTCCCAATAGCAACCTCAGGCAAATGTCGGAGAACTATATTTGGAATACCGTCAGTACCACATGATTTTTTGTTGTTTATTCTGCGAAATATGAAACACAAGTCTTCATAGCTGACAAAATAATCAATAAGATTCAAGCTCGGTATGAGGTCAGGTGTTAATGTTTCATTGAAATAAAGAATTGGTTGGCCGTTCAGGCTTGATTTGAAGTCAAAAACTTGTGCTTCAACGGCCTCTGAAAATATTTCGTTCCCTCTTTCAGGGTTTGGTAGATGAACCAATTCAAAATGTGTTCCAAGCAGGGCAAGTTTATCCAATCCTTCACAAATAATCCTGTTTCCATTTCTATCCGGAGTTGTATTATCAATTTCGATACCAGCCCTATCGAGAAGATTTATCTCATCACTAGTGACTTCAAGATTCGAAACCTTCACTCAAGACTTCTTGCGGAATATGCTATCCACTTTCGCGAACACGCCGTCTAGGTCATGTGGGCTAATACCCCTCAATTTTTCCGTCCATTGATTGCTGACCTCACTCGTGAAGTATGAACGGATTAAGTTCCGGACATTCTTCAGGTGTAATTTCAATAAAGCCAACGAGGGATGGTTGTAATCCGAAAATCGTCGATAAATATTGTTGACGCGGGTGAAAAGAAGGCTTTTCAATCTTTTCAACCTTGCGATGGTTGGTGTTTCATATCCTTCCATATTGTTTCGGTGTTTAATCTTGGGAACAACTTTCTCAATCGTTTCCAACGTTAGCTTCTCTAACTTCAACAAATAGACATCTATTTCATCGTCAGTTAGATTTCTGTCATTAGGAACCATTGAGCAAGCGTTGCCAACATCAGAAGGGGGACATTGCTTCTGGTACTCCCGATTAAACTTCTTTTGAAACTTTCCCCAGTCTGTTTTTTTGAAATTCAACCGATGGTTTTCATGTTGAACTGGAATGAGGAAGAAATCATCGCTGTGATGATTGATTTCCATTACGATTGCGTTATGGTCGCTATCATAAGGAAGCACCTGCAGTTTCCGTTGAGGACTATTAAAGCTGAATTCAAGTCAGCAATGCAGAGGTCCAAATATGAATTTGTCCTAGGGTATGTGGGGAACTCCGACCCATATAGGTTGCACCTGTAATCAATTTGGTTCTCTGTTGTCAATGATTTCAGGAATACACCTCTTTGATTATTGGTGGCGTTTAGCCATGATGTATGCTTGGCATTCGGGTCACCGGCGAAAATATAATAACTATGCAGCCTGTTCAATTCGAGTATTTCAAGCAAGGAATTGAGTTCCTCCTTGAACTTGAGAACATTTTGACCAGTTGCATAGGCAGGGATAACGAAGAGGTTATCCCCACCTGGCAGTGAAATTCTGATGACGGACACTTCAAGAAGTTCAAAGTTTTTGAATTCGACTTTTTCAATATTTTGGAAAGAATAGGGTCTTCTAACCAATATTCCGGTGCCACCTCCCCCATCACCTGTTACCCTATCGTTTCTTACGAATGCAAAATCTTTGAATTCCATGGAATGCCATGAATTGAGGTGGGTTTAAGTGAGAAGTATGATGTCAGGCTTTTGCTTAACAACAAATTCACGTCGATGTATAGCAACGATAGAGTTGACGTTGATCGATATGAGGCGAAGCCTATCCATGCGAATATGACTGGATGACAAGTTATTATTAGGCATTTGAAAGACCTAAACGCTGAAAAGCAAAGTTAATTTTTGAATCTTGTTTGTCGATTCTCTCCGATAAAGAATTAAGTTGCTGGTAAATTTTGAGAAGCAGCTCATTATTGCCACTTACATTATTTACATTATTTCCAGCATTTTCTGCTGGTCCTCTAGCGGCGAGTGCAAATTATACTCCGGGCTTGACGAAGTTGGAAGGTATGATATTATGGTGTACTTGTGTTTGCTTTGGGGCAAATTTAACTTTTGGATCTTGATATCGGGAGCATCCTCGATATGATTCTGGGTGACCAAAAACACCGCAGTTAACGCAGTATAATTTTTCTTTAGGCTCCGTCTGAGCCAATTTGCACTCACTGGGAGCATGAACGTCTTTGCATTTAACGCAACGATAGTGCATGGCACAATTGGCAGCCAAATGTCCAAATCTTTGACACCGGTAACACTGGTTGACTTCTCTTTTCTGGAGGGGTTCCCACCTCACCACTCTGAAATTCAAGTAACTTATTTGTTGAAGGGCACTTGGACTGCTCTTATTTGCAATTTGTACCAGGTAAAGTGGTAAATTCTTCCTTTCTATGGTCGACCTTCTTGTCGCAAAAACTTTGACTGAAACAAAATCAATATCTGGTGCAGCTTCCTTGAGTACCTGAAGAAGATCGACCGTATCCTCTCCGCTGTCCAAACCCTTCAACAAAAAGGTCTGATTTTTTTCACTTTTTGGGGTATAGGTGAAGTGTGGAACCTCCCCAGAAATCAGCGCATCTTTGGCTGACTTGAAATCAACCAGTGATTTCGTCCGTATAGTCAATTTTTCGGCATTAACTCTTTTGATCTCGAAATTGGCCAGTTTATTTTGGGCTGCCAATAGCCGAACCATATATTTCCCGGTTTGTCCGAACACGTAGATTGGCGGAACTTTTTCTGTCTTGTTGGAAGCTTTTTCAGAGGAACCAGCAGAACTGCGGGCTGGTTTTTACTCCTTATTTTTGTTCTTTAAATATTGAATAAAATTAACGTCATTATCTTGATTAAAATTACCTCCGATGTTTTCTTCGATTTCCATATCTTCGGTTAATCCCTCCAGCGCTGCAAAATAATTTTGGCTCTCGTTGGTGCCACCAGCACTTGGAACTTCCTCTGGATTTACTTGCTTTGCACTTTTCTTCAGCTTTGTTACCTGTTGCCATTGATTTTGTGGCTGCGTCTTTTGAGGCTTCATCCCTTTCTTGAAAAGATCCTTGAGAGACTGTATCTCTTGCCTTAGTTCATCATTTTCTTTCTGTAATTTGGCCATTTGTTGATTATCCGCTATTATTTGCAGCTTGCACCCTCCATCTACGGAGTTTTCTTCGTTATGTTTTCTTTTGGTGATTGTCGCCAGTTTCGTATTCGTCGTTTCCCCAGGTTGCCCCAACGGTGGGAAGCCGTCGGGCTCCTCCATACCAGCGGCGAAATTTTCTTTGTGGATTTGTTTTTCGTTACCAATCGAAGTAAAAATATTCGATAGAAATTTCCTGAGTCGATTACTTCGACAATATAAGATTTTTTCCGATAAAAATTAACTTCGGACTAACGTTTTTAACAAATTAATTTAATTTTTGAAAACTTTTGACAGGAGCGATTTAAAAGACGTCTATACGCAAAGACTACTACGATCCATGGCATGTGGCCCTTATAATGGAATCCGTGCATTACAACAACGTGCATGTGACAACTACGATCTAATAACAGATGGCTCGTGGTTCGAGGCTGCTCGGAGAAGTATTTTGTACAATTTCGACGTTGATGACTACTTGGTAAGTGCTGAAACAACTGAGAAGGCAATTTGATTGGCAAGCGATTTAAATCAGATTCAATGGCAAGGACATTCCATTTTGCGAAAATGGCGATCAAATGAATCTGCAACATTGGCAGAACTCACAACCAACCAGATCCTTACGGATAACATGTTGCTAAAGTCAGCAAAAATGACAGTCTTGGGATTACATTGGAATAAAGCTACGGATCAAATTGGATGACTCAGCATCGAATACAAAAAAGCAGGTGCTCAGTGATACTGCGAAATCATACGACCCTACTAATATGCTTGATCCAGTGATTATAGTGGCAAAAATCTTCATACAAAAAATGTGGTGAGAAAGATTGGCATAGGACACTCCGTTACCAGCACCACTATTGCAAGAGAGGCTTACTTTCCGGAATCATCTCAGCCTGCTTGAGGTGATTCGCATACCACGCTGGCATGGCTAATGGTCAGAGGTTCAACCACGATTACGTGGCTTTTGCGATGCTAGTGGAAAGACATACATATGCTGCAGTCATCTATCTCCGTTGTATTGATCACAATACTAATTACAGCGAAAACTAAGGTGGTGCCAGTAAAGACAACAACGATTCCTAGGCTTGAGCTCTGTGTAGCACAGTTACTTGCAACAACGATGAAAGACGTGCGGCATGCCTTACCTTTAGAGGATGCACAATACACCATGTGGTCGGACTCCAGGATTGTCTTAAGTTGGATTTGGAAATCAGCGGAGACTTAAACTCCTTACGTGGCAAATCGTGTAGGCTACATTCAACAACATAGCAAGATACGAAGTTGGCATCGCATGAGCACGCAGAATAATCCGGCAGATTGCGGAAGTTGGGGAGTCAGTGCCGGGAATCTTGGTGAACATCACATATGGCATGGTCCCCCGTCACTATTGATAGATGACACACCCGCCACCAAACTTTCGGTCCTTTTCAAGGAGGAGGTTTTGGCAATGGCAGTAGAAAAAAAACCAGCCAAAAAAACTTTGGCCCTGGCAACTAGTCCCGCAGACCCGATGGCTCATTTATTAGCCTATCCGAAAGGCTCAGCAAAATTGGTAAGTTGCTTCGAGTTACTGTATATATATTATGATGGCAACCTGATCAATGGCATTATTTGTATCGAACATTCAGCATGCCCGAAGTGATGGACGAGGCGTTACGATGGCATATTTGCAGCGAACAAGGCACAAATTTTGGCAGTGAAATTAAACAACGCCAACATCATGCTTTCATTGCATTATCGAGCCCTCGCATTACTCTTGTACCACACTTGGATGGTCACAGCATCCTCCACGTTGGAGGTCGACTTAAAAATGCTGAGCTTAGCGTGGATCAACGTCACCCAATCATTTTGGCGAAATCGGGTATCATAACTCGGCTTCTGGTCCATACTACATTGCACAGTGGAATCCAACTTATGTTACAGGCTTCGCGACAAACATACTGGAAACAGTGCATTTACCACTGTATTACCTGTCAACGACATCAGCAGGCTATGTCTCATCAGCAGATGGCACCGCTACCGAAACCACGTGTCACTGCATCTCCTCTATTTCCATCTTCTGTTGTAGACTATTGTGGTCTCTTTAAGTTACGTGCTAGCACAAGAAGATCACGAACGGTGATCAAGACATACGTGGCTATCTTTGTCTGTATGGCTACGAAGGCTATGCATATGGAATCGGTGGATGTCTTATCTTTGCACGCCTTCTTAAAAGTTTTCAACCGCTTCATTAGTTGGCGTGGCCCTTGTCATCATCTTTACAGTGACAATGGGACTGCGTTCGTTGGCACTAACAAAATTTTGCAAGAGGATTTGGTGGAATGGCATTCTACTCACACGCAGCAGTAACTGGCGAACGGTGGCACTATAAATGGCATTTTATCCCTCCTGGAGCACCACACCAAGGTGGTCTCTGGGAAGCTGCGGTCAAGTCAGCGAAGAAGCATTTATTCCGCATTATTGGCAACCAATCTATGTTCTTCGACCAGCTTAGCACTTTACTTGTACGCCTTGAGGCGTGCCTTATTTCGCGTCAGTTATGATGATCATTTGGCGGTCAGTCCAGTCGATTGCCTTATCGGTCGATTACTAATTGCCGTGCCGGTGGCACCCACATCCGTTAGACCAACCTGTCGACTTAAGCAATGGCAACAAATTCGTCAGATGCATCAACATTTTTGGCAATGATGGCATGACGAATACCTGGCTTCATTGCAAACTAGGAACAAATGGCATCAAGTGTAATGATTTATGCATGTCTCGTACATTCAAGGAAAATCTAAACCGACCTCTCATCGATTTTAGACGTGAAGTCTCGGAACGTGACAATGGACTATACCCATCAGTCAGCAAGTCCGGACACTCGTAGTCCACTCCGAGTTGGCTGCTGGCTAGCTAGCTAGTTTGGAGAGAAGTTTCTGTCATGGGTCTTACGTGAGCAGACTAAGTTTGAATTATAAGACTCGGCCACCGGTTCCAATGCCCGACTTAAAACGCGTCAAACAACTTACGACGACTTTATTTTAAATCACGCAACTTTATCCCGCAGAAAAGGAAACAAGATAACACTGAGAGAAATGCACGCTCCCGAATATTACCGACGGGGTGCCCGAAATACACTACTGGAATTCAAAACCGAAAAAAAATCTACTCTAATAAAAACACGCAAATACAAACTATGGCACCGCGTACCGACCGCAACGCGGATTACTGGAACCCTACCCTCTCGGCAGCATACTCACCTCTCGCTCGCATTATCCTGCTAGGAGTGAACGGGTTTGCTGGAAAGGAAAGACGTTAGTTAATTCAGCAATTCATGTTTTTTTATTGAACGGCTTCATATCCACTTCTTGAAAAATATTTATATGATAAGTATGGAAAAAAAATATTTCTTTTGTAATATCCTCAGGATATGTTAGATGATGAATTAGAATACGTTAGCCAAATGCAATTAAAATCATTTCCTTTTTCGTTTAGATAAATCTAGAATTCTAGATGATAGCTGATATCGCTTTTTGATTAAAGCGAGCGAATTTCAGCAAAATCGGAATTCCAATTGTGTCTTCATGAAAATAAATTCGTTCTCATATACACATATTTCTTATCAATCAATAATCATATACCTATTCAATCAATCTAAAGTTGCATAAAAAGGCTCAAATTTCATATTGTTGACACGAATGAAAATGATTTATTTGGGTCCTTGAGTTTAAGTTAGTGAATTTAAGGTACTTTGTGGTTTTTTCTTTCAACTATCCCTTTTAAAACTAATTTGGTGGAAACATTAAAATTTTGTAAAAAAAGGTTGAATCTGTTCTAAACATTCCCGCAGCTTTTATAATCCAAATAATTCCATAACTTACTTTCTAAAATTCTTTTGTTTTGTATTTGGGGATTTATTTCAAGAATGCAAAAAACCAAAAAAAAATGCTTAGTGAACTAACAATTCCGTCTAATCTATTAAGTAGCGTCCAAACCAAAATTGATAAAAAGGGGTGACTGTGCTTATGTTCTCAAATATTTCTTAAGATTATCATATTTTGTTAGCACGGGGTTTTCCAATAAGAGGTGTTATTTTGATATTAAAAGAAAATTGCTATTTTTTAATATCAATGACCGGATGTTTATTTCATTATAAAGAGGAAGGTAAGCCGCTAATAGTGAGAAATAGCATCTGGCAAATAATCACCACGACACGCTTACAGGACCATTTCCTTTTAATGAAATTTTCCATAACTAAATCGCAAAGTGGCGGCCCTATGTCCTCGATAGCCTCACGAATTCTACCTTTGAGATCTTAAATCGACGCTAGACTATTAGCGTAGACCTTTCTTTCACGTGGTCTCAAAGGAAGAAGTTACAAGGTGTTAAATCACAAGATTTCGGTGGCCAATTGCGATCACCTCTCCGAGAGATAACACGGTCCGGAAACTTTTCCCGTAAAAGATCAATGGTTTCGTTGCTTTTGTGGCACGTAGCGCCGTTTTGTTGAAAGTAAACGTTGTCCAGATCTGTACCATCCAATTCCGGCCATAAAAAATTACAAATCATCTCTCTTTAGCGCAATCCGTTCATTGTAACTGTTGCTCCAGTCTCATTTTCGAAAAAGTAACGTCCAATGAGTCTGCTGGACCATAAACTGCACCAAACAGTCACACGTTGAGGATAAAGAGGCTTTTCAACAATAACTCTTGGGTTTTCCGAGCCCCAGGTGCGACAATTTTGCTTGTTGACGAAGCCACCGAAGTGGAAATGGGCCTCATCACTCAAGATGATTTTTGGATGGGATCCCGGATCATTTCAAGGATCAGCAAAGACACGACGGGGTTGATGGTCAACCGGCTTGAGTTCTTGTGTTAACTGAACTTTATAAGCCTTAAGACCCAAATCTTTATGCAAAATACGGTGTAATGACGTTTGTAGAATGCCTAATTCCAAAGAACGACGAGGAATGGACAAACCTAGGTTTAGTTCAACACTTTCGGCTACAGCAGCAATATTCTCGGCTGTTCTTGAGTGACGTGCACGGGTTTTATTCTTCACATAACTAAGTTGTCCCAATAGTTCGAATTTTTTCACCAATTTATGTATTGCCGTCCGACAAGGTGCTTCAAGACGACCCAAAAATGTTCGAGTTTTACGAACCGTCTCTGCCAAATTTTCACCATTTTTATAGTGAATTTTAATAATTTTAATGCGTTGTTGAAGCGTGTATCGTTCCATTGGTGTAGTTCTTACTTGTCAAATGTCAAAAAATGACAGCTTCAAAAGTGACATCTCCCGAAATACCGGGCTATTCAAAATAACACCTCTTATTGGAAACCCCTTTTATTAATATTATATGTATTATTCGTTATTTATTAACATGGTTTGTTTTATTTATTGTTATTATTTGTATTTTTTGTTAGTTATTAATATGGTTTGTATTATTTTTGTATTATTATTTGTTTGTTATTAATAGGGTTCGTATTATGTTGTATTATTATTTGTGTTATTGGTTATTTTTTAACATGGTTCGTATTATATCTTATTATTATTTGTTATTTATTTGTTAGTTATTAATACGGGTCATATTATTTCTTATTATTTATTATATTATTATTTGTATTATTTGTTACAATATTACTATGAACTAATTACCGATTAAGTCAAGTATTCTCAATAATCGGGATACCAATTCATTTTTAAACAGATATATTACGTTTATTGATATTGGTGAATTCTCTAATTTAAATCTTCATATGTATGCAAATTACTAAAATGAGTAAGAAACCCCAGAATGGGCGCTAAACAATCACTTGCTAAATGAAATTTTGAATCTTGATGAAAATAAGGGAAGCATAACTCGAAAATTTAATTTAAATTTATTTGCTTTCATTCCATTCCATTATCTATCGTACAGCAGCAAGATGGGGGTGGACAATCCGCATCCTGCACTCACACATGCTCAGTCTCCCGCTCAATACCAAAATTAGCGCTGGGGTTCTCGCTCCCCAATCCACCTGAATGAAGAAATCAAATTGAGATTATATACGCGCAGAATATCGTGGCAGCATAAATAGACTATAACTTTTTCCCACGTTCGCAAGCTGGCGTACCGCTTCTACAGGTGGCCATTCCCCCAGCTCTAAAGCCTATATCCTTTTTTTCGTTGATGAAAAGCAGCAGCAGGGGAGAAGCGTTGACGATTTATCGCTTCGACATCGCCAATTACTCCCGGACGATACCATTCCAATGTGGTTCAACTTTTCGGCACTGTATCCGATTTTCGCTTGCCTCACTAAATATTTATCAAAATAAAACACTTTATTCAACACTCAAAGCCGAAATATTCACAAAATGAGCCAAAACGCACGACAGACGGATTTGACGTATCACACCATTGTAGTGCTGGGCCGCTTCGCTTTCCTTCCCACAAATTTTTCCCGACAAACGTCAAGTCGCGGTTCAGTGGCAGCGATTCAAGTTTTAATTAGCTCACCAACCGTCGGCGTCAGTGGCGTAGTGTAAAGAGGTCGGCTGGGTGGCGAAGGGCACCAAGATCGAGGTTATCACACAAGCATCAAGAAATCTTGATTTGAATGACATCGTGGTAATACGGAATGAGAATTTACCACCCACGTTTGGGCAGAATCATTGCTGTTCACTCTACTGACGGTGGCCTCATCGGGGTTGTTACTATCAGACATACGTATGGCGCAGTCCCTCGACCGATTCAAAAGGTATGCAAGCTGATCGGCGACGACCCTGAACCCTCCGAGCAGAATGTTTAGGAAAAATATCAAATGAAACGAGCGGTAATAGCATTGCCGTTTCTTCTATACAACCTTTTGTGGGTTGAGCGGGGCAGTCTGTAAATTAAGAGCGTTGAGTGAGGTACGTGGCATAGTTTTTCCCTAGCAGTAGGTCTTTATGAGTCCAAGGGCAACAAGCACCTCAGAAATCAAAATTCACTCTACTCTGTTAATAATGGTATGATTTGTAAATTTTATATTTTCCCCCAAAAATCAAAACGGTGCCCTTAAACTTCTCAAGGTTTTACATTTAAGCCAACAAAATTTCATGGAAATCAAATCATAACTAAGTGAGTTATCGCCATTTCAATTGTATGAAATTACAAAAACAATAACACATTTTGTTAGTTAATATATTTTTCAAATCGACCAAGGCACTTTTATTTTCGTCGGATTTTCATGAACATTTACTTGATTATGTTCAATGAGTCGAGCATTCAGAAAAATTATTTAACATGAAACAAAATCGCTGCTGATATGTGCTTATAAACGAAACCTTGCATCTTTTGGATGAATTTGAACGATTTTTTAAAGAAGTATTGGGTGAATAATTCAAATCATTGATTCATGTCATCAGAAAAATTTTTTCACACCCTAGAATGGTTACAAAGCCCTTCTGTTAGGAACTCTCTTCTGCCTCCTCAACTTGTTCTACCTATGAGTACTAATTGTAGGTACTCATCTTCAGTCATTCATTAAATTCAATCAAGTGGTAAAAGTATGCACCGTAAACGTTGAAGTTGGGGAAAGTAACTCAAAATTATTCAATCCACTCAATCAAAACCGCCGCCATTTCGTTTTACGATTACTGATACCACTAGCTGGGCTAGTTCTCAAAGAAATTCATGATACATATCAGTCCTGAAACTTTCAGGTAAATCCTAGTAAATCTGTAATGTCTGAATCAGGAAAAAGTGCATATTGTTCCATAGCCATATGTTTACATAGTAATACAGCGCATTTTGTTCCATAGTAATACAAGAAAATTCAAATTGCTATAACTTCGTTAAATACCATTCGATCTTTGTGAAACTTTCAGGGCAGGTTGACCTTATGTATAGAATTTTACTGAATTTAAAGGCAATGTTTAGATTTTATTCAAGAAAATATGAAATTGATAAATCATACTATTACTAACAAAGTTGGGCGAATTTCAACTTCTCATGTATTTGTTGTTGTATTGCTCGTAAAGGTATGATTTTCTTCAGATTTTTCGGATGAAAGGTGTCCACTTACGATGGCGGGGGTACGCGAAAAGTTCGTACATTTCCCCTTCCCCTGCTCCCCATGGTACCGATAAGGCAATTTTAAGACTTTTTTTTGAAAAGGGTGTCATTAAAGTCTCAATGAGATACTTTTCTAATGACCCCCTACTCGGCTACCAATGGCAAAATTTTTATTTGAAGGGTCACCTCCGTATATGGACAGACCCCCCTTAAGCCCCTTTGAAAAATTTTTTCACCCCAAGACTTTCAAGAAGTCACCACTTCTGACCTTTCCACAAAGTTTCATGGCTGTAGGCACTATAGTTTCCGAGAAAAGTGCTGTAATATATAGACGGGCGGACGGACAGACGGACACAGGTCATAATTGCAGTAGGGTTTTGTATTTTAGTACAAAACCCTAAAAGGCTTTTGAAAATATAGCGGATTTGGATACATGTAAATCAGTTAATCTTCAGCTTCTATAAAGTGTAATAATCTACTCTGGTTCTTCCTTAAAGACCGAGCATTTTAGGTGGCGGCTCATCAACTCCAATCTAAGCATCGTGACATACTAGCTGAGGCTCCTTAAGGACTATGTATACGTCCGACAATATCATATGTATTAGTGTCGAACACGGTAGTACAGAAAAATTGTGAAATATCCCCCTTTCAAAACGATATTTGTTGTTATACAGATTTAACCGATCCTTAACAGCAATTCTAAATTCAGGAAATATGCTTGAAAAGATCTTCTATGATTAATTTCATCATTCAATGATACGAGTAATATTCACAGCGCTTTCGTGGGCTTTTTTGAATCATTTAGAAACACAAAATAATTTGTAAGATGGTAATCTTGCTGCTGGTTCTAGCACAACTACGTCGTGTTCTAATTCTCCTGTGCTTTCAGCAGCAACTCAGCATATGGTTAGTAATGAATTACCTGTGGCATGTGATAGCTTTCCGGGACCCTCATCAATAAATCGGGGGGCGATCCCTAAAATCAAAAATAATCAATCGCCTAGTCTTCCGCCCTCATCTGGTGTTGACACCTCGGCTGTGGCTACTCTGATTTCGGACGACGAAGTCCCAACACTTGACATTGTATCCCCTCCAAAGGAGATCTTTATTTCGCGCCTAAGCTACCATACAACTGCGGAATACCTAAAAAACTACGTTTGTAAAATATTTGGGCCAGCTGTTAAAGTTATTAGTTGCTACTATTCCTGCGTAAAATGAAATTAAACAATTAATTTGAGTTCTACAAAACAAATGATGTATTTCTCCAGTTCTCTTTTACATTTTATAGTTTAATGTAGCTAAGGTGTACATAATTATCTTGTTGCGCGTGTGGGAAATTATTGCCATCTCAAGCAAGTTCAATATTCTTTGATTGAACTTTCGATTCAATTGTCGTTGCTAAAATTGATTGAGATGGCAGTAATTTTACATAGGTGAGTGACTTGTGGCGGATGGAAGTATTACTTTACAGAAATAATTATTATTGATTTTGCTGCTTATGCAGCTACAAATGGACTTTTGGAAAATGAATTGAATGATACAATTTGAATAACAGGTGATTGATCTACTTAACGTTAATTACTTAACAGCTACAAATTAACTAAGGACAATCTGGAGGACAGAGTGGTAGCTTCTTTCAAGCTAACAGTGCCTTCAAATTGTGATACTATTTTGAATCCTGAAGCTTGGCCGCCTGGAGTACTTATTAAACCATTCAGCTCAAGAAGAAGGAAGTCCTTTCGTGCACCGGGTAGACCGCAACCTACAAACTAGTATAAGATTTCATGACTGTAGCTTAACTTCAAATATTTCAGTATATTACCAAAATGTAAGAGGGTTAAGGACCAAGCTTGGTAAGCTCTTTTTATCGTTACAACTCAGCGAAGATGTATTTATATGTCTTACGGAAACCTGGTTAAATAGTAACATCTTCAACTCGGAAGTATCCCTTGATTTTGATATGTACCGTTGTGATCGGGACTTGGCCTCTGCAAATAAAGAAGATGGAGGTGGTGTTCTTGTAGCTGTTAGTAATACAGTGCGAGCTCCCTTTGTGCTGATTTTTACTTTTCCCGTTGTTGTGGATTATGTGATTGTCAAGATCTTCCTTCCTAACAATACATCTACATTAGTTTCCTCTGTCTACATGCCTAGTAACTCTCCTTTGTATGTATATGAGACATTCTTTGACGAGTTTTTCTCTTATGTCTCATTGCAAAATCCGCAATCTTTAATTCTAATATGCGGTGATTTTAATTTGGGAACAGAGCAATGGACGGAGAACCTTCTTTTCTCTGTTTCATCAACCGATGCATCTTCTTTATCCCTCTCCTCGTTTCTATCACTCTGTTCACTATCGCAATTCAATAATATCCCTAATGCTAATGGTCGGGTACTTGACCTTGTTCTTTCTAACTTTCCACTAAACTGTCTATCTGTTTCTACTGCATTAAATCCTCTAGCGAGTATCGATAGTCATCGTCCGCCATTATCGCTCGATCTCTCCATTACACCTTTGTCAAGTCGTACGTTTGCTTCTTCGCCAAAATTCAACTTCTTCAAAGCAAACTACGAAGCTTTAGCCTCCGAGCTGAGCTTGATTGACTGGCAGGAGTTTTTTGATAATTTTGAGTGTGAGGAACTCTGAATAAGTTTTATAATTACCTCTATGAGTTGATTAAACACTTCACACCTTAACAAGCTCTTCGCAAAGTAAAGCAGAAACCATGGCTAACCAAGCAAGTACTAAGTGCCTTGAATGCTAAAAGTAAGGCACACCGCCGTTTCAAGCGTTGTGGTACTGAAGAATCCAGAGCCCGTTTTTGTGATCTACGTCTTGCAGCAAAAAAAGAACTAAAGACTGCAATGAAAAACTACTTCAGTAGCTTGGAGAGTTCCCTCACAGCGAATAATGCGAAACCATTCTGGTCATACATTAGATTCTTTAAGTCCTCCTCTTCTGTCCCTCCTTCAGTCCGCTGGAATAATATAGTTAGCTCTTCTCCACAGGATATTTCCAACTTATTCTCTCAGTTCTTCTCGTCAACTTTTATTCCTTCTTCTCATGTCTCTTATCCAGTTAATACACCCGTACTTCACTCCATTGACATTTCTTCACTTTTCACTGACCATATCGAAGTTGAATCCCTCATTAATTCACTTAATCCTAATATATCACCTGGTCCTGACGGCTTGCCGAATATTTTTGTCAAGTCATTAGCGTCTTCACTTTGTATCCTTCTGGCATTTCTCTTCAACCTCAGTCTAAAGACCGGTATTTTCCCTACTTATTGGAAAAGAACAAACATTGTTCCGATTATTAAAAGTGGTGATCCTTCTTCTGTGTCCAATTATCGTCCTATTTCCTTAATTTCCTATTGCCCAAAATTACTTGAGCGTCTGGTTTACAACCGGCTTTCAGTTTCATTGACCCCTATCTTGTCGAAAGAACAACATGGGTTTCTCAAAGGTCGCTCTACGACCTCAAATTTAATTTAATTCACCGATTTCATTGCTAAGACCCTAGACAATCGATTGCAGGTTGATGTAATCTTCACTGACTTCTCGAAGGCATTTGACACGGTCAACCATCAACTTCTCTGTTATAAACTGAAAACTTTTGGGGTTGTCGGCCCTCTCTTATCATGGATGGACTCCAACTTGTCTTCTCGTATATGTTGTGTTAGTTACTGTGGAACTACCTCTATTCCATTCTATCCGTCCTCTGGTGTTCCTCAAGGTTCCATTTTAGGTCCCCTCCTATTCCTATTGTTTATAAATGATCTTCCTTTGGTTATCGCTTGCCTACTGTATGCCGATGATTTTAAAGTCTTTTGAGCTATCAGGTCTATCCAAGATTGTCAATATCTTCAGATGTACCTGATTGCACTAAGTAACTGGTGTTCGTCTAATTACCTCTGTCGTAATGTTGCCAAATGCTATAAAATGACTTTTAATCTAAATCGTTCTCCGCTGACTTTCACCTATATGTTGATAGAAGTCCCATTCGCTGCTGTGAGCTCTGCTAAGGACCTTGGCGTTACTTTTGATCCTAAGCTCAATTTTGATGCACACGTTCTAATCGCGACTACTAGGGCCTCGAAAATATTGGGACTTATTTTCAGGCACGCTCATAAATTTAACAATATATCTACCCCTGTCCGCTTGTTTATCTGTTTTGCCCATCCTATCCTCGAATATTGCTCTGTAGTTTGGTCTCCCCAGCACTCCTACCTCATTGACTCTTTAGAGAATGTCCAGCGTAAATTTACTCGTGTCTTGTTTTACAAATTCAAAATCCCATATCAACTTTATGACTGCCATTTATCCTTCCTACGTTTGATTACTCTGTCATCCCGTCGCATGTATCTAGATCAGTGTTTTCTGTATCAACTCTGCCACAATCAAATTTCATTAACATTGTTTGCAGACCTACGTCTTCGTCAATCATCGCGTTCTTCTCGGGCAAACAATTTTTTCGTGCCACCGTATGCCCGTACAAATTTATATTTTCACTCTCCTATTATACGAATGGTAAGGAATCATGATATGCTTGAGCTTGGTCCTTTTTCCGACTCATACGAGGTGTGTTCAAAAAGCATCGCGAATTTTGAATTTTCGCGGGTTACGTATATTCGAATTTCGATTTTTTTGTGGCGTTATGTTGGTACTCATGTCTGTCACTTATGCCGACAAGCTCGGCCATTTTGAATGTTCACTTGATTGGTGATAGCTGCTTTACTTGCACGTGTTTTCAATCGTCTTCGATTTTTACTTATTCAAAAAAATGGATCAAAGAACGTGTATCAAATTTTGTGTGAAAAACGAAATTAAGTGCGCGGATGCATTTCGAATGTTGACTGTGGCATACGGAGAAGCTACCTTGGACCGAAGCAACGTTTATCGGTGGTACAAAATGTTTTTAGAAGGCCGAGAAGATGTGAACGACGAAGAGCGTGCCGGACGCCCGAGCACTTCAACAACAGACGAAAAAATTAATGAAGTGGAGAAAATGGTATTGGCCAATCGTCGAATCACCGTTAGAGAAGTTGCTGAGGACCTAAACATATCGATTGGCTCGTGCCATTCGATTTTTATCAACGATTTGGGCATGAGACGGGTCGCCGCGAAATTCGTACCAAAATTGCTCAATTGCGACCAAACCAGCAACGCTTGAACATTGCTAATGAGATGTTAAACTCTGTCCGCGACGAACCAAATTTGCTCCAGAGGGTCATAACTGGTGACGAATCGTGGGTTTATGGTTATGACGTGGAAACCAAAGCTCAATCATCTCAATGGAAGCTGTCGCATGAACCAAGACCGAAAAAAGCGCGCCAAGTTCGGTCGAATGTGAAAGTTTTGCTGACAGTTTTCTTTGATTGCAGGAGCGTGGTGCATCATGAGTTCTTGCCACAGGGAAGAACGGTCAATAAGGAATATTACCTGCAAGTTATGCGCAATTTGCGCGAAGCAATCCGCCAGAAACGCCCGGATTTGTGGGAGAACAAAAATTGGCTTTTGCACCACGATAACGCCCCTGCTCACACATCGTTGCTTGTGCGCGACTTTTTGGCCAAAAACAACACACTAATGATGCCGCAGCCACCGTATTCCCCAGATCTGGCCCCCTGTGACTTTTTCTTGTTTCCTAAACTGAAGCCCATGAAAGGACGACGTTACGCTACGCTTGACGAGATAAAGACGACATCGAAGGAGGAGCTGAACAAGATTAAAAAAAAATGATTTTTTGAAGTGCTTCGAAGATTGGAAAAACCTTTGGCACAAGTGTATAATATCTCATGGGGATTACTTTGAAGGGGAAAAAATAGATATTCATGATTAAATAAATAATTTTTGAAAAAAAAAACAAAATTCGCGATATTTTTTGAACATACCTCGTACCTAGTTTTTAAATTGAGGTTAAGAAGCCTGATTCTTAAAACTCAACTGGAGTAAATATTAGACTTTATTTTCTTTTTTTGGGTGGTTTAATTTAATTTAACACGCATATTTATTGTTGTTAGTACCATTGAATTTCTTTTTTATATTAACTTTAACACTTAATTCTAATTTTCATTAATTTTCTTTTCTGTTTGTTTTGTTCCATTTTGTAATTGGATTATGTTTATCTGTTAAATGGAATATAAATAAATAAATAAATCTTAAGTTTAATAGGGGGTTTTGCAATCGTATTTCCTTGAGAAAGTATAGTAAAAATATCAGAACTATTATCAAGTATATTCGAAAAAATTAATGGATGCCTTTTGAGCTTTAAGTTGGACCGCTTTATAACCAAGTGATTTTATATATTTTAATTCTTTAGATTTGCCATTAATCCACAGATTTAACGATTTTAAATCAGACTCACAATGCAAAATGATATCCTTATTTATTGTCCGCATAAATCGATGAACTTACCAGTTTATTCACGGAATCAACGATGCTTATGAGTACATCGCAGATGTCATTGACTGAGCAATGATCATATTGAGGACAATATTAAACAACATTTTCAAGTTTGTGTTAACCAGCTGAAAATAAAACTTTATTGCAATTCAGTGCACATTCATGTTCCACAAATGTTAACTTGGATGGTCTTCATGCACATCTCATCTGCATATGCAGAACGCCTTTTGCATTTTTTTTCTTTCGTTTCCTTCACTGTGCACAGTTGTTTTTTTTTAATTTCCATATTATTTTGGTGGATTTCGTATGAAGTGGCTACTAAAATAGTCATATGGATATTAAAATGACTTGCGCATTACAATTTAACCAGTGTTTCTTGGCAGAATTTTATTTTATTTAATAGCCAGTGATCACAAATTAATTGTTTCTTGACCTTTTCCCCTTATACATGTACAAGTATTGTCCAAGGATTCTGTTTGCGAGCTTTGATGAGGTTCAAGTTGAGGTGGTGAATTGAAATCAGTAAAATAGGAAAATTGGGGTTGCCGTTATTTCGGAGATCTTAGTTTTCGAGTTTACATTCAGTAATTATTTCAGCAATATAAAATTCATGCAATGTGAGCGAGAAGAGGAGTTAAATTAATGCCGATTGGTCTCTTTGAAAAATAAAGATCTGAAATCAATAACACAATTTTTTTCCTTTTAGGTGAATATTTTTTATATTTTCCCAAACACGTGGTGTATTAGTTTTTAGGCGTTCATTTTTAGGCGTTCATTTTTAGGGTTTTGTAAAGTAATCCTGTCCTGTCTGTCCTTCTGTCCGTCTGTCTGTCCGTCCGTCCGTCACAGCAGTTTTTCTCGGGAACTACTTAAGCTAGAAACATCAAATTTTGTATGTAGGTGTAAAATAGTGCTCTCTTTAAAGTTCAATAACAAAAAAAATTTATAAGGTTTTTAACGGGGGTCTACCCATATAGGGGAGTGACCCCCCGAAAAAAAATTTAATTTAAGGTAGCCGATATGGGTATCAAATGAAAGGTCTTGATGAGGACTTTTCAAAACAAGTCTTAGTTTGGCAAAGTTTGCTTCGAGGGGCACACAGGGAGGGGAAATATACGAACTTTTCGCGTACCCCCCTCGCGATTGGACACCTTTCATCCGAAAAATCTGAAAAAAATCATGAAAGTAGGTCTTGATGAGTACAACAACAAAAAATACGTGAGAAGTCAAAATTCACTTAACTTTGTTAGTAATAGTATGATTTACGGATTTTATTTTATCTTGAATGAAATCTTAACGGTACCCTTAAGTTCAATGAAGCTCAGTACACAGATGACAATTTATAAGATAAATCTATCCTGAAAGTTTCATAAAGATTGAATCATAATTAGCGAAGTTATAACGGTTTGAATTTTCCTGTATTACTATGGAACAATATGCGCTGCATTTATTACTATGGCAACATATGGCTATGGAACAACATGCGCTTTTTACCGACTCAGACACTACAGTTTTGCTAGGATTTGCATGAAAATTTCAGGAATGATAGGTATCATTAATATCTTTGAAAATCGGTTCAGCTAGTGGTATCAGTAACCATAGAACAAAATGGTGGCTGTTTTAAATGCGAAGGTTGAATAATTTTGAGTTAGTTTTTCCCAACTTCAACGTTTAAGGTGCATGCTTTGAACACTTGATTCAAGTTAATGAATAACTGAAGATGAGCACCCACAATTAATAACCATAAGTGAAACAAGTCAAAGAGGCGGGAGAGAGCTCCTAGCAAAAGGGCTTTGTAACCATTCTAGGATTCGAAAAAAATGGCCATGAATCGATGATAACAGTATAGGAGAGTGGCCCCTGAAAAAAAATTCATTAAACGTAGCCAATATGAGTATGAAATGAAATTTTTCATGGGAGCTTTTCAAAACAGTTCTTAAACTGTCAGTTTTTGCTTGAGTGGGGGCACAGGGGGGATATACATGAAAAATGTGTTTCCTCCTTCGCGAATGGACATCTGAAATAATTATAAAGGGAGATATTTATGAGTATAACAATAACAAATACCTCAGAAGTCGAAATTCGTTCAACTTTGTTAATAATAGTATGATTTTCGAATTTTATTTCCAATAAAATTGTCTTTGACGTTTCTTGATTTTATTCGATCTGGTGACTGTATTTTGTAAATTGAATACAAAACCCTTCTGAAATGAGCGTAGGTCTGTTTACCCAACTTGTTTTTTATTTATACTACGACCATACCAAAAGGTACTAGGAATTTACAAAGCTATTAACAAAAGTTATTAAGGAACTACCTCATTTACTCTATTTATGTTATCAAAGGATAAGTAATTATCTAACCGGACGTTAAAAGGACTATGAAAGTGATTAAGAAGTAAGTCTACGCTACTTGATTAATGAAAATAATGATGGGTAATTGTTTCCTAAATCTGCGTTGATTCTTTTTTCGCTGTTTTCTCTGCTAATGTAAAAGCTTTCGAGGATATGTAGCTTCCTTTGATTGGTGAAATCTCGTAGTACTTCGATGTTTGATTCGCTAATTTCATGTTTTTCTTTTATTGCTTGGCATGCTACTAATGACCTAACATCTGCTGCTCTTTTGGATCCTCTTTTGACGCTTTCTATCCCTCTAATGTGTTCTTGCACTCTGACTCTTACTAGTCATTTTGTTTGGCTAATCTATGTTTAATCGCAATCATTGTAGATAATTCAATAAATCCCGCTTTTCTCTTGCATATTCTTGGTGCCTTCTGCGGTACCCAATATGGTCTTCAGCTGTGCTGTTCTGCTCGTTCCTACTATTTCGATTTCATACTTTTTATAAGCCTCCATTTCCATTGTATTTCCTCCATTTCCATTGTATTCCATTCATCTTGTTCTTTTGCTCGTTTCTGAATCATGCCTGCTTTTTGTATTAATTCTTTCATTTTCTTATTGTGTACTATTCTTTTTCGCGCTGCTTCCCACTCATTTGCCCTTGCTACCTTTCTCGTAAATATCTCGATACTTCCATGATTTTTCGTGATTTCTTTCGCTATTTTTAAATTCATTGAATAAGTTTTCAGCGTAGTAACTGCTAGTTTCAAGTATAGTGATTGTGTAGTCAGACCAATAAGTTGTCTTTCGAATATTCGTTTTTGTTTGCCGGTTTTATTCAAAGCTTGGTTTATCCCGACTCTATGTGATCTAGGGGTTACGCCTAACGTCCTACATTCTTTAAGGAATTTAATGTCCTCGCTAATTGTCGCTGTATACTATTATAAATTAATGAACTTATTATAATCCAAATTGTGGTTGGTTGCCATGGTCAAGAACGATATTGTCACTTCTCGGATGTTTTTCAACTTCCTTCTTTAGTGGTGTTGTAGTTTTTAAGCTTCAACCATAGATGTCAGAGAGAATGGATACGAAACGCATCGCGAGAATGATGTAGCGTGAAGTTGGCGCATTATCAGCTGTTGATTCGAATTTCAAATAAATTTTACGTGACGTCTTTCACTAATTTTTGGCATCTTGAACAAAATCAATTTTCCGTGCGGGTATGTAGTAACCGAGGAGTAGGGCTCTAAAAGCCAGCGCTGCCACAGGCACACAGCACAAACTCAATTGAACGATGAGTAACCATTCAGTCACCTTCCCCATCGCAACACTCGCTCTGTTTTCGCATGAAAAATACGTCAAGAAAATTTCTTTTGTACTTAACTCCCGGGAAAAAAAATTCTAAAACTGTTTAATATTTTAATGTGTAGTGATTTTATTACAATATCGTTTGAATATAATTTAACGAATTGCGGTGTAACGCGGTATACAAATGCTTGGAACGAAACGGTTAACCCCTTAAATTATATGAACGAGAAAATCATTGTATCATTTAAACCCCTTAAAATTTGTCAAATTTTACCGATTCCAACCATAATATTAATTAAAAATTGTTTTGTTTGTCGGTAATTAACGTGTGCCTGTCTAATTCGTTCGATTTTTTTTCCACTTAATTATGCCTAATCATTATAAACGAAAATTGCTTTCAATTGATAACTTAATCGAATCTACAAAAGACGACGTAAATTTAAAAAAAAACAACCGAAACGAGTGTGCATTATCACCATCGCGGATCCACCCTAGTACGCATCATCGATCGAAAATCGTCGAAGTGCATAGTCTAGCTCAGATCTATTACATTTCGTGTATGGATCTAGTCCAAGAAAGAGTACTGTCATTGGGGTCGACCGATGACGAAGCGCCTAATTGGCGAGCGATTTCGCGACTCGCGTGGGGAATCTGAAGCGTGCTGGGCCAGGGAGTCGATCATCGGTTGAGTGATGGTGAAGTCATTAAATATAGCGCCAAGATTTATTTGCGCTCATTAAGATCACCTCGGAGGTGATCTCAGTTGGTCAGTCGGGAAGTGAACGATCGCGGACATCCGTGATAAAAGTGATCGATGCAAATTGTGCAAATAACGGGCAAAGAGTTTGGTAGAATGAGGCGGTTGCAGTAAGAACTATTGAAAAACCGTTTTGATTTCCCGCTACTCAAATTTCGGCTCTTTCTACTTACAACTCAACCGCAAAACTGAAACCCCAATTTAAACTGCTCAGATTGTCTCATGTCGTTGCGAATGTGTGTCACTATTTACATTCATTCAATACCCTCCATTGCAAAGTATTTGGCTCGTATGCACTCCACTAGACCTGATCGTCTATCATGCACCTTGTTGATTGTCTGGTACGCAAGTCCGCGACGTCAATTAGCGATGCAACTATGTTTGGCGGGAAACAAAGTAACTGAGGCCGATCTGGCTCATTGGTGAATGAAAAATTGCATATTCACCAGCCAAAATCGAACAGGAAAACAGTTTGGGGGAATTTGACAAGGATAATAAATACATTGGGGAGTTCGTAGTCAAGATAGGCTGAAACAGGAGCTCGTATTATGAGCCAATGTGCTTTTGATGGAGAAGTGCTGTACTGTGGTTGCTGCGATCAAGACAGGAATATGGAAGTTGAAGCGATCGAGTGGGCGTCACTTCAAGCTCTTCAAATTTGGGGTGCCTTGACGTAAATGGAGACTTGAAGGAATGCATCGTAGTCACAGTCGCGCTTTCAACGATGAGTGGTGTGTGATGCGCTTTCAACGATGAGTGGTGTGTTTTGCTGTGCCATAGGAAAGTGGTTAAGTTACTATTACTTGTAGAATCTTAATTGCATGTCTCTATCAGTGCTCCTAAGACTTTGTTTACATTCGCGATTGGATTACCTTCCGCTTACTGAGTACAGTTGATACCTTCGCGAATCTATTTGAACTCGCGACAAAGAACAGTCAAATAAATTTTCATTTTTTTTTTGCGTCTTGTAGAAGACAGTCGATTTCGATTTTTCGTAGCAATTTGAAGTGAATCAAGGATCTTTGACAAATTTGCGCGACGGGTTTTCTTTTGCTCGACACAAATTACACATGACTTGCTTCCACTTGCGAGTATTTTTAAGCAAGTACTCTATTTATGTAAGAACGGATACGTTATTCTTGAGACCTGCAAGAGATTAATGGACTATGAAGTGTTAACAGAATTTGTGAGGTTGCAAACTTGCCTTGGATTGGACATGTACTTATATTGGTCATGTTATCCTGGATGGAAGTTGAGTGGTGGTTTCTTTGCAAAGGACTTATAAGTTATTGGGTCGCTTGCGAGTGAACTTTCCCAGAAGAACAAAAAAAACAAGAAATCGAGGTACATAGGGCATCTTTTTTGTCATTGGATCTGAAAATGTGAATAGATTTCGATTATTCTTCTGATATGAAGGCCTTAATAATTATTCGTAGGAACTCTTTCATATATTTCAGAAAAAAAAATAAACCTAATCCTCGTACTTGATCACTTCAGTAACATTCTGGTCCTGTTTTTATTAACTGAATTTTTGAAAACCTGTTGACCTGTTTGGGTACGGTAAATTGAATTCCCAAGTATTAATCATTTTCAAGTTAGTATGTGCCATCTTAACTCCGTTGTTCGGTTTCCCTGAAATTATTTTTGCATACATAAAGGGTAAATTCCTTTAAATTATTTTATTAAGGGTAGTTACGAGTAAAACAATGAAAAATATAAGATTAGAACGAATAACGATTTGACTAAGTTTTTGATCAACTCTAATAACTACTTACTCAATTTCAATAAACTTTACGGAATATTTCCTTGCCGCTATTAGATTTGTACGACGATTTGTCTGCATGCGAAAAAAAAAAAAGGAAATAGAAATCGTGATCATAATAGCTTAGTGACACTTTTAGTTTTTTTTTGTATTATTATTATTACTATTATGTTGCAATAAGAATTAAATTAATGCAGAAAAGTTTTTTTTTCGTACGAAAAGAAAAAAAGGTATTTATTTTAGCACACCTAGCTGTTTGCATAGTAATTATTGTTAAATTTAATGCCTTTCTTGCACGACACATACAATTTCGTGGTTCAATTATAACATAAAGTTCACTTAATGCGTAGATTATATATCGATATGTTCCCTGTCAGTGAAAATTTGAATAAAAAAATGAATTATCAAACTTTAACCGTCGGTCTTTCCCTTTCGTTTTCTCTAACCAAGTATAGGACCCGGTACGGTGGCAGGCTTCCACCCCAAAACATGAGCCAGCCGCCGGGTACAAACTAATTCCTTTTTTCTGTTTCAGGTGACGTCATGGGTTGAGTGGCCCAAGCAGAGTGCCTTTTTATGGCATAGATTTATGCAATCCAATTGTATAATTCTATGACATAAATTGGTCACCGGGGTACTCCCCTTCTGATGGGAAGGTTCATACAATTCAAGTTGTATGAGTTTTCCACTCAGAAGAGGAATACCTGGCCACTTCAACAAGCTATCTTTGGATTTATTCCGGTTGGGTGGGTATGAAGGGGCTCCACCACCACCCGGTTGCCCCTCTTTCATTTGTGGGCCATGAACTTCGTTGGGTAACGACGAGGTCACCCCAAGTTCGCCTTTCTTCTCAGGTTTCACTTGTTCTTGTAACAAGTACATCTCCTTCGGTGAGGTTATCTACAGTTTTTGCGACTTCAGTCGCCTTTTTGATCTGAAAGCAATTCGTGAATGCGAAATTTTTTTTTTTTGTGGGTCCTCGTGCTGGGGAAACAAACCCGCCCCACGACACCGCAATGCTAGCCTGCCAGCGCATTCACGCGTCTCCAGACGAGGGCATTCTCGGCAGAAACCGACACCTTCCTCTGCCGAGGCAGCAGAACATCGCTGCAGTCCTTCACGGACATCATTGAACATCTTCTATTCACTACAGGTATTCTAACTTAAACTATGTATATAAAAGATTCAAAATGGCTTACCCTACGAAGGATATGTCCCTGACATGCTTCCATCAGCTGTTTTTACAATTCCACATACATCCCTAAATTTTTCGTTTTCCGACACAGCAACACTCGCGATCCGTTACAAACTTTTTAGTTTGATTAATTATCACTTTTGCAACGCTTTTGCACTAGATTCAACATGGTTTATCTTAAAAAAATTTTTGTGTGTATAGTTTCAAATTCAACTTGATTAGATGTTTCCCGTCATTGTTGAATTTTCGCGAATCATATGTTTTCTAGCATATGGTTGATTGACGATTCGGGGGTTAAAGGGCAATTCGGGGGTTAAAGGGGCGCGAAAGGCGGGGGGATTTCAATTTGTATGGGAGAGGAAGGAGGAAGGAAGTAAAAGTCCTTCACTCACGTATGGATGAAAATAAGCTCATTTCGCATCCATTACTTTATATGTCTTTGGTTACAACAGTTCACATTTTGGACGTAGGGTAGAATTTGAGGTCGAAGCATGCAAGGCTGGCCCCTAATAAACAAGAAGAATAAGAGGTAGGGTATACAATTGGAGGTGGAAGTGAAAATATTCCTTTTTGTCTATGAAGCTCGTGCGTTTATTGCTTGTTCCAACTGGATGCCCCACTCTTATTTGGGGCCCATACGAAATGTGACAATTAAGTAATGAGACTAATTCCAGGAAAACCGTATATTTAAAAATTATTCTACAAATCTACTATCCCCTTCAATGTAGTCCCTTTGGGCAGCTATACAACGATTCCAGCGCATTTTCCATGCTTCGTAACATTTCTGGAACGCTTCGACTGAGATGTGCGTGAGTATTCTCGTCACGGCCGCCTGGATATCCGTAATCGACTCAAAATGGGTCCTTTGACAACCGATTTTGTTCTAGGGAACAAAAAAGTCACAGGGTGACATATCGAGCAAATAAGGATGATTTCAAAGATGACTTGCACAACCCGCAAAAACACGGGAAGGCAAAAATAGGGCGCTCTCTTTGGGATATGACACCAATCATCGACAACAAGGGAGTCATGAGAATTTCTGGCCGCCTTTGAAATTCATATGGCCCCTACAATGCCCAACATCCTATAATACTTCCGTACAACGACCCAATAAGCAACTAATCATACGAAATTTCTTGATCGATATCTCCACGGTGGTCCACAAGCACTACTCAATTATACCAGGCAGAGAATTTGGCCCATCAACAGGAAGATCATGGCGAGATCAGTTGTCCGACACTGTGTGAGCTACGCCAAAGCAAAGCCAAAAGTGCTGAGCCAGCTCATGAGAAATCTGCTTGAAACCAGAGTGAAATCAGCATGGCCATTCATAAATTCCGGAGTGGACTTATGTGGTCCATTTTGGGTTCATTACGAAAATTGAGGTAAAAAACCACAGAAGGCTTGTATTGTGGTGTTCTGTTGCTTTGCCACAAAGACAATCCACTAAGAGCTATCCACTGATTTGACCACGAATGCATTCATCGGCGCATTCATACGCTTTCTGGGCAGGTGAGGACATTGTAATAAAACTCTGCTGCGATAATGTCACTAACTTTGTTGGTGCAATGAACAAGTTGGCTGAACTCAAATCATCAATATATTTCCAGCCTGTCCAGGAGTCCGTCATTGGCGCGTGCAGTTCGAGGGGAATTCAATTTGATTTCATTCCTCCGAGTGCAGCTCATTTTGGTGGGCTATGGGAGATGGCAGTTAAGTCAGCAAAGCATCATCTACTGGGCAGTGTTTCATTGGTCTCACTCACTTATGAGGAGCTGGAGACTATTGTGATTGGAGTGGAAGCGGTTTTGAACTCCAGGCCGACTTGTCCCATTAATTCTCAGGTTAGCTCCATTGCCTGTTGAAGACTTCTTTAAGCCACTTGATTCAACTCCCACCATTTCGAAAGATCCAAAAAATATTCCCGGACCATCGCATACTCATGCACAGGGCTATCGCCAACACCCAAGAGATGTTGCAGGCCCATCAGGTTGTCATCACAAGAATCAGTCCAACGACGACAATGTCTTGCGGATCAACGCCTCTTCCAAGAAAAATGCAAGATTAACTGCATCTCCAATGACGCTCACTGACCTAATAGGACTATTGTTGTTACCACCAGTTCAAGTTACATGGTTCAAACAGGCACCCGGCGTACACTTCAAGCGGATAGCCACCATTGAACACATAGCAGCTGAATGGAATTAAATAATCTACTACGATGTAAAACCAATTTGGAGGGACTTGTCGGCAATGCACTATACAGCAGACATGTTGAATAACCTTTGTGGCCTATTACATCAGAATCACACATCCAGAACTTGAATTAAGCAAATCGACCACATCAGTGCCGGGTTAGAGTTTAACGAAGCGTTTCTGACCAAAAAACGGAATAAATGAGGCGCAATTGACCTTGCCGGTAATATCGCTCACTCACTTTTTGGAATTCTCGACACCGAATATGCTCAGGAAATGGTTAAAACTATCGACCACGTCAAGGCCAATGAAGATCATCTCCTTAATCTCATGAAGAACCAGACGTTAATACTTGACGCCACCATAAACATAATCAAAAGAGATCAAGCACAGATTATTGAAACACTTGGAGAATTGGGAAAATAAATTCATGAGACAGGACCCAGGAAAATGATGCTCTAGAGCCCCAGCAACTCTAAGAGCATATTGTTGTTCCGCATTTGTCAAACGTTTTGATGCAAAACAAACTGGTCTGTTATCTTGCATAAGACAGCTTCCAACTCCGAATTGAGAAGCATCAGTTTGGATATATATAGGAATGTTCTCATTGAAACTTTGAAACATTGGAGATTTTGAAACAATTAATTTCAGATTTTCAAATACTTTGGAGTGTGCTGCTAACCATGTATATGAACAATTCTTTTTCAATAGCTCTCTTAGAGGTGCTGTTATCTGTGACATATTTGGAATAAAATTTCTCACAAAATTGAGTAATCCCAAGAAACTTTGCAATTCTGTTTTGTTTTAAGGGATTTCAATATTTTCAATGGCTTTAATCCGAGATTCATCGATTCTAACACCCTCTTTTGCAAATACCAAGCCTAAGTAATTTACAGCTTTTTGACAGTATTGCAATTTTATACTTGTAGCATTAAACTTAATATTTAATTCACTTGTTATTGTAAGAATATAGCCAGATTGCTATCGTGTTCGACTTTATTTTTTCCAAAAATCAAAATATCGTCGAAATAGACGAATACACCTGGTAAGTGACTAAAATACTTAGTATTTAGTTTTTGAAATAGCTCAAATTGAGTCCAAATGGCAACCTTAAAAATTTTTAACTTCCAAACGTTGTGCTAAATACACACAAGTCCCTACTTTCCTCCTCCAGCGGAACCTGCCAAAATCCATTTTTGAGGTCTAATACCGTGAAATACTCCATGTTTTCGATTTTTGACGACAAATCTGATAATCGTGGTATTCAAAAAGGCTCTCTTACAACTTTTCTATTCAAATCCCTGGGATCTAAATGTAATCTAAAAGATTGATCGGGGTTTTCAACCACAACTCGATTGTGGACCCATTCAGTGGGATTATTAACTCTTTTGATGATTCCTGCATTTCCCATGTCATCTAATTTGGTCTTCACTTTATTTTTAAGACTGCTTACTATGCGGTAAGGTGCATGTATAACTGAAACCACATCTTTTTTTTTAAATAAATCTTACGTTTGTCTGGAAAAGTACCCAGTGCCTCGAATAATGAACCATTTTTCCGAATAAATTCCTCTTTTGAATTAGAGTTCTAGTTAAGATTATCTATGCGCTTGATTAATTTAAGCTTAACACACGTTTTTAATCCTATAATTGGAGACGAATCTACATTAGCAATAGAAAATTGCTCTACACTCGCCACTGACTTATGTTTTATCTCAAGTTTTAATGCAGCTACAACGTCTAAATAGTAACCACCCTATGCCTTAATAGGCTCAACAAAAGTTGTCTCATTTTCATCTATCGCGTTAATTTGCTTCGCCCTGCACCTATTTGCGAAATAATTCGGTTTCTTGAAATTTTTACAGGGTTTTCCATAAGCTGGAAACTTATTAATAGAACGGCTAATTGAACATCTTTTACAATTAGTGATATTGATCTCAGGTATCTTATTATTATGTGATTTTTTTTCCAAGTTCGGATTCTTCTTCGAAAAATTATCCTTATTACTTTCAAAAGTATTTTTATTAGACTTCACCTGATTTACCTTTGTAGATTCTCCCTGGATCCGCTGGACATCTTTTGCTTGCTGGTGTGTAACGTCCACCACTCGACACAGCTCGAATACTTTTTTCAGAGATAAATTTTCCGTTCTCAGAAGCTTCTCCTGTAATTCGGTATTGTTCATCCCAAGTAGTGGTGCTATTTTGATATTAAAAGAAAAATACAATTTTTTAATATAAATGATCAGATGTTTATTTCATCATAAAGAAAAATGTATGCCGTTCGCAGTAAAACATAATATCAGGCAAATGACTACCATGACCACGCTTACAGGGCCATATCCTTTTCATGAAATTTTCCATAACCAAATCGCAAAGTGGCTGCCCTATGACCTCGACGTCTTTGAGGTCTTCAATTGACGCTGGGCTATTGGCGTAGACCTTCTCTTTCACGTGGCCCCAAAGGAAGTAGTCGCAAGGTGTTAAATAACAAGATTTCGGTGGCTAATTGTGATCACCTCTTCGAGAGATAACGCGGTCCGGAAACTTTTCCCGTAAAAGATCAATGGTTTCGTTTCTTGTGTGGCATGTAGTGCCGTCTTGTTGGAAGTAAACGTTGTCCAGATCAATATCATCCAATTCCGGCCAAAAAAATCATTAATCATCTTTCGATAGCGCAATCCATTCACCGTAACTATTGCTCCAGCCTCATTTTTGAAAAAGTTAGGTCCAATGACTCCGCTTGACCATAAACCGCACCATACAGTCACACGTTGAGGATGGAGAGGCTTTTCAACAATAAATCTTGGGTTTTCCGAGCCTCAGATGCGACCATTTTGCTTGTTTTCGAGGCCACCGAGGTGGAAATGGGCCTCATCACTCAAGATGATTTTTAAATGGAATCCCGGATCATTTTCATGGATTTCATGGACCGAATCAGCAAAGACACGACGTTGTTGATGATCGACCGGCTTGAGTTTTTGCGTTGACTGAGATTTTTAAGCCTTAAGACCCAAATCTTTATGCAAAATACGGTGGAATAACGTTTGTGGAATGCCTAATTCCAAAAAACGACGAGGAATGTACAAACCTGGGTTTTCTTCGACAGTTTGGGCTACAGCAGCAATATTCTAGGCTGTTCTTGGGTGACGTGCACGGGTTTTATTCTTCACATTACTAAGTTGTCCCAACAGCTCAAATTTTTGCACGTATTCCTGTATTGCGGTCCGACAAGGTGCTTCACGACGACCCAAAACTGTTCGAGTTTTACGAACCGTCTCTGCCAAATTTCACCATTTTTATAGTGAGTTTTAATAATTTCAATGCGTTGTTGAAGCGTGTATCCATTTTTATTAATAGCGTAGTTTCTACTTGCCAAATGTCAAAAATGACAGCTTCAAAAGTGGCACCTGCCAAAAAAGTGGGCTATTCAAAATAACACCTCTTATTGGAAAATCCTTCACAATACGATATCTCACCATTTGGTCAACTATATGTTCCGAATCATCGTCACAGTGACATTTTTGAACACACCTGGTTGCTGGTGCCTGGTTTAAAATTTGAAACGTTCATATATGACATACGGCTTCGTATTGCAATATCCGTCAAATGCCTAGATTACATTTTGAAATATTTTCTTGTCATGATCACTCAGCTTAAATCTTTCAAAAATTTCAATGCCTTTCCCTCCCATTAAATTTGATAGCATGGCGATCTTAACCTCATCATCTGGCTGTTGCGCTCTGAATCCAAGCACAAAAATTTCTACAGATCTCTTGAACATACGCCACTCTCTGCTTAGATTTCTTTCAAAATTCAATGGTCCGGGAGCCCCAAACTTGGAATTCATTTTGGCATTTTAAATTCTGCTTTCGGTTTTGGTTTGTTCTTTCTTTATTCTTTTCCCGGCTGCGCCATGTTATATACTGGATGGACTGATTTATGACTGATTCATGCTATTTATTACACAGTTATTGTGAACCGTTATTTTCTATGTGCCGTTCCTTTGACAGTCAGTCTCGTATCGGCCTTTCCTGATGTAACATGTCTATTGTGTTCAATACAAATATGTATCAATTAACGTGTGTATTATTATTGTCTCATCATACCAACTAGTTACTTTCATCACCCAGTCACAATAAGTTGGTGACGAGGATTAAAATGTTTGCAACTGCCAGTGAAAACCAGTGTGACAGTGAAACAGTTAGATTTTGCCGCGTAGCCGCCACGTTTTCAGCCGCTATTATTTTCGTGTCGTTTCCGAGACAACTCCAGCTGGGAAAATGGATCAAGAACAATTCGAACAATTTCTCTCAGTCTTCACTGCCGCATTGGGGACAAGTGGATCCGGTTCAGCTCCCCAAGTCTCACCATTCGAATCATATGACGCCAAGAAGGAAAGATTTACTTCTTATTTAGAACGTTTTGACAATTACTGTAGTCTCAAAAATGTGGATTCCCCTATCACAATGTCTCAATTGTTGTGTGCATCAATTGGCTCTACGCATTATAACAACTTAGCTGCATTATTGGGTCCTGAGAAACCCATGAAAGATATTCCATTTGTTGAACTAATCGAACTTTTCAAAAATATGTTGTCACCGCCTGTCTCAACTGTAGTCGCTCAGCATTATTTCCTAAATGTTACTCAGCAGCCAACACAATCAATCTCAGAATTCGTTGCATCCCTGAAGGAGAAATCGTAAGATTGTAATTTTTATGTTGAATGTAAATGCAAATCAGTGATTTCCATTGCTGACAGCTTTTTATATGCCCAATTTGTTAGAGGAGTAAGAGACAACTGGATTCGAGAACAGCTCTTACAACACTATGCGTTCAAAAATTTCGATGAGCTGCTCAACAAAGCCACAGCATTAGAAGCATTACGTTTTGAAAGCAACCAGTTTACCAAAATCCCAGATAATTTCACCAATCTCAGTAGTGACACAAACAATGTCTCAAGGGTCAACAGGGCATATAGGAAATCACAACCTAACCAAAGTCGAAATACAAGTCCTAGTTCATACCAACGCTCACAGTCCCAACACATGACATGGGTTGACTATCGTTCTTTGCACGTTGATGGACTCTGTCTCAAATGTGGTAGGGCAAACCACAAGGCAAATCAATGCAAAATTGACCACAACGCGCTTAAATGCACTTCCTGCAAGAAAATTGGTCATGTGTCCAAGGTCTGTATCACCACCACTCTTCGAAATTCAAAGACACATGCCATCGCAACACAGTCTTCTCAGAATGATCAAAACTCTGACTCAGAATATGGTATTGGTCACATTCACTGCGCTGAAGACTTATACGAGCTCAGCCCAGGTTCTGATAAATTTGTCGTCAAAGTGTTTCTCAATGGCAAGCCGCAGGCATTTGAAGTCGATTCAGGAGCCAAATTCTCACTTCTATCAGAGACAGCATTCAAACGTCTTGGTCTCAATGCTACACTACAACCAACACAGGTATCATTCCGCTCTTACTCAGCTCATATAATAAAGCCCTTAGGGAAAGTCTCACTGTCGGTAAAATATAAAAATAGAGAAATCGATGCGGGCCTATTCATTGTTCCTGCAGGATTTGATGCACTTCTGGGTCGAATATGGATTCGCACTCTCGGAATTGATCTCAAAGAAATCGATAAAGAACGGCTCACTTCGGATCATGTAGTTACAATCAACGCTTACACTCCTCTTGAAGACATACTCAGACAATACGCAACTATTTTCGAAGAACGCATAGGTTGTGTGCCAAACCTAGAAATAAAACTTCAGCTCAGGGAAGGAGTAAAACCCATCTTTACTAGGGAACGCGATGTCCCTTTTGCACTGCGCCAGCGAGTTGAGGAAGAACTTGCAACTCTTGAGTCACAAGCTATTATTACTCCAGTATCCTCAAGCGACTGGGGATCACCACTCGTCGTAATACCTAAACCTGACGGAGGGGTTCGTTTATGTGTTGATTACAAATGTGGAGTCAACGCAAAATTTGTCTCAGCTAATCATCCAATACGTCGCATTGATGAAGTCTTGCACAGCCTCAGAAATTCAAAGTACTTCTGCAAAATCGACCTGTACAAGGCATATTTACACTTCGAAGTGGATGCGGAAGGACAGAAAATCCAAAAAATCACGACACACAAGGGCACATTTCAAATGAATCGTCTCAGTTTTGGTATCAAAACAGCACCATCTGAATTCAATAGAATGCTCTCACAAATTCTCAATGGCCTATCAAACGTTGAAGCATATTTTGATGACATTACCTGCCATGGCTCATCAATGGAAGAATGTACAAGAAACCTGATTGCTTGTTTAGAACGACTCAAGGAAAACGATCTCCATCTAAATAAAAATAAGTGTTCCTTCTTCAAAGAAAGTATCAGCTATCCTGGTCACATAGTCTCATTTAATAAAGTTGAAATGTCACCTGTGAAACTTCAAGCCGTCTTCAACATGCCACGTCTTAAAAATGTAGAGGAATTAAGACGATTCTTGGGTATGGTGACATATTATGCAAAATTCATTCCTAATTTCTCCCCAAAATCTTTTCATCTACGACGCCTACTCAAAAAAGATGGAAAATTCGTTTGGTCAGCCTCCACTGAAGCTGCTTTCTTAAACCTAAAGTCGAAGTTGTGTAGCGAAAGGGTATTAACACCTTTTGATCCAGCAAAACCCTTGATCCTCACAACAGACGCCAGCCCGACCGGTATTGCAGCTGTTTTGAGTCACGAAGTGGAAGGTCATGAAATGCCTATTGCTTATGCCTCTCGAGCTTTGACCCATGCTGAATGCAATTACAGTCAACTTGATAGAGAAGCCTTGGCTATCATTTACGCAGCCACACACTTCTACAACTATGTTTATGCCAGAAACTTCACCCTTGTCACCGATAACGAGCCGCTGTCTCGTATCTTTCATCCGCATCGAGCATTACCTCAGATGACATCTGCCCGTCTTTTACGCTTTGCCTCCTTTCTAAGTGGACTGGACTTCACGGTACGCTGTTAAAAAGGAAAAGACAACGAGAACGTAGATTGTCTTTCTCGGGCTCCAATTCCCCAACTGCTCAGAACATCTGAAACATCAATGAATGAAGAAGTCAATGCATTGTATGCTGAAACTGTACTTCAAATCTCCAGCCCAGCTATAACTTCAGAAACTATTATTGAAGAAACAGCCAAAGATGAAAACCTTCAAACCCTGATGACCAGCCTCAGAACCAGTCAAAGAGATGAACCATTCACCATCTTTAACTGTTTGCTTTTCAGATTGGACCGCCTAGTCATACCAAAATCTCTACAACGCCGAATCCTGGAAGATTCGCATGCCTCACACTTGGGCATTACAAAAATGAAACAACTCTCCAGACGATATGTATATGGGGAACGTTTAGACAAGGACATCGAGCAAATTGTTAAAAACTGGGAATCCTGTGCCTAAGTCCGGCAAAATGCACAGAAAGCCGCTATTCATTCATGGGACCCACCAGATGACAACTGGGAGAGGGTACATATTGACTATGCAGGCCCCTGGACAACCATTATTTCTTAATGTGTGTCGATGCAAAATCCAAGTGGGCTGAAGTTCGAATACTCAAAGAAACACCATCATCAGCATCAACTATCACACTCCTAGAAACCATATTCCCTGTGCATGGCTACCCATCTGTCCTAGTATTAGATAATGCTGCCATATTTAAAAATGAAGAGTTCCAGACACACTGTAAAGAAAGGGAAATGTTTCAGAAGTTTATTGCGCCAGGTCACCCATCAACTAATGGCCTTGCGGAAAGAAATATACAAACCCTGAAAAGAAGATTGAAAGCTGCAGCTGAAGACTCATCACCAATAGCCACAAAAGTACAAAATATCCTTTTTCGATACCGTGCCACACCATTAGCCTCCGGACGGTCACCAGCAGAACTTTACCTGAAAAGGAAAATTAGAATACGCCTTGATGCTCTCCTGCCTAACAGAAAAGCAATAATGCCAACGAGCCGAAGCAGCTGTCACATCCGCTCATTCCAAATGGGAGAGAGAGAGTTCAGGCAAGAATGCACCTGAACAATCAAGATACCTGGCAATTTGGGACTGTCAAACAAAAACTGGGTCAGTGCCATTATATCATTGACTTAGACTCAGGCCAAACTATAAAAAGGCACATCGACCAACTAATTTCAACAATGGTCCCGAAGAAACAAGTCACCTTTTCATCTCAGCAAAGACCAGCCCCAAGCCCAGGTGTTCCATATCGACACATGCCAGCTGATGAGTTACCACCAATGGACACACAGCCTATGCCATTGACTGCGCCAGGTGCCAATCAGCCAGAAACACTTACTGGCACTCCTGACCAACAGACACCAGCAGACGGGAACACAAACAACCCGACGCTACCACCACGCAGATCTGCTCGTCAACGATGTCCTCTAAACTTCTTGAAAGACTATGTCACCGAATAATAGAATTAAAATTATATTTCTATATGTTTTAATTAAGTGGGGGAGACTATTGTGAATCGTTATTTTCTATGTGCCGTTCCTTTGACAGTCAGTCTCGTATTGGCCTTTCCCGATGTAACATGTCTATTGGGTTCAATACAAATATGTATCAATTAACGTGTCTATTATTATTGTCTCATCATACCAACTAGTCACTTTCATCACCCAGTCACAATAACAGTACTAACTCTTTGACATTTCATTCACCTCTAAATATCATATACATATTCTTATGTACTAAACTTAGATGTACTAGATGTTGAGGACTAACTATAATATAATTCATTTCAATATATAACATCTATAAACATTGAGTAAATAAAGGGTCTTCTTAAACACACTGCTAGTTAAGTGCAACCGAACGAACATTTATTGCGCGTTTTTTAGGGTAAATCTAAGTTTCGTAGAAGTTTGCTGCAGTATTGATTGGTTTTTGAATTTCGTTCTTGAGTAGGACGTAGATTCTTAGGCTTAAAATAACTATATGGTATAAAAAAATTCAAAATATTCCCACAGTTTCGTGGAATATTGCTGTTCACTCAAAATTATTTGATGTACGCACACTTTTTATACTCCCTGTATACTGAACGAAATTCTATTATTTGCATGGAAAAAATGCGACCATTAATAGTTCTCAGTGGTGTAACGTGTCATTACCATTTCAGCAATTTAAAATATTGAACTTTGCCAGAAGGACAAACCTGACTGATATCCCTTTTAGAATTTTCATTTTACATTTCCATTATAGCGGCAGCACTTAACGCAACACCGCAAGATTCCATTAGCTCTACATATCGCGCTGAGTGTGTTTGCGCAGGCGTAATGGATTTTATGAGCAATCTCAAAAGCAGCACGCCGCAACTCATATGTGCGTTGATCGCACATTTTCATACATATGACTGCTTTTTCGCGAATTCCCTACCAGCTCTCGACATCAAAGCGTCATCTTCGTCATATACGGCGTCGCGAACGTAGAAAACCAGAAAACTTGCATTGCTCGCGCTTCACGGAATCAAACCAAAATAATGCAGCTTTTAATTTGCACAATGTCGCGCGAAAGGAAAGGCACAAAGGGAGGTTGGTGGATGGGATTGCGTGGCCGCCCCACACTAAAAATAAGGAAAATAAATTGAATTTTCGAAAAGTAATAAAAATACGAGTACGAGGAAAAGTTCAATCACTTCGCGAGTCAGGTTCGAGGTCAGCTATTGCCCGTGCTTTCGCGGGGTTGAAGCTGCTGCTGCGCCTCGTTGAGGTTGAGGCGTGCAGGCGGACCTCGATGCATCGCGGCCGCGACTTTTACGCAGTTCGCTAAATGTTGAGTGATTCGCGGATTTTGGACAATCAGACGTATTAATTGGCCGCTCGCTACGAGGCTTCTGGGGGTGGTGGCCGATAAACTTTCTTTGTTATTGCTAGGAATATTGGCACATAGTCATTACCTACCGCACACAGGTTCGACGTGAGCGGTAATGCGCAAAATAGTCTTGAAATTTGTCCTCTGAGGGTCAGTATCTGCGCCGTGAAAAAAAGCTAATTGTTTATCGCGAAATTGGTTATTACATTGAGATTATTTTTGTTGACTAGAAATCTTGATAATATTTTCCATGTATGCATCAACTGTTATTGAGCATTTTTGTTTACGGCAAATGCATTGAGTGATCGATTAGAGAAACTGAGTCAGGGGCTGATGCCAGTGGTAGTCACCGGAAGGCAACATACCGTGCATTTTATTATTCCTCCATCATTTTCACCTGGTATTGTGAAATGAAGCTTCACATCGAGTTGCGTGACGAAACAATTTAACAGACTATCACCGCGACAAACAATAGCAAAGCAGAAGCTCCATTCAAGGTCATTGAATATTATTTTTAAATATTTTCTTTGCACCCACGATGTCGTTTGGCCTTTGTTTTTAAATATTCTTTGTGCAACGGACCCAGACTTGCATTCGCGATACACGCGAGAAATTATTCGTTCTTTCTTTGTGACAAGCTTTCAGAGGGGATCTAATGGAATCATTTTCGGTCTCAGACATTGGCATGTTTGCCCAGCGTATGTCTTTGGAGGAAGTGGGAATTGCAAGCTTTGAAGCAGACAAAGGCTTAAACTACGGTTGCGTTTTTGTAGCTCTCATTTTTTCTTGCCATATGAAACAACGATTGATTGGAGACTGCTTTATTGCTGATATTACCCAAATTTTCACATAATCTGTTATTGCTTTGATTTAATCAGTTTATTTTTTAATTTGAAATCTGGCATACATGCATTTTTTAGGCTTCTGAAAGACAATTTTCTAGTTAATATTGAAATGAAACCATTACAACAGTCACTATGGAATCGAGAAGAAAACAGATCATTGTAAATTATACAAAGATAGAAATGGATCGTAGTAGTCTTTGCGTATAGATGTCTTTTAAATCGCTCCTGTCAAAAGTTTTCAAAAATTAAATTAATTTTTTAAAAACGTTAGTCCGAAGTTAATTTTTATCGGAAAAAATCTTATATTGTCGAAGTAATCGACTCAGGAAATTTCTATCGAATATTTTTACTTCGATTGGTAACGAAAAACAAATTCACAAAGAAAATTTCGCCGCTGGTATGGAGGAGCCCGACGGCTTCCCACCGTTGGGGCAACCTGGGGAAACGACGAATACGAAACTGGCGACAATCACCAAAAGAAAACATAACGAAGAAAACTCCGTAGATGGAGGGCGCAAGCTGTAAATAATAGCGGACAATCAACAAATGGCCAAATTGCAGAAAGAAAATGATGAACTAAGGCAAGAGATACAGTCTCTCAAGGATCTTTTCAAGAAAGGGACGAAGCCTCAAAAGACGCAGCCACAAAATCAATGGCAACAGGTAACAAAGCCGAAGAAAATTACAAAGCAAGTAAATCCAGAGGAAGTTCTAAGTGCTGGTGCCACCAACGAGAGCCAAAATTATTTTGCAGCGCTGGGGGGATTAACCGAAGATATGGAAATCGAAGAAAACATCGGAGGTAATTTTAATCAAGATAAAGACGTTAATTTTATTCAATATTTAAAGAACAAAAATAAGGAGAAAAAACCGGCCCGCAGTTCTGCTGGTTCCTCTGAAAAAGCTTCCAACAAGACAGAAAAAGTTCCGCCAATCAACGTGTTCGGACAAACCGGGAAAGATATGGTTCGGCTATTGGCAGCCGAAAATAAACTGGCCAATTTCGAAATCAAAAGAGTTAATGCCGAAAAATTAATTATAAGGACGAAATCACTGGTTGATTTCAAGTCAGCCAAAGATGCGCTGATTTCTGTGGAGGTTCCACACTTCACCTATACCCCAAAAAGTGAAAAAAAAAAATCAGACCTGTTGAAGGGTTTGGACAGCGGAGAGGATACGGTCGATCTTCTTCAGGTGCTCAAGGAGGCTGCACCAGATATTGATTTTGTTTCAGTCAAAGCCTTTGCGACAAGAAGGTCGACCATAGAAAAGAAGAATTTACCACTTTACCTGGTACAAATTGCAAATAAGAGCAGTCCAAGTGCCCTTCAACAAATAAGGTACTTGAATTTCAGAGTGGTGAGGTGGGAACGCCTCCAGAAAAGAGAAGTCAACCAGTGTTACCGGTGTCAAAGATTTGGACATTCGGCTGCCAATTGTGCCATGCACTATCGTTGCGTTAAATGCAAAGACGTTCATGCTCCCGGTGAGTGCAAATTGGCTCAGACGGAGCCTAAAGAAAAATTATACTGCGTTAATTGCGGTGTTTTTGGTCACCCAGCATCATATCGAGGATGCTCCCGATATCAAGATGCAAAAGTTAAATTTGCTCCAAAATAAACACAAGTACACCGTAATATCATACCTTCCAACTTCGTCAAGCCCGGAGTATCATTTGCACTCGCCGCTAGAGGACCAGCAGAAAATGCTGGAAATAATGTAAATAATGTAAGTGGCAATCATGAGCTGCTTCTCAAAATTTACCAGCAACTTAATTCTTTATCGGAGAGAATCGACAAACAAGATTCAAAAATTAACTTTGCTTTTCAGCGTTTAGGTCTTTCAAATGCCTAATAATAACTTGTCATCCAGTCATATTCGCATGGATAGGCTTCGCCTCATATCGATCAACGTCAACTCTTTCGTTGCTATACATCGACGTGATTATTTCCTTGAATTTGTTGTTAAGCAAAAGCCTGACATCATACTTCTCACTGAAACCCACCTCAATTCATGGCATTCCATGGAATTCAAAGATTTTGCATTCGTAAGAAACGATAGGGTAATAGGTGATGGGGGAGGTTGCACCAGGATATTGGTTAGAAGACCCTATTGTTTCCAAAATATTGAGAAAGTCGAATTCAAAAGCTTTGAATTTCTTGAAGTGTCCGTCATCAAAATTTCACTGCCAGGTGGGGATAACCTCTTCGTTATCTCTGCCTATGCAACTGGTCAAAATGTTCTCAAGTTCAAGGAGGAACTCAATTCCTTGTTTGAAATACTCGAATTGAACAGGCTGCATAGTTATTATATTTTTGCCGGTGACCTGAATGCCAAGCATACATCATGGCTGAACGCCACCAATAATCCAAGAGGTGTATTCCTGAAATCATGGATAACAGAGAACCAAATTGAATACAGGTGCAACTTATATGGGTCGGAGTTCCGAACATACCCTAGGACAAATTCATATTTGGACCTCTGCATTGCTGACGCAAGACTTGAATTCAGCTTTGATAGTCCTCAACGGAAACTGCAGGTGCTTCGTTACAATAGCGACCATAACGCAATCGTAATGGAAATCAATCATCACAGGGATGATTTCTTCCTCATTCCAGTTCAACATGAAAACCATCGGTTGAATTTCAAAAAAACATCGACGGAAAGTTTCAAAAGAAGTTTAATCGGGAGTACCAGAAGCAATGTCCCTCTTCTGATGATGGCAATGCTTGCTCAATGGTTCCTAATAACAGAAATCTAACTGACGATGAAATAGATGTCTATTTGTCGAAGTTAGAAAAGCTGACGTTGGAAACGATTGAGAAAGTTGTTCCCAAGATTAAACATCGAAACAATATGGAACGATATGAAACACCAACCATCGCAAGGTTGAAAAGATTGAAAAGCCTTCTTCTCACACGCGTCAACAATATTTATCGACGATTTTCGGACTACAACCATCCCTCGTTGGCTTTGTTGAAATTACACCTGAAGAATGTCCGGAACTTAATCCGGTCATACTTCAGGAGTGAGGTCAGCAATCAATGGGCGAAAAAACTGAGGGGTATTTGCCCACAGGACTCAGATGGCGTTTTCACGAAAGTGAATAGCTTATTCCGCAGGAAGTCTCGAGTGAAGGTATCGAATCTTGAAGTCGCTAGTGATGAGATAAATCTTCTCGATAGAGCTGGTATCGAAATTGATAGTACGACTCCGGATAGAAATGGAAACAGGATTATATGTGAAGGATTGCAGGAACTTGCCCTGATTAGAACACATTTTGAATTGGTTTATCTGCCAAACCCAGAGAGAAGGAATGAAATATTTTCAGAGGTTGTTGAAGCAAAAGTTTCCGACTTCAAATCAAGCCTGAACGGCCAATCAATTCTTCATTTCGATGAAACATTAACATCTGACCTCATACCGACCTTGAATCTTATTGATTATTTTGTCAGCTATGAAGACTTGTATTTCATATTTCGCAGAATAAACAACAAAAAATCATGTGGTACTGACGGTATTCCAAATATAGTTCTCCGACATTTGCCTGAGGTTGCTATTAGGAATTATTGCATATTGTTCAACAACATGTTGAACAATTCATATTTCCCAAATGAGTGGAAAAAGGCTAAGGTATTTCCGATCTTGAAGAAAGGAAAAGAATCTACATGCCCTAAAAGCTATCGCCCAATCAACTTGCTGCCTAACATCAGCAAGGTGTTTGAAGTGATACTCAAGAGAGCATTAAACGCCCACATTGAGAAATATGAGTTGATGCCGAATTGCCAATTTGGTTTTCATGCCAGGCATTCGACCATACATGCAATAACGAAAGTAACCTCAGACATCTGTTGGAAACTAAACAACAAAGAATGTGTTGGAGCATGTCTCATTGATATGGTGAAAGCCTTGGATACGGTGTGGTTAGATGGACTAGTTTTCAAACTTCTTCAGGACAGGTTCCCCAGATACCTTGTCGCCATGATGTGTAATATGTTATACGGGAAATCATTTGTTGTATCTGATGGAAATCTGACAACAATGCGCGAATTCAAGGTCTTGAATGGTCTACAGCAGGGAACAGTTACTGCACCCCTGCTTTTCTCAATATTCATTCGCAAGCTATTGAACAGCTTTGATTTTAATGTCTCGTCAACGCGATCATTGGTAGCGTTTGCTGATGATCTGATCATCTATACGGCAGACCGAAAAGCTACAATAGTTCAGAGCAGTCTTCAAAAAACGTTTAATTATGTGCAGCTCTACACCGACAATTGGCGAATGAAAATCAATGCGCAGAAGTGCGAAACAATTTTGTTTCGGACAACGCTGCGGGGGGCCAGTCAAGACCTGAAACGTAATTGGAAGGATTTCCACATTATGGCTGGTGAGGGTCGTTCAGAACGGGTTCCACATAAATCCTGTGTTCGATACCTCGGTGTTCATCTTGATCAGTACCTGTACTATACTGAACATGTGAAAATCATGCTCAATAAGGCACTAAAAGTAGTCATGGCCCTTCGGCGACTCTTTCATTCCAGATACATTGATCAAAAAGTCAAAGTTATTTGTTACAAGACCCTGGTTAGGCCAGTTTTGACATACGGATGCCAGATCTGGTACAACCAGAGTGCTAGTACAATGGCAAGATTAAGAGTTTTCGAAAGGAAATGTCTTCGTGCATGTACTGGTTTTTACAGAAAGCCTGAGACGGATTGGAAGCACTATATATCGAATAGAAAAATTTATCAAACCGCTGAAGTGACAAGAGTCGATATCTTCATATTGAAACTTCTTCGGAATCATATCGCAAGATCTGTAACTGTGAGTGAAAACCCTTGGATTTCACAGCCGTTCCACCCTACAGACGGGTATATTGTGACTTGCCTCACTACTGGCTTCATTCCTCCAGAAGCATTCGTGTATTTGGACATGAATCGATATGTTTTTGATTCTGACGGCGTCCCAATCATATATCACATATACCGACGGGCCACCGATAAGAACATAAAATATCCTCCGAATCTGAGTTCACGAGACCAACAATTCCAATGGAGATACTCATTTGCTAGATTCGTTGAGGCTGGTCGAGCTGAGATGGAGCAATCTAGGTATTCGTGGCTGAATGACAATGTCTAAATTATTCGTGTTTATTTTCTGTTTTTGTGCTTTTTCTCGTTACTTAGTTTTTTAGATTCAGCTCATTATTGCTACATCTAGTATTGTTGTTTATTTGTATTGTAAATTAGGTATAGGTTTTAATATGAGGTAATGTTTTTTTTTTTTTTTTTTGATTGAACTTATTAAGAATTAGGGTGTAACATATTAGGTATAGGATATAAGTTCATTGTTGTGTTAGTAGTATAAGTAATTTTTGAATGATGCTGTTTGGTTTTTTCTCCTTTTTCCAATTGAATCAAAAAATATGTAATAATCTTAATTAATTTAAATTTGCTAGTGTATTTTTTTTCATTAAATGTGTTTAACTGATAACGTATAAATTTAAAGAGCCATTCGGACCATTAAGTTTTTTATAGTTTTATTGTTTGGAATTTGCTTTATGTTCTTTTAAAAATTTATAACGATTGGTATTAAATGAAGCGCTTTTGACTTTGACTTTGACTTTATACAAAGATAGTGTAAATGCTGTGGAAGTTTTATGCAAGGTATTTGTGCATCTGTATAAGCCTATTGGGAGTTTGTGGAAAAAATGGATGAATTCATTTTAGACTCCCTAGTAGTTGCAATGCTCGCCCTTCACACTGTCCAGGCCACGGTAGACACCGCAGTCACAGACGCTATTTTATGGCGAAGAGATGCTTTACCTAGGGTGGCATCATGAAAATGAAGATTAACATTCAATTCATAATAAGATATCGCAACCCAACTGAAATGGGAAACAACCAATCAAAGTTCGACTATTCGCACTGTCTTGTTCGTTAATGCGTTTGATAACTGGCAACATAACTGAATTCAACTTTACCACAAGTTCACGCCTTTACTTTTGGAAGCTAGCATTCTTTGAGGAGTGCCGCCCCCACGGACCCGAGGACCGTGAGCTTCCTCCAGGGATGACAGATAACGAGCCTAGCTGAATCTGAACTACGCTTTGGATAATGAACTTGAGTTGATGCTTTGGGCTGGCAGATATGATGGTTTGGGCCTAGTTGTTTTGCACGGTAGCGTTGACTTCCAATTTGCACTGTTGTTATGCTATATACAACGTCGTCAATCGTCTAAGCTCCGCCAAGTGTATACGGCCATGAGAAGCTTCGGGGTGTGTTTCCAGCGGAGTGACACTGTGCTAAACCCTGACTTCAAACCATTTCTCAAATTCGCTGAGTAGTTGAAACGTGCGTTCTCGTTCCACGTAAACTTCTTCCTCCGCGCACGTCTCACTACTCGCATGGTGAAGCTTTGCGGCGAATTTGAGAAATGGTTTGAAGTCAGGGTTTAGCACAGTGTCACTCCGCTGGAAACACACCCCGAAGCTTCTCATGTACATGGTCGTTGTCGCCGCTAATGTTATGGCTTATGTAGTATAACACTTGGCGTAGCTTGTCGATATTTCCATAAGCACACCCCGAAGCTTCTTATGTACATGGTCGTTGTCGTCGCTAATGTTGTGGTTTATGTAGATCGAATTATGAAGTCTTTACGCTTGCCGTTGGTCGACAAGTACATGCTTTGATGACAATGGGCGTAGCTTGTCGATAATTCTATAAGCACACCCCGAAGCTTCTTATGTACATGCTCGTCGTCGTTTTAATGACAATGGGCGTATGCGCTTGGCCGTATACACTTGGCGGAGCTTAGACGATTGACGACGTTGTATATAGCATAACACTATTGTAGCTCTGGGCACTTGTCCCCATAAAGGCTTGTACCAACCCTCGTATGGCCTCGCTTCTCTGCAAAGATAACCGTAGGACCAAAAAGGCGACTACACCAACGAATGGAGATAGCGGCTCCGAGATGGAACTAATACATCTGGAGCAATTTCAACTAAAATAAACATTAAAAATAGATAAAAAGTAAAAATATTCACAACAAAGATGGAACCAAAAGCTACGATGTTAACAGCACATTGAGAACGGTAGCAACGACGAAAAGAACAATTACAGTAAAGACGGACTAAAAACCTAGATTAACGGACAGCCTTGTAAAAATTGAAATATCTGCATTGTTTTGGGCGCAGCAAAAAAGTGATTCGAACGCCAGAGGGTCCTGAAAATGAAGAGTGGGAATTCTGTAGGACACGCCCGATGTTTGCATGGTTTGGGAAAATATAAAGAACATCGAGAATTCTATGGCTACAACCGCTACCGAAGTGATCGAAGCAAGGGCCTTAAATTCCGAAATAATAATGAACCATCCTTGAGCTCACAAAGTTTCACCGTCACCGTTTAAAATGTGGCTGAAGTACTGTACTCTGAAACGGAAGTCGATAATCTCTCCCAAGTAAGGAAGTCGCAAAGTATAATTGCCGTCCAGCAACATCAAGTAAAGAGGGGACGGAAGAACTGGCAGCTCCAGGCCTGGTGAACTCTACTTTGAGCATAATTACGACTGCTTGCTGCGCTTCTATGCCCCGTCGAAGACCCCGGCACGGCAAGTCCCCAGTGTACTGGTGGTCTACTGAAATCGCTGAAAAGCGGAGGGAGTATCACAAGCTTCGGCGTGAGGCTCAACGGGCGCGGAACCGTGACGAGGCATGCAACCAGGTGGCAGCATATAAGTCGGCCAGGAAATGCCTTCGCAAACTGATCAACAGTAGCAAGGCTCGCTGCTGGCAAGACCTAGTGGACAATGTGAACAAGGATCCGTGGGGCCTTGGCTACAAGCTGGTCATGGGGAAACTTGGTGCCCTACGGAAGCCTTGTATACATGACGCGGAAAAGATGGACGCGATAGTGCGGGGACTCTTCCCCGCCCATCCCGTCCGTGTTGACGCTGTCCATGGTGAAACAGCAGTCGAGTGCCCAATCTTCACACAGCTAGAACTGGAGGAGGCAGTCCTCTCCTTGAAAGCATGAAGACTCCAGGTCCAGATGGTGTTCCAGCTGAGGTGTTGCGGCTCGTCTATCACCATTGTCCTGACTTGCTGCTCAGCACATTCAACGCTTGCCTACGATACGGGGTTTTTCCGGTACGATGGAAGGTGGCGAAGCTCGTGCTGATCAGCAAGGGGAAGGGAAATCCCGGATCGCCGTCTGCATACCGCCCGTTATGCATGCTAGACACGGCTGGGAAAGTGCTAGAGAAACTCATCAAGGGAAGACTCGCTGACGCGATCCGTGCTGCTGGGGACCTATCTCCTCGGCAGTACGGCTTTAGAGCAGGACGTTCTAACATTGATGCGATTGCAGAGGTGGTGAACGCGGTCCAAAAGGCAGAGGCATATAGTCGCACCAAGCGACGGATCGTCCTGTTGGTGACACTCGACGTCAGAATGCCTTCAACTCCGCTAGATGGGCAGATATTCTGGACATGCTGGAAAACTCTTTTCAAGTTCCAGAATATCTTATGCGGCTTTTGAGGAACTACCTAAAGGACCGAAGCCTGCTCTACGACACGACACAGGGCCAATGAAGGATGGAAATTATCTCGGGTGTTGCCCAGGGATCTATCCTTGGTCCGGAACGTGTCTTACGACGGGCTTTTGAGACTTGAGATGCCAGATGAGTCGCGCTTGGTCGGCTATGCGGATGATGTTGCGGCTCTGGTCGCCGGATGCACCATTGAACAAGAGCAACTTAGGCTAGGTATGCTGATGCGCCGAGTGAGGGTTTAGCACTAGAGAAAACCGAAGTGGTCATCTTGACAAAAAAGAGAGTCCCTAGAGTAAGAATAATCAGTATTGGAGACATACAAATCGAATTGAAGCCAGCGGTGAAGTACCTGGGGCTACTGATCGACTCGAAGATGAGTTTCTCTGAGCAAATCAGGGCAATGGCTGAGAAGGCTGCTTCGGGAATATCGGCCCTGAGTCGACTTATGGCCAACGTAGGGGGACCCAGCTCATCAAGAAGACGCCTCTTGATGAGTGCTGTAGGGTCAGTGCTACTGTATGGAGCAGAGGTATGGGGCGACGCTCTCAGCAAGGAGGTATACCGAAAACGATTGGCACAGGTACAGAGAAGAGGAGCACTGAGAATTGCATCTTCGTATCCAACAGTCTCCGACTCGGCGGTGAGAGTGATTGCAGGCGTGATACCCGTCGCCCTCCTTGCTAGAGAGCGCCGCGCTATTTACCTGCGCCGAAACGAGGATGCGAGGGAGATGGTTGTCCGCGAGGAGAGACAACGCTCGCTCAACGATTGGCAGCAGTCTTGGGGGAATTGCGCGAAGGGAAGGTGGACTGCGCGCCTCATCCCGGATGTGAGACCGTGGCTAAATAGAAGGCATGGTGAGACTGACTTCTATCTGACCCAGCTTTTCAGCGGGCACGGGTGTTTTCAGTCTTACCTGCACAAGATCGGTAAGTCACGGTCTCCCGATTGTCGGTTTTGCCCAGGAGAGGAGGACAATGCCTGTCACACATTTTTTGCGTGTACCAAATGGGTCAGGCTGCGAAGGGAACTCAAGACGGAGACGGAAGAGCTCACACCGGATAATATAGTTGCGGTGATGCTCGAATCGGTTGACAAATGGAACCAGGTGGCACATTATGCTCGGGCATTCCTAAAATATAAGAGGGACTCACAGCAGCCGGAGGCGCTGGGGCTGGGGGATCGCTCTTCTGGCATTTCCTCTTCCCCTCTCCCCTCCCGCTAGGAAAGGGACTCCCCAGCTTGAAGGCGCCCCACGGCGTAACAAAACGAGACCTGGCCCGAAGTAATGTGTCAAACGATTCCAGGCTAGGTTCTCAGATTGACAGGGGAGGTGTTTAGTTGGTAGTCCAAGGGTATCCTCCATGGGAGTCCCACACTGCCAGACTCGGCGGGCGTAAATGCCTTCACCTCCCTACCACAAAAAAAACAAACATCAAGGAAAAAGGCTGATCCGAAAAGCAGGAGACATTCTATGGGGTTGTCCGATAATTCATGTTGTTTTTTTTCTCATAGATGACGTTAACTGCATGTTTCATGTAGTAGGGGTTGCATGGCTTATATTATTATGAATTATTTTAAAGATTAGATTTTAGAGTATCTGCAGTCAAAAACTGAGCGTCATCAGCAAATAACAAGTTGATTAAAAATAAACTTGAAAATGGAAGAACATTATCAGCATATTTTATTGCAGGCGAAAATGCGGTGCAAGCTCGAAAGAAATTGTGTGAAGTTTATGGTGAGGACTGCCTTGCTGAACGCCACTGTCAGCGTTGGTTTGCTCGCTTTCGATCTGGAAATTTTAATGTCCAAGATGCACCACTTACTGGTCATCCAACCACTACTGATGACGACAAAATAAAGGCGTTAATCTAAACTAACCAGCGTATGACTATTCGAGAGATAGCAGCGAGGCTTGGCATATCGAATGGACCAAGCGACATGAGCCCCCAAAATCGACATCCACAGTCAATATTCACCAAAAGAAGATTACGCTTTCTGTGTGATGGGATTACAAGAGTATGGTGTACTTTGAGCTGCTTCCAAACAACCAAACTATTGATTCGAATGTCTACTGTCCTTATCTATCGAAATTGAAGTAAGAAATCAAGAAAAAACGCCTTGAACTGGCCAATCGTAACAGAGTGATGTTTCATCATAATGACACCAGCCCCACACCTTTTTGATAACCCGTCAAAAATCAAAGAAGCTCAATTGAGAACTGATACCACATCCACCCTATAGCCCTGACTTAGCATCATAAGACTATCGTTTGTTTCGCTCCCTACTATTTGAATGGTAAAACTTTCGATTTCGATCCGACTGTTAAAAATGACTTGAAGCAGATCTTCGCTTCTAAAAACCAAGGCTTCTTCGAACGTAGAACTTTTCAACTTACTGAAAGATGGCAAAAGATTACCCAACAAAATGGTCAATATATCATTGATGAATTCATGTTAATGTAAAGAAATTTACTTTAAAAAGCATGAATAAACGACATTGATTATCGAACAACATAATATAAGGAATAAAATTTGTATGTGACTCGCCAAAAATCGGCAAAGGTGTAAAAATGGGCTCCTTGAACTAGAGGAGCTCCTAGACTGCATGGCTCCTAGAGAAGAAGGCTAAAGAAGCGCTGAGAGCTAAGCCTAAAGGGCACGCGCAGATAGCTCCACCGTCACACATCAATAAAAGAATGGAATTTAGCCCAATCGAAGGCGATTGAGATAAAAGAAGGAAGGATGTGGCACTTGATGAGCGTGGAATGCTAGGTTTGGAGTTTTAGACAGTGCTGTCAAAAAGAGTACAGAAAGTCACAAAGAAACTCCTTCAAAAAGTGCCCGAAAATAAAGTTCGCATGGGTGCCCAGCAAGAAAAAAGACCTGAACTAAGACAGAAGAGTACAAGTTGGGTAGTTTTGCACAAGTTGGGTAGTTTTGTAGTTAACCTACAATATGTGAATAAATAGAATAATTTTATTCAAGAAAAACGTTCATGACAAGCACAACAAATATACAGTCGCTTTAATCAAACTCCATTTTAACCAGCCAGCATTTTGTTCCAATATTCCAATATTACTAAAATCATTGACTGACCTGAATCTTAAATGTATTTTTGTTATTCATCTTATCTGAAAATTTGGAGAAAATTCAATCAAAAGTGTAGTATTTGGCTCGATGGAAATCCCATGTAGTAGAAAAATCATATATGAATGTTGTAATCGGAGGAAATTCAAATGCCTATAACGTCGGTAAATTTTATTAAAGAGTAAAGTAAAGTAAAGTAAAGTAAAGAATGCGGGTTTAACATATCGATGGATATGGCTGTTGTTCATCCAATTCACGTCAACTTTGAAATATTTGTCCTTCCTATATAGCACCGGGTACGGACCCGTGTAAGTTGGTTTGAGATGGGCCTTGATTTTGTCGTTGCGGGCGAAGATGTGCGTGCAATTGGGCAGATCCTCGTTCACGAAGACGTCATCCGTATTGTGGTGTGCCATATTGCACGGGGTTTATATAGACATTCTCGTTCACAGATCCTTTATGGAGCTTGAATCATTCGTGTTAGCATGAAAAGTGTTGGAAAATTCTCCGGGTAGGCGAAGTGTCCTTCCGTAGACCATATCGGCTGTTGTCAAACCGATGTCTTCTTTCAGCGTTGATCATAGTCCCAGTAGTACAATTGGTAGCACCTTGGTCCATTGGAATGAGTCGTGGCAGCAAATCGCGATTTTGACCGTGCGATGCCACCGCTCCACTATTCCATTGGACGCCAGGTGGTAGGGTGTCGTTCGTAAGTGCGTGATTCCGAGTATCCTAGACTGCTCCTTGAAAACCTGCCTCTCGAACTGTCTACCCAGGTCGGCTGTGATGCGTGCAGGGACTCCAAAACAGCTGATTCATGAGCTGATTAGTGCTTCTGCCACTGTTGTTTCCGTGAGTATCTCGATTGGTTTCGCCTCAGGCTAACGGGAGAACTGGTCGGAAATAGTAAGACAGTATCGGAATCCTTCACTCGGTGGTATAAGCCCAATGAGGTCGATGTTAGTGTACCCGGACCTAGCATCGCGTAAGTTGTATCTCTGCAGCGGTGACTCTGTGTGCCAAGTGATTTTGTTGAGCTGGCATGGTAGACAGGCTCGAACGAATTTGTTGATGTCACTGTTCATCGAAAGCTAGAAGTATCGGTCGGTAATCAATTTCTTTGTCGCTCGGATGCCTGGGTGTGAGAGACCGTGGATGGTCTGCATAACCATTGCTTGAAACTTCTGCAGAATGAAAGGGCGTATCTTCTCTGAGGTCATGACGCAGTGGAGATTTGGGAGGGATCGTTTAGCCTCTGCTGCCTCCATTCGAGTAGTCAGTCATGAACGTTCATTAGTGTTTAAAGCTTGGGGTTATCTTTCTGGGCTAGGACAATAGTGTTAAAATCGATCTTTTGAATTTTATTTACCCTTGAAAGATAGTCAGTGACGGTGTTCTCTCGGCCTGGGAACGCCCAGTCATATTAGGGCTTTCACCTCGGAATGAAAGATAATAAGCTGCAAATTGGTATGAACCTTTGTTTTGTCATTCTAAATGTTGTCTCAAAAGTCACAATCGTTATCGTGTCCACGTCTCAAGATATTCAAGGTCAAAGGTCACAAAAATCGGTTTTTCGCGAATATCTGGCTTCCTATCGGTTAAATGAGATTTGCATTTATTATAAAAGTTGTAGGCTATAAAATTCCCTACAACTTTTGTTTAAACTTTTTTTTCATACGACCAACCGTTTTGAAGGTAGAGCGCGAAGAGTGCACATCGTACAGTCATATACGGCCTAATGCAAGGTCAAGCGTGAGTTATGGTTATCAGTACGTTATAAAGTCAATTATTTACTTGGAAATTATTATTAAACAATGCCTATTATTTATGTACTAACTATTAATTATTTATATTTAATTAAAGTAAGTAACTTGATTTGCAACGGTACAATTTCAAACTAACGAATAATCTTGACTCATACAAAGTGGAGAGAGTGGCCTTGAATACTATAGAACATCTGTCCCGGCAATGAATAGAAAAGGGCATAGGGTAGGGACAAGTATTTCCAGGTATATAAGTATTGAGAAATTTACGCGTTTTAAAGAAAAGATATATAATGTCGTGTTAACTTAAAATAAAACTAAAATATATAATCCAGAATTAATAATATTTTATACTTAAATAGTTAAATATGAATAATTATATATATTATTTATGTACTAACTATTAATTATTTATATTTAATTAAAGTAAGTAACTTGATTATTTATATATAATTATTCATATTTAACTATTTAAGTATAAAATATTATTAATTCTGGATTCTGGGTGAAACGGTGGTAGAAATTGAAGGACTTCAGTTGGTGTTGCGGAAATTCATTCCATTTTTTCAGGTTAAGGCTTCAATCTATGGCTGTTGATGGCATGTTCCAAGTACCTGACTTTCTGTTTTTCTAATTGGTACTTAGGAATGTTGGTAGCCTGGCCGAATTTGACTAGTCAGTCCAACACTTGCTTTACATAAACCAGGTGTGCCTGTCGGCTGGGCGGAAAGATCAGTATGTCGCCGAGGTAAACAAATACGTTTGAAAAGCCACGAAGCACCACGTGCATGAAGCGCTGAAACGTCTGACCTGCGTTGCAAAGTCCGAATTCGTACAATCCGAACGGTGTGATGATGGCAGTCTTCGAAATGTCACTTGGTTCCACGAAAATTCGGTGGTACGCTTTCCGCAAATCGATCACGGAAAGAACTATCATTCAATGGAGGGCTGCGGTACAATCTTAAAGAAATCTGATTTGACAGCGGGCTGGGGTTGTGTGGTTGTTGAGCACATGGTAGTCCCCGCATGGTCGCTAATCTCCATTTGGCTTTTTTTCCATATGCAAAGGGCTGCCCCATGCACTTTTTGATGAGCGGCAAATTCCGAGTTGGAAAAGGTGGTCTAATTCGGCTTTAGTGGTGGCCAGCTTGTCGTGTGAAAGTCTTCGTGCCTGAGCAATGACCGGCGGTCCCTTAGTTAAGATGTGATGCGTAGTTGAGCACTTTGTGTAGGTTGTCCTCCGAGAGGTTAACGTAGTCCAACAGGAGTGATCGCAGCTCATTAGTGGCATCATTCGGGAGCAAGTCCACTTTGGGTGGTTATTTGTTGATGTGCGCTGAAACCGTTTTGAGGCATGCGTGCTCAATGAGTCGTCTCCCCTTCATGTCATGGGGAAGCCATAGTGTTCGATGAAGTCGGCCTCGATGATTGGAGAAATTACATCGGCTATTATGAAGGTCCACGTAAACGGCATTGAAAATACCATGTTCAGTTTTACCGATCTGTTGCCGAATGTTTGAATCTATTAGCCATTGGCTGCCACGAATTTAGAGGAGGCGTCGGGGGAACAAAGGTCTTGGCTGGTTGGTGGAACTACTGAGACATCTGTGCGGTTGTCGATAAGAAAAGCGCTTTTGTTTATGTTATCGTAGATCGCTGAATTGTGCGGTGGGGGTGCTACGTGTGGACAGTTGGTGCACAGTTTTTTAAATGGGAGCAGGGTTGTCAGCAATTTTTTGTGCTTGGTCCATAATGCTGACGGTACCAACAAAGCTGATCACCCGATTCTCCGGTAAGGAAAGAGACGAAATACACCGAAGTATACAGCTCGCAAATAAAATGTTTTATTCAGTTTTGACGATCTTGAAGAATTGCTTTATTCGCATGAAGCTGGTCGATCATGATACACATATAAAACAAAGCTCCAAGTATCCAAATTTGTGATAAGAACTGTGCTTTGCTTTGGGTGTGAAACTTGGACCCTACACTAGCATCCACAAAACTACAGAACGCCTTCGAAAGACGGAGATAATTGGAGCGAAACTAGATGGGGAGTAATGGCGAATTCGATATAACCATGAGCTGTATGCAATTTTTGACCGACCGGTGGTCTCAACGATTGCAAGACTGCAGAAGCTACAATGAGCTGGCCACGTGAATCGTATGGACGAACAACAGATGTATAAAAAGATATTCGTTGTGAGAACTGAAGTGTGGAGACCAGTGAGAAAACTGAGGAAACACTGATCTGATGCGGTTGACGAAGATAGTTCATCGCTGCTCGTATTTCAAAATTGGAGGACGAGGTCAATAGAATGAGGCAATTGCAACCGCTTGTTGCAGGAAGCGTTTAGTTTTTCCCCAAACGGAGTATTTCACTAAATAATTTCTACCGGATATAGCCAATAAATTAATTTTAAATGCATCATAAATGCAATTCAGCATGATTTAGAGCAATTTGATTGGGGAAAATTTAGATGATTGCTTTTGTTTTCCGCATTCATTCTTCGCCTAATGATAAACTTACTAAAAGATCTTTCTCTCATCCTTTGGCGTAGACGCTACTCATAGGATTAGCGAAATTCCCTGAAGAAATAATAGGGATTGAGTGATGGCAAATTATAGGGTTAGTCACCATTGATAATTGATTCGTTACTTTCTAGATAATATTATCCATTATATGTCCAGAAATCTAAAATTGGTTGTTTCTATACTAGAGACCGATGGGAATCATGACCTAATCCATGATTTCTGTTCTGGCTCTGATGTGCATCAAAATTGGTACAAAGTTTGCTTCAAGTGTTCGATAAAGCTCACAAAAAAATTGAAAGGCAACCCATCTGAAACAAAATGACAGCCGCTCAAAGGTTGAAATACGTGCAAAATTTTGTTACTGTAGTTTTGAAAAACCTTTAGGGTTGGGTCAAAATATCAAAATTGTCGTTCGGCAAATTTGAAATCTTGAAAGCTTCTTAAAGCTACAATTTATATTGGATTTATGAAACTTAAAACAAAGGCTTTGATAATGTCTTGGACCAAAATGTATCAGAGCAAATTCTGCAGATTAAAGCAGTAATGAGTTTTGCATCACAGTCAGGAACTAAATTTTAATATAAATATGGGTATGACGATGTATTCAAGAAAATAAATTTTGATATATATGAAATGATAAATATGAAAAAAATAGAAAAAAAATCGACTTAAAAATGTCTTAAAAACGATAAAATAAATTTTATGGAATCCGTGCCAAATCAATTTCCACATATCAATGCAAAAACTTGCAACATGTGCACCACCGCAAAAGAAACACGGAAAAACTGATATGGCACCGCTTCCATAAAATTTATTTTATCCTTATTAGGGCACTTTGAAGTCGGTGTTCTTTGTTGTTCATTATATCTAATTGATATATGTCAAGATAATATTTGTTTATCATAGCAATTACGCTACAACGCGTAACGCGTGATGCGATACAGGAGCATAAGTCTCGCTTAGATGATAAGAGTTTCTATCTTAGTAACCATGGATGGCTAAACGAGCTTTGCATATACTCTACTTGACCGTTTTAACTCTTTATCAAATTTGATGAACCATTTCTCTTTATCTCCCTTTGGACTTCAGGTAAATCTTTGAAATCTCTCGATAAACCAATTTTTCACTAAAACGGACATCTCGCCTCTCATATTATTTACCTTCTTCAGCCTTTTTTTTGTATTTGGGAGATGAATGCCATTTACGCACAGAGCGTGGGACTCCCATGCTCGCAAGAAGGCGACTGGACTACTCACTAAAGACCTTCCCTGCCAACCTGAGAACCTAGCCTGGAACCGTTTGACTCATTACTTCGGGCCAGGTCTTGTTTTGTTACGCCGTGAGTCGCCGTCAAGCTGGGGGGCACCCCTTCTAGCGGGAGGCGAGGGGTCAAGAGGAAGTATCAGAAGAGCGATCCCCCAGCCCCAACGCCTCCGGCTGCAGTGGGTCCCTTTTATCTTGTAGGACTGCCCGAGCATAATGGTCCACCTGGTTCCATTTGTCAACCAATTTGAGCATCACCGCGACCATATTATCCCTGTAGATGTATGGCAGGCATTGTCTTCCTCCCCTGGGCAAAACCTACAATCGGGGGACCGTGACTTACCAATCTTGTGCAGGTAAGACTGAAATTCCACAGGCTTTAAAAACTGGTACTCTGTTGGGCTGTCACCGGCTAATATAACTTTTCTTCCTTCAAATCTAAATTTTGAACCTGTTTTACGCTGTACTTTAATATGGGCCAAATCATTTAATTTGATTGACGTGAAAACTATAATTAGGAGAAAATCTCTGCATAATCAAGTTATTTGCTTTATAAGGTGTGTCACGGAAACCTTTTTCACTCTCCCATGCGCTCATTAAGATATGCCGCCCGACCCAAGGTTGCATGTGTTAAAGAAAAAATGTTAAAATAAAAAACTAAAAAATTAAATGAATGTATTAAGCAAAAAAAAAAAATACTTAAATAAAATCGAGTAATGAAGTAGTGAAAAAGATTAAGTGTAGAACCTGAACGGTAAGACTCGAATTCAAAGTCAATTAAAAATAATGGCGAAGCAAAACTGAGGAGTTCTGGTGGAATGCGATCCTGCGATGAAACAGTTTCTGCTCTACCTCGATCAGTCACCCATTTTCATTTCTCACGATGTAGTGGACACTCGCCAAGGACGCATGGGTGTTTTAATGGACAAAATTATTTCCTCACTCCAAGAAAAGGAGAGTTCATGTACAACAAGTCGCTGGCACTCGACTTGATTTACTGGATAAAGGCTACATCATGGAGGCAGAAGAATTAGAATATCTTAATTCTGAAGCTACTAATGTTATAATGAACTTATGGGATCTGTACCTGACAAGTAGGATCTCAGAAAGTACATCAAAGAATTCAGGAGATGTGAGAATTGATAGCAAGTGATACAAATCCAGAACAAGCCCCAAAAACATCTGTCGCCATATGATCAGCGATTGTTCATGACGCAATACAATTGTAATGATTTTTTTTTTTTTTTATGCCCGTGTAGGACACGGGTGCCGATGGTCTGGCATAAGTGTCAGCGAGCTATAAACAACACCGAGCTCAGCTAACTAGCTTCGCTTAACGACCGCGTACGCGTGCTTGACGACTAGCATTTGCGGGCTTGCGTCTGCTTCATACTATTTTTCGTGTAATATTCATATTTTTATAAATTTGCTATCCTTGTTTACATTTCATATCGAGATGTTATTTTTTTCGGATTACCGGTTCATTTTCATCGGATGAATTGTTTCCTTTAATTTTTATTGATATACGTCCTTATTTTTGTTTTGTTTCTATAAAAAATTTGACAACTTTACATATTTTAATGTACATTATTACATTTTTTCGATTTCTTTGACTTTTGTTAAGTTACGGTTTAAAATTATCCTCATAATGCCTGCGGTAAAAATATTTTTGTTTTTCTTTTATCCTTTTTTTTTATTTGCTATAAATTGTTTTGTGTAGTATTCATGCCAAAGTGTTGTTTTCCTTCAGAATTTCCGGGTGACGGGAAATATTTTGTTAGGAATGGAAATACTTGATATTTCGTCGATTCGTAAAAACAACCACAGCACAAACATTCCATCAATTGTTTGTTTGCGTAACACACATTTACAAAATGCCAGGAAATTTGTTGCTGATTTTCGTGCATTGATTCAATAATTTTTAACGCGCTTTACTAACCTCCAAATATCCTCTGTCTATTTATCTATAACTATGTCACCTTCTTCGACCAGTCATCCTCCAAAACTATGTCGCAGAAATTCTAAATCGAACTGGTCATTTTTCATCCTTATTGCAATCGTGGCCGACATGTGTCGAGCGTATGAATTTCCTATGACGGACCAGCGAAAGCATCACATCTCCATCGCCTTCCTGTACACGACCACCCGCAAATTGGCTAAGCATTAGCGGCGCACTGATTTTATCGCTCTGAAATGTTCACGTTTAGGTTCAGGCTGCAACACAAAATCCTCACCCCATCCACAAAACTCACAATATAATTTTCACACCAAAATTCCGCTGCGATCAAAGCAATCGATTTCGGTGGCACTCACCACCCACACACTTTGCTACCATGTGGCTGTCAAAATTCGGTTGGCATCCCACGATAAAATAGACGTGGGGTGTGTACTGGTCGCTACCAACGTAAAATGACAAGCCACCTAGCAGCAAAGAGTGTCGGTAGTGGTCACGAGCGTCGTCGCATGATTCATTACACAATGGCAATAGTCACAAAATTGTCGCTTTTGACATATGCAACTAAAGAGAACTCGTTACCTCTATCGTAAACTTGTTATGTATATGACCAAATTTAAGAGACAAGCTTATCAGAATCTAACTTAATCCAAGAGGAATTGAATGCAGCACATAAAGCTGTGCTGGCAGATGAATGTGGCCAGTATCTTCGAAAAATATACAATACATCGCCGGAGCTATTAACAAAAATATTTCCAATCCCTAAGAATTTATCCCCAAGTGCAACATGTCTTGTAGATTGCTTGTTCATGGATATGGTTCTCGTTACCCCACCGAAAGTTCATCCTGCAAATGTATTACGTTTAGAAGTTTTGGAACATGATGCAAATTATGTATTACGTATGATATTACTTAATATGAAAAATATTGCCGAAGAAATTATTAGTGAATCAAAAGCAGTATAGGATGGAGCAAGAGGCTCTAAATCCTATGAAAAATGTGTAAGGCTTGGCAAGAACTGCAAACAAATGTTGACAATTTATTAGATATTTCAGCTACTGAGAGTAATCAGAAAGCTATAGGACTTAAACAGATTACAAACGTGTGAACTTTGCTGCTCGTACTGTTAGTACTCCAGATCCAAATTTTAATGTTGAAGAAGTCGGTATTCTTGGTTTTTTTGCTAGAAAACTTTCTTAACCGGCTCGAGTTTCTTCATGGGATATCTCAGAACTACGTAAAATGATCATGAATGGACTAGATGTTCATCCTGGGGCAAATTGATGATGTAAAGGACACAAAATGATGATTCTAGCAAATAATCCAAGCAAACGTGAAGGTATGGCTAAATGGCCTCTTAATAAACCAGGAAATGGAATACAAATCATTCATCAACATTTATCGAATGTCAACATACTTCAATCACCAACTTAGGTTCCATGAGTCCAGTATAATGGCATATAAAATATTGTATTCTACCTGGTGAGAAGACATTCCGTTTGCACTATTCCAATTGTAAATCCTACATTGTTTGTGTTGATGGCGCTCCTAGATGTGTGGACGCTGCGTGAATTGACATTTACGAATAAGAATCCATCGGACAACCAATGACGGTGAAACCCGATGAAGTGAATGTGGGGCGTAGGTACGCACCTGATGAATGCCAGCTGGGGGGTTACTGATGCAAGCCAGCGCCACAATTTCAAGTTCATTTGCCTCGAAGAGAGCATTTAACGGCTAGCTGGTTGGAACCGAGCTCTTGAGGAACCTGCGGACAAAGAACGGGTCTCTTTTGGTGGGCGAGGATCGACAGTAGAGAGTCGACAGTGCAGTGAAATATCAAGGACGTGTATCCTTATCAGCAGCTCAACGGAGGAATAAGAGATAATTCGGTAGAATTTTCATCAGTGACGTGGAATATTGGCTGTGGAAGTTTGTCGACTGGGGTGCTGGAGAGATGATTTCGCGACGCGACTTAATTCGGGGGGCCCCCAATCAGGAGATTAGACGTAAGGACAGGTATAGTGGATATATTGTTCATTTGTACTTTAACTAAATGGAAATTATATTTTTCGATTTGTTTTGTTTTTTAAAACATAGACTTGTTCATTTGAGGCAAATTATTCTTGTGTAGATTGTATACTCAGCTCGCGTATCTTTCAGCGTCCGGAATAAATTTTCAGGGGGTTTTCAGTTTGCCTTACGTTGGGTGAACACATACCGGCTAAAATAGTGTCAAGTGGTCGCCCCGTCCTTGAATAATTGTTCTTTCTACGTAATTCCTATCGGGGAGGCTCCGCTAGGTTAGGATAAAAAGTCCGCGTTTCTCGCTTGGTGGCTACTTGGGACCAAGGGACAAGCGAGTGGCGTTTCCTACGCCCGTCTCCAACAGGGAAAACTGGGTCCGATGTCCCAAGCCGAAGGATCCGCAACGTGATGGGTAAAAGGTGTTCGATTATAAGCATAAACAGCTGCAGATGGAGCTAAATTTTCTTATTCGTTCTCGTTATTTTTGTGCCTAAACACATAGATTTGCCCTTATTTTCGATATTATGTTCGCCAAGTGTGATATTTTGTGTATTTGAGGAATTTTTCCTCGAATACGGCATGAGTTTTTTTTTTCATTGATTTGTAGTCGTACTAGTTTTGCTTCGCTGTCGAGCTTCAGAAAAGTTTTTTTGGCAGTTGTTAATGGCCATGATAGAATGTTGATATCACCTGTACAGGCTAACACTTGGTTTGGCTTGTATAGTAACGTACCTCGTGTATCGACAGGTAGCTTTCTGATGACATATTCCAGAGTCAAATTGAATAGCAATGGGGCCAGCCCATCTTCCTGCTTAAGTCCGAGGTTGGCGTCAAAGGCGTCAGTGAGTTGGTTATTGGCGCCTCGTAGGTTGTCTATGTCATTTTGGTAAGACGGACTAATTTCGCTGGGATACCAAATCAAAGTATTATTTGATACAGTACATTACGATCAAAACTGTCGTATGCTTGCCTAAAGTCAACGAAATTTGGTATACGAGTATGTCCATGTTGAACTAAAAAGCTACCTTGATACTCCCCAATAATACTGTTGGCGTATGATCTGATTTTATTTTCTAAGACCTTTAAAAATGTTTTGTAGGCCGTATATAGTAGTGATACGCCTCTACAGTTTCCGTACTGTAGCTTGTCTATTTGAGCAAACCCAAAATTGCTTAAGAATTTTTATGGCATATATTTCCGTGGTGTATAGTCCTCAACGAAAATCCAAGATTTGCGAGATTTAAATATTGTAGCCGCTAGTGGCATCTGAATTTTACTAATCTAAATACACCAGGCAAAATATTCTGCAAAGTATGATGACGTGAACTGATAAAAACAAACAGGTTCATTAGATTTCAAAGTATCCCTTTCATTGAAATACTATGGAGTAACTTTTTGTTTATTTTATTGACAGCCTATTACCAAAATATGTTAGCATGTGCACATATCTCTTCATTCAAAAGAATACTTTTATATAAATAAAGTGATTCAGTTAAATCTAATGTTAATTCCTGTTGACCTAATGTATTTTTCTAACTAATGGCTTACTTTAACTATACTGTTGTCTTCTATTATAATTTATTAGCAGCTTGTATTCGCCTTTTGCTTTTATTTAACGCAGAAGTGCGAAAATGTTCGAAAAAAAAATTGCAATCAAAGTATCTCCATCGTGTGCATTTTTTAAGATCACGATTATGGACAACACATGCACTGACGCCATTTAGCCCCATATGAATCTGTTTGTCTCGTGGGTCTCATTCTCATACAACGTAAGTGAAGCGGAAATGATTTGCGAGGACATGTGGAATGCTTCGAGTTCAATTTCAAAGTTAATGCGGGCTCCTTCGCGTATTCTTGTTGGGCTTTCCTTGGAAGCGTCTCAACATTTATAGATTCATATGGACGGTGAAAATTTGGAAAGCTTAGTTTCGGTTTTCTAAATTTTGAAAATACTATATATCTACGTTCTGATGTTTTTCGTGGCAAACAAATGATTAGATTTCTTTAAACTTTAAAGTTTCAAACATAAAATCTAAAATTCAATTTCAACGCCTTTTTTTTGGGAAAAATTGAAATTTCCAATAAAAATTTGCAATAAGTTCGAAATACTTAACTTTTTTTCTTCCTTCGTAACTGACATATTCAACAAAAGATTTCATTGTAAAGTCAATGCTCTTACTTTTAAACTTACCTTCCCAATTACTCGTACAAGCAAATCGAAAATGATCAAGAGTCAAACTCGGTCTGTTGGAGAAAAAGCCTCACATTGGACACCATTTAAAGCTACAACAAATTATTGTTGCATATATGTACGCGCAATTTTAGATATACTCGTATGTAAGTTTATGAATAAATGAGCGAGTATACAAGAATATGTTGGAAATTAATATGGCTCGGTACGCAAGACAGAAACGTGTGCATGCAAAAAATTTGAAAAACAAATATTTTTATAGCTCATATGTGTCTAGACTTGAACGGAATATTTTTCGTTTTGGTATTTCGATGAACTGACATGTATAAGTACATGGAAACGGATAAGGAAATGTTAATTTTTTTCGTTAATATTAGCTTGAATTCATCTCACTAGTATTGGTTGAATGTTAAACATCTTATCTTAAATATGAAATTTAATTTAAAATTGAAAGGTCCATAATCCATACTTTTCTGTTCAGATATTTTTATCCAGAATCGTGAGAATATGTGAATTCACCACGGTCAAAAATATTGAAATTGAAAGACTTTATAGAGATTGAAGTATTTAAAAATGTATATCCTTGCACTATGAGTGCAGCTCAATGATATTACGGGCTTCGGGAATGGAGTCAAATACTTGCTGCCGGAGAAGGCATATATTTCTCATAAAACCCTATTGAACCTACTACTACTGTATAATTCTAGCTTTTACATTCAAGAACATGCGATTTCCTGTAACCTGGTTAACCGAAACCTTCAATCTTTATTCATGAACCTGATTCATTACGTCCTGTAGCTAGATGGGTTTACCTGGAACAACTGTGCAAATGAAACAAAGACTACTATAAGCGTATCCTTTACATGCTAGGTGTAGTTCTGCCCCCTATGAAAAAGTGGGCCTTTAATGTTTAATCAAATGATCACGCTTCAGAAGTCGTGGGACTGTAGTGTTCTGTATGCACAATCTCACAAAAGGGTTGTAATGATTTTTAGGGTTTTGGAAAATAATTTTACAAAACCCTACTAGTTTCGCGACCAGTCTGTCCGTCTGTTCGTCTGTCCGTCCGTCCGTCCGTCCGTGTGTCACAGCAGTTTTTCTCGGAAACTACTTAAGCTAGAAACATCAAATTTTGTGTGTAGGTGTGAAATGGTGATCTCTTCAAAGTTCAACTACAAAAAAAATTTTATAAGGTATTTAAGGGGGGTCTCCCCATATAGGAGAGTGACCCCCCGAAAAAAAAATTCATTGAAGGTAGGCGGTATGGGTATCTAATGAAAGGTCTTAATGAGAACTTCACAAAACAGGTCTTAGTTTGGCAAAATTTGCTTCGAGGGGCGCACAGGGAGGGGAAATACACGAAAAATTTGTGTCCCCCCCCCCTCGCGATTGGACACCTGTGATCCGAAAAATCTGAAAAAAAATCAGGGATGTAGGCCTTGGTGCGTACAACAACAACAAATACGTGAGAAGTCGCAATTCACTCAACTTTGTTAGTAATAGTATGATTTATCGATTTTATGTTTTCTTGAATAAAATCTTAACGGTACCCTTAAATTCAATGAAATTCAGTACGTAGATGTCTATTCATAAGATTGATCTATCCTGAAAGTTTCATAAAGATTGAATCATATTTAGCGAAGTTATAGCGGTTTGAATTTTCCTGTATTACTATGGAACAATATGCGCTGCATGTATTACTATGGCAACATATGGCTATAGAACAACATGTGCTTTTTATCGACTCAGACACTACAGTTTTGCTAGGATTTGCATGAAAATTTCAGGAATGATAGGTGTCATGTATATCTTTGAGAATCGGTTCAGCTAGTAGTATCAGTAATCGTAAAACAAGATAGTGGCTGTTTTAAATGCGAAGATTGAATAATTTGGAGTTATTTTTTCCCAACTTCAACGTTTAAGGTGCATGCTTTGAACACTTGATTCAATTTAATAAATGACTGAAGATGAGTACCTACAATTAATGCTCATAAGTGAAACAAGTCAAGGAGGTGGGAGAGAGCTCCTAGCAAAAGGGTTTTGTAACCATTCTAGGATTCGAAAAAATTGGCCATGAATCGATGATTTCAGCACAGGAGAGTGGCCACTGAAAAAAAATTCATCAAACGTAGCCGGTATGAGTATAAAATGATAGTTTTCATGGGAGCTTTTCAAAACAGTTGTTAAACTGTCAGTTTTTGCTTGAGTGGGGGCACAGGGGGGAAATACATGAAAAATGTGTTTCCTCCGTCGCGGATGGACATCTGAAATAATTATCAAGGGAGATATTTATGAGTATAACAATACCAAAAACCTCAAAAGTCGAAATTCATTGAACTTTGTTAAAAATATTATGATCTTGGCATTTCATATTTTCTCCAATAAAATCGTCTTTGATATGTTTTTTGATTTGATTCGATCTGGTGACTGCATTTTGTAAATTGAATACAAAACCCTTCTGACATGAGCGTAGGTCTGTTTACCCAACTTGTTTTCTCTAAGTCCGGACGAGGAACCGACCTCTCATCGGTTCTAGACGTTAAGTCTGAGTAGTGCCAACGGATGGTACCAACCGGTCAACCAATCCGTGCACCGTAATCCATTCTCGCGATGGCTGCTTGTCGGCCAGCTAGATCGGAGAGGATTTCGGTCGCGGGTCTCCGAATGGATTACGCTCATTTAAAATCTTCAGCCACTAATACATGCCCGTTTCCAAACGCGTCACCAAAGCAAAACCATACGGAGAGGAAACCTACTTTACGTTACTCCATTAACGTAAATCTGAAAAGAAACTACGCTAAAGAAAAACCAAAATCAACTGAGGTACCGCGTACCGCGCGCGACGCGAAACCGATCTCAGCGGATTTTCTCAAACCCTACCCTCGCGACGGCATACTACTTACCATGCACTCTATTTCCCGCTGAAAGGAAGGATCACTGGAAAGGAAAGTCCTTGTTAGAGTTTAGCAATTCATTTTCATGTTTTTTTTTGTCCTACGAGTATCAATATAAAGTGTTTAATTCAACTTACGAGTAGTTTAAATAATCTGCAATTATCTAATTCATAGTAATGTTAAAATAATCGTAGTTAGCTCTCTTCTAAATTATTACGCATATTTATTGAATGTGGGTCTACTTTGACTCCTATGCTATGTGCCTAATGGAAATAATTGTTCTGTCAAAAAAAACTAGAACTTCATTTTTGCACTCAATATACGCAGGAAAAATTATATAAAATTGTTTAAACCTACAAAGATTTTATTATCATAAAATCAACAAATAGAATGGAGATCTGGAAGGTTATATATTGTAATACCCAGATTAAATTCATTTAAATAAATATTATAATACTGATCAATATTATATTTAGATAATCTTATGTAGTTGTTTTATTTGCTGATTATAGATTTTGTAGGTAAGATTCATTTATTTATTTTTACGTATCTTCTTTTATTTACGTTAATTATATTTTGTTGTTTGTTTTATATTGTAGACCTCTGTAAATAACATAAAATAGTTATTCTTTTTTTCTTCAGCAGTACTTGTAAGAAGCTGTAAATTATTTAAAATAATTTAAAAGGAATTTTAAGGATTGACTGTGTGAACCAATGTAATAGACATTCGTACTACAAATTTATGATTCCAAACAAAATTTTCTAAACATTGTTGTGATCAATTTATTAACTTATAAATCCAAAAAGATTTATATAATCTCTAAATTAATAATACTGCTGAGTATAAGGTAACGACAAATTAAGCCAAATAATCGCAGCCTTTTGCCCGTACCAAATTTTTCGTTAAAATTATATTTTAATAGCAAAAGCACATCAAAAACCCGCAAAAACATTGCTTTCTTATTGCTAAAGAAGAAGCCCAATAAAAAGCTTGAATTTAGAATCAAATACTACTATTATCACACCTTGAGCTAACTAGTAATGTAAATTCTATGGTAAGTAATGATGTGAGCACGAATATAAAGTTGGGTTTAGTTTGTTAGAAGGGCTGAAACTCATTATAAAGTTTTTTTCCTTGAAAAGCCGTCGGGCCTTACTTTGCTGTGTGAGCAGATGCGTTTCGACTCCTTTGGGTCATCTTCAGTGATGACTATTATAAAACTAATTCTAAAAATTACAATTCTTATGAAATCGAATTAAAAGTTAATTGGAATGGAATTATGAAATTTTCAACTCATTAAAAAAAATCTTGCGAAGTGAAGTTGTAAGTTAAAATTATGTAAATGTAATTTTAAAGTAAAAATTGCTTTTTGTAAGATCGAATCAGAAACTTAAAGGTAACTAGCTTATAAATCATTATTTTTTTTTTGTTTGTCCTTCATTTGAGCAGCATTTATTAGGTGTACTTCTTATCAGTTCATAGAACTTTATAAATCTTGTACTCACAAAATGGGTCCGACATCCAATGTACACATGATTTCCGAATTGATATGCTTAGTTCGGTTCCCATTTGTGTCGGGGTGGTCTTTAGCGAGGGAATAGTTGTCTTGGTTAAGCACGAACGTTTTGCCCACAACGAGATTCGTGTTGAGGATGCCTTTGTTTCGGTTGCTGGTGAAGAAGTTTTACAGCCCAGCAGCGAGCGTAGTATTGCGGCCACAAGTTACACCAAAAATGCCGATGATTAACCACCCACTGCACCAGTTTCGCAGTTTAAGCAAGCGACGTTTGACGAGGGCTGCTATTGTTAGTTTGACCGCAGTGACTCTGTAGGACACATATATCCACCATCACAGTCGTTATTTTAACCAGTCTGCTGATAAGAAAAACAATCAAGAAGCAAAGGAACTTTACTGGCGTTTATTACCGGCTTATCTTTTCATAACCTTCGTGAAGTCGTTTGTGCAAAATTACAATTAGGACCGCTTCATAACGTGATCTTTCAAGTATAATTGCGTATCTTCGCCAATGTTAAAAATTGACAAGCCTCCGACGAAGATAACCCCAAAGGCTGCCGGGATTGCGAACGCATATTGCAGAGGCGGGAACAGACTGTGAATCCAATGATCTTCTTCAATCGGCAAACACAGCAGCCCCAAAACTCAGAAGAAATAATAAACGAATACAAGTACAATGAGTGCTACGCCACAGAAGAATTTTAGCAACGACAGAATTTGACGTTTTTAATTGCAGGAAAATAAAACAATATGCAGCATTATACGCACCTACTTCTGCCTCATTGTTCCCAATTTAATCAAAAACACCTTCATAATTTACCCTCGAACTCAAATTACTCTCCACTCAGTCAATCTATCGATTACACTTCGTATAAACACTGTAAGATTTCTAACCTGACAACTAATCGGAGATCGCCAACCCGCTCCCACGTTTTTTCTTTTCCCCGGACTATCACTTCTCTTCTTGGGTGGCGGCCACTACGTGCACACTTCACTGCCATGTGGCTGTCAAATCCTCTTGACATCCCACGACAAAATTGACGTGGGATGTGCGCTCGTTGCAACCAACGTGAAATGACAAGCCACCTAGCAGCAAGGTGTGTTAGTAGTGGTCGCCAGCGGCGTCGCATGATTCATTACAGGGTCAGCTGTGATTCCACCCACTATCTAGTCAACATTCACTATCAATGAAGTCGAACGTGCTTATGAAACCAGAGCAGAAGTAGTTCTTAAATTTTCAAAAAAACTTCAGAAAGAAACAGTGGAAGCCAGGTGCGTATCTTCCACGGAAATAGCATTGGCTTCTAAACATGATATCAAGTGTATAAATGAGGTTTCAGACCACTTGCTCTTGCGTTTAAGGATTTTATTCATCGTAAAGATATCGGCTACTTTTAATGAATTTTTTTTTCAGGTTTCACTCTCCTATATGGGGAGACCCCCCTTAAATACCTTATAAATTTTTTTTGCAGTCGAACTTTGAAGTGAGCACGACTTTACACCTTCGTACAAAATTTGATGTTTCTAGCTTAAGTAGTTTGCGAGAAAAAGTGCTGTGACACACGGACGGATGGACGAACGGACAGATGGACAGACAGGACGCAATTTTAGTAGGGTTTTGTAAAATTATTTTACAAAACCCTAAAAAGAGTGAATTAGTGGAAAGAATCAAAGTGGCACTGGAAAGGGACCGTTTGGATCCAGAGACATCCACCTTAATTTCATAAATTTCTGCTGAAATGCACAAGAAGATCTCGTTTGTGAAAAACGACATTTCAGCTGAAATGTGCAAGAGAATCTTTGCTTTAATAAACCATATTTGCGCTGACATGGACAAGAAGATCTCATCTATGAAGAGCAAGGTTTCTGCTGATATCTCATCAATGAGAAATGACATTACGTTGATGTTGAAAATACAATTTCTTCTGTAAAATTTGATATTGACAATAAGAGGACAATAACGGAAAATCAAATGAATAAGAAAATCGAGGAATTCCGCCGTAGACGGCCCCAAGCCCAATTGAGAAAGTAGGAGGGATCCCCTTGTCTTGCGCACTCCCAGCTTCCACGATTCTTCTCGCTAAATCCCACGATCAAATCCTATTTACACGTCCTTTGTGGTGATGTAAGAGGGTGAAGGTGAGTCCTCCGTGCCTGATAACGGCATTGAAAGTAATAAGTATGCCACCGGAATGGAGGTTGGCTGACTCCCCGCCCCGTAAAACCCTATATTGTTTCGAAACCAGCAACGGAGCCTCGTGAATTGGATCGACGGCAATGACCTCGCAACCGAAAAAAATGACTATGGTATTGGATCCTGGAATGTCAGATCACTGAACTATCCTGGCGCTATTAATGACCTTTTACAACATGCCAGTCAATATAACTTAATAAATATACTGGCAATCCAGGAAACGAGCTGGACTGGAAGTGACATTAAAGGTCCGAGACCGCACATAATATTCAAAAGCGGGAAGCCTACTAGAAAGCGAGAATTTACAGTGGCCTTCATCGTGGATAGGGAGTTCATATCACACGTTATTGATTTTAAGGCAATAAATGAACGGTTATGTGCAATCCGTATAACAACTAAATGTTTCAAAATTCAGTTGATAAATGTGCACGTCTCGACCGAAGAAAAGGACAAATGAACGAAGGATACGTTCTACAATCACCTAGAAGGACCAGTGGACTCATTTCCTAAAAATGATACATAAATAATTCTGGGTGATTTCTACGCTAAGGTTTGCAATGAGCTATCTCATTGGGGACTGGCTGGAGGATCAAATTAACTTATCGATGTTGTATGTTATAGGCGTATTTAGTGAAGACCAGCCCTCTACAGAAATTCAACATCGAAAGGCTCCAAACGGCGTCTATGGCAAAAAATTTCACGAATTCCTTGACAACCAGCTAGCTCCCATCCATCTGATTCATCGCTGAAAACAAGCAATGAGCTATGGGAGGAAGTGAAAGTGGCAATTAAGATCGTGGCGGAACAGATAGTCAAACATCAAGCCTGGTGCAAAAAAAAAGATTGATTTGATGATGAATGCCAGAATGCGTTAGATAAAAAGAATCAGGTGTACGAGGATTACGTAAGTAGGAAAACTAGGGGAAAGAGAGAACATTATGGAAATCTCAGAAGTGCAGCGAATAAGATAATTAGAATAAGAAAATAAGACCAGATCATACGCCAAAAGTATTCTTGGTGAGTATCAAGGTGGCTTTAGAGCAGTCTGCGTCGTATAGTATTTAGAACACTTATCCAGTAAGCCGAAGGTCTCCGGTTTGACTCTCATTGGTGGCAACGTGATTTAGTTCGAGTGATTCTCCAGACGGACTATAAGTTATGATACGTACTGGTTTCAAATCAGAACGTATCGAGCTGGGCGGACGGATACACGACCAAAGCGTGATACTCATAATATCACCTTGTGGAGTGCCGATATATTTGATCTTGATAATGAGATACTTTAACTATCGCTAAGTGAAGGCCCGAAAGGTTCTGTGCTGCCACAAGGTTATTTTTAGAGCACGCAGATCGACGATAAACCAATTGTTTACAGTTAAGCAGGCACTTGAGAAATGCTGTGAGTTCAACTTATACTAATTAAGCAATTATTTGATAGTATTGATCGTAGCATACTGCACCAAAGAATGGTTTGCTTTGGTATCTCCGCCAAAATGACAATGATGTCGACCACCTCCCAAGTCCACATCAATAACCAACTCACCGATGCCTTTGACACAAATATCGGATTAAAATAGTGAGATGAGCTGGCCCTATGGCTATTCAAGTTGGCTCTAGAACACGTCATCAGAAAGCTGCTGGTCAATACAAGAGGTACGTTCTTATTCAAGTGGAGCCAAGTAGTAGCCTATGCAGGACGTCATTGATATTTTGTCATGGTTGTTAACAACCGCCAAAGAACTTTTCCTAAAATTCGACAGCGAAGCAAAACTAGTAGGCCTGCAAATCAATGATAATAAATCAAAGCACATGGTACAGTCCAAGGAAAATATCTTAAATACCCAAAATAACACACACTTATCATATCGAAAATGTGGGCAAATTTGTATGTTCAAGCGCTAAAATAACAAGAACCGGTAATGAAAGAGACGGAATACGCCAAAGAATAGAGCTCGCAAATAAAATATTCTGTTTAGTTTTGGCGGTCCTGAAGGCCAATTGCATACAAAGGAAAACAAAACTCCAAATATACAAATCTAACATATGATAAGATTTATGCTATGCTATGGGTGTTAAATAAGGATCCTAACCCAAGCATCTGCAAACATATTGAACGCCGTTGAAGGACGGGTCCTGAGGTGAATAATTAGAGCGAAGACGGCAACAATGGCAAATTCGATACAACCATGAGCTGTATGAAATTTTTGACGAACCGAAGGTCTCAAAGATTGTAAGACTGCGGAAGCTGCAATGGACTAGCCACATGAATTGTATGGCTGAAGAACGAACACAAATAAGGTATTCGTTGGAAGAATTGGAGAGCGAAGACCAGTGGAGAAGGCGAGGAAACGTTGGTGCTCGGATTTCGAAATTGTAGCACGCGGTCAATGGACCGAGACAGTTGGAGGTGCTTGTTGCAGGAAGCGAAGGCCCGAGAGGGGCAATAGCGCTACGAGGAAGAAGTAGAAAATCAAGAAGTTAGAGGGGAAGATGGCAGAATCAAGGACACAGCACCTGACAGCAGAAGATAAGAAAATTTACCAAATAAAGCACTGCAAACCATAAATGCTCGCCACGGGTGAAAATGTTAGCAGTTTTGCACGAGTCAACGCCACAACGTCCGACAGAAAGACATCGTAGACTAATTACGTAAAAAAGTTTGAAACTGCCGCTAAAATCAATAATTGTTTCGATAAGGAAAAAGCACTGAACTTAACCATCACGCTTCGGGGAGACGGCTTCGATGTCCTTGAAATAATTTCACTTGAAGAAAATGACGACTTCAAAAAGCTGAAGAAGAAGTTGGACATGCTTCCAGAAAAATTGTGCCAGTTCCAGTTGAAGAGCCGAAGACAGAAGTGTGACGAAACTTTTCAAGAACATAACCAGTTTGGTTCGCCTATCAATTTGCACTGGAGAATATGATAGAATGTTTGGGCATCCAGGCCTTTATTATTTACGTGACCATATTATGGAAAGGATGCTTTGCTTAGCACATCCCAAAGCATTGGTCGATGTACCGACTGCTGCTCTCGAATATGAAGCAGCCACGAAGTATTGGAGATACAACCAAGCGGAGACTATTTAAGAAGGAGGCGACGAAAACAGCCTTAACCAGGTAGTTTACCTGACAAAAAGCATGGTAAAAGAAAAGCCAAACAAGATCAGATGTTGTAATTTGGTTAAGCTAGGGCATGTATGCAGCTCACGTAAGCATCCAGAACCCCAGTGGACCAAGAATCCTCTTCTCTTGGAAACTATGACGGTTCGGCAACAAAGGAGTAGCAACGACCCAAAATCGTTCCAAAGACCATCTCATACTGATAAAATCTCTCGAATGCCATTATGATAGCATATAAGTGTATAGATGGTGAAGCAAATGACAAGAAGTATACGCTGTTGTTCGACACTGGAGCAACTAGGACCATTATACGGCCAGAGATAATGAATTCAACGAAGAAGCTTCTATCAACGAGGTTGTGACTACGAAGCACATATCTGGTTGGAAGTGGGTGTAGAGAAGTTCACGCAAACGGTGATCGTAGCTGACATGGCAGAAGACGTAATTCTGAGAATGGAGGTAATGAATCTACAGGTTTCTAGATAGACTTTAAGCAACAAAACCATTAAAATGGGTTCCGAAGAGGTATTCCTCTATCCATATGAAGGCAAAATAGTGTTGGCAGCTACACAGAAAGATGCCACTCTACCTGCTTGAAGTGAAACTATGATAGTAGCGTGGCTACAGAGAATCATGAAAGAAGGTACACCGATTATGATGGAGTTAAGGAACCACGACGAAGAGGTTGAAAGAGGAGTACTGATTGGAAAAGGACTAGTTATGTTGGCGAAGAAAATCTCAATACATGTTGAAAATGCAAACGATTATCCAATTACCATCAAGGAGAAAACCAACATTGGATCTTGCGTACCAGTCACATTTATAGCTCATCAAACAGTGGCAACTGACAATTCCAATGACCGATTTGGACAGATGATGTGAGTAGCTGGTCAATCCTTGAATCGAGCTGAGGAAAGGGAAAGGAAGGAATTTTTCCTGCAGTATTGGGACCTACTCATCCCAAAACGAAGGAAGACTGGAAAAACGTCACTCATCAAACACAAAATCTAGACTGAAAATGTCAAGCAAATCCGACAATCAGCTCGAAGACTTCCACGAGCAAAGAGAGAAGAAGCTGAAAGAATAATTTAGGAAATGGAAGAAGAGAAAGTGATAGAACCATTTACCAGCCGGTGGTTGTCTCCCGTAGTGCTCGTTAAGAAAAAGGATGGAAGTACGAGGTTTTGCATGGACTATCACCAGCTGAACAACGTAATAAAGAATAATAGTTATCCTCTACTTTGAACGGAGAATAGCAGTAGAATTATCATGACCTGAATTATATTCAGCGATGGAAAGAGGAAAATCGACGACAAAATTTTCACTGACATTCAAGACATGTTGGGCTCAGTGGGGTGCTCTTGTCCTAGATGAAGGTATGTTGAAATGAATTCTAGAAAACAATTAGGTTTCTGAGAACTAAGGACAAACAGCTATCCCAGAAACAAGAGTAGTTGGAGTCCTGATGGAATTACGCAACAGTCCATCAGGAGGTCACCTTGGAGCGCAGAAAACTCTACAGCGAGTTCATGATAGATTTTATTGAATGAACAGCTCTGACAATGTGTAGGACTGATGTAAGAAATGTATCACATGTGCTACAAGTAATGGACCATATTATAAGAGGAAGGCTCCTCTGAAAAGTTATAATGTTGGACGCCCATTCAAAAAGATTGCCTAAGATATTGCTGGGCCATTTCTGACGACAGACAATGGTGGCAAATACATTGTGGTTGTAATGGATTACTTCATAAAGTTGGTGGAAGTTTACGCAATCCCAAATCATGAGGCCACAACTGGGGCAGAAAAATTGGCGAAAGAATTTACCAGCTGATATGGAGAACCTCTGGAAATCCACAGTGCCCACGAAGGTAATTTTGGGAGCTAGATACTCCAGGAAATTTGTGACAAACAGAAATGAAAAAGACCAGCATTCACATGGAATGATCGAGGAAACGAACAGAACCATTGGAAAATACCTGTTCAAAGTAGTATCGAGCCGCCAGAGAGATTGGAACCATTAGCTTCTCTTGCTTGTATAAGCTTATCGAGCCGCCATCAATGAGTCAACGTGTGACACTAGATAAAGAAACGGTGCAATATACAGACCATAGAAGGTGGTTTCAAAGAAGAAGAACGGGTACAAAATCCGTCGAGGGGGAGTGGTCTTCAGCAAGGAATAGTTACTTCACATCTGCTTTTTTCAATATTTGTTTGCAGTTTTTGGTACACCTTTAAATTTAAACGTGTCGTTATCCCTATCATTAGTGGTATTTGTTAATGATCTGACTATCCTTACGATAGATAGAAAAACATAAGTCGTTCAAAGACGTTCAACGATATTCAGTTCTGCACCAGCAGTTTGAGAATAAATGTGCAGACATGTGAAATAACTTTGTTTCGAACGAAGCTAAGGGCTCAACAGTCAAGATGTGAAACAAATTTGAAAAAATTTCCACACTATGGGTAGAGAAAGCAATACAAAATGAGTGCTTTATAAATTCTGATTTAAACTAATATGGAATTAGAATTGGGAAGTTTCGAGGAGCCAATTAAAAATTGCAAGTATTACCAAGCATTTCTCTTAATTGTGATGTGGAGGAGCCCGACGAGTTGCCTTCATTGGGGGGCCCTGGAGAGCCAAACAGTAGGCCGCTATACTGAAAAGAAAACTGGAAGTGGCAAGCTCTACTAGTGCGGGAAGAAAGTTAGAAATTATGGCGAGCAATGACAAGATAGAGAGACTGAAAAAAGAAAACTAGGAGCTCAAGTTACGAGTAAAACCAACACGTGGGTCTGCTGGTACTCAAATTGAAGCGTTTAAAACAAAACAGAAAAAGTTCGACCAATAAACATCTTGAGGTAGTGCGGTGGTGACATGGTTTGACTCTTGGCAGTTTTGAGCTTAAGAGAGTCAATCCCGAAAAAATCCCCATCAAAATGTAATCACTGGTTGACTTAAAATAAGCCAAAGATGCTTTAAATTCTGTGGAGACTCCGCACTTTCTGTTCAAGGGCCTGGACTGCAGAGAGAACAGGGTCGGTCTCCTTCAAATGCATAAGGAAGCCGCAGCAGCAATAGAGCTTTACCACGAGGAGATCGACTACTGAAAATAAAAGTTTACCTTTCTACGAGTATATAGTACAAATTTCAAATAAAGAATGGTGAGGTTGGGTCGTCTCTAGAAACGAAAATTACTGGTTCAATCAGTCTCAAAGATTTGGCTATCTGTTAATCAACTGCTGCATGCACTACTGATCCGTTAGATTCAAAGACGTTCATGCCCCTGGTGAGTGCAAGATTGTTTATTTATTTAACGTAGTTATCAACAGATAGTTAATCCATTTACAGATTAAATGAAATAAGCAAACACAAATATTAAATTTTAAAGCAATATAACAGTACAAATTATCAAACAATATCAAAAGAATGATTAGAGCAAATGTTTGAGATTAGTTTTAAAAATATGAAAAGAATTAGGCAGAGGGCCAAGACGCATGCTATTATGTACACGTGGTAACCGCACAAGTGGAGAGCAAAAGTAAAAGTTTGTTCACGCAAAAGGGACGCAGAAAATGTCTAGAGAGCGACTAGACCTGACTGTGCTATGAAGTGAGATAAGTATGCAAAGATTATCTGGAAGCAAATGATGGTGCGACATAAAAAGTAAGCATTCATCTAAAAATAACCTTCGCGATTCTCAAGAAGGAATATGTAAAGCTAGTAGGTGACCCATGTAGGGTTTGTAGTCCCACCGGCATCTATAAAATAAATCACGTGTTAATCTACGTTGGATAGATTCAATAAGATATTTGAGATGCGGATATCACACTAGCGAACAATATTCTAACACACTACGAACTAAGGAAATGAAGAGACAGATGAAAGTAGAAGGGATGCGAAAGTTATTAGAGGACCTAAGGATAAACCCAGTAAGGCATTATACTTTAGAAACGATCATCATTATGTGATGACCAAACTTTAGTTTGTCGTCAAAGATAACACCTAGATCCTTTATGCATACACTTTCATGCAGGACTTCTCCAAGAGTGGAGTAAGGAAACAATAAAGGGTTTTTTCTTAGAGTGTCTTATTTGGCGACATTTAGTAATATTCAATTTAAGAGCGTTAGAAATGCACCATCGACATATGTTATGATAACTCTAAATGTTTTTAAATCGTCCGAATATAAGAGACAGGATGACGATACCGAAGCAGGAAGGTCATTGATGAAAATGAGAAAAAGTAAAGGACCTAAAATTGCTCCTTGTAGGACACCAGAAACAGGATGAAATGGAGAAGAAACAATACATGCATGGTTAGTGACATAGGTGGAAAACCAGGATATAAGGATAGGGGGAAGATTAAATATTTATTTTGCTGAGAAGGAGATTATGATTCATAGAGTCGAGAATTTTGGAGAAATCCGTACAGATAACATCCACTTGGCTTTGTTTCTCAAGCACGGTGGCGTGTCGGTAAAAGATAAAAGGTTGGTTAAGATTGATAGACCTTTGATGAAGCCATGCTGCAAACGGGACAGTAAGGGAAGAACTAACGGATGGACTCTATCATATACTGCACTTTTGAAAATCTTGCTGAACCAGGAGAGAATAGAAATAAGTCAGAGGTTAGTAGCACAATTAATATCACATGCCTTAAAAATAGGAAATATATATGCATATTTCCAGTACGAAGGAAAAGCGGCATTGAGAAGACTAATATAAAAAAATTTCGCGACTCTATCTGGACCACAACTTATGCTTGGATCTAAGTTTTGCATTATGAGTTCGATCTTGAGTGGATGTGTAACAAACCCAGAAGCATCCAATTAGGATGAAGGTATAGAGGACTCCTTAGCAACTGAATCGATAGTTGAATAAGAGAAGACGGAGGAAAAATGCCGTGCAAAAAGATCACAAGAATCTTGTAATGGTGTAGAGGTAATGTTTTCGTAGCAAACAAGCTGGGGAAATGTACGAAAACTCTTAAGAGAACGTATATAGGATCAAAGCGGCTTCGCGAGATTGGCATTTAAGGAGTTTTCAATGTGCTCTATATATTTGTCTTGAGCAGAGATCGCTGCTTTTCTGGCCTTTTCGCGAAGCTCCTTGAACAGTTCGTAGTCCCACTAGAGACGTGATTTCAGAAATTATAAATGTGTAGAATTCTTAGCTTTTAGAGCCACAGCTAAGTTAGAGTCAAGCCATGGGACATCGCCTGACTTTTTTAGACGGCACATAGAAGTATTTTCCTGAATTGTTTAAGATAGTATGGTATAGATGTAATTAAGTGCCTTATTGACACCTAGATTCTTGAGCAGAGTGAACTAGTTTCTAGAATTGATTTCCTTTTCAATTCTGGAGTAGTTAGCTTTAAAGAAGTTGAGGTGAGCAGGCGACGCCTTTTAAGGATGCGAAGTTTGACGTGTATTAATGAGGAAAAATAGTGGGGAATGGAGTGGAACAGGATTCAAATATGGTGTGGGAGAGGGAAGGAAGTTAAGTGAAAATTTAGGGAGGTTAGATAGGTTAAGGTCAAACGTTTTCTTATTGATGTCGGGAACAATATTGAACTGAGCACAAAGTGAAAGACTGGAAGAAAAAGCTATAGATAAAGGATCGTTATTGGTAATATAGAAAGAAACTTCAGAGAAGATGTTGCGAACTACGGCGTACCGGCATTCTCCCATTCGCAACTTCAAATTACCGCCGTAACATCTCCACCTTCTTTTGAGCGCTTCTACCCTTTTCTTTGCCTATTTAATTTTTTTTATGTGGTTATTCCATTTAAATTTAATTTTTATTTTCCCATCATCTCATTTCTACCCTCTTACCCTATCTTTAGTAACAAAAAAATAATATAATATATTAATAATCTTACCTTTCCCACTAACAACACTCAATTCATTACTTCCCAGTAACAAAATTCATTTGATACCTTTTCCCTAACAAAATCTAATTCTTTCCGTCATACTAACTAATTTTATTCATTTGCTTTCGCTAACAGATTTTATTTGGTATACTAACAAAATTGCATTCACGATTCCCTGCTAACAAATTTCATTTCCATGCCCATTAAAAAAGGTGCATAGTTGATGATGAATGAGAAACCAACAGAAAGTGGCTCCGTTGGTAGCGTCGTGGATTCTCGACTGGGGGTCCGCTGGGGCCCTGAGTTCAAGTTCTTCCGAGTGCAGGAAAACACACTTTTTGGGATATTGGCAAAAGCAGTTGTTTCCGTATACTCGTTTATGATAATTTGCATATAACCTAATGCCATCATGGTTATGCGAATCGCCATATAAGCATAATGGAAATGCGTTTGTCGATATGGAAAAGATGTGTGGGTAGCGGAATCAAAGTGAATTGAACTTCGATTACTTTACTCGGATGCAGCAGCGGTAATTGCGAATGAAAGGATTCCGGGATTGGTTTTTTGGGAGTTGAGGGCAGTCAGTATTTAAATTTGAAACAAGAGGGATTGCTTTTGGCGGGGCATTTATTGTTAATTCGGGGAGAATAGATTCGGTTTTTGCGTTAGAGAAGAAGAAAAAGTTCTTTGGCGGTGTGGAAAAAAGAACATTTATTAATTTGAGTAGGAAGTTTGGTGAAGCTAATTTCAATTTGGAAATTTGAATAGAAAGTTTGGTGAAATGTATTAATTTTTAATTTGGGGAGAAAAGAAGTCAAGATTTGAATTGTACGGGATTGACTTTCTTGGTGACGGAAGAAGAAAGTGAAAAGAAAAAAACAATTGAATTGATTGCGAAGTTTAGTGGCGGAAGTTTTGGTGTGGGGGAGTGTAAAAGAAACGAGAAACTACGCTCGTGCGTAAATACAAGTGAGGGAAAGAAATTTTTGTTTTCTGCCTCCGGGAATGAAATTAGTGCGAGTTTGGGTCTAAAGTATTAACTGAAATAAATTAAAGTGCCGAGATTAATTCTTCATTTGAAAAAACTGTTTTGTTGGATTGTGCAGAGGGCCAGGTGCTGTACATTAAATTTTTTGCGAGTACGCTATAACGAGAGATCGGAGAGTGCGATAAGTGGCCGTTGCATGTTTATTGATTTTGTTTTTGTCTTCACCGAGCCCTCGGAGATCAACGAGGAAAGAATGATGCCTATTTGTTATTTTTCTATTTATTACTGTGAATTCGCACTATTAAGTTTTTTTTTGTTTTCTTATATAAAAACAATTTTATTTAATTGCTTTTTCTTCTGTACATAAAATTTTCAAGGGATCTTGTTTTTATTGAAATCACAATTTGTAAATTTTTTTTGTATAAATTTTCCTTTAAATTGAATGAAACGGCCATGTCTCTTTAAGTTAATAATCTTATATTTCTTAAAATGACCTCCCCATTTCCCGTCCTTATCCCTTCGGGTTAGTTTTTTTTGTGTAGGGTGGCTCAGCACGAGCAGAGGGTGTCCCGGAAGACCCACGATACGACTGAGCACTAACCGGCTTCAGTATGCCACACCGGGTTAAGCATCCCACTGCTGAAACTTAATGTCTGCAACTACGGTGACTTCCGCGGTCGCAACAAAGAATCGCTCATAAATTGAAAGAATGTAGACAGAGCAAACCAACATTTAACTACAAGGAAAAAAATCACGGACAGCTGCACATTCCACTGGAGGAGAAGCATAGAAGTCTGCGCACAGAGCACAGCTGACGGATTTATGAACTCCTACAAGAACGGCACCTCCATCCAGTTTACCGCTGACTAACCGGTCACGATCACTACGGAAGACGAAAAAGTTAGGTAGCAGGTCATTATCAGAAATATCATCAGTCAGCCAAGTTTCTGTTAAGCATATAATTTTACCACTATAAATAGGAGAAGCTACTTAAAGGTCATTTGTCTTGGTACTAAGCCATGAACATTTTGGCAGTAACATGAGGTCCATAGTTGATTGAAGATTTCAGTAGGCTCATTGCGGTCCCGTTTTTGTCCGAAATCGACTGTTGAATTTTCGCTTGTTGAAGGATTTAACCAGTAATCCTTCAGGCTAGAATTCAAGCCAAACTTTTTAGTTTCCGGACCGTTTTCACCTCGGGGTTATATCAAAACAGAAAATTTTTTAATTGATTAATTTGCCCACTGAGGAGAGAAGGAAGTACCTTTTGAAACGTACGTATGAGGAAATAAAACGTATAATTCACCCAAAAAAGGAAATAAAAAATTTTCTGTTTTGATATAATTCAAGTTTCAGCACAATTGATAAATTCTTTGCCACCGTTAGTTTAAAGGAACTTATGAGTTGGTCCGGAAGATTGTCCTTGATAAATGTGATGTACTTTGATAATTTAGGTACTTAGCCAAGTTTAGAAATAATGCACTTGGTCATATCCTCGTTCGAAGTCTCATAGGCTGGTCTCAATATGAAAATTTGAAGTTGAGGCGAAACAGCAGTCAATATACCATTACGCTTACTTGTTGGTTAAGTAACGCATGTCGTGTACGACCATCATTCAGAAGCTGCGGTTGAACAATCTGTTGCTATTGCAGAACAAGCATACTGCGTGTGAGAAGACGAGCCTGCAGATCTTGAGGTCCTCGATGAAAGATTGGTGAATGCTGATCGCTGGATAGGGGTTGAGAGACATACTTAATAGGAAGGGCAAATTAAGAGGTTGCTGCTGTAACTACAGCGCATGATGTTCTTGAGAAACGTTTGGTGATATTGCTGATGTTAGCGGCTGTAAATTCGCATCGCTTTGGCCTAAATTTTGATTTTGACTTTGATGCTGCTGGAGTCACGAGTGATGTCTTTGTCTCATTGAGTTTTTCTTGAATTTTAAGTAAGGAACGCGATAGCGAATCACTGTAGCATTGGCATTATAAAGTCGATCGACAAACTTGGAGATAGTATACCGGCGGCAAGAAACACAATACCAATAAACGCCCGAATCACTCCTAGCAAAACTGTCAGTAACTGGGCCACAGACTACAGACTACAGATACACATTTCGCGTGGAAAGTTAAATCATAAAAGCCTAGACATGTGACAATTGCGGATTTATTAGCTTTATCCAAGCAATTTGAGCCGCGGTACAAAACGACATAATAACCGCGTTTTAAGTTAAGATAAACAAAGTTATAATTTACTGTTGACTAAGATGGAGCTAAAAGAAAAATTGTGCTGCATCCACTGCGATGTTTTTGTCACCCTGCATCATATCGAGGATGCTCCCAATACCAAGATGCAAAGTTAAATATATTCCAAAACGAATGCGGGTACATCGTGGTTTGATACCTTTCACTGGTTTCATTCCTCCAAAAGCATTCGTGTCGGCGGTGTCCAGTTTGAGCTTTTGATGGTGCTGTCGGACTATCAGCCCACCCAGCTGTGATGGGCACTACAATAATTAAAAAATTAGGTAATAAACACATTGTTAAGTGTGATATCGACCATATAACCTTGAATCCTGTTACGGTAATGGAATAAGATACCCTAACAAAAAATCTCAACGCCAAGGTTCGGATTTGGACTACTGTGCGATGAATTATTATTATTATATGAGGATAAGATAAAGGTTTTGATTAGAATCTGTTGGAATTAAGTTAGAACATATTAGATATAAGCTAGAAGCTGATTACTTTGTTGAATTCTTTGTATGAATACAGTTGGTTGGATTCCAATTAATTGATAAAATGTCTTAGCTAAACTTTAATTGTAATACTTCTAATTTGCTAAAAACACGATATTGTTTTTTTGTCGACTAGTTTTGATTGCTTTATTATTTGAATTTAGAGTGAAATGTGGGCCATTAAGTTTTTGATTATTTCTATGTTTTAAAATTGACTTTGTGTTTGTATAAAAATTATGATGGGTGAAAAGGGCATTTGAATTTGTAAACAAAAGGCGCAGCGGGTGGGTGGAGCAGGGAAGATAGGGATTTTAATTGTTTTTTTTAGTAAAAAATCCTTAAAAACATTCTTAGATAAGCCTCTGGTATAACGAAGTCACTGTCAGTTCGTGGAACGTGTTACGTGTAAGGTTAAAGAACACGTAGGAGCATTGCTTTGTTCGAAATTCCTTTTATTTTTAAAATATTTGAATATCGGCTGAATTTTTTAAAGTATTTAGAGTTATATTATTAAACATATGTACACTAAAGCGCGAAAAAGGAAAACAAATTTATTGCACATATATTTTAAATTATGAACGTATGCCTCACGCTGGAGGGCTCACATGTTTTCAGTAATTTTCCAATTTTTTTGTTAGAAGTTCTATAATATATTTTCAAAGCATATAAATCCATATTTTTTGTCGTTTTTTGAGCTCAGAAATAAAATTTCGTTCTTGAAGCACATACAATTAAATTGCCAACCACCCCAATCCTTTTATACCACGCACAAAAAAGAATCATATTATTAATAGCGTTACGTCAAACTATATTTTGTAGTGAATTAATCATTGCAACCGATAGCACGCGAAACAAGAGATAAAATTCGAATGCAACGAATTTACTGAATAGCATCATTTACAATGCATCATTTTTTGCGATCTGAAATTGATGCAATTTAGTGTTTCTTCCAGAGGTTTCTTTTGTTGGTTTGTCACGTTGGACACCGTATTCCACCTTCTTTGAACTTATTGTTCAAAATGCAATACCATGTGTTGCTATAAAATTAAAATATGACAGATTTTGATGGATGTTGATCAGTCAATCAAAATGACTGATGATTTCGAAACGATAAAAGTAATTAAAATGCAATTTGAGGTTTTATGTTCAGGGACAATGGCATTCAAAATGCAATAAAATTTTTATTTTGCAATCAAATTAAAAAAAAATAAATATCAAAAAACAGTATATTCGAAGAAAAATAAAAATATATCAAAAAGTTTAAAAAAATATCTTATTGGAATGCTTGAATTGATATCCCATCCTTATTTATGACGTCCGTCAGAGGAACGGATAAGATCAAGCCATTAAGGGTTGATTTAAAAAAACTGATGAAATAATAACTACATTTGATGCTGAAAGCCAGAATTCTCCTAAATATTTTTCAAGTTCGACTAGATGAAGAGTATTCCCACAATAAGGCACTAATGTTGGCACTTATAATGCAAAAGCCGAAAATTTCTCCATTCAAATTAGAAAAGGGCTGGTAGAACCAATAATCAATTTCACGATTTCATTCATATTGTAATCCGAGTTTTGATGCATTCAAGATTAAAGTTTACCATTTCATTATTCAGCCTAGGTATTATTTATCCTTGAAAATGCATTCCTTATGCAAAGGTACTTATATCAGGAAGAATAATTTACAATAAGATTGAATTAAACCCTCGTCACGGCGACGAAATGGTAGTTAATGGTCTAATAGTCTCACATTGGCCTATTGGCTCCCCAACGATGGAACATTAAATGCTGATAACTGCAAATACACCTAAAACGCTGCTACTAAAGCCTACTTATACCATCTTCGTGGTGATCGCCGCTAACTTTTACTTTTTGTAAATGGCTGACGTAAGGGGGTGGAGACGAGTCTTCCGCGCCTGAAAACAGAATGGAAAGTAATAACCATGCTGCCGAATTAGAAGTTAATTGACGGGCTAACTTTCCAACCCTGAAAACCCCTACATCGTTTTGCAACTTGCAACAGAGCCTTGGAATGGATTGGACCTACGGCAACGACCGTGTAACCGCAAAAAGGACTATGGCATTGAATCCTGAAATGTCAGGTCAATGATCAACCCTGGCCCTGTAAATGAGCTTTTACTACAGGCCAGTCAACAAAAATTACACATACTGGCAATCCAGGAAACGAAATGGACTGGAAGTGATATACAAGATATGAGATCGCATACTCGTACAATATTCAAAAGTGGGAAGCCTGCTGAGAAGCGGGTATTCGGAGTGAAATTTATTGTGGATAGGGAGTTCAAACTACACGTTATTGATTTAAAGGCAGTCAATGAACGAATGTGCGCGACCCGTATAAAAGCGAAATTCTTCAAAACTTGGCTGATATACGCATATGCCCCGACTGAAGAAAAGGACCAAGGGAAGAACCTTCTTTAATCACAGGGAAAAATTATTCAACTCATTACATATTAATTATGCAAGTATAATTCTGGGGGATTTTAACGTTGACGCTGGCAATGAGGCATGTCATTGGTGAACGACTGGAGGATATAGCCCCCACAATGAAACGAATGACAACAGCCAGTACCTGATTGACTTTGCTTGTCGCAGAAATCTAATCATACGTTCAAAATACTTCCCACATCGATGCACACATAAAATGACCTGAGTATCACTAGTTGACTACCCACAAAACGATCGTGTCTTGGTCTGACAAAGGTGGTCCTCGAGCATACAAACCGAGGAGCCAATTGTAACTCAGATTATTATTTGATTACGTTAACCTATCGATGTCGTATTCCAAAGCCGTATTTGGTGAAGATCAGATTTCTACAGAAATTGACATCAAAAGGCCCCAAACCGTGTTTGTAGCAAACATTTTTACGGAATATTCTCGACAACTAGCTGGGTCTCAATCTATTGGACACGTCGCTGGAAACAAGCAACGGGCTGTGAGTGGAAACGAAAGCGGCAATTAAGACCGTGCCAGAACAGACAATTGGATATCATGCTCAGTACAAAAGATTTGATTGGTTCGATGATGAATGCATTAGACAAAAATAATCAGGCGTACAAAGAAGACTTAGATAGGAAAACCAGGACAAAGAGAGAAAATTATCAAAATCTGAGAATAGTAGCGAACAAGATAATTAGAATTAAGAAAAGAAAATACTTTGATGACCCTTTTGAGAAGAACCTGTAAGTCTCGTTAGTAACAACAAGACAATCATAAAACTAATGAGCACCCTGCCGCTATGACATCGGCAACATCAGGATTGAGGAAAGATGGCCACGGTACTTCAAGAACATCATGAGTTCTCCACACAGCTCCAGAGAATCGGAACATATAGATATTCCCGGAGAGTTTCCATTGATCCCACCAACTTTGGATGACGTTTGTTCCACCATCAGGGCCCAAAAGAATAATAAAGAGCCAGGCATCGATGAGATTCGTGTAGAGCTGACTAAATATGGTTGTAGTAGTGTTCAAAAAACCCCCATAAAGTCACCCAGCACATTTGGCAAGAAGAACATGTGCTGAACGAGTGGAGTCAATCTATTATATTCCCTATTCATAAAAAAAGGTGACAAGCTACAGTACGAAAATGAGGCATATAATTACTTTATATGGCGTACAAAATATGTTTAAATATTTTAAAAAATAAAATCAAATCTAATGGCGAAATTATAATTGTGGAGTGTCAAGGTAGCTGTAGGCAATAAGACTGACAATAGACCAATTGTTTATAGTCAAGCAGATACTTGCGACATGCTGGGAGTTCAACATAGACAAACACAGAGTTTAAGCAAGCTTACGACACTACAAATCGTAATGCACTGTACTTAATAATACTTTGCTTAAGTATCCCAGCCAAATTAGTCCATCTTACCAAAATGACAATGAAGCTTGGTTCTTGGATACGTCATAGAAAAAGCTATCTGTCGGTCAAAAGGGTCATTACAAGTTTAGCCAAGTGGCAGCCTATGCGGATGACATCAAGATTTTGTCAAGGTCGTTAACAACCAGCGAATGTATCTTCCTGAAACTTGACAATGGAGCAAAACTAATAGGGCTTAAAAATCAATGAAAATCACGCAAAGTTCATGAAGCAGTCAAGGAAAAATACATCTGACACATGGATGTCAGATCTGGTACAACCAGAGTGCTAGTACAATGGATAGGTTAAGAGTTTTCGAAGGAAATGTCTTCGTGCATGTACTGGTTTGCACAGGAAGCCTGAGACGGATTGGAAACATTATATATCGTATAGAAGAATTTAACAAACTGCTGAAGTGACGAGGGTCGATATCTTCATATTGAAACTTCTTCGGAGTCATATCGCAAGATCTGTGACTGTGAGTGAAAACCCTTGGATTTCACAGCCGTTCCACCCTACAGACGGGTATATAGCGACTTCCCTCGCTACTGGCTTCATTCCTCCAGAAGCATTCGTGTATTTTGACATGAATCGATATGTTTTTGATTCTGACGGCGTCCCAGTTATATATCACATATATCGACGGGCCACCGATAAGAAGATAAAATATCCTCCTAATTTGAGTTCACGAGACCAACGATTTCAATGGAGATACTCATTTGCTAGATTCGTTGAAGCTGATCGAATTGAGACGGCGCAATCCAGGTATTGGTGGCTGAATGACAATGTCTAAATTATTCGTGTTTATTTTTCAGTTTTGGTGTTTTTCCTTATTTAGTTTTTTGAGTTTCAGCTCATTATTGCTACATTTAGTGTTGTTGTTTATTTGTGTTAAAAATTAGGTATAGATTAGGTATATGTTATGTTTACTATATTACGTTAGAGATAAGATTAAACACTTAGGTTAGGAACATTGTTATAGAGTTTTTTTAGAATAAGATAAAGTTTTTGATTGCATTTTATTAGAAATAAGTTACAACATATTAGGTGTAGGATCAAAGTTTCACTGTTGTGTTTAAATTATAAATAATTTTAGGATAGTGTTGGTTGGTTTTTTCTCCTTTTTCAAATTGAATTCTTAAAGTATGTAATAATCCTAATTAATTGAATTCACGATAGTTATTTTTTTAAATGTGATTCATTATGACGTATAAATTTAGAGAGCCATTTGGGCCATTCAGTTTTTAGGGTTTTGTAAAATAATTTAACAAAAACGTACTAGTTTCGCGACCAGTCTGTCCGTCTCTCCGTCTGTTCGTCCGTCCGTCCATCCGTCCGTCCGTCCGTCCGTCCGTGTGTCACAGCAGTTTTTCTCGAAAACTACTTAAGCTAGAAACATCAAATTTTGTGTGTAGGTGTAAAGTGGTGATCCCTTCAAAGTCCAACTACAAAAAAATTTTGTAAGGTATTAAAGGGGGGTCTCCCCATATAGGAGAGTGACCCCCCGAAAAAAAAATTTCATTGAAGGTAGCCGATATCAAATGAAAGGTCTTGATGAGAGCTTTTCAAAACTGGTCTTAGTTTGGCATAATTTGCTTCGAGGGTCGCACAGGGAGGGGAAATACACGAAAAATTTGTGTCCCCCCCTCTCGCGATTGGACACCTTTGATTCGAAAAATCTGGAAAAAATCAGGAATGTTGGCCCTGGTGAGTACAACAGCAACAAATACCTTAGAAGTCGCAATTCACTCAACTTTGTTAGTAATAGTATGATTTATCGATTTTATGTTTTCTTGAATAAAATCTTAACGGTGCCCTTAAATTCAACGAAATTCAGTACACAGATGACTATTTATAAGATTGATCTATTCTGAAAGTTTCATAAAGATTGAATCATATAAGCGAAGTTATAGCGGTTTGAATTTTCCTGTATTACTATGGAACAATATGCGCTGCATTTATTACTATGGCAACATATGGCTATGGAACAACATGCGCTTTTTACGGACTCAGGCGCTACAGTTTTGCTAGGATTTGCATGAAAATTTCAGGAATCATAGGTATCATGAATATCTTTGAGAATCAGTTCAGCTAGTGGTATCAGTAATCGTAAAACAAAATGGTGGCTGTTTTGAATGCGAAGGTTGAATACTTTGAGTTAGTTTTTCCCAACTTCAACGTTTAAGGTGCATGCTTTGAACACTTGATTCAATTTAATGAATGACTGTAGATCAGTACCTACAATTAATGCTTATAAGTGAAACAAGTGAAGGAGGCGGGAGAGAACTCCTAGCAAAAGGGCTTTGTAACCATTCTAGGATTCGAAAAAATTGGCCATTAATCGATGATAACAGTACAGGAGAGGGGCCCCTGAAAAAAAAATTCATCAAAGGTAGCCAATATGAGTATGAAATGAAATTTTTCATGGTAGCTTTTCAAAACAGTTGTTAAACTGTCAGTTTTTGCTTCAGTAGGGGCACAGGGGGGAAATACATGAAAAATGTGTTTCCTCCGTCGTAGAAATAATTATCAAGGGAGATATTTATGAGTATAACGATACCGAAAACCTCAGAGGTCGATATTCGTTCAACTTTGTTAAAAATAGTATGATCTTCGTATTTCATATTTTCTCCAAAAAAATCGTATTTGACATGTTTCTTGATTTGATTCGATCTGGTGACTGCATTTTGTAAATTGAATACAAAACCCTTCTGACATGAGCGTAGGTCTGTTTACCCAACTTGTTTATTGTTATTGTTTGAAATTTGCTTTATATTCTTTTCAAATTTATAACGATTAGTATTAAATAAAGCGCTTTAGACTTTGACTTTGATGTCGCACTCAAAAATGTTGGAAAATTAGTGCATTTTGGCGCCAAAATAACGAGAACCGGTATTGAAAGAAATGAAATACGCTAAAGAATGTAGCCCGCAACAATTTTTTGACTAAGCTTATATGATCTTGGAAGCCAGCTGTTTTTAGTTTTGACGATTTTGAAGATGGGCTGCAAACACTGGAAAATAAAGCTCCAAGCATACAAATCCGTGATAAGCTATTGATGTTATGGGTGTAAAACATGGACCCTTACTGGAGCATCCGCAAACATATTGACCGCTCTCGAGAGATGAGTCCTGGGGTGAATAATTGGAGCAAAGCTAGACGGGAACCAATGGTGAATTCGATGTAACCAGATGTGCATGACATTTCTGATGAGCCGGAAGCCTCAATAATCGTAAGATTTTTGCAGCTGCCATGGGCTGGCCATGTGAATCGTATTGATGAATAACCAATACAAGGGATAAAAGGTATTCGTTAGCAGAACCGATGGGTGGAAACTTGCGAGGAAACCAGAAAACGCTTGTCTGACGTCATCGAGGAAAACAGTTCAGTGCTGCTGGGATCCCAAAACTGGCGGACACGGTCGGTGGACTGAGACAGTTAGAGTTGCCTTATGTAGGCCCGAGAACGGTTGTAATGCAACAAAGAAGAAGAAGATTGATTTTTAAATTTCAAATTTTCCAAAATAAACTCCAGTAGTTACCCTTCAATTCAATAATGTTCAATATTTAAGCAGTCCTGGGTGATATTCTTGTATTTTTTGAATTGTCACAAAAATTTATTGATATCTGCGGAAGTTATAGCCATTTGAATTTTCAATGTTCAAAATAATAACTCACGGCTTTTTGCTAAATTTGCTTTTCATCGAAGCAGCTTTGATTGGGTTTTATCAAACATTTCAAATGAGATGAATAACAGGAACAAATGGTGTTGTTTTTAGAAGCGAAGAACTTTAAATTGAAATAAAACAAATAAAATTGTTTTTTATATTCATGAAATCGGCTTTATTTGAAAGATATTTTTTCACTAATATTTAACGATGATTCCGTACATTTTGCCGCCGTGGTGTAATCTAGATTTTAAATTTTCACACACACTTCTTAGTAGCTCAGGTACAACAGCGCGTTGAATGTTGGCTTCCAAGTGCTCAATTGTTTCTGGTTTATTGACGTAGAAATGTAACTTTACATTTTTAATATTGCACAGATGCGAGGGCCAGTTAACAGGGCCATTTGGTGAAATTAATCGTAGATCAAATGTGCCCTTTAGTAAATTAACTGTATGGCACACTCTGTGCCATGTGGCACCGTCCCGCCGGAACCACATGTCAGCAACGTTCCAATCGAGGCACCAAAAAGTTATTTATCGCGTCTCTGTATTGCTTACCGTTGACTGTAACATTGTGACCATCATTGTTTTGGAAGACATATGGACGAATAATCCCACTGGCCCAAAAGTGCATTTTTGGATGTATTGGTGTTTCGCTCCAAACACAGCAATTCTGTTTGTTGACGTAGCCATTCAACCAAAGGAGTGTTTCATAACTAAACAAAATTTTCAAATGAAATCAAGGAGCAATGGCAATCAATAAATTTTAACAATTTACAAATGTTGCTGCGGCATGAGTCTATTGATGATAAATTGCTAAACAGAACTAACCTCACAACTACTGAAAATCTTGAAATTGGCTGTCAACGGAAACAGTGCTGCCATTTTTGTGTTCTCTGACTCATAAAAACAAAACACTCTATATCTTTCAGATCCCGTTCAATCTATGATGGTAAAATATCAGGAAAATCGTTGCGAAATGTTAGTGGCATTTCTTTTCAACTAGGTATTTGCTGTAAATGTCATAGAGGCATTTCTCATGGTATCGAGTATCGGTGTTGGAATTTTTCTTGAAAATTTTAATTTTCTCCCGCCTTTTTTCTCCTATTGTGGATTATTGCTACTACTAGGATCTGTTATATCATTCCATTACTTTTACGTCAAATAAAACCTCTGGTGCGTATCTTTATGTTTGCAGAATTCGTGGGAAAATCGGCATATATTGAAAGTATCTGCGGGTTCTGGATCTTAGTTGGATTTTAGTGGGCCCGGACATAGCGGCGATTGTGACACGACGTCGATATATCCTGAAAATACAGCCATGGAGATCAAAAAGTAGCGAAGTGCTCTACGAAGTTTTTTTCGAAATATGCAGTCTCTTGTTGTTGAGCCCATCGACATGGATGCAGTAATTGTAGCGCAGAAAATTTTACGTTTAGCACTCGTTGCACGTAGACGTTTTTTGAATCGCTCCTGTCATTAATTTTAAAAATAAATTAATTTTTCACAAAAGTCTGTTGAAACAAATTTTTTTAATTAATCCATCACCGGCGAATTATTCGAACATTTATCGAATATCTGAAATTTATTTCCTGAAAGAGTATCAAAAGTGGAAATACCTCAAGGGAAGTCCCGGTTTAAGAACATTCCCTCTAGTCGCGCTGCAAAAGCAAAGAGATGGAGGAGCCCGATGGCTTGAGCCATCAACCAGAACGATTGTGTCCATCGCCAGCGATGACGGGCGAAAAAAGCTGAAATGAAGATTCGATAACAACGTAGAAAAACCGCAAATTTTATCAGTCATCGAGATCGAGCAGTTAATCAAAGCTAATGAGAAAGCTGAGAAGGTCGAGAGAGGAAACGAAGAGCTCAGACTTCGGATCCAATCACTAGAAGCACTCGTTGGAACATTGGCGTTCAGCAAAGCAAAAGAAATAAGTAAGAAATAAAAAGAAGTAAATTCAAAAGTGACTGAAGGTAAGAAATCTAAGAAGCCAAAACAAGAAACTGATCAATAGGTGTTTGATGATATTTTGAAGAGTAGTACGAAGAATTAGAAATTCATAATCGATATCCTGTAGCTTCATGGCAGCATGTTCCTGGTGTTATAAACCCAGTGGATTTGCCATCTCGTGGGTGTACACCAAAAATATTACTCAAGTTCGAATAGTGGGAGGGCCCCATCATGGTTGTATAGTGAGGAGCCAACATGGTCTTCAGAGACACTGCAGTGTAACGAGGAAGAAAATGACCGAACGTTTCGTAAAGAAAGTGTGGTGACTTTGTGCAAGATGGTATGGACTGGGTTGTGGGTTGTATGAGCTGTCTGCAGAGTGGACAGTCAGTTGTGGTCTCTAGGTGACGTTGCAGGCAATTTCGACAAAACCGAGGTCTACACTGCACACCCCACTCCAGTGTGCCATCGTTCAATGCATATTGGCATATCACGCATAACGACGTTGGCCCTGCGTCCAAGTCTATACGACGCTTGCCTTGAGTACCCATCGTTGGCATTCTAACAGACGATGTTTGGGATGGAATTTGGATAGCTGAAAAAGATGGGATTAAAACTATATATAGCAAAACTTAAAACTATAGCTATGTCTATAAAAAATATATGGATATAACTAATAGTGAAAATTCTTTGAGCGACCGCCAGTGGTGAACTATCAAAGACCCTATCAAAAAAAAAAGAAGAGGGAATTCTGTATAAAGAATTCTGTCTTCTCCCTTCAAACTCTTTCCAGGCAGGGACACCAGTGGAGTAGGTCCCTAACGTGTCTACAGGGACTCCTCTCTTGTGGCATCGTGAATATCCGGACTTGGAACTCATTTCTTAGTCAGTTGCGTTAACCAGGAAAGTACGTCTACCCAGAGTTCATTCTGAGTTGCAAACAGCGCGTGTCTTGTCATGGATAGTTGTGGACTGGCCAAGCCCCTAGTCCTACGAAACCAAAATCCATATGGCTTAAACAACCAGGCACCGCATGAATATGTTGGGTAACAACTTTCGAATACAGGGGCTCAAATATTATTTGGTCTCACTAGACATATAATGGAGGTAAATCACCAATGTACTCGTATAATGAGTACATTGGTGATTTACCAAGTGAAAGTTGTCGGGGATGCTGAGGCACAGTTAGTGCAATAACCCCGCTAGGTATCTAACCTAGCGGGGTACCTAAAGATGGTGGACTATCTCATTGCTCACGACTGTTGATATAGCTAGGCTAATTGTGCTCCACGTATGGCACCATTTGTGGTATTTTCGATGATGTTAGATGTCTGTTAAGGACTGCAGTGGCGGACTGCTACCTTAGCGAGTGAAAAATTGGTGCTCAGTTAAAGATGGCCTTGGCTGGCGATGCGTAATCGTGCTGGCAGCTAGCGTTGTGGTGTTGTGGTTGAGTTTTTTCTACCAGCGCAAGGACTCACTACAAAAAAATTTCACGCTTCCGACTCGTTCTTACATGTTAAACAGAACGATTCGACAATTGTCGAAGGCCAAGGTAACTGACCGAAGTATATTGGACAACAAGATGCAACGACTTTTCCGAATTAATCCCTTACGAAGTCAGATACGAACCAGTCACGGACGCGGATAGTCATGGCCTATAAAAAGAGTGGGGCATCCAGGAATAGCGGTGCCTCCTCATATCCTTCTCCTCCAGGTCAGGGATTTTTGGCCTTTCTCTTTTTGAACATGGCTAAATCATCGTCAATAGCTATGATCTGGCTGGGAAGGGAGGTGTGAGGGGGCACCGCTGCCACCTGGATGGCCCAATCATTTTGAGGCTATGACTATGCGCATCAATGTCGGGTCCGTGTCCAAACCAGTGAAACTAATATAATAAGTCTATTCTCAATATCCAAGTGTTTTATATTAACTCTTATGTTTAAAACAGCATCTAACATATCTTTCACGTTCACTAAATGTAAAATAGTATATTGTTTATCGAGTTTCTTGATTTTGTATCTAGTTTCATCTTTATGCTAATACTACGCATATTTTGTTGATATACTCCTATAAGATATTATTCATCAGCCTTTGAAATGTTGCTGCTGCGTTCTTCAACTCAAAAAGCATTCTGACATATTCATATAGGCCTGATCGTATCACAAAAGCAGTGTTTTCTATACCCTTTTTTGCTAAAAGTTTCTGGTGGTATCCCTTTGCTAAGTGCAATGCACTAAAATATCGGGCTTTTCCCAACTTATCCAACATACCGTCAATATTAGGGAGAGGGTATTTATCGTCTATTGTTATTTGATTTAGTCGTTGAAAGTCCACACTAATTCTATATTTTCGCTTTCTTGAATTATCCATTTTTTCGGGATCCCAATTTTATGTGAATTGTACCGACTGTTACTTTTTCTAATAATACCTTGTTTTTCCATTTCCTCCAGTTGCCGATGAACCTCAGCCTCATGTTGAAGTAGGTATCTGTACAGTTTTGAATTTATCTGCTAATTCGTCGTGGTTTTTATTTCATGGACCACTGAATCCCTATTTGTCAATGTATCTCCCTCTCTGAAGATTATACTACTTTATAGAAGCTCTCTCCGTTTCGTTCAAATGCTCCATCTGAATGTCACCTACTGCACTTAAATCTAGCACAGTCACTTCTTCTAAGGATTCGGCTACGAATGGAAGATATTATTTATTAATTAATATTATTTCCAGATTTCGGAAGTCAATTAATTTAACATTCTTTGAAAGCCAATCCATTCCGATAAGGAAATCGTACTGCTTATTTAAATTTATTTTTTTCCATCTAGTTCTGGCATTAATGGGTTAATTCAACTTCTTAGGACACTCAATTTTCACTTGTTCATCTCGGACCGTGACTACACCCTGAATAGTATTAATTTTGATGGGGTTTTTTTCTTTAATGACATTACATAATTCTCTGGGGACTCTTTTCGAATTTAGGAAACTAATTGTAGACCCTGTATCAATCATTGCTATATAATTTTTGCACCGGAATGTTAGTGATATAAAAATGTTCTTGTCCTCCAAGGCTAGTTAGTAAAAAACTCGTGAGTATTTATATGATTCACATTTTCCATACTAGTACTATCAACTTCTATTGGTTCCTGTCTTTGTTGGTAGGACTTGGTTTGCCCTGAATTTCTACAACTGTAATTATTCCTAACCTGGTTTGTATGACCAGAATTATTTTGCCTAAATTTTAACACAATCTGATTCTTTGGAGTTAATTTGATCTTTTTTCATGTAATTTAAGACACTGTTATCACCATTATCATTTGGAACTGATTGTTGTTGATTTTTGTTAAATTGATTTTTATGGAAATTTCTATCACGTCTCTCTATATAGTATTTATATTATATCTATCTTGATCAATATATTTACATAAAATTATCCTAATATTGGCTTATGTAAATTCATTATAAATCTCAGCTAACACTGCACCTACCGTAACCTCTTTAATCTTTAAAATTAATGCACTTATTAAACAAATAACTATTTGTTTTTTTCTTCACAAAACGCTTCATATTCAGTTATCGAGTCCGCAATTTCTTGAATTTTAAGCAATAATTGATGGAATTTAAATACCTTGACACACAATATACACAAAATATCACACTTGGCGAATACAGTATCGAAAATGTTAGCGAATTTGTGTATGTAGACGCCAAAATAACGAAAACGGGCTATGAAAGAGACGAAATACACCGAAGAATACAGCTCGCAAATAAATTTTTTTATTCAGTATTGACGATCTTGAAGACCAGCTGCATACACAGAAAAACAAAGCTCCAAGTATACAAATCTGTGATTAGACCTGTGTTATGCTATGGGTGTGAAACAAAGACCCTAACCCAAGCATCCGCAAATATATTGAACGCCTTTAAGCAACGGGTCCTGAGGCGAATAATCGGAGCGTGGCTAGACGGGGACCTATGGCGAATTCGATACAACCATGAACTGTATGAAATTTTTGACGAACCGGAGGTCTCAAGGATTGTAAGACTGCGGAAACTGCAATGGGCTGGAAACATGAATCGTATGGACGAACAACGGATACCCAAGAAGGTATTAGTAGGGAAAACTGAAGGCCGGCGGCCAGTGGGGAAACCGAGGAAACGCTGGTCTGACTCGGTCGACGAAGAAAGTTCATCTCTGCTCGGATTTCGGAATTGGATGACGCGGTCAACGGACCGAGACAGTTGAAGCCGCTGTTTGCAGGAAGCAAAGGCCCGAAAGGGGCTATAGTGCTAAGAAGAAGAAGAAGAAGAAATATTGTTTATCTCCTTCGTTATCTGAAGCTGATCCTTTACCGGACAATAGTGCATTTTTAGCTTCGCCTTTCACTGCGTTCACGTTTCCGGTGCATCCACTGCTAAATAGTTTATCGCTTCCCCAGTGATTTTGTTATTGCATATGATTTCGTAAACCTCTGGTGCTCGTTCGATATATTCTTCAAGTATCTGTTCAACTGTTGACAAAAATTATGATAACGTCCCTAGTTCTCTTGTGAAGGGTTGAATGTAATTAATCCGTTTCTCCACTGATGTTCTCTTATTATTTGCTTGGTTCTGTCTAGCCAATATGTCCGCCAGAACTACCAGACATTGTCCAAGTTGCTGATTTTAAGCCATTTCCTTATTGAATAGCTTGTCGTTGTCTTGTATTGAATTTGTTTCTGCGTATCTTGCTAAATTTCACTTAACGATACTACGTTCACTATTCTTCCGCAAGTTTCTTCTTTAATCCCAGTTTGAGCACTTTCCTTAAGCAATATACTTTTTCAGGAATACCGACTGCACCACTAATATAATAAGTCGCGGATCTTAATAAAAACACGAAAACACAAACTTCTTTTATGATGATACTTTTATTCACGACTCTTATCACTTAGGCTAATGAAGCAACAACTGATGATTGAACAGATACTTGAAGAATATATCGAACGAGCACCAGAGGTTTACGAAATATACAATAACAAAATCACTGGGGAAGCGATTAACTATTTAGCAGTAGATGCACCGGAAACGTGAACGCAGTGAAAGGCGAAGCTAAAAATGCACTATTGTCCGGTAAAGGATCAGCTTCAGATAACGAAGGAAATAAACAATATCAAGGTATTTCTGCTTCTTCTTCTTCTTCTTAGCACTATAGCCCCTTTCGGACCTTCGCTTCCTGCAAACAGCGGCTTCAACTGTCTCGGTCCGTTGACCGCATCATCCAATTCCGAAATCCGAGCAGCGATGAACTGTCTTCGTCGACCGAGTCAGACCAGCGTTTCCTCGGTTTCCCCACTGGCCGCCGGCCTTCAGTTTTCCCTACTAATACCTTCTTGGGTATCCGTTGTTCGTCCATACGATTCATGTTTCCAGCCCATTGCAGCTTCCGCAGTCTTACAATCCTTGAGACCTCCGATTCGTCAAAAATTTCATACAGTTCATGGTTGTATCGAATTCGCCATAGGTCCCCGTCTAGCTTCGCTCCAATTATTCGCCTCAGGACCCGTCGCTCAAAGGCGTTCAATATATTTGCAGATGCTTGGGTTAGGGTCCATGTTTCATACCCATAGCATAACACAGGTCTTATCACAGATTTGTATACTTGGAGCTTTGTTTTTCTGTGTATGCAGCTGGTCTTCAAGATCGTCAATAGTGAATAAAATATTTTATTTGCGAGCTGTATTCTTCGGCGTATTTCGTCTCTTTCATTGCCCGTTTTCGTTATTTTTGCACCTAAATACACAAATTCGCTAACATTTTCGATACTGTATTCGCCAAGTGTGATATTTTGTGTATATTGTGTGTCAAGGTATTTACATTCCATCAATTATTGCTTAAAATTCAAGAAATTGCGGACTCGATAACTGAATATGAAGCGTTTTGTGAAAAAAAACCAAATAGTTTTTTGTTTAACAAGTGCATTAATTTTAAAGATTAAGAGGTTACGGCAGGTGCAGTATTAGCTGAGATTTATAATTTTATATAAATATATTGATCAAGATAGATATAATATAAATACTATATAGAGAGACGTGATAGAAATTTCCATAAAAATCAATTTAACCAAAATCAACAACAATCAGTTCCAAATGATAATTGGTGATAAAAGTGTCTTAAATTACGTGAAAAAAGATCAAATTAGCTCACAAGAATCAGATTGTGTTAAAATTTAGGCAAAATAATTCTGGTCATACAAACCAGGTTAGGAATAATTACAGTTGTAGAAATTCAGGGCAAACCAAGTCCTACCAACAAAGACAGGAACCAATAGAAGTTGATAGTACTAGTAGGGAAAATGTGAATCATATAAATACTCACGAGTTTTTTACTAACTAGCCTTGGAGGATAAGAACATTTTTATATCATTAGCATTCCGGTACAAAAATTATATAGCAATGATTGATACAGGATCTACAATTAGTCTCCTAAATTTGAATAGAGTCCCCATAGAATTATGTAAGGTCATTAAAGAAGAAACCCCCATCAAAATTAATACTATTCAGGGTGTAGTCATGAACCGAGATGAACAAGTGAAAATTGAGTGTCCTAAGGAGTTGAATTAACCCATTAATGCCAGAACTAGATGGAAAAAAATTAATTTAAATAAGCCGTATGATTTCCTAATCAAAATGGATTGGATTTCAAAGAATGTTAAATTAATTGACTTGCAAAATCTGGAAATAATATTAACGAATGGTACACATCTTCCATTCATAGCCAAATCCTTACAGGAAGTGAATGTGCTAGATTTAAGTGAAGTGGGTGATATTCAGATGCAGTATTTGACCGAAATGAAGAGAGCTTCTTTGAAGAAACTGTTAAGTAAATATAGTCAGAGCTTCTATGAAGAAATTGTTAAGTAAATATAGTCAGAGAGGGAGATTTCATTGACAAATACGGATTCAGTAGTCCATGAAATAAAAACCACGACGGATCAGCAGATAAACTCAAAACTGTACAGACACCTACTTCAACATGAGGCTGAGGTTCGTCGGCAAATGGAAGAAATGGAAAAGCAAGGTTTTATTAGAAAAAGTAACAGTCGGTACAGTTCACCTATAATTGTGATCCCGAAAAACATAGATAATTCAGAAAAGCAAAAATATAGAATTGGTGTGGACTTTCAACGACTAAATCAATTAAAAATAGACGATAAATACCCTCTCCCTAATATATACCTCCTTTGCCTTTGCAGCACTACAGCCCCTCTTGGGCCTTCGCTTAGAGATAGTTAGAGTATCTCATTTTCATGACCGTATTGATTTTTTCGGAAGTTGGTTTGGTCAGTACCATGCTCCCGTGTGCCTGCTAAGCTATGATATGATCTGATGAAATCAGTACATATCACCACTAAGTGAACACTCATAGTCTGTCCAAAAAATCGCCTGAACTAAATCGCGTTGCTCCCAACGAGATTTGAACCTTGGACCTTCGGCTTATGCATGCATGTTCTAACCACTAGACTACACAGACTGATTCCCTTATATATACGGTATGTTGGATAAGTTGGGAAAAGCCCGATATTTTAGTGCATTGGACTTAGCAAAGGGATACCACCAGAAACTTTTACCAAAAAAGGGTATAGAAAAAACTACTTTTATGACACCATCAAGCCTATATGAATATGTTAGAATGCTGTTTGAGTTTAAGAACGCACCAGCAACATTTTAAAGGCTGATGAATAATATCTTACGGGAGTATATCAACAAAATGTGCGTAGTGTAGCGATCAATCAATTGCTCTTTTATTGACTCGGCATTGTTTATGGTATCAGCAATATTACCTGACCTAGTTGAATTGCAATTAACATTACGAAAGAGCAATTGACTGCTAACAGCACTTCCAACAAATGGTGCAATGTTTAATTCTGACGTAGTCCTATTGTTGGCTGAATGAACATTACAATCCTTAATTGCAATATTAGGTAAATTAACATTGTTGCGGGTGGACTGTATTAATATTACACGAACTCAAAAGCTGTATTTGTATTTAGCTCACAATATCTATTTCACTTTTACTACTTCATACAAATATCTATAACAACTTTACTTCATACCCAAGATCAAAACACGTAACTGGTATATTAACATATGAGAAGCGAAAAGAACGGCACTGATATTATTTGAAATCTTTTGACTAAGAACTAACGATTCATTTGGCACTGGGCAGGCTCGTTGTCCTTAACATTTCTCCCCCCGGCGTAGCTTGCGCAGCCTCTTCTTGTAATAACACGACGAGCCTGCTAACGGGGCGTTTGAAAATGCCTGCTTTCGTTCTTACGCCAGCGACTCGTACACCACTGTCTGGTCCTTTGTAGATGCGTTCGATAAATCCCATTGGCCAGATATTCCGGGGAAGCGTGTGGTCGGCTACGATCACGATATCGCCAACTTGTAGTGGTCGCACCTTATTCGTTGACTCGCCACGTGGCACCAGCGTGGGTAAACATTCCTTTATCCACCGCCGCCAGAAGTGATCAGCGAGCGCCTGACTTGCTCGCCACGTTCGTCGGTCGGCCTCGTCACATGGTCCAGTAGTTGGCAGGCCCATGAATGATCCTAGCAGAAAATGGTTCGGCGTGAGTGCTTCTGGGTCGTTTGGGCTTACATTCACGTCAGTAAGCGGTCGAGCATTAACTGAAAACTCTGCCTCTGCCAAGGGGGTTCTTAAGACTTCCTCGGGTGGTGCCTTCTCTCGCAACGTGACACTCAGTGCGGTTTTTACTGATCGTATTAATCGTTCCCATGCGCCACCTTGGTTGGGAGCACCAGGGGGTATGTAACGCCATTCCATTCGGTGTAGTAGTCCCTCGTCTCGTAGTGTGGTGCCCATTCAGCGTAAGCGATTCGTAATTCGTGATCTGCTCCACGGAAGTTCGTCGCATTGTCCGAATACATTAGTCGGGGCTATCCTCGGTACGCCGCCATATGTCGAAGCGCCATTATCGCGGAGTCGGTGGAGAGAGATGCAACAACTTCTATGTGCACGGCACGTGAAGTGAGGTACGTAAATAGTGCACCCCATCGTTTTTCTCGATGCCGTCCAACTTTCACCATCATTGGTCCAAAGTAGTCAATTCCACAGTTTGTGAATGGACGGTGAAAGGCATCGAGGCGGGCTCGTTGTAGGTCTCCAGTGACTGGTATTCGGGGTTTTGCTCATCGGACTTTGCAGAGGGCGCAGCTGCGTTCTATAGCGCGAACGGTGGGTCGAAGGCGAATAATCCAATAACGCTGTCGTAGGTCATTCGTCACGCGTTCTCGATTTGCGTGACCAGCAGCGCAGTGTCCTCGCAGCACAATGAGCTTCGTCAAGGGATGGCGTCCATCCAGTATTATCGGTCGATTTGCTTCATTCAACGTGGCTGCTGCTCCAATTCGACCACGCACCCGCAGGATACCCTCCTCAAGCACCGGATCTAATCTGAATAATCGGATTGCCTTTGTAATAGACCGGAATGAATCAATCCTATGTAGCTCAGGACTGCAGTTTTCTTTCTGTGCGCACCGTATGAGTTCTCGTTTGGTGCATTCTATGTGTCGATGTTCCATGCGTGTCGATCTGTGTCGGCATATGTCGATGAAGGCTAATACCCGCGCTGTTGCTCATACTAGCGTTTCGTACTTGGAGAATCTAGCGGGATCAGGCAGCCAGCCATCGCGTTGTGAGTCCTCCTCCTTTGTGTGGAATGAAACCTTTCTTGTTCTGCTGCGAATATTTGTTGCGTAGGCCATTGCTCCTCGGATTGGTAGAGTAAGCTAGGGCCCAGAATCCAGCGGTCGTTCTGGTTGATTGCATGCTTGCGTCGCATAGCACGTTGAGTTCTACACTTGCATAATCCTTAAGCATGTAGCACCGTCCGAGACGTAGATCTGCAATACCGACAAGACACTTTAGCCAATCGGTGAAGAGTTCTCCTCCTTCCTCTGGGATTGGTTCATCCCAGTGGATCTTTAGGCGCCACAGGCTCTGAATAATGATCTTTGCTCGGATCGTAAAATGACTTAACAGCCCCAGTGGATCGTAAATAGACATGACCGCACTGAGTGCTTCTCGTTTTGTTGGCATCCGGGTCTGTGTACGCACCGCGGCTGGAACTCGATTCATTGATGTGTTGAAACCTAGCTCATCTTGTTCAGCATTCCAAGAAAGTCCAAAAATTTTGTTCTCAGGGCCTCTACTTAGTCGCGCCAATTTAGTTGTTTGTAGTTCCTTTGGCACTTCGTACAACACGCTTTTGCTATTAGCGTTCCATTCACGTAGTGTGAATCCAGCATCTGCGTGCACCGTCCTTATTTCCTTAATGGTACGCCGGGCTTCTTCTTCATCATTGTTACTTGGCACATACTTGTCATCTTATAGCGACGAGGAAATTCCATCCTGTTGTCACGTCTCCATAGAAATTAATGTGCTGGCTGATCTTCCGGGCGGATTTTCACCCGCAGAAATATTTCCTGAATATCTGCGGTGATTGCAATGGGTTTCTCTCTGAACGCCTTGCAGTGATAACAGCAAGTCCGGTGCCTCTAGTAATTGGTCGTTGAGGCTCGCACCGCTACTCTTTGCTGCTGCGTCGAATACCAAGCGTTGCTTACCGGGCTTGTTCGGATTCCGCACTGTGAAGTGTGGCAGATACCAGCAGATTGCACTCTTCTGCTCCGATCCGTCGCATGGTACGGCGTAGCCTTTCTTGACCAAGTTCTCTATTTGGGCTGCATATTGGTTGGCGTACTCGGGGTCATCGTCCATCTTCTGCTCAATTTTTCTCAGTTGGCGGTAGGCTGTCTCGTAGCTTGAAGGAAATGCCATATCGTCTCTCCACCATGGCAGCCCTACTTCGTATCCATTATCGATCTTTTTAATTTTCTGCTTGACTTTATTTATTGCTCGCTGGTCTGCCTCATTCACTCGTGGCCTGCACGTGACGCCAAGCACGTCTATCCGGAAGTACGTTTCTACTGGCTCATGAAGTTGCTGGTCGTGTAGTCCGATCATGTGCTGTTTAGGTTCGTAGATGTGCAGCATGCTTTCGTGGTTGTAGATCATGCTGCGTGGTACGGTTCCGTGTACTACCCAGCCCAGCTGGATGCAGCTGGTTGATTGGGTTCACCTACTCGCAGCTCTCGAGATACAATGTACTCTCAGTGGTCTGTCCCCACCAGAATACCAGGGTGCGCGAACTCGTAGCACACTGCTTCCTGTTGCAGGTCTTTATGGTGATTGTGCTGCAATAGCGTAGCCGAAATGGACTGCTGGTGCAGTTTCAAGTCCTTGATGGGTCGTGCTCGCAGTTTATGCGACGTTTTCTCTTTCTTTCCCCTCAGTTGCACGGTAACAAGTTTGCTGTCTCTTACCTGCTGAGACATGTTGACGCCGTTCAAATGCAGAGGTTGCTTTGGCCCCTCGACACCGATGCTTTGTGCCAGCTGTTCATCGGTAAGAGATATAGTAGCACCTTCATCAAGCAGTGCGTACGTGTTGACCTCCCCCCGTGGTCCGATGACAACAACTGGACACATCTTCAACAAAACAGCTCGTGGGGTGGTAGCAGCTGGGGTTGCCATCGACAAAACTACTTCGATGCTGGTCTGCGTTATTTGTGCGGCTGGTTCCGATAGGATCAATTGCTCAGAATGTGTCTTGTCTTGATCCTGATGAAGCGTTGGATGATGCGGGCGTCGACACTGATTAGCACCACATAATTTTGCTTTGCAGTAGATGCGTCTGTGTTTCTTCTGTATACATTTAAAACAAAGCTTCTTGCCGCGCACAAAGTCCCATCGTTTTTCAATCGTCATTGCTTTATAGTTCGGGCACTGCGGTAGCACGTGGGTTTGTTCACAGCTCAGGCATTGATTGCTTCGCTCTTCGGACACTACGGCGACAGCGTATATATTGCCTGTTTTCTCCTTCACGGGCTTCATTTCCTTTCCTGTTGCTGGTGAAACTGTGCTTGTCGAGGGGGCGTATGTATATTTCAACGCCCGGTCTGCCTCGCGTATGAGAAAGCGAGACCAGACGATAATCTCTGGGTCCGTTGTGTCTTCATTGTCACTAGCATAATCACACCAACGTGACCGGAGATGCGGGCTTAGTTTGCTCAATACTTCTCGTGCCAGGATAGGGTTGTACAAGTACGCACGCCAGTCGATCGTCTCGAGAACGCAGGTCACGTTCTGAAGCTTGACAGCAAAACTATTTACCTCGATGCTGATGATCCAAGCCTTGGTAATTTCCTCAGCTCTTCAAATGCTCGGTCGAGGATGACTTCTTGTCGCCCAAAACACTGCTCTAACGCCCTCATAATGACGTCTGGATTTGTGGCTGTGTTAAGTAATACAGCAACGACCTCTCGGGCTTCTCCTTTAAGATAGGTTCTTAGTCGTTGTATGTTTTCAGGGGCTGTGATGTGGTACATGGTTGTGGAGTCACGCATAGACGCTTTAAATGGCAACCATTCCCTCGGCGATCCGGAAAATGTTGGCAGTTCGATGTGGCGAACATGCGGTCTTGCTATCTTTTCCAACGTTTCCGCCAGTTGCTCGATATCACTTTTTGAAGGTCTATCCCTCTCGCTCTTGAATTGCTCGTATCTTTGCTGTGTTCGCTGTTCAGCGCTGTGTTCGTGTTGACGCAAGACCAACGGGTTCGTATGTAGCCAGCTATCTACTTTTCCATCGACTTCAGCTTGAGATAGTTTTTCGTCTTGAAAACTTTTCTCCTCGTTGAGAACCGATATTTTGGCTGCCAGTCGCTTCTTAATTAAGTCAGCCTCCAATTCCAGCTCTTCTTTCTTTATTGCGGTTAATTTTTCTGCGGCAGCTAACTATGCTAACCGCAACTGCACTTCAACACTGTTGGTAGATCGCTGCGAGTATACTGATCGTATTGGCGATTTGGCTCGAGGTTCATTCATATCGTTCGCATGCTGTGACGATGTACCTGCAACCGCTGCCACAATCGTTCTCTTACTCGCGGCGCTCTCGTTCGTAGCGGTCGATAGCAATGAAGGCGAGGCCGCTAACTCCAAAGAAAATCTTCGCTGTGCGATCCTCTGCTTTTCTCGGCGCTTCTGCTCCTCCAGCTCTGCTGCATCGCCTTGGCTCCGGGTGATGACCATCGTGATCGGTTGACGGCTGCTGGTTGTGGTTCTGGATAAGCGTTCAATATGGTCTGCAGGTTTTTTCGGATCCGGCTCGACGGACCAATTTATGTTGCGGGTGGACTGTATTTATATTACAAGAACTCAAAAGCTGTATTTGTATTTAGCTCACAATATCTCTTTCACTTTTACTACTTCATATAAATATCTATAACAACTTTACTTCATACCCAAGATCAAAACACGTAATTGGTATATTAACATATAAGAAGTGAAAAGAACGGCACTGATATTATCTGAAATCTTTTGACTAAGAACTAACGATTCATTTGGCACTGGGCAGGCTCGTTGTCCTTAACAAACATTATATGTTACTCGTGCGATTAGTTCGGAAAGATCATCACATCTTGTCGTCCAATGTCCTTCGGTCGATTACCTCAGCATTCGACACCTGTCAAATGGTTCGGTTTGACATGTTAGCACGAATCGTAAGCGTGAAATTTTTTGTAGTGGGTATTTGCGCTGTCGGAAAGAACCCGTGCCACGACGCCCCAGCACTAGCTGCCAGCACGCTTACACGTCACTAAGCAAGGCCATTTCCAGCTGAGCTCCAACTTTTCGCTTCCTAAGGCAGCAGTCAATCGCAGCAGTTCTAAACGGACTTCTAACATAATGGAAAGCGCTACAGACTGATAGAATGATGGTGTGGATTTATCGGTTCGTATTAAACGTACGTAATACTTCTAAGGGAAAGACGGGTCAACTTAGCGGAGATGAATTTAGGTGCGCGGAGTTGTAATTTTATCTACCTTACGTGTTTTCGAATTATATTATTGATAATTTTTAGATAGTACCAGGTTTAGGGCATTTGTCTTTCTAATGACAAGAAAATTTGAAATTTGAATTGAATTTCGTATACTTGCCGACACACTCTTCCCGCTGTGCATTACAGACACGTAACAGTTTTTTTTATCTCTATTCATTATATTTGAAGAAATACTTCTTGAAGAAAAGCTCAATGTTATTGCTTCTCTTTAACTATTGCTGCAAAATAAGTCAACCGGTCACTGACGAAAAGAGGACAACCATATTCCAATTAAAATAGATTCAATCCTCGCTTTACAACATCAGATAAAACCTTGAATTGGCTGCAAAAATCATTCATTACGCTTTCCAAAATAAATTCCCAGTCATTTCAGCTGCAGCACAATTAACGCTTGATTATTGAGCACCCCACAATATACCGCCCCTAAAAAATTTTCGCTCTTATGCAGATATTTTTATGAATCGATGCAATCTGGCGAGATGGGGGCTGTTCCATCACCAAGAAAATTACGATCGACTTAATTTTTGTTCGTTTTTTCCGTTAAAAAGTAACAACCACAGCGACAACAGGGGATCAAGAGACTGGTGGAAAAATAATTAAAAAAAGCTAAACACGTCCAATGCGTTTCGAAAGCCCCAAAAACTGCTGCACAGCCGTCCGACTATTCTTGAGACGATTGGATTCGTACCCAAGTGGTATTTTGCATTTATATTTCTCAGATCTCGTCTTGACCTTGACAATTCCAAAAGAATCTGTGGCAATTTCTAGCTGAAGCATGCAAGCAGGAGACCGCGACTGATGCAAATATTCACATAGTGCCTATACCTATAACTGCAACTTGAAGCACCGCCAAATGTTTTTGACTGAAAGTTTCAAAAGTTTTTTAAGGACCGGTGTTAAGTGGTCTCCCCCACACATGTGTGAACAGCAGCGGATTGAACTGAATTTGCATCTTGTTGCAGTTTGCATAGTGACGCCATCAGGGAGCACTTAACATCTTAAAATTTGCAGCCATACTTGGGTTGCGTTCTAAGTACTTACGTTTCACACAAAATGACATGCTATAATCGTTCCTTCCCCCCAAAAAATCAACGATAATCGCTTCCGTTGGAGCTGTTTAAAAATATCTTTTTCATCATCGGCACCTTAAAATCAAGCATCTTAGACCGCATCATCCACTGCAACAAATCACCAGAATCCTTCGTTCATAAACGGCCGCCAGTTGCGAAAAGTATTGTCTAGCAAATCGCCAGACCCCATGCCGGCGGCTACCCTTCGGACTTCGAGGAAGAAAATTTTAGAGCGTTGGAAACGGGTTCCCATTTCAAAGGGTTCGCCACTTCCTAGAATTCACGAAACCCAAAATGATACCCATAAGCGCAGCCTGCAGTGGAATGTGGATTAAAGTATCTTTTTCTGTTCAGCCGTCTAAGATGGCATGATTACTGTGGAAGGAGACACGGGAGAGTGTGTATGAAGGAAATAGCAACTTTTCGCCATAGATTTTTGCACAGCTCGGAAACAGATTCAAAAGCAAATGTCTACGACGTAGTTTAACTGTTCATTGAAATTCTTGGAGATATTATATGGAGCTACTGTTGATTCTGTGTTATGTAAGACTTGCCATCTTGAGTCCATTGTGCATGATCGTTGGCTAACACGCCAAAATTGGACACCTGCCCCAATTCGGACATAACTCAACGAGTTAGAACACACTCTATTTGGAGGCTGGTATTTTCACATAAGTCACCGAGATTACAAGTTAATGAAATCGAAATCTAGTTTATATTAACAGAATCATGCATGGATATATGCCAAGTTAGTCACTCAGCAAACTAGTATATCATGCACATGGGAATTACACAGAATTAAACAAGTTCTTGCTTTTGGACACACCTTCTGTTCTTTTTATATAAAATTTTCTTACAAAAAAATTGGAAAATGGATCTTAGTAAAGCAGGATTGAAAAACAAAGCTTCAGGCTGCCTAGCAATATTTCAAGAAAATCGATAGAAAACATACCTTGACAATAGTAATCATCAAATTCACTCAATATTTATTTAAATATCGATTGCACGAGTACACAATATAATTTAGGTTTTAGAGATTCGCTACGTTGTTTTTCTGATTAAATTTAAAACATAAATTTTGCTGTTATTTCGTATTTAATTTTGATTCAATGAATTTTAGAGGCTGAAACTCTTAAATTACTGATGGCAGCAAAACTACAATCAAATAATTACCATTTGTTTTTAAAAATGATCAGGAGTATGAAGCTACGCTACAGAACGTGCTGTATAGCAAGCTCCGAAATTGTCTGAAATTTGCTGGGATCAGGAGTCTTTCGAGTCGTTCGATGAGCTCAATAGTTTTCGAAACAAACACCTTCAAACGGCCTAAATTTTGCTATCCATTTTAACAGCGTCCAGAATCAAGAGCTCGATTTCCGACGCGGTCTCAATTTCCGTTCGTAATCAGTGCCAGATTAACCACATAGCAAGAGTAGCGATCGCTACAGTTCCACAGAAATTGGGCCTCATGTACTCAGACCAACCGAATTTGCAATCAAATTTTAGTTGTCATAAGCCTTTAATTTCTTTTCTACAATATGAAGTCACAGGTAACATACATACATAAAGTTTGTTGATAGATAAGAATATATTTTAATTTTCGTTTTCAAATGTTTGCCGTTCACGTCGATTGTGAAATTTGTGTTTAAGATTCTGTCAATTTTTAGATGTGAGCCTGTGTATGGTCACCGTAATGCTTGTATGACTGCATCAACTCTAAAGAACATGTGTGTACATGTCCGGAGGTCCTTGTGAACAAATGTACTCTGGTTATTTTTCTGGACAATAGGTTTAGTCCTAATCACAAAAGCTCATCAAATAATGAACCTCAGAGAAGACACGAACATGATTGAGAATCATGACATACATCATCGCCAAGAGGCTTCAACTGTCAGCGCAGGTTTTGCAGGCACAATAGCAAAGGAATATTTCCATAAAGAGTGAAATAATACATCACAACTGACCTTTCAGCAGTCGCAATCAACCCCCCAGCAAGTCGAACCCGAATCACCACACACACCAATCAACGCTTCGATAGCCATGCAGTGCGGTGACATGCACTTCGTAGCCGTTTGCACATAAAAACTGCATCAGTGCATGGCGTGCAACAAGGTGGGGCACAAGGAAGGGTACAGTGGGTGCAGTAGTGCCCCACACAACAAACAGGGAAGTATCCATCATGATAGTAGATATTTGCCACACTCAAAATGTATTTTTTCAGTAAGTGGCGAAATAGTATCAAAGCGGAAATTCATCAACATGAAAGTGAACTAAATTCCAGTGAAAATGCAGTGCGACATAGCCTCGGATATCACGATAATATAAACGTTCATTAACTCACACTAACCAATCAGCAACAAGTGCATCTGGGCAGCAGCTTCAATTAATTGCAGAATTTCAATGCGAGACGAAATTCAATGTCATCGTCTTGGCAGGGTAACATTTTGTAGCGGATCACAACAATCAGAATCTTTTTGGAATAGATTGAATCGAAAAATTTCACTTTTGCGATCTGCCACTCAGTTCCATATGTAACAGCGCGTCCATCAACAGCGTCAGTACAGAGTAACAGCTGACAACATTAGTTTCAGCCTTTCCAGAAATCTTTAAAGATAGTCTTGGACTGTGCACAAAAATGCAAGTCACCTTGCCCATCAAATCTAATAAAAAGCCAGTATTCAGAGCAAAATGACTAGTAGCGTTTGCAGCACTCAACCAAATTAATAACGAACTGGACCGTCTCGTAAACCGCGGTATCATGACACCTGGCGATTTTTCGAACCGGGCTGCACCGATAGTCTGTATAAGGAAAAGCAGTCGTCAAATATGAATATAAGTAGACTACTCAACAGATCTTAAAACACTCTAGAGTCCCATCAGTTTCCATTACCAAGACCCGACGACATTTTTTCTAAGTTGGCCAATGACAGAATTATCAGTCAAATAGACTGATCCGATGCTTTTCTTCAGGTAGAAGTCGAAGAGGTGTCACGAGAATTATTCACAATCAACGCGTATCGTGTGTTATACAAATTTAATCGATTACCACCGGGTGTCAAAGGAGCGCCAGGTGGATTCCAGCAGATTATGTGCACTATGGCGGCAGGCCTGAAAGGAGTAGCAGCGAATATGAATGATTTATTCGTCTGTAGCAGAACATCAGAATCGACTATACCAAACACTTCAGCGTATACAAGACTTCGGATTCACCATTCAAATCAGTAAATGCAAATTTTTCATGAAGTCAATCAAATATCTGGGACGAATAATCGACCAATATGGGACGCGTCCAGATCCAGCTAAAGTGGAAGCAATCACGGTCATGCCTCCACCCTATAATATTCAAAGATTACAGTCATACCTGAGAGCAGTTAACTATTTTGGGAAGGTATGCATAAGCTTAGGCGCCCATTAGACGACCTACATAAAAAGGATGCCAATTGGGACTGGACAGATGATTGCCAAAAATCATTTGAAGATTTCAAACAAATTCTTAAGTCTGATCTTATGATCACTCATTTTAATCCAAATAAGCAGACAGTAGTAGCTGCGAATGTTTGTCAAACAGGTATTGGTGCTTGTATATATCACCGATATAAAGATGGTTCGGTAAAAGCAATACTTGTAAGTCATGCATGCCGATCACCTACAAAAGCCGATATAGGGCATGGACAGATTGAGAAGGAGGCTTTAGGGTTAGTTTTTGCAATTAATAAATTTCATCGCATGATATATGGCCGCTTATTTATATTGCAAACGGACCATAAACCATTGCTATCGATTTCAGGCTCAAACAATTTGAAGTAGCAGGAGAGTGCTCCTGCCAAAAGGGTATTGTAAAACAATTAGTAAATCAAACAATATATTCTGCATATCAAAACTTGAATATTCTACAGATTCCATAAATTGAGTTCGAAAAATTATTATGGTTACTATGATTTTAAGCTCCCCACCATTTTTTTTCAAGTGTTTTGACCCCGCCGCTTGATTAGTCATGATAATACAACAATATTACAAACCATTTCTAAAATTTTTATCAAAATTCCTACATATTTGCAACATCGAGGTCCATTGCAAACGTGTATCTCCCTAGTATCACGCGCTAATGTTGTTGTACTTGTTAAATATTCAATCGGCTGTAACTTAGCTGTTTATTGTTCAATTGTTGTGAAATTTTTGGGACACATGTAATTACTTTTAAAAAACTTAAACTGTAGGTTTTGGGAAATTTAAGTGTCCCATCTTGATTTGATAGGCCAAAATGTAAAATTTGTAAAATGTACTATTATTAACGAAGTTGATTGAATTCTGACTTCTGAGGTATTTGTTGCCCTTAATTGGAAATATTATTAGCGTTTTATTTTAATACGTCTTTATTGTACGGATATTACTTTTGGAATGAACGATTTACATTGAGTGTGCGAATATTTATAGTAAAAAGAATGTGTATATGTATGCGTGAGTATTGTTCTAGAAAACGAAATGTCAAAGAAGTGTTCCAGCATAAAAATAAATTGACAAAACTCTTAATACTTAACACTCCCACTTTTTGTCATATTAAATAATGAAATAGAATTATCAATTAATCAACATCACATATCAAAAACGTTACGTTAAAAGTCAATTATTTTCGATTGATGTAATATTCATCGCATTTCGTAAATATTCAAACCGGTCCCTTGGTAATGCTTTCGTTAAACAATCCGCCAACTGATCTTGGCTGCAAACATGTTCCAAAGAAAAACGTTTTTCGTCGAATTTTTCACGAACGTAATGATAGTCAACATCGATATGTTTCGTGCGTTTGTGGAATTCTGGATTCTTCACGAGACGAATCGCACTTTGATTGTCCATAAACAGTTTCGGTTCACCGAATTGATTTGGTAACAATTCGTCGAGTAATCGTTTCAACCAAACCAACTCCTTTGTAGCTTCAGCTGCTGCCACATATTCGGCCTCTGTTGTTGACAAAGTGACACATTTCTGACTTTGCGAGCACCAACTAACTATGCCACCATTGATGAAAAATGTATAGCCTGTTGTTGATTTGCGCGTGTCTAAATTTCCAGCGTAATCTGAATCACTTTATCAGTAAAATTGATTTTTATTGCCACTACAATACAGCAATCCAGTTCCTTTGATATACTTCAGAATGCGTTTGGCTGCATTCACATGAATATCTTTTGAATGCTCCATGTACCGACTGACCAAACCAACAGCATGACATATATCTGGCCGTGTAGCAATGGCAAGATACATTAAACTGCCAATCAATTGTCGATATGGGTATTTTCCATCATCTGCATCTTCGAATTTGCTTAGTTTTTGATTTGGATCACATGGAACACTCACCGGATTAAACATTTCCATGCCAAATTTCTGTAAAACTTTCCGTGCATAAGCATTCTGATGAATAAAAATCGAACCGCTTTGCAACTGCTCGATTTGAATGCCCAGAAAGCAACCAACATTGACCAATTTGGTTTCGAATTCTTCCTGCAGATGTTGAACCACCAATTCAATATTTGGATCATTATTTCCCATAATTATCCCATCGTCCACATATAACGCCAAAATGACTATGTCTTGGCTATCAGATTTCACGAAAACACATGGATCCGATTGACAAGCTATAAAACCAAACTTTTCAATGAACGATTTGAATTTTTGATTCCAACACCGGGAAGCTTGCTTTAAACCATAAAGGCTCTTCCGTAATTTGCATACTCGACCCGTGTTATCGGTGAATCCTATTGGTTGTTGCATATAAACATCATCTTCCAGGTCACCATAAAGAAACGCCGTTTTCACATCGAATTGTTTCAGTTTCATTTTATTCGACGCAGCAATTGATAGTGAAACACGCAATGAACTGAACCGCATAACCGGACTGAATGTTTCTTCATAATCTATTCCAAATTGTTGATTGAATCCGCGAACCACAAGCCGAGCCTTATACCGCTCAATTGAACCATCCGGGTTTGTTTCAACTTTATAAACCCATTTATTATCAATCACTTTTTGCTTTTCTGGCTTCAGTACAAGTTCCCAAGTCTCATTTACCATCAACGAATCGAATTCATCTTGCATCGCACGCTCCCACTGTTTCCGATCAGTTGATGTCATAGCTTCTTCATATGAATTTGGTTCACATTGAATTGACAAAAATAACGAAGTTTGATCTAATGAACAACGGTTATCTCTGCTTCTTAAACATCCCGGAACAATATTTTCAACATTGATGTCTGACAATGTAGTCGGTCGCTGACGTCTTATTGGTGCCAGCCGAACCAATTGAGGAACTTCTTCCTTTTCATTCGTTCTATTTTCATTTTCATGTTCCACTTCGGTATCTTGTTCCAGATTACCGCTTCCATCGATATCATTATCGTTTTCCTCTATTGGTGACAATAAAACCTCAGCGTGATCGCTCATAAGAAACTTTACATCACGAGCTAATTCAACTTTGTTTGTATCTGGATCCAGCACACGATAACCTTTCACATTTTCATCATAGCCAACAAATATGAATTTCTTTGCTTTCGGATCTAGCTTCTTTCGTTTTTGCTTGACAATATGCACATATACTTCGGAACCAAACACCTGAAAATGATCAATTGATGGCTCCTTACCATACCATAGCTCATATGGTGGTTTTCCTTTAAGTGTGCTTGTACCCGTTCGATTGATCACATAAACTGCCGAGTTAACAGCTTCCGCCCATAAATTTGGATTCAAATCTTTTGTATGAATCATCGATCTGGCAGATTCCATTATTGTTCGCATTTCTCGTTCCGCGCTACCATTTTGTTCTGGTGTGTATGGTATTGAACGACGATGACGGATACCGTTTTCGTCCATAAATGAAGTCATTAATTCATTAACAAATTCTGCACCATTGTCTGTCTGCAAAATCTTAACCGGATGACCACACTCCTTCTCGGCGATTTTGACAAAATTCTTGAATTTTTCATAGGTTTCGGAGTTTTTATTTAGAAAATACACAAAGCGCATATGTGAATAATCATCTTTGAAAAGAACAAAATATCTGGAAACACCCAATGATTTTTCTTCAATTGGACCACTGCAAATATGATTTGTCCGCACTTATTCGATTTCTCATCACGCGACTCAAAACTTAATTTATGTTGTTTTTCATATGCACATCCATCACAATTGAAACTTTCATCCAGAAAAGAAATGTTTCGACTTTTCAGAATTTCTTTGACATGTGCGTTATTTTGATGTGCCTACCGTTCAAGCCATTCACGTAACGAATTTGTTTTTAATGTCATATTTACCGATGAATCACTACGTTGATCAGGTAGGATCACTTTAAAATTCATTTTGAACAAGGATCCATGTCGTTTACCAGTTGCCACAACTCTATCACCATCCAAAATCTCGAACAGTTGACTAATCGATCGCGTTTTATGACCATTATCCAAAACTTTTGTTTCTGAAAGTAGATTTGCATGATTATTCGGCACGTACAAAACATTTGATAATGTTTTCTTTATCCATCTGTCGCCTGTAAACGACAAAACATCGATTTCACCAGAGCCATAAGCAAATGTTGCTCCACCGTCAGACACCATTATCGACCGCCGAACATCAAATTCATTATACGTACGAAACCACTCACGACGATTACAAACGTGGTCCGATGCACCAGAATCAGCAAACCAAATTACATCCGATGATGTCTTGCCAGATTCACAAAAGAATGCCTTCGATTCTTTTTCTTGCTCTGATTTGTTTTCATTACCAGATTTATTTGTTTGTTACTTCTTTGGTGCCTTGCAGTCGCGCTTAGAGTGATTATCACCACCACAATTGAAACATTTGAAACTTCTTTGTGGTTTATTTGCTTGATTTTTATTTTCAGCCGATGAACAGTTCTGTCGAAAATTTTGTTTCTTTTTTGTCGAATTATTCTGACGCGCAAAAAATGCTTCCGATGATGACTCTTGTTTTTCATTGGAATTCACACGGCTTTCTTCGATCATCAATCGACTTGTTAAATTTTCAATCGTTTGTAAACGTTGTTCCGTTGATTTCCATGCACTCACGAAATGCTTGTACTCTGCCGGCAATGTCATGAGAATTTTTGTCATAACCATATTATTATCGATGTGTACTCCCAAATCCCTCAACTGCTGTACGATTGTTTCGAGTTTCGCAATATGTGTTGCCATGTCATCACCTTTGTCTTTCGCGAATGAAAAGAAACGTTGCTGGAGTAAATGTTTGCCAGCCTCATGCTTCTGCTCAAAAACTGTGTGCAATTTGTCCCACATTGCTTTCGATGTTGTGCAATTAATAATGTGAATAATTGTTTTTTCACCAAGTGACGTTGCAATAATCTTTTGAGCACGCGCATCTTTCTTTTTCCAGGCCAAAGATTTCTTCCGACTTTCTGCAACCACTGCCTCATCGCCAGCTATTTCATTTGGAATACTTTCTTCTTCAGAAACTACATCGAATATATCATGCGCAACCAATGTTACGCGCACTGTGAATCGCCATGTTGGCCACTGCGATGCTTGTTGTAATTTTCCAATTTTAATCGTTTCACTAATTTCAGCCATTTTTATCCACCAAAAGTAATTTCATCGACCAGAAATAATTACGTATCAACGAATTTCCGCGAATTTGGAACTAAATTCTACAAAACGTTCTCAAAACGAATCCGCAATTCACACCGAAATACAACAACGTGTCCGTGTCTGTTTTCCCAGAATGCTCGTTTACCGCTCTGTTGCCGAATTTCACAATAGTCCGTAATAATTTCAAATCTCGATTTTTCTATGAATGTCTAAAGAACTATACAGTTTTGCGTTGACTGGGCACCATAACCAATTGGAAATATTATTAGCGTTTTATTTTAATACGTCTTTATTGTACGGATATTACTTTTGGAATGAACGATTTACATTGAGTGTGCGAATATTTATAGCAAAAAGAATGTGTATATGTATGCGTGAGTATTGTTCTAGATAACGAAATGTCAAAGAAGTGTTCCAGCATAAAAATAAATTGACAAAACTCTTAATACTTAACACCCTTGTACTCTTAAAGTCACACCTCTGTGCTTTTTTTAAATTTTTCCGGTCAAAGGTGTCCAATCGCGAGGGGGAGGGGGGAGTTCACAAAACGGACGGACGGACAGACGGCCAGACAGGACGCGATTTTAGTAGGGTATTGTAAAATAAATTTGCAATACCCTAAAAGGGGAATCCTGGTTTAGTTCAGTTATTAATGATTGTCTGATGTTTAGAGATAGAATAGTTATTTCGAAGGTGTACCATCAAAAAGTAATTCGTCAATTGCACAAGGCACATCAGGGTATTGAACGGATGAAGTCTGTGGCGCGAAGCTAGGTATACTGGCCAGGAATTGACGAGCACATTACAAGCATGGTAAGAGAATGCTCCAGCGCTGCGAAATCACCTACAAAAGTGCCATTGGAATCATGGCCTGTTCCAGATGGCCCATAGCAGCGTGTTCATATTGATTACGCTGGCTCACACAATGATAAATATTTTCTGATCACCATTGATGCTAACTCAAAAAAGCCGGAAATATACGTTTCATCAAACCATAGACGCAAACAAAACAGTAAGCATTATTGAATAAATGATGGCTTGCTTTGGAGTACCGCACGTCATCGTCTCAGATAATGGAACACAGTTCACCTCCTTAAAATTTCAACGTATGTGCGTGCAAAATGGCATGTAGCATATTCGTTGTGCCCCTTACCATCTGCTGTCAAATGGTCAAGCAGAAAGATTCGTAGACACACTCAAGAGGGCATTAAAAAAAGTCAAGAGAAGGAAAAGACAATCGAGAAATCATTACAAACAATCCTATAAGCATATCGCATTACACCTGACCAGAATGCACCATCTGGATTGTCTCCAGCTAGGGTTATGTTCGGGCGGCAAATGAAAACATCACTGGACTTAGTACGCCAAGACAATTCTGACCATGGTCAATCCTTTGATCCGCGGAAAAATGCAATAAATGAACAGTTTAACAAAAAGCACGGAACTAAAGGAAGACATTACGAAGTCAGAGATATTGTGAGGGCAAAGGTCTTCAAAAACAGAAATTACTCCGAAATCGGACGAGTTATCTGAAAGGTTACTATAAATAATGGAACTCGAATCATCCGATCACATGCGAATCAACTATTACCACAATCACGTCTATGACCAGTACAGAACGCAATGTCACTTTATGTTTTGCTATATGATTTTGAAATTCGGCAAACACCATCATTATCTCAATAGCAAGCTCAATTATTATCATCTCAACATCAAGATCAGTCACTATCGTTTTCATACCAGGAAACGCAACAATGTCCAGAAGCACAACGTCCTACTCGAACTCGAGGCGCCTCTCGATACCTGGATTGATTTCTTCCTTATTAGGAGAAGCTGTTGCAGCCCTGAACAAACGTTACCAATTTCATGTTGGTTACATTTTGACAGCTGAGAACAGGAAGCCAATTTCTCTCTCTCTCTCTCTCTCTCTCTCTTGCAAACTGTGTGGCCAACCAGCTAGAATAATTCTACGAGCTCTTAATCATTATATTAAGTCATTGATTAATAACATACATTAGTTCATTTAGTAAATAACAATAAATTTACAACGACAACACAAGCGTTTTAGGCATACTTTCTTACTGAGAGCGTCACCCCAAATATCTGCTCCGTAGCACTGACCCTATAGCACACGTCAAGAGGTGTCTTCTTGATGGGCTGGATCCTTTTACGTTGGCCATAAGTCGACTTAAAGTCAATACTCCCGAAGCAGACCTCTCAGCTGTCGCCCTGATTTGCTCAGAGAAACTCAGTAGCTCCAGGTGCTTCACCGCTGGCTTCGATTTGATCATCCTTACTCAAGGGATTCTCTTTTTTGTCAACATGACTTCTTCGGTTTTCTCCAGTGCTGAACTGAACCCGAGAGCAGCCATTCAGTCTCTCACTCGGCGCATTAGCATACCTAGCCTAATGTGCGCTTGTTCAACGGTGCGTCTAGCGACCAGAGCCGCAACATCATCCGCAGCCAATCAAGCGCGACTCATCTGGCATCTCAAGTCTTAGTAGTAGTTCAACACATCTGGACCATGGATAGATCCCTGGCCAACATCCGATGTAACTTCCATCCTCCGTTGACCCTGTGTCGTGTTGTAAAGTAGGCTTTGGTCCTTTAGGTAGCCCCTCAAAAGCCGGAATAGATGTTCTGGAACTTGAAAAGTGTTTTCCAGCATATTCAGAATATCCACCCATCCAGCAGAGTTGAAGGCGTTCCTAACGTTGAGTGTCACCAACAGAACAATCCGTCGCTAGGTGCGACTATATGCCTCTGCTTTTTGAACCGCGCTCACCAACTCTGCAATCGCATCATTGGTGGTACATCTTGCTCTACAGCCATACTGCCGAGGAGATTGGTCCCCAGCAGCATGAACCGCGTCAATGAATCTTCCCTTGATGAATTTCTCTAACACTTTCCCAGCAGTGTCTAGCATGCATAACGGGCTGTAATGATTTTCTAACTTTTCAAGATCGAACGCGGAACCGACCTCTCATCGGTTCTAGACGTTAAGTCTGAGTAGTGCCAACGGATGGTACCAACAGGTCAACCAATCCGTGCACCGTAACCCATTCACGCGGTGACTGCTTGTCGGCCAGCTAGTTCGGAGAGGATTTCGGTCGCGGGTCTCCGAATGGATTACGCTCAATTACAATATTTCAGTCACCTGAACTTGCCCGTTTTTCAAACGCGTCAACAATTACTCATCCAGAACGAGAAACCTACATTACGTTAGTTCTGGATGTGATCTATCCACAGATCTCAAATCAAAAATGCTACAAAATCCCATAGGCGCGTTACCGATTCACCGACGCGGTACCGAAAAATATACTACTCGAACTTAAACCGAAGAAAACTACTCTAAAGAAATGGCGAAACAAACAAAGGTACCGCGTACCGCGCGCGACGCGAAACCGACTTCAGCGGATTTGTCGAAACCCTAACCTCGCGACGGCATACCTACCCTGCACTTCCCTTTCACGCTGAAAAAAAAAACGAGCCACTGAAAAGGAAAGTCGTTAGTTGCTTAGCAATTCATGTTATTTTTTTATTTAGGTCCTACAAATCGATATAATTTTTCTATCAATATTTCTATTTTTATCTATCCTTATCCTGTAAGCTACTTTAATTAAATATCCTATTTTGTCGTAATCGGTATGAGAATTTTATACAATTAATCATTCGTGTTTAATATTAGGTTTAATGATTATTGAAAAATACGGTTAATAGCTATTTTACTAATCCTTGTTCAAATTTGTTGAAATTGATTTTCTCCTTAATAATTCAAAGGTTAAAAGAGTGTGGAACTAAGGTAACATAACGAAGCTAAAGTAAAGTAAACTAAGATAATGCAAATTATCGTGTTGTGGTTGGTTGGTTGTCATGTGTTCATATTATTAGTAAAGGATTTTTGCTTCATCTAAATACAAAATTAGGCTCAGTCGTTTGTTGCTCGAACAAATCCGCCTTGTTGTGTATTTAAATTAAGTGCTTTCTCTGTCGGTGTGCTGTCTACTTTTCGTTCCAGCTTGCCGTTTACGCGTTCTCTTGACAGTTGTTACGGTTGTTAATTCTGTGGTGTTAATGGAATAATCGATACATAAACTAAAGTTAAATCTTTACATGCTTCTAAATCCTGCAATACATTTAAATTGATGTTATTAACTTAAGTCTGAAATTCTACCGTTTTGTTTGTTTTTATCTAGTGTAATTAAATTTAAGTTGCATATATTGTATCGTTATCCTTTATACTTAAATTAGCTAAATAGATTTATCGTTTCTGTTTGATAAAATTTCGTTCTCTTATTTATCGTGTTTTCTTAAATGGGTTAGTTGTAGGGTTTCTAGATTATTTGTGTATTATTATTACTAAGTGTTTGTTTTGCTCTAGGTGTTTATTTTAAATGGGTTTATGTTTGTTGTAATTAACGATTACGTCCGGCAGTTTTGGAACTTATTCCATAAAAATATTTCTTAATATTTTTGGGCCGAATGACTAGGAGAACTTCTGATTTTCTTTAATTCCTACTTTTTTTTTCAGATTCAATAAAAACAAACCCCAGCCCACAACACTCAACTTTCAATAAATATTTAGAACTATATTAACTTGTTGTTAAAATCTTTTTCTACAGCTAACATTTCTGCATCCTATTTAGGTATATGATAAGGTTTCTACTAAGCATTCTGAATCGATGCAAACGGAATGCTTATTCGCATAAAATTTACTATATAATTAACAGAATTTGAGTTTATGTACAAAATGATATCAACTGTGGCGTCATAACATGAAATTTTGCTTATATTTATGACAAAATAATTAATTTAATTAATCTTTGATAGTTACAAAATTCGCTCAGCCTTATTTCATTAAGTTGTAAATATTCAAATGTACAAGCAAATCTTTTCTTTAAGCCAATCACCTTGATATCACGTTTAAATCTCGAATGTAAATGTCGTGCAGTTTTATCTAACTATTTTTCTTAAATGGAAACCAGCTGACTCTGAGATAAATCCTGATTTCATGTTATGACATCCAGAGTTTAAAAATAGGTAACGAGTGATATTAGAAACTGTAACCTGAATTGTCCTCCTTTGGTGTTACAATTTCTTCCTCTATAGGTATATATTGTGCGTCTCTGATTTGTATTAAGTGTTGGCGAGATGTTTCACATTTTTCCAGAAAATTGTACGATTGATGGATATCATCAAGGCATCTGATGCATATTTGGTCGGGTAAATCATTATTCTCGCTGACTAACAACTTTGAAAATAGGTTCCATAATTCAACAACGCTCGCTTTAGTTCAATTCCAGCCGTCGATACATTAGTTGTGTCCACTGGTGCTAGTTTCAGAAATTGTTCCAGCATGTCTATTTCATTTGCCAAATCGAATGCATCGTAGTCTCCACAATATTCATCTTCATAGAAAATTTGTGGCGGCAGAGGATGACGAGGATTAGGATCGCTCACTGTGGCACCATGACTTGTTGATTTTGACTGCATTAAATCCTTTTCAGTTTCTTTGCCAGGTTCTGTGATATCAATTGTTTCATATTTAATATTTTTGCTGTCCAGGATCATCAGGACGCGCTGTTGACGTTTTTTTTTCTACCTCCTTAATTCCGGACATGCCACTAACAAATACTCGTAATACCATTTTTGATTTTCAGCAATCCGCTAGGGTGGCACTTGATCGAAGAAATACTTTATCAAGTCTGAATAATTCTCACGAAAGTTGATCAAAATTATACTTTGGATGTCGGACTAACTGGCTGCATCAAATTCGCGCACGCAAAATAAATTAACAAATTACGCCTTTAACGAAATGCTGATGGACTCAGCCTTTGAGGAACGGAACAAATGGAGAGACTATGCTCATATAAGCTCCATAGAGAATGATGCGACCACCTTCTGAGCATGCTTGTCATTTCTTATACTTAATAATGATACTTAGCTGGCAAATATGATCCTCCACCGCCTCCTTGAGTTTTCCTCCACATCCTTCCTATATGCGAACAGCCCAAATGGTTCACTCCTTCCAAGAATGCTTCGACCATCAGCTGTGAGCCGATCCAGCAGGAACTGTTTGGTTCGGCAGCCGACGACCGTCTTGGAGCGAAGAAGTCCCTCTCGCCAGACAAGCTGAATGCCTGATGCTTCTGCGTGTCCGCAATCCAATTCATGGGATTTTCTATCAAGAATGAGGTTAGAGACGGAACTCGGGAGATATCCGTTAGCAGACTTACCTTTCTATAGATTTTCGGCACAAACGAGCGCGAATACCGGAATCTGCCGCACCGCGCAATTAGCAGCTGCTATTCCCGATTGCTTTCGATATTTCGCGACAATGAACACTCTTAGAAGACGACAGCCACGAAAAACCAAGCCGACATGTGGCTGTCAAAAATTTTCAGTTGTCACCTCGGACAAAACATCTGTGTGTGGAATGGCACTTCATATGGCGGCAATGTGCCTCTCCAGATGTCGCCAGTGGCATAGTTTTCTCGATGGCCATGGTGGAGGGGCATTTCCAGATGGCTATGTCTCGAAATGTGCCGGGGTTGGATTAATTCTATATTTCGAATATTTATATCCACGGGTCTAAATATTTGGACAGAAAAAAAAATATTTTCTGCACAACGATATCCGCACAACAGATGAAGTCCGCTGGCACTTCGAGGACATATCCATCTGGCCGGTTACAAGGGTTCGGGATCGGAATCACTTCGATTCCTGGGCGTAGGCGTCACATTACACATCCCCCCCCCCCAAAATCGAAGTAATTACGATCCCGTCTCCTATATAAAAGGTCTTGGTTAGGGCCGTGGCGGGTCGAAGGTCGGTTTCGAAGGATAGGATACAACCATGTTCGTGATGACTCGACAGTGACTATATAGTAGGAAGTCAGGTGTGATTCGGAGGCCTTCGTCTAGGCATAGATTGGGGTAAGCCAAGGTTTCTCGTGGGAATTAGTTGCACTTCATCGTCTAAGGTCTTTTGCGTGGTAAATTCCCAGGGTTTTACCAGTCATGTCCGCGATGAGGTATCGGGTGGGGCTTATGACTTGTATGACTCGACACTTCACGAATTTCTTGTCTAGTTTGGCATTGTAATGTCGGGTGGCATCGCTCTGTCGGAAGTTTCGACGATATATTTCGTCGCCGGCCTTAAAACCAGAAGGATGAGATCGCAAGTTGTACCGCTCCTCTCCCATCCGTCTACTTTCTTCAATCTTCTCCCGCAGTTGATCTCGCAGAAGTTGGAGCTTTTCGTGCGGTTCTAGAACCACGATTGGGTCCTCTAGCGATTTCAGTTGCCGCAATAGCCGGTAAGCGCTCCCATGACAGATCATGTACTGGCCGAACACTGCGAAATACGGCGAAATGCCGGTAGTGGCGTGGTACGACGAGCGCAGCGCACTAGTGATGGCGGACAATTTGCGATCCCAGTCCCTCTGATTCGGGTGGTCATAGGCGCGAATGGCCGCTATGAGCGTACGATTCAGTCGTTCGGATGCGTTGGCTTGTGGTGAATAGACGGCAGTTCGTTGGTGGATGATGCCGTATTTGGACATTAGGTCTCGGAACTTGCTGGAGGTGAACTGGACCCCATTGTCGGAGACAAGTTTCTCCGGAACTCCAAACATGTGAAAGACTCGGTTCTCCAAAAAGCTGATTATTGGTCCAGTGTGCATGTTACGTAGTGGTTCTATGATAGGGAATTTGGAGAGCTGGTCCAGGACCACGACAGCTCCCGTGTGACCAGAAGCAGATCGAGGGTAAGGACCGATAAGATCAATGTACAAGCGCTGGAACACGCGTTCGGGGACCTCAACCTTACCCATGGGTGGCCGAAGAATGGTGTTGGGCGCTTTAGTGCACTTGCATAGCTCACAGGAGGCTACGTACGCTTTTATCTGTTGTGCCATCTTAGGCCAAAAGAAACAGGTTTTCAACCGCCTAAGTGTACGACCGTATCCGCCGTGCGCACTTGATGGGTGGTCATGGGCCCGTCTGATAAGATCAGTGGTTAATTCTTCGGGCACCCACAACTTCCACTGTTCTTCTTCTTGTATGGGGTCTCCGGATGCGTGTCCCATCCGTTTGTAAATAAATCCATCCGTCAACCGCAGTTCAGGAAGCTGGGGCTGTTGATTCTGGATAGTGTGAATCAGTTGGGTGTAGCTGGCTGACTTGAAGGCAGGATGGTCCAAATCGATCAATTGGGGGCTGTCGTCCTCTTGGACCAACTCGGCTCCTTCAGGGGCAAACATTCTGGATAGGGTGTCGGGGACTACATGCTGGCTTCCTTTTCGGTGGCGGATTGTGAAGTCAAATGCCTGTAATTTCAGTGCCCACCTGGCCAATCTGCCGTTGAGGTCAGTCTGGCTCATGAGCCATTTCAGAGAAGCGTGATCCGTAACGATTTCAAAGGTGTGTCCCTCCACATAGGCTCGAAAGCGTTTCACTGCCAACACCGCAGCTAGACATTCCTGCTCGGAGACCGTGTAATTTCGCTGGGCTGGGTTCAGCTTGTGAGACATGAAGGCTATAGGTCTCTCCTCGCCGTCTTGTGCAACCTGGACTAAGACTGCTCCCACCCCATGTTGACTCGCGTCACAATGGATTGAGAACGGTTTGTCAAAGTCCGGGCTGTGCAGTACGGGGGCTGTAGTCAGACTCTTCTTTAGCTCTTCAAAGGCTCGCAAGCTGGGCTCTTCCCAGACGAATTTACGTCCCTTACGCAGCATGTCGGTCAAAGGAGTGGTAATGGTGGCATAGTCACGTACAAAACGCTGGTACCATCCGCATAAACCTAAGAATCGGCGTAATTGTTTGGTGGTCTTGGGTAATGGAAAAACGTCAATCGCTTGAGTCTTTTCCGGATCGGTCTTGATATGGCCATGCCCAATGATGTGACCTAAATATTTCACCTCCGTCATCACGAACTGGCTCTTCCTTATGTTGATGGTTAATCTTGCCCTCCGGATGTGTAGAGCCACCTCCTGAAGCAGGTCGATGTGTTCATCGAAGGTCTCGGTTATAAGCAACAGATCGTCCAAGTAAACGAAAACTTGGTGCCGCAAATGAGGTGGTATCACCTTATCCATAAGGCGCGTCATTGTTTGGGGGGCATTACACAATCCGAATGGCATGGTCACGAATTGATATAGGGGCCGACCTGGGACTGTGAAGGCTGTTTTCTCCTTTGAACCGGGGTCTAAAGGAATTTGCCAGAAGGCGTCCTTGAGGTCTAAGCTCGTGATGAAATGGGCTTTAGGCAATCGACTCAAAATGCCTTCGATCAACGGTAGAGGATATGCGTCCTTGACGGTGACGGCGTTCAAGCGTCTGGCATCTAAGCATAACCGGACCTTGTTCGGCTTGACAACTAAGGTGACTGGGGAAGCCCACGCGCTCTGTGATTCTTCGATTACGCCTAATGCTAACATTCGATCCACTTCGGCATATAACGATTTTTCCTTCGCCGGAGATATGGCGAAATGTCTCTGTTTTATGGGTTTAGCATCCCCCACATCTATAGTGTGGAACACCAGGGCAGTCCGCCCGAGACCTTCTTTCTCGTGCGATGGAAAAGCCGATATAGCCGAGTCAAGACGCAGTTGCTGAGTTACATCCAGTGTATGCCGTAATAAGTTAGTGGGTTGAGATTGGTCAGGAACGGTGGTGACGGACTCCAGGGTCGAACCGGAAAATAGTGCCGGGGCCAAGTTAAATTTTCGAACGAAATCCACTCCTAAATAAAGATTCTGGGTTAACTGAGGTATGATGAAAAATTCCATAGGTTTAGTTACCCCTTTAAAGGTGACATCCTTCATAATTTTTCCCACTACAGAGTGACGAGTTCCGTCCGCCGTGCTTAACCAGGAGGTGAAATGACGGATTTGGTCCGCGTGCTTTGCCAGTACCTCCCCTGCAAACTCGGCAGAGATGCAATTCACACTGGCTCCCGTATCGACTAAGCCTGATACTCGTTTTTGCAGGAGGTGTACTGACGCATATGGCCGGACATCCTCCCTCAATAATTCGTCTAAGTATATGTCCTTCAACACTTTTCTCGACTGCCTGACTTTTCTCCAGAAGCTCCGCATCCGACGCGTGGCTCGTTTGCTTCGCGGTGGGACAGTTGTGGCCAATTCCTCATGGAAGATGCGCTGTCGAGTAGCCAAGTAATTCCGCAGCCTGACATGAAAAGGTTTTACATGCCAAGGAACTTTCGTCTCGCTATCATTTCCCTGCGCGTTGGCCTCGGCGAAGGACGGCGTCGGTTGTGGAACTTCGGGAGAACTGTGGTTAGCGGTGCGAGTCAGCAGAGTTGGAGTCATGTTGGGAGCTGGGTCATAGCTGGTGATGGGGTCTGGATTGGTTCGTCCGGGGTCTAGGAGTGCCGACGGGTGGTCGCGGCACTCGGTGGCAAGTTTTTTTGCCCTTTGCAATTTGCACAATCAGGTGCGTATGTGTCGGCCTTCCCGCAGCGGTAGCAGAAAAGCGTTGCCTCCGCTAGACATGCATAGAACCGATGTCCCGGTTGTCGGCAGTTCCAACAGACCGTCGGGCTAGTAATTGCTTCAAGGGAGGGTCGATCAATCAATGCTGGGTCCTCAAGCTCCGGTGGTGCTCCGCTCCTCGGTACTGGTACTGGATCAGCAAGCAGGTGGTCCGCTGCCATCAACTCCGCGGTGTGATGATTTCGGGGATTTGGTCCAGTTATGCGAGGTTGTGGACGGAAGGTACCACGCCGCTCATCCAAGTGTTCTTGTCTGCGGGCATGGAGGCGCAATCCCTGTATGGTGTTGATGGGAAAATGCAGAAGGCTGTTCTGGAGATCCCAGCGCATATTCTCTCTGATAATTTCTACCAATTCGTCCTCGGGCATGGTATTTCGCAGGCGAGTGCTCAATCTCACTATACTGGTGTAGTACTGGTCGAACGGTTCGTGAGCGCCTTGTTTCCGTTTCTTTATTTGCTCTCTTAGCTCTCTCTCAGTGAAGCCATCCTCAAATCGATTGCGGAAGGCTGCACTGAAAGAGTGCCAAGTGGGACGTGGCGTTGACTCTTTAAAGCTCCAGTACCAGTCGGCAGCGTCGCCGCTGAACAAAAGATGTGCATGCCGGAGGAAGGCCGAGGAATCACCTCCCAGGGTGCTGGATACCAACGCCTGAATCCGGAAAAGGAACCGGTCCGCCGATATCATATCGTTGAACCCTGTAAAGTTCAGGCGCCAACTCTCCATGATACGAGGCGTCGGGTCTCGAAAAGGTGCCAATGCGTTCCCGGGGGGAATCACATCCTCTATTGACCTGTTGTACTGCACTGCCTCGGGGGCTGGAGGTGCCAACGGAGGTCCGGTACTGTGTCGCGGTCTGTATTCGGGAGCTCTGGGATCCATTCCCGAGTTCCTTGGAGGTGGGACCCATTGCTCGGATTGTCGGGAGTGGGGCATCGCCACACTGGGATTTGGCTCCCAGCCAAGCGGAGTTCTCACGCGGCTGGGTGGTTGGCTCAACGGGAGATTCTGGATCTTTCCCTCCAGGTTGCCAATCCTCTCCGACATATCCCTCATCAACGCCACGAGGGTGTCAATGGAGTGGGCGGAAGGCATGGTTGTCACCTCGGACACGACACTTGCAGCCGGAACTTCACCGCCTACTGCTCCTTGCAGGTCTAAGAGTGGTTGTGACGGTTCGGCTTCTGGAGCTCCTTTCGCCACTGCTCCACGCGTCGGTAGGGGCGTTCCGATGGGGACGTCTAGGGCGGTCCGCTCGATGGGTCGCCGACATAATGGGCAACTCTCTGACGTGAGGAGGAGCTGTTGTACACAGGCACGATGGAATAGATGTCCACAATCCAATCGCACGCTGTGTACCCCCTCCACTACGTCTTCGAAGCAGATCCCGCAGTTAGCTGGTTGGACCGTTTTGGATCTGGTCCAACGCTTATCTGGGGTCCGCTTCGTTGCCATATTTGTTCTTGCTGGGTGTGTTTGATCCTATGTGTAACTAAAAGGGTAAAAAAAAAGAGAAAAAAATGTAAACTACGCCTACTCTAATAATGTAAACTATAGGTATATCTATTCGCTTAAGACTTATTTAGTGGCCGATAGTGGCGAACTATTTATATCGAATGAGAAGAAAATTTATTTGATATACACTTTCCTTTCCAGTGGTCGAACTCTTCAGCGGGAAATGAGAGTGCGTGGTAATCTGCCGAAGAAAGGGTGCTTCGGTCGATTTACGAAATTTATCCCCATACCCACATACATTACAAACCGTTTCTAATCTACGTTAAATGACTCGACGAGACAAGTGGTAGAGCTACCGTAACGACTTTGTACGCGGTCAAAATTCCCGACGCGTGGAAGCATTCCGGGCTTCGCAACTCCAGCATACGCCGTCGAACGTTGAACCGATACCACTCGTCTAACACGCATACGAAATAGTTAGAATCCTTCCGCGACATAAAGGCAAGGTAGCCTTCTTTTTGAGAGTCCATGCTGATAGGTAAACCCATCAGACTGGCAGTTCCATCAAGAAAATAGAAGGTCCTTACAGGGGTTAACCTGGGGCAACACATCGGAAGGATTCTGTCGCGAAAAAAAAAAATCAAACAAAGGAGAGCGGAAGCTACAACTCACGTGAAGCGACTTCTAGTGTGTATCACACAATTCCACTGCTCCTGATAGTGGGACTCGAGTACCAAAGTACCTTACATCCTCCGTAAAGGACCAACTCGTCAGAAGACGCGAAGTTCTCTCCCCCTTAGGATGTTTTTTGGCCCCACGTTGGGCGCCATTTGTAATGATTTTCTAACTTTTCAAGATCGAACGCGGAACCGACCTCTCATCGGTTCTAGACGTTAAGTCTGAGTAGTGCCAACGGATGGTACCAACAGGTCAACCAATCCGTGCACCGTAACCCATTCACGCGGTGACTGCTTGTCGGCCAGCTAGTTCGGAGAGGATTTCGGTCGCGGGTCTCCGAATGGATTACGCTCAATTACAATATTTCAGTCACCTGAACTTGCCCGTTTTTCAAACGCGTCAACAATTACTCATCCAGAACGAGAAACCTACATTACGTTAGTTCTGGATGTGATCTATCCACAGATCTCAAATCAAAAACGCTACAAAATCCCATAGGCGCGTTACCGATTCACCGACGCGGTACCGAAAAATATACTACTCGAACTTAAACCGAAGAAAACTACTCTAAAGAAATGGCGAAACAAACAAAGGTACCGCGTACCGCGCGCGACGCGAAACCGACTTCAGCGGATTTGTCGAAACCCTAACCTCGCGACGGCATACCTACCCTGCACTTCCCTTTCACGCTGAAAAAAAAAACGAGCCACTGAAAAGGAAAGTCGTTAGTTGCTTAGCAATTCATGTTTTTTTTTATTTAGGTCCTACAAATCGATATAATTTTTCTATCAATATTTCTATTTTTATCTATCCTTATCCTGTAAGCTACTTTAATTAAATATCCTATTTTGTCGTAATCGGTATGAGAATTTTATACAATTAATCATTCGTGTTTAATATTAGGTTTAATGATTATTGAAAAATACGGTTAATAGCTATTTTACTAATCCTTGTTCAAATTTGTTGAAATTGATTTTCTCCTTAATAATTCAAAGGTTAAAAGAGTGTGGAACTAAGGTAACATAACGAAGCTAAAGTAAAGTAAACTAAGATAATGCAAATTATCGTGTTGTGGTTGGTTGGTTGTCATGTGTTCATATTATTAGTAAAGGATTTTTGCTTCATCTAAATACAAAATTAGGCTCAGTCGTTTGTTGCTCGAACAAATCCGCCTTGTTGTGTATTTAAATTAAGTGCTTTCTCTGTCGGTGTGCTGTCTACTTTTCGTTCCAGCTTGCCGTTTACGCGTTCTCTTGACAGTTGTTACGGTTGTTAATTCTGTGGTGTTAATGGAATAATCGATACATAAACTAAAGTTAAATCTTTACATGCTTCTAAATCCTGCAATACATTTAAATTGATGTTATTAACTTAAGTCTGAAATTCTACCGTTTTGTTTGTTTTTATCTAGTGTAATTAAATTTAAGTTGCATATATTGTATCGTTATCCTTTATACTTAAATTAGCTAAATAGATTTATCGTTTCTGTTTGATAAAATTTCGTTCTCTTATTTATCGTGTTTTCTTAAATGGGTTAGTTGTAGGGTTTCTAGATTATTTGTGTATTATTATTACTAAGTGTTTGTTTTGCTCTAGGTGTTTATTTTAAATGGGTTTATGTTTGTTGTAATTAACGATTACGTCCGGCAATTTTGGAACTTATTCCATAAAAATATTTCTTAATATTTTTGGGCCGAATGACTAGGAGAACTTCTGATTTTCTTTAATTCCTACTTTTTTTTTCAGATTCAATAAAAACAAACCCCAGCCCACAACACTCAACTTTCAATAAATATTTAGAACTATATTAACTTGTTGTTAAAATCTTTTTCTACAGCTAACATTTCTGCATCCTATTTAGGTATATGATAAGGTTTCTACTAAGCATTCTGAATCGATGCAAACGGAATGCTTATTCGCATAAAATTTACTATATAATCAACAGAATTTGAGTTTATGTACAAAATGATATCAACTGTGGCGTCATAACATGAAATTTTGCTTATATTTATGACAAAATAATTAATTTAATTAATCTTTGATAGTTACAAAATTCGCTCAGCCTTATTTCATTAAGTTGTAAATATTCAAATGTACAAGCAAATCTTTTCTTTAAGCCAATCACCTTGATATCACGTTTAAATCTCGAATGTAAATGTCGTGCAGTTTTATCTAACTATTTTTCTTAAATGGAAACCAGCTGACTCTGAGATAAATCCTGATTTCATGTTATGACATCCAGAGTTTAAAAATAGGTAACGAGTGATATTAGAAACTGTAACCTGAATTGTCCTCCTTTGGTGTTACAATTTCTTCCTCTATAGGTATATATTGTGCGTCTCTGATTTGTATTAAGTGTTGGCGAGATGTTTCACATTTTTCCAGAAAATTGTACGATTGATGGATATCATCAAGGCATCTGATGCATATTTGGTCGGGTAAATCATTATTCTCGCTGACTAACAACTTTGAAAATAGGTTCCATAATTCAACAACGCTCACTTTAGTTCAATTCCAGCCGTCGATACATTAGTTGTGTCCACTGGTGCTAGTTTCAGAAATTGTTCCAGCATGTCTATTTCATTTGCCAAATCGAATGCATCGTAGTCTCCACAATATTCATCTTCATAGAAAATTTGTGGCGGCAGAGGATGACGAGGATTAGGATCGCTCACTGTGGCACCATGACTTGTTGATTTTGACTGCATTAAATCCTTTTCAGTTTCTTTGCCAGGTTCTGTGATATCAATTGTTTCATATTTAATATTTTTGCTGTCCAGGATCATCAGGACGCGCTGTTGACGTTTTTTTTTCTACCTCCTTAATTCCGGACATGCCACTAACAAATACTCGTAATACCATTTTTGATTTTCAGCAATCCGCTAGGGTGGCACTTGATCGAAGAAATACTTTATCAAGTCTGAATAATTCTCACGAAAGTTGATCAAAATTATACTTTGGATGTCGGACTAACTGGCTGCATCAAATTCGCGCACGCAAAATAAATTAACAAATTACGCCTTTAACGAAATTCTGATGGACTCAGCCTGTCGGACTAACTGGCTGCATCAAATTCGCGCACGCAAAATAAATTAACAAATTACGCCTTTAACGAAATGCTGATGGACTCAGCCTTTGAGGAACGGAACAAATGGAGAGACTATGCTCATATAAGCTCCATAGAGAATGATGCGACCACCTTCTGAGCATGCTTGTCATTTCTTATACTTAATAATGATACTTAGCTGGCAAATATGATCCTCCACCGCCTCCTTGAGTTTTCCTCCACATCCTTCCTATATGCGAACAGCCCAAATGGTTCACTCCTTCCAAGAATGCTTCGACCATCAGCTGTGAGCCGATCCAGCAGGAACTGTTTGGTTCGGCAGCCGACGACCGTCTTGGAGCGAAGAAGTCCCTCTCGCCAGACAAGCTGAATGCCTGATGCTTCTGCGTGTCCGCAATCCAATTCATGGGATTTTCTATCAAGAATGAGGTTAGAGACGGAACTCGGGAGATATCCGTTAGCAGACTTACCTTTCTATAGATTTTCGGCACAAACGAGCGCGAATACCGGAATCTGCCGCACCGCGCAATTAGCAGCTGCTATTCCCGATTGCTTTCGATATTTCGCGACAATGAACACTCTTAGAAGACGACAGCCACGAAAAACCAAGCCGACATGTGGCTGTCAAAAATTTTCAGTTGTCACCTCGGACAAAACATCTGTGTGTGGAATGGCACTTCATATGGCGGCAATGTGCCTCTCCAGATGTCGCCAGTGGCATAGTTTTCTCGATGGCCATGGTGGAGGGGCATTTCCAGATGGCTATGTCTCGAAATGTGCCGGGGTTGGATTAATTCTATATTTCGAATATTTATATCCACGGGTCTAAATATTTGGACAGAAAAAAAAATATTTTCTGCACAACGATATCCGCACAACAGATGAAGTCCGCTGGCACTTCGAGGACATATCCATCTGGCCGGTTACAAGGGTTCGGGATCGGAATCACTTCGATTCCTGGGCGTAGGCGTCACATTACAGGGCGGTATGCAGATGGAGATTCGGGATTTCCTTTCCCATTGCTGATCAGCGCGTGCCTCGTCACCTTCCATCGTAACGGGAAAACCCGTCCCGTAGGCAAGCGTTGAATATGCTGAGCAGCAAGTCAGGACAATGGTGATAGACAAGTTGCAATATTTCAGCCGGAACACCATCTGGATCTGGAGCCTTACTCGCTTTCAGTGAAGGGACCACCTCTTCCAGTTCCGGCCGTGTGAAGAATGGACATTCAACTGCTGTTTCACCATGGACAGCTTCAACACGGACACGGATGGGCGGGGAAGAGTGCCCAAACTATCTCGTCCATCTTTTTCGCATCATGTATGCAAGGTTTCCGTAGGGCACCAAGCTTCCGCATAACTAGTTTGTAGCCAAGGCTCTACGGATCCATGTTCACATTGTCCACTAGATCTTACCAGCAGCGAGCCTTGCTGTTGTTAATCAATTTGTGAAGGCGTTTCCTGGCCGACTAATATGCTGCTACTCGGTTGCATGCCTCGTTAGTGTTCCGTGCCCGTTGAGCCTCACACCGATGCTTGTGGCACTATCTTCGTTTTTCAGCGATTTCAGTCGACCGCCAGTACACGGGGGGCTTGCCGTACAGGGTTTTTCGATGTGGCATAGAAGCGCATACGCATGCATACGCGTTACGGATGCATTTTCCAGGTGCCTATTCATATGCGTCGGCTGATGTGCTTGCGGTTGCATTGCTGATTTATCGAGTAGTTAGCGTGGGCGAGCTGCTCGATCATTACACAATAAACTTCAGAAAAAAAACTTCAGAACAAGAGGCGAGCTCTCTTCTCCCCATATTACTTGAACAGCCATCTTAAATTTTACGAATAGTATTGGAGCTCGGCATTTCTAAAATTCAGCAGCATATCAAAAATTTTGTTTGCGTGTTCTACAGTTAGCCAATTAAAAATTAATTCGCAATAGTGAGAATTTTAAAGTACTTCCGTCTTACTCCAAAGACCACAAGAAGCCTATAGTCTCTATGGGCACATAATAAGTTTGCTATATTAGGATCACATGCTATCGAAGAATAATAATAATTATGAGGTGTTTTACTTCCATGAATATCAGAAACTTGCAACCTTGTAGCCGAAGTAATTTTGTGCTGAAAAGGACGTCGGAATTGCACAAGTTCCTCAGTATACTAATTTTAGGTGCACCTTAAAGACGAAAAGTCTCCCACGCTATCTAAACATTTGTTTAACTTCTGCAAGCCGAATAACAAGCGTCAATTACATATTTCCCATTTACGTTTTCTTAATTTTTAAGAATATTCTCTAATTTCCTGCAGACTCCCGCGCGCAAGTGTTTCTTAATATATTTGGGTGTTGTTTGTGCAACGCAGTTCATTCCATTCGAATGTGTAAAAATAAACGTACAAACCAACCACCAAGAAGAAATAACCTAAGTCGCATTCGTCTCAGTCCTCAAGTCTTGGAAGTCGTCGTTTTCGTCGTCAATGAGTGCATGTGAAAAGAATTTCGAAAAAAGCTTCGCAAAACGACGAAAAAACACGCGAAATTTGGTGAGCTAAGAAATAAAAAAGCTCCAACGATTTTTTTGGGGCGACAGCCGACGGACGGTGAAAAAAGTGGCAAGATATTAGCGACTTATGGATGGCGGAGACGTTAAGCTGAAGCTGGCGAACGGCCGCAGCAGCCCCCAAGAAGCTGACTGGGCGGCAGTCTCCGGTACCTCTGTCTGTCGCTGTAGCCATCGCGAACTGGGCGGACTATAAAAGCTAAAATTCGTCTTAAGCGCGAGTTTATTAAAATGTGAAGTGTTCGCCAAGCAACTTGGATTTGCAAGCGGTCTCCCCGGCTCTGCGGAGCCCAACTCCAAAAAGTATTCCAAGACGTTACTGTGAATTCTCAAGAAGTGACTGCGGCGGCATTCCAACCGGTCGAAGTATCTTTTCGCGGCGAAAGCTATCTAACGGCTGACTAATGTAACCGTTTCCGTTGTGAGAAAAACGTGTGTGTGTTCTCAAGCGCTCGAGCGTTAGATAATCCGTAGTCCGTGGACGTTCTTGAACGAGGGGAGTGTCTGGGAAACAGGCGCGGCGAGGTCGCCTGCTGGGCGTGTGGGCCAGTTTTGCAGCGGACCCCCGGCACTCTGGCAGCCGCATTAGCTGACGCACTATCTAACCGTTGACTTGGTCGATCTTGAGCCGACCGTGGTCAGGGCGACCTAATAACGTACATGCGTTAATCGCGATCGCGGTTTCTTGGGCGCTTTCACTGTGTCCGCTTTACCCATTGCATTGCAATTCGCGTGCGAACTTGAACTATTGAGCAATGAAAAAGCTAACAAAACGTTTAGTGGTGATGGACTCGAGTGACTATGGTCGGTGGGCACCTAGAAGAACTTGAATCTGGTTCAATAGTAACATTAACGACATGTATCGTGGATTTAATCATTGTTTTTGTGCCCTCCCCCAATTAAATGTGAACGCGGTTTTGCGAAATTGTATCTCCGCCGGCTATAAATATGCAGAAGTAAAATTAACGATAAAAAATAATGAAAAAGAAGAAAATAGCGAGCAAGCGTGTGTGACTCAAAAATAAACAGATGCGAGTAAAGTGAATGCTTTTAACGGTCGTTGAGGAATGTGAACGAAAGATAGCAGCAACTAAGTGGCGACGGCGAATGCGTCAACTGCGGCAGCTTGGAGTATTGGTCGCGGATGGTGGAGCGGAATGGGAAAGTGATTTTGGCCTCCGGCGGAAATGCAGACGGGTCAAGGATAAATCTAGCCTCTACTAGGCTTTGTCTGTGGATTTTTCAATACTTAAAAATTATCTTTGAGATCAGACATAGCCTGAAAGAGGTTAGGTGTACCTTGATCAAAAAACGACATTAAGTACCGACACCAATGCTGCACTGCATACAACCGATTGGATTAATTGTGGTATACGCTATTTAATCAGATTATTTTGTTCATTATGAAAAGTGATTTTTGAATAAATATATAAATTTTTCATATTTTGCACTTAAAATCTTAGCTGAAATTTGATTGGATTTTTACATGATGAAAACCAATTTAATTTTATTTTTTGCGGGTTTCTGTTAAGTAAATTCTAATATTTTCTCAATCAAAATGATTAAGTTCATATTTTCTCGCATATTAAGAAAATATCTCATCAGATATTTTTAACCTTTGATCATTAAAAAAGCAGAATTAAATATCGCTTTCAATTTTAATCATCTCGGTACCGAAAAACGAGAATATCACTCGGTTTTGCGATATTTAATTGCTATTTCCATAGCTACGCTAAATTTTCCATACTGACTTTTAGGAAATTGTATAAGGAAGTTTTTCTATGCATCCTTGGCATTTGCCAATATTTTCCGAATTATTATTTTCAGTCCTCAAACTTACTTTCTTGCTAAAGTTCACCTGAACGACTTGTTCAACTAGTTTTCTAAAGAAAGATACAGGAATAGTAAAAATTTAAATATTTGAGAATTTTCAAGTATGTTTTCTTGTTGTTTTCCTTCGTAAATGGAGTTTCCAATGAACTTTACTATAAATAGGAAAAAAATTTGGTTTTGCATATTTTCAAGTTGTAATGAACGATTTCACTTTTTATTAGGTATATCGAGAATATATTGTATATGGGAATTCGTGTGCTTTCCACTCATTGTTAGGGATTCCTCATTTTCCTACTGTAATTCCTACATATGTTAAACCTGCCTGGGAGTGGCGTCTGCAAAATTTAGGTTTTTTTTTGTGGTTGGAAGGTGGAGGCTACTTATGCTCTGAGTGTGGAACTCCCACGCGCACCAGGCACTATGGACTACCACCACTAAACACCTCCCCTGTCAGCTTAAAATCTATGTTTAAAGGGAAGTGTATTGGAAGTACTGTATGCGGTATATATACGAGCATGTAATTATAATCAACGGCATAAATAACAATAAAATGCCTCTCATAAGAAACAAAATTTCATCTTACTTTTAAAAGTTTGATTGGTACCTAAAAATATCAGGAAAGAAGTTCCCGACACAAAGCACACAGGGTCTCCTTTGGAGAGCCACTTTGTATATATCTAAAAAATAGGTATATACCAAAAAAATACTTCTAACAAATGCAAGCAATTACAGCATCTGTCAAAAATATACAGGGTGCGTACGGTATTTGAGGATAACTTGAGAGTAAAATTAATTAGCTTGTGTTTTTAACAAAATTTAATGAAATTTCAGGAATTTTTTTATACAATGTTAAATTAATATATGGCTATAAAGTTATTCAATAAAATCGTCATTAGCAGCAATAACCTCTTCGATCCGGGTCCGAAAACGATGACATGCCCGAATCAAATGCTCCTTGTTCATATTGACAATAACGGCATTAATAGCAGTCTTCAGGGAAGAAGTGGTATTATGAGGACGCTTATTGGTCTCACGTTCAACTACGTCCCATACGTAATAATCCAAAGGATTAAGGTCTGGCGAGCTAAAATTTTCGGTGATCCAATGTTGTGTCGGCATCACTTTATGTAAAGGAGCAGAGCCTTGTTGAAAAATGTATGGTCTGCCTCCGCTTACATTGTCTATCCAGGGTATCACTACCGTCCCCAAAACCTCGATGCGTGCAGCAGAGTTCACTCGAAGTCCTTGAGTAAAAAAGTGTGGTGGCATAGCATGTCCTTCGTTGCTGACAACACCTAAAACCATAACAGTGGCTGGAAATTTTGAATGCATAGCAACAGGAACCTCCGTAGGATTTGAACATAGCCATCTGTCATTTCTGCGATTGGTCTTTTGATGTTGGTCAACATTTTTTCGTCGAAAAAAACCATAACATTTTGGGCGACTCAGGGTGTTTGATTTTGATTAAAAGTCGTTTTGATTAGAGAACTCTCTGTTCCCGTGTTCGTTCCGACATGAACTGTCCTCTGCGCATCACGTAAGATTCATACCGAAAGTCTTCGTGGACAACTCTACGAATAAGGCGCTCAGAAACATGGACCATCATTGATTTTGAAGGGTCCTCGTCTATGATTGCTTGCACTTGCTCTAAAAATTCTGCAGATCGGCCAGTGTCAGAACGTTGTTCGTGCTTTTTCCGTTTTGCAACCGATTCTGTATCGCCTCCTGATGCTTCCAATTCACGGCAAACCTTATGCACGAGTGAACGGGCGCAATTAAGAAAATTAGAGATCTGTAAATCTGTATGGTTCGCACATATAGCGACGATGACAGCATGTCTCTTCATTTCCTGATTGATGTTGTAGTTCGCCATTTCTTATCTGAAAAGGGGAAAAAAATCAAATAAAAAATTCGCGAAGGTATAGTCACATTTATGTATGTCCTCAAATACCGTACGCACCCGGTAGAGTATCAGTTGAATTGAACTTGAATTTTACTTACTAAACGCTTAAACTCTATAGTCAAATCCAGAAATAGACGCCGGAGCAATTTTTATTCTGGATTAAATTTTCAGAGCTGTGTTTTGCAAATAAGGCACCAATTTTATAGAAATGGACGGCAATTAACTAGTGTATTTTTGAAGCCACATTTCGTCTCTTTGTTTTCAATGGCTTTTAGCTATCGGTGGAGAAAGCAGACAATTCTGTACACTTACTACCTCACTTCATATTATACATATTACAGATTCTTAAAATATATTTAATTTGACATTGTACTGGTTATAATTCGACAGCAGCAAATAAAAACAAGTTGGGTAAACAGACCTACGATCATGTCAGAAGGGTTTTGTACTCAACTTACAAAATGTAGTAACCAGCAACGAATAAAATCGAGAAACATGTCAAAGACGATTTTATTGGAGAAAATGTGAAATTCGAGGATCATACCATTATTATTATTTGTTGTTGTTATACCCATAAATATCTCCCTTGATAATTTTTTCAGATTTTTTAGATCACAGATGTCCATTCGCGAGGAAGGAAACACATTTTTCATGCATGTCAACCCCCCCCCCCCCCCTGTGCCCTCACTGAAGCAAAAACTGACAGTTTAAGAACTGTTTTGAGAAGCTCTTGTAAAGAACTTTCATTTGATACTCATATCGGCTACCTTTGATGAAATTTTTTGTAATCATCGATTCATGGCCTATTTTTCGAATCCTAGAATGGTTACAAAGCCCTTTTGCTAGAAGCTCTCTCCTGCCTCTTCGACTTGTTTCACATATGAGTATTAATTGTAAGTACTCATCTTCAGTCATTCATTAAATTGAATCAAGTGTTCAAAGCATGTATGTTACCTTAAACGTTGAAGTTGGGAAAATAACTCAAAATTATTCAATCTTCGCATTTAAAACAGCCACTATTTTGTTTTACGATTACTGATTCTCAAAGATGTTCATGATACCTATCATTCGTGAAATTTTCATGATTTGCAGCTGCAGTGTCTAAGTCGGCAAAAAGTGCACATACTTCCATAGCCTTATGTTTCTATAGTAATACATCGCATATTGTTCCATAGTAATACAGGAAAATTCAAACCGCTATAATTTCGTTAAATACCATTCGATCTTTGTGAAAAGATTTTATTCAAGAAAACATAAAATCGATAAATCATACTAACTAACTAACAAAGTTGAGCAAATTTTGACTTCTCATGTATTGGTTGTTGTTGTACTCATAAAGGCCTACATTCATGATTTTTTTCAGAGTTTTTGGATGAAAAGTGTCCAATCGCGAAGGGGGGGGGGGGGTACGTGAAAAGTTCCCTGCCCACCCCCCCGGTACCGATAACGAAATCTTAAGACATGTTTTGAACAGATCTCATTAAGACCTTTCCAATGACACCCTACTCGACTACCAATGGTGAACATTTTTTTTGAGGGGTCACCTCCCTGTATGGGGAGACCCCCTTAATACCCTTTGAAATATTTTTCGCCCCATGAACTTTCAAGAACACGACTTCTGACCTTTCTAGAAAGTTTCATGGCTGTAGCCTCTATAGTTTCGGCGAAAAAGTGCTGTGACATACAGACCGACGGATGGACAGACGGACACAGGTCATGACTGTAATAGGGTTTTGTATTTTAGTACAAAACCCTTGAAAAAATGGCGAACAAAGGAAAAACGACTTCGTTTTTTGTCCTTACGTACTCATTTCTATATAAAATATTTAAAAAAAAACGGTTAGAAAAAAACGACTTCAAAATGCTCTAAAGAGGATGAAATATTTCATAGAATCGATGCCAAATCAGTTTTCTTCCGCCCATTCATTTTGTTGAACATAATGCGAATCCTTAAATCAAAGCGAGAAAACTGATTTAGCATCGATTCCATGACATTTATTTAATCCTTTTTAGGGCTTTTTCAGTCGGTTTTAATTTGTTATTTTCCTGGAGGTTTTAAATATTTTACGCTTTTTAGAAACCGATTTTATATCAACGGGGGAGTTTTTTGAAAGCCTAGATCATCTCTATAATATTGGGTGTACAACTTCATAATTTTTTAGCGAAATTTGATGCTTTATTGTGTTAAAATCTTACAATATATTTTATTCAAAGTATTGTCCATCGGAAGCTACAACATTTACCCCATCTTTCAGGCAATTCATGAATTTCATCCCAAAAAAATTGCGCCGGCTTGGTGGCCAGAAACGAATCTATCCAATTTCGGATGCCTTGATCTGAAGTGAAGCGTATTCCGGTGAGGGCGTTTTGCATCGAGCGAAACAAATGAAAGTGGGTTGGGCCAAAACTTCCCATCCCCTTTTTAGGGTTTTATAAAATAATTTTACAAAACCCTACTAGTTTCGCGACCTGTCCGTCCGTCTATCCGTCTGTCCGACCGTCCGACCGTCCGTCCGTCCGTGTGTCACAGCACTTTTTCTCGCAAGCTACTTAAGCTAGAAACATCAAATTTTGTATACAGATGTAAAGTGGTGCTCTCTTCAAAGGCCAACTACGAAAAATTTTATAAGGTATTTTAGGAGGGGTCTCCCCATATAGGGGAGTGGCCCCTGACAAAACAAAATTCATCAAAGGTAGCCGATATGGGTATCAAATGAAAGGTCTTGATGAAAACTTTTCAAAACAGGTCTTAATTTGATACTTTTTGCTTCGAGGGAGGCGCAGGGAGGGGAAATACACGAAAAATATGTGTCCCCGCCCCTTGCGATTGGACACCTGTAATCCGAAAAATCTAAAAAAAATTATGGTGGTAGGTGTTTATGAGTACAACAACAACAAATACCTTAGAAGTCTAAATTCACTCAATTTGGCTAATAATAGTATGGTACTCAAATTTCACATTTTCCCCAATAAAATCGCGTCGGTACCCTTAAATTGAACGAAATTAGATATTTACATAATCCTGCTAAGGATTCTTAAACTTTGTAAGTTTGATAAAAATCGAATGATATAGACGGAAGTTATAGCCGTTTGAAATTTCTCCAATTACAACAACAATAACACATGATTTTGGTGTTTTATGGACTTTGCATCGAATCAGTCACTGCCGTTTTCACTTGATCTTCTTGAAATTTTTCAATAAGATCAATAGCATTGATATTTTTGAGAATTCATGATTTGAGTGACTTTTGTTGGTTTGCAACAAAATGGCGACCATTGAAAATAGAAAAACCGCGGATTTTCTTATAAACGTGCACATCTCTTTGACATATTTCTTGACGTTATTCATTGCTGGTGACTACATTTCTGAGAAGTTGGGTACAAAACCCTTCTGACATGAGTGAAGTCTGTTTACCCAACTCGTTTCCAAATAGTTTTTCACAGGTTTTGCAACATGTGGCCGAGCGTTGTTATGATGAAAAATTATAGCCTCGTGTCTGGTCGCATATTCCGGGCGTTTTCGATGATGGCACGCTTCAAACGTATTAATTATGTTCGGTACAGCTCACCTGGGATTGTGTGGCCCTATTTCAACATCCCATAATATAACGGCCCTTTCTGATCCCACCAAATACACAGCATCACCTTGGCGCCATGGATAGATGGCTTCGCCGTTGATTTGGCTGGTTGGCCGGGCTTCACGTATGGGTTTTTGCGCTTGGGATTGCCATAATGGATCCATTTTTCAGCGTCAGTCTCGATCCGATGCAAAAATGATTTCTTTTCATCGCGCTCAGGCAGTATTTCAGACATACAGAAGCGCCGTTCAACGGCTTCAATGCATAAGGGACCCGTCTGAATGTGTCCGGCGGCTTTCAAACGTTTCGAAATGGCTTGCTGAGTCACTCCCAACGATTTGGCGAGTTCATCTTGCGTTTGACATGAATCCTCATCGAGTAGCGTCTCCAATTCTTTGCTTTCAAACTTTTTTGGCTGTCCTGGGCGCTCTTTGTCTTTGATGTCAAAATCGGCACTTTTGAGGCGTTGAAACCATTCAAAATACTATGTTTTCACTAAAACATCGTCGCCATAAACTTCTACAAGCAAATGATGACTTTCCGCAGCAGTTTTCTTTGCAAAAAAAAATGACCCAACAGAACCTCCTGCAAATGCTGATTTTTTCTCTAATTTTCGAAGTTATTCATCGTGAAAAATAATAATGATGCACACAAGATAAAATTGTTTTGTTGACTGATTTTGATAGCTGTCAAATGTACCTTCAAAATGAGATACATAAAAAGTTTAAGCTTTCACGATATTTGTTAGTACGGACATCTAGCGTCAAATTCCGGTTATTAAGTTGTACACCCAATACATTTATTATGCGAAAAGCATGTGCACTCAAAACATCCAGCCAAAGATTATTTTTATCATTTTTTAAATTTATCCATAAAAGTTCTTAAAATCATGAGCACGCACTTATTTCCAAAGAACGGATCTTTTTTGCATAACGTGATGAAACAATGAAATTCTTGAAGCACACAAAACATATAGGCATACATTGAAGTTCAGTTTTTTTCTAGGGTATCTTCTGTTAGGTTATCGTTGCATTACACCTCTATTCTTATGCATATGAGTCCAACATTATGATACTCGTTTGTGGCGTATATAATTGAAGACCACACATCTATTGATATTATTGAAAAACATCACCAAGTCTCAAAAAGATCCTTTTAAACCATAACACTCGTATTCCTTTACCTTTACTTTTTATCCATAACATTCGTTATTCGATTTACATTGCTTTCAAAAAGACTTTTATGAAAATTTTGGGATATAGCTTGGAAAGACCTCAGCTATGTATCTTCATTTGAAAGTTGTGATTAGGCTACATAGAGACAGCATAAACTCAGCTCTGATTGATTTTTAGTATGGAAATCAATAATTTCAACTTCTTGGATGAAAAATGTACAAATAACGTTGTCTCTTTATAGAAAGAATGAAGGCAGTTATAGAGTTCTTATTACTTTTTGTGGAAATTTCGCAAATCTTCCCTCCAACATCTTCATCGTAGAATTTGAGAAATAACTTATAATACGAGAGTAATTTGGAAAGTTTCTGGCCTTTTAAAGAAAAACACATAATTCAAGCCAAACAATTTATTTCGCGACATAGTCTCAACAGAAGTCAATCGATTTGGTCAAACGCTATTCCCAACCCTTCAGCCCATCAGAAAAAAATTCTTTTGGTAAACCTGAAAAAACGGGTTTACCGCCTCTTTAAGCTCGGTATTTGACCCATACTTTTCGCAACCAGAGATTTTTTCAAGTTGGGGAACAAAAAACATCACTCGAAGCTAGGTCTGGTGGGTAGGGTGGGTGTTGAAGCAATTCGAATTTCAATTTGTCCAATTTCGCTATTGCGACCATGCATGTGTGTACTCGTGCGTTGTCTTGATGAAACAGCACCTTCTTTTTCGTCAAGTGTGGTCGCTTCTTCTTGATTTCCGTCTTCAATTGGTTCAGCAACGCAACGCAGTAGGGTCCGTTAATGGTTTTACCATTTTGAAGGTAATCAACCATAATTACTCTACGGCTGTCCCAAAAAAACTGTCGCCATCACTTTTCCAGCAGAAAGAACGACCTTTGCCTTCTTCGGAGGTGGTTCCCCCCACCACAATGCACTGCATTGACTGTTGTTTAGTCGCCGGAGTATGGTGATGGATCCAGGTTTCGTCAGCAGTAATTAATGGGCGCAAAAACTCGGTAGAATTCTTTTGGAAAAGCTGAAGAGTCTCACGTGACATGTCCAACTGTATGCGCTTTTGGTTGATCGTCAACAAACGTGGCGCCCATCGCACAGATAATTTTCTTCATGTAAAATCTTATGCACTCGTTCAATTGATATCCTCAGCGATTTCTTAAGGTTAATCGGCGATCTTCCATCACGGTTGTATGAAACAAACTGACGATATCTTCCGTTGAAACAGTTTTTGGACGTCCAGAACGCTCATTGTCAAAAATGCTTGTGCGACCACGTTTGAACTCGGCCATCCAATGCTTCACGGTTATATATGAGGACAATGATTCACCATACATGGAGTCTAACTGTTCTTTCACTTCCCGAGTTTTTTCCCTTTAAAATAGAGGTGCTTTATCACCGCACGATACTCAATTTTACCCACAAACGTCACCTGTCAACTTTAGAACGGTACCATGTATTTTGTACTGATCGGAATATCTTCAAATTTTTTATTAGTTGGCAAGAGAACTTGAATGTACCATGACTTCTTGCCGGTAAGGCCGGAAACTTTTTAAATGACCGGCGTAAGGTCATTATTTAAATATTTAGCCGGTGATTGAATACTGAGGGAAAAGGCATTCATGCATTTTTACCCAAAAATGTCGCTCTAACTCATTTGAAATTGTAATATTTAAGCTACATTTAGGCTTAACTGAGATATGTCGTTTGTTGACAAAAATTAAGGTCACATATCCTTTCCATCATCTACGGCAAAAGCATTGAGTGTCCTGAATCAAATCTTTTATTCCCAATATAATGTGTATAGTATATTTCCTACAAAATTTCATTAAAATTCAATTTCTTGACTTCAATGTACCACATTTAACTTTTAATACATATTTGTATATTTTTTAAAAGGATCCTCAAATGAGTCAATCAGTTATGTCGAAAAATCAGGGCGAAAGTCGGAAATTTTTAGTTTTAATAGTAAATGCGTTTAGGAAAACAAAAGTGGCTAGGTCGATTTAAAATATGTATCAACCATCAAGACGTGTTATTATTGTTATAATTCCATACAATTCAAATGACAATAATGCACACATTATGCTTTGATTTTCATGAAATTTCGTAAACATAAAGGTTTTATATCAACTTAAACAATTGTAAAATTTTAACAAGTTTAAGGGCACCAACTTTTGGGGGAAATGTAAAATTTACAAATCATACTATTATTAACAGAGTTGAATGAGTTTTGATTCCTGAGGTACTTGTTGCCCTTATTCCTGAAAGTGCTGGAGAAACTCATCAAGGGAAGACTCAATGACGCAATTTGTGCTGCTGTGGACACTTCTGCTTGGCAGTACGACTTTAGATCACGTTAGGAACGCCTTCAACTCCGCTGGATGGGTGGATATTCAAGTTCCAGATTTTCTAATGCGGTTTCTGAGGGACTACCTGAAGGACCGAAGCCTATTTTATGACACGACACAGGGCCAACGAAAGATGGAAGTTACATCGGGTGCTGCCCAGGGATCTATCCTTGGCCCAGACTTGTGGAATGTGTCTTACTGTTCACGGACCGCAGCGTTGAAAAAGTGCAACTTCAGCTAGGTATGCTAATGCACCAACTGAAAGTCTGAATGACTGATCATGGGTTCAGTCTAGCACTGGAAAAAGTCGACGTGTTCATCTTGACAAAAAAAAGAATCCTTATAGTAAGGTTGATCAGTATTGAAGACATACTTATCGTATTGAAGCGAGTAGTGAAGTACCTGGGACTACTGATAGACTCAAAGATGAGTTTCTTTGAATAAATCAGGGCAACGGCTGAAGCTTCTTCAGGAGTATCCGCTCTGAGTTGACTTATGGCTAACATAGGGGAACTGAACCCGTCAAGAAGACGCCTCTTGATGAGTGTTGTAGGGTCACTGCTACTGTATGGAGCAGTAACATGGATCGACGGTCTCAGTAAGGGGGTCTAACGGGGACGCGTGGCACATGCATAGAGAAGAGGAGCTCTGAGGATTGCATACTCATATCCGACAATCTCTGATTTGGCGGTAAGTGTTATTGCAAGCGTGATATCTGTTGCTCTCCTTGCTAGAGAGTGCCATACTATTGACTTGCGTCGAAATGATGACGCGAGGGAGACGGTTATCCATGAGAATGGATAGCGCTCACTCAAGGATCTTGGGTAAATTGCACGAAGGGAAGCTGGACTGCGCGCCTCATCTTAGATGTGAGACTGTGGCTAAACCGAAATTATGGTGAGACTGATTTCTATCCGACCCAGCTTTTGAGCGGTCATGGGTGTTTTCAGTCTTACATGCACAAGAATGGTAAGTCACGGTCCCCCAACTATCGGTTCTACCTAGGAGAGGAAGACGATGCCTGCCACACATTGTTTGCGTGCACGAAATGAAGCTGGCTTTGACAGCACATCCACAGGGAGACAGGAGAGCTCATCCCGAATAGTATAATTGAGGTGAAGCATGAATCGGTTGACAAATGGAGCCAGGTGGAACATTATGTTCGGACAGTCCTTAAAAGATAAAAGGGACTCACAGCAGCCGGGGATGTTGGGGCTGGGAGATTACCTGTTTGGCAATTCCCCTTCCCCTCTTCCTTTCCACTAGAAAAGGGATGCCCCACCTTGAAGGCGCGTCACAATGTAACAAAATGAGACCTGACCTGAAGTAATGTGCCAAACGGCTCCAGGCTGGGTTCTTTAATTGACAGGGGAGGTGTTTAATGGGTAGTCCAGTCGCTTGCAGGCATGGGAGTTCCACACTCATTGCGTAAGCGGCATTCACCGCGCAACCACGAAAGAAGGTATTTGTTGCCTTTGTACTCATTAAGACCTACCAGCTTGATTTTTTTCTGATTTTTTGACTCAAAGATGTCCAATCGCGAGGTAAGCGCACACAAATATTGTTCGTATTTTTGCCTCACACTTGGCACCCTCATGCCAAAAATACCTTTTCAGATTCTGGCAGTGCTTCATTTTATAGCGTACTTGATTGCATTCGATGAAAAAATTTGTTAAAGGCCACTTCGTTGTGAGGGGGAAGCCACTGCAAAAAATTTGAAACCTAAATTTTTGAGGATCCACCACTTCTAACCTTTCACAAAGTTTGAGCTTAGTTGCTTCTGTAGTTTCCGAAGAAACCCATGGATAGATGGACAAATGGACAGGCGACGTACAGACGGAAAGACGGGACGCGATACTAGTAGGTTTTTGTAAAATTCTTTCACAAAGTCCTAAAAATTATAGAGGTACATCCAATAATAAATAACTTGGAGGTTGAAATTCGTTAACTTTGCCAATAGTAGTAGGATTTAGCATTTTCGTTTCAGTATCATTAAATTGGATGAAATCAGTCATTTAAGTAGTTCTTTAAAGGATCCTTACATTCTATAAGTTTCCCTAAAATTTACAGAAGCTAAAGCCCTTTGAATATCCTGCGATCACAATAATGATATATGGTTTGTGACTTTATGGGCTTTCCATCGACCAAGACACTACACTTATGATTGGATTCGCTCCAAATTTTCAGATAAGATTAAAAACAAAAATACATTTAAGATTCCGTTGACCGGAATTTTGGTTGGTGAAAATGGTCTTACTGTCCGTCTGCCAAGTCTGCATCAATAACCAACTCACCAATCCCTTTGACACAAATATGGGACTACAGCAGGGAGATGGGCTGGCCCCATTGCTATTCAATTTGGCTCTGGAGTACGTCGTGAGGAAGCTACCTGTCGATGCGCGAGGTTCATTACTATTCAAGTCGAGCCAAGTAGACGCCTATGCGGATGACATTAACATTTTGTCAAGGTCATTAACAACTGCCAAAGAACTTTTCATGAAACTCGATAGCGAAGCAAAACTAGTAAGGCTACAAATCAATGAAAATAAAACAAAGCTCATGACGCAGTCCAAGAACAATACCTCAAATACACAAAATATCACACTTGGCGAAAACAGTATCAAAAATGTGAGCAAACTTGTGTATCGAGGTGCCAAAATAACGAGAACCAGTACTGAAAGAGACGAAATAAGCCGAAGAATACAGCTCGAAAATAAAATATTTTATTCAGTATTGACGATCTTGAAGACCAGCTGCATACACAGTAGAACAAAGCTCCAAGTATACAAATCTGTGATGAGACTTGTGTCCTGCTTTGGGTGTGAAACATGGACCCTAACCCAAGCATCCGCAAATATATTGAACGCCTATGAGCGACGGGTTCTGAGGCAAATAATCGGAGCGAAGCTAGATGGGGACCAATGGCGAAACCGATACAACCATGAGCTGTATGTAATTTTGGACGAGCCGGAGGTGTCAACGATTATAAGACTGCGAAAGCTGCAATGGGCTGGACACATGAATCATATGGACAAACTACGGATACCCAAAAAGGTATTCGTTGGGAGAACTGAAGGCTGGAGACCAGTGGAGAAACCGAGGAAATGCTGATCTAACTCGGTTGACGAAGACAGTTCAGCGCTGCTCGGATTTCGAAAATGGAGTATGCGTTCAATGGACCAAGACAATTGGAGGCGGTTTTTGCAGGAAGCGAGGGTCCGAGAGGGGCTGTAGTGCTAAGAGGAAGAAGAAGTTTGCGTAATAAATTAGCGATAAAATATGGACTTATAATGAAGGCTCCCTAATAAAGTGGATGATGTAGCTTAGTAGGTGTTTCGTTGTTAATTGCAAAAGCAGGAAAACTACATTCAATCAGTCTCAAACTAATTTGGCCTTTCAGTAATAATTTGGAGCAAAGAAGAATATATTCGTTGAACGTTGAAATATATTGGTAGGCTGAAAAATGTCTATAAAGAAAAATGTGTATTTTTTAATGAAATTAGTTTGTATTTATTCAATGTGATTTCCCTCAACTTCAAAAAACTATTTTAGCAATCCTTTAATAATTTTATACCATCTTTGTCATGATTTTCCGGAAGCTCTGCAAAATATATTCCAGGGCTGCAATAGCTTCTTCAATCGGCGAAAACGTTTTTCACGAAGAAATTTTTTCAAATTCCTAAAGAAGTAATAGTCTGGGGAGCCAAATCTGGTGAACAAGTGGGTGCTTAAGCAATTCACACTTTAATTCTTTCAATTTAGCCGTCATCAAGGCACTTGTGCGAGGACGTGTATTGTCTTGGTGCAATATGATTTTTTTCTTCTATGCCGGGTCTTTTTTAAGAATGCTTTTACCCAACTGGTCCAAAAGGTTGCAATAATGCTTAGAGTTGATAGTTTTACCACTTCTAGTTTAACCAATCAAAAAATACCGTTTGAATTCCAAAAAACTGATGGCATGACTGAACTGGTTTTGAAGCTGAACAACTCCATTATAAACGATCTTTTTTTAGTTCAGGATTATTATGGTGAATCAAAGTTTCATTCATAGTTAGAAAATTACGCACAAAATCGGTTTTATTCTACTTAAAACGCTGCAAATTACGCTTACAAATTTGTTTTCCATGCAGTTTTTGTTGAATAGCTAACAAATGCGGCACAATCTTTCTGAATAGTTTTTTTTATATGTAGTTCTTCATTTGAAATATAGAGTATCCATTCATCGGAAATGCCTATTATATTAGTAATTTCACGCTTAGTTGCACTTTGATCCTCAAAAACAATATCATAGACTTGCACAATGATTTCTGGTGTTTTTGCATTTTTTGGACGTCCACTACGTGTTTCATCTCAACGCTTGTATGACCACGTGTAAACCCTGAAACCCATCGATGCATATTTGGAAATGCAGGAGCAGATTCCTTTAAGCCTTTCATCATTTTTATATCAATTTCTGTTGCTATCAGCATTCGAAAATAAAAAAAATTATCATTGCACGGAATTTGGTTTTATCTATTGTTTAAAAATTCACGGACACGTCAACTTCAAATGACTTTTGTGTGTATTCATACAGAAGATGAAATATTAAAATGGCGTGAATAAATTTTGATTCCTAAACTGGTTTAAAGATTTCGCTTCCAAAACTTTTCAACCAATCAGTAGTATCATTGTGGGTCCCATGCAACTCGATGAATCAACTCTACCAATTATCGAAGTTCTAGTCTTATCATACGTAGGATTTTTAAAAGAAGAAAAAAATGTGGCAAGAGTTATTAATTGTTAAGAATATGGAATCTTACAGGAAGGCAGAATTTATATCCAGAAACATACAAAAAATTTTTCAATAAAAAGAAATTCCTATTTGCAATATTTTGTCTGCTGCCGCTGATTGTGCTTCAATAATCCTAGGACATTACTACATATTGTATTATTCAATGTCAGCATATGGTTGTAAAACTTTTGAATGAATTTCTGCACCCGTGCCTCCATTATATTATTACAGAAATCAATAAGGTTAGAAGCAATCGGTTGAATGACCGGTTATATAATAAGATTTGTTGTGAAAATGATGAAGATTACAATCACTTGCTGCTGCACATAGACGTACATTGGCTCTCTAAAAGTGTTTATATCAATTGTACTTTTAATTTGTTTGAATCAATACTCGAGTTTATTGAAGACAAAAAAAAGAAAAACTGCGCGAGAACCTGATCAAGTCAAAAATGGTATCTTTTATTTTACATACCTGTTTGGTCTTCTTCTATTCAAATAAAACCTTGGTGAAGGTGAACACAACCATCATGCTATGTTGTCAGGAGTCTTTGAAAAAACGGGGGACTCATTTGCTTACTATTCTTCATGTTGAGTTTATGGAGCATTTCCAAGATTGTTCAAAAATGAATATACCGAGCTGAGATTTAGTCCCTTTTGAAAACTCAGCAAATTTGGAAGTGAAACTCTTAGAACTCATGATTAACGAAGAACGCAAAGCGAAATTCAAGCATGGATATCAAGAGTTCTGGCTTCAAAAATCATTGAGCTTGCTATCACATCTTCTCGTTCTTTGAAGAATTCCTCACCTTCCCCTTCTATATGTTTCTCTCGTCCTTCATCTCGCACTTCACTCCTGTGTTTCCAGCAAGAAGACCTCAAGATGCTCCTTGGTTTGATTCAGATTCCATTGCAATTAAAGCTAAAGATGCTGCCCGCGGAAAACTCTTATCCATTGACCTTCCAATTGACCTCGTTAAATTCAAAGAACATTATGCCACGGCCAAGAAAATTGTCACCTCTGTACTTCATGCATATATTAACCACATTGAAACTAGGTTAATGTCGAATCAAACTCGTGCGTTCTGGTCGTATGTAAAATCTTCAAAGACCTCTCATCATATCCTGATAATTTTAGTCTAGATGGCGTAACCTCGTCTACTCCGCAAGAATCTTGTGAACTCTTTGCTTCTGATATTTCTTTCTTTTTCGGCAGGGTTAAGCATTTCCCTTCCTTCAACCAATCTTCTTGCTCTTTTCCCTCTACTGCTTTTTGTACAAACCACTTACAGGTTGAGTTACTCTTAAATAATCTTGACAACAGTACCAGTGCGGCGCTGATGGCATTCTAAATTTTCTAGCAAAATCTTTATCTGCTTCACCATGTGTTTCCCTTTCAACTATTTTTAATTTGTGTTTATTCTGTGGGGTTTTCCCTTCCCAATGGAAAATTACCTACATTTTTCTTGTCTTCAAATCTGGTGATCGTAACATCGTCTCAAACTATTGTCCTATTTTCCTTCTTCCTTGTTTTGGTAAAATTCTTGGAAAGATCGTTTTTGGTGTGCTGTATCCACTTGTCCTTCCATTTTTAGCAGATCAACAGAATAGTTTTGTCAGAAGCAGATGTACCCTTATAAATTTACTTTCTATTACCCATCATATTGCAGCTGCCCTCGATCAGCAACAACAAGTGTACGTTATTTTTACGGGTTTTTCTAAAGCCTTTGATTCAGTGGATCACTCTCTCCTATTTGAGAAACTTTCAGGGTGCAATGTCCCTATTTGTCTCTATTCCTGGCTTCTCTTCTATGTCCTGAATCGTCAATGTGTACTCACATTTAAATCTTGCTTCTCTTCTTCTTTTCACTCGAGCTCGGGAGTTCCGCAAGGTTCAATACTTGGCCCCATCCTATTTTTACTTTTTGTCAATGATCTACCTTCTGTTATCACATCCCCCAGTCTTTTTTATGCTGATGACTTCAAGATTTTTCGAGTTATTGATTTCCTTTAAGACGTGGATATCCTTCAAACCGATCTTGAGCGTCTTAGTGGCTGATGTGAATCAAACCATCTCTCCCTAAATGTTTCCAAATGCCATCAGATGAAATTTCTCTTGTAAAAATTTCCTCTTCTCTCAACGTATAGGCTTGTTGGTATCCTTTTGAGCAATGTAACCAATTTTAAGGATCTCGGTGTGCTTTTTGATTGTAAACTGAAGTTTGATCTACACATTGCTCTAATTTTTAAGAAAGCCGCTCGCTTAACTGGTTTTATGTTACGATCCGCTTCGGCATTCCAACATATCACCTCCTGTGTGTGTCTTAACTTCTCACTAATACTTATTAATTTGGAATACTGCTCCAGAATTTGGAGTCCTACTCCCAAATTTACATTCCGTATCACAGGAAGCACATCGATGCTCTTGAGTCAGTTCAACGCAGATTCACACGGTCTCTATTCTTCAAATTCAACCTTCCTTACTCCCCTTATGATAACCGACTACATATTTTGAAGCTTCCTACCCTCGAGTCCAGACGATCTTTCCTTGACGAACGTCTTTTGTTCAAGCTTCATCATAGTCTTTTACCTCAAAATGTATGCAGGCATATTAATACATCTGACGCTGCTCGCCCTAATAGATGCTCGCTTCAATTTCAGGTTCCGTATACACGTACTAATACCTTCTTCCACTCTCCATTACCACGCTCACCTCGTATGCACAACCAGCGAAGTCTTGGTCCTCTACCACAGTCTCTTGGTGTGTTCAAACCTTTTATGAAAAATCAAATTTTTAAATACTCCTACAAGTCTTAATTTTTGATATCGTTGAATTGTGATCTTTTTTCTCTTTTCTTCCATATTTTGAATTCGTATATTTTTATTTATCTATTAATTGACTTATAATTGGACTACTAGTAATTAGTTGATTTTTTGAAATAAATAAATTAATAAACCCCAACAAAACTGTGGGAAGGTAACTTATCCAATCCTGGTTTTCTACGTAGCACATGATTATGGCTTTCAAGGTGCGGTATCAACCGCCCAACCGTTTGTTTGATGCTGGATGCTGCAAAAAAGCTTAAGTATATTCAGAGCCCAAGAACGTGGCGAGTTGAAAAAGCGGGACTTGAACTGCGTTATCTAATCCATAGTGATGATCGCAGGGGCTCCTAAGCGAGCTACCTAATTTAAGTAAAGCGGTTGTGTAATCCAGCGTGTTGATTGCTCAGCTAGATGGACAGCTTCTGACCACCACAAAAAACAATTTGTCATCGTGAGATAATAACGGAATTCGTATGACGGAGGTAGCAAGCACCAAGATTTCCAGATGTATTTGTTGAAACCACTTGTTCGGGACTCGAAGGTTTTACAGGGGGTTTATAATATGCCTGGAAAGTTTAAACTGTTGGTAACTGATGCAAGTACGGGTCCACTAAGTGAATATGAAGGTTCCAACAAATTTATTCCTGATAACGCTTAAGGTGGAGCAGCCACTAGAGTGTGAAAAACGGCAAAATTCCTCGAAAAACGTGTTGCGCAACAACTTGGGGTTTGCGGGTCTAGACGAAGGACGTGAAGCGTTGCATACAATTTCTAGGCCGTTTGACGCAGCTTTGATAAGGTTAAGCGAATTGATGGTGTTACTTAGGGGCCTCTAGATCTCGAGGTTCTTGCTTTATTCTTCTCGTAGCTCCTGCGTTGAAAACGATTTCGAGACTGGTAACTCTTCCGAGTGAGACAATGAGACTTCTACATTGTTGCGGCCAATGACGTGTCGAATATTAAAAATAATTGAGTTGGCGGATTTGCCAAGTTGTGGTACCTGATGAGTAAAAGCATACGCCAATGGCTTGTCGTCACTCTTAATAATTAAACTTACTCCCTCCAGGAATGGCCTGCAATTTGCAGTTATACATTCTACAATTACGTTCAGCTGGTGACATGACTGAAAAACTGCTTGCGGAGTCTATCTGCAAGACTGCTCAAACTACTTCTGATAAAGTTTTAGTAAGGTCGCGTTAGCCAGAATCTCCCTGCAGTGGTTGAATGTGTTGACTGCCTCTGAATGTCAGCTGGACTTCAAGCTACCGCTTCTCTTGTTTTGACTCCAGAGAATAGCGTGTAGTGAAAACAGGAATGAGTTTGCGTTAGTAGTTGAGCGCTCCGATGAATTGTCTAGATTTAGCAAATGTGGCCGACTGGTGGAAATTCAGGAAAGCTTCGACCATGAAGGTAATTGGAGGTAAGTTGTGTTTTGTGACCTTGTGTGCCAAGAATTCTACCTCAGAAGCCACAAAGGTATACTTACTAGAATGAGCCTGCTGAACCGCTTGAACAGAGAGTGACTATGGTTGAAATGGTTTCTACTCTATTTTGAAGAATATGAGAATGCCGTCAAAGTAGGCTACGTGAAAATCAAACTCCCATAAAGATTTATATGTTGAAAAGTTTCTGCAGCATTCCTCACATCAAAGGTCATAACTGTAACCTTAAACAGCCCAAGGTAAGTATTACAGCTGTTTTAAGTTATCGCTTTTCCAGATGGAAATCTGATGGAACGCTTGCAATGGGTCAATTTTACTGAGCACTCACACATGTCGAAGCCTAGCAAATACATCTTCAATATGTAGCATCAGCAGACGGCCGGGCTGAGTGACTATATTGACCCGACGGTAATGGCTGAATGGGTGTCAATAACCATCCTTTTTTAGGCACTAGATGTAGGGGGACTAGCTCAGACCAACGGCAATGCTTCATCTTGAGTAAGTAAGCAAATTATGCTTCGGTTATGGCAAGTTTTTCGGCAGGCAATCTTCGAAAATTGCTGTATTGATATGATGTTTGACTACCTTACTGCTCTTAAGTGGTTTACAATTGATACTTGTTAAGGCAGGGAACTGTTCCAACAATTGATGGTAGTGGGATTCTCCTATGATGAGAAATAGCAGGTTAATCGGGAGGCAGTTGCCGCTATCCGCGAGAAAGTTTCTAGGATGCAATAGTTTTGTGTATCGATGACGAGTCTGAAATTTCCAGGGAAGTTGGTATTGATGAATAGTCTAGCTAAGTTGGAAATATAGAGGCTCTACGAAAACATGCGCTACAGACTGATATCTAATGAAAATACCTTCTACTCGTACGTGGAAGCCTAGGAGCCATTGGCTGCGTGTAATTTTAATCTGTTGGCTTAATAGTAAGAGCATACTTCTTCAGTAGAGCTCACAAGTTACTCCCCCATCGATAAGGAAATTCATATTATTAGCTTGACGGAAAAGACATTGTCTAGTACCAATCAGGAGATTGAAAGAAATCGCTTTTTGAATCTGCACCCTGATTCACTCACAATGGGCTGCCCCTTCATCGCTCTGTTACCAAATAAGGTAGACTATGTGGACAACGATGCGTTTATGCTCACCAAAGCCCTGTAATTGTGAACGTGGGGGGTGAAGTATGCTCTTTCAACAACTTCACCTCGGAATTGCCATTGGCAGGACGAACCTTGATGACTGAGGAGACCACCATCATTACTACGACCATTTCTATGCGCTCGGCTAACTTGTTTTGGGCTGTTGTTTTAGCTGCGACTACCGTTGTTCTAACGCACAGAAGGAAAGGCTAATCCAAAAAGTGGGAAGCATTCTTAAGAGAATTAAATCTCACAATAGCATAGATCTAAGGGACAGGCTCTTGGAGCTAGAGGAGCACCTAAAACACATCGGGCACTACCAGTGGAGTTGATTGAAGGCTAAAAAAGAGCAGGAGGCCAAAAAGAGCTGAGGGCTAAGTCTACTGAGGAAGCTCAGATAGCTCCACCAGCAAACAACATAAAAAGAATCGCTTCTAGTTTAATCAAAGTAGACTAAAATAAAAGGAGGAAAGAAGAGGCACATAATAGGCATGAAATAAAGATCAAGAGTTCTACACCGTGCTAAAAATGGTAGCCAAGAAAACTGCCAAAAATCCTCCAAAATATGCCACATTTATGCTGTTGAGTGAGCAACACTATGATAAAAGTTTGGCATCATGGTATCCTGATGAAACGGGTATTGCCGTCATCTGGGTTCGGAATAGTGATTTCCAGGTGGAGAGCTGTGGACGGGAGGATGGTTTCGTGTGAGTTCAGTGCTCAGGGACCACCTTCTTTAGTGTGTACCTAACAATGAAAGAATCGATATCATCTTACCAAGCCAAGCTGAATATTTTGGGGGGCGTTGTCTTGATCATAGACGGCAATGTGATCGTTGGGGGAGCCTTCAACGGTAAAGCAATCGAATGGAGCATGCCTCTCACAGATCCGCGCTGAGCACCATAAATACACCGACTTTCCACCGTATTGGCTGTGAAAGAACCATACCTGATATGACATATGAATCGGAGTCTTTAGTATGAAGGACACACAATTGAAGAGTATTAGAGGACTACTCAGACAGTGATCATCAGGGCATTCTGCTTGAGATCAGTGATGTTGTCTGCTGACGTCTGAGCTCTCGAGTTCCTACAATTTGGTGAAACATCGGAAGAATGGACGTCGAGAGATTCATGGAGGTGCTCACAGCAGGTCGCCATTGCAGGGAGATTCCCAGGGGACGAAAGAACTGGCAGCTCAAGATATGGTAAAATCAAGTATGAGCATCATCACGACTGCTTGCAACGCTTCTATGCCCCGTCGAAAACTCCACCATGGCAAGCGTCAGTGTACTGGTGGTTGACAGAAATCACTGAAAAGCACAGAATCGTGACTAGGCATGCAACTGGGTGGCAACATATAAGTCGGCCAGGAAACGCCTTCGCAAATTGATTAAAAACCGCAAGGCTCACTGCCGGTAAGATCTAGTGGACAATGTGAGGCCTTGGCTACAAGCTAGTTATGCAGTAGCTTAGTGCCCTACGAAAACCCTGCATACATGATGCGGAAAAGATGGACGAGATAGTGCGGGCACTCTTCCCCGCCCATCCCGCCCGTGTTGACGCTGTCCATGGTGAAACAGCAGTCGAGCCTCTGCTCTTCACACAGCCGGAACTGGAAGAAGCGGTCCTTTTACTGAAAGTGGGGAAGGCTCCAGGGCCAGATGGTATTCCCGCTGAGGTGTTGCAACTTGTCTATCATCATTGCCTTGACTTGCTGCTCAGCACATTCAATGATTGCCTACAAGGCAAGGCTCGTGCTGTTCAGCAAACGAAAGGTAAATTCCGAGTCACCGTCTGTATACCGCCCGTTATGCATGCTAGACACTGCTGGGAAAGTGCTAGAGAAACTCATCAAGAGAAGGCTCATTGACGCAATTCGAGCTGCTGGGGACCTATCTCCTCGGCAGTACGGCTTTTGAGCAGGATGCTCCACCATTGATGCGATTGCAGAGGTGGTGGGTACGGTCCAAAAGGCAGAGGCATATAGCCGCACCTAGCGATGGATCGTCCCATTTGTGACACTCGACGTTAGGAACGCCTTCAACTCCGCTAGATGGGTGGATATTCTAGGTACGCTGGGAACCCCTTTTCAAGTTCCAGAATATCTACTGTGGCTTTTGAGGGACTAGCTAAAGGACCGAAGTCTGTTCTATGACACGACAAAGGCCAACGACGAATGGCTGTAACATCGGGTTGTCCAGGGATCTATCCTTGGTCCGGACCTGTGGAACGTGTCTTACGACGGGCTTCTGAGTCTGGAGACGCCTGATGAGTCACGATTGATCGGCTATGCAGATGATGTTTTGGTTCTGGTCACTGGACGCACCTTTGAACAAGCGCAACTTAGGCTACGTATGCTCATGCGCCGAGTGAGAGGATAGATGACTGCTCGTGAGTTCAGTTTAGCACTGAAGAAAACCGAAGTGGTCATCTTGACAAAAAAGAGAATCCCTATAGTAGGGATGATCAGTATTGTAGACATGCTAATCGAATGGAAGCGAGTGATGAAATGCCTGGGGCTACTGACCAATTCGAAGATCAGTTTCTCTGGGCAAATCAGGGCAATGGCTGAGAAGGCTGCTTCGGGAGTATCGGCTCTAAGTCGACTTATGGTCAGCCCATCAAGAAGACGCCTCTTGATGAGTGCCTTGGGGTCAGTGCTACTGTACGGAGCAGAAATATGGTGCAATGCTCTCAGTCAGGAGGTATACCGAAAATGCTTGGCACAAGAACAGAGAAGAAGAGCACTGCGGATTGGATCTTCGTATCCGACAGTCTCTGATTCTGTGGTAAGAGTTATTGCAGGCGTGATACCTGTTTCCCTCTTTGCTAGTGTGTCAAACAGTTCCAGGCTGGACTCTTAAGTTGACAGGAGAAGGGTTTAGTGGGTAGTCCAGTCGCTTGTGAGTATGGGAGTCCCATACTTTGTTCGTAAATGACATTCACCTCCCAACAAAACACAAAAATAAAGTCCCATAAAATGAAGTTCTCATATATTTCCAACAAAAAGAAGCACTTGATGCGAGGCAGAAGAGAAAAAGCGAGGATGAAGACACCGGCGGTAGGCACTGTTCGTGAAATCCAAAGATTACCGATCATGCGCAAATGTGCCGTGGGAGATCAGAGTAGTTATAAAGCACACAGGAGATGTGTTTAGCCGGTAGTTAATAGTCAAGAACTGGGCCTGAGATGAGTTCCTATATCTTATGCTTCTCGGAGCTGAAAAAATTTTCAGCAGGCCCTTTTTGCGGGCCAAGTATGTGTCAAGTGATGGTGGGTATTCGATAATTTCCTCTACTTGCGTAATCAAATCCATTTCGATCTTTGACATGTTCTTATGAAACTTGGAGCAATATTGCATAATTTTCTGGTTGTGGAGTTTCACATTCACTTGAGCAGATCACAGCTTGGGATGCGATACATGGAAGGGCACTAGTTTCAACTTGGTGAACGAGCCACCTACTGCCGAAATGGTGACGTCGTTGTTGGCGTTTCTTCGTTATTTGACATTGTGAACTATAACACTATTTACTCAAATGAAAATGTATCGCGCTACTAGTGAATAGGTGGTGTATGTACGTGGGGTCACTTGATTAGGAATGAAATTTGATATACGAGTATACTTTAATACTAATTTATGTTCCTTCGGATCTAAATTGCGGACCGGCTACTTTTTGACAGATCGTTCGAATCAAAACGCTACCACACTTACTCTTTTAGTTGTCGGTGTTTTTTTCACTCACGTGACAGCGGTGCCACTTGTGGCTGGCACAAGCTATAAGGACCAACTATATGGACATGAGACGAGGAGTTTTAATACTTCAGAACCTCTTGGTACAATATTATGTTTCACAATCACCAACTTTTAACTTTTCTGCATCGTAACGGCAATACGAAACTGTCCTTAAAAAATTACACTGGGATTACCGTTTTTACTACTTTATCCACAAACAGATTCCTAAAACCCTTAACAATTAATATTTGATAGAAGAAAAATAGTTACAATCTAAAGGTATCATACCACACGACCTAGGCGACCTCTTTACTGGTCCAAAACGTGAAATCAGGTTCTCACCAAAATTTTTTCGCAATATGTCCATTGTTTCTCTCGCTGTATGCGAAGTAGCGCCGTCACAGAACGCTGATTTTCGTAACACAGCTGAACAATTTGGATACGTTGTTGTGGTGCAAGTATTTCTATGATGATTTGTCGAACAATATTGAATAAAAATTACATTTCAGTTTGACAGGAGTCACGCGTGGTCTGTCTAAAAAAAAAGCCTATTGAAAATCAAACCTCATAATTAATCACTCTTTATTTGTTTTATATTTTCTTATATTTATTTAGTTTTTTATAATTAATAATAATAAATAACAGTCAACATTGCTAATTTTCATTTCAAGTCCATAAAAATCATACAAAGTGGCTTTTGGTCTTTAGCTTAGATTCTGAGCTGTTAAAGCTAGACAAAATCTACCAATTTATCCCAGATAAACACCTTCAGATATTTGGCATTTTATATTCTTAGATAAAATTCAAGCTGCTTCTAATATAAAAAAAAACATGTTCTATGGGCAATGCAATTTACGTGCAAAACACAATTTTCAAAATACCCATATGGTACGATTTCCTTGAGGTCGATTGAACACGTTCATTGTTTTATTACGTGAAAATTTAAACCAGCTTCTCATAAATTTCAAACTATCTGGTTGGAGCATTAGCGTATTCAACTAAAATAAATGACAATATAAACTTTGAGTTATACCTATACTTAATTGCCAGGACAAAAATTATCTGCTTGGAAAAGAAATTGGTATAATTAACTTGTAGGTATTAAAAAACAAATGCTTTCAAATTTTCTGGGTCGATTCCTATTCTTAAATCTTTTTTAAAATAACGCAGCAATAAAAGAATAAAATAGACCGCGTGGTGTCCTCAGCATGAATTATGCTTACTGCCTCCTAAAGTGATAAGAAAATGGAAAAATCTACGCCAAACCATCAAAGTTGCATTCAGTCAAAAATTTTCAAGGTCCTGATAAGTATGCGAGATATGAAAGTTCTTCTAAAAATAGTCTGAACTTCTCCTGGCGTATTCCTAAGCTTAATTAGATTACGCGAAAATCTTGTGCGCAAACGTAGATACACAATTTTATTTTTATACATTCCATATGCACAAAGCAAACAAAACATGAAATTTGAATATTTTTCTTTTCATTTGAATCATTCATTTTTCCGTCTTCCGTTCAAAAAATTATCAATTTGGCAAATTGCGAGACATATGTACGAGTGCATACATACAAAATGCTGCAAATACCTAATTCTTTCTTTCGTACGTTTGAATTTAATTCCTATTTGGTATGATTCGTCGCTATAACTTTTTATGTATTGCAAAAATACTGGACCACCTCCCCGCAAACGGTAGGCAGCTGTGCCACCCAAACCAGGTTCATACTTCGTAACCCAAACCAAATGTTAATGTCTCGCGCATTGAAAATGCGCGTACAATGACGTAATTATTTATTTTCGAAGTCATAAGTAATATTTTGTAGTTTATAGTAGAGTTCAGGATTTATTCACAATCGAGATTTACGTAAATTATTCTAATTAGCAGTCAATCTGATTAAGGATAGAAAGTAAAATATGTATCTTTGAAATATTATCGGTAGTGATTAATTCTCGACTAATTTCGATAAAACGAAACTTATACTACCGAAGCTTTCGCAGATTCAACAGAAAAGCTTACGCATGTGTATCCAATTCTGTCGCACACCCAGTGTAAACAATCTTTCCCATCTATGCATGGGGGCATGCGTGAGTGTCAGTCTCTTTAATCATTACCTCGCGATTCAAGTCAAGTACGTTTGAATAGAAGTGTGTCGGGTTGAAACGCCACCAAGCCGCCATCCACTGATTGCATGCGACCCAGCTGTTTCAACTTGATAAGTCATTCGGCGGTTTTTGCTGGTCTTAGCTAATTTTTGCTTGGTAATAGTTGTGCCAACGGAGGTGGATTGGTCGTGGTGGCGCACTTTGACTAAGAACCAAGTTCCGCGGTTGATGGAAGAATTGCCTATTAGTAGGTTAATGGTTCTCGATCAATCGCTAAAATTACACCAAAGTTCGAGTGACACCTTTAGCTTGGGATGTTTGTACTCGTATTTTGAGTGGAATTGCTGGAAGTGAATATTAATGATCTGTTGCTTCGCCATGGAAGTCGATTTGGGTGTGGTTACCAGAGAAACTAATGAGACCTTTAGCACGACTTATGTGTGCTTAGTGCGGAAACGGTAATGGATATTGTAAATATACTTTGGATAGATTGCACGTGTGCATGAAATTGGTTGGGTCGCCATGATGAACACGTAAATTTATTTTTAAAAGTAATTGTACTGGTTATTTGATGACTGCATCGCTTTTATTTTGTTTTATGACTCCTAAAGGAGCATGTGCTCCCAAAGTTGCAGTCCAGGCACTTAAATCATCTCAGAAAAATATCTTTCATCCAAGTAGTGCATCTTTCAACTATTCTTCAAAACCGGCGTCCTTAAAATAGTGACGCTAACTGAGAAAGGGGTCATATTTTTCTGGTTGGTTAGTTGTGTCAGATACTGTGACCGTCAAAAGAAAGTAAACACCTTAGATACTTGTATTAAGAGTTTTATTAAAACAAAGTAATTAACACAAAATCAAAAATAAGTATAAGGAATTCAACCATTATTTAATAAAAACTGAACACAAAATAAACATTAAAAAAAGTAGTACAAAACAAAAATAAATTCACTTTAATCAAACAAGTTGGGTAAACAGACCTACGCTCATGTCAGAAGGGTTTTGTACTCAATCAAGAAACTTGTCAAAGAGATTTACTCGTTCAAAAGAAAATCCATTGTTTCTCCATTTTCAACTATCAAAAATCACTCAAATCATGAAATCCCAAAAACTTATGTCATCGATCTTATCTGAAAATTTTAAGAAGATCAAATCAAAACTGCAGTGTCTGGTTCGATGGAAAGTCCATAAAATACCAAAATAGTGTGTTATTGTTGATGTAATTGGAGAAATTTCAAATAGATATAACTTCCGTGAATATGATATGAACTTCATCAAACTTACAGAGTATTAGGACCTTTTTGAAGGTTGGGTTTAAAGGCATCCATAGGAGTTTTATTGGAGATAATGTGAAATTCGAAAATCATACTACTATTAACAAAGCTGAACGAACTTTGACTTCTGAGGTATTTGTTATTGTTGTACCCATAAACATCTCCCTTATTAATTTTTTTCAGATTTTTTAGATCAAAGATGCCCAATCGCGAGGGGAAACACATTTTTCATGCTCCAAATGAAGCAAAAACTGTCAGCTTAAGAGCTTTTTTGAAAAGCTCTCATAAAGGCTTTTCATTTGATACTCAAATCGGCTACCTTTGATGCAATTTTTTTCAGGGGCCACTCCCCTGTACTCTTATCATTGATTCATGGCATCAGAATTTTTTTTGAACCTTAGGGTGGTTACAAAGCCCTTCTGTTAGGAGCTCTCTCCTGCCTCCTTGACTTATTTCACCTATGAATGTTAATTGTAGGAACTCATCTTCAGTCATTCATTTAATTGAAGCAAGTGTTAGAAGCATGAAACTTAAACGTTTAATTTGGGGAAAAATAACTCAAAATTCTTCAAACCTCGCATTTAAAACAGCCACTCCTTTGTTTTACAATTACTGATACCAATAGCTGTACCAATTCTCAAAGATATTTATGATACCTTTTCCTGAAACTTTCATGCAAATCCTAGCAAACCTGTAGTGCCTGAGTCGGTAAAAAGCGCATATGGTTCCATAGCAATACAGCACATATTGCTCCATAGAAATACAGGAAAATTCAAACCGCTATAACTTTGTTAAATACCACTCGATCTTTATGAAGCTTGCAGGACAAGTTAATCTTGTATATAGCCATTTGCATACCAAATTTGGTTGAATTTAAAGGTACCGTTAAGATATTATTCAAGAAAATGTAAAATCGATATATCATACTATTACTAACAAATTTCAGTGAATTTCGAATTCTCACGTATTTCTTGATGTTGTACTCATAAAAGCCAACATTCATGATTTTTTCAGATTTTTCGGTTGAAAGATGTCCAATCGCGAGGGGGGGGGTTACGCGAAAAGTTCGTACATTTCCTCTTCCCCTGCCCCCCACGGTACATATATGGCAATTTTAAGACTTGTTTTGAAAAGATCTCATTGAGACCTTTCCAACGACACCCTATTCGACCACCAACGGTGAAAAATTTTTTTTGATGGGTCACCTCCCTATATTGGGAGACCCCCCTTAAAGCCCTTTGAAAAAATTTTCGCCTCTTGAACTTTCAAGAAGTCGCCACTTCTGACCTTTCCACAAAGTTTCATGGCTTTAGCTACTATAGTTTCGGAGAAAAAGTGCTGTGACAGACGGACACAGGTCGTGATTGCAATAGGGTTTTGTATTTTAGTACAAAACTCTAAAAAGACCAAATTTCACGCGTCAAAAAAAGTAAACAGCCAACAAAACATAACAGAACTTCAATAGAAAAAGTCGACTTTTTTTTAATTTTTACTTTTTTCGTTTGTTTTCCTTTGGACCTAAGGACCTCATTTAGTCTACTAGGCATCGACGCGACAAGTTTTTTTGTAACATCGGGAGGGATTTGGATCCATTCTTCCTTTATAACTTTCTTTAAGTCGGCTTTGCTTGAAATGACCCTTTGTCTCACTTTCCTGTAAGGTGTTCCCACAGATGCTCGATCGGGTTGAGATCTGGGGATTGCGGCGGATGATCAAGTGTCTTAAGAGTCCGGTACAGTAGCCACTCTTTCACAATTTTGGACGAATGCTCTGGATCGTTGTCCTGTTAAAAGATCCAATTTCTAGACAAGCCTAATTTTTCGACGCTAGGGGCAACATTGTCCCTAAAAATGGCTAAATAATCCATTTTGTCCAATGTGGAGTCAAGAAAAACAAGATTACTAACATCAGATGCCGCCATACACCCCCATACCATAACTGAACCGCCATCGTGCTTAACAGTGTTGGTAACACACTTTTCTTTGAAGGCTTCATTCTTAGCACGCCATATGATTGGGGGCCATTTAGCGCCGAAATTTTCGAATTTGCTCTCATCTGTATATAATAAGTTTTCCCAAAAAGCTGGAGCCTCGTTTTTGTATTTTTTAGCGAAGTCCATGTGCTTGATCTGATTCGCTTTGGATATGTATGGCTTTTTTCGTGGTATTCTTCCATGTAGACCATTTTTATGAAGCGCTCTCCTGACTGTACACGCACTTACTGGTTTGTCTGATGCCTGCGTTATGTCTTCTGACAATTTAACAGCACTTGAGGCTGGATATGCCCTTACTTCTCTTACTACAGCTCTCACTTCAGTACCACTAAGCCGCTTTGGGCGTCCAGATCTCGGTAAATCTTCAACGAGATGATGTTTGGCATACTTATCAATAATTTTTTTTACTGTGCAGTGGTTTCTGCCTACAATTTTGCCGATTTCACGCGAGGATTTACCTTTTTCTTTTAAGTCTATCATAATTTCCCGAGTATCAGGCGATGTTTACTTTCCCAGAGAGCTATTTTCTTTTATGTCTTTATTTTTAATATTAATTAGAACAAATGCACTTAAAACGATTTTTGTTGAAGTAAGGCACGCGAACAGCACAAATTGTTCACCAAAGGTTAAGGTTCTTCCCCGAAATATTAAAGAAACGAAGTAAGTGTTACCACTGTTTACTTTTTTTTAACGCGTAAAATCTGATGCATTTCCACTTTGGTGAGATTTGTGCAATGTTGCCACTTGTTTTGATTTCATGTTTAGTAGTAATCAATCTTTAAACGGTTTAGTAGTAAACTCATTAATATTACTTTTTATCCCAAGTCAATAATAGCTATGTAATGCGACAATTTAAAGATGAAAAGGTGGTGTTTACTGTCTTTTGACGCTCACTGTATGTCTCTATAATCAGACCTCAGATGAAGTCAAATTGTCTAAACTGATGTCGGACCTTAATCACAGCCTCGAAATTTTGATTGCATCATTTCGACCGGAACTCGTCTGGGGTAAAGGACATAAGGTGAAAGTTTGCATGTCTACTAAACATGCAAATTATTGCCTACATTGGGCAAGCTCTTAGAAACTTTCCGCTTACTTCGGTAAAAGCCTCCAAATGCAAACTCTCCTACAATTCAAAACATATAATAGACAAAACCTGGTGCCAACGTAGGTGGCAACAAGCCCTCCTGGCGAAATATGCATTTGTAGTAGTCTACCTACTATAGTATGTTCCCGTGAGCTGTCAGCCTGCTTCGGCCAAAGCAATGCTTGTATGGTGTAATACAAGTATACACTATGTTTAAACGAAAAAAGTACGAAACGCATTTGTTATAAGCTTTAAATTCACCTAGCACTATCCACTGTACACCTGCACTTTTTAGAGCAGCTAGCTTGAAGAGGAACCAACTCCTATTCTTTTAACTTTCTATCTTTCTATCTAAAATTTGAACGGATATATGAGCTGAAACAAAATCAATTTTATAAGGAGTGGTAGAATGTTGACCGTCTGGAATTCCTGGCGGTTATTATGTGTAATACTGTTACTCGTATATTGAACTAAATATTTATTTTTTCTTTTCCAAAACCGTGAATTTATTGTATTTAAATACATATGTACATTTCATCAGTGTAACTACCCTTTCTTAGCCTAATCCTAAACTATTTATCTAAATTACTTTTTATTATATTATTACAAATCTTAACAGTTTATCAGAGCCATTATCTAAATCTTTGTTTAGCCTATTAGTACAGGTATATTTCTTATTTCTATAGTTTCACTAATGTCCAATTCATTTATGACTATCGAAACTTTCAGCGCTTATCGTATGATTGCTTTCGATGACGTGTGTGGCTACGGTCGACTTTACCTGATGTTTATTGTTCCTTCTCCACAATCCTACGTCTTTCATGAGTTCGTCAAATCGTACTACCGCTAATCTCTTTGTCTGCCCTATATGCACTTTGTTGCAATCTCCGCATGAAATTCTACATATGCCGCTTTTTTCGTGATCCTCAATCCTGTCCTTTACGTTGTTAAGTAATTTACTCAATTGCATACCGCTTCTTGGAACTGCGTCTATGCCATATTTGCTGAACATTTTTTGAAGGTCCCTATGCATGTCTGAGAACACTATACACACTCTTCGCCGTTGCTTTTTATTGATATCCAGTGTTGTATATTTCCTAACTTGTAGCTGTCGATTTTTCTTTTGGATCATACCCGTTTTTCTGTGCCGTATCCAAGATGTAAACCAACTCCTTTTGGAAGTTCACCGCACTCATTGGTACCGTTAACAACATGTGGATCATACTACGGTATGCCGCCATTTTATGCTGATACGGGTGGTACGAAGTATTTGGTATCGTCCTCTGCGTTGTCGTTGCCTTCCGGTGTATTGCAAATTCTATCCCGTCGGTGCTTCTGATTAACATTAAATCCAAGAACGGAAATTTTCTTTCTTGCTCGATTTCGACAGTAAACTTTATTTGAGGATGAAGCTTATTCATATACACCAGCTGTTCATTAATGTTGTCCTTGCTCATCACCACCACGATGTCATCCACGTACCTTACCCATAATTTTGGAAGCATATTCTGTGCTTCCATCCGCTTTTCCATTGCCGCCATAAATATTTCTGCTAGTATTGGTGATATGGGCTTTCCCATTGCAAGCCCCCGAGTTGTCTTATAATATTGTCCCCGAAATACGAAGCAATTTTCGCTCGTACATATTTCTGCCAGTTTCACAAACGCTTTGCACCGTTTTTTCCGTTCCGCCGATCCTTTGATTTTTTTGCAACCAAAGTTGAAAATGATATAAGCTTGTCTTTGCGGTATACTTGGAAATAACGCCTCCACATCGAAAGACACCAGGACTTCATCGCCATTCATTTTTGCAATTTTTTCCTACTCGTTGAATCAAGTCTATTGAGTTTTTTATACTGTGGTCACCGTTCACTGCTGCTGGTTTTCTACATTCTAATACCAGCCACTTAGCGATCTTGTACGTGGGTGAATTTGAATCTGCAACTATTTCTCTCATCGGATTCACTTCTTTGTGCACTTTGGGTTGGCATTTCATTCTTGGTATTGCGGGATTTGACATTCTCAGATGGCTAACATCTCCTAATATTGTTTTCACTTCATTCAACACTTTTTCTACTCTTTTTACTGTTTCCTGAATTGGGTTTGTTCGGTGTTTAAAATAACCCACCGATTCAATTTTTCTTTGCACTTGTTCATCATAGTCCGTTTTGTCCATTATGACAACTTGATTTCCCTTATCTGCTTTCAAATGATAAACTGGTAGTTGTCTTAGCTCTTTGATGTTCTTCATGGTCTGGATGTCGTAATTTTTTGGTTTTCCTATGTGTTTCCCTAATATTTTTCTCGCGTCTGCCCTGATTTGCTCCTGATCATCACTATTTAAGAATTTTATTCCAGTTTCAATATTAATAATCGTTTCTTCTATTGCGTGCCCTTCGTTAACTGCAAATTTGAGACCTTTATTTAATATTTATATTTGTTCTTCTGTAAAATTGCTCGATGATTTGTTGATAACAAAATTTGGTAAAAATTCTACCATCGGCTTTGCTTGTCTTGTTCTCCCATTTAGTAAGTTCTTCAATTTCTTGTTCAGCGTATCTTTTTTCCCAGTTGTTCTGCATTCTTCCGCTTTTTTAATTTTATTCATCATTATTGAGATGTCCCAGTTATAAAAATTTGCTTCCTTACATAGTATCATATGTGCTAGATAAGATTATTTAGTAGTGAGATCTATCTTCGTGTACAACCTTCTAAGGCTCGCCTGCATCGCTGCTTTTTCCACTAATCTCGTATGTTGACTTGCGACCGGTGGTCCCGAAATTTTTTTCACTCTAGGAGACTTAGGAACCACTTTCCACTTCATACACAATTTAAGGAATTTGATATATTGGCTAAGCGACGCTATTTTTTCCCTTAATCTTAAAAGTTTTCTAAATTCAGGTTGTAGCTTGGTTGCCATCTTGATAATGATTTCTCAATCAACCCTTATAATCTCAGCGGTTTATTTAAATTGCTCGTATATTGAACTAAATATTTATTTTTTCTTTTCCAAAACCGTGAATTTATTGCATTTAAATACATATGTACATTTCGTCCTTCACACTAGGACTTCATCAGTGTAACTACCCTTTCTTAGCCTAATCCTAAACTATTTATCTAAATTACTTTTTACTATCTCATTACAAATCATAACAGTTTATCAGAGCCATTACCTAAATCTTTGTTTAGCCTATTTATTACAGATATATTTCTTATTTCTATAGTTTCACTAATGTCCAATTCATTCACCTTTCTTACCTGTTTTATGACTTAAAGTTTACTGTCGAAATCGAGCAAGAAGGAAAATCACCGTTCTTGGATTTAATGTTAATCAGAAGCACCGACGGGATAGAATTTGCAATACACCGGAAGGCAACGACGACGCAGAGGACGATACCAAATACTGCGTACCACCCGTATCAGCATAAAATGGCGGTATACCGTAGTTAGATCCACAGGTTGTTAACGGTCTAAATTTGATACTTTTTACTTCGAGGGACGCGCAGGGAGGGGAAATACACGAAAAATTTGGGTCCCCCCTCACGATTGGACACCTGTGATCCGAAAAATCTGATAAAAATTATGGAGGTAGGTGGTCACGAGTACAACAACAACAAACACCTAAGAAGTCGAAATTCGCTCAACTTTGTTAATAATAGTATGGTGATGATTCCAGTAGTCCTACAAAAGGTCCATAAACTTTATAAGTGAAAATCGAATGATGTGCGCGGAAGTTATAGCCATTTGAAATTTCTCCAATTGCAACTACAATAACATGGTTTTGGTATTTTATAGACTTTCCATCGAATCAGTCATTGGAGTTTTGATTTAATCTTCTTGAAATTTTCAAACAAGGTCAATAACAGTAATATTTTTGGGAGTTCATGATTTGAGTGATTTTTGTTGGTTTGCAACAAAATGGCGACCGTTAAAAATAAATAACAATGGATTTTCTTATAAGCATGCACACCTCTTTGACATGTTTATTCGTTGTTGGTGAATGCATTACTGAGAAGTTGGGTACAAAAATCTTCTGACATGAGCGTAGGTTTATCTACCCAACTTGCTTCCTTTTCCAACAAGAACCTCTTAAATACGGATTTTACTTTTTGAACGGTTCTTTCTGCTTGTCCATTGCTTTTTGGGTGGTAAACCGGACTAATAAACAACTTTATTTTACTGTTCTTACAAAAGTTTTTGAATTGGTAAGACGAAAAGGGTGGTCCATTATTAACCACAATTTCTTTTGGCATCCCAAAAGTAGCCATAAAAAGCGTAAGTACCTCTATCAACTTGAACGCAGTTGTGCATGTCATCACCAAAATGTCGACAGATTTAGTATATGAGTCCACTAAAAGAAGAAATGTTTTTCCTTCAAAATAGAAAAAATCTAATTGTATTCTTTGGAACGTGTAGGTACTTACAGGGCATGCGATTAGTGATTTTTCTTTAGGAATGCTACTTGTTTGATGTCACAGGATTTTACAAAGTGCTCTATGTTATCATCAATTCCAGGCCACCAAACATAAGACCTTGTTTTTCTTTTCATATGTTGTATGAATGTAATAAATTCAGAATGTAATAAATTCAGCACTTGATTTCTCAAACATCAGGAAACCGCAATTCTACTACCGTAAAATATACAACCATCTTCTGTACTTAAAATTTTTTGCTAATTCCAGTAGGGTTTTATCTCTTCTTCAGGCTTTAAGGAGAAGCCTTGCATAAGGCAATTTACAATTTTACATAATTTTAGATCCTTGCTAGTATTTCCTTGGATTTGTATACTATCTACAGTTAGCTCATCCGCAAAGTTTAAGGAATTAATCGTAATATATTCAGTCACTGTATTCTCGTTAACCCTCCGAGTACACACCTATTTTTTCGATCATTGAGTACATATGGGGTCAATTTGACCCCAACCTTCTTTGAACGTATACAGTATCGCCCCCACTATAGATATTAGTTTGAAAAAATTTTCAGAAATAGTTTGAAAGCTCTTATAGTAATTCTTATACATTAGAGAGGCCTTAAATGTCCTTAGCCTACCTAAAAAATTCGCAGCCTGAAAAAACGAAAATTTTTACATAAAAAATCGTAACTTTTCCAACTTATAATATTTTTGGCTAAAAATTTACATGGAAACTCTCAAGACGTAACAAAATAAAGGAAAAATGAGCCCTATAGCGTCCCTTAAAAAGAAAGTATTTATTTTGCATATTTACGATGACAATTTTGAAGATTTTAAAATTTTCATATTGTTTCAAAAAAAAAGGTTCATAACTTCGTCAGTTTTCAATATTTTGAGCTAAAAACTCATATGAATACTCTCAAGACATAGTAAAATAAGGAACAAACCAGCCTTATATATAGGGTTGCAAGAAAAAGGTTTTCGTTACGCATACTTGTAATGGTAATTTTGAGGGTATAAAAAATCATGCTTTTTAACTTTTTTCAGTAGGAAAAACTTTTTTTACTCTTCAAAACATATAATAATAAAGAAAAAATAAGTTAAAAATAAAAAAAATCAATTATAACCAGCACAATCATTGCATAAGTATACTCGATGCTCGTTACACATCGGTCGGCTACAGGATGGGCACGCATCACTTGTTTTGGGGTCCTGCTGACGAGTGCACAAAGAACACCTTGCTATTTTTCTCAGCTAAACACGCTCCACTGTGACAGGTGGGATATTTATTCCTAAAATATTTTCAACCCCTTTTCTAACATCTGTACGCATACAAGGGTTTTTAATTTTTTCTCGTAAGTATGGGTGAACAAGGTGAGCCACAACATCTTTTAAGACACCAACAGCAGATTTCTTTTTGTTAGCGTCATTGGCATATTAACACATATATAAGATTCTGGCATTTACAATTGTTTGATCCATCATACCAAAAAAGTATCGCACTGGCCAACGCTTTGTTGCTCGGGTAGTTGTATAAGCGTGGCACAGTGTATCGAACACATCAGTTCCACCTTTGGTTTTATTGTAATACAAGATAATCTCTGGTTTATCTCTTATTCCAATATTTCCAGTTGTGATTTCTGCATTAACAACTAGTACAATTTTATTTTTTTTGGCGTGAAACTGGCTAAAGTGATACCGCCATGGTAGCAAAATTTAGTGGAAGATATTTTCGTGCTAGCAAACTTCATTTCAATAGGAACGTCGGCTTATTTTTCCGGATTGTGCCAGTTACATACATATTGTACTTTTCGTCTAACATATCTTTCAGAAGAGGAACGGTTATAAACCGATTATTGCAAGTAACAGATCTATTAGAACCATGAATAGTTTCGGTTACTTTTTTGAAAAAATATTTTCCGGAAGACTGATTACGTGGGTGACCGGTTTTTCCTAAATAAGATAAATAATTTTAGTATTTATGAAAAAATAATAACAAATAAATATAAAAAAATTACTAAATATAAAGTTTGTGCATCGTTCATTGTAATAATTTTCAAGCCATATTTATCAGGCTTCGATTTTATGTACATTCGAAATTTGCAGCGCCCTCTGAATGAAAGATGTTGCTCATTCACAGTAATTTCATTGCTGGGATTGTAACAAAATTCACAATTTTTAATGAATTTATCCCATAATTCTCGTATAGGTGATAATCTATCATCCTGAGATCGATTATCTCTAGCATCAAAACGTAAGCTATTAGCAAGGAAAGCAAATCTTGATTTTGGCATAACGCAACGATAAAAAGATGTTGCATGAAAGTTGCTCCATAACTCCTTGACATCAACATGATTAGATTTCCACATTCCTGCATAATAAATAATTCCAATGATTGCGTTCATCTCTAGTATATCAGTAGTGCGGTGATATGTCTGCAACCATCATTTTGGAACAAACATCTTCAATTTCAATATTAGTATATTCTACTATCTTCTTTCTTATATCCTCATCGAAAAAATATCCCAAAATTCAACAATGTTGTTAAAATTTTCTGCTCCGTTTCGTGGTCCAGGTACTCTTTCTGGTACAATCGACAATTGATCTGTAACATAGAAACAATATATATTTATACTAAAAGTTTCATTGAAATATGATAATAGTATGCATATTTTACTGTTGCAAAGAAGAGAAGAGAATTGGAAAATGTACGAAATATATTCCAACCTGATAATCTTTCACGAGTTCCCATTTTCCACTTTGTCTTATTTTTACTGATCGATGTTGATGTTGGTCTCCCTCGTGCGGCTGAGTTTTCACGCTGTTGTAAAAGGCGTTCACTGAGAACTGCATTCTCCACATCATCATTTTCTAAACATTCAGAAAGTTCATAATCAGATACTGATTGCTCAGAGACGTGGTCGTCTTCGGAGGAACCACTGCCGCCAAAATCATCACTGCTGTCTTCAGCCAACAAACGATTACGCACACTAGATTGCAGATTATATTCCATATTGCTTTAAAAATAAATAAAAATACTTTCAAACTTATTTTGGTCTTTTTGAATTAATCTATTCATTTATAAAGTAAAAAAAAAAATCATTTTTGACCTCAAAATTGACGTTGAGTACACAAAGGGGTCAAATTGACCTCAGGCTGATTTCAAAGGGTTCTCAACAATAACTAACGTCTTCGAAAGTTAAACAAACTATGTAAACTTATAGTCAAGATACTAAAATATACTTAGAAGGCCATAATACCCCCACTCTCCCGCAGGCCTAGGCGCTGCAATCGGTCAAAGTAGCGTCTGGGGTCAAATTTACATCATGTGTACTCGGAGGGCTAAAAGAGACTCTCGATAATGCATCTGCAATCAATATTTTCTTGCCCGCTCTATAAACGATTCTGTATTTAAACATTGACAAGTAGACTGCCCATCTTTGCAGTCTAGCGGCCGGAGTATTTTTTCCGGGAAAGGATATTCCTTTTATGGCTTTGTTGTACATATATAGGATGAACTCTCTGCCATACAGATATTTAAAAAACATTTTTTACCGTGGAGACAATAGCCAGACCTTCCTTATGCAATTAAGAATAGTTCTTTTGGGCTGAAGTAAGAGAACTACTTGTAAACATGACTGGCTTCTTGTCCCCATTGACAATGCGTGATAAGAGTCCTGCGACTCCATATGAGCTAGCATCTGTGGAAACTACAATAGGCTTGTTGGGGTCAAATAATTCTAAGACGTTATGTTTCAGGAACAGTTTTTTGATTTTTGAAAACTTTACTCACATTATTGGGACCATTGAAATCTAACATCCTTATGTAATAATCGTGATAGTACTTTTAATTTTCTAGACAATTTGGGTATGAAACGTCGGTAATAATTAATAAGACCCAAATACGCCCGAAGTTCTCGGACATTACGTGGTTGTGGAGCGTCCCTAATTGCCTTTATTTTACTAGAGTTTTGTTGTATTTAGTTAAAAAATATTACATGTTCCAAATACTCCACATATGTCTTTCAAAATTTACACTTTTCGATATTGATCTGAATATTATAATGATTTAATCCATCTATCATTTTGCAGAGGTTTTCGTTTACTATTCTCCAAAGTTTCAACTCTTACAATAATATCGTCTATTTAACAATGGGGTTTTTTAATTCCACAAATGACTTTATCGATAGTTGCTTGGAAAATGGCAGGTGCACTAGCAATTCCGAAGGGCAACCTTTGATATCGAAATAATCCCTTCTGGGAGTTTATCGTAAGATATTCTTGCGACCGTAATTATACAGGCGATTGGGTACAAGCACTAGACAGATCAATGCAGAAAAATATTTATAATTTGCTAAGCTGCTGAAAATATCTTCACTATTAGGGTAGTGTTACATAGAAATGAATGTATTTATGGTTCTTTTGAAATCTACGCAAATACGTATTTCTCCATTTGGTTTAGGGACTATAACTATTGGTGAAGCCCATTTGCTATGTGTTACTGGTGTTAAAATATTTTCGTTAACCAGTTTATCTATTTCGTTGGAGACTTGATCCCTCAATCTATATGGTATCATATACGCTTTATGGGGAATGGGATGGGCATTTTCTTCTGATAATATTTCTGCTTCAAATTCATTTATTGGTTCCGTTAAGTGCTTTTGTGTAATCTTCGTATATTTTCCAAAAAATTCTTTAATTACTCCCGATAACTCCAGTTTACCATCCACACCACCGACAATATGACCTTGAAGTGAGCTTTAATCACCTGGACTTGTTCCATTTCACTTACTAATGAATTTTTCTAATCCGGATTAATCATATCTAAAAAATTTCTCCCAAGCAGATTGTTAAATTTTCTGGTTGACTTCACGACAATGCGTTCCAGTTGATATTTTGGTGTGGCATACTCCAAATTCACTTTTAATGATCCTAATACACTAAGATTTTGGCTTGAAATTGTACTTAATACATTACAATTCTTACTTTAAGGTGACTGAGAAAACGTATCTTTATAAAGTGCATAGCTTATGACTGACACTCCGCTTCTAGTATCGATGTCACATTCCAGTTCTTTATTTTCCGCTTGTATTTTAATTACCGTATTTTAATTACCAACTTTGAAGAACGATTTATGGTGTTTACATCTTCGAAGATTACAGCAATCGGACCATTCTTTGTATAAAAAACCGTACTAATTTGTCCAATTTTACCACAGGTAAAACACTTGCAATTTTGGGCCGGCCACGACTACGTATTATTATTTTTTATCTGATATCACTTTGATCATCGGGGGTTGGTTATTTATCTCTTGATATTTTGTTCAAATGAGACGCTTCTGGTAGTTTTTTTTATCTCGATTAATAGTTTTGTTTGGTTTTCGATTTTTCCAAAAGTTTATTTTGTGCACTTCGTGCGTGACTGGGTGAATTTATTCTTATTCCCTTATAGACATTTCAAAACTAAGAGCAGTATTATAGTAGATTTCAAATTTATTCGGATTTTCAGCTAGTAATTTTTGTTGTATGCGTTCATTACGAAGTCCGACAATGAATCTGTCAACAAGAGCATCTTCTAATGCTAGGTTTCCTAATTCACAATTTTCTTGGGCGGTGCTCATAATATAGCCTCCGAACTTACACGTTTCTGCTAATAACCGTAACTTGATTATAAAATCACTAATTGATTCACCAGGTTCCTGCTTCATTTTACAAAACTTAAGCCTTTCTGCTCTTTTGTTGACTTTAACCCCATAATGCTTTGTTAGTAAAGTCATTAGCTTGGCATAATTCTTATCACTAGGTTTCTGTGGAGCTGTCAGTGACTTACATACTTTGTATAACTCAGCGCCCATACATGAAATAAATGTTGCCATTTTTTGCTCCTCTGCTACGTTATTTGTAACAAAAAATTGGTCCACTTGGTCTTTATATAGTATGCTGAAAAATCGTCTCCTGGTGTAAACTCACTTATGTTACCAATAAATTCCATTCTAGGTTGTGTGTTCACTTTCTCCGGTTTGACTATAATTTCTTCTTCTTTAACACTCATTTAATTGAAATTTTGAGTTCTTTATCCTCTTCGCTAGTTTTACGATTGTTTTTTACTTTACCTTAGCCCTATTCCTCTTGCCGCTGGAAGTCGTACACCAGGCCGCCAACCTCCCAGTGTTCCATTTACATCACATCTTAATGTTGTTTTCTAATTCAGCTTACATATTTAAGACAGCATTAATTTACATATGCAACATATACAACATTATTGTATAGGGTTATCTATTTTACGCTTGGGAAAGTAAAGCTAAGGAAAACACATAAAATATTCAAATAGAAACGAAATTTTTTATTCAATATAAAGATTGAACCTTACCATTATACGTGAAATACAACATCATTCAAATGCCCTTCACTGGACTTCTTACAGGCCTCAATCCTTTTGAGGTAATTTTCAATGACTTTTCGGCACATTTCCGGCAATATCTCGGCCATAACTTCACGAATATTGGTTTTCAATTGCTCAAGATTTTGAGGACTGTTCGCGTAAACACGACTTTTCGCAAAGCTCCATAAAAAAGAAATCCAAAAGTGTTAGGTCGCAGGATCTTGCGGGCCAGTTGACATCACTCAATCTCGAAATTACGCGTCCTGGAAATTTATCTTGCAAAAGTGCTCGATTCGCCTGTTTTGTTTGGTTTGTGGCTCCATCCTGTTGGAACCACATGTTTTCCAGATCATAATCTTCAATTTCTCTCCAAAAATAATCGGTTAACATCCGTCGATAGCGGTCAGAATTGACTGTAATGGCTCTTCCTTGATCATTTTCAAAAAAAAAAACGGGCCACTAACATCACCAGACCATAATGCACACCAGATGGTCACTTTTTCCGGATGCAAAGGCCTTTCTGCAATCACTTGAGGATTTTGCGAGCCCCATATGCGGCAACCCTGTTTATTTACGTAACCACTGAGCGAAAAATGAGCCTCATCACTAAAGAAAATTTTGTTCGAGAAATCGTTATCAATGGCTTGTTGTTCAATCACCCAATTCGCATACATTCTGCGTTGTGTATGGTCTTGGGGCTTAAGTTCTTGAGTGAGTTGGATTTTGTATGGATGGAGATGCAAATCCAAATGCAAAATCCGCCACAATGAGCCGTAGGACAAGCCCAAAAGTTGAGCACGTCGAGGAATCGACAAATTCGGGTCTTCCTCCACACTTTGAGCAACGACAGCGATATTTTCAGCAGAACGAATGTTGCAATGATGCGCAGGCCTTGCAATATCAATAACCAATCCAGTCTCTTCAAATTTTCTCACTGTGTTCGAAATTGTTTGCTGTGTAGGTCGATTATGCCGACCGTAATCGGCTCGTAAGCCCCTAAATGTTGATACAGCAGAATCACCATTTTTATAATAAAATTTAATAATTTGAATGCTTTCTTCGACTGTTAAACAATCCATACTTCTAAATGGCAAACATTCAACTAAAAAAAACACGCTTTGGGTGACATTTAATTCTGACCGATGTGAAATGGCAGGGTTATACTTTCCTACCACGAAATGGGTAACCCTCTACTTAAAAACAATTTCTGAGAGAGCTGATTTCCGTATGATTTGAATTGGCCATTGGCATGATTTTTCTAAAATGTATTTCAATAAATTGACTAGGATTTGTAATGGCAAGTACGAAAATGTTTTCTTACAATTTTGCTAATCCTAGTTTAACTATATATTGCATTTTTGTGAGAAATCTTTGTATTTCTTCGTCTGTTGAAATATTTGGATTCAAAAGGCTATTTGTTGCTGAAGCTACGTTATCCAAAATAAGTTCTAACTTACTTTTTAGGATTTGAATTTTAAAAAGTTGTTTATTGTACAGATTTCCATTAATTGCCTTTTTAGATTCGCTATTAAGTCTTGAAAGAATCGTTTTGCGGTCTGCTTCAAAAATATCTTTCAGTTGTAGAATTGTCTGGTTGAATGCATTGTTAATTGCAATTTGATGGCTTAGTGTTGTAATTGTATTTTGTGAATTTATTTCTCTAATCTTCCGATGATCCTCTATCGTGGGTCTGTCTGGTTCGTCGTACCAAATGAATTAGGCCTGCTTTTCTTCTGTTTGTTTTAGGAATTATAGTATTCACTTTATTTTTCAGCTGTGTTAATTCTGTCAAAAGTATTTTTGTATGGTTTCCTTCTTAATATTCTATATTTTGGGAAAAATCCTTTAAAATTTTTAGAATTCCCTTTGTGTTAATTACGTGGATTGTATTTGCTTACTATTGCCGTTTTGTTAAGCTGAAGTTCAATGAACTCCGTCTGTTCTGATGTCTCATGTAGATTTAATCGTCTTGTCACTGGTGTGTAAGTATTAATAAAAGCGCCAATGTAGCCTGAAAAACCAGTAAGTTTGAGAAAAAAATTTTTCATGTAGGATTTTTAGTATTATTTTCTTTCGGAAGTAAGGTATATTTTCTTGTGAAAACATTATTTCAGAGTTACTTGTGAAATGATTTCAACTCTGGCTCACCCCGTCGAGACATTTTCCGAAGAAAATCTAAACCAACCATCAGGTCGACAAGTTCGCACACTTTGAGTCTACTCCGAGGTAGTTCGGGGAAGAGTTTTGGTCACAGGTCTTACGCGAGCGAACTAAGTGCAAAATACAAAAACTCAGCCACTGGTTTAAATGCTCGATTCAACACACGTCGAACAAATTCCATCGACTCTACTTTAAATTACATAACTTTCTTCCGAGGAAAAGAAACAAAGACAAACGCTGAAAAAAAAATTACTCGTTCCCGAATATTACCGATACGGCACCTACTCCAACAAAAAAACGCAAATTCAAAATATGGCACCGCGTACCGACTGCAACACGAAACCAACCATTCGCGGAATACTAGAACCCTACCTTCTCAGCGGCATACTCACCTTTCGCCTGCAGTATCCTGCTGAAACGAAACGGATTTACTAGAAAGGAAAGACGTGATTATAAATTCAGCAATTCATAATTAAATTTAGTCCACATTGAACCATATAAACTACAATCATACTAAGAACTACACTTATCAAGAAGCTAAGTTACCCTGGCATACATGAAAAGTTTCAAATCCTGGACTTTTGCCCAGGCGTGAATATTCTGATTGAGTCTCGTTTTGTACTAATTCGCTAAGTAAAAAATTAGCCTAATCAAAGTTTCACATACAAAGGAGTTGGCTGAACATTCATCTAATTGGGATACATATAAAAGTTAGTTGTCAAAATATTCGTCTTAAGATTATTGAGTCCCTTTATTTTTTGGTTTGCTTCGCCTACGGTGCGTTTATTTATCACTAACAATAAATAATAGTTTACAGTTTTACATTACGCTGTAACTAGTAAGCTAAGTATTTTACTAACATTTCATAACCACTTATTTTTATATAGTTAGCTTGAGGTGATAATAAGGAATAACCTCTGTTCGTTTACGATAGCGAAAGTATCAAAACCTAAGTAAATTACTTGCCTGATAAGTTAAATTGTAAAACATTTATACTTACATAATAAAATAACCATTAGGTAAATTCATATTAAATTCTTTAATGCATCAATATAAATAAATAAATATGCATGACCCGCTTTAAATCTAGAAACTACATCAAAATCGATCATTTGTACTTTTTCTCATATGAACCCATTTTCTTACGTGTGGAACAATCCTCACTCGCATGGTTTCATATGTACAACATTACAAATCTACAACAAGCGAAGACAATTGCGCATCATATTTCAAAACATAAACTAATTGCTATCTACTAAACTAATGCTTTCGTTTTTCTCGATGAACTTGACATTGTTCATATGTGGGGCCTAAGAACTTCACATATGATATCTTGTTTCCTTTTTTTACGGGAAATTAACATAGAGTATTGTTACATGTACAAATAATTACATGTACAAATAATTCTGCGAGCTACTGTCGCAATTGTTTTCACAATCATTAAGAACGTCAACAAATGAATTTACTCGAACCCACGAGAACCCAACAAGCATGGTCAACATCTGCAAGTGACGTCACTCCATTCATTAATTTGCTCGAATCTACCAGGTACCTCTCGGTAGAACATTCGCCAATGTACGAGAAATGGGTGAATAGGTAGAGACCCTATATAAAGGCGAGCTGAATGAATGGGGGATCATTCATTCAACCGCGATAAGAACTGCGATAGTGTGTTTCGTAATAGTGAAGTGATTTAGAAGACAATTGCGATAAGAAATTTATGGACAAGTGTTAGATTTTTTTAATAGTGAAAATTAAAATTAGTGAAAGTGTTAAACTGATTATTGTGCATTTTTGGTAATTAAATAAACTCTTTTAACTTAAATTAAAAGACATTGCGTTTTCACTTTCCCGGAACGTTAAAATTATTGGCCGTGAACCGAAAACACGCGACAGTATGTATGAATGCATTGACGTCACGCAGAGCAAATGTTTTTTTTTTGTATAGCGTTCTGTGGGAAATCCAACGTGTAGAATTGCATTGAGGAAGTAATTTTTTGTATAGATTTTGAAGAAGAAAATTTAGAATAATTGTTAAGTATTTTTATGTTGAAGCAAACAATATTTGTAACAGTTAAATATATATGTATTTGTGATAGAAAAATTGTATAAATAGCATAGATCGATCTAAGAAAACACACTTTTTGGTCAAACGTTAAACTAGCAACTTCGCCTCTGTTTCACTCATTCATTCCGGCATTAACCGCCTAATCTACATGCGTGCCTAGACGCTTTATAATCACTAGGTAAATATAAATATTTTATGGAGTTGGAATATTTCTAGTACTGCACTAGAAATATATCCTTGCTTCCTGCACATTTTAGTAAAGTATTGAATTGTGAATTGGGTGGCAAGAAAAATATCTTATCGCGGTACAAAAACATTGGTAACCCCGACATTATACAGAGCGAAGCCTACCGTTGCAAATCAATCGTAGTATTGGAACGAGCCCTACAATGGAGAAGTTGACGGCTACACAATCCGAGCTGGGGAGCAAACTGGAACAGCTACTGATTAACTTCAGGAAGGATTCAGTGTCCAGAAAAACCAAGGAGTACCTAGACAAGAGACTAGGCGTGTCAGAAGGGTACTGGTATGAGCTTGATCAAGTCCACGAACAATTGAAACCATTTGAAGTGACCGCGCCAGATCATCCGTACTTTGCCAACAATTACTACAACGAAATTTGGAAGGTGTACGAGAAGCTCATTCATGCACTAGATGATGCGAGAAGAAAATTGGAGGGAACATCTTCTAACGACAACCTCAGGACATCATCACCTGCAACCAAATCTGGAGATATATCTGCCACCAGAAACCCAGAACGTCATGCAGACTTCAAACTCAAAGGCGATGACGAAGAATAAAGGGATATTCTTCCAAGAATGATCCGGAAGCAAAGGGCCTTAATGAGGACCCTTACGTACTTCAATCAAGACATTGAACACAAGGCTAGTAGTGAACATTCTACCGAGTACTACACACTTAAGGTCAACTTATTACAAAGATACGTGTATGAGCTGGCAGAGAACGATCAGGCAATATGGGAACAAACCAATGAAAGAAGCCCTTTTGAGTACAGTCCTGAAGTCTGTCAAGAACTTCACTGCTGGACCCAAGAATCTCATTGCAAGAACGTATGAGAATCACTGAATGAAGAAGCGACAATCCACTGCTGCAATTAAAGGATACCGGAGCTCAATCGCCAAAAATCGTACTACCAACCTTTGACGTTGATTACTTGCAGTGGACTCAATTTCGTGATTTGTACCTCCAACTGATTCACAACCATGCAATCGGAAATGTGCAAAAAATGTATTATCTGCTTAGCAATCTATCAGGCAAAGAAAAACGATTAGTGCAGCATTTGCCAGTTTCCAGCGAGAATATAGTTAAAGAGAGATATGCCAATAAAAAGTTGCTAGTGACACATCTTCTCAACAAACTTCTTCCTCAACCATCGAGCTCTGTTGAATCTGCATCACCAGTTAGAAATCTACACAAGGTAACCAACGAATGTCTACTGGGACTCAAGAATTAAGGCATTTTAATCGACGCCTGGGATCCAATATTACTACATGTACGGGTCAAAAGGTTAGACCATACTACACATACGTTGTATGAGCAATTGTTGGCAGAGCCCCGGCAGCTAGGCACTGTGAAACTTTTTTTATCATTTCCGGAGAATCGTTATCAAAGCCTTGAAACCCTTGGCAAAGGAGGCTCGCCGTCTCTTAAGCAAAAACAAACTAAGCCTGCCTCGCTGGTGACGTCATCCAAAGGGAGCCCATGCACAGTGTGCAATGGAACGCATCCACTATATGCTTGCAAAACTTTCCTGAGTCAACTGCCAAAGATTCGTCTCCAAACTGTGAAGAAAAATAATCTGTGTTACAACTGTTTGAGGGCGGACCACAATAGTCAACAGTGTTTGCTCCGAGGCTGCAAGAAGTGTTCGCAACGTCATAATACATTATTGCACATCGACAATCAGGGTACCAAGTCAAGCTCTACTTTACCTCCAGCACAAGCAGAAAGATCGACAATGCCATCAAACTTAACGAGCCTAGCAGCGAAACCCAACAACACACGGAGGTAAAACATCTTGCTGAGCACTGTACTTGTCAAGGTATTGACTATGGATGGTCAAGAACATGAATATCGGGCTGTTCTTGACCCCGGGTCTCAATTAAATTTCATCACCAAAGATCTGGTCAGACGGCTTGGTTTGAAGGAAGTTCCCGAAGCATTGTGTATTCAAGGGATTGGACAAGGAATTCAAAAGGCTCAATCCAGAGTAAATTTTTCGATACGGTCCAGGACAACAGGATTCTCAGCCAGAATCGAAGCCTTTGTTCTACCGCAAACTACAACTTATCAACCGTTAGAATTCATAGACATCGTATTATGGCCTATTCCCCAGAATGTGTCGCTTGCGAATCCTTAATTCAATCACCATAGTCACATTGATAACCTCCTTGGAGTAGAAAACTTTTTGCCGATACTTTCAGTTGGGCAAATACGATTGGGGAAGAAATCACCAAGCCTACAGGATACCGTGTTTGGATGGATCGTCCCCGGTCGAGTGGCAAATTCGGACACCCAAACTTTTAGCTGCAGCATCTGCAGTCATGATTGCGGCGAACTTCAAGAAAGGGTCCAAGAGTTCTGAAAACTGGAGCCAGGCTCGAACCTTACGCAGCAAGAAAAAGGTTGTGAAGAACACTTCACTACCAATACCAGGCGAGGACAAGATGGACGATTTGTTGTAAAATTACCATTCATGAAAGACCCTAAGTTGCTGGGTAACTACAAAGAGACAGCATATAAACGTTTTCTGGCTTTGGAACGCAAATTGAACAAGAATGTATCGCTGAAAAAACAGTACACCGACTTCACGAAGGAATACCGTCAGTTGGGACACATGGAAGAGGTCGATATTCAGCAGGTACCTACACCCCATTACTTGTTGCCGCACAACTGTGTCATAAAACCAGAAAGTACTACAACTAAACTGCGAGTGGTATTTGATGGTTCAGCGAAAACGTCTACGAATATCTCCTTGAACAAAATTCTGCACACTGGACTTTTTCTCTAAGACGATGTATTTACCGTTCTGTTACGCTTCCAGCTTCTTATGATTGTATTTACGGCGGACATCGAGAAAATGTACCGCCAAATAAAAGTGAATGAAGAAGATAAGAAATTTCAATCAATATTTTGGAGAGACCATTCTGATGAACCAGTCAAGTGGTACCAACTAACTACGGTGACATACGGCATTGCAACGGCTCCATACGTAGCCATAAGATGTCTCAGACAAATAGCAGAACGAGCTGAAACGACAGCCCCATTGGGTTTGCAAACGATAAGGAATTATATTTACATCGATGATGTCATGACGGGAGCTAACAGCCTAACGGAAGTCTTCGCAGTACAGAGGCAACTAAAGGAATTGCTTCAATCAGGAGGTTTCAAATTGCGGAAGTGGTTCGCAAACCATAGTCGGCTACTTCAGGGCATTCTCAAAAAGGACCAAGCAGTTCAATTCAACATAAATGGCAAAGACGGCTATCATGTGAAGACGTTGGGCATAATCTGGCTTCTCCAAAAGGACAACTTCTGCGTAAAAACAATCCAGCCCAGCCACGGTAAAGTGATCAAAAGAACAGTGTCCTCTGACATTGCGCATCTTTTCGACCCATTAGGAGTAATGAGCCCAGTGGTGACCAAAGCCAAAATATTTCCTCAAGCATTATGGAATCTAAAGATAGATTGGGACGCAGCTGTACCAATGGAGATGCACTCCTATTGGGTCAAATTTCGTGGAGAACTGTAATGCCTTGAAGATATCAAGTTTCCCAAGCATGTAGTTTCGGGCGTAAACCCGCGGAGCATTGAATTACATGCTTTCAGTGACGCATCAGAGAAGGCATACGGTGCAGCTATATACGTGCGATCACAGCAAATTGACGGTACCGTGGTCGTGAGACTGCTATGTGCCAAATCAAAGGTAGCCCCAATCAAGGCTACAGCGATTCCGCGTTTGGAGCTTCAAGATGCAACACTCACTACCAAACTCGCTGCTCGGGTCAAAGGAGAGCTACAATGGAATGATGTTCCAAGCACATTTTGGGCAGACTCTGAGGTAGTTCTTGCCTTGCTGAGGAACCCATCATCATCATACGTCACCTTCGTTGCAAACCGAGTAGCAGCTATACATTAGCTTACCACCGCTGAGCAATGGCGACATGTACTACCAAGGAAAATTAGGAATTATTGCATATTGTTCAAACATGTTGAGCAATTCATATTTCCCAAATGAGCGAAAAAACGAAAAAAATCTTCGTGTTCTAAAAGCTATCGCCCAAGCAGCTTGCTGCCTAACATCAGCAAAGTGTTTGAAATGATACAAAAAAAAAGTAGTAAATGCCCACTTTGAGAAATATGAGTTGTTGCCAAATTGGTTTTCGTGCCAAACACTCGACCATACATGCGGTAACGAAAGTAACCTCAGACATCTGTAGGAAACTAAACAACAGAGAATGTATCGGAGCGTATCTCATTGATACGGAAAAATTCTTCGATACGGCGTGGTTAGATGGACTAGTTTCTAAACTCCTCCTGGACCGGTTCCCCAGACACCTTGTCGGCATGATGTGCAATATTTTATATGGGAAATCATTTGTTGTAACTGATGGAAATCTGACGACAATGCGTGACTTCAAGGTCTTGAATGGTCTACAGCAGGAAACAGTTACTGCGCCTCTGCTTTTCTCAATATTCATTCGCAAGCTATTGAATGGCTATGATATTAACGTCTCACCGATAAGACCATTGTTATTGCTTGCTGATGATTTGATCATCTATAAGGTAGACTAACCCTGGTTAAACCAGTTTTGTCATAGGGATGACAGATCTGGTACAACAAGAGTGCTAGTACTATGGAAACATTAAATGTTTTCGAAAGGAAATGTCTTTGTCCATTGACTGGTTTATATAGAAAGCTTGAGACAGATTGCAAGCACTTTATATCGAATAGAAGAATTATTCAAACTGCTGAAGTGACAAGAGTCGATGTCTTCATATCGTAACTGCAACATTGAGCGTTCCACCTACACAGCCGTTCCACCCTACAGACGGGTATATTGTGACTTGTCTCACTACTGGCTTCGTTCCCCCAGAAGCGTTCATGTATGTAGACATGAATCGATATATTTTTAATCCTGACGGCGTCCCCATCATATATCACATATAAAGACGGGCCACCGATAAGAAGATAAAATATACTCCGAATTTGAGTTCACGAGACCAATAATTCCAATGGAGATACTCGTTTGCTTGATTCGTTGAAGATGATCTAGCTGGGACGGTATTGGTGGCTGAATGTTTTTGTAACTACGAATTACGTTAAGGTTAAGTTAGCATAAGTAGATAAATTAAAAATAATTATCTCACCTCTAAGCGGTGTGTATCTAATAAGAGTGATGGCCTAAGGAGAATTAGTGCACATGTCGAAACCACCTTCTACTGACACTTTGCTCCTCTAATAATTTTTCAGAATGAATTTTTAAAAAAAGCAACTCCATTATGTAGCTACACACAAAGAATTTTCATAAGCAATGTGAATATTGTTATTAGCTAGAGGAACAAATCACCGTCTTACGAAGCTTTGAAAACATTTTTAAGTCCAAAACGTTTAGAATGCATCTACCAATAAAGCAGAAAATGTTCATCATAGTAGAATGTTGTTCATCAATGGCAAACTTACGAGCTGTAAATCATATATTGCCTGTATTGGAAAAAATCCCGTCGGAGGACACCAATAAGTACAACAGTAAGTATGCAGTGTCTGCAACATCATTAATTTTTTTGTTCTTGAACTACTAAAATAATTAAGAAGTTATAACTATATTTTTAGATCTACGGTTTGAATCCAGAGTTCTTAACATTTTTTATTCATTCATGAAAATCAGTCATCCATGGAGTTTTACACACCTTATAAAGGTTTTTGCTTGAATCTTCGTTCTTCCACTCTAAAGTTTACTTCCAATTGTTTTTTGGAACATTTACGAGTATTTTTTGCTTAGTCTTGTCCGGTTTGTTGCTCACTCCAAAAAGAGTCATATGCATAACTAAGGAAATGATGTCACATACTAATATATATTCGTTACAGGTACATTAGACAAAAGACAACGAAAAAACTCGCCGCCCAGATTAGATGAATTAGAAAGCGACTGAATGACGAATATCTAGCAGAAAAGATACTCTGAAACTGCCATCATTTCGCTCTCAATAAGAAACAGCTGTAGCCGAAAGTGGTAAAAGATTGAACACGACAAGAACAAGCCACGAAGAAGTTGAAGCTCGACGCTGGAGCACGAGTATGAACCACTCTCATATCGGCCTTTATAATGCTATTTATTTTAATAGCTAGCTTTAGTAGTGTGGATTGCCCTGACATTTAGTTGGGAATGTTAAAGTTCTCTTGATTCCATGGCGGAGCTCGCGATACATATGATCGTATTTTACCGTTAAATCGAAATCTTAAACATATATCACATTTCGCACATACGAAAAAGCACCTTCTCCACCATTGATACCTGATTCGAGTATGTAAGCCAACGATTTGATTGGATTCGAACAGGTTGGATGGGTTCCTAAAATTTTATGGCGATTGGTTGTTCGGATTTCTGGTTTTCGTCGTGTTTGCAAATTTGAGGTGAAATATTACGCTAGATGTATGTATTAGATTTAATGTTAATGAAATTCTTTAATGACTATTTTAGATCGGAAAGTCTTTGCGAAATTTGTGATGATGCAGCCTAACATGGATGTTGGATTATTCAATACTTGATGACCTTCGGAAGAAATTCGCATCAAGTTTGATGGCTTCATGAATTGATTAAGAATGATTGTATCACTTCCGATTCTGGAATTTATGCATATTTTAGATTATTTCATAGATAATTTTTAATATTATATAATTTGTATATTCAATAAGACTCGATAGACTGGTAGATTCGGATTCGGTTGTGAATGGCATTTTCTTGATTGACGCACATCGAACTTCTCAATAATATAAAGTTTCCATAATCGATGCAATACGGTTTATTCTTGTTCATATTGACATTCCTCCGGAAGTCGCTTTGGAGCAGGAAATACCTAATTTTCCATGAGCTTTTATGCTATCTTGAGATGAAGCTGAAGAGATTTATTGATTGATTGAGCTGTTGAGTTAATTATCATCTACCGATCTCCTTAACATCTAGAGCAAGAACTTTCGATGCTCGACAAGTGCATGTGTGATTTTTACTCTAATGTTGATTTCTTGGTATACCTGCTATTTCTCCACATATCCATCAACGCTGTATTTTTTCATTGAATAAATCATGACATTGGAGCGAAATTTCTTTACTATCTTGGCATTTTGAGGGCATAGTCATGTGAAAAATTGTTTTTGTACAAACTATTTGAGTGCAAAGGTCAAATTAAAAGCCCTTGTGACAGTACATAGTTGTCAAGGAATAGCTCTTACAGCCATTGAAATAAAGCTGAGTATGGGTTCACTGCAGGGCTGTAGCGAGAGCCGAATTTGAGGTAGGGCAGCATTGGTTACAGGTAGGGCGGAAGTACAAAAATTTATCATAATTGATCTGCCCTCGAAGCATGGGCTGCTAAATCAATCACCATGTATATCACTGAGCTTTAAGTCAGTGATGTACATTGAAATAATTTCTGTGACAGAGCATGAGCATGGATCTTAGAACTATTAAATCCTCAATGATGAAGAACAAGCGAACAAGATGGTTTAACCTCCAGATTTGAATGTAGAGATCCACGTCTGAGTGAGAGTGAGGTAATAATTAGAGTTACAACGAATATTCGGTTACTATTTGGTATTCGGCCTATGCGGCCTATTTTCGGTCAACTTTTCCGCATTTTCAGGTAAAAGTCTGTTTCTTTTTTCTTCGTAGACGTCTCCTGCTTCACTGAAAAGTCTCTTGGAATACACACTGCTTGCAGGAGTCGATAAATATTTAGCAGCTAGTTTGACTAGACTTTGGGAAAACTTTGGCTTATATGTAGCCCACCAGGTAAATGGGTTGTCATTTCTCTTTAAAGTTTTCATACTCAAGTACTTATCAAGGTCACGTGATATGGTGATCTTTGAAGTTGAAGCAATTTCAGCTCCGTTGTTATCATCGATGAAGCTCTCGGCAACTACTTCTTCATAGCACTCCCAGAAAGATGTTCGAATAGGACAACCTTCTCCAGACTCATCGGTTCTCCTACGCTTAGACTTCATGGAATAAGAAGATCGGGCGCTTTCATCGCTGCTGGTGTCATTATCTGATACTAATCCTTCAAGCAGAACGTATTGTCGGGCTCTTTCCATTTGCAACTGATTCGTGAAGAAATACATCTTAAACCTTGGATCTAACAAAGTTGCCATCAGGTAGTTTTTATCATCGTCAATCCGTGAAAAACATTGTTTCATCGCTTGTTGCGTGGCAATCGCCATTGATATTAATTTTGGTGTAAGGTCAGAAGAGACGGCCTTCTCGCAGTAGCGGTTGAGAGTGACAACATGAGGAATAACTTCGGATAAGCAGGAGAAGTTTGAACTTGTAATTTTGGTTATCTCTTCAAACGGCTTAAGTAATTTCAGCAATTGATCTACAATCTTCCCTGCTCTGCACTTAGATTAGATACTCGTATACTTGATGTATCCGTCAAATATAGAGAAATAGCTCGTTTTTCTCCAAGAAGCCTTTCTAACATGTAGAAAGTAGAATTCCAACGTGTTGTTATATCTCGCACTAAATTATGCTTGGCTATCCCCAGTTCTTCCTGAATTCTTTTCAGTTTTTGTTTTGCTGTACCCGAATGATTAAAGTGAGTTACTATTCTTCGTCCCATAACAATAGTCTCTTCAACCTCAGGTTGAATTTTGAAGGGATCTTTGATTACTAACTGTAATGTGTGTATGAAGCAACAAACAGAACTCATTTTAGCTTCACTGACAGCTTTAACAATATTGCGCCCATTGTCATGAACAATAGCAGAATGTTTGATGCAGGAAATCCCCAACGGCTCCGTATATCTTGTAAAACATTAGCTATATTTTGAGCTGTAGGTTGTCCTTCAAAGTGTTGTATATTCAGGGCAGCATGCCTCAAGCTAAAATTGCTGTCAAGCCAGTGTGCAGTTAAAACTGAGGAAACTGACATAGTTTGGCAAGCACGTCCACATATTGGTAGTGACTGATATATAGTCTATGTCTTCAAGCATCTTTTTAGGTCTTTGTAAAAAAAATTTTTACAATTTTGGCACCGATTGAAAATAGACTTTGCCACATAGAATGTATCGAATTCAGGCGGTTGGAAAAGAAATTCGATGCAATTGAGCGCAAAAACGATGTTAAGCAGCATTTGCTCGAAATTCATCAGGAATTCTGGGAAATATACACAAACTGGCTTCAAAGTTTGTTTATATTACAAGGCAAAGAATATTTGACTGAGAAGTATTTACATTGGGGTGTAAACAACACCATGAATGCTGCTTATGCATAAGCGTTTGTAAGTGTATTGATCAAACCGAATAGTTCGGCCGAATATTCGGTATTCGGCCAAGCTTCTAACCGAATATTCGGTATTAGGCCGAAGGCTGAATATACTATTCATTGCAACACTAGTAATAATTTATTGAAAGTAGAAATAAAAAGCTTTCTTTCAATGTTGTGTATTTTATTTTTTATTTTACTTCTCGAAATCGATTTTCGATCGTAATCGTTCGGTCTTCTTCAGCAAATAATTTATTTTCACTTACATTCCTGCTTATAAGGTCTTTGTAAAAAATTTTTTTACAAAGACCTACTAGTTTTGCGACCTGTCTGTCCGTTTGTCCGTGCGTCACAGCTAGTTTCCTCAGAAACTGTAGAAGCTAGAATGCTCAAACTTTGTGAAAAGGTCAGAAGTGATGTTCTTTCAAAAGTTAAGGGTTTTTCAAAAATAAAAAAAATATAAGGGGGATCCCCACTAATAACGAACTAGCCCTTAAAAATTTTCTTAGCAAAAGTTAGTCGAGTGGGGGATCAAATCAAAGGTCTTGAATAGGAACTTTTAGAATCTGAAATAAAAAAGGGGGTCCAAGGGAAGGCAAAAATGTAAGGAAAATTTGTGTTTCTTTCAATTTTCTTGAAAATTTAAGAATTAGCGTTTAACTTGAATATGATCAACCAGCAAAGCATTCAGGAAAATCATTTAAGCTAGATCAAAATGGCGGCTTCACTGTGCTTACGAAAGAAACGGCGCATCTTTTGCATAAATTTGAACGATTTTATATCCATCTATTGGATGAATAATTCAAGCTATCGATTCACGCTATTAGAAAACTTATTTCTAGCCCTAGGATGTTTACAAATACCTTCGGGTAGGAGCACTCTCCTGCTTACTCAACTTGTATAATAGCTGTGTTTAAGGAAATTTACTTTAGATCATTAAAAGGTGATTAAAGAAATTTGCTTAAGCTAATAAAAGGTACGAAAGGTAATTTACAAAAGAGTAGTTATAAAAATATTGTTTTTACAAAATTTAGAAAAGATATTATTATTTAATTAATTTGAATACCCATGGTCTGCAGTTTCCGTCATTCTGATTCATCAACTTTTTCCTTTCCCGGGTAACTGCCAGGCTTTCCATCACATCCAATTCACGTATGTCTCTAGCTTCCTTGATCTTTTGTTATCTCGTGTCCCTTCGTGATAATATATTCCGCTACCGCCGACTTGAAATTCAAAGTTCTTTCTTTCTTCTTTGCTGCTGCTGCTTCGGCTAGATGCTCCTTGTTATGCGTGCCGATGAGTCTCCTCGTTGGACCTATGTACACTTCTTCACAAGTGGGACATTCGATGCGATAGATACCAGATTTTTCGTGTGGTTCGCGTTTGTCCTTCATTGATCCAAGAATTTTTTTGAGCTGGCTCTTGCTGCTTGATTCGATTAATCGTACAGAATTGAGCTAATTGATTCGCCACTTGATCCGATTGCTGATGCCCTCGTGATTAGTTACAGCCTTCCAGTACGTTCTTTTGGTATTCGCATTTGATAATGTTGATCGCCCCGGTCGATGTCTAGTTATCTGAGTCTTCTGTGCCGTTCTCCTAATTGTTGAACCCTTGAAGCCGTGTATTCTAGCTGTCTCCACAATGTACCTCATCTCCTTTTCCTTAGCGGCAAATTGAGTATCCTGTGGATCATGGCTCTGTACGGAGAGACCTTAATTTGCTGCAAATGATTTGATGTGTTTGGAATCGTTCTCTGTGTGTGAGTTGCTTTCCGGTATACATCGAAAGGTATTTTGTTTGAGTTCTACTCTTCTACTGTATTTAGGAACGATAGTTTACCGTCTTTCTCTTCCTCAATCGTGAATACTATATTCTTGTGGGCTCGATTCGGGTCAGCAAGCACCTTCTCCACGTCACTGCTTTTTACATACGCAAACACGCCATCCACATATCGGACCCAGTATTTTGGTAACTGGCCTTCCTCCTGCAGCCCCTCGCCTAATTACGTCATATATATCTCTCCGAAGAATGTTGGTGAAAGTGGATTTCCCATCGCTACTCCGCCTTTAGTCTTATAAAGTTTCCCCCTAACGATGAAATAATTTTGGTTCATGCAAAGTTTCGCAAGTTGGATGTACTGCCTAGTTTTTATTTTCCAAGATAATGAATTTTCTTGGTGAGAAAGCCATTCTTCTATGTATTCCAGTGTCTGCATCACCGGAATACTCGGGAATAGAGCTTTCACGTCGAAAGACACCGTCATTTCATTTTGCGCTGATGGGCCAAGCTTGAGAATTTTCTCAGAGAATTCTTTGCCGTTTTTTACCGATCCACTATTCATTTGAGTCATCCCCTTAAATTCATTCACCAACTACCTTGCCAGTTTTTGGGTCGGTACATTCACGGCCTAAATAATCTCATGCATTTCGGTCTCCTCTTTGTGTGTTTTGAGAAACACTTTATCCTACGCAAAGTAGGGTTGCTCACTCTAACCTTCGTCAATTCGCCAATTAATGACGTCACAAGTTTTAATTGTCCTTTCGAATTTTTTCATGGAATCCATTTTTATAACTACCCCTTTGTAAATTACTTTTCGTCCCTTTTATAAGCTTAAGCAAATTTCTTTAATTACCTTTTAATGATCTAAGGTAAATTTCCTTAAACACAGCTAGAATATAAGCAGAAATGTAAGTCAAAATAAATTAATCGCTGAAGAAGACCGAACGATTACGGTCGAGAATCGATTTCGAAAAGTAAAATAAAAAATAAAATACACAAAATTAAAAGGAAGCTTTTTATTTCTGCTTTCAGTTGGAGTATTTTGTGAAAATGAATTCAATTACAAATAATAATTTATTATTGGGTGGGGTGATACGGGTAAAGAGATACGACCGAAAATACTATCTAGATCATGTTGTTCCTGCAAACTTATATAATAATTAACATAATAATAAAAAATATTTAAAACAGCTGAACTCGACGATTCGCCATGTTATTGAAAATGCGAAGAACTTCGTTCAGATCAACTGATTTTGTTCTTTTTTTTAAACGCCAGAAATATCATACCAGCCATTCTCTCATGACCCATTGAAAGCTTTTGAGGCCTATTGATTGCAGTTAAAGTTGAAAACGTAGATTGGCACACTGCAGTGCAACATCCTATGATCGCCACAGATGCAAAGAGTTCATATGTATCTTTGAACGCCTCTCGTTGTCTGTACAAAACTTGCAATGTATTATCCATTTTATCCTTGTTACGACTCAAGGAAGCTTTAGCCACGCTAGCCTCTTCTCTTGATAAAATTTTCAGACCTGAAAAATCAGTAAAAATTGCAAATTGAACACGACATTGATTATTTCAATTATTAAATTTTTTCAAACTTACCCAAATTTTCCAGTGGAACCATTTCATCTACATCCAACTCTTCGAGACTTGCAATCAAAATGATTAGATCATCGTTGCCCGAAAACCTTCTTTGTAATTCAGCAATAAGTATGTCCAACGTTTCGAAATACTCAGACTTAAATGGCTCGTCGTTCTCTTTCATATTTTGTCTAGCGGAAGAACAGGAGGCTCCATACGTGTTGTTAATTTCAGTGGGTTCGGGTTTTTCAATTTGGAAAAATTCGAGTTCTATCTTTCTATCGCCTCGTGTTAGTTGTTGTTTGCTGGAAGTGCATCGTCGTTCTGGAAGTCTGTCATATGGTTGATCATTCCTGGCTCAGTGGTTGTGGATGCTGGATTGGACTGCTCGAGTTTCATCTTTCTCAAAATCTTCTTCGTGTAGCGAGGCTGACTCACGAAGATACCGTCCTGGTCGATCTTGATTTCCATGCCCAAACACGTTAACTTGTTTTGTACATTCTTGCTGAACGCTATCTCGAATTCCTTGCTTATCTCGTCTAAGAGTTTGTATATTTCTTTTTTTGTCTTTGCCGGCTACCAATACATCATCCACGAAGAGTGAGAGCATAATCCTCTTGTCCTCGTTATAGTATATACAGGGGTCGTGGTGTCGATCAAGCCTATCTTCTTCTCAAAGTGGGTGGTGACCCTCTCGTTCTACATTCTTGGAGCTTGTTTAAGTCCATAGAGACTCTTGTTTAACTTACAAACTTTCCTGGTTTCATCGTCAAACCCTCCAGGCTGGTGCATAAAGATGTCCTGCTCCAGATTCCCATACAAGAAAGCCGTTTTCACATCGAGCGATACCAACTTCATTTTCTTCGACGCTGTGTAACTTAGAAGTTGACGAATGGATGCATGGCAAGCTACTGGGCCGGAAGTTTCCATGTAGTCCACTCCCCCCTTCTGTTCAAATCCCCTTGCCACTAATCTGGCCTTAAGTCTCCCGTCCGTCTTCTCTTGAAGTAACCAGCGATAAGTGATCGGCTTCGCTCCTTCTGGACAGTCCACCAGCTTTCAAGTTTTCATCTCCATCAGCAAGTCGCACTCCTCCTACGTTGCTCGTCTCTACTTCTCATCTCTAAGTGCCTCACTCACCGGGATGTCCTCCGTTTTACCAATCATGGCTACTTTCGCGCTCTTTCCTCCACGACGGTAGTCAAGTACGCAGTCTCTCAGTCTCGGTAGTGGTTGCAAAGTCCAGTCACCTCGCAGAACTCTCCTTCCTGATTCTTTTTCCTGGCACTGGTGTCTCATTCTTGTTGTCGCTTGGCTCTGCAGCACTTTCTCCAGTTCCCCAGTTCTCGTATTCTTCGTCTGTCTCGCTCCTGCTTTCTTCTTGCTTCTAAGGTGTGCCATCTGGTGCCTCACTTTTCGTCTTCATAAAGTAACAGCTTCAGCAGCGATTGAAATTGTGCTTGAGCATGAGCCAGTACTTCGCTCCTCTCAATGACGGGATGTCCATCTCACCGGTGTTGACGTACACGAGATCTAACTGTTGCTGAGGTGTATTGGGGTTGTTTGGATGTGAGAATCTATGTAGCTTGCCATACGAGCACCCTGTGCATACATAGTCATTCCAGTTATCAATGTATTTTATTCCTTTCCTTTTCAGTTGTCCCTCATATACTTGAAATTAAGATGGGCGAGTCGCTCGTTCCAGACATTGAACGACACGGCCATCAAACTTGTCTCTTCTTCTCTCCTGAGCATCATTTTGTAGATATTTCCTTTGCGCTTTGCTATTGCCACGATTTCCCTGCCATCCAGACTGTGATACGTTGACTTGTTTCCGTTTGCTTTCTATACATGTCCCTTGTCTAGCATCTGACTCACTGAGAAAAGATTAAAGTTGAGGTTTGGCACGTAAATGACATCTTCTAGTATTACTGGATACTATTTTTGACCATCAAATGCTTCCATCTTTCCAATCATAATTGGGAAGCAACAAGCTGAACAAACCACTCTCGGTGAGACGTCATGTGTTTGCTGGGTCCACAATCTTGATACCATGAGGTGGCCTTGTCCTTCGAAATGTCGTTGTCCACCGTCAAGAGTGCCGTGGTCAAAAATGCCTTCCTATTTGGTTTCCCGTTTGGTGACTTATTCGCTTCTTCTCGAGATTCGCAGTCTTTTGCGAAGTGTCCCTTTTTCTTACAGATATTACATGAATACTTCTTCTTGCAGTAGGCAATGTATTCATCGCACAGTTTACCTCGGCACTCCTTGAACACGTGATCTTTTTCCCTACATTTGTAGCATACGAACTCCGACTTTTCCTGCTTGCTGTTTGAGGACTGTCCTTGTTTCCTGCGTCTGGCCATGAGAGCGTTGTTGGTGCTGCCCTCTGCATTTGTCGTCGTTTCTATGAGTATCTCGTCCTCGAGTCTCAAATGTTCCATGAGAGTTTTCACGTTCTTTGCTGCTCCGGTCGTGTTGTCCCAGGATGTCCTGAAATGTGCTAATTTTGGCGGTACCACGCTCATGATCCTCGTCATGATCCAACTTTCCTTCAAAGAATCATTTTCAGTTGACACTTCATCCGCGAGATCCAAAATCTCCTTACAGTTCTCAACGCCTGACATGCTTTCATCATACTCATAGGTAAAGAATTTAATTTGGGACGTTTCGAAAGTCACATTAGTCTTTGTACCATATAAACTAACTAGTTTGTCTATCATATCTTTGGCAGTTTTACAATTTGCAATTTTGTTCGCAATCTTGCGGTTTACATTTAAACCTATCAATGTTTGAGCCACAACATCTTTCTTCAACCAAGCGGCGGCTATATCAGTTGGCGCAGCACCTGCTGGTCGGGACTTTGTAGCCGTTATCATATCATACAATCTTGGTTCTTAAGTGCTAGGTTTAATTTAAATCACCATGAAATAAAATTGACAGTTCCTTGACTATCTTAACTTAACATTTCCAATTGAGATTTTACAGTATCCATTCTCCTTTAAATCGAACAATTCGACTGACTTTTTAATCTTTCGTGGCGATTTTCTCACTAAAAGTGACTTGCTTGTTCGTTGCGCAACGTTGACTTGCTGTGCGATGGCTGCTCCAATGTCGCTGATTTGTAGATTATGTTGTCCGAGCCGGTTCTGACGTCTTGGACTGCTTTCTCGACTTGCCTGACAATTTCCTTTCCTGACTTTTGAAGAAACCCTTTTACAACTACCCTGGACCCATAACTTGTTCATTTCAGGGGGTTCGGGTTTTTCAATTTGGAAAAGTCGAGTCCAAGTTGACAAAATGTTCAAATTATTGAACTGGGTTTCAAAAATACGACGGACTAAACTTCTGAATAAATATTATTATATCGATACACAATATATTCAATTAACCAGAGTTGTCTTTGTAATTAATCAAATTATTATTTTTGTTTGATTTATATAGCTAAATCCAATTCAAAATGATTTCATCGACTACTTTTTATGTCAGTAAATGCAAGGTAAGCTGTCAGTTGATCAAATTTCAGCAATACGTCAAATAGTCATCCATCCGATTTGATTTATATTACTTTTCTCTTCAAGGTCTGTATCCTATTTTCAGATTTGCCGCAGTCGTCACTTGTCAAAGACTAAGGCTCTTCCAGAATTTAATTATACATGATTTGATCTTAACTTTATAATTTCACCTTCGACCTACTTTATGGTTGTTATGGCGTTTTTCAATCCTACGCTTCGGGCTTGCAGAGCTGCGTCTGCAGTTTGTAGCGTGGATAAGATTTTTTGGCCACCACCATGGCTATTCGTAGTTCCAGATCAAGCATGACTTTTTTAATACCAATACTCTTGGCGACGTCATCACCGTTGAATCTGCCATTTTGAATTTCTTTCAAAGTCTACAAAATCGATGAATAATTATCGTATACAACTTTTGTAACTGCTAAATGTCCAGACCAGTGTTGTTTGAGGAGTTGGATAATCCTTTTTTCACCATATAAGGCAGCTATTTTGCCATGATTAAAGAATTCATGCAACATGATGCATTGGCCAAAAATACATGAATGAAAGTCATTTCTGAGATAGTCCTGATGACTATTAAGTGCTAGCAATGATTATAGCAGTGGATGTAAGGGATTTTTCAGTCCAATTTCTTTTCTATTTTAGTGACAACTCCTGAAACTTTCCCACTCATTACACTTGTGCCATTATAGCACTGGCTAAGCATACAAAACGGGTCAATGTTACTTTCCGTCAGGGTATTTAACGTTGATTCCGTGAAAGTGGCTGCATCAAGATTTTGAGTAGTCTTAACTATCAGCCACGACTCATTGACGACACCATGCTTGACGTAACGTATTGCTAATGCAATATTTTCGTGGTTATTTTTATCTCTCGTGCCATCTTCCATTAGAGTCAACCATTTTACGTCAGATTTATTAATATCTTTGACAATGGAACTTCGTACTGCTTGAACCATTGCTTGAATTATTTGATTTTGAATTTCAGGTGAACGATATGTTGCGTTTTGTGGTATATGAGTCAAAACTTCGTTCAAATTTGGATCTTTCATACATGTGTATTCAAATAAATTCTGAAATAATCCTTGTTCTTTTTCTTCTTACAAAATACAATTTCCACGTAAAGCTAATTCGTTAAGAATTAGAAATACTTCAAAGATAGACTTCCTATATACCTATATTTTTTTAATACATTTTGAGTTATTAACGTGTCAACACTACTAGATGTAGATATTCTTTATAATTTCTTCAGCCACGTCGACATAGCTTGACTATGAGAAATTGATTTTAGAAAACCAGTTTTCCAGTTTGTAAATTCTGTGAAAGCGTACGAAGTCTGTTTGCTTCCATGAGGTAAAAATTGCTGGCATGGATAGCAAAAAGCATCATCTTTCTTGACAACATTTATAACGCTTGAACCAATCGGAAACAAAGGCCCTGTTATGTTGTTTTGGATATGTATCTAAAATAACTTTTTTTGTTGGTTCTCCGATTTGCGCAATATGAGATGGAATACGATAGCTAACATTACCAATATATGTTGACCATCCTGTTGCCATGCAAATACGAGTAGCGATTGTACTTTGTGCCTCCACCTGTTTTGAGCAGTGAGGTTCTTCGTGGTCAATTCGCTCTTCAACTCTTCATTTTTTTCCAAAGAAAGCCCGTACATCCACCGCGAAATCAATGACACTTCAATTTATGGCAATCAAAATAACAATTGTATCGATTATTGACTTGAACACTCTTTAACGTACACATCATTTAACCAAACTACGAACAATCATAAAAAATCTCTAGTTTATGTTTATTTTAGTTTAAAAGGGGACTCTCCGAACCATCGATTGCAATATAGCATTCTATGGTACTGGGACTCCCCTCTAACTTTGTAGGTGTGTATCAGGCAAGTTTTGATATATAGTGTGAACGGATAGTGGTAGCGCAAAGCCTAAGGAAATTAAAACATTGAGTGGAGTTGAGAAGTGATTAGTGAATTTAAATCCATTAAAATTGTCACGACTGATGATAATGATGAATTTTTATACTTACGTGAACGGATGGGCTAAACCATAAACAAAGATCTCCTTTTAGTTAACAATTCGCATACGCACTTATACTCGTATACATAATAATACAATAATTGGCAAATATTGAACAGAATTATTTCATTAATAAGAACTTTCATTGCACATGTATGTAAGCGTGCATATAATGGACATTATCTTTCCTTAATAATATTAAAATCTATGTGATGTGGCTTGAGTATGCATAAGAGCATTTAAAAGTAAAGAACAATGTCGTATAAATATTCATTGTTGCATCATTATGCGATTGGCTGGTAAAATAACATATTGTGTAAAGTTTAAGTCGAGCAATTAAACTACCAAAACATAAACATAACATTAAGCATAAGAATTCACTCAAAAATGAATAATGATCGATAAATGTGTAAACACCAATCACTCAAAATTTCAGTTAAAGTAAAACATCAAGTTTATAGTGATGCATCTAAAATTATCATTTTTCTGTTTGCATAGAATAATAGAACTGAATACATTTTCCTGAAAAACAATGGATTAATAAATAATGTCAATAATTTTGTAATCAACTTAAAAATAATTCTTTTATTGAAAATTTGAAAGAAAAATATAATGTATTGAAGACAATTTTCAGAAGGTGAGTGGGTGGGTATTGATGTTTCCTCTGTAAACCCTTCTTGTCTTTCTGACTTTAGGCCGTCTGATTTTACTCCCATGCCGTCACAGGTAAGCTCCCGGGTAGCATAAAACAACACATCTTTTTGGTTGCCATCATTCAAACTTTTACTATGCCCTTGAGAATTTAAATCGATTTCTATTGAACCCCTTATTTGCTGCGAGGGTGACCTATCAGTTACTCAGTCAATAGTTTCATATTCACATGATGCTTTTTTTCATATATCTAGTATTAAAAAATTTAATTTTCTAAAAAGTATTGAGCTTTTTTTGGCACAAGATGGTGTTCGTTGCCATATATCTGGCAATGCTCACCAGATTGAGTCAAACTGACATGCGTTTGAAAGTTGCCATTCCAGTCTAAAATTTTTATATGGACAGTTTCGCATTTCGTCATTCGTGCCAAGAGTTGTATTCATTTAAAAATGAGTGAAATTTCTGGAAAAATTCGTTATATTTTACAATATCACTACGATCAAGGTGAGAACGCATCGCAGGCTCATGAAAAAATTTGTAGTATCTACAGTCAAGATACTTGATCATAAACCACAGCCAAGAGATAGATGGCTCGCTTTCATTCTGGAAATTTGGATGTCAAAGATGCACCTCGCTCAGGTTGACCAATCACTGAAAAAGTCAATGAAATCTTACAGAAAATTGAAGAAGACCGACACATAATCAGCCATAACATTGCTAAGGAACTGAATATCCATCATCAAACAGTTTTGAATTTCTTGCGTAAGGCTGGATACACAAAGAAGGTCGACGTTTGGTATCTGATCGACCAAATTTTTATTTGCGAAATGCTCATAAAATGCAACGATACTGAGCCATTTTTTAAGCAAATCATAACGGGCGATGAAAAATGGGTAAGATAGGAGAATGTTGTTCGAAGAAGATCATAGTTAAAAAAAGGTGAGTCATCTCTTCTGAGACTTCAAAGCTAGGATTGACACCAAATAAGGTTATGCTGTGTGTATGGTGGGGTTGGAAGGGAATTGTTTATCATGAGGTGCTAGAACCAGGCAAAACACTCAATTCAGCCTTTGATTTTCAGCAATTCACCAGATAGCAACAAGTAATTCAAAAAACCGGCCAGAATCGATCAAAAGACAGGGCGTTGTCTTCCATCATGACAATGCCAGACCACGCACATATATGATGACCCGGCGAAAATTGACAGAGCTTGGCTGGGAAGTTTTGATGCAACCACCGATATAGTCCAGACCTTGGGCCATCAGACTACCATTTGTTTCGGTCTCTGCAAAACTTCCTCAATGAAAAGAAATTCACTTCAAAAATGGACTGTGAAAATCACTTGGCCAAGTTTTTTGCCCATAAACCGTAGAAGTTCTACACAGATGGAATAATGTTCCTTCTCAAAAAATGGCAAAAGGTTAGACAATATGTACTTAGATAAAATCTATTTTAAATAAAAGAAATATTCAATCGAAAAATGGCAAAAAAGGTCAATCATTTTTAAATTTGCCAATATTTTATAATTGGTCAAAAGTCTGCAATATCTTGAATATTCGGAATGAGATAGTGGCCTGGAACCGTTACAGCATTCAAGCGTCTATAGTCATCACAAGGACACCATTCATTGTTCCTTTTTTCAACTATATGTTACGGTGAGGACCAACGGCTATCAGAAGTATGACAAATTCCTTGCTATAAGCGAAAATTAAACTCTTTTTCAGCCGTTATCAATCTGTCCTCGATTTTGAAAACGATTGAAGAACCGAAAGTAATGATTTGGTGCTTAATACTATGTGCCGGAAGCTTCATGAAATCAGACTCTATAGTGAAAGACCTGTATTATACTATGGGTGTGAAACATGGACCCTAACCCAAGCATCCGGAAAATATGTTTATAGAACGCATTTGAGCGACGGGTCCTGAGGCGAACAATTGCAGCGAAACTACTCGGGGACCCATGGTGAATTCGATATTACCATGAATTGTATGAAATTTTTGACGAACCGGAGGTGTCAAAGATTGTAAGACTGCGGAAGTTGCAATGAGCTGGACACATGAATCGTATGGACGAACAACGGATACCCCAAAAGGTATTTGTTGGGACAACGAAAGGCTGCAGACCAGTGGAAAACTGAGGAAACGCTGGTCTGACCTGGTCGACGAAGACAGTTCATCGCTATTCAGATTTCAAAATTGGAGGACGTGGTCAATTGAATGAGACAGTCGGAGGCACTATTTGCAGGAAGCGAAGGCCCGAGAGGGGCTGTAGTGCAACGAAGAAGAAGTGATAGACTAAAACTTTGGCAAAAGATCTCTAATATCTAACATGAATGAACAAATTTGCAGAATTCTCAGTTGAAATAGAATCTATCGAACGCAAATTTTTAATAAGGTCAATAATGGCTTAATTAGCTAGATTATGGTGAAATATGTATGTTATGTCCGCGAAGGACGGCAGCGATGGTCTACTGCCTCGCAGAAAGAAGATGATGAGATCCGCCGAGATGGGCCTTGTCTGGGTGAATGCGCTGGCAGGCTAGCGTTGTGGTGTCATGGGAAGGCTCTTCCCCCTAGCACAAGGACTCACCACAAAAAAATTTTGCATTCACGAATTAAACATGTCAACATGCCGATTGACTAGTGTTGAGGTCGAGGTAACCTAATAAGGGTTGAAATGCTTGCTCCAAGAACAAATAGGGCCGGGCAAAAACGGACGAACTTGCTGAGACTTCGTCGTTACCGATGATACTTATGGCCCAAAAATAAGAGTGGGACATCTAGGTGGAAGCGGTGCCCTCTCGCACCCTCCCAACCGGATTAAGATCCAAACGTAGACGTCCTTTTAAACGTTTTCAAATTGTTCCTGTAATGCTTTAAAGGGAAATCAAAGACAAAATATTGAAGAAAATAGCTCGTTTGTATACAAAGGTAATTACAACAGAACATATCTATTCAGAGCTCAATACAATCATTTCGTTTTCATTTCGATTTTAAAAAATGGACACCTAACCTCTGTGATCTTTCACTTTCATTTTTTTCTGGTTTTGTTTAGGTCGCATGATTTTCTTTGTTTGTTCTCGCTTTTAATTGATAATTTAGTTGTTCAATTACTTTAATTATAGCATATAATATGCACTTTAAAACATTAGTGTAAATAAATATTTAATAAAAATATACAAAAAACTAAAAGGGTACTTGACCATTATCCTCAACGAGCGCTCGCTAACGAATGTGGGTCATAATGTATTTCTGCAATACTAACTACATATTTTAGACGCACTTCAAATATAATGCAATTTTATTAAATTTCACTTAATTATGATATAGAATAACTATTTCTCTTTAATGGAAATTTAGAGGGAAGGTTGGGAATAGGATTCCGTGAATTGAACGATGCCGGCCTTAGGGTTCAAATGTGCCCACTTCTTAACAGCAAACCTTCTCATAGTTTTTCGGGTTTTGTAAAATAATTTTATAAAACTCTACTAGTTTCACGACCTGTCTGTCCGTCTGTCCGTCCGTCCGTCCGTCCGTGTGTCACACCACTTTTTCTCGCAAACTACTTAAGCTAGAAACATCAAATTTTGTATGCGGGTCTAAAGTGGTGCTCTCTTTAAAGTTCAACTACAAAATTTTTTCAAAGGTATTTAAGGCGGGGTCTCCCAATATAGGAGATTGGCCCCCGAAAAAAAAATTTCATCAAACGTAGCCGATATGGGTATCAAATGAAAGGTCTTGATGAGAACTTTTCAAAACAGGTCTTAATTTGATACTTTTTGCTTCAAAAGATGCGCAGGGAGGGGAAATACCCCCCCCCCCCTCGCGATTGGGCGCCTGTGATCCGAAAAATCTGAAAAAATTATGTTGGTAGGTGTTTATGAGTACAACAACCAAAAATAACTTAGAAGTCAAAATTCGCTCAACTTGATACTCGAATTTCAGATTTTTCCCAATAAAACCGAATCGGTACGCTTAAACTGAACGAAATTCGATATTTACGTAGGCCTACTAAGGATTCTTAAACTTTATAAGTTTGATGAAAATCGAATGATATACACGAAAGTTATAGCCACATGAAATTGAAATGAAATCCAATTACAACAACAATAACACATGATATTGGTATTTTCTGGACTTTCCATCCAATCAGTCACTGCAGTTTTGACTTGATCTTCTCGAAATTTTCCAATAAGGTCAATAACATGAATATTTCTGAGAATTCATGATTTGAGTGATTGTTGTTGTTTTGCAACAAAATGGCGACCGTTGAAAGTGGAAAAACAATGGATTTTCCTTTGAACGTGCACATCTCTTTGACATATTTCTTGACGTTATTCATTGCTGGTGACTGCATTTCTGAGAAGTTGGGTACAAAACCTTTCTGACATGAGCGTAGGTCTGTTTACCCAACTTGTTTCTTATTATTTTTCATCAAATGCTTGTAATTTATATTTTTCTTTTCCTGTATCATATAATATTCAATTAGAAATGAGATTTTTCGAGTTGAAGAGAGTCGGGGAGGACTATTGATTCACACTTTGCACTTAACCGTAAAATGGTTTCGCTTTTCTTCCTTAGTTACAACATTTTTCAATTTGAACTGCATTGAGAGCACAACGTCGAACATATTACCTTAATCTCAGACACAGCAAACAATTAAGATGTGTGTGAAGGGAGAAGCGACCACACATCGGATGGTAAAATGGTTTCCCTTCTCTTCATAAGTTGCACATTTTGAGTGCAATTGATTGGTTTTAAACTTCATTCGATTTCAATTCACTTTTTGCATTGACTATATATCACATTTTACACTCTTTTGAAAAATTTCCAGCAAATAGCTTTTGGCACCTAAACTCGAATGCCCAAAGCGATAAATTCACGACCTGAATCAACGCAACTTTCCACTGCATTTTTTCAAATACTAAAACGCTTCACGATCGACTACGAGCCGCGAATTGAAACTGTTGAAATATTCACATGAGTTAAGACTAGATCCCTTCATAATAAAATCTGACCTCGTAAGTCTTAAAGATGATTAAATACCCGAAAATATTTGTACTAAGCGTAAGCACCGGCCAATAAATAATTGAATGGAAATTCAATCAACAATGCGATTTTTTGTTAATATCCAAATTCAGGTTAAGTACTATTTATTTCCTCAGCTTTAAGGCTAATTTCTTTAAGTTACTTTTGTGTAACATCTTAACATGTGTCTGAAGATTTTGTGAAACGTAATCTCAACCTGAAACTGAATTCCCGTAAATTTTCCACCAAAATCAATCTCAAGAACATAGCGAGGAAACCGCGAGAACATTACGTTCAATATCGATTCTCGGGCTCGACTTCAGTTTCACATCCGCACTCAATTTCAAAGTCCAGTGTTTGACATTCCTCGTTATCTCTGTTCAGCCAACGGCAAGCATAAAGCAAGCACCAAAGTTGTGGAAAAGTGTGGATAAAACGAAGATAACGTGCGCAAATTCCTTCACTCATTCATCAGATGTGATGGAATAATAGATTGGCAAGAAACAGAAATGTACCGCACAGCTGCACTCGTCAATTAGCGGTTCCTTTCTCACAACTCGTTCACAGTCCTTGCTTGGGAAAAGTCGATACTACTACATCGACTGTGCGAGTGGGTGAAATGCGACAGTAATGATAGCATTCACTATTCGCTAGATACAATTTTCGTCTAGTCCAAAGCGTTTATGACTAGCGCTAGCTGTGTAAGCTACCGTACTTGGTGTATAGTGGGATACAAATCAGATGGATCACTGTAGCCCGCACGAACTACCACTGACTGCACTAAGCGAAGTAGGCAACCGCAACAAGAAAGACGATTGAATTTTCGTTTGAGGGTATTTTCAGAAATTATTTTGGGGTGTTTAGTGGGGAAATGCACAAAATAACACGCGCAGCGATCCACCAACAACTTCCACGATTCCCGTTCTCTTTTGACTCCCGGTTTGTTGCTCGCCTTACGCGACCGCTCCAAAAACCAGTCGGCGAGCCTTCCACCCACTTTCCTTCTCTTTGCAAAAGTGCGATCGTGGAAGAGCTCCGTTGGAAAGGGGGCTGCCATATCCAGACTACAATTGCAAATTAAAATGATGAGTATTATTTTAAATTTACAATTGAAGTTCGGATCCTCAATATATTGGTTTTCGAACAGTTTGCTTTGGCGATTGCTCGATTATTACAGCATCCACGAGAAGACCAAAGAGACTTGCATCTATAATGTGACGCTTAATATCTACAACAATGAAATGCCACGAATATTTCCTCTTGAGACCAAGATCTAATATTAAAAACTTCTTGCCGGACGTAACAATGGAAGATGGATCAGCGGCAGAAAGTTTCAAACTTAAAGGAGTAGGTCTGGTACAACGTGTTTTTGGAATGACTGATAATTCCATGTATAAGTAACTCGTAGTTTATATAATGATTTTATCTGGTCAGACAAAATACGTGTTTTTAGCTTTATGAATCTTGTGAGAAGAAGGAAAATAATGTATTGTCACGTGTTTTGGTTCGCGGCCAATAATTTTAATGTTCCGGGAAAGTGAAAACGCAATGTCTTTTAAACTAAATGAGTTTATTTAAATCGCCAAAAATGCACAATCACTTCACTAACAATTTCCCAACTTTAATTTTCACTATTAAAATTCAATCTTCTACTTGTCCATAAATTTCTATCGCAAACAATCAATATCGCCTGTACTTCGCGTATCGCAGTTTTCTATCGCGGTTGTAATGAATGATCCCCCCATTCATTCAGCTCGCCTTTATATAGGGTGTCTAATCATTCAACTCAGCTCTCGTACATTGGTGAATAAGCGGGAACATTCCAGCATGAATGGGCAGTGACTCACTTTCAGATGTTGATAATGCTTCTTGGGTTCTCGTGGTTTCGAGTAACTTCATTCGTTGATGATTGTGAAAACAATTGCGACAGTAGCTCGCAGAATTATTTGTACATGTAACAGTATTGTCATGTTATCAATATTATTTACAATTCCATTTAGAGAATTTAGTACGTAACGCTCGAAAAATCCAAGACAGGTTGTCTGCGCTATCAAATGAGCAGGGTGGTAAAGACATGACTTTGCTGCTTTCGACTGCTACTTGGCTTTTTGTCGTTGACGTGTTGTTAACGTTAGTGAGTGAAGAGCCAGATGGAACTAGATTTGAGAGATTTGGTTGTAAGAATATACAGCTAGAGCAGATTTTACAGATTGCATAGACGAAGTGACTTAATTTGGGATAGCAACTGAGCATCATTAGTTGATTCTCATTTATCTACGTAAAGTGACATGAAGAAGGCTCTGCACCGAGTCCTGATATAGAATTGATTATATTTGATTGAAAACATTCTTTTTTTTAAATAATCTCAACGTTGGCAAAAAAAAATTTTTTTCAAATTGTTTTTTTTGTTGACTTTTATCAAACTAATTTAAAATTCTTCTGCAGCACGACAGATTTTAAATTAGCTTGACTGGTGTTATTGATCAATTGAATAGTATTAATGTTATTTTTATTGGGTCTTTGATGCATTTTTTCCTCTGGGGGCCTGGCTTGAGTTCATACAACAAAATCTCAATATGAGTATAAGTAAAATTCAAGCGTGCAAAATAATATCAAACTTCAAAAGCTCATAAGTCAATTATTCAAGAAATCGAAGTTTAACAATAAAGACGAGCCCGATTGAAAATAACCTTCAGAAATGGTGTAATATTGGTCCTAGTAGAAAAGTTTACAATCTACTGAACGCATTGAATAGGTAAATGATATATTTCCCTATTATTCATTCGATTTTGCGCTTGTAAGTGCGTATGTCTCTCATATTTCTTTGAATGCTTTAAAACATTTGCTATTATTTTCTTTGAATGGAAAATACATTGAAAAGCATCAAGCAAGAGCTACTATTTATTTGATATGTAAATATTATCGAGAGTTTACCTAAAATAAGCTCAAGAAATAAAACTCCAAGTTTTAAAAATATTCAGTTAAATAATTTCGATACTCGATACCTCGAAATAAAGTCAACCCTATTCTCGCTTACTTACATTAAGCTTGATGACTCTCTTAAGGTCGCAGTTCTCTTAAATTTCAAATTTGATATCTTTGATATTATGAAAACGTGGTTTGAAAGACGTATCGTCTCCTATTTGATCGATCGATGATCGATAATGACTATTGCATTGCGGCCGAAGGTGAAATATGTCTTGTTAACTTTTAAATCTTCTTGTGAGGGGAAAATTCACAAGAAATCAATGGAATACCGACAAGAGATCTGCACAACCGGCATCCGTAATGAAGGTACAATATGATTGCATGAATTTTCTTTTGCACTTCTCTGCAGCAGATGACGAGCTTTTTGGTGCTTTATTTTTAACCACGATGGATATTATGCAAGAGCATAATGGGATGGTTTGAAATTAGATGTAAAATGTTGGATTTCCGTTTGATTTGAAAAATATAAAATTTTAGTTGAAAAAGATGCCTTAAAATAGTACACAGAGGATTATCTTAAATACGAGTATGTAAATTCGGTCGATATTTTTGTAATATTTAATAAATTTCATGGGTTGCTCCACTTTCGGAAGAAAAAATATAGTATGTGAATTGGATACATACTAATAAATTGAATAATTAACTGAAAATTCGAAATTTGGTGAAATAATTCCAACAAAAAATTATATTAAATGTGTAAGTAAAATTTATTATTCAAAATCTTGGAAATATTTAATTGAATAGAAACTATTTCTTTACCCTCTTTGAATTTAAAAAATGATAGAAAGTAAATTACCTTTAATTCTACTATTTTTATTTTTATTCTGTATACAACTGTTTCCTTCTCTACTTGAGAACTTCTTCCGTACTACTATTCCCTAAACTACAGTTATCCTAATATTTATACTAAACTCTTTAAACTATTAAAATGAATCTCTAATTACACCTAGCATGTCTCTAATCCCTCAAAGTCCTTTAACCTCGACCTCTAACTACCTGATCCTTTTACCCTTCAAAAATTTTTGTTTTCCTTAATTACTCTTAATTACATTCATTATTTTGTGAGCTTGAATAGCCAGGTGTATCCGTTACCAGGGCCGCCGTTCCAAATGTTCCGCGTCTTTCGATTGAATATCTCCAAACTTTCTGCTACATCAAGCTTCCACCCGTTTGTAATCGTTTTCAGCATGCTCACGTTGTCCGCAGTGATGTCATGTTTTTCAAAGACTATATGCTCCGCCACTTTTCATTTGAAATTTTTTGCATCCTGCTTTTTGTTTTTGTTGACTGCTTTCCTTAAGTATTCATTCCATCTGGCACCTAGTGATCTCCTCGTTTGTCCAATATAACATCAATTACATTTCGTAGCAGAAAGTTTGGAGACATTCAATCCAAAGACACTGGACATTTGGAACGGCGACCCAGGTAACGGATACGCCTGGCTATTCAAGCTTACAAAATAATGAATGTAATTAAGGAAAACAAAAATTTTTGAAAGGTAAAAGGATCAGGTAATTAGATATTAAGTAAAAGAACTTTGAGGGATTAGAGACATGTTAGGTGCAATTAGAGATTCATTTTAATAGTTTAAAGAGTTTAGTAGAAATGTTAGGACACTTGCAGTTTAGGGAATAGTTGTACCGAAGAAGTTCTCAAGTAGAGAACGAAGCAATTGTACACAGAATTTCATTTCATTTTTAGGTAAATTTCTCGAGAGAAATTTAAATATGCGACTTTTTCCAGCGGATTTTGATGAAACTTGAGATTATGGATCTTTGTACTAAGTTCTTGTATTATGCAGAAATTTTTTAAAATCGAATGAAAAATAAATATGTCAAAATTTTAAAACCTAATATTTTTAGCTGCCATTTTCACTAAAATTTGAATAATTTTGCCCTGTCTAGAGTGAAACTCTGATTTGAACGAGATTTGGCACATTGATTGATGAGGTCCTAGCACACAAAGATTTAAAATAATCCAAAATCAAATGCATGCATTCAAAATGGTGGCCCCCAAAGGTCAGAAGGCAAGCGCAATTCGCTATTTTAGTAGTAACTGAAATAATGAATATTTTTCATGGAGACGTTTTAAATGACTTAACTTGGAAGTATTTATATAGCAGGACATTTTTAGGATATTGTTGAAATATGTTTACAATACCCTAAAAAACTATGAAATCGCGACTTGTCTGTCTGTCCGTCCATCCGTCCGTTTTTTCGTGTGTCACAGTAAGTTTCCTTGAGAACCATATGGGCTAGAATGAGAAAATTTTCTCCGTAGGTCAAAAGTGGTGAATCTCGCAATTTGCAGTGCAAGAAAATATTTTAAGTGTTTAAGGGGGGTGACTTAATTTTTTTTATTTCTGTAGCCCTCTAGCAGCCAAGTTTCTCGACAGATTCCGATGATATTCGAAATTATAAGTTACTAAAGCAAGTTAATTTAACCTGCAAAAAATTATGCAAATCGGATGTTAAATGAAAAAGTCGAAAATTTACAACTTAAAAGTTTTAGCAGCTGTTTTCAATAAAAATTCAAAATTCAAAATGGTGGCCCCTGATGGTTCAGAAAAGAACCGAAAATATTTATATTAATAGCAACGCAAGTGCTGTTTAAACTTTTATGGAAACCTTTTGAAATTATTTATTTGTGTGGTAACAACTGTGTAAGCAGCAAATGTGAGAAGGACAACACCTGTATTTATATGTTTATAATAATTTACTACCTGCCAGTTTTCAATATATGACCCATAAATGTGCAACTCAATTGAATGAGCAAAATATTTGCGCCTCTATAAAGGGTCTTTAAAAACGAACGTCGGCAGATTTTTTTTATGTCTATAAATACCCATGTGGCGCTACAAAAATTGCAGTAAGAAGTTTAGTAGTACGCACGCCCAAGACTTTTCCAAAATTTTACGCCACATACGAGAAATTTACCTTTTCGGCTGAAGCTGCCAACGGGGATTTTTTTTCAACAAACGGCATCGCTTCGTAATTTGCAAACTGACAACAAGTTGCCGTTTGTTTTTCTAAGCCCGTAGCACTCATATGGGTGCAATTTCGATGCGATGACTGTCAATTCTTCAGTAGCTATGTCGGCCCCGTGTTTTCTTGCCTGCAATGCAAGCCAAATCACTAACCATTTTCACGATAACACAAATTAGCAGCAGAAGAACTAATTGTAAGTCACTCATGCCGCAGCAATTACGATGTACAAACATTTGTTGTCCAAATTGAAATGTGGAAGCTTTTTGTGGGAACAACCAAATTGCGATTCGACGACTACTGTTTCTTTGAAAACTCATACCGGAAACGCGCGGTAGGGCAGCCAACTTTTGATTTATGTAGAATTTCACATGCTGATGGGAAATATATGTGGTGCAAAATAAAATTTAAATTCGTACCTTATTTTAACCGGCGTAAATTATTTGCGAGCTATGTTTCTACTCGAATTGAATTTTCAGTTGCCTTGACTATTTGCAGCCGTATATTCAAAGTCGAGGTTATATAAGCATTTTAACGTGGAATCAAGCATAATGCCTCGTACATAAGCGCTACCCAATTTGCGATAATCACAATCAAATCAACCATGTTGTAGTGTTTTAAAGGATGTTATGGGTCCGTACAGAACAGCAAGCGAGAAGACCGAGCTCCACTAGAATAACAAGGCCTAGAGGTGCATGCGTGTGTTGGTAGCTAGCTGTCAGCGATGTTACGGGGAGGGTCTTTTTCCTGAGCACCAGGCTCCAGCATAAAAAAACTTCGAACGCATGAGTCACCAGGCAACAAATTAACAAATAACCTCTTACTTTTCTCATTGTCTTACCACGAGTGTCAGGGATTGAATTCTTCCTTGCCAAAAGAAGTAGTGGAGTAAAGGAAAGATGGGGCATCTTGTTAGTATTGGTGCCTCGTTGCATCCCTCTCAACCGAGCTCACAGTCATGATCGTGGCAAAAGTGGACTTTGGCCCGATGGCCGAGTTCTGAGATAAAAAGCCACCCAAAATGATGGGCCTTAAGGTCAGTGGGGTATGAAAGTAAAAAGATTGAAATTGGTACTTTGAAAATCCGGTTAACGATAAATAAATTTAAACACTGTCTCGTCGGCTTTTCAAATGGATCTAATTTTATTGCGGAAAAATGCTTTCGAGTTGTTTGCTGCCCTTCTAGTTTTGCTTCACTGTCAAGTTTTAGGAAGAGTTCTTTGGCAGTTATTAATGACCATGACAGAATGTTGATGTCATCCGCGTAGGCTACTACTTGGCACGACTTGTATAGTAATGTACCTCGTGTACCGACCGGTAAGTTTCTTATGACGTATTCCAGAGCCAAACTGAATAGCGATGGGGCCAACCCATCTGCCTGTTCAGTCTGATATTTGTGTCAAAGGCATTGATGAGTTGGTTACTGATGCAAACTTACGAGGTTGCCAACGTCATTATCATTTTGTGCAGATTGATTAATTTGGCTGGGATACCAAATGAAAGCATTATTTGATACACTACATTACGATCAATACTGTCGTATGCTTGCTTAAAGTCAACGGAAATTTGGTTTAAATCTATGCTAAACTCCCAGCATTTTTCAAGTACCTGCTTGACTGTGAACAATTGGTCTGTTGTCGATTTACCTGCTCTATAATCACCTTCATATTCTCCAATAATACTGTTGGCATATGAACCGGTTTTATTTTCCAAGATATTTGAAAATATTTTGTATGCCATGCAAAGTAGTGATATACCTCTAGAGTTTTCGCATTGTAGCTTTCCGGCTTTTTTCTGGATAGAAAATAAAGTTGATTAGCTCCACTCTTTTGATATATGTTCTTGTGGCCAAATATGTTGGATGACTTTGTGAATAGCTTTCTAAATACTGCTGCCACCATGTTTGATGAGCTCCACTGGAATCTCATCGATGTCTAGTGCTTTGCTATACTTTTGGGCTATCATGGTAAAACAAACTTCATCCAGAGCTGGTGGCGCCAATGGAAACTCTCCGGAAACATTTATGAGCTCTGATGCTCTGCAGCTGTGCACAGGATTAAGGAGGTTCTTGAAATATGATGTCCATCTTTCTTTAATCTTGGTTTCATATGCAATGATATTCCCAATGCCATCACGACAGAGCGTAGTTTTGGGCTAATAACTACGTTACAGGCTTTTCACTACTTTGTGTGCCTGTCTTATGCTGTTGCTCGCTAGATGCTTCTCAATTGGTCTTCATAGAATTTTTATTTCTTAACTCTAACTATCTGAGATTTTCCCAGTGATCTCTCTTCGTCCTGGTTTTCCTACCAACGTTATCTTTGAACGCTTGATTCAATTTGTCCAACGCATTCTGGGACTCATCATCGAACTAATCATTCCTTTTGCGCCGGGCTTGATCTCCCATTATGTGTTCGGCCACGGTCTTAATAGCCGCTTTCACTTCCATTCAAAGCTCGTTGCTTGTTTTCAGCGAGGCGTCTGATAAGATAGAAGCCAGCTGTTTGTCGAGGGTCTCCGTGAAATTTTCGGCGACACACGCCATTAGAAGCCTTTTGATGTCAAATTTTCGTAGAGGGCTTGTCTTTGCCAAATATGCCTTTGTCATGCAACATCGATAAGTTAATTTGAGCAAGTGATGACGTCAAGTATGCCGCGGGTCCAACGTTGATGGATCAGAGCATGGTTGATTTGGTAGAGTGCGTTGCTATCTAGTGATACCCAGGTAATTTTATGTATGTGTCGATGAGAGAAGCAGATCGAACGTATGACTAAATTTCTGTTAGATGCTAAGTCAATCCGGCGCTGGCCGTTGTTATTTGTTTCAGCATGGAGGCTATATTCTTCAGTCGTTCCCCAGTGAGATATCTCATTGTCAACCTTAGCGTTGAAATTACCCAGAATTATTTTTGAATTGAAACTTCTAATGCGACTTCCAACAAGGTTTAACGCTATCATGGAGGGAGTATGAAAGTACTGTTGCGTTAAACGTTCAACGCTCGTAGGGAGTGGGAATAGATAGAGACAGAGCGAGAATGGATGTGTGGCACTAGAACGCATGCGCTTAGTATACCTGTTACAGGCCAGTGCGAGCATTAGCAACGAGTAGCGTCTAATATTCCAACGTAAGAGGGAGAGAGAAAAAAGATACACAAAGGTAGAAAGTAGCAGAGAGAAAGAAAGTGAGTCGGTAGATAGGCACATGCGGGTGGTATTCTTGCTATGCAGTGAAGTAAACAGTGTGAGCGTCGTGAACTTAGCTAAAATACGTACTTGTTGTTCTATTTTAATTTATATTATTCATTATTTCATTTACTTGATTTTTAGTATGATTTGATACACATATAATTTAATAAATGATTCCACGGACAATGCGACGCAATTAAGTTTATGTCAAGGTACGTCGCTTGTGAATATCAATTGGTTGTTAGATTTTCTCTTTTGAACTCACATTATGACGCATTCACATACATTATTTATACAAATACATTTTAGGGCGAGACAATGAGGCTACCTCAAGTACTTCCAGTGGTTCAAGAGGTCCACGAGGGAAAAATGCACAATATTACCGTGATTACAGAGCACGAAAGCGAGCGGAGCAGAAAAAAGAGTCGTTGAATAGAACTAGTGATCCTTCTACGACTGCTGATTCTTCTACAATTAACGTCGCAGGATCATTAACATCGAAGAAAAGGAAATCAGCCGCGGAATAACAGATAGAGTATCGATCACGTAAAAAAGCCAAACGTGATTATATACTCGCTAGCTGTAATTCCATCAACTTCGACGGAGGGATTTACTACCACTCATCAATCAACTATAGTAGACCAACTAGCAACTGCTGGGCCTTCTATTAATCCACAAACGACTAATGGGCCTTCTATTAATCCACATACGACTGGTGGGTCTTCTATAAATCCACAAACGGCTGCTGAGCCTTCTATTAATCCACCAACGACTGCTGGGTCTTTGACGACTTGTGATATTGGCTTTGCAAAGCCAACAAGGAGGAAGACACCCGCAGAATATGAGCGAGAATATAGAGCAAGGAATAAAGCTTAACGGGAATCTACGAGGGCTGCGAAAATCAACGACGGTTCAATGGAGATTGCTGATGAAAACACCAGCAATATTGGTGACGATAATGCAAGGATAAATCCACAAGTCCCATATACTCAACTCGATCAGCATGAGAAAGCTCACAACTACATTAGAACAAAATTCACCGAGAACAATTTTGGTTTTGCATGCTCGATATGTGATAGATTAGGGTTTAAACAAGATGTGAGGGGACTCTCTTCAGATATTGGTCAAGAAGTTCAGGACAGAATCTTATCAAATGTTCAAGAGAATGTATTGAATTGTGTGCAACGTGTTTTCAGTCAATGGAACATAACAAAATACTGTTAACGTGGATACAATGGTAAAACGCCTGCCACGGGATATTGGAGATGATCATGCAATAAATGTCCGTATCAAGAAAAGAAAAATTCACAAATTTAGCTACGTTCAAGGTTTGATTAATAAAAGGACAGTTAAAACTTGGTTGAATTTTCTGAAAGATACTCCACTGTATCATGACATTGAAATTGATCAGTCTTTTTGGAATGGACCTGTAACGGATGGAGGAATACCGAACGATGAATTGAGTGAAGCGATCACAATGGAAGAGGTCACGTTGCTCAGCAGCAAACCTTATTATGGGATGAAGATAAATATTTGGGACTTGCACCAGGAGAAAATCAAATTCCAAAAAGTCTACTGCTTCACGAGTACGCCGAGGAACTATCATTTCCAGGAATTTATCTTGGACACATGAGAAGATTTCGTGAGGAAATTTCAGTCACACCTTTTCAAATGGCAACGAGTGAAATACGACGAACTGATCGACGAGGGTTTAATACTCGCCATTTGCTGTATATAGCTGTGAAAAATATGAGACTGCGTGTTGTTTCATCACTTACTGTTGCCTTCAAGTTTATCGGCAATGATATAGAAGTGACGAAATAACAAATCGAATCAGAAGAATATGTTAACCATAGTATATTCACCTAGTGCTCACACCTTCCATTTAGCCTGTGTTGCACACTTTCAGAACTTTCCCAGGGACCGGTCAGCTGATCCGGTGCATGTCAGCTGAGTCCAGGCCTGGCGCATTCAAGAAACAAATCAAAAAGCAAATAAAATTTCCGACACACGTGTTCTTTTACGCATTTCAGAACATGGGAGTGTTGCCAAGTCCCAATAAAAAACTTAAAGATTGCATGGAACGAATTTGTTTTTCAACAAAGTTATTGATTTTCTGAGATATGGTAATCCTGAAATCTCTCATCGAAGCATATATTTATATTCGCGCCAATCCTCGCGTCAGCATTTACCTACCTACCTGCTACCGAAGATTTATGGCTCGCTGTTCGGCTTGTGTTAGGATTTTTCCGGAGGGTTGATTGAGTGTAGATACTATTTGAGTATACTATGATGTTAACGATTGCCTAGAAACAAATCTCACATCCTTGAAGTCGATACCGAATTCCGTCTACTATTGGTCCCAGCGCAAAAAAGATCTATTTGCCATGATTCGACAACTTGGTAGGCTGACGGTTTTCCTCACGATGAGCGCAAACAAAATTGGATGGATCCCATTGCTGCAGTTGCTACAGAAATTTAAAGATGGAAGAATAATTTCTGAAAATAAAGCAAGTGAACTCAATTGGTTGCCAAAAGGAACACTTACCAACGAGGATGCTGTCACATGTGCCATCTATTTTGACAAATTAGTTAACACGTTAATGACTCTCCTACGGAACAAAGGCCTATTCCCATTTGGAAAATATAAAGTGAAAGATTATTTTGAACGAATCGAATTTCAACATCGTGGGAGTCCGCACACTCATATTTTACTCTGGTTGGAAGATGCACCAAACAGACCACTAGGCGATGACAAAGAAGCTGCGATAACATTGATCGATACTTTAATCTCACTATCAACCTCAGAAGCCTCAGGTAACATCAAGCTACAGACACATAAACACACGTTTGCGTGTTATAAGATAGTGCGCGGTAATCAGCCACAGAAATGTCGGTTCGAAGCACCTTTTCTGCCTTCTCGGTCCACGCAAATATTTATTCCTATGGATAAAGAAGAACAGAATTTTGCCAAATATGCTGATCATTACAAGAAAATCAAATCATAGTACATCTGTAAAAGCAACAATAAAATTTCCGACGAGCATTATTATAAAATTGTTTCCGTGAGAATCAATCGGCCACGAGTATTATTAAAACGTGAGCCATCGGAGAAATGGCATAATCCATACAATCTATTCTTGTTCAATGTGTTGAAATCGAATATGGATTTGCAGTTCATATTAGACGAAGTAGGCTACGTAAATACATTAAACAGAGGGATAAGTAATTTGCAAAGACAGATTCTTAAGATACCTGAAAAATATCCTGATTTTGGAGTGGTTGAAATCAAGAAAAAATTAGCGTCGATTTATTGAATTCTGTGGCAATTTCTAGCCAAGAAGCAGCTTGGTGGCTGCTTCGTAAACCGATGTCACATGCATACAGATCAGTAACATGTATTCCAACATCATGGTCTATCGATCGACAAAGAATGAAAAAAGCACGCACAGAATTGGCAGACCTTATTGATGAATCCACCGATATTTGAAGGGATAATGCCATTGATAAATACGAAAGACGGCCTCAGGATTTAAATGATCTCACTCTTGCTCAATTTTTGCTTTTTATAAATGTAATAAAAATGAATACAAAAGAAGTTGGGGAGACAGACCTACGCTCATGTCAGAAGGGTTTTGTACTCATCTTACAAAATGCAGCCAGCGGCTACGAATAATATCAAGAAACATGTAAAAGACGATTTTATTGGCGAAAATATGAAATTCAAAGATCATACTATTATTGGCAAAGTTGAACGAATGATGACTTCTGAAGTATTTGTTATTGTTATACTCATAAATATTTCTCTTGATAATGTTTTCAGATTTTTAAGATCATAGGTGTCCATTTGCGAGGGAGGAAATACATTTTACGTGTATTTCCCCCCCTGTGCCCCCACTGAAGCAAAAATTGTCAGTTTAAGAACTGTTTTAAAAAGCGCCCATTGAGAACTTTCATTTGATACTCATATCGGCTACCTTTGATAAAAATTTTTTTCAGGGGCCACTCTCCTGTACTGAAATCATCGATTCATGGCCACGAATCTCTTTTGGTAGGAGCTCTCTCCTGCCTCCTCAACTTGTTTCACGTATGAGTCTTAATTGTAGGTACTCATCTTCATTCATTCATTAAATTGAACCAAGTGTTAAAAGCATGTACCTTAAACGTTGAAATTGGGGAAAAATAACTCAAAACTATTCAATCTTCGCATTTAAAACAGCCACTTTTTTGTTTTACGATTACTGATACCACTAGTTTCTCTCCCGATTCTCAAAGATATTCATGAAACCTATCATTCCTGAAATTTTTATGCAAATCCTAGCAAAGCTGTAGTGTCTGAGTTGGTAAAAAGCGCATCTGCTTCCATAGCCATATGTTTCCACAGTAATACGGCGCATATTGTTCCATAGTAATACAGGAAAATTCAAATCGCTATAACTTCGTTAAATACCATTCAATCTTTGTGAAACCATTCAATCCTTGTGAAACTTTCAGGATAGAGCAATCTTATAAATAGTCATCTTGTACTGAATTTTATTGAATTTAAGGGCACCGTTAAGATTTTATTCAAGAAAATGTAAAATCGATAAACCATACTATTACTAACAAAGTTGAGTGAATTTCGACTTTTCACGTATTTTTGGTTATTGTACTCATAAAGGCCTACATTTCCGATTTTTTTCAGATTTTTCGGATGAAAGGTGTCCAATCGCGAGGAGGGGTACGCGAAAAGCTCGTACATTTCCCCTTCCCCTGCCCCCCCCTCGGTACTGATGAGGCAATTTTAAGACCCGTTTTGAAAAGATCTCATCAAGACCTTTTCAACGACACCCTACTCGAAGGGCGAAATTTTTTTTAAAGGGTCACCTCCCTATATGGGGAGACCACCCTTAAACCCCTTCCACCCTTGAACTTTCAAGAAGTCACCACTTCTGACTTTTTCACAAAGTTTCATTGCTGTATCTTCTATATTTTCGGAGAAAAAAGTGCTGTGACCTACAAACGGACGGACAGACGGACACAGGTCGTGATTGCAATACGGTTTTGTATTTTAGTACAAAACCCTAAAAATGAATACCTCACATATTATAAGATATACAAATTATAATATGGCAACTCAGTGTGAAGAGTATAAAAGGAAAATGGTGGTGCTACACATTCCCTTCCGCAACGAAGAGATAGATTTACTTTCTGAGGCAAAATCTCTGGAAATCTATACAGAAAATGAAAATATCATCATAGAGCGTCGAAAGGAATTCGAATCTAGCATCAATATTGAGGAAACTATGATACCATTGAGTAATTAAATAATACTGGAGTGGACAACCACGTGACAATATGGTTGCAACAACCCCTGCGACCACTTTTCCTACTGCTACGCTCTTGTTTACAACCTTAGAGAGAGCCAAATTGCACAAGCAAACATGGCTGCTGCTCAATGTAAACAAATTTTCATACAATACCAAAAATTAGCTTTCTATTTGAAAACCCTTCAGCATTGTATGAAAAACATGCGAAACATTATAATAACTACTCACTTGTGAAAGGAGACACCTACAGATCCTTTTCCACTATGATTTTTTCACGAAGGCACTACACATTTCATTTTGAAATTCTAAGGTAATTACACAGTGTCACACGTTAAAGTCACTTGGATCACAAACTCCAATCGAATGTTTAAACACTTGGAACGAATTTAGATCGCGAACACTTTCCACGGTTTTAATATCGGATAAAACTCGCGACGAAACTTGCAAATTGGCCAATTTGGCGTCCAATTTGCATCAGTCAACTTGACAGTCAGTTCACACCTAGTCAGCTTTTGGGACAAGAAAGTGACCAGCAAGAGGCAGACGGGGAGGAAATGACAGACTGTTTTCTTTGGAAGAGAGCAGAAACCGGTCGCATGCTCTCTCATGCATTTTATATGAGCTTAGCCCATCCAGTTCTTATTAATCTTAGTATGAGACTATGTGAACAGTTATATCGTGAAGAAGAAGATTTGAGGCAACTAGACAATCAAGTTCATCCGGGAGCAGTTCCAGAGCCACCTCCATTCAATGACATGTGTGCGGATCACGATTCAAACGTCAACGATGATCTTCGTTTAGCAACTTTTAATAGAAACTATCCATCATTTAACATTGCAACCACTTCAAACATTGTTGGTGTTCCTGACGAGCCCAGCCGAACGCAGAAAAATCTTCGTGTTTCGTTTGATCATGGAAATTTATAATAAATTTGGAGCCACAAGTGCACATTTCAATGTGTACCTAACATGTGCTTCGACAGGAAAAGCTGCAGTGGCAATCAGCGGTGCGACCATTCACACTGCTCTATCATTATCCACCAGCTTAGATAATAGCTTGAGTTCTGAAGCATTACATCAATTCAGATCTTTATCATTATTATACATTCGCTTGATGTTAATTGATGAAGTCTGTATGGTTAAAGCAGAGCTTTTGGAACGAATGGATAGAAGATTGAAATTGATAACAGGCAAATCAGATACCCCTTTTGGAGGACAGGATGTCATACTGGTTGGAGACTTAAGACAACTCCCGCCAGTGACAGCCACACCTATTCTTCAAATAATCGAAACTTGGCGCTCATTCAAACTTCACGAGCTCACCCAAGCCATGCGTCAATCAAATGCTGTATTTTCGACGATTTTAACAAAGACAAGAAATGGATATCGATTGGATGATATCGAACTTGCACTTCTTCTTCTTTGTAGCCCTACAGATCCTTTCGGGCCTTCGCTTAGAGATAGTTACAGTATCTCATTGTCATGATCGAATGTATCGGTAGTCCACAAGGTGATATGATCATTATGATGCTTTGGCCGTGTGTCCGTCCACCCAGCTGCGATACGTTCATTTTAAACCAGCACGTTTCATAACTGAACAGGCTTATAAGTCTTATTATTGCACTAGTGGAATCGAAATGTGTGACAGAAGAAGAGGCTAATCATTTATGTCCACACGGCATAGGTCTGGCTTATTCCAACCAAACCATTGAGAAATACAACAGAGAAATTCTAGAAAATCAACCAAATCAGACAATATCCGAGGCTATAGATTTCATCTCAGGTTGTGACAACGAGCAACAACTTGAAGGTGCACGTAGAGCACTTGAAAAGAAAAATTACCAGCAGACATCGGTGGATTGCTGTAACGTTTGACATTCGTCCTTGGCCAGTATTACATCATAACGACCAAAATTGAAGTTGCTGATGGATTGGCCAGCAGCGTCATGGGAAAATTGGACCACATCGAAAGAAATGATAACGAGAAAGTTACTCGGGTATGGTTGATATTTCTGAATTGTGAAAGAACTGGAGTAAAAGCTCGGGCACGTTCATTTATGATCGCGAATAATCTCAATCCTTTAGCTGTTCCGATGGGTCGACGAAATTCTACAATCTATCTTAATAGACAAAAAAGTATCTTAGCTAAGAGAAATCATTTTCCACTAGCACCAGCCTGTGGATTGACGATTCATAAGTCGCAAGGGGGAATTTTCAATGAGGTGGTTTATTATTATGAAAAAATTCAATCCCAACAGTTGATTTACGTTGCCATGTCGAGAGCGGTTTCAATTAAAGGCTTGTATATTATCCCAGTCAACAAAAATAAGAAATTTTACCATGGGAACGGAAGTAACGACCGCTGGTGTGCCGCTTTGCGAAATGAGATGATGAAATTGTGTCAAAATCTACTTTCCACCTTTGGATGAAGAAGTATGTAAATTTATCAACTCGAAAAGAAACTTATCAATCGTAGCATTCAATAGTCAAAGTGTTCGTGCACACGCCAATGATTTGACGGATAGAGTTTTAGAAAAATCGAACATTTTAATGTTATCAGAAACGTTTATGGACGATAATGAACCTCCTGTTCTCATACTATATTTTGATTTCATTGTATGATTACAACGTAACGAAATTTGGAATGCAGAGGTTGCTATTTAGCACAATTAGAAAATAGATGTCATATTGTCACTCCACATTTAGATATAAAAGCTCCTTACTCAGGTAATCCTGATGTGACAATTTCAACGTCAAAAAGAATTGGAGACATATGTGCTGTAGAGTGCATAGTCAACCACAGTGAAAATAATCCGAAGAAATCGATTCTAATTGCCATTTATATTTCATCAAATGCAGCCATGAGGGATATTAAATTATTTATTGCAAAATCTTTATTGTCACTATCCACTACAGGTTCACAAGCTCTGGCGGACGTTTCTGGTGAAGAAATTGATTATGTGAATTTGTCGTTACCTGAAGCTGAAACATTATTAACCTTCCTTAAAGGCAAATTTGGATTGGAAATTATAAATGGTAGCAATGATCCAACAACCAAAGGGGGAACTATCATTGATGTAGTTTTTGCAAGAAATATTGTAAAAATATAACTCAAAAATTTCGTATCTTACTTTAGTTATTATAACCCAATTGTAAATGTTATAGATTAGGATATTTCTCCACTCGAAAATTATAATTAAAAGATGCGATCGATTGTGAATTTTAAGCAATGTTAATAAAGTTTGTCTTAAAGAAACAATATGAGTTCACCAAAAACCAATTTCTACCCCTTCCTATTTTCATTTCCACATTACGAAGTTTCACTTTTTTCGCGCGGAGGGACTCGACGCCCTATTTTTTATGTTGTTTGTAGCCAATGAGTTGACAAGTCTTTTCAGATATTTGCAGAACAGTTCCTTCGTTTCTTCGTTCTTTTCTTCAGCCGGGGCGTGTACGCTAATGAGCCAGATTTTGAAGAATTTCGCTTTTATACTGATCGAATACAACCATTCACTAACTGCCTTAAAATCAACAACGTCCGATTTGAACTCGCTATCCACTATAGAGGCCACTCCGGATTCTCATTTTCCAGTAGGTTTCCCACTTTTGAGTATTGTATGCAATCTCATGTATTGAATATCAGTTGCAGTCCAGTTCCTTTCCTGGATTGCCAGTATTTTTAATTTATATAGACTGGCCTGTTGTAAAAGGTCTTTATCTGCGCCAGGGTAAATCAGGGATCTGACATTCCAGGATCCAATTCTGTAGTCTTTTTTCGGTTCCGAGGTCATTGCGTGAGTATAATTCATTCCGAGACCCTTCTACAGGTGTCGAAACATTGTAGGGGTTTCCAAGGACAGAGAGTTAGCCCTTCGCGCGATTCCATTATCAGGTGCCGAAGACTCGCCTTCACCCTCTTACGTCCCCACAAAAGAGGGTGACCTGTACGAGTACATGTGTTTACAGTCATTAGCATTTCTCGGCACTTAATGTCCCATTATTGGAGAACCAGTAAACCCAATTTGTGACGCCGAGAACTTTTACTACCATTCAATGGCCGAGTTTAGGATGAGGAATCATGAGAGCTGTGGTTTGGGGCAACAAAAGGCTCCCTCCTCTTTTCTCAAATGGGCTTAGGGCCGTCTGCAGGTTCTTAAGGGAAATCTACCCATGTGAAAAGGGGGCAGTTTTCCTACCGAAGGCAATCGTGTAAATATGAACTAAAAGGTCTTCGTAACCGCTTTGGCACTGCCATGTATTCAGCAAGCAGTGCCGAGAAAACATGGGTAAGAAGCTTGTGACAGGAGGGCTCGAAGCTCGCCGGAAAATCGGTGTTCTGCAAACAAACAGGCTCATCTGCTTTGTGTGAGAGTACTTTCTGTAAAAAGTGAGTAAACTATCACATTTTAAGAATTTTGGACTAACGCAGTTTAGAGATCTTATTCAAAAAGTTTCTTTCATACCCCACATGAGTATGACCATCTATAGTAGAATGGCTTTCAGTTAGGGTCACTTCCTGTAATGGCGGATTAATTTTAAGGACCTTTGAAAAACTGTTGACTGTAGAAATTTTGAATTGCTATCAGCTGTGACGCGCTTACCAAATTCGGTGTTTTTGTTATAATTGGTTTCGGAAAAATGGGCGGAGACAAGCAAATGCGCGCTTTAACAAAGGACAGAGGGCTAGATGTATCGTGATATCAATAGTTTTGCAAGTCAATTCAATTCAATTCAATTTATTTATTCAGAAAAATTACATAGCATTTTATTGATCTTAAAATTAAACTTTTCTTTAAAAACTCCTTAAAAGCAGAGCTTGAGAAAGGAGCTTATTTGTCTTAGGTTGTTTATATAGCAACTATTTACAAATTTAATGTTACCTCAGAGATCAAACTAACATTAAATATTTAAACTAAACTTTATTAACTAATGAAACTAAAAATTCTGCCAAATTCTTCACTAGACATATCTAAGAGCCATTTTTAGGTCTTTGTAAAAAATTTTTTTTACAAAGACCTACTAGTTTCGCGACCTGTCTGTCCGTCTGTCCGTGCGTCACAGCTGATTTCCTCAGAAACTATAGAAGCTAGAATGCTCAAACTTTGTGAAAAGGTCAGAAATAATGGTCTCTCAAAAGTTAAGGCGTTTACAAAAATTTAAAAAATGTTTAAGGGGGGTCCCCCCCTAATAACGAATTGGCCCTTAAAAATTTTTTTTAATCAAAGGTAGTCGAGTGGGGTATCAAATGAAAGGTCTTGATTATAACTTTTAGAATCTGAAATAAAAAAATCATTTGATGAATTAGGGGGTCCACGGGAAGGCAAAATGTACCCAAAATTTGTGTCACCCCCCTCGCGATTGGACACCTTTCAGCCGAAAAATCTGAAAATTATCACGAATATGGACCTTTATGAGTACAAGGGCAACAAATACCTTAGAAATCGAAATACGCTCAACTTTGTTAATAATAGTATGATTTGTAGATTTTACATTTTTGCCCATAAAATCAAAACGGTACCTTTAAACTTCTTGAAATTTTGCAATTATATAGACTGACCTAAGATATATATATATATATATATATATATATATATATATATATATATATATATATATATATATATATATATATATATATATATATTCACAAAATTTAATTGAGATCGAATCATAATCAAGTGAGTTATAGCCATTTCAATTATATGGAATTACAACAACGATGACACGTGTTTATGGTTCATATAGGGTTTTACAATAAGAGGTGTTATTTTGATATTAAAAGAAAAATGCCATTTTTCAAAATAAATGATCGGGTGTTTAGTTCATTATAAAGAAGAAGATATGCTGTTAATAGCAATACTAACATAGGGCAAATAACCACTACGACACGCTTACAGGACCATATCCTCTTCATGAAATTTTCCATAACCAAATCGCAAAGTGGCTGCCCTATGTCCTCGATAGCCTCACGAATTTCATCTTTGAGATCTTGAATTGACGCTGGGCTATTGGCATAGGCCTTTTCTATCAAGTAGCTCCAAATGAAGAAGTCGCAAGGTGTTAAATCAGAAGATCTATTCAAAATAACACCTCTTATTGGAAAACCCTATATATATTTAAAATTCACTTAGGCACTTTTGTTTTCTTTCAATTTTCATGAGAATTTAAGGAATAGTGTTTAACTTGAACATGTTCAATCGGCCGAGCATTCAGAAAAATCATTTAAGCTAGATTAAAATGGCGGCTGCACTGTGCTTATGAAAGAAACTGTGCATCTTTTGTATAAATTTGAACGATTTCATATCTAAGCATTGGATGAATAATTCAAGTTATCGATTCACGCCATTAGAAAACTTGCTTCTAACCCGAGGATGTTTACAAAGACCTACTGGTAGGAGCACTCTCCTGCTCACTCAACTTGTTTTATAAATAGTTTAAATGTTTCAGGTGAGTTAGCATATCTTATGAAATCTGGTAATAGGTTATAGGTTCTAGGGTCAACATATAGTACGCACCTCTGGGTTTGGGTTTTGTTACACTTTGGTACATTTATTCTACAGGAGTTGTATCTTGTGTTATAGACATTGTTGAGAGCTTGAACTGTTTGAACCTTAAGTGTATAGCTTGCTGCTGATTTTATGTAGAGTTTTTTTTTAACAAGTACTCCGGATGAATTAAATAAATCTGAAGATGGGAATGTTCTGGGTAGTCTAAATATTGTTTTAAGTATGGCTTTTTGGGTTATCCTTAAATTTTCGATGTGCGTAGTGAATGCTCCTCCCCAAACTGCTATACAGTATTGGATAAATGACTGGACTAATGCAAAATATATAACATTTAATTGAGGTATAGTCAGAATTTCTCGTAATGAGTTGAAGAGGAAAACACATCTCCTTAATTTTGTATTTACGTGCTCTGCATTAAAATTCCATTTCATGTTTTTGTCGATTATTACTCCCAGGTATCTAACTTTCTCAGCAGTATCTAAATCTTGACAATTGCACGTTGCATTTGCGTCATCAATACACTGGCAATTTGAATGATGAAGTTTTATCGATTTATACAGCGGCTGTCCCACAGATGTCAGAGAAAAGGTCATGACTTGAGTTTTCTGGGTGTTGAGGCGGAGTTGGTGTATGTGCAACCAATTATGGATTTTTTTGATCGCCTCTTCAGCTTTTTGTTTCGTTTCAACCCAAGATGGAGATGAAACTAACAGGGCAGTATCATCCGCAAAGGCCACTACCCTACATTTGGTACCTAGGTTTATATTGCAAAGGTCATTGACGTATATGTCGTATAGAATGGGTGACAATACAGTACCTTGTGGAAGTCCTATTGTGTCTTTCATAATCCACTCACTTAAAGAGTATTTCACCCTAACTCGTTGCTGTCTTGGGCCCAAGTATGATTGAAACAATTTCAATGCTGTTCCATTTATGCCAATTGTTTTAAATTTTAGTACAAGCATCTCATGTCGTATCGTATCAAAGGCCTTCGAAATATCGATGAATATACCCAACGGTTTATTGCTGACATCTATTTTTGAATATACAAAGTTTGTGACTGAAAAGACAGCATCTTCTGTATTTAAGCCCTCTCGAAAACCATATTGTTGCGGTGAAATAATGTTGTTTTCAGATAAGTACTTCGTCAGTCTACTTTTGATACAACGCTCGAAGATTTTTGCTAACATTGGCAATAGAGATATTGGTCGATAACTAGTTTCAAGCTTACTTCCATTTTTGTAAATGGGGATGATTATTGCCTTTTTGAAATCAGTTGGGAAAATAGCTTCGTCTATGCACTTGTTGTAGAGTTTTGTGAGAGATTTAATGATTTCATCTTGTATGTTTATTATTGTTGAAATGCTTATGTCATCCCATCCTGCAGACGTGTTTGTCTTTAAAGCATTAATTATGAACTTGATTTCCTTTTCCGGAATTTCGCTTAAATGGAAGTTAGACAATAGGTCAACGCCGTAGGATTCCTTATGTATTTCACTGTTCTCCACAATATCAATTCTATTACCAGCACAACAAAAAACGTTGTTGAATAGGCTGGCTACAGTTTCTTCGGATTGAATTTCCGCATCGGGGTCTATACTTTGTGATTTCAATTTATTGAGCATATCGTCCAATTCATGTTTACATTTATTACTAATTTCGGCATTATTTCTAACTATTTCCCAGACTTTTTTGTTACTATTACCAGCTAGCTCGATTTGTTTCTGGTAGTAATTTCTTTTCGCATTCTTCTTCATTTGGTTTAATTTATTCCTATATTTCCTATAAAAAGAGGCTAATCCAGAATTAAAGGGTTCTTTGTTTAATATTTGTTTGATTCTGTCCCTATTTCTAATTGATTTGATGATGCCTTGGCACGTGAACTTTTACTGAAGCATCACTTACGGACTCTTTTAGTGATGTTATGAATTTGTTTGCAGATATATTCGCATTATCATGGGTACTAATAATTACATCCCAATCTCTTTTTGATAGATTTTCTTTTGGCTTAATATAATCAATCTTTGTAATTATCTTGTATTTAGATTTTAACTTCAGGTTTTCCAAATTATCGATGTTGATATTGACTACTATGGTGTAATGATCAGTGATTGAGTTTTTGGATTATTATTGGAACAATTGTATGTATTGAGTTGGAGCCTTTCCTAACTAGAACATGATCAATACAAGACTTATGGTTTTTTTCTACCCGGGTGTACTTATTAATGAGGGGGTAAAAGCCTAAACAACCTAGAGTCGTTAGGTAATCGTTCGAAGCTCTGGATTGGTTTAAGATGTCAATATTGATGTCTCCTATTATGATGTCTAAATCACTCTTTAAGTAGCTACCTAATATAGTTTCAAGCTTTTGAATATATTCTTCTTCATTAAGAAATGGTGATTTGTAGATTGCATAAATTGCAGATGTTTTCCTATTTTATAAAGTGATGTTTATTTTCAGACCAGTGAATTCATTGTAGGTTATGTCCTCACATAAAGCGTTAAAATTTTCATTTACATAAACTATCACTCCGTCATTTTTGTTCCTACATTTTTCTGTATAGAACATGGTGTATTGAGACAATTGGAGAGTCGGAGCTTAAGAGCTAAAATCATCGATATAGCTACTGTGGTGAGTCTCAGATAAAGCTATTATATCAATATCATTTTCTAAATCTTTCAATAGGATAACTAACTCATTGTAATTCTTTTTTATACTGCGAATGTTCAAGTGAAGAATTTTTACATTTCTGTTGAGTGAGTACTTACTAAATAATACTTTACAAGTATGTGCAGTTTCTACTTCAAATACATTTTGTTCTTCAAAAGTAATTAAATGTGTTGGGTTTAGGAACTCAAACATTTGCTATAACTATACTACTATAATGCAAAACTTTAGACGTAAGAAATTTATTGTACTCATTTTAGTATATTAATATTAAGATCGTCTTCAAAATTTATTTTGTGGATATTTCCTAGCTCAGATTTTCTTAGTAATATGGCGTCATTTTTGAACCATACATACTTATTATTATTTTCTTTCGCAAACTTTTTGGTAACATATAAAAGCTTTTTAAAATATTGGCTCAAATGCGCATTAATGTAAAACTTGTTTGCATGAAAGCTACTATGGATGTTTTTACTTACTAATAGTTCTCGTTTAGCTTTAGCCGTCGCCACCCACAGATCTTTCGCTTCTTGAGTGGTAAAACGTACGACAATTGATGGTGGTGTATTGCTTTGCCGTTTACTCGCTTTCCGCTTCGCCATCGATGGCTGATTTTTCTCGCTTTTTATTTCTAGTTATTGCGCTATTTTCAGAACTACGTTCATAGTGTCTTCATTCACTGTTGCTGGAACTCCACTTATTTCCAGTTCTGTTGCCAGATTGCATTGTTGTAGCTGATTGACTTGTTGCGTGAGGCTTCGTACTTGTTTGTTTAGATTGATGTTCTCGGCTGATAACTTGTTACACGTAGAGTTGAGGCTATCTATTTTTTCTTCATATTTCAATATCTTGGCATTGAAGTCATCAATTTTATTACAACAATAATCCAAGGATTTTCTGTATTCCGCCAATTCCTCCTTCAAGAATTTACTTAGTTCAAGGAATTCGTTTTTCATAATTTTTAAATTTTCGCCGAATTCGTTGCAACATTTGCCTACAGCATCATTTGGATTTTTGCAATGTTTATACATCCAGCTTCGTTTCTTTTCCTTCGCAACTCTTCTGAAAATCGATTCGGTGAATCCCATGCAATAAAAGTGATATGAATTGTTGCAACTTGTACGGTCTAACGAATCGCATTTTTCCGCAATGGGTTCACTGCACTCAGAACACTGTAAATTTGCACTCATTTTCTGTTATCACTTTTTCCGAATTTACGAAATTTTAATTCTTGTTTTTAAATACAAAAAAATATCAATAAGAAAACCTTAAAATGCACTCCAATACTACTAAACTCTACCATTTCGTCTATTCCCACGATAATCTCATAACGAACGTTTGATTGCATAAACAAGATGGTGTGGGATGAAAGTTCATAATGCCTTTTACATAGTAATCAGCCATATCAGCATAACCAGCAGCATCGACTAATTGACAGTTTTTCAATCCAGTCAGTAACTTTCAACCAAATTAAACCAAGCTTCATTTTCCTAATCAATGCTCCGCCAAAATTATAACTAGGTCATAACAATCCTCTACATACATTTGTCTATCATTTGGAAGTACGAGTGGCTTCCTCTATCTGAACGGTTAAATCAGCGAAAACACGAAATCAATAATAATTATGACTAGTTGGACAATTACTGCACTGGCGGGCGGTCAACTATTGCATAATTTGCAACATTTTTTTCT